>OU015619.1:15000000-20000000 GCA_907165235.1 Zeuzera pyrina | reverse complement strand
CTAACTTACACCCGGCGCAGATGCAAAAGATGTCTGAAAATCTGAAACAAACTTGTGAATCTATTGCCCAGTTTTATGATTTACCGAACATAAAGAATGAAATCGAACTTTGACAGCAATTGTGGCACGATAGGTTTAATCTAACAAATCTAACAGTTGTTGATGTCCTAAAAGAAACAAATTACTTCTTTCCCGAAACGGAAAAAGCATTGAAAATTTTGATCGCTTTACCATGCACGACCTGTACAGTAGAGCGATCCTTTAGCAGCCTCAGAAGACTAAAAACATGGCTAAGAAGCACCATGGCAGAAGATCGCCTTAATGGCCTGGCCATGATGAGTGTACACAGAGCTATAATAAATAAAAACCTAAATAATTTTAATGATAAAGTGGTTGAAAGTTTTGCAAAAAATCCCCGCAGGTTATGTTTTAATTAAATATTATTTTTGTTAAAATAAATAATTATTACTGTGTTTAAAAGTTTGATTTAGTTATTGTGCTGTCGAGGGCTTGTGAAGTTTTATACATAGATATTAGAACCGTTCTTATTACAATCGTCATCGAGGCAAAGACTTCTAAAGTGTAACGCTTCATGCTCTCGGCGTTCATATTTTTTATCCTCCATAATACTGCCCCATTGCCCCCCCCTTAGTCATAAGCTGGCGACGCCCTTGACAATAACCATTCTACGAAATCAGTTTACAAGACAAATTCTTAGATGCGCTATTTTGGCATCCTAATTAACATTGTTTCGATGAGTTCTAACAATTTCTAAAATGATGTTGAGATCAAGTACTGTATATTCTTATTGAATATTGCTGTTTTGGAAGTGACATAAATTTATGTGCCTCAACTTAGCCAAACACTCTTCTCAAATCAAAAAGCTGACCCGCTCATAATTTGTTGCTAAATAGTTGCTAATTAGTTGTAGAAAAAAAAAATTTGTTGCTCTCAATTTAAAAAAAACATAAGGTGTCCTGCTAAGTTCAGCTGAAGTTAGCAGAACACTTTTATAAAAATAAAATTACAGCATCGGGACGATGCCTAATTAATTCAGTGAATTTGTTGCTAATTAGTTGTAGAAAAAAAATTGTTGCTCTCAATTTTAGAAAAACATAAGGTGTTCTGCTAAGTTCAGCTGAAGTTAGCAGAACACTTTTATAAAAATAAAATTACAGCATCGGGACGATGCCTAATTAATTCAGTGAATTTGTTGCTAATTAGTTGTAGAAAAAAAAAATGGTTACTCCCAATTTAAAAAAAAAATAGGGTGTTCTGCTAAGTTCAGCTGAAGTTAGCAGAACATTTATATAAAAATAAATTTACAGCATCGGGACGATGCCTAATTAATTCAGTGAATTTGTTGCTAATTAGTTGTAGAAAAAAAAATTTGCTGCTCGCAATTTTAAAAAAACATAAGGTGTTCTGCTAAGTTCAGCTGAAGTTAGCAGAACACTTTTATAAAAATAAATTTACAGCATCGGGACGATGCCTAATTAATTCAGTGAATTTGTTGCTAATTACTTGTGGAAAAAAAAATTTGTTGCTCCCGATTTAAAAAAAACATAGGGTGTTCTGCTAAGTTCAACTGAAGTTAGCAGAACACTTTTATAAAAATAAAATTACAGCATCGGGACGATGCCTAATTAATTCAGTGAATTTGTTGCTAATTAGTTGTAGAAAAAAATATTGTTGCTCTCAATTATAAAAAACATAAGGTGTTCTGCTACGTTCATTTTTCAACCGAAAATAAGCAGAAATTTCCGTAAAGATCATTTTTTCGACATTTCTGGTAAAACACCCCCTGTTGACGGGGTGTTTCGCCCTTTTCGGTCGAAAAATGAGAATGAAAATGTGTTGTGCGCCTCCCGCGAATTAGTTGTTGCATTGAAAAATTTTTTGCACTGCAAAAAACGCGGAAATGCCCGTTAAGATCATTTTTTCGACATTTCTGGCAAAACACCCCTTGTTAACGGGAAGGTTCGCTCTTTTCGGTCGAAAAATGAGTATGGGAATTTGTTGTTCGCCTCCCGCGAATTAGTTGTTGCATTGCGAAATTTTTAGTAATGCAAAAAACGCGGAAATCCCCGTAAAGATAATTTTTTCGATATTTCTGGCAAAACACCCCCTGTTAACAGGGTGTTTCGCCCTTTTCAGTCAAAAAATGAGCATGGGAATTTGTTGTGCGCCTCCCGCGAATTAGTTGTTGCATTGAGAAATTTTTTGCACTGCAAAAAACGTGGAAATCCCCGTATAGATAATTTTTTCGATAATTCTGGCAAAACACCCCCTGTTGACAGGGTGTTTCGCTCTTTTCGGTCAAAAAATGAGCATGGGAATTTGTTGTGCGCCTCACACGAATTAGTTGTTGCATTCAGAAATTTCTTGCACTGCAAAAAACGTGGAAATCCCCGTATAGATAATTTTTTTGATAATTCTGGCAAAACACCCCCTGTTGACAGGGTGTTTCGCCCTTTTCGTTCGAAAAATGTGCATGGGAATTTGTTGTGCGCCTCTCGCGAATTAGTTGTTGCATTGAGAAATTTTTTGCACTGCAAAAAACGCGGAAATCCCCGTAAAGATAATTTTTTTCGACATTTCTGGCAAAACACCCCCTGTTGACAAGGTGTTTCGCCCTTTTCGGTCAAAAAATGAACATGGGAATTTGTTGTGCGCCTCGCGCGAATTAGTTGTTGCTTTTTGAAATTTTTCGCAATGCAAAATCGCCAAAATCTCTGTAAAGATCATTTCTGATATTTCTGGCGAAACACCCCCTGTTGATGGCGTGGTTCAGCATTTTCGGTCGTTATTGAGCACAACTAATTAGCAACAAATTCAGTGAGTTTATTAGGCATCGTCCCGATGCTGTAAAATTATTTTTATAAGTGTTCTGCTAACTTCAGATGAACTTAGCAGAACACCTTATGTTTTTTTAAAATTGAGAGCAACAAATTTTTTTCTTCCACAACTAATTAGCAACGAATTCACTGAATTAATTAGGCATCGTCTCGATGCTGTAAATTTATTTTTATAAAAGTGTTCTGCTAACTTCAGCTGAACTTAGCAGAACCGCCCTAGGTTTTTTAAAATCGGGAGCAACAATTTTTTTTTCTACAACTAATTAGCAACAAATTCACTGAATTAATTAGGCATCGTCCCGATGCTGTAAATTTATTTTTATAAAAGTGTTCTGTTAACTTCCGCTGAACTTAGCAGAACAACTTATGTTTTTTTTAAAATTGAGAGCAACAATTTTTTTTTCTACAACTAATTAGCAACAAATTCACTGAATTAATTAGGCATCGTCCCGATGCTGTAATTTTATTTATATAAAAGTGTTCTGCTAACTTCAGCTGAACTTAGCAGAACACCTTATGTTTTTTTTAAATTGAGAGCAACAATTTTTTTTCTACAACTAATTAGCAACAAATTCACTGAATTAATTAGGCATCGTCCCGATGCTGTAAATTTATTTTTATAAAAGTGTTCTGCTAACTTCAGCTGAACTTAGCAGAACACCTTGTTTTTTTAAAATTGAGAGCAACAAATTTTTTTTTCTACAACTAATTAGCAACAAATTCACTGAATTAATTAGGCATCGTCCCGATGCTGTAAATTTATTTTTATAAAAGTGTTCTGCTAACTTCAGCTGAACTTAGCAGAACACCCTATGTTTTTTTTAAATCGGGAGCAACAAATTTTTTTTTTCTACAACTAATTAGCAACAAATTCACTGAATTAATTAGGCATCGTCCCGATGCTGTAAATTTATTTTTATTAAAGTGTTCTGCTAACTTCAGCTGAACTTAGCAGGACACCTTATGTTTTTTTAAAATTGAGAGCAACAAATTTTTTTTTTCTACAACTAATTAGCAACTATTTAGCAACAAATTATGAAGCTTTTTGATTTGAGAAGAGTGTTTGGCTAAGTTGAGGCACATCATAAATTTAGTCTTCCTTTTTACAGAAAAAAATATTTAAAAAGGCTTATTTCAAGGATGAAGTATCATAATTAAACGTCGATTTAGTTCCAAAAAAAGCAATGACTTTTATAAAAAAAACGATATGAGATGAAACTTCATTCAAAGTATAATATGGCATGAATTATTTTTCTAAATTAATCTGTGTGATAAGTGATAACCAGTGATCGGATAATCGGGCGCTTATATACCTAAACTTCTTTTCTTGAAAGAATAATATGGATATTCCTTCCTGAATTAATAAGTTATCCCGGATTCCCGGGATTAAACAATTTTGTAAAAACAACTATAAGTAACTTACTGAAATTATAGCAATGGTTATTTTGATTTAGTATCTTTATTTTATTCAAAATAAATAGTGCTACACATAAAATCACAATTGTTTCAATTCCATACATAGTTTAGATTGCTGGCCTGTTACAAATCCAGTTTTCATAAAAACTTTTAATGTAAATTAAAAGTTCCATTAGAATCGGCTTTTTAAATCTAAATAAAATTACAATGAGAGTTTAACAAGGAACAGCCGTCTTGAAAGTACGAGAGGGTATGTAAGCATTATTTAAAGAAAATATATCGTTTTCACAACGAGTTCTATTTTGTATGCAGGTAACATTTTTAGCAATCAGGAATTTCAAACGATTCCGGGATCCGGGATTCTAAAAGGCATGTCCATATTATTCTTTCGTAGGCATAAAAATGAAATTTAGGTATATTAGCGCCCGATTATCCGATCACTGGTGATAACTATAATAAACACAATAAAATAAGTATTATAAAATACGCGATGTTGACGCGTGTTTTTCAGACCCCCAGGGGAATTTCCTGGGGACATCCGCCGGCTAATTAGAGCCAAGAACGCCGCGACCCGCGCTTACGATTCGTTTCTCTCAGAAATGGATAGACGTAATTTATGCGCCCTCCAACGCGAAGTCAAAGACCGAATTTCCGAACTTCCGAACATAGAGAAAACAGGTGGAGCGATCTGATGATGAGAGATCGAGCCGACGCACCAGGCATACTGGAAGTTGGCCCGATCTCTCAAATTGGACACATCTACACTTTAAAGAGTGAAATTATGAAAACATATTTTTGCAAACAGATAACCTGTTAGCACAACAGACTGTTTACCCTCTCACATTATTGTTTAAATGTTTATAGTTATATAAACATTAAAATACCTTCCAAGGTCCTTCAAGGTCTTAAACTTTGAAGGATTCATTGCTGTGAAGGTTAGTACTTCTGTCTCCTCAACTAAGAATATCGGACTCAATTGTATCAACCAGAAATCATATTTAGAAAAAAACTTAAAACACTAAATTGACTTGGTTAATGTGTGCTCTCGAGTACTCTCAAATTCATTGTTGAGACAAAGGCAACCATACTTCAAGACTAATACTTACTTCGTGATCAGACAATTAATGGGTGTTTACTAATATGAAGATTGGAAGCGCTTTAGATTGTTTCTGCATTAAAAGAAGATTGAGGAATTGTAGGATGACAGGAAAATAAGTAATTAAGGTCCTAATAAAGAAGGCTATTAACGAAAATCAATACTTTTTTTTTAAAACATGTTTGAAAAATACATAAAATAGCTTACATTTTGGATTGACTGTTATTGAATAATTGAATGACACAGTTACTAAAAAAGGCATTTCCAATAAGTTCTCAAATTTTAAAACTTCATTTGTAAGATTTAACACTTTTCAAACATTATATGTAATCTAAAATTATATTTTAATTTATAATTTTTAAGTTTTTATGTAACTATAAATTATAACATGAAAGCAACAAAAAATTAATTACGACAGACAAGTTTTTTTTTAATGTAGGTATCGAAATATTGACAGTTATGTTATCAGCCTCAGACTCGGACCAAGGACCTTGGTCCGTTATATGGAATTTGCTTTTAATATTTCATAAACAAGTGAAGTTCCCTTTAATAACATAACATTTGTTTGCTGTGATGATTTACCCAAAGAGAGTATTCTCATTAAGGCGGATTCCAACCTGGCGCTTCGCCGACCGCTACCGTGGCACGCTCGCTTCGCTCGCTCGGCTCGCGCGTTGTGGTTTATACACTTACCTAACCTACCCAAAGTGTTCTCATAAGGCGGATTCAGTTAATACCCTTACCTAACCTAATGTAACCTACCCAAAGAGAGTGTTTTCATAAGGCGGATTCCATTCTGTATTAAATTCACTAATAACGTAAAAGACATTGGCTGTAAAAGTATACAGTTCCTTTGCCTCCCAAAAATTAGACAATCACAAAAATAATGTCTATGATTAAAATATTAATATTATATCGAAAGAAATTATCAGTTAGAAAAATTTACGAAATTAATATTCTAAAATATTAAATCACGTAATGTAAAACTTTAAAATCTTATATACTTGCAGTGTCATCCCCGTTCCTCATAATAGGAAACCATGAACAATATGTGTATGCAAGTGATAAAACACGTAATAGTTGCAACTTGATATAGAAATTAAAAAATTATTATCTTAAAAAATGTTATCCTGTAAAGTGATGCTTTAAATCTTAAATAATAATAATAATAATGTACTCAGACATTTCACACAGCACCATCTAGTCCCATACTAAGCAGCACAGCGCTTGTGTTATGGGTACTAGACAACTGATATACTACTTATATACTTTTCTTTTGTAAATACATACATATTATACATAAACACCCAGACTCGGGGCGAGAATCGAACCCGCAACCCCCGTTTACTTTTCGACGCGCTTAACCGTTGCGCCACGGAGGTCATCTTGTGCTATGAATATATCATCATTTTATTTAGTTTTACAAAATTTTACTAAGTGGGAAGCAATCTAAACCTTAGCCTGGAGATTATTATTTATTATATTATTTATTACGTTTACTGAAAATTTTATACCTTCAAAAAGATGTATACAATAATTAAAATTTATGTACATTGTATAAGGAAAAAAAATAGTACATACGTATGTACAGCACTCAATGCACAGAATTACACAAAAATCTACGTACAAGTACAAAAAACAATTTAAATTTTTTAATTTGGCTAGATCCAGAACCCAAACACACCTACTAAGTATTAGAAATGCAGCAGACAATTAGTTATTATAGTTACATTGTCCATTTCCTTATCAAATTGATTACATACAGACAGTGCAATCAAGAGGAACTGTTTTATCTTTACAGCTGATATTTGCAAATGTGAAAATATGTAAGAAAATAATAGGTACTCACTTCTTCTAACGCATGAATGGTCTGCCGACATTGTGGCATACGCGAAACAAATGTTGAAGTAGTTGGAGAGTTATAATCCTCTCGAGTTTCCTCGATAAATTCACCAATGCCAATAAGACCCGGCATGATGATCACAATCACAAAACTACACTCAGAATGTCAAATTTCACATTCGGTTTAATTATTATATTGAACTACACAATACTAGATTGCAATACGAATTTAAAAATATTTACAAACATTATTACTTAATAACAAAAATGTATTCACAAATAAAAACAATAACGCACTTAGAAATACGCCAAATCAGTACACACCCATACTCTACTTGAAGAACGAATTCACTGATTGATTGAATGAAGTACTAAATGAAAGAATGGATCAAGATGTACAGTCTGTTGAAACTCCACGGAGATAAACAGGTTGTATGAAACGTGTGCTAACTTTAATGGCGGCTGTCTGTCTTTTTGACAACATATACACGTCTCTTTTTCAATTTAACAATTTATAATTATCTTTATCATTCTTTCCAGTCAGTACATTAGTACTGTGATTTATGTTAATTTTATTGACTTATCTTCGTAGTTATTGATATTTATAACTTTTTTCAAATATATGTATATAATTATTGGTTTCACAACGCGGAAAAGTGTAATACAGTGTTTCGTGTTGTTGTATTAAGAAAAATACATCACAAAACTAACGCCGGACTAACGATAAAAAAAGTTTATTTATGGTGAAACTTACCTTCGTCGAAGACAGATTAGCACATATCCTTTATTTTTAAGCCCTTCGTAAAATCGTGATTTAAAACTAAGTGCAATAGTGCAATTTATTATCGATGCTTACATATTAATTTTACTTAAAAATTTTAATTTGTAGTACGTGATGTAGTAATAGACGTAAAGAATATTATGATATTATATCGAATTATTCTTTATGTCCGTACATTTATCGAGTAACCGCAGTCATTTTTTAATAAAATATCAGTTTGGGTTCAGTGGTCTAAGCTTCAAAGTAGTACAAAGAAAATCTATTTTACCTTTTTAATATTAGGATTCTAATAAAGTATCTTGCACCTCTTATTATTATTCACGGTTTCCTTTTGTTCTTTTGTTTACATAATCCATCTTTAACTTCATATTATAAATTAAACTTTAAATCAAAAACCATGGCAGAGGAAAAATTATCCCAAAAATCTGTTTCACAATGAAGTAAGAATTACACCTGCATTTCATTTTAATTAATTAATTAATAAACTATTAATTTTTTTTTGTTTACTTATATGTATATCGTGTACTTTTTTCAGTTTAGCAGCCAATATTCTTAGAGATTATTTTAAAAACAAGAAAGAAACGAAACTAGTTAAAAATGTCAGTTTCTTATAACGCTTCAATAAAACGTGCCTATATTAAATAAAAATAAACACTACGTAACACTTAATACTTTTTATTTTCAAATAAATAATTTTATTGCATATTAAACTGTATTGCAAGGTAAACCTCATTATGCCGATACAAATTTTCAACGAAAGGACATCACTATCACTTTCGTAAAGTTGGGAGTAGTGGACGACAGGTATGGAAACGGCTTTTTTATTTTTTCCACAGATTTATAAATGGAAGCAGATCAAACATAATTCACTCACGCATAGATATCATATAAGTTATAACACTGTCACTTTCATTATAATTGAAAATGGTATATTTTTATCCTTTTTTTTCATTTGTTGCAACACAATGGCACACATATACAATTCTGAAACCATGGCAGCCGCCATCTTCCGCTTAAGTCAAAATAAGCGGAGTATGGCTACTGTTTACTTGTGTAGTACGTCACATGCTCGTTGATTAAATATTTCTTGGTGTGTTAATCATTATTTTGGTTATTTAGTGAAAAATGTGGTACAAAAATATGGTAATATGGTAAAAGTGTTGTACCCCCAATAGTTGCAACGCCTCATAGAGAAAAGCCCCGAAAATCACTTAAATCTGTTGCAAACTAATAAAATTAGTTTCTTTATATTGTATTAGGTTTTTTCATAGGTTTTTTAATATTTTTTTAACAAGTACCTAATCAATTTTGACATTATTAGTACTTGTATCTTAAAGAGGGCCGAATTCAGACAAAACTGAGTCTCCTAATAAAATTTTATATTAACGGACAGGTACCTAAGGTTAAGCAACTATCTATTTTTTGCAACTATCTTTTGATTTTGATGTATACCTTGTTAATTTCGGATTTCTAAAGGATGAAAATCTTCAAACTATTTGGTTAAAGAACTACATAAAAGAAATACATAAGAAAGGCTACATAAAACAAACTGGCAGCCCAATTCTGGCAGTGTTTTGTGCTCAAAACATTTTGAACCCCATTTATTATTAAAAGAGATACCCGTAAAACCCTGTTGTTGTTTGACCATGAAATTTAATATACCTATTAAAAATGAACATGCTATCGCCAAATTAATCTCTAGTCGCTATGCTGCGATAAATGTCTGACATTTATCGATTTTTCTTTCGATATTTATCGTTTTTCAAAATGGACCGATTATCGATAAATAACCGATTATCAATTATCGGTTTGCATGCTCTAGTAGAATACTGACGCGAGTGGTGGAACGGTTATGGGATTATGACAGCTTTACACCGCGCAATACAGATTCCGGCGGTAATGCTAACCAAGGCATCCGCGATCTCATTCTTAATCATTTTGATGAACATCCCGATGATAGTACAAGGTCGGCCGGAAGGTTACTACAGGTGCCCCACAGTACGGTCCATAAAGTGCTGAAGGAAGACCTGCGCCATCCTTTTAACCTAATCTGATACAGAAGAGGTCATGAAGCACAAAACCATCGATGCCTTTAATAAATTACAACGAGAAACGTCAAACGTATTGCATCGTGTGCATAGTGAGATAGCGCGGCGTGCACGTGCATGCATAGAAGCGCAAGGCCGCAATTTTTAACATTTACGTTTGTGAACTTGTGAATGTGTAATTACTACGGACTTTAATACATATGGAAAAAAAAGTGATGTGAAAAAGTATCAAATTGTAGCAGTGTTATCGTGCGACATTTTGTGATTTACCCACATTGGTAATTTGCAGCCTGAATACAATGTCAGAGTCTATCTTCTGTTTTTTTATGGATTTCTTTCATAACCATTTGTACGTCCGCAGTGAGAGGTCAGAATCATTGCAACGAGAACGTGGCGACAAAGGCACACTACCTACCTATCATTCTAATCTAATTTAAAAATACGTTTTTTCCACATACACAGGAGTATCAACCTTATTGTTACATAAATAAAAGAGGTTCTGTGGATTTGTGAAATTGAGAACCTTCAAATGCCTATTCTCCTCTGTTGTTTGATGTAAATAATCCTCTAAACCGCTGCGTTGGGGGTTTTTCGAAATCACTAGGATATACCTACATAAACATATTATGTAAAAAAATTGGTCCGAAGCTAACGAACGTATAGTAGTTGTCAAAAATGTAGGCGATAGTAGCGCCAAAATGAAATACGTAACAATTACGACAAAGTGACTGTCACATCTGTAGCTTGCTACAGTAAAAGTCTGTGGCTACAATTATCACTGTAAAAGGGGCCATTCACATTGCAACGGTTGTACGGAATGTCTCACGGACTTTTGTTGTATGCGACTACTGATGTATATATGCGACAAGTTCGATCGTGAATGTATCGATCGTAAAGCGGACAGTACGACCAAGGTCATGTCGCAAGTCCGATGAAAGTCATCAAACCTTGCGACACGATCACACTGGTCGTAACGTGAGTGTTGTTGTTTGAAACGACCCGTGCGACCAAGCTACTTCTTTTTTCTTCTTCTTTCTTGCCACTAATTCATCGAGCAAGCTCATGTACGTAGGTTTCATGCACTCTAATAATGGTACAGTAAGTGCAACTTTTGTATTTTTACTTATAATATTCATATTGATATATCTAAGCAAGAGCATCCCACTTCACACTAAAAGCATCTGACAACTGTGATACATTTCTGCAGGACAATCTGTACGACCAAGTCGCAACGTATGTGGAGTAATAGAACTGGCATTGCAACGGTTCGATTGACAGTCCTTGCGGCCGTTGTAACGGGAATGGCCCCTTTTAGCACCATGTTAGCACATAGATTAGATGATTAGAGCATAGAGAAAATTATATATACTGAGAATTAAATTGTTGGATTAGAGCTTGCCTCGGCAGCGCTCTCTTGAGCGCCTCGTTCTCGTCGAGTCTGGAGGTTTGGCACCATAAAGTCTGCGAATAATAAATGTCGAGTAATCGTGAGTAATCACATTTTTAAAATAGCAACATCAGAATTCATTCGTTTTGTTATTATCAGTGAATGTAAAATTAGTATTTTGTTTAAAATATAGTGTAACCTACTAGTATTTTTATTTTTTTATAATTAATTATTTTTATTGATCTATTTTTTATAACATACGTAATGAAAGCGTTACTTTTTTAACGGTGGTTTCTCATAAAGGAAACTTTTTTATTTTTTATGAAACTAAACGTAAATAATGACGGAACTGTCACGAGGTATGTTGCAATTTTTGTGTTGTACATATTTTACTATTATTTAATTTTCTTATATCATTTGCAAGTAAGTTAAAATCTTTTTCATAGTGTAATTATATCCCTTTCATGTCAAAAAAACTCGAGTTTAATTACCTACATACCTACTTTCTTTCAAGTAGGGCGTAAGTAAATAGATACTATAAAGTTTAATAGAATTTCTTATTATTTCTAATATTGATATTATAAATATATATATATTTGTATCGTGTTATCGTATTATAAAATGAAATCTACTATGTCATGTCATTAATCATTTGTGTTTAATGTAAAATAGTCTCAAAATCTAGTTACTTTACTATATGCCTATCTACTTTCTAATTTCTATCAAGTAGGTACATAGGCATTAAGGTAGTAGGTATATAAATATACCTCAATACAATAAAGAATACAATAAAATTCCTTTTTTGTATAAGATACATTGTTATACATGTAGGTATAAAATTCCTTTTTTGTATAATATACACTGTTATACATGTAGGTACCTATATGTTGTATCATTTCATTGTGTTATTTTATAAAATTAAATCATACTAAGTACATTTAAATTAAATATGTATAATATTACGTTTAAAAGAGACTAATTTTAGTGAATTACTTCTTAGGCCCATTCACAGTAATATACTTTAACTACATACAATATGATTTCAGAAATTGGAGAAGTTTGGTCAAGATTATTTGACCATAGACCATTTCTGAATGGTGAAATCAAATTTATGTTGAAAGAATTTGAGGTACTTCTACTAAATATTTTATTCTCACTAGAATGTGCATTAGTTGTCCCATTCATTAAATATTATCTTTTTATAGGAAAAGCGTGGTGATCGTGAAGTGGAGAATTTATTTGCTATTCTTGAAGAAGTAACCGACATTAAAGATACTCAAGTAGACAGAATTAAAAAGAGTGCTGAAACATCTTTGCCAGTTCTAATTGAGAAATTGGAGCAAGCATTATCACTTTTTGAGGATGTTGAGAAGGAATATTTAGATATTGAAAAGGTAATTAATTATTGGAAAATGGAAGTGAATTACAGTCTTATAATAATTAAGGTTTGAAGAAGTAGGGTAAGGAAAGAGTATGGGTGATGAAGCAACAACCTGGTTATGGAACAAGTTACTAAAGTTAATATGTTTTTCTTAAATTTTAGATTGAAATTACTTTAATGTTACATTAAATGCTAATGGTAATGCAACATTAATATATTAATAAAAGAAGGCGAGTGCCTTATTACTTATTATTATTTAATTGAGTGAGTACTCATTATCATTTTTTTTTAAATAAGTAAATTGCGTTTTAACATTTAATTTTTTAACAGATTTTCTTTTATTATTTAAGTTGTGGCACAGTCTAAGTTGATTGCTTTGCTGTGCCTACTTTCATTCAGAATTTATATAATATCAATAATTTCCATGTAGAAGAAAGCCTCTCAAGGATTAGAGAAATCTAAAAAAATGTCTGTAGGCTAAAACAACTCAATAACTATCTTTCAGTGTTTTAAGTTTTGCATAGTTTATGTAAACCTTTAGCCTAAAAACATCTAATAGGTATAATTAACAATCTGACAGTAACTTTGCATTTTCAGATCAGTGAACAAAAGAGAGCTAAAAATCACGAAAAAAGACAAAAAGAATGGAATCAATTCATTGATGATATGAATTTCAAGTGTCGAAGAATAGATAACGCTTTTGAAGAAAAAGAAGAAGAACTAAAAGATTTATATGCTGATTTAAACCATAAACTAAACATTGCAAAATAAAAAATGGATCTCAAGGGTTCTCTTGTTGATGCAAATCTTAAAATATATCCATCAGAAAAATTAATAAGATTCTTCGAAACTTTACCTATCAGTAATGATATACCTATTAATATTGCAAAATTTCTTAAAAATTATGATGTCAAATGCAATAATGAATCAAAGAAAGAAATAAAACCTGTTGTGTTATGTAAAGAAGATATACAAAATTTAAATACAATAAAAAAAATCATAAATACAGTAAAAAATAATGTGGATGAAAATGCTAAGAGGTCCACAAAAAACAAAGGAAATATTTCAGATGAAAACTTAAATAATAAAAGCTTAAATAATAATAGAAGCAAACTTGGTAAAGATGATGATGGAAAATTTACACATTCTACATCACAAAAAAAAATAGTCGAAAATAAAAAAAGTGTATTTTTTCTCACTACCTCAGATATAGATTGGCTGTATGCACATCTTCAAGAAAGAAGAAGTAAGAATGAAAAAGAAATACCATATTTACATGTTATTCTAGAAGGCAGCCATATAGAAATGCCAGAAAATGTAACAATTAAAAGGAATCCTGTATTAGAAGAAAGATGTAAAAAGCTGAGAGCTCAACAAGAAGCAAGGGAGTATAGAAAAATGACAAAAAGTGTTGATAATGTGAGAATGAGATTTCCAGAAGATAGTATTGCATATCAATGTAAGCATAACTCTCTTGAACAAATACTTGTAACAGCATGACAATATATGACATAAAAAATATCTCGAATTTCCAATTATAATCAATGTTCTAATTTTAACTGAATTATATTACAATATAATATATGTAGGAGTTTATCTCAAGTTATGTAATTAAACCATTCAACCATATGATATATAATTTTGTATTGAGACATTATGATAATGAGATTCACAGGATTGACAACTTTATTATATTCTGCATATAAGCATGTATAAAATAATACTAACTTATTTCTTTTTCAGTGAAAAGTCTCAATCGCCAGTTAATCGCCATTGGCCAATTCATTATTTCTATCTTTGCTGGTTTCCTTTTTGGTTTTAAAGGAATAGAATGGATGGTCGGAAACTTAGATTTTGGATTCAGATTATTGCTAGGAGTAATGTGTGCTTTAGTTATTGCTCTTGCTGAAATATATTTCTTAGCCAAGCAATTGAATGAAGAATTGAATATTCAAGAAACAGTACAGTTGGGTGGACCTCCAAAGTTCGTAAATGAACCAACATGTCATGGACATAAAATACCAAGAAACGAGAACAAAGAACATTGGGAGTGAAATTCAATTGATAATAATTGAAGTACAATTTATTTGTATATATATGTAGTATCTACCTAAATAATTTTGAATTTTTATTGTATAGTTTGTAATGGAATAAAATTTAAATACAATGTTGAATAATATTGTTTAACTCGATTTTAATTCTGGTTTATTAGTTTTTTGCATTATTAATAAAAATAATTGAAACCATATTGAAACATGTTTTGAGTGTCCATGCTACCACATACACAGAATACTAATATACTAGTAACTAGCACAACATAATCCATAAACATAATATACTAGTATAGATAGGTATGTTAACTTTATAATATAACTAGCTGTATCCGCGACTTCGTCTGCGCGGAAAATTTTTTCGTGGCTTTCCCGGATTAGGTTATATGTACATGTGCATAGTATGTTTAAAGATTGTTTTTGAAAAAAACTCTACGTCTACCCTACGTCTGTCTCCTGGCACATACTATCTCTGTACCCAGACATCGTAATAGATTCGGTGGTTCAACCTTTTCCATTTAAAGTTTCGTCCCCTTTTTTACCCCATTAGGTGTAGTTTTTTTGATAAAAAAGTAGCCCTTGTCCGTTCCCAAGTGTCCAACTATATCCATATTACATCATAATCAGTTCAGCAGTTTAGTATTTCCCGCACAACATTTCGTCTCCCTCCCTCCCGTCCCCATTTTAACTGGTTTTTGATAAAAAAAGTAGCCTTTTTTTGATCAAAAAAAGTTATCACCACACCAAATTGTATCATTACTAAGTTTTAGCGTTTCCCATACAAAGTTTCATCCCTCTTTTCACCCTCTGAGGTGTAGATTTTTTATAAAAAGTAGCCTATGTCCATTCTCTGACGTCAATCTATCTTTTTGCCAAATGTCATCATAATCGGTTCAGCGGTTGAGCCATTTTCCGTACAAATAAGTTTCGTCCCTCTCCCTCCCATCCCCCTTTACACAGATTTTTAATAAAAAAAGTAGCCTATATGCATTTTTGATAAAGAATGTCTTATCACCACACCAAATTGTACCATTACCAAGTTTCAGCGTTTCTCATACAAAGTTTCGTTCCCATTTTCACCCTCTTAGGGATAGATTTTTAATAAAAAGTAGCCTATGTCCGTTCTCTGATGTTAAGCTATCTTCTTGCCAAATGTCGTCATAATCAGTTCAGCGGTTTAGCCATTTCCCGTACAAAGTTTCGTCCCTCTCCCTCTCGTCCCCCTTTTCACAGATTTTTGATAAAAAAAGTATGCTATGTATTTTTGTTAAACAAAAGTCTTATCACCGCACCAATCTGTATCATTACCAAGTTTTAACATTTCCCATACAGTTTCATTTCCATTTTGACCCTCTTAGGGGTAGATTTTTTATAATAAGTAGTCTATATCCGTTTTTTGATGTTGAACTATCTTCTTGGCAAATTTCATCATAAGCGGTTCAGTGGTTTACCATTTCCCATACAAAGTTTCATCCCCCTTTTCACCCCTTTAGGGCCAGACTTTCTAAAAAATAAGTATCCTATCATGAGCGCAATCACATATTGTACTACGTACCGATTTTCATCAAGATCGGTCGAGCCGTTCTTCAGTTATAAAAGGACATACAGACAGACAGACAAAAATTTTAAAAATGGTAGAATCGAAGTCAGTGAGTCACAAAACGACTATTCATCACGAAATTTGAAAAAAAAATTGAAATTACAGACAGACGCTAGGGATTTATATAGTAGTATAGATCTGAGATATAACCACATACTTCATGTGTGGTCCAAACATAGAAAGTATGGATAATTTGCGAAGTATTTAATTCATAAAGGATACAGAGTGTTAGCTGACGGAAATGTCAAAAGCACTCGCATACCTAGGCGAAAATTTGTGAGGAGAATGATGAGATTTGAGGAAGCGAAAGAGGTATGTAAGGACCGCGACGCTTGGCGCTCCATCCTCAGTGACTACCCCGTTGGGGATACAGCGTGAAGATATGTATATGTACAATGGATATTTTTGTTCCAGTCCTGTTTATTTTTATTTTAAACTTCGACTTCATTCAAAATTGAGACGAAAAATAATGGTCACTAAATTATGCTTTCAGGGGTTTCTTTTTATATCCAATTTTTATCACTGGTTTATAAAAATACATATAGCAAATCATGGTTGATTTTATACATAATATGTAGGTATTTGGTATATAGATAATGTAAATATTAAGACTGATATTGGCTAGTAAATTCCATCTAATTTTAAAATGTATTGGAGATTGTTTTATATTCATAATTTTACTATTTTCAAATTTCTTTGAAAATAGAGTAAACTAATTAATCTGTGGTGAAACTATGAATATAAAACAATAGCCTTGCCTAATAAAAAATATCTTCGAATGTAATGCAGTGTTCATGATATTTAGAAAGGGCATGTGATTCATACATGCAGATAATATAAATCCTGGCGTAATATGCCTATTATAACGAAAACTGAAATGAGTATGGATGTATGACACTTATGAGTCTCTTGTAATATGTTCTGTAATATGTTCTGTAATCTATATATTAATTTAATCAATGATTATATTTACAAAAAATATTAATATGCGAAACGACAACCTTAGTTGCCTTTTTAAAAAAAAATTACGCGGACAGTTAGTACGTAGGTACGTTTATATCTTGAGCCTAGTTTCTCAACCTGGGGGTCGCGTTTATTAACAAAGGGGGTCGCAGTCTGTTAAAAAAAATAAGACCTAAGTAAATACAAAAGATTCGTTTATTAAATGAATTAATTTTAGTGTAACGTTATAAAATGAAATATTACCATGTAATAACAACATGAAAAAATAAACTTATACCCGTAGCTTACTTTGTTTAATTAAAATTATTAATCATAAATGATAATTAATTAATGCGATGGTTGGCTTTGTTTCTCACATAAAAGTATTTCTAATACATACGTGGATCATCTTTGCAAACAATGATAAGTAAATTATTTTCGAGTGTTAACAGACGATTTCTGTATTTAGTTTTCAAAACCAGAGTAATAGTTCAAAACCACCATAGACGAGAAACCTTTTTCGCACAAGTAGCAAATGGTATCAATGTTTTCAAAGCTTCCATTACTAGGCTTCCGTACTCACGTCGTCGTGAATTGTCAAAATTTATTTAAATCTTGAGATAAAAACTCCAGTTGTAAAGTTTTATCAGCCGATAGTTCAACGAGTTGATTTATGAGTCTCAGTTCGTAACTTCGCAGCTGCAACAACATTTTCATGCAACGGATTGAGAACCCATCTTTTCCAGAAATCATTGTTGTCACCTAGAAAAATCTTTTATTCATCTAAATGCGTTTTTGTGCGTTTTCATGCTCTATAACAGGCGGTCAATAACTAAATTTTCTAAATTCACATTTTTGTTAATATAATTAGAAGTTGCAGCAAATGCATCGAAATTTCGTTTTTTAAGGCATATCCATGAAGAAGTATCATCCAAATATTAACTTACTAAGCTTCCTAATAAAGGCATTGACTTTATCTGGCATAAGTAAAATATTTTTGTTACGACCTTGTAAACTCGTATTCAAGTCATTCAAATGTGAAAATATGTCACTTAAGTAAGCCAACAGTAATAAAGATTCTTTATCTAGTAAAAATTCTAAAAATGAACCGTTTTTATTTGTAAAAACATTTTTAATTCATCTCGTAATTCAAAAACCATTGTTAAAACTTTTCCTCGCGAAAGCCATCTCACTTCAGTATGGAAAAGCAGTGAATTGTTCTTGACACCCCCCATTTCTTCGCAGTGCGAAAATAGTTTGGAATGGTCTGTTTTTAATAAAAGTAACAATTTTAACAGCTTGTGATAAAACATTTAGTAAATTGTTCGGCATTTTTTTTGAAAAAAGCAATGCGTCCATTCCACATGAGGCATAATGACTTTTAATTTAACTATCACGCCACTATTCTTTTCCGTTATAGCTTTCGCGCCATGCCATCAGTACACACCGCAATGCCACAGTAATGCATTTAGACAACAATTTGTTCAGTGATGCCCATATTTGAATGTTTTTACCCAGTTTTACATTTTATTTGTTTGTTTTGTTTAGTACAAATTAATTATGCAATAATCCAGTCCAAGTTTTCGTTTTGTGTTGCTTCAATAAATAAGTTAAAAAGTCCCTCGTCGGATGCTCGACCAGGAATTGATTTGCAAAATAGCATATTTTCTTTATTAGACTCCCTCGCATTCATATCGGAAAAAACATAGAAATTGCGCCCAAGTTCGACGCTTCTTTTGACTCGTCAAACTGAATGGCTAAAAATTCACTTAATTTAACTTTTTCAATTATTTGGTTGTGAATATCGATGGCCATTTCATACGTCTCGATATTGTAGCTTATTGTAGGAGTTTTTTTTATAGTTTTTAATTTTTTTGTTTCTTCCGAACATCGTGATATTGACTATATCAACGGCAGCAAATAAGATGGGTCTTTCCGTAATAGTATGGGGCTTAGATTCCCTCCCTCTCATTACGGTTGGATTAACCATCACCTAATAATGGTTTGAACTCAGTTATTCGTTCTCATTTATTTATCCTGCAATCTAATTTAATTAATTGAGATTTATGATCTGAGCGAACACTACTTTAATATTATACTCTCCAATTCTGCTCTTATTCATGAAAACATTACCATCAATGCACGTCGCCGAACGATTAGTAACCCTGATAGGTTCATCAAAAATGTGCATAAGATCAAATGAAAGAAAGAGTGATATTAGTATTTCCATTTATTTAGGGCTATTTGTTATGTCCACATTGAAGTCACGAGGTCAGAGGTTTTTTAAATCAGCAAATGGACTGTTGCTGTAACATAACTGTAACCATTAAAGGTGGTAGAGCCATGCTGCATGCCGTATGAATAGGGCCGGCTCGCCGGGTGAAATACCACCCTCTCACAGAATATCGGCGTGAAATAACAGCATCTATTGCTGTTGTGTTTCGTTCGGTGAGTGAGAGTGCCGGTGGCCCATTACCCCCTCCCCCTCATTTCCCTTCTTTCCCTATTTCCCTAAAGGCGGGAACGCGCAACGCACGGGGCAACGCGCAACGAACGGGGCAACGCCCGTCATTCTCCGGATGTTGCGGGTGTCCATGGGCGGCGATTGGTTACTCTCCATCAGATGACCCGCTTGCTCGTTTGCCCTTTTATAAAAAAAAACATCAGGCTTGCTGACAAAATTCATTATAAATAATATACCTAATAATTGTAATACCCATAGAAAACGTATAAAATTATAAAAAAAACAACAAAAATGTGAAATATTATTTAATACATTAGGTACCAATTTAAATTCGTTATTTTCTAAATTTCTCGGTTAAATATGTTTCTTTCTACGTTAAGACGTATTCAAATCGTATTAATAAAAATTAAAAATCTGAGAAGAATCGTCACTCATAGCAACGTTACGTGTACGTTTTACAAATACTTAAACGTTCAATATTTTTTTAACTATCGACTGCTTGTCGTAATTTACAGTTCTACAGGGCTATTATCTATTAGGTACCCTTACGATAGCGAAGTCATTTTTTAGACAAAAATATTCTGAGAACTATGGAATAAAAGTATTCTGCAAGAATAGGAACATTAACAATGACAATTTGTTTTGACAGCTGTGTTGCACAACATTTAGCATATTCTCAAATGTTCTATTTTGATGAATCATAATATTTTTCAACTCATATTTAAAGTGAGAGGCGAAAATTTTATCGGCAGTTCTTGTTGAAACTATTGTGTCTACACACGTTCTTTTGAAAATTCACTTTCTGTTTGTCTATTAAAACCGAATATTGAGATTGCAGGTAAGAAATAATGCGTAATATTGTTATTCCGAATTTTTATTATTTAGTTAGTAAAAAAATGTAATAATACATATTTTGGATACATATACAATCTATTAATTTCTTGATGTGTATAGTTTTACCGTAGGTAGGTATACACTAACATCATGCTAATTGTGTTTTGTTTTGTGTTGGCGTTCTTATCAAAATGGCCGTATGTATGTGATATGTATCCGTACCTGCATCGATGTTTAATGTACACATTATAATATTGCAGTCTGATGTACGCCATAACTAACATGAGTATATATGTCCATATTTTTACGTATTACTTCAAATGTAAAAATATACAGCTCAAAGTAACGAATATTGCGGTCTTGCCTAAATGTCTAATTTATTATGAATCGCCTGTTATCGGATACAATTTTCAAGGAAGCTATTTTTAACTTAGCCTGAAATTTAGCACAAATAATATTGTGGCTTACGGGTTGATCTGGTTATTTCAAAAACAATACTTGCTATTTCAGACTATAGTGTTATAGGTACTATTTTGGTAGTCTTCTGTATCATCATCATCATAATAGCTGGAGGATGTACTGCTGCACTTAGACATCCCCCACAATATTCATAGACTAAGAAAATTAGGTACTTTAAATTTATCTTTATTTAAAATTATTTGTGACTTGGAATAGAAGTCACAGATGTTTAGTAATTCATAGTCTTAAGAGCTATGAGTTTGACATGCTTTTTTATGCTTAGTTTTTGACAACCACAATAAAAATTATATTTTATAATAATATATAATATAATTATTTTACAATAAATTTTGAAAATTAGAATTTTATATAAATTGGCAGTTATATTTACAAAAATAAAATATTATATACTTTTGTGTAGAATGTACTTTTTGCTTAGTTAATGTTATTAGTATTCAACGATTTTTTGCAGGCACTATATGTTGAATGCACTATATATTTACTAATATATCTGTGGCTTATCTACTGTTTCAGCAATGGATAATCAAATTCCATTTAAGGTTTATACCTTCTGGAATGAGGATGTTAAACCAGAGGTCAGAAGATTTGGGGTAGAGCGCAGTGTTGTCACTAGTTTTCAATATCTAAATGCTAAACTGCAAGATATTTTTCCTCGACTTAGGAGCAAGAAGTATATTATAACATGGAAAGGTAAAAAACAAAGAATAGTTCATTTTAAAACAAATTTTGCCTATAGGCTTTATTGGTGTTATAATATGAAATACAGCCATGATGGAATAAGGAAAAATGACCCTTTATTACCTATATTAATTGAATGAATAAAAGGAAAATAAACATTTATTTAGAACCTGCAAGTTACCCTTTTAATTTAGCAAAATTTAAAAGTAAAAAAGAAGAATGATTCTTATTATTGGGACAGTTTGTACATATACATAATTCATAAGATAGTGTGTCATTGTTTCATACCAGACCATGACAAAGCAAAAGTAATAAGGTATTTCACCAGTGGTTTATATGTGGGTAAGTTTGTGGCATGTAATGTAAGGCAATAGGTGTCTCCTTCTATTGGCTTAAAAGGCCTTCGGCCAATTTAACTATCATGATTGCTCTACTGGGAATGGCTAATAGGATAAGTAACATCATCATAAATCCAATATCAATTAATATCCTGAGTGCCCTAAAATACAGAATACTATTCCTAGAAAAAATCTCAAAATTGCGAAAATTAGTGGATCCATAAATTTTTCTTAATTTCTGAATCAATAAATTTCTGAAGTTTCCTGATAAATTTCCACTTTTGCTTTTTATTCCTATAAAATTTTCTCATTAACATATCAGTATCCTATGAGACAAGTTACTTTTATATTTAGGATATCGTGATATTAATATTAAATGAAAGCGATCCATGATCAGAATATGATTTTGATACATTACACATGTTTTTTTAAAAAGTAAGAAATTTTAAATAGTGTCAGCTAAGTTATTATGATTTATCTGTGTTGTTTTTCTATTAGCTAATTAGTTACAATATTAATATAAAATTATTTTCTCCAATGTAGAATATAATACCAAAACTTATGATTATAGCTTCATTTTTTATTTTTGTTACAGATGAAGAGGGTGATGATGTGGCTATTTCATCAGATGATGAAATTATTATTGCTTTGGGAGCCATGGAGGATGATCTTCTGAAGTTATATATTAATGCAAGTGATGATGATTCAAAAGATGATGAAAGTGATGTCATAATTACCAATGGCCCTGAATTCGTTGCAGGCAAGTTTAAAATTGTTCTTTTCAAACACTTGTGTATTATTAAAAAATGAAATTATTGAAGGTCATTATACTAAGAAAATGTTTTATTTGTTTATTACTTGTTAATACAGGTGGAGATAATAAAACTCACTATGGTGTAGTGTGCGATGGCTGTGAAGCATCTCCTGTGATAGGATATCGTTACAAATGTGCAACCTGTGATGATTATGACTTATGCTCACGCTGTGAAGCATCAGGTTTGCATTCACAACACTGCATGATAAGAGTACCAGTGCCTAGTATGCCTGTAAGTTGCAAGTAAAACAAAGAGTTTATTTTTTTTAATTTACAAGTTTCTATTGATTACATATAACTTTATTTTCTTACACAGCGTGCTATCATCAGAGCAGCTTTCAAGAGGTCTCGTCACTTTTTGAAAGCTTTCGCTGCTGCCGCCAACGAAGAGTATTCTAATAAGAGACATAAGAATGACAAGAGTGGTGATAGGAAGCATCACCGAGTGGGAGAACATCATCATGATGGACATCGTCGCCACGGAGATCACGGTGAATACCACCGTGGAGAACGTCATTGTCGCCCACGTACAAGCTGGTTCGACACTTTTGCCACTTATATGAATGAATTTGCTAACTTAGCTGGTGATGTTGGTCTTGACTCCGACAAGAAAGATTCGGAGCCCAAAACCAAAGAACCAAAGTCGCAGGAGCAGGCTCAAGGTCAGGAGCAGGCTCAAGGTCAGGAGCAACCTAGTACAGCTCAAAATACTCAGACTCCGAGACAACCTGAGCCAAATGCTTCTCATCAAGTGCCACAGTGCCCTTTCCTCCCCGAACAATTGAATGTAGATATACCGAAACTGCTTGAGATGTATTTAGGCAACTTGAATGCTTTTATACCCCAACACCCACCAGCTGCTGCTGCTAATGTTGATGCAAATGCTCAGGCATCTGCCTCTACTGCCACTCAATCTGATGTGGAAATGGGACAAGGAGATGCAAAGGCCCAAGAACCTGATAAAGACAGTGTCACTTCTGAAGTTTCATCGACAAATGCTTCTATTAGAGATGCTTCTCCTGACAAAGCTGAAGCAAGTGGTTGGACTATGATTAATAAAGATACAGGTAAAAACTTTTTTCACTTTTCAGTGTAATAAATAAATTAAAATGTTCTTTCTATGTGTTAATGTTTACAAAATGTTGTATGTATGTCTTTAGTTATGGCTGATCCATCTGCACCAATTGGCTTCAACTTACCTGAGGAGTTTCAGTATCGTGTGAAGATTGCTGATCCTATCTACCCTCCTCTGAATACTGCTACTGCTGGTAATTATTTAACTTGATGATTTTAGTAAAAGTTTCAATTTGCACTTAATAAAGGCCCATTTACATCAGCGCTTTTTTGGCCCGCGTGTGGTGAGTCAATAGATTTTCATATTTCTAACAAAATAAGTACATCACTGACACTAGTTGTCCTAGCCCACATTATTTCAAAAATAGCATTTGGTTTTATTGAATTTTGCCATTGAACAAAGTCAAACTCAAATCAATTTATTCAAGTAAAGCCAATTACAATGTGTTTTTAAATATCAAATCTACTTTAGTCTGTTTTAAAAATAAATGTGGACAGTGAGAAGACCCGACAAGAAACTCCGTCAGGTATCATTTTTTCAACACTATTTAATAAAAGCTTTATTAAAATACAATATTCATAAAGCCAGTAAATGCATGTGCGATGAAGATAATTTTAAGAAGGCATCGACAGTCATTTTGGCATGGCAGTATGAACATAAATCTATGCCCACATTCATGTGCGCGATATTTTTAAAAAGGGATCCAAACTGTTTCCATAATTTTTTTTATTGATAACACTAAAGCTTATCAATAGCTAATAAACCACTAAACAAAAACGGTTGACAAACAGGAGAAAAAGGTACTGTAACTGTTCATAATATTGGTGTGCATGACTTCATTAGTTGTTCTTTTTAAAGCATTTATAATAGTGATGTGCCGATTCGATTATTTTACAAATCGATTAATCGATTATACTTATAACAATAATTGATCTGTAATCGATAATTGATCGATTAAAGTCGATTATAATTTATGAAGGTAGTTCTTTCTCATTTTCGTGTAAAAAGGCAAAATATTTTTAAGAAACTACCTACAACGATCTTCGTAAATAGTAATTCTCACTAAATAAAGTTATTGATGTTTTAGACAGTTCTTTAAAAAATTTGTCATAAATCTTAAGATTTATTTATTCCACAAATGTACCAATATGTTATTGGACCATACTAATTAGTAATTACAAACAATTTAGTGTTTACATTATGATTAAGAAATTAAAAAATATTAATGAATAAAAAGAAACATAATGAATAGGTGATACAAAAGTTAAAAATTACAATTATTAATTCTGACACATTTATACATTTTCAAGTAGTGCCCAATTCGAATTAAGAAATATTACCTACGAATAAAGATTCGTGGGTTAGTAATAAAGTGACGAGGTTCATAGATAATAACAAGGGAATACCCTTTTTGCAATGACAGGGTTGCCATACTAAACCAGGACAATCAACAAAAGTAGAAATTGGTAGTGTGGTAGGATTTTTTCATAATCGATCAATATAGATTATTCAAATTATAATCGATTGCAGTCGATTATATTAATAATCGATTATTGGTAATCGATTTCGCACATCGTTAATTTATAACAACTAATCATGAGCTGAAATTTTTAGGATCTATGTAGGTTAGTACTCTTCATTCATATAATCATTTCTAAACAATCAATCTAGTTTCCATCTATGTTATGTTTATGTTTATTCATGTTCACAATCATTGATAACTCTTAACATTTAGTGTTGAATCCTAAAGAACCGACGCATCCTACTGAGTCTCAGCAAGCAGTCAACACTCAACCAGCTCCTACTCAGCAGCAAAAACAGCAGACTGTGCCTCAACCTTCATCTAAGCCTCAACCCACATCTCAAACGAAACCTCAGTTCCAGCCCCAGCCTCAGCCACAGCCAAGGCAGCGTCATCCTAGTAAGTAATGAATAAACCTTTTGTCTTATCTGACCTTTTAAGTACATATGTATGTAGTTGAATTGCATGGTATCAAGGGAAATATGCCATAATGTTCCATTAGAATTGTTTGAAAAGAAAAATCAGTTTTATAGGTTTAAGTTTCAAAAACATTACAGACGCTAACATAGAAAATCACAATTGATCCAAAAAATACATTTTTTGGATCAATTATTAGCCTATTTTCTCATTTTACAATTTTGCGTGCTACAACTTTACTTGTCCCACGCTTGTCGATGGCAGAGATTTCATAACGCTAGAGTTGATTACAAAATTTAAATACATACATACACACATACATATCCTCACGCTGTATCCCTAACAGGGTAGTCAGAGAGGACGAAGTGCCTAGCAAAATATAATAATGTTAAATTTTCCACAGAGGCCCACATCGATGCAGCTATTCAACAGATGCTGGCTATGGGTTTCACCAATGATGGTGGTTGGCTGACCCAGCTGCTTGAAAGCAAGGACGGTAACATTGCTGCTGTCCTCGATCTTCTTACACCTGTCAATCCTAACACTAAGAAGTAAAGAGTTGATAATGTATGACATGCTCTGCTATTTCATATTTGGTATTAGTTGCTTTCATTCTTATTATACTTTTGTTTTAATACTTAATATGTTTTTCTATTAGAAAATATTTAAGGTAAACTATAATAATACTTGCTTCAAACCATTTGCAACCTTAAAATGAAATAATAATCCATCCGAATTTTTCTATAATTTTCACGGACAGTAAATGGTTTGATTTGTTTTAAAAAGTTTATTTAATGTAGGCATGTTATAGAAGCCGCATAATATTCATAATAAATGACCTAATCAGCTTAATAGAAATTGTATTGGTGTGTAAAGCTTTCTTTGCTATACTCCTAGATGTAAGGTGTGTAGTGGTATAAGGCCTAGCAATGTTAAGTTTGTGGCTGAAATGTATAATATTATACCTATTATTTTATTTTGGATGTTTGGTATTTCAAACATGCAAAATTAAATCGATTGACTATTTGCCCAATCATTTATTCCATCTAGGCATGTATGTATATATTATATAGATTCAGTCAGCATTATAGTTAATTACATTTATTACTAAATATTACATGAGTGTTTTTTCATATGATACAATTCAGTAATACTTAGTGTGTTTTATGCTATTGGAATTTATTTCATATAATTTCCAATAGATGGGACTTTTATGTACCAATTTAATGAGACGTTCGTGCTATAGACTTCGATCACAAATAGTTTTTTATTTGTGATTGAAGGCTATAGAGCATTTTGTTACATTCCCCTTGTACTAATATTTTTTTGTTTAAGTACATATAATTCCTGTGTAAGCATTTACCAATAAAATTCTTCTGGTCAGGAAATTTATTATAACGAAAATATAATATTGCTTGAAATTATGACATGAAATAAATTTATATTTTACTATTTCAGTTAATTTTATCTCACATTTGTCACAGGATACTTAAATGACGCAGGCTCGCCGAATTTAGATAATCAATTGGTACATAGTTTACGTATTATCGTCGTATAGATATCGGTGAACAGTAATGTGCTTTACATTTTCTTTATTTATATCACATAAACATTCTGTGAAATGTTGTCCGACATGCTGCTAATTTACGGGGTCGTACTATCTACCCTTCACAAGGAACAAGTTATATCCTTTGTATTTTTCTCTAATTTCATTTGGTAAATCTAGTTACAATAAACCAAAGATAGCCTGGAAGAATTTTCTCTTTAGTAAAAATAAGGCTTTAAATTTTCAGCAATATTTTGCACTGTGTATCACTTGTTTATTCTATATTTTTTGTTATAAAATGTATTGAATAATTTTGATTTAAAATTTCCACAATATAAAAGAAACTATATTTAAATGTCCATTTTTACATAACTAAAGCAAATACACTTTCAGTATGTATAAATCAAATACTAAGAATCTGTTTTCTTCATGTAAGTATCCAGTGACCAGTCGTTTGGAACAGCGAAATGAATGTGATATTGTATACACAATGATATATGTAAAAATTTAATAGGAATGGATATGACTGATATACAATAAAATTATGTTTAATTTACATATGTGTCTTGCTTATTTGTCAATAAAGGTAAATAGAGTAAACCACTGTTTTAATTAATAATCCAAATGAAATAAGGGCTGTTTTATTTTAAAAATCCATATGAATGCTTTTTTAAACCAATATTTTCTGCTCGTTCTCGTAAAAGTGCTTGTCCAAGGGCTTCATCAAGTGATTTTGCAGCAATCCTAAAAAAAAATAAAAGTATAACCCACATTATAAAACATTAATGTTTTAATGGAAATTAAAAAAATCTTACACTATATGGAATTTAACATTTTTTCAGATCAACATATTGTATGAACCAAACTAAGCATTAACAATGAAACTCATACAGTAAATAATTTAATAAGTTTAACACAGTATCTAATGGGTGCTTTTATAATTTACCGTTGAACGTTTTTATCGCCACGATTTTACCATTCACGATATAATAGGTAAGCAAAATGCTTCCTTATTGTCGCAGAAAAGTCGTTTTTTTCGTTAATGAGAACGTCATGCCGTGAACGATATTGTCGAAGGAAATATAAAAGCGTCTTCATACAACTGTATACACTTTGCTTCCCTACTGTACCGTGCACGTTAAAATCGTGGCGATAAAAACGTTCAACGGTAAATTATAGAAGCGGCCGTTACCGCTGTTTTGCGCGGGCCGTAGATGTGGGACATGTGCGCGTTGTATTTACAAAACCAGCTGATTAGTTCTGATTTTGTAGCGGCATTACATGACGCGGATCACAAGTGCCCACCTAGAGTACATATACTAAAGTATATTATGGACTGATACAGATTTTACTTTTAGATTATTAGCAGTCAGCTTCGAATATTTTAAAATGTACCGTTACAATTGTACTAACGACGCTGCATTAGGCAGGTTATCGTAACGGGTCCTCTGTTTCTCCGCGACGGAGCACCCAATGGACGTCCGTTGTGAGTAGATATTACTTATTACTGTCCCCACAGACATAGCTTGATTAACACAGCGGACGCCCTCAAGTTTTTTTAAAAGTTTGTTTTCTTTCATACACATTTGTCAGAAAAATTTTCTCTAATCATAATGTACACCCATCTATCCTATATACCTATTGTTCCCAAAATATTGAACCATATCACATGTTACCCTAAAAAGAAATTACAATTGTACCCAAGAGACTGAAGACAATACTACTTACAAGCCTTGATTGATAGCATCTTTCAGAGTTTTCGGTGCCACACTACCCGGTCCATTCATACCAATCATAGTGCATTTTCCACCACCTTCTGTGACCTTTTGTTTTCCCTTTTTACTACTATAGTGTTTGGGGTAGCCACTAACGCCGACTATAAGTGATATGACACTACAACTTTCTTCTTCAGCAGATGGATCGACTACACATTTGTCACCAATTTTGCACAGAGTAATCTAGAAAATGAATTTTGGAAATAAATTGTAGTCTACACAACAAGTTTTGTTAAAAATATCGTATTTCGCAATTATTTCAGAGCATTTAAAATACATTTTTACCATATACCATATATCGTCGGCTTATTCCTAGTAGTCACTAACCGATCAAGGGTATTGAGAAATTAATTAATTACTTTTGATTAAATTGAAAGGCTTATGACATGAAAAATACGCTGCTTTAAGAAAAAAAATAAACATCTTTTAATAGTCAAATATAATATATATTACCAAATTAGTATGTTAATAATTAGAAACTAAAAATTCAAAAATGAAATTAATGACTTTTAGACAATCCGTCTTACTACAAAACATATTTTAAACATTGGTCTAACACGTGTTTAGGTAAACACAGTTTTAGAGATAGACAGTTTAAAAACATGTAAAAAATGGCGTTAGCAAAGGCTAGTGTCAATATATTACAGCGTTTCAGTGCTTTTAGTCACACGTTAAATTAGCTCCAGCTTGTGTTTACATATAAACATAGTCTACGCCGTGTCTATCTTTTTTGTAGTAAGACGGAGTAGATAGGAGGATAAAAATCTGGACAGCAAAAGTTGCTCAAATTTAACAAAATATTTTTCATCCAATACAGTATGGGGAAATCCGAATCCACAGGCGATACAACGGAACCGTCTTAAGGATCATTCGGCCCCTCTTGTGAAAACAATTTTGGATTTTTTTCCATCGATACAATGAAATGATGCTTACATGAAACTGAGTCGATCCACATTAAAAATGTTTTTACCAATTTTGTTAATTTTTAAAGCTAAAAAATTTATAATGGTTAAATTGTTGTCACAAAAAAAGACCAAATGTTTCCTAAAACAGTTTCCCTGTATCTCTTATTAATTCGGATTTCTCCAAACTGTCCCAGTTAAAAAAAACACTGTATATTGATAATTCAACTGAAGACATCAAAGTCAGTCAAATCAATTTATTCAAGTAAACCCAAATGCAAGGTATTTTTGAACGTCAAATCTACTTTAGTTCGGTTCAAAAAGGAAACCTAAATACTGAGAAGAACCGACAAGAAACTCAGTCAGGTATCATTTTTTCGACATCATTCTACAACAGTTATTTAAAAATACAATATTTATAAAGCCAGTAAATGCATATGCAGAGAGGATCACTTCCAGTCTATTGTTGTGTCTTCAATGAAATCGCTAATTTTGTAGTATGCTTTTCCAATCAGTGTGCGTTTAATGACAAGTTTAAATCTCTTTTCCGTTAGTTGAGTAATTTCTTGAGGAATTTTATTATAAAAACGAACACAGTTACCCAAAAATGAACCACTTTTGTAATTTAAATTTAGGAATAACTAGCTGACCACGACCACGAGTTTCCATACCATTAACAACGCCTTTCTTTTGAAATAGATCTAAATTTTTTCTAGTGTACATTATGTTTTCATAGATGTATAAAGAGGGTAAGGTGAGTACATCAATGTCTTTAAAATGATCTCTCAGCGACTCGTGCGTTCATATTGTAGATGGTACGTATTGCCCACTTTTGTAAAATAAAGATAGATTTCATATGCGCCGCTGATCCCCACAGTAGCAGACCATAAGACATAAGGCTATGGAAATATGCGAAATACACCAGCCTAGCCGTAGCCGCATCAAACAATAGTACGAACAAACTAAAATTAATGGTAATGGACAGCACTCATTTGGAGAAAAGTCATTAAAGTAACGTGATGATTTTTTATGCCTCGGAAAATAATTTGCTGAAGTCATGATCAGCACATAACGAAGTTAAACTAAACGCTAAGGACATTTAAAAAAAAATTTAAGTCAATAAGTCTTAGGAACAAAATTCCTAACGATTTTTTTAAAAACTACTTTATTAAAAGCTATTAATGTAAATAAATGAATTTTATAAATTCCAAAAAAGACAGTTAAATTAAAGACTATGAAGAAGTCATAACGGCGAAATTCGGAAAGCTAGACATGTGCTTTTGCGTCATATAGAACTACTACGAGAACTACCCGTAGGTATTAGTGATGTGCCGGATATCTGTATCCGTATCCGCGGATATCCGAGGAAGAAGAAAGATCCGGATCCATATCCGTTACTTTTGTGACGGATCTTTTACCTTATTAATTTTCAATACATAGATTACATTCTATATAATGTAATAAGCATGTCCTGTCACGCAGTGTCAAGTGGCGTCAACTATCGTTTCAAGGTCACGCGCACAGACACCGATCGAGAAAAAAGTGAAGATCCGTATCCGTGGATCTTGACACCAAATATCCGTATTCGGATCCGTATCCGCGGATACACGTTTTTAACGATCCGGCACATCACTAGTAAGTACTATTAACTGTACTTAGTGACTTTTTGTCTTTAGTGACTTCTAGCAATAAGCCGACGATATTAAAATATTCACATGAAATCATTGATTCCTATTCTTTTTATGATGTTGAAAAATTATACCTAATTGAGTTTCTTGCTAGTTCTCACTTGGGCCACTGGTGGATATTCGCAACCGCAATTGTGAAACTTCTGCATTAATTTTAGCATGCACATCTCTAACGCAGAGCTTTTGCGGATGCGAATACTGTGCAAGTGGCGAAAGAAATTGTGGACGGGACCAGGGAGTGGCATGTACTGCGTGCGTATTTAGTATTTTCGCTGATTTACCAATATAGTTGATTTCGGTCACTATGCATAACTCTTCGCACTCACAGGTCACAGGTGACAAAAGCTAACACGTTTGTGTTGCGTATGATCATGTCTAGCGCGCTTATCATAATGTATGTTTTTTATTTATTTTACATTTTTGATGGATGAACATTTTGACAAGTGAATATACAATGCCAGATGCCACCCACTAACACAATGTACTTTGGATTATTTTTATTTTTTGTAATTTGGTTTCATTTGAGATTTATGTTTGAACCTCTGCAAAACGGTATGGATGCCGAAAAGGCAGCGACAATATGCTTTTTATTAAATATAATGTAAGAGTTTTTTTATTTTATTCAAACTTGTCTGACATCTTGTTATTGTCTAACACCTTACACTTCTCTAGTGCTTTCGTTTCTGCTTTTTTTTATACTATAAATATCATCCGTCAGGTCGATTTAGGAAACTAATTTTTCTAAATTTGCTTGGAGTCTAGGTGTTGCTGGTAGTTCCCCCGTTCGTTGTGTGGTTCATAATACAAATTTATGTAATTGTCAGCAGTATAATAATGAAATAATAATAATAACTATTAAAAATTCACTTTTTCACACACTTCTAAATTGGCTTGGTGTTGCTGGGAATTCCCCCAGTTCATTGTGTGGTACTCATATACAAGCCTAGTGCTATAATAAAAACTGTTAATAATAAATAAATAATAACAATGTTTAAAATTCACTTGGTTAGGAGAACCTATTTAATACTTTTTAGTCTGTTATCCATTTTAAAAGAGTGATGATATATTAATTTAATAACTCTAATTTACCAGAAGTGGGGCAGAGTCAGCATCCAATAATTTGCAATCATATGGATCATCAGATAGTTGCAAATCAACATCACCACCATCCATTAGAGCTGCTTTTACACAGGGTATCCTTGTACTGAACAGTGCTGCTTTGACAGCTAGAGATACTGCATCACATAAATTGCCTCCACATTCTAGAATCTGAAATATATTCATGTGAAATCAATATATTTATAAAATATAAAGAAATAAAGTAATTAATTATATTTTAATTCATGTTTTGTGTGATATAAAATAATAATAAATTAATGTGTAAGTCAATAGTCATTTATTATAAGTTCTGGATTTTATGCTTTTAATATACAGTATGAATTTCTTATTCTGGCAATTAAAAAAAATTATAAATTATTATGTACATAATTTCTTTTAAACATTTTCTTTACCAAAATATCCACATAAAGTTTCCAGCATTGTTTTCCTTCAAAAATACACAACTGCTTCAAGTCAAAGGTTTGTGAAGAGTAGTATGCTCTCAGCATCATGTTGGAGATACTTGTGGCTAGTTGCTCACCTCCTCGACCTTCAAATTCAGGAGTTGCATTTGCAGAGCTGGAATTAATATTAGCTTTCCTTTTAGTACTAATATCTATGTGTTTATGTCTAATAATAAACAATACAAATATAAAAGTTGATGTAATTACAACATAGCTTTAATTTAGAAATTTTGTACTAGTTTAACTATCATTTTGAAGAATTTTCTATAACAACATCAGAAAGAGGAATTAGTTTGGTACATTAGTTGATTTCCCTACAAGCACAGGTAAGATTTATGTATATATTGAGTAAGATATATATATAAGATATACAATTGAATAATATATAGCGCAGTAAATATTATTGTGTATAGTTTAGAAAAAAAACTTATTATATACATAAGACACTTTTTAAAATAAAAATCTACAGGTAAGGTTTGCAACACAGATGATATGAAATATTTCATAAGTTATAATTGATTGGATCATTTTTATTTGATAGTACATCTGCCTTCAATGCCAAGGGTGTCAGGTTGGATTCTTGTAAAGATTTTATGATACAAAAAGTACAAGTTTAGAGCTCAGTTTGGGTGTAATTATTTAGATACTATTCATTTATTAAGTCATACAATGACTTACATTTGGAGAGATGTGACTATCCTTCAGAGTTAGAACGAAAATATATTACTACAAACAGGATACTTTTACTTAAACATTCAATATTGAAACAGCAAATTTAAAAGATTTACCAGTCAACAAAGAATTCTATCTTTCCTAGATTTGGTTTATCAGGTGTAGGTACATCTATTTCAGTTTTAACACCAACGAGAATGTCCGTGTTGGCTAACCGAAGTCTTGCAGAGCCACTGGCATGACTAACAACATCTGTTTCAAGTTCCATGGGTCTGTAATCAATATTAGATCTTCCATCTGGTCTGTAATCATCCTGTAACAAGCACAACTTAACGAACATGAAACGCTCCAAGTAAATATTGAAAAGAAGTTTGCACAGTATTAAAAAAAGGGCCTTTACGTCGCGATAGTGAAGGAGTAAAAATAAACTGTCCACTTGTAATAGTTGAGGCTGGTGAGGAGTACCATTTTACATCCACGGAACATAATTTTAATTTGTTTATAATTTTATATTTATTGTGAATAGGTTATGTCCTGATACTTACTTGTACACCGTGTAGGATGAATATTTTTTCAGTGGGACTTAACAATATATTTGCCATTATTTTGTAGACAATTCTAATTTATAAAATTATATTATTATTTTAGCTATTAGTCATACAAAAGTAATTAATTATTTTAAAGAAAGTAAACTTTTTTTCTTCATGGCATGGCGCACAGATAAGCGCATTTGCCAATGTCCAATGTCACGTATTGTCAAAGAATATAGTAAAGCCACAGACTGTAAAGCCGATAGTAAAGCTGGGAACACATTTTTGGACGCGTCCGTAAGCCGCGGCTGACAGGCGCGACCACAAAGTACTTTATTTTAAATATATACTGTCGCGACCGATAAATGTGCACGTTTGATAGTACGTCGGTTCTTTGGATGTATTTCCTTCATTAATTCCAGGATAACCCTTTTTGCTTGGACGCCCACATTTACTATACGTGACAAGTTTAGCAATTACTTTAGTTCTGAAAATAGGCGATTGCCTTGGACAAATTAGCAAAATAAAATAATATTAACTCTTGGCGTTTAGTTCGATAGCAATTTGTTTCCATACTTTTTGTTTTAATGAGGCATTTTTATAATCTTGAAATTTCTTATCATACATACACATGTCCACAAACACATTCTATAAACCACAGACAAACTACCCTAGAGACTTGAAATATTTACGAATTCCTAAGCGAACTATTCTGTCAAGGTTAGAGGAATGAGACGTAAGCGGGCGGCAAGGTAACGTCACGTACTAAACGAAATAGTGATGTACTCGTAGATATTGTATACATCGATAAATACAAGAATTATTTTCAAGATACAAGAAATAATAAAATATGTATAAATAATCAAAACAAGATTCTTTATTTCGAAACAAAAAAATAAAAAATTTGGAATAGAAATGCAAATCAAATTCGTTTGGGTAGTACGTGTTTCTCCTAATGTAAAACTTTTTAACAAAAGATTAAATTGACAAAAAACGGAACTGAAAAACTTTGGTGGTAGAATCACCCAACCTTTTCGTCTGTATGTATTTTTTTAACCAACTTTAAAAAGAGGGAGATTCTATGTACGTCTGTACGTTTTTTTTATGTATGTTCACCGATAACCTCATCAATTGTGTACCGACTTAAAAAATTTTTTTTGTTTGATATACTTCCGAGGTGGTCCCATTTAAATTGCACTGGTAATTGAGCTTGGCCTTTGAAGATACACGAAATAATAATTACTAATTATAAGCTTTATTTATATTGATGATACATTTTTATATCATTTCGTTCTATAATTAGAAAAGTAGTTAGTTGTAGACCCGTCCTATATATTTATTTAGACCAAGGTCACTCAAATGGGAGAAATAAAAAAAATTAAGAAAAAATTTAAACCTACTAGAAATAAACACTGAAAAGTATTAAATAACTATCCTTTACTAATTACAACTCAAATATAAAAAAAAAACTTTATACATACGATATAAATACGTATAAAATTAAATTTGCTAGAGTGTTAGCCGACGGAAATGTCAAAAGCACTCGCATACCTAAGCAAAAATTTGTGAGGAGAATGACGAGATTTGAAGAAGCGAAAGAAGTATGTAAGGACCGCGACGCTTGGCAATCCGTCCCTCTGACTGCTCCGTTAGGGATATGGTGTGAAGATTGTATGTATGTATGTAGATAATTAAATTTGACGGTTATTAAAGTGGGTTCCAAATTAATGTGCCACAACAGAAAGTCTATTAGTTTGGGAGGGTTGCATCGATTTCAGTAACTGTCGAATTTAATTATATAGGTATTTGTATCCTATGTATGAAGTATTTTTTTTTATTTGAGTTTTGATTAGTAAAGAATAGTTATTTTGTACTTTTCAGTGTTTTTTTTAAGTCGGTTAAATTGTATTCTTAATTTTTTTCCGAATTAAATTGAACCAAAAACTTGAGATATATTCTATCCAATATAAGAGAATCATCAAAATCAGACTACTCTGTAAAAAGCTACGCATGGTCGTATACAAAAAAAAATATGCACCGACTTGAGAACCTCCATCATTTTTTCGTCGGTTGAAAAAAGAACGGTGACATCTTTTTAATGATAACTGTGTTTTTTTAATAGAAAAGGTGTATCTCTGTACCAAATTACATCTTAATCCGTTCAGCGGTTAAAAATTTCCCATACAAAGTTTAATCCCTATTTCACTCCTTTAGGGGTAGATTTTTGAAAAAAAGAAGTATGTTTTTTATTAGAAAAGGTTTTATCTATGTACTATACTAAATTTCGTCTTAATCGGTTCAGAGGTTAAAAATGTCCCATACAAAGTTTCATCCCCTTATTCACCTTTTTAGGGGTAGATTTTTGAAAAATAAAGTAGCATATGTTGACCCCCTGGTGTCAAACTATGTGCATGCTAAATTTTATTAAAATCGGTACGGCGGTTTAGCCGTGAAAACCAAGTAGACAGACGGACAGACAGACAGACGGAGAGACTCGCATTTATAATATTAGTATGGATATGGATTATACAATTATATAATATTATATAATTATATATGTATTACATTATACCGATGAAACGTGATATTATCCTTTTTGAAACTATTTTTACGACTGTCACTACCACACCACTTTACAGCGCAATTTGGCATTGTTTACGTAATTTATACTATATTTTTTAAAACAATTAGACACAGGTCACGGATCTGCTTTCTGGTTAATACTAAAGGAGCGCGCGTTTGTGTTTGAAGTTATATGAGCGTTTGTGCGCATCGATGGCAGAAAACGGTGCCCTTTCATTTCTTGTCTTTAGGCTAATTTGTCTGTGCTATAAACTTATCTTCCATAGCGCGCGACATGGCAAAAAGTGTGCACTCGCGCGCATTCAGTTTGCTTATGATTCCCGAATCGTCGGCGGACGCTGAACCCTGTTCATACTGTCCGCGGATGTCTGCGGACAAACGGTCTCCAATTTATACAATTTTGCAAGGCAAATGAAACTATGTCCATATAGCCGAAGCAGGTGTATATTTCCGTACACCGGAGGCAAACAATCTTAAGTCACATTTAGCTAATTATTTGGTATATACGTTTAGTCTCAGATCGAACAATATTCACGAATGTCACGACTAAACGATTGTGAAATTCTAAACAAAAATTTATTTGTAGTTTGAAAATAGCTTAATAGGTAGTATTTTTTAACCAAAAACGATATTTTTAAAAATGTTATAAATTAATAAAATAATGGACTGAATATATTGGGTCCTTACATATGAAATTGGCGTTTTGTACGGGAGGAATATAAAGTCAATTTTTTTTTTGTAAAATATATTTAATTAATCAAAGTATGCACCGTTGTTATATATGCACTTTTGCCATCTCATAGCTAGTTCATTGATCCCTTTACTAAAAAAACCATGGGGGCGAGAATCAATAAACTCTTTGAAGGCGGTTTGGATTGCCGCATCAGAGTTGAATTTTTTTCCTTGTAAGAAGTTGTCCAAATTCCGGAAAAAATGGTAATCTGTTGGAGCAAGGTCCGGGGAGTACGGTGGATGTCGCAGACATTCCAATTGTAGCTCATCTAACTTAGTGGTTGTTTGTTGTGCAGTGTGTGGTCTTGCGTTGTCGTGGAGCAGCAGTGGCCTAGAGCGATTGACCAATCTCGGTTGTTTAGCAGCTAGTTCTTCCTTCATGGTTTGCAGTTGCTGACAATAGATATCTGCCGTAATCGTTTGGCCAGATTTTAGAAAGCTGTAGTGAACGACACCGGCGCTAGTCCACCAAACACTCACAAGTAACTTTTTCTGAGTCAATTTTCGTTTAGGGCAGGATTTGGCTGGGTCTCCAGGGTTCAACCATTGCGACGAGCGCTTCCGATTATCGTACAGTATCCACTTTTCATCACAAGTAATAATTCGATTTAAAATCCCTTCATTATTGTGTCGGTTGAGCAAAGTAACACAGCAGTCGACGCGTGTTTGCCAGTTCGATTCACTCAATTCATAAGGTACCCATCGTTCAAGTTTTTTTACTTTCCCGATTTGCTTCAAGTGGATTAATACAGTTTTGTCACTTACCCCGAAGCCTGCAGCTATCTCTGAAGTGCTTTGTGATGGATCCGCTAATAGCCTTTAATTCTTCATTTTCCACTTTGGTCTCCGGCCGTCCACTCCGGTTGGTTCTGAAGGTCGAAATTTCCAGAACGAAAACGTACTGTGCTTTCTTTTGCGACACCAGCGCCGTACACATCATTAATCCTTCGAGCTGTTTCTGCAGCACTGGTGCCACGGTAGAACTCGTACTCGTAAATATATCGATATTTCATGTTTTCCATTGTGCGGTAATAAGCGACGCCAAAGATAAAAATAATGAGGAAAAAAACAAATGAATGACTGTTTTCAAAACTCAAATGTACCAGCCAAATGAATTTATAAATTTGAATTTGGAATTCTTAACCAAAGGAGAGATATTTCAGATCAAAATGGTCAGTACGACAAAACGCTAATTTCATATGTAAGGACCCAATATTACGTCTAAATATTTTTGTTACGTGTAATAACAGTATATCCTAAGTCCGGTCTCTTAAACAAAACAAACGGTCAAAAAAAACATTATATTTAAAAATCACATTTATATTTCATTAAATACAATGAATAAACTAGGAATCATCGTTATCATCGTCAGGGAAGTTCTATTGTTACCATTTTTCTTTTCTAATTATAAGGGCTTTAGGCCCTATTACAAATAAAAATTATTATTAAATAAAAATCAATGTGTAATTTAGTGTTAAAACGATTTATTGTTTACTAGGTTATTAAACTATTGCCAGCTATTTATTATTATTATTATTACTTATGTGCCACCTAGACTCAGTTCTGGTGGGTGAGGGTCGCATGAGGTAACGATAGGTATGCCAAGCCCGATTATTTAATAAATTTCCTTACATTTGTACATAATTAAAGGCTATTATTTAAATATTATATTGGAAAGTGTTAGGCGCCACTGGCGATAACGGAGCCAGACCGATGAAAGTGTTATTATCCAAAATTCGACATACGGTTCGTAGCAGGAACTTATCTCGGATAATAGACCGCAGCACTCGATGGCGTTGTGACGGGTGCAAGAAGTACGTCAGGCGGCTAGCAAGCCCCACTGGAAATTTCCTTTTGGAGGAAAGTCGACCAGCCCACCAATATTTCGTCTGGTATCCACTCTGACTACACGTCACCTCGCATCAGCAGGCGAAATACTGCCGCAGCTCGATATTCAAAGTAACAGCGATGGATACATCGATATTATTGCAATACACACGGCACAAAACCACACCGATATCACAATCGGGCCTGCCCTTCAACTCCGATATAATAATCCAACCACCACAACCATCCAACGTAAATAACTTTTTTAAATTTCTCTATATCAAAATGCGGTACATTCGTGTTCTCACGAAGCCAGCCGAACCGCGAGCCCCTCCCGTCTCATGTTTTTAAAAGAAGTCCACCAACGGCCGATCGCAGGGTTGCCGCTTTTAGAAGTTACCCTTATTGCAAGAAAATTAGTCCCACGTGATGTAAAACTATTGAAGTAAATTTCAATGTAAAACCGAAAACACAACCCATTGCAACTTTAAAGTAAGTATTAATTTATTTAGACACAACCACCACAAATTCTCGAAATTAATAACAAAGAGTACCTTGGAAAATCAGATATCATTGAGAAATTATTGGTACCACCATACAGACTAAAGGATGGACTTAAACAAAATATCTGGACTGTAAATATCTGAAAAAGTAACTGTAGTAAAATGAAAATGCCTAAAATTAATCGATAATATAATATATTTACTCACTTGGGAAAAAAAATAACCACGGAGGGCAACATAACGGCAGCCGATGCAGAATCAAACCGGTTTGCGTTTGTAAACAATAGTAGACTGTGTTCAGAAATCGTTTAAAAAAATTAATACGCGACGATATTTGTTAAAAATAAAATAAATATGTAACACTATGCAGAGGAAGATTGTGGCAAATTTTTATAAAAATCATGACAATATGACGGCAAATAAATCCTGGACATATAATTATCATCCATATTATATTAAATTAGTAACGTGCATGCAGTTTGAAGTAAAAATTCACACTGACAATGACGAAAGTGTAGTAGGCGCGCTCGCGCTCGTGTTGGCCACTGGCGTCCTTTGACTCGTGCACCAAATACCGACCTCACGCTTATTACGCAACTTGCAGAAAGCATGCGACAGCCAATATCGCGCGATATCTGCTGTCAAAATGAGAATTTGTGTAATGTAATTTGTATAGTAGCGCTAAATCTAGCGTAGCGAAAGTGAGAGAGAAAATGCGTGAGGAGAATGATGAGGTTCGGGGTAGCGAAAGAGGTATTTAAGGACCGCGACGCTTGGCGCTCTGTCCTCTCTGACTACCCTGTTAGGGATACAGCGTGAAGATATGTATGTATGTATTCTTTACTATATTAATTAAAACTTAAGTCCAAAAGTGATTTACCAAAAAAAATATGATGCAAATGCCTACAAGTAGGTACACATAATTTTTAACAGGTACTGAAGTCGGTGCCAAACCTACTGAACTCGTACCTAGACTTTCTGTTGTTGCTTATTGGTTTAGTACAGACTTCAATAGCTGTCGTATTTAATTATATGAGTGTAACGTAAATAAAATATACACTTACATAAATAATAAAAATATAGAAATAAATGATAGAATAGAATAACTTTAACTGCGTGAATAACTAATATAAATATATTAATAAATTAAATAAATAGAGCAAAAGTAATTTATATGGAACCTACATATTAAATGTAATCATTGAAAGGTTCTCGAAACTGTGTCTGCGTAACTCAAAAGCGCGTCGCAAGTGTTTGCATTATTGAGGGCAATTTTTAATTCGCAGTCGCAAAGTGATACTCGTATAAGTCAATCATGAATCACACCTCCGAAGTTGACACTCGTCTAACATCTAGGTGTTGAGTGCAGTGCTAATTACTTGTATCTTCGTCTTTGCGTAGATACTACAATTGGAATCCCGCTGGGGATTCCAACCACAAGGTTCCAACTACAAGGTTCCAATCACAAGGTTCCAACTACAAGGTTCCAACTACAAGGGGATTCCAACTACTTGTGAGTGACTGAAAACTTCCAGAGTACCTGCTCGAAACTAACAACTACATAGACCAAACCAGAGCTTCTGAGCGGAACTGCCGAGGGATTCAGGCCAGTGACTCTCAAATATCTACAAAGGACCGGGTTGTGCGGCGTATGGCGGATTGTTGGCTTAATGAACCAGAATACTACATGATATAAACTGGTTTATTTGACCCACACCTTTAGTCCATCTACCTACCTGTTCACGGATCACCCTACTTTAGACACCCACTAAAAACCCCGTGACATGGGTTTACGCTAGTAACTAATTATATTAATCTGTGATATGGATTTTACAATTGTACTATATTTATGAAGTTCTTTTCGTACTTGAGTTTTGATTAATATTGGATAGGTAATTATTATGTAATTTTGTAGTGTTTTTATTTTGAAGTTGGTTTAATTTTTTTCTCAAACAGTTACATATTTATTTTACTATATTCACTTTATTGTTACCGCGATAGGGCGCGGAGATAATGAACGAATTCGGTTTCACTGGACTGTATAGGCGGACTTAAGTGTCCTGTGAATAATTTAATTCCGTTTGTTACAGTAATATGTACTTATTTTCATTTTTGTGATTTTTGCATACAATTTGTCTTTTATTTTCATTACAATTGTCCCATAAACATAATTGAATATAAATGAAATATTAGCTTTTTTATACATATTAGAACATTCGTGATAACATGGCCTGCCAAGTCCCATACAAAAAAGGGAAAAAGCTAGGCACGCTCAAGATACTATTTATTACAGCTTTTGTATTGCATTGCGTGCATATGTGATTCAGCAAACAAGGAATCTGTTAAAATGAAATTTATTGATATATCGTTTTCATTTCCATCCAATATGTTAAAAGAAACGTTAGTATCCCTTCACAAACCCGCACGCTTATTACGTAACTTGCAGACAGCATGCGACAGCCAATATGGCGCGATATCTGCTGTCAAAACGAGAATTTGTGTAATGTAATTTGTATAGTGGTGCTAAATCTACTGCGAAAAGTGCATTTTACGGTAATAGAATAATAGATACGTAATCGTCATACATGATACTAATTTTTTAGTACAATTAATAACCGGTCGCGCAGTGATCGCGTGGCTGTCGCTGTCTGCAAATGTTTAGGTAATAACCCCCCCGGCCGAATTTTTGATATTTTCGTCTCTTGCTTGTACAGGCGGCGTATTCTTTCCTTTAACAACAGCCGCGATGCGGTGTATCTAAAGAGAAGATGTATGGCTCGAGGTCAGAAATTAACGTTGAGGTAGCCCGATATTGGGAAAGTTATGATTCTTGGATTGATAGCAAGTTAATGTTTTTAAACTTTCACGACTTGTGCACGTCTTACAATATTTACTCACGGGTCTATGTCGCGTTTATACTTTAAGGCTAATTACCTATTTTATTTGCCCTTTCTTGATGTGAAAATAGCGATGAAAGGTAATGGTACCTTGGCTCACACAGTATAAAGAAAACCCACGCACACTGAGGTATCTGCATTCTAATTCGCATCACCATCCGCGACACCTTAAATCCGTGGTAGCTTCACTGGTGAACAGAGCGTACGACCTATGTGACTCTAAACATTTAGATAGTGAAGGTGTCTAAATACAGCGTGGAATTATACCCGGATATAATTATATTGATACTCAATATTTATTTCATAACACGTATTTATTTAATAAATTTAATAACACTAATTGTAAGTGCTATGTACATTACATGTAATATTTTTTTTTGACTTATTGTTTTGAAAATTTTATAAAAATTTTGAGGGGTGTTGTGTAGGGACATTGTAAGTGTGTTGGAAATTACGAATCAGCAGTTTTGTGTGGAAGCGGAAGTATGCGAACGTCGACGGCAGTTACCATAGATCGCAGTTACTGCGCACTGTTCGATCGGTACGAACGTGATCAATATTGGGGTTCAGTTGGAAAAATAAATTTGTACGGAACTATCAAAATTAACTCCTATATTACTGCAAGTGACTCCAAGTTCAACACACGAACATAGGAATATCCTAAAGTGGATATACCCATGTTCACCTCGAAACATAGTCGGTCGAGATAAAAAAAAAATATATTTTTCATAGGTATTTTATTTTTTAGCTTACGAAAGTAAACAATATACTTTATTTTCTCTATAAAGTTGAAAATCTTCGGTCATATGTAATATCTAGGTACTTAAAAATAATATTGCTTTCTCACTTTATTTTCTCTTTTATTATTGGCCTAGACAAGACTCACATAAATGTGATATAGCTAATCAACATTATATCATCGTACCTACACATTATTATGTTCAGGTTTCGACGTCAAAGGGATAGGCAGACTAGATACTGACAGCTACCGACTGCCACTTGCTAGGATTCTTATCTCTTGCACCTGGTGTCTACAAGGTGGATTGCAGCTGTGGTAGTTCTTACATCGGGCAGACGAAAAGAACAATAGCAGAAAAAGTCAAAGTACATATCACAGCTGGCAGAAAAGGACAGACAAATAGATCAGCCATTGCCGAGCACTTGCTGGAGTCAGGACCCAATCACTGGATTGAATTGCATCAGCTACAGGTCCTTTCCACTTATCGACACCATTATTCCAGAATAGCACGAGAGGCGGTTGAAATCAAGAAATACCATAATTTCAACCGGGAAGATGGATACTGCTTATCAACATCATGGAATCCTGTCATCAGTGAGTGTGTCCGGAGGCGGAAAACAGGACGTCGCCAGTGTGTAGATGTCGTTAGTGTAGTGTGTTGAAGTACCGACAGTGACAATAACAAAAATTAAAAAATGCAATGAATGAGTGTGTGGGTAGTTTCAAGAAACCGCACGCTACGAAGACAACATTCATCCTCATCAGTCTGCCCGTGACTACGATCGGTGCAATCCGGTCGAAACGTCGGGATAAAATAGGTAATTAGCCTTAAAGTATAAGTTGGACAAATCATAAAAAAACTTATTACACGGAAACTACTGAATCGATTTTGATGCTATATAGGCGATAACTTTGTATCTTGATGTCGCGGACTCACGAATGTTTTAAAAAACTTATTTAAATAAGTGAACGAAGTGTGAGTGAAGTAAATAAATTCAGCTTTTCTTTATTATTTTTGAACCGAATTCAAAAAAAGGAGGTTTTGAGGTTGTCTGTATATATTTTTGTATGTTCAGGCATATCTTCTTCGTTTATGAAGCGATTTCAATGATTCTTTTTCCGTTAAGTTATGTATGGCTCCAAGGTGACCCCATTTAAATTTCACTGATATTAGAGCTTGGACTTCAGATACACTACATAATCCAGTTTATTAGGGTTTATTTATAACGATGATTCTTTTGTACATTATTCTGTTTCAGAATTAGAAAACAAGTTATTTGTACGCCTACCTAGTAGATATTCACTTAAGGCGACGCCTTGGAAATTTTGACGCCAGAGATCTTTCCAGAGATCAGAGATCAATTTTTCTAAGTGACTCCAAAACGTATGACAGTGATATTTGGTATGCTAATTCTTCATTTCATTGACTTCATTTTGACAGTTGCGATACACGGTTGGTTAATTTTTGTAACACAAAATATCAAAGAAACCTATTTTAAAACAGAGATTTCCATTTTTCGCAACAACGGGGCCGATTTAAATTTCTAAATTTTCTGTATAGTATACTTTAAACAAAATGTCTTCAAAATGACAGTTGGTTTTTTTTAAATTAATTATAGTTCTTAAAATAAACGAAAGAGTCTGCTGGGTACCTTAAGCAATGACAGCTTTCTAAGCGGCAAATTTGAGGAAGTTTGTTATTTAAGATAATGTGTAGTTTTAAGTTTGTAAATATTAACATATGTATGTATTTATTTTGTAATTAAGTAATTATCATAAAAAAAAAACGACAATAACTGTTTTTTTGTATTTTTCGTAAGTTAGCGCGCGCACATCTGCATAGAACAGAAGGTAAATTTTGGATTAAATTATTTAATAAATTAATAATTAGTTAATAAAAAAACTTTTTAAGAAAAAAATGAAACCGACTTAAAAAAACGACTGAAAAGTACAAAATAAATATCATTTAATAATCAAAACTTAAGAACAAAAATAACTATAAATAAGATACAAGTACCTACGTAATAAAACTTTACAGTTATTGAAGAATAAAATAAAAACTAGTCAAATAATTGATTTGCGTTCTAATAATCAAAGCACCTACTCCCACAACCTCCCACACCTTTTTTTTTTTTTTTTTTTTTTTTTGCGTCAGGAAATGGTTTATGCATTCCGTCCTGCCATGGGGGATGGCAGGGGGATATGTGGGACTCCCGGCTGTGAGTGCAAGGCCGGGCTACCCACTAAAACCTGACGGTGTTCCTCGAGAGCCTTGGTACCGGGGCAACGGGAGCGCGTTAGCATTCCTCCGCGGCCCCGGCAGGCAACGGCCGGCGCTAAACCGCCGGCCTCGTCTCGTTTTGGGTGAGAGGGCAGAACTCCCACCCTAAGTGCTAGAGAGGCGCACGGGAACACCGCGCGCGCCATCTCGAGGCTATCTGAGAGGTGGCACTCCCCCGAATGCCACCCCAAGCCTCAGTGGGCTCTCCGCCGCTACAGTCGGCGGCGGAGGTAGTGCACGCCAGAGCGTTGGTCACCTAGGGAGGCCACTAGTCCGTGGCCATCCCTTCTACTCCCGGCCTGGCAGGAGCCACACGGGCGGCGGCAGAAGCCACCCTTTCGCCCTTTTTGGGCTTGGCCCCCGCACAGGCCTTCCCCCCCGTTATGTGTCCGGCCGGCAGACCGCTCGCGGCGCACAACGTGCAGTTGGGCGCAGCATTGCAGCCGCCGGCCTTGTGACCTTCTTGACCGCAGCGGTAGCACTGTCCGCTGCGGTCCACCTCCGACGTGCAGGAGACCCGCACGTGCCCGATCTTAAGGCACTTGTAGCACCTTAAGGGTCTCGGCTCCAGGAGTTGCACCCCGGCCGAGACCCATCCGACTAAAAGCCGGGCACCCGCCACCTTCTTCGCTGCCTCCACTGGGCAGCGGACCCAGGCTGCCCCACAACCTCCCACACCTACTCACACACCCAAAGACCCCTTTCTTCCTTCTACGACAAGAGACGAACAGCCTTATTCTCTGGCCCAAATGAATTTTTTATGTTTAATTTTTATTTTATTTGTATTATGACATCACATTATTTTAAGTATAACGTGTTTTAGCGATCAAATCGAGATATTTCTGTAACATTTCTTAAAAAGAAATTATTAACACAAGCGATACTAGTAACTACAAGTAGATACTTCGAAGTAGGTATTAGTCAGGTCCCGATTCGCTGCTCGCTACCAAGGGGGATCTCGCAACATCCTCGTTTAAATTGCGAGTTATCGTAATTGTTTCATTGTACCAGATTGTGCTTTAGGTGGTTCCATGAGCCATTTGAATACAGGGCACTCAGCGTGATATCTTTAGATAATATGATGTTTGATATCAGTTAAACTTATAAAATGGGGGATAACGTTAATGACATGGTGCTGCACATGCAGAGGTTCTCGTGGGTTGATTACGTTGTGTTTGTGTTTATGTTAGCAATAAGTGCTGTTGTGGGTGTGTACTGGGGATTTATGAAGAAACAAACAACGCAAAATGATTATCTTCTTGGCGGTAGGAACATGAAAGTGGTACCGGTTGCTATGTCTCTGGTAGCAAGGTGAGATTAGAGCTATTGTTTTGATTGTATTATTTTAGATAATTAAAAGAAAATGTTTAACAATGACATGGATGTAGTTTTTCGTTTTTTTTATTTTGTTTCATACAAAATTATGACATTTGTGTTATTTAATCCCGCCATTTCAGCATTAATAAGCGGTGATTTTTCTCTAATGGATGCTAATAAGTGGTGGGAAACAGCCCTAAACTTAATATAAAATAAATTAACATTTACTTAAATATAAATACATAGGCTTAATAAATAATTCCAGACGTCGTATCTCAGCAGCGACGGTGAGGCAAAACAGATAAGCTGACTCGCTTGTACACACATTTATGTTGTAAGCTGATCGACCGCGATTTCATTCGAAAACAACACCCACACATCTAGATTTTATTCAATTATATTTCCCTCATTTCGTAGTACGGGACAGGCTATCTAAAGTTGTAAAGTCTATTTATTTATTTATTTATTTGGGAAACAAGCGGTACTTACGTAGAACTTACTTACATATTAATTTATCTCACATACCAACACAATTTCCACCATTACATTATTGAAATTACTTATGCAGTACAACGTACGTATAAATAGAATGTAAAAATGGTGCAGGTGTTCACAAATAATAAGTAGTACCTACTCATTAATCGTTAGATGCTGACAAAAGCAACAAAAAAAATATATACATTTTTCATATGTATTTTATTTTTTAGCTTACGAAAGTAAACAATATACTTTATTTGCTCTATAAAGTTGAAAATCTTCGGTCATATGTAATATCTAGGTACTTAAAAATAATATTGCTTTCTCACTTTATTTTCTCTTTTATTTTTGGCCTAGACAAGACTCACATAAATGTGATATAGCTTATCAACATTGTATCATCGTACCTACATATTATTACTTATATTCAGGTTTCGACGTCAAAGGGATAGGCAGAGACTAGATACTGACAGCTACCGACTGCCACTTGCTAGAATTCTAATCTCTTGCCTTGTTCACGCGTCAGTGTTCGCAAATTGGCGTCGATTCATGGCATTTTAAGTTGGTTTTTGTTTTTAAGTAGTGTACCTACCTATTGTTAATGACGTAAAAAATCTATCAATAGTCTTAATAGGTAACCTTTTAAAGAACTGCCTAACCTCTTTAGTATGAAATCGAAGAACGAAGGCCACAACGAAGACTGTATTATCTCGCTCTTTTGTCTAAAATACTAATAATTTTTTTTTTCTCATCAGTTTCGTTTCTGGAATAACATTATTGGGATCACCTACAGAGGTTTACATGTATGGAACGCAATATGGTTTTATAATGGGCGGCATTTTTCTAATGTCGTTGGTCATGACACAGGTTTATTTACCTGTTTTTCACGAGCTCAAGATTACATCTAATTACGAGGTAGATAAAACTGAAATGCAAGAATCAATTTAGAAATTTGTAAATGGAACTTGATTTATATATTGCTTTTTCAGTATTTATCTCTGAGATTCGACAATAGAGTTCGATTATTTGGATCGATTCTTTTCGCTTTTACGTTGGTAAGTACAAATGTTATATAATAATTATAAGTATGTTTATATGAAAAGGAGTTGCAAAATTAAAATAATAAAGTTATTTATTTTCAGATAGGCTGGCTTCCAATAGTTATATATGTACCTGCTTTGGCTTTTAATCAAGGTAAACTACATATTATTATTTAATATTGCTAAGATCTTTAATTATGTATTTTTGACCAAAAAAACGCTATCGCTAACGCTGATAATAATTAATACAATATGTTTTTTTTTAAATACGCCAGTTAATACACACCGATCTTCTGATCTCAAACTCCCAGTGATTTCCCAGTACACCTAGACCCAAGACAATCTAGAAAAATTCGTTTTCTAAATTGACCCGACGGGAATCGAACCCGGAACCTTCCGCGCTTGGTAGAAACGTCTATACCACTGCGTCATCGAGGTCGTCATCAATGAAATGAAATATTATATTTTGCCGCAAAAAGGGTTATTACTTTTTTATATTATTTTTTAAGATATTTGAAAAATGGTAGCAAAAGATTAGTGATTACAATTGTTCTACATAAAAAAAATATTTTCAGTTACGGGAGTGGACATCCACATTATTACTCCTATCGTGTGTTTGGTATGCATATTTTACACTAGTGCCGTAAGTATATTTTTTAAGATGGTTTTTACAGTGTCTGTAAAAAATTGAGTACTTACCTAAAAAATATAAATACGCAGGGAGGTCTGCAAGCAGTAGTATGGACGGATGTAATACAAATAACGGCTATGTTTGGGGCGATGACTTTAGTGGCTATTAAAGGCACAATAGATATTGGAGGAATAGCAGTTGTATGGAAAAGAAATATGGACAGCGGGCGGATAGAATTTCCTAAGTACGATTTTCAGATATTAATGTTAAGCAATTTCTGTTTTAAAGGACCAAATTTATTAAAGACTGTAGTGTCCGACCAACATTAAATTTTCAACGAAACGAAACGAAAGAAACAGAAATCGAATTTCGGTTTCCTTCTTTCTATTTTCCACTGCGCTGATTGCTACCGAAATTTTTTTTTTAATAAAAGAGGGGGAAAACGAGCTACCGTTTCACTTGATGGAAAGTGATCGCCGCCGCCCATGGACACCCGCAACGTCCGGGGAGTTACTGGTGCGTTGCCGGCCTTTAAAGGAAGGCGAAGGGGAAGGGGGAGATGGGCCACCGGCTCTGTCACTCATCGAACGAAGCACCACAGCAATAGATTTATTTCACGCCGATATTGTGTGAGAGGGTGGTATTTCACTGGGCGAGCCGGCCCAATTCGTGCTGCAATGCAGCATGGCTGTACCACTTATAAACTAATTTGAAACTTCAATTTTGCGTCGTAACTTGCCCAAATTTGAATTAAAACTTCGGTCAGATACTATAGAGACTGTATTTACAGAGCGTATAATGAAGTACTTACTAAACAATATTGATATTGAGGAAGTGCCACTAAAGAAGTAGGTAGAGGGCATTTTATTGTACTATTACAATACTTAAAAATAATTTTTAATACGCTTATGTCAAGAGCTAATTCTTGCCGCACACCCCCTATCCGATCACATGATTAATACTGGAGCTACTATAATTGTTCCTAAATTATTCCATGTAATTGTTATAATTTTTTGTTAGTCTAGTAATGCCATAATCACTTTTTGTTGTAAAAACTTTTGCTGCAGGTTTGGAAGGCTTTACAGAACTTGTTGCAGTAGCATTAATTTTAGATAGGTATTATTTTTTCTGACTATAGACTTGCTAAGCGTTTACTATAATCACGAAAAATTAACGAATGAAAGTAAAGGAAATTCAAAGGAAAATTTAAGTTAGGCATTCAAACATTTACTATACAATGAAATACAATTGATTGCTTAAAGTTAGAGGGATACATATTTAATTACAGTTGGGATCCAAGTCCTTTAGCTCGACATACTGTGTGGAGTCTCGTGGTAGGAGGTGTAATTTATTGGTTACAAGCGAATTCAGTGAATCAGACCATGGTTCAAAGATATCTAGCATTGCCTACGTTACGTGGTGCAAAATGGTGAGTATTAACAAGATTTATACCATAAACCTGTAAACAAAGTTACAAGCTATAAGGGAAAAACATTTTTTTTGCAAAATTTTATACTCATACCCTCTTAATTTTTTCTATTTGATATTAATAGCATAAATAAAAAAAAAAATAATGCAATAGGATAACGATAATCCGTGCCGACTTGAGGTTAAACTTTAAATCAATTTATTGTATAAGGATTACTATGGAATTATTTAAGATTTTATGCTTCTTTGGTGCAATAAGACTCAATTGTATTAAAAAAGGTATTCAATATCATTTTACATAAAACAAATATTACTGAGGATATTTTTTTTTTCAGTTTGCTTTTTACAGTCCGGACTTAGCTTTTTGTGTCCGGACGCAACTGTCATTAAACCACGGAAGTCCGGCATCAACTTGACTTTCAACTTTCAGCCGTATCGTTCACTGCTTTAAGCATTGAGACTGTCTTTTTAGCTTGGAGAAATTAAGCATTATTCGCACATCGTCGTAAAAACTAACATCAATTTTTAAAAGAGAGAACAATGTCTTGCTTTTGATTGATATAAAATCATTGATATTCTTATCTGAAACAAAGATAAAATTATCGTTGATTAATTGAATTGCTGCTAAATACAATTAGGCACATACGATACTAATAAATCCAACATACCATAGAACAAACCACAAAGTTCTTCCTTCGATGGAATGTATCGTTTTTTATGGGTCGAGAAATTTTCTTTGGCTAAATTTTTCACTATTTTTACTTTTGTCTCAAGATCTAAGTCATCATCAAATAATGATAAAGCTGCAACTTCATCTCACTCGTACTTTCCTTTCATGCAGATAGCTGTCCAGTATTCTCCTTATATTGACCGGAAATTTTAGTTCGGCCAATCTACATTTTATAGCGGGCCACCACCACGCGCAGTCAAAGCCCCCCTCTATATCGAGCGATATTAAAATAACTAATTTTTTATTATTTTATTACCCCTTGATATACTTTACTATATCATAGAGGGAGTCCTCCATACTGCGCTGTGGTGTGAACCCATGTTGGGCCTTACTAAACTTTGTCTGGACATGCCATCTCATTCTCAAAATCATCATCTTCTCCAGTATCTTCCCCAGTATTGGCAGCAGACTTATCGGCCTATACGCCTTGGGGTCATTATAGTTAGGCTTTTCTGGCTTCTGCAACACTATAACTATCGCTTTCTTTCACGCCACCGGGAAGTGAGCCAACTCGGTATACTTTTACTTATCACTTATATATGAAGAGATTCAGAAACATATGCGGGGTTATGGCCGCCCCATAGATGTCGAGGGTGAACCCATCACCTCCTGGTGCTTTTCTTGGACTAAAGCTCCTGAGAGCGCTGTACATTTCCTTTATAGTAAACGATGGGTCGCATAGATCATTATGCGACCCTTCATTTATTGTACTAACAACTTTCCTGGTCACAGCATGATCTTCATTGTCAAGCTCCCTCAGATTCTGGGGGTAAAATATTTCCGCCAGTACTCTGGCGGGTCCACCCGCATCCATCAATTCGCCTCCTTTTATTAAGGGGAGGTCCGCCTTTCTCTCTGTGGTGCGCCCGATCACTGTAGATCCCGCCCCACATAGTTTCTTTATCCTGTCTCCCGCAGAAGTCCTTCCAACTTTCAGTCCCCTTTTTTACCTCACTCAAATAGTTCTCTTTCGCTATCAGATATTGCTCTACAACCCACGCTCTCCGGATCGAAGCTGCATTCTTTATTCCCCTTCTCCTCCTATTCATCTCCTTCTTTAGGTCACTCAAGTGCTCGTTTCATCAGGGCAATCCCGTTCGCTTCCCATTACCTATATTCCTAATTATTAATTCGCATGTGTTTTTTTTTCCAATATTTTATTTTTTGTCATTTCTAATTCCTTTACATTCTTTATCTCTTTTATCCAATCTTCATTTATCACTTCTTCATCCCATACTTGTCCTATTTTTTTCTTAAATTCTCCCATATCCACCTTTTTTGTACTTTAGATTCTTGTTGTCCTTTTTGTATTATCCTTCCATTTCGTTTTAATTTTACATCGAACAGAATTGCCCTGTGATCCGAGCTAGTGACCGTTTCATCCATTCTCCATCCGTCGACCATGCAGAGCATGCCCGTGGAGCAAACTGTCACATCCGGTCTACTTGAAAAACTTCTACCCCCTCTGAATACCTCAAAAGTTGGCTCCTCTCCCCGGCTTAATACTTCCATTCCCATTTCCACAAGAGCACCTTCCAAATATTCTTCTCTTTTATTCGTCCAAATACTCTATGCGTTCACATTTCCTCGTATTATAATACCTTTCGCACCCATCTCTCCAACAATCCTCTCCATATTCTACACTGGCACGTCAATAGGTCCAGGCCCTTCTAAATATATGGACATCATCCAGACCTCCCACCTCTTGGTCCTTAATTTTGCCACCGCATAATTTGGGCCGATTAGCGTGGGGGCCTGAACGATGTCCATCCTTTCGTCAAATACCATTATTGAGGCCTCAATCACCGTGTTCCTATCATTTTCACCTTGCACAATCCTAAAATCGGATAAGCTTTCATCCTTCCACTCTTACCCACATATGACTCCTGCACCAGAGCAAACGCTGTTTTCCGCCTCTTTGCCTCCTCGACGAGTTCTGCTGTCGCAATCTCACTCCTCTGCAAGTTAGCCTGTATACTGTGGTATCCCCTCGCTCTGGTGCGCTCATCCATTCTATTTCCATCCATCCCCACTACAACCTTAGCAGTAGGCCACTGTGGATATCGCCAACATGTTCCACTTCTTTCGAATTGGACACTCAAGGCTGAATGCGTTATGGTCTGTTCTATCTAACTTTGCTGTATGGCAATTTATGCAGTTAGAGAACTGTCCGGCCATCCAATCACGCACTCCGCCCTGAGGTGTGGTCTCCCACAGTGGCTACATACCACTGCCTTGTTCTTGCAGAATCTCCTGCCATGCCCATATCCAAGGCAGCAGGAGCACTGTATTAACGGAGGCTGGTCGGCCACTCGCACCCGTTGGATGTCGTCGTGCACCGAACCGGCCTCCGTCAGTCAAGTCCATATTATCGGGGACACTTTAACTACCCCATGAGTGGTTAACGGATTCCTTGCCCTTTTTCTGTATTTAATTTCTAATCTATAATCTTCCTTCTTAACATTCTCAAATATGTGTCTGTTCTGCGCCCTTAGTGCCCCAATTATTAGACTGTAGGACCCCATACATAATTACCATGGGATCCTTGTTTTTTATGTCCTCCACTCTCAGCGCTCCCCCTGCCTCGTTTAATCTTTTCTTTACTTTTCTCTACTATATTACTTTATTATTATTATTATTATAAAACTTATAAATTGCTTAAACACAAAAAAGATTTCGTCATTTAAGATCTCAATGTTTTTATACATTCGCGACTTATACACATCTTACTATTCTAACTAAACGCGTATATGTCGTGTTTATACTTTAAGGCTAAATGACCTTTTTATCCCGTCGTTTCGACCGGATCGCACCGATCGTGGTCACGTGTAGACTATCCAGAGTCAGTCCGTGACCAATTGTCATCCAATCATGGTTACAGGCAGACTATCCAGATCCAGAGTCTGCCCGTGACCACGATCGGTGCAATTCGGTCGAAACGTCGGGATAAAAAAAGTAAAGCAGGTATAAAGACGACATAGACGGCATAGACTATTTAGTTAGTATTGTAAGATTTGGTCAACTGTGACTGGCCCGTTGGCGCAGTGGCACATGCATCTGCTTTCCAAGCTAGGGTCCCGGGTTCGATCCCCGGTCAGGTCAATTTAGGAAACGAACTTTTCTAAATTTGCTCGGAGTCTGGGTGTTACTGGGAACTCCCCCAGAGTTCGTTGTGTGGTACCCATAGTACAAGCTTACTGCTTAGTTTGGGGTCACACAATCTGTGTAATTGTCTAGAGTATTATTATATTATTATATATTATAATGTCTCGCTCACAACTTCTTTTCTTTGTTTGCTTTTTACACCAACAATATGTGACAGAACCCTTTATGTAAATTAATTTACACGAATGTAAATTTTACTTTGCTACCTGCTACTTCCACTCCGCATGCAACTTGCGCGGGTTCGTACCGCCGAAAACGGTTTGCCCGTTTTCGGCGACTCGACTGTTCGAGTATAGAAAACTTCGCCTTCGGCTTCGGCGCCGGAAGGTGGATATTAACATAACCCTAGAAATAATTTGGAACCAGGTTTGCAGAATATGATGTGTGTTGCATCAACTGAATCTCATTCGTTCGGATGGTATCGCCTGCAACATCAGACTGATGCGTAAGTGCATTGTCATGACGAAAAAGCACTACGGCACGCAATTTTTTTCCTTATATAAACACATTTTCCATGTTAGGTATAAACTATCATATATTAACAAAGTCGTAGGAATACAATGTCATAAAAAAAATTAAGTTATGTTGGTTTTCGTAAATCTTCACTTATAGTATTGTCGTCGGCTTTCAGGGCAGTGGTATTATTTTGTATTGGAATATCTGTCCTCTACTGTTTCTGTCTTTACTGTGGACTATTAATCTACGCTCGATTTTATGATTGCGATCCTCTGCAGACCAAGGTAAGGACAATTGTTAATTATTAATATATCGTCAATACGAAATTCACAACATTAAAAACATAAGCCAAAATAACGTTAAACTCATTTTATTTTTTTGAGTTTTCATTTGATATTCCACATTATACAATTCGAAGCTGGTTTGGGAGATAAAATAAATACAGAATCTATCTGTGTCTATTATCTTCCCGTACGGGCCGTAAGAATCGGCCAAAGGATAGTTTAATTTTAAGGGACTTAAGCGATGGGTCAGCAATCTGTTAATACATGCTAATATTTTGCTATCTGTTAGCCTATAAATAATTAAATATGTACAACGTACATCCTAAGTACATTTAACTAGAAGTGTCAAGATGCCATTCTGTTGCGATACGATGCTCTATTCACCCCAAATACCTAATGCCGTGAATGTGTATTTATGTATGTTTTGGTATTTTTTACTACTTATATTTACCGTTAAATATTTTATATATTCGACTCTATTTTGACTACTGATGTGTCTTTAAAAAAATTTATCGGCTAACAATAGAAGGATGGATCGTGAAATTTTAAGGAATATTTAAGTAAAAGTTAGGAATATTCCCAGGAATTTACTCAATAAATTGAGTTTTGGTAACTTTCTCGACAATAACACGACTTTAATTTTGATCAATATAACATGTTTAATTTTGTATTTTTAGTTGGCAAAAGCAAAAGATCAGCTTCTACCACTTCTTGTCATGGACATACTCGGTGATATACCTGGACTGCCGGGAGTATTCGTGGCGGGGATTTTTAGTGCAGCGTTAAGGTTTCTTAATAATGTTTATCTATTCTCTACTAGAAAAGTTGGTACGTAATCGAATGCATTTGAAATTAAACCGGCACGGTGGATAATTTTTAGTTCTCTATCGACAAGTTTAAATTCAATGTCAGCAGTGGTCTTGGAAGATTTTTATAAGCCATTTTATAAAAAACAACTCTCGGAGACTCAGGCGAGTTGGCTTATGAAAGGAGTTGTTGTGTTTCTAGGAGCCTTATGTTTAGGTAAATTAGTATTTAATTTAAAACATTTGCAATATTTTTTTATACTTACTTATTATGGTATTACTAATTTCGCGCATTTGCTGTTTCAGGCTTAGTGTTTATCGTAGAGAAAATGGGTACGATTTTACAACTGACGATGACGTTGGAGGCAATGACAATGGGTCCTCAACTTGGAGTGTTTTCAATGGGAATTTTAATGCCTTGGGTAGATTCCATGGTAAAAAATTTAAATGTTTTAATGCAAAATCAATCAAAGTATAATAAGGGTGATAAGTATTTAGAGACGGGTAATGAATAGGTGTCTGAAAATATTTCCATGTAAAATCAATCAAGTGAAATACAAGTGGTGATTAAAATCAATATTTGAGTGGTCACTCATATTATCATAATTTTATTTCTTATCAAGCAATTACGGCTAAAAGCTAATTATGTGAATTTAGACGTTTTTGAATTGATTCATGTATGCGATTGTTGACACATTTGTTATTATACATATAACAAAGGTAATAATAATGTATCCTATTGGTTCTTGCTTATTATCTAGATTAAGAATTAAGACTAAAGTTGTCGAGTATTATGACAAATTTTAGTCATTAAAACTCCTGTCTTAATTTTTTTATTTCATATCAAATTTGGGGAAACCGAATGTCAATGAAATAATGATCTACATGTTATCTTTTATTGGTTCAATTACATTAATAACGTCAAAAATAGGAGTTTTAGAATTTAGAAAAGTATCCATGCAAAAAAATTTCAACGATATTTCGAGATTGAGTCCAAAATTTTTAGATATATTTTTTAAAATATTTTTGAGAATATTCTGCCCTCCAAGAGAAAATCTCTATCTATTGTCGCTTGCGTTAGTAAAAATTGCAAGTGTATTGGATTTTACATTAGCTAACGAAAATTATCGAAAATAGCTATGCTTGGCGTCACTTTAGGAGACAAGAAACGAAATGAGGTAACTTTATCTATAACCGTGTTAGTCAACATAGCTTTAAAACTCAGCGAGCTGAAATGTAAATGGGCTGGTTAGATATGTAACAGAATAGACAATCGTTGGAGCAAATGAGTTCTGAAGGAGAGTAAACGTAGGGTGAACCCTTATTAGATGGCACAACAACCTGCATAAAGCGGCTGGAAGGAATTCGATGGGTAAAGCCCAGGTTGGAGTTCGGTGACACACCTTGAGAGAGGCCTATGTTCAGCATTTGACAAATATAATTTCAAGCCGATATTAAAAATTTATCTCATGACTTTATTGTTGAATTCCGTCGCTTTCAAACGTTTTAACATTTTTATCTAACGTTAGCAATGATAGATAGTGACTTTTTCTAGAACCACTATTCTCCTTAAAAATTTCGTAAAGCATGGCTTCCATCCCTCCCCTTAAGCGCAAAAAATTTTAGTCGCGGCAAAATGGAACACCCAATTTGATTTTTTTATTTTTTTTGCATAGTTTATTACATTATTTATATTCTATAAAGGAAGTTATCAAATTTTTTATGACCAAAGAAGTTTCCACTAAAATATAAATTTCAGTCAGTACAGAATAGTAATTGCGCGGCGTGTGTGAATCATATTAGCAGCCATAGTTATTTTTGAAATTGCAGGGTGCTTTAACAGGTGGTATAAGTGGTTTGGTTACGATGTCTTGGTGGTGTCTCAGTGCACAAATGGCTATAGTTCGAGGACAGATCTCACATTCACACAAACCGTTAACGACAATCGGGTGTCAGTATAATTACACCGCGGAAATAACGACGCAACATCCTGATTTAAAGTAAGATTTAAAAATCTTTGTAGGTTACGTGTGTGGCCTAATTTCAAATTTTAAACTATAATGAATGTATTTAACCTATAATCAATCTTTAACCAAAAATGATAGAAAAAATTGGCATTGAATCAGCAAATTCAACGTTGTGATTACCTATAGATTTTACAATACATAGGTAGAAACAAAAATAAAAAAAATATAGAAACGAAAACCAAAAACAGTCCTCTGCGATCTGCCAAGAGCTTACAGACAAAAAAAATGAAAACTGTATTAATAAAAAAAAGTTTAAAAAGTACAAAATAACTTTCCTTTACTAATCATTGACAATTAAATTTGACAGTTACTGAAGTCGGTGCCAAATCAATGTGCAACAACAGAAGTTTATTAGTTTGGTAGACTTCGCACCGACTTCAGTAACTGACAAATTTAATTATATAGGTATGTGTATCGTACTTATAAAGTTATTTATATTGTACTTGAGTTTTGATTGGTAAAGGATAGTTATTTTGTACTTTTCAGTGCTTTTTTTTTTGAAGGCGGTTTAATTTTTTTTTGAGTAATTTTTTTTTCTCTCTTTTGAGTGATTTTGGCCTTAATAAATTAGGCCTTAAAAAGGGCAGGTCTGCAATTAACTTCTGTCTAATTCTGGAGCGGAACGACATACAAGAGAATCGTCAATATAAATAAAGCTTATAACCAGGTCGCGTTATTTGGTGTATCTTCGAAGTCCAAGCGTCAATACCGATGAAATTTAAATGGGACTACCTCTGAAGTATGACCTACCAAACAAAAAATAATCATAGAAATCAATTCATAATTGGGGGAGTAATCTCGTAACAGACATACAAAAAAAATATACAGTCGAATTGAAAACCTCTTACTTTTTTTGAAGTCGGTTAAAAAACGACATAATATCGAACTATTTTACCAATAATGAAAAATGTAAATGTCAATAAAATAACTGAGTCTATTAAAATTTCCTTCAAATTAACTTCCGCTCCACTGCTCATTTACGAGATGAGTATCGCTTTGTACAGATTGTTAGGATAACTAACATTGGTTTTTTTTCCACACTAGCGAGGACGTTAACTCCATTCTTCGGGTCTCTTACATGTGGTACACACTTGCTGGCGCCGTCGTCACCATGTGCGTCGGCGCAGCAGTGTCACGTATTAATCGATTACGTGGTAAGGCGCATATACCACCCGCACCAAAGCTGTTAGCTCCACAGCTGAGAAGGTTCTGCAAAGAACCACCGCATCCGAGTGACGAGCTCTATATACAAGCTTACGGCAACGATAAAGTAAGCGGATATGTAAAAGAACGTTGTTAATTAACATTACAAGTAATGATCGTTCGTGGCTACAGTTAAAGTTATTCTACTTCTGTCTGACACAACATGGCGGTGGCTAGAACTAAACTTTCTAATCTAATAATTTCTAAATAAAATCTTTGATCCATCCAAGCATACTGTTCACGACTACTTGACGGCCGTTCAACAACTATTTCTTACAAAGGATTAAATCAAACATACACATAGGTATAATAGCCCCATTAAGGCGGTTAATGTCAGACTTCCACTGACCAAAATCCACAAAAACTTCGACGGCGTATTTGAAGGGGTTTTGGGATCGCTAGCGGCAAGCGACTATGCTCTCCCGGTACTCGGGGAGGTTGAATCTCGCCTGTCACGGTGTTCACGAGTGGGTCCACGCACTTCGTCGTTCTTTTCTCAGTCAGTATTTGATGACTGCAGTCCCCACTCCGAATAATGTTACAAAATTATGACAGGTGGCTAATATTGATGTGATTAAATTATTATTAACATTAGCTGGAAGTTGTGCTCTATAATTTTGTGTAATCTCTACAGTTTTTTATTGATTGTGAAACATTTCTTTTCAGGAAAATTTTCGAATTAATTCTATCTCAACAGTGATGAAGCCAATTAACGAATGTGAAGAAATGAGTTAGACACATTTGAAAATATAATTATAAAAAGGCTTATTTAAATAAAAACTATTTCTAATACCTACATAGTTATTTTAGTTTTATCTTATTATTATTTTTAATTATATTTATATATATCATATTTTTTGTAATGTCTATATCTAAATGTTATTTTTACAGACAATCCTGACAATCTTTATAAGCAGTAAAGATTCAAGGTCTAAATTTAAATTTAGTAAGGAAGTCGTCAATTTGCGACGTAAATAGCTTCTCCCTTGCGTAGGAAAATCGCCAGCGTCAATTGAAAAATTACTGCTGTAAGACTTATAGCCATTCTAATCATTTTATACGATGAGAGCACATTGCTGTGAATTGTTTTGTTTAAGAGAATGTTTCGTAACTTCAAGTATTATTTGCCAATATTTCTGTACCAGTGATGATATTATTTATCAGTAGTTAAAAAGTTTATAAATAAATAGTACTAATGTGGATATTACATGTTAGGTGTATACCATAGTAGTTCCAAAATGAATTATGAAAATAAAGTTGACGTTTCGGAAGTTAGATCGTCTTTCCAACATTTTTCTTGGATCGATTATTCCGTGTTCATTTTTATGTTGGGAATATGTGGTGGCATTGGAATTTATTTTGGTTTTGTGAACAAGCAAAATTCCACCCAAGATTATTTGATGGGTGGAAGAAATATGAAGTTACTTCCGGTCTCTTTTTCTTTAGTTGCGAGGTAAACTTTAAATTAACTTTTATGATTTTTTTTCTTAACAATTGTATGACAGCATTAAAAAAGTATATTAATAAGAACTATTGACGAATAATCTTTTGCAGCTTTATTTCAGGTATATCGTTATTAGGAACTCCGACGGAGCTGTATATATACGGAACATCGTACGTTTTCTTTTTAATCGGAGCTGTAATGATGTCAGTAATAATTTCGCATACATTTCTTCCGGTTTTACATGAATTACAGTTGACTTGAAAAAATATAGTATGGTACTGTCATTACAGTAAGACAATAAATTCAAATTATTCAATTAGACTAAAAATGCATGAGAAAGAATGAATATAATTATGCGTTTCACACTGAGATATATTGTAATATGATTAACCCATTTCTTCCGTAAGAGAAAATGAATAGCATACACTAAGTGTACACTTACTACCTACATAATATACAATTGAAAATCGATACAACATAGTGATTTTCATATTGCAATTCATTTATTTTGACATCCTAACCAAGGCTTCCGGGTTCGATTCCCGGCGGCCAACTTAAGAAATGAACTTTTACAATTTGTTGTGAGGTTAATGCTTAATGGTTGATTGGGGGTCATACAATTTGTGTAATGTCTTCAGATTAATCGTTATTTATTTTTACTTTTAGTATTTGGAACTACGTTACGATAAAAGGCTAAGAACATTTGGCTCTGTGCTGTTCAGTGTATATTTGGTAAGATATTTGTCGACAAAATAAATTTTGAAATTAGGTTTATGCAGAAAAATAATAATATAATATATACATTATACAATAATATAAAAAAAATAAGAATAATAATTAATTATTTGTTTTTCAGATTGCTTGGCTACCTATAGTTATTTATGTTCCGGCTTTAGCTTTTAATCAAGGTAAAAACGTTTAAGGTATAATAAAGGCTTTTATGTTAAAGACTTTAAAAAAAATTGTAGCTTCAAAAGTCACACATGCGTCCATACACTACCCGTCTATATAGTTGATTTTATTAGTAACAAATTAACAATGCGACCTAGAAATTTGAAAGCCGGCATGATGTTTATTAGCTTATTGTAAAGGAGTGGTTCGCTCCGGCTTCTAACGGGTAGATATTTTTTTGAAAATAAAGCACAGCCCAAGTTACTAGTTGATAGATGATAATGTAGCTTTCCATAGGTGAAAAAATTTTTGAAATCGGTTGAATAGTCTTTGAGTTTATCGATTATTAACAAACGAACAAAGTTTACCTCTTTGTAATATTAGTATAGATAAATAAATGCGACAGACAATACACACCATTCATCTGGCCTCAAACTGGAGTAATCTCTGTGCTGTGAGAACCAGACTACGACTGCTAGGATCATCTTGTATATTGTTAGTGAATACCTGTAATAAGTGATTTTATTTGTTATCTTTATTTGCTTTTTGTCGCAATATTTGTATGCTGTTGGTGTTCCCAAAAAAATAAAAATAAAATAAAATCTCTCAGTACACCCAGACCTGAGAAAATCTAGAAAAGTTCGTTTCCTAAATTGATCCGACCAGGATTGAACACGGAACTTTCCGCGCTTGGATGCAATGCATCGCTTAAAACTAAGCGACAGCGCTATTAAGATCGTATTAGCCTATTGACTAACGTATTTTGCAAAAGCTAACACTAAACTAATTATATAAGAATTAAAAAGGATGTAAATTACATACTCGAATTCGACAACTCTCTCCCATTCTATTGCAGAAAGTAGCGTAGCCTCTACCTACTTCGAAGTTAACAGAAAAAAATGAGGTCTACCTCTTAAAGATCTCTAGAAATCAATATTACTTTAAAGATCATTTTATAAGTGATATAAAATGTGAAAAAAAATATTATTTAACTTTCAGAATGTTCAGGCAATTAATGTGGCTATAGAAATAAAATAAAGATAAACACTAAATTCTTCAAAAAATTAACATGGCTAGTGAGATTCCATAGTAAAGATTGCGATGCGCGTCCATAGCAATTATCTGCTTGTAACTGCCGTTTAGTTGGGTGCAACCAAAGCTTAGACATATGCCGTTGTGACGTTATATTTGTTTGAAATAAATGCGTTGTGGATACTTACCTTAAACAACAAAGTTTTGTGGTCATGTGTACTGAGATAGAATACTATGGAGAAGCGTTGCTGTGTTTATTTTTTTAATATCCTGCGAAGTTTCATAATTTTATATTTATTTATTTAATCTGTAAATGCTATCTATATAACATACATAACCTGTAAGTACTTTAATTGCCGTTAAATAATATTGTAACACATTATATACAGAGCAACGAAATACAGAGTGAAATTCGCATTCGACCAATTTTTCCATACTAATACTTTACTAATGTAAACTAATATTATAAAAGGTTAAATTTGTTTGTTTGTATGTAATGGATGAAGTCATAAACTACTCGATCGATTTCAAAAATTTTTTCACGTGTAGAAAGCTAATATCAGCAAGTAACAAGGGCTGTATTTTTTTCTAAAAAAATTTCTGCCCATGCGAAGCCGGGGCGGGTCGCTAGTTTTTAATATATATACATACATATAAGTTTTATTGATTTGCAGTAACTGGCGTGAATATTCACATAGTCACTCCAATTGTGTGTTTTGTCTGCATATTTTACACGTCATCGGTGAGTACATACTCTTGTAATGGTAGTATGAATTTATATGCACTCATTTTAAAAAATATTATGTATAAATTAATTTACTTTAATAATATGTAAAATTACGTTTCTTAGGGAGGATTAAAAGCCGTTGTATGGACAGATGTGATCCAAACTGTGGTGATGATATGTGCGATGATTCTGATTATCGTCAAAGGCACTATTAAAGTTGGTGGTTTTCAAGAAGTTATAAAAAGAAACTGGAATACAAGAAGAATAGAATTTCCTTCGTGAGTTACAGATAGTAAATTATTTTTGAAGTAAAAATTAAACAATAAGAAATGTTTACAGCTGATATTTGATTTATTGCGATTCTAACATCGTTATATGTTTATTATCACAATACTATTATCTACTAATACACGTATATTATTTTGGATTGCTTTCATTTATATAGTTTATAACTATATGTATAAATAAAAAGTGTCTGTTTGTGATTTCGAAGCAAAAGCCAAGTAACCAAAACCCAAACACGCCTTTTTAGAATTACTGTCAGTCTGTCTGTTTGTCGGGGCTAATCTCCAAACGGTGGGATCGAATTTGACGGAGCTTTCATTGGTAGGTAGAGGACTTTTCAGGGAGCAATTTAGGTTATTTTTTATACCGAATAAATACAAAATTAAACGAGGGTGAAACCACGAGACACTATTAGTTGAGAATAAAATGTTTTCAGTACATCTTAAGTCTCTATTAACGTTTGGTAATATTATTTATGTATATGAGCTCATTGCTAGGGTTTATTAAATACCTACTCATTTTAGTCAAGATTTATATTTATACATTACAAATATGTATTTATAGGTATTCTATTACATATTCCATTTATATCTATAGGTTATATTAGGTGGAGTCCTCATGACGATTGCTATGTTAATCGTATTGATGGTATACAGTGAAAATTTATTAAATATCTCGAATTAAAAACAAGCTGTTCAATGAAACATTCTGGCAATAGCTACGCAAAGCGATACAGAAAATTTCACTTCTTGCCTTTGAGTGTAAGGCGAGATAGTGCTGACTTTATCTACCTTCTAAAAATTATCAGAGCAGACATTGATTGTTCAGAACTTTTGTCTATAGTAGGCTTTAAAGTACCGACGTATTCTTCTCGGAAAAAATATTTGTTTACAACGCCATTAGTAAAAAGCAATTATCATCAAAATTCCTTTCTCTGGCGTTCTCCACATAAGGTAAATGAAGTTCTTTAACAGATTGATATAGATGTATTTACAGCAGCTACAAGTCGGTAAGCCGAAAATTGGTGGGTCACTATTCTCAAATTTTTTATAACTATATCATAATTATTGTCTTATTTTATTTTTTCTGTTTGTTTTCTCATTGTTATTATTTCATTTTGAAATTATCAGTCTATTGTTATCGTTTTCAATCTACACTTCCGATTTTCCACGTGCTGTCCTATGTTATCATAATATTGTTAGGTGAAATCTTGTAATCGGCCCTGATTTAAACTTAAATATAAATAGCTTTAGTTATGTTAGGCTGTAAGGTTTCCTGAATAAATAAAATGAATAAAATATTAATGTCTTTTTGGTAAAACATTTAAGTAAAAATTAAATTTAACGAATATTTTTCTTGGTTTTGTCAGATTCAGCCTAGATTTAACAGAGAGGCATTCAATATGGTCCGTGTCTGTTGGATCAACATTCTACTGGATTGGAAATATTGCTGTCAATCAGTCAATGATGCAAAGATTTTTATCGTTGCCTGAACTCAAGTTATCTGTAAGGTGAGTACTTTGTTTTTAATGTTCTTCTAAAATTCTAAGACGGAAATATTGCTGGTAATCGAAGAAATGAGTTCCTGCCAAATGGCTGCAAAAATTTACCAGTTTCTCAGTATTGCATTGCTAGTCTGTGCAATTTAAGTCTCTGGCTTTACTCCTACTTATTAGGAATTCTCGTTGTTCGACAATGATTTTTAAGAATTTCTACATTTTATTATAATAATATTGTATCATAATACTGATATGCATACTTATAATAAATAACAAATAAATGAGTCACTACAAATTTATTTCACTTGTGAATTACAGGGCAGTTTGGTGTTTTTTATGCGGAGTAATAGTAATCGTGTTTATTTGTGGATACAGCGGTTTGGTAGCGTTTGCTAGGTATTATGATTGTGACCCATTGGACTCTAAATTAGCTTTAGCAAAGGATCAACTCTTGCCTTTATTTGTAATGGATGTATTGGGAGAGTGGAAGGGATTGCCAGGAGTCTTCGTTGCTGGAGTGTTCAGCGCTGCTCTCAGGCAAGTATTAAGTAAACTGAATTATTTACATTTTAGATACGATTTGTTCCCTCAGAAATGTTCCAAGCAAAATATTTTGTTTGAATGGTGTTATCTCAATATATAATTTATAAATCGAATCCTCTTTGATTATTCCGTCAAGGATACAACGTGAGGATATATATGTATGTATCTAAAATTCAATAGTCTAGTTTGTAAAGCTGCTAGTTCGTAGAACATGTTATCTTCGTAGTAATTGGAGTTTGAAATTTTAACCACGCAGTCTATAGTTATTATAATTCGTCCGGACATAGATTATTATGAGTATTATAAAGCTGAATAAAATGGATATTTCGAAAAGTAATTAAAAAAAATTTACACCCATTCCAAAAACCAAACGAAATAAAGAATAACTGAAAAAGTGCTGAAAAATGTATGAGATACGGAAAGATAATAAGTTACATCTTATATCTATAAAAAAAAATATAGAAATCAAAAGTGGATGTCTAACTAAGTAGGTACGCCATCCATTTATTTCGATGTTGAGATTGTCCAAAATGTCACATTATATTTAACTAGAAATAGTTATAAATACTAACTAGTATTGTTACACATACATACATACATATCTACACGCTGTATCCCCAACGGGGTAGTCAGAGAGGACGGAGCGCCAAGCGTCGCGGTCCTTATATACGTCTTTCGCTTCCTCAAATCTCATTATTCTCCTCACAAATTTTCGCCTAAGGTATTATTAGTACATAATTGATATAATTAATGTAGACGTGTAGTCTGTGATCATTGACTAGGGTAGCTGTATTTTCTGTCAGAACTATTCAATGATTTGATTAAATTATTGTAGTTAAACCATTCGACGAAAAGTTGTGTGGTATGTTTCTCACGAACATATTTTCTTGCTAGTCGCGAATCGTGATTTGCTTGCAAAAGTATATAAATATGTGACTTACGATTTCTTTTTCGTAATTTAGTGATATAATGAAAGACATAATGAGAAAATAACATTGAAATACAAACTCCTTAATGTAACCACTGCATTTGACACGAGCGACAAACGGTAGATGTGTGTATATGATTCCAAGCAATACGTTTTAAAATTACGCTAGTAACTAATCAGTTGCGATTATTGATACGAGAAATTGTATATCTGGGGAGTGCGTTTTCAAGGGATGGAAGATGTGAGTTGGATGTGGAGAGACGGGTAGCAGCTGGTAATAAAGTGAACGGTGCTTTGTCCGCTTTAGTAGACAGTGTGAATATATATAACTCGGCCAAAATTACCATACGCAATGCTGCGTTGGTTCCAACTTTATTGTACGGTAGTGAGGCCTGGATATGCCCGAAATCAAGTAAAAATAAGATAAATGCAGTAGAAATACGATCTCTTAGAAATGTGTGCGGTTGTTATCCTTGCCGACAAAATGAACAACTATCTTGAAATGCCCATATTTGTGACGTCAGTCGAAAAGTTCATTTTTCATTTCACTCTCTGAAATATCTGCAAAACTTCTTGCCCTTAAGGACTAAGATCTCCCATGTCCAAACACTTATACATCCCATCTTAGACTATGCTGACACCTGCTATTTGGATGTCACAGAAGAGCTCTTAAAAAAAATTGAACGTTTACAAAATCTTTGCACTCGTTTCATATTGGGACTTACGAAGTTTGACCGGGTCTCTCATTTACGGAAGGAACTCAAATAGCTTCCCATTTGTTTTCGTAGGGATACTCGGATATTATGTCTCCTTTTCAATATATTACACAATCCTTCTTTTCTCTCCTACTTGAAAATGCGTTTCTGCTATGCCCGTCCGTTGAATATCCCATGCAGGCAGCATCTTAGATCCCTTCTGAAATTCCCTTCACATAATACTGATTTTGATTCTTATTCCTTCACTTTTCATGCGGTTAGGCTGTGGAACTCAATACCACCTCATGTTCGAAATTCTAATTCCGTATCAGTTTTTAAGACGAGTCAACACTCACTACCTTTCCTTGGCTCTATAAACTGATATGTTTACGTAATATGTAGGTATTTATAGTTTATTTATACGTATGTATTAAATACAGTATGTTTAATATATATGTTGTAGATATGTATATATACACATCATATGTATATGTATAATATGTGTACATTATATTATATATGAATATGAAGGTAGTTATTTGTTTATAATATGTATCTTTATTTTCTCTGCTTCATACACATTAAATTTTGCTACTTTAACAGCCTATCGTACCTATCGTAGGTCTCCTGGAAGAAATTTCATTTTGAAATAAGCAGTACCTTTGTGCATAAGTTACAATTCATATCTCTTATAGAAGTGTGTGAATGTACATAAATAGTTAAAATAAATAAATAAATAAGCAATAAAGAGATACGCAGTATGATAGGGTTGCATGACAGTGTCATTGTTGAAATGAAGAAAGGAACGCTTAGATGGTTCGGGTACATAGAAAGAATGAGTGATGAAAGACTGCCGAAGAAAATCTACAGAGCGAAAGCGAGTGGTAAAAAAAGCCAAGGAAGACCAATGCTGGCTTATGAAGATCAAATAGCCAAAGTATTAGCCAACGGAAATGTCAAAAGCACTCGCATACCTAGGCGAAAATGTGTGAGGAGAAAGATGAGATTTGAGGAAGCTAAAGAAGTATATAGGAAACACGACGCCTGGCGCTCACTTGTCACTGACTACCCCGTTAGGGATACTGCGTGAAGATATGAATGTATGCGTATGTATGTGTAGATACGATTCTAGTATAGTTAGTTTAACTCTTTTTTAATTTTTGGTGTACACATTTATTTTTATTAGATAAACCAATATTTTTCAGTTCCTTATCAACTGGGCTTAATTCTATGGCTGCCGTGGTACTTGAAGATTTTTGGAAACCTTTTTTCAGAGCACCAACACATAGAAAAACTCAAATATTGATTCGAGCTGTCGTAGTGATACTTGGTTGTATTTGTGTAGGTATGTGCCATACGTTAGCGTTTCACATTTTATATATTTTCATTAAATTTTTCCAATTAGTCATAAACTTACCTAAACCAGAGAAGGGCAACACTCGCCGGATCTTATAACTACCAATATACCATTACCGTCAGAGAAGCGTAGAAAATCATCAGAGATATTATGTAGAAAAGAAACGACTCATGTCTCGCGCGTAACGGAATTAATTGCCTACCTTCGGCCGTACACGTAGGGTTGTTGTGTTGGGTATGAGGTGCGGAGAGCATTTCGTTTACATATATGTGTATAACAAATGAAATATTATATAATACACAATAATAAAAATACAACGCACTCGGATATGTTTTTCATGTTCGTTTTTAATTTCTTGTAGTTATGTTGAAGAACGATAACTATGGATTCGAATAACTAAAATTATTTAGGAATCCAAAAATATTGCGATACGTTCATTAAGCGACTTAAACATTTTTCTATTCGTGACGTTGTAAAGAACGAAAATAAGACAAACGGAAGAGGTCGCGTGTTTGCGTTGCGTACGACCCTGACTGGTGCTACAATATTCACCCATAATTACCCGCAATATTGCCGTTGTGTGCGTGCCACACCGCGTGCGTATTAGCGCGCACTCATACAAACCGCCTACGCTAGTTTCGTATGAAGACATTTTACTGTTATGTGTGTACTGTGGTATTATGTACGCCTTCGGTAGGTGTAAGCATTAGTGTCAGCGCAATTGTTCTATTTGATAGGCGTTTAAAGAATTTGTTGTCTATATTATGTTATTTTTAGCACTATAATTCACGCAGTTTGTATTTGCTTTGACTTTATATTTTATAACGAGTTACGAAAAAGCATATAACAGCATGATTATTGTGATGGAATTATTATGGTCATATCATGATACTCTAGAAATTTTATTTTAAGCATAGTTTTATTTCTGTTGATCATTAATACACATATTCGCAAATGTATGGCCGTATGTAATGGCCGTTCTGTTTGTTCGTTTATTAATGACCAACAGAAATAAAAATATGCAAAAAGAGGGCTATGGACGTAGTAAAATTACTACGTCCATTGGCATTTGCAACTGCAGAACCGTTATGACAGCTAAACGTCGTGTAAGTAAGCGGGTGGTTACATGCATCCGTTTTTTGACAATAAGTCAACATTACATTCAGTCAAGAAAGTATCGGGAATGGATGATTTGTTTATGGTTCCAAATTCAATTTTTTGTTTTTTTTTGTTGTTGTTAGATTGGCACAACTGTTTTCCATTTTGGTGCGGAGTTTGAGTTGCATCTGTTGTTTAGATTAAATACAGTGCTGTTTTTAGTTATATCATTCTAGTGTATATTGCGAATGTCATAATGGACAAAAACATCGAACAAAGAATTTGTCTTAAATTTTGCATCGCCAATGGAATTTCGTGTTCGGAGTCACTAAAAATGTTACAGAAGGCTTACGGTGAATCGACTTTATCAAAAACACGTGCTTATGAGTGGTACAAAGCGTTGAAAAGCGGTCGAGATGTGATGGAAGATTTGCCTCGCTCTGGTAGGCCATCAACGTCTCCAACTGAAGTTAACAACGCAAAAGTGAAATAGTGACTGAAAATACTCATTCAAGTTTGAGAGAGATAGCCGTCGAACTTTCTGTGTCTCACGAGTCGATCCGTACCATTTTAAATAATCACTTGGGTATGAAACATGTTGCCGCTCCGCTAGTCCCAAAAGACCTGAATTTTCTTCAAAAACACAATCGCATAGGACTCGCTGAGGATATGCTAGAACGAGTCAATTCCGACCCAACATTCGTGAAACGCATTGTTACTAGTGACGAGACGTGGGGTTACGAGTTTGACATGCAAACTAGTCAACAAACTTCGGAGTGGCGCTTTTGAACTGAACCGAAACCGAAAAAACCACGCCAAAGTCGATCAAAAGTCAAAGTCATGTTGACTGTTTTCTTTAACTATCGCGGTGTTGTGCACTCGGAATTCTTGCCGGAAGGTCAAACGGTAAATAAAGAATATTATTTGGGCGTTATGCGGCGTTTAAGAGAGCAAATTCGACGAAAAAGGCCAGATTTGTGGAAAGAAAATTCTTGAATTTTGCACCACGATAATGCGCCTTCGCACAAGGCCATAATTGTGAACGAATTTTTGACCAAAAACTCAACAAATACCATCGAGCAACCATATTATTCACCAGATATGGCTCCAGCCGACTTCTTTCTTTTTCCTAAACTCAAATTATCACTTCGTGGCACCCGTTTTCATTCGGTAGAAGACATAAAGGAGAATTCCGGAAAAAGCGTTTAAAAAATTTTTTGATGATTGGATTATTCGTTGGCGTAAGTGTATCGTTTCTGAAGGAGCATATTTTGAAGGTGATAAAATAATAATGGATGAATAACTAACATTTCGTGTATTATTGATCTTTTCCCGGTACTTTCTTGACAGAGTAGTTGGATGTTTTCTCTGCCTATACCATCTGTTCGTAGCATTTAACTCCCAATTAACTTCGTTATCAAATATGCTGACATTATTTTAAGTACAGTATTTTTATGATTAAGTAATTCTTAATTGTTATTTTGGTAGGTTTGGTATTTGTAGTGGAAATGCTAGGATCAGTTTTACAATTGACAATGAGTCTGTCATCTGCGTCTATGGGACCTTTGACTGGAATATTTTTAATGGGATTACTTTTGCCATTTATTGATTCTACAGTAAGTACATGATTATAATAATGAAGACTACAAACATGTGGACATAATTATACATACCCATACCTGTATTATTTTTATTAATTTCCTTTCAAACGATTTACTCGTTTCATTATTAAAAAATATTAAACATGTTTTTATGCGATCGTTTTGGAAATATAATTTTGCAATTACATGGGTGACCGAGCTTTACTCGGTGTCTTACAAAAAAAATAACAAAAAAAAGTTTGATCACATTGCTGCAGTATTCGTACCCGTGTGTTTCCGCTTGGTAGATCTACGCTCTAGCCACTGTACTATTGAGAAGGTAAACTCTGTTGTGCAATTAGAAGAGAATTAATTGAATGAATTTAATGTTGAATTTCATGGACTTACTTTAATTTAAGATTTCATTTAAGATACTGTGTTATTTAAAAGAGTATTATACAAGCAATATTTTTATATTTACAATCGCGTTTTCGAAAACGGCTCTAACGATTTCTATGAAATTTACAATATAGAGCTTTAAGGTCCTGGTCAATAAATAATCGACCTAGCTAGGTCTCAATTTTGGGAAAATTCGTTTTCTCTATGTTGTCACATACTTAAATCTTCTAAATTCTAAACTCTTCTAATTTCACAACAGAATTTACTTTTTCAGTAGAACAGTGGCCAAAGCGTAAATCTACCACGCTGAAATACGCGCGTTCGATTCCTGTATCTATCGCCCAGGTACTCGTACTGTATAAATATTGCTCGTTTAATATAATATTGGATAAATATTATTGACCAGACATTGAAGACCTGCTTTAAAAGTGACCATTTAAAATATTTTTAATTTAAAATGCATAAGTAGAATGTATCATGTTTTTTTAATGTTTTTAAGAGTCTTTTTTATATTATTTTAGAGTGCACTGGGTGGGGGCATAGTTGGTTTGATGTCGGCGTGGTGGGTTGCTGCGCATGCGCAATTAGCACAAGTCAGAGGTTTTCTCAAATTCGAGGAGAAACAGAGATTCACGTACAATTGTACTTACTTATATCCTGACACTGAGGGCCCTGGTGATATTATCGACAGGTATTCCATCTGTATGCAATTGCTATAAAGGGGGTGGGTGTTGTCGATTACCAGCACAGTTTTTTAACTAGTGCAGATGCGAGCGTTTCATATTTTCTACAAATATGTTTTATGTTGAATTATGTTTTTTTTAAATTTTGTAATCCTTTTTGTTTACGAAATAAATATAATATAAGAAAGTATGATTATCTATTTACAGTCAGAATCTAAAATCTTTATTAATATTCGTGTTAAGATATTCCCAATCAGAAAAATATTTTCGAAAGTTTAATCTAAAAAAAAACGTGAATTGAGATTTGAGATAACCTAACTAAAACTAATTTTATATCTATTACTACTTACGAAAGTATAAAGCGGACACGTATCAAAATGTTAACTTTAGATATGTCACAATATCAATTGAAATGTTATATACTAGTCAAATACCAATTTTGATGACAAATATCCTAATCGTCCTAGCAAATATCGTACAGAGTTTATGTATGCACGTATATTGGGTATACGTACGTACGGCACCTTAGTTTAGTTATATGTCATATCTATATTGTAATTGACTAATTTTTGCATATACGGTTATATACCCTTATTTTCAGTGACGTGTCATATCTATATCGGATATCATATCTTTGGTATACAGCCTTTGGATGCACTATCACTGTAGTCGTTGCTTGTTTGCTGAGTTTGAGACCTTCTTCAAAAGTTCACAGTGATCAAAGACTGTTCGCACCAATTATACGTAGAAAGATTGAGGCAAGCGCTCAGGTAATTTTGAATGTATTCAATAACGACTATGCTAATCAGGTTTTCCAGTAACTATTACTGCAAAAATACCTGTGATTTTAGTAAGAACTATTTGCTTTAGGAATATTTTTGCGTCGCGATGACTTCATTATGAGGAAATTTCATTAGTAATACATATGTATTTACATTATACAATGTCTACGTAGTCAAGATTGGGAGCCGCGATTTTGTGTTTTTAAAAAGAAGAGAAAATTAAATTGTTGTCCGATACAACTGGGAGCTTTATTAAGACTGACTTATTTTATTAATACTAAAGCGCTTATCTGTTATGTATTCCGGTCGAATTACCGAGAAGCCAAGTACTACTCAGCAGTTTTACAGCTTAAGTCTGTATTGTTATTGTCTCATGTCTACTACCGGAATGCATAACTTCTCCCATCGCAATTCCGAAATTATCGGGTGAGTTTACAGGAGCCCGATGATTTCGGTTAAAATACTTTACAATGAAAAATATTACAATTAGTGTTAAAACTATATATAAGATCAATGTTCCCAGGCCCATGTCCTTCACATTGATAACACTTGCATATGCACTATCTTCTGCACCAGCCATTCCCAAAGTGGGCGATAACGCCCCCTTGTGGGCGCTGCAGGCCTAAAGGGGAGCGGTAAGAGACCCAGAAAGAAAATGGGGGCGTTGTGTAGAGGCCTGGGGGGTGATTTGTAATTTCATTTAGCTAGGAGGCATCTTAGACAACGACTGTATGAGCTCTCGACTCAGTAGACAAAACAAGTTTGGGAACCAGTGTTCTGCACTTACACTTTCACTTTTCATTAGCACACTAGACAGATGCTGTAGATTAGACAGGTCCACTCCATCCAGGTTTAGTGGTCGAGTTTCCGACGGAGTCTTCGGTGCTGGCCATATCTCAGGTAAGTTTATAATCGGCAATGCGGATAAGGTGGTCTCTTCTATGTTTCCTCGATTTCTTTTTAATGTTATTCCTTTGATTTTTGCTTCGCAGTCATCATCAATGGTCAGAATGTAAGTTCCTTGAATATGATGATAAGTGATATCGTTATTGCAGTTTTGGATGAGTTTACACTTTAGTTTGGTGAAGATCATCCATCTATTAATTAGAATCTTCTCTATTTTGACATCTTCTAGTTCTATTGGAATCGATTGGCATTGCGTAGTATTTGCAGCGAACCCGATTAGATTAGCAACGCACACATCTTTGACCAAGGAAAACGAGTCTTCCTCACATAGCAACAGGGCATCGTCGTTCTCCTTGCAGGGACGAAGGAGTGATATGGTTTTCGAACCTTTCGCCAGTAGATAAGGGAATTTAGGTAATATAATGGAAGTTTGGTTGGAGTGATCTATGATGGGCAGAGGAAGGACCTTATAGTACATATAGAAATCATTTTCAACTAACGGGACTTCTAAAATGAACGTTATTTGATTTTCCTTCGAATAAGCTTTTATGTTTATACTCTGACCTAATTTTAATATGTTTTCAGGCTTTACAGGAAATACAAGTTTATGGTGCAGTTCAATTTTCTTTAACATAAGTAATAATTCATCAGTGTCGACAATTGCTTGGTGTAACATTCCTAATTTACTAAAAGTTACTGTAGTTTCAATTTCGTCCACTTTGGCATAAAGCGTCTGAAAATTATGTAAAAATAAATGGTATATGTTAAAAACTTTTAACTCGTTTTGCATATTGTTATTGTCGTTCAACTGCTTTCTAATATCCCATATCGCTTTGTCCAACTGAACGAAATTGTATCTGGTACTATTCGTAATATTCACAAATGACATCACCATTTCAGCGACTACCGTGAACTTTCTATTTATCGAGTTTTGCCTCAGTGTTTTACGTCTTTTAGCAATGAATCGTACTTTATTGCATCTTCGTTGTCTAGATTACCTGATATTAATTTAATAAGAGAACCAAGAGGGTTTAGAAGGCCACGTTTGTGTCTTTTTGATGGTAATAATTGACTTAGTTTTTCTATCGTCATATTTTTTATAGTGTAATCGGTCTGAGTTTTTATATCGTTAAAGTCTGAACTAAAATGTTTCTTTCCGAAATATTTTTTAACGTGTCTATTTAAATTAGCATATCTATTTATATTAAACTCTAAATCTTCACGAATTAAACTTAAATCTAAAGTCTTAACAATAGCCCACTTATCATTACTAATCAAGGCTTGTCCTGCTTTAATCGGGAGTAGCCCAGGGTTGTGGTCGATCCGCTGAAGTAGAAGGGCCAGGGCTGCTGGCGCGTACTTCAGGATCAGGAGGAACCTGCGAAGGACGTTTTAGATCCTTAATAGGTACCTTAGTTTCACGACCTTTACACTTAACTGGTATGATATTCCTAACTATGTCTCCTATTACTTCCGCCCTTTTATATCTTGGTTCATGCTTACCTCTCCTCTCGTTTACTCCTTTTATAAATACTGTATCTCCTTCTCTTACGTTAAAATCTTTCTCACCTCCATGTTTTTCCTGAATCTTTTCTTTCTTCGCTATCGTTTTATTCGTTAAGTACTCATATAAGTATTTTGTACGCTTCTTGTGATCTTGTACCAATTTTTGTGTATATTATTTGCTGAACTCTACGTTAAAGGGACTGGTTGAGTCTATGTGTCCAAATACGACCTCAAAAGGAGTAAGGCCTGTAGTCGAATGAATGGACTGATTATAGGCCATTAGTGCGTACGTCATTGTAGCGACGGCATCAGTAATCTTGTACTCATATTTGGCTAGTCGATAAATTTCTGTTAAAGTCGAATGGAAACGTTCGATAAGCCCCATAGAGTTTGGATTATGTGGGGTACCTATGTGTAGGTCAATTTTATAGAACCTTAGAGTCTCTTTCATGAGGACATTGTTGAATTCCATGCCGGAATCGGCGCTGATTCGACATGGTACTCCATACATGGAAAAATACTTTAATAGTGCTCTTATTACTTCAAGTGTTGTTTTATTGTTTATTTCAATCGCTTGACCCAGTTTACTAAAAGCATCCACGAGTGTCAAATACGATATTCCTTCTATGGTAAAAACATCGATGAAAATTTCTTGAAAAGGTTTTGTCTGTGTTTGCGTAAGCTGAAGTTCAGGTTTTATTGGTTTAGGGTCATATTTCATTGCCTTACAGCTTTCACAAGCATTTATGATAGTTGAAACTGTTATATCCATATTATTCCAGAAGTATGTTCTTTTTAAATGCATTACGGTTTCTTTTATACCTCGGTGGCAAGTTTTTCCTATGTGATATTTCATTACTATTTCCTTTTGCTCCTTTTCGTCTTCCACATAGACCACTCTTTGCGTACATTCGAAAATCTTAATTGTGTCTTTCTTGAAGAGTGTGATAATCGCGTCTACAAATTGCTTTCGATGTGTATCATGCTCAAAGTAGATGAAGTGTCTTATCTTTGGATTGATATATTCTTTAAGGAATTGTTTTACTAATTCAGGTCTATTTAAAGGTAAATGGACCTCTACAATTTTTTACTGTTAATTCTTCTCTATGCCATGTGAATATTAACATTTGGTTAGGCTTGGTGTCAATGGCTTCATTTAAAATAGGAATTCCGGACATGTCTATGTTAAATTCTGAGTGTACGGTTTGTGACGTTTCAGACGCCGAGACGGTGCTACTCGTAGGAGAAGGAATTGAAATGGTTTTTTCTGAGTCTGATGATATGACTATAGTACTTTCGTCTCTTTCGTTGGCTCCCGTTCGCAATCCTTCTATCTCTTTAATTACTTCATCTAAATGTCGTTGTAGCCTTTCCTCTTTGTCAACGTTAACCTTCATAAACTGATCTTCGCCTCCTACTGCATTGATCTTAATTCGCGACAGGGCGTCAGCTACACAATTTTGTTTGCCGTTTTTGTAAATTATATCGTAATCGTATTCCGCAAGACGCAGTTTCCATCTCGTGAGTTTACTATTGTGTTCTTTCATGTTATTTAACCATGCCAGCGGTCTATGGTCGGTATAGATAGTGAACCGTCTTCCGTAAAGGTAGGGCCTAAAATGTTTAACAGCCCAGACTATTGCCAGTAGTTCTTTCTCTATGGTACTGTATCGTGACTCAGTATCATTCAAGGTTCGGCTGGCATAAGCTATTGGTTTGTCCGTACCTATTGGACCTTGGGAGAGTACTGCCCCGACTGCATAGTCTGATGCGTCTGTGGTAAGAATGAACGGTTTCGTGAAATCCGGAAATTGCAAAATGGGGGCATTAACCAGCAGTTCCTTACATGTTTCATAAGCTGCGACGAATTCCTTTGACTGTTCAATCTTATTCCGTTTCTTAAGACAATGAGTAAGTGGGGGAGTTTTTTTAGCGAAGTCCTTTATGAATTTGCGATAATATCCAAGTAATCCTAGAAAACTTTTGATTTGTGTTGTGGTCGTCGGGAGAGGAAAGTTTAGGACGGCGTGTATTTTATCGTCGTTCGGTTTGAGTCCTTCTTTTGTAATCAAATGACCAAGATAGAGAACTTCCTTACGGATAAACTCGCACTTGTCTAATGTTACTTTGAGGTTGGTTTTCCTAAGTCTGTCGAAGACCATTCGCAATTTTTCAATGTGCTCTTGCAGGTTCGTGGAAAAGACGATAATGTCATCGAGATAAACGAGGCAATGTAGGTCTTGAGACCTCTCGAGACATTATCCATAGCCCGCTGAAAGGTGGCAGGGGCTGTTTTAAGTCCAAATGGCATTCGCTTGAACTCATAATGTCCGACCTGTGTAGAGAATGCTCTTTTGAATCTGTCCTCTTCTTTGACCTCTATTTCGTGGTATCCACTTGCCAGGTCAATGGTGGTAAAATACACTGACTTGCCCAATTTATCAAACAGGTCTGATATATTTGGAAGTGGATACTTGTCGTCTGTTGTAATTTCATTTAGTCTTCTATAGTCAATGACCATTCTATATTTGGTTTCCCCAGAGGCATCACGTTTCTTAGGGACGAGGTGAACTGGAGCACTCCACGGAGAGTGTGACTCCCTAATTACATCATTCTCAAGCAGCTTGTCAACTTGATTTCGTATTTCTGCGTTATACGCGGGTGGGTGTCTATATGGCCGTATGAATATTGGGTCTTCATTCTTGGTTCTGATTTCATGTTGAACTCGATTTGTGAAGCTCAATGGTATACCCTCACAATGAAATATGTCTCGGTATTCATAGCAAAGCTTTTCAATGCTCTGACGCTCTTCTTCATTAGCATGCTCTAAACGCAGCTTAGTTAAATTTTGTCTTAATAGATTGTCAATTTCACTCTCATTCGATATCGCATTCACTACGCATTCTTCTCTTTCATATTTGGTTACTTTTAAAGGTTTCGCAAAAGTGATGGTTACTCTATCTTCAGAGGCATTTTGTATTACACTGTACGCGAACGAGTCTATACAAGTTACAATGGCACTCGGCATTCTAACTCCTTGTCCAAAATCAATGAAGTCCAGAACGGCTTCACCATTTTGCAGGTCGGTGGGTACCTTAGTTCGCGTGTCTGTTCTGGGTTGCAGAGTTACCTCGTATGGTGGATTGTATATGATGGGTATGTTTGTGGTTGGTGTTTGCAATATCTGGTTTTTCATATCTATTTTTGCTTCCAGCTGTTTCAGAAGATCGGAACCTATCAAGCCATCGTATCGAGCATCTACATCAAAGACATAAAATTTGTGGTTCCCTAAACTTTTGAATGTTTTCAGCATAGGGATGTAAATAGCCTCATCGTGTTGGCTACGAGCATGTGTGCTGATTACCTCGAAAGGTTCATACAATTTAAACTTTGTAAAATATTCGTTCGCTTTAGCAGGGATTATGAATGATCTGGTACTCCCTGTGTCGATCATGAAACGGCCTTTAATTTCTGGTATCTTTATGTGTGGTAGTTTAAGAAGTGAATCGCAATTTATCTGGATTATTTCCGGTTTATAGCAGAGGCCTGTACATAAAAATTTTCAACACTGTTTGGATCAGAGTAATTGTAAACTTCACCGGTTTCGTCATAGTATGTCTGCGTTTCCGGCGTTTCTAAGTTATAGTTTTCTTCGTACTAGTTGCGTACGCTTTGTTCATCACAGTTATCTGGCGATGGCTCCACCAGTTCGTGATTATAGAACAAATGGTCGTCATCGACAGGAGCAGTTAACATATTTTGCCTCAAAAGGCGAGCTGTACGCATGGAGACATCCGCATTATGCGTGGGTTTGTGAGGCTGCCAATTTTGGTTGGGAATGCCGATTTTAAAATTCTGTTGGGGTTGCCCGAAGCCTGCAACTGGCTTGCTAAAGTTACTATTTATGGGTGGCCTAAAGCCTTGACTTTGTTGTGGAAAATTACGTTGTTTCGGTATACCAAACTTAAAATTATGAGGACCTGGATTCTGATACCTGATCTGAACCTAAAAACACTGATATTTGGTGGGTTCCTGGGGCCAAACCTAAAACCTTGAGCTTGAACTGGGTCCTTGACCGTGTTGGTTAAAACCGGTATTACCGAACTTGAAATTAGAATTACTATTAGGCACTACTATAGGGTTGGGTGCTGGTGGTGGCTTAAAATTTTGGGGTGACAAAAATCAATGTACGATTCACCGGATTTGATTTTCATTTGTTCCAGTTCGATAGCAATGCACTCTTCCGAGCGCTGGTCGCCGAAATGTTGAATAAGAATTTCCTTAAGTCTATCAAATGAGTTTATATCTTCACGCTCACTCAAAAGGGCCGCGGCTCTACCTACTAGCCTACTTGTGATCGCATGAAATACATAGGCCTTATGAGTGGCGCTACTGGTGTCTGCAAAACCGTTATAAATGTACTGACTCTTTCTAATGAATAAGTTTAATAAGCCTTCTTCGCCTTCGAACTTTGGAATAATACATAGTAGATCTTTCGGCGCTATTCTAATTTGTTCCATTTTTCTTATTTTTAATATTAATACACACTTCAGTACTTACTTAATTACCTAAATAAAATTATTAAAATTACAAATTATAAGTTATAACGACGAAGTTGGTACGTTATAAAGAAAATCAAATAACGATTATTTGGGTCTAACAAACAGAAATGGCTGAGGACAGGGATGGATATGCGAAAAGTTCTACTCACAGTACACCCGCTCTCATCCTTCTGTTGTAGCTAGTGGTCTGCTCTTCTTTTAATTTTCCGCGCGCAATAATGACAAATTTATTTGGTTCGTACGGATTGCTGTAGGGCACGATCTCTGATTTTTAGAGAAAATGCGCCCGAAATGGTTAACACTCACGATAGCGTACCTTTACTTTACACGAACGAAAACCCAGTAATCCTACCGGTTGCGCCAGTCAAGATTGGGAGCCGCGATTTTGTGTTTTTAAAAAGAAGAGAAAATTAAATTGTTGTCCGATACAATTGGGAGCTTTATAAAGACTGACTTATTTTATTAATACTAAAGCGCTAGAGAGACCCTTATCTGTTGTGTATTCCGGTCGACTTACCGAGAAGCCAAGTACTACTCAGCAGTTTTACAGCTTAAGTCTGTATTGTTATTGTCTCATGTCTACTACCGGAATGCATAACTACGTATTTGCGTGTTTGCATAACAATATTAATTGTTCATTATTTTCTGTCGAAGTCATTACATATGGTACTAATTAATGGCACAGGTGGCATGCAACACTGACACACAATGTGGCTTGTAGTCTAAGAGTTAGCAATTACTTCAACTAACGCATGAGGTAACACGGCTAGGATTTTATTTGCACTTTGTTTAAAATTAGTTAAATAAGAAAATCATGACTTGGCAGGGTTAACGCCGTTGCAATATTTCCCCCAAATTTATTAAAACGTAAAAAAACCATTAAAATTAATATGTATCTACAAAGCTGACGTTGGTACACATTTCAATTTATACTGCATTTGTAAGCACAGAAGAAATTGCAATGTGATTATAATATAAGTACCTGTCAGCCGAGCCTCGTAAAATTGTCAGACACGACGGTATTACGCGTAACATACTTTTACAAGTCTGAAATTTCGAGAAAATATTCTTAGAAAAGTCTTCAGGAAATATTTTGACAGCTAGGTTTGGGTAGTTGCGACTACTACCCAGGTCAGTGACGTGCACAGATATTTTCGGTAAGGTAGACAAAAAGAAAACTCACTAAAATTGCCACTTATAATTCGTATGTAATAAACGTTAATGTGATTTAATGTTACATTATTATAGGGAACTATTTTGAAAAATATTTCAACGGTAGCAAAATTGCTACTTGCTATATTATAAAGCTACAACAAAAAAGAAAATCGATTAAAGTTAACACACACCTATATTAATGTTACTCTATATATAGATAATACATATTGTAATTTAATTTATACTAATTTTGTTTGAAAATGAATGCTGGTGAGTGCCATCCATTGTTTTTCGTACCTAAGTATCTATTAAAAATTCCATAAGCAAGGAAGAGAACTTCACTATAAAAACATTTAGAAGGCGCTAAAATAAGAAAAAAGCATTTGATCTTTCGTATTATTACTTAAAAAAGTTATAACATTTAACAAACATTTAATATTTTTTATGAAGATAATATGTTATTTTTTCTAATGGTTAAATAATAATAAATAAATAAATACTCCAGACAATTATTTATTTATTTATTAGACATTTATTTATTTATTTATTTTCCGATATTTTATTAACCGACGCCGATATTTTATTAACTTGTGTGCGTGTTTTAGACTAAGTAAACATTCACAAATACTACAACAGATGCGCAGCGTGTAATTATACGAAATACAGTGTTAGAAAAGATTTGAATGTGTGTAAATCGAGCCGCGATTTGAATTTGTCTCTTGAGCGAACGGTTGCTGTGACGCTTTCTTGTAGCGTTTTGAGTAAACATGTTTTTAGTTGCGATATTTTTTTTTTACTTTATTTATTTAGTAAATTATCAAGGTAAACAGTGTCTATTTGTTTCTATGGAATGCACGCCACTGACCCAGGTCAATGTAACGTTCTTTATTATCTAGGGATACTATATCTCCTAACAATTTTAGAGGCTCACCTGGCAGGCACTTGTGACTGACACTGACAGAATAATAATAATAATAATATAATAATACTCCAGACAATTACACAGATTGTGTGACCCCAAACTAAGCAGTAAGCTTGTACTATGGGTACCACACAACGAACTTTGGGGGAGTTCCCAGTAAAACCCAGACTCCAAGGCAATTTCGAAAAGTTCGTTTTCTAAATTGACCTGACCGGGGATCGAACCCGGGACCCTAGCTTGGAAGGCAGATGCATATGCCACTGCGCCAACGGGCCAGTCAATCGCCTGGTAATTTGTCTTTCATTAAACTGTGTAAACTGAAATGTATTCAAACGCCAGCTTTGTAGAAAAACATTAATTTTAAAGATTTTTTTTACATTTTGAAAAATTTGGGAGAAATATACCAACTGAGTTAACTCTGCCAGGTCATGATGTACTTACATAACTACTATTAAATAAAGTACATATTTAAATCTAGCTTTGTTTCTCATACGTTAGTCGAGGTGGCCTCCAGCTCTCCAACTATTAATTATGTTTAAACATACCGCTAACATAATATGTAGGTAGGTATTTATAAAATGTACATGTGTATGTTTATCAGAATTTACAATATTTAGTTTTCGGTATAATACGGTTCGTTTGTTATGTTGGGACCGTTATGTAGTTGGAGTACTTTCTACTGGTGTAGTACGTAACTATTTTGCATGCTCTTAGAATAGAGTGGGTCAGGGCTGCTAACATTTGCAAAATGTCCGTGGTTCTCGGCCATTCATTATTTCAGGTGGGCTGTTTGTTCGTTTGTCTTTCCCATGATATAAAAAATGTATGAATTTTTCATGTTATTACAGTTTCATACTTAGTAGTATAGTGGTAGTTAGTATAGTATAGTATTACTATAAGCATAAAGTTAAATGCTTGATTTTCTGGTTACTTCTATAGGTTTGTTAATTATACTTGTTATAATATCTTTGTGACAGATACTAATGTGATTTATGTAAGAAAATATTGTTTAAAATATAATTCTATGCGGTGTGTGTGTGAGAGAGTGAGACACGAGCAAGATAATTAAAATCAAATATTGAAAAAACTAATTTGCATGTTCCAACTTTCAAATATTAAGTAGCATAAAAGAGTACTTAATATATTTTTTGTTACAGGCAAAACAAATGAAAATGAAGACATTAGAAAAAACTTGATGTTTTTAATGTATTTTTAGGAATAGGTATCAATAATAAAAAATTTTTTTTATAAGAAAACTATTTTATTTTGTATGTCAGTACTTGTAATTATTTATAAATTTGTACAAGATCAGGTTTCTTATTGATAATTGATTTAAAACGGATAGTTACTTCCGGTGTTGACTCTGTAGATGCCGTGCCTGTAAAGAAAACAATATAATAATAAAGAGATGTTTTATATAGACACTATAATAAGTGAATTTCCCTTAGCCAATATTCTCGACTTGCGTGGGAAGGTATGCAACTAGCACGTATTTTCTCTATTTTTGTTTCTCTCCCCGACCAGCATGGAAGCAATTTAATTGATATTTAGGACATTGATATAACTTATGAAGATCGTCTTATTATAAGAATTGCTTCTGTTGATAATATAATTTACAGACATCGAATCGTAGGTTACGTTTTTTACAATAGCCTAAATCTTTTTTTTTATCACTGTAGATTATACATTTTAATATGATATAATGTACCTAGTGACAAAAATAAAGATTAAAATTTGAAGGCGATGTTACGTAATTGTTACCGAAAGAATTGCAATTTATCAAAAATCAAATTGGCCATATTTTGTAATGAGTATGCAATATAATTATCTACTTCGAACAGTTACGTCAACTGTGCGATCTTGAATTATAAAAAAAATTTTCTACTCTTGGTGTACAGTGAACGGGGAGAACTGGGGATGGATCTAGTAATCACTAGAAAAGTTAGAAAAGTTCGTTTCCTAATTGATCTGGTTGGGAATCGAACTTGAGACCCTTGGGTTTTGAAGGTAGATGTACCACAGTGTCAACGGATCAAGAAAGAAAAAACAATCTGAGAGTATTATCGATAGCTGATGTTAGATCCGTTCAGATGTGACTTCGATCTTTAAATGTTAGTAGATAGATACAAAATTAATCATTAAGTGACGTATTCAATAATAAAAATAATGACTTACTCATTTTTGTGAATTTCACCGTTGCCCATAAAAGCAGGTACGCCAGAACATCTGTTTTGCTGTGCGTTGCCTAGGCTATCGCACGAATTGGCCAACAGATGATTATATTTGACGCTAGCTGCCATGTACTCGTATGCTTTGCTGTGAGAACATGTGTTAAGCCAACAACCGGGCATACTGGATCCACCATTAGGGTAGTAATCAGCGTCTCCGCATGGGCTCGTGTATCCGTATAAGGCTGTGTTAGTGTGTATGACTTCAACGTACTGTCCGTCGGTGGCAACAATGCGGTTTCCGTCGCTACCCCATAGAGGACCAGCCGGGTCTAAAGCTGTAAAAATATGATAACATGAGCCTGAGTATTGTAATATTATCTATGCACGTAACGATATTAAACTGATGCATTATTATTAATGTAGGAGAAATTTATTTGAATAAAAAAATATCGAGCGTTTTTACAAATAAATAAATGAAAAATTTCAAAAAAATTACAAATTACGTTTAACATGAAGCTCTATCTTATAAACTAGAAAAGGTTGCATCTCAGGAGTCAGTGTCTTCCTGGTCGCCATATTTAAGTAGTCGAATTTGTAATAAATACAAAATAAAAAACACGATTAAATTAAATGTAAGCGAAAGTAGGTAACTACAACGAGTAAAATGAGTTAGTCAAGGATGGGTTGGAACTATATCAAGGGTCTTCCAAGTTGAAGCTGTACCTGTGATCCTTTTAACTCGTGCGCCAGTTTCTCTGCCCGCATTTCCAACAAGATGTCCCCCAAGACTGAATCCGACAAGATGCAATTTTTCGTAAGATACTCCGAGGGTTGTCAACCAGATTATAAATTGTCCAAGACCTTTACCAACTTCGGCGACACCCGCCTTTGCAGTTATATAGTTTCGGTTGGCAAGCCTATTCCAATCTAGGACTATAACGTTTACATCGCCCCACTGAAGGAAAGCTGGAAATCATGATTTTATATTTATCGTATAAATAAGAGTAGATTCCTGAGGTTTAAGATAGGTATAAACAAGGGAAATAAATATTGTGTAGCAAATGAAATGTATTTACCAAATGATACGAAGATCGGTGATTTAAGATAACCGAAGAATTTACAAAGTATTTAACAAGCAAAGACCGTTTTTATGATATAATTTGCAGTTTCAGATTTTGAGATTATTACAATCATTTCAGATGTCAGTTGATATTAATATAGTAATCAATATAATAGATTTATGCAATTTATGAATTAGTAATAAATGTCTTTCTAGTGATTGTATCGCATAATCAATTATTTTATGTCACTAAAAGTTATAAATATATGTAATAGATAATACAAATAATGCGTTTTGCATAGATAATGGTGTAACAAATATCACATACCTTCTCTCAGCATTACATTCATTGTATTCCCGCCATGACCATTCCACCCGTGAACTAAAAATATGGTATCTTTCCTAAAATCGATGTTGGAATTTAACACGCTCTCAGCGTTACCGGATATTAAAATTTGAGCACTCGTGGGATTAACTCTGAAAAAGTCATAAAATTATTATATTTAAATAAATAGTTACCTACAGGTAAAATAAGTACAATATTGTTATTTTTATTTTTAAAGTGTAGTATTAGTAAAGTAACGATAAAATTAGAAAAGAAACAGAGAATGTAAGGAATAGTGAGAATAAAATTCAGTATGGGCATTAAAATTTATTTATTTTCACAACTATTAAAAAGTATTGTATATTCGTACGGAGGAATTTTTTTACCTACATTTTATACAACGATATTAGTCGCTATCCTAGTTCATTTGTAATGTTCAAGTGGCCTAAGTAGTTTGGGCGGAGTATGCAAATGTGACAATCTTACTTACATACCTGGTAAATAGCCAATAGCCATTGTTATTAGGATTCCTCGTATAGCTCCTAATGAATTCTTCGTCGACTGCTTCTTGTGTGTCGACTAGATGTAACATGTTGTCACCATCTCCAGGAAAGAAGAAGTACCTGTCTCCATCCTTGTAACCCTCAGAGGGATCTTTAAGTAAGCCAGCAGAACAAGCTAGAAAAATAAAATTTAAAATATTTTTACATAATGTAACAAACATCTTGTAAAAGAGATTGTTCTGTAACTAATGGCAAGTGATTTGTGAAGAACGATAGTAGTCTTGGATCTACGGTTAAGTTTTTTGCTGCTAGCAAAAAATAACTTTATTCCAGACATTTTATCATACATTTTAGAACTTTGCTGATAATTTACTCTAATACCGCTGTATTATAATATTTAATTATTTATCGTGTGCAATATATAAACACTATTGCAATAAAACTACTTTGTTAAAATGTATTAAGAATATTAAAATAAGTTAAAACACTCTAAGAGTTTTAAACAAGATTTAACTCTAGTGGTAGTTAATTTAAGTTTAAGTTAATTCAATTTATGTCAAAATTATGTAAGTATTAAAATGACTTTTTTTCATCAGTACCAGACCTATTGTTTACATGCATTTTAGTGTCATCGATATTATTGTAAATTACATATATACCTCTGTTAAAATTAGGAAATAACCTAAAAATTCAATAATTCTATTGAAATAACTTCGTGTCTACAAAATTATTAACATTTCAAACTTTGGTAGAGACTACAAAGTGTCAACAACAGTTTACGCTCTATTAATTCCCGAGATTTGTTACAAACTACCTGAATTAAACGACGAGTCATCTTTTTCACTGAAACATCGGATTATCAAATTGTTGTAATTTTGATTTATAGAAGAATACAACTGTTGAAATATAATAAAACCAGCTTTTAAATCTATACTTTCAACATCGTAATGTCCTACTTGTAATTTCCTACTTGTATCAGGTCGTCTCATTGAGTTTAAGACGGTTTTTTTTTACTTTTCACCTATGTTTGGAGGAAATCGTATCAGTTCACCTAGGCACGTATACCTAGGTACAATCTGAACCACTTGGAAAGTACTAATGACCACTCTTCTTTAGACATCTCAGAAATATTCATATTATAAGCAGACGGGCATCATAATAGTTATACAACTATGTTTCGTCGTCGTCGTCGGTATATCGATAACGATTTTTTTCGCGCCGCGACGAATATCTTTATCATAAATCACAAATCCACACAACGTTTTTTTCACTAATAGTTTTATCATATCATGTGAATTGGCATCCATCGCGAACGTATACAGAGCACTGTTGTATATAGATAGGCCCACACTAATAAACAAAACGGTCCAACAAAACCAATCTGATTTACAAAATCAGATTGGTTTGCTTATAGTCAGTTGCGAGCATTCGACTACTTCGGTCGCGTTGTCCGCCGGGAACAAAAAAATAGGTGGAGTAACATATCTAATTGAATATAAATTATAATAATAAAAATCGTTTTTGATTTGAAGTACGATCTCTTATGTAGATTAATCTCGATGTAGATTAATATTTATATATTAATCTGCATTAAAAATTAATACGTTAATCTACATTAAAAAATATAAGTTTACTGTCCATAAATCTGTTATGTCAATCAATGAAAAATAAATAAAAATTCTATTCAGCCAGTGTCAACTCTGTTATGCTTTCTCTGTGCTGTACACCTACACACACACACGTACAATTTTTGAGAACCAATCGGAATCAAAAATTAATACGAAACCGCAGTGCGCGCCTCAAACAACACGTGTACGATTTTGGAACGTTTTTATTATGCGTTTACTATCGGAGCGGCTCATCTATATAAATCCAGAGGCACAATTGTATAGGCCTGTTCTCGCTCAAGCTCTACATAATTATGTAATTCATCGGTTTTTAAGAATTTTTTATTTTAATTATGGTTGGCGGCCGACCTGTCTTCGCCTCATCTACAAACCTTCCACGTCCCCTTTCAAATTGGACGTCCTTTCAAAAATCATAAGGTGGAGAAGAAGTCACGTCAATTAAGTTCCATTGTTGGGAGTGAATTCCCGCCAATATATTGACAAAATAATAGTTCGATTTAACAAATGTTCCATTATTAAAAGTGTCAAAATATAATTCATAAATGGCAATATTATTGATCGCGTTGACTTAGAACCAGCTTATAAATTAGATTATTTTACAGCTCCAAGGGACCGCAGAAATAAGTATTTATAATAATTAACTTAACTTAACTAATAAACTTTATACCTCCGCGCGTTCCTGAGTAGAAAGGTCTCGACAAACAAAGAAATGGACAGACAGACGGCCAACGAAGTGATTTAAGGGTTCCTTTTTCCCTTTCTAGGTACGGAACTCTAAAAATCAACCTATCGGTTGAATTATGGCTCTAAATGAGTGATGGGTAATTTATTTAATAAACTTATTTTTAGACAAATATTTGGGTACTTAAGTAATTTTTTTTTCACTAGCTTTGACACTCTTTTCCAAGTTATGAGAAGTTGAATTTATAAAAATCCTTTCTTAGTGGTTGCCTACATTATATGATGAAACCGTTAAAAATTTCAGGTTTGGATTGCGTGTTGATATCTCAGTCGATCAGTCAGTTTCTTTTTTTATATGTATGTGATTAGAAAAAAATTATGACAGTAGAAAGCACGGTAATGGTAAAATTAAAAAGTCCTCCAAGTAGAGTAATTTTACAACAGGTTATTGGATACGACATATGTAATTATATAATGTGTTAAAATATTAGTTAACGTCCTTTCAGGGTTTGCATCACTATTAATATAGCTGCAGAATAAAACTAAAATAAACACTAAATTCTTAACTAAATTTGTTTTCTTACGAAAAAAAGAATAATTGAAATAAGCAAAGGGACTCCATGGTTGTTTGTGACGGGCGCCTCACCCACACGCATTTGCACGCCAACGTACTACAGCGCCTCGAACATTGTGGAGAAGCTTTTGTGTCTATATTTATTATTTTATTTTCATGTGAAATTTAATAATTATTTATATCTATTTATTTAACCTGTAAATGTGATCTATAGAACGTATACAACGTATACTTTAAATCCCGTTAACTAATATTGTAACACCTTATATATTAAATGCATGCACTTAAAAATATATTTTATATATCACGCAAACAATATTACATTTCAAGATGAATCAATATCATTCATTTCAAACAAAACGGATGTCCTTTAAAGATAAATAGATTCATCAAATATCTATAAATGCTGGTAGTATAATATAATGTAACTATGGTACATGTAGTACTGGTATAATTGTTATCTTTGCTACGTAATATCTACGTATTATATCCCATACATATTAACGACATTGTGATTACATTATGTAGTTCATAATTATGACAATAATCTAAAATATAACTGTAAGAGAATAATTCAATATTAAAATATATTGCGATTGTGTACATATATTATATCTTTGAGATATCAGGTAATTACCTGCTATAGCTAAGGACAGCAGTACAAGCCGCTTCATCTCTTCAAGAGTTCGCGTGTAACACTTGACTATATCTAGTATAGACCGATCATTGCTTTTATAATTATTGTAAGGTATATTATATTCATTTATCGTAAAATCAGTAATGATATCAGTAGTGATTACATGTATATAGATGTTACTTTTATCTATCTGCGTTTTATTAAAAATCATTTTATTAGTTGATTAGAATTAGATGATGTCATGATTGCGTAGATATTTATTTAATTAAGATGTTGAATAACTTTTTATTTGTGCGAATTTCATATGAAAATAATATTTTGCTCAATTTTGAATTTTTTCAAATTCGAAAAGTGTCTATAAAGCTTTTTTATGAAAATGAGGTATCTAATAAATGTAATACTTTCCTGAAATCTTTTTAACTTTCTTTTTAAGCCAGCAACAATAAACTCGAAACATTAAACTCTCGGAGTTTACGTGTCTCCGCACAACTTATAACAACTGTAGTTCCTTTCAGTTTTTTATGTTAATAGTCGTGGCGATTCCATAACTGTTTCACTTTTTCAATTTCTGAACGGAACAACTCCTTCACTAAAAAATAATAGCAAATTTTGCAAAATTGAGTGAATATATTTTAGACGTCAGGGTAATCTCATATTTAGTAGGTCTACATTTTTCTTTCTCTGCCATATCAGTGTGGAAATTAATTTGTATGTATAATAACTGGAACAAATTAAACTCTTGAAATAATTGTTCGTTGCAAATTAAAGGTGATTTTCTGCAATAAAAATAAAAACAGTATGCTGGGTCTTGGGTGCGCGTTAAATTAGGGTTTCGCATATTTCGAACAAAGCAGATGTTAAAAAAAATTGGTCCTGTAATACCCGATAATAAAATTTTTCGTTCTTCATTTTTGGGTTTGGGTTAGCAATGTACCTCTCTATAGCAAATTACAACTAAGTGGCTTTAGAAACGACGGAAAAAATCGGAAGACGAATTTTTTGTTATTTCTCTATGGAACCTTAAAAAACGATTATTCAAATGTTATTGAAAAGTAAATATACGCAGAGTGTTAGGATAATACAGTTGGTATAGAGATTGATGGGTTACTAGAGTCGCCCTGTGGTCGAAATTCGACCGTAAATATAAACTTATAATATAAACTCGTTGGCGACAATCTACTCTGTGCGACTGTTTGATCCAAGGAGGTTACGTATATGTGATCACAAACTATTATGATTTAGAAATTGTCAGTTTTTTTGACATTGGCAGTACGAACGTAATCAATGAGTGATTTATTTAATTTAATTTAATGTACTTACTTGTACCACATATTACACAAAAGTTTTAGCTTTCTCCAGTCCTTTTCCATGTAAACTTTAAGCGTACCAGATTTTACACTCCTCCATGTGCGCAATTTTCTTAAAAAAGGAGCCAAAGTTTTCACTTCACGTACTAATATATAGATACATAAGTAAGGAATTAATCTGCGCTTATACCATATATGTGACTACATTATGATGTTTTGATAAGTTTAGAGTAGAGTAAACGGACGGTTATTTTATTAACAAACAGCCGATCAAATCAATTTTAATTTCAAAATCCCGACAATTTTTGGCATTATACAATTATATTTTATCGACTATTCATGATTTTTAATAAAAAAAGCAAAATTGAAAATTTTGAAATATCCTAAGCCGGATGTTAAAACGAAATGGAAAAAGGATTAAATAACTTTTTTTAAGTCTGACTAGAGACGAATAATTTACACATTGTCAAACTCATAAAATTGCATAGATATGTTTCATTTATTTTTCAGAGCAGGGAATTCAAGAAAATCCGTCGGGGGCGGCCATTCTCTGCTCTGAAATGAATATACATACGCAATTTTATGAGTTTGACTAATTCAGTGTGTAAATTCATGTAGTTTTTAATTAATACAAATTGCTATATTTTAACTGGAATTTGCAACAGAGAGGGCGATGGCAACCCCCGACAGATTTTCTTTGATTCTCTTCTCTGAAAAAATTAATTAATTATACCTACGTAATTTTATGAGTTTGACTAATTCAATGTGTAAATTATTTCTTTCTAGTCGGGGGACTTTAAAAAAAGTTATTTAATCCTTTTTCGATTACATTTTGACATCCGGCGCGGGATTTTTCAAAATTTTGAATTTTGAATTTTATTTTAATCTTTTTAGGTAGTGCGTTAAATACGTTACTATCTCCATCCCACCACCGTCATAAATGTCAAAATGTTTGTTTTACTTGTGTCTAGATATATATCTATGTATGATATAATTCTTCACGTTGAAATGCCTGGGCGTAAGTAACGCGATGATAGCTGATATTGTTTATCCCGAAAAAAATAGTTTTTCATGTTTGCGAGTATTTTTTCTAATAAGAAGCCTACAAGCCCCAACTACCCTGGCTGCTGCAGCACGTGCGGGTGGTCTACAGCCGTAATACATGTATAAGAACCTCCTCTGAAATGATACCTTCTAAGTGTAAAAAACCATATCGAAATTGCCCCAGTAGTTTTCGAGGAAAATGGTAACAGACAGACACACAAACAAATAACGTTCCGTTCCGTCCGTCGTGGGTAATAAATGATATTGAACAATTATAATTGGACATGTAAAGAACATTTTTGATATTGAAATAACCTAAAACCAAACTTAGCGTTGGTCTTGGAAACTGTTGTAAAATAGAATGGACTACAAATAGAATTTGGCGTTGCCTGTAGAAATGAAATATTTACAGAAGATGTCCTGCATGCACAATGCACATAGTACCTCTCGCCTCTCAGAATTGGGAAAGATAACATAAAAAAAACTAAGGTTATATAAGCTTTGATTTTCGTAAGCCTCGGACAGGGACTTAAGAGCCCTATGACAAATCGTAAGAAAAATTTAGATATTGGCGCGCTCGGACACTCATGTATGCCTGCGACTTACGTAGCTTTATTGTAGTGTAAGTAACGAAGCGACTAGTATAAAATATTATTTTAATACTTTTCCGAATCAAAAGTTTAGATGTTTGTTATTCATTTTTTTTTGTTTTAGGTAAATACATATAATATTTGTAATTAGAATTAAGTGTTCTCGACGCGTTAAACGAATGCAAAGGAAATACAATTAAATTCCTTAACATAAATATTGTATTTAGTTACAATTATTACGTTTAATGTAGGTACTATTTTGAAAGTAAAGATTGAATAGAGGTAAGTATTTACATGTCCAGCACTACTAGTATTACAATCAGTTACCTAGAAACCCCTAGTTACGTAGTCATGATTAGATATAATTATCCTTTACTAATCAAAACTCAACTTCACATCCTTGACTAATAAAACTTCGCACCGTTGTAATAAAGATGAACGTGATGATATTATGCACTTTATTAAGTAAATGAGAAATTCGTGTAGAAATTCAATGGCAATTTCTTAGCTTTGAAGAAATAAACATACAAACACAGACAATAATTCTATAAGTATTTATTTTGTATTAATCAGAAAAGCTTAAAATGCCTAGTTCAATCGTTTTTAAAAAGAGACATGACTTTGTTGCTGTTTTATAATAAAATATAGATAGATGTTTTTGCTATGCTTATGTATGTTTACGGTAAAAAATATAGGATCAACGGAAAAAAAATCTATAAAATAAACCCATATTACATATGCAACTTAACTAAAGAGAGCTCGTTTTAGATCTCATCTTCTCAATCAATCAATCAATTAAAATCGTGAAATGCCATTTTTGCAACCAACTTTACAAAACTGTGTAGATATATGCCGACCACTGGACCCTTTTTGCTTCGACGCCCACATATGTGTGCGTCCAAGCAAAGACAGCAGACAGACAGACAGACAGAGAAATAAAATTCTAAAAAACTGTTATGGTTCCCATTAGTGTTATGCGTACCTCTTGAATTTTTTTTATATATCTTTAATTAACAGGTGCGGGTCAATTTACAGTTTAATTATTTGTAAAGTGTTTCAATATTTACTTAGGAAGCTCAGATTATTATTGAAAAATTCTCTATCTTCCTGTGAATATCACGTTAAAATCGGTTCAGCCGTTTTGAAGATTAGGCCAAAAAATGGACCGAGAAAAATTTAAAAAAACGCGTGTTTGGCTTAAGCCATATCATAACATATGTTTAAGAAAAAACCTTTATTTCAAAAACATAGAATTATTTTATTTATATGTATAGATTGTTACAAATGTAATAGATATCATCTTGATTCCCGGTTTGCAATACTTCTTGTAATTAGTATTACTTTAGAACTTTTTTATTTAATTTTACTACTAGTGATTACATTGAAAACACAATGTTTACATGCCAAAAAATAAATGCAGGAAATCAGAAAGTCATAATAGACTCATGGAACAGAGAAGTCAACACTGGATCAAAACTAGTCAGTCGGGCATATACCTACGGGTCGCTATTTAATCGCTCATTATGAAGAACGCATAACTATCTCATACAGGTTCTACCTCATCAAGCGCTCGCGCTGGTCTGAGAAACATTTTTTTGTTGTTTCTGAGAGGGGAAGAAAACCCCATGGATGCTCAGCCGGACTCTACGTCGACTGAGTAGTGTCGGATTCGAACCGTCTAAAAATATCCCCCTCTTTGCTGTTAGTCCTAGGGGTTTTTACAGCGTCAGCGGTAAAGGTGCCCTGCCAGATGGTCGACCGCCTGAGGGTTCCTTCGGCAGAGGGATACCTCGTATGATGGGCGGACCTCGGGCTCAAGGTGCCGCAAAGGAGTTTTCCGCACCTGCGTGCATTTTAATGGACCCGGCCGGTGAGACGGCTGAAGACCGATTAGTGTGCCTTGTGTTCCGCGTGGTCTGAGAAACACGCGTCAACATCACGTATTTTATACTGATTTAATTATGTTTATTATATTCATTACATTGATTAATTTAAAAAAATAATTTCTACCATATATTGTACATTGAAAAGTTTAATTTCATATCGTTTTTTTTATAAGTGATTGCTTTTCTTTTGAAAATCTCACAACTAAGCACAAGTGTTTGGTTGTACTAAGATCAGCGGACTCGTCAATAATAAGCGAAAACTTAGATTGCCGCAGATCTTCACATAAATTATTATCGAAACTCTCTTTACCTATAATATGTTCAATTATGTCGTGAGTTTTGGTCGAAGAACATTTTATCTCTTTTGCTATTTATGAATCAGGACAAACGGCTTGTATCAGCTTCGGTAGGTGCTCCATAATAGTGATCGGTAGATTGTGTTCAGCAACAAACAATGCTAATCTTATTTCACCTGAAAATTAAATAAAGAATTAAAATGACGTAGGTATATCTAGTAGCGATTAGGGTCTACCTATTAACCACTGCTGTATACCGATAAGTAGAAAACAAAATACCTAATAGGTACAACAATGTAAGAAGTAGCATGTACTTAGTAAAAAATAATAAATTTTTTTTACCTTGCTTAAGCTTAACCAGTGTATCAGATTTTTGAGTTTTGGTCACAGTAAATGTTGATATCTTCGGTTGTGATTTTCTATTCTTTGATGATACTGAGTGTGCTTATGAAGAACTATGTTTCTTAAGAGCGTCTTTTTCTGATGTAATGTTGATATCTTTATTACAACTCTTACAATAGGCATACCTTTCGCCCTTACGACTATCTTGCAGCCAGCCTGAAAATTCTTCTTCCCATTCTTTTCTATAATATTGAAGATATTTTTTTCTTTTGGCACTCGCACTTGTACTCGGCTCCTCGTCAGACGACATTTTAATTTAACAATCTTTTACTTTCTCTTCAGAGTTCAGAAAAAGAATGAAAAAAATAAAACTGAATTCCTGTTTAAATAAAGTAGACAGGTAAATTCCCGAGCGGGAAGCCCCTTATGACATCGAGTTGTAGGACACAAGGGTATTCCCCAAAATATATGGAACATTCTGTTACTCTATCGAGGACTTCCCCGTAACATTTAAACATAAATGGAAAGGGTTGCCACTTAAAGTGTAAAATCGGTAGAAAAATCGGGAGAATTTTCATGTATACTCTGAAATCGTGGAAAAATCGTTGTATTTCGGTAGAACGAAGCCCATATCGGTAGAAATGCCAAAAAATCGGTAGGTTCGAGACCACTGCGCTACAGTCAATTCACTAAAAGCTATTGCGTTGCATTTAATATCTAATTGTATTTTGCAAATCATACGTATTACATCACAGGTGTGATTTCCAATCACCTCAAGCGTAATCGGCTTAGTAACGTAAACATATGGATGACTATTATTTATATTTTACGCAGTAATAAAACACATGATATGGTGTCAATACATTCTGATTAATAATATTTTGTTCACATCTGTTTATGTTTAGAATAATATTGTTGTATCGTATTCCAAATTGTGACGTTAAATGGGACTCGTCATAGTATAGAGCTGTGGAGTGCATTTCATAGAGACAGATATAGATATTGTCTACTCTTACAATATGCTATAGTATTTTAAGACTGAAAAGTATACAATAAAATATTATAGTTTAAAAAAACTAAAAAACACGCTTTTATCACGCACTAAAACTTTAAAAATATTTAAATTAAATGAACTTTTTTTTTTACGATATATACATGTTACCCTTGCCAATATTTCACCTTCATTGTAGAGTAAACGCTAACATAAATTATTTATTTTATTTATCCCACTTGGGAAAGGCATAGATCAGAGACCGTACAGCCTAGACTTAAGTAATTTTATTTACATTAACATTTTATTATTGTTAGAATCAATAATAAAATTAGAATCAGTAATTTTATTATTGATTCTAACCTAACCGTAAATACGGGAAGATGGGTGATAGATTTGTCATATCCTATTTTTTCATTTTTGTCTTTAATGTAAACAAATGTGGCGACTATGACATTTATGACATAACTAGAGATGGTTTAGTTCGCAAATGAGTGACTCAGTTGTCATACTTAATTATTAGTAAACCAAACATTTTTATAATTTTTGTCCCTTTGTGAGTTTATAATTCAATAAAAACCACCATGAATTACAACGTCATGATAAGTGTAAAAATTGTAATTTTAAAAGCACTTAAAACTAGAGAATAGGAGATTGTTATTGTTTGCACTTCACAAACAATAATATTCTTCTTTTATTATTCTGTCTTAAAATATTAACAAAGGTAACATGCAAATATCGTAATAAATAAAAGTTTATTTAGCTTAATTATTTTTTAATTTTTAGTGCGTGATAAAAGCGTGTTTTTCAGTTTGTTTTTATCTTTCTAATTCTTCCACACTTACACGAAACTTTAAAATGCACAATATGATGTCACTACTGTACTTAAAACTCCAAAAAACACAAAATAGGAAATCTAAACGAAATGCCAACTTCACTTCTCCTATCAGATCAAATTGTGTGCCCACGCGGTACATAAGTTTTAATTTAAGGTCTAGCGGTCTAGCGTAAGGTTCACATTAAAAGAAAAAACTTATTTTGAAAACAAGTTGAAAAATATTTTTTGTTATAACATAAATACTAATGTTTCTATTAATATTTTAGGGATGTCCATAACTCATTTTAAGTTTCGTTTTTCTTTTACAGTTTTATTCCGCAATTAAAAACCATATAAATATTATTATGAAAATAGCGTCGCGACGGTTCTGTTCTGATTTAATCACATAGTACGTACCTTACGTACAGATATTTTTATTTAATGGTATTTATTAGAAAAGCTTGGAAAATTGATAGTTTTCTTTATGTAGATACTTTTTTGCTGACAGTATAATAGTGTCAAAGAGGGAGCAGTCAGTAGCACAATCGATACGTAGTCGATAGGTATATATTCTCTGGCAGCAAGTAACGAGTGAAGTTATTGACGGTTGCAATTCTAATCTTAATCTTTTATATACTATACCTACTATTCTATTTCGTACATCTATAATTATTGATTACACATATTTCTCTTCGTAGACAGAGCAACGAGACGCAAGAAAATTACACCTCGACGTCGTCATTAATAGTATTACTTTCTGTAATTATTCCTTTCTATAAATAAAGTTTCCGTTTACGGCAATTTAGCTAATTCGTCTTGGTCATACTCGTCGTCGTGGTTGCACGTGTTGTAAAATCTAATTGCTTATTGCTGTTACTTTCTAACTTTAGTTTTTTGAATTACGTCTACACTTAAACTTATATTATTTCTCGTATCTTCATATAAATTTTTGACAATCATTGAGCCATTAGATATTGTCAAATAATTAACTCGAATAGAAAATTTGCATGCTATATCTGTTTACAAGAACGTATTCACTTGTCTCTTATTTTGTGTACTTATAATTATGACGTACAGTAAGTAAAGTAGGTATTATTTATTATTATCAATCCCTTTCATTTTAGGGAATCATACAATATGTGTTCGACATATGTGTATCAAAAAAGTAACTAGATGTCTAGAGGCATCCGCTATACTGGATTTATTGTAATGTTACCTGTTCTATATCTACTAATGGCAGGGCCATTACGATTCTAATGATATCTCATTCATTCAATATAATTGAGTTAACCTGTAGTCTGGGGTATATTAATATTTTTTATCTTCGCCTTAGGTCGTTAACGCACTGGTGATTTGCAAGATGTGTTTCTGCGGGGCGATTCGTAAAAACGTTTTCACAGCGAATTCGTGCGTGTACTAAGGGAGTTCACCGCGTATATCCAGTCAGTTCACCGTGCATACCCTGCGAGTTCACCGCTGATACCTAGCGCGTTCACCGGGTATACCTAGCGCGTTCACTGCGTATACTCAGCGAGTTCGCCGCATGTATTCTAGGACTCGTCTGTCGCCGCGTATGCGTAAGCTCGTTGCCTGCGTACACATAGTTTCACATGTGTACTTAGTGTCATCTATGCACATAGTGTGCGTAGCACTTATAAGACATTCTGAGGCGTCGTATTATCGCGACGAATTTCTTGTGCACACGCAGGGAGCGGCGCATCGGCGCTACGGCACACGACGCGGGAAGATCGCAGCGTTCACGTTCACAAATCATATGGCTGCAAACACGCACGTAAATCGCTTTTGTGATAAGCAGTAATCGGAATCATGTGTGTGATTGCCATCAAAAGTATATCCAAATATGATCCAAAATTCTCAGGATGTGCTGGGATTCGGTACCTTAGTAATGAATGTATATACATTATTAGGACTCCGAACGAAGTGATTCTAATATTTAAATGCAAAATCATTTTCTATAAAATCTATGTTACACTAAAAATTAACAAGAAGAAATTGGTTACCAAAAAAAGTAAATAAAACAATTAATATGATTTTTGGAGTCTACATTTTTCTCAATAATAAACAAAATTTAACAGCTTTCCCAAAACGGTCAAAAGAAAAATCATTGTATAAACTTAATATAGAAACAAAGTTAGCAGTGACATATTTAGCTTTAGATGTCGATAGCTTGGTTATTGCTAGAAGGAGCCAAATAAATGGCCACAATTTTTTAAATATTTTCTACACCTAATGTATTTATTTAAGGTAATGCTGCCAGTCTGCTGGGCATCTTAAGCAATGACAGCTTCCTAAGCGGCAACTTTGAGGAAGTCTATTATTTAAGATAGTGTGTAGTTTTAAGTTTGTAAATATTCACATTAGGATAAGTATGTACTTTTTTGTTATTAATAAATGTATTTCTTTTAACGTATAATATTATTCATCTATAAATTGAAAAAGATCCCGGGAGTTTTGGGTCAAGTCCATACTTTTGATAGTAATTTCACCTACGATTCCGATCACTGGTGATAACGAAGCATGTAACGATCGTGAAATATGACTCCTTCTTTGTCTACTAATGATAAGGTAATCTTCTTTGTTTCTTGTTTGTTGTTTTTAAAATTATTAAATCGCGAAGTTTGATTTAATGTATTATTCTTCTAGATAAAACATCGTATGATTGATTAACATAATTGTTGTTTTATAGTAATTAATGACATACTTATCTTTATAAGTCGACCTAAAGACAGAATGTGTTGCTTCAAATTTCTACTTACGGAAAACTACTTATCGTTTACATATAGGTACCTATGTACATTATATGTGGCTTAATCAAATATTAGCTTTTGATTGTTGATTTGAAGGTCATTATTTTACATTACAGGATATTGCCTACTTAATTTTCAAATTATTATACTTATAATGAGAAATCAGTATCATAGACGTTTCACTGCTATTTTATTAGATATATTGCCATGCTGGCTTGGGAGATAAATGAAAATGTAGATATGTGGCTCATAACAGCTCATCCTTTCGTGGTTTCATATTTTTCTTTTTCTCTTAAAGTTTCACTATCTATACAAATATAGCCTACTAGCAACTCGCCCCGGCTTCGCGCGGGTGCAATTTATATCAATATGAAATATAGCCTTGATTAGACACGGATAATGTGGCTTCCTATTTGCGAAACAAGTTTTGAAATCGGTTCAGTAGTTCCAAAGATTACTCCCAACATATATATGAACGAGCACACAATTCAACTTCTTTATATTGGTGTAGATCAGCCTTTCCCAAAGTGGGCGATAACGCCCCCTTGTGGGCGCTCCAGGCCTAAAGGGTCTAAAGGGCCTAAAGGGACCCAGAAAAAAAAGGGGGCGTTGTGTAGAGGCCTGGGGGGTGATTTGTAATTTCATTTAGCTAGGAGGCATCTTAGACAACGACTGCATGACTCAAAGTGGGCAGTAGACAAAATAAGTTTGGGAACCTAGAGTGTAGATTTTCAAAGTTAAAACTTTAATACATGTCCTCAAAGTTGCCGCTTAGAAAGCCGTCATTGCATAGGGTGCTCAGATTATTAAAAAATTGTATACCTAAGCGATGACCAAGCAAGTTGTCACAATATGGTTTCACTATGTCACCTGCAAACCTAAATATTTACTATTAAATGTGGGGTGAAGGCATGATTTTTTAGTCCTCTGACTCCCTGTCTACCCTGAATGGCAAGTACCTTGTTTAATTTTTAAGGAATGAAGAAACATAGAATGTATTTTTAAATACGTAAACCATTTGTTTGCTTTCACGAGAATTCCTTTATTTCATATCAACTTTTAGCAACCGTGTTACGTACATAACAGATCTGAAATAATTTAAAGATAAACATTGTAGAACATAGTACATTTTTTGAATAAATACATAAAAGTTCCTTCTTCAATCGTTCTATCTTTTTATTTTCGTTTTAGTAAGGCCAAGAGTTAGCAGTTCTTAAACCAAAAAGACCAGATCTGTGAACAAAAATAATAACGTAAAATTTATTTCCTGATTGTAGAAAGATTATTATTATTTACCATTTAGTATTGGAAATAAATAAATAAACAAAAATTTAGGTTTTCTATGAACCGGTCAGTTGTTTTCTTAAAGCTTCGAAATCAATTCATCTGGATTAACTAATAACGTAATACCTGAAATTACGATCCTAAAAAAGCTCTATGGACTTGTAAAACTTCGAAAATAAGTAGTGAATAATATACGGTTCTGTATAATTAAAAAAAAAATCATTTATCAACTTACCCACGTTTAGTCAATACGTTGTTACCCATGTTAAGATTGGAACCAGAACACTGAACATTCTGTGCTTGGTTGAGGTTCGAACATGACCGACCAGTAAGATGGTTAAAGCGGACCGTGGCAGCGAACAATTCGTTCACACGGCCGTGAGAACAAGTGCTAAGTATGCAGCCGGGCTGTGGGTTTCTGCCACCGTTCGGGTAGAAGTCGGCGTCACTAATTGGATCGAAGATGCCCAAGAGACCACCATCGGTATGGATGCTCTCCACGTACTGACCAGCGTTACGATTCAGAGCGTTTGAGTTACTTCCCCATAGAGGACCAGCAGGATCGAGACCTAAAACATAAATTATTTTGACATGTACAATAAATATAATACAGAAGCGGAATATGTATGAATTCAATAGTGGCACAATAGGCGTTTTAAGTTCGCGAACATACATTAAAGGCCATACAATTATAAAAAATTGGTCAAGTACTAGTTCGACTTGCACAAAAAGATATGATATTTATAAAATAGTAAATTAAATTTTAATTTCTGGAAAAAAACTAGGGACTTTTAACCTATTATTTCTGTAATCTTTAAGTAAAGCTTTATACTATGGAATTCAAGTGCAGTTAAGTATCCTACTAAATTTCAATTCCACTGCGATACATGTGATTAAAAAAATATTATTAATACTTTACGCAATGACTTGATTGTGGAAAGTAAATATTTAGGTACCTACGTTAATTTATCACACGATTTTAATAACTTAGTGAAAGATATTGTGTTTCATATATTAAAAGTTAAAGGTTGTTAGCTTCAAAGTAAATGTGAGGTTTTTGGTTCAAATTAATATACATATACTTAATATTTACTTCTTCCGAAAGCAACCCCAGAATCGCGACATTTCAAATATTTCGCTTTTCTCTTCTGGCAACCCTAAGGGTGGGATGGTCCAGTGGAGTACCTAATTTTTCTCTCATTTATTCTTCTATGAACATTTTAAAATGCTAAGCATAATATTAGTGCAATTAGTGAATTAAGTCAGTTTCGTTCTAAAGGTGCAATTATGTGAGATAATATCACATATACCATTCAAAGTTACATGTTACACTTGTACGGTTAGACGCTGAAGTTGAAATGACATTTGCTAATTTGTACCACTGTTGAATTCAGTTGATGATGTATGCATATAATATTTGATAAATTACCTCTAACCTATGTTTAGAATTTAGTTTTTTTTTAGATATCAAAAAATATAAATATAACTTCTTACCGGTTATTCTACCGGGACGTCCGCCAGCTGTACGTCCAGCATTGCCAATAATATGAGCGCCCAAACTGAAGCCAACTAAATGAACATTGTTCCAATTGCCACCAGCAGTGTTGATTAGCCATACTAAGAAATTTCCAAGGAATTGTCCCACACCGGGTGCACCCGCAGCAGCCGACACATAGTTGGAATTGGCGACACCTCGCCAATCAACTACAATGACGTTCACGTCAGCCATTGCGAGGAAGGCAGAAGTAATAAGGGGATTCATTTGACTGTTCCCATTGTTGTTCCATCCATGAACGATTATTTTCAGTGGGCGACTAGCAACGTAGTTCGAGTTCCATATAGTATTTGCATTGCCATGCACAATAATTTGATGGTTGTTGGGATTATTCCTAAAATAAAAATCATTTTAGATAACTGTTTAATTTCAGATTAAACCCTAATTAAAAAAAAGTTTAGAAAAGCTTCGGTGCTGGCTTGAAAGAAAAAGAAAAATAGAATAGATGCCTGCTGCTTATATTTACGTATAGATGGCAAAAATTGGCTAAGAGGAAGCTAAGAGGCTAGGAGGAGGCTAAGTGATTGGCTGCATGCTGTTATCCTCTGGTTCCGTTTTATTTTCTCTAAGATCAAAAATTTTCTTATTGATAGAAGCATCGAGGCCTGACTTCGTTTTGCTAAGATGCTCTATCATCCTCCGAATGAGAAATGGAAAAGTTAAATTTCATATTTATATGTACTACCTATACGTTGTAACGTAAAGTTTAAGTTGAGCCGAAGATGTTTTCTGTTTGTTTTTTATAATTGGAATAGTGATATGAATAATTGAGAATATAAATAATGTTGTTTTTCTAGTATGTTGTTACTAATGACACAATATCAGTTAATTAATGTTGAGCTTATGGTGTCACATTACCTGGTGAAAAGCCAGTATTGGTTATTTGCGCCATTTCTAGACATTACAACATTCTCATCCACTCGGTCTTGTAAATCGACAAGATGAGGTACTCCTTCACCATCAGGCATCCATATGTAGCGGCTCTCGCCCTCTACGTAGTGACTGTTATCCCCTGGTACCAAGGGTATTGCATTTCCAGCGCACACTGAAAAATGGTTGTCAGACATTATGGAGTACTTAACTAATTATCGTGATTTTTTTCAACTTATTCAAAGCTAGAAAGAAAGGATTTTGAATTTGGCTCAAGTTAAAGAAAACCGATCGTGAGCGTGTTGGGCAAGCTCGCACACATGCAGTCTCTCATTTTGTTCTAATAAAACCTATTTCAACTTAGGACTTGCTTGATCCCGCTAAATATAGGCGTACAAGTAGATGCAGATCGCACAGCACAGTATGGGATAGTACAGCACATATTTAACCTCAGAACCAAGAAGCAAGGTATTGACATTTATACTACGGTGCGTTCGTTGCGCGATGTAGCGTACTTCTCTGAAGTGTGCTGCATAGTATACGCCTATAAGCTAAGGTTTTTTTTAGATATAAAAGTAACTTTGTGATTTTGGTCATCATTTATAATAATAATTAATGTTTGAGATGTTTTTTCAGAATTAAATAAAAATAAAATAAAATATTATTTTAAAATTAATTAAATAAAATTGAAATAAAATAAAATATTATTTAATTTTTATTTAAATTCGATCGCGCGTAGTCTCTATCTTTTATTTAAACTTTTGAGGTGGTGCGGTGGTGGTGGTGGTGGTGAGGAGGTGCAATTTTAGTTTTAAAAAAGTAAATATCCTGTACATGCCTAAAACATCTAAATTGATGCTAGTATGTACTTTTAAAACCTCTTTAGCAATCTAAGAATAATTAACAAAAATAAAATGGTCCAGCAATTTTTATTATTGTCATGTTGAAAATTACTGGAGAAAGTTCGTTGTGTAGCGAAAAGAGCCGATCGACATATTGTTCTTTTTAATAATGTAGCAATTTTCGAGCAAATGGGAAAAAATAAATTACTTACACGCTATAGAGGCAGCGAGCACCACTAGGAGCTTCATGATAGAGGGTTTTACCTAGTCGATTAAATTTCAGCAAATTGACCAGGCTATTTATTATTTGATTTATCGATAATTATTGTCATTATCATTTAATACACATCGATGTTTGCAACTGATAAGATTTATTTTAAGGCATATAATATCGATAGAAAATAATATGCCTTGTATCACATAATTTATTCTGTTCTTTTACTATGACGTCATAGATTTCGAGGTCGTTTAATAATGTTATCTAGTTCTAATAAAAATAGTAATAAATATTTGTACATATGTGTAGCACTATATCCATTCATAAGGATTATTACCTCCGACCAAGAAACATGATGAATGGAGCCATAATAAGATGCCGCTCTTATCACCATGCGTCAAACGAAATTTCTTATCTCTTTCTATTTCATTGAGCGTAACCACGAGTGAAGCAGTTAGTTATAGTAAGTATGACAATCTCGCAATGTCAATGTAATTCGTGTCAGTTCATGATCGAGTTTACGTATATTACTGAAATAAATATTTGCAAATCACTTGTAAATATTAAGTGTTTTTTCTACTAGTATTCACAAAAATTAAAATACGTCATATTTAGCTGTGTATTGTTGTACTGTGATCCTTACCCAGTCACGCATATTAGTAAAAGTCTAAAGAAACTAGGTAACAAAAAAATGGACACGCTCATAGAGCAAATGATCCGTCCATTTTGATCCTTGGTCCGGGATTATTACAGTATATATGGATCGATTAATGTGATGTCGTTCGGTCGTAAAATTGGTTCCTAAACCATGTTGTCCGGGCCATTTAGTGAAACGCCACCCTCTTGCCGTCCGCCATTTCATGAAACAAAAAACTGGAATTGCTGAGAGCAAAACGTATGTCATTATTACAAGTTAAACGCTTTGCAACATCACGATCTGACTGAGCATTGCTTTAAACAGTTAATTTCACCCCACTATTCACATTTATATTTATATAATATTTCACAGGTTGTCTCTGCGCGACTGTCAAAGCAAATTGAATATTTTGTACCAAAAACCTTCTGAGCCGAAAATAAATGTAATAAAATGTACAAACATGGATTTCTCCTCTGATCATAATTATATTTTAGTGTTCCGGTTTTGATATCCACCAAGATCAGTTTAAGCGATGAACTTTTTGAATTGACTTGAAGTCTGGAGGTTACTGTCTGCCATTTCAGTTTATTGTGTAGCACTTGTAATACAAGCACTCACCTTGTTTATATAAATAAGCCCTATATTGAGATCTGTACAGGATGTTGTTACTCAGTATAATATGCTGGTATGGGGTGCTGTGTCTCCGATTATGTGTTAAGATTTATTAGCATGAATTTTTAAAACGACTTAATTTTTTTCTACTGGGGCTCTCTGTGATAAAGTAGTAAGTCGTAGGTATGAATTTTAATCATTAAATAGTTTTTCATTACATTTTTAGACGATTTGAGAAAAGGCAGGTGTTCTATGTTCTTCTGTATGTATTTTTTTTGTGTATGTTCATTGCTAACTTCGTCAACTGTCGACCGATTTGGAAAATTATTTTTTTGTATCAAAGAGTAGTAGTACTTTCGAGGTCGTCTCATTTAAATTTCACTGGTATTGGAGTTGGAACTTCGAAGATACACCAAAATTTTCTTAATTGATTATAAGCTTTATTTCTGCTGATGATTCTTTTGTATATCATTCCGTTGCATAATTAGAAAAGAAGTTATTTGTAGACCCACCCTAGATATTTGTTTAGATTAAGGTCACTCAAAAAAGTGAAGCAAAAAACTTTTTAAAAAAAAAAAACCGAATTCAAAAAGAATTCTGTCTAATTTAATTATATAGGTATGTGTATCGTACTTTTAAAGTTATATTTATTGTACTTGAGTTTTTTTAGTAAAGGATAGGTATTTTGTACTTTTTAGTGTTTTTTTTGAAGGCGGTTTATTTTTTTTCCTAATTTTTTTTTATTTCTCCTTTTTATCTTGGCCTAAATAAATATCTAAGGCAAGTCTGAATTAATTTCTTTTTAATTGCGGAGCACAACGATATACAAGAGAATCATCAATATAAATACAGGTTATAAACCAGGTCGCGTTATTTGGTATGTCTTCAAAGTCCAAGTTCCGATACCGGTGAAATTTAAATGGGAAAGAACCACCTCGAAGTATGACTTACCAAACAAAAAAGAATCATTGAAATCAATTCATAATTGGCGGAGTACTCCTGTAACAAACATACAAAAAAAAACATGCTGTCGAATTGAAAACTTCCTTTTTTTGAAAGTTGGTTAAAAATTACGAAATAACTATCCTTTACTAAACAAAATTCAAGTATGAAAAAAATTACCTTATACATACGGTACAAATCATTCAAATACCTATAGAATTAAATTTGACATTTATTGAAGTCGGTGCCAAATCAATGTGTAACAACAGAAAATCTTTGGTAGGCTCGGCACCAACTTCAGTAACTGTCAAATGTAGATATTTGTTAATTTATTAATACCCTCTATATATGAATATAATACAATTATTTAGGTATTTGTATCGTATGTATAAAGTTTTTTTTTTGTCCTTGAGTTTTGATTAGTACTCGTAAATGATAGTTATCTCGTAATTTACAATGTTTCTTTTCGAAGTCGGTTTAATTTTTTTCTTAAAAGGTTTTTTCAGTTAGTTTTACATGTAGTCGTTTGTTTTGGTTTTCTTGATTAATTACTTTAGATTCCGCCGAATAAAATAAGACAACAATATTTTCATCTGATCCAATTTTAAATTTTAAAACGTGACGTCCTTACTTGTACAGATTGCCATTTTGTGTACTCTAGTCACAGTGCGTGCATGAAACGCGTTCAGAATATGTCCGTTCAGTATTTAAAAAAATGTTTCCGTAGTTGTTGTGTATTTTTCTTTCCATACGAACGACTACATTCTTAACACTTTATTTTTAATTTAATTTGTAATAATTAATTGCAATTATTCATTGTTATCGAATGTTGTATTTAGTTTAGAATAACACAAATTAATATGGGATGTAATAAAAACGTCTTAAGCCGAAACCCTTAAGATGCTATAGGTGCTTCCAGATTGGACATGTGAGTCAGGTTTGCTCCTCGGAGATAGACCGCGGTGATCAGTACTATCGTTGCGGCCAGTCCGGCCACAAAGCCCGTACGTGCAAGGCGGCTCCGCACTGTACCTACGATGTACGCCGCCGACACGGATCACGCTCCGGTGAGCAAAACATGCTCTAGAGCGAAAATTAAAAGACACAAAAAAGTGACCACTGCTGTTCCTGCTGCTACGGCTACCGCTACCAGTAGAGGCGAGAATGAAATGGTCACTGATGGATGAGCAATACGGCTCATCGCCCTTTAAAGGCGAGCGAATACTCCGCCTTCTCAAATGGCGGAGCGTCCACCAAGAGGCCTGAGATGACATTCTGGATAACGTGATTCTTTTAATAAGCTTCTGGACGGTGCACGCAATTTTCTGCGCGTCCCTCACACAGTTTATTCAACGTATCCATTCACCTGCCCTGAAACGAGATGAGCCCGATGTAAAGCCCGCCAGGACCGCAGAAGAGTGCGAAAGGTTACCCGCAGCCGGCACCATGGCGTCTTGGGAACCATCGTTAGGTTTAAGTGCGTAAATTCGATTCTCGAGGAGTCTCACATACCCCTCTTCTCCGAGCGGGACAGGGACGCATAAAGCATTTCCTGACGTTACAAAAAAAAGTCTTGGGGGTGTAGTGATTTTATATGATGTATCAACTGCATCGTTTTCTTTTAAATAAAATCGATCAATGAATTTCGAATCAATTAAAAATAAAGGTTCGATAAAACAATTTTATTCAACTTACATAGTTCCTTAAACCTCACTGAAGCTTAATAAATAGGCTTGGTTTGGTCAGTGTCCAGGTTTTTATAATTGTTTTTAGTTTCTGAAAATTAATCGACGGCCGGTCTTCTAATCCTTCTTCTTTGAATGTTGTAGTGTTGTACTGAATAGAAAATTCTAGTTACTAACTATCGAGGATGGACTTGATAGCGCGGCTATGGTTAGCAACAGTGGCCGACTTTCAACACTTTTCCTGGCTAAGTGATAGTTATGAAAAGTCTTAGATAATCCTAGTTTTAATGAAATTTTCGCTTCTCTAGGTTTCATGTAAAGTTTTTTCTGTTTGTATCAACCAATAAAAGGGACATTGATTATTTTTTCTCTTTTACCTTAGTTTTTAGTAATAATAATAATAAATCCTTTTTTATTTCCTTAATAGAAAATACTATATAGTATATAGTACCAATTTTTAGACATAAAATTTTTAGTTTAGATTAATGTTATTATAAGATATTAGTTATATATATAATTATTTGTTTTTTTGATGCTTACAACAATTTATATATTTTTTTTAATACACAATTTTTTATACATTATGATCAATTTTATTAAAGATATCCCTAAAGAGTAAAGACCTCCTCCTTTTTACTCCACATACATCTATCTTTTGCCTTTTCCAACCAATTAATTCCTGCAGTTTTTAGAATTTCGTCAAGCCATCTCTCTGACGGTCTCTGTTTCTCTTGCCAACTGGTCCATACGTGCAACGTGGCCGGCCCACTTCCATTTAATAGTTTTACAGTACTGTAGAGCATCAATCACTTTGGTTGCCTTTCTAATATCTTTATTTCTCTTTTTATGTTTTAATTTTAAGTTCAGAATACTTCGTTCCATGGCTCTTTGAGTTGTTAGTATTTTATTTTTAGTTGGTTTGTTGAAAATCCAAGTTTGAGATGCATTGGAGAGAAATGGTAAATCACATAAGTCTCCTTTTTAGCAATTTCACCGAAATATCAGACTTTAAAAGTTCTTTGAAGCTCCAAAATTTGTTCTAGGCCAAATTTACTCGTCTCTTCAGTTCGTCTTGATGTTTAGATTTTTTAAACGTTACTTATTTGCCCAAATATGTGTATTCTTGAACATATTCTAGAGAAATATTGTTAATGCTTACAGGGAATCTTATACCGCTTGTCATAATTTTTGTTTTTGACGTATTTAATTTTAGACAGATTTCATTGCTAACAACGTTTAATTCATTTACCATTTTCTCCAACAGTGATGCACTTTCTGCGAAAAGTACGATGTCATCGGCGAACCTGAGGTTACTTAGAAATTGGCCGTTAATGTTTATACCTTTGTTCTTCCATTTTAGTGTCTTCATGATGTTTTGGAGAACAGTTATGAAAATTCTATGAGAGAGAGGATCTCCCTGTCGAACGCCTCTACGTATATCAATTTCAGAGCCTGCTCTGTTTAATATTACTCTACTTGAGCTTTTCTTACATATATGTTTTCTTCAGATGGTACATCAGATTCCTGCAAAGCTTTTCATATGCTGGCTATGTGATATCAAGTCAAATGTTTTAACTATTAAACTATTAACTAATAAGTAATTGGTGCAATCGAGATGTCAAATTCTTCAATCAAGCTTAAATAGTACAAACCACCCTAAGTGTACATTTGTTATTTTTATATTTGGATCTAGATATTTTGATGTCGGCCAGAAGGAGAGTACTTCTCACAAGCAGTCGCTAGTAAACGATAGATTGCTTGTTAATTCAATGTTAGTGAAATTTTCTTTTATATTGGATAATTTATAGTCTATCAGGATTTTGTTTTTCCTAGGAGAAATCCATGTCCACATGTTCTTGGTGTTCATTTTGAATAGGCTATTTATCACGAACAAGTTATTTTCCCAGCAGAACTGAAGTAGAGATTCACCTCTCTTATCTCTTTTTCCGAAGCTTAAAAGAGATTCACGGTTCAAGGTTAAAGAGATTCGTGTCTTTGGTCATAAAATTCCTTTATTTCCAGTTCACTTGAGTCTGGGGTCGGTGCATAAACTTGGATAATGGATAGATTTGTGTTTTCTAAATTCAAGTTCAGCATACAGATTCGTTTGTTGATTGCAGTGAAACTCTCTACGCAATCCCTTAGATGCTTCTTTATGAGGAAGCCTACCCCATATTGGCCGTTAGTCTCACCAAAGGTACAAGAAATATCGTCTTCAACTTCATCTATATTATATCCAACACGTCTGATTTCAGCCAGACCAATAACATCGTATTTAATCTTTGATTTAGATTGTTTGAATTTCAGAAGTCTTTCATAAGACAATAGTGACCGAGCATTGTATGTACATGTTGTATATTGGGTGGAGTGGAGGGTTTTGGTCTGAGACCCCCGCGGTGACGACCGTAGTGGGGGACATGGGAAGGTCATAGTTTTATGTCAATTCTTGGAAGATAACGAGATTTTTACACTTTGATGCTGAGGAGATTTTTTTCCTATATTTGTGCCTTTATTTTTTTCTAAATGTAGATCTAATTTGTTTTTCTTAGTTGGATACTTGGAGATAGTTTGCTGTTGTTTGTCGAGGACTATCGCTTTTTCCGGAGACTGTGATAAGGTTATCTTTTGACGTTCATGTTGACTTTGATGTTGTATTTTTTTATTTTCAGGTAGAATTATTAGTTTGTTATACTTTATGTATGCTTTTTTTTCTTGATCTTTTTCACGTTGCAGCTGAATGTTTAGTTTTTTCCTGTCTTTGAGAAGTTTCAGACGAAATCTTCTTTAACGTAGAAAGAATTAGTTTTGGATCAACCGATAATAGGGACGTTGATTCTTTTTTCTCTTTTATATTAATTTTTAATATTCTATGATTAATATCATTGTAAGTGTTATTTACACTGTTTTTTCTGTTGGTATTTTTCATTAAATGATTATACGTTTTATTGATAAATAAAAACTAGTTACAGGATTATATAGCTAGCCGAAAATGTGTGAGGAGAATGATGAGATTTGAGGAAGCGAAAGAAGTATGTAAGGACCGCGACGCTATGCGCACCGTCCTCTCTGACTACCCCGTTAGGGATACGGCGTGATGATAATATATGTATGTAGTCATAGGATTGTCTCCTGGCAGTATTTTAGTAATATCTGACTGCTTTTGGTAATGCTTTAGTAACATTCTGTTTCACTACTCCTAAGAATCTCATTCTAGAACCATTTCAATCTATTTTTGGTACTTTTGGGAGTGTTTGGTGTTTTGGGAATTCTCTCTTAATGTTCGTCATGTAACATTAAATATATATTTCTGCAGAAGTAATCCTAATAAACGTAACTGAAATGAATCTTAAGAGCTCGGACAGTTTCATTACAAATAACTTGACTGCGTAAAAAGTGAACTTTAAATAAAAAATCAAAAACCCAAACTGCAAAAAAAATTAACTTTTAAAAAGATGGAAACAAGATGACCTATTTCTGTCTTTAATCTCACACCCGAAAGCACACCCTAAGCCGAGATCCAGGCCCGTTGTCTAAGCTAAGTGTCCCTAACTTATTCTATTATTGTAGTCGCTCTCTCGGCAATTGAAACAGTAAAGACCATCTGCTGTACGAACTCACAACAATCTCATGCAGACAGAGAAAATATGTATTTATTGTTAAATTAAAGAAGATGCTACGAAGGAACAAACATACATAAATACATAGGCTGATAAACACATTGTGGGGGTGTAGATATGGTTATCTAATTACACCACACACATAAAAAAGAAAAGGACACTTAGTTGACGATCACAAATAACTGACACGAACACTTCACAAAGGTAACAATATATTTTTGAAACACACGATTTACAGTCACAGTTATTATAATATACAACGATATGCAGATAGGACAATAATTATGAAATAACAACAGATATGAAGGATTATAAACAAGGCAAATATATCAGCACAATTGTTACATAAAATATAAATAAAGTGTAAGTATATATGTATGTAGTGTAGTGTGGTATGTGTCCTACATCACTCCCCCGCTGAGACCATGGCTATGGTCGGTAATAATCAGGGAAGCGAACTCTTCTACCGCTGCGTGTGCGTTTCTCCTGAGGGTGATGAACGTCTTTGCCATCTCTGGTTCCTTCAGGAGATTTCAGAACTGCCGGTGGTAGTAATGAAATGCCAGTAGGTCGAGCATTTAGCACCTCTTTAGTTAGGTAGGCCGGCTTCAGTCTGTCGATACTGACAGTTGCGCTTTTACCCTGGACTTCTATTCTGAAGTACTTTGGTGTTCTCTCCAGTACTTTATATGGACCAGCGTAAGGTGGTTCAAGAGGTCTTCTCACGTGATCCTGGCGGAGAAATACGTGAGATGTTGTGTGAAGATCACGTGGTATGTAAAATGGCGAAGCAGAAGTATGCCATGAAGTTGGTCTTGGTGTGAGCTTGGCCATAGAAGAGCGTAGGCGCGTCGTGTATTCTGTGACGTCAGCTGTTTTGTAGTCATCTTCGGGAGACAGGAATTGACCAGGTAAGCGTAGTGGTTCCCCGTACACAAGCTCAGCTGGAGATGCATGGAGGTCTTCTTTCCAAGCGCTGCGCATGCCTAGAAGTACCAGTGGAAGAACTTCGGTCCACTGTGACGAGGAGGCATGACACATGATGGCTGCCTTGAGCTGGCGATGAAGACGCTCGATGATGCCGTTTGCAGCAGGATGGTAAGCTGTGGTGCGGAAGTGGCGGGCACCAATCAAGGTAGTGAGAGCCTTGAAGAGGTGGCACTCGAACTGGCGACCACGGTCTGTAGTCACCCTCGCAGGACAGCCGAATCTGGCAAACCAACCAGACACGAGAGCAGCTGCACAGGTCTCCGCAGTGATATCTTTGATAGGGATTACTTCTGGCCATCGCGTGAACCTGTCGATGATCGTAAGGCAGTATCTGTAATCAGAAGATGGTGGTAGTGGCCCTACGATATCGAGGTGTATGTGAGAAAACCTCGAGGAAGGTGTCAGGAAAGTGGATAGAGGAGAGGTGGTATGTCGGGATATTTTACTTTTTTGGCATGACAAGCATTGCCTAGCCCACTCTCTACAATCTTTTCGAATCCCTGGCCACACAAATCTTTGCGTAACCAGTCGAACTGTAGCTGAACTTCCAGGATGATGAAGATTATGCACCATGTCGAAAACTTGTCTTCTGAACGCTGGAGTGATGAACGGACGTGGTGACTGCATGGAAGTGTCGCAGTACACCGGTAAGTCGCTACTAAGGGATGGTATTTTCTTCAGTTTCAGAGACAAGCCATGGAGAAGCAGTTCTTGCAGTTCTGGATCCTTGTCCTGAGATCGTGCAAGAATCTGGTAGTCGAGAGTTGATGCGACTTCTTCGACACGAGACAAGGCATCAGCGACTACGTTTTCTTTTCCAGGTATGAACCTCAGATCGGTAGTAAACTGTGCGATGAAGTCTAGGTATCGGAACTGTCTAGGCGAGCACTTTTCTCTGTTGGTTGAGAAGGCAAACGTGAGTGGTTTGTGGTCTGTAAATACAGCAAAGGTTCTGGCTTCAACCATATGACGAAAGTATTTTATCGCTTCGTACACAGCCAGAAGCTCTCTGTCATAAGGGCTATACTTTTTCTGAGAACCACTCAACTTGTGCGAGAAGAATGCCAGTGGTTGCCAATCTTTCCCACTACGTTGCTGTAATACAGCTCCGATAGCAGAGTCTGAAGCGTCAGTGACTATCGCTAGTTCGGCCGATGGATCCGGATGAGCGAGTAGTGTTGCTTGAGACAACGAGGTTTTGCAATTTTCGAAAGCCTGTAGTAGTGCTGGGGTCATTTCAACTGGGTGTGAGCCTTTGATTTTAGGACCTGCTAGAACTTCGTTCAATGGTGCTTGAAGTTTCGCCGCATTAGGAATAAACCGACGATAATAATTGAGCATGCCCAAAAAACGTCTAACTTCTTTAACCGTTTTTGGGGTGGTGAAGTCCTGTAGTGCCTGCACTTTCGTTTCTAGAGGCTTAGTACCAGCAGCAGATACACGGTTACCTAAAAATGTGACCTCTGGTTGACCGAGTATACACTTCGTCGTATTGACAAGAATGCCGTATTTTTTTAGGCGATCGAACAGTTGCCTGAGATGTGCCTTATGCTCTTCGATTGACGATGAGGATACCAAAATGTCGTCGATGTATCCGAAGCAAAAGTCGAGACCCAGAAGTACTTCGTCGATGAACCTTTGGAATGTTTGCGCAGCATTTCTCAATCCGAAGGTCATATATTGGAATTCGAATAATCCGAAAGGTGTTGTGATGGCGGTCTTGGGTATATCCTCTGGATTGACGGGTATTTGGTTATATGCCTTCACTAGATCAATCGTAGAGAAGACAGAGCATCCTGACAACTGGTGCGAAAAATCGTGGATGTGGCGTATGGGGTACCTGTCTGGCACGGTTCTTGCGTTTAGGGCTCTGTAGTCTCCACACGGTCTCCAACCGTCATCTTTCTTCTTGACCAGGTGTAGCGCCGAAGACCAGGGACTCTCTGAACGCCTGGCTGTTCCACTTGCGAGCATGTCCTCGAACTCTTTCTTCGCTGCTTGCAATCGGACTGGATCGAGACGACGAGGCTTGCAGGAGACAGGAGGACCCGGTGTGGTCTTGATGTAATGTAGCGTATTGTGCTTGGATGGAAGATGAACGCCTGCAGGTCGGGTTATCTCCGGGAACTCACGCAACAGCTGGTGAAATTCAGTTTCTCCGGTGACAGCTTTGACAGACGCGATGTCTTCAGGAACCTTTAATGTAGTTGCTGCCACTGACAGCGTAGTCGTCCCGTCAACCAGGCGTTGGTTCCTGCAATCTACAAGCAAGTTGTAATAGCTTAGAAAGTCCACACCAATTATAGGCTTCGATACATCAGCTATAGTGAAGCTCCAAGTGAAAGCACGCCTAAGTCCCAAGTTCAGATGAATTTGAACTGGTCCGTAAGTATGAATGATGGTGTTATTGGCTGCTATTAAGTCATACTTGGACTTCACACAGGGCGTTCTGACAGCTGACCGCGGAAAAACACACAAGTCTGAGCCAGTGTCCACTAGGAACTGCATTTTTGATGTGCGGTCAGTGACGAATAGACGGCCTGTTGATGAAGGGCAGTCGTTGGCCGCTACTTGCGACTGCCCTGTGAGTTTTCCGACTGAAAACTACAGGGTTGCTTGCACTTCTTCGCTTTTGACCCGAACGTGTAGTGGTAGAAGCAATACGGGTGGTTCGACGGTGGTTGTCTATGTCTAGAGCAACTGCGCGAGCGGCTAAACCGGCGAGATCGAGAGCGCGAGCGTTCGTTCTGACTAATTCTAGTAGTTAGTGCAGCTACTTGCCTTGTCAGTTCGCTTATCTGTCTAGCCATGTCGTCGTAAGCTGATGATGGAGCAGCGGATGTGCTTGTACTTGCCACTTGAGCCGTGGATGGAGCAATCTCGTGTACCCTGTCTGCCAATTCGCCTAGTTTGTCCAGAGGTAAGTCCATCTGTGAAGCAATCACTGTTTGTATGTTTTGTGGCAAACGACTAGACCAGAGGGTAGCCAAAAAATCTTTAGGCACAGCTGGACCTGCCAGTCCTGCAAGATGTCGCAGAAACTGGGAAGGTTTGCGGTCTCCGAGCTCCTCATGCATCAGCAGTTGCTTCACTCGCTTTTCCTGTGAGGCTGAAAGGCGTTTTATCAGCTCGGTTTTTAATTTGTCATATTTGTTGGTAGCTGGAGGATTCGTAATAATGTCTTTTACCTCTAGAGCAAACTGGTGGTCTAATTGTGAAATTACGTAATAAAATTTAGTGTCATCGTTAATAATTTTAGATAACACAAACTGACCTTCAACCTGAGCAAACCATAAAGCAGGTTCTTCCGGCCAAAATGGAGGAACACGTACTCCTACTCGTAGTACCTCGTCCTTGCTGTCCACTCCATCCAGGTCATGTACTCTGCTAGGTTGACTCATGTTCGAAATCGCTCACAATTGTGTTCGGTCACAGTTCAAAAATTGTGTCGGTACTTCCGAATAATTTGTGATAACGAATTCTGATTTTCCGAAAATCCAAATTTTCTTCGTCGGGGTCACCAATATGTGGGGGTGTAGATATGGTTATCTAATTACACCACACACATAAAAAAGAAAAGGACACTTAGTTGACGATCACAAATAACTGACACGAACACTTCACAAAGGTAACAATATATTTTTGAAACACATGATTTACAGTCACAGTTATTATAATATACAACGATATGCAGATAGGACAATAATTATGAAATAACAACAGATATGAAGGATTATAAACAAGGCAAATATATCAGCACAATTGTTACATAAAATATAAATAAAGTGTAAGTATATATGTATGTAGTGTAGTGTGGTATGTGTCCTACAACATTATTAATCCTTCGAGACGCGCAGTCGGATTATAAATGAACAAGGTTTTACATTTAGGGTGCCATTACCAATATATAAAACGGAACCCCTTACATTTAATCATGTCTGTCTGTCCGTACGCTACAGTCCATTTATTCTTTATAGTTTTTATTAAATATTATTATCCAATTCTTGGGAGTCAAAGACAGTATGCCCATACAGCCATGTCTCCCGTGTTAATTTTTCAGCTTCAAGTAGCAATTCTCTGATGTAAAAATTCTTCGTTTTTCACCATAAAATTTCACGAAAGTGAAAAGTAAGTAAAGTGATAGTAAGCTTTATTGGAGTTACAAAGGACTTCTTGTAAAAAGCCAAAAAATCAGTTGCATATGTTATTCAGATCCTTCAATTCTTTTCACATGCCAGAACTTTAACGAAGAAATACATTAGCTTTGTGTTTAATACCCCTAACAGCGTTAAAAGTGAAAATATTAACAAAAACGACACTTTTTTCGTTCGCAAAAGAAATCTTGTCTATAATCTTACTGAGCTGAAATTTGAAATACGAGTATATTGGCAACTCAAATCAAGTAACAAAAATAAAAAAATAAAATTTAATAAAATTTAATAAAATTTTTGGCGGGATTTCTGGGGAGGGGTTAGGTGTTAATTGTAATGATGCAAAAATGAATGCAAATTTTTTTGCAATGGGATATTGTGATGTAAAATTGGCATGTTTTTTCCAAGTATCTACGCTGTTGTATACATACACACATATTTTCACGCTGTATCCCTAACTGGATAGTCATAGAGGACGGAGCGTCAAGCATTGCGGTCCTTACGTACTTCTATTGCTTCCTCAAATGTCATCATTCTTCTCACATATTTTCGCTTAGGTATGCGAGTGCTTTTGACATTTCCGTCTGCTAACACTTGGTCAGCCTTGGTCTTCCTTGGCTTCTTTTCCCAAGCGCTTTCGCTCTGTGGATTTTCTTCGTCAGTCTTTAATCACTCAATCGTTCTATGTGCCCGAACCATCTAAGCATTCCTTTCTTCATTTTTACAATGACACTGTATCTCTTCATTGCTTGTTTTGTCCGCAAAGGTGAATAATATGTGGAATTATTAAAATATGTGGTTATTTAGTAGTGTGATGTTGAGATTTTTTTAGTAGCTTAGGCTGCCTCAACGGATCTTACTAGAAAGACTGCTTTAATATATTTCTTACCAGAAACTCTAAGACATATTGAAATGTATTACGTCGAAATTTTAACGAAAGCCATCGACATCGGCTGTATGAGCATCGATCCCTTTGCGTTCCCTTTCCAGGGAGAAACGTCCAAAAATAAATAAAAAATGTGTATTTAGACCTAATTTCTATTTTCTTTTTTTTTAACTTCTACTTTGTTCGAAATTATGCGTGTCGGACGCATTCATGGCTGGTTATTACGATACAATATTAGTAGGAACAGCAGAGAAGCTGTGATTTTCTGTATTTTTTATTTTTGTACATATTAGAAAAAAAAAACATTTTATGTCTACATATATTTTAAAAATTTTAAATTATTAAACACCTACATTCTTTGCATTCATACAAGATATTGAATTGGCATCGTTCTACATACCTATTAATTAATTAATACATAATTTGCATACATATATTAATTGAAATAGTATTATACATATAATAATTTAAATAGTATTTAAATCCGTAGCTAATGTTATGGATTAAACTTTTAAATTTAATTATTGACAACCATAATAATATGGGTTTCAATTTTTAAATATAATTACTTAGTAAAAAAACAACAGGCCTGAATTCAGTCCAGTCAATATATACACCAATATGTGTATGAGTGTGCATGCATCGTGCTGTGATTGTCATGTATAGCAATTATTTAATATACATATTCATTACAAAAAAAATATCCTCGATACATCTTTACACATTTTATTATAGATACCTAGTGAACATAGGTACATAATATGCACATGTATGCCTGTACCTAATTTTTTTTTCGTTATTTGGTATTTTTTTTTATGTGCTCTTGGTACTTCAGTTTCTGGCGAAAGGTGGCGAGAAGTTGGTGAGGAACGTGTAGATTCCAGAATCTCTGTAATAGAAAAAAGTCGTTTAATTAATAGTCTGTAGAGATGATGTATTGAGGTAATCTATATGTGAAATCGTGTACACATTTGACATTTAGAGAATTAGTAGAGATCATTGACAGAGGAAACGTACAACATAGTACCGAACAGTAGCGTAGTAGTTTATGGCGATGGGTAGGTTTAGAACATTCTAAAGGATAGGGGTCCTGATCTACCTACAGCCAGCTCTGTGGATCCACATCCAGGTTTCGTATCCAAAGACCTGTATAGGTCCGACCTTACGTACTTTGTTATAGCTTCCGACCACAGAGCATTTTAGTTTCCAACGATGTAAATCCAGCTCCGCCGAGCGACATCAACCTCATATGTACTTTATTATAAGGCCCAACAACAGAGGACTTTTGTTCCCAACTATGTAAATCCAGTTCTGCGAATCTACATCAGGTTCCGTGGCGGCGGATCTTACGTACGATTTTACGTACAATATTTTTACTCGCGATAACAAAGTACATTCGTTGCCGAAATGCTAACAATGTATATCCAGTTTCGCGAACCTACATCCAGGCTACATGTCCGCGTAGAGAACAATCATAAGTAAGTGATGTATTTAGTACTACTGTTTGGGTCTGACCCATATACTATGTAACTCTTTATTCATTTATTTACAAGGGATATTGGACTGCGGACATGTACCTATATACATGTCCATGTAGATACATCCCTTATCCATGTAGATTACATGTCCTTGTACATGTAGATGTCCGTAGTCCCGTATCGTTTATATCCGATTGTATTGAGTATCCGGATAGATATTCGGGCATACCCATCTCTAGTATCTATTCGGATAATCGGACATGTAGATATATGTCCGTGATCCCATATCCCTTGTATCCGATTGTATCAAGATCGGTATCCACATAGATATCCGGACATACTCATCTCCAGAAACCGAAATACAAGATTCCTTGGGCTTTTATCTAGAAATAGAGTCGCCTTGATGCTCTTGATTTAGTCCGAGTGGGATATGACGCTTGACGTGACGTTGTTGTGTACCTATGTATGTGTTGTTGAAGACAGGGGATCAGAAAAACAACACCTAGGTATTAACCAATAGTCTAACTTTTAATTCGATAGAGTGATTTGACGTTTTAATGTGTCGAAATTTTGAAATGTGACCGGCTGAAATATCGTTGAAAAGTAATAGAACTGAGTCGATATCGATTATAATAAATCGATCGAGTGATATTTAATTCAAGAGTTTGGTCCGGTCATTGCTCTGTAGGGTGTAGCGTCGCCATTTCATCATACTATTATTATAATAATGTATAAAATAACTCGAATAACTAAACCTCATATTTTATTTTTCCTTTTTTTTACTATTTCATTCATTTTCTTTAAATATATTTTTGACGACGCTATCTCATGAAAGTAGTGACTCAAAAAGGAGGACCCAAATAAATTGCACAATAATATGCATTTAGTATTACGATTTTACGATAGTACTTTCGTCGTCATACGATTTATGGACTAGATGTTGATAAATTTGCTGATTTTTGGGATCATCTTCTGAGTTCACTAACTAATATACAAACTTTAACTTGAAATAATAATTCCTTCGTTATTTCGACTACAACGACAAGCGTATCGCAGAAATTCGCATCAGTGGTGATATGGATCATACGGATGTTGTAGGCGAAAATGTCAAGTAACATTCACTGCATGACGCTTTATGTTGTGTCTAATTGTTATTGTCGTTTCTATACATACGGAAAAATATACTTTCTGTAAAGGGGCGCGACGTGACTTGAGGTCGTGATAAAGTCAAATATATCTTTTCTGGGTCGCAGCGGTGGTTTTTATAATAATATGATAACAATATTAAAATATTAAAATGTAAGATCGAAAAACAACTTCAGAGCCCTAATTTGTTATTGCTTTTTAAATAATTGGTATATTGCAATTTTCAGACTCTCTATTTGTGTATCGTTGGACGTTGAAAAATCTTGATATTGAAGAAATTATACTTGAATATGTATTTTTCCGATTTTCTCAGTATAGGTTTTTACAAACAATGGTAAATTTCAAGTTAGAAAATACTTTGTAACCATACTTTTATTTTAATTAAGGATTTTAAATTTAAATTCGAGCATATTATGTATGTATCTGACTGCACTTCAAAGCCTTTTTCCCTCAATGTTTATACCATATGTGGTAATAAGCTAAAGTACGTGTGCATGTATTAATTCTACTATTACTACTTAGGGTGACTACGAAAATTACCCGGATTTAGTGCTAGTTCCACCAAAGATTACGTCTCTGTTGCCAGAACATTGTTGACTGATTGCTGCTGCGTAATTCTCACAGGCAGTACCAACGAATCGGTTTCCATTGTTGACTTCCGATGTGAGAGACTCGGCGTAGAAGGCATAAGCGTAGATATGGGAGCAAGAGATGTCGGTCCCACAGCCGTTTTGGAAAGTTCCGCCATTAGGATAGAAATCTATGTCGCCCAGGGGAAAATCGTAGCCAAGGACCCCAGCGGTGGCGTGAAGAACTTCGACGACCCCGGCATTGTCAGGGCTAAGACGATCAGGATGGTGAGTCCAGCCGACCAGAGAAGGGTCCAATGCTGAAATAGATGTAACAATTTATGGATATTTATATTTAAAAAAAATCTTTTTTCTTACATGCATGTCTTTTAAAAAATAATTTTTTTCATTGAAAACTTAGAGAGATGCACATAAACGAAACATTTAAAGTTAAGGGAATGAAGTAGTTGAGTTCGCAAAGCAATAAATGAATGCTATTGAAGAGTTTTTATAGTTATAAAAATTAAAAATACATTAAACTGTTATCGAAAACTTATTTTGCAGTTTTGATTAGACGAAAAAAACAAAATATGTGATGAGACTTTTCAAATATTACATCTCCCCGCAATCAAAGTATTAAACAACGACGGTCAAACTCAAAAATAGCAGATAAAATATTTAGTAACTAAACCAGTAAAATTAAAGCATTTGAAGCATTAGCTATACGAACTAGATTTAGTTAATATCAGCTAACATATCTGACGACTTAAATTATGCTAGTTTAACTGCATTATCTGATGTCTTATCTGTAATGATATTTCAGTACACCTGAATACCATATACCATATCGGTGTATCGTACTATATACCATACCATATACCATAATCCTGTATACTGTATGTATGTAATCATCCCGTTATGGTATACAGACTTTTAAAATTCAGTGCAACTGTTCTTGCAATACAAACCCATGTACAAGGGATTAGCGACTTCTTAGGTCTATCAATCATCTTTCACGTTTTCGTCTTTATTAATGAGTTATATTCACTACCCAAGGCTAATTTCCATTTCTTTGCATCGTTGGCACTGATTACTTCCGAATAGTTACTAATCTTCAAATACTTTCGAAGTAGCTTAGTAGTAGCTTTCGAAGAATAAATACAGTATCTCTAGTTCTAGTAGGTCTTTTAGGAGATTCAGCATTTTTAATAGATGACTATTTCAATCTTTCTTATATCTATACCACGAGTATATACGTTCCTCTGCTCGTACATTTAACTTCTTTCCTTGACAAGAAGGCATTCGAGCAAAACTACACGCAAACGTATGTTGTTAGAGAGCATACATTATAGACCAAAGTGAGAGGTGGTAAAAGTATGTGAGCGACGTGAAGTCTATCTATTTGTTATATTTATCTATAGGGTGTATTGATCAATGGTAGTTAATATTTACTTACCAATAATGTGAGGGACTTCGCCCAGAACGTTTTTAGCAGCAATTCCGGCGATGTGTCCGCCAAGACCCACTCCGACGATACGAACAAGATTTACATTGTATCCAAAATTGGTTATTAAGATGTTGACAAAGTCCGAAATGATCTGTCCTACTTGGGGAGCGTTGGCTAAGCCATATGTATAAATATTAGAACCCCTACTCCAATCGACCGCGACTAAGTTAACATCTTCCGCCTGCAAATGAGCTGGAAAAGTGAAATAAATATCAATATTAAAAAAACTGACAAGAAACGTGTTGGACATGTATTAATTTAAGGTTCTGCAGCAACGCTAAATGTTAAATTGGAAGAATATATCTATTAGGTAGTATTTGTCTACGGCATCTAATCGGAACGACAATTTCCCAAGACACAGGGAGTTAGCCTAGTTTGGCAAAGCAGAATTGCTCCTTCGTTCAAAATGACATTAAACTGCAATTTTACTGTGTTACTGATATATTTTTATATACATAATATATTACAGTGTGTTTAAATAATAAATAATAAAAAGTTGTGTTTAAATAATAATAATAAAAAAAAATTAAAAATAAATTTATTTATTAAGTTTATTTAATTTTTTGGTTTTTCATTTATGGTTTGGGGTTACTGACACGGTTATTGATTTACGTCTCTATGTTCTAAGAAGGTTTAATTTTTTTTTGGTCGAAGGGGAGACAACCTTGTCGCTGTCAGCGGAAGGGTGCGGCGTGGCGATACGCTACACGCCATCGTCGTGTTCGACGGAGAGGCGGGCTAATTTTGTTGAGTGAATCTCTGCAGCGGTGAGCAGCGTGCGGTGTGGCGGGAACAAGTGAACGGGCAAGTAAAATATAAACTGCCTTTGAGGCAATAAAGAACCAGTTTCAACAAAGCCATTCATGAATACGTCGACATTAGTCGCTACCGCTGACTCTAATGGACAAGCGTGACATAGACACCGCGCCGCACACCGGTCTCGCAGCTGCTTGAGGCCACAATCAAAATGTATGGCCAGGGCGTAAAAATGACGGAATAAGCGGCAATGAAATATGTATAGATGGACAGATACACAGCCAGACATGATGTAACTATATAAACTTATAAACTTTCGCTTTGCATTATAAATGTCAAGACAAAAATAAAAGGTAATCGGGTTAATCTCCTGTGTTTTTAGATATTTTATGATGTAACTATATGGATCCCGATTTTAAAATTTTTGCTACGGAACTCCAATCAAATATTATTTGTTAACTTTTAACTAGCTAATGATACTAGATAATATTATTGACAAGCAAGGGAATAGTAAGATTTTTTGCTAGTTGCAGTCTCTGAACCACTACTCCTGAATGGATTAATCTTTAACAGACCTTTGATTGCCATTACAAAAACAAAGTCTTTCAATCCACTTTAGTTCTGCAGTTGTCCAGAAGGATTATGGATGGGCCCACCTATTGTCTCCTTCTTAGATTTTGTTGAGTGCTCGTTTAAAAGACAATAATTAAAATTGAGATATGTATGTATATATCGGAACTTTAATTAAGTACTGTTACTATTATTAATTAAATACTCCGAATACACATATTGATATCTGTGATGGCATCGGTATGGTATTATACTATAGTAGCTACAGGCTTAACTAATAAATCTGTGCTATAGGTACAGTGCAGTCTCGCAATGTTTTTAATTTTGCTGGACTTTTGCGGGATTGGTGAAGATTTGACAATTGTATGAAATTTATTAAATCATACGTTTCCTTTATTAAATACTAGCTGGTGTTCGCGATTTTGTTTGCATAAAAGTCGGTTTTATTACGCACCCTTGTTGTGTAACAGACGAGTGGCGAATTTAAAATTATTTTTAAATGACGATAACTTTTTTCACTGTTATCTGATTTCAATGAAACAAAGCCTAAATGTTGCTCCGAGATGAGCTTAATCTACTTGTGAAAATTGCAAGAAAATCCGTTTAGTAGTTTCGGGGATTAGAGTATACATGCAGACAGACAGATAGTAATTGGACTGACCCGTTGGCGCAATGGTATGTGCATCTGCTTTCCAAGCTAGGGTCCCGGGTTCGATCCCCGGTTAGGTCAATTTAGGAAACGAACTTTTCTAAATTGGCTTGGAGTCTGGGTGTTACTGGGAGCTCCCCCAGAGTTCGATGTGTTGGTACCCATAGTACAAGCTTACTGCTTAGTTTGGGGTCACACAATCTGTGTAATTGTGTGTCTGGAGTATTTATTAAAAAAATAAAAAATAAATGCTTTTTTGTGTTCTGTTACTCTTTTTTTATCACACTCATTTTTTGATAAAATTCAATGTACAGACACACGGCTTCTACTACTTTATTATATGTGCAGGTGCATTCTTTAAGATATTTTAATATAAAAAAATGAAAGATTACCTGGTATTAAAAAAGCGTTGAAGTTTCCTCCTACTCCTTCCCCATGTCCGTGGATTGTGATGACTGTACGACGTGTGGGCAAGAAGTTTTGGGCGGTCAAAAGAGAATTGATATTAGGTAGTAAAGGCTCGCTTACTTGCGGATTTGCCCTAGAAATTAAACACAAAAATACTTTATTATTAAAATTGTAGATGTTAAACTTTGTGGTAAATGACATAGAGTAATATACATAGAAGTAGCGTCACTGTATAACATCACAATCTTTTCCATCTTCTTCGGTGTTAGCAATCGTTGTGTAGAAAAAATTATTAACAAAATCTTATCATCGGAATTTTTTTTTAATGGGAATTATAAGAAATAATTTTAAAAATAACTTAACCGTAACATCACAATCTTTTCCATCTTCTTAGGTGTTAAGAATCGTTGTATAAAAAAATTATTAACAAAATCTTATCATCGGAATTTTTTTTTAAATGGGAATTATAAGAAATCATTTTAAAAATAACTTAACCGTATTGAAGCTTACATTATAATAAAGTCTCTTTTCGAGATATTGCGAAGGAACTAATATTTTAATTCCATTTTGTTTTTGGCGTCAATTTGAATTTAACAAAATCTCTACTGTTTTTTGTATGTATTGATAGATTTAGAATTAATTGCTTTTGCAAATGTTGATCAGATTAAATAAGCGCCGTAAAAAGCGTTGTTAAAACTATTATAAAATTATTATTTTTACATATATACATATCTATATTACAATTACAAAAGAAATGCGCTATTTTTTTTTAATACAGACATTATATAAAATCAATTACAAACCTTGAAAATAAGTGGAACAAAATATCCGTAGGTCCTAAGTCAAATCCGGAAACTGCAAATAAATAATTGGAATTATTTAATAATATTATTTTGAATCCTGGCAGTACTATGTGCATAACTGTAAAATTTCGAAGTAGTGGATATTTCAATGGTGAAGTAGAAACTGGGGCCCCAGTTTTCAGTTAACTCAGACCAATTTTAGGCCAAAAATCGTATAACTTACATTGACTGATGTCTCATTGATGAATGACTTCTATTAATCAGATAGAGATTTTTGTTATGAGAACATTACAAAAACCTCTGTCTTGGTTTGTTTATCTGTGGAAAAGAACTAAATTGCATACGGTTCGTGTTTTGTTTGAAAGTTGCATTTGTCGAGAATGTTTTTGGCTGTGTTTGGTGGAAATCGGTCTAGTTCTTTATGTTTTATAATACATTTAATGCATTAGTAAGTAATTAGGCCCGCAGTTACAGGATTTCGTTATAATTACAATGCGATCATCGAAATATGTAATACAAAAATACTCGAAAAATTTAGCTGCGTATTCATTTCATACTTTATTAAACATAAACCATTAGTTTATGCAAATTAATTTAATTTGTTAAAAATAAATAATTATCAAATTGTTAATTTAATATGTTGATGCAATATATATTATTAAATATCTATTGCATCAACATATTAAATTAACATTTAATAATATTTTATTATTTTTCTCAATGTAGTGGTTGACCAGGCGACAAAACTTGTATTTTTTTTTGATTTCATAATAATTACTGTGCGTAAAAATATGTTGTTTAGAATGGATTTTTAATAAATATGATATTATGTAAATTATTATCTATCCTTTTCAGTTATGAAGACAATAAATATGTAAAAAAGAATTAACAAACTTACCAACCAGTACAAAAATAAGTTGATCAACTTAATTATTTGTTAATTAAAATTAACAATCTGTGCTGATATTATACAAAGCTGGCGATAAACACTTAACTTATTTACATTGAAACATATCTTTAGATTAGTTAACATTAAATCGAAGTTTCTGTTTGTTTATCTATAAATGTACTGCATGTAGGTGTATAGGTGCGTGTATATAGATATTTTATTTATCAGACAAGTTATTGTTTACGTCGCAATATGGTATACCTACTTATTTTATTTTATTTACTTAATATTTTTAAATGAGATATGTAAATTTCACTCTTCATGAACATAATGCATTCTTTCCACCAAAGTGCGATCTGACGAAAATATAGAAAGCATTTGCATTCTTTGAAAATGTCTATGAACACTATGTTTGATGGCGCTCTGCTCTCTCCGTCTATCCCGCTATCAATAGAATGTGAAGATATGTAAATGTACGTAGAACAGTTTATGTAATAGATATGTATGTAGAACATACTTAAATATAAAGAATATTTTTGAATAAATGTGTAAACTCCTTAAGTTTCACTTTTACTCAAAACATATAATAACAATATTTTAGTCATTAACTGCCGGTAGCGGGAACGTTTGCTGATTGATCTGAACATTGTCTGATTTGTTCCTATCTATGTCTGATAGCTATTAAATATTTCCACATACTAAGTAAGTACTTATAAGTATTTTAGCACGGAGCGCTCAAACTATACAGCCGAAATATCGGATCATCTTATTCACCACTGCTCAGTTTATTTATACTAACAAATATCAACTCTCACTCGCATTAAGCAGTACGTAACCAATACTGGACCTGTGTGTACATCTTTCTATATTCCGACAGATATTTAAATATTTATATAATGGCTTATTGTTCTATTCGGTGGTGTGGTAAAAACTGCAAAAAATCAAACCATAAAACAGAACGCATTAACCGCAACAGTGTTTAGACGTAAATTGTTTTCATACAAAACAAATGACATTGTCACTCTATAGGATGCTCCATGCATTTTAGTGACTATAGACATTTAGGTATTTCAGTTTGAATTTTTTATTACATAATGAAAAATGATCTGTACGCTTAGGCTTTACCATTTTATTCTTGCTTGTCATTTTATTCTTTTTCTATTTATTTCTCATGACTAAATCTTTAAGTAATCTACAAAGTGCTGTTTTTTGCAATTGAAATAAACGCAAAAATCTGTTTTTTATGAAAACCGTAAATTCGCTAATATTTGCATTCAGTGTAATCGTTTTTTGGCACCAAACGGTGACGCCTATTGACAACAGTTTGTACCCCAATTCTTAAATAATAACTCTTGAAGCTGTTTTCTTAGTTCTGATTTTATTATCCTCCCATTAAAATAAATATTTAAAATTATAAAAGCGAAAGCTTTGACATTAGAAAGTGAATACATACATCCAACATATTTCCTGGAGCCTGAAACACAGGTTTTTATCTAGTTCGGGTTCCGGACGTGTCAAACCTTAAACTTTAGTATAATGATGAAGGCTATGTGTATGTGTTGTGCAAAATGTATGGTATATGTAATAGGAATAAATAAATTATTATTATTATTATCCAATAGCGACCATCAAAATATTCTCACACATTATTTTATTCTTTGTAATTTTCAGTAAAGTTTTTTGAGAATCTGAAGTTAGGAAATTCGTGATTATAAAATATAATAATTATATAACATTACATGTATAATTCTTATCTATATTTGAATAATTCAAATAACAAAGTAATAGGTAAATAAATGTCACGAGGTACCTACCTGTCGCAATAGCCGACACGAGTAGAACGCACTTTAACCACGCGTACATTTTGGCGGAAATGAAGAACAATTTTGAAATCAGTCAATTTAAATCAACTAATTTATCAGCGATAAAGTACTACCTAGAACCTCATTAATTACCGATAAACGTGTCAGATAAATATTCGGTTGCAATAAATACTGGATTAATTTACATTTATTATTTCCTGGGATGAAAGATGGCCTTTTGACTTCACCATCGACACATATTAGAATTAGAATTGGCAGATAAAAGGATTACATAAGCGTGTTATAATAACTACTGCTTACGTGTTTTTATATTTCACGAGGTGCATTATTGAGGTGTCAGTGATAGAATTTGTTTTTTGATAGAAGACTTTCTAATAATGGCTTCCCTACGTTTCACGATCGCTTTGTGCCCGATTTCACCAAAGTCTTCTAATACTTAGCAAACCCCTAATAAAAATAGGGGTCGACATCGTTAGAGGACCACTATCCTGTTTTAGGGGTTTGCTAAATCGGGTTGGTGAAATCGGGCATTAGACTTTTAACTTAACCGCCAGAAGTCGTTTTTGAGTAGAAGAGATTTCGTAAAGCGAAAATTTGTATATGAAATTTGTTAAATATCGAAAACACTATCTATATAGGCATAGTTTTGACTCCCAAGAACTAGTTAACAATATCTGCTGTTAACATTGACCTACAAGACTGACAATGTGTCACCTAAAAAGGAGTCAATTGGTTACAACACATTCAGTCGATCACATGCAACTATGTGAAAAGGTTGTCTGATTTGTAAGCTAAATATTTGAACACTTAATTAAAACGTGTTTATTTATGTACTTAATTTAAGTACGATAATTAACCTGTGATGTCTGATGTGTGACAAAGTTTTCATTTGCAATTGCTTGTCTTGTAGGTCTATGGTTGTTAAATGTCAAAACGGGAAGCAGTAGTGATTGTAAAGCTTAGCCGGATTATAAATTAATGATAGTAAAGAATTCTTTTAGGTCAAAACTATTCGCATTCTTAGGTGAAAGTGCGTATTGAGAATAAAGAGATTTTGTTATAGTATTATTGTTCTGGAACGCAAGCCCTAGCTCATAGAGCGTAGCGTTTGTGATCTGTGATGTGGTGTTGGTCTGTGTTGTGGATTGGCACTGTAACGTGTAGCCACAGAGTGTCTTTTTATCCGAACATATTTATATATGTAAAATGTTATAGTCTATGTTTTTTCTTTTAACGGACATTACTTTTTGTTTGGTTGTAAAACTTACCGTATTTTTATGCAATACGAGTATAATTCTAAAACAACGCATACTTTATGATTTCTACAGATTTGAGGAGGTGAAAATAGTAGGGTAAGGTAGCCACTATTGAACTAATTGGATTGAACTGACATAACATGTATACTTAATATTATAAAGAGGCAAACTTTGTGTGTATGTATGTAATGGATAAACTCAAAAACTACTCAACCGTTACATTACATCAGCGAGTAACATGAGCCGTATTTTGTTTTGGGTCGCTAGTCTGAAATATAGTGTGAAAGAGTCAAGTGATCTATGAAGTTAATGAATCTTCCCTAAAAGTATTCACATGTGATATTTCAGATTTTTTGACATAAGCATAACATGGCAAGTTAAAATAGAAAAAACTTGTTAGGCAATGGTCGCTTTTTTGAAACCTCTGTCTTTTTTTTTGTGGCAGTCAATTGCTATCACTGTACTTAGGAAAGTTTTGGACCAGTAGGTCAATTGAAGACTGCATCAATCAGTATTGAATTTTTAATCTAATTTCCTAAATCTTAAAAAAAAATTCATGTTTAATGGATATTCTGTACTCCGCCTAATGAGATGTTTTTTGGTAAGTATACAAAATTATAAATGAATAAAACTTAACATCACGAATGAGTATGCAAATAATGTAAAACTCCATTGGTTTCGCGACACCGAAATATCAATAGAAAAAACTTCAACACAATATTTTTTACTACAATTCTTAGCAAAAGTATTAAATAAAGATATTACTTAATACAATTTTTGGTTTTTTAAATCAAACGGCGACATGATGGATAAAGATTTTTCTTTAATTCCTTTTTCACTCTGGCACATTTTCTGGGCCAGGACTTTTCTTGGTTTTCTTGTGCAGTACTCGTCTCGTTTTGCCACGCTTAAAAAAATTATTTAAAACTAGATTTTAGAAGTTGCTACGATTAGATCGATCCAGTCAAAGACACTCGCACAGGTGCATCGATAGCAATTTGCCGCTAATTCGCAAATTTTAAAGCACGTAATTTATAAATAAGTTGAATAAATAAATAAACGAAAAGTAAAAAAATATTTTTAAAAAACAAACTTATTAAAATGCACCAAAAAGAAAAAATAAACCAAGGAGTTCATTATCAAAAACAAAAAGAAAGATCAATGCCGTCGACGCCATTCACGCTAAACTACATATATAAGGTAAAAAGCCATTTTTGTGTTTCAATGTTTCATGTTTATGCTACTAACTATTGAGGAGGTCTCCTATTCCTCATGAGAAGACAATTTTGGCTACAGCACCAAGTCGCCAAACCACATACGATAGAAAGCCGTATTTTGTTTTGCATAGTTTCATGTCCATGTCTCTTGAGGAGACAATTTTGGCTACAGAATCAGGTCGGCAAACTACATACGGTAGAAAGCCTTGTTTTGTTATACATCGTTTCATGTACCACCCTCTCATAAAATATCGGCGTGAAACAACAGTATCTATTGCTGTTTTGTTTCGTTCGGTGAGTGAGAGTGCCGGTGGCGCATTTTATAAGTACTTTTAACAGTTATTCATAAAATACTTTGGACCAAGGTCTTTTGTTTTAAATTTCTTGTTTCTTTGAAAATAAAAGTAGGTAATGTATTCTCTTAAATGATAGAGTTATTAAAGAGTTAAAAATTCAAGAGTTCGATTAAATTTAAGTTTCGCAAGGCATCAAAAACAACTAAACGTATTAAATTTGGATAAGGACTACAAGAAATAAGTATTTCATGTACTAATGTATTTTTTTGTAATAACAACGCACCTCCAAAAAGGGCGTTGTTTTTTTCTTCATATAAATCCACGCATTGATTTGCGGTGTCACGCCGCGCCGTTTTTATGTATGTAAGAATAAAATTTTACACGGTAGATTATGGTAACTTGTGAAAGCCTTTTGTGATTTTTATTATTTTGACCAAATGTATGTACCACACTTTGAGAGAAATAAACACACTTTGAGAGAAATAAATGATATTCTATTCTACTTCATTCTATTCTATTCTCCAATCAAACTAGGGCCCTCATTAATCAGTTTATGGACCCGTTTTAGCAACTCTATGTCATCCACAAATGAAGTTAAGGTATTTATGCTCCCTAATTTCCGATTTCTGCTCATCACCCCCTCCCCCTCATTTTCTTATTTCCCTAAAGGCCAGCGACGCACCCGTAACTCCCCGGACATTGCCGGTGTCCATGGGTGGCGGTGGTCACTCTCGATCAGGTCACCTGCATGCTCGTTTGTCCCCTCTTTCATAAAAAAAAAGTTTCGTATCTCTACTACTCATCGTCAAGGAGTATCCTCATGAGGAGAAAATCTTGATTTGCAGCATCAGTTTATGGTAAAAATCATATTTAGCTATCAAAATTAAATCTATGCGTGAAGTTTCGTATCTATTACAAATCGTCAACGAGTACCCTCGTAAGGAGACAATCCTGACGGCCCTATCAGTTAATTTCTATCATTTTAGTGTATTGTCATCGGCATTGAACAAGCGTGCAAAATTTCAAAGTCATTAGTTAAGAGCAAGTGGTTCAAATTTGGCTCGCAAGATTTGAACTTAACATACAAACATACGTGTGAAGTTAGATAAAAGCTTGTAATAACAAGGCCTGTTGATAAAAAAATTACATTAAAAATCTTACGAAACTGATCTTACTTGGTAAATTATGTTAAAAGTACGTTCAAGTGTGTGCTCTGTCGTGTAGCGACAGTTATTAAATTTTAAAAAAGAGATCTAAATATGTTAAATATGTATTTCTAAAATGTGCAAATTGAATTTTTGTAAAAAAAAACAAATATAACTAATATTATTACTAATAGGCGATGTCTGGATAGTCCCGAACTGATAGAAAACTGCAATATGATGGAATACGGAAGGCAGCTTGAATTTTGGGTATCACGATACGCAGTATTTTTTTATTGGACTCATCACGATGATTCCAGTATTAACTTTTATTAAGTTATTTCCACAGAGGAATTCTTCGATTTAGATAATATTTCATTACCTTTTAAAAGGAAACGTAGGAAATTCTACTTATTAACCGACTTCAAAAAAAGGAGGTTCTCAATTCGTCTGTATTTTTTTTGTACGTTTGTTACCTCATTACTCCGTCATTTATGAACCGATTTCGAAAATTCTTTTTTCATTTGGTAGGTAATACTTCAGAGGTGGTCCCATTTAAATTTCACCGATATTGGAGCTTGGACTTAGAAGATACACGAGATAACACGTCCTGGTTATAACCTTTATCTATATTGACGATTCTCTTGTATATCGTTGCGCTCCGGAATTAGAATAAAGTTAATTGCAGACCTGCTCTAGATATTTATTTAGGTCAAGACCACTCAAAAGGGAGAAATAAAAAAAAATATTAAAAAAAATTAAACCGCCTTCAAAAAAAAACACTGAAAAGTATAAAATAACTATCCTTTATTAATCAAAACTCAAGTACAATTAAAATAACTTTATAAATACGATACATATAAATTTGTCAGTTATTGAAGTCGGTACCAAATCAATGTGCAACAACATAAAGACTATTAGTTTGGTGGGCTTGGTACCGACTTCAGTAATTGTCAAATTTAATTATATAGGTATGTGTATCGTATTTATAAAGTTATTTTAATTGTTCTTGAGTTTTGATTAGTAAAGGATACGAGTAGTTATTTTATACTTTTCAGTGTTTTTTTTGAAGGCGGTTTAATTTTTTTTATCTTGATACACCTGATGAACACCTCTGCTGTCATTTTTTTTTCTCCGCCTTCCCTTTTCAAAATTTCAAGTAATCTAATTATCTTAGTACTGACTCCGGCCAGTATTAAATGAAGTGTATACAGACTTATTATATATCAAGAGTTTATTTTTCTTTCTTCATGGCATGACGCACAGATCTGCGCATTTGCCAATGTCACGTATTGTATTTTAATAAGTAATTGTTATCATAAAACTCCAGTTAAGTGATAATAGACTTTACTGAAGTTTTATAGGACTTCTTGGAAGAGCGCGAGAACTTCAGCTACAAATGTTTATTATTTTTATTCACTTACTCCATTCTTTTCACTTACACAGAACTATAAGACACAATATACTATCACTTTTGTACTTTAAAACTCCAAGAAATGTAAAAAATAGAAAAAATTAATGAAATGACAACTTCACTTTCCTCGTTCCCGCCAAAAAGTCCACATCAAGAGTTATTATACAAACTTATTCAAAAACTAAAGAATTTTAGCATAATAAAAAGTAAAATGTATGAATATGTCAAATATAAAAAGTCAAAACACAATTTAGTACACAATAATGCAAAAAGTATGAAACGAATAATTTAATGTTAAGGTACATTAATAAACAGGATAATAATACAGATTTTAGAATGTCAAACAGAATAAACAGATGTAAGCTGCCTATAGTAAAACAATAAGTGACAAAGTAAACGGAAACTTAACACAATATTAGACAAGGTAAATATTATTATAATACTGTATTTCATTATATTAATATATATTAAAAGATAAAAATGAGAGAAATACATATTTACTACAACCTACGTTAAATTTGATATTGGGAAAGCACATCTTTCCTCAACGAAGCTCACGACGACGATGGCAGTTAGAGGTGTCAGTAGAGGCTCATGTAAGTAGGTAGCGTTTCGGCTACAAAAATGATTTTTAAAACAATTAGTTTCCGACCCCTAAATACGAATTGTCTAGTCGTCCGGTAATCGGATTACTAAAATATATTAATCGTCCGGTTACCGGACGACTAAAAATTAATTAATCGTCCGGTTATCGGATTGAATGAAAATGCAATTACTTTTATTTACTAGTGACTAGTCTTTTTCGGGCTCGAAACGTAACTAACCTTTTTTTTAAACACTATTTGCTACGGTCTCAGGGGATTCTAGTTTCTAAACAACATAATAAAGTTATGCGGTTATGGATTTTTAATTATAAGCTAAAATTTCAGCGTGATGGGTGTGGTTGTGGTGGTGGTGGTGGTGGGGTTCCAAAGCTATCATCAAAATTACTGTTTTTTAATCGACTTCAAAAAAGGAGGAGGTTCTCAATTTGACTATATGTTTTTTTTTGTATGTTTGTTACCTCATAACTTCGTCATTTAAGAACCAATTTCGAAAATTCTTTTTTTGTTTGGTAGATCATACTTCAGAGGTGGTCCCATTTAAATTTCACCGGTATGGAAGCGTGGACTTCGAAGATACACTGAATAATAAGATCTGGTCATAACCTTTACTTATATTGATGATTCTCTTGAATATCGTTGCGCTCGAGAATAAGTAAGAAGTTAATTGCAGACCTGCCCTAGATATTTATTTAAGCCAAGATCACTCAAAAGGGAGAAATAAAAAAAATTTAAGAAAAAAATTAAACCGCCTTCAAAAAAAAAACACTGAAAAGTACAAAATAACTTCAGTAACTGTCAAATTTAATTATATTGATATGTGTATTGTATTTATAAAGTTAAGTTTAAATTATACTTGAGTTTTGATTAGTAAAGGATAGTTAATTTGTACTTTTCAGTGTTGTTTTCTGAAGGGGGTTTGATTTCTTTCCTAAAATTTTTTTTTCTAAGCGGGTAGTATTGTATAGACTCAGATGTTGTTACTTTGGGGAAATCCATTCCATGTGATAAATTCCGAAAATCTTTATCTATTTTCTGCTTAAACTCCAAAAACCACCAATCGACACGTGTTTCGCCTCTCAACGAAGCATCCTCAGGATATACCAGAGATGAGATTCGGTCAGCTAAACAGCACCGAATCAATTTTCGGTGCTGGTTAATCCGAAAATAGCTAAAGATTTTAGGAATTTGTCACATAAGCGGGCAGTAATTGATTTTGAGAGATTCGAGAAAAATGCATTTGAAGTCATAATAAATTTCTAATATTTGTTATTCTGTATTATAATGTAAATAATATGCACATATCAAATTGGTAAAATACAATGAATAATAAAGTATTAGATTTTCTTCGTTGACTAAAACGAATACTTATTAATAAAATTATAATGTTAGTACATACTTGATTATTATTACTTGTATTAATTTTACAGGATACGGTGTCATCAATTTACGAGTTTGATTTCATTCCTTTCGATCTTATCGCCATGTTATCGATAAAGCAAAATTAAAAGTTTTTTTTATTCATTCGACTACATAACTCTTAATGTCATTATCTTAAAATTCCGATAAAATTCCTTAAATTTTAAGATAATGACATTAAAAGTTTTGTAGTCGAATGAATAAAAAAAACTTTAAATGCAATTTTCTTAGTATTTCATCCATCGATAAAAATGGAAAGTAGGTTAATTTTATACATTTTCTTTACTGATTTTAGCTGACTGATGCTAAGACTTCATAAAATTATCATCTTTAGAATGCTTTACGTAATTAATACCTACGATAAAATAATGATTACATATCTAGATTACATTGATCGATGATAGTATTGAATTACGTAGATTTATGAAGTCTAGATCATTATAATATAGTTCAAATGTACTAATTAGCACACTTGGTCTTTAACGATGTTCAAATTAACATCCGTCGCCCTTCTTTGTATTATTGGGCTATCCACAGGTAAGGTTGAAGAAATAATTATTATTTTAGAAAACAAATTACGAAACATGCTTTTTAAATATGTTAATATTGGCTTGATCATTATAGTGTATTGACACATGTTTCATTTTATAGTGTTGTCGATAAGATAATCACTTAGTATTGCATCATAATCATAGTTTTGGTGATCCTTTATTATTCAGTACTAATTAGTATACAGAACACTTATGAAATAGCTTTGATATCTGTTTTTTTCTGTTTGTGATAGTTATTTCGCAGGATATTATTTGAAGTACGAGTAGAAAGTTGAAATAGTTGTTGATAGTAAAAGTTAAAACTCGTTAAACATTGATTTTAGCAGGTGAATGTGGATATACATTACCAAACTTTTTTAAAGTTTCCTTGCGGATTGTAAAATGAAAGTCTGCGAAAACGAAAGTTCAAAGAACACAATTCTAGTTCGAATAGAAAATTAAAAAAAAATCTAAAAACTCTTCTCAGTGGCTATTGTTCTAGAAGTTTAAATGAAGTTGTTGTTATTTTAATGAATTATAATCAGTGATCAGAATCATGGGTGATTACTATCAAAAATATGGATTTTAATAAATATAAAAAGAAAAGTATGATCCAAAATCAAAATGACTCAAAATTATTTCATTAATTAAGTTTATACATTGGTTTTTTATTTGATCGTATGGAAGCTGTTGAATAATGTTTATTTAAAAAAAAAAGAATAGTTTCAAAAATCATAATGATTGTTTTACTGTATTTACTTATTTTGGTAACGAACTTCCAATCGATAACGGATATTTTTCACCTTATTCACGTTTACGAATTGTTTAAACGAATGTAGCTAATTTTTGTGTTACACAGATTTTGTAAAAAAAAATTGTGTTGTGTATAAATATTTTTACTCTATTTATGGCCTATCCACAGCAAGCACATCCGCTTTTAGAAACCTAGAAATGTATGTATGTATAGTGACATACATCCGTCACTAAAGTAGCGAATCCCGAGATTTCCCCGTATTTTAGGTCACTTTTTTAATAGTTTTGTTAGTAATCACTAATCACATCCATTAATTCCGATCTCTGATTATAATTCATGATCAAAACTGAAAGTTATTTCTTGATTTAATTACTGTGTATACTTATACTTAGTAACTAAAGGAAGAAACAAAAAAGCAAGAAAAAAAAACCTTTATTGAAAAATTACTTTTAATAAATATTAACGAAATAATATAAGTAACGTTAAGTTATATGTATACTTCTATTTAATACAGAATGGATTTGGTTGGTATTTAATACAAATAATCTATTTATATATTTATTGGACTGAAGTAGGTATATCTTTTGAAATATCGCAATTTAATTTCTGTGAGATGATTATATGCAGGTCTAAATTCTCTTCGAACCCATTTTAGAAACTTATTGTCAGAAAACTAATGTACGAAATTAATCAATAAGTAATATTATTTGTAGCCTTGCCACATGACCCCATACTCAGGAAACTAGATCCAAATTTGCGTTATCAGCATGCTAGGGATTCATCGGGAAAGTACCATCTAGTTGACCTTTGGATGAAATTAAGCGATTTTGCTGAATCAGCACGTTATGACCCTAATACTGCAAATGTTTACCACTTGTTTACAAGGTAAGTACACTCTACTATAAATTATTGTTAAAAGTAAACTGTTGTTAATTACATATCTTATTTTGAGTCAGAAATACTAAAAAACTCCGTTTTTATAATTAAGTTAGTATTTTAGAATTCGTATTGAAAATGCGCACATTGACAATGAAATATTCAAGAATGGTGGCAAAGTAATAATAACGAGAGTAGAAAAATGTCCTTTTTAGAATTTTTAAATTACAACACAATTATTTTAGTGTCCCTATTTAGTTGACATGAAACACGACGCTGTGAATCTAAGGGTGGCTTCCACGAACTATTTAAGTTCGATTTAAGGAACTGTCATCTCGCTTGCACCAACGATTTAATCGTTGTTGCAAGCGAGATGTCAAATCCTTAAATCGAGTTTAAATAGTTGGTGCGAGCCACCCTTAATCTCAGTAATTTTTCTTTTACTTAATTATTTGCGGAGACAATTTTTTCAATCACTAGATACTTTCGACTAAGATATTTAGCAAGACGCAATAAAACACAATAAATGTTTAGGTAAATTGAGATTATATAGGGACTTGAAAAAATGTTCGCAAAGTTCTCCTTGTCTCTAATTAGTTTGGCATGAGTGTATGTAGATATATTGATATTCTAAAATAATTAAAGAACTAAAGTAATTAAATACGCCTATTAGTGTATCGTATGTGGACACAAATATTTATATGGCAAATAATATATCGTAATATATTCGTTCAGTCGTATTTTACCATGATTTTACGCTACCATAAATTATAGCTGCGTCTGTGACAGAGATTTAAATACTTATAGGCTACGGCGATCAAAGAGTATAGATAAATAAAATGCATTATGTACGAACTCGTACGGCGGGGTTATTATCTAAAATATTGCAGACAGCGACAGCCACGCGATCATTGCGCGATTGGTGACTAATTGTAATAAAAAAAACACAAATTCTCGTTTCGACAGCAGATATCGCGCGATATTGGCTGTCGCATGCTGTCTGCGAGTTACGTAATAAGCGTGCCGGACGTACTAAACACTGAACTGTACAAGTTAGTTCTTCTAACATTTGTATTTATAAATGTATATAATATTTTCAGTATGTTTATTTTTATACAGCTTAATACATACCTGCATTTAGTATTAATTCTTTTACATAATGCAGTAAGTACAGTAATACAATACAGTACAGTATAAATACAGTAAATAATAGTATTAGACAGTGTGCACTATTATACGTAATATATTAGTGTATACCCCCCTTATAAAATCTTTCTCGCACGGGTCCGCTGGAAGAGATTTCATACAGAAATGAGCGATACCTTTTGCTCTTATTTCTGTTTGTATGCATCTACATAGATTCAACCGCTGATCGCGATAGCGTGCAGAGCGCGCTGCGTACCGAGTGAACGAAATGACCTCGAAAGTGGTTAAGTGTACTTCATGTAATATGGTTATAAATGAAGTGTTAGCGTTTATACACAATAAAATTACTGTTATGGACGAGATTTCTCTAATAAGGATATGTGAGACATCGTTTCAAAGTGAAGAGATAGTTCTGGCGAAAAAATTATTATTTGAGGCGGTATCTGTAAAAAAAAAAATGAAGTCGAGAAAAATGAGTGGAAAATCAAAGAGGGATCTGGATGATATAATCGAAATGTTAAAATATATTGAAGCCACCAATCCTGAACAACTACCTATGTTTGTGGCAAATGACTTGCATAGATTACCTCCAGTGACCTTTGACCATGTAGACGTGACACGTTTATTAAAGGATATATTACTACTGCAACAAGAATTGAATTTTGACCCTATAAATCGCAGGAGAGGCGCGCACTTGTTGGGAAGTTTCAATTATGAAAGCGGCCCTATGGGGTTACAAAACTATTCTCATCACTGCGACGATATGAATGATCCTGATAAACAATGCAATTATAGAAACGTGAACATATCCGATACGGGAGGTACATCGGCAACTGCCACACCTACCCGCCGCAGTGTTATACCGGCAGAGATACCACGCGTGGAGGTCCCTACCGTGGTTTCGACGGAGGCAAGCGCGGTGGGTTGCTCCATTTCTATACCACAGAGCGTAGGAGCGGAGGCGCAGGAGGGGCATCAAACGGCGGTATCGGACAGCGAATCGGTCAAGCAGTTCGCCGGCGGTGAGGAATCTGTGACCACTACCAAGATACAAACTAGTATGAACGAGAAGGAACCAGTAAAACAACCGGTCGGCTGTATGACGGTTTCTATGGCAGATGCTGTGAAGTCGAGTGTGGAATGGAAACAAAAGGTTGGGGACAAAGATAGCGAATGGAAAAAAGTTTCGTATAATAAAAATAGATTGAAAAATAGATTTGTGAGTGAAATGGGAAGTGCCAGAAATGAACCTAATTCAAAATTCAAAGCCGCTCCCGTAGGTACAGTTCCCCTTTACATATCTAATGTGTCAAAACAGACTGAGGAAAAAGATATTATTGAATATATTTGGAATAAAACACAAGATAAAGTAACATTATTGGAAGGTGGATAAAGGATACAATTCATATAAATGTTATGTATCTAGAAATAAACTTCAATTATTTTTGAAAGACGAAATGTGGCCTAATGGAATATGTTTTAGGCGATTTGTTCAATTTAGAGGTACGGACAAAGACGGAGAGAACTCGAGTAAATTATTGGAATAAAATTTAATCACCGTTAATGGATAGTACAAATACACAAAACAATATACTACTAAATAATCTTGTGAGTTTTAATTGTAAGTCAGTGAAGCGCTCCGTGGATAATGTTAGGGACATATGTAAGGTGGCGGATATCGTGGCGTTACAAGAAACATGGCTTCTTCCACATGACCTGCCTTTCTTAGGAACAATACACAATGACTTTGAATACACGGGAAAATCTTCTGTTGATACGTCAGCTGAGATTCTCAAGGGGAGACCATATGGAGGGGTAGCCATATTATGGCGGAAGGGTTTATGTCAATCGGTGAAGGTGGTGCAGTGCGATAGTGATAGACTTACGGCTATTAAGGCTAGTATAGGGAACGAGCGGTTTATAATGGTGTTCTGCATTTATATGCCTACGAACACACCAGAAAATTTGTTGGAATACACAAATCGTCTAAGTGAAATAAGTGCTATTGTGGAAAATTCTGATGTGGAATCCATTTATATGCTCGGAGATTTTAATGCACATCCTATGCAGTCTTTCTGGAGTGAGCTAGATGACTTTTGCTCGGAACAGCAATGGCTATGTGCTGATGTAAATATACTGGGTATAAACTCTGATACATATACTTATATAAGTGACATAAATGGAAGTAGGCGCTGGTTAGACCATTGTGTTGTGACGAAGGCTGCTTGGCAAACTGTAAAAAGTATAAAAATAGGATATGGTGTTTATTGGTCGGATCACCTACCAGTTATCATTGAATGTGATTTACAAATATTAGCGCCGAAATTGTTATCAAAAGAATTAACGAGTAATAAAATATTGTGGAGAGATAGAACAGGTGATCAGATTGATGAATACTATAATTTATGTAATTCGCGACTAAGAGAGGTGCATTTTCCGGAGCAATTTTCTTTTTGTGCTGATAAGTTCTGCAATGATGTGGAACATAGACGGGTACTAGATAAATTGTATACAGACGTTGTAAATGTATTATCGGAGGCTGCGATACAGACATGTGATAGTCAGCCGCGTAGGAAGGGGCGCTTGATTGGGTGGAATAGACACGTGCGAGCTGCACACGGGGAGGCTCGGCTTGGGTACAGGTTATGGTTACTTCACGGTAAACCTCGATCAGGTAAACATTGGGACGAAATGCGAATGAGTCAAAAGGTCTTCAAAGGTAGGTTAAAATGGTGTCAAAACCATCAAGACCAAATAAAGATGGAGATGTTAGCTGAACATAGGGAATGCAAGAGTTTTAGTAAGTTTTGGAAGTCAACTAAGAAACTGAATCTAAGACCGGGCTTGCCTGTGACAGTTGATAACTGTAGTTCTCCTGAGGAGATAGCAAATCTCTTCAAGGAGCATTTTCGTGTTTCCTCTCCTTTGGGACCTTCGCATCGGATTGGAAATGTCGAGACCTTTGGGGACCAAACTTTGATTAGATACTCTGCAAAACAGGTGGATTCTATCATACAACAGATGAGTAGAGGAAAATCCCCCGGTCATGATGGTCTCAGCATTGAACATCTGAAGTATGCGGGGTGCCATTTACCAAGAATATTGTCCATGCTCTATACGCTATGTATAAGTCACTTTTATCTTCCGCGTGACATGATGAAAACGATAGTGGTGCCAGTGATAAAAAATAAGACTGGGGATTTATCGGAAAAAAATAACTACAGACCTGTATCGCTGGCAACCACTGTAGCTAAGGTGTTAGATTGTTTGTTGAATGAACAATTAGATAAAAATTTAAAATTGCATGACGCACAGTTTGGATTCAGACAGGGATTATCCACAGATACCGCGATATTGAGCCTTAAACAGACGGTTAAATATTATACGGACAGACGAACACCCGTGTACGCGTGTTTCCTTGATCTGTCCAAGGCATTTGACCTTGTGTCTTACGATCTGCTATGGCGAAAGATGGAGGAAGCATGCGTGCCTACTGAAATTTTGCGTCTTTTTCAGTTCTGGTACGGAAATCAGACTAATTGTGTACGATGGGGTCAAACGGTGTCAAGCGAGTACCAGCTAGAGTGTGGAGTGAGGCAGGGGGGGTTGTCCTCACCAAAATTGTTAAATCTATACATAGACGGGCTGATCTCTGGGCTCAGCAGTAAGCATATTGGATGCTGGATAGATAATACGTGCGTTAACAACCTGAGTTACGCAGACGATATGGTGCTTCTGAGCCCAGCGGTCGGAGCGATGAGGGACCTCTTACGAGCCTGTGAGTTATATGCGGCCAGCCATGGACTGGTCTACAATGTAAAGAAAAGTGAATATCTGATCTTTGGGGCCTCTAAACGGAGGATTGCATATGAACCAGGGCTAACTCTGAATGGACAACCGCTAGGTAGGGTCAAGCAGTTTAAGTATCTGGGGCATTATGTAACAGAGGACCTTAAAGATCAGATAGATATTGAGAGAGAGCGGAGAGCGCTAGCGGTACGAAGTAATATGTTGATACGTAGATTCGCTCGATGTAGTAAAGAAGTAAAAATTTGTTTGTTTAAGGCGTACTGCCAAACTTTTTACACGAGCGGACTGTGGGCATGGGGTACGCGGAGATCGCTAGATGCTCTTCGACTTCAATATAATAACAGCTTTAGGGTGCTGTTGGGACTACCGCGCTTCTGTAGCGCGTCCGGCATGTTTGCTGAGTTTCGCACCAATGACTTTTTTGCTATGGTGCGGAACAAAACAGCGTCGCTGTTGATGAGAGTGCAGTCTAGTCCTAACAGCATACTGAGGATGTTAGCGGAGAAGTATGATTCTCCAATTTTCGCTCACTTCATGAGGGTACTTGTTGGAACTGAGCAGTTTTCTACTATCCAGTCTGGCAGGTCTCGTGTGAAGTGAGCGAATCTTGTATGGTATGTAACATAGTTTAGTTTTTATATTAGTTGTTCTTTTATTCACTAACATAGTTTATAAGTACAAATTGTTACTAACAAAATAGACCTAAGTTGTCTGAAATAAATAAATAAATAAAAAAAAAATAGATAGCATCTTTATTACGTTGTTGTGTGCAATAAATAGTTAAATAAGAAAATATTGTATATTATGATTTGCAAAATGCTATATCGTTAATAACATGCACCAAGATAGAAGTTAGTAGACTTCATGCGGTTCCTTAGCGGCACAGAAGCAGTGGACACAAAATAAATAAGCACGTCTCGTTTTTGGCACCGAAAATAGCACAACAGCACAACTTAGAAGCGTCTTGCACGTATGCAGTTTACCACTACGATAAGTATATGCAAAGTAACACGCCGATGCATGTATGATTACCTACAATTTGATGACTTTTCATGAGGGACAGAGTATCCACGTGCAAAAATCATACCTTAATAACACTTGGAGTAAATATTGAGATTTATAGATAGCTAAGCTAAATAGTGATAGGATGCTAGCCTAAAGCTTATGTCAAATGTATACGTAAATAACTGTTATTATTTACCTGTATATTACGGTCTATGCTGAAAAAAAGAAAAGTATGCAAAGTATCAGCTGTGTATCTTAACAATTGATACATTCTATTTTTCTCACATTACTACACCAGCTGTCTCTGTGGTTCTATTGAAGTAGAGCCGTTGCTTCGTGGTGCTTTGACCTGCGATGGGTAGTCATCAACTTACTGCTACTTACGTGTGTAATTTATGCATATACTAGCTAACCTGGCGAACTTCGCACCACCTCGGAAGCAATAAATGTCGTGTTAACTTGTTAGCTGAATTAAATTCAGTTTTTTTTATTGAGAATACACAAAATGAATTAAGTGCAGTAAAAGTACAAAGAACAAAATGAAATGTATTTCTAATTACATTAAAATCACCTTGTCGAGGTTGAAACGAATAAAAAAAAACCATTGGAATCAGTTAATCCGTTCTCGAGATATCATCAAAACAGCCATTCCATACAAAATGCATGAGAAAATGAATTTTCTTCATACATTTTTTTTTTCGTCAATTTTTCCGATGTTTTAATAGTTGTTATTCTGCTATTCGGGGAGGAGACAATTACAACAAATCAAAGATCGTAAAAATCAGTCCAGCTGTTCTTGAGTTATAAATGGTGTAAATAACCCGACTTTGTTTTACATATACAGATTTTTCTTTATTTATCCAAAAAATATCTGTTTTAATTTTATACTCGCTTAATTATAAGAAGATCTCTTCATTGATAAGTTAAATTTTAAACCAAGAATTTCTAGTCTTAAAAATTTTTTTGTAAGTACTATTTTCAAGACAACTAACATCACATAATGTTGAAAGAATTTGTTTCTGGCTTTCAGGGCCAACCCGACAATTAGTCAACCTTTGCTGCCCAATAACGTTGGTCTTCTTCAGCTAACAAATTTTGACAGTAATAAAAGAACGGTTATCTTACTCCACGGCTGGTTGGATTCCGCCACATCTAACTCTAATGCTGTTATTGTACCAGGTAACAATATTTCATTTTGAAGTACCTAAAAATGTAAAGGGCTTTTGACATAATATGTGGGTCTTCCACAGTCATTTTTTTCTCTTAGTATAATAGGAAATTTTTACACAAACACATACATGCATACATACATAGTACATACATATCTACAAGCTGTATCCTAACGGGGTAGTCAGAGAGAACGAACCGCTAAGCTTCGCGGTCCATACATATCTCTTTTGCCTCCACAAATCTCATCACGCTTCACACACATTTTCACAAACGATTCTCTAAAATTGTAGTAGCGAAATTGTTTTCGTTTTGATAAGCCATATAACATAAATTCTATAATAATAATTTTAAATATTGGATAGAATTGTCTGGTTAGATGAAATACAGCAATTAAATAGAAGATAATTTGTTTTGTAGCTTTCCTTGCTGCTGAAGATGTCAATGTCATCGTAGTCGACTGGAGTGCAGGAGCTGGCAATATTAATTTTCTCACAGCTATTCAGAATTCTATAACGTCTGGAAGAGCTGTCGCTCAGTTCATTGACTGGTTAAACGAAGTGACCAACTCCAATCCTATTCAATACCATATTGTTGGTCACGGTCTAGGCGGTCATAAAGCTGGTATAGTAGCTAGGAACGTGAATGGTGAGATCCCATATGTCACAGGTGAGTAGATAAAAAAAATGCCCGCACACTATCCACATAGGTTCACTTTTAAAATGCAATTTTATACAGACACAATTTTTTTTTTCGAACACTAATAACTATTGTTAACTACTTATCGTCATTCAATTTATAATAGATTATGGTCGTGTAATGACAGTAATGACCCAAAATATATTAATTTAGCATCGAAATTTATAATGAAATGTGCGCCTTTACAATAAAAGTAGCATTATGATATGAAACATGCCGTGAAAACTAAATATTTTATTGCGGATATATATGAAATGATTTACCACAGAATATTATTTTTTATTAAATAATATCTTTTTTTTTTTAATTCATTTTCATGGAATAAATTACAAAGTAAACACCTTAACAATATTTCGCCAAACTGCTATTGCATTGATGGCGAATAAAGCACTCTCTTTTACTAATATCTATATACATTGCAACACGTGTTATCTATTATACTATGTACTTATATAATATTCAAAATATACACACATACATATAATATACTAGATATTGCTTTCCATATTCTAAATACGTTTCTACATTTATATATCACAAAAACTACTCAATAGTTGTTGTTTATATTTATGTTTAAAAGCGCTTTATGATGTACTTTCCATTTCTTTAATGTTATTATATAATCTCGGAATTAAATATCTTGCAGTTCTCTGCCCATAATAATTTTGTGCCAATGGTTCTTTATACAATTTAACATTTTTATTTCTTAAACTTGGATTCGCTGTTACAGGTATTTTAAAATCCGAACAATTATTGTAATAATGATTAGCTACCACATATTTAACTTTTTCCTGAACGGGGAGTACATTATAAATTTTATAGAGTACATCATAATTCTTATCACATTTTGCTTTAGTGCGGTTATCTACAATAAGTTTAATAATTCTAGTTTGCAGCCCAAAAATTCTACTCAGATATGTACGAAATGTACGGCCATACGCACATAGGCCATAGCTTAAAATTGCGTCTGCCAAAGCGTGGTACAGTACATGCAATGTGGCTTTGTTTAATACATATTTTAATTGTTTAACTTTCACAAGCGCAACTCTTAATCTACTACAAACATTACTTACATGTAATTTCCAACTAAAGTCACGATCTATTGTTAACCCCAGGTATTTATAATTATTAACAAACTCGAGATATTCACAACCACATATCACATTATCTTTATTATCGTGCAGGCATTGGTACGTGTGACCACAAACCCTTATACTCTTGTTAATTTTTTTCATGTATGGGGATTGGAGCAACATACACTTAGTTTTGGTTACATTCAATATGATGCCGTTATCATGAGATCATTTTAAGATATTTTCGAAATCCTCCTGTATGTACCGTTCTATTATATTGACATCCCGGTCGGCATAAATCAAGCACGTGTCATCCGCGTACATATATATGCTAATTTTTGACAACATTAGCCATACTATTCATGTTGCATTTATTTTGCTGTTTATTTTGCATTTAGAATATAAAATAAAAAAAGTATGTGTGTACTCATGTACGCACGTACGAAACTATACTGCTTTGACGTTTTTAAGCAAAACTGGCCACATATGAAAAAACTAAACTGGCTCCATATAAAAAAAACAAAACTGGCCACATAAAAAATAAAACTGGCCGCTTGAAATGATTGAAATAAGAGTTTTTGGTGGCATTTTATGGGTAGCGGATGAGCGTTTATTTAAATTATTTGCAAATTATTTCTAGTGGACATCGTGATGTAAAATTGCCGTGGTTTAGCGTCCCAAGTATCTAAAATATATCTATTTACTACCGAAGACAACAGCCGTCATGGGCATAGATCCCTTCACCTTCTCTCTGAAGGGAAAATCGTACAAGAAAAACGTGTGCGGTCGGGAGACCCCCGTCAGGAACGAAGTTGACTATCTGCAGTTTAAATTTCTTAAGACTTAATTGCAATAATGAGACAAATAAACTTACGTATGATTTAGAACAAAAACAAAAACCTAGCGCCGCGCTACGCTCGGATCCCGCCCCACGCAACGCTTTTTTTACCAACTTAAACCTCCCACAGGCCACGCTAAAGAATTTCGTTCCAAAAATGAATGGATTAAAAAGTAATAAATTATGCGTTACATTGGCGCGCGCAACTCATCACACGCTAAAAAATACACTCTGATCTGTTTTTCCAAACGCGCCAAAAGAATACTTCAAAAAGCAAATCTCTTTTTATTTTCTATTCCATTATGTCGATTAATGTAATCATTATAAAGTACTTAGTAAAAATATTTTACATGATTATTAAATTTTTCTTTTGGTTTACCTATGTCTAATAATATTATCTGTTCTTTTAAGCCTTGGACCCGTCGCTCGTGGGTTGGGTCAACCATCCTGAACGCTTCACTCCCGAGGATGGTTTGTACACTGAGGTCATCCATACAAACAGCGGTATGAATGGTTACCTCTCAGATTTAGGACAAGTCGATTTTTATCCCAACGGTGGAGAATCTATGCCAGGCTGTGATTCGCATGCCTGTGATCACGATAGAAGCTTCCACTTCTTCGCCGAGTCTCTCACCTCAGGAGGTTTCACTGGCAGGCAATGTGTGAATTATTTGGCTGCCATACTACAAGCATGCAGTGTTTTGCCCGGTACACTGCAAATGGGCGGATTAAGGCCTAAAATAGGGTAAGTATACCATTCCTTGCACGCTCATACATTCTTTTTTTGGGTTTTCCACCGCAAAGGAATAAAGGAGCTTTTGAAAGAGCACACACGTAGGTACGTGTCCATTCAGTTTATCAAGAATCGGAAAAAAGTCAAACACATATAACGCCATATTTAAAGAGTACAGGAAAGTTTTATAAATCTTTTTTGAAGTTTTCTTTAAATTATTATAAGGTTTCATAAATTTACAGAAAGTAATTTTATTTTCACATTTAATTAAAATAAGGCACGAAACCGTCACCGCGTGAGCCGCTCTCACATATGACCAAATATTAAAATTATATACTTTTTGTAATGTGTACTAAACATTTTGTTCTTTGTTGACAGTTCTACCGGGGTGTATCTTGTGCCAACTAATGCTGCCCCGCCATTTTCGCAAGGATAAATATTTGCTAAAATGTATGTACCTAGGTATAATCCGCGAAATCAGTTCATAGGTAGCTACGTGCACAAGTGCACATGTTATTTAAACAGATAAATTTTTGATTTCCTGATAATTAAATGTAATAGACTGTAATTAAGTATACTATACATATACTTATCTGTAAATTATATACTTATTTGTAATGATAGCTATAATACGTTATTAATCATCAAATAAAATAAAAGATAAACCACAATTATTTGTCTTTTGTATATTTATTTAAAGTTCAACTCATGTTTTTTCAAATAAATACATTTTTAATTCATTACATTAAGCTCTCTTTAGGTTTCAGATGTATATAGAACGTAATACAGACATGGTGGCAAGCTAAATTTAAATTAATAAATGCCGTTTTGTACTTACAATTAAGAAAAAAATATCATAAATAAGCATATAGTTAAAAATAAGGATATCACAATTGGTTAGGATGCTTTATGTTTTTTGGGGCTCTTCTTTGCGATTCTGTAGGAGTCTCGTCAGGTTTTGTTGTCGTTGCCGCACCTTGAGCGAGACGTGTGGAGTTAAGTTTATTGGGTAGGTCTAAGAGACTACTTAAGAATGCGACTCCTTGTTCAGCAGTTTGATATACTCCTAGCAGGAAACTCTCCGCGTCGAAATTAGTGCTGCCCTCCGTGCTTTCTTCTTCTGTTGTTGTTCTATAAAGTGACGTAAATACTTTGTTATCAGTATAATAGGATTAATCTTTGCGATGATATTGCGTGATGATAACATTAAAACGATGTTCACTGTAATTTATTGATAAAAAGATGTTACTGGAAACTACAGAATAATATTAAAGTAATACATTAAATTACTAGTTTAAAATTATAGAATAGGTAAATGAAATTGTATTTGCTGAGGGATGGAAGTTTATTAATGCTATTTTAAAAATAAAAAGCAACTCAGATGCTTTCGAGGAAGGACTGAAGTCACAGATGTTTCTAATAGAACAGTAGCTCTATTAGAAACATCTGTTTGTGTTTCTAATAGAGCAGTAGCTCTATTGGAAACATCTGTTGTGTGATCTATTAAAAACATGACTTGTGTGACTTGTGAATTGTAGTGGATTGCAAGAAAGCTCGAGTCGTGATTTTGTTATTTGACCCGTCTCATTTTCCGTTCCATTTTGTTCTTTGACCGTCAAAAAAAACCATTCTTAGTGAATATAAGATAAGTAAAAAACAAGTTATCAGATCACAAATGAAGTGAAAGGATAACGTGCGTGGAAGCAAGAATTAGATCTAGATTTTCTAAAATAGATTACGATGACAATGATAGCTTTGTATCTAGGATTTGTATAAACAGATGATCCTTTAGAATCATTAAATTTTTAAATAGTTTTTATTGTTTATTTCATGTTGTGTACTCACTCTTCAGGCACTGCAGGTGGATCTTCCATTTCCATTCCCCCGGCATTGGATTTGAAGCATCCAATGGGGAAATCGAGCTGGGTTTCACCAAGTATTTTCGGTTGTAGTTCGAGGCATCCTCTCAGACCATCTGCTGTAGGCGCTAAATCACTGAATTTAGCACAAACTTGTGCAAATCTGCCGAAAATTTCCAAACAGATGGGGTCTGGGTTTGTTCCTGTTAAAAATTTCAATTTCATTACACATATATTAATAAATTTTTAGGAAATTCATAAAATTAATTATTATATATTAGGAGTTATGATCCTCAACAACTATATATTTCATATTAGCGACCCGCTTCGGCTTTGTCCGAGTAAGATTTTGAATGTGTGCAACATATTCATTTTTTTTATTAAAGTTTTCATACAAGATCCAAATCCATCCAAATTTCAAACATTTTCCGTGGATTTTCCTAAAATTTTCTTTCATGCAAATCTTGTCCTAACAATCAGGAACACAATAAAAAAGAAATCAGTCATATCGGTAGAGTTTTTCTCAAGTGATGTTCTATCATTCATGTGACATTTGATTTTATTTATTTTATGTATTATATTATGTATTTTAAAGAAGGAGTAATTAAATATACATTGCTCTTAGGTCTTATCTTTAGTTTTCTGAAAACCTCATTTTAATAGCATTATTAACTGCACCACAATTTATATTTTTAACTAGCTGATGTCCTTGACTTCGTCCGCGTTTTTAATTTTTAAAATAGCCTTTGTCCTTCCTTAGGATCCAAGCTATCTCCATACATCGCAATCGGATGAACGGTATGGCAGCAAATAAAATACGAACAAACAAACACACGAACATTGATTATTATATATTGGAAGATATAACGAAAAAAAAGGGTTAGTAATCATGAAGGTATCTTGGAAAATAATTGGAATTTCATAAAAAAAATGTAGAATTTTTTAGTATTTGAACTCAAGTAGTGAAGACAAAGTCTTATGTCACGTCATGTGCTGAACAATGTTACTTCTAGTTTTAGACGTCATAAGTCTATAGTGTCGTCATTCTTTAGCTTATCTCCTCAAATGGAATTTAAAACAATAGATTCCTATATTTCACAATGAAATTGGAATATTTTTTACACTTATGTTAATAAATTTTATAAATATATATTTAAGAAAAACATACCTGGTACTACACGCAGTACTCTACACAGTTTCAAGAACAGTTAACAGTTCTTTATAGTAACTATCGTTTATTAGTACAATTAATGAGATGAACTTGAGATGAGTTACCTTGGATCTTTGAACTGTGGATGAGGTTTTTCCCATACGACACATTCACCGAGAATCCTTGTTCAGGAGACATATATTTCATGTGAACGCATCCTGGAAATAAACATTAAATCTAGTATCAGTGATGTGAATAATATTTTTATTTCTAAATATAATGGATAAACGTTAGAAACATATTCTTTTATATTTTAGTTAAATAAGCATTATCTAGACTAGGTTATAATTTTTATGTGATTGCATAAGCAAATATAGATAATTATTTATGAATAAGTAAGTTAGTTCCTTATAATGCCTAAACGAAGTTTAAATGTGAGATACACATGATTATGAGCAATTTTTTATATATACATAAATGTTAAAATAGTGTTGTTGTATTGTTTTCATAAATAATTACTATTATACATTCAATTTTATATATTAAAGCAATAATCTATACTATAGATTAAAAAAAAATATGAAATCTGTTACGAGTCCGTCCGGCCGTTCTATCCAACCGATTTGCTTAATTTTTTTCTCAATGAAAGGTATTAATGCACAGATTTGTCATCAATCACCTAACTTTCACACTTCTCAAGTTATACTCAAACGTGATTTCCTTCTGTACATTTCTTATATTTTCATAGCCTTCTTTCTCTATATTTCCGGCTCTAATTGAGGTACGCGGTTTGTTTTGGTCTAAGAACAGTCGCTGGAACGAGTTCTTTCATTTGAACTTTTGCATATTTGAATTGGTCGAGTTGGAGGAAAGCTAGGTGTGAACGTTCTACTTGACTTTCAACTTTTGTATTTAACTTAGGCTAGGTTATATTTACTCTTCATATAAGAGCGTTATTTTTGAAGTACCATATATTATCGACACAATCTAGTATTACTTAAATAAAACTCCACACAGGGTCCCCCAGTATTACTTAAATAAAAAGGGGTATTGTTACCACTTTCATGGTGTTGATTATTTATTATTATTTATAGACTTAAAAATTCCATATGTACACGACATATTTATAACGCAGGGTCAAGATTTTGTTGAAAATAAATTTCTAATTCTTTATACTTGTGCATTTAGTAGCTTTGAAAAAATATTTCAATTAAGTTTCTATTTAAGACGAAGTCGAAAAAATCACAGCTAAGTTTCTTGTTGATTCTTCACAACACAGGTTTTTTTCCGTTGTATTAGTAGACTTGACTGTTATAAAAACCTTACCATCAAGTTTATTTATATATGCACATCTACACGCTATCACCTTTTCGGGATGAACAAAAATCAAAGAACTATAAAATAGCTGATTATTTGCAATCAGAAGTAATAAAAGAGTTTACCAGGTCCGCCGAGATCAACAAAAGTGATGTTAAAGTCCACACAACAAACACAAGCCGGGCCTCTACACATACAGTTGCGGTTGGGTTGATCATCTCGAGATTCGGGTACTTGGATTAGTTGTTTTCCATTTTCCCAGTCAAAGAGATCTGAAAACAAAAACACGGAAGTTTATTAAGACAGTTTGTAAGAGGAGACTTGTGTTCAGCATCTGTGGTATAAGTACATAATGCATACAGGAGCTTTTGCTCCAACTTCACGTTATACTCCATTCGAGGCGAACTGAAACTAATAATTTCACTTTTGCTTACTACATTTTTAATTTCCCTTAATAAATTTACTTCACTTATTAAATTACACCTTAACTTTTCTCTTAACAATAGTTATTTTCGCTTAGATATCGGATAGTTGGCGTAGTTAGTTGGTATCTAACAATTCTACATACTTCGTGCCGAACCAGCGTTGTTAAGTGCCGAGAGATTCTGACAAGTTCGAATACTTTCCGGGTTTTGATACGCGTTGGTAATTGGTAATCAAATGGTGAAATACCACTTATTTACTGATTGACTGATTAATCAAATCGCGAAATCGCAAAAACTACTAAAAATAGGATCACGAAATGTCCTGTGATAGTTTATGGTCCGATGATAGTTTATGTAATGTAGGGAGGGGCCCACTAAGAAAGGTTTCTTTGAAATTTACATTTTAAAGGAAAAAAGGGATAGAACTTCGTGAATTTTCCATTTTTCATTTGACTGATCTACATCTACATCTACTTTGTTTTCTCTTTTTGAGAAACACATTTTTCTGTCCGCCTGTCACATTAGTTACTTTTCTCAGTAAGTAAAAAACGTACAAGGAAGCGTACAAAATTGGCATATTTGGCAAAGTGATACATCTAGATAATAATAAAAGTCATTTTCATTGCAATTTTTTTTTATGAAAAGAGGGGGCAAGCGAGCAAGTGGGTCACCTGAGGAAGAGTAATCACCGCCGCCCATGGACACTCGCAACGTCCGAGGAATCACGGGTGTGTTGCCGGCCTTTAGGGAAATAGGGAAAGGAGGCTAAGGACCCGTCCTTAGCTTAGGGGGTGATGAGCCACGGGCGCTCTTGCTCACCGAACGAAACATAACAACAATAGCGCTGTTATTTCACGCCGATATTCTGTGAGAGGGTGGTATTTCACCGGGCGATCCGGCCCAATTCGTGCTGCAGTGCAGTATGGCTCTACCACTCTGAACTCTGAATAAATGTTGGGTACACATTTTTAAGTCATTTATCAATAAAATTATTGTCAATCGTACTTTAAACTAAAATAATAAGGATTTTAAAATAAATGTCACAAAATCAATAATAATTATAATCAATCATCAATCACCTATCATCACAATAAACAATAATATCAAAATAGAATAACAGTTGGGATGTCAACGGTAAAGCAAAAAAATAATAACCACATTTTTGTTAACTTGTTGCTATTATCACGCATTTGGATAAAAAGTTTGTAATATGCACGAGATGAGAACGAACAGCCTCATGACGTTAACAAGCCGTAATTAGTACATAGGTACTAATTATGAAATTATGTATTTATAGATAGCTATAAATACATAATTTTACACATAACATATAGTAAATAATCTTTAAATGTATAAAACAAAATCTCTATTTTTGTCTGTCTGCTTGTGTGTTTAGTTCTTTTAAACTAGGCAATTCATGTTTTAATGCGGTTTTTACCATCATTTAGAGAATTTCTTCCGGATGATATTTATAAGAATACATAATATTAATAGATCCCACCCGGGCGAAGCCCGGGCGAATAGTTAGAATATAATATACCAATCATCAAGCAGTATTATTGCATTATTATGAAGCACAAAAGCAGTATGACAACAATCCACATATTTTACATTGGCTAACTTTTACGTTACTGTACTGTACTGTTAACAATCGACCTAATTGCTTGGTCACAAGGTCCAAACGTAACAATATCCCCGCCCTGTATTCCTCACGGGATAGTCATAGATCACAGACCGCCAAGTCTTTACATACTTCTTCGTTTCCTTGAGTTTCATAAAAATGGCAGAGCATCTTCTGTGAGCGAGTCGGACTTGCACTTGACTAATTTTTGGTAGTACCATTAGTAAAATACTGAAATTACAAAACTAAAACGTCCAACTATATTTAAGTAACTTGCAAACATTGCTGGAGACGGAGGCCATAAGCATAAGAAGATCGGTAGCGGATAAGCTTGCGACTTCGGCAATTCATTCAACTCGTTTTCTTGTAGTATTCATTGTTAAAAATGACTCATTTTAGTCATTCATTGTTTGTTACCAGCACGGTTTTACATAATTCCAATGATACTTTGCACAAATCGATTCAGGCGTGTAGCCTATAGATGATAAAAAAGGAAGGATTAATTTATTTAAAAATATATAAAATTGAGAAAAGCAATATAGAGTCGGTAAAAATGACTTTAAAATTTGCTATAAAAAATTAGATGTCAGTTAACTGACTAAATCTGAACTCTAGAATTTCCTGAGGATGCTTCGTTGAGAGCCAAAACACGTGTCGATTAGCAAGTTTGATATTTTTGGCAAAAGATAGAAAAAAATTGTAAGAATTATTCATTACTCGCTATAAAAAATATAATTTCCTGCAATAAAATGCTATCACTTCATTTAAAATATAGTACCTAATTAAAAAAATATAATGACAATGTTTAATAGTTTACAGGCTCTAAAAAAATTTCCACAATGTAAACTAATATTATAAAATTATATACACAATGATATTATATACGTACGTACACATTTAAATGTAAATAAATACTACTCTATCACACACATACACACTCACACACACGCGCGCGCACATACACACCCGCGCATACACATACGCACACACACATACGCACGCACACACACACACACACACACACACATACGCACGTACACACGCACGCACGCACGCACGTACATATAGCTCATACTTACACTAACACCCACCTAAAGGAATAACACGTACGCGTACGTACATACGTACGTACACATAACTCATATATGTACTTATTACTGTCATTGTTGTAAAATATTATATTATTAGTGTACAATTATTACTGTACTGTACTGACAGCTGCGGCACAGTCAATAGATGACTAGTGCAGTTGTTCTGTACTCCTGTTCTGTAATTTATGCTTTTACATTAAATAAAACAAATTTTTATTATAATTATTATAAAATTTAGTGCGAAACTATTAATTTTCAAGTTTACAACTGTTAATGGTTAACAATAGTTTAAATTGTATATGATTTAAATCAAAAATTAAGTTTATTAAAAATTATTATTAAAAATTATTTACAGTAATTAGCAGTCTATTTATAGTAAAAGCTAATAATTATTTCAATGTAATAACTTGCACTTTGCCTTTCTGTTGCCCAGTTACATATTTATATATCAATAAAGTGTTACATAAACGTGTCAACAAAACCGACATACAGATTAGAGTACATAATCCTTCGCCGCTTCGCTGCAGTCAGGTAAAAAGGTTTCGACCACACCTCTCCAGTCCAGTTTGTTATGTTAGTCCGTTACTTTCACGACTTTCACTGTACTCGCGTGCAGTTTCATTTAAGTCGTGCTCCACTGTCGCGGTGATAGAGATCAAAATAAAGAAAGTTTGGTGTGCATTGTTTGTATATTGTTACGTAAGAGATTTAGGCGCTTGAGATAGAGTTGAGTAACCATTATGTCGAATATTATAATTACTGTTTCCTTTTTAATAATATTTAGTTGTATTTCGTTTTCTTCGTGTTTCTCGATTAATGATTAATATTATGACTATGTTATATTGTTATTCAAATATTATTTTTAAAAATATTAAACGTGGTTAAAGTCGCTTGAAATATCAGTATCGCCAAAAGTTTAGTATGCCATGTAACTTTCAATTAGGTTTCTTATCAGAATTACATACTTGGCATATAGTATGTATTTATCAAAGAAAGCAGTCGTATACTATTGTAATAATAATAATAATAATGTGCTAAACAATACACACCAATCATCTGATCTCAAACTAAAGCATTCTCTGTGCTATGGGAACCAGACGACAACTACTAGGGGCATATCCCAGTACACCCAGACACGAGACAACATAGAAAAGTTCGTTTCATAAATTGATCCGACCGGGAATCAAATCCGGAGCCTTCTGTGCTTGGATGCAACGTCTAAACCTTTGCGCCATCGAAGTCGTCACATCATAATAGTATAGTTATGTTGTTACGTTATCCGTTTCATACATAGCTCCTGCTACTTATAAAATACATTTTTAAACGCAATAGCAAACATTTCATTTTAAAATTATTATTAACGTTTGTGATAATTGCTTGAAAATCAAGTGCTTTAATAATATTGATTTATTGTGTGTAACGTAGATGAAATTTTGTTAGGTTTTTTACTGTGCTTCAAATATTTGTCTTTCTATTTAGAAATATATGATCAGTTTCTTAACTTTTTGATCATTTTGCTAAATGAAAACTTTTATTGCCTCTAGCATATAAAATTAAATCACAAACAGTATGCTTTTTCAAACCATTGGATATATAAATCAAGAAATTAATATGTTAGTAACCATCGTATTGTAAAAATTAAAAAAACCATTCAGTGTATCTATACATTTATCTTTACTAATAAAGTTTATTTATCTTCGTGTGGTTATCTTTACCACTCATTCAACTTAAAGTATTTTTATATATTCATTTCTTTTGTAGAGGAGTAACTTTCCAGTTAGAGCTCCTTCCCAATCGGTTTCGAAGCCGCTGGATGCTTTCAGTGTCCTATATTAGTAGGTACACAGAGTACATTATGCATACTGAGAAAATGGATGGTAGAGATCACTATGGAAACCTATGATTTAAATTAACATTAATAAGATTGTTGCATTTGAGAAATAAAATATTAACTACTTCTTATTTCATGAAATTCATACAATTTCCTCTGATTTAATGACACTATACTAGACCAATTTATTCTCAAAAAAAAATTTCGTTCCTAATTAAGAATGTATTCAGTCTGGTATATCTTCAGTCAGGCGAAAATATACAATGCTAAACTTTCAAGCGCTTTACAATAAATTAAGTTTCATGTAGAAATAAATACGTAATTAAATGCAAATATTTCAAATTTAGAAATACATAATCCAAACACATAAAATATGTTAATTTTCTTTTTCCTATGAATATTTAACTCTGTCTAAAGCGTAATTTCACCTGCTTTCATGCAAGTCACGTTCAGTATCTATTAGCCTATATTATTAATATCTACACGTAAACGGTGAAGTACCATCGTCGCCTTATAGAAAACACCTAATAGCCAAGTAGTTGGAACTACTTTGTAAACAAAAAGTACTCACCAAGAAGTGTTCCGCTGTGCGTTATAGCGAGAGTCGCGGCCATCAGCGCTAACGTCAACTTGACCGACATATTGGTGTCACGACAGTACAAGAACAAAAATTTGAATTTTTATTTTAATATTAAGCTAGGTTTAGTCTGGGTAGTCCGAGGTAGGTCCGAGAGGCGAACGTCGCCACAGCTGAGCCGACACTGCTCCTTTCCTCGGAGATCGCGCCGTTTCACCTCGCTTACAATAGAAGGTGAAATTTAAATAAAGCATAACGCAGTATATAATAACATGCACCGGTGAGATGCATCGAGAAAGCGACCGGTAGGCGATACGAAGCCTCCAAGTATATTATATCATAAAGACAAAACTTAATCACTCTATCTTAAGACTGTAGTCATGACAATAACTAATCATTTATTACTTGCAGAACTAATATAAAAATTCCCAAAATACATTATCGCCGTAGTAACTTCTATTGTTTTATTATAAGTATATGCAAATTATCATAACTTTCTTTTTAGGGTACTATTTAGATTTATTTTTATTTACTACTTAGATTTGTGAATGTGCTTTGAATTTCTTTGTCTTATAGCAACTTATGCTTAATCGAAGCAATTGTCACAAGAATAGGGTACATGATTATTTCTTAGGTAACTAATTATATTAAAAGATAGCAATCATGAACAAAACTGTGAAAAAGTATTCCAAATATGATAAAAAATATAAGACTTATTCGCTTTTAAACTCATGTCGTGTGAACAGAGTGGGAACAAGTTCCGTCTATGTCACTCCGCCGCGCAATGTCTCTGAGAGCTTGTGACGTCACAACTCTGTAACGCTATTTCTGTCTAGCTTATTCCCACTCTGTCCTTGGCGTTGAAGTTTATAACCCAGTACTATTGTATTTATATTTATCAATGAATTTCGTAGTTTTATCACAATTGTATTAAAATGTTTCATGTTCTGTTACGATTTATAAGTTATACTAATTTTAAGAACAATTAGTATAACTTATAATATATATAGGGCATTATATAAGGCAATACTTGCCTATTGAAAAGTCAGATCAACATCATTTATATGTACATAAATATATCTATCTGCGGAATTTTATTAACATACATCAGTACATACGTATATACTTATATTTACAAACTTAAAACCAAGCATTATCTTAAATAATAGACTTCCTCAAAGTTGCCATTTAGAAAGCTGTAATTGCTTAGGGTTCCCAGCAGACTGGCAGCACTATCTCTTTGAATAGCCAAATTGATATATTGGCGGAAGAAACTGCCAGTCCGACGGTCTCCCAAAGTCTCGAGCAGTTTCTTACAAATTTCAAAAACCAGTCGATGGGTTTCAGGGCCCCAGAATCCCATAGTTTCTATCTCCTTATAAATAAATATACCATAAATAAATTACTGTACGCTCAAACATTTAATGTTAGAAGTGGCGTCAAGGCATTGCGAATTAATGCTCTGTCCGCCCCAAATAGTAAATAACATTAAGTTATGTATATATGAATGTTTATAATAAGCTCATTTGTAACTTACCTAAAGAGATGTTACGTATATGGGTCGATCAACTATTTTTATACTGGTCGGTTAGCTTAGTACAAGTATATTAATTTAATGTCTTTATTAGAACTGAAAAGGAATATATATATTTAATTAAATCCTTATAAATCCGTGCCGATCTGGCTTTTATGAACGAGATTTTTATAAAATCGAAAAAAACCTCAAAGAATAGCTAAATTGTAAGGGCTTTGTCTTCTGGAAAATTAAATTTTTAAAAATTAATTTAATGTACCGATAGATTATAGATAATGTGCCTTATGGTAAATACAATAATTATGTATGAGGTCAATACGAAAATATATTTGACGAGTAATTTTATAAGGGATCCAAGGATAGTAGTGAGACCAAAAATAATATACCCCATATACTTACAGTCGAGGAACAAAAGTTTTTACAAGCGTAAAAATACTTTCAAACTACGAACTAACATTACTAAAATATATTAAAACTAGACTAGTATTTTCAAGATTATCTTAAATCAGTTTAGAGTTACGTATATACTTGCATATAGCGCATGTACTTCCGTGGTGCATTTTCTATAGGCCAAGTGCAGCGAGCGGCACGCTAGCATACATAGAGGTCAATGAACTGTCATCACAACGTAGTAGACAGTTGTAAACGTATAGCAAGCCAGGACGTACATAAGTTTCTAACACTTCGTTCTTGATGTTGCATATACAAACATACATGTATCCACTCTGTCTTGGGTATAGAAAATACCATAAGATTTAAATATAGATATGGTAAAAACTACACTAGTTGAAATGAAATGAACTCTAGACAAACGTCTAGAGTTCATTTATACAGTTCAGTTCATTAGAGATTCAGTTGTAACAACGTCTTTAGACAAATGTTGAAAAGAACGTTGGGACCATAGACAATCAAGTGCGGAATATAAAAAAAAGAATTGTATATACTATAAACATATAATATCTTTGAAATTCACACAATTTCATCGTGGTTATAGAATCTTTTTTAATTGTAATTATGGAAATTATTTTCAAAATTCTATATTTAATCAATTTCATTTATTAGATCAATTCGATCTGTAGGATGAAGGTATACATAAAATGTGCTACTCGCTTATTTTCCTGCATAGATTGTGAAAACCGACAAAAAATGGTTTTTTAACGGAAGCGTTACTATCTGGTTCCAATTTGCTATCTTGTAATCCCAATAATCGCAAGTGGCGTCTAGGTTTGATTTTATTATCCACTGATGTTCTACATAACCCAAATTGGAAATAACCTAACGTTACGTATGTAGAGATGTAACTTATTGACAAATTAATGGTAAAAGATCATTGTAGTTCCCACTTTTTAAAGTTTATATAATTATTTGTCATTCTACGTATTTTATTCATTAGTATTTAACTTACATAAAACATTTAAATATTTTACTATTACAACGATTTATTTCTATTTAAGTCTGTACATTGCTCTGTCAATTGTTTCCATTCATTGTTTTTTAGCAAGTTCTTTGAATATAAGCATAAATTATTTCATAACATTTCATTAGCTATAGGTATTCAGTTGTAACAACGAATACGCTCAAGATAATGAGTGAATTTGTATGACAAATAAAAACATGAACAGAAGCGGAAATTCGGCGCCGACTACTTTCTCCATGTAGAAAGTGACCGTGTCATACGTGTAACCGGCTACAGACCATTGGGCGCAGGCGACCTTACAATAAATTGTAGTGGGAACGTTTCGGAATGGTCTACTGGTTACATCCTATTCAAGGATTTTATGAAATGAACATGACCACTTGCTTTTGCCAATTTCCAATACAGGAATGTCATATGACATTACTGTAAATAAATAACAGGTAAGGACGAGGAGTTGAATAATATGTTATATTTGAAGATAAAGATAGAAATAAAATAGTTTATACATTAAACAAGTAATATTTAGGAAAGTAATTTCAAACTTTTACAAAATGAGACATTTAGATGTAGGTATATTTTTACCCCTAAAATTTTTTCGATAAATAAACCACAAAGTTAAATAAATGATAAAATAATGATAAGTAATATGAACAAATAAAAGTTATTTATGTATGTTCATAGTATACTTAAGTGCAAAATAGTTATTAGTTCATAATACTTATTCATTTATGTCTAATGTCTTAACATACAAATAAAATTGAAAGGTCTGCCTGTGATTTCTAAATAAAGACTTTTTCTTAAGCTTTTTGCACGTAACAAAAACATAAACGCGCTTTTATAAAATTTTTGTGAGTCTTTCTGTCTGTTTGTTTGTTTGTCTGAGCTTATTTCTAAATCAGCTGAGCCCATTTTGACGGGATTTTCATTGGTAGATTGAATACTTTTAAGAAAGTAATTTAGGCTACTTTTTATATCCAAAAAATAACAAATTTAAACGCGAGTAACACCGCGAGGCATTGCTAATAAAAAGTACAATTATAAAGGGAGTGATACAAAATATACATAATAGTAAAAAAATATGGTCGGTAAAAAAATGCACATTCGGTTTGAGGATGATCCTTGATCTTTGTCCTTGGACCGACAGACGCCAACACGAGCACAGAAACTCAGATTAATAGACTTTCATATATGACTTTTGCCAATTCATTATAGGCGCATTATATTCGAGATCAATGCGCCATTTATGGTGTTTACTGCAGAGGTTTCTAGAAAAAGAAACTCAACGAAAATTATCTTTTAAACCGAACATATATTCTGTGATAATAAACGATAAATAAGGATTTCTACCGTATAGTGTTAGCATTGTTATAAAAATAAATGTTAATAGCTGTTTGACTATCAAAAGTGAAACGAAATTATAGATTTTCGTGTTCGCTGCTTATTCTGGAAAGTGGAAAGTACTACATGTAATATGTTTTTTTATATAATACAGTGCGTCCTGCTAAAGTGTATAGACTTTTTAGATATGGAGCCTTTTCTACCTTCCAGAATAGATCTCTACAGTTGTAATCATGCTTTTAATATTGGTCGTCTCTTGACACTGAATTCTATATGAGCGTCCAAGTGTGTCTGGCTTTCTCTCCTCTACTGTTTTCTTATGAGCGAAAGAGAAGCTATATCGCCAGTTTTCCTTTCTCGACGGCGGTTATACGTCACTGCGCATTTCTCTGGGTTTCGAGGTGGTTATATCAAATCAGTGTCGCTGTTACAACAGTGTCGTTTGCGTTTTAGGGACCATAGAGTGATATCTAAATAGTTATTAATTGGTTGTGAACCCTCAGGGAGGTGTGACTACTCGTGATTGTTCTATTTGTGTGCGAGCGATCGATATCCTCGCGATTTTTGTTTATTCATGAGGTAAGTTTTTTAAGATTGTCCTATATCTGTATTTATGTAAATTATCGTTTAATGATAAATTCTAAAACCAAAATATTAAGCGACGTTTAAACGTAAATGGGGAATGTATACAAGGAAGACGAAAAGATAGCAACGCGCTACAGAAACTTAACAAATATTTCCTACACTTAAATTTATTGAAGTGCAATTTTAAAGAATTTAATTCCGAATTATAAATAAAATTAACCATGTATTTTTACTTATTTTTAAATTTCAGAAATCTTCAATAAGCGAAGTTCCATGAAAATTTTAATTATTATTAAAGAATTTCTTGCGAGTGTATTACTTATATTCAATAGTAGCTGATGCCCCCGACTTCGTCCGCGTTTTTTATTTTTAAAATAGCCTATGTTTTTTTTAGGTTTAATCTATCTCCATACCAAATTTCATGGCAATCGGATGAACGATATAGCAGCCCATATAATACGAACAAACAAATATTGATTTTTATATATTATAAAATATGTCAAATTATTAAAATATCTCTAGAGAAATATATTCGATTCGAAACGATATTTTCTGAAATAATAATTAGACATAAATATCGTCACTTTGTATTCCTGACGGGGTAGTCAAAGAGGATTTAAACATTTCCTCTAAATAATATTATTTATACCGTGAGATAATCTGTGTAAAATTATATGTATAATACATACAATTAACACGTATTTACATAGGTTAACAACATTTAGTAAACATACTAAGTTAGCTTATGTTTACGAATTGACAAAGCCTTAAAATGTTATTATGCTTATTTTCAGACAGGGAGCGTGTCTTTGAAATGAAGCTCTCCCTGGTTTTTGAGCTTCTGTTAATATTTGTGCTTCTGGCATTTGCTGCGTCCAAGAGTGTCAGTAAGTATCGGTATAAACAGTTTTTTCGATCGCTCGAAACTCTCGCGCGATACATTTCATATATTATACCATAAATATGACAACCATTAAACATTTTTAGGAAAGCAAAAAAACAACAAAAAAGGCATACAAACGCGAAATGACGATGATAAGTTAGAAGACAATAACATTAACAAATACTGTAAATGCTCTGACAATTATTGTAATTGCTGCAGGGATTTCCAATTGCCTGTTGTGAAACTGGACGGTCCAGGTCTGTATTCTTATTACTATTCTAGACTTTTTTTATTTCATTTATTACAACTAAAGATATTACAATATGAAGTCAAAAGTTCAGTAGGGCACAAACGTCATAAAGTTTTTTCAGCTACCGTTACTATGTTTCAGATATTCAAAACTTATTGATAACTATTTATATTTAAATAATAGAAATATAAATACTCTGTATATTACATTAATAACGTGATTTCAAACTTAGCGTAGATTTTTATTATGGGTACCATACAATGGAATGGGAGAAGCATTTACTAACGCTTAAACTACAAAATGGTTTAGAAATATTGGTTTTCCAATTGATCTGATCGAGAATCGAAGCCAAAACTACTACCGCTAATGTCTCCAATAGATGTAACACATCATATTACACATTTAAGTATTTAAATCGATTCATTATGTAATCATCACTTACACATACAATACGTACCTTCGTATTTTCCTGCTTCGATATATATATTCGTCTCTTTGAAATTGGTGTATACTTATGGTTTTTTTGACATTACTGAATTACACGCATAATGATCGTAAAACATTTTTCACGTAATTTAAACAAGCTTGTAAATAAAGTATTGTAATTAAAATATACACCTAAGATAAAAATTTTAAGTTAAAAATTAGCTTTTTGATCAGTGAACATGTAAAAATTGTTTAATATATTCAATTATGAAAGGCAGTTCTAAAATATATACATACATATATTTTTTTAATATGAAACAAAGGTAGTAACTAAGCACACGGCACGTTTACCGTAGCTTATGGACGTTTGCAACACTAGGGCATGACTCGTATGTTGAGCCCTCTAAAATTATACCTATTAGTATCTATAGCACAGAGATTAATTACTGAAACACGGTTAATATATTATTTTCTAAATCCTATGCTTCTTTAATTTTTATTCGATTTCAGGATGTGCGCGGCTAATGTATTTGAATGGTGACAAATTGTCTGTATCATTGAGTTTTGGAAAGAGGGTCATCGCTAACCGGACTCTGTCTAGTAAGTACTAGGTTTGTTTTTATTTATTTCTCAAGCACGACCGCTATTAGACATGTGCCTTCACAAACTACTTTCTAAAGGGACCAGTTTCTTTAGGTTTATTAGTTTTAGCACATTTATATTACTGGAGGTACTTAAAATTTTAAATATATTTATAGATATAAAGATAATGTCACGCAGATTTTCAAACATTAATAATAATTACTTTTTGTAGGTCGGAAAGCCAGTCCCGTATGTATGCCGTTGCCTGGTGGCCTATCTAAGTTTTGCGGACGAGTGTACAATATTGGTAGAGCTGGTGAGGAATTTAGAGCTTGCCTCGGCTTAGAACTTCAGTCAAAAACCAATGTGGAAGCTGCAGTAAGAGTTTCGTGCTTCAAGTTTGGTTCTAGGGGTGTTACTTCCGAGCCAGCTGACCCACTACCGCTTATACCTCAAGATGAAAAGAATGATGACGACGATGATGACGATGACGATGATGATGACGACGACTTCGATATTGATGACGATGATGATGATGATGATGGTAAGATATTATGCAGTGATGAAATAAATAACACCGTCTTTATTTTGGATTTCCACCTTGTCAACGACAACTTGTCAAGGCAAAATAATCGGACCATCTATCTACTAATGACTTATTTTGAGCTTATTTACATATAGAAGCGTCAAAATAACGCTAGGGTCGTCTGGTTTTAAACCAGTCCCAAAGTAAAAAGGTAACATTTGACATCTTGCTATGTTGTTAATTTGTTTACACCTACGTACATAAATAAAAAGAAAAATTTGCATGTGTTAGATAATGAAGTAATATATTATATCTATGTAATAATATATATCTATATAATCATTATCATTATCATTATCTAACACATGCATAATATGTAGATCTGGATATTCCATGAGGCGAAATAATTTAGTAGAAGTTTTTAATACTCGTAGACGTCGTTACTATATCGATTTTAATGATATAACATAAATATTTCAGGTGATCTTGACGCAGTCAATGACGTAGAAAGTGCCGATTATACAGGTTTCAGTCTTCTGGGAGAAGATTTATTGGGAGATCTGTTTGGTTCGTCAGGCAGTAAAAAGTCGAATAAACATAAAAAGAAACAAGCTCCACCTCCTTCTACCACCACCACAACGACAACGAGACGACCACGACCTTCTCGACGTCCAACTAGAAAACCGGCTACTAGGACGACAACTCCCAGAACTGCCCCTACTAGAACCACCACTGTTAAAGTTCGACCGGTAAATAGAAGACCAACACGCAGACCAACAAGACGACCTGGAGGTAGACCACGCCCATCTAGGAAGCCTGTAAATGTTACTTCAACTGAATCACCATTGACTACCTCGTCGACGACTTTGTCAACAACTCCCTCCACACCAGCTTCAACAACAACGACTACCAGTACAACTGTTAATCCTACTAGCTCCGAAATAATAACTACCGCGCGTAGTGCAACTGTACAGGCAGAAAATGATCAAAGCTTTGAACCAGTGGTAATTGTAACTCAGAAGTCCGTGTCAAGCGCAGAAGTAACAACACCAAAAACAGTATCTGATTTAGGAGATCCTGGTCTAGAAATGTCTCTAGCACAACTAACTGGCCAGCTATCAGTAATACCTGTAACACCAATTATCGCAACAAACTCTAAAAATACTGCTATGAGTTCAATTTCACAAAGTGTAATGAATTACGAGAAAGTCGAAACGATTACTCCCAAAATGCCATCTACTGTTTCTTTAACTACATCTTCTGAAGAAGGTTACAAAGATGACATGATAGAAATAGTGGAATCTCTAGATTCCCAATCTGAAGAGAATTCAGAGAAAGAAGTCAACACTGCTAAAGAGAGTCGTAAATACCATGGTAATAATCGTAATGTTGTACCTAGTGATAATTACGAAAGGGTTACCTCAACAAAAGATAAACATAAAAATAGTGAGTTTGATTTGGAAGATTTAGATGTTCTTAATTTAACCGGGATAGGTCAAAGTATAGGCCACCACTTAGGATTATTTGGGAAAAATAAACGACAAAATAAGATTAAAAATAATAAAGAGCGAGATATTAAAAAAGGTGGTGACGGCGACTACGAAGATTTACTTGGACTAGAAGCGCTGAGTGACACATTAGGATTTATGGAAAACAATAACAAAAATAAAGTTAAACGGGGTAGAAGAAGACAAAATAAAATGATGCGTGGTGAATGGTCCGAAGTATAACCTTTAAAGTCTCATTAGTTTAGGTGTTACCTATTTATTACAAATGTAAATACCTAGTGATATATTTTGAAACTATTTATTTCGACTGAGTGAAAATAAAATAATTGTAACATACAAAAGTCTGTTTAATTTTATTAACATTAATTACAATCATGCTAATTACAAATACCCAGCAAAATACGAACGATAGTTTTAAACGAATTTCGTGATATAAAATACCACAATATACTTAACAAATGTAATATGATTCACTCAAAATTTTATAGAAAAAAAAAATATATATTATTATAATAAATTAGTCCATAATTATTAAAGATTCATTTCACCAAAGAAATGGTGATAGTTTTGTATCAAATCAGCCTAGTAGGTACTTTTAACACCATGACAAATTCAATACTAAAATTTATGTAATCACTATTTATATGCTTATTCTTATTCTATTTCATAGGTGTATGGTGTGTAATGTATGATCTATGTCAATTGTTACAGTTATTTCCGTAAATGTGACAGTTCATATAAAAAAGTTATATTTGTGAGACATTATCATTAGTGTTGCTATAGTGTAGTACTTAGAAGAGTTGCTTGACCATATAGATAAAAATATAACTACTGAAATAAAGTTTCATTAAAGATATTATCATCTCTTCCGCACGCTTATTACCTAACTTGCAGTGAGCATGCTACAGCCAAATATCGCGCGATATCTGCTGTCAAAACGAGAATTTCTATAATGTAATTTGTATAGAGGCGCTATCTACGCGAAAAGTGCATTTTACGGTCATAGCGCAATAGACGCTCGTACATGGTACCAATTTTTTATTGCAATTAGTCACCGATCGCGCAAATCGCCAATCGCGTGTCTGTCTGCAAATTTTTAGGTAATGCCTAACCCGTCGGGTTGCAATTTACATATTTGCATTGTATTTTTAAGTTTGTAATCAAATAATTATTATTATTGATCGTCATCTAAAATGTAAGGACCGCGATACTTGGCTCTTCGTCCTCTCTGACTACCCTGTTAGATATAGAGCGCGAAAATAATAATAATAACAATTATTTTAATAATAACAAATATTTTTAATTGAATTTCAAATTTAAAAGTTGAATTATTATAGAGCGGAAAATTCGGACATTAATAGTATATATTATCATGGTAATATATGTAATATTATCAAGGAAATATTTATTTCACAAAATTACTGACATATCTGGTTTCGCTTTGCAGTCTATGTACACAATATTGTTAGAAGTCAAGGTCTAATTTTATTACTCCTCGTTGCTCTATCCAACCCGAATAGGAAATAGCGTGAAGCTGTATGCATAAGTACATGTGAAAAAATATTTCGAAGTTCTGTTTTTGGTATTTCGATATTACGTTGTACATCGAGACAATAGTAGTTTAATACTACAAATAATTGTTATTTTTTACGTAATTCATGTATATTAATAATTATAAATATTTTAAGCCGGTATATAATACAGAAAATTAAGTTTCCATTTATGTGAAGCGCAGAACCAAAATTCTGTAATGAACGTGAACAAAACTTTTTCAAAAAGTAAATTACTCATTTTTATGTATTTATTACATATACAGAGCGAAAGTGAGTGGTAAAAGAAGCCAAGGAAGACCAAGGCTGACTTATGAAGATCAAATAGCCAGAGTGTTAGCAGACGGAAATGTCAAAAGCACTCGCATACCTAGGCGAAAATGTGTGAGGAGAATGATGAGATTTGAGGAAGCGAAAGAGGTGTGTAAGGACCGCGACTCCTGGCGCTCCGTCCTCTCTGACTACCCCGTTGGGGACACAGCGTGAAGTTATGTTATGTTATGTTATTACATAGTAAGCGAAATGCTCATCACAGGATATTTTGGGAACTGTCCGACAAGTTGTTTAATGTTTTTCTTTTTATAAAAGACATAGTATTGTTTACATTACATTAAAAACAATAATTGCGTATGTTTAATATTGTGTAATAGAACAGTGATGCTTGCTTATCAGCGATTACCATATTATATCAAAATAGTAAATTCAAATCACGCATCACATCGAAAGTAAGAATTATGAATGTCTGTTGAAGTTTCAGCTTTCTCTGACAGTGTCATTAAAATTTAAAACTTGTTTCTCATATGCTCAGTGACCGTGTAGACAAAATAAGTATTGGAAGTTCGTGTAGTCGACAGCAGTTAAATACGTGGTGGTAACTTGCTTCACCTACAATTGGAACTGGAAAGTCAGGCACAACTGTACAAATAGATTTTAATTGTAGATGCTTTCTCTTTCGCAATGTCGAAGATAAACATTTATTTAATATTTATCTACTGTTTTTTTCAATGGACCGATATTAGCTACGGTGAGCATCTTTATTCAGAAGTACCTACTTAAACTAATGAGTTCACAATTTCATTACATTTTTATATTTATAGGAGAATTAATTTTAACAAAAGATAAAGCATATGATGTTATCGACTTTAAAGTACCTCAAGTAATTTGGAAAAAAGCTTTACAGCCGACGCCCGTATTAAGGTCTACTGCTGCTATAGTTATTCCTATTCATGTTTCACAAAATCAAGATAATGAGGTAGAAGATGATGACGAAATAGAAGAGACAGTTACGGAACAAAACGAAGTTGAAGAAACAACAATAATTGATTCCAATGATGAACAAATAGTTCAAGATGTTGTTCAAGGTTCAATAAGTACTGCTACCCCAGCAATAATTAACACTACACAGAGCCCGGCACTTCAAGATGATGTGACTAATACTACGTCACCTGAGCAAGTTGATGGTCAAGTTATACGTTTTCCTTGTTCTTGTAGAGGAGGTCAATGTGGCTGTTGTACGGGAACAATATTAGAAAGACTCAGAATGAAAGCTTGTGGAAATATATCCTTCATACCGGAAGATTTTGTTTTTGACGTAAGATTAAGCGTAAATAACAGAACTGTTGTAAGACGTAGAGTTTCGGGTAATGTTAATTAATATGAATTTAGGTACTTTTACTTTTACCCTATAAAAAAAGCTTAGTAGGTATTAATTTTTATCGTTACATTTTTCAGCTAGTGATCCTCCACCAATATGTTTTAACCCAAGAAGAGCTCCATTCGTACAAGTTTGTGCAGAAATCTCCAATATTCGCATTAGGAACAGAAATGCGTATGCTTGTTTAGACATCAACGCGGATATTGCCGATTTCCCTATTTACTCGGCTTCGTTTAGATGTTTTAGGTGAGAGCTTATAATTGCTATTATTATTATTAGACTTGTGGCCTAGACTTGTGTGTGGTGTGTGGTTTGAAGATTTTGTTTGTAGCCTGGCGTACTCAACGGTCAGTTTTCTTTTTTTTAAATAATTTAAAACTTACGCTTACGATAAAACCTACGTAAATCGATTGGAGACACAAATACGAACAAAAAATTACTAAAATTGATAGTAACCTTAGTTATTTTTTGTTTGCATAAGTGTCCCCAATCGATATACTCGTATATATAATACTACGTTACATAGTGCGCCGTCCTTTTCGAAAAAAATTAAAATGGCGGCTGATGAGCATGCCAAACTCTTAAAACTCCTTTAAACCTTTTTCAATTTCCAGTTTAGGTACTTCAGGAGTACAAACAGGCTTAAAACCTAAACCAATATCATCAGGACCAAAACCGGTCAACTTATTTGGGAATAATAATAACGACGACGACAGAGGAAGTTTTCTTGAAAACGCTGCTGGTGCTATCTTTGGTGGAGGTGACGGCGGCGGCTTCTTTGGACGGCCTGGAGGTGGAATATTTGGAGGGGGTTCCGACGACGACGACGGGCCACTTGATGTTATAGGCGATGCAGTTGGAGATTTCTTTGGAAGAAAATTTGACTAAATGTGATAAATAGTAATATTAATGTCATTGTAGTTACAGTTGTCTAATTTAATTTATTTATTTAAATAATATATTTTTAATTTATTTTTGATTATAAACTTAAGTAAGTATTTATAAACAAAAGTTTTTTGTATTATTTTATGTGAAGTATAAAAGTTTAGAATATTATATCTAATGTAGTGTGAAAGTGTAATTTATAGTGCCGTTTTTACTTTGTTGGACCGGTTCAAATCTGTGCAAGGGAATTGGAGCGTTATTCATACAGATACTGCCGGTACAGCTTCTCGTCGCTACTGAGGCTTAATTATAATGAAAGAGAAGTTGCTAGTCTTTCTTCTAATCACACTGGTGGTATCCGGGATAAGAGGAGAGAAAAATGGTTAGTAACTATTTTTTTAATTTCTTAGTAAAAGTATTAGACATTTTTTTGTAATCTTATTAATTTTGTTATTATTTTAGTTGCGCGTGTAGCAGAAACTCAAATAAATAGAACAAATACACAGATTGTAGAAAATATGGAAGTGCCCGACAGTTCCGTATTGTTGCTAGATCGATTTAATTTGAGAAAACTGTCAACTATTGCCTATTATGGAAGACAGATTCCCGATTCTGATAATTCAAGCAGTGAAGCACCTTCTAGACGTTGTTCCTGTGCATTAGGCGTTTGTAAATGTTGTACAGGCTATGTACTTGATTTATTCAATCAAAAGGCTTGTATGAAGGTCACGTACCATCCCGGCGACTTCGCTTTCGATGTTGCTATGTCAATGAACGACAGGATTCTATATGAAAATTCTTTATCAGGTAAGAAAATGAAATGTAAATAACGAAAAAAGTACATATTTAATTGTAATTTAGTAAGTAGTGGGCGTTGGTTCGTTTCAAAAGCGTTACTACGTATGTTACAAGAGTTTCTTTTGACTAATAAATCATGTAAATCAATTTATCATTTAATAGCGGAACTATGCATTACAATGAGATATTTGTATTAAGTATGTACGACAACGTACTGTAAGTTGGAATGTAAAAAATACTTTATTTCAGGTAAGAATCCCAGGCCAATGTGTGTAAGTCCTCCTAGATTACCTAATTTGAAAGTATGTGCGAAATTCTACAACGTTTTTTTTCCTGGAAGAAACTTTCACTTTTGCTTAGCAATGAATGGACAATGGAGACAGTTTGAAATGTTTAACTTTGCTTTTGACTGTTTAAGGTTTGCATAATTTCTTTGTTTTACAAAATTTTCATATTTAATTAATGTTATTAGCGTATACAATAGAAAAAATGTGATTTCTTTTACAGAATGGGTGCAAATGGTGTGGCCATGATAAAACCTGAAGACAGCGGTGGTCTACCAGTGCCTAACCCTCAAGGAGGAGTAGATGCCGTAATCGACTCTGGAGACGATGACATAGAAGATTATGATGAGAATTTAGTACGATCATTGTTTGATATTTTTGATGAAGATGATTGAAAACATTCTATTAAATTTATGCCAAATATTTGAATTAGTTTATATTAAGGACTTTTTAGTAATTACAAGTGTATTGAATTGTAATTAAATTGTATTGACTGCTCGGACTTCATATATTATGATTTATGACTTACATATATTGATATATTTTATATGAGTTCTTTTATTTTTATTTAGACATCTAATTTACCATTTTACGAAAGATACCGTCGGATACGAATTTGACAGTAATTTTATATATAAATAGTGTGAAATTGAAGATAACTGTATTTATCGATGCTGGTTCACCCGTATACCAATACGTATGCGCATGAGTTTCTCTCTAGAAAGTCCCGCAATTCAGTTGCGTTCGTTCGTCGCACAACTTGCATACAAATAGTTTAACTTGAGCCTTAACTATTCGTATTGACTCGTTATTGACGGGTAGCCATTGGTATGGTGTCTCTAGAGGCAAACACAATTGAATAACAGTTTTGAAATATTATACATAGTAGCAAATATTTGAAAGTTTAGCTTAAAAAAATGAGAATGAAGACAAAAGAAGCATCCGTATTATTGTTTTTGGTTGTGTGTTGTGTGTCTCTTTTTACAGGTGAGTATCTTTTTTTATAGTTTTGAAATTTTGTAGTTTTACGAAAAAAGTGAAACTCCACCTCAACTAACTATTAGAGAATCTGAGACCATTTGCTACTGAGAAAAAGGGATCAGGTTCTAAAGTTAGTACCTAATTCATATAACTTTTCTGGATCTGATGCGGGTATTCCTTTAAGAAAAACGTGTGACTTAAGCGTTAGCTGATAATTGTGAATTAATCAGTAATATTTTGTACCATAGTAGTGTTCGTAAAAATGTACAAAGTTTTAAATACAGTTCTTCAGTTTCAGGAACGGGCGCGAAATTTTCAAAAATTTTTAGCATTGGAAAAGTTATGGATGTAACAGATTTCTCTATTTACTACAACTTAGATTCTAATCAGGTATGATAAATAATTCTATATTCTTGTATTGAAGACTAATGTTGAATAGGAGTTATGACTTCAAAACTTATATTTTTAAACAACACCTTTACTTTATTTCTTCTTCCGAAAGATTCTATGACTTCATTTTAAGCGAAAAGAATACATTTTGAGAATCTTGGATATGATATTTCGTTACCTTTAAGATTAGTTTATTGTTTGTATCAATTCATTTATAATAATATTTAATTAAATTAAGAACGGAAGAATGATATGGTCGGTACTTTCTAAGTAATAAGTAATAAGCTATGTACTCAGAATACAGACTGACCTACCTACAAATAATGGTTAAGAACGTTAAGAACCATGCAAAGTACAGAATTATTCATTTGTCTCCATATTTGGAGAAACTTACTTAACGTCACTCCGGACGTAGTTCATAGTAGGTACTTCTGATTAAATATAACATAAAATAATAATTATTAAAATTAATTTTAATACTTATTATAAAATTACCAACGAAAAACCAAGCCTTCTAAATTTATCTGTAAGCAAAAAACTCAAATTTTGTGAAAAAAAAATTAAATTAATATTTTCCAATAAAATTCCAAAGCGTAAAACAAAAACGCCGCACAAATCTCGCGTAAATGTTTTGTATCTGATAATGTATAATGTACGTATAACATAGTATTCAAAAAGTGTAGGTACATTACGAATAAGTAATTACTTATAAATGTTTAACTGCTGATAAAAGATCTCTTCTCGAAAATGAATTGAGGAGTGACTAGACGGGCTATATTCCATCACACAGTTCCAATGCAGCTTCAGTGAGGTTTGTAGGACGTAGGCTAGTGGCCAATCTGTTGTCAAAGTTTTTAAGCCGCCCTCATATATAGTACATATATAGACTCGATTTTGCCAAAACGTCATAGTATAACTATTGTCAACACTCAATAGCTCAGACTTGCCAATAGTTCAACGTGAAAAATGAAATAATCAAATAAAACAACTCGATATTGATGTCTTTATAATATACTTATGAAATAAGAATAGGATCCTACTCACACCTAACTTCGCTTCAAATTACTGTTCATTTTTTGATGTTATTGTACTATTAGCAAAAACGAATTGATGAAAAACCTCATGAAATTTTTTCAATCTTTTGAACACTATGTAAATTAAGTACGTTAAATAAAAATGTCAGTACGAGATTTTCATAGTAATATCGTTATTTTTCAATTACGGAACTTAATTTTACTAAAACGTAAAAATTACTATTACTACTAGTATAGGTAGGTAATAAAAGGTAAGGTAATAGGTACAAGTACTTATTAAATTGAGATTTTTTTATTATTTTCTAAGTTTCTTATTGTAGATGTTATGTTTTTGTTTACCCTGCACAGAACTGTGAAGTTACATTTTATTTTCCAGTAGTACAGTGTAGGAAAAAAATTAAAATAACTTTTAGATTGTGCCAATAGCATACAGAATGTAAAACTCACAGTACCTACTATTCTTATTTCAAACTCATAGTACCACCCATCAGGTAGGTCGTGCACAATGTTTCTCAACCTTATTAAACGTATTAAACACGAAATATTACTATGCTTTGGACACTTCATTGTTTTATTTTGTCAGATATTTTTTGTTTTAATTTTCAGACAATAAGAAAAATGATGCCTCGTCCTTGGTATAAACCGGGCTGGTTACTGAGATTGCCATTTACAGGAGGGCCATGTAAATGTGATGGACTTGTATGCAAATGTTGCACTGGTGTGCGAATACAGTCACTCAATTTTGACAGGAAAAGTGAGTATCTATACCACCGGTGAAATACCACCCTCTCACAGAATATCGACGTGAAACAACAGGATCTATTACTGTTGTGTTTCGTTCGGTCAGTGAGCGTGCCGGTGGCCCATCTCCCCCCTCCCCCTCCTTTCCCTCCTTTCCTTGAAGGCCGGCAACACATCCGTGATTCTCCGGACGTTACGGGTGTACATGGGCGGTGGTGATCACTTTCCATCGGGTGACTCACTTGCTCGTTTACCCCTTTTTATAATAAAAAAAAAACGATTTGAAGTACTATACAGAAGTTGTTCTTATCGGGTGCAGAAAAGGATTTTGCGGGGTCTTCGTCAAATCTGTTATAATTATTGTTTTCTCACAATAACCAAAATGCCGATTCTATCAACAAACTGGGAATGCTAAATAATTGTAAACCATTTAAACGGCGGCCTTAAATTAAGTAATATAGACCGCAAACAAATCCAGAGACGAGTGGTTAATTTGCATATAATTTTTAGCTATCTTCGGTCTAAGGCTTTTCAAGGCTATTTTTAAACTTTTTGATTGATGTATTTCGTCTTTTAAAGAAGGATCCTCAATACCTGAATTCCAGAGATCAAACTCGGACAGTCACTCAGCATCCAATCCAGCATACATCGAGCCTTATGGATCTTTAAATATCTACTTCTTGTGTTCATATATTTTCCTAATACATCATATATCAATATTTTATTTATTCATGTAAATAAAATACTTGATATACGGAAGTTCAATACCTTAAAATACGGTATATACATGTTAAAAAAAGCTTTCGTTTTCGACGATGTGTAGTATGTAGGGTAAAAGCCGTATAGTTGCCTCAGTCGGATACATGCCCCGGTTTTGAATACACTATGTTAGGGATGTTGGTGCCGTTAGAGCTTTACTATAATTAGAAGTGCCCCTCCCGCAGGCCTCAGTGCCATGTAAACCGTCGGAGTAGGCGAACGCATTTTGTTCGTGTGAGCTAAAATCTTCCGCGGCAAAAATTTGACGGGTGTTGAAATTATATTGGTAAGTAATATCTATTGAATATTTTTTTTACTGATTGTGGTTTCAGTCAACTTTTTGTTTCTTTGCATGCATTAGAGTTTAAATTACAGTGTTTATTACGTTTTATTGTTGAATAGTTTTTATTTATTTTGCAAATAAAAAGGGCCAGTATCCGTATCAAAAAGGATAGACGCCCTATCTACTTTTGCGGATAGTTGCTCTAGGGGCAACTATCCGCAATTATAAATTCTTTAACTAGCACAGACAGATTTTTCCTTTTGGCGTTTTTTCCAACTTATTGTTGGAATAACGGAAACTCAGATTAGGACAATGAGAAAAAAAGAGATGAATCACAGAGCCAAAATCTTGAAAAAGAAACACCATCAAAATTTTTACATCAATCATCTCCTATACCAAAAATACCTCTGAGCATGTCTAAAAGGGTTAAACAATCTGCAGAAGTTTTAAACTCCTACGATAAAATTGTCCAGATGTTTAGTTTTAATAGAAATAAATATGTAACTGTTTCAAGTGTCCATTCTAGATGAGCAAAATGCCTCGCAAGTATAAACGAAAACCAGGCGTGGTGCCGCGCCACATCAGCTGGACAGAAGACAGTTTAGCACTTGCGTTCGAAGAACTAGATAAAAAACAAAAAAGAATCAACGAAATATCTCGAATTTACGGAATATCCTCTCGAACCTTAAGAAGACGCTACGAAAAGAAAAACCAGCAACTGCTAAACCAAGGTATGACTTCGATTTAAAGTTGTATGCTTTGATATTAAAAAATTCTATCTACATACCTACTTATCTGACCTAATTTTATTTTTTATCACTTCTAGGAAAATACCCTGTCCTTGGCTTTGATAACGAAAAAAGACTGGTTGGTCATATATTAAAGCTCGGAGACGCAGGATTTCCTCCTGAAAGAAGTACAATTCGCCAATTAGCTTACCAGTTTGCCGAAAAGATGGGGTTGAAACACAGCTTTAACAATGAAACCAAAACGGCTGGACCGCAGTGGTTAAAAAGCTTTCTTGAAAGAAATCCTGAAATAGTTTTGAGACAAGCTGAGGGTTTGTCAATTGAAAGAGCGAAGGGTCTCAACAGAGCAGAAGTTGCGAAATTTTTTGATCTACTCACAACTGTCTTAACTGAGAATGATTTGTTGGATAAACCGGATAGAATTTTTAACATGGATGATACCGGAGTCCAACTCAATAATAAACCCGGCAAAGTATTGGCTAAGAAAGGTGCTAGAGCAGTTAAATCACTTACTTCCGGTGAAAAAGGAGAAACGATTACTGTTGTTGCTTGTTGCAACGCTATCGGCAATTTCCTCCCACCAGTTCTGATTATCAAGGGAGTAAATAAAAAACCAGAATTCGAAGAGGGACTTCCGCCTTGTTCCAAAGTTTACATGCAAAAAAAATCGGCATACATTTCCTCAGACCTTTTTTATAAATGGCTGACTGAACATTTTATTCCATACAAACCGCCAGGAAAGGTATTACTGATTTTAGATGGTCATTCATCGCACTCAAGTGCTGTCAATATGCTAGAAACTGCTCGGGACAATGATGTCGTATTACCTTGTTTACCTAGTCACACTACTTCTGCTTTGCAACCTTTAGACATATCAGTATTCGGACCGTTTAAAAAATATTATTATTCTGAGACAAACAATTTCATGCGCACCAATCCACAAAAAAAACTGAACCGGTATAATTCAGGTCAGCTAATAGCCAAGGCGTGGATTCGAGCAGCTACTCCCGCCAATGCGATTAGTGGTTTTTGCGGCAGCGGAATCTACCCAGTCAATCCAAATGCTTTGTCTGACGCTGAATTTGCTATATCAGATATTGCATTGAGGGAACTTGCGCAAGAGCGAGAGTCTGATTCTCTAAATGATCAAGTACCAAACGTTTCTAGAGAGCCTGCGTCAGGAGAGCACTCACAATATCCTGTGCAAAGTCTTGCACCGTATAGGAGAGACCAAGTGACTTCCCTAGGCATACAAGTACCGGGCGTTTCTGTAGAACTTGCGTTACGTGAACGCGTACAGGAATCTGGGTCTGATCAAGGTCTTGCGCTAAATCAGCGGAACGAAGTGCCTCCACTAGGCGATCAAGTCCCAAGTGATGCTGATAAAAACCAACTAGAAACTGTCTTAATTGAGGCTGAGCAGAATAGCGAGAACCAAAATGACACGCCACCTAGGCCGTCTCCAAGCCTTTTGAATATTTCTCAAGACTGTTTAGCCCTAAGAGATATCGACATTGAAAATTACATCTTTGATTGTACTGATTTATCGTTGCCGTCGCTGATATCTTTAAATGAATCACAGAGCCAAAATCTTGAAAAAGAAACACCATCAAAATTTTTACATCAATCATCTCCTATACCAAAAATACCTCTGAGCATGTCTAAAAGGGTTAAACAATCTGCAGAAGTTTTAAACTCCGACGATAAAATTGTCCAGAAGAAGAATAAAGAAAAAAAAATGAAGAAAACAAACAAAATAACGGAAACTCAGATTAGGACAATGAGAAAAAAAGATTTTAAGACTACGAAAAACAAACCAGCTGGTAGCAAGAAAAACATTGTGAAGAAAAGAGGGCAATCGCAAAAAAAGAAAAATAACAAAAAACATATGGATATTACTAGCAGTGAAACTGAATCTGATAACAGATTTTATTGAACTGAACAAAGGAAGAGCTTTAAGGAAGAGAAAAATACAAATTTACAATTCTGACAGTGAAAATGACGAAAATGTTGTAAGTTCAAAAACATCTAAAGGAAAAATCACCGAAGGAATACTAAATGAAAGGAAAAAAGACGAAAAGTCAATAAGAGATACTGAAGAGATATTAAAAGGGCAAAACGTTAATTCGAAAATAGAAAATACGAATAAAAAAAATTCAGTTGAGATTATTGCGCAGAATGTTTTGACAATTATAATTTTACTAAATCGAAATCAGATTGGATTCAATGTGAGATGTGTCGAATGTGGTTACATGAAAGTTGTACAACATTCAAAAACCATTGCATGAGATGTGGAAAGTTAAAAACCCTTGCTTCTGGTGATAATTTATGCTAAAGTCAAATTCTATTTTTAAGATAAATAATAATATATATATATATATATATATATATATATAACTAACTTAAAGTTTGGAGACTATTTTTGTTACATTTTTTTATAGTTTATAACATTAAAACTAAATACTATTTAATAATGTTGATTAATATTTTGATTAGTACGTAATAAAGGATCTCAGTAAATAATAAAGACTGATTACTTAAATTGATATAAATTTGTTTCTATCTAAAAAATCATAGAGGCGTCTATCCCCGCACGAGGCAAGTATCCCCCAAAGTATTTGTAACGTTAGGCTACTATCCGCTACAGTAGGCAACAATCCCTTTTTTTAGAGGTCAAATAAAACGGAATTTACTCAAGACCAATATCAATTATGTTTACAAAAATAGGCTACTATAAAAGATCAAAGACCAATGTATTGATATACACGTTGCATTCTTCTTAGTACATACATACTTTTTAATAATATCGCTTTTTTGAAAAGTGGGGCAACTATCCGGGTTTTACCCTATGGGAATTTTTCGAATACTACTGACCGAATAAATGTGCAGTTTTTTAATAGAAAACTTGTGTGTCATAGGTAAACTGTCACAGCTACTCGTAACTTTCGTTCGTGGTATTTTATTCGTATTTAGTTGTACCTTTGATTTTATAGTATAAGCGTAAAAAATATTTCTTCTTTGTATATATTATTTCCTTATAATATAGCTGTGATAGTATATCCAATTATGGTCTTTTTGTACCTACTTACCTGTTACGTCTCTCCATAATGCTCCACTCGGTCTAGGTTTCCTGCATTTTACCTACCCAAGATTAAGAGTAGAAGGCCAGGGCAATGATATATTCCGCCTGACGTACTAGGCGATTCAATGTCGACCTTTGAAGTCTTAGTTGATCGGAGGGAGGATTCCCGATCGTTCAATTTATATGCAGTTAGGACGTTTCATTGCCTTGCATTATCTTCCGTGCATATTTAATTTTTTTACTTTCAGCATGCGTAACTCTTACTTATGAGCCCACAGAATCTATGATAAATATGGAGGTTCAGATGAATAACGCTAGTGTTTACAGAAACACTTTTTCAGGTAAAAACAACATCGTAATTTTTTTAACATACGTACCTACTTATTAGACATATGTATATGAAGTTGATGAGAAATTCATCCACATTAATATTATACATGCGAAAGTCTGTTTGTCTGTTTATCTATTCGGCTTTCACGACTAAACCACTGGACCGATTTTGATGAAATTTAGAATAGAGTTAGATTAAACCCAGGGGAAGATATAGGCTACTTTTTTAAATTTCACATGGACAAAGTTGAAGATGTGATGGAATGATAGACGAAAATGTACGGTACAACAGTTAATACATACATTTTTTCTTCTAATTGTTGCACCAACTTTACCAATTATTGTTTAGTCTCCCCTAGTACATAATAACATAAAGGTTTATGTTAACCTCAAATCACACAAAATGCATTGTAATTCCTTATTTTAATGCTCTTAATTTTTAGCTAAATTCCTTTAACAATATTTTTGAGCGTTTATTTTTATTTCATACAAAATATTATTTTTGAAATAAATTTTCACCAGTCTGAATTCCATCTTTCGATATACAGGGTTAGGGGTGGCTTGCACCAACTATTTAAACTATGTATAAGGATTTAACATCTCGCTCGCACCAACTGTCAAGTCGTCGGTGCAATCTAGACAACTACACAGACCAAAGATAGGTCTGTGATTTAGCAAACACCTCATTTAATATTTTAATCGTTATGTAGATGAACGCAAAATACAACCTGACCTCTTATATAAGTATAATTTTAATTATGTGCGTTGTTTTATTTTCCAGCCCGCAATCCGCCGCCATTCTGTGTACCTATCCCAGTACCATATTTGCCTCCGGGATTGGTAGATATGTGCATAAGACTTTTTGACATCAATGTTATCAATCAAAAGCTACACGTTTGTATGGACATGGATACGAGAGTAGATAAGGCTCCCGTTTTGGTAATAGCATAATATTCAATTAACGTAATACATTCAGTGCTAGTGTAACAATCAGTGTTACTATACATTATTGTAGATTTTTTCTTCTCTCTTTTGGCAACTCATTTCACATTTATTAGAAATACCTACTCCCGCCATTCTTATATAAAAAAGTTGTGAATATCTGATATAAAACGTCTATCTTCCTGTTACTGAGTCCCTAACACCCCCCAGTAAAGCGATAGTGTAGACTTTACTGGAGTTAAAGAGGACTTCTTGGAAAAACGCAAAAACTTCAGTTGTAAATATTTATTCAAATTTTCGATTCTTCAAGATTGCATACAATTTTAGCGCACATTTTGAGTGTTATGAATTTTGTACTTTCAAACTTCCAAAGTGCAAAAAAATAGAAAATCTGAACAAAATGGAAACTTCACCTCTACCTTTCCCGCAGAAAAGTGATAGGTTTCCATTTGAACTTTAGCAATTAAAATAGTCAAAGTTGTCGTTATTTTTAACTCTGGCTGAATAAAACAGTGTTATCGTAAAATGAAGAAATGAATGCTTTGATGGTTCGGGACGAAAGAACGAGTGATGAAAGATTGATGAAAAAAATCTACAGAGTGAAAGTGAGTAGTAAAGTTAATAGCAGAAGTCAAGGACGACCAAGGCTGACTTATGAAGATCAAAAAGTCAAATTGTTAGCTGACGGAAATGTCAAAACACTCGGTAACCTGAGCGAAAGTGTGTAAGAAGAAGGATGAGGATTGCGGACGTGAAAGAAGTACATATTATGTAAGGATCGCGATACTCGGCGCTTCGTCCTCTCTGACTACACCGTTAGGGCTACAGCGTGAGGATATGTATGTATGTATGTGTGTAATAAATAAAACTAAACAATAATTTATAATATTATCTTAAATTTTTCAGGTATTGCATTTTGATTGCATGGATATGGGATTCAATGGAGTGAGTTTATCTAAACCAGGTGGTAGTAGTAATCAAACTAATACCTCTCCCGATATCGTTGGAACCATAACCGAAACAGAACCAACGCAACTTGGTAGTGACATTTATGATCCTGTTACAGAACACTTTCAACATGTATCACAAAATGTCTTTAATAACAGCATTAAATATATTTAAATAACTATCAATATGGTTTTCTTCTGCTGTATAAATTTCAGACTAGTAATTTATTAAAAGTAAATAGGCACGTGTTATGTACTAATATTTTCTTATTTGATTCATTAACTGAAATTACATTTCAACCAATGCAAACGAATACAAAAAAATTCATCAGTCTAAAACGGTGAACCCAGTTCCCAGTGAACAAACAACAAAACCTTTTAACTAAATATTTGACACACTAAATTGTTTATTTTTGTCTTTAACCCAATAAAAGATGAAATACCTATTATTCGATGAAAAAACTTTTCGTTCAATTGAAGTCAAAGAGCCAGAAAAAATATCAAAATTAACACCAATAACCTGATATCGAGCACACATTCTGTAAAGAGGCCTATAAAGTCCAACATTAGTACTACTACTAGTCTGTTCCGCAAGTTCAAAATGGTGTTCATTCTTGATAAAGGTCCTAAATATATGTGCAATAGCTCATTGGACTCGGAAGGACGTCTAGAAAATTGTATTTTAATAATTTTACAGCACATAAAAAATTGTAAAAGTAATTAACAAATAACGATGATTTAGTTCTTCGCCTATATTTCAAAAACCATTAACTTTTGAGAAATTCAAAAAAAAGATTCTTAAAGAGGAGGAAATTTTCTAAAAAAACCTTTACCTCCCGAAACTTTGTCTTTATTATTTATAATTTTAATTTAACGCTGAAAATAGGACTCCTCGCGGCCGGTATGACATGGGCGCATTGCCGCTGAAGAGAGTATACCACATAAAATATTTTTTTTGTAGTATTAAATATCAACATTAAAATTTGAAAAAATTGTGGTGCACAACAATTAGAGTTTAGGGTTTAGGCGTTATAAGCTGATGGGATTCGCTACACGTCGAGAAACAACACATTGACTTAGACCTCTCGGCATTAGACACCCAAATCTCTGTTGCTGGTCGGGTTTGGAGGTTATGGGGTTTTGGGATGATCGGATTATGAGATTATGGGGTTACGTGGGTGAAGATGCTTGGGGATTAAATAGTTTACGTGTTATGGGGTTTCTGTGCTTAATTTTTGAGATTATGGAAAATTCTGACTTGACGGGTTGAACTGACCGCGGATTCGATTCAGCGACCCCAAAAAACATAAGGTAGGGTAGGATAGGTTCGGTTTCTGGAAGTATTTTTTAAATTTTTTTTGTGGAGCTGTGTAACTAACATTTTGCTTCTTTGCTTTTAGCTAAAAATTTATTTTTAACAAGATCACGAGATAAAAGTTTTTTATTTTGTTTATTATAATTTTTTAAAGTTAAAAAATGAAATATCAACAAAATGTTGTTAAAAATTTTTTTTAATTAAATGTTATGTTATTGCTGTTATTGCGTCTAACAATGGCATTAAGTAACGTTGAGATATTTTTCTTACGTCATTTCTTGACTAATTGTTTATAAACAGACAAGCTTAATATTAAAAACATTTTTTTTACTATTTTGTTGTCATGGCAAAATAATGATTTAAAAAAGTTTTTCTTATAAAATAAATTTTATTGTTAAAAATCGTTTTTTTTTTAAATATTTCCATCGTTTAAATAATTAGTCAAGAAATTATTTTTTCTTTAGAAATCATAATTGCATTTCTCAATAGGTTAGAAAATAATATTTTTTTTATCAATACTTTGATTGTTCAATATGTTTACAATTTTCTCTATCTACCCATCTACCCCCGACATTCGTAAATAACTTTTATTCCTCCTACACACCGCACTCAGTATCCACACGTTTAACCGGATGCGACAAACGAGGCTTTGTTATTTGAAACAATGGATTCCACCATTGATAAATTGTATCCATTTTTCCGATCGAAATTTTTGCGTCTCTTGATTTCCATCACTTCACGAGCGACTCTCGGATAAAAGTGGCGTTCAATCCAATGATTGATATCTAATTGGAGAATATGTTCCGCTAGTGCTGGTTTGGTTGTTTGTCGGTTTTTACAGCTTGATGTGTTTCTCAATCCTTTCAGCAACAGTCCATTTATTTTAGTCAAAGTATGAACTACCGCTGCTACAATCTATTTTCTAAATACCTGGTGTCAGCAACGACAAAACATCCTTCGATATGTCTACTATTTTGTTCACCTTATTTCCAAGTTACATATATACTTATATATATACCTAAAGTATGTCCACAGTGCGGATGAAATAGTTTTTTTTAAATCCAACCAATTTTAACCATAACTCCTTCACTGGGTATGTAGGTAGGTTGTCTGCTCACCTCTAGATGTCTGTACTTCTTTTTAGATCGCCTTATTCATCGGTTCATTTGATAATCGTTCCTCGTCATTACCTTAAATCGAGCTCCTGTTCCAGATGTTCAAGGTCACACAAATCATACGCTCTGTTCTTTAGTGACGTTACAACTATATGACTTAAAACATATACACAAGTCTAACGTGCCTTTCACACAAGTCTATCGTGACTCAAATTGTATTTCCCACTTTGCTCAGTCCCACGACAATCGTTATTTGACGAATTTATTTAAGTTCATTTTATTTTTATTGTGAAAAGTAGGTAGCCTCAAACCCCAATACAAACAAAACTGCTTAGTGAGCGCGGTACTGTGCTGACCTTGAAAACCGGCGAGCGCTAAAGGAAGGAAAATGATAGATAGATATATTTATTTCATATTATCAATGTCAGTTTTACAAATGTTATAAAATGTCAAAGCATAACATAATCGTCAAAAACAATAGGAACATAATATTAAAAAGTAAAATAAATTTAAATTCAAATGTAAAATAAATGTCATAAATGTCAAATATATAAAAAATAAAATATCAATTGTAGATATACAAATATGTATTTTACAAATGTCAAAAATTTAAATATTCATTTGTTGAATAATATTCCTTATCCAATAAAAGGTCTTTCAGTCGGCGATTAAACGTTTCGTCAATTTTTTCATCTTTTAAGTCGGCGGGTAGACGCTCATAATAAGTAGGCCCTATCACGCGGGGATTTTTTGTTGCCAACTTCGTCCTCCGTGGAACATTTTCTAATCGTCCTACATATCTGAGCGCGTGCCCGCCACCTGTTCGAAGAGTGAATTTGGACAAGTTGTGCCGAACGTACATAATAATCTGGTACAAGTAAATTGAATATAAAGTCATTATACCAGCTTGCTTGAATAAACCTCGACATGTATTTCTGGTTTTAACACCGGCAAGAATACGAACAGTACGCTTCTGCATGATGAAAACACGATCCGAGTCAGTTGAATCACCCCAGAGAATGGTACCGTAAGATAGAATAGAATGAAAGTGTGCAAAGTAAGTCTGCCTTAGTATTGCACTTGACACAAGGGGTTTTATTTTTCGCAAAGCATAAGATGCACTACTGAGCTTGTCACATAAAGAGTCAATCGCGAGAGATAAGATATATCGCTTCGACGTTTTCTTTTATGTTACATGAGGACATGAGGATAACTTAGTCTTTATTGCGTGAATACGATGTAATATATTGCGTTGTATATAGGTTCCACAATGTGTTTTTAAGTCTGAATAAATAATACTAAAGAAAGTGGCTGTTGGGTCATAGTTCCTTTCGCCTCCCAAGAATTAGGAAATATGAAATAACAAATAATAATTGTATGTGTGTGTGTGAAGGTTTGTGTGGTGGTTTCTGTGATTTTGTCTGTGTTGTGATTGTTTGGATTGTTTCATCGAGATTTGAGAATTGAGATACAAACGGTTTACTAATCATTGGTAAAGAACAATATGGAATGCAATATGGTTTGCTTTGGCTTTGGAGTGACCATGGACGTACTGTTAGAATTAAACTGGTACGTCAATGGGAGTGAGAGTGATACGTCTAAATAAACAATGCGCAGATAAAGTTTTCGCGTACCTATTTCCAAGAAATTCATTTTCTTCAATAAAGCTTATTATCTTTATTGGAAGCGTATTAGAGACTTAATTAAAAAATAAAGGATAAATCCTATATCAGAATGTGCTTTAAAATGTGCTCGAGATCGATATAAATAATAATAAGTAATAAATGTAATAATACACTAATACTATCATCACAGGCTGATGGATTGGTTGCTAATGCTATAAAAATATTATGAAAGAATTGAAACGTCAAAGTCAAACGTCATTAGAATAGTCCGTGGTTATTGTGTCGGTTTCGCTCAGTCTCGGTCACTCTACGCAAAAAAATCTTTTTACATTTTGGTTTTTCTTGTATTCGGCGACGAAATTAATGGTAATTTAATTTTTCATTATTTTTAATCCATTTTTGAAATGAGTGATTACGATGATTATTATGATGGTGAAGGGTTAGTATAGTATGCATGGCTGTAAAATGTTTATTTGTAGTTTGGATATTATTATGGACATTTATAAAAATATAAATGAAAGATATAATATACGCTAATGCTATATAAACACTGCTTTAATTATATCTATATCTAAAATGTCCATTATCCATAGAGAAATATAATAATACTATCCCTTATCCTTCTCCCAGTAATTGTGTAGCTTTGTAATTTCTCCTGCCTACGTTATTTATTTTATATATACATGTATACAGCATGCTGTGTATGCTATGTAATATTAAAATAAATTTGTTTTTTATTTATTTGTTTATCTATTTATGTAGGCAGAATCTTTAATTTATTTATTATTGTGCATTATGTATTCTTTTATTATTTTGGGAATTCATTCAAGTGTGAAATCTAATAACTTATGGTTAATGAACATTGCATGACTATTTATAAATAAAATATTGGAATACAGGATAATGGATTCACTACCAGCTTCACCTGAAGTCACTTACAATTGGGTGGATATAACATCAGATTTCTTCAAGTACATACAAGGTACCTACTAATTTAAAATAATTGATTGAGAACATAACAACTTGTAATTAAAAATTTGTTTTTTTTCATTATCAATATAAATTAATAAAGTAGTTTGGTAGGTTATAGTTATTATTTATGTAGTTTATTTATTAATTGAAGTGACAGCTGATGCCCATGACTTCGACCTTGTTTTTTTTATTCTAAAATAGCATATGTCCTTCCTCAGGATTCAAGCTATCTCCATATCAAATTTCATCGCAGTCCATAAAAAATTTTAACAAATAAACATCGATTTTTATATATTAGATTGACAATAGTGTCATAATGATGAGAAATTATTTGTTAGACTACTATTATTTTTTAAGGTTTATTACTTTACATCACATAATCAAAGCCTTATTATTTTATAGGAAAAAATTTTTAATCTTAAATAGCCTAAATCTAATCTAAAGGTGGGGCTAAATCTATCTTATTTTTTGAGTAGGACATAATATTGAGTTTGAGCACATATTTTGACACAATTTAAATGCATCTGTTTCACTCCATGACACAAACACCCTTATTAAAAGCTGAATAATAACCGAATTATAAGTTTGTTTGGCGATCTTGTCCTAACTGAATCTAATGGTTATTACAGTTAAATTAAAATAACCCTTAATCCGACATATATTAATAAAATATTATGATTTTTATAGACTTGCAACTTGGTGAATTATTACATGATGGTCATCTGTTTGGGTTATTTGAGGCCATGTCAGCTATTGAGATGATGGACCCAAAGATGGATGCAGGAATGCTATGTAACCGTGGTAACCCTAAACCCTTCAATTTCCAGCAAGCTGTGGAGGTAAAGTAACAATTATTTTAATTATTATTGTAGTATAATACCTTACATATAATTTAATTTTTTTAGGCTGGCAAATTAAAGATCGACAACTTGGAGCCGAGCGAATTAATAGGTATCATAGATGCAACAATGGCATGCATCGTATCTTGGCTGGAAGGCCATTCCCTTGCTCAGACTGTATTCACCAATTTATACTTGCATCAGCCTCATTCAATAATAAACAAAACCCTGAAGGCTTACTGTATTGCAGTTTATAAACTTCTGGATTGTATAAGAGACTGTATTAACAAGTAAGATGGACACTTTTTTCTGTTGTGGAATAAATTGATTGTTAATGATATTTTGTGTTATATCTAATATGATGTAATAAATTAGTAATAATAGTTCAATTTTGTGTTATATGAAGCTTTATACATTTTATATAAATATGCAACTTTAATATGTTTTCAGAGCCCAGGTGTTCGAAGAGGAAGATTTTCAACCAATGGGGTATGGTTATCGTCTTGGCTCAAATCCTCAGTGTGGCAACACATATGATGCAAATTCCGAGGTTAATGAACAAAAGTGTATCGCGTTGCTCCGAGAACAAGAAGAAGAGCTTAATAAGAAAGCCCGAAATTCTGGTGATGAAGTAAGTGTTTACAAAAAATGATTTTACATTTATATTTCGCAATATAACTTTAATAATAAAAAATATTTTTTTATTATTTATCCAAGTTTTAGTAAACAATATGTATTATATTAATAATGCTTTTTCCTTCATGAAAACTAATTTCATAATATTTATGAGAGGTGTATGACTGGAGATTTTGATGTTATACATTCTCAAAAACCTTTGTAGAAACATTTGTACATATCTATACACATGTCCGGAACTGGCATTACACATTTCTAAGAAATATTGTCTGTTGATGTAAAATTTTAGTGTATTATATTTTTGTTTTTATTACTCGAGAAATATTGTAGGGCACTCTGTGGACAGCTCTAGCCGCCAGGATTAGATTTACTAGGATGTTTTATCAAGCTCTCCTTGTGATCACAAAAAGGGACTCCCAATCTGGAGCAGACTGCGTTGCACTGTTAAATGGCTGTTCTGAGATGATGAAGGTCATTATAAAAACTTCTGGGAAAGGGACACAGCCTGTGGAAAACTGTGAGTGATTCTATATTAATTTTCAAATGAAAATGATTTCTTGAGGCCTTAAAATTATCATTTTTTGTGTTTTTTGTTTGTATATTGATCTAAAAAATTCATAAGTTTGAGTGGCTATAAAACAGATTTTGCCATGATCGAATAAATGCTGATACTCAATATAATTTAATTTTTTTGCTAGGTTCACTTGCTGCTTCATTTAAGTCATGAAATTGAAGATTTATTTAAATAATTTTTCAGTGTTACATTAAACTCAATTACCTATTATGATAGCTAATATAAAGTAATTAATTATTTTTTATAACATATTCTATGACAATATCTCTAATTAGTTTGATTTTTTCATATAGCTGATTCTCCGAATCCAATGGGTTTTGAGCCCATGATCAACCAACGTCTTCTGCCACCGACTTTCCCACGCTACACTCGCATCAAGCCACGGGCCGAGGCGTTGCAGTATTTCGATGAGCTAGTTACAAGACTACGGCATGCTTGGAAAATTACATCATGCACTAATTTTCATACTGCATTGGTAGGTATTTTGCTATTGTTTGTAGGTTTTATTCAAATTTTGCAGAATTATAACGTTATTAAGAAAATTATTATCCAATTTTCTTAAGTCACTTAGTAGTAAAATTTCCATTATATACTTTTTTTTTCAAATTTTCATTATAATCTTTTTTTATTCTGAAAATTGAGTAATTGCTTTAGATATACTGTTGGTACTAATATTTTAATACAGTGGTCATTGTTTTATTAGAACACTAGTTGTATCTCGACATTTTATTAATGTGAAATTAATAGTGCCTACTTTACGTTAGTAACTAATTAATCCGTGGTACTTACTATTGTTATAATGAGTAGCTTAGGGTTTATTTGAAGTGGCCGTGCCTAGGATTCAATCTATATCCATTTAGTTTTATCAAAATTGGTTCAGATTTATCTGTAATAAATAATCGACAAATAGAGATAGACATTTATAACATTAGTTTCAATAATGATGAAAGTGACTTAGGACTTGATTCTTTTCTTTAAGTAACCTTGCCTATTATTTAAGCTATTTTATACCAAATTTAATCATAATCAATTCAGCGGTTTAACCATGATAACGGAATCCGTAAACAGACTTTCGTATTTATATGAGTTAAAAAAATAGCTTTTGTCCTTTTCCAGAGTTCAAGCTATTTCTATACCAAATTTCATCAAAATTAAATAGACAAGACTCGCAAAAAATTATAATACTAGCATGGTAGTGTAAGTGTAATGTAAAAAATCTCGTGAGTTCTCAGTTCAAAGAAGTAGCTATAGCTGTTCCCCAGCTTCCCGCTTAGAGATTCGTAGATAGATGTGCATTGTGCAACTTTCGCAAAAAGGATTCGTAAACAAAATTTTAATAATATTACTTGCAGCCACAATATTGAAAATAGTTTGGAAAAGTCAGTGAAATCGAAAGGGCCATCGGCTTTCACTGATTAATTTTTTCTCTCAAATTTTTTAAAATATTTTAGCGTGACTTAGGGGGACTGAGTTAGGGGAAAAAATAAATTTTACACTGTTCGCTCCACACACTTTCCCAGTGTGAGTCAGTAATGGAAAAAAGGTAAAAGTCAGGTCAGAAAAAAAAGAAGTCAAGTAGTTCTTTAGCATTCGCAGTAGATGCCCTAGTGGTTCTGCTCCACACACTTTCTCAGTGTGAATGGAAGAAAAAGGAAAAGTCAGGTAGCTTTTTAGCATGCGTAGTGGACACTAGTGGTTTTGTTCGACACGCTTTCCTAGTGTGACTGGAAAAAAAGGGAAAATCAGGTAGCTTTTTAGCATTTGCGATAGACACCCTGGTGGTTTTGCTCTACAAACTTTCCCAGTGGGATTGGAAAAGAAAGTTAAAAGCCCGTTAGTTTCTTAGCATTCACAGTGGACACCCTGCTGGTTGATAATGGTTACAAAATATGTTACATATTAGAGGGAAATAGAGGTATCAATCGAAATTCTCCATCTAGCGCCATCTAGTAAAACCATACTAGAACTGTCAAGTAGTCTTCATACACACATAGTGATGGATAATTTTTCAAATACATGGAAAATTCGGAAAGCTTTGCAAAACTGGAAAATTATCGGAACAATCATTGAAAAATACGAAAAACTTGAAAAATTTAAAGAATTTTTCTTGAAAAATTTCAATGACCCATCATTATTACATACAACGAAACTACGTAAAAATGTTATTACTTGATTAATAATAATGAACATCAATATGAAATTGAATACTAATGAAATAATAATAACAATAAATGAAAATTCAATGGTTAATATGAAGGTTTGAACTTGAATGTTATAAAAAGTTGAAAATAAAAGGCAACATCGAATGCAATTGAGTTATCATTACTTTTAAAGTATTGTACGAAAAAGTTCAATACTTGACATAAAAAATTAGTAGTGACATCGAACTATGCTAGACTACACTACTACCACAGATTAATTAGTTACTAACGTAAAATACTATGAAGGCCAAAAATCTAGATATTAAAAAAAAATGAAATCTATTATGAGTCCGTCCAGCCATTATATACAGCTGATTTGCTCAATTTCTTTTTAATGAAAGATATTGATGCACAGATTTGTCATCAAGCAATGGAAATCACCTAACGTTCACCCTTCTCAAGTTATAATCAACGCGATTTCCTCCTGTACATTTGTTATGTTTTCATAGCTTTCTTTCCCTATATCTCCGGTTCTAATTGAGGTACGCGGTTTGTTTTCATCTAAGAATACTCCCTGGAACGAGCTCTTTCATTGAAGATTTCGCCCACTGAAATTGATTGAGTTTGAGGGAAGCTAGGTGTGAACGTTCAACTTGGCTTTCAAGTTTGTATTCGATTTTGGTTAGGTTACATTTATTCATCATATCAGTGCGTCATTATTGAATTTTACTATCAACACCATGCTGCGGAGCAGCACGGGTCCTTTAGTTCATATGAAACGTTTTCGTATGGCGACGTGTTGGCGACGTGTGACGCAGGACTTCTTCATGGAGTTCAGCCGGCAGCGCGCGTGCATCCTGTCGCGGTCCGCGCTGCAGCTGCTATACCTCAGCCCGTCGCCGGCCACGACGGCATGTATGGCGCAGGGCGGCGCGCCCTCGGCCGCGCCCTCGGCCGCGCCCGCGCCCGCGCTCGCACACGCGCCCGCGCACGTGCCCGCGGCCCCGCCCGCGCCCGCGCCCGCCGCCGGCCCGCGCCCGCAGCACGCCTTCGCCGAGATACTGCGCGACTCCATCAAGAGCTTCGTCAACCCGCCCGCGCTCACGCCCAAGTCGCCCAACGTCTCCACGCCGCAGGTCACTCCCCAGAAATATGTATACGTTTTATTACTATAGGTAGCGGGCACGAAAGTTTAGCGGTGACCGTTATTGCACGGAAGTCAAAAATAAGGTATCTTTGGAGAATTAGCGGGACGTGGGGCGGGTGTGCGTATCGTTCGCAAGCGCTCATTGCCTCTCCAGTCATACAGTGGTCGTTCGTAAGTGCTGATCGGTTCCCCAGTCTTAGGTACTGTGGTCGTTCGTAAGCACTGATTGGCTCTCGTACTGTGTCCCTCGCACTGATACGATACGATACACTGATACATGCGCGACAGTGCCCATGCGCAGCTATCCCCTCCACATTGCGAACACCGCTAGACTTTCGTGCCGCTATCTGTAAAAGCCTATGTTTTTATGAATGCAACAAAATGAAATAGTTGTGTAGGATGCAATTAGTCGAATTAATTACTTTTTAATCGATTTCAAAAAAGGAAGAAGTTTCACAATTCGCCGGTATATATTTAATATTTTTTGTTTATATATATTCGGGCATAACTTCTTTGTTTTTTTATGAACCTATTTCAATGATTCTTTTCCCGTTGGGTTCAGTATAGCTCCAAGGTTAAGGCTCTATTTAAATTCCACTGATATTGGAGCTTGGACTTCAAAAATACACCAAATAATCCTAACTGCCATATCATTCTGTTTTAGAATGAAAAAAGACGTTAGCTGTATACCTTCTTTAGATATTTGTTCAGACCAAGGACACTCAAAGAGGAGAAATTAAAAATTTTTTAAGAAAAAATTAAACCAACAAAAAAACACTGAAAAATACAAAACAACTATTCTTTACTATTAAAAATTCAAGTATAGAATTTAATTACATACAGTTTTGTACTTACGTACATATCTTCGCACTGTATCCCTAACGGGCTAGTCAGAGAGGACGGAGCGCCGAATGTCGCGGTCCTTACATACTTGTTTCACTTTCTCAAATCTCATCATTCTCTTCACACATTTTCGCCTAGGTGTGCGAGTGCTTTTGACATTTCCGTTAGCTAACACTCTGGCTAATTGATTTTCATACGTCAGAGGTGGTCCCATTTAAATTTCACCGGCATTGGAGCTTGGACTTCGAAGATACACAAATAAGACCTGGTTATAACCTTTTTTATATTGATGATTCTCTTGTATATCTTTGCGCTCCAGAATTAGAAAGAAGTTAATTGCAGACCTGCCCTAGATATTTATTTAGGTCAAGATCACTCAAAGAAATAAAAAAGAAATAAAATAGAAGAAATAAAAAAAAATTAAACCACCTTCAAAAAAAAATACTGAAAAGTACAAAATAAATAAATAAAATAAATAAACTATACTAATCAAAACTCAGGTACAATTTGAACTTAAGTTTATAAATTTGACAGTTATTGAGGTCGGTGCCAAGCAATAAACCTTTTGTGGATATTGTAAATCAATTAATTTTGTGTCTCAAAATACGCAGGCACGCGAGTTTGTGGAGAATTTTCTAGCGCGCTGTGTGCGTCCGTTCGCTGTCCTGCTACAAGTGTGTGGACATAATCGCGCCCGACAACGAGACAAATTGGCGCTCTTGCTTGACGAATTTGCTGCCCTGCAGGAGGAGGTATGACGTTTCGCTTTTATACTTGTAAAAAAGGTTTGTTTATTATTGAACGATTTTGATATCTACTAAACAAGTAATTAATCTGTTAAAATAAATGCTTACTTAGTAGAAGTGATGTGCCGATTCGATTATTTTACAAATCGATTATACTTATGACAATATCTTGTATCTATGGTATCTGTAATCGATTATTGTTCGATTAAAGTCGATTATGATTTATGAAGATAGTTCTTTCTCATTTTTGTGGAAAAAGGCAAGATATTTTTAAGAAACTACCTAAAACGATCTTCGTAAATCGTAATTCTCACTAAATAAAGATAATGACGTTTTAGACAGTTCTTTGAAAAAATAAGTGATAAATCTTAAAATTTATTTGATCCACAAATGTACCAATATGTTATTGGACCATACTAATTAGTAATTACAAACAATTTAGTGTTTACATTATGATTAAGAAATAAAAAAATATTAATGAATAAAAAAAATAGAATCATAATGAGTAGGATGATACAAAAGTTTAAAATTACAATTATTAATTCTGACACATTTATACATTTTCAAGTAGTGCCCAATCCGAATTAAGAAATATTATGCAATCTAGGGGTTGTGGGAGTAGTCGGTTCCTTCTCAAATTTGTCATAATACCAGTTTTAGAAAAAACTCTTTCGGACGGTACTGAGGTACCTGGTATACATGAGTATTTTAAATGCACTTCATATAATTGTGGGTTATTCGTTTTCATGCTCTTCCAATAAACAAAAGGATTGCTCTTTCTGTCAAGCAATGGTAGTTCTAAGAATTGTCTTAAAATTATTATATTCTCGCCTATACCTGTGGATGAAGCAACATAACAAGTCTTTTTTCTTTCAAAATGATCCCATATTGATGTTGGTTTAATCGCTTCTTGCTGAAATGTTGGCGTTACGACTTCTTGTTGACTAGTCATCGGATTGATCGATCTCATCGACGTCAGTTCTTCTAAACAACGTTGTTCGGCGTTTACAGCATTGGACTCTAATCCTAAACCCAGCCTTTTAAACCGGAGATCTAGAAGACATGCTATAGCTGCTTGTTTATTGCATTCCAAGGAACCAAGACGACGTTTACTAAAGTTTGTTTAAGTTGAGTTCCAGTTGGTGTTTCGCTGACGGTTGTATTTAAATTGTGTTGTAGTCCTCGTATTAATGGGATTACCAATCCTAGGGTGGCATATTTTTCCCCAGATAATTGTTCCATAATTACTTCAATGTGTTTTAAGAGCGCAATACAGTCTACTAATATTTTCCATTTAGTATTGTCAAGAAATACCGGTGCATTATCAATTTCAGTCAAAGCTATTGTAAGGGGTGCTTTAACTTCATGTAGCCTTGTAAACATTTATATTCACGCTGTTCCACCTAGTTTCTATATATTGTTTTAATTTTAAAACCGGCATATTCATTTGTTTTTGTTTTTCTGCTAGGATTTCAGTACTTTTGGCACTGTGGCGAAAGTGATCAACTATTTTTTTACATTTTTGAATGATAATTTGAAGATCTTGAATTCCACTAAGTGTTTCTTTAACACTAAAGTTTAGAGTGTGAGCAATACATGGCTGGTTGTGTTTTTCCAGTAGCTGGTTTATTGCTTTCTTCATATTTTGTGCATTATCTGAAACTATTGTAACTATTTTATGAAGAATACTAAATTCTTCAAATATATGTCGTAATGAGTGTCCTATGTGTTTGCCAGTATGTGGACTTGGCGGTTCTCTGGTCGCAATAACTAAAGACTGCAATTCGTCTTTGTATATACAGTGACCATATCCATATATCGGTAGTAGCAGATAAATATTTTACATCGTTTCAAATCACTTTAAGACGTGCACTAGCTTGTTGGTAATGATTCAATAATATAGATTGTGTTAGCACTTTCCTGCTTGGTGGTATATAGACAGTATCACTACCACAGATTTCTTTTTGAAATATTCTAATAAAGTTCAAGAATCCCCTATTTTAAACTAATTGTAATGCTTGGTAATCTAGAAAATCATTTGCAAAAGTGCAGTGTCAATGTTTACCTTTTGTTTCTGGCTTAGTTCTTTCGCAACAATCGTGGTTGACAAAACTGATTGTTTGAATTTTTTTTCGTAGGGTTCGCTCACCTTTGAAGATTCTCCTTCCTCTGTAGTTGTATTTTGTCTCAGCCCGTGATCTTCAATGCAATGCGTTCTCCTTAAGTGTTCGCGAAGATTTGTAGTATTTCCACAAAGCTTTATTTTTTTAACACATTGTTTACATATTGCTTCCTGTCCAGTTTTATTAAAATACGTCCACATATAAGAACTCTCTCGACGTTTCATTTTAAATACAATCTAATTTAATTAGTAGGTACAATACACTGCACTGCCGTCTCGTTGTAATCTGAACATAAAATGACAAGTGACAACTCTCCCTTGAAACATGAAATTCTTTAACGAACTGTTTTCATTTCTTTACTTTTAAATGACGGGGAATTACCTACGAATAAAAATTCGTGGGTTAATAATAAAGTGAAGAGATTCATAGATAATACACAAGGGAATCCCCTTTTTACAATGACAGGGTTGCCATACTAAACCACGACAATCAACGAAAGTAGAAATTGGTGGTGTGGTAGAATTTTTTCATAATCGATCATTATAAATTATTCAAATTATAATCGATTGCAGTCGATTATTTTAATAATCGATTAATCGATTATTGATAATCGATTTCGCTCATCGTTACTTAGCAGTGTGATGTTGAGTTTTTTTAGTGGTTCAGTTTGCCTCGACGGATCCTACTAGAAAGACTATTTCAGCATATTTATCGCCAGAAACTCGTAAGAAATATAAAAATGTATTACGTAGACATTTTAATGAAATAATAATAGAAGAATGTATAAATATATTACTGAAGACATAGGCTATATGTGCATAGATCTCTTTGCCTTATCTCTCGAGGGATAAACTTACAAACATTAAAAAATTAAACAAAAAGAAAACATTTAAAAAAACGTAGACCATTTAGCAGGAACGGGAAGAAATTGACATCTTATTTAGATTTCCTATTTATTGCGTTTTCGGGAGTTTCAAAGTACAAAAGTGATAGTATATTGTACGTTGAAGTTCTGTGCAAGTGAAAAGAATGGACTCCTCCATTCTTTTCACTTGCACAGAAAATAAATATGTTCTATATTAATATATATGTCTAAATTAATATGTTCAGCTGAAGTTTTCGCGCTCTTCTAAGAAGTTCATTTTAACTCCAGTAAAGTCTGCTATCACTTTACTAGAGGAGTGTTAGGGACTAATCGATAGAAGAAATTATTACTGAAATTATCGGCTATATGGGTATAGATCTTTGACTTTTCTCTCAAACGAGAAGCTTACAAACAACATTTTTTTTTGTACAATTCTCCCTTGTGAGGGAAGGCAAAGGGATCTACGTCCATAATAGGCGACATCTTCAGTAATAAAATATATTCTTCATTTTATTTCATTAAAATGTCGACATAATACATTTTAATGTTTCTTGAAGTTTCTGGCAACAATTATATTGAGGCAGTCTTTCTAGTAGGATCAACTGAGGCGGACTAACCCATTAAAAAAAACTCAACATCACACTACTAAATAAGCACGAATTTCAACAATTTCACATATTGCACAACAGCGTAGATACTTGGGACGTAAAATTACGTCAGTTTTACATCACAATGTTCATTAGAAACAATTTGCAAATAATTAAAATAAAATCTCAACTGCTCCCCACAAAATCCCGCCAAAATTCCTAATTTATTAGTCCGTTGCCGGCAGGCGGAGAGCGTGGACGCGATAGTGAGCGGTGCGGCGGGCAGTATGGGCAGTATGGGCACGGTGGGCACTATGGGCACTATGGGCACGGCGCCGCGCGCCTGCTTCGGCACCTGGCTGCTCTACGTCGTGCTGCGGCTAATGGTCGCCTACTTGCTCTCCGGGCTCGAGCTCGAGCTCTACAGCGTGCACGAGTACCACTACATCTTCTGGTCACTACACAATACTACTTTTTTTTTCTTTCTTCGCATTTGGCAATGTCACGTATTGTAAAAATATAAGTAGAATCGTTATAGAAATCGTTAAAACTTCTCCAGTAAAGTGATAGTAGACCTTACTGAAGTTTTACAGGACTTCTTGGAAGAGCGTGAAAACTTCAGCTACACATGTTTATTTAGACCTACTCAATTATTGTCACTTGCATAGAACTTTAAAACACAATATACTATCACTGTTGTATTTTAAAAGTCCTAAAAATGTAAAAAAATAGGAAATCTAAATAAAATAACAACATGACTTTTCCCGTTCCCGCCAAAAAGTTCACACAATACAACTATATACAATGCTACTCGTGCGCGATAATATGTGACGTAAACCCGGGGACGTCATAGTTTCATGCTTGTACAGTGTACAAAAAAATATGAATTTTAATTTATTATACTTCTGGTCACTATACAGTACAACTATATATCATGCTACACGTGCGCAATAATATGTGACCTAAACCCGGTGACGTCATTGCTTCATACTTGTACAGTATACAAAAAAAAATACCAATTTTAATTTATTATACTTCTGGTCACTACACAATACAACTATAGTACGTTTTTTCTTACTTGTCCTGAATAGTAAACAAACACCACTTGTACTAAAAACACGGCAATCCAAAAAAACTGTAAACTTAGGCTACGGAGGAATGTTTTAAACTTTAACTAAAACATGACAGTATCACATTTCACTGTAAACCACTTCAAATTGTTCGTAAAAACTAATAAAAACCCATTTTATTCAGAAAACCAAATTACTGCTGACACAGATAATAAATAGACATGACAGTTTTGAAGTTTTGTTGTAGAGATGGGATTAAGGGGATGAATGAATGAAATTTAGATCTGGTTTTTTTTCTGATGTTTTGACAACAAGTTTGTATAAAAGTGAGTAAAAATTAATTAAAAAAGCAATATCATTAAAATAGATATATTTTTTGAAAATTCATTCATTTAGAAACAAATTAACTATAATTTGGGAATAATATGGTGTTTTTAATAGGGATTTAAGATTTTTGTGTTGTCAATATTGTCTTATAGAAAGAACGAAGTCATTCACTAGCGATATCCGATATTTCGCTTTGTATCAATATATCGTATCGCAATGTATAAATACCCATTGTATAAATACGCTATATTATCGAGTCTTTGTATCGATATTGTTTATATCGTAATTATGATACAATTATTAAATTGTATCGTTTTTCAGTTTTTTCTTAAAAATGGTATATTAATAATATTTGGTTAAAAATGGGATGGGGGGCTTAAAAATACATCGTTCCCTATGTTTAAGAAAAAACTTTGAAACCACCACAATATTTTCGAAAGTAATAGTGGCGTTCTGGAAATTTAACTTAAATCAGATGATTAACCTTATGTCTTTTTAAAAATTTCATAGATCAATCTTTCATAGATAAGTCTTTCGAGTCATTCGATATTTTGAATACTCTATTCCGGAGAACCAATATGATATCTCCCATATCGTATTATCGATAAAAACATCGATATGTAGCATTGTTTTGTAATAACACAAAACACAATAAACAAATACAAATATAACATGATTTTTACATTGGGTAAATCATATGAGCAATTTCCCTTTTTTAGATAGACGGACACAAACTATCTAAAAAAAACTGTTTTTACTTAATTGTCTTAAACTGTAAACAATCTTAATACGTCTCTATTCAAAAAATCATTTAAATATTAATTTCCAACTTACTAATCTATTACGGACAATGTGATATTGAAGTATATTGCTATTAAATTATTACCTTCTTACTACCCCGTTAGGGATAGAGCGTGAAAATATGTATGTATCTATGTAAATTATTTCAGTAAAATGAAAATTAATTGAAAATATGAATTTTATAAAAAAAAACGTGTAAAGATTGATAACGTTTTACGGCAAGTAAGAAAACGCGGACATACATAAATTTAGTTCACTTCATTCAATCGTCAAAAGAAAGTAGTTCATTCAATTGTTCCCAGCCCTATGAAAAGTCAGTGGCTCTTTGTACGCCATATTTGTTTACCATTTAGGACAAGTAAGAAAAAACGAGGTATATAATATATATACATTGCTACTCGTGCGCAATAATGTGACCTAAACCCGGTGACGTCATTGCTTTGTGCTTGTACAGTGTACAAAAAAACGAATTTTAATTTATTATGCTCATATTATTTGCTTACAATGGTACTCGTACGCAATAATAAGTTTACACATCTACCAGCACATGGTATACATAAAGAACAGGCATTATGTTATAAGTTTATACATCTACCAACACACATAACTTTACACATTTACCAACATTATGTACGTATTCGATCTTTGCCATAACATTTTTTTGTGGGTAAGTCGAAATATCTCCACTAACTTTGAGTGACATGTCTGTCAACGACGGCTTATACTACGCCACGCATCTTATGCGAGATCGGACGTTTCGCCTTACTATTACGCTACAAATATTTTAAAATAAGCTTCTTTAATATAATATAAGCTGTGCTGTTCGTGTTGTTTTTCGTCAGTTCGTCAATTCGGAGTGAGTGTTAGTGGAGTCTCTTGCTCACCAACTTTTGGCAACAGATCGACCTACTTCTCACACTCAAAACAAATAAGGTCCACTTTAAAATAACTTATTTCTTATATACATCCAACATACGTCTAACACGTACAGATCGATACTGTCGTAGCTGATTGTCTGAACTTTTCTGGCAGTAACATGCAAATAAAAGCCTAGCCCCTAAATTGTTTGCTATCACTTGTATCGACCCTATGGTTTTACATTTTAGTAAAGATCCGTTACATGCTCACAAAACCAACTAAATGTTCCTAATGCACACATTTATTGTATTACTTACATTTCACTACACTACCAAGTGATGAGAAAGGGATGGCGTAATTGAAACAGTAATAAAAAATAGAATTTGTCATTTGCTTGTTGGGTAGCATATACATATTATATATTTAGTCGAGAGCGACAGACTACAATATTGCAGTCTTTCGTACCTATGTTTAAACATATTATAAAAGCATTGTATTGACCCAGTTGTTATTATGTGGAAATTCATTTTATCCATTATTCGTATGAATGTATAGACTTTTATTTAATACCTAATGAAAATATATATTGTCAAAATTGAAACTTATTGTCGGTTTTACCTATTAATGTATGTCCTTGTGTATTCTGATAAAACAAAATTTAAACATACTGTTCAACACTCAATTGAAATTAAATTATAATTTATGAAATATAAATTTCACTGCTGATCGGAGTATCCTCAGAAACATGTTCGGTCTGTAGCCACACATCAAGTGTTCATGTTTTATTTTCTAGGTACTTATATGAGTTCCTATATGGCTGGTTAATATCGGCTATAAGTCGTGCCGAGGGCCTGGCTGGCGAAAGCACAAGGCGAGGTGACGCCAAACGCAGTGGCTCACGGAAACAGAAGAAACGGGTGAAGCCATATGCTAGAGAAGCACTTATGTGCCAAGTTATGCAGAACATGTGTGGGGGTTATTATAAGGTAAGTAGTGAAAAAAAACTACAATTTATTAAAGTAAAAATATTCGCAGAATATGTGTGGGGAGTTATTACAAGGTTGATAGTAAGAGAAGAACTGCAATTTATCGAAGTTAAAATACTTCTCTTTGAAACAAATTTTGTTACCACATAGTCATTATAGGAATTCAAATAACTTGTAGATGTCTAATTATATTACATGAAAATAAATTTGTATCTATATACATATAATAATAACACTCCAGACAATTACACCGATTGTGTGGCCCCAAACTAAGCTTGTACTATGGGTACCACACAACAAACTCTGGGGGAGTTCCCAGTAACACCCAGACTCCAAGCCAATTTAGAAAAGTTCGTTTCCTAAATTGACCTGACCGGGGATCGAACCCGGGACCCTAGCTTGGAAAGCAGATGCATATGCCACTGCGCCAACGCGCCAGTCATAAAATAAATGAATACTCTAGACAGTTGGACAAATTTATTGACTAGAATCTGACTCAATGAAAACCCAAATAACAAAAACTTAAACGGGTACCACATAAACTGGTGTAGTCACTGGCGTCCATAATTTTTCAGGCTTTAGTGGCCTTTAAACTGCAAGGCAAAATACGTCAGCCTCAGTCTGAATTCGACAACGAAGCCGTGCGGTACAAACATCGTTTTGCGCCGCTCTCCGTTCTCACTCCTCCACAGGTGCACTACCATGAGTTCTGCGAAATGACGCAGCCTTTACAGTAAGTTAAACATGTTTATAATTTGTCACTTTTCGGGTGCATCTGTACATACTGTACATACATATAAATAAAATGGAAGTGTCGTATCTCTGATTTAAAATACAGGTTTTTTCTTAGGCTTTTGTGGTTATTCGCACATAACCAAAACCCATACACGATTTTTTAAATGTTTGTCTGTCTGTTTGGCCGGTCTAATCTCTGAAACGGTCGAACTGATTTTGACGGGTCTTTCACTGGCAGGTAGAGGGCTTTTCAGAAAGTATTTTAGGTTACTTTGTGTATTGGAAAAATACCAAATTTAACGCAGGCGAAGCCGCGAGTAACAGCTAGTCTACATAAATAAAAACGAAATGTTCTTTGTTAAGCGCAAAACTTGAGAATACCTGGACTGAATTGGCAAGTTTTTTTAAAATGTTTATAATAGCAGTAAATAATTAATCTGTGGTAATAGTCCAAGCACAGATTAATTAGTTTACTACCGTAAACAGATGGTCAATGGCATAGAGACAAACTGTCCCACATTAAAACTGGCAACGCAACTGGCTAGAAAGTTTACATTTAAATTGAACTAGATGGCGGCACATCTGAATACATTTGATACTGGTCACAGCTATGACTTTTTTCTGTCCTCTTCACAATAGATGTCTTTAGTCATTACATATTTCTATTACACGAAAGATGGCGATAATAATGAGGCGGGCAAGTAGATTAGTCGAAAACAATAATTCAAAGTGACAAAAACTTTTGTGTGCTACGTAAGTGTTCCATGTTTGAATTTCGAGTATGACGCATCGACACGAATTCTACTATGGAACACTTTAAATTAATTCTTCCCAAGTGTTCCACATTTGAATTTTATATAGGACGTATCGACATGAAATTCAGTTATGGAACACTTTAAATGAATTCTTCGAGTAAGTCGATTATGATTGAGTACATTGGCTACTTCTATTGCATGAAAAAATTATTTATTCAATTTGTCTTCAATTTATTGTTGTCAAACTTCTGTTATCCACATTTTTTCTTCCCATACAACGAAATGATGCTTAAATAAAACTGAGGCGATGTGCATTAAAAGAAAAATTGCCAATTGTACTCCAATTTTTATGGACGTCTCGCACTTAACCAAAAAATTTCATAATGTCACTTGTCTTAATATTTTGCTAGAGGCGGATGCACGATTTATGGAGCTGAAATTCCCGCATTAGCTATTTATATATCCATCCATCCATGTCTTTTTAACTTTTATTATAAGTCCATGATAAGTGCGAAGTGATTTTATGACTTCCATGATAAGTGCGATCGCGCACGGAAAGTCAGAAAGTTTATCTAAATCGTTAAAAACAGCTCACGCTAAAGAGTTGAAAAGGATCCTGTGCGAAGTACATCAAAACCTTACATTGATAATATTGAATACTGATTATTTTCAAACTGTCAAAAAATCATGAATGAATCAATAAAGTAGTACATACATGCATATCTTCACGCCGTATGCCTAACGGGGTAGTCAGAGACGACGGAGCAATAAAGTAGTAATTTCTATAATTAGGTAGGTAGGAAGGTAATAAAAAAATCAGACAAGTGCGTGTCGGACTACGCAGTGAAGGATTGCGTAGTTGGAATGCACAATATTCATTTAATTGCCAGCAAAATGAAGTTTGTATTTCATAGCATTTCTCAATAATACTGTAAGAAACAAAATATTTTTGCGGTCGCTGAACGTGTAATTGAAAATTGTATTGAAACTAATTTTCGTAGAAAGTGCTTTTTAAGATCTACTCTCTCAAATTTTTTTCAGAATTTTCCACTCCATCCATAATTTAAGTTTGAGAGAAAGGGCACACTTTTAGGGTTCCGTAGCTAAATGGTAAAAAACGGAACCGTTATAATTTTATTTGGAAAATTGATTGGAATAAGGATATACATACATACATATCTTCACACCGTATCCCTAACGGGGTAGTCAGAGAGGGCGGAGCGCCAAGCGTCGCATTCCTTACATACTTCTTTCACTTCCTCGAATCTCATCATTCTCCTTGAATTGAATTGAATTGAATAAGAATGTATCGTGCAGTTTTTGAGATATGGGGTATTCTCGGTCATGCGCTCAGTGACTGCAGAAATAACTTTGTCTTATAGTTCACTGTGAAATGTTATTAAATGGAAATTCGTTTTCACGGGAGATTAAATTAATACTGCGCATCCCGTCTGGAACCGTTCCCTGCGCGTGGTCAGACACGTACTTAGCCGGTCTTACTACTTTAGAAGTGCGAATATCAGGAACTATTGTCTTAGATAAGTCACTTCGAAACCACTATGTCATTGAACACCTATCTGAATATAAATCACACGCTAAGTGTGCTGGGATCTTTTTTTCATATTTCAGTTACATTTTCAAGATTTCGCTACAGTATTGTATAGCTGTTTGTGAAATACACCTATCTTCCAAATTCTATCTATGTAGTGCCAATTATAGTCTCCGAGTAAAATGACACATACGGACAGAATGAAATTATAAGGGTTTCGTTTTTTGCCATTTGGCTATGGAACCCTAAAAAGGGGAATCTGACCAACTATCGAAAATCAAAACTATCGAGATTTTAATGTTTAATGTAGATTACAAACAAATAGGAGAAGTGTTGCGCAGGAACTAAATTCAAAAACCCCGAAAGCATCGTTGAATAAAGTCCAAGTTTTTAGGCTTTGATGATTTGATGTCATTTGCTTTGTTTGCGAACCTATTGATTAGATCTGTTAATTTAGATCATAAAATAATAATTTCTGAAAATAGCGTTATTGCATATTTTTTTACGAAAATATTTCTCAAAAGATTTGAATTGTCCTTCAAAATAATTGCAAAATACCCCAATCTGGCAACGCTGTTTGAAATGTAAAAAGGATAACTTAGGTCTATAACCTACCAAATAAAGAAGTTAGTGGTTTGATTTAATCCTTGATATTGAAGAACATCATCTTTTTTTGTAATGTAATGGCCCTCTGTCGCGAAATAGAATTGTTTTGACGTATCTATCCCTTTTAGTTTTTAACTTTACCGAATTGAAAAGTCAATGCGCTTTAGGTATCATCATGTAATTAGAGCATTATCCTAATCTTGTTGTATTATGAGGCCATCTGTCGTTAAGTAGAATAAAACACTTGTGTTGATACTCTCTAAACATTTTAACATAAATATAAAAGGTATTACTAGATGCCACTGACATTGAAATTTAATAAAAGGTTTTTCGTTTTTATAATTGAAATTAACACAAGATGTGCGTAAATCTAAAAGTATTCAGTTCTAAATAGCAATACAAACTATATTTTTGGATACATTTGCAATTACAAAAGAATTACTTTATGTTGACATTATACCGATACTGGTAGTGACATCTTTCATTGTTCTTAGTGTACCATGAAATCTAATGTATGTCGCTGACACCACATGGTCCAAGTAAGATTTTTATGAAAGAGAAATTGGCAAAGTTGGATAATTGGGGATAAACTGGAAGTGCTTTTTTCTATGAGATTTTTGTATGAACTCACGAACAATAATATAATACGACCGGTCACAGCTAGGAATTAACATAACATGACACTACTCTCTTTCCGTTAGAAAGTCCGAATTAACTGATGTAAGTGACCTTATGTACTAATTGTTTTTTTTTATTACAGATATGAGAATCCTGTAATCTTATATTTAGGCGGTTGCAAACACTTTCAACAGGCACGGACACTATTAGAAACTATCACAACTCCTGATCAAGAGGTAATTTTTTTTTTATAATCAATTAGATTTTTATCTGCGGCTTCACTGACATGACACTTGGGAATGGCCAAATCATAGTCTAGGTTAGTTGTGATTAGAAGTATAGCCATCACTGTGTATAATTGAGGTAGATTTATTTAGTATTTTATTAAGTCAGTCAAATCAATTTATTCAAGTAAACCCAATTATTATTAACAAGGTATTTTTGAACGTAAAATCTACTTTAGTTCGGTTCGAAAAGAAAACCTGAACACTGAGAAGAACCGACAAGAAACTATCAGGTATCATTTTTTCAACATCATTCTACAATAGTTATTCAAAATACAATATTCATAAGACCAGTAAATGCATCTGCAGAGAGGATTATTTCCAAACTATAGTTTTTTTTTTTCAATGAATTTAGGTAGTATGCTTTTCCAATCACTGTGCCTTTAATAACAGGTTTACATTCCTTTTCCGTTAATTGAGTAGTTTCTTGAGAAATTTTATTATAAAATCGAACATAGTTGCCCAAAAACGACCCACCGGACTTTTGTAATTTAAATTTAGGAATATGTTGTAATTTAAATTTAGGAAGCTGATAACGACCATGAGTTTCCATACCATTAATGACACCTTTCTTTTGAAATAGATCTGTATTTTTTCTAGTGTACATTATATTTTCAAAGATGTATAACGAGGGTAACGTGAGTACATCAGTGTTAAAACGATCTCTTAGCGACTCTAGTGCATTCATACTGTAAATAGTACGTATTGCCCTCTTTTGTAAAATAAAGATAGAATTCATATGCGCCGCTGATCACCACAGTAGAAGGCCGTAACAAATAAGGCTATGGAAATATGCAAAGTACATCAGCGTAGCCGTGGCTACATCTGTCAACTGTCTAATGCGTCTAATAGTATATATTGCCGAACTGAGCTTTTTGGCCAAAACCCCGATATGGTCCGCCCACTGTAACTAATTAACTACTGTTAAACTAAAGAAAAGTAGTTGATTTCGCTAATTCCAATTGTTTCTCACCCAATTCTATTATGGATTCTGGGTACATTGGGTTTTTTGTGCAATCAGTAGTAAATTATTAATAGCGAACCATCTCGAGACGTCCGCCATGGTACACTAATATCTATGTCTTTTCTATTTATTTTAAACAATAATGATGTCATCAGAAAATAATATTATTTCACATAGGCCTTTAAGTATAAATGGAAGGAATTAAGGAATGGATTATATTATTAATATTAATAATCAGTAAACAAAGATTGTAATTCAACATCATTACAAACTAGGGTTATGGGTTAATAGTAAATAAATAAATAATTGGTACTGCTATTTGGTCTGATTGTTAGTTTGAGTGAGTATGCACAATGCTTTAATTGATTAATTTATATATTAATCAATTAAAGCATTGATTAATAATGTTTGATGGTAATTTGCGTAATAGAGATTTCTTAAACTTTAGTTGACGCATATAAAATTAAAAAATAAAATAAAAAGAAATATAATATTTTATTGTATTTTAAAGATTATACAGAACAAAGCATTCGAAAGTGAACATTCACAATGATATTCACAATTTGAATACAAACATTTATTTTGTGTCGGGTTTTGTTTAAAAGCAAGTGTTAGCATAATATTGCTTGAATATTGTGATTGCATATTCAATGCATAGAATGAAAACTCATTGCTCGGTTGGTAGGCGTTTTTTATTCTCTTGTACAGTCGAAATTATCATATCATGTTCGAACCGACACACAGACTGAAATGCTTGAACTGTAATTTAAACCTGTAATATCAGGACATGCCCTAATAATTCACATTTGTGACATTAGTATTACTTGTGTTATTTCTTATTGTTGCAGGTCACAGATCTTCTAAAAGTAGCCAAAACCAATTTCGTAGTTTTAAAATTATTAGCGGGTGGACATAAAAGAGATTCAACCACGCCACCAGAATTTGACTTTTCTGTACATAGACATTTTCCAATAATTAAATTGGTATAATTTTGTCAGTGTTATCTGTAATTTAAGTTTATCGTTGTATTTTGCAGTTTGTAGTTACATGTCTGCTAAAAGTAGTTATCTCAATAAATGCTTTCCTAAATTATCTTCTCATATTTATTTTTTAATTGCATGTTGTAGCAATGTCATTACAAACGAAACAAACTTATTAATAAAAAAATCGTATTATAAAGTAAATTGTTTTATTATTTATTTGAAAATACATCATTATATATGGTCCCAAGTCAGAAAGCGGAATGATTTAAAATTTTGATTGAATGAAAGACTTGTAGTTAATATAATAATAATAATATAAATTACAGTTTAATTGAAGTATTTAAGTTTTTTCAAGATATAATTATATGAGTATATTTACGCACGGATAAAATTATTTCATGGTGATATCAAGAGTAACCATTTTAGAAAAGAAACGTACGTCTGTTTTCCAACCATTATAAGTACTTTAATTACTTCCTATAATTTTTTAGTATGATTTCTTATAATTTTGACAGAAATGAAAACATTATTTTTCTTCTACGGTGTGGAGTTTCAACAGACACGATAAAGTCGGAAAAAGTAACAAAAATACATATTACATTGTTATTAGTTTTCACTTAGGTAAGTACAATACTGTGCTTAGTTTATTAAAATGTATAAATATATATTTTTAATATATATTCCTTAAATGACAAAGTTTATACTAATTAAAACTTTTGTAACATGCTACTTAGCCAATGTTTTCATTTGATATTGACTTCAATATAATATACCTAACCTGTAATAATTTTAAAAGATAATTTCATTAATCTGATAGTTATGATGATATTCCAGTTTATGTATTGTTAATGTATATGTGTTGTAATTGGTTATTCTTCGTCGTCTTCCGCATCTGAAACGTCTGTAACACAATCTTGATCTAACGCTTTCACCTTCAAGAAGTCAGTAGCTTGTGGCCCTGAAAAAGGATTACGGCAGTGTTACATAAAAATCAATATCTGCGGTCGTACATTTAATCTTATTTATAAAAGTAGGTAGGTATTTAAGTATTATTAGTTTGTGTAGTTACGTGATATTAGTTCGAAATATTAAAGTTTCGATTCATTTTCAATCTATTTGGATAATCTTGTGTCTGAGGGACTGGTAGCAACAAAATCTAACGCCCCGTCGCCACTTCGCCCGGGTTGAATACACAATATATTACAGCCTATGTCCATCTAGAATAATGTACCTTACAAATGGTGAAAGGATTATTCAATTAGGTGCAGTGGTTCCGGAGATTACCCTCCACATGTAAACGAACTTACATAATCTGCTCTCTATAATAGTACAAATTTGTCTCAGATAAAATGATAACTTCCCTATATGTAATGTACTCGGCAATACTCATGATAGCTTCTGCAAATGTTATCTCATTTGATATACGCGGTTAATTGAAAAATACTAATAACCTCTTAGTGCCAGCCCTTTTCAGGGCTGCAATTCCTCTCCTGTTCACACCATGCGGGACAATGACAACTATAATGATAGGGCGTCCCCCGAAAGCGACGTACACCGGCTTGTCCCGGTTGGTGTGAGCAGAGTGCAGTCCGGCGTTGAGGACCGCCATCCAACACGCTGTGCACCTAGCGGCAGGAAGTGGAGGGAGGAATGCAGAATAGCTGCGTGGAATGTGAGTGGTGAGATTGAAGAGAAGATTGGATGTGTTATGTTTTATGTGTTGGGTAGGCGTCTTACTGTCCTCTCGTTTGGTTAATTGTGTAACTGAGTATAAGTATGAGACTGCTCTGGGTGCGTCTCAAGACAGGGTTGACGAGGACTTTTGTTTTGGTAGTGTATGCCCCAGTGTCCTCTGTCGGTTTGGGCGAGCTACAGCAGTTTTGGGAGAATGTTAGAGATGTTCTACAGACGGTTGTAGAGAATGAGAGAAATATAGTGTGTGGAGACATGAATGAATGAGATCTTGAAAAAACATTCGATAGAGTAGTGCGAAATGAATTATGGATTCTGCCTTAATATGGTGTGGAGGGCCCATTACTGCAGGCGGTGAGGTCATTACATCGGGGCCACAGAGCCTGTGAGGATAGATGGTTACTTGTCGCCCTAGTTCGAAGTCTATTTAGGAGTCAGAAAGGGCTGCGTGATGTCTGCCTGGCTATTCGTGCTGTATTTGGACAGTTGCGTCCAGACATTGAAGGGTTGAAAGGTAGTATGAGTGGTATGATATGTGATGGGACGGTGGTAAACTGCTTTTTGTACGCTGACGATGCTGTGCTTATAGCACCATCAAAAGCGGAGTTGCAGACACTAGTCACGTGCATGAAAGAACTGTGAAGTGAAAGGATTTAATATGAGTGTGAACAATACTTCTGATGAACAAAGGTTCTGATGTTTCAAAGTGTGAAATATGGGTAAATGAAAAACGTCTAGAATAAATGAATCCTTTTTGTTCTACGACTTTTTTCAAAACAATACGTTTCCTCAAAAAAATTTTTTGTTTTGTTGTAGTAAGCGCTCCGGGCCTCAGCGCCCCCCCCCCCCCAGCGGGCCGCTGCGCGTGTGCCGCTTTAGCAACTGGGTAGAGTAGGTGCCATTTTCACAAACATTTAACGTATTTTTATTTTTATATGAAAGAAAAACTTATGAATTTTAAAGTTGTAGAACAAAAGCTATTGGGGATAATGTTAGGAACAAAGTACTAAGGTTATTAGGATTTTTATATTAACGCTGTATACCTAGTCAAGGTTTAATAATTTATTCAAGCAAACCCAGTTACACGGCATTTGAAAGTCAAAATAAACTTGCTCGAGACGAACCGACGACAAATGTTAGAGGTACCTACATAAATTCTAAAAAGTTTGTTTAGGTTTAATTGTTTAACAGAAGCCTACCCTAATAAATATTGAATTTTCCGAATCAAAATTAGAAAAAATCGCCTCGATGTACATGTTTTTTCTGATCATAAACTATTTATTAAAAATTTGAAGTCACCTTCGAAAAGACAAAGATCTTATTTTGAACTGGTTATAATACGGTAGTAACTAATTAATCTGTGATAATACATAACCTCGTAGGTACGTACATATATCTTGTTATCGATAAAATAAAGGTACTCTACATCAAACTTCATTTTTAAAAACTATTTTAAATGTAGGTACCTACATGCGGATGACTCAAACTACTGTTTTTTTAGAAATATATAGTAAGTATATTAAAAGGTTACAAGATTATTAAAAATTTTAATGTAAATAAGTTTTAGAATACTTTTAGTCCAAAAGGAGTTCCTTTTGTTTATTCTTTTAAATGATAGTGAGCTCTACAATCAGCTCACTCTACCTTTTTGTTTTTTAAACAGAGGTAACGTAAATGTGTTCACTAACCTTCAGTGTAAACAACGTTAGCAGCGAAGTCTTGTACCGGCACAGGTGTGATTGGACGGTCTGCACCAGCAATTGTGTTATCATCTCCTTCAGCTTCATCTTCACTGTCGACTACAATCTCTTCTTCTTCACATTCCTCAACCTAAAGATAAATAATTTACTAATTTTTATAAACCTATTGATGGGTCAAGAATCGAGAGCTCTTTTCACAATCTTTGGAGTATAATTTTCTACGTCAATTATATTATGATTTCCTGAAGTGAGTTGTACCATAGATGTACTTGTACTCACACTGCACATCAAGAGATATAAATATATAATAAGTGAGAAGAAGAGATAAATCCACTATTAGTGTCAAGCCTTTCAATAAGATTTCGGCTGTTTCATTGACATTCGACATAATTAAGTACCTACTTACGTAAGTATTAAGTTGTAAGGGCTGTGTAGTCAAAATATTTTCATACGAGTATTTTTTTTTTTTAATTAACAATTGTTTCAAATAATGTTACTCCAGATAGATAACGATCCATTAGTTTTAAATTCCTTTGGATAGAAGAATAAACAAAATGTTTACTTGTATGTCAAAAGATTGTTGCTTCTTTCTAAACTCTAGTAGGGCTGCGGAAGGCGAGTTGTTTGATGTATTGGGTGTAAATTTCACACAGCCAGGGGAAGGCGTACCAAGACTGATTCCAGTCTCGTTAACTTGAAATTCGGAGTCGAGGTTCAATGGTAAATTAGGATTGCCTGATGACCGACGCCGACGAAGCTCACACGCAAATTCTTCTGCCATAGTTTTGTTTCTGAAAAGTTTATGAACGACGTAATTTATTTTCTTTCATTACGGCTATGAGATTGTGATGAGTTAATGGTCAGGATTCTTTTAAATAAACTGAATAGTGGTCACCTAAGCAAGAACTTATTTGAATTTGATAAAATATTATTGTTCTTCATTTGAGTCTGAGCATAAAAATGTAAATCGGACTAGGATTTGTTTTTAGATATATTAAAACAATGTGTTTAAATTAAAATTAAACTTACTGCAATTAGTATTAGTAATACAGATATTCGAAAGTATGATTGAAATTTTAAACGGTGTATCGACACTGGTAGTTTCTGGAGGCCACTAAATAGATGAGTTCGCTTTCTGCAAGAGGAAACCTTACAACTAATCTGTGGGGTTTTGTTTCAGCGTGGACAAACCTTTCGTACCTACGTAATATAGATAAATAACATTCGATTAACAGGAAAAGAATTGTGCTATTTTCAACCTCTTACGCAAAAACGGTGGTGTTATAAGTTTGAAGTTTGTTTGTCCGTGTGTTTGTCGTAGTTCTTAAACGTCTGACATCAACTTTTTTTAATTAGAATCACGGCTTTATCGGATTGTTCTTAGTAATATTCAATTAGAATTTGTTAATCTATTCAAGGATTATTAGCTGTTTTTTCAGTTGGTGTAGTGTTTTCAGCCATACAATGGAAAATTATTTCATTTTCACTAGTAAAAACATGTCGTTGAATCGGTCGTGATGACTGATGGGCTTACAAATGGTGAATAGAGTCAGATGATTGACGAGGACCAGGTGTACCGAGTTTGGATTCGTTGAACTGATCTTGATAAGTAATTGGTAAAAAAATAATGAACAAGGTCTGATGATGGCCATTTCTGACGGTTAACCGTTATTAATGTGATTTTTTGTTATACATAGATACATACATATCTTCACGCTGTATCTCTAACGAGGTAGTCAGAGAAGACGGAGAGCCAAGCGTCGTGGTCCTTATATCTTTCGCTTCCTCGACTCTTATCATTTTTGTTATAAATAATATTAAATGATTTTACTCTTCGGTTACATTTTGACTAAGTATAATTATCTGCCCTCTTGTAGACTAATCCTTGAACAGTGGATTTAACTTATTAGTGAATGTTTCGGGTACCGCTATAAAAATAGAAGAAAACAATATTACAAGTCATTTCACCGATTCCTGACGCATTTGAAACAGAAACATTATAAAAATTTAAAGTTGTTAACTATATTTTTTTTGAATTTCGGTTTCGAGGTTTAGGGTAAGGATAATACTATGATGTATCGCGTATGTCTAACTTATCATAAGTAAAAAGTTTTACGTTTCTTTTGTTGAGTTTTTGCGTATTTTCCGACCTACAGTTTTCAATCCCTGTGTCACTTGTGAGGTTGTGAGGATTCACGTGCCTCTTTTAATGCTAATTTTTGTGATATTATGACTTTATATAAGTACAATAAAAATACGCAACGGTTATTTAGCACACGATTATTATGTAGGCTAAATCATTAATAAGTGTACAGCTGTACATATTATATTTGCCTTTTAAATTGAGAGTTGTTCTGGATTGTAGTTCTGGTCTTGCCAGTTTAGAAAACAGAATACATTTATTTATTTATATCATAATACATATTAATAAACCATTGAAAGAAACATTACAAATTGGCGTTAAATGGCTAAAACTAGGAGAGAAAAATATTGAGTAGGTATCTATATGATTACGTATAGCGAAAGATAGGACTATCTCCGTTCCATAGTCAAAGAGTCCTTAAATGGTCTTATTGTTATTTATGTAACCTTCATTACCGTTAACCGTAACCTTCATTAAGTATATTATGTATTAGTTTAATTGTCAGCTACAAAATTTTCTGACTGACTTGGCATCTTTGTTGGACTGGGTAGCTACTGCTCTTAGTTAATTATGTGCGATTCGTATTAAGATTAGTCCGTAGTTGCAGGCTTCAATACTAAAATACTAAGCATTTTATTATTAATTTTAGGGTTCCATATTTTAGAAGGAGTAAGAAACCTTTTAAGCTTACTCGTAATGCGTTCGTCAGTCTATCGGTCTATTTGTCTAATATGAAGCATCATTTGAAGTTGAAATTACACATATTACACAAAACCAACCTGTCGTTTAGTTAGTTATATCTAGTTAAGCCACATAAAGTATTGAACGTACTTTAAAATATTAACAGGAGATTTAAAGGAGAAAGTCGGGTACTAGGATCTGATTATAGTGTCTCCCCCTAGAGGACCTAGAATTTTTAAAATTACAGAGAATGTAAAGCCTTACCTAAGGTTTACAGGAAAAATATACTGAAAGTTCAAACACCTGGTGGCGAGAACGTCATTAGATTTAATGCCCCATTATAAATATCATGCTGGCGTTACTGTTGATGATATTGCCTCAAAGCGACAGCATTAATTTTTAAGCATTAACTTCAATGGCAACATCAGCTCTTTTCTAGTTGTTGAAGGGATGTGAGCAACTTTTACTGGTCTGATCGATTCGAAGTTTAGCATCGTGTGAATTCAGTGATATTAAAATAACCTTGACCTCATTTTACAGCATCATCCTGATTCAACTCCTCATTAACTTACAGCAGAGATATTTTATTTGGTCTCACTGAAATGGTCTCAATGAATAAATTTTAGATAGATAGATGATGATCAGTGTCTGAATTTCATGTAACGTCCCGGAGAGTATTTGTGTGAATGTGGGGACAGATAGTCGATTGTTTAAACACGTGTTTAAACAACATGAAATAAACTTAATAAAAATTTTAAAAACCCCCGACTCAAAAAGCCCTCCAAAAAGTAAAAAAAATAGTATGTACCTATTGGATTGGCCCTTTAAGTTTATGATAAGTTGTAATAGAAATAGTAGTAGTAATATAGCCAAACGTCGTCATGTCGGACGACCGCTAAGTAAATAAATAAATAAAAACAAAATGCGACTAAAAATAAACGATGATATTAAACGATGATATTACTAATACTGTATACTATCTATTTATATTACATTTTATCATAAACTTAACAAGCCGAGGGTTGGCATAGGCATAGATGAGTATGTAAGTAATGACATATAAGCACACCTATGTATTTTCACAATTATTTCAAAATAAATGCAAGTTCTTTTTAAAAGAGTAAGATTTTTTTACTTTTGTAGGGAATAAGTAAGGAAAATACTTGTAAATTTTTAGCAAATACTTATCACAGATTAATTAGTTTACTAATGTAAACTTGTATTAAATAAAATAAAACTTAGGTAGGTGTAACGTTATTTTTATTCGTAAAATGAAATATAGGTATAGTATACATAACGTACATATAAAACCTGTAAAACATTTGACCGTAATTGGCATGACCTAGATATAGAGGCTAGAGGAAAACCAGTACCAACTAAACGACCGTCTCTTGAATGGATTCGGAAAAGTTAGTGACATTACATATGATTCATATATAGAAGTTTCGCTCATTCTACGGAAATAATAGTAAGTAGCTACATGCATTAGACGCTACTAAGGGTCTGCCTTTCTCAACGTCGTGTCACTGCCAACAGGTCCTTAATTGAAGTAGATATTTATATGTAGTGTTTCAATGGAAATATTTACATAGTGGTCTAGACATTAGAGAAACGCGTTGTCCCAATTTAGGTACCTATCTTAAGTTGTTCTCATCTAATCGGCCTTGATATAAGAATTAAAACTAGGAGAGAAAGGTATGTGGGTATATGGTTACCTACGTGTAACGAAAGATGGGATTATCTCCGTTCCATAGTCAAAATTGCAAAAACGGAGCCCTTATGGTCTTATCATGTCTGTCTGTCCGTCTGTCTGTCTTCAATAAAAGTGTACTAAAAAGAAAGTATCTAAGTTTCATTTTAAAGAATTGTTATTATAATGAAAACGTCCTTCTAGGATATCGACGTGGGTAGAAACGTAGGACGTATGACAATATAATGTAACGACGTGCTTTCGTAATAAATTTAGAAGCTCGTGTATTTATTGACTGCCTGTTTTTTAAAACTGCCGTTCAAAAATATCACCTGTCAAATCACGAATGGTTATTGCTAAGTAGCAACTAGGAATGGGCAAATGAAAAGAAAATATCTGTATAAATCGTATATGAGGGTACAAATATCGATAATTTTGCCCAAGGCGTAATTGCCAAAAAGTATTGTCAAAATATTCGAAAATTATAAAATTAAATATATTTCTGGCAATTCAAAGAAATTAATTATTAAATTATCTAAAAACAAGGGAAATTCACTTGACGTTTACAGTTGCATCGGCCGTGGCTTCAGGTAAACTGTCGCAGCAAGCTTCACTCCGTGTCCGAAGCAGATTTTATATCATTTACCCCTGATATTTGTAAATTAAAAAGTTTCCTACACACAACACTCACGGTGTCCTTCATCCCCCACAAGTTCTTTCCATCGATCGCCACTTTTGTTCAAGAGTCGTGCGTGAAGCGATTGTAATCAAGAGACACAAAAACTTCAATCAGGAAAACGGATACAATTTATCAACAGCGTGGAATGCTGTGATTTAAATGACAAAACCTCCTTTTTCACATCCGGTTAAGTATGTGGACACCGTGAGTGTTGTGTGTAGAAATCCTAATAATTATTTACAAATATCGAGGGTAGATGATATAAAATCTGTCTCGGACACGGAATGAAGCTTGCTGTTTACTTGAGATTACGGCCGATGCAACTCGGACGAAACGTCAAGCGAAAATAAAAAGTAATTGCGTTAATTTCCCGTTTTTTTAGATACATTATAATGCAACGCGAAAGTTAAGTTATTAATAATTATTATATTAAGTCGATATATCAAGATTAAAAATTTCGCCGACATAAATCGATTATATTTTGTAATAAATATATAATATTTTGATTTATCGATATTTTATTCCCAATCCTAGTGGCAGCACTCACAAACGACGGTGTTGCCATCTGTTAATGATCAGGATTGTGACATTTAATCACTAATATTAACAAAAGCTGGCAATAATAATGATTCAAGCTTTATTAAGATCTATAATTAAGTTTTAAATAAGTCTAGGCGTTTACGGAGACGGACATCACATAGTTGAGCTCGGCACAGGTTTATATTTTATATATATAGGAAACCAATGCATTACACTGTGGCATTACTATACCATGTACGAGCGTATATATATTACAGCTAGGATTACCAACCATGTTGTGTATAGTATTGTACTGTTTTCGGGTTCGCGTACCTGTACTCTTGAAATATGTAGTAAGAAAAAAGACTATATTTCGGTTGGATGGATCAATCGTTACTTTGAAACATTTCAAGTTTCGACTGATGTAATTTACATGTAATCCAACGCGCTTCTGTCTTGAAAAAAAGAGGTTTTGGTCTAAATTAATTTAAAAATTGAATGCAATTTAGCATAATCTAAGAAAACATAATGACATTTTTATTGTAGACAAAAAATACTTGTTTTAAATATTTACTACATTTTTTGAAGTGTACTATGTTTTTTCGTAGCTTATTCTGATCATCAACCGAAACAATGTCGGCGATCCTATTTATAAAATTCTTAATGGAAATAAAAGGCAAAATTAGAACTGTCAGGAACTCGATATTTAATAACATCTCCATTACTAATTTTCTCAATTTTAGTAATTTAAGAATAACGAACTATCTAAAATAGCTCAGGTACATATATTATGTGCGGTACAGAAATATATTAAAAACAATTTTTGCTGTGCTGTGCAGCCTGTATAATCTCCATCTTCGATTGTTGAATATGCCATAGATTCCCAACGGGTGCGATACCACCCCTAGTTGACGCTGGAGCCGTCCATGGGGGTGCCGGTGGATCTAGAGGCAAATGGCGGGCGATGTCAAAAGGAGTGGTAAAATAAATAAATAAAATAAATTTATCACATTTAATATTTTTTAATAATAATTTATTTTTTATATAATAAAATACTTTGAAATTACAAGTTTCAAGAATAAATAATATACTATCTAGCTATGTCAATTATCATATTGTAATCACGTTAAGCATTTAAAGTTTAGAATTGATAGATTGACTGATCTTTCGACTTGACTGGGGGAGCGTTGAAATTCTTGTTCTCTTCTAATAAGGGCGATGGTCCAGAAAAGGTTGGGAATCCATGGTATACGTCTATGCTTATTTTGTTAACCGGAACAAGTAAACGTTTGTGTAATAATATGTGCAGTTAATAAAGGTAACATTTTCCTTTGTGTCATGCCCTATTAGGTTAAAATTGTTTATAGTTGTGTGTAGATATTAAACATGATTTACTTCCTTACATTTAGTTGTCCTTCTGCGATTTGTATATAAGGAGTTCTTTGTGTCATAAGTCACTAATAGGTTAACTGTAGTGGAATTGTAACGGAAGCAAACATACTTCAAAAATGAATATGTTTTTTATTATAGTTGCTGTTCTTGCGGCAATGATAGATGGTCATGTGAGTAAAGAGGAATAAATACTTTTGTTACGCTTTTTCAGTTAGTTTGGAATTTTGAGATTATCGAAAACGTTTCTTTGTTATACCTATCTAGTCGATATCTATATAGTTTTTAGGAAATTTTTGTAAGTACTGTGACATTTTAGATTTACAAGTGTACAACATATTTGAACATAAATTTAGATTGACCGATATCTTTATTTTAATGGTGAAATCTTTTAGACAGATGTCTAGATACACATTTAAGAGTCGAAGTGGTGTCGAGGTGTTTGCGCTTAAGAAGTGCAACTTATTTTTCCCATACAACTTAATTCTAACTTTTAAAAAGTCTTCCAAGAATTCCACTCGTTGATGGTGTTTCAAGATGGGATTGCATAGTGTTGAGACTACGTTGTGGCGTGAATGTGCGCCACTTGGTTTGCAATTATATCATTTCATTTTTTTTAACAGACTTACGAGTCAAAGAGTTGGGTCAGTTAACAGACTGTGCCCTTTCGATATAGCTCCTTATTTCAGGTTAGGGAATGTTTAGTTACAGTCAGGATTAGGTTTAATAATTAATTTAAAATTATACTATTTCAGAATATTCGACTTTCCCAGTCACAGAAAGACATAGCACATCAGAATACCCTACAATGTGTGAAAAAAACAGGTGTAAAACCAGAACTGATTTCTGAAGCCAAGAAAGGTAATTTCGATGATGATGAAACGTTAAAGAAGTTTATATTATGCTTTTTGCAGAAATCTGAAATATTTACTCATGACGGTAAATTAGATATTGACACAGCTTTGACTAAGGTGCCACAAGGAGCCGATAAGACTGCGGTTACGAAGGTTCTTAAAGAATGTAAGAATAAAACCGGCAAAGATACTGCGGACACTGCGTTTGAGATTTATAAGTGCTACTACCGTGGTACTCCAGCACTTATAGTGTTTTAAAACATAAGAAATTTGGTGGTACGATTGTAATTTATTTTCATTTTATTCTGTCATTAAGTGAGACAGATATTTTAAGTAACTTATTTACACCATTGTTTATTTTCTTAATTAATAAAGTGCAATAAATTTTTTTACTTATAGTTTTCTATATAAATCTGAAAACACCCGATATAAAAAGTAAGTATAGTTAAGTTACAACAGAGTTAAAATTACTTTAAGTAATTTTTTACAGATTTTTAAGAATGACTTCAACCATACTTTCTATTATACTATAAGTTTACGTTAATAACTAATTAATCTGTGCTATAAGTACCTATCTATCCAATATAAATAGTTCTCATCACAATATTGCTGTCGAATTGAGTGATAATTCTAAAAATATTATGTGTCTAGTTGTCCTAAACATATCTCAACTTGCGGTTAATTGCCACTTTATTAGGTAGTCACAATAAATAATGTTTCTTTAATATGTCATACGACGCCGATGCGCGACACATAAATGAAGTAGATATCACATAATTTCATTTATTATTATATAATATACATAATACATATATTACAATTTTATCAGCAATTGCAGTATCTACGTGTCTTTACATGATCTTTTTAATGTAAGTACAATTTAAAATGCAAGAAATGATAAAAATTGAGTTGCGCAAAATTGATGTTACAACTCATAAACAATAGATAGGTATTAAATAAATTATGTAAGATATTGCACAGACAGCATTATAAGTTGTTAACCAATTTAGCCTCCACAAAATGGTGACGTTATTATTTTAACACACATTTTTTTAAACAGATGACAATAATAATTTAAAAATAAATTAATTTTTAATTGAATTTTTATATCAAAACGATATAAAAATTAATATGTACATTATTATTGTCGTATGTTTAGAAAATAGTATATACTTAAATACATATATAAATATGCCAGGTACATGTGAACTATTTACCTACATATTATGATAATCGTCTATTTTAAGCTTAATTTGATGACCTATTTTTGATGTTGTTTGTACAAGTACGTAGCATAAAATAATATTATAATTTCAAATATAGGTATTTATAACAATATTTGTTATTACAAATACCTACCCAGGTAACCATTCTCATGGTAATTTTTTAATATTTATTTGAAAAATATTATAAATTGAACTAAAAAGATCATGACATGTATTCTTGCAAATCACGCTCAGGTATTCGGGTTCTAGGTCTTTCGTGAGCACCAGATAATAGTATCGCCCACCCAAAAACGTGGAGTCGCTCATGTACATTGATGCACGATGGCAGCTCAGACCAAACAAAAAAGAATGACAACGCTGTGGCGAACAACACAGTGAGCCCGGCAAAACTATGCCTCGCTATGTGTACAAAGTAACTCGTACACACATGAAACCAAATATGTCTCGCATTATTAGTTTCGGGTAGTCTGTTATAGGAGTGTACCGTATTTTAAATTACATTATTTTATCGCACGAATGCCGAATTGTATGGTTAAAGAGCGCAAGAATTAATTTTCGAAAAATAAAAGACAGTATGGAATCACGTTTTTTACGTGAATAACTTTAGAAACTCATAATATCAATAAATCGGATTAAAAACTGCTCGGAACACAAGGCCGCAACAGGTTTTTCTATAAGTACTTAGGTGTTATAATTATTGCGATTGTTGGGTAAGTTTTACATGCAAGATATAGCTACTCGTTTCCTTATTTTTTTTAAAGAATGATGAGCAATTGTTCTAAGGTGCAATTATATAAGTAAATCTAATACCATCATTAAACTGTACGGGGACGTATCTGTACAATGTACAATACGCAACATCATATTATAAAAATCATATTGTAAAAATATGTCACTAACGAAATAACGCTATCACTAAAATCAATATGGCAACACTGGCACATACGACACAACTAAAATCAGTTTTTGATTGTTTTGTTTCACTGTGTTAATCACAGTATTATATGTTTCTTTTTTTAATTGGTCTGAGGATGGAAGGAAACTAAAATAAATAATCTACGATTCAAAGTAAATAGGTAACTGATTGGTTTGTAAATTACTAGTTACGGCCCTGATTTTAATCGCACTAAAGGAGAGATATAAAGGATAGATGCATATCGATTATTTACTCATTCGAGTGAAACAAGTCAGTGCTTAGCTGTATACATTTTATGCAATTTTAAAATTAAAATGTATCATTTATTAGTGTTATTTTCTATAATTTTAAGTACCGGATTTGTTAAATCTGAGAAGGTAATAATATGTTTAATATATTTCATGCATTTCCACAGTATTTCGAGATGTAACAAAGGCCGGGCCTCAAAAAAAACCTCATAAAACAAAAAAACTAAAAATTTTTCTGCTAGTTTATTTTATTAATTTGTTATTTTTACACAACATAACTTTTAAATTTTTAAAAGTTGTAAAACAAAATATATTTTTAAAGAAGTGTAATTTTTTTGTTTGACAGGGTTATTACGCTTTAGCATGTAAACATATAGTGACAATTATTTAGGTTACAATAGGTATAAAAGAATTATTTTCGATTTCAAATAAAATGGCACACTTGATAATTTAAAAGTAATATGCAATTTAAAATTTAAAAAATATTAAAAATAAATATAAGTAGGAACATACTTGCATATATTCTCATGTAAATGATACATCCCTGATTCTGTCCTGGTTCGGAATAAATATGACCAATCATGCTCGCTGTATTTCTTACCTACTTGTTACGACTAAGTCCACAATCGTAGATATGTTTTTTACATACGTTAAATTTTTATATTTTTAACTCACAGCAATATGTTCATTTGGTACCGGATAAAATGAGTAAAGTGTTGCAAGCATCCACAAAATGCGTCGACGAAATAGGAATAAATCTTGATCAAGCGTTGAATACGTTCAGAAGTAGATCCAAGCAGATATCAACTGATGAATCTTTCCAGAAATTTATTTACTGTCTCAGTAAAAAACTTGATGTCATTGACAATGGGCGTCTTAAAGTGGACAATGCATTGGAGTACTATCCAGAAGATGTGAACAAAGCGGCTATAAGGCAAACTATGGAGGAATGCAATAAGGAAAATGGGAAAGATGACAAAGAAATCGCGTTTAAAATGTTCAAATGTTTTCATGAAAAGACTCCTGTACATATAGTATTCTAATATTAAGGCAGTTAAAACTCACTGGTGAATTTGGTAAATCTGGTATCATTAGCATAATAACTTATTACATGTTTCCCTGTTTTTCACCTTTAGTTGGTGAGCTAATATAAGTTAAACAATATGTATTTTAGAAATTGTGATAATTTATAAACAAATCGTACTTGAATTGTATAAATAAATAATAAAATTATGTGCAAAATTTACGTTTCTTAATTTTCAATAAGTAGTTTAAAGAAACCATTGATTTTGAAGAATACTTTTTTTTATTATTTTTTAAATGGCACCGTACGTGAGCCACCACGTACCATACATTGCCAACGTCAAGTAAAGCGAGGAAACAATTCAGTAGATAATTAGCGCATTTGCCAATGTCACGCATTAACACAAACTAGTATACAGACACAGAATAAGTAGAATCCATGTAGAATCACAAGTAAATTAGTTCTTTCTTATCGTAAAACTCCTCCAGTAAAGTGATAGTAGGCTTTACTGAAGTTATAAAGGACTTCTTGGAAGAGCGCGAAAACTTCAGCTACACATGTTTATTTAGATCTCCTCCATTCTTGTCACTTACACAGAACTTTAAAACACAATATACTATCACTGTTGTACTTTAAAACTCCTAAAAATGTAAAAAATAGAAAATCTAAATAAAATGACAACCTCACTTCTCCCGTTCCCGCCAAAAAGTCGAAGAATACTTTTATGAGAACTTTGGCATATTTATGGACATATGTAAGTACATGTAATAAATATTATTTAGGTATAATATGTGTGTGAAATTAATTATATTTAAAATAATATCTAATTACGTATTATCTACAACGTTAATATTAAATGATAATGAACGAAACGATAATGAATAAAACAAATTAAAATATTGAATGTTGGTAATATTATTAATTTAAATAATTTAATAAGCGCTTTATACAATAAATTTGTCTTTTAAACTAAATTACTACATTGTACACTTTGTACACACATACAACAATATAGTCTACGTATATTATGGCTAATTAACTATATTATATATTATGGCTAATTAACTATATTATATATGTACAAATGGAACTTATGAGTTTAATATTTATTTTACTAATATTAGTTACCTACATACATGTTATATCTATTAACGGTCTGTGAAAAGAAGTAAGATATCGAAATATGAGAATTGTTGTCATGAGAATTACTATTAGGTCCCATTATTGTATTAACAATTATAAGTACTTTTCTTATTATTAATGAATAATAGTCCATATTCAAGTAAATTTATTGGTCAAATCCTCTAACAAATATTCAAGCACACTCAATTTTAAATATTTTCAAGAATTAATTAATAACATTATAGAACGAAAGTCATTCTCTCATTAAAAATAATAAGTACGCAATATCTACGTATGTATATTAATTTGATATTGACAGGGGATATGGAAGTAAGTGATAACATTAATATAATTTCTTACAAATACAAGACACAAAAGTGTATCATACAATAAAATATACACGCGTTATGTTTCAGTATTCGAAGGCTGTGCTTATATATTTATCTTGCTATTATATCTCTACATTAAGAATAAAATAATTTGTATGCTAAGTTTATACCACGTATAACAGTCTATAACACCCTCTGTTGGGTACAGGCCCTAACATGTAATTAAATTAAAATCAGAGTCATGAGAGTATAAAGTAAAATACGGATTTTTAAAATTATTAATAATGACTTACCTACCTGATGCCGGATTTATTATATGGTATTATATAGCAGTCGATAAAATATGGTTACGGTTATGAACTAGCTATTAATAATATACAAGGTTATTGTGAAAGGGGATATAAATCCACTGGGGTTTTAATGTGTCACTGTTGATTGTCATATTACATATGTAATAATTATGGGATATGCTTATTTTGTTTTTCATACAAAAAAAAATATTCATTTAAAAGGAAAAAATGTACAACCCTATCATTATGTACTATATTCCAAAGGTTTGCTAGCGACGTAAAAACGCTGATTTTAGGGTGGCTTCACCTTTATTTATTTTAACTTTGAAGTGTTACACTAGACTTGTTGATTATTAGCGAAGTTGTAAGTTGTAAGTTTTTCGTTGTCATGAGTAGTTTAATATCCTTTCGTATTTACCCATCCTTTCGAAATAATCTTGTATAATGATTTATAAATCGGTGATTCATGAGTATTCAATTCATAAAGTTATCGTAGTAAAGTTCTTAATCAAATTGTATGTTACAACACAATTTTATGAATAGATAATAAACGAATGTTCTTTTTCCTGGGCAAGATGGTCAGTGAGTTTTAATGGATATTTAATACTTAACAAAATGGCAATAGGTCCAGTTATACTAAAATATTCAACAACGAGTGTCTATAACTTCAGGCTCTGATGATAAGTTACTCACATTATCATCTTTTGCGCTAACTGTGCTCACATCATCGTTGTAATAGTAATCAGCGTTGAACTCATCATCATCTAAAGAGATATCCTTGACATCATTAATGGAATCTTGTGACCCGATATCATATATTTCATTTTCAGATGAAGTATCATCGAGAAACGTGCTTCGTATATTAAAGTAATTTTTTCTGTCCGCTGTTCTGTAATAATCTGTACTGAATTCTTTTTTAATTAATTTGAAATCTTCATCAAGAGGCACGAAATATGTTTTGATATATCCTGCACCCTTTACAAAAGTTTCGCCACGATATTGTGTTAATATGCCACATTCATCTAGAATAATTGCAGTATTTTCTGTTACCTGTTCGAAAAGAAGAAATATAGTTTTATATGTAATTAGTTTCTATTTTTAATACATAAAATATATATCAAATCTGAATTTAATTTACGAACTTGTATTTTCCCCATTTCGCCTGTAGAGTCCATTCGGGAGGCCATATTAACGGCATGTCCCCATATATCGTATAAAGGTTTTAAAGATCCTACGACTCCGGCTGCAATTTCTCCGTTAGATATTCCTAAAATAACATTTTGATATCTTTTTGAAGTAATCTTTAAAAACTTCACAATTATGCATGTTTTCAGAACAATTTTTTAGGTCATTATATTTTCGGAATAAGCGACCACAATTGGCTACACAAACTCTATTTAACAGAATTTTATAGCCAACTGTGGTCAACTATAAACTTACTTCATAAGTACTATCAACTTACCGATACGTAAACTCATTCCTTCGAAACTTTGAAATGAACCTCGATTAAAATTTTGAAGCTGCATCATCATTGCAGCTGCAAATTCGACCATAGTTAATACTATGGCTCTATTGTATGGAGTATTTTGGTGATTATCTGCAACTGAACTATATGATGTGGAATCAAAAGATTCTCGTCTATTAGGATCTAAACCACAAGCAGCCATGTATGTCCAACCAGCCATTTTAATTTTTTCTACTTTATACGCAGATGCACCCGTTAGTAACAACTGAAATGAACAATATTTTAGTTAGAAGAATTGATAATTTATATTTGATTATGATAATTAACTATAAAACTTACTCTATCGAAATCGGAAATAACTTCGTCTAAAATGCTGAGTACGAATTTGTCGCTTAAGTCTACATCGTTTTCAACTCCCAGCTTATAATTAGTCAGTGAAGCAAACATTACTGCCACGTTATCGTATTTTTCATAATATAATTCATCTATAGATCTATTTAAATCGAGATACACTTGAACTAAAAGAAAATAAATGTCAAATTATTATTCAATACTAAATAGACTAAATAATTAAATTCATAATCCGGATTATTTACCAACGTGGGCAGGCAATATGTTTTCTAAAAGCATATTATTAACTTTTAACATCGTTTCGGCTTCTTTCTGTTCCTCACTCAGCTGTATTTGCCATAAGTGGTCTAATCTATTCCTAAATTCTGTTGTTCTATCGACCCAGTATAAGGTAATCGTTATAAATACCACTGACAATGTGTGAGATATGCGAGGATCTAAGCCAATATTGAAGGTGGCGTCGACTGAGAACAACGATGTTTTAATTTCCCAAACAACGAATAAATAAAATAGCGTCATTCCGCCTGCAATGATCCATTTAAAGATGAAAAATACTCTACTGAAGAGAAAGTTTAACAGCAAAGCCAGTCCCCAGCATTGTGTTACATGCTGCAAGAATTTTTTGACATTAAGATCGATAACATTATAGTCATATTACACTAAAATTATGTGGAAATATGATTACCCACGAAGAAACACAGTTCGATAGAACGGTTTCTGAAGCAGGTTCAACTATTACTTCTGTACATCCGATAACATTTATTACTGAAAGCGTCGCAAGTCCAATACTGATTAGTAAGTACATTGCAGTTCTAATTTTAGGCGATCTTATTATTTCAAATGACGTATCATAAATCCATCGCAACAACACGTTACGAGGCTCTGTAATTCCTTTCCATTTCAGCCAGATAAATTGGAACCATGTTAGTGGTTGCATAATAATTAGTGCAAATGTGAGCACTCCAAATATTGTCCATGTGTACCACTGAAAGCCGTTATACCTTGAACGTAAACATTATAGGATTATATTGGTTTTCCTTTAATATCTTGTTATAGAAACAAAATATGCCTTTTAAAAAGGAGTGCTTTAGCAACTTACCAGTCAGTGGTGAGTCCGTTAATTAAAGATATGAGTAAAAATATTACGAGGCAGCACAGAATATAATATTTGAACAATGGGTCTGGTTGACGTAGAAATGTTTTTTCAAGTTCTATGTTTTTATACATTAGACTGAATCTGTTCAGTTTCGATTCTTTTTTCCAATGCTCTCTATAACAAGGAAAACGTGAGTAATAATTACATATAGTATAGTTTTTACTCATGATTTACTTAGTCGATTTGAACTTACGTACTTTCCATTTGTCATTTCATCAATTTCTTTGGCCATTTGTGCATCAGCTGCTTTCAACATTTGTTGATATTCTACCAAATTTTCGTCCATAAACGTTGTAGTCCTTCGTATATTAGACGACCTTTTATTTTCCGATCGCTACTGGAAGTATAGATGGTTAAGAAATTATTTTGCAGTAATAGTACAGTCAGATAGGGTTTCAATGTCGGGATAAATGATAATAAGCTATAAACTTATAAAAATGTTTAACTCAGAAAATATCAAATAAAGATTTAAACTAGCTTGTAGCTTAGTCTTTCTCTGCGGGAATTACCCATTTTTAAAATCTTATGTGACTGTTCTAAAAACAAATTGAAAGTTTTAATTATGAAGTACTAAGGTACACTACTAATGCACACACCAACAATTTTTTGATGTTGTTCGAAAATAATGCTAAAGTATTCGTGAAACCCGTCATTTCGTTTGCCATAATTATTATCGAGGCACTTTAAAGACAATACAAATATTTCAGTTATGTTTAGAGATTCCTAACAAATTTTATAGGCGTTAAAAAAAAATTAGATAACTACTTCTCTTGAATGTGCGGAATTTGTACAAACATTAAAAAAAAATAGAAAGTATTAGATCAAAAAATCATAATTTTATAAAAAAATATGGTCTATCATAGGATGTCTGTTTATCAGAAGAATTTACGGCTAATAGACGACGACGAATAGATAGCAGGTACAGACTAGCTCTCGTAATTGATATAATATGATTTGTTTGATATATGATGGTTATAATAAATAACTGATTGATGTTAACATGACATTATTTTAAAAAATTACTCTAAGAACATTAACTTACTCTAGATTTTGAGCCCGGTTTGATAATTTTGTTGAAACCAACAGAAGGTCTTCGAAAAGGTTTATATTCCACTGGAGGCTGTAAACAGAACTTTGCTGAATAAAAATTATTAAGAAATAATACTACTATATTAGAAATATTGTATATAAACAATAAAAAATAGTTACCCTCGCTGGTCTGGATAATAAAAACGTTTCTAGTCTGTTTTGGATTATGAACGGATCGTTTTGAGATTCAAAATTTGGTTCGATGATGTATTCTCGTGCATAGTCTAGAAGTAATTCTAGCGTTTGTTTTGTCACGTGTACTTTGCTAGAAAAACACGAACAGTAATTCAGTTTAGTTTTTGATTTGTGATAATGAAAATTTTTTAAGAAAAAAATTAAACAAACTAAAGAAAATATTGAAAAGTGCAAACTAACTATCCTTTACTAATCAAAACACACGTACAAAAATAACTTTATAAGTACGATACAAATACCTATATAATTAAAATTTACGGTTACTGAAGTCGGTGCCAAGCCCACCCAACTAGTAGAGATTTTGTTGTTGCACATTGATTTGGCACCGACTTAAATAACTGTCAAATTTAATTATATAGACATTTGTATCATATTTATAAAGTTACTTTTGAACTTGAGTTTTTATTTACTAGTCTAATAAAAAGCATTAAAAAGTGTTGTGTTGTAGCATAATTTCAGTGGTTTTTTTAAGTCGGTTTAATTTTTTTTTAAGTTTTATTGTTTCTCCCTTTTGAGTGACCATGGCCTTAATAAATATCTAGGGTAGGTCTACAACTGACTTTTTTTTTAACTCTGAAATGGAATGATATACAAAAAGTCAGATATACAAAAGAATCGTCCTTATAAATAAAGCTTAAAAACCGTTAGGATTATTTGGTGTATCTTCGAAGTCCAAGCTCCAATATCAATGAAATGAAAAAAAAAAAGCTTGGAGCTATATTGAACCCAACGGAATATCGGTTCATAAACAAAGAGGTTATGCTCGAACATAAATAAAAATATATGTACATATATACAGGCGAATTGAGAACCTACTTCTTTTTTTGAAGTCGTTTAAAAATTGCAGATTTAAATGTCTTCTTATTTTTTTATTTTTCAACAACAAAATTCTTTTATTTTAAGATCTTTGTAATTTTTTACAGCTTTTGGAGAATGTTATGTACTTTGAAAATGTCTTACATAAAAGGACACTACAGTAAACTTAAAGAACTAACCCGGCTTTGCCTGTTGCCTCCATTTTGTTGGCTATAGTAGCATCCTTGGACCATATATCGTATTGCCATTTCCTAATACCTATGAGACCGCTTAGAATTCTTCCTGAGTGCACACCTATTCTCATGTCAATGTTCAAAGAACGTTTTTCCCTGTAAAGAGTAAAATTTAAATTGTGTACAAAGTAAGTTTTTGAAAAAAAAAAAACGTGTGCGGTCAGAGGACTCCCGTCAGGAACGAAGTTCCCAGCTGCAGTTTCAATTTCTCAAAACTTAATTGCAACAATGAGACAATAAAACTCACGTATGCTTTAAAACAAAAACAACAACCTAGTGCCGCGCGACGCGCGGGTCTGCCTCGCGTAACGCTTTTCGTTACGTGACGATTTCTACCAACTCGAACCTCCCGCAAGCCGCGTTAAAGAAGTTCGTTCCAAAATCAAACTTACAAATTTGAAAAATAAATATTGAACCACTATACCTGACATCCTTGATGATGTGTATCATTTCGAGGCCAAGGTCTACGCAGTTTTTAGCATGTTGTGTAGTCGGTTGCGGTATGCCGCTGACACAGTAGTAACAATCTCCCAAAAACTTTATTCGTAGAACGTCGTGTTCCTGTTGTTTTCATTTAAAAGTTGTTTTTCTATTAAATATGTACATATGGATATTCTAAAATTTCGTTTCCTAATGAAATACTTTGTTATTAAGTTCATTGTTTTTGTTATTACTTAGCTACATTAATTTGGTTTAAGGGGAGTTAAATGAAGGAGTCACTTGTCAGTTTTGAAACACAATTCCGAATATTATTAATTTGTGTGATTCAGAATTAACATACACCTTTTTTTTTAACATACCCTGCATTTGCATTATTTTTTCACAAAAATGACTTAATTATTTTATCTTATCAAAACATGCAAAAGTCAATAAAAAGACAAACGTACCTAAATAAGTCGTGTTATGCATGAAACTAATAAGTACAATAATATTATTGATAGGAGGCTTATTGCTATAATCATGAGAAAAATAAATTAAAAAGATAAAGAAATGTGTAGGTACATATACATATCTTCACACTGTATCCCTAACGAAACAGTCAGAGAGGACGGCGCGCTAAGCTTCGCGTTCTTAATTTGTAGGTGTCTAATATACTGTTTCTATTGTACACGAACCTCGGATGCCTCGTCGAATCTACCAAATAGTTCATTAAGTAGCTCTACCATTCGCAGTGGAGATAGGGTTGTCGAAATCATCGTGTAATTCACAACATCTGCATACAAGATACTGACATTGTCATGTTCTTCCACGTAAAGTTGACTGCAAACGATAATCTATCATCAGAATTTAATTTTTACGTCTTAGAAAGAATGTTACTGAAATCTTATCTTATAGGTATCGATGCTTTCTGTTCACTAGTTTTCGGTATTAAAAAAGTTAAGGAGTTAAATGCATAGGTACTGCTACTAAATAGGAATTTAAAGTTATAAAAACGTAGCACATTCAAAGTAAAAGCGGTTTCATGATTGATTTGTAACAGCTGAAATTTAGTGTTAATCCCTGCAGGAAATCATGGTTCAGTTTTATCTTTCTTATCTAAAAACAATTCTTCATGTCGTATTGAATTCTTAAGGGGAAGTCCGTTGTAAGCCTTGATACAGAAAACCCAAGTAATTATTGTGTACAAATGAAGTCATAAATTAGGAGTCTTAAACGATTAAGAACTTTAAACGAATGTGACAGCGTTACGGAGGAATGTTATAAATACTCAGATAACATATTTATAGTTAAAACGAATAATTGGAAGTCATTCATGTAAATAATATTGTTAATTAATTATTATTATTACAATACTGAAATGTAAACGTTACAGATGACATTATTTATGAAACATAAAAAATAGAGTAATTACAGAAAACATAAACTTTTAAACTTTCGCGATGCATGTTATAAACGGTCGAAACCAAAGCCAAAAACGAAAGCCAAGGTAATCGCGTTAATTTCCTATTTTTTAGATATTATATAATACACCAAACGTTTTGCACCTACGCTGTATCCAAACAATTTTATTTTATAGTATCTACAATATAATTCATAAATACATGAGGTTTTATAGTGATATCTAAAACGGGAAATTAACGCGATTACCTATTATTTTGGCTTGACATTTCGACCCAGTTGCATCGGCCGTGGTTTCAAGCAAACTGTCGCAACAAGTTTCACCCCGTGTCCTAGGTAGAAGTTTTATCATCTACCCCTGATATTTGCAAACAGTTTTCAGGATACTTACACACAACACTCACAGTGTCCATACTATCCTGAATCTATTTACAAATCCTGAAAACTATTGACAAATATCAGGGGTAGATGATAAAACTTCTATCTCGGATACGTAGTCAAACTTACTGCGACAGTTTGCTTCAGACCATGGCCGATGCAACTTGATCGAAACGTCAAGCCAAAATTAAAAGTAATTGCATTAATTTCCCGTTTCAGATATTATTTAATGCAATGCGAAAGTTTAAAAGTTTGTATTTATAGTGATAATTTGCATGGTAATAATAGGCAACAATACTTTGAGGAAGTCTATTATTTAAGATAATGTGTAGTTTTAAGTTTGTAAATATTAACGTATGTATGTACTTTTTGTTAATGTAAATAAAGATTGGCAACAATATGAATTAAAATTTCTAACTGAGAAATAAAGATGTATGAAACGAAAGCAATAATTTATCAGTAAAATAACCACAAGTACTCAAGAATTCAGGACATCGACATTAGGTTTTATCAGTGAACTTAGTAAATTTTATCGTACGTATTTTTTATCGCTCTTAAAATGTTTTGTATTTCATATTAGTTGTTGCGAGTCATTGTCATAGTTAAAATGTGATGCATACTTTGAAAATAATAATAGATAGGAATAAATATAAATAAAAAAACGCATTTGCTACAAACTTCTTACTTGAAAGATCTCATGGGGTAGTTATGGGACTGTATCCCCAAAAACATGGTTCTGACGTCTTGTCTCACTCTGGACACAATATGCTCGGGAAGTATGCTCAACATAAGTCGCTCCTGTAGTAGAAAAATAATAAAAATGAAATACGAAGAACAAGTAAACGTAATAACGTTATTTAAAAATAACATGTGCGATCGGGGGACCCCCGTCAGGAACGAAGTTCCTTAGCTGTAGTTCTCAAAAGTAATTTCTCAAAACTTAATTGCAATAATGAGATAATAAAACTCACGTACGATTTAAAACGAAAACAAAAACCTAGCGCCGCGCGACGCTTCGGTTCAGCGTCTGTAACGCTTTTTCCTTTAGTGAAAATTTCTACGCACTCAAACCTCCCACAAGCCGCGTAAAGAACTTCGTGCCAATTAAATAAGAAATGAAAAGCGACCACGATAACGTAGAGGTATCATTCAAGAATATGATTTCTATTCTTTTATAAACTGCCAGCTTTACTAACTACCCGCATCTTCGTCTTTGTATGGACGTATGTGTAGTAGGTATCCTATTCGAAACAAAGTTATATTTATGAATTAAATGGCCTAGCTTCTACCCCTTTATAATTTCAATAGCTTACCTAATAATTTTGTATTCGTATTCTTTCTCAACAATTTTCTTTCAAACGTTGCATTCTGTATTAAAATTTATACAAAAGCTTTTGCCAGACTCAAAAAAGAGGGAAGGATTTTACGTACACACATATATGTATACATATGTGTGTACGTTCATATATGGCCATTGCAGAGCCGAAATCACTTAACCGATTTCAACATGTGAGAGAGACGTCATTTGATCGGTCTCAATTACGCACATGTCATAGGCTAGTTTTTTTTAAAGAAATTAATATGGGTGCTATGGTACAGCACTAGGTTCAAGTTCTTGATCCTAGGTATAGCATAAAGTCAAAGATAAAAAAGACATCACATCATAACAGGGGTCAAAATCAAAGTTAACCTTGGCTTCTTTTACCTAATTACTTACTCTTTTACCTTCTTTCTAATTATTGATTTAGTGTATTTAAATTGATTAATTACCTCTTGATCTTTGACAAACTTCAATCTGAGCGTACTTTCCACGCATGCTCTTCTGTCCAAAAATGATCTCCTTGTTACTATTTCATTCATTAGTCTGAAGTATACCCCCATAAGATTCACTCCGATTAGATAAATCACTTCAGATGCTACCTGAAATTTTCATGTAGTTTAAACTTCATTTAGTCTTCATATCTTTAAAGTCAAAATATAGAAAAATGTATGTATGTACTTATTAAATATAAATAAATAAATAATACTAAAATGAATCCTAACCCTTACCACTACCCCGATTTGAGGGTCCTCTATGTACGTGAATACGGCATAAATGCATACGTAGACTATGCTGATTACCGCACCGAAAAATATAGCCAGATAGTTATTTCTCATAGGAAGGAATATATATACTGAAAGTAACGCCATAGTGGAGTATGCCGGTCTTAGAGACATGCCCTCAAAAGAGCTATATATTGGAATTGCAATATCTGAAAATAAAATAAAGTTAAATTAGATGTTAATTTTTGCAAACATAATTAACATTTTATTCTTTATGAAACAGTGGTAATTTTTATTGTTACGATAATATTCTCAAATTGTATATTCAAAATGCAAAACATAATGCAAATATATGTATGTACTCGTAGCTAATAAATGTAAATCTGATTTTAACTCCTCTAGTTTTGACATTTCGAGAGTAGGTTTATAATAATTATAAAAAATCAATTTTATATATAATATTTTTATAACTAGAAATATAATAGGGTTCTTATATTGTACACATAGAATCGAATTTTTAAATGTCTACAACATTATTTTGGGATAATATAGAACTTTGATTATATTAATTTACTCTACTATAAGTAATATTAATTATATGTATTTGTCTTTTACATACATGACTAAATTTACAATACTTATTGTATACAGTTAACTGTACAAATTTAATATACATCTATTAACAAGCAATGCGTATTAATTAACTAACAATAGCGTTATACATTATAATGAACTCAGAATACTCAGAATATATTTACGATCATCATATGATGTATACAACCTACTTTGAACCACTTGAAATAAAGCCTCGGTTACACATAGATATAAATGTGGGCTACCTATAGCAGGCAATTAGATATTAGGTAATTGGTTGAAAATTGTATAATTATTGCTTATTTGTCTTTGTTACCTTTAGTGACATATAAAGCATGGTACACAATATTTAAAAGTGGTGTAAAATGAGTTTATGTGTTGTTTTATTTCTAAAGATCATTTAGTAAGTAAATATAAGGATAAGTTTTTATGCATTATTTACACTATTATTTTGCAACTTTTGCTTGTAGCTCCATTTCGTAAATATGCGAAGAAGCGGAAAAAACCGGCCAAGTGCGTATCGAACCAAGCAAGAAGGGTCCCGTAGTACGGATGCGCAAAAAGTTTGTATTTCCTAGCGTTTCTCAATGATACTAAAAAAAAGTTATTTCTGCGGTCGCTGCGCGTGTAACCGTAATTCCCCCATATCTAAAACACTCCACAACATATCCTATTCAAACCAATTTGCGTTGAAAGTGATTTTTAAGCTCTACTATCATAAATTTCTACGCCGCAGTTGAAAAGTTAGAGGAGAGTTCGCGATTTATAACTTAAAAAGTCGCTTAGTAATCTCTATATTATTTTTGAAGACCCACACGCTTATGTGCACTGACATTTGTTTTAATTCCTCAGTTATAAGTATGGAATGCCACCCCTAATAATTTTTTTTTTAAATTTCAGTAGACTGTTGTGTAGCGGTTCGTAGAATACGCCCACTATCGTTGTAATATTATGACACAAAACAAATTATTTTTCTGCTTCTGAAACTGAAACATGTTTTTCCCTTCCATTAATTTTGAAAAAACCCATTTATTTTTACAGGAAAGCAAAATGAAAACACCAAACCTCAATCCTAAACCTACATCTTAATCCTAAATCCGTAAAATCTCTTTAATGGATCTTTGCAAATGGAGATAGCAACACTGTAGTAAACGTGAATTTAAAATTTAATCGTAATAAAACTTACCTGTAACTACTAAGTCTGCTGTAATAATAATCGTTACTAGAGTTGGTATCCAAAACCATTTCTTTTTCAGAGGTTCGTAAAAACATTTCCAGAGAAATATTATTGGTACTGCAATACGTAAAATATACATTCCCATTGACAAATATGTAGATTGCCAGTGAACTTCCTGGAAAGTTATGTAATACATAATTTAGTTATAGGAGATTGAAGTCGTCAAATACAACTTTACGTATGTTTGAACCTCATCCTCGTCGTCTCTGTTAAACAACTATTTTACTCAATCATGCTTATTGCATAGACCAAACTGCTCATTTACACATTAAGTATTACAACAAGTGACTCCCTTGTGAGTATATCTGGTGGATTCGTCGAGGTTAGGGTTGCCAAATCGGAAAACTGAAATACCTGGATAAAATTATTAAACTTTTAAACTAATTTTGGCATTGCCGTATCGTATGGTATCAGGCAGATGTTCCACTATTTCTTGGAGACAGCAACAATCGGTGTCTCTATCCACAGCCGCTATTCGCCTTTAGGAGCTCGCGAGTTGCGACACACAGAACAGACAGACACAGGAGTGAGGTTATAAGTGTTTCATTTTTTCGGCTCTTTATTTTGATGGGCTATAAAAAGCCATAAAATAAGCTAATGTATAGTAGTCCATAAATAGAGATGGTATAGGCGATGCACTAGCAATCGGCCTTTTTCGTCTTTGCTATCTGTGAGATCAAATATCTATTGCTACAAATAACGAAAAGTCGTGATTTTATTGCGCTTTAATGTTTTGTCCACCCCGAATGGAAAATCGTGTGAATTTATGTATTTAACATGTACTAAGAAAATCAGTAATAGAATAATTTATTTTAGTAGTCTAACTAATCTTAATTGGATTTTTAATAATTATTTCTATATCTTTATGTATAAAATTCCGGTGTGCATGTGTTCGTAATTCTTCTCCTCAATTGCTTGATCGATTTGCATCAAATTTTTTTTGTACTTTTGAGTCACCTGAATGATTCTTACCTATAGTTGCTCCCGGTGATTCCACGTGAACGAAGTCGTGGGCTACAGCTAGTATTACATAAAGTAAGATGTTTTTCACCAGTTTTAGAAAAATAAAATCATCAAATTAATGGACTCATTTTTCATTACTACAGTGATTCACAGTGATCTATTATTTCAAAAGTTAAAAGTTGCAATTTATCCACTCTATACGTATACGTTTTTTGGATTTATTAAAATATACAAAGTAATTTCACTTACCTCATAATATGTTCCAATTATAACAAGAGTGATGTGAATTGTTGAGAATAATACGAGTAGAGATATGTAGATATAAACAAGCGATTGTCTTAATTTGTCGTCGTATTTTCTATATAATCCTTCCAGATCCTTTTGGTCAAACTGATCCTGTAAAGAATTTACGAGTGAGAGATATATTCATAATAATGTACTCTTTTGTGTTTTAACTTAATATGTACATATATCTAATGAGATATGCACTATAGTATAATTAAGTACAAGGCACTTTGTGTTTGCCCTAGTAAACAACTTAATATAACAGTTAAGAAAAATGCATTCGTTTATGTAACTCAATTTCAAAATAGCATTTATATCTTACAGACATTAATGTACTGTACATACATACATAATTTATATTTAATATCGTATTTTAATCTATATAAGTACAATTTGGTCAAAGAATGCAATCTTTAATTAAGATAAGCTTGCCCTATTCGTTCAGCTCCTGGATGTGAGAAAACAGTAGTATGTCGATTTCGCTCTCTCACCTCGTATGCATTAGAGAAAGAAAATCTAGGAGAGCTATTAGATAAGTCAAGTCAGATCACATAAGGGCAGTATCAGAACTTTCACAGTGGGTTGCTAATGCTGAAATTGGAAAAGAGTCAGGTAGCAGTCACTATTAAAATCCAATCTTACAATTAGGTAAAATTCTATGGGTTAGGGAGTCGATTGCTATAGATGTTTTAGGAGAGTGAGTGAGGTGAGAATAAGGCTACCTCTAGCTGGATGCTAATGACTACTAGTAAGTACTTATTATATCTGTATTGAAATTGGAAATTGTTATTCGCGCTCAATAAAGTCTAATAAATTTTTACAGGCGCAGAGGGAAGGGTAAAGATAAATAGAATTAAAACAGATTAAGTAAAATATTATTTTAATAATAAGAAACAGTTATAAAGCAGCTTAAAAATATGTAGGTAACAGGTGCATAAATACAATTTAAATTTGATAAATAGATTTATGAGATATTGTTATTATACTCATTACATAGTGTACACGAATGGTACGGTACACCTGTAGGTGGTTTCTTGATCGTTACTATTATAATGACAATTATGTAAGATATTGAGATAAAATATTTGCTTTTGATAATATTAGCTATTGATGATATTTATATTAATACGTAATTCGCTTTAGTGTTTTATTTTTTTAAATATGTTAAAAGAAGTAAAAGAAAGTAAAATTTTATAGGTATATCATAAATTCTTGATTAAAGAATTTTAATTGTAATCGCGATGTCTTTTAAACATTTTTTTACTTTCTTTCATCTGTTCAGAACATAATGTGAGGCAATTTTGTATAACTACACACATCAAAAGAGTCTAGGGGTCGAGTACATTTTTAACAATAAAAAATTATATAATTAATATTTATCAAATCTAGTCTTCCAGACTGGCTTCTTACTTTAAGTTTAAGTTAACAACTTTTCCCTATATTTTTTTAAAATTCAGAAAAATTGCAATTTTTGCAAATTGTGGGAAGTTCACCTAAGTTAATGTCGTCAATTAAATGGCAAAAAAAGGTAAAAATGAGGATTTTTTAAATTTATTCTTAATAATCTGTGTTTCCACCATTGACACGAATCACACAATCACAGCGATTCGGCATGCTTAAAATCAGTTCTTCAAAATCACTTTGAGGAATGGACGTTCTTTCTAACAAGTCAAAAAGTTGTTGTGGGGTATGCACGGCATCCATACTCGGCAGAGTTCTTCTTTGGAGCATATCCCATGCATCCTGGATTGGGTTGAGGTCTGGCGATTGGCCACTGCAGAACGTTGATGCGAGCATCGGCAAGAGTGCGTGTTACGACTCTAGCTGTGTGTGGATGTGCATTGTCGAAACGAATCATCCAACCGGCTTCGCAAAGGGATGATCATGTTTGAAACAATCCTCTCCGCATAAATCTGAGCATTGAGGTTGCTCCTGATCCAAATGCGATCGATTCTTCCATCGATCCAAATACCGGCCCAAACCATTATTGTTCTCCCTCCGTATGAATGAACTTTCTGACAAAATTTCAAACGTTCTTGACGTCCAGAGGTCCTCCAAACTTGAGTACGTCTTGTATCCAGCCTCATATCGAAACAAGATCCATCGGAAAAGCAAACATAACGCCAGTCTTCTTCCTCCCAATTTCTATGTTCGCGAGCCCATTGTAAACGGGTCCTACGATTTCAGGGTGCTATAGGCGGAACTCTCAGCGGTCTTCAGGAACGCAGACCCACTTCACGTAAACGATTTCGGATGGTTTGGTCACATATCAGCAAGCCTGAAGAACTGTGGAGCCTCGTAGCCAACATCATGGCGGTCATGGTACGATTCCGTCGAGCAGTATTGGATGTACCGGTCCTGTCTGCGAGTGGTGATGCGAGATCGTCCTCCATGTCGCTCGGCCATGCTGCCCGTGATACGATAGCGTGCCCAGAGACGGCTTATAACGCTCTGTGTAGTGCCAAGAGCGACAGCCACAGTACGTTGCCTAGAACCAGCTTGCAACATTCCGACGGCTCTCATGATCTCTACTCGTGTCAAATGATGTCGTCGCTCCATATCAATGCAATTTTTTTCAGTTCCGATGTAGAAATTGTAATGGTTTTGTAAAAACGCTATTACATAGTTTTATAGGAATCCTGATTGACAGTTGATTTTCTATTTTTATTCAAAATTTAAAGAAATTTTTTTATTCAAATAGTAAAAATCACTAAAAAGAATCAATAACGATCCAAAAAAGTTAAAATTATAATCCTCGATTGCAGCGATACTCTAAAACGCACTTGATCCCTAGACACTTTTGATGTATGTATTTGACATTTTCAAACGACATTGAAATTATTAACTACAAATATTTACCCTTAAATATTTCCAATTCCACTGTTTGCCGCCTACTTGCGCGGCCTCGTATGTTCGGAACTCGTGCAGCGAGGATAATATACTGGTGGCTCTACCCGAGTTCATGGAATATCTAGTCAGGAGCTCCAGGGCGCCTACTTGGAGCACCACTGAGCCTGTAGTCCGCGACATCGCTTGTTCGTTCTGCATAAGCGAAAAATATTAAAATTTTGAAATAAACTATGAAATTACTTCTTATGAAACACAAATTAAAAATAGAATACAATAATTTTGGGTCTTTGTAAAGCTAAATTCGCGGTAAATGAGGTAAAGATGACTCGCTTCTAAGAAATACAGGTACAGAAATTTGAGCAGTCTCAAAATATTAACGAACACTATCTTTTTGGGCTTTATGCTCTATTTTGATTTAAGATTCACATACTTTAATTAATGTCTCATCTATGATTATTTTCATGCTTCAAGCGTATAAAATCAATCAGTATTTTGTATATACGTGTTTTAAGGTATTATATTATATATACATATGTACTTATATTTGAAAATTAATTTATTTCGATTTAAATTCAATACAAATTAATACAAGAATATTTATTGTACCAAATTATGAAAAGAAAGCTTAGCCAATGTTCCTTTCTTGTGAATACCACTGAAACAACCATTCTTATATACACAATGTGGCTGTGCTTCCGAATAAAATATAGCCTACCATTTTCTAGTATCACGCAAGCAAAACCGCGGGTAGATGCTAATAATAGGTTAACATCATTAAAAATGTTTCAAAAGTTAAGTAATAAGGAATAATTATGTATCTGAATGAAGTAAGTCATAATGTGCAAAACATGCTAGTGTTTTTACAATCTAAGAGGAGATATGTCATGCGATTAATTAGAATCGTTGCTGCTTTACTGATAAAGAAAATATTTGCATAAAAACATTACACTGGCGTTTCTATTATTAATATTTTGACTTTATTGTAACTAAAAACTCTGTTAAAATGTTTGTTTATTATGAAATTATGTATAATACTATAATTATTTGAGCTGTAATTCGTGTTATAGATTGATTACTTGTTAATTAAACATCAATTAAGTCTCTATAGAGGTATGTTTTAGAAAAAACGAGCCTTATATCGATGTAACGAGTTGTCCGAAATCACTACTCTGAGATGTCAAACGTCATTACAGGTAAAAGTGAAGTAATGAGGAGACTGGTTGCATAATGTATTTTATTTTTAGTATTGCCTTTTTCTAATATCTATGTTCCGTTTATGATTTATTTTTAATCTCAATTTCTAAAAATATCTGACACAATTATATAATGTAGATTATTTATTATCTACTTAATTTTCTTAGCGACACGATATCATTTGTTTCTATTTGGGTAAAATCATGTAAGGGTAGATTTCGTATTTTAAAAGCGTTATATCTTAGAAGAAAAAACAAATACAGTACGACTGTTATGAAGTACTAAATATAAGTATTTAAATAAATTGCTTGTAGTGGAAATTTGAAACTTCGTCATTGTAGAATTTATGATTTTAAATATTCTAATTATTTTCTTTTCACAAACCTATCGAGATAACGTCGAAAATTATTTGAAGAGAAAAAATACGTTAATAGCACAGATTAATTAGTTACTAACGAAAAATATAACAAAGAAAACTAACCATTATCGTATAAAATTAAATTACCACATCATAAAATAGGACACAAACACTTCATAATAACAAAAAACACTTTTGGTTCTGACAACAAACTGTGATGAATGGTCGAGGTCCTCATTACTTCTTGGTCGATTAACATCGATAAAGGCGTCAGACATAGATATAAGTAGATTATGATAACGATAATTATCGTATGATACAATCGGTAGTTTTGATGAATTACAGCTGAGTGTAAAGTATTTTACAGGTAATGGGTTTAGTGGCAGATTAACTTAAAAACAGGGATTAAATTATTTACAGACCAAACAATAAGGAAGTTTTTAGTGCATCATTTCGATCATTTAATTGCTACAAAATTATGCATATTTTCAAACTTTTAACAATTATTATATTTTTTAAAATACATATTAAGAAGTAAAAAATGGTGTAAAAAAAACTATAATTAGTACATATTATATATCAGTACCTGGGTGGTCCAGCTTTACTCGGTGTCTTATAAAAAAGTAACAAAAAAAGTCGGATCACATTGCAGGATTCGAACCCGCGCATTTCAGCTTATTAGACCTACGCTTTAGTCACTTTATTATTGAGAAGGTAAATTCTATTGCGAAATCAGAAGAATTTAGAAGTTTTATATGTGTGAAAACATAGAGAAAACGAATTTTCTCAGAATTGAGACCTGGCTAGATCGATTTTTCACTATCGTAAAGCTTTATATTGTAAATGTCATCGAAATCGTTAAAGCTGTTTAGAATTTTGAATATTAGAAATATACAAATATTGCTTGCGTTATACTTTTCTTCGTAATTTGTAATTCTTTGTAATACTTTTCTTTTAATTGACATAGTATCTTAATATAAAGGAAGCCCATGAAATTTAACGTTAATTAATTGTACAGGAAAATAAATAATAGACTTTTCCACGTAACTTTTAGCCATAGATTTTATAAATAATTCCAGAGCCAGACGCTGTGTCCGAGCAGCAACAGCGAGCTAAAGCAAGTATCCTGACTCACCTGTACATACGACACACATTTATTATCAGATAAGCTGATCAGTCGCAATTTCGTTAGAAATCAGCATCCACACATCTACATTTTATTTGATTTTATTTGCCTCACTTCGTAGTATGGGACATGCTGTTTGAAGTTCTGAAGTCTATGCTTTTCATTTTATTTCTTTACTATAAGTACATTATTAAAGTGATATATGTTTTTAATAGGTATTTGTTGCAAACTGAACTTAGTCATATTATTTCAATATATTAAAAAAAAACAGAAAAGGTCTGACCACAAAGCAGGATTTGAGCCGTGCATTTCGGCGACGCTCTAGCCACTGTGCTATTGAGAAGGTAAACTCTGTCATGAAATTAAAAAGTGTAGAAGTTTAGAAGAAGTTTTAAGTGCGTAAAATATGAAGAAAACGATTTTTCCCAGAATTGAGATCTAGCTAGATCGATTTCTCGCCCCCCTCAACCCATATGTTGTAAATTTCATCGAAATCGTTAGAGCCGTTTTCGAGAAAGCGATTTATATATACAAATGTTCCTCGTATAATATAATATTGGATTATTTAACGTATTATGTGATTTTAATATAAAACTTATACGTTTTTCAGTTAAACCCTTAAAAACGTATGGTAGCAATTTGCTACCAGACGCACTGTCCATTCTGTGATTCTTATATTCATTTGACGAATACTAATTATTTTTGTAATAATTTATTTCAAAATATTATTTTAACTAAATACATCGGTCATTTCTAAATATACTACAATGCAATTTTGTAATACAATATATAATGATTTTGAAATGATAATCATCTCATTTCAAAAATACTTTCAATGATTGCTTGCTTCAAACAAGGAAAATTAGGCTTGGGTTACATGATATTTTTAACGTGATTTATCGAAGTCCTTGATGTGAACATCTTATGCAGCGGGTCAGACCGGCTGTTTGTGTAGCGATTTGACAACGTGTTGTATAGGTATACGAGCTCAGTACAAGTGGACGCGTCGCCATGCGCTTATATTGAGCTCGTGTAACTTTAGTTTAGGTGTGGTAGAGCCATCCTGCATTGCATCACAAATTGGGCCGGCTCGTCCAGTGAAATAGATCCTCTCACAGAATATCGGAGTGAAATAACAGCATTTATTGCTGTTGTTTTGTTCGCTGAGTGAGTGCCGGTGGCCCATCTCCCCCCTCCCCTTCTTTCCCTCCTTTCCCTAAAGGCCGGCAACGCACCCGTGATTCCCCGGACGTTGCGGGTGTCCATGGACTGCGGTGGTCACTTTCCATCAGGTGACCCGCTTGCTCGTTTATTTGTATATACATAAAAAAAAACTATTTATAGTGTATGCAGTGTTATTATTCGCTTTCGAAAATCTGAATATTTTGTTTATTTTAAATAAATCGATACGGGTGTCGTATGCTACGTTTCTTGAGGTGCCGGTTACGAAAATAACATTCATTTTGAAATCCAAGATGGTGGATATGATTAATTTGAATAAATCGACATGGATATCATATTTCAGGGTTTTGGGGGTGCTCATTACGAAAATGACGTTCATTTTAAAATCTAAAATGGTGAATATTACTTTTTTGGATAAATCGATATGGGTGTCATATTCTGTGTTTCTCGGGGTGCTGATTACGGAAACGACGTTCGTTTTCAAATCCAAGATGGCGAATATTATTTTTTTTGGATAAATCGATATGGGTGTCATATTCTAGGTTTTTCGGAGTGCTAATTACGAAAATGATTTTCAAATCCAAGATGGCGAATATTATTTTTTGATGTGAAACATCTCATGCGGCCGGTCAGATTGGCTGTTAGCGTGGCGTGGAATCCTAGTACTTAGCTCGTATAACATATGCATGCAGTGTTGTTATTCACTTCGGAACACGATGCCTGTGTTTTTTAAAGAGAGAATATTTTATATTATCATCAGAAACTTTTGTTTTTGGTTATTTATTTATATATATTTTTTGGTTATGCCATATTTATTTCCTTTAATAAAGCATCCCTTCATGCATATTTTCTGTACAAAATAGATTCGATGTTTCACATACTCCAGGTATACCGCGACGGCTCATTTTTTTGTAATATATGAATGTGTGTAACTAACTGTAATTGAATAAGTGGTATAGGGAATCCTAATATTATAAAAAACTAAAAAAATTGCACAAAAATGTATTTTGTATTTTCAAACGGTTTTATTCAGCTTGACCTTGTATATTCGATCTTTGTTTTATATTTTCCGACAGCTTTACCGATTCTAACAGATTCTACAACTTTGCAAATACATTGAGTTCCCATTATAATAAAACATTATGATAATTTCAACTTGGTAATGAGGGTCTAATGATGTAATCAGGACGTGGACAGTGGAACTCTTTAATCGTTACTAGTAACTTCTTCGAGTTGGAGCTCATTTGGTTGATTTTGAGAAGTCTCACACATTACACTTGGTCAAGAGGGTCTGATGATAGACAATGGAAGTCTTCGACCGTTACTAGTAACCCTCTCAAATTTTACTTTAAATCATCAGCTGTACCAAAAACTGGATAATAATTAGGACACAAACCTAGCCCTTTTTGAGATTCAGACTTCTAATAAGAAATCATGCAATACTAGCAGTGCTGTTTTCTTATATCAGATGCCAAGAAGCATTTTGTGTCGCTGCATCAACGAAAAAGTAATAATTTCGGACTTTAAACGGACTAAAATAAAATGCAGAGCGCATAAATACCTATATAATGATTGTATAATTAAACAAGATCTGTCTGGAAAAATGTGTTTTCAAGCCCACCAAAAGATGTATTTCAAATATGCCCAACGATAGACAGATAGAGTTTTAAGAACCACTCTTCGAACCAGACAGACTAGACCTTGCGAACAACGAGGGCTTAAATTTTGTGCAAATCCACATCTCAAGATGTGACGATGAGCAAAACGACCGTAAAGTTAGGGAATTAGATTCGTTGCGCAAATACTTTAATTTAACGGAGCATCGCCAACACTATTACAGGCAGGCGGAGGGTGTTCATTGGCATGCCAGAGCCTACCTTCCTTCTTCATGACGGACACGACACAACCGACCGACATTTTTTACAAGATGGTCGACCATGGTTTTATCGAAATGGTCACCAAGATTAATAGCTACACGCAGCAGAAACTGACAAGATACAGACAAGACGAGTCAGATAGGGCGCGTGCTCGCATTTTTTCTTGGCAACCAACGGAAAGAGACGAGATGATTTTTTTTGGCAATCATTATTTTGCGGGGACTATATTGTTCTAAAGTAAAGGAGGAAGCCTATTTCCGTTACGACAGTTTTGGATTGACTCCTTACTTTAGGTGTCTTATGAGTTATGACCGACGGCAGATACCAGTTGCTAAAATCGTTATATCAATTCGTCGGCAACGACATTTTGACGACAAAACGGACGATACTAGACATTAGTCCGGTGATCAAATATTCCAACGATAAATTTTAACACTGTACCAACTGAGACAGGACATTTATATTGACAAATCTCTACTTTAGTGGCAAGACGAATTGAGCTTCTCCCGAAATATAAGCTCGAAGGCCGCCGAAGTAGGGGTTAAAACTAACAAGATGCGCGAGTCCGTCAGCGGGTATCTTTCGGCTATTTTTCGTACATACTGGCAACGACCGCACAGTCACAACAGGACAAAATAGGAGAGAAACCGGCGAAGCTAATGAACCTCGTAACGAACAAGAACAGGAACACATAATCACAGCGATTCGGCACGCTTAAAATCAGTTCATCAAAATCACTTTGAGGAATGGTCGCCCACGTTCTTTCTAACAAGTCAAAAAGTTGTTGGGGATATGCACGGCATCCATACTCGGCAGAGCTCTTCTTTGAAGCATATTCCATGCGTGCTCAATTAGGTTGAGGTCTGGCGATTGAACAGGCCACGGCAGAACGTCGTGCATTAGTCGAAACGAATCATCCAACCGGCTTCGCAAAGGGATGATTCCGCCTGAAACAATCCTCTCTGCATAAATCTGAGCATTGAGGTTGCCCCTGATCCAAATGAGATCGGTTCTTCCACCGATCCAAATACTGGCCCAAACCAATATTGTTCCCCCTCCATGTGAAAGAACTTCAAACGTTCTTGACGTCCAGAGGTCCTCTAAACTCGAATACGTCTTGTATCCGGCCTTATACCGAAACGAATTTCGTCGGAAAAGCAAACACTACGCCAGTCTTCTTCCTCCCGATGTCTGTGTTCTGCGATTGCAGGGTGCTATAGGCGGAACTCTCAGCGGCCTTCGTGAACGCAGACCCACTTCACTAAACGATTTCGGATGATTTAGTCGCTTATAGCAAGCCTGAAGAGCTGTGGAGCCTCGTAGCCAACATCATGGCGGTCATGGTACGATTCCATCGAGCAGTATTTTGGATGTACCGGTCCTATCTACTAGTGGTGATGCGAGATCGTCCTCCATGTCGCTCAGCCACGCTGATCGTGATACGATAGCGTGTCCAGAGATGGTTTATGACGCTCTGAGTAGTGCCTAGAGCGACAGCCACAATACATTGCCTAGAATCAGTTCGCAACATTCCAACGGCTTTTATGATTTCTTCTCGTGTCACATGATGTCGTCGCTCCATATCGATGCAATTTTTTTCAGTTCCGATGCAAAAATTGTAAGGGTTTTGTAAAATAGCTATTACACACTTATAGGAATCCTGATTGACAGCTGATTTTCTATTTTTATTCAAAATAAAAAAAAAATTCTTTATTCAAATAGTAGAAATCACTAAAAAGAATCAATAATGATCCAAAAAGGTTAAAATAATAATTCTCAATGGCGGCGATACTCTAAAACGTATTTGATCCCTAGACACTTTTGATGTGTATATATTATTGTCCTACAAAAGTCATAAAACGGTAGCGTGAACTGGCCCTTATCTCGTGACGCGTGAGGCGCGCGAGCGCACAAACTTGCTTCAACCGACGTTCTAATAGGACGATATATAATTATGATATCAATAGAAAGCTAATAAAGCCTTTTTTATTTTATAAAATTTATATATTTCTGTTGTTGTTTGTAAGAAACCAGTGTAAATACAAAAATGTCTAGGAAAAAGTTATTCGTGTTTTAAGTTCAACTTGATTGTAATAATTTGTTCCTCAGTTTGTAATGTTCACATTTATCTATATCTAACTATATCTAGCTTTACATCAGTACTTCTCTTTTTATGATAAGTGTAGCAGTTATGGAAATAGTGTAAGCGTTTATTTGACGCGGGAGCGTCTGGAAATATACCTACGTCACCGCGGCGCGGCTCCGCACCCCGGGGGAGTTTTACGACTGGTACAAACGCGTTCGAGTGGAATCTAGTTTCATAAATTAAAAGAAAATTAAAAAGAATATTTGATCAGCCAATAATATTGAAAGTATTAATTATTAGTATTTGTAGTATGTATGTATGGATCTACTAGTTACATTTTTATTATTGTAACATTATGTTTTTAATTATAGAGAATATTCTTTGTTCAGCTAGCAACAATAACAGTGAAAGTGCAATTCCAAAAATAGTATTGCTATAGTAAACTTTCTATGAATCGTTTTAAATTACATTTCAGTTTACATATTTATTTTCATTACATTAAATTAGCATACACTAATATGTATTATCATATACTAGTAACTGAAATTCTAATATTCTTATTAATTAATTCTTTAATGGTACGTTGCCATTAATTCCATTGAAAAATATCATTGATTAATTTCATTAATTTCGAAATCAAGTTCGTCAAAGTTTGTTACCTAGTAATTAAATAAAAAAAAATTAAACTTATTAAATATTATCAAATGGATTGGAATGTCTGGATGGATTTGTGGGTAGTGTGAATATATCTAACTCAGCCAAAATGGCCATTGTCCGTGTTGGTACTAACTTTATTGCACGGTAGTGAGGCCTTGATATATCCGAAATTAAATGAAAGTAAGATAAATGCAGTGGAAATGCGATCTCTTAGCAATATGTGTGGTGTTACCTTTGTGGATAAAATAAGTAATGAAGAGATACGCAATATGACGCCATTCTCTCTATGTATGTATTTCCCAAGAAACATAAACAACCTATGATTATTGCTCGTCGTTTGCCTGTAAATCGTTTTATGGACCTCTAGTAGTTTTTTTAGATATTCTTAAAACACTATACCCAAATTTTGGAATTTTCTCTAACGTTTAGTAGTGATAAATTTTGTAATTGCAGGGTTTAGGCATAGGTATTCTAAAATTTTGAGGTTGAGTGAGCGAGTGACTTTAAATAGATTATGTATACTTGTAACTCAGAAACTTTAAGAATTAAGAATTCGTAAATTAGAGATTCCAATTTAGCCTACACAGACGGAGCTCGTTTCAGTTTTCTAGTCATCTATATAAAGTTGTAGAGAAATAAAAATCGGATAAAGAATAGAGCGACTGTGTTTGTGGTTCACTTATTGGTTGCTGCTGTGTCACATGATTATGCCTAATAGAAATCATGACAACAGTTAATAATCAAATCGAAGTGCGAAAAAAAATTGTTGTCTGGAAAGGAAGATGTCGGATATTAATTATTTTAAATGAAGGAATAAATCGAAGTTGACGCAACTAATGGAAAATTTAATTCTAAAAACCCTTGATAAAAATTTCAAAGTTATCTTTATTGCTTTGTTATTGACTGAATACAAGAATTCGTTTCCACAACACAATAAAAGGATGACTATGTAAAAAAAGTGACTAATGTTTATGTCCAGAAATTGTGATGTAGAGCTGTTTCTGTCGCACTTATTTCAACTTGTATTAATGCACAAAAGTTAAAATGAGAAGAGAAACAAGCAATTAATGACAACAAGAAAAATATTATTATCCCCGCAATCCAACAATCCAATATGTTTTTTCTACTGAATAGATATTTAATACGTCGAAAGAGTAGAATAATATAAGCGAAGTGCATTCTATTTATATAAAAGGCGATATATGTATGTATGTGTATGTATGCATGTATGTTCCTCATGGACTCCGAAACAGCTGGACCGATTTCGATGAAATTTTCAGGGAATCTTCAAATTGGCCTAGCGGGTGTTCCTGTTAAGTTTGGTAGCGATCGGATCAGTAGAATTTTTTTTTTGTTTTTTTTTTGCAGTCAAAATAATTATAAAAACTGTTTAATTTATTTTAACTTCAACTAACGCCCAGTGTAACGGGCCGGGTTTGCTAGTGATTTATAATATTGGGTCCTTACATATGAAACGAGCGTTTTGTCGTACTGACCACTTTGATCTGAAATATCTTCTCTTTGGTTAAGAATTCCAAATTCAAATTCATAAATTCATTTAGCTGGTACATTTGAGTTTTGAAAACAGTCATTCATTTGTTTTTTTCCTCATTATTTTTTTCTTTGGCGTTGCTTATTACCGCACAATGGAAAACATGAAATATCGGTATATTTACGAGTACGAGTTCTACCGTGGCACCAGTGCTGCAGAAACAGCTCGAAGGATTAATGATGTGTACGGCGCTGGTGTCGCAAAAGAAAGCACGGTACGTTTTTGGTTTCAACGTTTTCGTTCTGGAAATTTCGACCTTCAGAACCAACCCAGTGGACGGCCTGAGACCAAAGTGGAAAATAAAGAATTAAAGGCTATTGTGGAAGCGGATCCATCACAAAGCACTTCAGAGATAGCTGCAGGCTTCGGGGTAAGTGACAAAACTGTATTAATCCACTTGAAGCAAATCGGGAAAGTAAAAAAACTTGAACGATGGGTACTTCATGAATTGAGTGAATCGAACTTGCAAACACGCGTCGACTGCTGTGTTACTTTGCTCAACCGACACAATAATGAAGGGATTTTAAATCGAATCATTACTTGTGATGAAAAGTGGATACTGTACGATAATCGGAAGCGCTCGTCGCAATGGCTGAACCCTGGAGACCCAGCCAAATCCTGCCCTAAACGAAAATTGACTCAGAAAAAGTTACTTGTGAGTGTTTGGTGGACTAGCGCCGGTGTCGTTCACTACAGCTTTCTAAAATCTGGCCAAACGATTACGGCAGATATCTATTGTCAGCAACTGCAAACCATGAAGGAAGAACTAGCTGCTAAACAACCGAGATTGGTCAATCGCTCTAGGCCACTGCTGCTTCACGACAACGCAAGACCACACACTGCACAACAAACAACCACTAAGTTAGCTGAGCTACAATTGGAATGTCTGCGACATCCACCGTACTCCCCGGACCTTGCTTCAACAGATTACCATTTTTTCTGGAATTTGGACAACTTCTTACAAGGAAAAAAATTCAACTCCGATGCGGCAGTCCAAACCGCCTTCAAAGAGTTTATTGATTCTCGCCCCCATGGTTTTTTTAGTAAAGGGATCTATGAACTACCTATGAGATGGCAAAAGTGCATAGATAACAACGGTGCATACTTTGATTAATTAAATATATTTTACAAAAAAAAATTGACTTTATATTCCTCCCGTACAAAACGCCAATTTCATATGTAAGGACCCAATATTAACAATTGTATTTTTGAATAAAATACTCATCAACTTACGATGGTGCTCATTTTTTATTATTTATTTATATACTTATTTTGAAAAGAGAATTCATTACACACAACCTGCAGATCATATAATTTTTATACATAACTTCGCATTAATTAATAAATTAATTATAAAAAGAATTAATAAATCAATTATAAATTAAATAATTAATTATAATGTTCGTCACTTATTTTGACTGACTAGTAGAAATTATTTACGAGGTTTGTTTCCGTAATTTGTTCACTTAACGTCAAAACAAATAACATTGTAAGAGCATGCAGAATTACAAAATACTACATGTGTGCAATAAACCAATACAATTATTTGTAAATTGTATTATCTGCGGTTGAAGTTTTTCATAACAATTTTAAGACTTTGTTCCTGTATATCCATATCTACAGGGTGAGAATATTTTGCATGTTCACTCATTTGAGTTATTACATTGTACCATCTAATTAGTACATATTCGTTTCATTGCCGTCTACGTCTCTGTGTTTGCAGTTCATTCATGTACACAAATTACAGGGTTTGCGCTCAGATGCTAATAAGTTTACCGGTGATATATGTTCATAATATGTGTTGTGTGAACTTTAACCAAATTATTATTGAACTACTTTAAATTTTGGCATACCTATGCTATTCCCACGACTTTTACACAAAAGAAATTTTTACGTTCACCGCGATAAAATTGTTGGAATAGCACATTTTGTTGTATTTGCGAAGAATCCCAGTCGCACATATTGTGATACCATTTAAGGCTTCTTTTACATTGTCACTCTAATCTTGATAAAGTGTCGTTTTTACACTTTGTAGTGATCTGTTATGAAAGCATTTTGACTGTACGGTAGCTGGAGCAATATAATAGTGTGCAAATAGATATTATAATCTATGAATGTGTATTAATTATTATAATTACCAATACAGCACTCATGTAGACGAAAAAACAAGTTCGCAGTAGAAAATATTGCCTCGTTTTACAATTCCAACCGAGTCTATGTCGGGTTAATACTTAAAGGCATGTGGGTGTGTAGATACGGCTATCTGATGTATTATATATACATAAGGAAACGACACTTGGTATACGAGCACAAATAAATGAGACGAACACTTCACAGAGGTAACAATATATTTTTGAGGAACACGATTTACAGTCACAATTATAATATTATACAAGCGATACGCAGATACGATAATAATTACGAATTACGATACAAATAACAACAGATCTTAACAATTAAAAATAAGGCGAATAAAATTAAGTCCGATCTCGTCCACTTGTAATAGCCGTTGAGACGAACGCAGAATAGAATGTGTGTCGTACACTGTGTTGGCGCGACCGTTGTTATTTGTTAGCACGGGCGTGCACAGTGTAATGTAAAATGTTAAGTGTCGGTAGATGTAAAATAAAATACGTATATGAAATGTTTTTGTATGTTCATAAATCCTATTTAATTATTTTAATATATAAATTTATATTTGCGGGACAACGTAGATTTAAATGCTAGGGCGTCCCCCGAAAGCGACGGACACCAGTGTGTCCCCGCTGGTGTAAGCAAAGTGCAGTTCGGCGTTGGGGACCGCCACCCAACACGCTGTGCACCTAGCGGCGGGAAGTGGAGGGAGGAGTGCAGAATAGCTGCGTGGAATGTGAGAGGTGGGATTGAAGAGAAGATGAATGAAGTGATTGATATTACGGAAGAGAAAAGACTGGATGTGTTATGTTTGAATGAAACCAAGCGAAGGGGCAGTGAACTTGCTAACTTGCCCAGAGGGGGCATCGCTCTGTGGTCAGGGGTACCACTTGGAGATAGAGGATGCCAGGGGGTGGGCGTTTTGCTGTCCTCTCGTTTGGTTAATTGTATGACTGAGTATAAATGTGTAAACCCTAGACTGCTCTGGGTGCGCCTCAAGATGGGGTTGACGAGAGTTTTTATTTTGGCGGTGTATGCTCCAGTGTCCTCCATCGGCGTGGGTGAGCTAGAGCGGTTTTGGGAGAATGTTAGAGAAGTTCTAGCGACGGTTGAAGAGAATGAGAGAATTGTTTTGTGTGGAGACATGAATGAATGGGTCGGGACAGCTCGAACTAGATTTGAGACTGTCCTAGGCAAATATGGAGATAGGAGAGTGAATGATGCTGGTAGGATTCTGTTAGGCGTGTGTATGGAAAAGGATCTTTTTGTTGCTAATACCGTATTTAAGCACAAAAGGATCCATCAGTACACTTGGGAAAGAAAACATGAGAGAAGTATGATTGATTTATTCCTGGTAGATAACAGGCTCAAGAAGCAGGTTATGGACACAAGAGCGCATAGAGGAGCCGATCTGGGAACGGACCACTTTCTGGTGATAACCAGAATAAGGGGTCTGTTTGCAGCATGGTGACATCGCGTAGTGTCCAAACCTGCAGCGGTTTGTCGCATCAAAAGCTGGAAACTGCAAGATGCCACTACCAGGAATGAATATGAAAGGGTAGTATCCGGTAAGCTTGATGATAGATTGAAAGTGATGAGCGAGGATGTTGAAGAATGTTGGCAGAACCTTAGGGATAGTATGATCGAGGCTGCAAAAGAAGTGTGTGGAACGAATAAGATTGGGAACGGTAAAAAGCGTGATGTGTGGTGGGATGATGAGGTAAAAAAGTCTGTGTATAAGAAGAAGAAAGCATGGCGAGACTACCTTGCTACAAAAAATGACTATGGTATGAAGAATTTGATGAAACATAGATATAAGCTGCAGAAAGCAGAAACGAAAGCACTAGTGAAAGAGAAGCGTGAAAGGTGTAGGATGTTAGATGAAAACAGGATGTCGGACAACTTCGAGGAAAATTCCAAATTATTTTAGAAAAAAGTGCATAAGTACCGAAGTGGCCCGGCACCTTGCAGAATGAATAAAGTGCGTTCGAAAGAAAACAAATTGCTAACAGATAAAAAAGATGTTCTGCAGCGATGGAGTGAATACTATGGAGAACTGTATGAGAGTGGCGACTTCGTCTCTGATACTGAGAGCGATTCTAATGAATTGCCACACTCGGGTCAGGGACTGGAGGATGTCATTAGTATGAAAGAGATCGAGAAAGTGATAAGAAGTTTGAAATGCGGAAAGGCTGCGGGAATTGATGACGTGACTGCTGAGATGATCAAGTATGGGGGTCTTAGGGTCTGGGATGCCTTCTGTGCACTCTGCAACCTTTGTTTGCAGAAGGGAGAGGTTCCAGAGGACTGGCGCACCGCAGTCATAGTACCTCTCTATAAAGGGAAAGGTTCTCATTTGGACTGCGCGTGCTACAGGGCCATCAGCTTGGTCAGCTTAGCAAGTAAAGTCTATACTGCTATGCTAAGAACGTATGAAAGGCGTTTCAGAAAGATATTTGTGGGAGGCGCAAGGTGGTTTTAGGAACGGTAGAGGTTGTATGGATCAGATTTTCTCGCTTCGCGTAATCATGGGGAAGTTTCTGGCTATAGGTCAGAAAGTTTTATGCGCTTTCGTGGTTCTAGAAAAAGCATTCGATAGAGTAGTGCGACAGACAAGACGGGTAGCAGCTGGTAATAAAGTGAATGGTGCTCTGTCCGCATTAGCAGATAGTGTGAATATATCTAACACTGCCAAAATGGCGATCCACAATGCGGTGTTGGTGCCAACTTTATTGAACGGTAGTAAGGCCTGGATATGCCCGAAATCGAGTGAAAATATGATAAATGCAGTAGAAATGCGATCTCTTAGAAAGATGTGCGGTGTCACCCTTGCGGACAGGATAAGCAATGAGAAGATACGCAAATGATAGGGTCGCACGACAGTGTTATTGTAAAAATGAAGAAAGGAATGCCTAGATGGTTCGGGCACATAGAAAGAATGAGTGATGAAAGACTGACGAAGAAAATATGCAGAGCGAAAGTGAGTGGTAAAAGATGGCAAGGAAGACCAAGGCTGACTTATGAAGATCAAATAGCCAGAATGTTAGCAGACGGAAATGCCAAAAGCTCTCGCATACCTAGGCGAAAATGTGTGAGGAGAATGATGAGATTTGAGGAAGCGAAAGAAGTATGTAAGAACCGCGACGCTTGGCGCTCCGTCCTCTCTGACTACCCCGTTAGGGATACAGCGTGAGGATATGTATGTATGTATGTAAATTTATATTTGGGTATGTTTGTGTGTATGTATATTAATGAATATTGTTGTTATATAAATAGTTACATAAAATATAAATAAAGTGTAAGTATATAATGTATGTAGTGTAGTGTGCCTATTATGTGGCCTACAGGCATATACTTTTTTTTATTCCGACGTTTCGACTTGATTGTACTGATCGTGGTCACGGGCAGACTGTTTCTCAGGTGGTGTCTCGTTTCATTGCCGACAATAACGATATTTCCGCTTGCGTCATGACGTTTTTGACTTATTATTTTTAGTGTTTTATCTTCGAGTATTATCTTCGCAGCCATTTTTAAAAACATAATTTCTCTAACAGTAAAGCCACAGTACAAGTGTAAAGCTTAGGTTGACTGGTAAAAAATGCGACTAGGCATTAAGTTCGCTTATTATATCGTGTACAATCATGAACTATTACAATCAGGGTTAAAAAAATGAATAAATAAATATTTTGTTTAGGAGGTAAATAAGGTAAGGCTTACCTTACATACCTGATTTTCTTAATTGTTATTAAAAAATTGAATCAAAAAAGAACTTGAATTTTGATTTTTTGGAGTGGATTTTAGACGAACATACAAGTATAACAGGAAAGAGTAATAACAATAAAGAGAAACAAAAATTATTCGATGCTTATAATATGTGGCCAGGAATTGCATGAAATTGCAGTATTCTGAGTTTAAAAGAGAAACTCTGTGATATTCTTATTTGGTCAAGCCTAGTGTGCTACAGTTACTGTAAACCATACATAATTTATAATGTATTTCTTATTGCTTTTAAAGCGCCCTCTTCTAACTCGAAAGGAAACTATTTGAAACAAAACGCTAATACTTCCCTTGCTATAGATGCGAATCGGCACTAGGGTTCGCGTCATGTTACTATATGCTAGTAGAGAACAAGTAGAGCCACTTGATTAAGAGACTATTTCAGTTGTTTTATAATTTGTAAATATAAGTAAGTAAATCGGTGAAGTGCGAATCGATCTTACGGAATTAGTGGTCCATACTCTCAGTTGATATCAACCACAAAAAGAATATCGGCGCTTTTTGATGTCGAAAAAGAATGGAATATAATTTTCCTGTAAACCTTATTTTCATTGTTTATGTCTTTTTCAGATTCTTTTGAAGATAAAAAAATAAATAAAATGTAAACTCTCATGAAGAAGGTATACCTACAATCTATTATTTTTTGCTTTTCATACAAGTCGAATGAACGAAGCTTATTTGTTTGGAAATTTTCTATTTCTTACTGAACGTCTAACGTGAGTGAATTATTTATTTTTTATCTTTATCTTTGTTGTACAAGTTGGCAAATTGATTTTAGTTTGGTGAATATCGGAACAGAATGAAAAAGCAGACGATATTTTTTTTTATTGAAAGTTGTAACAGTTTCATTTATCTTTTGATCATATAGTTTTACAAAATACTTTACAAGGTTCGTAGAATGTTTTTACCATATGAACGACATATTACTGATTACAAACAATCGTTAAATTAGTACCTATCTAAATCATTTCTAACAAAAAATCAGAACTTTTCAAAAGCTTGTGTATCTGAAGTGTATTATGATAACGTCAAACCTTGAAGTACTTTTGTAGTGTAGTATGTACAATGATCTATACTTATAACAAATGTATTCCAATGATAGTCAGTAATAAAAGGTAATCGATCGAGAACAGTTGTTTTTAATAAAACAATATCCCCTCACTTTAAAATATAATTAAGATCTCCGACATACATACTGTGTATGTAATTACTCGTATGATATGTATATCTTCAAGGCATTTTGCTTTCGGGGCGGACAGGGCGTTAGAATGCGGCGAAATTCTTAATGCTACTTTCTAATATTAAATATAACAAACCTAGAAAATACAGAAATAAATGAAAAATATCAATAGTTTTGAAATAAATAGAGTACAAGGTTTTCTATATATGTCTTACTAATAATCTCTTGTCACAGACAAACTATCTCACGATGCAGACATCGTGATCCCAAAAAAAAATCTCTTATCTAATATTAGAATTATTTGTGTTATTAATAATGTCGGTAATGTGACTTCAAATTCCTTATAATTCATAGGTATATATTAGGTATTATTAAGCTTGAGGCGCTGTACAAACACAGATACATTTAATTACCGCCACAGGACTACAAAGATTTGTAAATTTGTATTTTGTTAACGTAGAATCGTATTATGTACAACTTGTTCGAAATTTAATAAAAAAAGGGAAAAGCGTGTGCGTCGGCATGATGACTTATATTTGTGACATTTTCAACAAAAAGGGGTCAAATGTAATTGATAAACATAATAAACATCAATGGGTTGAAATTAATGACTGTACAAAAGTGAAATATAACTTGTTCTATTATTGCATATCAATAATTAAACATTACAGTCCTTTTAGAAAATAACAGTATTGTTTTTTATTATGATATTCAAAAAGGTACAGAATTGTAGTTGTCCATAAATTTATTACCGCCCGACAGATAATATGAAATCCATATTATTTTAAAGAAAAAAATACAGAAACACTAGCGATTTTGTACGTCGGCTAGGCACATTGCTTTGACAACACACTTGCGGGAAAGAGCATAAGCGCCTACGGGTAAGAATTGCTGTCCTTATGGAAATTATTAACTGTGCTTTTTAAGAGCTGTCAAAAGGAAGCTCCGAAGTATTATTTTTTCACTAGTAGTCGCCAAGTGATCGAAATTCGAACGTAAATATAAAATAAAGGTTTTTTTTCCTTTGACATACACTCCACAGACTCGAAACAGCTCACAGCTCACAACTCTCACAGTTAGAAACTCATTCAGTCACTCAGTCTGTAACTATTTGTTGGCAGCATTTTAAAATTCTATGGCGTCAATTTTTTCTCAGTGCGACTGTTTGACCACAAACCATTACTCATGGCCGTTCTGCCCATGCCATTACCTATGTGTTTGACATTAACGGTATAACTATTATGTGTTTGATATTGGCAGTAATATTTACTGTATTCGTGATACATATATATTTTAGCTATCTGCACTCCTTCTCCATAAAATTTTAACTACGCCAAATCTCATACTATTCCGTGCTCGCGATATGCTTGAAAAGAGGTAGAAGTTTTCTTTTCACGTATTACTGTGTAGATACTGAATAATAAGTTTATTAAAAGACGTCGACGGCACAAAAACTACACGATATCGGTTAGTACTAATAAATGATAACAAAATTAAATTTTAATTAGGTACTTTGTGACATAAATTGTTTCCGAAACGAAATTAAATCTTGATTTTAGACAACTTAATTGATTGTCGTAATAAACTTTGTTTAATTATAAATCAATCATTCTGTTATTTGGTCGTTGGTACGATCGGAAATATTTAAATTATTGATATTAATGAATAAAGTTCTTTCTATAATAATATTCATTCACGATTTATTGATTTTTATCATTTAAGTAATTGATGCAAAACAAATTCGACATCGACATTCTTAATTTAACACGTCGCACGATACCGCCGCACGTGGATGTGACGGCTTGCTCCGCTAACATGCTATGTGCTATCATTGGATGGAGAGTGGATGGGACCGTCACCTGGTCGGACCACAGGACATTTTGTTTGAGATAAACCTGAAACAAAGCGAAGGCATAAATATCAAAAGAACGACTAGAACTAAAAAAGTTAGTTGGGCGAAATTTAAAGACAAGCTGGAACAGGTATGGAAAAAAAAAGGGAATTAATGAGGAAAGAGTGAATGCAATAACGACAAAAATGGAATTAGAAAAATTATTAATAAAACTGTAGATGGAATCAAAAGTACTTGTGCTCAGTCATGTAGAAAGATAGGAGATGGAAACGAACAGGATTGCCCTGGTGGAGCGAAAGGTTGAACGGATTAAGGAAATATATGAATAGAAAAAAAAGGACAATCAAGAATGAAGTACCGATCCGGAGGGCATGGGTGGTGGAGCAGTTCTTGTAAGCGATGAAAGTATATTTGAATGAAATAAGGAAGGCGAAGATTGAGAGCAGGAGCTTTTGCGAAAAACAAGATAAAGAAACCAAGTGAAGAAGAATTTACAAGGTAATTGGGCGCAACTCGGAGAAAAGCGAGGATCTCCCCTAATTCAAAATAACAAGGTGCTGGATGCGGAGGGCTCTGTCAAATTGTTGGCAGAGACCTTTTACCCGCAGGACTTGGGGGAGCTGGATAATTCTGAACACAGAGCAATAAAAAAATTGGCTTCGATAAAGAGATAAATGAAGGGGTCCATAATTGTCCACTGAACCCGCAATTTACTTGGTCTGAGTTGAACAGCTCTTTTAAGAGCTTCGATCCCAAAAAAGCACCGGAGCGAGACGGATTCACCCTCGACATCTGTGGGGCGGCCATATCCCTACGCCCCCGCATGTTCTTTATCTTCTTCAACAAATGCCTGGAATTGGCTCATTTACTGGAGAAAATGCTGATAGGAAGGATAAGATGGCACGTGCAGCCGAAACTTAGTAAGGCTCAGTTCAGATTTGTGCCACAGCGCATTATGGAGAACTCCCTCTATGTCAATATCTTAAAGATCAAATTAACAAGAAAAAAATTAACATTTTAGTATCGCTTGACATAGAGCGCTTGACAGCGCATGGTGGCCATCGATAAGATGTAGGCTAGCCGAGTTTTCATGCCCAGTGAACCTAAGGAGAATGCTGGACAGCTGAAAGGATGCTGCGAGTAAGGTACGTCAAAACAGAATGCAAGAGAGAGACAACAAAAGGATGTGTGCAAGAGTCTATAGGGGGCCCAACTTTGTGCTAAGTGTTGTTGGACCCTCTATTGAAAGAATTAGAAGGACGGCGAGACCACTGGCAGGCATTTGCCGACGATGTGGTGTTATAGAATAAATGTTATACAAAATTGATTCTCCTGTGAAGATAAGGGGAAATAAAGACGAATTAGATAAGACAAGAAATAAGCTTAAATGTATTAGATAATAAGTAAATGAATATAATAAGTCAAGATGACAATAAAGAAGTAGTGTGTAAGTGATCCAGAAGCATTAATATAAGATAAATGTAAATAGATGTAAAGATAAGTATATGTGAATGTATGAGTAAATGGATAGGAAGCATGAGGAACATGTAAGCAGAAGATGATAGAAAGGATATTGTGAGAAAGGCTCAAAAAGTGGACAAAGTCCTTGATCATATTATAAGTCAGGGGAAGCAGTTATTATAATAATAATACCTAGTAATAAAAAAAAAACATCAGCAGATTTCAGAATTCAAATTCATAACTGTCAGATTCTCTCAAATACGGTCTCCTCTTGTGAGGCGATTGAAAAGTTCGATACATTAAATATCTAGGCACACTTATTGATAAGTGTCTATCATGGCACATACATACAGAATTATTAATGAAAAGAGTTAGAAAGCTGGTGTGGACTTTTAAAACTCTGCGTAATATAGCCTTTAAAAGTCTTCAAAAACAAATGTATATTTCTCTTGTTCAGTCAGTATTAATGTATTGCTTGCCGGTATGGGGAGAAGCAACAAAAACAAATTTTTTTGAGTTAGAGAGAGCCCAAAGGTCTCCTTGGGCCTTCGACCTTATAACGGTTAGAAAACTTCACGTACTTAATACGATTTAAAAAAAAAACATAAATATTTCACTCTCGATCTCTCTTTGCTTAAAAACAGAACGAATTATGTTATTGCTCCTGTAGTTACTGTAAAATCAACATTTACAAAAAGACTTAGTCAATCAAGTCAATCATCTTATCTGTACAACGTAAATAATACAGAGTTAAGCATTTATTCCTTAACACATAATCTATTCTGTACATTATTCCCTTACATTTCGTTCCTATCACATACTTACTTACATTTAGGTACCCATATCCTACATTATATTTACAAAGTTATAATTTCTCTATTTAAAAATACTACGTATTAAATAACTCTCATACACATTCGCACTTAGGCATTCACACTTAAACACCCACAAATACATTCCACACTCAATCACATACATCAACGCGTTTAATTTCATATTTTAGTATTTTTAGTTTTATGTTCTCTTTTATTAATAACATAATATGTATACATTTTGATCTAATTTACTCAACTGGAAAATAATATGAGGTGATCTCGCACTTGTTTTACAATTTCCGACCCGTAATATAAACGTTTAAACTTTCGCGTTGCATTATAAAATGTATCTAAAACGAGAAATTTAACGCGATTATTTTATTTTTTGCTTGCATGTCTGCTTGAGACCACGGCCGATGCAACTCGGTCGAAACGTCATTAGGTGAACGTCATGTCATGAGGTGAATTAATAGAATATTCGTAAATAATTTGGCTTATTTATTTAATTTGTATTTTTGTCATCACTTTTCTACATGCGTACGCGTTACGTATATGCTAGTAACCCGCCCCGGTTTCGCACGGGTAGAATTAAAAAAAAATACATCCCATGTTACTCGCTGATAATGTAAGCTTTCTATAGGTGAAAGAATTTTCGAAATCGATTGAGTATTTATTGAATTTATCGATTACAATACAAACAAAATTAACATATTTATAATTGTAGTATAGATAAAGTACTACACATGTATTTAAATATATGTATAATTAAAAGTAACATATACATTACAGAAACTACTTTCTGCCGCATATTTTGATATTTTTCATGTGAACAGAAAATAAATGACTTACATTCTTGTACATACTAGTTAAATTTTATTGTTCCGTTTAAAAATTAGGAAAAAGTAGCACAAAAAAGTCCATGAGATTTAATAGGTCGGATTTGACATCTGTCACATGGCTGCGATTAATTATTGGACCAAACAAATATGTCTCGATTATTTTTCGATTTTAACGAAAATCGATATCATTGTTTGATGTTCATATCAACATCATAATATTTCACTTATGATTATTAGTTTGTTAGCTACATAGTACGTTTGTTGAGATATGATATTTGTTACAGTAAAACATATTTAAGTATATGAATAAACTTAATTCGACATAATATTTATTTTTTGGGACTAATGAATAAAAACTTCATTATTTAAGACTATAATAAGCACACTACGTATTTCTAGTAAATAAAAACAGACTGTAATAAAAAATATTGGTGAAAAATAAATATTTAATCATTTTCTGAGATTGGAATCATGTCCGTAGAGCTATCTTCGTCGCCCACTATTATGATTAATACATTTTCAATTAAATTGTCTGTTCTGACGTCTCTTTCAGTCTTCCTTTATTATTTTTTTTGTTTTCTCCACCACATTAGCCTAGTCATCCTTTGATATTTGATTACATGCTTCTGTCAGTAAACTCATCAAAAAAAGAGTACAGAACTAAAATTATTTAAAAAATATAATGATATCTTAATTTTAAATTATTCGATTTTTTTTTTTATAATGTAATAGATCTACGTTTGGCCACTAACACTTGTTGCTAAGTGACGATTATTACAACATTTTAATCGATTATCGATTTCGTCTGGTAACGAAACGATTACAAATGGTAGCAGTACTAGATCAATACGCCTCGTGATATAACATTGTAACAACGTCCATTTAGAAAATTATTTTGAAGATGTATAAGGAAATATCTGTGTTTTTATCTAAAAGAAATCAAAGTTAGTAGTTTTGTGTAATGATCAGTCGCGGGCAAAATAAATATATATATACACATTATTCAATACAAAGGTTACATTAATAACATTTTGAGATTTCGTACAAAGGGGAGCTTATCTCTATAAGAGATTTCTTCCAGCTAACCCCTTAAAGCGGTGCAAATACTGTAGAGGGTAAAAAACTGAATTTTAACTTAAAAAAAGAAACACTTTATATACAAAAAAAAATACATAAATAAATGAATGACAGTTATGTAAGCATTTATACATAATACATACGTAATACTTGATATATTTACTTAATAATTACGAAATAATAATATTAAATACATACATAAAAAAAAATTATAAATATATACAGAAATCTAAATACATAAATGACGCAAATATTTAATTAATTGATAAGTAGTGGTCTTTTAAACGTTTATTGAAAGAAGTTACCGATGGACTACTACGAATTTTGAAAGGTAAATTATTCCATAATTTAGTTGCTCGTGCAGTGAAGGAATTGTAGAAGAAATTAGATCTGGATAGAGGATACTTCAAAGTTTTAGTGACACAAGAACGTCTAAGTCGAGAAGAAGTAGGTAAGAGGTGAAAGCGGGAACGAAGATATACAGGAGCGGACGGATTATTTAGAATTTTATATAGAAAAGAAAGTATATGCATATCTCGTCGAAGACGCACAGGAAGCCATTTTAGCTGAGAGCGGAAGATTGAAATGTGATCATGTTTGCGAAGTCCGAAAATAAAGCGAATAGCCAAATTCTGCAACCGCTCCAATTTATTCAACAATGCCTCTTTTGCGTCCAGATAGCATATATCTGCATAGTCGAGGATAAGAAGAAGAAGAGATTGAGAAAGCAAAATTTTGGTTTTAAAAGGCAAAAAATTCTGGAGTCGCTTGAGAGTATGAAATGTATAATGCATACGTTTGCTTACCGCATTGACATGAACAGTCCAATTTAAATTCGAATCTATTATTAAACCTAAATTTTTCACTTTATCTGTGTAGGGAATGCTAACACCATCATAATACACCGGTAGTAAATTCATTGAACCTAGTTTACTCCTGCTGATTACTCCCCACTATAATCACTTGTGATTTTGATGGGTTGACAAGTAATCCGAAAGATTTGGCCCAGGTATTAATTGCTACAAGATCAGTATTAACAGCACTGATAGCCTCAGAGGCTTCAACCAAAGTGAAGTGTCTGTATAATTGCAGGTCATCAGCATAAAGATGAAAAGGGGAAGAGATAACCTTAGTTATTTCATTAATAAAAATGGAAAAAAGTAAAGGCGATAACACGCCACCTTGCGGCACGCCTAAAGATAAATCAGTCCATTTAGACGAAACTGTATTCGTTGTTGTGCATTGTTTCCGACCACGAAGGTATGAATTAAACCAAATAATTACAGAAGGAGACAAATTAATAGAGTGAAGAATACCTAAAAGAATATCAAAATCGACAGAATTGAAAGCATTACTGAAGTTGAGAAGGGTGATTATGGTCAGTTTTTTATTGTCCATAGCATACCTGATATCATCTGTGACATTCAATAATGCACTGATTGTACTGTGGAAGGGACGAAAACCGGATTGAAATTGATTGAGAAGACTATTGTCGTTAAGGAAAGAGTATAATTGCTTATGAACCGCAATTTTTAAAACTTTGGAGAGAATTGGAAGTATTGAAATTGGGCGAAATTGTGAGAAAGAAGAAGGTTTGTTTACTTTAGGCAAAGGGATAACATATGCCATTTTCTATGCTGTGGGAAAAGTGTAAGTAGACAGCGAAAAATTTAAAATATTTGTGATAATAGGCGCAACATTATCCAAAATGAGAAGTAACATTTCTCGACTCAAATTGTCACTACCTACAGCTTTAGTGGTGATTGAGGTAAGAATTTTTTTAACTTCGTTTTCTGTAAGTTCCCGAAACTTGAAAGGGGCTGCATTGTGTAATTTAGGAGAAGAAAATAGAAGTGAAAGAGATGAAGTTTTACTCGAGGAGTCGAGAGTTACAGGAGGGGTAGAGAAATAATCATTTAATCTATCTATGTCTAAGAGGCCATCAATGCTATCATTCAACTTACCTACACCAAGAGATCTAAGGAATGACCAGATTTGAGCGGAATCAGTATTGGCAAGAGAAGTGTGAATATATCGTCGCTTAGCGTCCCTACACATTCTGTTGCAAGTATTGCGCAATTTCTTGTAGATGCAGAAATTTTCCTCAGTCTTATTCCTTTTGTACTTTGTTTTAGCTCTGTCCTTCTTAGACATGATTTGTTTAATATTGGCAGTTAGCCATGGTGCAGGAGTGTGTTTTACTCTCAGAGTTTACACATTAAGGGGAGCATGAGTATCAAATAGATTGATGACAAAGGAAGTAAACAAATATACTTTTTCATCAATAGACTCTGTTTTATAAATCGAGGACCAGTCAATTTTGCTTACGTCTTCTCTCAAACGATCCATGTCAATGCCCCCCAAACTGCGACGCAAAATGACTTTGCCTTTTCGCTTTGGTGGACGCAACCGATAGGACAGGAAAATTAGGTCATGATATGAAAAAGGTGCAGTCATTTGTCCGTGAGAAACAACAGAATCAGGCTTAGAAACGATAATAAGATCAATAAGAGAAGGTCTGGAATTAGGAAAATGGTGTGTACTAGTGAGAGGAAGTAAACTTAAGTTGGTAGAAGAGATAATGTCATTTAATTTATGAGATCTATAATCATTTTTCAAAAGGCACGTGTTGAGATCTCCCATGATAATTATGTGGTCGTAGATACAACTATGATCCTCCAATAAAGACTCGAGGGAAGTGAAATAATTTACTTTATCGTTCGGACTATACATTACACCCAATAGAACTTTCGAGTGATGAAGATTAATTTCCAAAAGAAGATACTCAAGCCGGAGAGCCGGAATATTCATTAAGCAACTGACTTAATATTTTAAATGGAATATGATCTCGAAGATAAATACATGCACCACCGGAACCAGCCCCCACTCGATCATTGCGAATGAGTCTGAAACCGGGAAAATAGCATAACACCGAAGGAAGAGATGGTTTTAACCAAGATTCAGAAACCAAAATTCTATCTAATAACTTATCATCAAAAGACGTGAGAAGGTCAGAATAGTGGGCAATTAAACTTTGTGCATTAATATGTACGAGATTTAGAAAAAAGCGTTACGAGAAAATGCCGAACCAAGCTTCACTGAAAGAGGAGAACAATCCGAAAATATAGAAGTACGAGGCATGCCTTTTAAGTTTTGTCGTTTGAAGAAAAAAACACAACTAGAACCTTATAGTACTTTTTATTATAACATTTATTCCACTCTAAAGTGGGGGTGTTCAAAATGGCTGACTTGAAAGCGTCGACTGTTTCTTCACCGGACTGGAACCTTTGACCACGAAGACTTTTCTTAATTTTAGGAAATGTAAAGAAATCGTTAGGGCTTAGGTCAGGACTGTATGGAGGATGGTCAAGAATTTCCACTTTTTCTTGCTTCAAATACTCAATCGTTTGACGAGCGCTGTGTGAGCTTGCGTTGTCGTGGTGCAGGATGATGCGTCGCTTTGAGTTAGATTTTCGAAGTTCGGCGATGACTTATGGTAAACAAATTGTGGTATACCACTCTGCGTTAACCGTTCTACGATCTTCAAGTGCAATAGTCGCAACAGGTTTTTCCAACGAACGTGGCCACTATCTTCTTTGAAGAGCTTCGAGAACGAACAACTTTAGTCGGCTTTGGCTCGTCTTGAAAGACCCAGATTGCAGATTGTTGTTTGGAATCAGGATCGTAGGCATATATCCAAGATTCGTCACCTCTGATGATGTCGTAGACGTGATTTGACTTTCCTCGATTGAACCTTTGCAGAGTTTTCTTACTGCTATAATCATAGGTTGAAATTTCATCTTCATTACTAGAACTCAATAATAACTCTTCGTTACATTCGAGATCACTAAACATAATATTCAAATAAATAAAATGTAATCATAAATAACGTTTTTTTATTCAGCATTTACGTAATTGAATTTGTATTAAGTATCAGGAACGTTGATACAAAGTTATAGCGGCATGAAAATTAAGAAACGTCAAATCCGACCTATTAAATCTCACGGGCTATAATAGAATCACTTCGATGTTCGTCTGTTTCTGTGTTAGTCGTAGTTAAATAATAATTAATGTAATTATTATTTAAGAATTTAAAGGTGTTTTTTTCGTAATATTTTTTCGAAACGTATACAAATTGCAGTCCTCCAACGTATTTCCAAAAGCAGCTGAGAAAAATCTAAAAAAAAAATCACGAGCATTGAGAATAAGCTGTTGATTGAAGGAAAATTATCATGACTGCATTACGTTAGACTATTTTTGACATAAAAAGAAAGCTCTATTAAAAACTGTTCTGCGCTTGGTAGAACATAAATTACTCAATTACGACGTGTACTTGTTAAAATATTGTTTTTCGATTAAGTTACGATTGTGTTGTTGTCGCGTTATTAATTGTTTTTGTTATACTTAAGCAATTTGTTTTTGATTGTTTTAACTACAATAAACCATTGAGAAACTTTCTTGGTGTCATAATTGATAAACCTTGCAAGAGTGCTCCTTTGGAAATTCGAGGACATTTGCACATGGTCCTTCTAACTGGATTCCAGCAGGCAATTACTGGTGGACTTCAATTTTTTGAAGATCAATGTGGGGTCGCTAGACCGCAAGGGCAGGAGCTTGGCTGACATCAGCAGCTGAGCTTCAGACAGTTTCGAGGTGGTCGCTGTCAGGTCAACGCGTTCAAAGGCTACAGCTGAACTACACAGAGGAAGTACATTGCTATAATAACGACAGGAAGGTTTTTATGTGTGGTGAAGTTTCAAGCATGAGTACTTTTGTGCCATTATTAAAGTTATAGCGATTTTAACTTAGAAGTATTTCAAGTGATCACTAAGCTTCTCGTAAAAAAACGTAAACTTGGGCAGATTTTGCGTTTTAGTACAGAATTCATATTATGGTATCAGGAATGTTTATTAGAGCTATCACTACGTTCTTTGTGCACAATTCAATTTTTCACAGTAGCCAACGAATTCGGAATACAGCAGCAGACTGTATAACTATCTATATTTTTATGTATGGTCCACGTCATAACCTCAAACCATACTCTGGTTTAGATAGCTTATCCCGTATTACGAAATGAGTCTAATAAAATCAATTAAAATGTATATGCGTGGGTATTATTTTCTTACGAAATAGGAACCAATCAGCTTGTATGATAATAAGTGTGTGTCGTATGAACATATGAGTCAACTTATTTGATTTGCCTCACCATTGCTGTTGGCTATAACATTGACAAGAAAGTTTGTTTACAGCTACCATATAATCAATCACGCTAATAAGGTGAGTAGAATTGTTTTTGAATTAAAATGTTATTAGTCATTTAAAAGGTTAAAAAAATTACCTGTAAATTATGAATGTCTGCAAAAATGGAATTAAAGGTAATTCAATTACAACCATGCACCCTAAACGCTTTCAGGGCGAGTTTCAACGAAAACAGATTTTGACGGCGCGGCTTCAGAGCTTATGCGAAAATTTATAGAAAATTGCATGGTACACGCGCTGCGCCTATAGGGTGCGCGGGAAACGGGGGGTGTATATTTAGAAAAGCTTCTCAACAGAGACAGGCAGTGTACGCTCGACGCGCAAACGGAGCGCATGTCTAGCTTAATTCTCATCATCCTTACGTATCGTAGCCAATCCCGCAATTAACATAAATGAAAATTAATTAACAGAGAGTTATTCGTGTGTTGTGTGCCCTGAACTGGATTTTGTTACCGGCGTGCAACGTTACCAGTGTTGTTCTTGAGAACTTAATTTGCCGGTTTTCTGTGACTGCTGACTGATTTTATTTTACATCACTTTCCATAAATGGACTATAACACGTAATTTATTTTGAAGAATTTATAAGGTATGTTGAGAATTTTGCTTTTATTTCATTTTGATGTACCTCGTTTTTTTAATGCTGAGTCTTGAGAATAATTCAGAACGACAGCAAAAAGTAAAAAAGAACGAAGGTATTCTGAATAGTAAATCTTAATATCGTTATCAGTATAGTTTGTATGCATTGACACACAGCAACACGTGTATCATAAGTAATGACAATAATAAGCATAATAAATCGTTTGAACACTCGTAAATTATGGCCTTTCAGTGATAAAAACACACTTAAAAGCTTTTACGTTAGTCTTATCATTATCCTGCTACTCGTTACTGTTGAGTGTTAATGTTTTGTTGAACTTTTGAACGAGTCAAATCAAACTTTCAGTAGTATCGAACGTTTGTTTTATTAATAAACAATAGATATGCCACTTGATACGTGGAAACGGACGTGTTATTATACAAATCAGAATGTTTATGGTCACATTTTACTGAAACGATTTAAGCGTATTCATATTCATGTCTCAGATCTAGAGTCTTAAAGGTCAAATGTGTACGTTAATGTTTGGAATGTTTCAAAACATGCTATAGTTCATCGCCTACGGTAATCAATTTAGAGATAACTATTTGTTTTATTACGATTTTTATGAAGAAAAGTCTCAGCTTTGAATAATTCTTAAAATAGCCGTCAAGTAAGTTATATTGTCTCTACAAAATGCGAAGATTAATCTCAAACCGCAATTAACGACACTAACTTCAAGTAGGAAAATGTATGGAGGTATAATAGTACAAAAATACTACTGTTACTACAAATTAGAAAAATATTGAAATATAGGCGTAAGGAAAATATCATTACCCATATTCTTAGTATAGTTTTTAATAATTTATCTTTTAGTTTAATTAATATCTTAATTATGGTATTGATGTTTTGTCCTATTTTTTAAAATGTGTGATTGTCCGTTTTTGAACGTGATCTTTAAACCGCTTTAAAAATACGAGTATAATATTGAATTTCTTCATCACATTTTTTTGATATAAGATATTTGGTATTTTTTTCACTAATAACAAAAAAAATATTAATGGACTGTGTTTGTTCAACTTTACCTGTTGTAAATTATACAACAGCGATATTAGTTTTTTTCTTAAATTAATGTGTCGGCTTCCGTTTCTTTCAGCAAAATTTTTGAAGAAAAAAATTGTTAGAAGTATTATGCTTGCTGTCGATGCGTAATTAATTTAATATAGTCATGACTTTGCGAGTCTTCTTTATTACTTTACATTTTAAGATACCCATTTATTTTAATATTTTATTAAATGTAACAAATAATTCTAATAAAACACTTTATTAAAATTAGAAAATTTGTAGAGAGTACCTTACAAAACGTCAAAATTTTAAATGTCGCTTTAAGTACGCATTAAAGTAATAATTAATGAAACTAATTAAAAATAACGGTCTTAAAAAGGTTTTCCCAAAAACAGTAGTATTCATTAGACTTTTTATAACACATACATACATATCTTCGTGCTGTATCCCTCACAGGTAGTCAGAGATGACGGAGTACCAAGCGTCGTGGTCCTTACATATTTTTTTCGCTTCTTCAAATCTTATCAATCTCCTCACATATTTTCGTCTAGGTATGCGAGAGCTTTTGATATTTTTGCCAGCCAAAATTTTTATAAATCGGCGTTCGAAAATCAGCTTTGGTCTTGGTTTCTTCTACCACTCGTTTTCCCTCTGTAGATTTTTTATGTTAGTCTTTTATCACTCATTCTTTCTGTGTCCGAACATTTATGCATTTCTTTCTTCTCTTTTGTCTCAGGTTTTTACAATAACACTGTTGTTTAACACTTCATACTGCGTATCTTTTCATTGCTTATTTTGTGCAAAAGGGTTACACCGCAAATAACATTTAAATACAAAAATACCTAATTTCGTGACTGGTGCACTGGACTTTATAAAGTAAGTAGCTATTTACTTTAATATAGTTCATACGGTTATGAAAAAATAATTACAGTATTAAAAAGAAACATTCATAAAATTTACTCTCAATGAGTTTCTTCTGACTTCTTCTTCCAAGGCTGACTTATGAAGATCAAATAGCCAGAGTGTTAGCAGACGGAAATGTCAAAAGCACTCGCATACTTAGGCAAAAATCTGTGTGGAGAATGATGAGATTTGAGGAAGCAAAAGAGGTATGTAAGGAGGACCGTGACGCTTGGCGCTCCGTCCTCTCTGACTATCGCGTTGGGATGCAGCGTGAAGATATGTATGTATATGTATCTATGTATGAGTTTCTTCTAGATATTTCGAAAACATAGTGAAAATATAGAGTTATAAAACTGGTTTAATTTTTACTACTCGTATCAGTCTCAATTTCTTTCAGATGTCGTTATTTTTTATACTCATTTTTGTAATTGCAATAAGTTTGTAATTGCAATAGGAATATGCGTATGAATCTTTAATTAATTCGTTCTCATAATATAGTAAAGCTAAAAATAAATCACCTACTCATACAAGAAAAGTCAGGTTCATTAAAGAAAATATAATGTTTCCAAAACTTGATTGGCGAAGTTGTATGATTCGACTACGATCTTTACTAAAATTTTAATTGGAAAAGTCCGTTCTAAAATTCATTTTACAAACATTCTACGTTCTGAAAACTAATTTCACTTTGGGAATTTGTGAAGTGCTTCGAAAGTATGTTTTTATGATTGTTTATAACTAAAAAATGTTTTTTCAATTTTGTGATGAAGTCAATATTATACATATATCAGAAGCCGCACAAAGCGTAGGAGTGCTTTACCTCAGTTTTTGACAATCAGTGAGATTAAGTAACGATGCCCGCGGTCGGTTATAGGATGGGTGATCTATTCGAGTCCATATGGAAAGACTAAATTTTTTTAAAGAATGTGTCAATCCGCTGGTCCAGTTAAGTAAGTCCTATATGAGACACTCGCATAGTAATAGCGATGGTGCTTTCATATTTGATTCGGTAACTGAGCTAAAAAATTATTGCAAATTGTTGAATGGGTGATGTAATGAAATTTGCAAACATACAATATGTTAAGCGTCTCCGTGCCTCCAACGGCAAGTATAGTAGATAGTCCCATTGCTACATGGCGGGAATCTTTAAACCAAGTGAGAGGCCATAGGCGTGAATATTCAAACAATAAGTTAGCCACAATAAGTTTACTTCTACAAATCAAAGCTCGTATCAAATCGCGAGCTCTTCGTTACGATTAGTAAGCAAAAAAACCAGTCAAGTGCGTGTCGGGCCACGCGCAGTATAGAGTTCCGTAGTTATCCGTCACAATACGCGTAGTTAGAAGGGGGCTTCTTGATACTATGAGCATATTACTAAATTCTTACTTATCCGAGTACATTTTTTCAGTTGGTCCACTATTACTGGTTAACTTATTGGTTAACTGGTTAACTTGTAGAGCCTACTTAGCTGTGATAGCTTTCCTTTTAACTTATATGCTACTACTGATAGTTTTGTCACGTATTCAAAAATAACGGTTCGACTGGTGACATTTGCCTAATGACCATTTCGAAGCTTAATATTTCGCAAAGGGATCCCTGAATCGACAAATGTTTTTCACGTTCTCCAATATTGTGGAAAAACCTATCCAACAACACCATATAGAATAAAAGAGTAACAAAATCATTCAAATGTATGGGAGGTATCCAAAAAAAATATTTTTTCAAGATTTTATTTGATAACTTTGTCGACGTAATTAATATGTATAAGTATGCCGAATAACAGCTTTTTAGTACTAAGAGTCTCTGGATACCGTGGACAGACAGATAGACGGGAATGTCGAATCTATAAGGATTTGTTGTTGACTACGGTATCCTAAACAAAAGGGAAACAAAAATCTCTATGAATCTGCACTGAATCCACGCAGTGGTATGCAATACAACTTGTCTACTTTTCATCTTACATACGTGAGAAAAGACTTGTGACCTCTACCTACCTATTCACTAACGGAGCGTTCTAATGTCCTATGTATGCGAATTCGATGCATTGCATTGATACGGTCAGCGTCTCTACCACGAGATTACACCGTGGATATCGAGATAGCGACCACGTCAAAATTTTGTTGACATATCTACTAGCACACTGTAGTTACCGTTAGGGGCGCTGATCGATTCCACATCTAATTTTTTTACGTTGCCATTTGCGAATATCGCAAGCTGTATGACATGATAGAGCCGCAAGGATTGCGGCGCACGGGACGCAAAAAAAAGTAGTTGCTGTCACTTGAAATGCCTTCTATTTATCTAAACGTACGCGGGTCGATGGTGTGGTGCTATGCATAGCGAACTAGATTAGTTTATTTGAGGTTCTTGTGTGATCTGAACGCGATGGCGTTTGTAGATAATATCAGAAGTAAAACTTTGAGATGCGGTATGCTTACGTAGGACAGCATAGCCGCATAGCTTTGGACCGCTTTGCATTGCTTTAAAATCGCGTCGAACAGCCTCGCCTTCGCGTTTCTTTTAAATCCTCTACGTAGAAACCGCATAATAAATGGCTAAGACTTAAGCACCTAAAGCCATGTCATTTTATGATAAATTTTATGATATGTTCATAAATCTGTATGAAAAATATGTCGCAATATGACTAAATTATGTACTTCAGTTTATTTATTTTATTTATTTTTATTTTATTTTTGTTTTTGTTATTTAACTATATTTTTCTATTTAAAGAAATGTAATGTAAAGACTTAAAAAACCTTTTTGTTATTTGTAAAGATTGTAAAGAGAATAGAAGAAATACATATATTGATCCTTAATTATATCATTTCGTTTTACTCCACAAAAATATAGTGGTTTCATTTTTATAGATTAATTAGAACTGGAATAAAACGTAGCCTCTAATATCGTATAAGCGGAGTTGAATTTGAATCGCTGGTAAAGTTATCATTATAAACCGGTGTGAAGTAGGGAGGTCTACGCGTCTGCTATTACCATCAATTAGTCGATGCGCGGTATTCTTTGATGATCGGCGGTTGTAAACCGAAAATTGATCCGGTCAGACCGCCCTGTGGTGGTTACATCTGTCAACTTTTATTTGACCACTCAATCGATGTAGGTCATGTAACGAATAAATTAAAACAGTTCCACAACGGATTAGTCATTAATTTGTACCGCTTCTGTAATTAAACGATAATTTATGCATCGTTATCGCATTACATTCATAAATAAATAATTTGCGTATCTCCGTACATGTGTATTAATTGACAGAACACTAATTCCAATTAGGTAGATAGAGTGATAATTTACAGGCTTCTATACCTTAAAATAAAAAACAGAATTGTATGAGTCTGCGTTTGTCTCTGAAGTTCGATGTTCTCAAAAACTAAACTTGAAAATTAACATTAACATTAGTTGATATTTTAAAACATTGGGGAATTTAAATGTTGGAGAATTTAAATATTGGAGAATTATGGAGGGAGCTAATTGAGTACTCGAGCTCTATATTTTTAGCTCCAGAGGGAGCAACTATAGAGGAAAGAAGAGGGAGAAAATATAGAGATATTTTCTCTTGCCAGGCAGCCTTATTTTAAATCTACAGAAAAAACATATCTGTATAAAAACAAGAAATATAAACAGTTCGTTAAAAAAATCTCCAAAACTAGTTGAAATATTTACAATTCTATAAATATCGTACAGAACACTCCGAGAGTGAGATAAATTCGCACGTGCCCTATTCATATATAAAGTGGCTTAGAAAAAACTTAAAATAGTAAGTGAGCGATGTACTTAAACGATCAAAATATTTTCTAAATGTGAGTATATATAAATGTTATGGCTACAAACAGGTATGTGCCTACATTTAAGTTTATCTGGGTTAAATTCCAACAGAAATAGTTGCCATTGGATAGTTAGGCTTAACATCATTAGAATAGGCTAAAACGTGAAATATAATTATAAACAATGTAATTATAGATAGCTTGTTAAGTCTACATATATACTAAAATTACAGAAGTAAAATTGTATTTGTTTCGTATGTTGGGGGTAATCTCCGGAACTACTGAACCGATTGCAAAATTACAACTACAAAGCTATATTATCCATGTCTAATGTAAGCTATATTGTATAAAAAATTGTTTCATCAAAATCGACGCGGACACGTTCAAAAGCTAACTCAGTGTTTAATTGGTGGGCTACGTTAAAAGTTAAAATTTTAAAATCTCCGACATGAAATAAGAAGATATCATAAAAAAACAACGATATCTATGTAAGTACTAGATTGAGTGTTCGAAACAATCACTATGTTCCAACTGAGGCTCCGAGGATTACACCTAGCTCACTTTCAATTCGACGCTTGCGCAGTGAACAATGTAGCGTATCTTATTACTTCATTTCACATTTAATGCACATGTGTAATGGTTTTACAATAGATAATTAAAAAATTAATGCTCGGATTATTACAAGACTGCAAAATACACATTTAAAATGGATGTTTAATCAATTAAACTTATTTTTTATACGTAATATTAAAAAGTCGTGAGCAGGTCTTGCCCATTCGAAGCGACGACACGATAGCACTTTACGGCGAAGGGGCAGTTCTCGCGCCCCGCTCTGCCAGCGTGCAGGGACATGATTATTGTTTTGATATAGGTTAGTGTATAACTCAATCTAAAAAACAACAAATAAATAACTATATTTTACAGTTATCTGCCCTCTGATGAACTCATATTTTAATAGTAGAGTTGTAAAACTGGTACTTATTTTTGATAATACCGTATGCTAGTGATCATCAGACCTTCGGTTGCCAACAAAGATCAGATTCCAAGATTTTAAAATTGGAATAGATAAGTAACATAACGTCCATTCAAAATATATTCAAAATATTGTACCATATGTGTCTATATTACATGTATATACGCGGATTGTATATAAATTTTCACCAAATACAATTATGTAAGTACCTAAGAACATTCTCAAAATTGCAGCTTTCAAAGAAAAAGCTTATGCAATTCGGTTATTTTCGAAATCTACGAAGCCGGCATTAAACTAGTAACAATTCTCTTTTCAGTAGAGTGTTAAAAATTTAATTTAATTAAAAAAGGCATACATTTAGGTTTAGCTGGATTAAACCTCGTATTTTACGCAGGAGAATCCTGTGTTCAGATTTCTCCCATAAACTTAAACAATTAAAGAGTGCGCGAACAAATCGATTGAGTGAGTGTTGGCGAGTGTTGCGATTGGCGATAAGATTTATTGAAAAAAATCTATCTAAATATTAACAGCTAACTCTAATTAAAAGCGATTGGCTGCACTTCGTTCTAACCGAATAAACATTAGCTGTATTGCGGTTTGCGGTTTTTAGCCGTACAAAATTACTCACACACATGTACATAATTATGTCATGTACTCATATGTATCGAAATCTATAAAGTATTGTAGCAGTAAATACGAATTTAATTTGTTTATTTATATTTACAAATAAATGTTGTTTAATCACTTTATCTATCATCAAGCACCACAAAGCATTATAAGGGAAGGTTAGAAATTGTAAGTAGGTGTGGCCGCGAAACCACGAGTGAATCCTAGCAAAGAATATCGTTACGTTCGGTGAGTCACATATTGACTGTCAGACGCACCGCATTTCTTTCTCGTCGGTTCTGAAATACATTTCAACGGATAAAATGCTTTCCTATGCCTTGCTGGATTGCAAAAATAATAGTAAAACAAAAGTTTCCCAAAAAGAGGATTTATATATCACCATCAATAAATATATATTTAACGGAAATAAACGAAAGCATGAAACAAGTAAATAAGAATAATCGACTTAGTGATTAACATATTATGATTAAAATCTTTTTTCTCGTAAATCATAAAACAGGCTCTTGTTTTGCTAGAACATTCTCCACTACCCGATTTGTGTTGTATGCTACTCAATGTATTCGTTATGTTACATCGATATATATAATGATATCGATATATCGATGACTCAACCGTGATTTAAAAAAAAATACAAAAGTATTAAAAATATGCAATGACTGCGTCGAAGCTTTAGAGACGGACTCAAAAAATTATGCCATAGATTCACCGACATGAAAAATAAAGAGGGTTTACTTTAACCGTCAACTAATGTCACCAAAATTAATAAAACATCGAAGGCTGTAGTTAAGTTACACCGACTAAAAAAGGCACTGAATAAAAATATGATAATGTCAAAGATCATCATATTATTAACATCAAAGAAGCTTCGTGGGATCTTAATTATTCAAAGATATAAAATAATATCATAATATATAAACTTAAGATTACTTACGTACTGAAAGTAACGTAATGAAAAGATACATAATGAAAACGTATCAAAAATACGATTTATAAATAGATTATTTTATTATTACCGATACCGGTAATTACATAGTTTTCAGTTTCATCGGATTAAATAAAGAAGTTTAAAACTCAGCACTTACATTTAAGCGCTTTGTGCGTGAATGAAATAGACAGATATACTGACAAACATATGGACGGATGGAAGTATAGTTGGACGAACAGACGGACGAACAGTCAGACATCTATCTGGAAATATAGTTGAAATATTTTTATGCCCCTGCAGTCAAACATACTATCAGCTTATAAAGAAAGTATAAAAGAAACTTAAAATTCCTATAACTTATGATTAAGTAATCTGTCAAGTTCAAATAAAAACTAAACATTACTAAAACGTTTGCCCCACGGCTGAATAAACATTAAAGTAGCCTAAAATCTTGTCAGAGAACCAAGATATCCAAACAGTGACCTTTGTATGTGGAACTTAATCGCTTTCAATATAAACTTCTTTCTAATTAAAACATAACGAATGCTTGGAATGAAGCGTATCGATGGTGGAAAATATATAGAACACAATACAAGAGTTTAACAAACGCGAATGGTTAAATCATTTGTTGAATACCTGCCTCCGGCCGAGCGTAGAGATCAGCTAATTCGCCTCTGTCCCGCGGCTATGATTACGTAGCACCGGGTGTGGTTAAAATAAATAGCTCAATATATTCTGTTGCTATCAAAAAACGTGTGTACCCAATTATTATAAAGTTAATTGTCAGACAGAATCAAAATAAATTGTTACGGGGGGTTAATAAATAATTCTCCTTATATAGTTACATGCTTGAATATTCCTTTGTAGTTTAATCTAAATCAAATCGTCAAATCAAATTGTCAAAAATGTCAAATTAACAGTTTGCAATTCTTATATTTCCCTAAGTTCACGAATACATTTAAATTTTATTGATAAATAAACTTAAATCGGAATTAAACACTCAATAGGTTTAAAAAAAAACATAACACACAACATACCGGTTAGACTCAGGGACACGAGGTTACTTGAGGTAAACCTTTGTTCTATCCTTCAATACTCGAAACTATATTAATATAAAGAAAGGGCACCACTGGCAGTAACGGCTGCCAGACTGAAAAAGTTATACGCTTACAAAAGTTAACAATGTAGGGTTCAGTGAATCGCTTGCCGAAAATTATCCGAGCCAGTCTCCGGCAAGCCGCAGCCGCCCAAAAACAGCCCGCACAGGAAGGTTCCGCGCACGAAAAGCCCGTACCAGAAACAGCCTATCGAAAACACCTGTACATGAAACATCCGTACGTGGAACACCCGTACATGGAACCGGATGGATATCGGAGGAAAATGGATCAAGCTTGGACTCCACGGCGGACCATTGACAACTTCGGGGCATGTTGCTACGCCAAACCTCCGGCAAAACACAACCACCACACCACCCATCCTTGAAGCAAAATGGGCCAAGCCTGGAATTTATAGGGCCCAAGGTCGACTCCGGGATCACCAGCACATAAGACACCAAACCCACGCTCAACCGTTATCAACTTGACTCCAAATAAACTCTCGCCGTCACTCCGACGCAGGCCGGGTTCGAAAAGAACACGCAAACTCGGCTGTCAAACAAATACGAAGTTTCACGTATCGGGCTGCAAGCATGGCGCTTTTACCCGAAAAGCGGGAAATCTGCGTCGACTGAATTCCATTTACCGCAAATCCTCGTACTACAATGTAAACAATTTCCCGATAGTAGCGAACACACAACCGATGGCAGATTAGAACAAACAAACGTCAACCCCCTCACCACAGATAAAACATAAAATCACTTATAGTGTTTACAGACGCACCGAAACGCGCAATCATAAGTTAATGAAATAATTTAAAACATAAATTATGTAAATGATTAAAAAAAAATTAGTACGTAACAAAATCGTTTTGTTTTTTAACATCTTTTGTCTTCTATCTATCATATATATCATTATTAGCAGGTCTAGCTTTGTGCTAGTCTGGTAGATAATACAAATATACCAAATGTGTCAGCTACTTAACTTCGAACGTCGTAAAAGTCGGCCAAGGAAGAGGGTATATATTATATAATATAAGCACATATAAGTACATAAGTGTATAGAATCTATATTTTAAGGATATACAGTCCGGCCGCTAAGATAACGCGTTCCTGACAGATTGTGATCGAATGGACTACGGAACTTTGAAATGACGTTGAATATATGATAAGAATATTTTTGTTTATTTGCCCAACTGACGAATAATTATCATTAAAAACTATAATATTATGTCAACCGACAACAAATGTTATAATGTTACGCTAAATTTAATGTTAAATAAATAAGGAAACAATATTTTTTTAAACCATACTGCGCTGTTACAAGATTATGTGAACTATTTTTTTTAGTGATGTGCCAAAAATAACAGGCAATTGTAACGTTATCTGTCGTTACATTGTAAAATAATATTTTTTGAGATATTTTTATTGTCGATTTTATATTAAATATTCCTGAATGTTACTCTCGCATTTTTATTTTCTTTACGCTAGTTCCTTTCAGAAATTAGAAGCCAGACAAACAAGTATTGAAACTTATATTACTCTTTTCTTAAGTCGGTTAAAGAAGTAATATAACTGTGTTATTTTTTGCACGTTACTAGTCGTAACCAACTGACCGACGCGACGTCAGGAACGCATTCTCTCTATATGTTGTACTAGTATAGCTGTAAACATTTATTATTGCTCTAAAATTTGAAATAATATCAATTTTTTCCGTATAAACTACGATGTTCATTTCAAGTCACAGTTATGAATGTAATAAATAACAATTTAATAAAACAGCGTAAAATTTCATAACCTATTTCTTCGAAGACAACATCTTAATAATAATAAAACGATGTTAATAACAGCTCTAGGTATGCGACTAGTATTCTCTCCTTGTTATTATGAAGTTTCACAAAATGTAACGGTGTTAATTTGAATCAAAATTAGTTCTATCAAGGATCAGCTGATAATGTTGGCAGTATAGTCAATATTAACTGCTAATACTTTCAGTGTTCAAAAACAAAAAAACGTTCTAACATAATATGTAACTGTGTAATTCTTATTGATTGCATATCGATTTTGTTGCTCATATGAATCCTTGTTTCATTTCACGATAAACAGGCCCATGCCTGTTTTAGGAAGAAATATCTCACCTTGATTTTAAAATTTATCTACAGAGTAGTAGTTATTTATTAAAGTAAATAAGTATATACCACATAATGCGGCAAACAGTAATAAGATATATATTACTGTATAGCTAATACGATGGTTAGTGCATAACTGCCAGAAAGTAGCACTAAACAGCTGAGAATCTCAAGTTCGTTTTTCAGTCAGATCCATTTAGAATGTGAATTTCGATTTTCTTCCAATTAGTTACACAACACTTAAAACCTTTACGTTTAGTTGCTGACCATACAGCAGGTGTGATAATCTGAAGTTATTATTATTTATGATTCATGTTTACTTCCTTTTCGTTCATACACTTTATTGTAGCATAAATAGAGGACGATAACCTCTTAAGAGAAAGAACTCAATGCGCTCATTGCTCTTAGCAAACGGAAGTCAACCATACAATGTACTAGATATATTGCTTTCATAATTGAACTGTAAAGTTGTAATAAATAACTCATAAAATCTTGTTTCGATTGCAGACCCCGGTAAAGATATTAATATTCGTTGATTAAAAATTCAGACTTATAATTTCTTTTCTTTATTATTAAAAATATTTAAATATATTTGTAATAATAATAATATTGTTTACAAATATTTTTTGGAATAAGTGACGTTTATTTATTCGTTTACTTTAGTATGTAATATAATACACAACTAAATAAAATAAAATTTACACAGATATGACATTGTTTATAAATATGTATTTGCTGAGTGTGTAATTTTTTAACCACGAACCTAACTGGGTAATATTAAAATTTTTATAATTTATAATTACAATATAATTCTATTTAATATTAACGTGTTTGTGATACAGACTATTTTGATATTTTTATTTTATTTTCAATGTAATAATTTTAAGGACAAGCTATATTGTTAATTTTAATTTACTAGCGACGACAGTAAAAGTGAAGAATTCAAATAAATTTTATGGTAAAATATTTGCCTACAGAAACAATTGTATTTGTGTTTTTTTATTCGTACCGATCTGAATTAGCATTGGACAAAAAGTTCTCGATTTTTTTCCATTATCAGGTCGGTAGAGACGGCGATTGACCTAACGCAGTTCCCATGTAATCCGCGCTCCACAAAAAGGCGTTAAAAGTTCACCATCCAACTCGAAACTTTCTTCTTACATTCATAAACATTTTACTTTGTGAGCTCCGAATGCGGTTTCAAGCCATCAGCTGATATACATACTTACTTTGAAGTTCTGTAAGCTTCTCAATAAAGTTATTGTCTTTTTGGTAATGGAAAACTTTAAAAAACGACTTTACATAAAAAATGAAAGTATGTGTGCGTAAGATTAACGTATACTTAGTTGTATTAGTTATTCGTATTAAGATTATTAGTTATTAAGATATTCGTATACTTAGTTGTATTAGTTTTGTAATAAAAACAAAAGCTATGAAACAAAAACCCAACTACATATTATAACAAAAACTTACAAATTAGATAAAATAACTGTTTGTTTTATCTAATTTGTTTTTTGAATTTGTTGTCAGAGTTGGAGCCCAATATACTTTCTCCGGTTTATAGTCCCCGACTTCGGCAACGAATTAAAGAAATTACAGTCATTGGATCTTATTGTGTGTAATTTTTTGTTAAATACGTCGTCGGGTTTAAATTTCGTTTACTTTTTTTAATATGTAAAATAAATAAATGCGCCAGACAATACACACCGATTATCTGGTCTCAAACTAGAGTATTCCCTGCGTTAGTGTGTGTTAGACGACGATTACTACCAGACGCTCTTAAGATAACGTGACTATACGTCCCGCTTTCAGCGGGACCGTCCCGTTTTCAGGCTGCCTGTTTCGTTGTCCCCAGCTAAAGCAAAGTTGTCCCGCTTTTGCAAACAGATTAAACGATAATAAACGTACCGTACGGGTACTCCTACCTACCTATGTTCAAATCATGTGATAAGTTCTATTCCTACTTGAAAACTAGACTCGAAATTTTGAAACAGATTTGCTCCGCCGACAAATATAAAACAAAAGCGTCTCCAACTGAATCTAATATTGATTATTTCAAATTACATAATTATTAATACATTATTCCCGTCCCGCTCTGACAAAAAAAATAAATGGTCACTTTATCCTAAGAGCGCCTCCCAGTACACCCAGACCCGAGACAATCTAGAAAAGTTCGTTTCCTAAATTGACCTGACCGGGATTCGAACCTTGAACCTTCCGCGCTTGGGTGCAACACCTACATCGTTGCGCCATCGAGGTCGTCGTATATATAAATATGACTGTATCTTTCTTATGCTCCAAGTGTTATTGTATTACAATTTTTCAATTCTTAACTTCTTACTGTACTACAGACGCCACTGTAAACTATGACATGCGTGTTATTGAGATGAATCGAATGATAATGTAGACGTTGAAATGTTTTAAGTGGTTTCAGCGCAAATGAAACCATTTGCTACTAAAATCATAACTCTTCTTTTTGCTCAATCGCAGTTGGTTAAAATATAGATTTAAAAATAATAGAATTCTGTTGAGCTACTAGTCATTTAAATCCCGTATACTTATCTATGTCTATTAAAAAAATGACGTAGCTGTGGCTTTATCTATGGACTCAACGGTTACAATATCTACCCGAGTATTCAAATTCTCAATTTTACTTTTACGAACAATTTTGATTTAACTTTATGTTTATGAGTACGATAATACTTCGGCATTTAATGATCAATTTTACGATCTGACGCTTTTCAAATTCGTTATAAATTTTAATAGTATGTTTGTTTTTAGTAATAAATTATTCATTGAAACATGTCTGTTTGAGAGTTATAAATAAAAGGTAATAGGCAAAGAAAAGCTGATAGCAGTTTACCTACTTGTGTGTGTCCCATATTATTAGAACACAACGCACGTTCGTACGAGTATGAACAGCACATATCATATGAATAAGTTAAATGTACACAAGCCGTCTAGCTTGCTTCGTAGGCTTTGTATTACGGCCCACATTTTAATAGTTTATAGTTTGCATTCACGTGTGACAGACTAAGCCATCGAGGCATAGAAAGAAGATAATAATAGCTAAAAATACTATAGTAGGATTATTTTGTGTAGTATAATAGATAATAGCACATCTAAATTCAGAATACACATTAATACTAATTACATAATAATTAACACTAATTAATAATGGGATGTTGGCGCAGTAGCAGAGCATTTGCCTTCTAAGTCAGGGCGCCGGGTTTTCATCCCCGGTTAGGTCAATTAAGACGACACATTGGGAATTTTAATGTCCGGGATTTCAATTTTTCTAAGCAATTAAAAAACATATGAAAGTGATATTTGGTAACCACTGACTTTATTTTGACAATAGCATTACACGGTTGGTTAACTTTTATAACATTAAAAAAATATTAAAGAAACCTCTTTTAAAACAGAGATCTGGTTTTTATGGACAAATGGGACCGATTGAAGCCTCTAAATTTTGTGTGTAGATGAATCTAAACAAACACTTCAAAATGACAATATGATTTTTCAAAATTAATTATAGTTTATAATTTAAACGAAAATAACTGTTTTTTCGTATTTTTCGTAAGCTAGCGCGCGCACGTTTACATAGAACAGAAGGTCTATTTTAGATTAAATTATTGTTTATCAATGCGTCGCCTTCAGGAAACAGATTTTTCTAAAAGTTTGTATAAATTTGGGCTTGGAGTCTGGGTGTCACTGGGAGCTAATTCATTGTGCGATACACCCAAATACAAAACTAAGCCTAAGTTTAAATTGGGGACACGGAATGTTTGTAATTGTACGGTTCATTGTTGTTATCAATAATAGCGTAAGTTAAATTTAACAAATTGGACCGGCTTGTCCAGCGAAATACTACCTTCTCAAAGAATATCGGCATTAAATAATAGCATCTATTGCTGATGTGTTTCGGTCGGTAAGTGAGAGTGCCGGTGTCCCATCTCCCCTTTTCCTTCTCTCCCTCTTTCCCTAAAGGCCGGCAACGCACCCTTGATTCTTCGGAAGTTGCGAGTGTCCATGGGCAGCGGTGGTCACTCTCCACCCGGTGATCCGCTTGCTCGTTTGGTCCCCTTTCACACAAAAAAAATTTAGAGTTATTGAAATACGCATAATATGCCATTTATGTCCAATGCAGTATATAAGTAGTGGGCTCTTACCAATAGTAATGAAGGCGAGATAACAAAACGACTCTATTGAATTATCACGTGTGTTCTATGCCGATTGGTAGAGTTTGGACAATCTGTGATAGTCAACTTATCGTTTGTCCATGGGGACTCCAATCTGTTTGGACAAGAATTACTACAAAATGGTTTGGTCTGCCTTTATATTTAAGATGCTCTATGTTGTACTCACACTACACATTTATTATTAATGCAGCGAACCCATCTTTCGAAATGATAATTTTAAAATTGTGATTTGATAGTTTGAGATTTTAATAATTAAGCATAATTGAGATTTTAATAATTAAGCATAGAGTCGCTCAAATTATACTCGCTTTTTTTAGCGAGTATAATTTGTAACTTGATAAGTCAATGAAACAAGATTAAATTACAACCAATAAATACTTGAAACAAATGGGACTCCAAAATTGCTGATGCAGTACCTACTCGTAATTAATTTTTTTCTTTAATTAAACTACTCATTATTCATAATACAATGAATAATAACTATGGATACTAAAAACTTTAATGTACCGGCAAAGAGATATTGAAGAAATAATATAGGGATTTGGTATGAACTGGAAGTCGTGTTAAGAATTAATATTTCCGTATGACTAGTAGGCAATTGGTTCGTCGTTACCGCGTTTGAATCTAGGGCGATATTGTGTTTTTTGCCGAACACAATTGAATAATCGGCGAATATCCCTTTATCGTCCCTAGAGGGTCTGTAACGACCGACGATACATCAGGGTTAAGGGTGTACGATCGATATTCAATATCCGGCCAGAATTCGCCTCTTCCGATCGCCGGATATACTGGATATACCAACTACTTCTACAACCGGATTTATCGTTTCTTGCTTGTTTCAACTAAAATTAATACATATTATTTATATTAATAATAAAAATGAGAGACTACGAACACAGTCTAAGTATTTATTTGAAAAATATTGCAATCCGCATATTTATAATTAACGCCTAAAGATAATTTTAAAGGAACTCGTATGTTTTTCTAAAATTGTTTATGAGTTGATGCTGTTTTTTTCTTTGAATATATTTAGCTATTTATTGAATTATTCATGGATACTTGAAGTGATTTACAATTAAAACTGAAACTTACGACGAAAATATTTTATTTTTTGTATTAACACAAACGTAGTTTTTTAAATATGCTTTTTTGTTTTCAGGTAAACTAAGACGCGCACTGAGAAATGGAGGTATACTATATAATTCCTATATGTTATGTTGTGATGACCTAGGCTTTAGAACTACTTAATGAATATTTTGTACAGAGAGATTCGAACTCGAAAATCTCTTGTGTTTGTAAATAACAGTGTTTATTCGCTCCGCTATTAACTCAGTATTGAAACGTTAAAAGTTTGAAATGAAAAGAATTGATGTAATTCGACTATAAGTCACGTAATAAATTTTTCACTGCTGACGTCATATCTCATACATATTTACTAACGAAAGGGGTAACACATTTTGACCTTTAGTCGAGAAATTGATGCGTCAACGTAAGTTGTCATCGCTCGGGAACTCGACACTTCGCTGCATTTCCATTACCAGAATTTGGATTGCAATTTGCAATGCATATGGTATGTAAAACAATGGGCTCGTTCGATGCCAATTCAAATTCGGTATAGATACACGGAGCATATGTTTTATATTATATCGTTTTCTCAAACCACTTCACTCTTTTGTTGTTTCTAATTAATGTTTATTGGTCAATCCTGAGTCTGATTCTACTGGCTTCAATTATCATTTATTTTTTTCGTCAATGCAGAAGAAACCTGAACACAGGTACCCAGTCCCCTAGTGATGAGACTATCTTCCTGTGGCTTTTGATCTACTAAAAATCCAGCGACGGTCGTCTTTGGCACGTTAATGAGAGGTTTCAGGATCTCCTACGGAACGTACCGGATCTCTTCTCGCATTGCGTGGAATTGCTTCTCGGGTAGAAGGTGGGAGGTTCAGCGACACAGCACCCTCTGCACTCTCGCAGTGCCTATCGCGAGCTACACCAACACCTACTATTAAAGTTGGTGTTGGCTACACGCGCTTTTGTCCTCCTCTTGGTCTCATGGATGGACGTACATAGCCTTATTCTTTGTTCCAACTCCAGGTTTTTATAGTCTTTAAAAAAAACATCTGTGATAGACGGATATCAAGAGGTATTCAATCATCATTAGTCAGCTTCTAGCGTGATATTCTCGCTAAAACCATATACTTTGGTTTCTACAACCATATACTTTGACTCTACAAATTATAAATTTTCTCTTGAATCATTTGTATACCTATATTGTTATTGATGCATGCTAGTTTATAAAACTAACTTTTGTCTTGGAATTTGGTGTTATTAGGTTTTCTCCAACTTGGTATGTGGTATTCATAATACAAATCTTGACCGAAAATCATATAATTGGTGTGATTGCCTAAAAGGTATATACTGTAATTATCTTTATTATTTAATATACAATAAGTTACGTAAAAACATTCCGAATCATATAAATAGACAAAGTAAGTACTAGACATTTTTAAACTCTGGTTTCGGTATAAAAGGTAATACCGATACGTAGGTAATGGCCTTGTATTTTAAGACACTTTCCAGACCAGCTAAATACTAACCTCGTAACCGTCCACACAAAAACTGAAGGAATGTCTGTCTAAAAAAATTAACGAAACTCAAGTTCCAAGAGATTTCAAAAATGTTGTTCTCAAAATTGAAGTGACCGGGACCGAACCATAGAGTCGGATTCCTTTTCATAGCAACAAACCTCTATCTAGATTCCAATTTTAAATAAAATCGTACAATAATTTCTAAATCTCTAATAACATAAAGGTTACATTTCGTTTCAAATTAACAGAGAGACCATTATTTTATACATCAGCTAATGTTAGTTGTTAGTAGCAGCAATTATGCCGTACTGCAAGATTTAGTGCCTGTGCCGCCGGTCGAGTGAGTAGTAGTATTATATTGTGGTATTGGTTTACCAAGGGTTGCTTACTAACAACGATTTCATAAAACGTAACGAGCGCGCAAACGAAACCGACTGTCCGTTAGCACGCTAGCCCTTTTCAAATAAAATAACTTGCAAGTACTTAATTGCTTTCAACGCCTTATATGCTATGCTAGTTATGCAGTAACAGCCGCGGCATCTAAATTATCGCAAGATTTGATACGCGAAAGTCTTTACATCTGCTTTATAAGCGGATGGTCTTAAATTCAATTCAAAACCAGAGCAATTTAGAAAATTAGGGCCAAATTTGTGTAATGTCCATTAAACGGATATAAATATCAGTTTAACATTTTAGATTCATTAATGAACATCAAACAATACGTTTATAAAATGGGAACATTCGCAATGAATAAGGTGAATACCTATTACGTCTAGAGTAACACAAATATGCCCCAGCTTCATTTAAAAAAAAATAATTTCTCCAAATTAGTTTTGAGTCTCGGTGCACTAGGTTTGTCTATTTCCAATTGATGAAAATTACGCAAATAGGTCTCAGGTTAATAAAAAAAAATGTATTTTTCTAAATTGCTTTGGTTAGTCTGGGTGTCTAGATGTACTGGGTGCAGTATACAATAATAACACCACCTAGTTTGTGGGTCGAGGGCAAAATAATAGTATGCTTTTAAAGTATATGAAATTCAACTCATATTGCATCAATTACTTACAACACGATTTTTAGTTTTTAAATGGAAATCATCACGTCTCATACCATAACGTAATACCTATATTGTAAATGTTGATTACATATATGTTTCCTTTATCAATCTGAATCGAAATAATTCGTTGTAACAAAACAACGGCATACAATTTTGATTGTGTAGAGCGAGAGTGGTAATTAAAGTCCGTGTTCCGTGCCGCGAGCCGACCGCGGTGCCATTATCTACAACAGCGATCTAGATGCTTTACTGCGTCTTATACAAACATTATTTATCCCGCTCGAATTTCTTCACATCACCTGCTAATTTATGTAGCATTCGCTACAGAATTATAGCGACTAGTTTATCTGTCTTATTGAAGATAACTACGGATACATCGACGAGTTCGACGTCCTTGCGATCGCATCTCGCTCGACCGTGCCGCAGGTGTAGCGATGCACCTGCCCGGTCCGCCAACTTACCATAAAATGCGATTTCATCCTACCCTGCGTGGAATAAAGTTCGATCTCGCTCACACCCCTTCACAAAACAAGGACGCATTCACAATCACGACCGGCATTAACTCAATATATGGCCGTCAGAACGCGGCCAAACGGAATATCAGTTTTTACCGACGCAAAAACTATCGGAATTCCACGTCGGGTTAGTGCCGAGACGTAATCACCCGCCCGGGACTTATTTAAAAACAATATCTCCGCTTCATATTTCATCGACGCAGGTGTAATTTATGGATACATTCTCATCCTTTTTATTCTCCAGTTTTGATTTTTCACCCGGCTGCACCCCTGGTGGATTGATCGCTCTCCCCCACTTGTTTTTCTTCTGTCTAGGGCTCGTCTCAAACGTCTTTCACGATGTTTGCTTACCAGTTTAGATTAGATTCTTTTTTTCAGACGTGAATGTGGTTAATATTTTTCTTACGGCTAAGCGTATGCTCCTTACAAATAAAAAATCAATTATAAACAACAATAAAGAGTGTGAGATGGGAAACACGCGGCTGCATCAGCGGCAGGCCATTGTTGTTAAGAATTAATAGGCAGCCAAACAGATCGCAATATCACAACATCGAATCAATAAAGAAGCGTGACTAAATCTCCCATTGATAGAATAACGGGTCTCTACTTTTTATCTAAGAGTTTTAATAAAACATTTCCACATTCATGATTAGGTTTATGTGTGTAAAGAAATCTAAGTAACTAAAAAAGTCACGATTTTCATATTTGTCAAAACATATATTATAATGTGTCTTCAATGAAAATACCTTTATATTATATTAGCTATCCGCCCCGGCACCGCACAGATAGAAATTCATTTGAAAATAATATACTCACTGATAATGTAACTTTCTATAGGTGAAAGAATTTTTGAAATCGGTTGAGCAGTTTCTGAGTTTATCCATTACATATAAACAAAATCTACCTCTTCATAATACTAGTATAGATAGATAGACAGTATACCTTTATATTATGTAGATAATATACATCTATTAGAAGTTTTTAGGGGAAATGTTACGCCTCGGTATTTCAACAATACATCTTAATTAAGGTGTTCGTCCTAAGATACGGCATGTGTGGCCTGTAATCATTTCATTATAAATACCTCGCGCTAGACAGTCAATAAATACTAAAGTTGAACAAAGATTTGTTTCAATCGAGTGAATAGTGAAATTAAAAGGCTTTGCAGGTGTAAAAGTATAAATAAAGAATGAACATCGGCTTAACGTCTTCGCATGAAGTGAAAAAGGACTAGATTGAAATAAATGTAGCTAAAGGGACCGTTGTGGCGTTATTCCACAGTCGACGTACGACCGCTAGACCAGAAAAAAATTAATTCTCGTGTGTCACGAACAAGCGTAGTCACGACCGTGATACTCGCAATTTTGGTAGCTCTAAAACAATACATATACCTGTAAAACTAAACATTTATGTATATTCTATATATAGTAAATTCACAGGACTAGTAGTCATAAATCAAGGATAATATCGATTTTGTTTTTCGTAGTGAAAGCTTTGATATTTATAGCATAATTATATCCAGAAATTATAGTGAGATAATGCGAGTGCCGGTAGTTAGCGGGGAATTTACAGCGGCATATCACGCTAACAATGGGCCAGTCCCTGTTCACTGCATAGCTTACATCTCATCATCATCGAATGTATCTATTGCATTCGTTTTGCTCTTATAACGTTCTTACAAGTCTAGACGTAATATTTCTAATAAGAAGAATGATACAAAAATAGGTTTATACTGCTATTATGTTTATTTTATTGCATTTTGTGATTAAATCAGTAGGTTTTCAATTCTTGCTTTTGCTGTGCGATAAGAATAAATTTATGTTTTAAATAGGTTTAGATTCCTAAGTAGAATATACTCTGCGTATATTAGTAACAATCATGAACACAATTGAATTTCTTTTCCCTATAGGACAAGCTTTGTGTAGTTGCGTTGGCCAGAGAAAATCATAATGTAAAACCAAAAATAAATAATTTGAATTGAAATTGAATTGTTTGGAATAACGTTCTGAACGCTAATCGTCGTAACTGGAACTCGTTTACTCCGCCAGAAACAAATCAAATAAAAAGCTTTCACTTTGAAGGCAAATATGTGAGTTTATTAAAACAAAACATCAACCATACTCATTTCCAATTCTAGCGAGCGAACGTGCGCGCCTCTTCTTAATATTCACGCGGCGGTCGCGCGCGGTAGGTGTATTTAATGTGAATTATTCTGATCTAACTGACAGAATGTCTAAGCGACACTCACAAAAAACAATAAGTAGAGGAAAAAGATTCGAATAAAGAGAACTCTTTGTTTGGTGAAGAATATTAAATTGCTCTGGCGGATGTCTGTTGGGAGGCGAGACGCATGCGGATCGCAAATATTATATTAACTACTTGACTCGCTGATTAAAAAGAAGCTGTTTTGGACGGTACTACTACTCGTGATTTCGTGAATTAATAATGTGTATTAATGTGAGCGGATATTGTGAGTTCGTGATAGGAAGGGCTCATGTGAACATTGAATACAAATTGACCCGTACATTTAAAAACAAATAAAAAGTATATTTGGTTGACATTTTATTACTCACTGTTGATTTATAGTGACTCATTAGGGTTACATTAGCACTGCCTACACTTTGTCACTTTGACATAGTAGAACACGGGGCAAAATATCGCAATGCAGGTTTATGTTGTACTGGGGTAGTCCCAATAAATTTCTCGGTCCCACATTTCCCAAGCGTTTACTGGAACAGTAATTACCTCGAATCAAAGTACTGTACACAACATTGAACGTATAATAATTCGCTTCTTTTGAAGAATTAAATAAATGAAATCAATTCCGTCTCCAAACGAACTAATAATTGCTTAGAATAACGTCAATGGAAATTTATTTTACCGATGTATTCACCGGCATCCCTGTGGTAAAATTACTCGTTATTCTGTTGCTACACTCTTGTTTATCTTTTAAGCTTGTTAATGTTTTTAATAAGTATGGTATTAAGAATCCAGACGCATGTAGCATCTCTGCACGGTCGCTAATCTAGTTTTCGACGCTCATCTAAATATAGAACGTCAAGTAAGATTACATTCTGACCGAGCTTGTGGTTTGCGAGCCTTTCTGTGATTATACATGTATGTTCTCGCCTGCGGTAAACTTCTCTGAAAATACTTTTTAAATAACTGACTCTTTGGATATGTATCATTTGGGTAAAAAGTTTATTGGTACTAAACATTACTTGCAAAAATTTTAACATTTCTATTACAATAGCTAGTATAATTAAATTTATAATTAATAATGACAGCTGAATTATTTTACTTTTGGATTTCAATGTTCAAGTTTTTTTCAACATTTAGCATTTAATACCAACGCATGAAATTGTCTCTATGAGTTTTCATCCAAATACGAATGATTATAAATCTAACCCAGACTTAAACACTGTTAACCAGCTGCTTCAAACTTATTCCTATTAAGCTTTTCCTTCCCAATCGTCCGTTCTGCAATGAACAAACATACCGCCCTGCGAAGTCAAAATGTCATCTATTGTCAGGGGAATAATGAAAACATTATTTATTTTTCGCAAGCTTGACAAAAACATCTCGACACATTTATCTTTCTTAGCATTAACGCGCTAAAATCGCGTCGCGCTTCTGTCGCCATAAATCATTATCATCAAGCAGTTCCCGGCTGGCCTGGCGACGTCGGCTTTCATCGGACGTTTTCAATCTGGCCTCCTTTATTTCATTACAATAAGTAATTCACTCGCCTCCTATTCACTCACTTTTCGGTAAACATTCACTGAAATTGGCAATAAATTCCCCTCTAAAATATCGCTCCGTCGACGGGAACGCAACATTTCTTAACAATAGAGGCCGAGATGTCGTTTTATGAAGATGTTCACTTGGACGTTTTGTAAGCACAACAATAGTTTTATTTAGCTACAAGCCCACTCTGCCCACACGCCTTGGTTAATGGTCAGGATTGTATGAAGATGTAAAAATGAATGGCCTACCTTATAAAGGGCTAATAATAAGTTCTCATGAGGCTGGCATCGAAGCTATTGTTCGGGTTTTTAGGGCTATTCGCTGAGCGACTATATAATAGGGTAGGTGTCAATCGCGGCCCAGCCGGGCAGGTGTAAGCGGCCGGCCGTCGAGCCGAGAAATAAAAACGTTCATAATTTTATTCTGCAGCTGCCTGTCAAACGAGCATCGATTTGAACGGACCGAAGCGCATCGTCCTTTTGTAACATCAAATTCCAACAAAATTTTTACTAGACAGTCATTACTTTTAATTTATATGGAAGGTTACGCTTCACCTACATTTACATATTTTTAAAAATTTTACATTAGGATGTATATACAGTATTATGTATGTACAAATATGTAAGTAATCAAAGATGTACAGGAAATGTATAATATATTATGATGTGAAAGCTTTCTATTAAGATAGTCGCATGTGTCATTTGAGAAACGGATAATTTTACATTTGAATATAAAGTTTTATATAATGTGCAAGGTCAGATGTGGAACAGATCGTCTCATTGACCTTTTACAATAATAATGTACTTACCAAGTTTAAAGGTTATCGCGTTATCTCGTTTGTTTGTCTATTGCGTGACTTCAGTAAACTCCTTTTATTTTATATACTGGCACATAGTAAATTATTTCAGATAATTACGAAACAGATTGCTAACTAACTGTACACAAATGAATATTCATATCTGATAACAAAATTGTTTGATAGATATAATCAATGAAACATGGGGCATGTTTCGGATTCATTTAATCGCGATGACTCTTTGACATGTGTCTACATAATACAGTTTGTCATAAAGCTTTTACTTTTACAAAACAATTTAGTTCCAAGAACGTTGCATAGGTAATGAAATTTATAGCATACGTATTCTGAGCGAACTATTGTTTTCTCTGGAATCGAATAGAGTCAATTTTAGTTGAATTATATGTCATACAATTAGAACTTTATGTATATATATTCAATGCTTTGATTGAATTATTCAAATAGTAGATTGGAGCGATAAAGGGCGAACCTGATATCAATTCTACGACTAATTAATCAATATCCAGACACTTTAATTTTATTTCACCGTAGCGTTCAAGTTACCCGCTGTGTTTAATTCAAAACTTTCGTATTGAAATATTATGTTAAATATGAACGAAAGAAAAATCCTGGCAAGCGTGCGTTGCGCCGCGCCCATGGCGCTAATCTCCTCTGAATAAAACATAAGATGTTCGATAACGTACTATTAGGGTTAAGGCACATATAATACGGCTTTCCATTACTGAACAATATGGGGCGAGTTTGCCTAAGTCTCATCGGTTTTGTCGTAATCTCGACACACGTTTGCTTATTTCCGGGCTTCGGCGAAATACTTAATTATATCCTAATAAAAAGCGACCCTGTGCGTGATCACAAAAGGGCGAATTTATGCAATGTTTAGGCACAGAGATTACGTAACATAAAGTGAAAGATGCGCCCTCGTCTTTATGGTTTATTAGTGTGGATGTTTAGAAGCAAACGCTTAAGGCTCCGGATTCTGATGAGATTAATGTGGAGGTAAATCCGGGGAAATTACGTTTGGTCTCAGCTAGTTAAACATGATTATATTGATTTCGGAGCTTTGCGCTTGTGTAATATATGTAAGACAATATATAAGATACTTGATACTGCTTAGTCGTGCCTGTATAATGTGGAATTATAATGTTATACATCAGTTTACATCCATGCATATCTCAGATATAATGAAGAGTTGTCTACAACATTTCTTTGTAATGTCGACTTATGTTACATCGGCCTATCTGAATAATTATGCATTAGGCCTCTAAAGAGGGACGTTAAATATTAATATATGAGCGTCGTCGTTCGCACAATCTCATCGTATCAATTAAACACGCCCACGTAGCACATAAAGCCCTCCGAAGCTCTGTTTCAATTCCTCGATCAATTTGCTTTATCAGTGGATGGCTGTTATCGTCGTATAAAATATTTACAGCACAATAAAACGGGTCGCCCGAAATTGTATAGCTAATAACTACGATAATCAAAGTTGGAGACGCCAACGCGATCCGAGTTAGAAGTTGTTAGTGAAGTTGTATTGTTTGGTATTGCGTCGTGCTCGATTTTTGTTTCTTGATATTGACTTTAATAAAATATCTATGTTTTTTGATACTATTAAATGCCTGTAGGTATATTATGTAACAATATAAAAGAATGTCCCACTGGATATAATATACATACTCGTAGTATAAGAAAATATATAAATATTTTTGTGGAAGCAGAAGCCAAGGAAGACCAAAGCTGACTTACGAAGATCGAATAGCCAGAGTGTTAGCTGACAGAAATGTTAAATACACCCGCATGCCTAGGCGAAAATGTGTGATAAGAGTGTTGAAATTGGAGCAGGCGAAAGAAGTATGTAAGGACCGCGAAGCTTGGCGCCCCGTCCTGTCTATGACCTAACTATTCCGTTTGGGATACAAAGTGAATCTTCACGCTGTATTCCATATACATTTCTATGTATGTACGTAATTTGAGAAGTTTATTATATGCTTATACGCATAAATATGTTTATTGTACTGACAACCTTCTTTAAAGGCAAAATGTAATTTCGCCTTTAAAGAAGGTTGTCAGTAATTTACTCAGATTCAGATCCCGCCAAGTACCTATGATAAGATTATTCAGCTCATTTTTGTTTATTTGTTTTCAACATAATATGTGTAACGCAGTTTTATAACTATTATAAAGTTTTATTCATGTTGCAAATTTTTAGCGTCTTGGTTGTTCTTTGATATGTCTGTATGTACACTATGTGAATTGAAATAACTAAATCTGTCTGAGTATAAAATAAAAAGGAGGTCATAGTCATTGAAATAAACAGGAAATATTAATTAACAATATGTAATAATATAAGGAAAATATTTTAATATATCCCACAACTTCATCTATGTGAAATACGAAACTGAAATACTAATATTTTATTACGATCAAACTAATTAGTTTAAAAATCATTGACCCTTATTACGAGTAAAAAGATATCGTAATTAATTTTCCACATTAAGTAACTGTAATTCATTAAATATGCATACTAGGTATATTTTTAGCGAAGTTCGTGTTAAGCTCGAACAAATAAACACACATAAAATGGTAAAAACATTGATTTTGGTATCAGAGATGTTAAAAAAGTTATACCAATAATTAAAAAAAATATCTTGTAGCTCTAAATTTACAATCTATTAATGTTTTATAATAGAATGAATATATTGTAATAAGTATAACTTTTTATTTATAAATATGTATTTATAAATTATACGCAGGGCGATACATTTTAGCCGACTAAAATAAGAATTAGTGTACTTTTCTAAAGATTTTTGTTACGCTGAATCTAAATCCAACATCAAAATTGTTCTATCAGTTCGGGTTAAAAAAAAAATTCTAAACTAAAATTAGAACTAAAATTAGAGCTGTTTTTCAATAGTATCTGATGTTGTGTTTACTCCTTACTACGGAAAATACTGAAAGTATTCCTTTCAGATGCCGTAAAGAGTTACTCGTACTCATACTTTAAAATATATTTATTATCCTTTAAAATATATTTGAATTTTTTTTTAGAATTGTTATTTGAAATTCATTATGAGTTTAACAGTTTAGTAGATATTCCGACTCGGCGACTACCCACTAATACACAAAGCTCATAATTTTTCTTTTAAAAACTCGTTACGGCACCTGCAAATACAACTCTTACATTTCAAAATGCCTTTCAAATTTTACGAAATATAGAATAATAGCATTTTCAGAGGCCATAACAAGTAGGAGTAAATTACCGCGTCGTGTAACAACATCAATTACAGCAATAAACTAGATGTTTTCTAATTTTAGTTTAGAATTTCTCGAAAACATGAGCCTACATAGCAATTTCGATCCAGATTTAGCCCATCGAAAATCTTCAGAAAAATATTTATTGGTTTCAGTATAATAAGTAAATTCGCCTGTGTGTTATGATTATTTATGTATACCTACTTTTTACTTTTTTAAATAGAGAAGCAGTTATCAAAAACAAACGAAACGACGGTATTATACACAGTGATACTGTGGTCTTGGCACTTAGTGAATCTGTATTGCAAGAGACCATCAAAGAGAATAAACACTATACACCTGTAAAAAAAAATAGTATTACCTGATTTTGCCTCTTTTATTAATATTCTTAGCCCATCAGTTTATATAGTGAGCACCAGCAGGCACTGGTCTGGTCGTTGAAAGCACCAGTGAACTAAGTGGGTAGAGTTTCAGTGTAAGTGGCGCTTGCAACGGAATATATGTTCTTTACAAATGAAATTATTGGAATGAAAGTCATTGACCTTTGTTATTTTAATAAAAACCACTTATTTTAAAAATATAAAATCGCGTAAAGAAGATTAAGACGATGGCGTCGTGGTCGTCCGTTTAAGCAAGTCATAAACTGCTGTGCATAATTGAAAGTAGGACTCGTATCTAAGAAAATGACCTTGAAAATGTTTTTAAATGGGTACTTCAAATAAACTACGTATATAAGAAATCAATGGATACAGTTGTAAGTTTGTAAAGGAAATTAAAAAAAACAATAAAGTCTATTTTATGAAACTGGAATTTAATATCAATATTCAGAATTTTTCTCGATGTTCAGTTAGATACTATAATCAGAATTGATTGTAAAAGAAACGCCATGAAGTAGTTGTAACACATATAACTATATATTTGTCAGTTAAACATTTAGAGAAAATAATGATGATCGCTCTAACTGGGGCCACACCCTTAACTCATTGTACTAGGCAGTTCGCGTCACGACTTGCCTTGTGGGCAAGCAGCCCTGTGTCTGAGGGTGGCCTAGAATTCACTAAACGTGCATTGTTTGTTTAATGTTTCCTAGTTCGCTAACTTTACTAATACTCATACATTACTTACATAGTAGTAAAATTACATAATTCCATTATAAAATAGAATTGTTTAATTAGTGCTAATCCTCGTTTGTGGTTTCGTTCACTTTTATTCACGTACTGTAAAACATAATATGTTTATCTGTTAGTAGTTGTAGTCAGTCAAAATATTTCAGTAACCTTCACAGACCTACGCAGAACAACTCATCAAAGTATCATCACAATCGGATGAATGGTTTAGAAACGCATACAAGACAAACATACACAGAAACATTAATTTTTATATAAATTATTACGGATTTCAGCGACATCTTTAAAGATTTCGTCTTAATAAGCTGTTCGAAATTGTCGAACAAAGATAATAATGCCTACGTTTATTTATGTTCTGTACCAGAATCGATAAAATGCTAAGTAACGGAAATATTTTGATGTTTCAGATTTTAAAATTAATGAGTATTGACATAACTAAACTAACAGTACAGCGTTCCAAACACCCATTACGAATAATTGTTTAATCTAATGTAATATTTATCCAAAGTTCCCACGTTTATTTATTTTCTGTATAAATATTATAATCAATCAAAGTAGGTACCTATTGGGCTCAGTATTTAAAAATAATATTGACGAATCGTTTATAAACTGCCGTTAGCGTAAAAGCATCTACCGTCCCTATTCAAATAATGTTAACCTTTATACAAACCCGCTATCGATTGTGTATGCACAATGCATTTTATGAAACTGATCACACCGGATCTCATGTACTGTAAGTCTGTAGTGAAGAGGGAGTTATCGTATGTATATCTCTAGAAATTGTATGTAAATAGGTGGACACCTGCTGAATATATTTGTGTAAGCGTTAGACCACAAGCTTGTTTGAATACTCGGCGGAGTGCACTTCACTATGTAAACCTATTTAATATGGATATACCAGTGTGATGATCTAAGGTGTTATTTAAATTACTGCAGAACGATGTTACAACTTATAAGAGCTACTTTTAGCTCATTACAATATCTCCGCCTTAACTAGTAGCTTGAAAGAATCAAGTTTGTATATGAAAATTCGACCACCCTGGTAGAATTTGTTATACTATGAGACTGTTTAAAGAATGGGCTGTTACTATATAACATGTATATTGATGTACAGTGTTGTTCGAATTACAAATATTTGTCTTACGATTAACTTCTGGTTTTTTGGAGTTTATTTTATTTTAAAGCACCTGCATACCTAGGTGAAAATGTGTGAGGAGAATGACGAGATTCGAGGAGGCGAAAGAAGTATGTAAGGATCGCGAAGCTTGTCATTAGAGCTTCTCTGATTACCCCGTTGGGGATACAGCGTGAGGATACACATTTATGTGTTTTATGTCGTTTTAAGAAAGATTTATATATTATTTGTGTGACTATAAATAAAGCACTAGGCTTAGACTATGAGTTTCGAAGGAACTGGGAGAGTTCCCAATCAAACTCACCCCAAGCCAAGGTACTGTTGGGCCAATCAAAACAATTATTTTAATGAGGTGTTGTTATAGGACGTTGAGTCACAAATAGTGAGGAGTGAATAAGATCTGTACGAAAATGAAATACGTATGTCAAGGTTCATGAAGTTCGGAAAGATTTGGCGCTCTGTCCGTAGATGATTTTAGATTGATATAATACAGAAATATTTCATATTGTTAAACATTTTTAACATTTTTAGTAGGTTGCTCCCTATTAAACGAAAAGTTAAAAAAAAACAAAAATGCTATTAGACGTGGTTTTGGAACATTCTCTGACATTATAATTGTTTAATAACAAAAAGTTACTATAACGTAGTGGATAGATTGGAATCAGTACATGTAATTGTTTTGGGCAAGGTACACTTTATCTGTTACTCAGTAATGAAAGTTATCTAATAATGAAAATAGATACTAACTCATTATATCATTACATTTGTCTTTTTTATTAATGTTCAGATGTCTATTCAAATAAGATTATGCATTTTATTTTAAACTTTAGATACGAGTATAAGCGTAATGTATAAACACAACTTGCTTCGTAATACAATGTGTTCAAATCTAAAAAATAATGGTATTGATATTAAATAAGTATTTCGTAAATTACGAGTTTAATACGCGCACAGGGTTCTGCAGTAAAATAACGTATTATAATAATAAGTCTTAGGACATCAGTAATAAATTTTATTTATTTTATATTGCAATTGTTCAGACGTTATAACCCTCGGTATTGTCTAAATTGTAGGTCTCAATAGTTCCGATTATATTATTAGACAGTGGAAAAATTTAGTAGTTAAAGTAATCAATTTGCCTTTTCTTTAATTCTTAGGTATGTAACCATTTTATAATTTGTATTAGAACGGAAATGACAAAAGCACTCGCATACCTAGCGGAAAATGTGTGAGGAGAATTATGAGATTCGAGGAAGCGAAAGAAGTATTTAGGGACCGCTAAGGTTGGCGCTCCGTTCTCTCCGACTACCCTGTTAGGGATACAGCATGAAGATATGTATGTATGTATAAGATAGTGCATTTTGTGGTTTAAAAATATATCTGCATACCAAAATCGTATGGTTTCTGAGAATATTGATCGTACAGATGAACAAAACGGATGGTTGTGTCAGTTAAGGATTACTTTCTTCCTTTCGAGATGTGGAACCCTTAAAAATAAGAATGAGTTTAAAAAGAATTTTTCTGAATAGTAGGATTACATTTATTACTAATTATGCAGGAGTACATTTTATGATAGTGTATAATGTATCGTGGGTATAGATCACAATATAGATATAGAATACAATAAAGATATAGATTACAATATAGAAATATATTACTTACGAGTAACGCAAACTCCGAAAGCGGCAAATAAAACAATGCTAACAAAGGCGGCTCATTATGGAGAAATTTTCATATAAATGCGCCTCTCTCATTTTGGTTCAACTAAATTTCTAGTGGGTCTATTTATTGTTATTATTCCAACAAAGACCCTTAAGTTCTGGGCTCTTAATACAATGAAAAAGTGATGACTCGGCGTATTATTGCACAATGTTAGCTTTTTAGTGAACATTTGCGTGTATTTGACTTTTTACTGTCATCCAGGCATTAAGCTTATCAAAAATGAACAAGTTATATTCTTGTACCAGATGTAAGACATAAAATACAGTCATTATCTTGCCACGAAGCCTACAATCTCGTTAAGTAACTTCATGTTGGTACACGTATAATGATATTGACAAGATTTTTTTATCAAACGTTTCCATCTACGGTCTCTCCACTCACCGATGCGATTATCGTAATACAAGAAAAAAGTTTTTAACTTATCGTCGCTGTCAGTATTACTAATCTTACATCTCACCGAGTGTCCGTACTATAGTGACATTTCGTAATCGTCACTAGACGAATTATTAGCCGTTAATGTTGTGTCGTAACTTTTTAGTGGTTTACAGTCTCTACTTAGAGCTGAAGCTCAAATTACTTCAAATTCTGACCTACTAATGTTTTAAAGTAGCTATAATGCGTGCAATTATCGACTTTTCCTCATTATTTTTCAGAAAAGGCCTTAATTAAGCGCTCGGATTGAGTTATTGAAGGTAACTCATTATTAGAAAATAATTATATCCTGAACTTTATTAATGGAGTTTAAAACCCAGTGCTTGTTGATTAGCAATTTAAAAAAATATGCTGTTCGTTATGATTTCGAAATAAATGTAACCATAAAGCAGGACAAGAGCGTGTCGGAGCAATAACTTAGGGTTCTGTAGCAATTTTGGACAAATAAAAGTTAAATATAAAAAAAAGAAGATGAATTTGTTTTTAATTTTTATGGGTTTGCATTATCAATTTATGTGTCTGTATCCAACAGATCAATAGATATAAAGACGATGGCTTAAAAATCTGCTGTGATGTACGGATATATATAGACAGACAGAAATGGCAAAGTTACAGAAATTTCGTTTTACCCATTAAGACCCAAAAATGTTTTTAATTCCTGATACCGGAATTGGAAATATACTGAAATGACAGATTTTTTTATTTGTCTGCTACTCTAACATGCATGCATGGCAGTTAAACTGACGAGATATATAATTTGTTACCGATATCAGCGGACCGACAAAATGACCGGGATTACCGTTACCAGATTCAGTTGATGACCAGATAGAAATCTATTAATAACATTCGGCCAGTGCCGACGGACAGATCTATAAATGATGAGTTTCATTTCAGATAAGATCATATCCGATATCTTGGATGATTGATGGAGCCCGCTCAATATTACTTAGGAATTCTATTACTTACCAACTAGTGCATTGTTTTCTGGTTCATATTATAGTCGCATTAGCATACTTTGGTGCGTGTAACATTATACGAGTTTGAATTGCTCCTACAGTCTTGAGCAACATTGGACTGTTTTATTTATTAGTTGATTACAGTGAGCGCACGTAGTGTGGAGGTTTTTAATTTAATGCATATAAAGTACGTCATGTTTGTACGTACTACGTGTTTATTCAAAGTCACGGATGCATTATATCTCCATACCATAAGTATGTAGGTAATATACCACGTGTCTTCAAAGAATGAAATGAATAAACAATAGGCATTCTCTTGATAATGTAAGAGATATGGGTGTTTTTGCCTAGTCATAGCATTACAATATTATGTTCTGTGTTTTAATACACATAAATAAAAGAAGATAAAAAAGAAACACATCTGTATAATATGTAATTTATTTATTATAATAATCTGTAAAACATTAGGTATACCTATACTTATATGAATTTTCTTATAGAAAATTATTAGACCTTATATAATAATAATAATAATAATACTCAGACATTTCACACAGCGCTATCTAGTCCCAAAGTAAGCTGCATAGCGCTTGTGTTATGGGTACTAGACAACTGATATACTACTTATATACTTTTCTTTTGTAAATATATACATATTATACATAAACACCCAGACTCGGGACGGGAATCGAACCCGCAACCCCCGTTTTACTTTCTAACGCGCTAAACCGTTGCGCCACGGTATATAAATTTACCTTGCTTCAGAACTTTTAGTCTAAACGATAATGTTGAAGATATCTCGACCTAAGTGCCCACATCTCTCGCGGCAACAAATCAAATAATAACTATCATTTACTTAATAGCCGTTAATTAATAAAACGTTACATTTGAAATTTTAAACCTTTTCCTAATGATCGGAATAACTTAAATGGCTTACACGAGTCTCGGCTTGTAATCCATTAATTGATACCAATGAAAACTTATTTTATAAAAAAGGAAATGTAGGTGTGGTGTATTCGTAGTGGAGACCACACACTCGCTTGCCCGCGCCGTCTCTTGTTAGTCTAATGATATGCACATTTTCTTTGTAAGTTAATGTGATTTAAGACAAAACGTAATCCAAACACTAAATAAACAAAAAGTTTAATTCCAGAACTTGTACATTTGTAGGTACCTGTTTTCAAATAAATGTTAAAAACCGAAGGCCTTCCATCAGTGAATTCAAAGTATTAGAAATATCCAGACAATAAGTGCCAAAAAGGTTTTAAATAGTTCTGTGGTTTATGATCTCGTTCTCATTGTGTTATAAAAGACATTAAAGACATTTTAAGATCAATAGATCGCTGTGTAAGTTAAGTAAGTTACAAATGATAGATAATTTGACAGTGTAATTTGACAGTGTAATTAATTTATGAAGTGAATTTCAATTTTGAACACAGTGAATTTAGCAAGTGTGCTCACGCTTATTGTAAAAAACAATGTTAATTTCTTCATGGTCCCACGTGCGTGTGTTCCTTGAATCAGATCGTAGGGCGGTGCGGACAAGTATCCGTTCTCTAATCTGCATAATATTGAATGTACCGACACCATTAAACGTTCTCGTATTATAACAACACATTGATGTACAATTTTGTGCTTTGTGCGTTACGTATTAAGAAACAACTATTTTCAGCAGACGATCTCTTGTTATATGCACTCGTCGCTTTGTATTCTTCATTACAAACATAGCTCTACGCGTGCAAGTTCATATGCATAAACATTAAGTGTTTTATTTAAAGTTTTATTTTGTTACTAAAGATATAATATGTATATACATACCTATGCATTGTAAAATGTTGACATTTGATAAGTCTATTCCTTATATCGTAATAAATCAAACTGACATTATTCAGTAGGTATAATGTTTGCAAATAAAGCCATAAACCATAACAATATAAGAATTTTTATTGAAATAGAGACTCGTAGTAATAAAAGCTGACAATAATGCCTCGTTATGACGTATAATTGATGGTTTACCATGCCAGGTAAACGGATGCTTATTATATATTTTTTTCCCTAGCATGCAGTGAAAAAAGTTTACCCAAACATAAACAGTTCTATTGTACTAAACACAATAGAAGCTCAGAAATGCTGTGCCGAATTCCAATCAGTTATGGTAGTTTAACACTCTTAATAGACATTTTTATTTCTGAGCCCATCGTACGTTATTAATAATTTCATTTTATTAATAAGCAGTGGACCGAAAGAGAATGCATTAATGTATGTAAAAGTCGATGCAGAGTTCGCATTACATATTAAAATGTTTAATTATTTTGAGTGGAATACATTAGTCTTAACTTTATATTTTTTAATTTTCGTTGCCTTATCGCATACATATTTTATGTTAAGTATATTACACTTGAAAATTGAAGAACAATTTATTTCAGTAGCTATTATATCTTATCTCAGAGTATCCTTTTAACTATAAACAATACCTGTGCTAGGAGACTCCGCTCCTCATAACTAATACAATAAAATGTAGAAGTGTAAGAAATCACAATTTCATATTTACATACATACATTCATATCTTCACGCCGTATCCCTAACGGGGTAGTCAGAGCGGATGGAACGCCAAGCGTCGGGATCCTTACATACTTCTTTCACTTCCTCAAATCTCATCAAATGTCATATTTATTGCGGAAAAAGGTAAGTAACAAATTAAAATTATAGATAAGAATGGGAGTTTCTAACTGTGTGTGGTGTATGTGTGTGTTTATGAAAGTAGTTAATGTGTATGTTCGATGTGGTGCGCGTATATGTAAGTATGTGTTTGTTTGGTGTGAGGTATACTTATATACTTGCATTTTGAATCACATTTTTGAGATAGGTATTCTGCAATGAAATATGTACTTTATTTTTTAATGAATCTACTTAATCGTTATTATGACCAATTTGAACTGTTGTTCATTGACTAAGCTTATAATATTGATTGTCCCTTTTTAATGGTAAAATTTCTATGTAATATGAAAACAATTTTATAAATATTCTGTTTATTTTTACGCGTTTGCAATGTTTTGTTTACTAAACGAGTTTACTTTATATTTATACTACATACTTCTATTGAGAATTCGTTGTGGTTAGAGACAAAAAATCGATAAATACACACTAACGCAAATATAAAATAAGTGGCTATATGAATTGAATTCACAGAATTACTCGGTAACACAATAGGCATTATTAATTTATTTTGACATCAAGTACAGCAGGGGTCTGCTCTCATTGTACAAAAATTAAGTAATTCATTCGGGTTGAAAGGGTTCTGTTTGTATCTGACGTAGAAAAAAGCTTGGTATAGAGCCATCAGTCGGAATGGCACGCTTGGTTGACTCCCTACAGCGGCCGGGGCGGCTTACTTCGTTCACCCGCTCGCCCGTCCGTGCGTTCTTATTCCGATGCTTAGATAAACATTAATAAGTCCTAAACATATTCCGTGAGCGTCTATAACTGCCGTCGCCAACTTAAATTGTTTCCGGAAAACGAGTTATGTACCATCAGTTGAAATTTAAACGATGTGAAGGAATGCTAGTTCATTAAGCGTAACAGTAATCTCATTTATGTTTATTGTCTATCACTTTGATATGATATCAATTTTGTGTTAATAAAATAAGGTGATCATGTAATACAAACTTTTATGTTAATAAGCAATATTAATTCTCCTCTTAGATGCTCAATTTTTATTCTCAATTTAAATTCAATATGAGTATTAGATATGATGAGAGATTTGTTTTAGAGGTATATTCAAGTAGGTAAGAATTCCCTGACCACACGAGTGCTGAGCAAGCAAGGAGGCCAAAGTTGGATACAGCCGTTAATGAAGATGTGCGAGTGCTCTCGACCGTGCAAACAAGCGCGCCCGAGGCACTGTTTCTGTTTACTCCCGCGAGATTAGTAATTTAAAAGTCAATGCGGACACTCAAAAGGGTCAATCGCATCGCGCGCCCCATATATTGAAAACAGATACCCTTTTCTGTATTCCGGTGGCAGCCCATGAAAGTTATAAGGGCTGAGTTGTTGAACTATGTAATTGACTTGCTTCTGCGGTCAGACGCTTTGTTCTCTCGAGGGCGGATAATCGAAAACGCCTCTGGTTAGCCCCGAATGATGAGAGAGAAACAATGCGAAGTTGATATGTGGATTCGCCAGACGGTCCCTTGTTTGATTTGCAAAGAGCTATTTGCTCGTCGAAGACTATGTCAGGCTGGCGGCAGGAAATTAGACATCGTTTACGACTTCGAATGCGTTATCGTTTGTTCAATTATTTTCTTTCCACGATAGGTTCGCAGTTCAACTCTTGAGCGTTATACGTTTTAATATAGGACTGCCAGTGTTTAGCAGTAAACATATGTGACAGAGCAATTTCCGTCTGACACGAATACCCGACAGAAAAACTAATATGCTACATGCGAAAATGAAAACAAAAGAAAAACGAGGCAGAGAGACGTGACGCCAGTCATAAAATAGACAAAAGCGTTTAGCTGCAACACGAATACTGAGCTATTTAAGTCTGAAGCGGTCCCTGTGCCATCAATTTTATTTTCTCGCACAAAACATGTCGGCTGTCGCTACGCATTATGCCGGAGCGCCACACGCAACATTCGAACAGTGTTTTATTTTAGGTAAACGTGGACGTTTCCAATGATTGACTTATCCGGAGGTAATTTGAGAGGCACTCGCGACGTGCCGGCCGCCCGTCACGTTACACGCTGCGCTACACTCGTCCATAGTCCGACACACTAGAGCCGTAACTCTATACCACTACCCGACACAGAGACAACTCAGCTTGTACGATGACAGGTATTAAAACATGCATCAAATATTTCGTCACCAAATGTGTTATAAGTACATACATATAAGTAGAAACTTATAAGTGTTCAGTTTGATGGACATAGTCTAATAAGGTGCAATAAATAACCCGTGATATGATTTTCAGTAATAAGCCGTTGTAAAATTCAATGTTTTTCTATTTCTTCTAGACAAGCACGGGAAGCTGCTATTATATACAGGTTTATTTCCCTGTTAAGGAAAAAGCTAGTAAAAATAAATGTAGGTTAAATTAGCTTTAAAATTGTCTTTATTTCTATTAATATAGGTAGATATATGAATATATATGGTAGATACATTAGATAGATTAGACAGGTACATTAACGAGTGGAGAGCGAATGAGGAAAAAAATGAGCAGAGCGAAAGTGGTAAGTGGTGGTAGTAGAAGCCAAGAAAGACCAAGGCCGATTCATTAAGAGCAAAAAGCTAGTGTTAGTTGATGAAAACGTCAAAAACACTAGCACATCTTGCCGAAATAGTGTGAGGAGAAGGATGACATTTGAGGAGGCGAAAGAAGTATTAAGTATCGCAACTTAACCTATAGTTTCTGCTTACCCTGTTAGGAATATAGCGTAAAGATCTTTACATATTTAACAGGCACTTAAACTAAATAGACTAAACGCAGATATCTATGGGCTAGTTATGTATATAATTCTCATTGTACTGGAAATAGACAGGAAATTCACTCATTGCATTCGTATTATATTTAGAAGTGTATGTTTTATGTCTAGGAGGACGCAACACTCGTATGTATGTAGAATATGTCAGCTGTTCATTTTTCAATGCAAGTTGTAGTAGTCTGCCAAGAGTGAAGGGATAGGGCTTATTATAAGGTACTTATATAAGCGATCTCTTAGAAATATGTGCAGTGTCACCCTCGCGGATAAAATAAGCAATGAGGAGATGACAGGATTAGACGACAGTGTTATCGTAAAGTGAAGAAAGGAATCCTTAGATGATTCGAGCACATAGAAAGAATAAACGATGAAAGATTGACGAAGAAAATATACAGAGCAAAAATTAGTGGTAGCAGGGGAGCAAAACTGACTTATGAAGATTAAATAGCCAGGTTTTAGCATCTAATTGGACAAATAAAAATCTTTAGAACAAAAGGAATCACTAGAACACTGAGTGTTCCTTTTACGCTCATTAGTAACCTATTACATACGTATATTATAGAGACGTCGGTTTTAGTTTCCTCAACTAGAGCTGGTTCGTTGATGTTTTTAGCATCGAAGCAACGTAATCATTTACTTTGAAGCGTCAACAAGTAAAAAAAGGTTAATTTTTTTAACTAGGTTATCAAAGTCAATGAATCAACTCTTAGAAAACGATCAATGGATGAACATTGTGTTCTATTCGTTTCTTTGAAGGAATAAGTTTAATAGTATTGATTCGTTTTAAATAACGCTAGTTCCCTTATCCCCTGACTGTTTTTTTTAAATAGACTAGTTGATTTATTGTGTTGAATCGTTCACTTCTGGTTCCAATTAATACAGCTTAAACATATAGATATGTTCCGTGTAGTTAGTAATATTTAAAAAAAAGCAAAACTAAATACACCGACTTGTGTCCATTGTAGTGCCAGTGGATTCTAATCTATCTTTCTTTATAACTGCTTCAGACAAGATCTTTGTTTAGTTGGAAAAGGAAATATTGACGGTCTCATGTGATTTAAAAGACTCCTGTTTTAAGAGAAAGCCAATACGGATGTACGTTGGTACCATCTGCGTGTTGTCTTTTTCAAATGGCCGGGAGTACGTGTAACTCGATACGAAACTTCGTACAGGATGAACGTATGTAGCGGAATAAAGACGAAATAATCTTATCCAAATAGTACAAAGACGTGACTTCGAAGAATACATATGAAAGTAATGATACAAATGCAAAGAGCAAGGCTTAGCGCGAAATGTAAAGAAAATAAAAACGCTGAATTCCGACAGTATTCGCTGGCTTAACGCATCACCATAATTCAATTGTGGATGGCCCGTTTCTTTGCTACCAAAAAGAGCATCGAATTTATTACAATGCTCGTATGGTTCAGGAACCCCTACCTATTATTTATGGCACTCGGTTGGTCTGTCACAAAAAACGGACGGGTGCTTCGAATATCTCAGCGGGCGACTTCGAGACATAAGCTGCAATAACACGCACTTCCTCCACACTCCGGGTGCACAGTACCGATATTATTAACATAAATTTAGCATTTTAAACCTTATTGTATTGTAATATAAAATAGTTTTGAACTATTCTTCTGTATATGATTTCATGAATGACAATATAATCCAGATTTATTGAAGTAGGTCGGAATCATACGATTCGAGCCATGTGGCAAATGTGGGATATCGGCCAAGAAGTTGCCTACTAATGACTTCGTTAATTAATTATTATGTTGATAAAATAGTGTATTTATGCCATGTACATATATGTTTTTAATTATATTTGTTTATTGTAATCAATAATTATTTTTGTAACACTGTAATTAACTTGAATATTATCATAAGTAATTTTCTGAATCAAGGAAATACATTTTATGAAACGATAAGTATTATAAATTGTCTATGAAAAAGCATCAAGTATTGTATATATTATATATAAAGTATTATGTACATATAAAGAAGAGTTTATTAAACGAATCACAACTGTTGATTGAAGAAATAATAATATTTCTGTGTACGGTTACTCAAATTGAAGCCATTAAACTTTTATGAGTGTGCTCCAGATTTAAGAACCGGATATGAATTAAAAACATCACCTTTTACGAATACAATGAAACGTATTAATAGATGTCATTGAAATACCTTTACAATTAATCGAATCTTCCCTCTACTTCGGCTGCAATACCTCCTTTGTCATTCAAGCACACTCCAAATCTAGGGGCATTTTGAACCAAGAGTCTAATTATACAAGGTGCTCCTGCGAAAGACTCGTGAGATCTTTAAACCAAATACGTTATTATTTATTGTAAGAAGACGGTATCAACAAGCAAAAGACAATGCCGTACGGCAGCGATTTCTAATCCCCAAAATGAAACAAATATCACGAACTGACTCGACTGCTATCTTCTCACGTTTGTTGACGACTTAAAGTGTGATAATATTTATTAAACGGTTCACTCGAAACGACTGACAAAAATAAATAAACCTTTAAGACCATTAAGCGTCACGCAAGATTTACTGTGTATAGTAACGATACGACGGTTTTTTCGTAACGAACAGCTCATTGTACACTTCTTATGCATGTAAATTTAAGAACGTCTATTCACATTTCGGTTGCGATGTTATCATGTTATTTTACCAGTAATTAGTATTTATTACTAACAGGTTCTTGTTCGCTCGCGGCATAGTTGGGCGATCTTTGGTGTGAAAGCGGTTTTAAGGTGAATTATGTGGTTATGGGACGGATGAGTTAAGCAATTAAAGATGTTTTAATGTGAATAATGTCGTCTTCTTAGATGCAGTTACCGATAATCACGGAATTTACAGTTGTATAGTAGTGTTAAGAGTAGATTGTGTCAATTTAGATGTTATCTGCGAATACTAATATATCAATGGGAAAATTCTTAGTGGAAAGTAAATTAAAAAAAAGAATTTATCGGAAAAAGGCCTATATTTAGGAATATTTGCTCACTCAGGAATCACTTATTAATTTAATGATGCAATTTTTATTAAGTTTGTAAATATTTATATAGATATATCTTTATCCGCCCGCTTCGCTGAGCGTAAATGAAAACTTTGTACCTATTGAAAATAGTGAAGTCTAGAATTCAAAAAATAAATAGCTAAAACGATGTATAGTCCAGTAACATTCGGGGTTTCACCTTGGATTGAGAGATAATAAGCTGGAAACTTGTATATAACTTTATTTTGGTATTCTAAAAGTTGTCCTAAAAGTCTCATAAGATCTCGTGTCCACGTCATAAGATATTCCAAGTTCAAAGATAGCAAAAATCGTTTTTTTTACAAATATCTCGCTTCCTACGATTTTCATGTTATTAACATTTAGTGCAAAAATTGTAGAGCATAAAATTCTCTACAAATTTCTCTACAAATTATACGCTTAACCGTTTTAGAGATAGAACGTGGAGAGCGCGCAGCACTTAACCATATGTAGCATAATGCAAGGTCAACCATAAGCCCCGGTAAATAATACGTCATATAAAGTTAATTATATTATAAGTAGAAAAAAAATTAAGTACTATTTTTTTTAAATGTGTTAAGCCTTAAATTTTTATATTACTATAAAGATTATATCTGGAAATGCAGACCCACAATTCGTCAAGTCAACAAAGCCTAATAAACCTGTGCACTTATCCAATCTTCCACCAACAAGAACCGCGGCTCAACAACATATCAACCGTGTATATTATCAAATTCAAACTTGGTTAGGGAATGATTTGAATCCCCAGGAATGGTGTTGGACATGAAATACAAGTAGCAAACTGTGTAGACTATGTTTGTGTCTATTAATATATCATCTCTCTCTAACACTTCAGCATATTATAATGTTGTCTTTTTCTTTGTTTCCTCAAACCATTGCCGCCTTTATTTGATGCTGTTTTTCAAATAAAGGCGGCAATTCATTCTGCCCCCGGGAACAATACCCGAATCTTTTGTCGTTGCCATACTTGCAGTAGTAGTCGTGGTTTTCGTAGTCCCAGTGGTCCTTGAAGTTTCCGTAGTTCTGTTAGCTTTGGTACTCCCTGTCGCCTTGGTCATCCTCGAGGCTGACGTGGAAGGTGTGGCCCATCCGCCACATTCGAACACCTTTCGGTAGATCCGCGTCGTTGAGACTTCATACTCCTTTTTTTCTAGGACGACATTCACTTTTCACTATTGTGGAATCAGCTTGGTGATTTTTTTATGATATACAATGACATATCCCTGAGTATCTCAAAAGTTAAACCATTTTTGTTGTTAAACAAAAGGAATACATTTGTACTATATATACAATATACATAATATGTACATAACTGTACATAATATGTACATAACTGTACATAATATGTACATATAACTTTTTTTATTCGGGGAGGACCATCACCATCATGCTATATCAAGGTACCTAGAAACAACAAAATTGGACCGTGATGCCATTTCTAGTAATAGGTATTTAGGCTTACTGATAACAATGTGGAATCATCTTTGGTTGACTTTTATGGCCTGTAGGTACTCAATGAATTCGTTGCCGAAAAGATAAGGAAGGTATATATTATTTATTAATTTACTTTCTCACTCAGACCATTATGAAAGTAAACTTTTCACAATAGGTAAGAATGCTTTGCGATTTTAAAATTCTTGCTCATTAAAACAGGCCCACACAAATCGGTGGCGTGTTAACACAATATCAGGACAACAAAAAGTTGGGTATCGTCTTGTGAGAATTTGCTTGCCATCTGCTGGCAACGCGATCCAACGTCGAAATTAATGCGATAGTTAACGCTTAAATAAACTGTCGAGTCTCCCTCCGCCGCCTGCCTTCCGACCGTTTCTCCCCGAATAAATCATATGATAATTGAATCATATGCTGCGTGTCAAAAGTAATTAACAGACACTGCGATACGCATCTCGGGCCACATGTGCTTTTTTAATAACGTCGCGTACAGTTTCCTCTCGTACACGCGACTCACGCTCGAGATAACATCGACTTTCTTTAATGCTGATATGAAAATTATAGCTCTTGGTGAAGTAGATGATGATTTATATTAAGGTTATTGTGAGAGTAAATTGATCTGTAGAACGTTTTTTGGATGAGCGCCCCCGCCATTACGCAGATGGAAATGACATGTTCATTTTTAATATTATTTCATCTAATCTTTATACATGTGGATGGTTTATTTATTATTAGCATAACACAGGTTTTTACTAGCATCACGAAAATTATTAAAATTTATGAATTCAAATTAAATATATGACGTAACGATACCTACGTGACGCAGGATCGTAAATTCCAGGCGGTAAATTTAAATACATACATTCGGCCAGTTTGTTGTTCTATAAATCTTAAGAGTCAATTTATCCGCTGGATACTTAAATTTGTTCCATTAACATCGTATCCCGTATTAAATTCGGCCGGCGGCGAAGACTGACAATGATTGGCCTAGCGCAGCCCCAAACGACCGTTGCGATGGGCTATAAAGGTGTTTCGCAGCCGTACACCAATTACGTTAATGTAACTACCATCAAAACAACCTTTTTAGCGAATCGCTCTTGCGCTCTTTCCCACGGAACGTTTGCTCCTAATGAAATTAAAAGTAAATATCCGACGAACAAGAACACGTTGAAGAGCATCACGATGGGTGTTTTATGAAAATGAGAAAACTCCAAGGTGTTTTCGTGTATCGTTTTAAGAGATACTGTTCTGGCGAATAGCGTTTTTTCTTCGTCACGATGCTCGCTAAGGATGAAATATTAGAAGTGTCACAAGCCCGCCCTTCTCGGTAATGAGACCCATAGGAATACGGAGCAATATCTTAATACCTGCCCGTCTTGGCCCGGGGTGACAAATACACGGAATTCGTGTGGAAACTGTAAATAATTTATAACCACTTGGTTTACGATGTTTTCAACAAGATGCGATCACAATAGGTTGAGTCGAAGATATTGCCTATAGATATATTTCTACGTTAAGCAGAATTATTGCTGACAACGAGATGTGATGTAGTTAACACCTTCGGTACTTCTACTTTGATAACTTTGCTACAGGGAATCATCAAAGCTATGTCATTACGAAATAATATTGCGTCAGAAGCATAAACAAACTAATGCTTGAGTTGACAAATATATAATTTATGAAATTTGTTCTTAGTATCATTATTAAATGAAGGATCGTCTTTACTATCGCGAACATCAAAGGTGTCGAAAAGCTGTAAAGTTTACCGAACTTCAAAGAACAATAACCAGCTATAGCCAGAGAATAGGGCGTAAAATAAACACGTTTACGAGTTGCCCGCATTAATTTATTTTGTCATGGAAACAATCGCGCTCCAAACCCTTGTCTTAAGATCATTGTGACTGAAAGTTGAATATGAAAGAGCTCATAAAACGGTCATAAAGAGCTGCGAGGCGAGCGAAGTGCGCGTTCGAAGTCTTTCGTTGTAGGCTCATTGATTTGTGTAGAGCAGCTGTCTCTGAGCGTTAATAACTTAATTCGTCAGAGCTGAACGACACGGGAAGAGGGTTTTAAACGTCTACGCATATGCGCAGGCGCCGAGGAAATGTAAAGTTAATGTAGAGAAGCATCAAGGATGGAGATGTCACACTCAACGCGCGGCTTCACTTTAGAAAGTGCTCCTGTTGAGCGATTTGTGGTTATAAGTAATAAACTCTTCAGTTAATTGACTACTAAATGCGATAACTATTCATCAAGTGCTTAGTCAAAATAGTAGAAGAGATGTTTTTATTGAGTACTTGGTTAAAAAATATATTTCCCTTGAGCATAATAACAGGGCTACATTATGTTATAGCCCACTGATGCCGTGCTTAGCGAGGGTTCAATAATTATTGGGCAGGTAATTTAGGAAACGAATTTTCTTTTTTCGACTTTTCTTGGAGTATGGTTGTTCCCAATTTCGGTTTGCTGTGTGCCATGTGTTGTTGTCCATAGCACTATTACTTTATTCGTGCTACTAGTACATGTCTACCGCTTAGCTAAAAATAGTATAATTGTTTGGAAATGTTTAATATTGTTTCATATATATTTGTTTGTTTAGTAAGTCGTGTAAATTGTCGTACAATTAATTAAGAGTTTGGAATTCCTGACCGCCGCCTCCACATAGTCTCAACAGGTGCTTCAACGACGTTCCTGTGAGAACTGTCTTCATAATTATTTGTACACATTCACGTCGATGTGGGCTTGAGAGCGATGAGAGTTGGTCTCATCAAAACACTACTTCAAATTTAGATGCGCGTTCTCGTAATAACTCATATCTACAAATGCCGCGTCGATGTAGACGCCACTCCACTACTTGTCAAGTGTCACTAGGATGCGTCTTAACATTATTTTTATTAGAGTTCACTATAAATATCGAGAGGAACGGTGTCGTCAAACGTTAAGTCTACAACGATGTTCTTGTGTATTTCTGGATACTTTACCTTTAATTGGAGACACGTTTACAGTTTTAGCTCGAAAATCGATAAGTCGTGTTTGATTGCACGCGGAGGGAATACGCAACGAAGCTTTGCGCCGCGTTGGGTTTTGCTCAGTCGATGGCTACGGAATATATTGTGACATACTATTTTGTTAATTAACTGAGTTAGCTTTCAATATGTAGTATGAAACACAAAGCACTTAATAATATTCAAGCGATGTCGTTTTTTAAGAACACTTTATAAATAACGTACAAACTTTTCAGGAATCGTGTTTTTGAGGGTCAACGAATTTTAACTCCATTAAAAGTTTCCTTGTTTTCAAAGTAAACACGGCGCTTCTTCTCAAAGGAAGTCCTTAAAAATTAATGGAGACATCCTGATTACTCGAAGATGCCTGGTATGTGTTGTATTTTAAACATTTTTACTACATCTATTTTTGTCACTCTCCAGAGACAGGTTTACGGTTTAATCTTCTTAACAAGTTTAAAAGTTCGCTTTAAAGTACGTAAATTCTGTTTTATATGTAGTGTTAATCCAATATTGCGCCGGAAGGCGTAACAGCAAGTAAAGAATTGGATAAAGAACATACCGTGCGGGAAATATTGTGACTGTCGCCGCCATTGTACACTGGCAGTTAATATCTGAATCTCACAAAAGGGAAAATATAGTCCCGATACCAAAACGAATAAAAGTTCGGTGAGCACAGCGAGCGTCAGATTAGAGGAATAAATTATTGGTCACTTTTGTTCAAGTCAGAGAGATGGTTGCGGCCCATTCAATTACTAAGATCAGCCGTACAAGGAGTTCCGAGTCTTTTTCAGATGTTTGTGTAAGGGATTAGTTCGGGATATCTGTGTCGGTATCTCCGTGAGATAAGTACGAATATACGTCAACGTCGGACGACTAAGCCGATTATTTTAAATGTATTCACTTCCTTAATGGACGTCGTTTTTCACGTCGCGCTCCATGAGCCTGCTCACTGACTTACTGAAGATTTTCGGTTATGATCCGGTCAATGACTGGCGAGGATTAAAGTTCTTTTATCCGACTTTTATTAAATCGTCAGACCACTAGTGGTTACACTGTGAGCAGCATAAATTATATAACATCTTCACTTTGTTTTTTGTAATATATCATTAAAATATGCATTTAATTTAAACCAAAAAATATTGTATAAACTCCACAAACTGTACCACACACGACTAAACAGCGCGGTAAGTAAAAAAAACAACATGCTGAGTCCCAAGACATACATAAGTAGCCAGCAAGATTATTGAAATAAACCAAAAAATAAAGTAATAACAGGATCATAGTTGCGCCCACCTGCGCGGGCACTGACAAATGTGGGTCGCGCCACGGGCCCCCGTCTCACCGCGCCCGAGGTCTGTGTACCAAATAATATACATATTATTATTTCTGCTCGTAGTCTCATAAATAATACTTACAAATTCGCCCATCTACCGAAGCAACGTTGGAGGCAATTTTTCAAGAAAATAATGCTCGAGAACGGGTAAAGTGGGTGTTGAGTTGGCAACGTACTTATTGCATATATAGGTAGTAACATGAAACAGCAGAAATAAACTGGGCATGCAACTATGTGTTTTTATTTATAAAAAGTTTTGTAGATAAATCGTTACGATTTTTTATTAGGTGATAATTATAAAATAATATAATGTTAACATTAAATAGTGTCAGATTGAAGTGCTTCATGGAGATTACGAGCAGTTATAATTCAGTATGTTTCGTTGGCAGGTGGGCGCCTAATTAATTACTAGGTACCCGCGTCCCCTCGCTGGTGGGGCTGAAATTAAATGTATATTTTGCATTTTTTCTTCGCCACCGTAAATGCCGCATGCCGGCACTCGCGCTTACAATTAATAATAATCTAAAATACAACTAGTTAGGTAACATTGGTGAGAAAAATGTTTACAACAATTTTTGTAATCTATTATCGAGTACTCATGATTGTACATGTGTGAAACATGAACACGCATATGTAGAATTCTGAAGATAAAATGTTGAATTTTTCTATTAGTAAACGTCGCTTCGTAATAATGTTTTTTTCAAAACCTACCATGCTTTTTTGGGAATTGTTTCTTTTATTTTTCTTATAATTCCTTCCAGAAAAAGAAATATTGTACACATCTACATCTAAAAATATTATACAACTAACATATAATTGTCGGCCACATTTCCAAACTTTAAAACAAATTCAAGTTCGACTATTAACTTTATTTATTGCAAAAAAACACGTTTTATAACTAAATCCAGTTTACACAATTAATGCAAACTTGAAAAGATGAAATATGTGCAGTTTCTAATTCAATACTGGAGATAAGAGGCCATAAGCAAAGAAAAAGTATATCTAGGCAAACGATTTGAATAATCAGTAATAGAAATTACGGTTATCTATTCTATCCTTTTTGTAAGTTTTTATTAATTACGTAGTGGGATTTAATACGAGTATAACAATTTTTATTTCTATTTAATTTTTAATATGAAAAAAATTGCTCTGTAATACATTTTTTTCCAACGAGTTGCACATTTTTGAAATGGGCTTCTCAAGCTCATTAATTTGATACCCATCATGATGGACATCGATAAAAAAATTTGAATCCTTGACTTTAATTAGTTTTTCAAAAAGCAATCTAGCCTATGTTACTTGCGTAATTGAGACGAATCCAATCACACTTCATACTGCTTATACTTTGAAATCGGTTAAGCGGGTTTGCCTTTGTGCGGAACCACATAACCACACATACAAACATAATATGCTACTAAAATCATTATCCTCCTATTAGACTTGCCGTAGTCAGGTAAAAAAGACATGTGAACTTGACTTTTTTTGATTTGTTTCGTTCTTATGTTTTATTACCAAAAATATCACCATATTTGATGGAAAAGCAGTTAAGTTTAGTCTAAAGTTTTAAAATCGTGTAAATTTCAGAAGTCAAATAGCTACAAAGTTATTGAGCAGTAAAAATGCTATGAGCTTCGTTCCATAAGGCTGTATTATTTTTGTACGAGAGTGGGTGGGAGCATTACAGTGCTATTTAGTACATAATTGTAATAAAAGATAATGTTGCTTGTTACAGGTCGACACCTTGTAATATTTGCGTCACAGAATTTTTAATATATTTATTGAATAAAATCCTGTAATATTGAATTATTTGAATTTATTGTATAAACACGTAACTTACACGTATGAGTTGCAAAGTAAGAGAGAGAGAGAGAAAGAGAGAGAGTTGGCGGCGACACAAATTATCTGTTAGTGTTCCTAACATTGCGAAAAAGTTAATTTGTAGCGATAAAAGTAAGCGGTTACAGAAGTACCTACTGTGTATTTAAGTTCCAAAATTAAATTAATGTATTTATATTTACTTTTATTCATACTTAGTTAAGATTTTTATTAAATTAATATTTTTCTTTAAGAAATTGTGTATCCGATAATACAGTGCGTCAGCTCGTTGTCGCGTGCATGACACACTGTTCACTGCCACAGAGGTGGGGTCGCTTGTCGTTATATCACTTGTCTACAGCGTATTATTATGTTATAACTTGTAGATATTATATACAGAGTTTAGCTGCATGTTTAATTTTAATTTAAAACGAACATTTTATCAGATGCTTAATTAAAAAAGGTGTGTATGTACATCCCAACATAATGTATAATAATACATACCTACATGCTTATATATGATAGATTATATATTTCTGAGTAGACGACGATACAATATTTTAACACACAAATAGGTGGAAATGTAATTACATAATAGAATCTCCAAGGAACCCAAATTTACTCATTATTGTCGTATTATCATGAAAATTGGCAGTTATATGTAGTTTTGATGAGAATACAATAATATGTTATCATTGAACTGATCTGATGATGGAGTTAGAAGGTGGACACTAGAAATTCACGACAGAACAATGTATCCTAGCCGTATTTGGGGTTGTTAGAATTGTCTTGAGATGCACTTTGACCATGATCAATAGTGCTATCTTTTTAAGTACAAGCCTAAAAAATAAGTTAACAGTCGATACTCAAAATGAACTAAATGCTTCTCGAACTAATGTTATGTGAATGAAAATGTTTAAGATTTCTTTTAGATTTCAAGACAAAGCATCCCATTTTTTATACTCAAATGCATATTATATGTAATTGACTTACATTTATGGTAACATGGCTTACATTTAGGCGCTTAAGGGTTAAACAGAGAGAATAAGATCGATAATTATTTTTTACTTTTTAGTGTAGTACCAAAAAAAGCGCGTTCTTTTTTTTTTCCTTTTTAAACTAAATATTAACCTTCTTTTAATTTTCTATGGCTCAGCAGTCAAAATCTACAATACTTTTATTTCAATATAATAATATATTATTCTTACGTGTTTTTCTACTTAGAATATATTCTTCCATTCTGTATGAAATAATCTTTACTGTTGGAATGATAATATTTTTAAATGATTTCTATTTATTTAGAGATACTGTAATATTTGAAAACAAATAGTAGATATAGGTAGACACTTAATGAATATACCTGATTTTTAAATACTGTTTTTGAAAAGTTTTTTAGCAGGTATTAAAATGAATGCATGCATACAAAATCATTATTTTTAAATTGGAAAATAATGAGTGCTGGGTAATTTTTATTTTTGAGAAATAATTTAATCTTTTGGTTACTTTTTCTGAATCGGTCGTTGAATTAACAACTTATATTTTGTGGTTGACTCAACATTTTAGGCTCAATATCTAGGTATTTATCGGGTCGTAAATAGCAGAGGATAAGTCGAACTCGAAAGCTATAAAACGTGGGTCGCATCTATAAAATCAATGAAAAAGTACCTGTTCCATATAGAAAATGCTCTGGACACCTTTAAACTAACCATAATGCTTGTGAATAAATAACGCCTCCCACACACCTTTAACGCTGTCCCACGCTTTACAAAACGCTTGATATAACACGAGAGCCTAAATCTGTACAAACAATAAAATATTTACTGTCTATATATAACGGAATTAGAACATTATTAAAATTTCGAACAAGTAGTCTAACAATTTATAACCCACTAGTTGTTGCCTGTGACTTCCTTCGCGTGGTTTCAATTTAATAAATTAAAGCTGCCAGTCTGCTGGGCACCCTAAGCAATGACTGCTTTCTAAGCGGCAACTTTAAGGAAGTCTATTATTTGTGATAATGTTTAGTTTTAAGTTTGTAAATATTAACGTTAACATATCTTTCATATTTATACAGTACATATGTATGTACTCATTTATATCAATAAATTAAATAATTCAGGAACATTATATAGTACCTCATAGTACCTCATCAAACTACCGTATGAATGGTATAGAAACTTATACGAGACAAACAAAGAAACATCATTTTTTTAATATATAAAATTAATTGTTACCGGTGCTCTGTCCTCATTAGTAGGCAGTGTGAATATATCTAACTCAGCCAAAATGGTCATACACAATGCGGTGTTGGGGGCAACTTTATTGTATGATAGTGAGCCCTGGATATGCTCGAAATCGAGTGAAAGTAAGATAAATGCAGTAGAAATGCGATCTCTTAGAAATATGTGCGGTGTCACCATGCGGATAAAATAACCAATGAAGAGGTACGCAGTATGACATGGTTGCACGACAGTGTTATTGAAAAAATGAAGAAAGGAATGCTAAGATGGTTCGTGCACATGAAAAGAATGAGTGATGAAAGACTGACGAAGAAAATCTATAGAGAGAAAGTGAGTAGTAAGAGAAGCCAAGGAAGACCAAGGCTGACTTATGAAGATCAAATAGCTAGAGTGTTAGCCTACGAAAATATCAAAAGCACTCGCACACCTAGGCTAACATGTGTGAGGAGAATGGTGAGAATTGAGATAGCGAAAGAAATATGTAAGGATCGCGGCGCTTGGCGCTCCGTCCTCTCTGACTACCCCGTTAGGGATACAGCGTGAAGATATGTATATATGTAATTGTTACAACGGAGTGCTGCAAAATTGTTCGAAAAATTTCTTTTTCTCGTAGTTTATGAACCTGTTTCCTGTCATAAGTTTCCATAATTGTTTCTAAAAATATACGCAGTATTTTTTCGCCTTTTTTGTTGGGGTTTTAGGGGTCACTACCAGATAAGAAAGTTTTGACAAAAAAGAATGAGATAATTGAACAATAAAGTATTTACCTATCATATCTTACCCATTTAATTACTAAAATACAGAAATGTACAAAATATTTAAAAATTGAAGTAGAAACGTTTAAAAATACACATAAATTACAAAGAATATATAATAAAAAATATTTTTGCTAAATTCTGCTCCTTATTATCATTGTAAAGAAGATTGCACTATTCCATGAGTGCCATTCCTCTTTCTGCTGTGTCAATCACAACTTTCATAAAATATACCAAACCTCATCAGCATCATCACCTTTATATTCATCAGGTTTTAATATCTTTCCACAGAAAACATAAGAATTGTGATTATATTGAAAAATCAGTTTACGATTTGTTACAAAATCTTCTTTTAAGTTTTTAACGAGAATAAAAGGTTATGGTCAAGGGTCACTTGCTTTGGGGAATCTTCTGAACCCGGTACTTCGAAGACAGTGACCATCCTCTATTTAGTTTCCAAGAAACATTATTAATAAAGATGTTCTTATAATATTTTTTTTTCCAAACAGCTTTTGCAATTGAGTGTTTTCTCGCCTTGTATGCCACCGAGGTCTTCGGGAGCTATACTTCAATTATTCTTTCACTGGTATTTCCTTCTTTGTTAACTTCAGCTGTTCTTTAATTAAAAAAATATTTAAAGCGTAGTTTACGCTCGCAGAACTCAGTAGGTGCTCAGTACCTATTTACCCTTATCAGTTTAATAAAGTTAATAAAACATTTTTAATATTAAATATTTTATTAATATTTAGAAATATTCGTTTTCATATCTACAGAATATCGTACGCAGTACAAGTTACAGATTTTTTAACAATTTTTTCCATATAATTTAAGTAGCTGTATCCGCGACTTCATATCTGCGCAAAATTTTTTCGTAGCTTTCCCGGATTAGGTTAGATTACATGTATGTAGATGTATATATGTACAAAGACTGTTTTTGAAAAAAAGCCTACATCTAGCCTACGTCTGTCTCCAAGTACATACTATCTCTGTACCAAATTTCATTATAATTAGTTCAGCGGTTTAATATTTTCCATTCAAAGGTTAATCCCCCTGTTCACCCCTACTAAGGGTAGGTTTTTGTTAAAAAAGTAACCTATGTCCATTCTCGATGTTAAACTATATCCTTGCCAAATTTCATCATAATCGATTCAGCGGCTTAGCATTTCCCATTCAAAGTTTCATTCCCCTTTTTATTAACCCAGGGGCAGGTTTTTGTAAAGAAAATAGAAAAAGGTATGTAAAAAGAAATAATCTTTTGCGCAATCACATGTTCTTACTGTAATTTTCATCAAGATCGGTCAAACCGTTCTTGAGTTATAAAAGGACATACAGACAAACAGACAGACAGACGAAAATTTAAAAAATGGTGCAATCGCAGTCAATGACTCATAAAACGACTATTTATCACAAAATTTGACAGTAAAATTATAATTACAGACAGACGCTACAGATTTATATACAGGGTTCATTTAAAAATACTAATAACCTCTTAGTATTTTGTATTTAACATTATCCCCAATAACTTTTGTTCTACGACTTTTAAAAATTATTGTTAGGTATGATGACAGGAATTTTGCACTAAGAGGTTATTAGGATTTTTCAATTAAACCTGTATGCTGTTACTCTTTTAATAGGCAGTAATTCTGTTTCAGACAGTTTATGTAAACTGTACAAGTAAATAGTCATACACCTGTATTTTTTGAATTCTAATAATACACAGTTTCTTTGGTAGACGCCATTATATTTTATGTCACGATTGTAAAAGCAGTTCAAGACAAAAAGCATTATATCACTTAACGACTTTATTTGAGATACTAATATATATCATAAATGAATTATGTAACTGTGATATTTTTTTGTAAAAATTATATTATACTTTAACAAGTATATAACTAAAAATTGCTATGAGTAAGGGTTTTCAAGGCTTCAATCTAAAAGAGGTGGAAAATTTAAAGAGTTTCCAAGAAAATTAAGGAATCTTCCAACTGTAGCTCCTACCAAAGCCGTTGCATTACGTACCTAACTTTGTTAGGCACGGAGAGTTATCTCGTTAACGAGCGCAACAAAAAAATTGTACAAGTAAAAATTCAAAATTAATCTGCAACGGAATTTTCAGTTATGCGAAGAAAGTTCCCGGTACTAATGAGCTAGATTGTTAGCTCGCGCCTAACGCCTGCCTTTGTGGGAGCTCTGCTTTTAATTTTATAAACTGCATTAATGTCGAAAGTACTTACTACAAATAAAAAATAACTCTATTCTTACATTTTACATTAAACTTGTCTTCGTTTAGTTGCTTTTTCGTAATGTAACTACATACATACATGTTCGACATGATTTCACGTTGATATGGGATAGAAATAAATACACTGTGTCACTTAATTGTCTTCCTTCGCAGGTAGTAAAAATAGGCCAAGGAACATGCATGGGCTACGGACTAAAAAGCTTTTCCTGTCTGGTCCCAGCGTTCCATCTGTAAGCCTTACTTAGTTTTAAATGGCAAATACCGTAACGTATGAATTTAAAAAAATATTAGATACATCCGATATCGTTATATTCGTGATCTCAAAAATGAATTATGGGTTTTGTTTTTATTGCGAATAATTTTGTGTTCGTAAACTTTTATTGTCTGTAAAGTAGTTTATAAATATAATTGTGAGTGCTCAACATAAAACGCTAACTGGTCAACGTATAGGTGTAAACCTGTTTTTGATGTTTAATTTTTCCTACGTGTCAAATATATATGTACTATAAGTATATATTAAAATAATTAAAAACGTTAAGTAATAGAAAAGCTAATGAAAAAGGCAGGAAACCCGACTGTAGGTAAAATAATTGAAATACGTAACAGAAGATGTAAACAAGACGTCCTTGTAATCATACTTATTAGATACTTATTTTTATATCTCAGAGAGTGCCTAGTAGAAAAAATTCTAAAATTATGTACACTTTCAAAAATTCATACCATTAAATCTAAACGCACTGCCAGTAAGCTGGTGTAGCTTAGACTGCGTCTTCAAAAACAGCATGAATTTTTGAAAATCTATATAGGTACATTTTTTCTACTAGCCATACTCTGAGTTAAAAAATAACTAGTAAGTATGACTATTAAAATTTTAGTTATGAACACATCTTGTTTAAATTTTTGCAGTACCTTTTATGTTACGAAGTCGGGTTTTTATTTTTTTTAATAACTTCTTGCATTAAATATTTTTAGTTTTTTTAACAAGCAAAATTTTTAGTTTTGTCGAGTTTACAACTTAAAAATATTGGCATGAAACTGGCGAATTGACATCAAACTACTGCCCTATGGCCTTATTTACACCAAAAGTGGCAACGGTTAGCAGCAAAGCGTCGAGTACAATTAGTACCAAAATTTAAACAGCATTTTAAGTTTGATATGCATTACTACAATGTATAGAATCGCTTGAGAGCTCGAACTGTAGCGCGGTTACTCGCGGCTGCCACGCTAGGGCTAAACGGTACGAATACGATATACGTAAAAACTCGCCACTCGGTGTGAATTGAGCCTAAAGATTCTGTTTCACTACAAAATGTAAATATTAGAAACGAAAAAAAAAGAAAAACTTTTGTTTGTTTATCATCTTATCGTGTTAGACAGGGGATCATATCTTTAGATTTTCTGTAGGTAGGTTAGATTTTTAAACGTATTAGAGTAGCAATTTTTAATTAATTCCTTATTTTATTAAAAAGTATGTACGATTATTTTTCAAACCGAATTATTTGTGCGTATTACTGTTTTTATGTTAAGAACAGGAAAAAAGGATTTTGACTTTTAAATTTTTTTATTTACATTAATAAAAAGTACATACATATGTTAATATTTACAAACTTAAAACTACACATTATCTTAAATAATAAACTTCCTCAAAGTTGCCGCTTAGAAAGCTGTCATTGCTCAAGGTACCCAGCAGACTGGCAGCATTGCCTCTTTGAATAGCCAAACTGATTCGTTGGCGGAAGAAGCTGCCAGCCCGGCGGTCTCCCGAAGCCTCGACCAGTCTCTTACAAATATCAGAAACCAGTCGATGGGCTTCGGGGCCCCAGGGACCCAAAGTTTCAACTGCAAAGGGTGTAAATATGAAACTCTCAGAGAGAGTCGCATACTTACGCCGCTTCAAGTTCTCGGCAGCGCTGGCCGCGGCACCCGCTGACTTGGAAGTCACCGGCACATGGGAAACAGCAAGTGTATCGACACAAGTGGCATCCCACACCAGCGATCTTCCAAGTTTCCAAGGAATGAGCGTCAAACCATCCGGTCTCCTGCCGTCGCTGCGCGCAATACCCGCAGCAGGCTCTTAGACTGCAGGAACGCCAGCGGCGACAAGAGCCCGCCGAATGACGTCATTCAAGGCAGCATGTCGTGACATGCGGCCCGCACTACGTAAACAGGATAAACCGTGGTGACCTAGTACATCGACGAGATCACCACAGCGGCAACGGTGAGGAAGGTTAGTCCTGGCCCCCAGACGAAAGGATACTATGAGAGAAAGCGTGGTATTGTCGATTAAGGTTCCTATGTTTTTTGAAGGTATTACCTTCAACCAGTGTCCTGACTCCTTCTCAGAAACAGCTAGGAGGCGAGACCGATCTTTTTCGGTACTACAAGAATCTAAAAGTTGTAAATGAACATTTTTGCATAGAGGCTCATCCCAGTGTTTCGTGTTTCTGAGAAAAGGTCGAGGTAGGCAGGTTAGTACTCGGACAAACACTTAACCAAGCATTTCGAGAATCAGTCAAGCACGGCACCTCAACCGATCCTAAGGAAGGGCGAATAACAGATAGGAAAAGGTTTTCCGTGCTGTAGGCTGACGAAAGAAAAGCAGGCAGTGACACACTCGAGATTTTGCGTATGCCCAGGCCTCCATAACAGATAGGAAGCGAGGCTTGATTCCAGACTCTGTCATCAACAAGGGAGCAATTTAATATTTTAGATAATGTATTTTTTAGAATATTGTCTACAGATTTTAAAAGCGTTTGAAATTTAAAAAGCTGAGAACAGCGAAGAGCATATGTAAATTTTGGAACAAAAAGGCAAAAGCGGACAATGAGGAGAGCCATGTGAGAATTAATTTTCAAAAGTTTGTCTGAAGACTGGCTAAATTTTTGTATTTGATCATTGATAAAGCAGGGTATGGAGTCATCTAAAACGGGAGCACCTAGGAGGTACAGCGATTCTTTCGACAAGACTTTAATATTTGGTGCCAGATTGTTAAATTTATTAATTATTTCATTTTTTGTAATAATTGGAACAGAATCGGAAACAAAGAGTTCACATTTAGAAAAATTTAATTCTAAGCCAATATCTTTAAACCTTTGAATGAGGGTTTTAAGGTCTTCTAAAACAGTAATTGCTTTACCTCCTATTGTTCCGTCGTTAAGGTACCAAATATTAAATTTGGAATTTAAATTACAAATCGCAGGATGGATAGCCAAACTGAAAATAGCTGGTCCGAGAGGATCACCTTGTTGACAGCCAAGTTCGGAATGTAATAAATTATCTTTATATATTAATTTTGAAGGACTACTGTAAGATTGCCAGAGGTAGGGATATATGTCCGGAACATGCTGTTTTATCTGTGTCAACAAGGTGGATCTATCAACAGAATTAAATGCATTTTTTATGTCTACTTTGAGGAGTACCTCACCTCCGTCATGTGTCAAGAAAGCACGCGCCGCATGCACTGCCGCTTCACATCCTCTCTTTGAGCCAAAACCTACTTGTGTAGGACAAAAATAGTTTGATACGGTAGGGAGAATGTGACGGCAACAAATTTTGGAGGCAATGCGGCGTATAGTTGCACCTACGGCAATTGGCCTAACGCCACCGTCTTTTTTTTCAGGGCACATAAATTGGCACCATACAGGATGTCGGTTATCTCCGGGGGCACCTTACCAGCCAGCATAATGTTTATTAGAGCTGTTAAACTAGATAAGAGTGTCTTACCGGTATCACCGACAGAGCCTGTAATCAGATCTTTATAATGTTGTGGCGTTAAGCCATCGAGACCTCCCGCGGAACCGCTTTTAAAAGAATTTATTGCGGCAAGCACATCTTCCTCCGTAGCTCGAGTCGACACATCATTTGGATGTGGGGGATCTGGCAGACAACAAGCCACAGAGGAAGAGGGATGCTTTGATCTGAGAGCAAAAAGAGTCTCGGCCGTATTCGGTGCTAAAACATCGCTGGAAAACTTTTAAATTATTTATTTCGTGATTGATGCCAAAGTAACACGTAGCCTGTGAAAATTTCAACTGGCTATTATCGCTAAATATTTCAATAGACTAGGTATTACCGTTAATAACCAATGTATACGGGGCGTCCCACGGCTATGAAAGTATTTTAATCATTGATTATGAAATTTTATTTAAAGAACACTTCATTTCATTTTCAAAAGTAAGTAAGCATTCGAAGATTTTTAAAAAGTCACATGCTTGACCTGGTCATTGAATTGGCCGAAGGTGAATAATTTTTTAAACGAAATTTTTGACGAAATATTCAAAATATTTTCTCTTTGTGTGTTATACTTATAATCAAGGGACGCTCTGTATAGGTGATGGTAAACTTGCTAACAATTATTTCATTTTTCAAGTAGTTGAAATCGATAAGTCTCTCATTCATATTTAATTCACAGAACAACTATGAATTACCTAACCTATACTTACAAAATGATTATATTATCAATCTAACTGGAACTCCGTGAAAAATCTATTGGACAGGTTCTACGTAACTTTATTTAAAATCAACAAACGCTCAATTCCTACTGTTTCTATAGGAAGTTTCTTGCAGCATTAGGAACGAGAAATTATTACTTAGTTTAGTGCAAAAGTGTCGGCTTCCCATCTACAACACTAAATTATAATGTATAAGCCCTTTAACCTCGCGGTATAGAGTATCCCTGTAGCATCAGGACTGAGAAATTGCAACTTGAAATTTAGTGGTTAGTTTAGACTTCGTTTCATGTCTTCAACACTAAATGAAATTGAACTAACCATTAAAACCACGTATTAGGTAGTACGTTCGTAGCATCAGAATTAAAAAGTAGACTATTTATAACTATTAAAATCAATTTTTTAAATGGCTGCTACATACTTTAGTGAACCTTCGACGGGCAGGCGTTGGCATTATTGAGTATTAATAGTCCGCCTATTATTTTAAATTTGTTTTTGCACATGATTGTAATTTGCAAGAAAACTACATTACCAATTAAAAAAGTGGTTTTAGAGATTTAAGATATAATTATCTATTCATTTCAGTAAAAATCATTTTAAAATTTGTTCTGTAGAATCTCGGAGATGCAACTGAATCTTTGTGCAAAACAGGTTTTTTTTCTGGAGTTTTTTTATCGAGATTTTTTATTCAATAATGTGTCTACGTTTAAAGATTTCAAGATAAAGAGCTGTATCTAAATATTTAACTCCCAGTCTTCTCAGATATCGAAGTCCACTACCAAAGAAACCAATGTTTACATAGGTGGACTTAAGAGTCCGTCTATGAAGACGTACATAAATAAACGTGTGATACAATCTTTGAGGCGCGTATTTTAAACATTGATCTCTTGTTCAGGTGTTAAAAGCATTATCCTAACGATTTAAACGCGTGACTTTTTACCAGCGAATATATAAAACAGCAAAGTCGAATCGTTTAAGGATACAAATATAGTAATGTATAAATAATAATGAAATTAATACGTACAATAACATTTCAAAATAAGGCATTGATACTCCTCGGTTGAACCCATAGAATGTACAAGCTTACGACGGGTAAATGTGAAAAGGTATTAAAGTACATACCTATGACAACGGAAAACTTGCGTTCTTTAACTTTGCCAAAAGATAGTTTTTGAGTAGCACCATAAAGTTTAAAAAAAAAGGTAAAGCAACCTTAATATCAATTATTTTCCCGTCGCTAGCAAATATTTGTAAATTTTTTTTTAAATGCATGTTTTTTTGTATAGAAAACAAAATAAACGCATTCCATAATTATGATATCTGCAATATAACAATCTACAATGACACGTTGGATTTATACCCCCTTTTACTAGAGCCTTGTATATTTGTGTAGAATTATGTTGCATTATAATTACTAAAATATATATTTTTTGCTATTTTTCAATAAGCTAAGAGAGATTATCATTTTATAACATATTTCGGGAAAACTGTTCATTTCAATATTAATTCTCTTAATTTGTAAAAAGTGAAATAATGAATTCTCAATAGATAAACTAAATTGGGTAATCATTTTTTATTAACTTTTTGTTTCCACTTCTACATATTTGGAACATTCTCTTTTAACTATGGTGCTTGTATTAAAATAGATGCCCGTCGGCCGCTCGTCTACGATACACGGCTCAGATAAATTCCCTCCATTTTTCTCGGGTTCACGAGCCGTCACCGTATAAATGCTTCGAGTGTCTTTTTTTTGTACGCGCAACCGGAGGAATTACAACATTAATCAGCCGAAATGAACCTTTTAGCGAAATGTCAAAAGGTTTACGAAGATCTCCGTAGTAACGAGCTGCGGTTATCCGTAATGAAAACAAAAGAATGCTCACTCTTTTATCCGGACTTCGGGGCGTTTTGCGCCAAGCTTGGAACGAGCGACGGACGCTACTTTCTTTTAGATAAGCAGAGAGACTAACTCTTTGTTTAGCCCACTACATTAATTCGAGCCCGTGATGTAACTTAGGAAAGAATTGTTAAATTGATTGTAAAAGTGCTTATTCACTCTCTTTTGTAATAGGGCTATCTCTTAAATTTTTCTTTTTATCTTTTAGTGATATATTGTTCGATATTCTATGAGAACAGAAAAATTTTTTGAAAATGCCTGTGTTTATAGTACTGTAACTAATCCATACTTAATATTATATGAGTAAATGCGAAAGCCTGTCTGTCTGCAAGGTCGGCTTTCACCGCTACATTGCCGTACCGATTTTAATGAAATTTAGAATGGAGATAGATTAAACCTGTGGAAAGGACATATACTACTTTTTTTAATTCCTCACGAACGAACTCACGGGCAAGAGCTAGTTATATAATATGTATATGGCAGCACATATTAACTTAAGGTACATAGTTACTACACATACGTAGGCCACAATAGTTGACGACAAATTTTGTTTGACGACCTCGATAGTGCAATGGTTTAGTTGTTGCACCCAAGCACAGAAGGTTCCGGGTTCGATTCCCGGTCGGGTCAATTTAGATAAATGAACTTTTCTAGATTGTCTTGAGTCTGAGTGTACTGGAAGCGCCCCTAGTAGTCGCCGTCTAGTTGTCATAGCACATGTGATAATAAATGCGAAAGTGAGTATGTTTATTTGTTACACTTTCACGCCTAAGCTGCTGAATCGATTATAATGAATTTTGGTATAGAGATAGATGGGACCCTGGAGACGGTTTAGGCTACTTTTTCTCGCAAAATACTTATAGGTGGTGGGGGGTAAGAGGAGGAGTACTTTTGTATGAAACTTTTTATTGCGTCGTCTGATTGGCTACAAACTTTGCTACAAAATTTTTTTTTGATGAAGGGGGTGAAATGGTAAACACTTTCCCTTTTTCTCGTACCTGTTAAAATAGTAACTAGAATTGGTTGACAAAATCAACATTAACGCGAGCGAAGGCGCGGATAAAAGCTAGTATCAGATAAGTTGATTCACCTGTACATACGATACATTTATTATCAGATAATCTCATCTGCCGCTATTCCATTAGAAAACGTCATCGACACGTATACATTTTTAACCGACTGCAAAAAAGGAAAGGTTCTATGTTCGTCTGTGAGGTGTATGTTTTTTTTAATGTATGTTCACCGATAATTTCGTCAATTGTAGACCGATTTCGAAAATTCTTTTTTTGTTTGAAAGGGTATACTTCCGTGGTGTTTCTATTTAAATTGCAACAGTATTGGAGTTTGGATTTCGAAAATACATCAGATAACAAAACACATATTACTTATAAGATTTACTTAGGTCGATGATTCTCTTGTATGTCATTGGGGTCCAGAATTAGAAAGAAGTTATTGTGATATTCATTTAGGCTAAGGTCATTCAAAAGGGATAAATAAAAAAAAATAAAAAAAAATCAAACCGCCTTCAAAAAAACACAACAAAAAGTAAAAAAATAACTATATAATAATAACTAATCAAAACTTAAGTACAAAAATAACTTTATAAATACGATAGAAATATCTATATAATTAAATTTGACAGTTATTGAAATCGGTGCCAAATCAATGTGCAACAACAGAAAGTTTATTAGTTTGGTAGGCCTGGCACCGATTTCAGTAGCTGTCAAATTTAATTATAGGTATTTGAATAGTATTTGTAAAGTTGTTTGAGTTTTAATTAGGTAAGGATAGTTATATTGTACTTTTCAGTGTTTTTTTTTGTTTGATTTTATTTGCCTCTCTTCGTAGTACGGGACGGGATGTTTGGAGTTATAAAGTCTATGGCTAAAGCATAGGGTTATTAATAGGAATTTGTGTATCTGGCGATAGGTTAGCAACTTATCACCTAAGGGTATTCCGCTGCTATTTTTTGTTTAAACTTTAATGTTAATGGTATCGTTGGTTTTGTTGTTCTTCGATACTCTGTCCACTCGAATGAGAAAAAATGAATATAAATAATTTGTGCTTTTTGTTCAGTTGCTATACGTTAAATACAGCAAAGTCGTTCGTAAAATCTATGCTATGCGGTATAAGCATAGCTTTCGCTTGATTAGACACTATTCGAGTGACTCGGAACTAGTCAGGACACCTGTGCTACGATAGTCGCGTTTCCAACATACTTGCTCCGGAATTCAGAACGATCGCCGTGAAAGTTTTATCGTCAAGATCCAAAGGATGCGGGTTCCTTTTGACTTTTATCTATTCATTTGAAACGCAATCGAATTTCGTTATTTTGTTCCCGTTTCGTTTTACGCTGTTTAAAAGATGGTCCTCATTTTAGATTTTATTTATTTATTTCTTCTAACCTAAACGTACGAAATTAGTTTAATAGCTTCAATATTCAATTCTCTCTTGAGTAAACTTCATTCGTGCTTCTCTGTAATACTTTTCAAGAAATGAGGAAGAAAACGAATTATGAGGATCTATAAAAGAGATATTGCTTGTTTATGAAGGTCTGCTTTTATATGGCCCTAAGGGAGAGCCTCATTTATCGATGCTTTATAATGGTAGTAACGGTAACCCGAAGAGATAATAAAGTTTGTGGGTTAAATACATTACAAATGTTAAGCAATAATCCATTCATTTATTCTGGTTTCTGTTTATCAAGTCGGCAGACACGAAATCGCTTTATATTGTTTACGAAGGCTTGTTTAATTAAAGTATTTGTGTTGATAATGTAATTTTGTTGTTTCAGGACATGCCCCGTTTCGCTGAATCAGAATTGAGCTCATGACTTTGCGTAACGAAACGCTATAACGTTAAGCTACTGCCTGTACTTCGGTGAGTACCTTACAAATAGAAAAAATATTTTGTTATGGTTCTATTTATATTGTTTCGCCTTGATACATGCACTCCCGAGTCCCATCGGCTTTAACTTTACTCATTGAACTTATTTACAATACACATAGTAAGTAATAGGTATGTCATAACTTTAATAGGGATGCTCTATATCAAAATTAATATTATTAAGGCACATATCCTTGTGTAAAATATAATATTACCACAATTACTTCGAGGTTTCGCAAAATAATAACTTAGAAAGTGGTTGAAGAAAGTTCACTTAGCTTCTTTCAGCTTACAGACATCCATCTGCCATCAAACCAACAGGAAGGGGTAATTTGTATCTTTTTTTCAATAAAGCAACACCTGTGCTCGAACCATTTGTGTGATGTTCCCTCTAAGCTGAGTTTTGTAAATGTTACGCCATTTGTAGCGAGATTGAAAAACTGTTTCATTTCCAAATAGCAACAGTTTGTTGTATCCACTGTAAACAATATATCACATTCTCAGTTAAAATTTACCTTTGTATTTACCGTTTATTTGGAAAATATTAGAAAATAATAAAACCTAGCTTTGTGAAAGTTGTGAAATGAGACATACGTCATGGAAATGCGGGATTTTGTATTTATGAAATTATTTTTGAAACAATTATAGTAATTTTTAATTCAATCAATAACGAACGTAAAATATGTGGGTATTCTCTGACTGCCGAACTAGTTGAAAACTCCATCCCAGGAGTCAGAGATATATCCTTCAAAACATGCATGAGATAAATAATATAAATACATACATGTGTGCACGCTGTATCCCTAACGGGGTAGTCAGATACGACAGGACGGAGAATATAATTTCATTTAAAATTGTACAATTAAAATTAATAAATACAATAACATAAAAGACAACAAAAGTAACATAATTACTTATTTTTTTAAGTGTGTGTGAATATACGAGTAAATAAAAAAATAAACTATGCTTTAAACAGGTATAATTAATTAGTTTAAAATTTTTGTCGTTTTGCCACAAAATATGTATTGTATTAAGTTGTATGAAACGAAAATAATAATGTAAACTAACAACTTTTATTTATTAATTGATAATCGTAGGGCCTTTACAAGGATGAAGTTCGGAGTTCCTTATAATAGATCATTTATTTCAGAACATGCTCCAGTAATGTGTATAAAAATGTAACATTCTCATACATTTATCAAAACGTTGCCTTAGATATGAAGATACGAATTTCACAATAACGATAAAAATAACGGGCGATCGCAGTAGGTTAGTAATATAATCATAAAAAATCGCGTTATTAATTAGAGAATTATAATCGCCTGGACGACAGCAAGCAAATGTAAGCTCGATAAGTACCTACTTAATGACAAAATCAATTTAATAGAATTGGAAAAGTTCACAGATAATTTTCCTTTGAACTAGAACCGTTGGTAAAGAAGGTGAAATTATAGTTATATAACTCGATACAGAAATACGCAGTTATAGCAAATTAATTAAATCTTTTACATAATAATTAGTTATTAAGTTTATTTTATTGCGAAGTTTTCCTTAAGCCAATGTTTTCTAACATTTTAAGTGTTAGAACATAAGGCAACAAAGCTAAGTAAGTCCATCTAATAATAACATTTACACGATTAATTATACCTATTTATTTATGATGTATGCAATATAATTGGTCACGTATAAATAATACTATTTCGCAAAATATGTAATTAATTACCTTGTACGAAAGTTTTTCTCTATTAATGTTAAAAATAATGTGTTCCCACTTGTGTTGAAAACAGCATTACTATAGATACAAACATTTCATAGAAATTGAAAATTTGCGTTGGTCATAAACAATGAAATTATTCAATGAGGATTATGATTCGATTCATAGTGTCTTTTTCAGATGACTTTTCTAGTCGTATCTCATATAGGTATAAATAACCGTGCATCGTCCACAGATGAAATATGTCCAATCATTTTTCAATGACACAACCTCCGGACAGATTTATAGCTTTGCGTTTGAATTACACTTATTTCGAATGTGTCAATCAGACGAATATTTAATACAAATGATCAAGCGGGGTAGTGAATGGGAGAGAAGATATGTTCGCGATTTTTATTCAATAAAAGCAACCATAAAATTTTAAACTTTCGCGTTGCATTATCAAATATCTAAAAACACGGGAAATTAACGCGATTACCTTTTATTTTGGCTTCTCGTTTCGGCCGAATTGCATCGGGCGTGGTCTCAAGGACTCAAGCTTACTTGAGACTACGATAGGATTTTAGATATTTAATAAAAGCAACCATTTTCATTAAAACAATTCCTGTCACTCGGAAAAAATTATAGAGCGTAAATGCATTGTAGTTCACAAAACATAAGTAACCATTAATCCAAAGTTATCAAAGAAAAATATTATTATTTCAAAGATATTATTACTATAAAGAGTTATACGTACTTATCTGCTACTCGGAGTTATGAACTTTTGGAGTCTCATGGTAACTTATAAGTAGATTCTCAAGTAGATCTGATTATGTTTTTGCTAAAATATTTGAATGAAAATGCTTTTCATCTACTAAAGTTAAATACTGTGATGTAGTTAATGCGTTTAAATGTTCTACGTTTTACTTATCTCTTTCTAAATGCTAATATATTTTGAGTCATTAAATCTTAATCTTACGTTAATAATATTTTTATAATTATGCATTTATTTATTTATTTCCCACATTCATTATAATGAAGTGAAATGTTTTTAGAATTACTTAATTTCTTAAAAACATTTTGAGGAGTTTGCATAATTGACATTAGTAGGCACTTATTGTTGTATACCCGGTTCAACTATGCCGATATGATAAAAATATTTCACTAAGAAATATATGACTACTATGATACTTTGTGTACACAAAAAAAAACTTTTATGATAGTCGAATTTCAAATTATACAAAGAAGTAATTCGGTATTTCGAATCCCTTTTTTTCATTTTATTTTTTCGTTTTATGATACAAATTTTGATTGGTGTTCGTATTTAGTAATTTCTGTGATTAAGCGTACCTAAACTAATATTACAAAAAGGTAAAGTTAGTAAGTTTGGATGTAGGAGGTAATCTCCGAAACTACTTATCCGATTTCAAAAATTCTTTCACCAATATGTAGAATGGACCTTTAGGATGAACATAGGTTGTATATTATCTCGTTTTCCATATGAGCGTAGTCATGAGCAGCAGCTAGCTGATGTATATTCAGCTAGCTATTGTATATTCTGACGACGATGTGTCAAGTGGAGCAGGTAATAAACCATAATATGAAGTATATTTCGGACCGAAATTTGTTTGAATCATAAGGATATATTCTCCTAAAGAGAATGTATACTGTAAAAAGACTATAGTCATAATATTTCGTATCGGGGAACGTAAAACCATTACTTTTATGGGTCATTCTGAGAAACGATCTCCTATCGTTCAGTTACATCATAGAACAGCATTCCCGATACATTGTGATACATGCTTAATAAATGTTGCTGGCACTTGCTTCGTGTTCATAGAGTTAATCTCCAGATAGGCTCGTTCAGGCTCTAAATTGAAGCTTCGACGACCGGTCAGACATTATGTTCCTGCATCGACATGCTTTTGTGGGGGTTATTCAAAGTGGGTCAGTCGAGATTTCAGAAAGGCATATTCGGCTATAACGTGCCCTCCAGGTTTAGTGGTATCTGCTTTGTTTCTCGTTTAGCTAAGCGACGACAACTATTTTGAGACGGCACTACATCCATCTTGTTAAGTTTATCGTATAATCTGTGGCATTTAATGCTGTCGAGAATTGCAAACAAAGGTAAATAGGAAGCGTGCTGCCAGCCATGACGACGATGATGCTCATCGGTTGCGATGAAACGGTTCAACAAAAAGGAATCGTGATTCTCGTTTCGAATACACCGTTAATATTACAGACATATATTTAATAAAGAATTCTGTTTAACTTTTAATATTCAAGAAAGCTTTCGCAAAGAATATTACATTTCAGATATTGCTGCATAAAATAATGAACGGCTTTTCGTTCTCGTTCAAATGGATAAATCTTAATCATCAAAAAGCATCCGTAACGCGTAGAAGCAAAAAAATTTGTAAAATTTCGCGAAATACGCGTCGTAAAGCATTTTCAGGCTGAAAACCGTAATGTTTTAGAAATGGCCCGTCAAAACAAATGGCGGGTGAAAAATTCAAGAGAATATAAACAAAGGCTTGTTTGGTTGTAGCGGGCGCGGGGAGGCGAATGCCTCATTTCGGCAGGCGGATAAGTGCGGGCGTAATCTGTGCTCGGGCTCGTGTAAATGCAAATTGTCCCATAAAGCCATCGTCCCGTTCCGTCCCGCAACCCGCCCCGCGCTCTTAATGAAGAGCAGCTTCTCGGACGTCGGTAGCGGCAGTCGTCTCAATAGCGGTCTGCGAGGCTTGTATTGAACGAAATTAGACTCATCCTTCCAAATTGGTACATTGCATATAACATACTGAAGAGGTATTCCGGATTCCCGCAACAGTTATTGGATAGGAATAATGGCGTTTAATAATGTGAATTCTTGAATCAAAGAACCGTTATATAGCTAACGTTAAAGTTTATTGCATGTCATTATTCCTACACGGTAATTACTTTTGTAAATTAGTTCTATTGTAATTATCATAAAATGTTGAACGGTATCATATCTACGGTTCTATAGTCCATAACTATCTTACATGTTTTTTATATATCAGAATCAGACCTTGTCCATTACTTTACTTATAAGCCTGTGAAGATACAGATTTTAAAAGAGAAGATTTTAAAAGTTGTGAACGTCCAAGTAAAAAGGACTGGACCCTTCTTACTTGGACGCCCACAATTTTTAAAATCATCGGCATTTAGTTTCCGAGATATACGTAGTTTTGTAAAGTTGGGTGAAAAAATGGCCTTTCGCGATTTTAATTGATTATTAATTAATGCTCAATTATCTACAAGTTCATATAGTAAATGACTTTATATGATGTTTCTAAGTAGAAACAAACAAATAGAAGTGTGTTTTTTTTTCAATCAAACTTTATAAATGCTTTTTCTCAAAACAAGCCTTTTCAGAGTTTCCAGTTTTTGAATATTTTTTCAATATTTGTTGTCAATTGACTATTCTAATTTCCGAATCTAGTCTTAACTCAATACCCCACTACTGGACCCATTTTGCTAGGACGCCCAGAATTAAATCGCTAAAGTCGAAGCACAAATGATGTATAAATCAGTGAACTTCGGTAAAACTTTAAAACTTCTATCCAGTATTATATTTCGTATTGTGCTTGTTGCTATTGTTGCTTATTGCAGAAAGAGGCTTTGATATCGATACCATAATATCATCAATAATAAAAAAATATTAATTGAGCTTAATTACTGACGTTGTTTATGCTTGATAATTACTCATTTGATATTATTTCATTATTATTAAATTCGCAATATTGATCAAATACCTGTTCACGTTAACAGACGATCAAAGAACGTTTCCTTATGTTGTAGGTAAAACAATACGTACGCGTGGGGACTCCGTGTTGAATTACAAATACGCCGACTTGACGTGAATTCGAATGGGGCGGACTGTTTGTATGTACCACAGTCTCGCAGGATATAGTTTCTTTGTTATATTGTCATGTCTCACTTAGGTAAGGAAACCCAACTCGTATTTATATTTGTAACTATTTGTGGATTTGCGAAGTAGGCACTTTTATTCTTACATTATTCTATCCGGAAAAACTCAGAATAAACTGTCTTTTAGCATTCGCAAATGTAAATCTCTAGCTAATATCTATGAAGAAGATGTTTGTACTCGTAGCAGTAACGGTGCTTCAATATTTGATGTCGTCACTAATGACTGAAGTTAAATAACTTTTCGGGCTGTCATTTAGATTTAATTGTATCCATATTGAGTTATGTGAGAAGTCGAATCAAGTAAACAAAAAAAGAGGATATTTTTGTACGATCTTAACTTATAATCTTAAATATTAGACTTCTTCAAATTTGCCACTTGGAAAATTGTCATTGCCATTGTCAGTGTCCAGCAGTCTGGCAGATTTATCTCTTTGAATAGACAAACTGATTCATTGGCGTAGGAATCTGCCAGCCCGACGGTCTCCCGAATCCTCAACCAGTCGCTTATAAATATTAAAAGCTCAGTTAATGGGCTTCAGGATACCAATGCAGTCAAATGAAAAGAGCGTAAATATGACACTCAGAGATAGACAAAAATATATTCAGTAGCAGTTCTACCCGAGCAAAGCAGCAAACAAAATTCTACAATTATTCGTTTTGCTTCCATGTTGGCCTGAAAGCTACTAATTGCTTATATTTCTGCGCGTCTAAAAGTCTATATATGTAGTTCGGCTTTGCTATAGCCCATGTATTTATAGTTAAAAGTAGAGTCAAAGTGCAATTTTGTTGCACTATAATGTTCTGTCCATTTTTAATAGGAAATAACGCGAAGCTAGTAGGTATTTTGGATTAAAGTGATCGTTTTTTAAATGTTAAATGGCTTCAATGTACAAGCACGGCTGAATTACGCTTTTGATAAAATGGTACCTAGATATAGAGCTTCGAACAAAGATTGTTCGAAGGTACGTATGTACGTAGGCTATCTTTGTTAAATGAAACAATATTCTTAGTTTTCTTATTAATTGCTACGAACTGGTTACGGTAGATTATAACATAATTTTATTTGTAATCATCGTTTACGTGTGAAACAAATTTGATAGTGTTTTGATCATTCGTAGTATTTTTTTCTGTCCATAATATTATTGTATAGATCGTGACGAATGACGAAGACGCTGAGATTCAATCACATCACACTCGTAAATAAATTTTTGTATTGGTTCACGAGAGAAATAATTACGGAGGATTGAAAGAGGTTACCTATTCATGCGCAGTGGAGCGAAACGGTGAGAACTTTTTGAATTTGGTTTAGTAAAATACACTCTTGGTCAAACGGAACTCGGCGGTTTTCGATACCGCAACTTGACTCAATTATGTTCCTAAATAGACAAATTTATATGCTTAATATGTATTTCAATATAACTATTACTATAAAACATTTAAATGTAAGTAAAGTTTACATAGCACTGCTTGAATAACATATGAATATTCAAATTCTAAAACACGAAAACAATGGAGGTCTGTTTCTAGAGTTACATAAAAAAATAATTAAAGTATTTCAATTTTGTTAAGAAATATCATCATTTACGGAGGAAATAAACATATTACATTATGTACTTAAAAAATAAATGTGTACGAAAATGTACGAAGGGAGGGATTTTACCGGCAGTAAACAGGGTGAGAATATACTCAGAAGTATTTGACGTGCATGTAGGTAGCTCAACGATATTTTAAAACACTACACCCGCTATAGTCTACTACGGCATCTAGCATAGCTATGAACCATCGTCTCGACAAAATAAATGTATGATGGCGCTATAACCTTAATCGGTCGTCGTTTTGAAGTTACACGATAATGAAAAGATGCACCAACGGTTATGTACATACATATATACGCTGTATATATTCTATTAAGAGTGGATATATACGCTGTATCCACTCATGCTGTATTTCCGACAGGGTACTCAAAAAGGACGCAGTGCCAAGAGCCGCGGTCATATACATATTAGGAATATAGAAAAAATACTTATTATTTTTTGAACGATATTAAGGTTATATCTTTGATATCAAACTACTTTTCAATTTCTATTCCAAAGCCGCCTACACCGTCCGAGGTCAGAACGCTGTGGTTTCACGCTCCATAGGCCCACGTCGGTTTTCATAAAATTTGAATACGCGAGATGGACGTTCCCTCTGATATCCGATACCAGCCGTCGCAACAGGGTAATACGTCGTGGTGTAGAGATCATCGGATAACGGGCTGCGGCCACTGAGGTAGGCGGTCAGAACGATGGTGGGAGATCGTTTAGAATCGCTTATAGACATGTATTTTTGACATCTACTAGTATTTCATGGGAACTAAATTTTGATTCACTGTAACCATTGCGTTGGCTGTTATTAAATGAACTTTTATCTTGCATAGTCATGTTACATATTGTAAACGTTCTTTCATTCGAAAGCTTTTAACAAAATACACTGTTTTAGTAAATGATTTCGCTCAATTTTCAATGGCTCTCGTTGTCTCTTATTTTATTAAAACAAAAAATATAAAGCCGATGTAAATGACAAAAGAGAATAAGTTAAAATATGTTTTGATGTTACTTTTGTGAATCCTGTGTCTATTTCAGCGATGAATTAATTTTTCTTTCACAAAATAATTTAATGTCCTTTTGAAATATGAAGTAAATGTAGCTTGAAAGGAAATAAGTTTTATATTACGTAATTTATTGTATTTATTACATTAAATAAGTATTTGTAATAAATACAAGAAGTATAATAAATTATTACGTTTTAAAAGCTATTAGTATTCCATAATAAAATTGATAATTCGAATATTTGCACAGTAATTTAGACGTCCTCTATGTTTCTATGTGTGTTAGATTTGCTAGCAATCAATGGATATACAAATTTAAAATTTAGTTTAGTCGTAAAAACCAATCCTAATTACAAAATTTGATTGGACAGATTTCGAAGTTCTGGGAGCTGCAGGCGAATACAGAAATAAAGAAAGTCAATATCTATCAAAATAAACTTGGTATATTATAACCTGTTAGTGTAATATTTTTAATATTTCTTAACCTTGAAAATCTGCTGCTTTAATTGTTCGTGAAGGATAGAGATATAAAATTGATTATCATTAAAAAAGCCGACATATAGCTGAAAAATAGCCAGGAATTTTAAAACTGTCTGCAACAGTTTTTTTTTGAGATATCGCTTGGAGCTTCATTAGTTTTGGTCAGTCATATTTGAGATAATCAATGTTACATACGGTCCAGAAATGCACTAAAAATGTGATTGTGAAGTCTAAATTATTTATATAAAAATATATTTTAAGATTTAAGAATATTATTTATAATTTTATTATCTATTGTAGACAAATATAGACAGAATAGAGTGAGAATAGAATAGAACGAACAGTGACCATAGGATCATAGGAATCAGCTGTCAATATTAAGACTGGTTGTAAATAAGTGATCGTAAAGAAGTAGTCTGCAAACTACGCTTATATGGGCTCTGAACGTTTCGACTTTTTACCGCTCTAATAACGATTGCAGGTGTTCACTGCAGTGGAATTTAGACGTCTCGGTAGAATTTCAATTAAATATTTATACATCTAATTTATTTAGTTAGTTAAAATGTAGAGACTAAGAAATGAAATAATATTCTACTAAAAAAATTAATACAATAATTTTTACATGTTTACTGGAATGTTATATTTCCAGTCAAAACATTTTCAGTTTACAAATATAAAATTGTTTTAGTTTAATAATAAATATTAGTAATGTTTCAGTGCATGAAATGTCTCAATGGGTAGATATTATATATTATTACGGGTAAAACATATGTGCTGATGTTATAGAGTGATTTAAGTAATATGTACCTATTACTGAACGGGAACAAGCGAGTGAGGAGGAATCGCGAGGAACTGTATTATTTTAAACTATATTTTAATTTAAGTAGTACTATAAACAATATCTTAAATAATAGACTTCCTCAAAGTTGCCACTTAGAAACCTGTCATTACTTAGGATGCCCAGCAGACTGGTCACATTACCTGTTTGAATAGTCAAACTGATTCCTTGGTAGAAGAAGGTGCCAGCCCGACGGTCTACCAAAGAGACTGGTCGAGGTTTCGCGAGATGACAGCAATGACAGCTTTGAGGCGGCAGCGGCAACTTTGAGAAAGTCGTATTATTATTTAAGATAATATTTACTTTTAACTTTATAAATAATAACTATAGTACTAATAAATGTATCTTGATGGCTATAGAATAATATTGAATCTGTAATATGTGCGCATATATGTATGTATATATATGCATTGGATACAGGGAGAAACAGTAGTGTCAGTCTTCCATTGCAATCAAAGCGTCCAGAGGGCAAATCAAATTAACCCATCTGGCCTTTGAATGTCGGCAACCACATGCTTGTAAGCACGTTGATTATTACTTGCTATTAATATACGTCTCGTAAATTCCTCGTTTACTAAACGATATGATCAATTTTTCATGTCAGTGCAACAATAGTAAGCGTTACGTTTCAGTATTCTTGTATGTAACTGTTAGGTTTGTTATTCGCTCGTAGCAACCAAGTGCTAGAATCTCTTTCGTTAAATAAGGTTCTGGATATTATCCTAAATAATCAAAATGGCATTACTTTATTAATATTATCACATTTAAAACGTATAGTTTTCACTATTAATTTAATAATTCTGATTTAAATTACATGTACTTTAAAATTAATAATTTCTATAACAAATTTAGTACTTTTCTTCACTAAATATGGTAAACTTTAAAATTTGTCGTTTTCTCAATAAAATTATGTTTTTGACTTTGTTTCTTAAACAGCGGTCTTGCGATAGTGCGAACTTGGATACTGCAATTGCTAATAACGACTTCTCACGGTTAGGTCGTTATCAGTTTTTTTAACTGTTCAAAAGTCTTCTATCAAAAAAAAAAATTTTCAGCAATGGCTAAGGGCTATTGTGAGGCACTCGTAAACCTTATAACGGATGTTATTGTCAAGACAGATTTTTTTTAACTGTTCACAAGTGTTTTATCAAAACACAAATTATTTCAGCGATAGCTATGTTCGAACTGTTGCAACTCGCTCGTAAGCCTTATACCAGATATGATATCTGCTATATCAGGACAGGTTTTTTTAACTGTTCGAAAGTTTTCTATCAAAAAACAAATTCTTTCAGCGACAGCTAAGTTGAAACTGAACGAAGCATGCCATTTAATGCTAATATGTATAAAATTCGTTCACTATTGGGATATCTGTATCAGGAAATTCGTAATTTTCAAAGACTTCTTGACTAAAGTTATCATTCGGGGTGTAAAGTTATTTAGACTTAAAGATAGCAAGGACAAACGCTTTAGTGGCAGGCACAATCTATGGCAAATCTTTATCTCGTAGAGCAATATGGAAGCGTTCTACAATTAAATGTACAATTAGGTATATTAGCTTTTGCGAATTTCAATCGATGAATGATTCCAACATTTTTAGAGTTTATCTCGAGTACTATACTGAGAAATTGCTGTATTTAATCAAAACCATAAAATTAAATGAAACCAGAATATTAAAGATGGTTTAACAGTTCAGTAAATTACGTGACGTTATAACAAAATGCGTTCCCTTTATGCAGCCTGCAGTTGAGCCTCGTAAACTTATTGAACTCAGTTCTAAACTTTATGTATCGTAAACCTGCAGCGTGACTTGGCATACCAGCTACACAGCTAGGAAATTGAACCGACATTTTTATTGTAGTAAAGTATTTGATTGAGGCACTCGCAGTGTGTTTCGTTTTATGCGATCGCTGAGGCAAGCCAACGTTACATGCGGTCATCTACTAGATGGGTGATCGAGTGGCATTGGTATAAAGATTCTAAGTGCTTGTGTAAGTTGTGTCATGTACAAAATGATTGTAAACTCATGTTTACAATTTTTTTTTTAATGCGCCAGACAATACACGTCAATTAACTGGTTTCTAACTAGGGCATTCCTTGTGCTATGAGAATCAGACGACTACTAGGGGCATCTCCCAGTACACCCAGACCCGAGGCAATCTATAAAAGTTCGTTTCCTAAATTCACCCGACCAGGAATCGAACCCGGAACCAACGCGCTTGGATTAATTCGAAATCACTGCACCAATGAGGTCGTTAATAAACAACAAAACAATTTATTATTGAGTCGTTAAGCCAGGTCACTATTAATAGATATAATGAAATAAAAGCTCCAGGTCACGATGCCAAAATTGTGACTGCAAACTAATCATTAAACTTATAAAGTGACATGCAACGAACTGACATCATTACACCGAAACCACAATATAATCTAGACAAGCTCGTTTTCTGAATTGACATATTCGAACTCGCGATCGTCGGTTTATTTATAGTCGTTTAGTCATCGGCTAGTTTATAATAAATTTTATATCTGTTCAAAAAGATACTCTTGTTGTGTTACTGCAGCTGCAACGGCTGCGATTTAATTCACACCAATGGATAGCTGGAAGTGAAATCCTGCCATTCATTCGTTCATTCATTCATAAAACGCATTACCGTCACCAGTGCGCCCCCTAACCCCCGTGTCTCCGTTTCAAACGCGGAATATGCTACTATGAATTTCTCGTATACTGCAATAGGAAATGACAACGAAAATGCGGGATGTTGCAAGTTATTTTTCAGAATAACGTGTAAATTTAACTTTATATGGCTGTGCACTGAGCTTATATTTATTAGGTTGGTTGAGTTTGTATCTTTCTATATAAAGATTCAGGGAAAATGTTAGACTTACAATATTTTAAAATTACATAGAATATGTTCACTTTTTCTTAAGGTTATTTAATTTTATTTTCATAACTAATGTCACGGAAAGCGGAAAGTAGTAAAGCATCGAAGTCTAATCATATTAAACGTCTGGATTTCGAAAGACAATACATTTTTTGTTGGATTTGTACGCCTTGTAAATTTAATATTTATTTACAATCGCATTATCATTTCTGATTGTATAAACGAGAACAATGGTTAAAGCAATGATATCTGCTCCAGTTTCATTCTTCTTATTGGCAATATGCCATACGAGTTCCAGAGTAAAAACCGAGCGAGAACCTCAATGAAGACAAAGTATATGGTTGTCTAATTTATTTCATGAACGTTCTTTATTTAGCGAGAACAAGGATTTTTCACCCTAGGGGAGAGTAAATATATTTCCTCACTCATTTCCCTAAAACCCACTCCATTTAATAACCCTAAAAGAGCCGCGAGATATCTCACACGGAATCCATGGGATTTCTGCGTAGGCTCGGTTGGCAGATCGCGTTCCAATGGCTTCCGAGTGTCGATAGCGCCTATGTGCCGTTTCTACGAGCTATTTCATTATTCAGCCTCACCGAGTATACTGGAGATTGCTGCGATAGGATTGACTAATTTTGCAGTATTCCCTAAGACGAGCGCGTCGCCTCGTCTTCATTTCGGCTGAGACCGTTTTGCGAGCTTAGCGCGATCCGCTCGATATCACCGACGTAAGCACGTCATTTGCAACTTCCAGAACCACTTCGTTTAGAATTTGATTGCCTCTTACGTCACCTAGGTACTCAAACTTATCGTAGTAATATAAATGAGGTGATAACCTACCATTTTGTTACATACTGCTTATTTCAAATGGAAAGTTTTAGTAAGCCGACAATTAAGTTATTTAGTACATGTAGGTATATCTTATTTTTTCATTTTTGACTTTAATGTAAACAAACAAGAAACTAACTCAAATTTCGCAAAACTTTCATCGTTCGGGCCGACGTATTACACGTAGCACTCTAATAACACTGCTTTTCTGACTACCCCTTAAAGGGGTGAAAAGAGGGATGACATTTTGTGTTTACTAAGTCGCTGAATCGATTACGATGACATTTGATACAGAAATAGTATGTGCCCTAAAACAAATGTGCCTACATTTGTTTTCGGGTACATATTATCTCTGTATCAAATTTGTATTTCAATAACTGCCATGTGGTTTTTATACATGTGACGTCATCAGAAAATCAATATGGCGGATGTTTCATAATAGTAAGTAGTATAGTAAAAGAAGTATAGTAATCACTTTAGTGTGCAACACCAACAATATGGGTATCAAATGAAATGGAATAGGCAGAGGAAGATTTCATTATATGCGACGTCATCATGAATACAAAATGGCGCATGTTCCACAATAGAAAATAACTTTTTTCATTCAACACCAACAATATGGGTATCACATGAAATGGAATACGCAGAGGAATGTTTCTCTATATGTGACGATGTTCCATAAAAGAAAATAACTTTTTGTTCAATACCAACAATATGGGTATGGAACGGGATACATAGGGAAATTTTTCTGTATACGTGACGTCATCATAAATCCGATGTGGTGGATGCTTCGCGATAGGAAGTAACTTTTTTCAATACCTTCAACAATATGGGTGTCAAATGAACTGGGATAGAATAACACACAGTAGAAAGTTTCTCTATATGTGATGTCATCATAAATCCAACTTGGTGTATATGTACCATAATTAGGAAATAACTTTTTGTTCAACACCATCAATATATGTGATGTCATCATAAATCCTATATGGCGGATGTTTCGTAATAGAAAGTAACTCTTTTGTTCATCACCAACAATATGGGTGTCAAATAAAATGGAATACGCAAGAAAGGTTTCTGTATATATGACATCATAATACATTCAATATGGCGGATGCTCCGCAATAGGAAGTAACTTCTTTTAAAACCTACAATATGGGTATCATATGAAATGGAATACACAGGAGAAGGTTTATATATATATGACGTCATCATAAATCCATTGGACATATACTCCATAATCTTCTAATATATAAAAATCAATGTTTGTTTGTTCGTATTTTATGGGCGGCCATATCGTTCATCCGATTACGAAGCTTGAATTCTGAGAAAGGACATAGGCTATTTTAAAAATAAAAACGCAGACGGACTAACGGGCTTCAGCTAGTAGCTAATGAGTATGACAACCGAATCAATCATTTGCGAATAAGCTCATCTCTATAATTATGTTATAAATTTCATAGTCGTTACATTTGTTTACATTAAAGACAAAAATGAAAAAAATGGGATATATATAGTTACATAATGCAATAAATTTATATCTATATGTCTTTCCTTATAGTTTTGGATATTCATAGAAATTAGATAGCTGCATTTTTCGTTTCATTGTCGGTATATAAAAGAACAGAATTGCGTTGCAAAGAAAATTACACCTTCAGGGACTATTAAACATTAAGTTTAATTACACATGGGCATTTTTAAATCAAGTTAAATGAGAGCAAACACGCTTTTAATTTGTTAGTTGCTTTGCCCTAGATTCGTTCATTGACTATTCATCCGTATGCCGCATCCAATCGCCTAATCCTCTCTCGGCAATGAAAGTCAAAGCAAAAGCAAGTTGGTATACGTTAAAAGGTTTTTAGTGAGGCGGTGACGAGGTGCGGCTATCATTTGAGTTAGGGATGGCAATCTGAGATCGATTAATCGAAGAATTAATCTTGTTAAAATCGATTTTGATGTAAAAAATCTTTTGATGTTTTTTAATCGATCTTGAGCAGCCAGTCGATCCAGGGAACTGATGTCAGACACCCAAAAATTGAGGTCGATTATGTTTTTGTATTGTTAAGATCGCAACCATAAAATAGACGAGAAAAATTAGTGCGGATTTTTTTTTAAATAAATTATACATAACATTATGTCGAACACTGTTGCCACCGTAGCTCTTTTGGAGCTAGATTTAGCGCTTGTTTGGGTCATCTAGCATTTATTTTTTCCCATGCGAAACCAAAAAATATCGAAGAGATCGATTTTCGAGTAATTGATCTTTTTGGACATCGATTTTTTTTTGTGAATCAACTCCATGGACGGAGATTCGAATCAATTTAAAAATCGATATTTTTTGGAAAGAATCCCACCCCTAATTGGTGCGCGTGCGATACTGACCGAACTCTTGAAGCGACACGATGCGACGCCTCTATTACAGCGGCAAATGGCAAGTTTCGTTTCACTTCAAGAGCGTGCCACCAACGCCTCTCGTTAGGGTGCACGCTTGAATGCTGTCTTACCACTCCTCATTATATCGTCTATAAAGGCGCCCATAGAGGATCGTGATTCACTAGACTTGCGATGTTGCTCTGAAAGAGAAAATGGAATTGTGTAGACGCTTTGTTCGGTAATTTTTTTTATTTTTTCCATAGTAAGCGTCTGAACGAAGCTGTTTTGAGGAAACATTCTGTATTATGAATGTAACGATTCGACGTTTCTGTCTTGCTAATATTAAAACATTTTATGGATGTAAAATTCGCCAAAGTAAAATATTTGGTTAAATGTTTTTACTTACAAGATAATTTGGAAGGTTTAAAATAATATTGTTGTATTGTTACTATTGAACCCAAAATCTGACAGGTATTGACTAGCAGTAACAATGCGAAATTTGTTTATATGCGTTTTCTTCTAATGTTCTCCATAATACACAGAATACATAATATGTATTTATTCCATACGTATGGATCATAAATTTTAAACCTTATGTAGGGTATACTCACATATTTGTAAGTAACGTAAAGAAAGTGTGTTTAAACTGACAGATTTACCTCGATTGAAACTTTTATGAAGGATGATTATTTTATTTCATTAACTTACATTTTGATATTGTACAGTGTTGTTATAGTAACGCAATGTGCATGTTGTCTTAATGTTAAATAATAATATATCGACATAATGATTCTTATATATTTGTTAAAAAACAAGCACTTAATGATCTTTAATATGTACATATAAGTCGCATATATTTTCTCCCAGAAAGCTCTTTAATCTGGCTTTCATTGCATTTATTTGCTGCATCACAATATTAAAATTTGTTAACAATAGTTTTAGATATGTACCTAAGGTGCGAAAACTTATTGCAGATTGTTATCACTCGCTGCATAAAATTAATTGATTTCTAGAATTTTGTTCATTTTTTCATAATACCGTATTCTTTATAAATAAATTATAAAATAAATAATTTATGAATGCTATATCTGGTTTAGTATATAACCACGAACATTTCATGACACTGTACTGCATCTTTAATAGGGTAGACAGAGAGGTAATGATTACAGGAATTTATGAAAACCTAGTCATATATATGTATATTCGTATTTTTATCTGTATTTATAGTTTGAGGTAATAATGCAGTTATACTTATTTAAATATTAGCCGCATCCCGCGGTTTCGCCCGTTGTGAATTTGGTATTATTTCAGAATAAAAAATAGCCTAGACTACTCTCTAAAAAGTATTATTATCTGTAATGAAAGTTTCGTCGAAATAAGTTCAACCGTTTCGAAGATTAGTCCGGACAAGCAAACAGACAGACAACAATTTAAAAAACAAGTGTTTGGATTTCAATAACACATGTTTAACCATACGAGCCTAAGTAAAAACCTTAGTATTGTAATTACAGACAGATATTTCAATTTTATTTATATGTATAGATGTATGGATTAATTGTCTAGAAGTTTACCTGCTGAATAACATTGATCTAGTCTTCAAATTAATATATTTCTAGAATTTAAAAATGGTGAATAGATATTATATATGCCTCTATTCAATAAACGCATAGTTTGACTGTTTCCTTTCCTTAAGCTATCCTTAAGCAAAATAATTGTATCTAAGTCACAATAGAATCGCCGCTAGGCGCTCTGCTGGGTTTTTGCCGCTCAGTAACTAGTGAGGCGGCAGACTTCTCAGCGAACGTCCAAGTTTTCTCATTATGCCCGTTAGTGCCCGCCGCCACTCAGACTATTACTTACAGCCATCAAACTATGAAGCACGTACGCACTACGGCATATGATCGTTACAGAATTTTGCCAAGAAAACCTTTCCTGACACAGAAGGATACGAAAACGTATGTGTTCTTTTGAAATAGCGTCCTCTATTTCAATACGTCAAAGTTATGGCTTTACTCTGAATGTTTTAAAAACGGTAGCTTACAACTTAAGCAACTCATAAAAGTTGAGGGCACGGATATTTTTCTCGGGGAGAGCGCGCGAAGCGGTTAGCCGACTTTTACACTGGTTTTATTGTCTCGGCGCCCCTCGTAAACCGTCCTTTATGTTAGTAACGTCTCAAGTTGTATTAACACCGTGATAACTTTAGTGGGATCCGTTCACTCGTCCACCGGGGCTGATTGCCTCGTCCGCAATTAGACCGCACTAAGCGGATAGTTTTGATAATAATTTAAATGGAGTCTATGACATTCACTGTTATTAATACGTAAGAAGTTTAGGGACACCCTTTGATATTGAATTTGGCGAGCTCACAGAAACAGTAAGCAGTAAATTACGGGCGTCCCTTCGCACTCGCGGTCTAAATGGTATTTAGATGTTATAGTATAATTAGGAAGGTCGCCAGCACTGTCGACCCCAATATTCTCACCATTCTACAAAAGCACTTACGTAGTGGGTAGTGTCAACATATAGGACTAATATCGGCGTACTTATAAAAAGACAATACGAATTGAATAAATTTGAGACGAGGCACGGTATTTTTTTTAATTCATAATTCAATTGCAGAGTTGGTATACATTTATTGAACGGCCCCAGATAACTTTTCAATAAGGAAATATTTAATTTCCATTTCTACAATGTCTTCGAATTGAAAACAAAACAAAAAGTTCCAAACACACTCGATTTATAAAAGTAAAATGAGGACAAGAGAGCCGATGTTCATTTCGTTAGTAGACGGGCGGCGTTGATTTCAGCGACACAAATTTTCCAACGAATTTAGCGGTTTCAATCGATGACGTCGGTAATGGAAAAGTTCAATAGACAACAACAAAGGCCGTTACAAGTTAACGAAGCTCACGAAAGCGAAATTCACGATGGCAGCGCACTCTGGCGGACAGGAAATTAAAAGACAAAAGAGTGCCGGCCGGAGCAGTTTAGGTTCGGAAATGGAGGGTGTGCCTTCCCTCTTTTGCTTCTTTTCATCGGATGGAATATAACCGCGGCTTGCTTTTTGTTTAGGCTAAATAGAGATAACTTGCATATCATAACAGTCTACATTGTTATTTTAATAAGTAAAATTCGTAAGTACTTAATAAAATGTTTTAATGATTTATTTTTATTTTTTACGCGTAGTTTAAAAGTTAACATCCAAATGTTTAATGACATGACACTCAATCTTTTGAGTTCAAAGGTTACAGTTGAAATGTAACAAAATTAATCCAACCTAATACGATGAACTCTGATGTGTATCGGGTGTGCGTATACGTACGGTTTCCGTAATTCAGGTGGGTTGACGTAATCCGGTCGTTCTCGCTATCGTGTTACTAGGAGAGCTAAGCACCGCCTTCTCACATCTTCCAAGAGATTGAAAACGTTCCGAGCGCCGCTTTCAGAGGAAACTATTTACCTATTGCAGTAGGTTTAATGTGCCGTCCATTCATTGATTGCATTCAAGACTCGCTTGCAAGACGTAATTTAACATGGTGTACTGTAAGAGGATTTCGATGTTCATTATCATATCACTGAAAATTTATGGAGTAATCGTTGTTAAATGTTTGGCATAATGTAGTCTACGATAACTGACAAAGCGGCGGAACAAGCTCAGCACTCACAACTTTGTTTCCTAATTTAATTTGCATTTGGAATCAAAAACTTTGCGTGACACTGTTTTGCATTATTAATACTTTAGTACGGCGTGATCTCCCGGGAGGCGTACCAGAAGCCATAAATTGAATTCCAACCTTCGCAATTAGTTATTCCCGCGCGTGAAAACTTTCGAGATCGTTCGCCTTCGTTAACAGATGTTACGGTGCTATTCATTATACATTCCGTCGAATTGTAAAGCCGAACATTTAATTTAAAGTACCAAACGCTCCTTTGTTAAATCGTCGAGCGTTTTGGGAGGCATTGTGGAGGAATCGCTCGGGTAGCGAAGGATTAGCGGTACGGGCTCTAACCGCTAGTTCCTCGTTTACTGAGATCGTTCGTCCTTCAGGAAATGATGATACAACAAATAGAGGTACAGTCATAAGACCATAAGATGTATTACAGTACCAGTACAAGACGACTACCGAACTCCTACTAAAATTTGTTGCATTTCCAATTCTCAATGTTGTGTTGAATTCAGTCATCAACACTGTACCAAATGATGTGATAAATGGAATAAAATTAGTAGTTATTATGAAAAAAATCATCTGCACTCTATATCAAAATAGCATATTAAGTAACAAAATCACGGTTGTACGATGTATTATAATTTACACAAATAGTCACTGGTCCTTGACACTTTAATATGTGTAATATTACTATGGAACTTATTTTGTTTTATTCGACCGCGGAACACAAGATAATAAAAAAGTTTTTGTGGCGAAGTTGCCATTCCGTCGGCGCAGCACGTCTCTTATCGGCCTAATTTGGATCAAACATTTCTACTCCCCTCATACAAATTGCGGAGAGGCACATTTGTTATCTGCAGTTTTAGCAGAAATTATATTAAGATTTGGCTACTGATAACGTTGTATTTGTACATTTTTGCTTTTCTCTCGCACTGTCTATGGTGTATAAAAGGAGAACCCGGATTTTACGATAATAATAAATTACACAAAAAATAAACTAGATGTCATCTGTAAAGATTTTCCCTTGTGCGTGTACATTATTACGTTTCGGTCCTGAAGGAGCTGCATGCATCAAGGGTCTCGTTTAATTTTGTTTGAATTAGCCTTGGCTTCCGTTTGAAGTTTAATCTTGTCTGTTAATAACATCCCAACTGCTTTAATTGTTGATAGTAACATTCATACATTAACGTTGTAATTTTGTGGTATTTCAGGTATCCAGTGGTACATACATGAGATGTTATGGGCTCACTGGGCGTAGCGAAGTGGCGCTGGTGGGTGGTGGTGGTCGCGTGGGCGTGGGGCGCAGCGGCGCGGACACTGTGCCCGGCACGCTGTGCCTGCGACGACGCCTTACGCGCTGCCTCCTGTGTAAATGCTGGTCTCGAGATCGTTCCCATACAACTCAACCCCGAAGCCACCCACATCAATCTAACGCACAACGCCATAGACAACCTCTTGTATACATTCGCTTTCTATACACAACTCACTGTTTTGGATATATCGTTCAACAGAATACAAGATTTAGGTAGTAAAAATTTCGAAAACAACATAGAAATGAGCCATCTCAATGTGAGTCACAACTACCTCAAGCGTCTTGAAAAGGATACTTTTGTTGGTCTCAAAAGACTCGTTGATTTAGACTTATCTAATAATGAAATATCAAGTATACATGCACAAACATTTAAAGATCTGTCAGTGTTGGAAAGGCTCGATTTGTCAAACAATAAGTTAGTCAATTTCGAAGCGGATACTTTCGAGCCTCTGTCATCACTAAAGATTTTATCACTGCACAACAATTCCATATTAGATATGCCGTCTGCCAATCTTTTCTTCGTCATTGAACTAGAGTATTTGGACTTATCCGAAAATTTGATACAGCAAATTTCTAAACACGCTATGCCGTACCTCAAGGAACTGAAGCATCTGGATTTGAATAACAATGTAATTGAAAAGATTGATCAATTAGGTTTCCACAACTTGCCGACGCTGCGGCATTTAGACCTAAGCGATAATAACATGACAACCATTCCCACATCTGCTCTCTCTAAACTATCAAACTTGTCGCATTTATACTTAAGCGGAAATTTCTTTCAGAATATTACAGCGCTTTCATTTCAAAGTCTTTTTCATTTAAAACATTTACACCTCAGCAGACTTTTTGAACTGGAGAGGATTGACTCAAGAGCTTTCGTTGACAATATTAATTTACAAAAGATGTGGATGAATGAAAATGTAAAAGTTAGAGAAGTCCCTCCGAGACTATTTCATGGAAACCCTAAGCTTACGCATATTTACATGAAAAATAATGCGTTGGAAACACTTGAAGCATCTCATTTTCCTATAGATAGACTACAGGAGTTAGAGATATCTGGTAATCCATTTGTCTGCAATTGTTCTTTGTTATGGCTATGGAAACTGGGTAGTGAGTGTGAAATTAACAGTAAAAAATCCAGTAACACAAGTGCCATACTTAAAATAGATTACGAAGATGTGAAATGTGCCGCACCAGAACATTTGAAGGGTGTTTTGTTTGTTCAAATTCCTGAATCGGAGTTTGGGTGCTCAAGTGGGTGGGTGATAGTGGCTGTCGTGGTGCTGACTGTCAGTATCGTTATAAGCGTCGCTGGTGGCGTATTATATTTCATGGGACCTTTGAAGAAATGTAAAGGAGACAAATCGAAACAAGTAATGACAAGTGTTATGTTGAACGGTGACGTATCCAAATTAGGAAACGGGTTAGGTTATTCAACGCGCGGTAGGGAGCAGGAAACTAAGCGGGACGTTGATCGGTATTTAATGATCGGTTCGTCCGTAACTAATAACTTCCATTCCTTAAACCCCCCGTGGCATAGTGTGGACAAGAATCCTTACTATCAAGAAGATAGTGAGGAGCATATCTATCAACAATTTGCGTACGAAACTATACCACACCACAGGACGCCGGAAAAACCACATATAGTGTACGTCTAACAAATGTTGTACGCAAAGGAAAATATCGAAGGAATATTCTCTTTGCTACATCACAAGAACAAAAGTGATATGTATTGTCGTCAGTTTGACGAAGAACATTAAATTTGCAATAATGTACATAGTGATACGATTAAATATGTAATTTGTGATAGCTTTGTATATAGACGTGTAAATAATTGTATTAATTTAGCAGTGCAGATAAAGATATTTATCTCCATTTTGTACTTAATTGTTTAAGTCATTATTCTTGATGTGTCCATTTTCATCGATTTCCCATTGTGTACAATAACTTTTATAACAATTGTTTTATGTAAATTCTTAGTTCCTTACAGATATGGGTACCTATTCAGTTATCTTCAAGTCCTTTGTATAATTGTTTAGGAGTTCCATAATAAATGAATTATGTTTACATTGCTAATTGTAAAGTTAATATATATACATTTATATATTTTCTGATTTAGAACACCAATACTTAATGAAAACATTGTACAAAGATGAGCAATATAGATACTAATTTCAAATACTATATAATAGTAATAAATTCGTTAATTTTTTTCGAGACATTGTTATAGAATATTAGTTGTATTTATATAGAACTGTTCAACATAATATATCGTGTGCTAAAAACATTTTATCTACAATTTAAATAGATACAGTACAATAGCTCTACAGGCAAACCAGTCGCTCTGATGGAAGGGGTACAAATGTATGTATTTTATTCGCTATTTTTGTAGATTGATTTCACGAGACTTGAGTATAGTAGAAAATTTTGTTTGATAGATGTCCTGGGATTAATATTTTTGTACTTAGTAAATATATAAAGTGTACTAGCAAAAATGAATTATATTATGTACCATTTCAATCTACTTTGTAATGTTTCATAAAATGCCATGTTATACATAAACCTCATGATGATATATTCGCATTACGTAATTTCACAACTGCCATACATAATATCTATTCAGTCGATGATATCCACAGTCATAATGATAGAATAAGGCTATTTATACATACTTACCTACTACTTTAAAACTTTTGTTATGAAACTTATTTAAATATATAATGCATTAAAACAAACGACAAATAAACAACTTAAAAACATTTACTGGATTTTTAATTGATAAATAATTTAATATTAAAATAATACAATAAAGTCTTGACATATTATAATTATAATATAACGTGCACTAAGGTACACGTAACTAAGGTCCAAAGTGGCGTAGTACACCAGGACCCACAATGTTAGGGGGCCTACGGAGCCATTGGTTGTTGATCACTCGGTCAGGCAATACCTGACCTTTTTAAATAATCCGATAGAACCACAATCAATTCCGATTGAATTCTATTCAAAGCCAATGGGAGTCCGTCAAACACGCTTACCATTCTGATGGATAATGAATGAAAATTAATTGATCGAAGTTTAATAATCGGAATCATTAGAACTTTTCAAACTGTCCTCGTAAAGAGACGAGAAAGACGTGCATCACTGCTGAATCGAGTTACAGGTGTATGACTACTGAATGTTTAGAGATATGATAGAAATCTCTCCATTTTGTTTATAGGCATTGCACAAACCTTTAAAGTTTACCCAAAAAATCTTTAGGCTCACCGGAATTTTATTTTTAACCGCAAGGTGACGGGTGCCCAATTTCCCCTTCGCTACGGGCCTTTGACTACTTAACTACGAAATTGACAGTCATTTATAATTTCTATTTCATATGAAAGAGTGATAATTAAACCTAAACACATAAATATACATTATATGTACGTAATCGTTAATGAAATTGTTACGCAATTCAAACAATACATACCCAAACCCATAGTACGAAATACATAATAAACACTCAATACTGTCAGTCTAATAATAAAACAGTTAATGAAGACTTTAGATATTCAGCAGACCGTAAAACTAGCATGCAACCGCAATGTAAGAGTATTTCGAAGGGTCTTGGTTACAATGGAAACGCTCAAATCAAGGGTCGTTGTTCATTTTCGATTAAGTAACGACGAAAATGAGCCTAAGTAATCGAAAATGTTTTATTACACAGCGAATACAAAATTTATAGAAATGTGTGTGAATCAAGTTCCGTAGTTAAATTAATTAAATCTTTAAAAGTGGTCAGCTCACGTGGGCTGATTAAAATTGAGATTCGAACTAGAAATTCAAAAGTTTACGAAGAGTGAAAATAGTGGATTAGATATCACTGTAGTCTAAAGCATTGTTTCTCAACCATTTTTATGTCACGACCAACGAAAAATCTAAAAAGTTAGGTATAAAGTCTTGCGACCCCTTCACTATGAAATTATAATTATGATAATATTTTAATTACTAGTTTATTTATACGTTTAATTTAAATTTTTAAGGCACTCTCAGGCGATAAAACGCAAAACCGCGCATTACAAATATAAATTATCGCGCGTGTAAATCGCGCCCACCTCTCTGAGGGTCTAAATTTACTGTCTAGGTGAAGTTTTAACCTGTGTTGTACTTGCACGAACTTGTCAAATTCGCCGCTCGTGCATTTCGTGACACGTGTGGACAGGTTCGTACATGTTAAATGCCTGAGTTATAAAAACAAAAGGACGTGAGACAGAGTATCATTGTCATTTACATTTTTAGGGAAGTAGCACAGGGAAACAAGTACATACAACAACGATCTTATCCCACTCATCCAGTGTTTAATTTTTCTAATTAACGGTTTAAAAAATTAAATTAAAATGGACAAATTTGTGACAAAACAAAATGTGCCTTCAACGTTCGGTGAAACGGTGAAGAAAAAGACCAAGTTATACAACGACACATATTTAAAATATGGATTTATTACATTGGATGACAAGCTACAATGTGTTGTTTGTTTGCAAGTCCTATCTGCGGATAGCATGAAGCCTTCAAAATTACACCGGCATCTGGAAACAAGACACCCGTCTTTACAAAGCAAACCGTTAGAATTCTTCGAGCGTAAGTCACTTGTTCTGAAAAATCAACAAATTGCTATAAAAAGAATCCAGCCGTAATGAGACTGCAGCACTCCATGCATCACGAGGGAATCTAAGCCCCATACTATTGTGGAAAGACTCATTTGACCCGCTGTCATTGATATGGTCAATATTATGATAAGTCCGGAAGAAGCTAAAAAATTAAAATCTATACCTTTTTCAAATGATACAAAATCTAGACGTGTTAATGAAATGGCCATCGATATTCACAGTCAAAAAATAATTGAAAAAGTTAAATGAAGTGAATTTTTTGCCATTCAGTTTGACGAATCAACAGACGTGTCGAACTTGGCGCAATTTTTATATTTTGTTCGATATGAATGCGAGGATTCTGTTAAAGAAAATATGCTTTTTTGCAAATCAATTCCTGGTTGAGCATCTGGCGAAGGACTTTTTAACATATTCATTGAAGTAACACAAAACGAAAACTTGGACTGCAATAACTGCATTGCGGTGTATACTGATGGCGTGAAAGCAATAACGGGGAAGAACAGTGACGTGATAGTCAAATTAAAAGACATTATGCCGCATGTAAAATGGACGTACGGCTTTCTTCACAGACATGGGCTTACCGCAAAAAATATGCCAAACGATTTACAAAATGTTTTTTCACAAGCTTAAAAAGTTATTATCATTAAAATTGTTAATTTTATTAAAAGCCGACCGTTGCAAACTAGATTCCTTTCCACACACCGTGAAGAAATGGGTGTCAAGAACAATTCACTGCTTTTCCATACTGAAGTGAGATGGCTGTCGCGAGGAAAAGTTGTAACGAGGCTTTTCGAATTGCGAGATGAATTAAAAATAAATACTCTTTATTACTGTTGGCTTACTTGAGTGACATATTTTCGCATTTGAATGACTTGAATACGAGTTCACAAGACCATAACGAAAACATTTTGCTTATGACAGATAAAGTCAATGCCTTTATCAAAAAGCTTAGTATTTGGATTATACGCCTTGAAAAACTAAATTTTGATGCATTTACTGCAACTTCTGATTATATTGGGTCTTTACATATGAAATTGGCGTTTTGTACGGGAGGAATATAAAGTCAAATTTTTTTTTGTAAAGTATATTTAATTAATCAAAGTATGCACCGTTGTTATCTATGCACTTTTGCCATCTCATAGGTAGTTCATTGATCCCTTTACTAAAAAAACCATGGGGGCGAGAATCAATAAACTCTTTGAAGGCGGTTTGGACTGCCACATCGGAGTTAAATTTTTTTCCTTGTAAGAAGTTGTCCAAATTCCGGAAAAAATGGTAATCTGTTGGAACAAGGTCCGGGGAGTACGGTGGATGTCGCAGACATTCCAATTGTAGCTCATTTAACTTAGTGGTTGTTTGTTGTGCAGTGTGTGGTCTTGCGTTGTCGTGAAGCAGCAGTGGCCTAGAGCGATTGACCAATCTCGGTTGTTTAGCAGCTAGTTCTTCCTTCATGGTTTGCAGTTGATGACAATAGATATCTGCCGTAATCGTTTGGCCAGATTTTAGAAAGCTGTAGTGAACGACACCGGCGCTAGTCCACCAAACACTCACAAGTAACTTTTTCTGAGTCAATTTTAGTTTGGCTGGGTCTCCAGGGTTCAGCCATTGCGACGAGCGCTTCCGATTATCGTACAGTATCCACTTTTCATCACAAGTAATGATTCGATTGAAAATCTCTTCATTATTGTGTCGGTTGCGCAAAGTAACACAGCAGTCGACGCGTGTTTGCAAGTTCGATTAACTCAATTCATGAGGTACTCATCGTTCAAGTTTTTTTACTTTCCCGATTTGCTTCAAGTGGATTAATACAGTTTTGTCACTTACCCCGAAGCCTGCAGCTATCTCTGAAGTGCTTTGTGATGGATCCGCTTCCACAATAGCCTTTAATTCTTTATTTTCCACTTTGGTCTTCGGCCGTCCACGGGGTTGATTCTGAAGGTCGAAATTTCCAGAACGAAAACGTTGAAACCAAAAACTTACCGTGCTTTATTTTGCGACACCAGCGCCGTACACATCATTAATCCTTCGAGCTGTTTCTGCAGCACTGGTGCCATGGTAGAACTCGTACTCGTAAATATACCGATATTTCCGGTTTTCCATTGTGCGGTAATAAGCGACGCCAAAGAAAAAAATAATGAGGAAAAAAACAAATGAATGACTGTTTTCAAAACTCAAATGTACCAACTAAATGAATTTGTAAATTTGAATTTGGAATTCTTAACCAAAGAGGAGATATTTCAGATCAAAGTGGTCAGTACGACAAAACGCTAATTTCATATGTAAGGACCCAATATTAACAAAAATGCGAATTTAGAAAATTCAATTATTGACCGCCTGTTGGAGAGCATGAAAACTCATTTAGGTGAATTAATGATTCAGTTACTGTAATATTTTCCAGCTGACAACAACGATTTTTCGAAAAGATGGGTTCTCATTCCGTTTGATGAAAATGTTGTTGCAGCTACCAAGTTACGAACTGAAACTCACAATAAACTCATTGAACTATCGGCTGATAAAACTTTACAACTGGAATTTTGATCTCAAGATTTAGATAAATTTTGGCTTGCACGACGACATGAGTACGGAAGCCTAGTAACGGAAGATTTGAAAACATTGATATCCTTTCAGTCAGGTAAGAAGTAGCTATACCTGTGGGAAAAAGGTTTCTCGTCTATGGTGACTTTGAAAACTAAATACAGAAATCGTTTGTTATCACTCGAAAATAATTTACTTACGAGTTTTGCAAAGATGATCCACGTATAGAAATACTTTTAAGTCAGAAACAAAGCCAACCATCGCTTTAATTAATTAATGTTCATGATTAATCATCTTAATTAAACAAAGTAAGAAATAAGTTTATTTTTTCATGTTGTTGTTACATGATAATATTTAATTTTGTAACACTACACTAAAATTCATTCCTTTAATAAACGAATCTTTTGTATTTAGGTCTTATTCTTTTTAACAGACTGGGACCCCTTTTAATAACAAATCCGACCCCCCCAAGGGTCGCGACTTCCAGGTTGAGAAACTAGGGTCTAGAGTGAAATCACTACTAGTCTACTAAATACTGTTTACATAAAGCTATGTGGAAGATTAGTGTCTAGACTTGAAGTTATGAAGATACACAAATACAATGACTGTTCATCGTTTAGTTATATATTACATAAACGGCGACTACGCTGACAATCAATCAGATCACAACACGTCGTCTCGCGCTCTGTAAGTTTTTCATTATATAGTTGCTCAAAACGTTACCTAGGAGGTTATTGTTATGCGTGCGAATATTTTAAAAGTGCCTTAATTTTTATTTTTATAAAATCAATCACTGAACGGTGATTAGGTATACAGTATGTATTCGTTTAAAAACAAGGTTGTCAAAATTGTCTCACATAAAACAGAAATTTTTGAACATTTGTATATTTATACCTACTCACACATAAATTTATGCATACCTGTGTACACAATAAATAAAACACTTTGTTTGTTGATATGTACTGACCTTTTAAGAGATATATTGCCTTACTTCTTCAAAACGGCTGTAAGCTCAGTGAAGTTTGTTAATGTTAACATTATGAAAAATTTAAATTGAATTAGTAATAAAAAAGAATGAAAATATTTATCTTAAAAAGTAAATCATTCAATATTAATTCGTGTTAAGTAATGCATTAAATGTAGTAATACGAAGTGAGTGGATTATCTGTCAGTTAATAACAATTAAACACTCATAATAAATCGATTTGCGATAAAATGGAACCTATTGATGTTTCCTGTAATGAATTTCGGCAACAAGTTGATTATGATAAAGTCATTTTGTTCGCGCACTGAGGCCGGTGACATTCATTTGACAACGGACACGAGGGAAAAATATATTGTGCTGCCTTTTTCGTTATGAGAGTGAGATTTCAATGAATGAATATTTTAGTACTTTTTGTAGTATACCTACATAGGCGTAACTAACATGTTAACATAATGCACTTATTATAAACGTTTTAAAAACTGCAGACATCTTGTCCGTATTACGAAATGAGGGAAATAAATTCAAATAAAATGTAGACAGATATGCGAGTGATTTGAGGGATGTCATATGAAGCAAATACTACTCTGTCAAGAAAGTACCAGGAAAATATCAATAATACACGAAATGTTAATTGTTCATCTACATTTATTTTATCACCTTCAAAGTATGCTCCTTCAGAAACGATACACTTACGCCAACGAATAATCCAATCATCAAAACATTTTTTAAACGCTTTTTCCGGAATTGAGTTCAGTTGTTCGCCGCGAATTCTCCTTTATGTTTTCTACCGAATGAAAACGGGTGCCACGAAGTGGTAATTTGAGTTTAGGAAAAAGAAAGAAGTGGGCTGGAGCCATATCTGGTGAATAAGGTGGTTGCTCGATGGTATTTGTTGAGTTTTTGGTCAAAAATTCGTTCACAATGATGGCCTTGTGCGAAGGCGCATTATCGTGGTGCATTATCCAAGAATTTTCTTTCCACAAATCTGGCCTTTTTCGTCGAATTTGCTCTCTTAAACGTCGCATAACGCCCAAATAATATTCTTTATTTACCGTTTGACCTTCCGGCAAGAATTCCGAGTGCACAACACCGCGATAGTTAAAGAAAACAGTCAACATGACTTTGACTTTTGATCGACTTTGGCGTGGTTTTTTCGGTTTCGGTTCAGTTGGAAGGCGCTACTCTGAAGCTTGTTGACTAGTTTGCATTCAAACTCGTAAACCCACGTCTCGTCACCAGTGCATTTCATGCGTTTCATGAATGTTGGGTCGGAATTGACTCGTTCTAGCATGTCCTCGGCGACTCTTATGCGATTGTGTTTTTGAAGAAAATTCAGGTCTTTTGCGACTAACCGAGCGGCAACGTGTTTCATACTCAAGTGATTATTTAAAATGGTACGGATCGACTCGTGAGACACAGAAATTTCGGCGGCTATCTCTCTCAAACTTGAATAAGCGTTTTCAGTCACTATTTCCTTCACTTTTGCGATGTTAACTTCAGTTGCAGACGTTGATGGCCTACCAGAGCGAGGCAAATCTTCCATCACATCTCGACGGCTTTTGAACGCTTTGTACCACTCATAAGCACGTGTTTTTGATAAAGTCGATTCACCGTAAGCCTTAACATTTTCTGTGACTCCGAACACGAAATTCCATTGGCGATGCAAAATTTAAGACAAACTCTTTGTTCCATGTTTTTGTCCATTATGAAATTCGCAATATACACTAGAATGATGTTACTAAAAACAGCAGTGTATTTAATATAAATAACAGATGCAACTCAAACTCCGCGCCAAAATGGAAAACAGTTGTGCCAATCTAATAACAACAAAAAAAACAAAAAATTGAATTTGGAACCATAAACTCTAGGTTCCCAAACTTATTTTGTCTACTGAGTCGAGAGCTCATGCAGTCGTTGTCTAAGATGCCTCCTAGCTAAATGAAATTACAAATCACCCCCCAGGCCTCTACACAACGCCCCCATTTTTTTTCTGTGTCTCTTACCGGCCCCCTTTAGGCCTGCAGCGCCCACAGGGGGGCGTTATCGCCCACTTTGGGAATGGGTGCCATAAACAAATCATTCATTCCCGATACTTTCTTGACTGAATGTACATACGTCATACATACATATTCGTCCTCTCTGACTACCCCGTTAGAGTTAAAGCATGAGGATATGACGCAAATGTTATATCAAGTATTTTTATTTCTCTCATCTCATACAAAAATGAAATATCTAACTGGATGTTCGTGACTACCTGTAGTTTTACTGGACCAGCTCTTATGCAGTTTTCATAATTGAGCAGGATTTTTGTCAAGGAAATATTTTCTTATATATTTGTATCTACATAATAAATACAACGTTGAAATTTTTCGTCCCTAAAAGAAACCAGTTTACAGGCAGTGTGCATTCACAACTTTCATTATTACTAGGAGCCAACTGGCTATGCCTGTGCCTGTGCTGACGTCCAGTGAGGATTGGTATTTCTAAGAGCTGGTAGATTGTAGTCTGCTACCTGCTTTCTGCAAGAGTACGTCGAAAAAGACGACATGCGAGTACAGAAAGTTCTAAAAGTTATAAGTTTATAAACAATAAGAAAATAAATGGATCTAAAGAAATCTCTCTCGAATTTTCCTGTACGTTTAAGCACTTTTCTTCTTAATATTGACTTATCTATAATTTTCAAGAATTCTTACTAAAATTTCCAAGCATTTTTATCCATGGGCAATAGCTAGTTTTGATAATAAAAACATCACATCGTTATGGTAAAGTATTGAAATATAAAAGAGTAAGACGACGAAAACAAAAGTACCTATACACATTATACATTAACGATTTCAGTATTTGACGTTTTTTCGCAGACATTAGGAACATAATATACTTGTATGTTATTATTATTCTCCGTTTTTTTCATTAACTGTATTCAGTAACGAAAATATCAACTTTATATTCTATTATTAGTAAAATAAATAAAGACACCTCAGTTCACGAAATTGTATGTTCAAAAATGAATATAGACACGACGAGTACAAATATCATACGTTACTTATTTTTATAAACGAATAATACATATTTACGTACCTATGACACTTGTGTCAAATCGAGATTCTTGTCTTCAAAATTCAGTTAAAAGATGCAAGCGATTTTACGCGCAATTAAATATTTTACGATTAAATAATAATTATATCCTTTAATAATTATATATAAACCTATATCCTTTGTTTTGATAAAAATTTAATTATTCAATTAAATTTTTAGCAACACCGGATTAGGTCTTCGAAGTTTTATTTCTAAAACAGTTTTAGGTAAATTTATGTACTATGTTCATAATGTATGGTATGGTGTTTGGAGGCACGTTATTGACATTATATTATCAAAATCTCGGATTGGACATACGACATATTTTTGTAATTTTTTGTATTATAAATTAGCTATCTGCTAAAACTTATTACTTATTTTTATTCGCATGATAATAAATTAACAAAATGTAATAGCTGTCTTAATATATTCGTTATAGCCAGGGTAAAATCTTTAATGTCTTACGTGTAATAACATGTAAGACATTAAAGAAAAGAAATAAGACATACTTAACGGTTTTCTTTGAAACATTACGAGGACCTACATAATATGTATGACGTATGACCTACAACTCTTCTTCTGCCGTCCAGTCCCTTTTGCACTTACTCATTACTCTATCTACTACGAAGGGGAGCACACACCAGGGACTCATTCTCCGTCCTGGCTACGACCAGTGTTACCTCCGCAGATCTATAATGGAGATAAATGAATGTCAAAGCACTCAAATTGCCCCGCGTCGCGTCGGTTGGGCTCAAAAGTAAAATTGCACGGGTTGCCCCCGTGTAAATGGAGTAAACGTGTAGAGCATTTATTTCACAATTAGTCTTCGTTTAAATGTTCCATTTATTTGCGAGTTTGAAATCGTAGTCATGGATATTAATAACATTTAAGCAAAAGAGTTATTATAGTAATAATTATGTTCAAATATATTAAATTATACAAATTGTAAAGGTTTGTTAAACGCACTAAGAAGGTTAAGTCGCAACTTTTTCAAGATGAAAAAATTGCAATGAATAAACCTTTGTACCTTTGAATTTCAAAATGAAACCATTACAAACATAGCGCATATATATACGAAAATATATGTACACATATAAAAACTAATTATCGTAATTATTTATCTTATATTATATTCATATGGTAATTATTATACATATATACATGACGTTACGCCACATCCCCTTCGGGGTGGACTGACCGTAAATACATAAAACATCACATATTGAATTCATTTTTAGCACTAACAGGTTGCTTCCTAATTGCTTATACAAGTTTCTTACCATGAAGTTTCCTTTAGAACTGGGCAAGTAGATAACCACACTATTTTTCTATCATTACTCTCAATTAAGCATGGAAGTAGTTTTAGGATATGGAATAAAACACGTTAAATGGACGTGATGTAAATCACCAAAAGGGCCATAAAGTTTTCTTGTCCTGGGTTTACTTACCCAAAAGCTATCAATGAAAAATATACTAGAAACACGCGCCTTGCCCTACAGCTAGGGGCGGAAAATCGAGTGATAAATGTTTTTTAGATTCGTGACGTCCGACCGTTTGGTTTAAATCTGAAAACGGATGGATGGACAGTTTCAATGGTTTTTGTAAAGGAGTGAAACTGGGACATAAATTTTGGGAGCTTCTGTTTAGCTAATACTGCGAGCGGTACCGATTTTTCGGAACATGTTTTCCATTCGACGAGCAGTCTATTGGCTCTTAATTTATTTGTCTACGCCGCATTCGGCTTGACAATTCAGTGTACTGGTTCTCTATCACATTTTTGGAAAAATTCCCGTTTTACTTGAAATAGTGAAACTTATTTCTACTTTGAAAATATTTGTACAATTATTTTAAAATTGCTTGTAGCTATATAAAACTGCAGACAAACATAACGCCCATGAAGTTTTTCTTTCGCATTTTTATATAAAATGCGAAAGAAAAACTCATAAACTCGCTGTTAACATGTCGTATATAATGTGTAACTCTATGAATGTAATAACCAAAGAAAGATGTGAACAACAATAAACTCTCAATAAAACTCAACCAATCAAAACACGCAGCACGTAAAAGGGCTTCAATGTGAAAAAATAAAGACCTTTTATCCTCGTCCTGAAAGGAGGCTGAAACGGCACTGTTACATCTGGGGTGGTAAGATTTATTTCACGACAGCCGTTATAGTACCAAAGGGACGATCGGGGGAATGCAACTTGCAGCTCGGGAATGGGAAGTCCCTTTCTTATTTCGGTGTCATAAAACCACAGATCAGTAGATTACGGTTGATTTTCTACGGGATTATGTGTGGGAATTGGGAGGTATAAGGTACAGATTCTATTTACAGTTTATTATTTTTTAATTTATAAAATATGGTTTTTGATTTATAAGGAACAGAGACAGAAGAGGCTCTTTGTGAACGTCAGTCAACATTTTAACACAGAAAGACCCGACAATATGACTTATTTTATCCATTTCCAGTCAATGGAAGTTGCATAATTAGACTAGCAACCAGCCATTGAGTGATGTGAATAAAACGTCAGCATATGCTTTTACTTACATTTTTAAAGCCAAACCTGAGTTTCATCTGAATATACTTTAGCAAAAACTTATATTAAAAGCTTATTTTATTTTTACTTAAGCAAATGTTAGCCAAATCTAGCTATTGCTAAAAGTGTTAACAAAAACTAAATGGTATCAGTAAAAGATTATTCACTTTAATGCAAGCAATTGCTAGGAGTAAGAGCTTATAATACTAACAATTGCTAATGCTAATACCCTGTCATCAACACTACACTAGAACAACACAACACTACACTACACAACACTGGAAGGAATTGCTTTTGTTTTATTCACATCATCAGTACGAGTAAATACTCTTTGGCAAAGTAGAATAAGTTCAATTTTGCTAAAGAGTACTTGCTCGTATTATCTAGATACAGACTTATATTAGAGGCACTTTTATTACATTGATCACTTATCAAACGTTTGTAAAGTTACTGCTTTTATTACTAATAGTTACTAAGCTGTAAATATCAAACATTTGTTAAACATTAATTTGGTTTGCAGGCGGAATTCATAATTTTGTATTAGGTATGTATACTCGTAATATGAATATATAATTATTAGTAGACTGAATTTCAGAATGTACTCCCAATAATATAGAGGAGAACGTGTAAATAAATTTTATAGTACAAGATAAAACCCATTACGAGTGGTTTACGAGTGGCACTCCCCTAATGATGTGAGCGTTATGCAAGGGTGTCTCGTTCTGTCTGTAGACTATTATATAATGTAGTTATAGATAAAATATATTCACGGAACCTCACAAATTGGTATTAACTCTAAATGTCCACATAAGAAAATATTTTATTTTATATTTTGGTAATAATATTTAAAATTGTATGTATTAAAATGTATGAAAGCAGTAGTTGTATTGCAGTATTAGATAAATACACATCAAGGTAAGTGCATTAATAAAAAAAAATAAGTCGATTAGCTTGTTGATGCGTAATTACTGTATAAGTTTTCAGTGGAAAGTTCTAGGTTCAGCTACCGACCAGATCAGTTTCTTAACAAAATTTTCTAAAGTGCTTTGGCGTCTGGATGTTGCTGGGTGCTTCCCAAGTCCGTTGTATGCAATCAGTGCAATCAGTACAACCAGTGCATCGTCAGTGCAAGCTTTGTACCTACCGTATATGGTTTAGAGCAGCGGTTCTCAAACTTTTATGGCAACGGAACCCTTTTAGAATACCTAAATATTTTACGGAACTCTGAAATGAAAAAGTTCTGGATTTATGTTTATTCTATTTGTTATAAAGTACTGTACTGATGTCATTGTAAAATGAAATTCTTTCCTTTTAATGTGAGGTATGAAATTGTTTCTATTCTTCACCTCATTTTCGGCTATTACGTGATTCAGATAATATAAAATCTTATAGTTTATTATAGTATATTAGTTAAAAATGTTAAGAAAGTAGGCCTTAGAAATTTCATGAAATTACGTTCAGAATGTTCCTATAATGATTTTGACGTTCTTTTGGTATTATTATGATGATATTGGATATTTTTTTATGTTATTTAACATTATTTTGACAGAGCCCTCGCAGAGGACTTACAGAGCAACGGGACTCCGCGAAGCACACTTTGAGTATGACTGGTCTAAAGTATCAAATTATAAAAAGTACGGGTTCGATTCGTTCGCGGACGATTCTGTACGATTTTTATGAAATTCTGGAAATTTATAAGATCTAGAATTTAGCGTTATATATTTCCTGTAAATAAGTAATGTGTTATTTTCATTATCTGAAGTTTTGAAAATTGTCGGTAATAACTATTGGTAGCTTCAGAGATACTACTACTGGTAATTTGTAAGGAATGGTCAATGAGTCGAATACCAACTTCATCCGTTTTTTAATTCTTCTATGATTTTTTGAAATATTATATACACATAACACATTACACATATAATATATGTGTGTTAACAAGATATATTACCCTGCTAAATTACAAATTTTTTGTGACAGTTTCTAAGAAAATCGACTGTAACAGGCGGATAGACAGACGCGAAAGCGATCTGATAAAGGTTCTATTGTTTCTTATTCCTTTTGACATACGGAACTCCACAAATGATGAAGAACATAAGAGGGATCGGATATTCATATTTCTCTGTACAATAATTCTTCTTTACGTGTGGATAGGAATGACATATTTCCATCATTTATGAGGCAAATAACGTCAAGTAATTCCAAGAATAAAAGCTCTTTAGTAGGTATCTGCAACGAAAAGAAAGGATAGTTCTTCAAACATTCTAGAGGTATAGCTTTGCATTTATTTTATATTATACCATATAGAATATAAAATATAGATCTGTCCGATGTCCAATATAAATAAAACATTAATTTCTGTCAAGAAGCAACATTTAACGAAATGACGTAAATAGAAAGAAACATTAATTAACCTTTTTAACTCTATGTTGAAAGAACAGAAAAAATGAAAGCGTGTTTTTTAAGCTTTCAACGTTGGATCAGACGGATTTTAGACAGAAGTTTGCTTAGCTTTTGATAGCACAGTTTTTTGTACAGAGGCTAAGAGCGAGATTTACTTTAAAAGTTAGAAAGCTAAAATATTTTGTTTCTGAGAATATTGAAATTTATATTGAAATCCATTCATTAGGTTTTTAGTAAGCTTTCAAGTTTCAAGCACACGCAGACATAATATAAACATTATGAAATATTTGTTTTAGATTAGAGGAATCCCGAAAAGCTTTTAAAAATATTTTAAATAATATTACAATGGAAATTTGTAGGTTTTGTAATAAATTGATTTTAAAATAAAGCACCACGAAGCGAAAGTGTGTAAGGAGATTGATGAGATTAGAGGAAGGAAAGGAAGTGTGTAGTGACCATGATACTCGGCGTCCTCTCTGACTACCCCGTTAGCGAAACAGCGAGAAGATAATTTGTACGTATGTATGTATATAAAAAATACTAATATTTTGACAATAAATCCATTTTCAGGGCTCCATACCCAAAATGGCTAAAATAGAACTTCATAGCTTTATCTGTTCATCTGTCTGTCTCTCCGTTTGTATATTTGTATGTCTCAGTCAATTTTTAAAGTCAACTTTTACACTTATGATCTGAAAATTGCTAAATGCTATGTGTAGAGATGTAACCCAAAACCAGAAATGTAAAAATAAAAGTAATGAGTTTTTTGGTCTTCTTTATTCAATTTCCCTTTCAATTTCTTAAAAACCTTAAGTTAATTTATTAAATTAACGTATAATTCATTATGTACTAGCAACCCACCCTGGTTTTGCACGGGTAGTATTTTTTTGAAAATAAAATACAGTCCACGTTGCTCGCTGCTAATGTAGCTTTCTATATATCTTTGACGACCTCCATGGCGTAACGGCTTAGCGCGCCGGAAAGTAAACGGGGGTTGCGGGTTCGATTCCCGTCCCGAGTCTGGGTGTTTATGTATAATATGCATATATTTACAAAAGAAAAGCATATAAATAGTATATCAGTTGTCTAGTACCCATAACACAAGCGCTATGCAGCTTACTTTGGGACTAGATGGCGCTGTGTGAAATGTCTGAGTATATTATTATTATTATTATAGGTAAAATGATTTTTGAAATCGGCAGAGTAGTTTTTGAATTTATCCATTACGTACAAATAAACAAAGTTTACCCCTATATAATATTAGTATAGTAGTTCATGTATGTTTGAAGCGCTCTTAGTCGGCTATAATACAATTAGTAACAGCTTGTAATATATTTCTTGTTTCTAGTTTGCAGTATTCTTATTACATGATAGACATTCCACGGTATAGAAAAAGAGCGGATTGTTTTAGCCTAAACACAAAGAACGTAATAAAATGTACATAATATTTCGGATTCTGTTGAAGATAATTATATTGCGGTAGGAAAAAGGCGAAAAAAACACAGTCTACCTTTGCGCCTCGAAAAAATAGCATGAATTAAATGCTCCAGCAACAAATTTATCTTTTTCCACCATCAGCATACTAATGGGGGTTTCTCTGCGTCTAGTCTCCAGGGTGGCCGTGCATCAATAAAATTAACATGTAATCCACTTACAGTAACAAAAAATTACAAGCGAATTTTTAAATATTTACGACTCCCGAAATAAAAGAATTTTTATTTTACATATTGTTAGCTCGTTTTAAAGTTTCGTAACTGAAAATAATTTAGTTTTTCCTTTCGTTTTTCACTAAGTATCGGTAAGGTTTGATTACGGATTTTTATCCGTAATCAAAAATGAAATCAAAATGTAAATGGGTAATTGACAGTGGTAAAAAACAGCTTTGATTACTATTAGTATTAAGAAGACTTAAGAAATGTGAAATTTTACAGACAGGTTTCTTACATTAAAGTGTAGGCAGGAGGGTTTTTTGGCAAATCAAACCCTTAGAGGCTCAAAAGGGGCATAAAAGTAAAAATAAAATAGCATTTAAGAACTCGAAATTTTGTGTACACTAACTACCAACATTTTAACGTTTAGTTTTCCGATTTTTACAAACCAAAAGAGCCAAATTTTATAAAAAAATTTAAAAGCGTTTAATACCTCAAAACTTTGTGTAAATAAACTATCGAATAAACAACGAAACATCTATTTAACTGAAAAATGAACCCTTGAAGGGAAAACAAATGAAAGTTAAATTAAAAATGACAAACAAGCTTTTATGAAAACTAAATTGAAATCTGAACTGATAAGTAAAAAGTGATTGCCAGTAAAATTCATCATAATACCTAGGTTCAGAATAGCCCCTGCTTCGCTAATACATCATATAGGCGTACGTAGGTACGTAAGTTCTAAGGACATACCTAATACCTATGTGTGTAAATGTAGACCATTTTAAAATATTAAATACAAAAATGCATTTTAAAGGCTCGATGCACAGAAGTATTAGTAAACCTCGTAACAGATAGCGCCTCAATTTTTAAATGTACTATTTAATTTTTTGCATATAAGTCGTTAAAAATAAACAAAGTTATTAAAAAATGTTCATTTACTATATTTTTTCGTTTAATGGTCAATACAGGAGTATGTTTGTAAATATGTACTGATCGTGATGACGATTTATTCATTATATTTGTACTATTTATTTTCAATTAAAACAACTTTAAACACTAGTGATTTTCTTCTTTAAGAATACAAAAATCAGATGAGTTGTATTATCTGCAGATATTATTATAAAATTAGTTTTTAACCATAGTTAAAAGTATAGTGTAGTACAAACAATTATTTTTATGAAAGCAAAAGTATATTTCATGGTTAATAAGCCTTGCGGCTTATTCAATTTATATCTGACAGTTATACGACTAGGTACAAAATCTTATTACTTTCCCGGGTGAATTCAAACTGTATGACTGACGTTTGCATTATACAAAATGCATTTTAATTCTGAATTAGACGTTCCACAGATAGATACTAATGTCAGATGCAATAATGCAGGAACTTTCTTAATGAGTTTCACCTCAGCTGAAGCCACAAATTGTATTATAATGTTAATATCATGATTCCGCGGGGCTTGCTCCGCGGGTAACAATTTTGTGTGCTTCTTAGGGTGGCTGGGCGTCTATTATCCTCATTTCAATAAGAAATAAATTACGATTTCTTATTACGTTTTCCATTATAGGGGAAAATTCATCAAGTTTCATTCACTGGCGCGTGTTATCACAGATTTAATGAATACATTTTGATAGATGATTCATGTTGGAAAAATTGTATTATATACTTGCAATAATTTTCTTTCCATCCAACCATGGCTGCAAAAGTACACTACGTGATATTTTTGCTCGCGACTTTACTTACGTCGGACATTCCTGAAGTATTTGTGAAATACTGATATTACATATTACATAGGTACGCTATCCATCATATCAAAATTGTATAAGTAGAATCCTTAGATTATGATGTGACACTAAACATTGGAATGATTTCGTGTTGGTATAAGGCCGGCAACGCGCCCGTGATTCCCCGGACGTTGCGGGTGTCCATGGGCGGCGGTGATCACTTTCCATCAGGTGACACACTTGCTCGTTTGCCCCCTCCGATATAAAAAAAAAAGTTCTTCACCGATTGCTTTGAAGTTTTGACACAACGTTGTATTCGAAGACGCGCGTGTTTAATACATCTACTGAGCCACAGCAACGGGTGGCCGGGTAGAGCTAGAAGTATCTAGATAAAAGTTATCTTTTTCATTACATCTATTCGAAAAACGATGATGGGTCCCATATAAGTGCAACCAAAATAGGTAAATTCTCTTAAAGATTTTCATACAGGGCAAAATGAAAATAAAAATATTGTATGAAAAATGTTACTGGCTGATGATTACCTGGGTGGCGGTCTTTGCGGTGGTAATTGCGCGCCAGAAAAAAAAAGAAATTATTAAATTAACGTATATTGAAAACCTTTTTCCATATATTTTTCTCATAGAGGGGAATGAAACGTAGAATGTATCACTCGGTAGTAAAATTAATTTTTTAGGTCGGGCGCCGTACATTGAATTCCTCGGTGCTCGGATTCTACTCTAAAATCCTTCGCTCCGCTTTGGACTCAAAATAACGCTTCACTGTAAGAATGTTGTTTTACTCCCTTGTTATACAATCTACTATTTTTATCGGTATCTCACAAAGAATATATGTATATATATATTTATTAATATTATATGATATACCGAAATGTATGTATGGTGAAAACTGTCGCTTTCAAATCAAATTAGGATAAACGCAAGTAAAAATATTAAGCGTTCTTCTATGTTCTTCCAGTCTTATCTAAAGTCGAATCTAAATTTTCTTCCAGTCATTAGAGTCGTATTTAAAACTTGAACCTTATGTGAAGTAATAAGTTGTTTTAAATCTTTTAGAGGCTCTGTATTGTGAACATTATCAAAATAATTGGTCTACTTAAGACAAGCAGAACATAAATCAATAGAATTGTTACAAGTTTCGTTTGACAGCAAACATACAATTAAAATCCGATAACTTTATCATAGGGATGACATTTCTAAATCTATCAGTGTGAAGTTCCGTAATAATAATTTACTATTACATTTTACATCATCGACAATAATAAATCAAGCAATCCCATAACAGTAAACTATTGCTCACAATGTCAAAAAAGGCGAAAATTATTACCATTTTTGGGCTCTATCAGACCTACAGGAATTTTTTGTAAATTTCATCTGAGAACTCTTACCATTAGTGAATGTTAATCAATCTACATATTAAGGTAAAGCACAATGAGATTAATTATTTTCACATTATAAGTTTAATTTTAGGGTACAAACAACTAAATACTATTAGTTTGTAAAGCGAAAATTTCTAAATGAGTTTGCAGATGTCGTAGATTGCAAGCATACTAGCAGAATAGAAGCAGCTAGCTACGGGACAGTAGAGGAGATTTATAATCTGTAGTTAATGTCCGCCAACAATGAGATACAATTTAACTTCTCTGCAGCTATATTTACAAAACAACGGCGTGGCGTACCGACTGTGTATTTTTTTACTGTTTTTTGGCCAGCTCTTACAAACTACGGTAATACTCAGTACAATAACCTTGTTGTTCGACGATTTCATAACAAAAAAATTCAGACTTTATATAGTAAAAGTTATGTAACTATTACCATATAATATTGTCATGTGACAATTCAGAAAATTTACTTAGTAACTGTCCATACTGGTTTGGAGAATAAAAAATGTTACAGAATATGCCAGCAGCTTATCTTTTTATAAATAAAGAATTTATTAAGAATCCGGCGTCTATATGTACAATTTTCATTACGGATGTAAAAGTTTTATCTTTTTGGTGTTCCCATTGTGAAAAAAAATACCAGTTCCTTATCCCTTCCGTTACCTTTTCATGAATGGAAATTAAGCAATAGGACTTTTGGTATGTGCCGATGGGTTAGACTAGTAATTTGTTATTGTCTAGTTCCGCTTTATTAATTTCAGTCGTTAATGTTGTGTGTGTCAGCCGTTAATGTGTTAATGTTAGATTGAAAAGAAGTGACGTGAAGTGATGATTTTTCGGCGTCGTGATACTTTTACTTGAGTGGAAAATAGCATGAAGTTATATGTGTATGTATAATAGATGGTCAGCGGTCTACTTAAGAAACAACTAGATCAGAGATCAGTTAGAAGGTATACTTATGACCCGTTCGAAAATTAGATCCGCGAAGTATGCGTCCAAGATCAAATTTTCATACAATTCATGAAAGACGATGTTCAGATGATAGATCCGTTTCTATTTGTAGACAATTATAAATTCTTACGTCTATGAATAAATTTTATAAAACAACAGTACGCAAGTTATAGCTTGTTATAATAATATTCCAGATAATTACACAAATTGTATGATCCCGATCTTTGCACTGGGCTTGTACTATGAGTACCATACAACTAACTGGTGGAGTTTCCAGTAACACCCACAAATTGAGAAAATTTCGTTTCTTGAACTGACTGACCGTAGATCAAACCCGCCACCGCGCCAGCAGACTAGTCTTTAGTCCTATGGGACGTCAGGTAAGTAAGAATTATTGGATAAATACAAGTGTGACCATTTGTATGCAAGGAATAACATGACAAATGCATTTTATTTTGGGTGGAACAGAAATTATTCAATTTTGAGAATTTTGTTTCGTTTTGAATTTTGAATTTTTAAAACGTTATTGAATTCATTTTTGTTTTCATAAAATAGTAAAGTTGTTTCCTTTGACGATTGTTTTTTTCCACCGCAATTGTTTTTTTTATCACTACTGTTCGTTACAAAAATTCAATAACATTTAATATGAGCAAAACGTTTTTCGAGCAAAGTACATAGTTAAATAGAAACAATATAAATTATCATTTTATGACATCATGTCAATAACTACTTTTCAGAGCGGTAGAGCCAAGTTGCATTGAAGCACGAATTGGGCTGGCTCGCCTGGTGAAATGCCACCCTCTCACAGAATATCGGCGTGAAATAACAGCATCTGTTGCTGTTGTATTTCGTTCGGTGAGTGACAGTGCTGGTGGCCCATCACCCCCTCCCCTCCTTTTCCTCCTGTCCCTATTTTCTTGAAGGCCGGCAACGCATCCGTGATTCCCTGGACGTTGCAGGTGTCCAAGGGCGGCGGTCGTCACTCTCCATCAGGTGACTAGCTTGCTCGTTTGCCACCTCTTTAATAAAAAAAAATTGAGGCCCAGTTTCTAAGAACAAATACTATAAGAATTAGCGTATCTGATGTCACTGAATTGTTAGAATGAGAACATTAATTGCGTGATGCCTTAGAAAGAAGAAGATGACAAGATGGTTTTTTGTCCTTATCATCGTGACCGAAAATTTACGGACACAATTGTCAATTTTGATAAGAGTGTACCCAAATCTTTAATCTGTGGTGCCCAAAGAACTATCGGTGACATTTGTGTTTCTGTGTTTCATTGTTAATTTAAGTTTTTTGACTTTTATGTGCATTGATTATTTTATAACAGAGATTACGATTAGTAAAGTGCGTGGAATATGGTGAGTAAGCAGACTTATTTCACCATTAATTTTATATATTAGGAATATATTAAATTTGAAGATAATTCTAAAGATGTCCTAGATGATAACCAAGTATATCTTTCGCAACAACATTATGATTTATTAGTACATAAATACATATCTCTACGCCGTGTACCTAACGGGGTAGTCAGAGAGCACGGAATTAGTAATTTATTAGTAACGTTTCATATTTATTTGAAACATAACCTAACGCAATCTAGTAATTAGTGATGCCAGTTCTATATCACTCTTTTATCTTATTTATCTTATTAAAAAAAAAATGGAATATCGAGGTCGTAATTAAACCTCTCACGCTCTAATATGGCATCTTAAATGCAATGTGTGATAGTTCGTAATACTGATTACGATAAACAAGACTTGTATTAAATATTTTTGATCAGACCAAATCACTAAACATAATGGTTTGACATTTTTAATGGATTAATGCTAAATTGATGTTAATATATAAGTAGGTATATTTTTAAATATTATTTATTTCAGATTTCCCCGTAATCCTGTAGCAAGAAAAAATGAATTGATGCCATCAAACGACTTGGTTGTCAGCCATCAAAGAATGCCAGGACATCCTCCATCCATTATCGGGTTCTTTTATTGTTACATCCAAAACTACTCACTTGAGACCATCTGCAATACCTTTTAAATATATTAACGTAAGTAACGTCAATATAAACATCCATTATTAGGTTTAAAACTTTCTCAGTCATGTACTATATGACGACCTAGATGGCGCACTGGTTTAGACGTTAACCTAAGCGCGAAAGGTTCCGGGTTTGATCCCGGTCGGCTCAAATTAGAAAACGAATTTTTCTAGATTGTCTCGGGTTTGGGTGTACTGGGAGACGCCCCTAGTAATCGTCGTCTGGTTCTCATAGTACAGGGAATCCCTAGTTTGAGATCACATGATTGGTGTGTATTGTCTGGCGCATTGTTATTATTATTATTACAATTTATTAATATCATGTAGAATGGTGATAGTCCTCACGTCTCTACTAGTCAACATCAAATACCAATGAGAAGAAAATGTGACAATGATCAAAATGTATTACCGAAGACGAGTATGTTTGGTAAGTGGATATTCATAAAATACATTGAATTTTCAGATCAATTTTTGATAACGAAGACGATTTGAACTTGTAATATTGAAACTTAATGATAATAAAATATCTGTGTAAATATTTCAAAATAATGGCACAACGTATGGCAGCAACTAAGTACTCGTATTAGGAGAAGTGCAGAATTTGTCTCTAACTAAGTATTAAGATTTTATTGAATATTTTCTGTTAATTTTTATTTTTAAATGTTATATTTAAATTTTTTTTTGTCAAAGCGAGAGAAACTATAGTGGTCACATCAAGAAAATATCTGCTAGTGGTAGATCTGTGCTCAATTTAGTGGTTTTATTTTTCTTTAATTTTTTTTGTACGATTTTCCCTTGAGAGAGAAGGCGAAGGGATCTATGCCCATAACAGTCGATGTAATCAACGATAAAGGATTTCATATCTTCATATTATTTCATTAAAATGTCGACGTAATACACTTGAACGTTTCTTTGGAGCTTCCGGAGACAAGTATATCGAGACAGTCTTTGTAGTAAGATCCGCTGAGGCAAACTAAGCTATTAAAAAAATCTCAACATCACGCTACTTACCAAATAGATACCTATTTCAAGCATTCCACATATTGCACAATAGCGTAAATACTTGGGACGCAAAATTACGCCCATTTTACCTCACAATATCCACTAGAAACAATTTGCAAATAATTATAATGAAACCCCTCCCTCTTCCCGTAAAATTCCACCAAAAAACCCTTTGTTCTCTAAATAATTTCTCAATTCTTTGGACACAAAGAGAGAGATGTTCATACAGTCGATAACTTCGGTATAAATCACATGTGAAAATCACGTGCTTGATGTAAAAATTTAACATTTGCTTTATTGGAGTTGAAAAGGGACTTCTTGGAAGTACGTGAAAACTTAAGTTGCATTCGTTTAATTAGATTTTCCAATTCAACTCCACTTTCATAGAAAGTACCTCTTGTAACTTTAATATAAGTTTTGTACTTTAAATTTCTCTTTAAAATCTAAAAAATCGAAAATCAATCAAGATATAAATTTCACCTCTCCCGTTTCCAGTAAAAAGTCGTCGTTGGTTTCATTTCAAATCCGTAGTTCATTTTCTGGATTTTTTTTTAAAATAAGTAAGGTTCATTACAAAGAGGTTTTAATAAATACTTTATATTAATAAAAATTCTCGAATGTTTAAAATTATCAATTTTCGTCTCATTTAATATCTAAGTGTTATTTTGCAAATTATTTTTAGTTTAAAAATTTAAAGTGATGCAACTTAAAGATACACTTCCACATAAGTGGTTGTGGTTTATTTGCCATTTGGAACTCAAAAGGGTAAGAAGAAAATTAACAAGTATTGTAAGGCATAATAAGGCTTTTACTTGTTAAGTTATTATTAGTCTTTCTTTTTAAATAAGCATAGGTACTATTTTTAAACAAAGCCTCATTATATATTAGAAGGTACCTATTCCGATCTTAAGGATATTTTTAAAGGTAACGAGCTTTAACAGTTTTAAGGTGGGGTAAAGATTACATTGCTAATTAAATTGGCTTTGATGGGCAAAAATTGAGTGAGGATTTTTTCTCAGAAGACTAGATTTATGTAAAATATAAAATTTTAACTTATGACACGTTTCGTATTGTAAAATCTTACCTTATTTTACTTAAAAATAATAACTTTATTTTTAATTAAACCGATCCAAATACACTATTATTTAATAATAATAACAATAATGCTCCAGACAATTACGCAAATTGTGCAACTGGAGGAGCTTCCATCAACACCCAGACTACAAGCCAATTCAGAAAAGTTCGTTACTTAAATTGACCTGACCGGAATCTAACCCGGCACTCTGGCTTGAAGGGAGACTTTCTGTCACCGCGCCAACGGGATAGTCAATAAATAATAATAGTCAGTCAATTAATATTTATAATGCTGACAATGTACAAAAAATTATATTATTGAAATTGTACAAAAATCAAGTATGTAATATGTTGTATGTAAGTATGTAATATACTCGTATTATGTCATCGTCCGCGACTGTAATTTCGTAATCAATTGTGAATATTAATTTAAAAAAGGTTTATTGGGTATTTTATACAAAATTTTTGTGCGGTACTTACTGCAAGAAGTTAAGAAAGATTACTGCAAGACGGTAAGAAGGTTCATATTATTACAAAAATCCAATCAAAATTCAATCAAGATATAATTTATATCTTGATTGAATTTTCGATTTTTTAGATTTTAAAGAGAGATTTAAAGTACAAAATGTATATTAAAGTTACAAGAGGTACTTTCTATGAAAGTGGGGTTGAATTGGAAAATCTAATTAAACGCATGCAACTTAAGTTTTCACGTACTTCCAAGAAGTCCCTTTTCAACTCCAATAAAGCAAATGTTAAATTTTTACATCGAGCAAGTGATTTTCACATGTGATTTATACCGAAGTTATCGACTGTATGAACATCTCTCTCTTTGTCTCCAAAGAATTGAGAAATTATTTAGAGAACAAAGGGTTTTTTTGGTGGGATTTTACGGGAAGAGGGAGGGGTTTCATTATAATTATTTGCAAATTGTTTCTAGTGGATATTGTGAGGTAAAATTGGCGCAATTTTGCGTCCCAAGTATTTACGCTATTGTGCAATATGTGGAATGCTTGAAATAGGTATCTATTTGGTAAGTAGCGTGATGTTGAGATTTTTTTAATAGCTTAGTTTGCCTCAGCGGATCTTACTAGAAAGACTGTCTCGATATACTTGTCTCCGGAAGCTCCGAAGAAACATTCAAATGTATTACGTCGACATTTTAATGAAATAATATGAAGATATGAAATCCTTTATCGTTGATTACATCAACTGTTATGGGCATAGATCCCTTCGCCTTCTCTCTCAAGGGAAAATCGTACAAAAAAAATTAAAGAAAAAATAAAACCACTAAATTGAGCACAGATCTACCACTAGCAGATATTTTCTTGATGTGACCACTATAGTTTCTCTCGCTTTGACAAAAAAAAATTTAAATATAACATTTAAAAATAAAAATTAACAGAAAATATTCAATAAAATCTTAATACTTAGTTAGAGACAAATTCTGCACTTCTCCTAATACGAGTACTTAGTTGCTGCCATACGTTGTGCCATTATTTTGAAATATTTACACAGATATTTTATTATCATTAAGTTTCAATATTACAAGTTCAAATCGTCTTCGTTATCAAAAATTGATCTGAAAATTCAATGTATTTTATGAATATCCACTTACCAAACATACTCGTCTTCGGTAATACATTTTGATCATTGTCACATTTTCTTCTCATTGGTATTTGATGTTGACTAGTAGAGACGTGAGGACTATCACCATTCTACATGATATTAATAAATTGTAATAATAATAATAATAATGCGCCAGACAATACACACCAATCATGTGATCTCAAACTAGGGATTCCCTGTACTATGAGAACCAGACGACGATTACTAGGGGCGTCTCCCAGTACACCCAGACCCGTGACAATCTAGAAAAAATCATTTTCTAATTTGACCCGACCGGGTCGAACCCTGAACCTTCCGCGCTTAGGTTAACGTCTAAACCAGTGCGCCATCTAGGTCGTCATATAGTACATGACTGAGAAAGTTTTAAACCTAATAATAGATGTTTATATTGACGTTACTTACGTTAATATATTTAAAAGGTATTGCAGATGGTATCAAGTGAGTAGTTTTGGATGTAACAATAAAAGATCCCGATAATGGATGGAGGATGTCCTGGCATTCTTTGATGGCTGACAACCAAGTCGTTTGATGGCATCAATTCATTTTTTCTTGCTACAGGATTACGGGGAAATCTGAAATAAATAATATTTAAAAATATACCTACTTGTATATTAACATCAATTTAGCATTAATCCGTTAAAATTGTCAAATCATTATGTTTAGTGGTTTGGTCTGATCAAAAATATTTAATACAAGTCTTGTTTATCGTAATCAGTATTACGAACTATCACACATTGCATTTAAGATGCCATATTAGAGCGTGAGAGGTTTAATTACGACCTCGATATTCCATTTTTTTTTTAATAAGATAAATAAGATAAAAGAGTGATATAGAACTGGCATCACTAATTACTAGATTGCGTTAGGTTATGTTTCAAATAAATATGAAACGTTACTAATAAATTACTAATTCCGTGCTCTCTGACTACCCCGTTAGGTACACGGCGTAGAGATATGTATTTATGTACTAATAAATCATAATGTTGTTGCGAAAGATATACTTGGTTATCATCTAGGACATCTTTAGAAATATCTTCAAATTTAATATATTCCTAATATATAAAATTAATGGTGAAATAAGTCTGCTTACTCACCATATTCCACGCACTTTACTAATCGTAATCTCTGTTATAAAATAATCAACGCACATAAAAGTCAAAAAACTTAAATTAACAATGAAACACAGAAACACAAATGTCACCGATAGTTCTTTGGGCACCACAGATTAAAGATTTGGGTACACTCTTATCAAAATTGACAATTGTGTCCGTAAATTTTCGGTCATGATGATAAGGACAAATAACCATATTGTCATCTTCTTCTTGCCGGCCTTCAGGAAAATAGGGACAGGAGGGAAAGGAGGGGAGGGGATGATCGGCCACCAGCACTCTCACTTACCGAACGAAATACAACAGCAACACATGCTGTTATTTCACGCCGATATTCTGTGAGAGGGTGGCATTTCACCGGGCGAGCCAGCCCAATTCGTGCTTCAATGCAACATGGCTCTACCGCTCTGAAAAGTAGTTGTTGACATGATGTCATAAAATGATAATTTATATTGTTTCTATTTAACTATGTACTGTGCTCGAAAAACGCTTTGCTCATATTAAATGTTATTGAATTTTTGTAACGAACAGTAGTGATAAAAAAAACAATTGCGGTGGAAAAAAACAATCGTCAAAGGAAACAACTTTACTATTTTATGAAAACAAAAATGAATTCAATAACGTTTTAAAAATTCAAAATTCAAAACGAAACAATATTCTCAAAATTGAATGATTTATGATCCACCCAAAATAAGATGCATTTGTCATGTTATTCCTTGCATACAAATAGTTACACTTCTATTTATCCAATAATTCTTACTTACCTGACCTCCCATAGGACTAAAGACTAGTCTGCTGGCGCGGTGGCGGGTTTGATCTACGGTCAGTCAGTTCAAGAAACGAAATTTTTTCAATTTGTGGGTGTTACTGGAATCTCCACCAGTTAGTTGTATGGTACTCATAGTACAAGCCCAGTGCAAAGATCGGGATCATACAATTTGTGTAATTATCTGGAATATTATTATAACAAGCTATAACTTGCGTACTGCTGTTTCATAAAATTTATTCATAGACGAAAGAATTTATAATAGACTACAAATAAAAACCGATCTATCATCTGAACATCGTCTTTCATGAATTGTATGAAAATTTTATCTTGAACGCATACTTCGCGGATCTAATTTTCGAACGAGTCATAAGTATACCTTCTAAATGATCTCTGATCTAGTTGTTTCTTAAGTAGACCGCTGACCATCTAAGTCAACCATGAAGTTTTATAGTAATATCTATATACATAGGTCATCGACCTATGAAGTTACCTAAGGAGTAATAAAATCACAACGGTATTGTTAATTTATGATGTACTTACAGGCAGGAACCTTTTTAAGTTATGAGATTAATAATTTGTTGCTGTATAATATATGTACATTTTTAAATAAAATATTGATATGTATGCGTGTATATTTTCTGAATTGTTTTTGTGGGATAACTTACGAGGGAATAAAAATTAATGGTCTTTTTTCCTTTATATTATCTAGCAAGGAATTAAAAATCAGATGAATTGATTGACTGTTAAGAAACAGTTATTTTTTGCACTAGCTGCACATTAATTGTATTTAGATAATTATGAATTTTATGCAACTTTTTGTCTCACAGGTACTTAATGGTTGCTGATTAAATTTTATCACTGTTGTTGAAAACTAAGAAACTACTTCTAGAAAAATTACTAAGAAATCGTAGCAGTCAACGAAGGTTTGAGTATCTATCCACAATGTTTATAGTCAAGACAATTTGTCAATTTTGTATTTATTGAATTTTGTATTAAAGATTTATTAAAAGCAAGAATATGTACATATCTACTGTCTTTTAATTTGATTCATTATAAAAACATTGTGTATAATTTTAATGGATATAATTTGGAAAACTAAAAGAATAAAAAATTTATACCTTGTTTATAAAATGATATATTCAAACCTCTACTGTAATATAAGTATGCAGATACAAATAAAGTAGATCAGCAGATATTATTAGAGTAGGTATTTCATAAAGCAATATCTATTACATACTTATTACATTTATATTAAATAACATTGTTATTAACAGTTCATGTCATGACTTCTAATGTATTTTAAATAAATAAAACAGTTTTCCAAACCTAAATACGTATTATGACATTTTATTTTGTAATTCACAGGCTATATTATTTATAATTATTTCTTTTTTTTTTCTCTACAGTTGTCATTTCTCATTTCATTTACCTTAGTATTTTTATATCACCATCTTGCATTGTAAAATATGAAACAATAAGGATATTGGTTGTTACATTCCAAAAAATTTGACACTGCATCTCTCTTCAGCACCAGTCCCACCGAAATATTAAAATAAACACCTATAGTTTTATAAAAACATGACAACAGACTGCAGAGTATGCACTCTTTTCCCTCATTTTTTGTTCATGTCTAGTTGGCTATTACAGCAAAGTATGATACATTTTTTGCCCTATTTTTGAAAGAAAATTGTGTTAAGAGTATTAGAGTATATACAATACTTACTTTTGTGTATCATTAACTTTTTCAAGTCTCTTATTTATTAAGAATGTTTTTACAGAAACAATACTTTATCGGCTTTTGTAGGATTTACAGGCATCCTAGATCCAACGTAAACATCAATGAATTGTAGTTCTAGTCACTTATATTTTTTGATCACTGTGAACGTCCATGAATTGCAGTTTTAGTAATTTATATTCGTTGATAAATTCTTAGCATCCTTTATTTTACGAATACGAGATCACTGTACAGCACCGTGGCCTTACATAATATAAAAATAAAATTTGACTGTATACAATGTAGAGCGGTTCGGGTTATCGGCGATGCTACATAGCCATAGCTGTTACATCGTAGAAAAATCCTTGCGAACAATCGTTGTAATCAACCGATGATTCATCCTAGAATCGTCGGTTCTTTCATCAGTGTTGTCAACGATGAATTCATCCGTTGTTTCGACATTGCTTCATCTGATGAAATGAGGTTGTGAATAGCACTCCAGAGCAGATTGATGGAGATAGGTTAGTAGTTACACCACACTCGAGATTCAAATGACATCTCCATTCTGGCCACAATTCTCCTATTTCGCGTTAGCCGTAATTAAGCACATGGAAAGTAACTTCGAACACTGTCTCTAAATGGCTCAATTTAAATAAATCTATCTAATCAATTAACGAAATTTGAATAAAAATAATAGATACATACATATCTTCACTCTGTATCCCCAACGGACTAGTCAGAGAGGACGAAACGCCAAGCGTCGCCGTCCTTACATACTTCTTTCGCTTCCTCAAATCTCATTATTCTCCTCACATATTTTCGCCTAGGTATGCGAGTGCTTTTGACATTTCCGTCGGCTAACAGTCTGGCTATTTGATCTTCATAGCCTTGGCCTTCCTTAGCTTCTTTTACCACTCACTTTCGCTCTGTAGATTTTCTTCATCAGTCTTTCATCACTCGGTCTTTCCATGTGCCCGAACCATCTTAGCATTCCTTTCTTCATTTACAATGACATTGTCGTGCAATCTTGTCATACTGCGTATCTCTTAATTGCTTATTTTGTCCGCAAGGGTGACATCACACATATTTCTAAGAGATCGCATTTCTGCTGCATTTATCTTACTTTCACTCGATTTCGGGCATACCCAGGCCTCACTACCGTACAATAAAGTTGGCACCAACACCGCATTCTGTATGGCCATTTTGGCTGAGTTAATTATATTCACACTGCCTACTAATGCGGACAAAGCACCGTTCACTTTATTGCCGGCTGCTACCCGTCTTTCCACATCCAACTCACATCTTCCGTCCCCGGAAAGGTGATAAAAAGAATAATGTATAATACATTACTATTACTTTCACAGTATTATAATTAATGGAAAGATCAAATTCGTTCGAGATTTGTAAGTACTATTCAATTACACTAAAGTTCAATAAAATCAATGAAAACTATCTTTGTCTCCATCTCAGCGGCCTAGATTCCACCTTAGCAACGACTTCACATAAATTGCGGAAATCCCTAAAAAGACTTGTGTAAAGTAAAACTGAGGCTATTTGCATGAATTAAAAGAAGAATAGTTAAGCTAAAACGAAATTTTATGACTTAAACCAAAACAAAATCGTAGATATTTATTTTCATCTATAACCTGTTACTATTATATAGATGTTCACTACTAGCAATGACTGTTGGCAGTTACAGTTAAATTTAGACTAATTCTATTAGACCACTTATAACAATAAACAAAGTCAGACTGCTTCTTACTGCGCACGGCGACGGATAGAAATAGACTATCTCTGACTATCTCCATCTAACTATTGACTACTCAATATACACTGCTCTTATATGACTGCTCTTGACAACGGCTAAAGTCAGACTGCGATATGGCTACACAGGCAACGTCGGCATTTGGCTCTGTTATTCAAATGTTATAAAATTATTACAGCAAATTGATGTGATTAATTTTGTTGTGAAAACAATAACAACATTTATGATATTTCTAACGTGTGGAGGCATTGATAAGTACTACCTACATACATCGGATCGATTAGCTACTGGTTACTGAGCGCGAACATAGGTTGGTGACAACGAAATTCCATCAGCATTATGTTATAGGTACAGTTAATTAACCAATATTAAAATTGGCTGTGTTACCTCTTACACATTAATAAACTTAGCTTAAACTTTGTTTTAAAATGATTTTGACCTCTATTATTAGATTTTATAATGAAATTTAAAATATAATGGATAATATAATATAATGTCTGTCAATATCACTTAGGTTAATGAAATGATTACAAATGAAAATGTGTAAAATATTTAATAATAATTATAATAAGCAAGCAAGAATAAGCAAGAAGAGAACTTATGTTCTCTTTATTGTTTTTGAAGATGCTACTTGTACTATAAATGTAATTAAATTAACTGCAAGAAATTTTGATCTGTGTTTATCTTCGATGTGTTATCTAAAATTACAATTTGCATTATAAGACTTTTCATTACACATAATTTTGAAGTTATTACTGTAAATATTGTACAGTACAATTTTATGTATAAAATATATTTAGCATATCTGTTTAATTTTATGAATTTATCGATTAGAATTGAGATTGTTCATTTTATTTCCAGGTAGATACCTACCTAAGAATTTTTATGATAAGAAGAATTCCTTCTTAAAGGTCATTTTACGAGAAAACGCTGAGTGGCGTTAAATTAAATTCGGCTTAGTGAGTTTCTTCATTATTTTGTATAATTACTTTATGTCATGTATATTATATCATAGCGTACTTAAAATAGACCATAATAAACCTTTCAATTAGTAATTTCAAAATAGAAAATAGAAATAAGGAAATTAAACATAAGAAATCAAATAAATAAATAAAAAAAAATAATAATAATTGTGATATTAGCATGTAGGATTAGATTAATTATATAAGGAAGTGTAATAGTGATAAGGTTTTTCATGAAATAAACTATTTCAGTGGTAGCTAACCAACAGTTAGGCTGGCATGTGAGGGTGTTATTCCCAGACGATAGTAAGAAAAGCGAGAACTAGAATGTTAGATGAAAAAGGGCCCTAACTTTGCCCAGGTTAGGGGATGTTGCAGTAAAAAAAAAAACCTTTCAATTTGTTGAGACAGTGATGTACCTATATTTAAATAATTTAATTTAAAATAGAAATAGAATTTAGGACTTTATTAGTTCTAGTGAATAAAGAATAGAAAAAAGTAGCTACACTTGCTATTTAAAATTCTAAGAACATTTGCATGAAATGCACTCTGAAGGTTCGGAATGTTGAAGTTTAATAGAAAAATATTTGTGTTACATTAAAGCCAAAGATTTCAATATTTACAAGGTTCTTGTCACTAAGGTCACAAATAATATTACAATTAGTATTTTATATTTTATACCTACTTAAGACGTCAGATATATCCAGAGTTAGCTGACTGAATTAATATCTAACATTGCATCAACATATGTTAACAAAATCACTGTAGAAATGTTAATAACCTTTTGTTTGAGTTACAAGTTTGTAGTAGGTACTATAGAGCCTTTCTACTGTCTCCCCAGTCTCGCGAGTCCTTAACACCGTAGAGATGGTGAGTGGTATCAATTTGCATTTACTCCACTGGAGTGTTTCGAGTGTTGTCCCTTTAAAACAATCGTTTTTGCCTCTTAACTTCATTACTTTATATACGTACATAACATAATTTATTTGAATTATTGCAACTGAAAATTACACTGCTTTTTTTTCATTTTTCAGTTACCTATGTAAAAACACTCAGAGATACATATTTGTATGCTAACTAAATTATAACTCATCTCATATAGATGGTAACATACAATTTAGGTACTTTATTTCACCTTGAAAACAAACATGAAATGAAAGTGTACAATTACAGTGCAAAAAAAGGCCTTATTACTGCAAAGCAACTACTTCCAAGCATCATTTTAGTTACAGGATAGAGGATACATCATAAGGTGAGGGAAGGCGGTACCAAGGAAGTAAATTATTGTTATTGCTATATACAAAAACTTTATAGATACATGCCGTGGTATACAGAAATTAATAACTCGCATGGTATCTACTGCGTGTTTAAATGCTTTGTCATTTAGAAAAGTCAGGAATAGTACCAGGGTGGAAACAATGATGTCATGACAATCGTGGGGCAAAAATGGTGTGTTAGAAAGTTTCGAACGCTTTTGCGTTTGACGTCTTAGCGAACTGATTGATGGGTTACACAAACATTGGAATGGTCACTGTTTTAGCAATATTGATCAGCACCGTTATGGCGAACAACCGGCAACAACAACCAGCTTTGACTAACTTTTTATATGAACTACAGTTTCATGCTAACATGCTACATATCTATATATATATATATATATATATGAAATATTTATTTACAAAAACCTAACTTAATTTTACAATCGACGCCACTTTTTGCAGTATCTGTTTGAACTCATAGATAGAAAAGCGGAAACATACTGAACGAACAGGTTTTTAGTCCATCGTCAATACAAATAAGAAATATAACGGTTTAATAATTGTACAGTCATTGTAATTGTTGAATATATTAATAGCATCATCAACAGATGATCTATAACAAGATACTATGTTTTCCAATATGGATACTACGGCTTAACTTGAGTATAACCATACGCTATAGGGACATTTACTATTAAACCTTGCTAGGATTATCTAACACAGTGCGTAGAGTGCACTCTACGTAATGCTTGAACCACATTATGCGGTGTTGACTTTGTAACTATACTGAATATGTCAGTGATTTATGCAGTTTCTGTCTTTATAACAATTTAAACACTCATATGAGAAAATTATCTCACGAAAGACTGAACACAAATCTAGTAGAAAAAAACGATGTGGAATATTGAGTTATTTTGAGATTTAAGTTACATTAACAAATGTAGCGAAAAATTAGCGAATGCGAGCTTATTTTCAATGTCTTTCTTAAAAGTCTTATTTATATCTTAATGGCATACGAATAACCATTCGTTTGAATTTATAAAATGTTTAATGCTCATATGTAATTATCTAAGCTGCATTTATTTTATTTAAAAATTTATAAGAATTTCGCCCTTAAAAATTTTTTTTTTACTAATTCGCATTTAGAAATTTAAATTTATTATGGTTTGCGTGATAACAAATTTCACTCTTTCTTGTACATAATATAAATGAATAAAATAATAAATCAAAACTCAATGCGGATTCTAATCAAAACAAACGTGTTTATAAATATTAATAGGTCAGTGAGTGAGCGCTATGAAATACAGTATGTAGCAATTTCGCCGTCTTAAAAAGAGTTTATTTCTATAAGCCAGCGTAAAGCCACAACATCAGCCAGCAGTGGTGGTCCAACTGGGGGAGAGATTTGATCCCTGCAAATGGTATGACATCAAATTGACAAACGTCCTAAAAGTACACAATTTACTAAAATTTTAAATAAATTACTGCTTATATATAAATATATAAATAGGTATTCAAGCCGGTATTCGCTGGGAAGTCAGAGAGATCATTTTGGTTAGAAGAGAAGCTGACAGGTTTAACTCTTATAAATATTCATCAGGAGGCAACTCCAGATGTTTCATATATTATCACTCGATTTGCCAAAGACAATATAAGACTTCCATTTGTTTTATAATTTCGATTTTTCATTTTGAATTACGTTATATTTAATTTCTCATAATTTTTTTGTACAAGAAATTCACATTTGCGAGCCCCTCTCCCCTCCAAGTCTTTGGCTGCGACCGCGCCTGTCAGCTAGCAATGGAATGCAATCTGTGGCGGAATGCTCTCCAGTAGAATTAAATTCTAGCTATTAACTCACTCACAAGCCGTCTTTCTAATTAAATCCACCTATTTGTTATCTTGCCCCTGTGTTTAGTCTCGGTTAATGGACTGCTCGAGTCAAAATTCAGTATTTGAACGACACCCATTAAAAAGAATGAAAACAGGCAGAAATATTTCATATAAATTCTCTTCTCCATGTTTTACAAACTGTAGACCAAACTCTTGATAATTTTATTAGTAAGACGCTTGTCTATTTTGGTTAACAAATGCGGGAGTCACAGGAAGTTAGACGAAGGAGGTTTAAGAGTAATAATTCCCGAACCTTGCGTGTATACATTTCAACTTTCTAAAAGTTAGCTTCTTGCTTTGATCACTACATAATTCATTAAAGCTCTCGCGTAATATTAAGCATGATTATAATGTTGAAGAGGTCCGCAGGGGTGGTTGAACCCACAAAGTTGGTGCGGTAGTTTCATTTTCCCTATTTGCAATTCAAGAATTCATTAACTTCTAGTATATTTGTCTGTGTTTACCGATATTGACATTCCTTTCATACTAAAACCGTACATATATGTCTGTCCTTTACTGTTTTTTGTTACAAATATTTTGAAATTACCAGACATTTTCTTACGGTGGTGGTGCGTGAAAATTCAGACGGACACTGCTTCGGCAGTTTATTTCGAAAGGATTAGCCATAAATAGTTCTTTCTCATTATATTTTCATGAAGGCACCTCCTAGTGTGGATTTATGGCGGGAAAAGTTTGAGTTTTACTGAATAAAAGATATCTATTTGGCAGCTACGCTGGCGATGCGCCAAGAGACACTTCACGCCTCGGTTATAGCTTGTATTTTAAATGGTGTAACGACGACATGTAAATTAATATTGTACGAAATAGAATTTTTCATTTTATACAACTAACTACAGTATATTTACTAAATGGCCGCACATTTAAGTAAAGATAAATAACAGTGGAACATATACTAGCGCTATAGCGAATGCGACCGCGCCGGAGGCAGTTTCCCTTGCTTGGGTTTTTGCCTTAGAGAATTTACTTCACATATCCGAACGCTTATCTTATTTATGATAATTGTTGGTGGCTGACATGCTCTTCCGGGAGAACTTTGGACATTTGTTATGAATGTGTTTACCAAAGTATCTCGAAACGATTTATCATGAGACGCAATAAGCGTTTATTAAGGCAGGAACATAAATAATTGACCAATAATTAGTATGTAAACTAGCTGTATGACGCTGAGCAGTGCTATATGTGAAATCAAATGTTATATTCTAAGATCTAACGAGTATGAATCACAAATGGGCAGATGCATAGTTATGTCATTGAAGTTTGCTAGATGGTCAAATCACACCCAGTTGTATATAACTGGGTAATCTATTGGGAATTGAATTTTAAACTTCTGTGATAGGTTATGAAGAGAACATAGAAAAATCCTCAAATTAAGACACTAACATTAGTAATGAATTCTTACTTTAAATTACGTTACCAATGCTATAACGTAAAAGTTTCGGTTCGGAAGTATTAAAAAAACGGGTTCAACGTCGAAGCATCGATTGTAGGTTTACCAAAATGAAATAAAATGTAAGTGTTGCCCGCAATATAAACATTGGAAAGCAAAAATTCTATAATTCACGACCACATTTTCCGGACAATCATATTACTATGTGGCTGCGAGTCCTTAAACGGCATCACCTAGTGACTCCCAGACTACAAGTCTCCACGCTCATTTAGGAAAGTTCGATATCTAAATAGGCGTGACTAGGAATCGGCTCTAGAATCCTCAGCTTAGAAGATAGATGTCCTAACTACTACACGTACTTATTTATTACGTACGTACGTAATTTATGACTGACCTGTAGTTACCGCTGTTTAGTTTTCAAGCACTATTCAGACATATAAACTTTTAAACTTTCGCGTTGCATTATAAAATATATCTAAAACGGAAAATTTAAGGCGATTACCTTTTTATCGCTGCGACAGTTTGCTTGAGACCACGGCCGATGCAACTCTGTCGAAACGTCAAGCCAGAATAAAAAGGTAATCGCGCAAATTATTCAGATATTTTCATCGGTCATCGGCATATCTGAATTTATGATGATATCTCATATCTATGTCTATACATCTACTCGCAAAAAATCCAATGACGACTATAACATGTTACTCTAAGATCTGTCACGACTTTAATAGTTCATTTATTTAAATCTGTCCAAGCAGCTTAAGTCTAGGTGGTAATATAAATAAATTCTCACTCACATGCAATATGTACATACTACATGCATTGTGCATATTCATATAATTATGCAATACCTACTTACATCCATCCCTGTATACCTTCCATTACCCGTCATCATAGACAGGTAAAAATACATTTATTTCCTTTCTATGTTTCTTAAATGTCTTATTTCGGTTTGATTTATTGGTTCAGAAGTTTAACGAATGAGACAAAGAAATATAAATTCAATGTAGTCAAGTTATTTTCATTATTTTGTATTGTAACCTTTTGTTTGTTGACACTAGATTGTTATCGACGCTGAGACATCATTACCGATTTTTTGACAACGAATAAATTTGTGTAATAACGATCAAGTTCGCTTGTTAAGATTTCCGAAGTATTTTTGTTTTATTTCTGCGAATACAAAACAGTATTGTAAAATCAACGCCAACATTAAAAAAATTGTTAATTTAAAAGTAATTTCAGTCTTATTATTACCAACATAAAGTGTTAATGTCTGACATTTTATTAATAATAGTTAAGTTTTTGGATTCCAAACATAGTATAAAAATGCGCGATGTCAGCTATGTAATATATGTATGTCGTTTTCAGTGTTTTGTTTCAAAATGAGATAAAGAAACACTTAGTCAATCGGTTCAGTATTCATCTGCCTGTCTGTCACAGCAATTTTCCTGGAAGGTTATTAAAAACAGCTGAAATATAGAACATTTACAATAAGTGGCGGTCCAAAAATTGGTGGTTTTTGGAGTTTGCGCGGAAAGTAGCTAAAGATTGTGGGAATTCATCACATTGTTATTATTGTTTACATGATTTTATTTAATTTTGACTTATTTCAATTTGCTCTGATTTGTATTTCGTATAATTGTAAAATCTTTATTAATGTATAATATGTCTACGTGCATACTATATTTCCCGCATTACTAGTGGTCTAGGATCGTCTTCGCATACAGCAGATATGTTTTTGAGCAAAAATATCGTAAAATGGTTTCCTAGTTTTCAATTTAGGTACACATCTTCACTTGAGAGAGAAAGGACTTTCGAACAATTAAATAAAAAGAAAAATGAAGATTTATGGGGACTATCAGTTCATGTAATAACGAATGTAATACTTATATTGCTGCTAATTTTGGTAGATGATTTAATAAATGTGCCGATCAAGGGGTATTTCCCAATTTAATGAAAAACTGTAAAATAACTTTTCGAGAACGTGATTATAAATATACAAATATTGCTTGTATAATATTCCATGAAATGAGTACCAATAAATTCATTGTTCAGAAAAAAATAATAGATATTTTTCCATGACATTTAGCCATAGACTTTACAAAATCTCCAAAGCCAGACGCCGTGTCCGAGCAACAACGGTGAGCTAAATCAAATAACCTTACAGACCTGTACATGTGACACACATTTATTATCAGATAAGCTGATCGGTCGCCATTTCGTTAGAAAACGGCACCCACACATCTATATTTTATTTGATGTTATTAGTCTCACTTCGTAGTACGGGGCAGGCTGTCTGAAGTTGTGAAGTCTATGCTTTTATCATTATTTTTCATTTTATTTCCTTATTATAAGCACATTATTAAAGTGATATGTGTTTTTAATAAGTACCTGTTGCAAATTTAACTTAGACATATTAATACAAAATAATAAAAAAAAAAGTGACCACATTTCAGGATTCGAACCCGTGCACTTCGGCATGGTAGACTTACACTCCGCCACTGTGCTATTGAGAAGGTAAACTCGACTGCGAAATTAAAAATATTTAGAAGTTTTAAGTGTATGAAAGACAAAGAAAATGATTTTGTCCAGAACTAAGCCCTACCTAGAACAATTTCCCGCATCCCTCAACTCATGTATTGTAAATTTCATCGAAATCGTTAGAGCCGTTTTCGAGAAAGCGACATCAAATATACAGGGTGTATATGAAAACGGGACAGTTACTTTAATGGATGAAAGGGCATAACTTTAGTATGTAGTTACAAAAAGAATTATCGAAAAAAACGTATCCGTTTAAGAGTTATGACCGTTTTAATTTTCAAGTGTTATCCCCACCATTTCACGTAAAATTGGGTTGATCGTGTACAGTTACAGATTTGAAATCTTACGTTTTTTTTTATTTTGTAATAATTTCATCCGTTACTGAAATACAGCCTGAAAAACCATTTTCGAAATTAATGAGTATACCCCAATGGGGGTTTTCAGGCTGTATTTCAGTAACGGATGAAATTATTACAAAATAAAAAAAAACGTAAGATATGTGTGTATTATTATTATTATCAAATCCATCATACAGCAGAGATATTGATACGTATGGATACATACGTGTACAAACATATATATAGATAGTTCGGGCAGATAGAAAGAAAGAGTGACAAACGACACAGAAAGTCTCCAGAGTAAAATGAGTAGAGTAGTCATCAAGGAAGACTAAGATTAACTTATTCACTTCGAATAACCAGAGCATTTGCCCACGAAAATGTTAAATCCACTGAAATACCTTGGTGAATGTAGGATATTAGGAAAACGATAACAGTTGAGGACTCAAAGAAGTAAGCTTCGCTACGCTTGAAGATGTGTCGTCTACCTCATTAGAGATATAGTGTCAAGATATGTATAATCGTATGCACATACATATAGTTTTTTTATCACTTCCTACGGTTTGTATTAACTGTCTTCTGTCTCTCGTATTCTTAGTCGTATATTTTATTGACTTATTGTAATTATTGTCTGTAACATTAATCCAATATAATTACATTTAAAAAGATTTGAGCGAACAATCTCCGTAGAGCTACAGCGATAAAAAGAAAGGATAGCAAAATTTATTCTGTCTTAATTTAATTAATTACGTCTCCCTCTGTTACCGTTTGTCTTTCTTCTTTGTCCAATATCTGTCGATAATTTTTTGTTTTACAAAAAAAACCGCCTTGCGGTTCTTCAAAATGTTTTTCTGTCCTCTCGCGGGACGGACGAAAAAGTTTATTTTACTTACTGCTCACGTCGGCAAAAGCAAAAAGAATAAATATTAATAAAACCGCTTTGCCGAAGTGTTTGGAATGTATTACATAAATGAAGAAATTAAGTACTTACTGAAGCAAGAGGTAATTTCTAATTGCATTAATCTATCGAATAGAGCAATAAATTAAGACTGTCACACTTACACAAATGCCTACTTTGTTCATATATACTAATAATAAATAATCAGTAGCAATAGCAAAGAGCCATCGATTTATTCATAAAGAAATAAACATTGTTTGAAAAGTCCATTAAAAATTAGATTCGTAGACTGACTCTCATTAGAAGTTTGAATAACAGAAATAAAACAAAAAATATTTCCCTTATGGCGACCTCGCTTACTTCAAAAAATTCGTTTACACTTTTCGTATTCTCATTTTTTCTTTTCGACGGATCCTACGAATACTGCAAGTCGCGAATTGGCGATTTTGATATTTTTTGCATTTTTAGCATAAAGTATTGTATACATATTATACCATTCTCATCCGGATGCCACGAAAAGAGAATGGATAAAATAAATTTTGAATAGAATTTGGAAATTTCTTAAATAAAAATTCTATACCTATATATTATTATAAATAGAAAACAATATTAATTTTAAAAGTCAACAAAAAATATGTAAAAAGTGAGAGTGATGGTGTGGTGTTAAAAAAAGTTATAAATTACTTTTAAATTAGCTTTGAAATTATAATTAACATGTAATTAAAAAAAACGCTTCAATAACTGGTTTATACTAGATGTTACTGTTCAATTTACGTGAATTCCACTCGCGAATGATATGTTCACATTTAGGAAAGTTTTTCGTAGTCCTTTACTTGTTTCACATAATCCTCCGAATTAGATTGTCAGACGTGTTCAGGCGAGGTAGCAAAATAAATATTCAATAAATACCTTTTTTTAGTTACTGCTGTTTATTTTCACATCCATTTAATATGAACCGGGGCTTCATTATTAAACGTATTGAACTTGATATCTATTTTCATATTCTCAAAATTTTCCTTTTTACATCTCAAAAAAACGAGCGTGTCCTCTCCCATCACACCATCGTCTCATTTCTACTCTTTTGTTTTTACTTTCTAAAAATTCTATTCCATTCTTCCAAGGAAAACATTTCAAATTTATAACTTGCCAGTTCTACATTCAATTTTTCTGACTTAGTTCATAAAAAAGGTAGAATAGGAAAAAAAATGGTACAATATCTATACATCATGAAAAAGTCGGAAATATATTCGAAGATAAAATTTTCATACTTGAATCAAGTAACAGTTTTTTTACTAGCCAATTACCTATACTGATAAAATTTATGTTTTAGTCGTGCGGCACGGTGGTCACAACGTGGACGTGTTCAAACACTAATAAGTTTATTACGTTCGCATTTTTTGTTATTTTTCGGTTGGATTAGTAATTAATTACCCAACTACAGTAAAGTAAAAAAACATACATGCATACAGACATATCTTCACGCCGTATCCCTAACGGGGTAGTCAAAGAGGACAGAGCGCCAAACGTAGCTGTCCTTTCATAAGAGAAAGCCCTTCTTCGAATCTCATCATTCCCTTCACACATTTTTGCCTAGGTATGCGAGTGCTTTTGACATTTCCGTGGGCTAACACTCGCTATTTGATCTTCATAAGTCAGCCTTGGTCTTCTTTGGCCTTCACTTTCGCACTATAGATTTTCTTCGTCAGTCTTTCATCACTCATTCTTTCCGTGTGCCCATCTTAAAACATATTCCTGTTCATTGAGGTATATATGTACTACGTACTAGAGAAGCTGTTTTCAACAAAACTGTTGCCCGACTTTTGAAAGGGTTTAAGCGAAAGTTCGCTCTAGCGTTGAGGGAATGATTTTGTCATCTAGCCAAACATTTAAGCCTGTAGCGCTGAATCGCAAATAGTGTACAGTTTTCTCACGACGACAAGGTCATAAGCGCCGTATATTTCATGGCGCTTACGCGTTTCGTCTAACTTAGCGTGACAATATGGCTCAGTTATAGATTTTACATTACAGAACGGACATAATAATTGTTCATTAAACTAAAAATTCGTAAATTTTGGAATACGCGTTTATTCATGATGAAATATGTTTAGGTTAATTTAAAAACAAATTAAATAGAAATATTTTGCTGAATTGTAAGTTCACACTTCGATTTAATTTCTCGTATTTATTAACACCGCTCGGTACAGGCACACAAGCTATCACAGTTGAAGCCACACTAAGTAAGGTGCACGGACTACAGTACAGTTGAGTTGAACAAAGCGAGTGTTCGGACCGCGTAATCTAGTGCGTAGCACATATAGATCAATGTTCCTGTTTATTGTGGTATATTTATAACTATACATACTTGGCTTTCTATGTTATTAACTACAACGCTAACAACAACACTGTAACCAACTGAGTAAACCAGGTATCGTTACAACAGTAAACTTTCTTGCAACAACATTATGTTAAAACCAAAGAAAACATATGCAAGTGACGATATTTTTTGAACTAGCAAGTATTACATAATTTTGGATATTTGGCCCTTTTACTGTCTAATACAAATGTAACGTCAACAAACAGAATTTTCCTTTTCTTTAAAGTCGGTTAAAAAGATGTGAATTTACTATTTATATACATCTATACTAATATTATTAAAAATACTTTGTTTGTATTTAACGGATAAACTCAAAATCACTCAACTGATTTCAAATATTCTTTCACCTATAGAAAGTTACATTATCAGAAGTAAGATGCTGTATTTTATTTTCAAAAAAAAAATTCTACCCTTGCGAAGCCGGGGCGGGTTCCTAGTATATAAAATGGCATAAAGTCACACAGTTTCTCATTCGGTGTATCAACGCGTAACAAAATCATACGTTAAAGATTCACAGACAACAGACAGATTGGAATCCAGTAAAAATAAGTTAAAAGACCGACGTCTACTCATGTGTTTATAAATGTTATCCTTATTTGCCCATGTTTTCACGATCTGCACGTGAAGATAAGCAGCTGACAAATTCTACATTTCTCTTTCTCTCCTTCTTTTTTTACGTCAGCAAATCCTTTATGCATCCCTGTACAGTCGAAGGGCGGTGAGAAGGATATGTGGGACTCCTCTAGACGGAGTATACCCATTAAAACCTGACGGCGTTTGTAATCGTCTCATAGTCGAAGGGCTTCGGTGTTTCATACGAAACCCAACCGAAGCACTTTCGCAGTGCTATGACAGGGCGGACTACACAAGCTGTCGTCCTCATCGGGCTGTGTAGAAGGACGATCGGAGTCTCTCTCCCCTGGATCAACATGACAACAACTATAAGATTATCTAATATATATCCTCACGCAGGATCCCTAAACGGAGTAGACAGAGAGAAGAGACAGCCAAGTATAACGGTGCTTGCATATTTTTTTTGTTTCGCCTCCTTAAATCTCATTACTCTCCTCACACTCTTGCGCCGAGGTACGCGAGTGTTTTCGACACTTTCGTCCACTAACGCTCTAGATATTCGATATTAATAAGTCAGCCTGGGTCTTACTTGGTTTCTGCTACTATTAACTTTTATTCTGTAATTACTGGTATTAAGTAAATATTTAAGTCTTATGACTCAATGTAATCTCACCATCCAATAGAAATATATATAGTGACCTATATATTGTAAATAGTCTATTTCTTTTCATAGCACAGCTTTGACCAAAATGTGAAAGTGAAAAGAGAAAACATGAAAAAATAATTTGTGAAAACGATGGCATTAATAAAAACCCGTTCGATTCAATAGTTATTTAAAAGGAGGGTGGGTTGTTATTGAAAAGATTTCCATTAAAAATACTGAAGAAATCAGGCATTACACTCGAGTTTTGATGAAAAATATTAGTGAGAAAGTATTCATAAAAATATTTTCATAAAGAAGTAAAAAAGTAATCGGTTTACTTTACAGTCTGTTTTGTACAAGAGGTGGAGATTCCATTGAATTTCCAGTTTTTGGTATAAATTCTGTTTAACCTTTTTGAGATGGTTAAAATGAAACAGTTTTGAAGGAAAAAAGGGAATATCTTATTTACGGTATATCCTTTCCTTAGAGGCTTCAACACGTGTTGGGTAACTATATCTATACCTTATAGTGTACATATGAACCGATCTCATGTTTATCTAGTCGTACCTACCTCGACCGTTTGTATAAACAAGAAATGCCAATAGCAACATAACCACAAGTCTGCATACAAACAATCATTCCGGCGTTGTCTGAATAATGCGGCCATTAATGGATCTACATGAGGGGTTCATCAAGCTGCTGTAAATTAAGGGCGTCTTAAGTACTGCCGTACCCACCTGGATGTTTTATATCACTTTAATTAAATTACATCGCGTGCTTTGAAAGCCGCAAGCAACGTAACGAACACATGTGTGAGTGCGGTTTGTTATATATAGATACAAATATATTTTGTTACCCATCAAAAGTGTATAACAATAAAATGTTACAAAGAAAGGCCTAGACAAGAATAAACTTCAAATTACGTAATGGAATGAGCTCTAAACCATGTAATATGCCAAACAACCTCTTTATGCTTTTAAAAGTTGTTACGTTATAACACTTGAAATATGAATAGGTATAAGTAAAACACAACTGATTGTTCTGAATGTTTGAATTTTAAATGTAATATTATTATACTAATTTCCATTAAAATTGAGTTGAAAAAAATATTGAGTTGTTCCTTAAGACACATTCCCCTTTCAACCTTCAGAAATAAAAAAGTGTAAAGCGGGAATGTAACAAGACTGTTTAGTGCAATGACCGAGCAAAATCGACCCTTGCCACCTATAGAGGCACCCCTCGACCCAAATCGTGAAATAATGGACACCAGAGCAAGCGATCACGCCGCAAATAACTTACACACAATCGAATTAATTAATCATGAAAAGCGAGTTCCAGTCAAGTTAAAAAACTTGTTGTCGAACTCGTGGACGAAGTTATAAGGAGAAGCTAACGAGGAATGGAACTAGATGAGAGATGAAAGTTCAGTCGGAGTTCGTAGCGAGGAGCAAGCGCACCAGACAAGAATAGCTGCAATTTAAAACTCGATTACAATTTGAAAATTGCGTGGACGAGGTTATTAAAAATTCTAGTAAGAAATGTAGTTCTAATTAATTTCCATTTTTGTAGAAATACCATGTTTTTTTATTAAAATTACAGTTTATTTCATTTATTCGTACTATATTAAGTACACAATAGAATATTTGTTATATGTTCGGTATTACTTCATTGTATTATTAAGTTAAATCCGAAATACGAAGATGCGAATTTCGGTTTATAATTAAAAAAATTGTTAAAAACTTAATTACAGCATCATCTTTCGGACCTTAGCATAGCTACGAACCTTCTTTTCTACAAAACAAATATATCGTGTTATCGGTGAAGCTCACGACGAACTTTTCTTTTTATTTTAATATATAAAATTTATATAAAGATTGTAAATAGAAAATTTCTTTAATGACAGGAAAATCATTTTTTATTGTTAGATATATCATTTACATGTATCTAAAATGTCAATGAAAGTGCTGTAGAAAAAAAATAAAACGAATTCACGATACCGTGAAATCTTATTTACCATAAACTGTCAAACGAGAGTGGCAGGAGTTGCAAGCCTTTGTTTACGAGCTATAAAATAAATCGAATGAAACTATGGTTCATAGAACCCCAGTCAAGGTGTTCAGTAATATCGTAGGTATTAGTCAATTTACGTTTAGGTTTTTATTACACAACAGTGTAAGTAATTTGAAGTTAAAGCTTAAAAATAACTTACGCGTAAAATAACAACATTTATTTAATAACAACAATACTTTTGAAGCAAAATAACGTATCAGTTATTTAACTAGACAATATTAGCCGAATTATGTACAAAATACGTTTTCTCATGTGTTCACAATTTAATAATATTTCAAATGTAACGAATTGGAGTACTATTGCAATAACGAATATTCCGCTATGAATATTCCAGTAATTTTCCTGATCACACAAAGTAACTTGTTTTTGTTATATACATAATAATACGAGACTACCTTGCTACTAATGACTGCGGTATGAAAAATTTGATGAAAGAGAGGTATAAGCTGCAAAAAGCAGAAACGAAGGCACTAGTGAAAGAGAAGCGTGTAAGGTGTAGGGTGTTAGACGAAAACAAGATGTCGGACAACTTCAAGGAAAATTCCAAATTATTTTGAAAAGAAGTAGGTATGTATCGAAGTGGTCCGGCACCTTGCAGAATGAGTGCGTTCGAAAGAAAACAACCTGCTTACAAATAAAAAAGATGTTCTGCAGCGATGGAGTGAATACTATGGAGAACTGTATGAGAGTGGCGAATCCGTCTCTGATACTGAGAGCGATTCTAATGAATTGCCACACTCGGGCCAGGGACTGGAGGATACCATTAGTATGAAAAAGATTGAGAAAGTGATAAGAAGTTTGAAATGTGGAAAGGCTGCAGGAATTGATGGGGTGACTGCTGAGATGATCAAGTATGGTGGTCCTAGGGTCTGGGATGCCTTCTGTGCACTCTGCAACCTTTGTTGGCAGAAGGGGGAGGTTCCAGAGGACTGGCTCACGGCAGTCATAGTACCTCTATATAAAGGGAAAGGTTCCTATCTGGACTGTGCGGCCATCAGCTTGGTCAGCTTAGCGAGTAAAGTTTATACTAAGGTATTGACTGAACGTATGAGAGGCGTTTCAGAAAGATATTTGTGGGAGGCGCAAGGTGGTTTCAAGAACGGTAGGGATTGTATGGATCAAATTTTCTCGCTTCGCGTTATCGTAGGAAGGTTTCTGGCTATAGGTCAGAAAGTTTTCTGCGCTTTCGTGGATCTAGAAAAAGCATTCGATAGAGTAGTGCGGAAGAAATTGTGGAGTCTTCTGCCTGAATATAGCGTGAAGGGCTCCTTACTGCAGGCTGTGAGGTCATTATATCGAGACCACAGAGCCAGTGTAAGTATAGACGGTGACATGTCGCCCTGGTTTGAAATCTGTTCTGGTGTCAGACAGGGCTGTGTGATGTCTGCCTGGCTGTTTGTGCTGTATTTGGACAGTTGCCTCCAGATATTGAAAGGTAATATGAGTGGTACAGGATGTGATGACACAGTGGTAAACTGCCTATTGTACGCTGACGATGCTGTGCTAATAGCACCATCAGAAGCAGAGTTGCAGACACTAGTCACGTGCATGAAAGAAGATTGTGAAGCAAAAGGATTGAAAATGAATGTTGACAAAACTAAGGTTCTGGTGTTTGAAAGAGAAGCGGTACAAACGAAATGTGTGATTTGTGTAAATGGAAAATGTCCAGAATAAGTGAATGAAATTGTGTATCTGGGGAGTGCGTTTTCGAGGGATGGAAGATGTGAGTTGGATGTGGAGAGACGGGTAGCAGCTGGCAATAAAGTGAACGGTGCTCTGTCCGCATTAGTGGGTAGTGTGAATATATCTAACACTGCTAAAATGGCCATCCACAATGCGGTGTTGATGCCAACTTTGTTGTACGGTAGTGAGGCTTGGATATGCCCGAAATCGAGTGAAAGTATGATAAATGCTGTGGAGATGCGATCTCTCAGAAATATGTGCGGTGTTATGCTTGCGGACAGGATAAACAATGATGAGATACGCACTTTGTCCTCTCTGACTACCCCGTTAGGGATACAGCGTGAAGATATGTTATGTTATGTTATGCTATGTTAATTAGATTACAGAAACTAAATATAACTGTGTAACTATGGACGTAATTTATGACTGTGTATAACACATACATATATATGTATAACAAAGGTACTGCGACACAGATATTTTTTATTCCTATTATTATTTTAACATAAAGTCATGCCTAAAGTTAAGAAAAAGAAAACACCTTTACAAATCAAAATTAGTACAAAAATAACCTTATTACGATACAAATACCCATATATTATTAAATTTGACAGTTACTGAAGTTGGTGCCAAGCTTCCTAAACTAATGGACTTCCTGTTGTTGCGCATTGATTTGGCACCGACTTCAATAACTGTCAAATTTAATTATATGGCTATTTGTATCGCAATAAAGTTATTTTTGTACTTAAGTTTTGATTAGTAAAGGACAGTTATTTCGTACTTTTCAGTGCTTTTTTTGAAATTGGTTTAATTTTTTTTTAAGTTTTTTTATTTCTACATTGGGCTAAATAAATATCAAGGGCAGGTCTACAATTAATTTATTTTCTAATTCTGGAATGCAATGACATACAAAAGAATCATCAATGTAAATAAACAAAGGTCACCAGTCGCCAATTCACCAGTTCGCGTTATTTGGTGTTATTTGGTGTATCTTCGAAACCCAAGCTTCAATACCAGTGAAATTTTAATTGAACTTATCTGGAAGTGTATTCTTTCAAATAAAAAAGAATTTTCCAAGTCGGTTCATAAATGACGGAGTTATCAGGTAACAAACATAAAAAAACAAAAAAACATACAACTGAAATGAAAACCTCCTCCTCCTTTGGTGAAAAATATCGGCATAATTTTTAGAGATTGCTGAGAAGATTAAATATAGGTATGAAAACAGAGACTGACTAATATTTAATCGTAAAAACATGGCGTTTTACTGGCTGCTGAAGTTTACAAAATTATTCCTATTACAGAAGTCATATAGGAATTTAAGAATTGAAGACTTCATTGTTATAATTATTTTGTCAATCAACTGTAATATTAGCTTAAAATGCAAATAACCTCGTACAGTGGCAATCAAAATTGCAAATTTGTGCAGCGTTGCTTCGTTAACTACACGAATATTTGTATTAACAAACGTGTTACATTGAGTGGATAAAAATGAACCATTGCTTGATCAATGATGACTAATGGAAATCACTTTATCTATACTTTTCGTAGATTTTGTTTCGTAGAATATTTGTACATTTGTAATTAACTCATTTCTTTCAATTCTGTGATATGATTATGTTTTCAAGATTTCTCTATATGTACTTAGAATATGTTTGAGGCATCCGTACTCGGATTTGAGATGTGTAAAAACTCAATTTGACCCACAGTTTGAGGTACGATACTGAAGTGAAAGTCAAATCGATTCATTTAAGTTCATTCAAGGAAGGTGTTTTTTAACGTCAAATCTACCTCCGGTTTGAAAATATCAATTGTCAGATAGAGAATGTTATGTAATTCTTTAATCATAAGAAATTTCAGTTCTCACGGAGAAACATGTAATTAAAGTAATTAAAATATTTATACATAGCTTATTAATACAATTATTTGATATTTCTATAGTCGGCCTAAAACGAAAAAAAATTGAAAATCGAAAAAATAAATCTACAATGGTCGTTACTTCAAAAGTATACCTATAGTATTCAATATTTTTTTAATATTTACTAAATATTGTTTATAATTACTGTACTGACAACAGTAATAATAATAATACGTAAGATAATACACACCAATCATCTGGTCTCTAACTATAGCATTCCCTGTGCTATGAGAACCTGACGACGACAACTATTACAGGCGTCTCCCAGTACACCCAGACCCAAGACAATTTAGAAAATTTCGTTTCCTAAATTGACCCCACCGGGAATTGAATCCGGAACTTTCCGCGCTTAGATGCAACGGCTAAACCACTGCGCCATTGAGGTCGTCAAGTTCCGTATATCCACATGATATTCCGTATATCGTCAATATTCCGTATATTTTAATATTATTTTTTATTATCTATATTTTAAGAGTTTTTATTACTATACTGTTATTTTAATTTTCATTGTACATCACAGCGATTATATTTTTTATTTTTTCAAACCATAAAGCTTTTAATAACTTAATACAACATGCAGCGGTCAGTTTATATCGGCGATTATAATGAATAATGATCAATAAAACAGAGTCAAATGCTACCGCATATTGCTGGCTCTCTTTTGCTTTAACATCAGCTTAGGAAATTCATGACACGTATTTTGCTTTCTTTGATAGAATAATAACGATCTATAACATACACCAGTGTTCGTTTGATCTTGGTTATTTAATCCTCTTAACATAAAATAATATTTAGCGAAATGGACTCGCATGAAGGAGGGGACCGTAATTAATTAAATTAAGTTTGGAATACGTTAAGAACAAAGTTCGATGTGGCTACCGGCGACTTGTTAATAGCACAGGGAGATGATCCCTTTGGCCTGGGCCAGGCGTGTGTGGTCCCTTCGTCCCAGGGGTGTCGGCTGGCGGCACCCTGCATGCTAATAGCCAATCATATTCTGTTTACATTCCATCACCAAGTATGAATAATTTGTTATTGTCTCTGCAAACACGGCGCTGCGTCATGGTCAGCATTGTCTGTTGGATTAATTTGCGTCCGCTGTCGGCACGCAATCCGGCTGCCGATTCAATGGTGATTCAAAGAATCATTCTGACCTCGTCCCGATTGTTGAAGATTAATAGAAATGGCAAATCGAATTTGGTTATTATTCAGTTTCCTTTTCATCGAAGTCTAATAGGTATTACTTTATTTTATATTCTAAGTCGTATTCAATAATATATACTATCTGTTCAAAAAAATGTTTCAGTTATAACGTACTAAGTATTAGCTTTTAAATGTTTTGTGAATATTGGCACCTGCCTTCGTAAATATCATGTAGGTAACTGATATTTTAAATACATACATACAGAAGATACCTACTGAAAGTTTCAAAAACTTTGTATTAGTTGTTTTATGCTCTTCTACCTGACATTAAAATACACAACGATTTTCTGGACAGTCTCTGATCTATTCTTGTCAAACATTAAGTAATTATAGGTAAGCAATAAATCTTTCTCCATAGCACATTCCTTTTTTTAAATTGGTATTTCTTGTTCACGTGATAAACAGGCCTATTGCACACCACGTAAACATAAGACATTAATATTAGACAGTTTTATCAAATTCGACTTAATGTTTTGTACCTTCCTAGTTAACAAATCAAAAAAATCATTCGTTCAAATAATTTCAAGCGATAAATTTTCCATCGATAAAATACTCATTGCCAATTTTGTTCTTAAACAAACGAAAGTCCAATTTAAACAAATATTTCTTACAACGTCGGTTTTATTATTAATATTGAAATAACACTAAGGAAATATAATAATATAACTTCACCGAGGTCTCCTCAATATTATGTCTTTAAATATAAAAGTAGGTACAATTTCTACATCATTTTTTTTCGATTAGAAATAACAATTTTAATTTTACTCTTTGAAAGCAAAAAATAGAACATTTTCGCTTTCCTAAACAAAATAATTGAATAATGATAATACAATAATTTGTATACTAAAAGAATGTAAATAATTAGGATGGGTGGTTATATTGTCAATATTACCTAGTAACTATTATCTAATACTTGCATCCTGCAGCGAAAATCGATTAAGCCCATGGTATAGTTCAATCAATATTGGTTAACAATATTGGATTTCAATTAACTGTATCGCAGTTTATAGTAGCACCACTAATCGACGGACCCCAGCACGATGTCAACGGTTTTAGCGGTCGCCTCGCTATTAGATTTATTATTATCGACCTTTTCATTTTCGACGTTGTTAATTAATTGAAAACGTTATCGCTGTATTGAACGACATTCGGCAATAGAACTTTATTAATTACGGTTTCCTTTTAGTTTTAGGTAAGACTTTTTGTTTAACATTTCGTAAGTAGCGTAATAAATATTTCGGTAACAAGATAGAGTCTTACTGCCGAAAAAAAAAATGTTTAGATAGTAATAGATTATCACCAAGAAGAATTTGGGAGTTATAATATTACCCGTGTACTGTCGTATTATGGACATATGTATCATCATGTCAACAGTTTCTTAGAAATCATGCACCGCTGGTCATTATTGCGTCTTTTCCGCAAGCAACTTATTTAAAATTCTTTGCGTCGATATCAGCTGTACAGAGCGAAACGGTGCGTATATGTTTCTGAAAGTTCACGCATACAAAGTCGCAGGCAATCTCCAATACAACTGTATAAAAAAATATCTTGCACTTTACAATGTTTTCATTTTTGTTATAAAAAAAGATTGAGCAAATCGTATTGGAGATGCTTAATGTTTTAAAAGTTGTTTATTATTGCCGTTAAACATAATAACGTAATTCTTTTTCTCAGTAGATACTGATTCCTATTTTGTCAAGTGAAAGGTATTGTCGTTGAGAGTTGGAACAAACGTAGTATAATTTTGTTATGTATTTTTAATTTTCGTTATTAGACAAAATTTATTTATTATATTGTTATTTATCGTGATTGGAACAATGTTATATTGATAATTGTTCACCCCGAAAAAAGTGACGAGAAGAACATTTTTTACAGTATTATTTTTACCCATAACTACCCTGTTAAGGGTATAACGTAAAGATATGTACATATTATGTTATACCTACATTCTTTACATTCACCGTATCTTCAAATATAACGAAAACTTTTGATTTAAATTATTTGTAATGCCATTATTCTATTTTGTTAATTAAGTACGACATCTATGTGACATCTGATAATTATTCAGATTCTATTATCGAAATATTAGAACGTTGAGTAAAACATTGTTTTGAGAAATAAAGCTATAGGTAACGTTAGATCGTAAACTAAATAAAATAAAATCGACTGAGAGAGTGTCGAATACGCATTAATTTAGATTTGCAGTTTCGGACAAATTCGAAGTTTAATGTAATAAATTAATGTTAAATTTACGAAAAAATATTAAAAATTACTCATGCACATTATTCATTTTGTTGGCAGTAAAAGTAAGTTTGCATTTCATAGTAGTTCGCCAAAACCCTGTGAAAAACAAAGTTCTTTTTGCTATCACTAAACTCAAACCAACGCATATCTCACCAACATATTGACTTCAATAAAAAAAATTATTTTGATACTTCTATATTATTTTCGAAGACCTACATTTTTGAAGGTACAGCACACGTATATTATGTGCAATGGAAATTTTTATCATCCCTCAGTTACAGTTACCTACTTGAATTCATTTAGATATATAAAAACATCACTATTATTGTCAAGTTCGTGCGTGTACAAATTATAAATAGATTGCTATCGCCATAATATTTTAAGCAACAGATAATACATATTGAGTTTGTTTACTGACAACTATTAGGGTGTATGGATTGCGAATGTGATTAAAATTCTAAACAGTAATGTTAATGTGTGCGAAATCAAAGACTTGAGAGAATTCGGGTTTAGACCCAGATTACATTACAAATAATATGCTTAATAACTAAGTGTAAACCCAGAATGCGTTAGTTAACATATTATTTCATTTCAATTATGACGTGTTTTCACATTTCAAACACGTAATATTGAAACGAAACGAGTTTATATATTGCTGGTTAATACTTTAAAAATAAGTAAATATAAAAGGTGAATCCCGTTATACACCTACAGATTTAACATTCAAATCGTAAAAACAACATTGTGACAAAATCCCACGGGGAAAGATCACATAAAAATCATTTTACGATTCTATCAGAGCAACGCAAATCGAAGAGTCTTGTTTATGAATAAAATGTACATAAAAGCAATTGTAAATGATTGAGCATCTGTGGATACAATTTATTTATGGATAATGTACATGCGTGCAAATAGAACAGAGCAAAAACTACGGACTCTCGTTAGCTTTGATCTTGATATATGGCATTTGACTTTTAGAGCTAGTACTAACACAATTTGTATTGTGTTTTATGAAGATTACAGAATTATTGACTAAAACCTTATATTTTTAAACTTTTATCTAGATATGTCGATTTTGAGTATCTATACTTGGTCAACTGAGCTTAGCTCAGCGTCTTTTAGGTTTGATTGGACACATTAAAGAATTTTAACTCGCGCACTTCGGCCCGGTAGACGGCCTACGCCTTTAATCATTATGCTATTGAGAAGGTAAACACTGTTGTGAAATTACCAATCAATTCCAATTACCAACTTGAAGTGTGTGGAAACAGAGAAAACAAATTTTCCCAGAATTGAGACATATCTATAGTAAATATAAAAGGTGAATCCCGCCTGAATTATTTCGCCTCCGTAAACTCCTTTATTGTAAATTCATCGAAATCGACAGTTTTCGAGAACTCGATTACAAACATATAACATACATTTGTATAAACTATATAAGTACAAAATACATACATAATGTATTTTGTACATAGTTTATACAAATGCCGCTCGTATAATAATATAGGACTGCATATTCTATGACTAGCGGCCCGTACCAACTTCGCCCGGGTTCAATACAAAATATGTAACTTAAGTCCATCTGGTATAATATACTTTTCAAATGGTGAAATAATTTTTCAATTAGGTGCAGTAGTTCCCGAGAAGACTCTCCACATATAAACAAACTTACAAAATCTGCTCTCTCGATAAAATAGTATAGGTTTGTTAGATACATTACGTAATTTTACTGTAAATTATGTTTTTTTTATTTTATTTTTTTTATAAAAGAGGGGGCAAACGAGCAAGCGGGTCACCTGATGGGGAGTAACCCACCGCCGCCCATGGACACCCGCAACTTCTGGAGAATCGCAGGCGCCTTGCTGGCCTTTAGGGAAATAGGGAAAGAAGGGAGAGGGGCGATGGGCACTCTCACTCACCGAACGAAACACAACAACAATAGATGCTGTTATTTCAAACCGATATTCTGTGAGAGGGTGGAATTTCACCGGGAAGCCGGCCCTATATGTGCTGCAATCCAGCATGGCTCTACCACCTTTAACAATATTTTTTTACTAATGTTACTATTATAGCTATAATAGTACAGCTTATACATATTTATATTTGTTAGGGCATATCACCGAATGCTAGTCATGTTGAAGCACTCACAGTTACAAAGCGCTATTATAACAAGAATAGACACGGGACGTTCATACGCTATGGAGGGAAAATCGATCAACTTCCAACTTTTGGTGAGCATGGGACAAGTGAAGTTCAGGTTATTTTAAAAATTTAAGATGGGTTATAAGAGGGGAATGTTAATTAACAACTAGAATTCATAGTCAACAGAAGTTCTATGCTTTAGATTTATTATCATTCTGATCCATGTTGGAAGATAAATAAAATAGAATGAGCTATTACTTCCACAGATATCTTCCAAATTACTCCAAATTATTTTAGGATAATTCGGAAGATTCCAAAATTGTAAATTATTTTAGAAAGAAGTACGTAAGTAACGAAGTGGTCCGGCGCCTTGTCGAATGGATAAAGTGCATTCGAAAGAAAATCACCTGCTAACAATTAAAAAAGATGTTCTGCAGCGATGTAGTGAATACTATGGAGAACTGTATGAGAGTGACGACTCTGTTTCTGATACTGGGAGCGATTCTAATGAATTGGCACACTTGGATCAGGGACTTGAGGATGCAATTATTATGAAATAGATGGAGAATATGATAAGAAGTCTCAAATGTAAAAAAGGCTGAAGGCTGAAGGCTGGCGAAATGATGAGGTGACTGCTGAGATGACCAAATATGGCAATCCTGAGGTCTGGGATATTTTTTGTGTACTATGCAACCTTTGTTGGCAGAAGGGGGAGGTTCCAGACCACTGGCGCACCGCAGTCACATAGTACTTCTCTATAAAGGGAAAGGTTTTCATTTAGACTGTGCGTACTATAAGGCCATCAGCTTGGTCAGCTTAGGAGGTAAAGCATATACCAAGACTTACCGTATGAAAGGCATTTCTGAAATATATTTGTGGGAGACGCAAGGAGGTTTTAGGAACGGTAGGTTCGGCTTCCCCTGAGATATCTAGATTCTCCTCCTAGATTCTCCTCCTTCGAGCGGTAGGGGTGGTATGGATCTGATTTTATCGCTCCGAGTTATCGTGGGAAAGTTTCTGGCCATAGGTCAGAAAGTTTTCTGCGCTTCGTGGATCTAGAAAAAGTATTCGATAGTGTAGTGCGAAAGAAACTGTGAAGTCTTCTTCCCAAATATGGAGTGGAGGGCCTCTTACTGCAGACTGTGAGGTTATTACACTGAGACCACAGAGCCTGTGTAAGGAAAGATGGCGACATGTCGCCCTGGTTCGAAATCTGTTAAGGTGTCAGACAGGGATGCCTGATGTCTGCCTGGCTGTTCCTTCTGTATTTGGACAGTTGCTTTCAGATATTGAAAGGTAGTATGAGTGGTATGATATGTGATGGTACAGTGGTAAACTGCCTTTTTACGCTGTCGATGCTGTGCTTATGGTACCATCAGAAACAGAGTTGCAGACACTAGTCACATGTATGAAAGAAGAATGTGAAGTGAAAGGATTGAATATGAATGTCAACTAAACTAAGGTTCTGGTGTTTGAAAGGGTAGACGTACAGACAAAGAGCGAAATATGGATAAATGGCAAATATCTAGAACAAGTGAATGAAATTGTGAATCTGCGGAGTGCATTTGCGAGGGATCTAAGTGGCTTGTGGAGAGATGGGTAACAGCTGGCAATAAATTGAACGGTGCTCTTTCCGCACTAGTAGGCAGTGCGAATATATCTAACACAGCTAAAATGACCATCCACATTGCGGTGTTGGTGCCAACTTTATTGTACGGTCTCTTAAGCGATCTCTTAAAAATATGTGCGGTGTCACCCTTGTGGACAGGATAAGCAATGAAGATATACGCAGTATGGCAGGGTTTTACGACAGTGCTATGAATAAAAAAAGGATTGCTTAGATGGTTCAGACACATAGAAAGAATGAGTGATGAATGACGAAGAAAATCTACAGAGCGAAATTAAGCGGTAGCAGAAGCAAACAAAGCCCAAGGCTGACTTATGAAGATCAAATAGCCAGTGTTAGCTAACGGAAATGTGAAAAGCACTCGAGTTTCTAGGCGAAAATGTGTGAAAAGAATGATGAGATTAGAGGAAATGAAAGAAGTATATAAGGACTGCGACGCTTGGCTTTCTGTCCTCTCTGACTACGCCGTTGGGTAGAGTGTGAAGATATGCATGTAGATATCTTCCATCTTCTAACGTAAGTGATAAAAAATTTCAAAGACGTAGGATCTACTGTAAGGAAATTCTATTGGCGATGCCCAAAGAATCTGTCACTGAAGGTCGTTACTATGCAATACAAAGATAATACGTATGTGGTCATCTTTAATACCGCAAATACCTATTTATAGCTAGAAGTAGCATGAAGGTGTGATTTTGTCGAATCTTGATACTACGTCCACCCTAAAAAAGAAAGATGTGAAGTTAAATGTATGTCGATATGTGTCTTATGAAACAGAAGGGAATACATTTTTTGAATTTTTATTTATTAAGATGTATATTTGTATTGACATAGAAAAACAGTTTGAGCCAGAGAACAAGGTCAAGGTAACCACTACCTGTTGTACTCACGAGGCGATTAAAGGTACGTTTTCTCAATTGCGGTCGATAAAGAGTGAAGCTCGGGTTCTCCACTCTATGCGACCCCGAGGAGAACGGCAACGTATTTGGACTGCGCCGTCGTAACACTACGAGGATACTGGGGCGGCCCTTTCCACTCCGAGATTTGATTCCAATAAGCTCGGACACGTTCTGTAGAAATTGCTGGAGCTTCTCTTAATGTACCAAGAATGATCACCGCAGGATTTTAGTCAGTTAAAGCCCCACATAATCTAACCTCGTCTCCCCAGTCCCAGTCGGGGGACTGGCTATTTTATGAAGTTTTTCCAGCGTTACAAAAACAACAAACTTTTTTTTGCGACAAGTCATATTGAAAAATGAAACGAACAACTACACCAATAAGCGAAAAGTTAATATTTAAAACATGTAGTGAAATAGCTTACCAATAATATGCTCAATACTTAAAATACGTTCAATGTACTTAAATCCGTGCTCCGATCACTTTGTACAAAATCATAACAATAATTTTTAATGGTCACTTTTATTGTTATTAATGGTAAGTATTATAGCTGGCTTCCTCGCTATAGACTCTTAAAATTGCAGCATACATACATGTATTTGCTATTTGTTAGGTTAGGTACGATGCAGGTAACACACGCAAGGCCCAATCGAAATTGCAAATTTGTGCAGGGGCCGCTCCGGTTCGTTAGCGACTTGTGTTTACGCGTTACCAACACAACTAGGGTTGTCAACCACTAATTGATTGAGGTTTACTTTTAGTACATTATGTGATTTAAAGTATGTCCAATGCACAAAAAAAATGTTTGTTGTATTTATCGTTTTAAAAAAGGATTACAAGCTAAACGGAAAAGTTCGCAAAAATTTAAAATTTAAAATGATTTCGAACGTAATTAGAAGCAAATCTAATGCTACGATAAATACATTTTATGTCTGAACTATTACTATATTATTACGTAAAGAAGAATATTCTTTCTTACAAGATTTCTTATGTTTTTGATGAGACCGTGAAAACTTCAGGTCTAAAAAAGGATTACAAGCTAAACGGGAAAGTTCACATATGTGTAAAATTTAAAATGATTTCGAACGTAATTAGATGCAAATGTAATGCTATAAAAAGTACTTCAATTATATGCCTGTATTATCTTTATTTTTTTTTATAAGATTTCTTAGATTTCTTATAAGAACGTGAAAACTTCAGTTGAACACGTTTATAGCCTTATCAATTCTTGAACAGAACAGCACCGCGTTATACAATGTTATCAGTTATACACTTCAAAATTTAAGGAAGTTCACTTCTCCCGTTTCTTACAAAAATCCACTGACTTATTGACCCCTTTTATTCTCTTTGCGTCGGTACTAACGACCTCGGTTAATTATAAGAAGGTGGTAGGGCGTAAGCAAAAACTTCATAGTAAATCAAGAATGTAAATAGATATTTCTAAAAAATTTAGTTTGTCTTAGTCTTAAGTCAGCCGCAAAGTGACGACTGTGAGTGATAAGTGTGTGTGTGTGTAATCTTCACTAATAAATAACTCATGGTGATGGATCTTACTATCGCTAGGGCTTGTCATTATATAGGTACGTATTGTAGTTTATTTATCCTCCAATAGTACAAAACGTTCCACAAATTGTATCAAGTCGTCAATAGATTATTGTAACTAGAGAATTTAACTAGAGAATATTTATTATGAAATATTGATCTTTGTTATTTATTCCCCGAAGATCAAATTACAAACAACCCTGTGTGAGTGAGCACTACGGCATAACGACACTTCTTTCACGGAACGTTTTAATAACGGCGAAATGTTATGATTTGCATATTTGTGAGGTGATCCATTACCCATGTTAGCTACCGTCCGTGGTATATGCGCGACGACTAGTTAATTTACATAACGGACAGTTATATACATTTATCTTGTTTTCAACGGAAGGTTTCATGGCGTTAAATAAATGTTCGGTTGTATTTTAAAACATGATTGTTGTTGTGTTCGTTACGGAAATAATTATGTTTTGTATTATCACTTTTTTCACTCTAGTTAAAAAGGTGGTGTCGATCGCACAAGGATGGGGATGGAACTACACAGTGTTGCTTACTACAACGTAGGGACCTCTATTATGACGTCGCAACTTAGAAATATAAATTTTGAAATTATTTCATTGTTTCAAAAATTTTAAGTAAAAAGTTTCTAGAAATGTAACACTATTTACAAAATGACTTCATATCATATTAACTTCACTTCAATCGAACACTGAATTAGATGTATCTAAAAATATTGAAGATCTCATTACGTTATGTGATTTAAATTGACTTTGAAAATAGGTACTTGAATAGGTATCATAATATCCAAATTATCCTTGGTTTGTACGTGATAGTATTTCATCACATTATAATATGACAGCATTTTCAATTTTTCGCGGTATTTCTCCTAATTTAAAAATAACAATTCTTTTGCAAATTATTAATAAATTATACATTTTTTCTTGCTTTCGCATTATTTTCTGAAAGCCTACCCAGGCACATTATGTCTTATGAAGAAGTAGCGTTGTAAACCTCTTTTTAGCGACATTAATAAGGTTTATAATAAAGTAGAGTTACAGTGTTACTAAATGTTCGGTGTCTACGCATCGTCTTCGCATATAGCAGAGACGTTTTTGAGCAAAAATGTTGCAAAATGGTTCCCTAATCTTCAATTAAGATATACATACATCCTTACTTGAGATAGAAAAAAGTTTCAAGCAACTAAATAAAAAGAAAAGTGAGGATTTATGAGGACTATCAGTTCATACAATAACTAATATAATACCAATATTATCACCAGTTTTAATAGAGATATTTAATAAATGTGTCGATCAAGGAGTATTTCCTAATTTAATGAAACATAGATTATTCCAATTGACGGATGTCGATACGGCTAGGTTGGTGTACTTTGCATATTTTCCTAGCCGAATGGCCTATGGCCTTTTGCTGTGGAAGTCAGCGGCGCAGATTAACTTCATTTTTATTTTACAAAAAAGAGCGATACGTGCCATCTATAGTATGAATGCACGAGAATCACTAAGAGATCGTTTTAAAGACATTGATGTACTCACCTTGCCGTCCTTATACATCTTTGAAATTATTATGTATACGAGGAAAAACATAAATCTGTTTATAAAGATTCCAAAATTTTAATTATTTAAATCAAAAGTTTCACTTTTGTGTAACTGCGTTTGTTTTTATAATAAAGTTCTTCAAGAAGTCACTCGATTAACCATAAATAAATTAAGATTAGTTGTGAAACAACATTGATTAGATAATCATACTATAAAATAAACGATTTCTTTGAAAATAAAACAATAGACTGAAAATGATCTTCTACGCACATGCATTTACTTGATTTCTGAATATTATATTTTAATAAGCCTTTTGTAAAATGATGTTAAAAAAATGATACCTTACTGAGTTTCGTGTCGGTTCTTCGCAGTATCCAGGTTTTCTCTTTGAACCGAACTAAAGTAGATTTGACGTTAAAAATACCTTGTAATTGGGTTTACTATTTTAATTTGCTTATTATATTTAGATTCAATTAATTTGACTTTGACTTTGAAGATATACTATATTACTTTACTAATTATTATATACATAGTAAATGTTATTTTAGAAACCAAAATCACAAATTAAATAAATTAAATTAAGTAAATTTGGTCAAATTTAATAAAAATGGAGATTGGTCTGTTTAATGGTAAAGAAGTAGTATTACTTTTATATAATTATTACTATTATAGAATTATACGACTATTATAGAATTGTCCGGTTAAGCAATGATTGCTAAAAATATACAGTGTGAAGTTTGTTCACGGACAAATATCCACCCTTTTCAGGTCTCGTGATAAATTACTCTCTTGTTGACGTCAGTAGAACTTAATTTACAAAATAGTTTGATATTTATTTTTGTTACCGTATATGTTTTTAAAGTTCTAGTTTGATCTGTATTTTAAATTTAGAAACGAATATATTTTTTTATTAATAAATATATTTAAAATATTAAGGACATGCACCTACGTAAGCATAAAAAAACTAATTAATGAAAATGAAGTACGCCATTACAAATAAATCTGTGAAATATTTGAGACAAACAGTAATCTAATTTTCATAATTATGTCGCTACCCTGTAGATGTACATTATAGCAGAAGTACCTATACATTTCTACTCATTTATTCGATGTAAAATAGTAGTAACGATAATATTTTGTTCACGTTCCATAGTTACGATTCTCACTCAGAAAATAAAACGCAAGTTTACACCACCACGGGTCGTTCGCAGTCAACTATAAAACGAATCCGTTGATAGCAGTTTCTGTTGGTTTTAAACATAAACTGATGTTATTGTCTATATTTCTATAGTACTTACGTAGTTAGAATACGATTATATTTCGATACAAAGACGTTACTTCGGTACTTACGTTTTTAATTTTTTTGCTATTTTTTTCATGCACAATTGTATGGCTCATTTCATTAGATGCAAACACGATGCATATAACGAAAAGGGGGTGGCTTGGAAACTGATTTTTTAAGAGATTTTTAAATACAACGAAAAAACAACATCCCCACAACATAATACTCCTTCTCAGAGAAGCCGGGAGAAGATACTCAGGGGTTTCGGAGTCATCTGAAGTAAACATTTGCTCCAAAAATGATTTTACAGAAACATAAAGAGAAGATGCCTCTGGTAATAATGTCCGCCAAACAATGAAATGTTTAAAAAAGTGAGAGAGTTTTCGTATTATTGCTACTTACTTATTTCATGACTACACCGTCACTCTATACGTTCTTAAACAGTAATTATCCAGAAAACTGCAGCCCGACGAGAAGGTGACATCGCCAAACTCACATACGACCAGTTTGTGTAAGTAAACTGAAGTCTACACCAAAGAATATGTATAAAATAGGCCGTCTCCCGCCTCATGCGTAATAGAATTGCTTATTCTCCGCTGGATACGTAGGGTTACGGAAAGAATAATAATTAAAAAAAAATGCACATGGATAAGTTTTCATGTTTATTAAATTTAACCTCTTGTAATTACTATGTTGAAGAACGATAACTCTGGATTGGAATAACTAAAATTATTTAGGCATCTAAGGATATTATAATAAATTCGTTTACATGATAAAGCTGTACTCAAACTGAGGCGAATTCCGTGCGGGATGCGAGATGACAGTTTGCGCGAATCGCTCGCTCGCTTAGCCTATCACATTGACGCGACTTCCCCGCGAGTAAATATTTTTGGTTTTTCAATGATCTTTGGTCGTTTGAATATGAAAAAGTCATGATGTTGTTAGAGATAGTAGAAAAAGACTGCTAAGATTCAAAGTACGACATGCAAAGTTTTTTATTAGTTGCATTTCCTACTATAAAAAAAATCTTAACAGAAAACATAATCTTTATTTTTTGTGGTAATTATTTCTAATCCGATTTTACGATTTACGATGTATAATCTGTCGACCATTATTCTGATTGTGTAGATTTGCGTAAAAAAAAGTATAACGAGCTTGCTTAAACATACCCTTTTTATGTTGAGATTTTTCCCGATGCACTCACTTGACCCGTCGTTTAACTAATTACTCGAAAGCTTAATAACTACGTGTACAATTATTTCAGGCATGTTCCTGTAGACCTAAATCTCAGCGATTAAATCTGCGCTATTGTTATCGCAAAAAGAGAGTTGTTGTATTCTTGAAATTATGGCTAGAATTTTGAGTTTGTCTAGTAACGGTAACCTTTTATATCTAAATATCGAAATAGTAATTACAAATAAACAAAATATCAACAATAAACATAAACAATAACACGTGTTTTGTTCGTGAAAGATACTGTTTTGCTATGAATCTAATTTAAAATGCTAGACGTTTAGTGAATTGGAAGTTATCTGTAGCGGCACCGCCGAGCCAAGTCGACCTAGCTCAAAGAAAACCAGTCTAATGTTTCACTGAATAAATTTAACACTGCATGTGTGACCTGAATACGATATCTTTATAAACCTACAAGTCCCGCTTGGTAACAGTACATTCCAACTTTTTATTTCTATTCGCAGAGGAGATGAGCATCCTTTCGGTTAAGAGTTATTTATTTCATATTTCTATTTTCATTCCATAAGAACAAATTCATTGGAAATACATAGACTGGTATCAAAGAGAGATATGTCACAGTATTTGTTTTATTATCTTATTTAAATCAGCATAGAAATATTTATTACCTACCACCTACCATAAGTGATTTGAAATTCATAACATAATCAACATTTTTTAAACTGATAATTTAAAAATATCTTGTGACCCACATCATATGTCGTTTTTCATAATACTTACTTTTACAGAAAATATTAATTTCAAAAAGGATAACTTTCCCAAGTCACTGATAGTGTCTGAGAGACAAAATCCAAACATTATTACAAACTTGGAAGGGCAGATCCACGACAACTGCATCTACGAAGGCGCCAAGGGGCTCGCAATCTCATAACAAACACAAATAAGCTGACGTGATCCGCTTACTTTCATAGATTAGACTATGTACCTACGGAGAACTATGAAAATACATATTTCTGTTAGGGTTGTTGTAATGATTGTGTAAGTATTCGCATTTTATAATTCGATAAACGAAAAAACCGAGTGAGAATGAAAATTTTTCATCAAATATATTTGATTTCGAAAGTAAAATTGTAAAAATAGTACATAAATACAGTACAGAAAATAACTCATGTAGGCGCACTCGAATCGTAAATACGTAATTTCTCATATTTTTCATACAACTTGTCAAGTGGATTGCGAAAATCACTTTCTAATCCGGATGTATAACGGATTAACAGAAGTACGTAATATCTAGTGGAAATATTATTTATAAATTCTAGTGTCAGAACAGAATAATTCATGATTACTGCCTCACTTTATGCATATTTATCTTATCTCAGTGAGAAATAGTTTACAAGCAGAAGCAGACATGGACGTATTGTAGTAAAATATATGTTGCAGATTTTATGCTAACGTGTTCTTATCAGGAACATGAACACGAATGTCTCCACTTCTTGTATTAAATATTATTAGTTCAATTCTCAACTGGTTTTTGATTTCAATCTTAATTCGTAGTATTCAACTCCTTGACGTCGAAGCCTGATTAATGTTAGTAGATATTACGTAATAAGTAGTAACAAAACTTTAATTTCCTATTCTGATTAGAATGGTTAATGACAAATGGAGAGGGAATGACCAATAAAAATTATTTAATAAAATTGAGAGTAAAAAATATATGCTGTTTTTGGAAATGTAGAAACAATAGATTTATACACATCAGAATGGCGCGTTTTAGCGCATTTAATTACAAGATGTCTAAACGGCGGGGTTGTTAACCTTAACCTAAAAGTTTGCAGACAACGACAGCTCCGCGACCACTGCGCGACCGGTGACTAATTGTAACAAAAATTGTAATCACATACGACGATTTCGTGTTTATTGCGCCATGACCGTAAAATGCACTTTTCGCGGTAGATATAGCGCCATTATAATAATTACATTATACAAATTCTCGTTTTGACAGCAGATATCGCTCGATATTTGGCTGTCGCATGCTGACTGCAAGTTAGGTAATAAGCGTGTGGATTGTAAGGTTTATATAAGAGTATTATAACGATTTTGACCACATTGGATAAGACATTATCAAGTATCACATAGGTAAGTGCTGAAAGTGACATTGAACATTGAGGCAGATTTTTTTACATAAAATGATAGCTCTAAGACATACACTCTTTTGTGGTTTATGATTGATACGACTGACTCATGGCCGAATTTGTAATATATTGTGTATAGTCTATAAATATGTATGTAATTAATTACCTTCATGTAATTATTACTCTTATACCTTATTCCTACATAAATATTATGTACCTGTCTAATAATATTATAATTTAGGTACAAAAAAATGAACCTAAAATTTTATTTTATTCCACATTGTATTTATAATAATGGTTATAAAACATTTGTGTTTCATTGTGTGTTTACGAAAGTAGTATTGCGATATGTATGATAAATTTTATAAAATTCATTCGCTGACCGCAGTCTGTTGCGGTTAGCGGTTATTTTTCATTTACGTTGCTCTCGATTCAAAAGCTTTTTACAGGAAATTTCTAGAATTTGCTTGCGTCGTTCTCTTATTACACAAAATTTGGAAAACCAACTATATTTTCAATTAAATTAAAAATATTTCGTTTTGGCCTGTGTTTTTGTGAAAGAAGAATGGGAAAAATTTGACTGCTTTACTTGTTGTGTATAGTATAATATTTATGTATATGTTTCTACTTAGCATTACTTTGCTTAAGTTGAATGAGCTTAGAATCAGAGATTGTTACTTTTTAACCTCCAACGGAAAAGAGGAATGTTATGAGTTTGTTTTGACTTCGATCTGTTCATCATTTAGATGTCTTTGTGTTTGTTTATAAATGGTCTTGCAGCTCTTAAACAGGTGAACCTATTTGCATGTGGATTTTGTTTGAAAGCTGTAGTTTTGTTAATAATTTGAAATAACCATTAACATTGAGCATAGGAGGTAGTTTTTTTGTGATTGATAACGAAAGACTCATGGCCGAATTTGTAATATATTCTGTGTAGTAATTATGTGTGTGGTACATAAACTTAACAAATTGTGTTGTTGCTCCTCATTACCTTAACGCAGCCATTCCCAAAGTGGGCGATAACGCCCCCTTGTGGGCGCGGCAGGCCTAAAGGGGGGCAGTAAGAGACCCAGAAAAAAATGGGGGCGTTGTGTAGAGGCCTGGGGGGTGATTTGTAATTTCATTTAGCTAGGAGGCATCTTAGACAACGACTGCATGAGCTCTCGACCCAGTAGACAAAATAAGTTTGGGAACCAGTGCCTTAACGTCACGAATTGGTATTATTTCTTGTGCACAAAGTAATGTACTTACTAAAAAAATATTTTTAATAAATAAGTTACATATTTTTCTTGAATGTATTATTTCTGCTGATAAATTAATCGAGATAGAAAAATGTTGACATAGGTCGACAATCGCAAAACATTACGTATAATTTTTCCTTGGGGTATTATAAGTAAAACCTTTCTAGAACAAAAAAGCAAAAAATACTGAAATAATATTATTTTTTTAATAAATAAGTTACATATTTTTCTTGAATGTATTATTTCTGCTGATAAATTATTCGAGATAGAAAAATGTTGATATAGGTCGACAATCGCAAAACATTACGCGTAATTTTTCCTTGTGGTATTATAAGTAAAACCTTTCTAGAACAAAAAAGCAAAAAATACTTTACGTTATTCATTTATCCCTCAAATATACGCACGAATTGAAAAGAACCTGAAGAAACTGTGTGACACGCAACACGTAGATTCGTAAGATAGATAAAGTGAAATAATGCGATATTTTACATACTATTGCTGGCTTAGCGTTTGTAGAACCAACTTCATAAAGTGAACAGGCAATACGTTTTAAATTGCACAGTGAATCACAGCGAAGGCTGAAAAAGTCCGAGGAAAGCTTACGAGTATTTCATCAACCGAATACGGACTTCGTTGGATGTATGTACTCGTACCAAATGTTTTTAGTTTTCGTAGGTTTGCGTGATCAAATATGAGTTTTGCTTCACCGCTTCGCTAACATTAAAAATAACGTTAGAAAATTGGAAGAGACACATTATGAGACTTTCATAAAAATGAAGCAAATCTTTTATATTATTACAAATAACACTTTCGAAACTATGTAAAGTGTATTCAATATTTTAATTATAAAGTTAAGCTAATTATCAAGCTCTTGTCGCTGAATTGTTACAAGCGACAAAAATGAAATTTTACAGGTTTTTTTCTTCATAATTGTTTATAATTATAATAATAAATTTACAAATACTTTATTTACAAATATACAAATATTTACATAATTGTAAATTTACAACCCTGAAATTTTGTACGAAATATGTTTATTATATATTAGAATGTTGACATGTCAACGTTCAATGGAAAGGAGCATCTTAAATATAAAAATTAGAGATAGACAAAATTGCATAGATATTAGAAACAAAACCAAGATTATAGATGCTCTACATCACTCTCAAATGGGCAGGTCATGTGGCACGCGCACCAGATGACAGATGGGCGAAACGAGTTACTATATGGTCAGGATCAAGCAGCCATAGGAGCTGCAGGCGCCCCCGAGAGCGGTGGGTCGACGATATAAGGCGTCGCAGGAAACAATTGGAAAAGGAAAGCAGAGGACAAAAAAACATAGAGACAACTGGAGGAGGCCTATACCCAGAAAGGGCGTTTGCTTATAATTATAATTTATAATTAAAATTATGTTTTTATTAAGTTTATAAAGTTAAGGAAATAAAAGGCTTATTATTATTATTATTTATTTATTAGAATCACTATTTATTAAAAATATCACAATTTAAAGTAGCTCATGGCAGTTGCGATACTTTTGCTGTCACAATTAAAATCTTCATATTACATAATGGCGTTTAATGTTATACTTACGCATAAAAAGTGCAGTCCAATAAAGTAACACAAACGACAATTATTACCTCCCTTTTTTTAATTTACGTAGAAAATAAATGGTTTTGTGACTAAACTTATTTGCATTTTTATAAAAAAGAAATGAGTGCAAATCAGAAATAGAAACACAAGTAATAGCAATTATTACTTATTTTTGTAAATACTGCTAAACCCAGTCATGCGAAACTTGCTATAGAGAGAATCTATGATTAGTAGCATATTATATGTTTGCTAATACCTACAGATCAAGTAATTAGTAGTAACAACATTCGACGCACACGTAATTTTTATAATTTGTTTACAGATGTATTAAAAAGAGAATTGTTTTTCTTAATAACAAATATATTTATTTTTAGAATGAAAACATTAACGTAGTAGCAGTTAAGTGGCTTATTATATTTATAGGAAGGTTGGGACGCCTTGAACATGAAAACGTTCAAATTTAACTCCGAACAAGGACAGTGTTTCATACAGGTATTAATTTTAAATATTTTATAAATATCTAACGCTATAAATCGACAGCGAAACAAAAGGGTTTTAGAAGGTTTCAAATTCCGCATAAACAAGGCTTTAGATGTTTTTGTTAGTTTCAATTAGAACAACGGGTGAATGGCCGCTTCTAGAGCAGGCCGACAGCTCGTCTGAAACGTACATTCTTTGAATTTTTTTCTTATGAGTTGTGTGTTTTATTATCTTGTTGCATTGTAAAATCTTTTGCTTTGTTTTTGTTTTACAATGCTGAAATTGCGTGGTTGTGTAGTAGCGGTCATCGCGATTGGTCTGTGTCGCGTTGGCGGACACTATCTCCGGATCGAGGCCGTCTTGTTTCTTTGTAGGACTATTCTGATACGAACTCTTAAAATACCTATATTCGTAGCCTATTTGGAGTTTTCTATAATTTCTGTTATTACACATGTTTTTATAGAAATGCATTTTTTATAAGGCACTTAAGATCATACATTTTTGTCGCTACTGTGAAGTGAGTATTCAGCTATTTACTTATTCTATAGATAGAGCATTGTGCAATGTAACAGTTTTAGAGTTCCTCCTATGTCAGTAATAAGAATTTTAAAATTAAATACGGTATGTATGTAAAATAAGGAAAAGATTAGAGTGAATTACATTAACCACATCTTTAAATATAAATATATGTATATATGTTTATAGAATGTTTTTATGTTCTGCGACATAAAAGTGATGAAATCAAGACATAAAAACCTTCCTAATCGTCTCTTTAACACATTCTGTAAAGCTTTTGTCCATGTTCTTAAGAGATCTCGTTAGAAGAGTGTAAAATGTTAAAAAAAAAGTAGAGCATTATGTTTTATTTTTTAATACATTTTCAATTAATATAGATCCAAAGTTAGCAGTAAACCTGTACTATAAGCCGATAAACCGATTACAAAATAAACCGAGGAAGTATCCAAACTAAGCCAATTCATAAAAAGTCCTAGATCTATATGGCCCTCGACTATTTATTTATGAAGTATCTATACATTAATAAGTGAAGCGAAAACTTTGGTTCCCTTTTTAAGAAAATTGCGTGGACGGAGGAGTGAGAAATTTGGTACATTTAAAGTTTATATGGAGAAGAACAAGAGAAAGCTAATATTTTTATATAATATGAATTAAAAATACGTTAAATTAAATTATTCACTCATTGTTTACCTTCATGCCAATGTCAAAAAGACAGTTAATTTCAAACTCATAATAGTTTGTGATCACAAATACGTAAGCTCCTCTCACAGAGTAGAGATTGTCGCCAAAGAGTTTATATTATAAGTTTACATTTACGATCGAATTTCTACCACAATGCGATCTCTAGTATTTATAAGAAGATAATATTTTGCGAAGATGACGTCTTGCTTGTTTTCGCGCTGGTCTGTATGTTTTTTTTTATGGCGGAGGGGGCAAACAAGCAAGCAAACTTGATGGAAAATAATTACCGCTGCTCATGGACCCCCGCAACGTCCAGGGAATCACGAGTGCATAACAAAAGTAAAGTAAAAGAGTAGACTCGTTTTTTGAAGATCCCTGACCCCGAGTACAAAGATTTGGGAATACCGCTGATGTAAGCTGGTTCCATACATTTGTACGTTGTAAGAAATGTCGTACAAAGCGCACAGTTGTAGGCCGCCATCCATCAAGGTGGAAACTGCAAAACAAAGAATGTGCCAACTGCATATCTTCCTGCGCAGGTCGTAAAAGGCGGCCAAGGGACATGGCTTATTATAAGGAACTTTTACAGATGATAAACAAACAACGTGTAAAAATATTAAAAAAATGTCAACGTGTGATTTTGTTGCGATATGATGCTTCCTCCACTCCGATTGGGGAAATGTGTTTGTTTGTGTGTGTGCAGAAAATACAGAAATAATGTACATTTATTTGTAATTTTTGAAGATAATCTTAGTGTTATTACAATGACAGACATCAATGTCTATTTACCCACTATTAAGAAATAACACAATTATATACAAAACAGCTTATAAGTTCTACATGAAAATAAAACATTTTCTTTCCATGTGCTTTAGATTTTGTATTAGTGTATCGGAATACACCGTAAAAGCCAGTTTACTGTCTACTGGTTGATACAAATGCAATTCCGTTGAAAGTATGTCGTAGCTGCTCTTGGACTATTTCTTCTTTTTAATTCTCGAGTACAACGTTAGGGAGTGTGGCATTTTTACTTTAACGAAACACTATATATTTTGTTATAGTTAAATAATAGTTTACGACCAATAATTTATTTATTGATTATGTGGAGAAATTTCATTGAACTTAAGAAAATTATTTTATGCGTTTACTCATACAATGAGAAACTCAAAAAAATATACTGGACACAAAGCCAAAATAAATGATGATGTAGACATAGTGTACAACATTAGTATTAATCTAATTTAATGCCTTTTTCTTCATTTTCTTTTAAATTACTAGTTTTGGAATCTGAAAGACAAGGCATTTTACTATATGTACTCTTTTTACTTGACTGTCCGCACGAGGGTAACGTTTTTCGAGTGTAACTAACTTAAGATAACTTAAGATTTGTCTTTAAAAAGAAAATAATTTGAAACAACGAGATACATATTTCTGTCCACTGGTATTTATTAATATTAAAAAAATATAGTTAAAAATGTACACAGTATTTTTAGAAAAACAAAAAAACAATCCTGTAATTAACAATTCGTTACTTACTAATGACAGTTATAATGTGTCATTTATTATTTTACAAGTAGGTAAAATACATTATTTACATTAGTACAATTCAATTTTTATTCTAGTCTATTCTTGTACAATATTAGTAGCAATTCATTGCACATCGTAGAGATTTAATGTGAATAAGACCTCATCATTTTATTGACTATGTACGTAAATTTTTTTCTTTTTCATGTTGTCTATATAATGCGCTTACAGATCATAAGCAAAATATAATTTCTTAAGAAACGGATATTTTGTATTTATCAGAATACAGACCTGTAATAGTCTTAGTTCATTATTTGGTTCACCAATTCGATTACAAGTCAAACCAACCCCTAGACACACAATATCTTCGTCCAGTGATAGATAAGATAGAATGGAGGCAGAAATAAAATAAGTAATAGAAGGTCGTGTCGCCTTGGGCCACAAGCAAAATCAATTTCTGCACAATTCTCATTTTCTCGATAGTTTCATTTCTCGACGCTAGCATGCCGAAAGATAAAGTTTGGAAAAGACTTTTTGCTCTGTCGTTGTTCGCACAATTTTATTTGCAACTAACTTCATATTTTGTAACATATAAAACGCGGTTGCCTACATATTGAATCGAAAAAAGTGTGTTAATTTTTTATGAACTTCGAAACTACCTAGTCATTTAATTGCTTTCAAATCTAATTTTCTGCCACCATTATTCGTGCTTTATCATTGTCGGCTTATTTTATGGAAAGTCGCAAAATGACGTCATTATTCGTGCCATTACAATGATTGCCAGTGACTTGTAAAAATATTTATAATGAAAAATTTAGCTCACGGTAATATATATAGGTATCTCGTTAGTAGAATATTCTGGGAAAATCGTTGGTTATATTTAACTAACGGATACATATATTAAAAATGTGTTCTATTTGAGTAAAAGTGATTTAATTAAAGTAATGTTAATTTAAGTTTTAAAGATTACTTGAATATAGTTGTGTTTTTTTCGAAATTTTTAATATGCATAAGAACATAAATTTTCTAACAGGCTGATTTCTAGTAGACTTAAACAAAAGATTTGAATATAGGCTGATTAAGATTACAAGGATATATAAAATGTGACTTGTGATAAAAACGTTATTTCCTCAAATAAGACCCAAAAACACCGGTCTTTATTCGGTAAAAATATTTGCCTTAGGGCAGCTTTCCCCCATTGTACAACTGTCACGGAATCCAACAATCGTCTGAGGGCACATTCAAATGATAATCTGGCCATACGCTTTGCGAATTCGCGTAGTAATACGCGGCGGGCTGATGCCAGAAATGTCACATTAGCTTGATTTAAGCGTATTACCTGACGTCCCCGTTATGGAGGTGAATGCTTACCTTGATTTAGATGTAATACCTTTATCATACACCTCAAATGTGTCCTTATTTGTCTTAACAGCGGCATAATGTCTGTTACGGTACAAGCAGAATTTCATGAGCTGATTTTATGTAAAAGAGAAGAGAACCGTATTTTTTGTTCGAAACCTTTAATTGCTTGCGGCAGTTTCTAGACATGAAAAACGAATTTGCAACTCATCAAGTTTACGTCTTTTATGTAGGCGCAACTCTGTAGTAAAGATAGGATACGAAAGCTTTTTAGACTTGTCTCAAAAAATAATTTTCCGTTCGTAGGCGCGTATGGTGGAGATATGCAGGGAACAAGTGCGAATCCCCATTAGAAGCGTCTATGGGTACGCCATTAAATAAACATCTCTGGCAGCTCTTCCCCGCTAGTTATTAGCGCTGCCTCTCCCCATCCACTCGAAGCTCGCTGATACGGCACGCAGTCGGATGCGGGGGCAAAATCAATTTCATTTTTCGACACGTGCATTAATGTTATAGCGATTGAAAACCGCACTCTTCCTGGAACGACTTTGAATTTTATGATTCTATGTAATCACTACTTTAACATGACAAAATGATTATTTTTATATAATATACATATCTAAACTATGTATATGTACTAATATACATAGTTTAGATATGTGATATCTAACAAAAGTTTAAAATCTAATACGCCTATTAGATTTTAAGCTTTTTTAGATTTTTTTAGTGTAAAAAAAATGTGCTCGCTTAAAAAAACTTGAATGTTATCCATTTCTCAAGAGATTTCAAGATTTCAAACTTTCATAGGCAGTTTGAACTGATTTGCTTCACGGTTTTTTTCATATTTGTAAATTTCATGTCTTACCTACATATTTTTACGGTTTTGTAAAAGTAAACCTTTGTCTATGTTTAAATCAAGATAGTATTTAATGCTGGAAATCAAGCAGAATTATTAGCGAGTATCACTGAAAGCTGCGTGGTTTCTTACCCTTCTATGTGAGTTCCATGTTTTACTGCGATTGATTCTGCCCACAAGACGAACGACGCACCGAATAGGGACTATCCTATACTTATCTAATTTTATTGTCACTCGTCGGCGTTCGTCGAACCCACTGTCACTGAGACGACCACGAAAGAAACTAGAAAAAATCTTTCTTCTTCCTTTCGTATATTCTTATCTCAAAAGGACATCTTTATTCGCAAGCAGTTAAACTCAATTTAATATCTAACGGTCGGGAGATAAATAGACTGTTTGGGATTCGATACTGCTTTTATCCTTAATACATAGTCAAGAAAACATTTTTTTCGGATAAGGTCATGCTATGAAAGTACTAATAATTTATTATTTCTGTAGCAGTTACTGAAAATTGAACACATCATTTCCTACATGACGTTATTTCAAACGGATGGTGTTAGATAAAAGTATGTATGGCATAATCATATTTTTTAAGTTTTACATGAGTACATTGTGTGGATTAATTTCAAGTAAGTTGTTACAATGGTTTTCCTTTAGCTACTTTTAAAACGTAAATTTCAGTGTTTATTAGATCACTACTTATAAGTGAAGATTAATACTTAATTCTAATTCATATTTTATATTTATAAGCAACAAAGTTGAGTCACAACTTTACATAACAAACCAGAACGCTTCTAACCAAAAAGGATCCGAGAATATGTTAAAGAAGCTTGTTTCCTGCGGGTGTTTTGTGAGGGACTTACTCGGCTTCATCTGTTCGGCACATTAGCTATGATAATTGGAACATTTGCTTTGCGAATGGGATGACATCAGGACACTCGCTAATAATAATGTGCCAGAACTCGGCGTAGCTTACATGGCACTGCGCGTGTTTATGCTTCCGAATGTAATTTACCGCCTGTTTAAATGTACCGCGTTATGTTTGTTTTCATTATGTATTATAATGACATTGTTTAAAAACTCATAATGTTCGTGAAAATATGGTAAGCAATATGTTAAATAATGGCCTTTTAATTTTGTAACATTACTGCACTGCTGTGACCCAAATCATTTTGTAGGAAATATTAGTAGTTCCATAATGGAAACGACATCAAATCACGTTAAATTTTTTTGTACATAACCGTCACTTCTAGCAATAAGTATCTGGGCTTACAAATGGCTAAGTAGAACCAGATCATATTTTTAGTCCTTCGCATATACAAGTTAAGTCCTTATAAGCCGTAGGCTTGCTAATCTTTCCTCGCAGATCGTAAAATTTATTACATATTTCACGTTTTTCCCTTTCTCTCAGATCTACGTCGAAGTAGATTGTACTTAATAAATAAATTCTTTAAAGAGAAACTGAACACCTAAATACCTAATTACAAATTTTATTACGAAAGGCTTTGAATGAATACACAGTAAGCACAATGTGAAGCAAATTTTTTTAACAAGGAACATCTCAACAGCGAAACTAGACGCTGTGTCGTAAAATTAAAATCCTTCTTTGTGTTAGCGCGAGACAGTCTGTAGCACTCTACCTGACTGATGAGCCGAGCTCGCGGCGGAAAAATTACACCTAGTCTCCAAGTGACTTATTGTGGTCAGAGAGCATGTATGAGAGATGTTTACAAAAGCAGAATTTATTTTGTAAGAAACTGAACACAGTTTTAAATAGAATAGAATGAAAATTATCTACCATATGTTATTGTCGACTGTAAAATACAAACCATAAATAAAACCTCCTACGTGTACTTAGTCAATAGAGTTTGTAACAATACAAGATTATTGTAAGTCATTGTATTAACTGAGGTGAAACCGACACTAAAAAAGCTTTAAAACTTTGACCAATAAAATTTCTACGATTTTAACTTGAATAGAACTGTAATTAGGATGTGACTGTGCAATTTATGGGAGTAAGAGAACTAAAGTTTCTTGTTAATTGTGAGTCTATTTAAATAATGTTGTCTTGACTGAGTCACAACAACAGTTCGATTTGAATCTATTGTGTTTTTTGTCAGATCAATATTAAACGATCATAAATACAAGACCTATTCTGTATAAAGAACTTAAAAAAAAAGATATTGATGGGCAAATAATTTTCAAAATATTTTTTTCTTATTTTAAATCCGAAGAATATAGGAGGTACCTACTATTACAAGTCGTAAGAAACTTTATAAAATTCGAAGACTCCGAATATCGTACTGGGACTTATTTTCTGAATCAAATAACACAATAACACACTACGAAGTTCTGCATTTGAATTCAAATCCTGTAGCTTTTTGACAGGTATGACAAACGAGGTAGGTCGGAAAACGAAACGTGGCTGACTATAAATTCATAAAGTAAAAGTGCATTGAAGTTGAAATCCCCTTGTGTCTGCGCGGTCGAGTGGCAGCCACTCTGGTTGACTGATGACCCGTGGTCCACCCGAGAAAATGCTACACTGTCTCCACGCTGTAAATAAAATAAAGTTGAACGTTCTTTATTACTCTTTTACGAAATAACGGAATGCATTAATTAAGTGCTATAAATGAGTGCTGCTTTCAGACGTATTGTGTCTATTTTATTAGGTCGATCCTAATTTAGAAGTGTTTTAAGTATTTACTATTCAGTAATTTTCGTATTTCTTTCTATTATCACATTGTATTCATAGGGCCAAACATTATGTACCTACTTTAAACCACAAGACCCTTAATCAACAAAGTACAAATAATTATATATTATTAGTCAATGTTTTAACATGAAGTACATAATATACAAGTATATATTTTTTGATAAAAGTGTTTGTAGTTACTACAAAAAGGCAAATGATAAATGGTACATATAACTGTAATGCTGTCAGTTTCTGTATAAATGTTCTTTAAGAATACGATTCAAGAAAACTTGGCTCTAACCAAGGATTTCGCTATTAAAACTTGGCGATTCAACAAGAGTACAAGACCGCGAAAGTTGGTGTACATTTCATAAGAGATACTCTAGCATCATCTACGTTGCTGATGCAAATGTTGTGAAGACTTATTAAGAAGTTCCCACACATACTCGGTAATCATTCTTGGCAACTCCTCACTAAGGCACAAACTACATCGAACGCAATGTTGAAAGGTTTTAAGGCCAGTATGCATAACGTCGGCTAGAAACAACCTAGTCTCAGAAATTATAGTAGTAATAAAGTTGCAAGTGGAGCATCATAATATATCACATACGACATTCTGGAATTATTAAAGACATGTAACTCTGACGGTGTAGTAGGGAGCCGCAACATGGTAATAATTTGATCAGGCGCCCGGCACGCACAACTTTATGCCAATTGAAAAGTTTCACTGCATTATGCCTACGTTGTTACGTTGTAGATACAATATAACAACATTGTTAAGTGACATACGTTATACTGCTCTTTATGCTAGTATGCGAGATGTTTTTATTTAAAAAGTAAATATTGTTATGAGATTATTAAAAGTATGTTCAGTATTACAGTACAGTTCTGTTCAAGATTATTTTCAATATTTAATATTTTTTTATTACCGACACAGCAGAACACCATATTAAGATGGTATTCTGACTATATTTGAAAATTTACTATTATATACATAGCTACTATATTTTTATTTATTTTATTTATTTATTTACTTTATATGGATATTTATGGATATTTTTAAAGTAATTGTAGAATTTATTTTTATTTGTATTTAACACTTACGTACTTAAACAACTGCTCATTGAATAACATCGAGTTTTTTTATTCTTTATTAACTTAAGAAGAAGTCATATTTACCATATTTTAAGCTTTCATGTCGTATGTTTTAAACAAGCACACTTGTCAGAAAAGAAATTAAAGAAAAAAAAAGTGCGTCCTTACCGTTAAATTAGAAGTTTGAAAGGTTTTTGTTTCCTCATAATATTATTATTGAGTTGCAGTAAAGTGGTCGTTACATTGTTTCAAGCGCCATGTAGGAAAGGCGGTGTTAGTCGAGATTCGAATGATGTTGAAGAGTACACGAGGCCTTAGGCACCAGAGGTGTCTCCTCCTACCAGTACAACGCCCGTGCAACGCAAATAGGGGTCGCCCGTCTCTTACTATGCTCCTTACTACTAATCCGTGTCATCTTAACAAAGTAACGTGTGTTAAGATTCAGATAATTGCGTAATGAAATTTCCTCCTTCGTTTCATTAAACTTGTGTCAATAATCACCTAGCAATAGTCTTCTAAGGCAATATAGAACTAACAAAGTTATTGCTATTTTGATATTAACTAGCGACCTGCTCCAGCACGGCCAGGGTGGGATGAACGTTGCATTGTAACGCCATTGTTGCGATTTTTTTAATTAAAATTTTCATACAAAAATACCATCAAAATTTCCGACTTTTCCAGTGGATTTTCTCAATTCTTTTTTCCTTACGTACCTTGTCCTAATTATGAACACAACGATAAAAAATCAGTCAAATCGGTCGAGCCTTTCGCAAGTGATGATATTCATATATGAGGCAATTGATTTTTATTTATATAGATTTCGATTCTAAGATTATAATAAAATATTTATTCATAATTCTATTTAATTTATGATGAAAATGAAGGCATAAGTTGCTGATTATATTTTATTTTTCACTTTTAACGGAATAAGTCTACATACTTTAATTTATCAAGTAATTTCATTATCAAATTTTACAAATTTTTCGATATACGGAAAAGTTACAAACTGCTACTTACTTTAGTTCTGTTTGGCATTTTTTTTAAACAAAATTAATATGTTGTAAATAAAATTTTCATTGCAGATTAACTATGTAATAAATATGAAAATATTTATTACATATTTAATACACTGATAGTTAAAGGTATAAATAATAAGTATTGATTATTTCACAATCTTCGACATTTTTCCCATAAAATTTCAAGTGTTATTATTATCATTGTGTGTCATTATGGTAGCGAAATAAAATATTATGGGGATATTTCATAATTTAAAATAATAAAAATTGATTAGAAATTCAAAATGCTAATCGACTTAATAATTTATCTTTTAAAATCAGTGAAATTACTGGAAACAGTTTTTTTGGAATAAAGTAATCTGTATCGAGAACAGTGTTGTAGAGATGATAGCGCTTTTAGCTTCAGGTGTAGTCTGGTGAAACTGTAGTACCTCCGTAAAGAAAATACTATCGTTTGGAAGTTTAAAAGAAATGAGGTACTGGTTTATTTACTTTAAGTTTCTCTCTTCTAGATACTACGATGTAAGTTGTAAAATGGTATATATTCAGTTGAACAAAGTGAAAGAAATAAATATTATATTCTTAATATTATAAAACAATGACGCAATTCTCGTTTTTCTGTAAATTTTTATAACTTTTTTTACCGAATGTGCGGTTTTTACCATTGTTTAGGTAATTTGATGTGAGGAAAGTGTATTAATGTATAGCCCATCAACATTTAGTCCATATAAGTACATACATAGTGACGTTTCATAGTGAAGTACCCGAGTGAAATTGGAGCGAGTCGCTAGTGTGTTATAATAAAACTGACACCGCCATTTTGAAACATGAAGTGTTTAAAAAAATAGTGAAAATTATTAATTTATTGATATCGAGGTTAAAACTACAATTCTTGAATTTTTGGAATGAAGTTCCTTGACGCGTTTTGCGGGAGGTGTGAGTTGGTAGAAATCGTCACGTAACAAAAAAGCGTTATGGCCCCTCCATTCGACTCTTAGCGACTCTCTCTCTCTCTCTTTCTAACACACGTTAGTTAATTGAGCAACCAAAGGTAGGAACCCGCGCGCTGCCTGACCCTGGGTTCGTTAGCTCTACACATACATAAATTCGCAATGATCTTTCTGTATTATTTTTCTATTATATACGAATGTGTGTGTGCGTGCGAGTATCGAGATACGAGCAGATGAGTAGCGCGCACAGCCGGCTGTATAACCTCATTATTTTACACGAGGATATTTTGTTACAACTTATACTTATTTTTGTTTTAAATCATGCATGAGTTGTATTGTCTCACTATTGCAATTAAGTTTTGAGAAATGAAAACTGCAGCTAAGAACTTCATTCGTGACGGGGGATCCCCCGACCGCATATATTTTTTATCTTTATTCTATATGTGCGCCTGTATCATATTATTGAAATTACTACAAGAATTTTGATCACACTACTATGGTAATGATAACATGGATCAACATATAAAATAGTATTTAATATTTCCAAAAATAAAAATGTTCTTCGAAAAGAGTAACGATAACTTATTCCATACAATGAAGTACTAAAATCCACAAGAACACAGTCGCATTTACAAGCAATGTACCTTATATGTACTACATGCATACACGTAACACAAATAAATATAAAATGTATGTACTTTGATATGTCGAATAAGTAAGAGCAACAATAATTTTGTCGGACGAGAGGTGAGGACAGTTGAAGGCGGTAAATGACGCATAAATAACCCGAGTTAGTTTAGACACTATTTAAATACCTACCAACCAGTCTACAATTTATTACTTCCAAGTTAGTTCAATACACTTTAGAACATCGCCCAAGAACGGCCAAGAGGAAGATTATATACTTAGTACTTCACTTAATATAATTGAGATGAATGGAGTCAAAAATTGAACAAATAGATAACTTTTTATGAAAATTAACAAATTTTTGCTGACCATAAAATATTTCCGTGGTCCTTTATGTAAAACTTTATTTTTATTTCCTAAATTTTTGCTGTTAAGTACGTATTTTTTACGCATACATCATCATCATCATCACATCGTCATCAAACTACTACTTCTTTTCATTAGACCATGATACTTTCAGCAATTAATATTTGAGCTACATGGTTAAGCAGAACTAGACAGTAATGGGCTGTTCACCTATGTAAGTTCTTTATAATATTTCCAAATCTGTTTTTCTATCTCTCTCAGTTCAATATCATAAAAACCTATTTAACTTAATTAAAATGTAATTACAAATATTAAACATTCTTATACTTATGTAAATGAGTTAAAGTCTAATATCTCACATGTATTTATTTTTATACTATACAAATATTTATATGTACAAACACACACTTTTATCTCGTACCACTTAATAAGATTTTTTAATTTTACTTCTTACGTCTTTAATGCAAAAGAGATAGATATGTATAAAAAGGTCTGCTGGAAGAAATTTCATTACGAAACAAGCAGTACCTTTGCATGTAATTTCATTTCATGTAAACGTGTGTGTATGCACGTGAATAATTACATAAATAAAAAAAATTGTACTAACATTTTTATTTATGGGGCTACGCAAGCCATAAAGGACCTATGTATATAAGCGACCATTTCTGATCTAATGTTTTTTTTTATAAAAAAACATTAAATCCTTCGTAAACCCTTTCATAGTAAATTCATCGAAATCGACAGTTTTCGAGAACTCTATTACAAACATATACATTTGTATAAACTATATAGGTACAAAATACATACATAATGTATTTTGTACATAGTTTATTCAAATGCCACTCGTATAATAATATGGGGCTGTTATATTCTATGACTAGCGGCCCTTTTTTTTTTTTGCGTCAGGAAATGCTTTATGCATCCCGTCCTGCCATGGGGGTGGCAGGGGGGTATGTGGGCCGGGGCACGTGGTAGAGTGCAAAACGCGTCCCCAGTGCCCCGGCATCAGGCGCCCCGGAGGAACACCGTCAGGTTTTAGTGGGTATACTCGGCTTCGCACTATCAGCCGAGGAGTCCCACATATCCCCCCGCCTCCCCCAGGCGGGACGGAATGCATAAAGCATTTCCTGACGCAAAAAAAAAAAAAAAAAAAAAAAGGGTGTATGTGGGACTCCTCGGCTGTAAGGTGCAATGCCGGGCTACCCATTAAAACCTGACGGTGTTCCTCCGGGGCGCCTGATGCCGGGCCAACGGGTACAGTTTTATATTCTTCCGCGACCCCAGCGGCGATGCCCAGCGCGTTTGATGCGCCGGGCTCATCCTGTTATGGGCAGGAGGGTGGAGCCGCTCCTGCCCTATTTGTGTACTGCGTGGGAGACGCGCGGGAACACCGCGCGCGCCCTCCCGAGGCTATTGAGATGGGGGTGACGCTCCCCCGAACGTCACCCCCCGAGCCCCTATGTGGGGGGAGGAGGCTTTGGAAGGCTCTCCTCCAGGCCCCGGCTCTCCGGTGGCGGATTGGTTGGAAGAGCGGATCGTTTTCCCGCTCCCGCTCCGCCGCCTCCTTCTGCAAGATTACGTCCTCGCAGAAGGTGAGAACCGCCAGCCATGCCTCCTCGCTACCGACCATCGATTTTATAACAGCCGGCAGCGAGAGGTCCCTCCCCACCGCCGCGACGAGCGCACGGCGCTGCTCGGCCCATGCCGAGCACTCCTCGAGCGTGTGCTGCACCGTGTCTTCGTCGCGGCCGCAGTGGTGGCACTCGGTCGTTGACTCACGCCCGGCTATTCGGCACAGGTACTTGCCGAAGCAACCGTGCCCCGACAGCACCTGCGTCAGCCGGTAGGTCAACGACCCCGTCTTCCTGTCCGTCCAGTCTTTCAGCACCGGACGAATCGCCTCGACGGTCCGGCGGCCGGCGTTCGGTATTGCCAGCCGCCTCTCCCACTTCTCCATTAAGGACCGCCGGGCCTGGAGTCTTCGCGCTTCCACCTCCCTGGGTAATGGGTCTTCTCTTGTTGTTCTAGGACCCGCACGCCACTCGTATACTGTGGCGTGCACCTCCGCTTCCAATTCCCAGGAAGGGCTTCCGGCATGACTAGCGGCCCGTTCCAACTTCGCCCGAGTTCAATACAAAATATGTAACTTAAGTCCATCTGGTATAATATACTTTTCAAATGGTGAAATAATTTTTCAATTAGGTGCAGTAGTTCCCGAGAATACTCTCCACATATAAACAAACTTACAAAATCCGCTCTCTCTATAAATTAGTATAGGTTTGTTAGATACATTACGTAATTTTACTGTAAATTAAGTTTTTTTATTTTTTTTATAAAAGAGGGGGCAAACGAGCAAGCGGGTCACCTGATGGAGAGTAACCAACCGCCGCCCATGGACACCCGCAACATCCGGAGAATCGCAGGCGCGTTGCCGGCCTTTAGGGAAATAGGGAAAGAAGGGAAAGGAGGGGGAGGAGGTGATGGGCCACAGGCACTCTCACTCACCGAACGAAACACAACAGCAATAGATGCTGTTATTTTGCCGCCGATATTCTGTGATAGGGTGGTATTTCACCAGGCGAGCCGGCCCTATTCGTGCTGCAATGCAGCACGGCTCTACCACCTTCATATATAATGTGATTGAGACAAGAAAATATTTATATATAAACTGAAGTATCGAAGTGTTCGTACTGAGTTATATTTTTCTAATTCTTTCTGACGCTTTACGTACTGAATATCAATACTGTTACAGTCTGTGAACGGACGTAGATGCAAAACTTCCGTTCAAAGTAAAGATACTTTGAACGTTGAATTGCCTTAACTTCGCCGACAGGATCCTTCGTTCGCAGGTTGTTACTTACAAGATTATTTGTCTATTATTCTTGTTTAAAGTATCGAAGGCATGCAACAATATAGATATTGACTTCATTAATGTTTAGTTCAGTAATATTAAAGCAGCATTAAGTATTGTTTACAAATTTGGGTTCGTTGTTTCCGTGTAGTTTTCAGGAATTGAAAAAAAAAATTGGAAAGAAATTTGGTTTTTCTTGTTTCGACATTAGATTTCACTTTTTTAAATTACGTGTGTAAGTAGGTAAATATTCCAGAGACCAATTGCTTGAAATACATACATACGTATCTTCACGCTGTATCCCTAACGGGGTAGTCAGAGAGGAAATATTTAGGGTTATATCAATTAATTGTTGTAATATAATCGTTACTGAGGCCTCCTCTAGTTCATTGTATATCTACAGTCAATCCAATATACCAATAGTACAAGTCTGTCTTACCCATATCCACACCAATAGTTCAAGCCAGTAAATCAACGAACTGGGGGGTGTGTACTTCACGACAACTGAGAAAATTTGCATCCTAAAATGACGTGACTTTGAGTCGAACCTGAAGCCTTCGGTTTGGAAGGAAGATGAATTAACCACCGCATTAACCGGCCAGTCGGTGATCAAAATTCTAATGGAGTAAGCGGGAATAGCAAGCTACACAGTAGTAATTTGATCAGAGCTGCGCCATCAAAGTTGACGTCGTGAAGGAACTTAGCAAGTCGACAACTCGGTCAAACTGTTCGACTACCTTTGCGGTGCCGTCGTGTTAACAAGTATGTTTTAATTTTAACTAGACACTCATTACGCAAACTTTGCTTATGAAATGTGGAAAACTAACCCAGTTGCTTTTCTCATCTTTGCTTTTCTATGACATAATTTATTTTAAAATATTCGCATACACATGTACTTCTTATTAACATCCACTATGAATATTATATATTACGACCTGTCATAATACTAGTAGATATTATTAAGTAGGTATATTTTTATCACTTTTATAAGTTGAATCTATAACTATGAGTACTATATATTTAGATGAAAGCGAAGACAATGAGTTGAATTTACACTTAAAACATTAGTTTAAATTTAAAAAAAATGTTTCCGAAAATGTTTTCATTAAAATAGTATAACGTTTGGGTTATAGCGACGAAATTGTCGTTATAACGTAACACTTTATTTGTTATGTGTTATGAAATACTTAATATGGTAACATATTAATGTTATCACTTTCATAACCATCATTGTTCCGTACAAATTCTGAATTAGAAACGTATCCTAAATCAATGTCGAAGTACATTCTAAAAACGAGTTTGTTATCCACATAATATAAAATATTAACAGGATAATGGAAAGCAAAAGTTGTTTACACAAAAACTTTGACAAAGATTAATGAAGAACAATATAAATTTTTAGCGGTTTCTGATAAATTTACTTAGAAGTGATGAAATTTTCACATGATTTCATTGTGTCTGTTACATGCAACCAATACATACTATATTTTTCTATGAAATAAAATCTTCTACCAGTCTCTGCTAGGTAATGATAAAATGTATGGATTAACGTAGGGTCCTGCCTAAACAAGCCTAAGTAAATTTCATATCAACAGCTTATATCCTGTTGTTAGAGGGCTAACACGCGTTAAACTTGTTAGTGAATTTTCATGACGTGAATGAATTTAATTCCACGTGAAAATGTAACTTTAAGTCCAGAATTAAACCAATACAATATCTATCTGTAATATCCATGTAATATAAAACATAAAAATATACCTAAAAAGTTAAGAAATAAAATTAATATAATCAAAAACCGGCTAAGAACGTAATGGACATGTATTAACTAAGAATATCGTGATATTATATCAAAGAAATAATTTACAAAAATTGAATTCGAAATACCTATTAATTAATTTTTAGAGTTCCATACCTCAAAAGAAAAAACGCAACCCTTATCTCACTCACTCTGTTGTCCGTCTGTCCGTCGATCCGTCGGACTAGACTCTTTTTGTCAGGAAAGGTGAAAAATGAAAAATGAAAATTTTTTATGAAAATGAAAAATTTTAGGTAGAGGTATTCAATTGAAATCAATATCAAATACTGAGGTCTACTCTACGGTCACCTAGATTGTAAGAAATTCCAGCCTCTAAGTCATTGCTATCAAAAGATAAGACCACTTTTGTCACATATTTTGATACCCGCAAACTCGCTCATCGAAACCTACAAGGTTTCCTGTTGACATAGAATCATGATATTTGCAAGAAACAAGTACTCACACCACAAGTAAAGGAAACATCCGAGAATCGTTCATTTGTAATTATATGACATAATTTTTTTTCGCGATTACATTTGCAGTTGGAACATTCACTGTGATGTAGAGTGATGTACAGGAGAACACATTTTCTACTCCAAAATTTGTTTTATCATTCAATTAGACTTACCAGAGCAATCTTCGGTGCTTACTTTTTATCTATTTTTGTTAATTATGTAGCATATAATACATAATTATATTGCGTGGTGGTACGAAGCCCCCGGTATGCGAGTCCGACTCGCAGTTGATCGGTTTTTTCTTTCTCATATCTGATTACGGGTCAATAATTCACATCTTTACACTTAATAGGTGTAAAGATGACCAAATAATAAAGGTTTGTTTTGTGCCATTTTGGTTTCGTACCGTATCGTAATAATGTACCGTACCATAATAGACAGCACTTTTAAAGAGACGGATAAATGAAATTTATGTAGGCAGAGACATGAAACTACATTAACAATAAAATAACCAATAAATAATTAATAATATTTCTAAATGTATGTCTAGATACGTATGCATTCTATTAAATAAGTGTATCACGTTATACTGTACTAAGAACATGATAATGAATTAAGTTGATAATCGTAAATGATGTAGAGGGAATGTTCAGTTGTCGCTGCGAATTACTGCGATGCGTATGAGCCGAGAACTCAATTTCCACGCGTCAAGGGATGGGCAGATGTACCGTCGAATGTCACCAGCAATTACCGATCTGCATTGAACATGTTCGAACAGTCATGTCGCAGAATGGTGGCAGATGCCGCGTTATCCACTACGAAAATACCTGCGAAATTTAACAAATTAGGAAAACATTAATAATTAAATTATTGAACATGTTTTAAAATTAATTAGAAATTACTTAGATTTTAACAAGACTTTTAAGCACTGCATATAATATACAGATATGTTATGTACATTTTTATACGTACATACCTACATAAACGTGAATACGAATACCTTCACGGTATACCATCCTTTCCTAGGTATTTATTTCGCTACATCTAACCTCATCATTCTCGTTTTAGACTCATTTTTGGAAGATGGCTTACTGAAAGGTAAAAGACACGGTTTTACGTAAATGTTTTTTTAATAAGTACCAACACATATAAATTCTATGGTGCAAATACTGCAATTTACATGAAAAGTATGTGATCACTTCCTAATAAGCTGTTGGACCCTCACTCTCCATTAGCCAGCAGAAAGGAAATTAGCGGTCCCCACCAAATATCAGATTTCACGTTGATCTTCCTAACATTGATCAATTCAGATCGGAGACAATTGAATTATGGCCGTCTGGTTTTTGTACGATTTTTTCCATATTTCTATGAAATAACCGTCACCCCATTTTAACAGGAAGAGGAATTATAACCAGAGATACACTTTATTCATTTGACACTGCGGTTTTGTGGAATATTCATTACACTGTTTGTCATCATTTTGAATTGTTTGGTATGTAACTGCTCTGTACGTACAGAGGTCCTTGAAGATAATGTTCTTGAAACACTCAAAGCGACTTTTATGAACAACTCTCAACAAATAATTCCTTCATCGTACTAACTTTTACTACCTACTTACTTCATAAATTCTTGTGAAATTCAGGGAAAGATGTAGAGCAACAACGTGACTTCTGTCACGTTGTTGTTCCACAATGAATATTAACACTCAAATAACGCGGGGTGTCGCAATAGTCCTGGGAAGATAAATTTATCCGCGCGTCGGGAAATGGACCATTTTTCACGGCACCTAACGCTAGGTGTCACATGCGCGCAGCGAAGACGCCGTTACTTACGGGTTACGTGAGAGGAATACAACACGTGTGCCGTTGAATTAGCTTCGGTTCTGTGTATTCTTTCGTTATTTTGTTTGCTTTTTAATTACAATTCAACACTGTAACGTTTATCCATCATGAATCTTATTTACGTTGTCTTAAACATAATAAACATTCGCTTGTAGTGTATATTGTACTCTATATACATAACATGCAGGTACATTTTTGAAACATATTTTCGTCGTACATTTACATGAGATATTACAAAACTTATGGCATATAATGATGTAATAAAATATATAAAATTAAAGTGGTCTATAAGGCACCCGTTCGACGTCAATATTCTGGTAGAAAAATTATTTCGAAATATTTTACGCCACCAAAAGACAAAGACGGTACCCAAATTATGAGATTATTTTTAATATGTAAATTGTAATTGACTTATAGCTAATGTTACTTTGTAAGTGCTTACATAGAGCTTATAATTCATTAATACATCAATGAAACACATTTCTTATTATCGAAATTAGATAATAATTTATTATTATTCGAAGTTTTCAAAAATCAACGTATTATCGCCATTTGCTAGGAACTAGCCATACAGTCCAACGCACAATTTGCGAGATGAAGAAATAAATGTTTTAAGCTCAATTATTATAAAAAGTTTGCACAAAATATGTATCCTTGTTATTCTGAAAATGCTCTTGTGCGACGTTTCTTAGAAAATTAAAGATATTTAGCTAAAACTCCGGATTCTCTTAAAACCTGCAGTTCGTTTTATAGCGTATGAGAGAGAACAGCTGTGCAATTTCACAAATTCGTACCAACTGAATTTCGTGTGCAAAGAGAAACTCAGTGGCGAGGATTTAGATATAAACAAATTTAGACTGTGTGTATACAACAATGCAGAATGTATATGTACATATATACATATAATATTATAGATCATAGACATCAAAATCAGAACTATAAACTCCAAAGGTGCGGTGCAGTAACCCAAATAAAATTGACACCTCAAATATGCAGATCGTCACAATTTTACTAGAAAACACTTTGTGACATCGTTTTCTGTTCTGTTTTCATAAAAGTCTATAAAATTAAAATTAGGTACTAAAACATTCTTAAAACACGGAGTTAATATAAATGCCTCTGTGCCTACTTTACATTACATAAACGGAAGCGCTCTCATTGTCGGCTAATGCATAATATTATTTCACTCGCCGCCTGAAACCACAGTTTGGCTGATACCTGCTTCGATCCTCTCGTATTTTATTTCCTTTGTACTACTCTCGCCCTGTAATAACAAGTTCAAAAACATGGGACATAATGCTGTTTACTTTGTATGTTATAGTGCTTTTAGTCGTGAGTGCAGATCTGAGATAATAACATACGGTGACGTCAAATTCACGACTACTCTTCACAGACTATTTTTAGTTGACAAAATAAGTTCGCCATTTATTTAATAAGCATACGTGGGTATTGTCCTTTGCCTCACTGAGCCTAAACGTAGACACAGGCCGGGTAGACGATACAGTTCGCTACAGCGCGACTTTTTGAAAGCAACGTAGTATGTACGAGCACGTGCGGCATGAAAACGATATATGAAAGAGTAGAGAACGAATAAACTGCTTCCTTTTTTAAAACAATAGTTGACAGGTTCAACTAGTTTTATTTAACAGAACACAACGTTATTATAACCTAACCACCTATTCCTTCAACGCAATGAAATGAACACGCATCGTCAATAATAGTTTTGTTCATTATGAAGTTGATTTGCTAACGTTCTCTGTGGTTGAAGAAATTACGTTTTTCGATTAGTTTACGTCTAAAAATATATAGTTACATTTCTTTGTCGCTAAAAACGTCAACGATCCATTTATAATCTGTGTTACTTGCCCTGTGTTGTGCTATATTGTCTACGTTGTCCGTAAATTTAGTAGACCTTTACGCTAGTATACTATGTTTATGACGTCTTAATATATGCCTTCTCAAAAGAGGCAAACTAATCTATTAATTCGTATTATTATCTCTTATTCTCATTTCATTTCTAAGACGACCTCTATAGGCTGTTATAAACAAATATATAAAATACTACGTGACTTGTTTTTGTCGTAAGTAATATCGACTTGGGTAGACTTTTTTGTCTCGAAATTATACAAAACTTCCAAAGCTTTTTCAGTTTTGCGCAATCTGTTTTTTTTTATTTTGTTTTTGAAGCCTACTGCTGTTCTACGAAAAACGAAATGATGGACAGATTATTGTTTAAATGTTATTCAAAATTTAAATGTGAATTATATTTACATGGTGACAAAACTTCAGTCGGCGTTCTTGCGGGCTTGAAACTTCATTTTTCTTGGAACTGTAGTAGACTTCCTGATAAGGAAGTTGACGGCTCGGATATAACGCCCGCATGTCATTTGTCACGGAGCAGCCTTCGGCGGTGTCGCAAATGTTGAATACTACACTTATCTCTGCAACTTACAAACTTCCACATCTGTTACAGTATTACTTTAATTAGAAGTTGAAATGTAATATATACATAGCGAATAAATGTTAGTCGTTATTAGACATTATAAAAAATAAGCGCCCTTTCTTGTTTAGCTATTTATTTGGATTATTCGAACTAAAGGGTGGTTTTCGATACTGTTGTCATTATTAGGCTAAACACTTACCCCGACTAAGATAAGAGACGTGATATTCCGCGCCGTAGCATACTACGAGGGTGCTGGCTTTTGTCCCCCTGAAACTTCCTATGAGCCAGCGCACGAGAGACTAATGAAACGCTTATGATTTATTATTTTCGAAATGAATCTAATGTACTGTTATTCAGCTTTGAACACAAAAAGTAAAAGTATAACGGCGCTTCATGTTATCTTTTTCAAATTGGAAGGTGAGTTAATAATAACTTCAATTGTCATCTAGTAACTATCCGGAAGCGGACGTCTCTTCCGTCGAGGACTCACCCGTGCATTTTTTAGTCAATTTTAATTTAAAAATCGCCGTGTGCAGGCATACAAACTCATTTGTAAAGAATATTACAATTTCTGTAATGTAATAAGCAATTAATCAAGTGATTCTCAACATAAAAGTGCGTGTCGTTGTTCTACTTGACCAAGGTTGGTCTAAAGCACTGGTTCCCAAACTTATTTTGTCTACTGAGTCGAGAGCTCATGCAGTCGTTATCTAAGATGCCTCCTAGCTAAATGAAATTACAAATCACCCCCCAGGCCTCTACACAACGCCCCCATTTTTTTTCTGGGTCTCTTACCGCCCCCCTTAGGCCTGCAGCGCCCACAAGGGGGCGTTATCGCCCACTTTGGGAATGGCTGGCTCTAAAGCAAGGAGGCTGAAGCACCTGAAAGTACAACGGGCAATGCGCTTGGTGCCACGATATACATATAAAGTTTTTATAGTTATCCACCTTAATATCGAGGTTTTATTTCTAAGTTACACTTTTCATCAAAGCCCGCATGTATTCATCACTACGAACGTGCCACGTTCTCAGCTGCGGCGTGCTGATAACAAGCCGCGTGACACCTGCACATCATTTGTCACGCGCCCTGTTGTTCTTTCGATCTACAGAATTGTTTGCTTTGTTCAGACGATCTGTTGTCTGCTTTCCCTAAGTTTCACGCTGAATTGGTTCTCGATTTTGTAAAATAAATAGTGGATAAGGGTTAATAGTGGGTAAGGGGTACTTCGTAAATGTTTGTAGATGTTAGGAGATTATTGAAGTTAATAATCACACGTAAGCGATTTACTTCATTCTTAAATGGTTTCAAAAGCGATTACATAAAATAATTACATAAAAATAGACTGCGATGTAAAGTTTTGTAGCAGTCCAGATGTTTATATTTAGGATTCTATTAAAAAAACAAAATATTTTGCAGACATTTTTTAAAGAAATCTTTTTTTGGTTATTCTTAAAAGCTAGCACTGTGTATTCGCGCGAAAATTTTAATTAATTAATGTTGCTAAAATTATTTCATTCGATGTGAAACTTTTATTCATATCTCTTAAACATAATATGTACTCGTATATCGATAAATAATAAAATGAATGAAGCCTATTTAAATTCTATTAGAAATGCATTACAATATATATATTGTATATATACTGTTTTCACTAATGTAATTATTATTAGAGATAAAAGTAAGTAACACATATTCTCAGCTCCAATAATTGCAAAAGAATAACCACGTGTAGATAAATATGATAAGTACAAAAATATGAATAGTTGTACAAAAATCATAGGATTGTTTTCAAATGTCACGCAAAATAATGTTCTCGAAACAGGATTCATCCACAATTGCTATGTTCTTGACGTCCCCCTTGTCAGGCACTATCCGGTCCCGCTGGCCGTGACGTCCGATATGTTATGCCCGTCTGAACTTTGACAGTGGACTCTAATTGATTGAATGTTGCACAATGCGACGTTCACTTGTTTCTCTTATATTGATTCGGCTGCCCTGTTTTTCTATTCTATGCTTGAGATCTGTATAACATTATTAAGTTACGATGGACCTGTATTTGTTTTATAGACATAAATATATTAACAATATATAATATTTTAAAATTCCTTCCACAAAAAGTTGTCTAGACAGATTTCTTTCAAATATAGCTACGAAAAAAGAACACATGCAAACCGCTCTGTTTAAGAGCTACGTTGCTACACTCAAACACACATACCTATAGACCGATAAGTGCCTAAAACACTTGTCTTATTCGTAGGCAGTTAAAAATGAGTGCAAGAAGCTTTTTCGGTTTCTCTGACTACTAAACAAGCATTTTTATTTTTTGTCCGTTTTATATGTTTGTTCGATCTGCGCTGAAAACTACTAGGTTGGTTTTAATGCAGATTGAAAAGTTCGGTCTCAATTACTTTATACGGTACATACCATTATACTGTCTTAATAACGAGGTTAATTTAATGTTATAGAAAAGTTCTTTTCGCGATCAGCACAGACGAAACTACGAGCAAAAGCTATTATTGTTTATTAAGTGCCTTGCTAATTAAGAACATTTTGCTTATTCACCTATTTTATGCTTATGACCTATTATTAAAAATATAAATAAAATGGAATCGATATGAGCTTATGCATAAAACCATAATAAACAAGTGAAAAGGATGAAGCAGATGCAGAAGTAAAAAATAGGATTGAGATTCGTGGAGCAAAATGTGAATCTTTAACATTTGCACGACAAATGTGGGGGTTTTTTAAAATGTTTTTATTATTTTACTGAAAATGATAAAGTTAATAAAAAATCTAATCAATAAATTAGTTCATATTTAAAGAAAAGTATGGTTATCATTTAAATAAAATAAATGGCGATTTAGAAAGGAAACTTTATCTTCGGCTATTAATTTATATATTTGTCAGTGGAAATAATAAAAGGCGCTCATTTGATTATACTAAGGCAAAGCGCGACTTCCGGTTTGGAAGCGATGCGCGCTAACGGAAAGTCGCGGCCGGCGCTGACAGTCTGTTGGACTACGGTGGCCGTTGCGATAGCAGAGTTTTCTGTTGTTTGCACATTACCTTTGTGTTAACGTGGTATTTTATGGAGTAGTTCGCCTCTTGTAAGATTGTGCCTATTTCTCATAACTGAGTCGCAAGAGCACGAATTGCCCTGTCTTTTCCGACATATTTTATTTCTAATTAAATATAATGTTTTTGTGAATTCTCTTGTATAAATTCGTTGCGTCGAACAGACTATATTTCGTTTGCGCAGGTTTTTTTCTGAGTTTATAGCTGCGGTAGGAGTGTCGACTTCAAATTTATTTTCAACGGCTCCCCGTCTTATTTTCTCAAAAAGTATTTCTCAAGCAAACATTTCTCGGATAAAATTTTCTCATACAATTATTACTCAGTATAAATATTTCTCAGAGTAATATATTCTCAGATACCCAAAGAGAGTGTTCTTATAGGGCGAAATCTGATCTGGCGCTTCGCCGAGCACTGCTGCGGTACGCTCGCTTCGCGCGCTTGGCTCACGCATTGTGGTTTATAGACTTACCTAACCTAACTTACCCAGAAAGACTATTCTTATAAGGCGGATTTTTTTCTGGCGCTTCGCCGGCCGCTGCCGCAGCACCTAAAAATATTAATACGGAAATAAGAAATTATAGCCGGAGAAATTTTATACATTAAAAATTATTGCTATGAGAAAATATTACAATGAGATGTTTTTGTTTGAGAAGTTATTACAAAGAATTTATGTACTGAGAAGTTATTGTCCGAAAAAATAAGATCGGTCGCCGTCTTAAACACGTCTTTAAGGGTGTATTTATGATTTCTATGTATTTGTTTATTTTGTTAATGTACCTAACTTTTAATCGAAGTGGGCTGAGTGGTGACTGATCTTATTTTCGCGGACAATAATTTCAGTACATAAATTCTTTGTAATAATTTCTCATAGCAATAATTTCTTATAATAATAATAATATATATATTATATATACCGGCTATAATTTTTTATTTTCATATTAATATTTATAAGTGCCGCGCCAGTGACCGGCTAACCATCAGAACAAAATCCGCCTTATAAGAACGCTCTTTCTGGGTAGGTTAGGTTAGGTAAGTGTATGAACCACAACACGCGAAGCGAGCGAGCGAAGCGAGCGTGCCGCAGCAGCACCCGGCGAAGCGCCAGAACAAATTTAGCCCTATAAGAACACTCTTTGAGTAGCTTACGTTAGGTAAGTATGTGAGAATATATTACTCTGAGAAATATTTGTACTGAGTAATAATTTTATGAGAAAATTTTGTCCGAGAAATTTTTGCCTGAGATATACTTTTTGAGAGTAATAATTGTATGAGAAAATTTTGTCCGAGAAATTTTTGTCTGAGAAATACTTTTTAAGAAAATAAGACGAAAAGTCGGCTGAGTATTATGGTGCCGCAAAATAATAGTTATCTAGACAATATTTTTAAATAAATGACAAGAATTAAGCTCTATCCTTTGACCGACTTTCATGAGCTACATAGGAAGATATGCAGTTGGTTTATTGTACCTACATTCCTGTTTCTCTCTCCGACAATCATGAAGACTAAAACAATAATATTTAAATAATAATAACAAATACATACATACATGTCCTCTCGCTGTATCCCTAATGGGGTAGTCAGAAGGACGGAGAGCCAAGTATTGCGGTCCTTATAGATTTACACTTTTTACTCAAACAGTTGATTGACTGATAAGTTTTTTTTTAAATACTTTTTATTATGTATGTATATATATTATATATACGTATATATATTACGTACACATACATATATATGTATGTATGTGTACGTAAATTGATATCTATTTATGTTGCATTATTTATGTAGTGTAATATTATAGACGTATATAGTATTTTAATATGTTTTAGAGGCACTACCCTTTGTTTGCTCTCAACTACACAAGATTAGTTGCATGGGATTGCTATATTATAGCATTAAGCTCGCCTTTGTACGTGTTTAGTGCAATAAAGTATATATATAAAAAAATATCAATTAATAAATACGCCAGACAATACCCACCGATGTTCTAGTCTCGAACTAGGGCTTTTCCCTATACAGTGACACGAGAACCAGACGACGACTAACAAAGGAAAACTTCCAGTACACCCGACCCAAGACAATTTAAGAAAGTTCGTTTCCTAACTTGCTCCGACCGGGAATCGAACCCCCACGCTTAGATACATGACCTAAATTCTAAACCATTGTGCATCGAGGTTGTCATAATAATGTCTCCATAAAATAGTTTCTTACTATGTTTTTAAACTCTGTTTTGTATTATTATATATTATGTATATTGTTTTATTATGTAGCGAGGTTGTCTAAAGTAACCACATGAGGTAACAAACAATTTAATAAGGAGACTATTACGACTACGATGTCAGAGTCTTTACGAACTAGATGCAGATCAATCGATGATTTTTATTGTATTGTTTTCCAAGTTCACTTGCTACAGTTATGTGGACCAATTATTGATTTCTATTGACCAATTGTGACCAAATCATGACCAATTGAAATACGCAGTTTCGAATCAGTTACATAATTAATTTTGCACAATTGAATTTCGACGCCGTTATATCATGGATTTTAATAACTCCACAAACGGTCATATTATAATGCTGAACACATCAAATCGAAGTATTTTATTTATAATTAACAAATTTTTTAAATTTTAATGTAACGCGGTAATAACTATTCGACGCAGATTTCGATACCACAATTGAATTTAGAGAGACGCCAAGCAAAATCGCTGGTTACTATACAAAAAGTATAGCGGGTGACGCGGACATTTTCAATTGAAAATTCTAAAAACAATTGTTTTGTAGTCAAAAAGCGTCAAAAAACACTTTTAAATATTCAAAAATTGCTCAGTTGCTTTTTTATAAAAGTAAAGAGTTTGTATTTTATAAACATATTCATGTTCGCGTACAATATTATAAATTGTCTCGTATTTCCCTTAGACAGTATTATAAAGTTGGTAGAGTGACATATTCTGAAAAGTTGTGCAAAGCTCAAGTTTGTATGAAACTAGGCTATCGGCATTGCATTTCTCGATCCAAATAGACGTCTCTACAAAGGAACGCCTAGAAACTTTCCTAATGAGATGAATAATTAGGCTGCCAGCTTTATTGCATACAAAGTGTAATAATAGTTATATATATATAATAATATGTTCATATAACATATAATAATTTTTACTAATGCATAATACACACGATAAAAATAATAGATCGTTAGATGATTTTTATATTATGTATTATATGTACATTAAATATTCAGTTTTAATTTTAAAAGCGATTAAGACAAAATCTGTAAGTGTACCCATTATAAAAATAAAAAAAAACTGTAGGTATATTTAAAATAGCCGTGGATTTTTGCTGCCAGCTCGTTTATAAAAATATTGTCGGTTCATATAATGATTGTAAGTACTTTTTAACCTATGAAAATATAACCTGTATGCAATTTTTCTAGGTTTCTCAAAGTTTTTGAAAGAAATAACCCGTATATTTGTTTTGTATATCTTTAAAACTTTCACCGGTTTTTATCGTTGTAAGCTTTAAGGATATTCAAAAATGCTCTATATTGGGGGTGTATTTGGTCTGAGTTTGCGATTTACTACAAAATACAAAATTTACTACAAAAGGAAAGAGAAAATTTCCATACCACCTACTATTATATACTTCCCACGGATTGTACTCTGAAAAACATTTTGTGTGACTTGCTTAATTAGTCCGGATTTAATTGCCTCAAAACAAAATAATTCAAATAGATATACTAATGAACCGGGATTATCCTATTTGTAAATTTTGATTATGTACTTTAGGTTTTGTAATAAATATGTTCAAAAATACTCGTATTTAATGTATATGTATTATTTACACTTTATTGGCATAATAATTATATCTACTTTTGATAAAAAAAGTGTCGTTGAACCTTGGAGTACTTATTGTTTTTGTTTTTTAACTGTAATAATTCCTAACTGTACTAAAGCTTCGAATTATACATGCATACATACATATCTTCACGTTGTATCCCTAACTGGGTAGTTTGGTTCTAAACTAGACATGGTCTCTTTTTTGTAGACATAATGTTGCTAATTTTTCCATTAAATTATAAATATACGTAAAATTCTGTCCCTACAAAGGCTCCAATAAATTCTATCGAGACGTATAAATAACGTCAACAGGACCCTCATATTTTGTGTTCCGTCGATCGTAAAGAAAGTCATGTTTGACTGAAATTACTTTAGTTTCACTTCTTTATTGAAATGTTTTTTTTGTAGAGTTGTAGAACTTTATAACTCAATATTTAATTTCTAAAAAGGATATCTTTTGCTAAACTGAATAAAAGTAAATTATATCTTAATTTCTCCATCAGTGTCGATATAAAACTACGTTCATTACATTGACTAATACGAAAAAAATATTATGAACTTACCTATAACATATTGAATATTGTTTGCGTAATTCGCATATTATATATTCAAACTGAGAATTCGATTTTATTTTTATACTTATTTATAGTTCACTTTCACCTTTACAAGTATTTTATAAGAATAAAACAAGTATACGATATAAAAGTAATATGCGATAATTTTAAAGACTATATTGCTATAACGAGATTAATACGAGTATGTACATAGCTTGATACTTGCAACAAAGTTTCTTCCTCATCTCGAGTGATGTTTTATGTATTTTAATCTGTCTAACTTCTTATTATTAAAAACAACTATTGTAAGTGAGAACATTAACACTTATAATATTTCCACAATCGCTATTTTTATTCTAGTAATATAATAAGCGACGGTTGCGACGAGCACTTTCGTGAGTTTCTCGTGAATATCAAATGGCGGCAATAAGAATCAAGGAGCAAGCTTCTGTCCAAAAATATTCTCGCAGTGGCTTCGGCAAAGACTATAGTAGTCGAGATTGTTGAATAAGAATAGTTTGTCAGCTTTATTTATTTAATCACATTTATATAACTGTCTTTTATTTAATGTACTCACTGTAAATAACGAAAATAAAATAATTGATCTTTCTGTGACACAATTATTTTACCACAATTAATATTTAACAGTGAAACGAATAGGACCACAATATTTAAACCAAATTATAAATATAAGAGTACGGTTATCAACAACCACACTCATACAATAATCGTATAGTATATATTACATACATACATAATTACATATATATTTTCACGCTGTATCTCTAAAGAGGTATTTAATAGAGGACGGACTGCCCAGCGTTGTGATTCTTATATACTTCTTTTGTCTCCTCAAATCTCATCATTCTCCTCACACATTTTCGCCTAGGTATATATGCTAGTGCTTTTGACATTTCTATCAGCTAAGGCTATTTGATCTTCGTAAGTCAGCCTTGATTTTTTTATAGCTTCTGTGACCACTCACTTTCGCTCTGTACATTTTCTTCGTCAGTCTTTCATCACTCATTCTTTTTATGTATACGATCTTTCTTCATTTTTAAAATAACATTGTCGTGCAACCCTGTCATAATGCGTATCTCTTCATTGCTTATTTTGTCCGCAACAGTGAGACCGCACGTAATTCTAAGAGATTGCATTTCTACTGCAGTACTTTTACCTAATTTCGAGCATATACAGGCCTTACAGCCGTATGTATCGTACTTATAAAGCTATTTTTTTTGTACTTGAGTTTTGATTAGTAAAGGATAGTTATTTTATACTTTTTCAGTGTTTTTTTTGAAGGCGGTTTAATTTTTATTAATACAAGTTTTTTATTTCTCCCTATTGAGTGATCTTGATCTAAATAAATATCTAGGGCAGGTCTGCAATTAACTTCTTTCTAATTCCGGAGCGCAACGATATACAAGAGGATCATCAATATAAATAAAGGTTATAACCAGGTCGCGTTATTTAGTGTATCTTCGAAGTCCAAACTCCAATACCGGTGAAATTTAAGGGAGGGATCACCTCTGAAGTATTACCTACCAAACAAAAGAAAAGAATTTTCGAAATCGCTTCATAAATGACGGAGTTATGAGGTAACAAACATACAAAAAAAAAACAACATACAGACGAATTGAGAACCTCCTCCTTTTTTGAAGTCGGTTAAAAAGAACTAGAGGTGTTGTTATAAAACTAGCACTATTGATAGGATATGTCATTATTTCTCGATATATATGCCTAAATTAACTTTATTTTTAACGCAGAGTGATTATAGACATAAATACTTATATAAAATTGGTAATTCGACTAAGAGTAAATATTTTATTTATTTTGAGACTTAAGTCAAAGTATTGAACTTTTTACACACAAAAAATAAATAAAATCGTTTTAAAATACTCGTGAGTGTCACTACTGTATTATTTTCAATTGCTACTATGGGTTGTCAGTGATATCTTGAGAGCATATTCACCACTTTCCGTATCGTAAGAACGTCACTCAAATATTCATGAGTAGTGCAAGTGGAGGGGCAAAGGTTTTCTTCACTTCATGTATGAGGGTTGCCTTATTTCGGGTGGATACCTAATGCATCCCTTTTCGTTGTTTTCACAAACAACATCACAACTTCCGATTTGGTATGCTTACTAAATTTTTGTTTCAAATGCATTTTTTAAAACATAATGTTGTGTTTTATATACATTAGTACTACGCAAGAACTCATTTTGTTCTGTGATATTCATTTACAAAATTTTATTAATTATCTTAGAATTTTCTGATTAACAAAGGTTTTATAATCTTGTAATAAATGGTACGTAGAAAATATAACATTTTGATAAACTGCAGTATATTTGAAATGCCAGTGGAATGTGTGTTAAGTACGCTCACGTTTCTCTTATAATTTCACTTGTTCGCCCGACATCTCAGGTGTCGGATTACTTTGTTGCAACTCCCTAGGGTAAGTACATCGGGAACAAAGTACATAGAGCTCTCTGTTTGTAAAGGCAACAGATGCATAGCCTTTGTGATTAAGCTGCAAGGGTTGATACGCTTTAAAGTGACTACATTACCAGTTTAATCAGGCAGAACTCTATAAAAATTAATTACGGTAACTTATAAAATTTAAATAAACGAAATATAAATATTCTACTTGGATTCCAAATTGCATTTTAGCATAATAAAATAATATCAGTTTCATAGTCAGTTTAAACTGATATTACACTATGATAATTCACAGTACTCCAATTAATATAAAGTAAAGTATTAAACACTTCATTTTGCATACGCACCAATCATTTTATTTCCTATTAAGTTCAATCAAATATTGTATGATCGAAGCCTATTACATTTACTTATTAAGCTAAGCTTTACATCAAATACCTACAATTTTATAGCGTGATGATATATTTATAATAAAATATATCCGCCCTGCGTGGACTGGTTGGGAAACGATTATTTTTTTGAGTAGTCTTGGATGATGTTTCGAAACGATTAAACGTCTTATTTTAATAAAAATTGTATTTTTTAAAAGATCCTCCGGCTCCCTCATGTCTTGACAGGCGCAGCTACGAACGTTTTCACGCATTTTTATGGGAATCTAACGAACCAAATAAATTTCTCAACGACTATTGCGACTCTACACAGCGGGCGGAGACAGCTACGGAGGACCGCGTCTAAGAGCTCGAGCCTTATCGCTATTCCAGTCTATTTCTCATTAATTTTCACTAGTCCAGTCTACAATGGTTTTTACCACAAATTTCCATCAACACGCATCGATTTGCTTGAAATTTTAAGAGTAGATAGGAAATACCTCAAAAAGCAGTCTACCCTATGCCGATATGTGCTTTTATCCTGGGGTGGATACCACCCCTACTAAGGGGTGGTCATTTTTTTATTAAAAATAACCTCAGAAATCGATAGAAAAAAGCATTCTAAGCACAAAATATTCTATAGAGTTGTTTCGAAAAATCAATACTTTTTGACTAATTCGTGAATGAAAATTTCAATTTTTGTTACAAAATAATCATATTCTTAATCGTTTTTTCACAAATAACTCAAAAACTTTCAATTTTATCAAAAAAACTATAAGAAGCTAAAATATAGTTAATAAAAAAATAAAAAGAATGGTTTTTTTCTTTTGGCTATAGACCTAATACAAACCGAGTTATGACTTATTAAAGGTGAAATTTATTTAGTGAACCAAAGATTCTGAAGAATTAAAAATGGAAGAACTGGAAAACGGTAAATTTTACGGAAAAAATGCCATGTATTTTTTTTAAAGTTCTTTCAAAAATCTTTCAAATGAGATTTCATAAGACTCTGTAGGATATAAAATAAGGGAGTTATGATGAAAATAAAGTAGAATCTCTTTTTTCCGTAAAAAAAAAACATCAGTTTCACCCTTCATATTGCCACCCTGATTGAAATAAAATGTTATAAATTTACAAATCACTTTATTATAATACTAACAATGAGATCAAGAAGTTTGAATCGTTTAGAAAGTTTGGTTTTGAAAAAATTATGCTTTTAGTGGAGAAAGCAGTTTTTAATTTTTTACAAAATTTGCCTTTTTTTAAAAAGAACTACAAAAATATGGAAGATACATAAAAAATGCTGGAGAACAAAAAGTAAGGTTTTTTTTTATTGAAAATTTTGATTTTTTTTTTTATTTTCATAACTTGAAAATTAACCGAGATATGACCTTTCAAAGTTCACAATGGCGTATGACTGGTAGCGTTTTGGAGCCCTTTGAAAGTTTCCCTTTCAAAAATAAAGCGCTCAATAAATTTGAAACCTTTTTAGTCTAATAGATTATAAATTTTCTTACAAAATGATTTTTTAATCGAATGTCTAGCTTAAAAATTAAGGGAGATATGGCCAAAACAAATTAACATTTTTTTTTAAATTTCGGAGCAGGTAAATTTCTGAGTGTGTGTACATCATATATATGTGTATACACATAATGAGAAGGATCGGCATGTAGCTAACAACATCTGCTTCGGTGAAAGGAGACTTTCTGCATGTGTGTATGTTTGCTTGTGTGTCTTTTACACAGAGATGCTCAAACCAGTATATGTCTGTTATTGAAAAAAAGAGCACGTGTTGTACCTCGTTTCTTAAAAATTTAATTTTGATTATTAATTTATGCTTAATATTAAACTGGTTAGTAGAAAAACAGATTTTTAAATAAACTTTTTAATATTGGGGGTCCTTACATATGAAATTAGCGTTTTGTCGTACTGACCACTTTGATCTGAAATATCTCCTCTTTGGTTAAGAATTCCAAATTCAAATTTATAAATTCATTTAGGTGGTACATTTGAGTTTTGAAAACAGTCATTCATTTGTTTTTTTCCTCATTATTTTTTTCTTTGGCGTCGCTTATTACCGCACAGTGGAAAACATGAAATATCGGTATATTTACGAGTACGAGTTCTACCGTGGCACCAGTGTTGCAGAAACAGCTCGAAGGATTAATGATGTGTACGGCGCTGGTGTCGCAAAAGAAAGCACGGTACGTTTTTGGTTTCAACGTTTTCGTTCTGGAAATTTCGACCTTCAGAACCAACCCCGTGGACGGCCGGAGACAAAAGTGGAAAATGAAGAATTAAAGGCTATTGTGGAAGCGGATCCATCACAAAGCACTTCAGAGATAGCTGCAGGCTTCGGGGTAAGTGACAAAACTGTATTAATCCACTTGAAGCAAATCGGGAAAGTAAAAAAACTTGAACGATGGGTAACTCATGAATTGAGTGAATCGAATTTGCAAACACGCGTCGACTGCTGTGTTACTTTGCTCAACCGACACAATAATGAAGGGATTTTAAATCGAATCATTACTTGTGATGAAAAATGGATACTGTACGATAATCAGAAGCGCTCGTCGCAAAGGCTGAACCCTGGAGACCCAGCCAAATCCTGCCCTAAACGAAAATTGACTCAGAAAAAGTTACTTGTGAGTGTTTGGTGGACTAGCGCCGGTGTCATTCACTACAGCTTTCTAAAATCTGGCCAAACGATTACGGTAGATATCTATTGTCAGCAACTGCAAACCATGAAGGAAGAACTAGCTGCTAAACAACTGAGATTGGTCAATCGCTCTAGGCCACTGCTGCTTCACCACAACGCAAGGCCACACACTGTACAACAAACAACCACTAAGTTAGATGAGCTACAATTGGAATGTCTGCGACATCCACCGTACTCTTCGGACATTGCTCCAACAGATTACCATTTTTCCCGGAATTTGGACAACTTCTAACAAGGAAAAAAATTCAACTCCGATGCGGCAGTCCAAACCGCCTTTAATGATTTTTTTTTATTTTTTCGTAATAAGAGATGATTTGTAAGGGTTGAAAATCTGGAATAAAAAAATATTTGAGTTCAACACGATAAAAAGATATCCATTTAATATAAATTAAGAAAAATAAAGTACTATAGTTGTTTCTTTTTATTTTATCATAAAAGTGGTTGGTTTTTAAGGGATGAAATACATCGATTAAGCAAGCAAGTTTTATTCAAACCCTAAATATGTTTTTTAACTTTCTAAATGCTTAGACTTTTATTTTATTGAATTTTGGCAAAAAGGGGTAGTTTTCACCCTCTATTAGCATAGGGTAGATTTTGAAGTGAAGGGTTAGTAGAACTTAATTCCAAAATTTCACGCAAATCGATGCGTGTTGATGGAATTCTGAGGTAATACCATATTTTTACCGTTGTAGACTGGGCTACACCTATAATTTTTATGTGTCGAGAAATTTAGAAACACTGTTTCCAGAAATCGAAAAGGTGCTTTTATTCTTTTTTATTAGTTATTGGGTCCTTACATATGAAATTAGCGTTTTGTCGTACTGACCACTTTGATCTGAAATATCTCCTCTTTGGTTAAGAATTCCAAATTCAAATTTATAAATTCATTTAGCTGGTACATTTGAGTTTTGAAAACAGTCATTCATTTGTTTTTTTTTGTCTAGCGTCTAGCGTCATTCAAATATTGAATGGAGACGAAAAATTATTAAATTTATTTGTAAGAAAATGCGAATACGTTATTCAATGTTGCCGCGTTGAAGGAAATTTGGACCAGGATTTACATGTGTTCATGTGATTACCTCAAGGTTAACTGGTAGAGCCGCCGTTCCTATTAGTGAGCGGGAAGATTTAGATGCCTGGGGAGCATTAAAACAGCTTCAGAACAACATTTCGTTGATCCGCGATCAGAGGGATGTATAGCAATAGAACTAGAGACATTGAAAATTAATACCGGCCAAAAATATCTAGATTTCTGTAATAGCATACAGCAAGTTAAAAGATCATTGATTGCTAAAGTAAATTTGTTAGATGACGCCAAATTAAGGCAAAGCAAAATAATCATTTATGATAATTTAGCGATTAATGTGTTTTTATATAATTTACCCGAAGATCTTCTTCACATAGTTAGGTTAAAGGGATGCAAATTTTTAGAAAGTGTTTTAAGTATTGTATTTGAGGACGTAAATTATTTATATCACTACAGTTCCAGAAATAAAAAGCTGAAATCATAACATATGTTACAGCCAAAGCAATCGCAAGCTATCGTCAACAATAAGCCTTTTATTGACAAATTTGGAATGAAACCGTTCTTTGCTTCAACACATTCACAACCACAGCATTTTAAGTTTGAAATTTCTCATAACACAGCCAATCTTAGAGCTTCAAACCAACCACGGTCTAAAGTCAATATCTCACTAAGCAAATAAATTAAATTACACAATTTGCAGCATCAGTAATTCGGGTATAAACCCCAGTTACTGCAACAAACATTCGGCTATAAATATCAGTTATCTCAGCAAACATTCGACTACAGACTAGGATTTCTCGTTTTTCGAAAAGGTCGAAAAACCAGAAATCCTAGTATGTAGCCAAATTGAGTCTGACCTTGATTAAGTTGTTGTCGAATGTTTGCTGAGATAACTGATATTTATAGCCGAATGTTTGTTGCACTGCGACGGAGCAACGCGCGCGAGACAGACGAAGTACGCGCGGGTGGCGGGGTGACAGCGATGCGATACTTTAGACTCATCACGTGTTATATGCGTGTTTTTCTTTAGTTACCTAGCGCACGGAATTGATTTCTCGAGTTCTCGAGGCGTTGAGTTTTTTCTTCCCGTCTCGACTAAAGACAAATTTCTCGAGAATTCTCGCCTCGAGAATTCTCGAGCAGACACCCTACTACAGGCCCCACTTACATAAGGGCCAACCAAATTTTGGTTACAAACCCCAGTTAAACCAGGCTAAACAACAATAACAATAAACAGCAAACAATAAATAACAAACACTAAAGCTCAAACACTAAACCACAAACACTAAACAACAAACAGTAAATCTAATAATAATACTTTAATTGATAGGTGCACGCAGTCAGTTATTGTATTTCTTTTTTTTTATCTTTTCTGACGAGTTGCGAAGATACATATAATTCTAATTAAAAAGATAATAGTGATTAAATAGGTTGTTATGGATAGGTATATTATGAGACTCGACAAATGACATTAATAAATAAATGCGCCAGAAAATACACACCGATCATTTATAGTCAAACTAGGGTATTTCCTATGCTAGGAGAACCAAACGATACACACCTAGACTCTAGACAATCTAGAAAAATTCGTTTTCTAAATTGACCCGGCCGAAAATCGAACCTAGAACCTTCCGTGCTTAGACACAACTTCTAAACCACTGCGCCATTGGGGTCGTATTGTAATACTTTGGGCCATATTTTATGGATAATCTTAGTTTCAGTTGGAACATGCGGAACCTATATTCAACACTCGACGCCACTCACTACTGCGGGAACGCTAAGATCGCTAAATATCGTGTAAATAAACAGGCGACTAACGCGTACGATTTTTGACGACAGGTTTTAAGTTACCCTTCTTGTGTGTGGATTTTCTCTGTTGGAAGGCGTACATGATTCGTATGACAATAAAGACAATTTTTCTAAAGTCAAGTCTCAACATACCTGACGGTTTATGTAATATCCTTGAATAGTATTCGTTAACAAGGTCTTGTTTGTTATAAAGTGTTTTACACATGCGTGTGTAATGAGCACAATTTAAAACAGGACAGCAGGTAATTTAAGTCTAAAATCGTTGAGATTACAGTAGGACAACACGGACTAAGTCGGCTTTACCTTGGATTTACCGCCACAGATGTGCGCATAGCTTACCTGTGGATGCAGATCATTATATGAAGTTCTACTCTTTTAGTCGTATATGATACTAGCTTCAAAAACAATTTTAAAAAAATTAGCCTATGTCTTTCCCCGGAGTTTAATCTATAGTTTGTTATTGTTAATATTAGTGATTGAATGTTGTAGTCATGATTATTAATAGATGGCAACACCGTTGTTTATGAGTGTTGCTACTTAACGATAAATAATCGGTAATATTATTCGGGATTTGATAGTATTTTTGAATGGCACGACAGTTTTACAAAATGGGCAATCGAGAATTACACGAGCTAGCGAAAGCACGTCTGTCTATTATATCTCCATTATATCACGTTTCCAGACGTCGATATCCTAGAAGAATGAAAGGACTTCACTATTTATGTTTTATCAACATCGAGTCAGCGGTTTAGCCGTGTGAAACACGTTTCATTATTTTTATTAACCAATATTTGTCAGTCAGTGAGTGAGCAATATTTCGCTTTTACATATATGTATGTAGATTTCAGAATAGTAATACCCTGATAAATCTGCACATATGATAAAAGAGATTTCATAAATATTATTCAATGTTATGTACATTTTGTTTAAAATTTGCTTAGTCGATTTAATTTAGTTTAATTTTGATGCATTTCAATGAGTAACTTATTCATTTTTGAAACCACAATTTGTATTACTACATTCACGACAATATAACATAACAAAATACAGCCATATGGTTAATGTAATCGCTAAACTCCACGCCAAAGTTGGCACGTATATGTACAGTATTTTGCATAGAAAAGGTTTTTATGCTGTCCTCTTTGTTGTAAGTTGCCACCACGCGGACGAATTCGTGGGTAAGTCTAGTTATCTATAAACTGCTTACGTTAAAAATCTACATTCGATACAGTAACTACAGTATTTGGAGATGGTTAATCACAACATTCCAAACAATGTAAACTGCGGATACTGACTGCGTTAGTGCTACAGTTACAGTATATTGAGTGGTGATGGCGATTCCAATAGTTTGAAGTTAGTCATGATGATGCTTTTGTAGTCTTTATTCCATAATTTTCCCCATTTTTTACAGACGAATTATTTCGCTGAGGTGTGAAGCGTTTTATCACGTGAAGTATTAAAATAAATCTGTACATCCATTTGAACAGGAATGCGTTTTGGTTGCACAGTGGAGCTACAAACTGATAATAAATTCGGGCTTACCACGGATTTAGCGACGCCATCTGGTGGTCTCATTCCACTTTCCTGTTGAAAAGTGATCTGAATATAACAATACTGTCACAACATGTGAATTATTTACGTAATTTATAGATAATATTTTACTGATAATGATTCTACAGTGCACCAAGCACCAAAATTATTCACACTCATGACGAAAATATCGATATTTCTATGCAGATATGTAATAAAAATGTTATAAGTCACTCCAATTTAATTTGTATTTCCTTATGAATCTTTGAAGATTAGTGTAAATACAAGTACATACAGATTATAAGAGACCAAACAATATTATGCAACATAAAAAAGCTGAAATATACATGAAACATGCATAATGCGTAATTATAGTCTGTAGCGATCGGATTATACAGAAATGCATATTCGGATGTGCATTTGCATATTTAGGCTATTTTCACTGGTTGTAGCGAATTTCATTGTAAACCTACTCATGTGTCATGTTTTTGCTATTTTTACAATAACCTTCGATCGACAATAACCTTTAGTTTATGATGTGTCAAATTATTTCATTAATGGCATGGTGAAACTTTCCCAGACGATATCTGCTATCAGTAGTATCTAATATCGAACAATGTAGAGCTGAAACAAACAATGGATTAATATATTCACCGATGGAAGTAGGATTGATGGGAGAGTGGGGGCGGTGCTGTCCATTTGGGACAGCGAAGCCGAGATAGCGTACAAGAAATTAAAGTTGGATCGCGTCTGCACTGTTTTCCAGGCGGAGCTACTGGCTCTGTACATGGCTGTGGAATACGTTCTTCGTTGCAACGCATCCAGCTGCGGCATTTATAGTGACTCTCGATCTTTATTAATCGCGGTGATTGGAAAAAACTCCTTCCATCCTTTAGCGGTCAGGAGCAGGAAAAATATTGATAAAATAATGGATCGTAACATATCTCTTAGATTACTCTGGATTAAAGCTCACGCGGGGATAGAGGGTGATGAAAGGGCCGATCAGCTGGTAAAAGACGCGGCACTTCATAAAAAGACGAAGCCGGATTACGAAATGTGCCCTGTCAAAGAGAGACAACTCTGGGAGGACTCGACTGATGAGTGGGACAGAAGGAAGGAGAACAAACGGCCTCGGTCATCAAAGTGTTTTTTCGGACGCCAAGAAAATTTATTCAGTGGTGAGAAAGATAAGTATGAATCATGTTTTTGTGCAAGTATTGGGTCTTTACATATGAAATTAGCGTTTTGTCGTACTGACCACTTTGATCTGAAATATCTCCTCTTTGGTTAAGAATTCCAAATTCAAATTTATAAATTCATTTAGGTGGTACATTTGAGTTTTGAAAACAGTCATTCATTTGTTTTTTTCCTCATTATTTTTTTCTTTGGCGTCGCTTATTACCGCACAGTGGAAAACATGAAATATCGGTATATTTACGAGTACGAGTTCTACCGTGGCACCAGTGTTGCAGAAACAGCTCGAAGGATTAATGATGTGTACGGCGCTGGTGTCGCAAAAGAAAGCACGGTACGTTTTTGGTTTCAACGTTTTCGTTCTGGAAATTTCGACCTTCAGAACCAACCCCGTGGACGGCCGGAGACAAAAGTGGAAAATGAAGAATTAAAGGCTATTGTGGAAGCGGATCCATCACAAAGCACGTCAGAGATAGCTGCAGGCTTCGGGGTAAGTGACAAAACTGTATTAATCCACTTGAAGCAAATCGGGAAAGTAAAAAAACTTGAACGATGGGTACCTCATGAATTGAGTGAATCGAACTTGCAAACACGTGTCGACTGCTGTGTTACTTTGCTCAACCGACACAAAAATGAAGGGATTTTAAATCGAATCATTACTTGTGATGAAAAGTGGATACTGTACGATAATCGGAAGCGCTCGTCGCAATGACTGAACCCTGGAGACCCAGCCAAATCCTGCCCTAAACGAAAATTGACTCAGAAAAAGTTACTTATGAGTGCTTGGTGAACTAGCGCAGGTGTCGTTCACTACATCTTTCTAAAATCTGGTCAAACGATTACGGTAGATATCTATTGTCAGCAACCGCAAATCATGAAGGAAGAACTAGCTGCTAAACAACCGAGATTGGTCAATCGCTCTAGGCCACTGCTGCTTCACGACAACGCAAGACCACACACTGCACAACAAACAACCACTAAGTTAGATGAGCTACAATTGGAATGTCTGCGACATCCACCGTACTCCCTGGACCTTGCTCCAACAGATTACCATTTTTTCTGGAATTTGGACAACTTCTTACAAGGAAAAAAACTCAACTCCGATGAGGCAGTCGAAACCGCCTTCAAAGAGTTTATTGATTCTCGCCCCCATGGTTTTTTTAGTAAAGGGATCAATGAACTACCTATGAGATGGCAAAAGTGCATAGATAACAACGGTGCATACTTTGATTAATTAAATATATTTTACAAAAAAAAAATTGACTTTATATTCCTCCCGTACAAAACGCCAATTTCAAATGTAAGGACCCAATATTAACGGGGTACAGCGAGTTCTCCGTGTACTTGAGTCGTGTAAGGGCAGCCCGGCGTGTGCCTGTGATGCAAGTGAGTAAATTCGTAATGTATGTATTGATAGAGTACCCCACATATAGCAGGGACAGGTACGACGTAAAAAATGAAATGGTTCAAAAAATAAGTATTAATACTATTCATAAAATAGACGAGAATAAATTGACTAGGGAAAAATTTCTCAAATACTGCGAAAGAGTGGCAAAGAAAGTTGCAGAGAAGAACAAGTAACCAATGGGATAAAGGGGCCAATAAATATATAAAATATAAATTATATAGAAAAACAGTTTAATGTAAATAATAATAATAATATACTTAGACATTTCACACAGTGCCATCTAGTCCCAAAGTAAGCAGCACAGCGCTTGTGTTATGGGTACAAGACAACTGATATACTACTTATATACTTTTCTTTTGTTAATAAATACATATTATACATAAACACCCAGACTCGAGACGGGAATCGAACCCGCAACCCCTGTTTACTTTCCGACGCGCTAAGCCATTGCGCCACGGAGGTCGCGAAATAAAATAATAAAACGTACCTGATATAAATTTCGAAAATCAATGTATATGAGTGCAATGGATTTAGATAAACGATGTGATATTAAATATAAGTAAATATAGATTAATTATAAATTATTTTATGTATAGTATGATGCATGTATAGTATGATTTTATGTATAGAATAATATAAATAAATAGATACAGTATATACATGTAATAAAAAAGATTAATATAATAGAAGGAAATATAAAACATGTAATGTAATAAATAATGATAAGGAGTAGAAAGGTTAAGAAATATGTATAAATTAATATAAACGATAATAAAGATAAGAAGAAAATGATGTAAAATAAAAGTAAGAAGGAATTAAGAAAAACATATATAGATAGATTAAAAAAAAAGAAATGGATGGGAACGTATGTAAGGAATGATAAATCCCAGATGATAAGAATGAAAGTAAGAAGAGTAAAAATTATAGAAAATACAGATAAATATAGCCAACAATAAGGGATAGATGATAGCATGAAAGATAGAAGATGAGAAAGAATAAACAGACTGAGTAACACAGAAGGTATCCCACACCCTAGGACCGCCATACTTGGTCATCTCAGCGTCACCTCATCATTTCCCGCAGTCTTTCCACATTTCAGATTTCTTATCACTTTTTTAATCTCTTTCATTCTAATGGCATCCTCCAGTCCCTGACCAGTGTGGCGATTCATCAGAATCGCTCTCAGTATCAGAAGCGGAGTCGCCGGTCTCATATAATTTTCCATAGTATTCACTCCATCGCTGCAGAACACCTTTTTTATCTGTAAGCAGGTGGTTTTCTTTCGAACGCACTTTATTCATTTTGCAAGGTGCCGGAAAATAATTTGGAATTTTTTTCGGAGTTGTTTAACATATTGTTTTTATCTAAAACCCTACACCTTCTACGCTTCTCTTTCACTAGTGCTTTCGTTTCTGTTTTCTTCAGCTTATATCTGTCTTTTATGAACATCTTCATATCACCGTTATTTTTAGAGCCAAGGTAGACTCGCCATGCTTTCTTCTTCTTATACACAGACTCTTTTAGCTCACCATCACACCACACATCACGCTTTTTACCGTTACCAAATCTTTGAGGTTCTGCCAACATTCTTCAACATCCTCACTCATCACTTTCAATCTATTCAGAATATACAGATAAATTCAATCGATCATCAAGTTTTTCGTATACTACCCTTTCATATTAATTCCTGGTGGTCGCATTTTGCAATTTCCAGCTTTTGATGGGACAGACCATGGCAGGTTTAGACACTACCCGACGTCGCCATACTGCGAACAGACTCCTTATTGTGGTTATTCTAGTTAACTGCAAGTTCACTGCCCTTTCGTTTGGTTTCACTCAAACATAACACATCCAATCTTTTCTGTTCCATAATATCAATTATTTCATTCATCTTCTCTTCAATACCACCTCTCACATTCCATGCAGATATTCTGCACTCCTCCCTCCACTTCCCACCGCGAGGTGCACTGTACTCTGCACACACCAGCGGGTACAGACCGGTGTACGTCACTTTCAGGGGACGCCCTAAATATAGCACGTTCGTTTGTCCCGTATGGTGTGCACAGTTGAGGAATTGTAGCCCTGAAAAGGGCTGGTAGGGGTCGCAGCGAGCACGCTTCCTCAGTTGACTACCTGTATAATACATAATAAGTCTTAAGTATGTCTTACGTATGTACAACGATCTTAGAAGTTAGAATTGGTTGAATATAATTTTGAATTTATTCTGGACAAATAGTTATTAATAATAACAAAAAAGTACATACATGTCTTAACATTAATATTTATAAACTTAAAACACATTATCTTAAATAATAGACTTCTTCAAAGTTGCCGCTTGGGACTCCGTATAATATCTGACTACCCCGTCCGAGATACGGTGTGGGGATATGTATATGTATGTAATTGACACGTAATTGTTTAACAACGAATTCGTACAAAATTGTGTTCTTTTTCTTACCATTAACTTCATTACAGTATTAAATAAGCGTTTATCTAACTAACAGATTACTTTGATTCTATATATTTCGTTTATAAGATTCCGTCGCCAAAATGATTAGAGCGGAACCCTCACACTTTCGTTATGTTATATCTGTTTGTTTGTATGTCACAGCAGATAATTACACCTACTAAGCTGTGATACAAAGACAACTTCTAGGTATTTTGTCGGAAATTGTTACGGAACGAAGTTAATACGCGTCCAACTTGGTCTGCCCGACACACTCTTAGTCAGTATTCCTTGATATTTCATTTCATGAGTGCATCAAAATCGCAGATTCATCTGTAAAGTCCCTTTGTGCGACTAAGTGGGACGTTTTAAGTGACTGGTACTTTAAGAACTATTGTCTTTGCGCAGAAAAGACTCGGTTTGGATGGAAATAGGCTATAGAGCGTGCGATGCATTTGCACAAAAGTGAAGCATACGATGCTCAAAAGCTTTTGTGACTTTAGATTCTTAATTAAAGGCATTACAGATATTTCATTCTAGTAAGTATAATTTAGATCGACGATAATCTAACAAGCATTTATTTGGTTTATTTTTGTGTTAATTTCAAGAGGGAATTTCAAGACGACTTAAGAGATTTGGTAAATTATATTACATATACCTACTTGCTTCTATCTTCACATGTATAAAATTTGAATGTTTATTTCAATTTTTATTCATTATTTATTTGTCCGAAAATATTCAAGAATTTTATTTTAATTAAAAAGCTATTCAATACCCTGTGAGCTTAAATATCGCTCAGAAACACCATTAATAAATAAATAAAATAAACAGGACAGATAATTAAATAAACAGCAGAGGGACAGCCTATAATTTTCTCACTGAGGCTTACTTTCGAGAACTAATCGAACACATGCTTTTCCCATTTATTTCTGGGAAAACAAATTGTACCATATTGTTAACATTGCAACGACATTAATTACGTCAGTTAGCCACCTGACATAATTTTATAGCCTTTCACTATTTGGCGCCGTATCTAAGAGAACTCGCGTACGATATCTATCATCATTGCGTAAATATCTGATTTTAACCATTACCAAGATCAGTCGTAAAGATCAATCGAGTAAGGAGTGCCGTGTGGTCGTGTATTGAGTAGCAATTTATACTGAGTAGTCGTGTTCCTATCGAGTTATAGTATAGAGGTAGTCATTCTAACCACCGTGATGGGGCGTCGTGTTGGATTGTCGGATGGAGGTAGTTAAAGAAGATACGATTCTGGCCGCCGAGTTGTTGTAGCGTGCAGTCAGATATGAGTTAGTATAACTTTAACTGTATCTGCGAACGGACATCGCTAAATAAATATAAAAAAATGTAATAATGTAAAACAGCAGTAGCATCATAACACTTTACGTTAGTAACTAATTAATCTGTGATAATACGAAATTTGAAAAAATCGTTGGAATCATTTAAAAAAAATATAATAATATGAATTACTTTTTTAAAGCGACATGACTACTTAAATTAAATTTAAAAATGTATTAATATGTAATATACTTTTATACAATAATAGCTGTTCTCGACCACACTATGTCAATAAAGATTATTATTATTAAAAAAAAAATACTTTGCTGTGGCGCGCTTTGAATAAACGAACATTTACATTTTTCGTTTATGTAGATATTAGTATACAACGTCATTGTGAAAGGGGGTATAAATCTGCCAGGGTTTCAACGTGTTAATATTGGCTGCTATATTGCAGATATAATAATCACGGGATACGTTTATTTTGTTGTCCATACAAAAACATATAATAGAAAAAGAGGTACAACCTTATCGTTATGCTCTACATTCCAAATGTTTGCTAGCGACGTAAAAATGCTGATATTAGGGTTGCCCTAACTTTTTTTTTAAGTTTGAGGTGGTTACACTAGAACTATTGACTTTTGGCGAAGTTATAGAACGCAAATTTTCCGTTGTCATGGATAATTTCGCATTTACACATCCTTTCGAAACAACCTCGTAAAAACACGCGTATTCAAATGTAACAATGTGTCATAATTTCAAGTCAATTGACAAACTACTTTTTAAATTTTGCGATCATAAACATAAGGAAGTTGAATTTTTATGTGTACACATGGAAGATAAAACATACAATTTTATTAAATGACTCCACCGATTACAATATGGGAGCTACTTTTTAAAGTGACATAACTAAATTAAATAAAATCTAAAAATTTATAATAAATATGCGTTAAAAAAATTACACATATCTTCAGGCTGTATCCCTAACGGGGTAGTGAGAGAGGACGAGAGCGCCTAGCTTTGCGGTCCTTACATACTTATTTTGCCTCCTCAAATCCCATTAATCTCCTTACACATTTTCGCCTAGGTATGCGGGTACTTTTGATATATATAATAAAATTATATAATATAAATTTTATTAAATGACACTGCCGTTTAAAATGACGTACAATTAGTACACATAAGTACATTATTGTACTTTTGTAACGCCTTAGAACCCCTGTGCAGGATATTTTTTTATAATAGCAATACTATCTATATTGAAGAAAATTGTTGGAAAATAAATATAGTGTGAGCAACACCGACGAATAAACATAAAGTGGAACACTGGCGCCCTCTACAAGAGCGCGACGGTGTTCGTGACGTCATAGAAAAGAACGACTGTCGGCTTGTTCCCCACTACCGCTCGAGATTATATAAGTCAAAACTCGAGCGTTTCACGTATCTCTATTATTTTTACCTTCACGACTGCAGCACGAAGTGTTCGAATATAAATTAATTTATCTTTAATTGATATTAAATATGAATATTACTCGATTAATCGATAATTTAAGTAATGTTTGGGGTGTTCCATTGTTATAAGTATCTATCTTACTATTTAATTTTATCGTAGCTAACAATAGATTTTGCCAGTCTGCTAGGTACCTCAAGCAATGACAGCTTTCTAAGCGGCAAATTTGAGGAAGTCTATTATTTAAGATAATGTGTAGTTTTAAGTTTGTAAATATTAACGTATCTATGTACTTTTTGTTAATTTAAATAAAGATTTTGAGATATATACGGAACTTTAATCTCTGTTTTCTTGAAAGTAAAAACGAAGTAGTAAATGCTTTAATTTAGTTTATACAAGGCATATTTTCTTTTCACCCCAGTGTCATAGCGATACGTGACGTCCACGATGCAAACATCAAATAAAGTTGTTTTACTTACTTATCTCGCTGGGGTCTTTTAGAGGGTGCATAATGACTTGTCATCTTCTTGCCCACTGCAAACACTTGTCATCGCTGTAGGTGTATACGTCGTTTTTTGTGGACCCCTAAGAAGTTTAGTTCTTAATGTGTTTAACTTCAAACATATACTTCAGAAAGCACAGTTCGTTGTTTTCAAAATGCAAAAAAAAATACTTTTTACAACACATTACGAAAAATTCGTTACTTGTTTCATCGGTTTCTTGTTAATTATTTGATGTTGGAAATTATGAAAATGATGTATATTTCTTCATACCATGTAATGTTTATTACTTGCAACATTAACAATGAAGTTAATTATTTTAAATTTTTAATTTATCCGTGTATCTTTTGGTAAAAGAATTTATCGGGTATATAGAATTATTTTATATTCTAGTAAAATACTATGAACATAACAAAAAGATTGCGTTACGCACTTCAAAAGTGAGACACCAAAGTATGTCTGTAAATACTACACACATTTACTTTTAAGAACCTGAAAACAGTTCCACAAACGTTGCGTAATTTTGTTTTTTGTTTCTTGGAAGGGAAAAAATTCCGTACGAGCCCTTTTTTTTTGCGTCAGGAAATGCTTTATGCATCCTGTCCTGCCATGGGGGATGGCAGGAGGGTATGTGGGACTCCACGGCTGTGAGGTGCATTGCCGGGCTACCCACTAAAACCTGACGGTGTTCCTCGAGAGCCTTTGTACCGAGGCCACGGGTACAGGTTCGTATTCTTCTGCGACCCCGGCGAGCAACGGCCGGCGCTAAGCCGTCAGCCTCGTCTCGTTTTGTGTGGGAGGACAGAACTCCCACCCATAATGTCGTGAAAGGCGCGCGGGAACACCGTGCGCGCCATCTCGAGGCTATCTGAGGGGTGGCACTCCCCCGAATGCCACCCCAAGCCTCAGTGGGCTCTCCGCCGCTACTGTCGGCGGCGGAGGAAACGCACGCCAGAGGCGTTGGTCACGTGGGGAGGCCACTAGTCTGTGGCCATCCCCTCCGATCCCTGCCTGGCAGGGGTCACACGGGCGGCGGCATGAACCACCCTTTCGCCCTTTTTGGGCTTTGCCCCCGCGCAGGATTTACCCCCCGTTAAATGACCGGCCGGCAGACCGCTGGTGGCGCACAGCGTGCAGTTGGGCGTCGCATTGCACCCGCCGGCCTTGTGACCCTCTTGGCCGCAGCGGTAGCACTGTCCGCTACGGTCCACCTCTGACGTGCAGGAGACCCGCACGTGCCCAATCTTGAGGCATCTGTTGCACCTCAAGGGCCTCGGCTCAAGGAGTTGCACCCCGGCCGAGACCCATCCAACTAGCAGACGGGCACCCGCCACCTTCTTCGCTGCATCTACAGGGCAGCGGACCCAGGCTGCTGCTGCAGGCTGCTGCTGAAGGGGCGCAGCGGATCTCTCCCACCTTCAAATCTTCCACGGAAACGCCTCCAACCTTAGCGACGGCTGCGGCAACATCCGCAACCGTCGCCGAGTCATCTAGACCCGATACGCGCAGTTCCGCGCACTTCGTGGGCCTGGAGACTCGGACGACCTCGGGGCTTAGACAATCCCGCAGCTTGGTCGGGAGGGCGTCGGCCTTCTCCTTGTTGGAGGCACCCGGCAGTTCTAAAATGCCGGCCCCCGTCACTCCCTTTTTATATAGTAAGCCGGTAATACCCAGCTGGCTGAGGTCCACTCGGCTTTTCGCCTCTGTGAGGACAGAGGCATACGTCGCTCCTTTACGCTCCGCCGCGGGCAAGAGCGTCAGGACCACCGCCGAAGTCCGCGGACTTCTGAGCTTCGACTTCTTCTTTTTGGCCTTGGGCTTTTTGCCCTTGGCCTGGTCCTCTTTGGGGCGGGGCTGAGAAGTCCCCCCCGGAGCGTTCTTCTTCCCCTTTCGGGCGACTACACTGTATGCCTCCTCGGTGGAGGCCGGAGCCGGAGGCAGCGGACGGGGCCTTGAGAGTACCCCCGCCCCAGACGACGCCGGAACCCTTTCCTTCCCCTTTCCCCCCTTTCCCTTCCCAACAACGCCGGAGACCGAAGAAACGACGCTGGATTTGGGAGCAGCAAATTTGCCACTTCCCGACACACTCTGTACTGGTAGCGGAGCAACGATATCCGGCTCCACGCCCGCCATACTTGCCGCTAGAGATGGCGCTCGGAACCACTTCTCCGGTAGCAGCCGGTCTTCCAGGGCCTCAAACCTGGCACTCATCATAGCGCCCACCTGCGCAATTATCGTACGTGCTAGCTCCTCTTGCGTGGGCACCACGGATTCCGTCACTGCAGCAGAAGAAGAAGGTCCAGGGCGGCTCATGAACCTGAACATCTCGTCCCTTAGCTCCGCCAATTGGGAACGAAGCTCCCCTAACTGTGTTTGCAGGCGCCGGTTTTTTTCCTGCAACCGGCGAGTCTCCTCGGTTGAGGTTCTGGCACTCAGAGCCTCGGTTGTCGCCTTGATGGAGGCGATGGCATCTTTGAGGGCCTTAATATATGGCCCCTTCAAGTTTTTGGACGTTTTGGCCACCTTTTCGATGGCGGCCAAGTCCTTCGCCATGATTTCATGAAGGTCCGCAGCGGCAGCCCGACCTTCGTCCCCTCCATCAGCCGATGTCGACGCTTTTGAGCGCGAAGCCCTGGCGCGGGTGAGCTCTCGCGTCATTTCCGCCATCTCCTGCTCGGCGCGCAGCTCCATCTCCTTCCTCTCGGCGTCAACGAGGTCCTGCTTGGCCTTCGCCAGGCCCACGTATTGGCCAGTAGTCGGCGGCCGGCCCCTGCCTCTCTTAGCCAATTTCTTGGCATCTTTGGCTTTCTTTATCTGCCTATCCTCCTGTAAGTCCAGGTACCAAGGCTCTTTCGCCAAAGCCCTCTTGGTTGACTCATCACCCGACGATGATGAGACCATATGCTCCCACGATGAGGTGCGTTTCCTGCCTGCTCTAGGAGTCCTCGACCCACGACAGTCTAGACTTTCCACACTGCCACATGTGGAATCCGACATAAAAACGACTTCGACTTCGCACTCGCCTTCTTTTTTCGCGTCACCAACCTCCTGTTCTACGTTTTTCTTGGGTTGTCATCATTTCATAAACGTCCCCTTTTCAAGGGGGACTAGGATTCATGGAACGAACTAAAGGTCACTCCCCGGGTGACGTCCATTCCGAGGAGAAGGGTAAATACTGTAGGGGTTCCCAGGTACCTACAGGTTTTTACGTGTTGACTCACGGGTTTGTTTCAAGTTTTCCTTCTCTTGGGCCGGCCAGTGAAGGCAAGCCCGTCGTCGGTCCGCGCAGCCACGACGTACCCCCTTAGCACCGACACGGGTGTCGTTGAAGTGACTGCGCAGGGTCCCGGGGAGGGCGGCTGGTGCCGGTCCACCCTCCAGACGCCACCCTGCGACAGGGTTAGTGCCGCCGGGCACGTCTCCACCTTGACTTTGTGTCCTCCGCAGAGGACGCAAAAACACAACACGGCGCCGTCGCGCACGACGACCGTACTCCTCTGAAAGCAGAGGAGTAGGTGACGAAAACAACGACGTAACTCCTCCGGAAGACGAAGCCCATCAACGTACATCCTTCAGGATACACGCGGATGGGCACCCCTTACCACCCCGTTTGTCGAGCTATTAGCCACCGCCCGGTAACAACCCATTAAACGCCGACTGGTAACTGCTCGTTACCGGTCGGCGCCCAGGATGCACCACGTGGAGGTTGCCCGACCTAGCACCCCGTACGAGCCTAACCTTTTTTTTTTTTTTTTTTTGCGTCAGGAAATGCTTTATGCATTCCGTCCTGCCATGGGGGATGGCAGGGGGATATGTGGGACTCCACGGCTGTGAAGGTGCAATGCCGGGCTACCCACTAAAACCTGACGGTGTTCCTCGAGAGCCTTGATGCCGGGGCAACGGGAGCGCGTTGGCATTCCTCCGCGACCCCGGCGGCAACGGCCAGCGCTTAGACACCGGCCTCGTCTCGTTTTGGGTGGGAGGGCAGAACTCCCACCCTCAGTGCTTGAGAGGCGCGCGGAAACACCGCGCGCGCCATCTCGAGGCTATCTGAGGGGTGGCATTCCCCCGAATACCACCCCAAGCCTCAGTGGGCTCTCCGCCGCTTTGTCGGCGGCGGAGGAAGCGCACGCCAGAGGCGTTCGTCACGTGGGGAGGCCACTATTCCGTGGCCATCCCCTCTACTCCCGGCCTGGCAGGAGCCACACGGGCGGCGGCAGAAGCCACCCTTTCGCCCTTTTTGGGCTTGGCTCCCGCACAGGCCTTCCCCCCCGTCAGATGACCGGCCGGCAGACCGCTCGCGGCGCACAACGTGCAGTTGGGCGCCGCATTGCACCCGACGGCCTTGTGACCCTCTTGGCCGCAGCGGTAGCACTGTCCGCTGCGGTCCACCTCTGACGTGCAGGAGATCCGCACGTGCCCAATCTTGAGACACTTGTAGCATCTCAAGGGCCTCGGCTCAAGGAGCTGCACCCCGGCCGAGACCCAACCGACAAGTAGTCGGGCACCCGCCACCTTCCTCGCTGCATCTACGGGGCAGCGGACCCAAACTGCGCCAAGCCCCGAAGGGGCGCGGCGGATCTCTCCCACCTTTATTGCCTCAACGGCACAACCTCCGTTCTTTGCAACGGCCGCGGTAACATCCGCAACCGTCGCCGAGTCATCCAGACCCGACACGCGCAGTTCTGCGCATTTCGTGGGCCTGGAGACCCGGACGACTTCAGAGCTCAGACACGCCCGCAGCCGATCTGCAAGGGCGTCGGCTTTCTCTTTGTTGGAGGCACCAGGCAGCTCCAAAATGCCAGACCCCGTCACTCCTTTCCGGTAAAGCAAGCCGGTAATGCCCAGCTGGCCAAGATCCACTTTGTTTTTTGCCTCCGTCAGAACGGAGGCATACGTCGCTCCTCTATGCTGCGCTTCAGGCAAAAGCGTGAGGACAACAGCCGAAGTCCGAGGAATTCGGAGCTTCGACTTCTTCTTCTTCTTGGCCTTGGGCTTTTTGCCCTTGGCCTGGTCCTCTTTGCGGGGGGGCTGAGAAGTCCCTTCCGGAGCCTTCTTCTTGCCCCTTCGGGCAACTACGCTATAGGCCTCCTCCATGGAGGCCGGTGCCGGAGGCAGCGGACGGGGCCCTGGAGGTACCCCCGCCCCAGACAACGCCGGAGCCCTACCCTTCGCCTTTCCTCCCATACCCCTCCCAACGACGCCGGACACGCTGGACTTGGGAGCAACCTTTTTGCTACTCCCGGAGTACGAGCCTAACCTAACCTAACCGTTTTTAACTTGGTGTATCGTATTACAGAAATGACGGCCAATCTGTTTATTAACCCTCCGTAGAAAAGAGGTGTAACGTCTCACTGTTTGTCTGTGGCATTGTAGCTCTCGAATTATTTAAAATGGCATGTATATCGATTTATCAATCGACATACATTCCGTTTTATTTAAACGTATATTTTCGTTTTCAGAAACACTGGGATGGGCCTCTATGCAAAAATGTTCATTTACAACTTTTAGATTCTTGTAGTACCGAAAAATATCGGTCTCGCCTCCTAGCTGTTTCTGAGAAGGAGTCAGGACACTGGTTGAATGTTAATACCTTCAAAAAACTTAGGAACCTTAATCAACAATACCACGCTTTCTCTCGTAGTATTTCTTCGTCTGGGGGCCAGGATTAACCTTCCTCACCGTTGCCGCTGTGGTGATCTCGTCGATGTACTTCTTTTTTTTTTTTGGCGTTTTCAATAAGGGTCTTTGTATGTCAGTTTAATTCTTCCACTGCTCGCCTCTTTGTCATACGTTCCTCAAGGGATCACTCTTCTTTTATTCTTTCTGTCTTTATTTTCTCCTAATACTAATCTTATCTTTTTTTTTCTATTATACCTTTACATTTTGCCTATTTCTCTCTTTTACTACTCGCCTCTTAGTCATTCGATCATCAAGGGTCTCCTCATTTCACACATCTCCTTTCACACTTTCTGTCCTACTTTACTTTAATCTATAATCGTCTTATCTTTATTTATAATTTCTTCACTTTGTCTTATATTACCATTTACAATTTCTTATTTTATGTTTTACATTTTTCTTTTTCCTTATTCTATTTTACAGCATTCTTACTTTACCTATTACAATCCACTTATATCCAACTTTTTTTTTTTGTTTTGTTTTGTCTTAAGATAATTTCCCTAACATTTTACATTTTGTTTTTATAGCATTTATCATTTTCTCTTCCTTAAATTTAACTATTATACTATTTACAATTTTTATTTTCTTTTTCTATTTTATAACATTTTTATCACAGTTTTTACTTAGTTTTATTTTTATTCTTAACCTTATTTGCTACGTTTTTACAAAATTCAGTGAATGTTTTATTTAATTTCTTATTGGATACAATTTCACATAATGTGCCTCTTTCTATTTTCTGTTCTATTTTCATTTCCGTTTCATATCTTTCCTTTGCATAAATTGGACATTCTGTTAGTATGTGAACCACATCTTCATTTTTATCTTGATCACAAAGGCACGGCGGACTCTCTTTGCACCTGAATCGGTACAGGTACTCCGAGAATCCGCCGTGCCCCGTGAAAACCTGTACTAAGGTGGGGTCCAGACCAATCTCTCTGACAATTGGGTAGGCGAGCCTTGCATCTGGAAAGAAGATCCTCGTTGTGGAAGCGGTCTCTCCTTGAGCGTACCGTTGGTTCTATTCGTCAATCGCCAATTGTCTAATCTGGCGCTTGACGAATGAAACCGGGCACGCGTCATACACTGGTTTTGTTTTCTTATGGGCCGCAGACTTTGCAAGTTCATCCGCTCTCTCATTTCCTTCCACCCCCACGTGCGCCTTTACCCAATAGAATTTTATTAATTTTCCTGCTTTTAATAATGTTATTATGTTTTTTCGGGTTTGCACGGCTAGGGGGTGGAGAGATCTGCAGCCCATGATCGCCTCCAACGAAGAGCTCGAGTATATATGCTGCAGCTGGCTGAGGCACCGAGGAGGGCCCGTTCGGTTGCTTTGGTCAGGGCCAGCAGTTCCGCCTGGAAGACGGTGCAACAACTGTCCAACTTGAATTTTTGGGAAGCAATTTCCGCGGCGGCATGACATAAGGATGACGCCGCGCCGACCCTCCCATCAATCCTGCTTCCGTCTGTATATATTTTTAATTCGGCTTGATGTTCCTTTGTTTCAGTTGTTACATCGACTCCCAGACATACGAACTCCAACCCGGACCACTCCGCTAGGTGTGGCAACTCCGTATATGAGAACGGTCCCTCCACCTCCCGGTCTCCGATCACCTGCCGGGAAAAACCTTTCCTGGACTCATATAATAGGGCCACTTCTCGAGCCCTTATGTCCAGTGGAAGGATCCCGGCAAGCAGCAGGGCCGAGTTGAGTGAGACCGTTCTATATGACTTGATAATTTTTTGCGCCATACTCCTCTGTACCTCACTCAGCCGCTTTCTTATTCCTAATTTAAGGGATGCAGGGGCCCACACTGGAGCCGCATAAAGTATTATGGGCTCTATTACCGCCGTGTATATGGTCCTGATTATCTCCGGTCTTAGACCCTAGTTGGTTCCTGCGGCTCTCGATAACTGCTTATAGATGTTCATGGCCTTTTTGCAAGCCGCAGTGACGTGTGAGTTGAATGTCAACTTGTCATCTATCGTGAGTCCCAGGACCTTAAACTCCCTCGACAGTTCAATGCCCACCCCGCGATCGTCGATGTACTAGGTCACCACGGCTTATCCTGTTTACGTAGTGCGGGCCGCATGTCACGACATGCTGCCTTGAATGACGTCATTCGGCGGGCTCTTGTCGCCGCTGGCGTTCCTGCAGTCTTAGAGCCTGTAGGTATTGCGCGCAGCGACGGCAGGAGACCGGATGGTTTGACGCTCATTCCTTGGAAACTTGGAAGATCGCTGGTGTGGGATGCCACTTGTGTCGATACACTTGCTGTTTCTCATGTGCCGGCGATTTCCAAGTCAGCAGGTGCCGCGGCCAGTGCTGCCGAGAACTTGAAGCGGCGTAAGTATGCGACTCTCTCTGAGAGTTTCATATTTACGCCCTTTGCAGTAGAAACTTTGGGTCCCTGGAGCCCCGAAGCCCATCGACTGGTTTCTGATATTTGTAAGAGACTGGTCAAGGCTTCGGGAGACCGCCGGGCTGGCAGCTTCTTCCGCCAACGAATCAGTTTGGCTATTCAAAGAGGCAATGCTGCCAGTCTGTTGGGTACCTTGAGCAATGACATCTTCTAAGCGGCAACTTTGAGGAAGTTTATTATTTAAGATAATGTGTAGTTTTAAGTTTGTAAATATTAAAATATGTATGTACTTTTTATTAGATAGTTAAATCAAAAATGTATATGCGGATGGTAGCACCTTGTGCGGGTTCCGTGTCGATCCCCACCACCATTTTACCCCGCTAATTTTGCCGACCAACTAGGGTTATCAACCGTATTATAATATGTAGTATTGTATTGTATTTTGGGTCTGCGTACTATATACTGTTGAAGAAATATGTAGTACATAAAAAAACTACATTTCAGTCGAGTTACGACTAATGTGATGTGTGCGTAAACAAACGCGCCTGTGTCTAGAAATAAGCTTTTGATATACATTAATTTTAAAAAAACCCGACTCAAAAAAACCCCCAAAGAGAAAAAAAATAATATGTACCTCATAGCCCTTTAAATTTGTGATAACTTTTGATATAAATAGTGGTAGTAATATATCCAAGCGTCGTCACGTCGGGGGACCGCTAAGTTTGCTAGTATTTAAATTTCATCCATAATTTATCACTTTTAGTTGTACTCTCTTTTTATTACTTTGTTTACTTAGCGGTCCCCCGACGTGACGACACTTGGATATATTACTACTACTATTTGTATTGAAACTTATAACAAATTTAAAGGGCTATGAGGTACATCATATTCTTTTACTTTTTTGGGTTTTTTTTAGAGTCGGGGGTTTTTAAAATTTTTAATTTAAGTTTTATTTCATGCTTTTTAAACACTACTATCTACACTATATCCCCACATTCACGCAAATACTTTCCAGGATGATACACGAAATTGCGATACGAGATCTACCACGCCGAAATCTGAGTATTCTAATAATAGTTGTCTGATCCATCATCAGACCCTGATCACTATCTATCTATCTATCTATAACCTATTCATAGAGACCATTTCAATGAGCCTAAACATTATACCTCTACTGTAAGTAGCGAGGAGTTGGATACCCTGATGATTTCAGATGATGATGCAGCATCTGGTCAAGGTTACTATGTTATCGTGACATTATTGAAGTCACAGTATACTAAATTTCGCATCGATTAGACTAAAAGAAGATGTTCACGTCCCTTCAAAACTAAAAAGAGCTAGTATTCTTCAAACGGCTGAACCAATTTTGATAAAACATGTCTAAGAACCTCCACTAGAAAACATGCTTTCAAACAAAAACAACCGCATCATAATCTGTCCATTTGTGGAGCTACGATACCACAGACAGACACACAGACACGTCAAATTTATAACACCCATGCTTTTGCGTCGGGGGTTAAAAATAGAATGCGTTGAAGTAAATGACACTTTCATTTTAGACAAAAAAATTGTTAAAAAATGCAAGTGGTGAAAAAAAAAATATTGTTTTTATAAAAATAAATAAGTTACAATATATTTTCGTCTATTTTTTACTCTTTCCATAAAATACTACATTTTTTTGAAGTGTACTGAATTTTATAGCTTATTCTGATAAATACTACAATCAACGGAAGAAATGTTGGCAACCCTACCTCTAACAGCAATACTTGTACTGTTGTGGTCCGATATTGAGGTTAAGACAGCCGGTCAATTTTCTGGCACAAGAGGTATTACATCGCAATCCTTAGGACCGCCAACGCATTTACCAATGAAGTGCTTTCTAGTATTGTAAATGTTCATTTACCTCAGTCCACTTGTCATCAAGTGAACTATTTGCTCGTTTGGCTTTTCAGTGGTAAGTATAAAAAAAAAAGCTCCCGACATTAAAAATAATAAGCAAATACCCTTACTGGATACTTGATGGTAGGTTCGTGTGCGCAAACCGATGTCTAGTGCACCTATTTCTCCTGCAGATAGAATTGGCTACTTCCGCTATCCCGCAGCTCCTCCAAGAAGCTCAGTACCATCATGACATGCCAAGATATTTCTTCCGGTAGACTGCCACCCCTTTTCACTCCAGTAAAACGTGGGTGCCTGTTACTTCTACTTCTAACCACCCGCTGCAAAGAGGATAGTTATTAACGCCAATGTTAAAAAGATGTTTGTTATGAGGACGATGCGCGATCAGAACACCCGCTGTGATGCGGTAGGCACTTTAAAAAGCGATAATTAATGCGATAATTATATTTCACTATTATGTACCTGCTTCTTGGAAATGTAATTGGATATTTATCATTTTTTAAGAATATCTGATTATTTACTATTTTCGTCATTTGTTGCGTCATTTGTTAAAAAAAGAATACAGATGCCTTATTTTGTTCGATTCACTTATAGAACATACGACCCGAGTATATCTTTTTAAATGTCTATGTATAATATTATAATATTCTTGTGCACATTCTCAAACACACTCAAATAAACACATGTAAAATGACTGTGGATCTGGATCCGACCGCAATCCTATGGCTATGTCATCAGCTATGCGAATGGCATAGATTATTAGTTAGTACTTTGTAGTTACGACTATAGTTTAAAGGTATTTATATATGGTATAACACGCAGGAGCTCCTGTTACAGTTAGACAAAATAGCAAGACAAGATTATTGCATTTTTGTATTATGTTTACGTAATTGTATCTTTAGTGTTATCATTTCTTTAAAAAAAAAATATACATACAAATATGGAACAAATTATAGTTATGGTATGACAAATTGTTATCGAAATTTTTTTAAACATCGATCTCAAATTTATTGATTTTCATAAGTGTAATTTCAAATTTTATTGTCTACACTCTACATCCTAAACATAATATACCGCCTATGGTTTGCACTTTGTTATAGAAATTAAAGTTTGAAATCATGTGAGCAACAACGTTAAATCAAAAATTTCAAAATTATTCGTTTAATAAGTGCTTAATTTGTAGGAAACTTATTTATCTATTTATACAAATATAGAATTTTAATAAAGAACGAATCTTTACGTAAAAAAGATGATTATAAAAAGAAAATACGCAGCTTTTGTGCACGAAAAAAATAACGTCAGAATAAAAAAAACCTGTTGACAGGCGGTTCGTGTACGTGAATTTCGGGAAAAGTAGAAGTTAAATTTAAAAACATGTATCCGAAACTCCAGAGTCCTTAATTTTAATTTTCGTCTTAGTACCAAATTTGAGGTCAGAAGGTGAAAAGATGATAATGTTTGATATTGTAGCTTTTGAAATAAATCGGGTATGACTTACAAACAAACAGACAGACATGACAAAATTAGAAAGGTTCATTTTTAGCTACAATTCCTTAACCATGTATAGCAGTAGATAATACATCAAAAACATTTTTTTAACGTATTTATAATACTATAGATACGATGTTGAAAAGTTACTTTCCCGTATAAATAAATGTTTCAATAACAATCTCGAACGCACTAGCGTGTTTACTCGCAGTTTCAAAAGGCCATTACGTGGTGAAACAAATTTATAATGCAAACACGATTACAGCAGTCGGGCTGTGTCGCGAGAGCTAATGCACTCAACGCTGGCTATGAAGTGAAAATGCACTATAAGCTTCTTTCAATAGGTAAATTGCATGTACCTATTTCTGCAAATATTATGCACTGAAATATTTAGAAGGATTTTAGATTATTTACGCATTTTTAAAAAGACATATTCTAGATTTAGTGCTATCCAGCAATGTGTAGATAAATTGACATTTTAAGGTATTGTGTAGACTCCGGTGTTACTTTCCGGAAATCCATTTCATGTGATGAATTCCTAAAATATTTAGCTATTTTCTGCTCAAACTCCAAAAAGCACCAATCGACACGTGTTTTGCCGCCTAATGAAGCATCTTCAGGATATTCCAGAGATTAGACGTGGTCAGCTAACCAGCATCGAATCATCAAATCCGCATCGGTGACTTCGAATCCTTCTCGCAGCCACTTGAAGGCCGCGGGGAAACCTCTCCGAGGCTCTTTCCCCTCCTATAGGTGGCCATCGTTCACCTCTCGCTGCCATGGGAGGGTCACTGGGGATGGATTAATGTAGTCTGCCCAGTGGTGGTATCGTTCTGCTGCCAGGACGTCGGTGGCTGGCAGAGGTCTCTAAGCACTAAGCCTGTGTAGCGACTGAACTCGGCGGGCAGCGAAGCCCTCTCTTTTGGCCTCACCGAGTCTGACAATTTCTTAATCCTCTTCTTCCTCTTCGGCTTCTTTTTCTTGCTATGGTATTGGCGGGAGGTGCCGAGCCGCTTCTGTATTTGGGTGCGTTGGTGGCCATTAATGACGCCTCCGCATTTGTGTCAACGTCCCGCCGCTGGGGCATCGGTTGCTGGGGGTTCCTCGCAGGGCAGGTGATTGCCGCGGTACCCGCTTTGGTGTTCTTCATTTCTTGGCGTCACATTGAGTGTGTCGATTCGTGCTTATTGTAGTTTGAACGAAAAATAACGAAAGATTTTAGGAATTCATCACATGAAATTGACATTTATTGAGGCGTCAATAAAAAACTTTCGAAAAGTTAAAAAAGTCTTTTTGAATATTAAAAGAAAGGAATATTAAAAGAACGACCTATAATAGAACTGTACGTGGTCGCTACGCTACACTTCAATTCTTAAATACTTGCCTTTTATTTCAAATATATCATCGCGCTATCAAAACAGTAAACAAACTTTTAAACTTTCGCGTTGCATTATAAAATATAACTAAAACGGGAAATTTAACGCGATTACCTTTTTATTCTGGCTGGACGTTTCGTCCGAGTTGCATCGGCCGTAGTCTCAAGCAAACTCGAGCAAGTAAACGAAACGAAACGTTTCAGATATATTTTAAAACAGTAAACAATCTAAACATAATTGAATGATTATATTATATCATTAATTATAGAAGTGAAAATGCAATTTATAATCATAATATTATATTCAAATTAAAATAATACGGAAATTTTATACTATCCTAAGAAAACCGGAACTTTCAAAAATATAAAAAAAAAATAGAAAATAAAAAGTTCATCAAAATTAACGTGTTTGTTAATTTTTGCCATTTTTGAGGCTTTTCGATGCTTCGATAAAAAAGCTGTATATATTAGTATATATCTTAACATTATTATTTACGTTATGTTAATATTTACTAATTTAAAACTAAGTATTACTGTTTTGTAATTAAAAGAAAGATATAACGTGTGAAATGACAAAAAATCAACAAACGTGCTAAGTTTGATGGACTTTTCATGTGACTTATTCATATTTTTTTTCCTTACTGTAAACTACTACTACTGTAAATGTAAATACCTGAACTTCCATATAAATATAATAAAATAGCTTTAATCAAAGCTTTGATTAAACTGATATTGAAACTTTTGATATTCAAAAAAGCCAGATATATACCCACCACCTTCAACATTCCGAGTCCAGTGTTCTAATATCTAGCACATTGGACACTCGAATTGAACTATTCCGCCTTATCCAAAATAAAATTATTAAATCTTCAAGAAAAATAAATCTTATGTTTAACAAAATAAATATGATAATATAAATCTCACTCAATCACTCACTCATAGTCCGTGAGCGAAAGCATTTGTATCACACTTATAAAATGTTAACTTTATAACATTATCTTCTAGAGATTTATATAGTGAGAAAAGTTATATATTTTTTGTAAACCAAGGTTAATATTTTACACCAAAAAATATGATACTGTAAATTTGTCGTTACTAAAATTATTGATTGATATGTTAGTCTTAGTTCGTTTTCACTATGACAAACCAAAACAATACGTTACCTAATCATTATTAATTTGAAACATTTTCCATGGCACTGACCTCCGCCATTGTTAAATTTATTGTTCAAACAGGATAGCAACGAAAACACGTCACAATGGGCTAATTTGAATGTTTCCATGTTTCCCGTTAGCGCCGGGGAGGCATGAATGGACCCCGATCGCGATACAATGGCGCCCGCTACCCAACTGAACGCGGGCAAAAAGGTATTTCTTTGTGAAACATAAATACAAATGTTTTTGGGTTTTGTTGTTTTTTTAAATAGGAAATCTTTCAATGATTTCCATTTCATTCACCTACTTTTTTATTCTGTGGATTACGAATACATCTTACCATTTTGATATTATTCGATAAACTTACTTTTGACTGTTACTCAGATATTTATCTATGGATTAGTTTAAAACTGTTTTTCTCTGTTCAGAAGTAAATATTTATGGAAAAATTCGCCAAGAGTGTGTCAGACACACATTAATTTAGGATTCCGTAGCAACTTCGGTTTTGGTTTTGGGTCACCAACTTATGTCTATGTACCAAATTTTTGTTATTTAGGCGTAAAGATAGCGAAATAAATCGGTTAAGATATACCGACAAACTGACGGACGCGGTCGGATAGACAAGATAGTGAGCCCGTGAGAGAGAAAGATACAGATATACACACAAATCAAAACTGTTCCTGGTTTGTGAACGGAACCTCTCAAACGTGAAATTAGTTTTATTACAATGTACACTAGAAATGAAGAGTACAATCTTCTTCTTCTTCTTCTACATATTTATATACAATAACAATGGTTTTATTTGTCATTCAATCACGTGAAAACTACTGAACGTATCGGTATAGGACTAAGACGATTCGACGACGCGGAATTGTTTGTAGATGGTTTTAGGTTATTTATTTTTGAATTCCATAGACCCTTCACAATTTTTCAAACAAAATCTATAGGTACGAAATTTTCATTTATGCCCAGCGAACCGGACGGTTAACGACTAGTACTTATATTAAAATGTATTTTTTTGAATGTTTGTCCTCTATGCGTCTTAAACCATTCATCTGATCGTAATGAAATTTTGGTAAGTATATATTTTGATAAATTCGCTTAACTATACGAGGTAAATATCATAGAAAAAAAAAATTTGAAAATGGCGTCATAGACGTCAAAGTTTCTTCGTCCTTTGCTTAATAATTACACCGTATTCATTAAAGGGTAATTCCTTTTTACATTTGCAAACGTTTATACGCCTTGTAATTATTCTACAGAACGAGCGTCGTAAATAAACCGGGATGAGCGTGGCTTGTATAAATCATTCGCCGTGGATCCCGCTTAATTCGCGGCTAGAAGAACAAAGCCCACAGAAATAAATATACACCATACCTACAAAACTGGAAAATTAGTAGCTTCCTCGCCTCGCAACAGTTATTTTCCATCTGCGGCAATAAATTATTTAATTTCTTGTATAATATTTTATTGTAGACAGGTTAGGGGTTAAACATAATTGATCAATTTTATCCTCATTTAATATTACCTACATTTATGCAATTTTTAGGTTCTGTATCTCAAAAAGAAAAATAAGTCTATAAAAAGCACTCTGCGTTTGTCATAATCAATGTTCTCAGAAGCTCTGTAATATACAACTTCAAATTTGACATATTTATATCTTGTTGGTTATAACAATAAGTGGGAGAAACACCACAGTTATTGGCTCCTTTGTGGTTATTGGACACTTCAACTTTAGCGTTAAAAAATAAGCATTATAATACTTTTGTAGTTAATTTGAAGATTTAATAGAAAATTTAATTGAAATTATCAGTTTGGCTATTCAAAGAGGTAATGCTGCCAGTCTGCAAGGCATCATGAAGCAATGACAGCTTTCTAAGCGGCGACTTTGAAGGAGTCTATTACTTAAGATAATACTTAATTTGTAGTTTAATATAAAATATGAAGCTTTGAGTATACATATATTTAATACATTGATTTTTATAAGTACTCTTTTGAAGTTTTTCAATTTAAGTATTAACCTTTGGATATGTATGTACTGATTTATTTACATGTAAATCCCAAAAAGAGATAGTATTTCTAGTGTCTTGTTTGTGATTCTAAGTTCTGTTTGTGGTTTGTGGTGTTTGTGGTCTCAGGCCAAGTAATATGACGAAACGACCGATTACTGTACTTTTCTTATTTTTAATTTTGATATCAATTTATTTTGAAGTTACCGAACAGATGTTTGTTAAGTAAATAAATTACAATCTGTAATCAATATTAATTTAAAACTATTGTACAAAACATTACTGAAGGTATAGAAAATGTTTGTTAACTATTTAAAATAATTAATAAATACATCTTTAAGGAACCATTAAATAGTGTTTATATTTATCTCCAGTTACATCTAACCTTATTATTTCGAAAAGAGTTGGTCGAGTAAGCTTAAACGGCCAATAACTGGTGTCTTCCTATATTTTGTATGTGTTAACATTTCAAAAAATTCAAAGAAGAATTAACGTAGCGGAAATGAGGTATTCGAACTTGACTTAACCATTCCCGAATCTCCGATCTATAAAAGTACAGAACCTGGAGTTCTAATTTAAGGAAATATAAAATTTTAAAATATGTAATAAAAAGGAAGATCCAGGATCCTGTAGATTTTCAGAAATAATAATAATAATAATGCGCCACACGATACGTACCAATCACCTGGTCTCGATCTAGGGCATTCACTGTCCTGTAAGAACCAGATGACTACGACTAGGAGCATCTTCCAGTACACCCAAACCCAAGACAATCTAGAAAATTTCGTTTCCTAAATTGATCCGACCGGAAATCGAACCCGGAACCTTCCGCGCTTGGATACAACCCTTAAACCTCTGCGCCATCGAGGTCATCAAGTAATCCATTTTAGAAATTTACCGTTCATAAATATAACCTGCATGGAAACTTCTATGATCAAGTACAATTCGGAATTGACTGACCTTTTCTTTTATGTTTTTTTTACCTTTATCGTAATAAAAATAATTGAAAATTCGGCCCGTTACACATTAATAGAAACATTTACATTTGAACAAAATCACGGTTTTGTGTAAATGCACGCATTTACATTGAATCAGTTAGTGATTTGTGACATTTTCACCTTCGATACAAGCAAAATAAATGGTAGCAACAATAATTTGTATGCAAAACTCTCTATATGACAACGTCTAGTTTCTGCTGGTTAATCAAGCTTTACGCAATGAAGTGGTGAAAAGCTAATATGTGCGTGTAAAGGATATAAGACAGTAACATATCGAATTCGTGACACAAAAACACTTAATCCGTGATTTTCATCGAAATTGTTTGTACCCCTTTTCGAGAAAGTCAATACATACATACATACGTGTATACGTATACGTATAATATACATATGTACCTACACAATATATATCTATAACCGGAAATTTCTTGTGCAATATTGATAGGACTTTGTTACGTATTATAATTTTCACAAAATAACAACGGTAAAGGTTCAAGAAACAAAATTACGATAATCTGTTTAGATATTATTAACTTTTCGAAAATATCCACCTCCTATAAACCACTGTTCTCAATATTCTTACAAAAATTAGGATAACTGCTTTTAAAAATAATGTAATACAAAATTAATTAAGCATTTATTTCAGTTCTTTATTCATACGACAGTTGAAGAGGTTCCCGAAAGATCTTCAATGTGAGTTCTTTCAAGTAAATAATGCTCAGTGATTTTCGTAAATCAATGCTTTTTCTATGAAAAAAGTAGCTCAATCAGCACTATGTCTGAGAACCCCGTTTGATATTCCCCAATCGTAGGCATTCGCACAAAAGAAAATTGGTCAAGCGTTAGATGTCCACTAGGCTGAACCGTCCCATTGTTCAATTGAAGGGGGCTTTACAAAGATATGTACAGTTGGCTACATTCGGAGATTTCTTAGGAGGTACCCTTTATGGGTACAAAAGTTTGAACCGGGTGCGTTGATTGAATTATTCCTTTCTTATCCTTCAGCTGAGTAATATTGCTGAATATTGAAAATGGCTTTAGGCTATAGATAGCTTTACTTATAACCGTGAAGTTATAATGAAACCAATTTAAAGTCAATGAGCCAATTAGAAATTTAGTCATCAACGAGTGTGAATTTAACTTAGTTTTTCCATGTTTTAAATTGAGTTGTTCATTAAATACCAAAACAGAGAAATTAAAAAAACCTCTTTATAGAAGTACAAATCCAAAAATTTTGATGGTATGATAAAAAGTAAAAGAAAAGTTTCACTCACAATATTCTATATTAAGCTGTGTTCTACATACAATAGACCAGTTGTGTTAACAAACCTATCAGAAATTATTACGAAAACATATTTCGGTACCTAATTATAATTAGCTGAGAACTTCATCAAATTTATCTTTAGCTAGGTACTTTACAAATAAATGAAATAACCAAAATAAAACATACCATGACATCATATTGAATAAAAAGGCAATTTTTTTAATTTATAATTAACGATTCATAAACAGATTTACATTAATTATTATTGGTTCTTTGATGGAATTTATGAATGATTCTAAGAAAAGATTAAATGGATTTTACTCTACCATTGAGAAAGTTTTGCAAAATATGGGACACGAAAACATTTTATTCATACAATAATAAATAATAATATAAATCAATAAATAAATAATAATATAAGATAATAAATCAATGGATTTCAAAAAAATGAACGACATGTTCAGTAAAGGTAACTTTTTATTTACAAATAAATAATTTTATTAATAAAAAGTACATACATATGTTAATATTTACAAACTTAAAACTACACATTATCTTAAATAATACCTAAACTTCCTCAAAGTTGCCGCTTAGAAAGCTGTCATTGCTCAAGGTACCTAGCAGACTGGCAGCATTGCCTCTTTGAATAGCCAAACTGATTCGTTGGCGGAAGAAGCTGCCAGCCCGGCGGTCTCCCGAAGCCTCGACCAGTCTCTTACAAATATCAGAAACCAGTCGATGGGCTTCGGGGCCCCAGGGACCCAAAGTTTCGACTGCAAAGGGCGTAAATATGAAACTCTCAGAGAGAGTCGCACACTTACGCCGCTTCAAGTTCTCGGCAGTGCTGGCCGCGGCACCTGCTGACTTGGAAGTCGCCGGCACATGGGAAACCGCAAGTGTATCGACACAAGTGGCATCCCACACCAGCGATCTTCCAAGTTTCCAAGGAATGAGCGTCAAACCATCCGGTTTCCTGCCGTCGCTGCGCACAATACCTACAGGCTCTAAGACTGCAGGAACGCCAGCGGCGACAAGAGCCCGCCGAATGACGTCATTCAAGGCAGCATGTCGTGACATGCGGCCCGCACTACGTAAACAGGATAAACCGTGATGACCTAGTACATCGACGAGATCACCACAGCGGCAACGGTGAAGAAGGTTAGTCCTGGCCCCCAGACGAAGGGATACTATGAGAGACAATTATAAATAAATTATAAATAAATAATTATAAATAAATAATTATAAATAAATAATTATAAATAAATATTTTTTTTTATAATTACATACAATTTTTGAATTTTCAAGTGTCTCATTATAATCAAGCATCAAGATTGCAACGTTATCGTACAACTTGGTGCAAGAGTCTCTTGACAGGGGATTTCATTAGATGCAGCTTAACCGGCAAATGTAAACATCGGGGACGGAATCTCGGATATTTTCTTTCTAAGATTTTTCCTGTGTGCAATGAATTTTTATTACACACATGAATGTATTAGGCAGTTACATATATGTATCTTACACTACAGCAGCCCTAACAATAACCCTACAAATATTCCTTAGAACACATTTAAAAGGGTTCCATTAATTGCTTTCAAAATGTTTCATTTTAACAGATCTAGGGATGTAAAATTAATCGTATGTATAACGAAATGTCGACAATCTTTATGATCTTTGAAACGACAAATGATGTTAATGGAAAACACTTTCGTTCACCCTATTCGAAATAACTGGTATATGTAAGATATATGACGTTGAGAAATGACGTGTGGCCTTAGAACAATAACTTTGTGAGGAGCAAAAGAGTGCAACCAATCTCTCTAGAGCGGAGGGTACGTCAGACAATAGAATTTTGGGGTAGCACTTTGTGAAATAAAGGAAAGAAATTAGATGAGTTTTACATGATCAATCAATTACAACTTTATATTGAAAAACACGTTAACAAAAGTAAAACAGCAGCCGTTTCCCAAAATTACATTATCTGTCAACCAATAGGACTGAATCCAATTAGCAGTACATAAATGATACAAACAGTGGCAAAGCTTAACAAAAACAAGGGAATATTATTATTGAGAGCGACTGTCGAAAGCGACGGCTTGGCGCCCTTATTCTTAACAGAAACAATCATTGCTAGGGGAGGATATAAAAGGAGGAAACGGATGCATAGAGCGTCTTTCATATTGTCTTACTGAATTTGCTGATGTCATTTATTAGCCACTAACATAAAACATTTTTATGGGTACTGATACGAGTCGAACGCCGCACAGTAGTCGCTAGAAGGCTCTTTGCTGGAATGAGAACAACAAATTTATTATTATATCAAATTGTATTGCGTTCACGACACACAATTCCGTATTTCTGAAACTATTTGTTAATGCTTAAATATATTGTAATATGGAGAAGTTTTAATATGCCTTATGCTTCAGAACTTTAAAATTATTATATCAATAATAATTCATAAAGATGTAATAAAATTGCAAATCAACGTAACAATCATAAATAAAAGAAAACCAACCATTAATTGGCGTCCAGTGATATATACAACAAATCAAGATAAAATAAAATAATAATGTATACAGGTATTTTGTTTTGAATAATTTTGTACACCCGCATATTATCATATTAAACAGAGAGCTAATTAAAAATATAATAGATATAACGATTACCTTAAAAGTTACAAAGTAACGATATATTTAAAGAAGAATATGATTTATATTTTGAATCTAATTAATACATATGTTAGTTCATTACTTATAGTTTCTTTCTGCGATACTAAGAGTTATTTAATTTGAATTTCTATATCAATGAATGTAACTTAAGAGGAAAGTAATCAGAAGAACTGACATCACTATAAGGTTTCAGATATGCAATAGTGGGGAGACAACATTGTGTCGTATGTTCGTGTGCGATGCGACAAGTGACAAGACGCGCGACGTGTGCGGATAAGCAACCGTACAACGATACGAGAATAAATAGTTTTGATAATTGAAGGAGTGAGTGAAACAAAAATGTAACAAAGTAGTTGCCATTTGAATACATCGGCTGAACACTAATATTTGTAAAAGGTACTTCGAGTAACTATAATAACTACTATGTAATTGATTAAATATTATGTAATTTGTTTTCAAGATTAATACCCCGTTCTTCGAGCTTGCGAGCAAAATTATCATTTCCTACTTGTTTAAAAAAAAACAATTGTTTTAAATATATGTAGTTTATTAGCACTTTTGTCTACTTACCACTAAAAATTATATCGAATGACTAATGAACTATGTTATAAAGTTTCTTTTGTCCAATAATATTGTATGCTTACCTGAAATAAAAACAATTCAATTGACGTAACGTAACGTACAATATTTAGTTAGATACTTTCGTCAGTAAGCATTATTAAAATGTTATTTAATATCATATTTAAAATGTTATGTAATTATTATGAAACTGCAAATCGTATAAGCACAAAATGAAACAATATACTTACGTGTTTTTTTTTAATTATTGTGCATCACCATCTTGTTAAAAAATAAAATACGTCCGTGTAATGTTATGCGCTAGTTACTTACGCAAGACATTATTAAAAAAATCAAGATAATGGTACATTATTTATTATTTTTATTAATTATTAATAATAATAATTACTAAGTTACAGAACTTTTGTAAGACAATACGTTAATCGGTTTTTCGTAATTCTTCGCCTTAGTTGGTGTTATGTTATATAGTGTCTCAAAACAAATTTTAATAAAAAGATGGGATAATTGTCTCTTATCATATACCATTTACTCGTATTCAAAATTACTAATCTTAACTTTACTTCAAAGTATTCTTATCAGTGCAATATGTTTTTTTTTCTAATTTACTTAATTAAAGTACATTTTAAAATTGAAAATAGCTTTTATTACTTTTACTAAAAATACAAAAAATAGTAGATAATAATTATTCCCAAAAAGATTATTGACGTTGAAAACTGGCCAAGTATTTACTTTTTGTAAAGTCCTATAATCTGCATTATCTATGTGATATTGCAATGAACACATATTCATTCGATGTAAATCTTGTGACGCATAACACTGCACATAACTTACAAAATATCATGCATTTTACTGCATATATCAAGACAGCTGAGTCTTAGTTCTCTGCGTATTTTTACTTTTGGAATCGTTTGACGCCCCGACAGTGCGTTTTCATTATATGCAGCTTAGTGGCGAGGAGTAAATAAAGCAGCCCATATTGCCGACTTGGTTCTTTCTCACGAATTCTATCCGCCGCGCTGGCTCACTGAGTATAATCCGCTTTTTACGATTCTAGTCGTCTACGGAGAATTTGAAATGAGAAAAATAACCTCAAATTCTTTGTGAGTTGCGGTACCTACCTAGCTTTCGTGTTATGAATGAATGAGTTTTACGGTGAGTGTCTGTGAGTGGAATATCTAGACTAAGTTTTATACTTACTGAATACGAAATATTAAACATTATAATAAAGAAAATTAATAATCATGTTATATCACAGCTCAGAAATGTCTACTCAGATTTACTTATTTTATATAATTCACATACATAATTTTCACATACAAAGTTTTCTTTGTAACAAGGCTAACAATCTAAATAAAATCTACTCCCTCTCTAAATTTGAATGTAAGCGGAAAATTAAAAATTGGCTACAGAATTTAGATTATGACGGGACTGAAAAATTTATTAGTACTGCTGGTTAACTTTGCTTTTGGGTATATAACTCTATCCAGCTTCACACACACATCCATACTTACAGACATGCAGCCACACACACGCACTCATTCACTTTTACTTACTCCCACACTCTTCAGGCATATCCCTCTTACACTTACCAAAATAGGTAAATGCATTCTATATCAAACTGCGACGGAAACTTCCTCCAAATTATTATTGTTTCTTTTTAAAGTTAAATAAAATCTTAGTCTACTTTCAACTATTCGAATTTTGGGGTGGGGTTCTGGAGACCTATAACACAGGCTCGGCCTATCTTAGGCTCCAGTCTCCCACAAAACTGAACTATGTTTTATGACATGTCATTTAGTTTTCATTTTTTGTAAAGAAATAAATATTATTATTGTAAAATTTAATCAAGTCAATAAAAACGGATAAGAATATTAATACTGTAATAATTTTTTTTTGCTTATGTGAATCTTAATAAAATGTTTTTGAAAAAAAAAAAAAATATCAATATTACATATGTGCATTAAACAAAATAGATAGTAATTTTAAACACTGATTCGTTTTCGCTTTAGTGTTTTTATTAAATTGGCAGTAAGAATAAAAGGATAGCTACGTTACTTTAGAAATTGGTTTGGAATCTGTAAAATTAATTAGTAGATAAATAAGCTTCGAAATATTCTACAGGACTCATCTGAACCTCTTGTAGCGGCATGCTAAAGCACGTGTGAGAAAGGGTAAGTAGCCCATCATTACCCTTCACATTACCCTCACAGACTTACAGTAGCGCGGAACACGCGCTATCATCTTCCTCAGAAAGGCTTTTGACGTTCTTATCAATTACCGCTACTTAACTGAAGTTCAGGGACGCTCGATATGAAAGTCACCGAATCACCCATCCAGTTGGTGACTATGTTATTTAATCTCGTAATATTATTGTTATTTAAACGTGTGTTTCTAAACGTTTAGTTAAAATACATATTTCACATGTGTGGTGTCCTAACTTTTAACACCACCATCATTATCTCATATGCAGATCGAGAACGAATTGTTGACAATAGAATAATGGCAACACTACTATTAGACATATTATTAGACAATAATCAACAGCAGAAATAAAGAAACATTCTTATTTTATAATTCTAAGTTATTTCTTAATGAATGTTTTTATGCATGTTCTGTTCGAACTCGTTTAACATTAATGTGAAAAATGATTTTGTTCTAAATTTATACATACATACATATCTTCACGCCGTATCCCTAACGGGGTAGTCAGAGAAATTTATCTTAACCTATTACTTCTAAATCTTGGGATTATTGAGCTCATTTTATCAAATCTAGTTATCAACACAACAAGAATAGATAATCCATATCCATATCCGTACTATCCATACTAATATTATAAATGCGAAAGTCTCTCTGTCTCTGTCTGTTTGTCTGTCTGTCTGTCTGTTCGGTTTTCACGGCTAAACCGCTAGACAGATTTTAATAAAATTTGGCATGGAGATAGTTTAACACCAGGGGGTGAAAATAGGCTACTTTATTTTTCAGAAATCTACCCCTAAACGGCTTAAAAGGGGGATGAAACTTTGTATGGGAAATTTTTAACCACTGAACCGATTAAGATGAATTTTGGTACAGAGATACACCTTTTCTACTAAAAAAACATGGTATTCTTTTTTCTTCAAAAATCTACCCCTATAAGGGTGAAAAATGGGATGAAACTTTATAGGGGAAATGCTAAGCCGCTGAACCGATTAAAATGAAATTTAGTACATAGATAAAACCTTTTCTAATAAAAAACATAGACTTCTTTTTTTTTCCAAAAATCTACCCCTAAAGGAGTGAAATGGGGGATGAAACTTTGTATGGGAAATTTTTAACCGCTGATCCGATTAAGATGAAATTTGGTACAAAATACACCTTTTCTATTAAAAAACATAGTTTTCTTTTTTATCAAAAATCTACCCCAGGTGAAAGAGGGGATGAAACTTTATAGGGGATCTTAATAATGCTAAACCCTAACAATATGGGTATCAAATGAAATAGAATACACAGGGAAAGGTTTCTGGACATGTGACGTCATCATAAATCCAATATGGCGGATGTTCCATAATAGGAAATAAGTTTTTCGTTCGACACCAACAATATGGTTGGAAGGTTTTTGTATACGTGACGTCATCATAAATCCAATATCGCGGATATTCCATAGCAGAAATAACTTTTTAGTTCAATACCAACAATATGGGTATCAAATGAAATGGAATACGCAGGGGAAGGTTTTTGTATACGTGACGTCACCATAAATCCAATATGGCGGATGTTCCATAATAGGAAATAACTTTTTGTTCAGCACCAACAATATGGGTATCAACTGAAATGGAATGTGCATGGGAAGGTTTTTGTATATGTGACGTCATCATAAAGCTAATATGGCGGATGTTCCATTACAGAAAATAACTTTTTTGTTTAACACCAACAATATGAGTATCTCGGATAACCTCAGTAATCTTAAAAGCTCAAGGAAAATTTTTCCACGCGGACAAAGTCGCGGGTACAGCTAGTATGAAATAAAAAAAAACTTTTGTCCGGGGTTCCTGTATCAGGTTGTACTATAAATATGACGCTGGGAACATAAGGTATAGAATAAATATAGAGTTTAATTAACACGTCGCATATTTAAATTTTACTTTAAAACAGCTATTGCCCGCGATTTCATCAGAGTGGAATTTAAGAAAAGTAGCATATGTCCTTTTCCAGATACGAAATTTCATCGAAATCGGTTCAGTAATGTAGTCTTGAAAACATAATGGAAAGATAAGACACTTTCGCATTTATAATTTTCAGTTTTATGCGGGTAGTCGCTGCATGCAGACGCATTCCATACTTGTAATAATATATATATACATATATACATTTTTTTCTTTTCTTTAAATAAATAAGTAATAGCAAAATTAGAGTGCATAGATACGTATTAAAAAGTGAGTGAAATAGGTGTTTGTTAGTGCTGTATACTGGGTGTAACCTGAATTAAGCAAGGGTATAATAATTGACACCATGATGTCCCGCTCGCCCCCACCTAGAACATCCTCAAACCCCGATCTTAGCGCCATTGGTGAAGGAGTCTCCAATGTTAATCTTCGTAAGAGAAAGCAACCAGAGTTTGAAGAATATATAACAAGGAAAATGGATACCTTTATAATCAAGGTACAGGACTCAATTGAAGAAGTTACGAGTACTGTAAAAAATGTAATTCAACTCGAAGTAAGCAATTTATCCGCTGCAATTAATGATTTGAAGACAGAATTGGTAACGATGCGATCTGAATTGTCAATATTACACACCGAGAACAGAGATATGAAGAATTCATTAGCATCCATGAAAGATCAACAAAAAGATATCAAATCAACCGTCAGTAATTTGCAAACTGCCTTAGAGTTCACATCGGACCGAATGGATAAAATGCATAACCGTATCGAAGCATCGGAAATAAAGTTTGACAAAGCTTTACGCGACATACAATTTGAACATCAACAGCAACACCAGCGTAAAAGAATGCTTAACCTGGAAATTATTGGTATTCCTGAATCAAAAACTGAAAATCTGGAAAATGTCCTGCTCCAAATTGCTAAAACAGCTGGAGTGGATATCACAATGCAAGACATAGAACACATAACTCGTGTGCAGCCGCGTCAACGTGTTCCTGGACGGCCGCGCGTAGTCGTGGCGAAGCTTAGGAGTCGATTACTTAAGGATAATATAATCGCGGGTATTCGAAAAAAACATGGCATCACTACTTCGGACTTGCATCTACCACGCGACGCTAACCGTGTTTTTATTAACGAGCACCTATCACCGTTTCATAAGACACTATTTAAGAACACTAAGGAACGTGCTATCCATAAGTCTTACCAACACGTGTGGGTTAAAAATTGTAGAATATGTGTGCGAAAAAACGAGAAATCACCAATGTTTTATATCAATACAGAGGCAGACCTACAAAAAATTATTTAATCATTTACTTGAATTTGTACTTATTACTTTTCTCATATGTCTCCTTTTTATCGATCACGAGCGATCGTCGCGGCTGTGGTCGCGGCTGCAGCATGCGTTCTATCTAAATATTTCTTTAGCCAAGGTGAATATAAACATAACATAACATAATTTCACGCCATATCCCCAACGGGGTAGTCAGAGAGGACGGAGCGCCAGGAGTCGCGGTCCTTACACACCTCTTTCGCTTCCTCAAATCTCATCATTCTCCTCACACATTTTCGCCTAGGTATGCGAGTGCTTTTGACATTTCCGTCTGCTAACACTCTGGCTATTTGATCTTCATAAGTCAGCCTTGGTCTTCCTTGGCTTCTTTTACCACTCACTTTCGCTCTGTATATTTTCTTCGTCAGTCTTTCATCACTCATTCTTTCCATGTGCCCGAACCATCTAAGCATTCCTTTCTTCATTTTTACAATAACACTGTTGTGCGACCCTGTCATACTGCGTATCTCATCATTGCTTATCCTGTCAGCAAGCGTGACACCGCACATATTTCTGAGAGACTGCATCTCCACAGCATTTAACATACTTTCACTCGATTTTGGGCATATCCAGGCCTCACTACCGTACAACAAAGTTGGCACCAACACCGCATTGTGGATGGCCATTTTAGCAGTGTTAGATATATTCACACTACCCACTAATGTGGACAGAGCACCGTTCACTTTATTGCCAGCTGCTACCCGTCTCTCCACATCCAACTCACATCTTCCATCCCTCGAAAACGCACTCCCCAGGTACACAATTTCATTCACCTGTTCTAGACATTTTCCATTTACACAAATCACACATCTCGTTTGTACCGCTTCTCTTTCAAACACCAGAACCTTAGTTTTGTTCACATTCATTTTCCATCCTTTTACTTCACAATCTTCTTTCATGCACGTGACTAGTGTCTGGAACTCTGCTTCTGATGGTGCTATTAGCACAGCATCGTCAGCGTACAATAGGCAGTTTACCACTGTGTCACCACATCCCATACCACTCATATTACCTTTCAATCTCTGGAGGCAACTGTCCAAATACAGCACGAATAGCCAGGCAGACATCACGCAGCCCTGTCTGACACCAGAACAGACTTCAAACCAGGGCGACATGTGCCCGTCTATCCTTACATAGGCTCTGTGGTCTCTATATAATGACCTCACAGCCTGCAGTAAGGAGCCCTCCACGCCATATTCAGGCAGAAGACTCCACAATTTCTTCCGCACTACTCTATCGAATGCTTTCTCTAGATCCACGAAAGCGCAGAAAACTTTCCGACCTAAAGCCAGAAACCTTCCCACGATAACGCGGAGCGAGAAAATCATCCCAGACCCTAGGACCACCATACTTGATCATCTCAGCAGTCACCTCATCATTTCCCGCAGCCTTTCCACATTTCAAACTTCTTATCACTTTCTCAATCTCTTTCATACTAATGGCATCCTCCAGTCTCTGGCCCGAGTGTGGCAATTCATTAAAATCGCTCTCAGTATCAGAGACGGAGTCGCCACTCTCATACAGTTTTCCAAAGTATTCACTCCATCGCTGCAAAACATCCTTTTTATTTGTAAGCAGTTTGTTTTCTTTCGAACGCACTTTATTCATTCTGCAAGGTGCCGGACCACTTCGGTACTTACGTACTTCTTTCCAAAATAATTTGGAATTTTCCTCGAAGTTGTCCGACATCTTGTTTTCATCTAACACCCTACACCTTTCACGCTTCTCTTTCACTAGTGCCTTCGTTTCTGCTTTCTGCAACTTATACCTGTCTTTCATCAAATTTTTCATACCACAGTCATTAGTAGCAAGGTAGTCTCGCCATGCTTTCTTTTTCTTATACACAGCCACTTTCACCTCATCATCCCACCACACATCACGCTTTTTGCCGTTCCCAATCTTATTCATTCCACACACTTCTTTCGCAGCCTCAATCATACTATCTCTAAGGTTCTGCCAACATTTTTCAACATCCTCGCTCATCACTTTCAATCTATCATCAAGCTTACTAGATAATACCCTTTCATATTCATTCCTGGTGGCCGCATCCTGCAGTCTCCAGCTTTTAATCCGGCTAACCGCTGCAGGTTTGGACACTACGCGATGTCGCCATGCTGCGAACAGACCCCTTATTCTGGTTATCACCAGAAAGTGGTCCGTCCCGAGATCGGCTCCTCTATACGCTCTTGTGTCCATTACCTGCTTCTTAAGTCTGCTATCCACCAGGAATAAATCAATCATGCTTCTCGCACCCTTTCTTTCCCACGTGTACTGATGGATCCCTTTGTGTCTAAACATGGTATTAGCCACATGGTATTAAGTGGATATACTTAGTCATTATTGTGACATAACATTAAGTCCTCCATCCAAACTAGAAAATTGTATTGTACCTCTATACTGCACGGGGTGTCATGTTATATTATCTGCGTTAAACTTTATATATATAAATAAATGTTCACATCAATATAATGTAATTTTAAGCTGTTCTGCTGTTCACATCTATCAACTTTTTCAATTAATAATGTTAATAAACTCTAGCAGTGGAGGTGCAGAGACACACAATTATATGTATTTTACAATATGGAAATCTAAGACCGTAATAATATGTAATATTACTTAACTAATATGCAGTTTTCAATCTTAATAAATATTCCTCATGGATGCTGGTTTAAAAAATACTACGTTTACAAAAAAAATATTATTATCGGTATATTTCCCAGGTACTCACCCTACCCATTCATACTTGGTGAGATTTATTTACAGTTTTTTGTTGCAAATTTTCTTTTAACTAGACAACAAGTCATTTTATTATTATTATTTAATCGTTTATTGTATGCGTATTTTTATGAATACGGATTGAATAAATACCATAGGATTGTAAACATTTTTGGCCACATAAGTATTTTTACTCGTTTTGAATTGTATCAAACAAGGAAACAAATTTTCATGATTTTAGCTTTTATTTCATTTTTTATCTTGACATGCCGCTTTTACATAAATGAATTAAACGTATGTGTATTTTTTTGTTTTAAATGTTGGAGTTTGTTATGGACTTTTCATTGTACAATGTTACAAACAGATAGACATATTCTTATGAAATTAATTATTATCAATCCATTTTCTCTTTCTGTGTTCCAGGGATATCTAAATCAAAACTTAATAAAGTATAACTATTACTGTGCAATTGCTTGCGTGTATATTGCTTATGCCCGTGCGTTGTGTGTATGCGCTGATGGGCGTGCGTGTCGAATATATTCTTACATGAGTGTGTGTGCCGTGGTTGTATACGTGATTGTGTGCATTACTTTAATTAAAAAAAAATACTTCTTTTATATCATTTTGTAATTATTTTTAAAGACTTAAGCATAAAATTCCCACACAAACTGAGTATTTACTACCAAAACGTGCGTGGATTGCGTACTAAATGTAATGCACTGTACTCTAATATTTTGGCTTGTGACTACGATGTAATAGCTATCACTGAGACCTGGCTGAGTGAAGATATTCATGGTGCAGAGATATGTGATCCCCCTTATCAAGTCTTCCGTTGTGATCGTAATAAAAACATTACAGATAAGTCAAGGGGTGGTGGAGTCCTGTTCTGTGTTAGGAGGGAATTATGCGCATTCAACTGAACAGAGTGGTCCTGTTCCGCCACGGAACTGCTATGGATTACAATCCCTGCACAGCGCATTGGGGCAGGCGCGGACCTGCATTTGGCCTGTGTATACATACCTGGAAACAATTCTAAACAAATATCCAACATCGAAAACTTTATGACAACATTGGATATTGTATACTCAGGTAGCGAAAATAGCTCTGTGATCGTGCTTGGTGATTTCAATCTTCCCTGTATTGAATGGACAGACATTGGTCCTACATATTCGAAGCGCAACACTGTTGATATTCAAAATGCAAGTAAAAATCTAATCGAACAAGCGAGTACTCTTGGGCTCACGCAGTATAATCTCTTAAGAAATTCTCATGGTAATACACTTGATTTGGTTTTTGGCAGCTTTCCTTTGGAAATATCAGTAGCGGAATTTCCTTTGATAGTACCTGAAGACTGTTTTCATCCGTCCTTAATTATAGATGCCACTGACCTGATTGTAAAACCTCTCCATGATAAGCCTATTATGAAATATCAGTTTCAAAAATCTGATTTCAAGCAAATTAATGAATATCTACATCGAGTGGAGTGGACGAAAATTTTGAATAACGGCAATACTGATGATGCAGTACGGGCCTTTTACATATGTATTGATCGTTTTGTCCCCAAACGTATTAAAAATAAAAAACATGATTATCCCACTTGGTATAATAACGCTGTAAATAAAATAATACGAGAGAAAAGCAACGCACACAAAAGATGGAAAAAATACCATAATAACTTGGACTACATGCAGTTTGCGCTTTTAAGAGGTAGGCAAAACAAAATCGAACGCGAGTGTTACAAAGTTTATATTTCCAGATCCGAAGACACTATTAAGGAGAACCCCAAACTCTTTTGGACATTTGTCAAATCGAAGCGAAATACTGTATATTTTCCCAAATATGTTACTCTCCGGGATCGTAGATACGAATCTGGCCAAGATATATGCAATGGCTTTAGTGGATTTTTTCACAGTGTGTTCGCTTCACCAGCCAAATCGTATTCAGAAATAACGTATCCGTCATCGCCATCTGAGAATTCATCGAACTTACATTGTCTTGTAATAACTGTTGAAGAGATTGAAAAAATTCTTAAAAACTTAGACATAACAAAGAGTTCAGGATCTGACGGAATACATCCTTGCTTTGTTTCTCATAGCGCATCTACTTTGGCTCTGCCTCTCTGTATCATCTACAATAGGTCTCTCTCAGAAGGGATATTCCCACAGATTTGGAAAAACGCGCATATTGTACCCATACATAAAAAGGATTCTAAAATTAAAGTAGAAAATTACAGGCCCATATCTATCCTTAACGTATTTAGTAAAGTATTTGAACAATTAGTATACGATTCCTTTTATAGCACTGTCGTTAATAGTATCCCACACGAGCAACACGGCTTTATGCGTGGTCGATCCACAACCACTAATTTAACTTGTTTCCTTATATTCTTACATAAGGCGATGGAGAGGGGTCAGCAGGTTGACGTGATTTACACTGATTTTGAAAAAGCGTTCGATCGTGTAGATCACGTCATTCTGCTGCGTAAATTACATCATCTGGGAATACACGGTAGTTTGTTGCGCTGGGTTGAATCCTATTTATCGAGGCGGTCTCAGGCGGTGGTCTTGGGGGGTTTTCGCTCTGATTTTGTAACTATTCCTTCTGGCGTCCCTCAGGGCTCTCACTTGGGTCCGCTATTCTACAACGTATATCTACATGACATACATACGTGTTTATTAACGTCTCAGTACCTAATGTATGCAGATGACACAAAAATATTTGTGAATGTGGTAGGAGAGGAGGATTGTCACTATCTTCAAAATGATTTAGACCGATTGTCTGAGTATTATAAGATCAACAGAATCAATTTAAATCTTGATGAGTGTCAACTTATATCATTTTCTAGGAGAAAAAAACTTCTGACATTTCCTTACATTATACAGGTCACGATGGTCGGTATGTGTGAGTTGATACGGGATCTGGGTGTTTACTTTGACAAGAAGCTGATTATGGATCAACACGTCGAAATAATTTCAGATAAAGCATTAAAGAACCTTGGTTTTGTTATACGTACCTGCAAACCCTTTGCGAACATATTTTCTATAATTAATGTTTACAATGCGTATGTTCGTAGTGTTCTGGAATATGCTAGTTGCATTTGGGGTCCGTGTTATGATGTGTATCAACAACGTATAGAACGAGTGCAAAAAAAAATTATAAAAATATAAATTATAAAACCCGTAATCAATACAATTCGTACGAGGAAAGCTGTGTACAACATAATTTGCTACCGTTATGTGATCGGCGAATGGTTGCGGATATGATGATGCTTTATGACATAATAAATGGACGGTTGGATTGTCCGAGATTGGTAGATCAACTTGCACTTAATGCTCCTGCTCGTCGTACGCGTTCCACTAGGCTTTTTCACATACCCTTTCATCGCACGAATTACGGTCATAACACAACAATGACTCGATTACCATCAACGTATAATGAGCTCTTCTCTCAAGTCGATCCCTTTGCCCGTTCCAAAAAGGCATTTAAAAAGAGTATCGTTCGTCATCTCTGGATGGATTTGGTGAAGTGATCAATGGTGCAATTTGTGTCACAGTGACTGTGCCGATTGCATCTATTATACACGATTAATAGCTATATTTCACGGTTTCACCGGCGTTAAATACATAAATTATTTATTGGTCATTTGATAGCAGCTCCATCATTCGGATCCTGGCATAACCATGAACCATTTCCTCGCGTCGACAAATCAAATTTTCTGCATTGTAGTAGGCAGTATGATCTCAGTCGGTCGAACCGTTTGAAGGCTGCACTGCACAGTGTTTAAACACGATACGAATATGTTAGATGATAATTATTTTGCAAGTGCGTCCATCACATGCACATTTAAGCGGTACATCACATGCACTTTTTATTTATTATTTTTTTGTTTTGTTTGTTTTATTTTTAATTTTTTTTCTTTTGCTCGTGGATGCGCTCGCACGTGATCGATAAATTTTCTTATCCAATATGCCTTCTGTTTATGAATCAATTTGTATCTTTTGTACTTTTTATGACTATATGTATATTAATGCTGTCTGTATTTATTATTAGTTTTACTTTTTTCATGCATAGACTACCTATCGTTTGTTCCTTTTTTATTTTTATTGTAGAAATCTTTAATTGGCCTGTACATTTATGCTACACAGTATTGGAAAATGTTTTAGTATACATGGCTGTAGATTTTTCTAAATAAATAAATAATATTATCACAGATAGTATGTATATGGATTGTTGATAACATAAGTTTTAAGAAAATTAAATTAATTATATTATTTTGTGTGATAAGACAGCAAACGATTCCTGCAAAAAGTATTCTCACGTTTGCCACAAAAAGATAATAGCTTCTTTTTACAGTTGTTCTCTGGTCGTCACCTCTGTTAGTCTCTTTTCAATAACGGAGAAGTTTAATTTTGTCACAGAGACAATATATATATAACTGGCAAACCCGGCCCGTTTCACTGGGCGTTAGTTGAAGTTAAAATAAATTAAACAGTTTTTATAATTATTTTCATACTGCAAAAAAAAACAAAAAAAAATTCTACTGATCCGATCGCTACCAAACTTTACAGAAACACCCGCTAGACCAATCTGAAGGTTCCCTGAAAATTTCATCGAAATCGGTACAGCCGTTTCGGAGTCCATAAGGAACATACATACATACATAGCCTTTTATATATATAGATGTCCCTTATTATCATATCCTACAGATACACGGTAAGAAATGCAGAAGTCCCAGGCAGATTTATATGTTCTCCATTTGTTCTTATCTAAGAATAAAAAAATTAAACCGCCTTCAAAAAAAATACTGAAAAGTATAAAATAACTATCTTTTACTAATCAAAACTCAAGTACAATTAAAATAACCGACTTCAACAACTGTCAAATTTAATTATATAGGTATGTGTATCGTATTTATAAAGTTATTTCAATTGTATTTGAGTTTTGATTAGTAAAGTATAGTTATTTTATACTTTTCGGTGTTTTTTTTTGAAGGCGGTTTAATTTTTTTTAATAAAAATTTTTTATTTCTCCCTTTTGAGTGATCTTGACCTAGATAAATATCTACGGCAGGTTTGCAACTAACTTCATTCTAATTCCGGAGCGCAACAATATACAAGAGAATCATCAATATAAATAAAGGTTATAACCAAGTCGTGTTATCTAGTGTATCTTCGACGTTTAAGCTCCAATATCGGTGAAATTTAAATGGTACCACCTCTGAAGTATTACCTACCAAACGTAAAAAGTATTTTCGAAATCGGTTCATGAATGATGGAGTTATGAGGTAAACAAACATACGAAAAAAAAACAACATTCAGACGAATTGAGAACCTCCTCCGTTTTTTGAAGTATGTTAAAAACATACACGTCTGCTAAAACACAAAACAAGAATAAGTGAAAGTGACGTACACCGGCATATCCCCGCTGGTGTGAGCAGAGTGCAGTTTGGCGTTGAGGACCGCCACCCAACACGCTGTGCACATCGCGGCGGGAAGTGGAGGGAGGAGAGCAGAATAGCTGCGTGGAATGTGAGAGGTGAACTTAAACAGAAGATGAATGAAGTGATTGATAATACGGAAGAAAGAAGATTGGATGCGTTATGTTTGAGTGAAATCAAGCGAAAAGGCATTGAACTTCCCGATTTGCCTGGAGGTGGCACTGCTTTATGGTTAGGGGTACCTCAAGAAGAAATAGGACGCCAAGGGGTAGGTCTTACTGTCCTCTCCTTTGGTTAATTGTGTAACTGAGTATAAGGGCGTAAATACGAGACTGCACTGGGTGCGTCTCAAGACAGGGTTGACGAGGATTTTTGTTTTGATGGTGTATGCTTCAGTGTGCTCTGTCGGTTTAGGTAAGCTAGGGCAGTTTTGGGAGAATGTTAGGGAAGTTCTAGCGATGGTTGAAGAGAGTGAGAGAATTATAGTGTGTGGAGACATGAATAGATGGTCAAGACAGATCGAATAGGATTTCAGTCTGTCCTAGGTAAGTATGGAGATAAGAGAGTGAATGATGTTAGTAGGATTGTGTTAGGAGTGTTTACGGAAAAGGATCTTTTTGTTGGTAATACCATATTTAAGCATAAAAGGGTTTATCTATACACATGGGAAAGGAAGTATGACAGGAGTATGATTGATTTATTTCTGGTAGACAGCCAGTTCAAAAAGCAGGTTATGGACATGAAAGCACAAAGAGGAGCTGATCTGGGAACAGACCGCTTTCTAGTGATAACTAGAATAAGGGGTCTGTTTGCAGCATGGGTATGTTGCAAAGCGTCGAAATCTGCAGCGACCTGTTGCATCAAGAGCTGGAAACTGCAAGACGCGACCACCAGGAGTTAATATGAAAAGGTAGTATCCGGTAAGCCTGATGATAGATTGAAAGTGGTAAGCGGCGATGTTGAATGTTGGCAGAACCTTAGAGATAGTATGATCGAGGCTGCGAAAGAAGTGTGTGGAATGAATAAGATTGGGTACGGTAAAAAGCGTGATATGTGGTGAGATGATGAGGTGAAAGAATCTGTGTATGAGAAGAAGAAAGTATGCTGAGACTACTTTGCTACTAAAAATGACTGTGGTATGAAGAATTTTATAAAAGACAGATATAAGCTGCAGAGAGCAGAAACTAAAGCACTAGTGAAAGAGAAGCCTGAAAGGTGTAGGGTGTTAGACGAAAACGAGATTTCGGACAACTTTTGTTTTGTTTTAATTTTAATAAACGAACAAATTATAATACTCTGAAAATTATCTTAAAACAAGTCCAGTATACATTTCTTATGTATTATTCTGTTACATTATTTTACTATTATAAACGTTATTTTTTGAGAAAAGGTTAACCTGTAATTATAAATAATAAGAAATATTATATCAGTGTCCTAAAAATGTGACGCTGGTAAGTAATGGGTTAAATTTATGCGACCTTAAAGTACATAATACATTCCGTAAATTCTGTAAACGCAGTAGCCCTAAGCAATATAAAACTCACCTGTATAATAACGTAAGAAAATGTGATGTAATAAAATAGGCGTAAAACCAGTCTGGTCTCAAGAGATATGTTTCTATTTATTTTTTAAGGATCAACCGCGCCAAATGTACCTAGCTAGTTTTATAAAAATCTGTATTTGAGGCAGGTTGAACAGAAAACGAAACTCAACCCCTCTCAGCCAATATCTATAAAGAACATTTATAAGTTAACAGTACTCAAAATGGATTGCAATAGCAAAAGAAAACCAGTATTGAACACTGTCGTAAGAATGATAATTTGTAATATGAGATCCAGATATTGTATAGTATATTAATTCGAATGTTGTATATTTGATGTTTACATAGTAAGTAAAGAATACGACATTCTTTCTCACTGGGGTTGGGTGGAGTACACAAAATCACACTTTGACAATAGGATCATTGAGTAGAAATATTTGGACTTACAAATGGAACAGTAATACACAGGTAACACCGGTCGCCTATACAAGTTCTATATAATAAGTGCTATCTCTCAGCCGGTCCTTACGTTTAGTCACATTTGTACTAATATTATATAGAGGTAAACTTTCTTCGTTTGTATGTATTGGATGAGCTCCCAAACTACTCAACCGATTTCAAAAATTATTTTACCTATAGAAAGCTACATTATCAGCGAGTAACACGGGCTGTATTTCATTTAATAAAAATGTCTGCCTGTGCGCGTCCGGGGCGGGTTGTTAGTCTAATATATAAAATGAATGATTTTTTGTTCGTAATTACGCGCCGGTCATCTGATTGCGATGAAATTTGGTATGGAGATAGCTTAAATCCTGAGAAAGGACATAGGCAATTACAAATTAGCTATGAAAATTTTGTAATATTTAAATGACAAGAGTGGGGATATAATAGGTTGCCTACGTATTAATAAAGCTGTATATTAAGAGTCTGCTGACTTTAGTCTTTGTGAGTACTTCTCAAACAGCCGCCAAGCGGTCTTGTACAATTTCCGAAGGAGAGTTTGTATCCTAATGTGTACAATGCACCCGAATGACATGTACTGTCAGGTACAAATAAGACGTATCCCTGAACGGTCTTTGTTTACATATAGTCAAATACTTAAATCTCTAATTAGTTAGTGAACGCAATGTGTGTGTATTAGTCTGAGAGCAATGTTATTAATACTAATATAAGTCGTAAAGGCATTTTCTACGTTCATATAAATACAAAACAAAAAGTATTAGTAATGTATTGCTGTATGTACCTAATGTATAATGTACTACTGTATATAGGCAATATTTTAGATAAAATTATTCTTAAGAAAATCATATATAACCTTTTTTGGCTTTTATGGTAGAGCAATGCTGCATTGCAGCACGAATTGAGCAGGCTCGCCCGGTTAAATACTACCCTCTCATAGAATATCGGCGTGAAATAACAGCATCTATTGCTGTTGTGTTTTGTTCGGTGAATGAGTGCTGGTGGTCCACCTCCCCCCTCCCCCTTCTTTCCCTAAAGGCCGGAAACGCACCCGTGATTCTCCGGATGGGCGGCGGTGGTTACTTTCCATCACATGATTCCCTATTTTATAAAAACAAAACTTATAATCATATATATCAAATGAATATGTGTTTATATAAATTACGAATAGGTTTCATACATATTTTAGAAAATGAATATTTCATAAAAACTGATAAGTATTTTCATATTTAAAGTCACAAAAAGAAAGATCAAATCACTTTAGTTAGTTTGGTTTCAGTTACAAAAAGTAAGTCTTCAAGTTACAAAGTTTTAGACACAGCCTTTTATTACCACACAAGTTGTTCGGAATCAAATCAAACTTTTATCCGCACAATAATGGAACGGATATCGAGACGACATCCTGCTAAAGTCATAGAGACAATAATCAACAAATTTCGGCATATCAGACAGTTGCTACATATTGGGGTGATTGTTATGATGTTGATATTTAGTTCATGTATAAGTGATACAATTATCACTTATTTATAATGTGATCATTATTAAACCAAATATAGTTTTGTGAAAATACATCTCAAAAGTCAAGCCATGGATTAGTTTACCTTAGTATTCGAAAAGAGCGGGATTGGTTGACAGATTTTCTGCATCTTTGAATAACATAAAGAAATATTTAAATATTTCTTCGTGTTAATAAAATAGTTATATTACAAGGAACTTACATTGTTTTTAGACTTTGATATTATAATATTTACTGATGGAAACAATGTAATAAAATAAGAAAGATATAAGTAAGAAAGGCGCAAAAAGATGGACAAAGTCCTTGAATAAATTGTAATCAGGGGAAGTAGAAATAAAAAAAAAATGTACTAATGTCTCGTTACTCGTTGTGTCGTTTATGATTATTATGTATTACGTTTTAATAGTAATTGGTTTACTATGAAACTCAAAATTAATGTTGTAACTGCGTCAGTTACTTTATTATATTACAACTAATAATTAAATACACGAACACAAATAGAAGCTACACGTATGGTATCATGAGTTGAATGAAACATATGAAAGCGTAAAGGGAATGTACATGTAGATATGTATTTATATTAATAATGTCGAAATATTACAAGGTTATTTCAATGTCACTTATTTTTTAACAGTACATACTTATTAAATGTTTGTCATACTTTAAATGTCTATTGGAGTTTATTGTCATAAACAACTCGCGTATTGTCTGTTCTTTTAATATACGGTTAATTACGTATATATTTTTATACGAAATAAGGACTTGTTTTCATTGAAAATGGCTAATATGTTGAGATAAAGCTGTCGAACAAAATCTAAATCTTTATTCGTGTTATATTATCTACAAATTAGGTTAGATTACTTTCATAAATAATTTGTAACAAATTGTAGACATGATATGAGCATATTATGAGCTATAAAAATATTTTCCATTAACATTTCCTTTCAGAAAATTCCAATAAAATTTTGATGTAATTTGGGAGAAACGGCTTTGGGATATTCCCATGTAATATCAAATATTTTTGCTCTCAGTGTACGTCTATCGTATTGCGGTGGCTAGTGAGTCGTGAAGAGACGTTTTGTATCGCAGCTTTCATCTTACGCGGCAACTGTAACAAATGACCGTAGGGTGGCTGTGCTGATGCTATTTACTTTTCTACAGTATTTTTCGATTCGTTACTAAGAATTTATTCTTTGATGGAAGTATGAACATACATTTAACTATTTTAGTTATAAATAACACTATAACGCGTTCAAGAAAATAATATTGTTTATCTGAGTCAATAACATTATTAATTCGATAATGTGATTCAATTTTGAATAATATTCTGTCATAATAAATTTACGAAAAAAGAGAAAACACTACATATTTTCTTTATATACACTTTGTATAACTATTTCAATATTTTCTATTTCTAAATTAAAGAGATTGTTGGTTTCTTTTTATCTCACATCTAAATCTCTTCCTAAAGATAGAGTTAGTTCTGATACGTTACTTATAGGGGTATTTTATGGACTGTGCACCCTATACCAGGATTCAATTTAGATCAACCAATAAGATAAGCAGACAGGGAGTACCCGAAGTGTTTACCTTTGCAAAACATTGGATTAATACTCATAACAAAGTTGCTCATCAACCTGACCCTTATCGACGGAATACACCTAAGAAACTTTTTATTTCCGTTTATTTGATAAAGGCAACGTTAAACTGGTTTAATGTTTCTTCCTCTATTTCTTAATTAGTTGCTAAACAAGAGTATGTTATATTTTGTTACTATATAATGTATGTTCTTGTACAAATAGCGAAATATATGGCACATAGTCAAACAATACTGACACCGTTTGAAATAGGCATCATAAATAATTCGGTTGGCTTACACGATGTAACCGTATGTTGTTCTTACCTATTCGTACAGGTAGGCCGACCTATTTCGGTTGCTTCATTTTTGAAATACACAACGTAGTCTCTCTCTAATTTTGTTTATGCTACAAGCGATTACTGATTTTAATTTTGTTTTCTATTGTAAAATATACGTGTAAATAAAAGCCAGTGTATATAATATTATGCTGACGCTGTTGACATTGGTCTGTATTACCGAAAACTGCCAGTTTAGGTCGTATTTTTATCCGCTAGACGAGAGAACTAAATAATAGCCCTCAGGCTGAAATATGGGCGGAATATTGATTTAACTTCATCAACTGTGAAAAATTCAGGGACTTCAGACTTTATTCTGGTATTTTTTGAAGTCTAAGGTTCATGCCAACAAGTCTACGTCCACACTAGTCTTGAAAGAGGAAATTGAGCGCTGTATCAACGAAATCGGACGCGTTTATGCAAAACAGTCATAAAAAATTCAACGAAAGAGTGTGTACGTGCCGGAAAAGCAGTAGAGACCCGTGCGGTTATTACTTAAAAATTTGTAGACAGCGACAGCCATGCGATCACTGTGCGACCGGTGACTAATTGCAATAAAAAATTAATATCATATATGATGATTGCGTGTCTATTGCGCCATGACCGTAAAATGCCCTTTTCGCGTTAGATATAGCGCCACTGTACAAATTACATTATACAAATTCTCGTTTTGACAGCAGATATCGCGCGATATTTGGCTGTCGCATGCTGACTGCAAGTTAAGTAATAAGCGTGCCAATATGCTATTCCACACCATAACTCTATACTTACTAGTATACTTCATGAAACAATAAACAAAAAATTACAATTTAAAAAAAAACTTGTATTTGCCATCAAAATTACTTCTTGCTTGAATTTTGGAACACCCATTATATGGAAAATAGATCAGTTAAATTTCTCACTTTTGTGCCATCTAGTAAAACTCGACTAAAACTGTCAACGAATTCGCGTGCCGTGAACACAACAAAATAACTTAAAAATGTCACTATTTAAATAATATAACTAATATTAATATAATGTGAAAACGTTACAATAAATACTATTTAGTACAAAATTCAGTACTTAATATCAAGACCTGAAAGCTTTATATTGCTCAGCAAGGCTAGGCCAGATGCAACTGAGCTGTCACTGTTTCTGAAATAAAGCACGTAAAAATTAATACTTAACATACATAAAATACTAGAAACGACATCTAAATATGCTAGCCTACTTTACTACGAAACCCAAAAATTCATATAAATTTTTTTTGTATGAAGTGAATTGACCCTGCGAAGGTTTCTCTAGCATCACAAAAAATAAAAGTCTCTTCTCACAACTAAGGCAATAATTATACATCAATAATAGGTTTAAGTACTAAGTCAACACTCGGTTAACAACCTGATATCCAACCAGCACCATCTCTACGCGAGCGCTTGAGATTTGATATAATATAGACTTTCCATACATACATCAACTCCGTATCGGCACCGTAAAGTCTTGCTCGCAAGCTGCCAGAATGCGAACAGCGAATTAACCACTCGGTGACAATCCGCCTCCTACCCGCTGCAACACGCAGATCGGGAGCAGACTACGCGACTCTCGTATTTATTCACGTGAGGTTTGGTAACAAATTCCTGACAATTCGCTAACCACATGGCGTTCACTCTATGACGCGCGGCGTCCGCACGTAGAGACGTCAATTGGACATTGCCTAGTCAACCGTCCGTTGACTACAAGTGGATGCAGCGAGACCAAGCGATGCTGGTCAAGTGCCGCAATGGTAATTGACTCAATTGTCACACAGTCAAATTAAGCTCACTGGAGATTGCTAGAGGTAGGTCAAACTGCTTTCAAATTTTTCTCCTACAGAAACTTTGAATTTTTTTCAGTTTTTCACTTAAATACCCAGTCCCTAGAGATAAGACTGCATTATGTGGTATTTTTACTCATTAAAACTTTTGTGGTAGTCCTTCTCGGTACTTTATCGAGAGCTCTCGGAATCTTCTACGGAACGTACCGTAGCTCTGCTCTTACTACGCCGAAACACGTATTGAAGCAACAAAGACCAGCACCGTAGTAGTGCTACGACAGCACGAACCATTCGCGCTATCGTCCTGCTCGAGGTCGCGTGGAGTGGATAACTCCATACCCCTCTCTGAAGCCTTTGACCTGACTTAACGACTACTGTTGTTGCGGATGTAACCTCTTTGCGCAACCTCCTCGTAATAATATTATTTTTATATATATTTTCATAAAATATTTTTAATTTTGTAATATTGTAGAACAAAGAACTATTTAAATTATATTGTCTTTTTATAATAACCTGGTCTTGTACAGATCCTTGTCTAATTTAAAAATAAGCACCTAAAATACAGTAGTTGCTCTCCAAATATTGTGCTCGATTGGCAATTACCGTCATTGTGCAATAGCCAGAAAAAATTGCTTAACTTATTTTCTGAAGTATAAAGACGCTAGATATAGATGCCACTAGATCACCCTTTAATTAAATGACCGCATGAAACGTTGCTTAACTTGAGTGATCATATAAAACACAGAAGTATCACTATATCACAAGCGTGCGAGAAATATACGTGTACATTTATTTATATTTTGATGGTGTTACAGCTTTTATGAGATGATTTTTCTTACCTCTCCCAAGAGAATTGTAAACTGTGGTCATCCGAAAAGTTCATTGGTTTTGCTGAAAGGGTGGACTATCATTACTTATGTAGTAATATTGGGAAAATTGAAAAGGGTGTACCGTACATGATTATTCAGGTTGATTAGTTTATTTCGTGAGTCCCTAGAGTTCTTTGGGTACACAGTAACACGTCAAGCGGATTAGACTTACCTATAAGAAATGATACGCTTTTAGCTTACATTAATTGCGTTAAAACGTTATATATATATTATACCAATAATAGTTCTAATAGTAATAGTACAAAATGCATAACATTATGGATTCATTTTCGTGATGATCGAAATAATTATTCATAAATTTCTCAAAATGGGTAGCAAACATTTGTTTTAATGTTTTATAACAATTTCTCATACAATAAGATAATTAGTTTACGACAATCATTTAATTTAACGTCGGGTAATTTTGAAATATGTACTTATAAATAAACTGTTTTGACAACAAAAGTAGCCGTCAATTAAAATTTTATTTATAAAAATATATATTATGACTGTTTTTAACATGCTTTTATTTTCTATAATGCTGTTGAAGTCACTCGATTTTAAAGTCTCAAGAAAAACAAAGAATAATGTAAGGAAATAAAAGTCGATAATTTTCGTTGTACCTAAGTTGTACTCTAGATAAAGGAAGTATGGATGTACTTAAGTTTTATTTAGTAACCCCGAAAAAGATACATCTAACTGTAACACATTTAACTCTGTAATTACAATGGCTAAAAAGAGTATTCCAAAACCGATGCGGTGCTTACCTCTTTGGTATCAATTACTCAAAATCGCTCTAATATCACATAGAGCTTTTGCATTTATGAGGGCAGTAAAGGGGACTGCGTATATACCTACCTATGTAGTATTTGTTGAGTACAGTGTATACATATAACTCTACAAACAAAACACCACATACGATGGTCAAATTGACAAATGACGCTTTTTTCGGTACACGAAGAGTGTATCTAAAGGCCGGTCGTCCCCAAATACCGTACACAGCGGCGCTGTGGACCGTTCTATTACCCTAACGACGCGATATTATGTTTGCCCAAAAATCTTTATGGCTAACACGGCCGTTGTGCACCCGGTCTAATCATGTAACGCTCATACGGTTGTATATTCTACTATACACGAACTTAGAGAATATTGTGTTTGTTCACGGTAGATAACAATTTTCTGAGAAAATTGGCAAAATAAAGTGTATTTAATGAAGGTGGTACTGTTACAGTAGCGCTTATTAAAAATACGAGATTAAAATAGGTACAAACAATACTTTCTACAACGAACACATTTAATAATGTACGTTTATTGTAAATAACAAAAACCATAATTTAATTTCCCTCTCCTTTTTGCAAGATTTTATCACGTTTTTACATAAATTATTAAGAAATTCAATTTCACAATTTTCCATAGTATTCTAACGCAACACTCTCATGCAATATGACGCTTTTACATCGCGTATAGAACGAGATTGATGTGTGAAGAAAGCTTGTGAAATTGCTAAAAAGGGAAAGCTAAGTGTTGGGGGTGAAAGAGTGATCGAGAAACGACGGCATTGCCGTTCCGAACCCGCAATTTCGTCACGCATTTTACTGAACAAATGTTCCCTTAAGATTCAGCTTAACTTATGCGGCACACGTTTTATTGAAGGTTAAATTCGTTCTTGGCAGCCTTATATTGACTTTTATATGTATCCTACAGGTGTGAATGGTTAATAGTTTGGATGTTATGTAAACAAATTCACGTGCAATTTTTATTACGAATCCGGTCGAAAGAAATGTACGAAAACACTTTGTTAAAATGAATGATTATATGTATACAAATGTTTTTGTGTCGCAGATCGATAATACAAGTAATTAATAGTATTTCTCAAGACACATGCCCGCATAGGAGATTAAAATATAGACAATAATAAAAAATAATTTATGAAAAAATTTTGTTTTATAAAACCCTGTCCTGTGAATCATTGGTCGCTCAACTTTATGATTACACGTATAGCTAACGTTTAACTTTATAATTTATACGTATAGCTAAAGAGATAATTTCACAAATAGCTTAAAGTAAATTAAACAGTTATCAATCAAGTGTTCAGATGCTTAGATAAAAGAGATAAATGGCTTGTCAATGTCGCCACGTCGAAAGATCTGAATAAGCGGCAATTACTGCCTTTGACACTACTAAAGGAACATCAACAGAATAGCTGTAGTTGCAGGACCATTATTCGCTCCCTTTGGACCATTGGGCTTATTGAATCGGACGATAAGGTGCCTCGGTAATTTCCTGCCATTTACGATCATTACTCTTCCCCTGTGATCACCTAATGCTGCGGTTCGGTTAAACGGGCTTCCCTGACAAAAAGTGAACCTAGTAAGAGAATTTCACCAAAACTACTTCCGGAGAATTTCCGATTATATGTGGTAGAATGTGATAAAATTCTAACAATTTCGCGTGGAAGAATTTTGCTGTAGCGCATGGGTACACATTTTTCAAAATAAATTTCACTAGACTGTCTTAGAAGTACTTACCTTTTATTTTTCTTTAGTGTAAACTGCATTTTTTTGTAATGTATGTTGCATTTTTTAGCGAATTATGCGATAGATAAAATGCGGTTTTAGAAGAAAAAAATCGAAAACGGTTCCTGTTTGTTACAAAATTAATTGACGACAGAACGAGTGTTGTGAACATGGAAGATAACATTGTATGCAAGTCAATTAATGGGTTCTAATTACGCAATTTCTGGCAATCTCTAATTGTAGAGCAGACCAGTATATTCTGCGTGACAGTACATTATTTCCCTGGGGTGCGGTAAATATAGCATGGTGGCAATCGAGATAAAAATTCCACTGGAATCGTCAACGAAAAAGTTATTACTCTAGAATTTGTATTTTTGTCAAACTGAAATTTACCTTCGATTAACGATATTTTAATTTATATTTTATACGACGAACGATAACATCTAAACAATACATCCTTAACGACGTAAATAAAAAAAGATAACATTTTCCAGTTCATTGCGCCGCAGATTTTCTATTGATAAGAATTGAGGTATCTACTGCATGTCGTGCAATATATATTAGTATATCCCCAATCTAAAAAATAATGACATCTATTTGTGACCTAATGGGGTAGTCCTGTTAGGGATACAGCATGAGGATAACATGTGTGCAGGTATTTGTAACTTTTCTTCTTAATTTATCACAGTTGGACAAATTTAAGTGAGAAACCAAAAATACATTTGCATTACATTAGTAAGCTAAAATGTATTTAAACTACGAAAATGTCGTTGCAGCAGATGAACTTTTTTCCTTTTTCTCGGGATCGATATAATACATTACACAAAGGATGCGATAATCATATATTAGTTCTAAAATAAATGTAAGTACTTTTTTCTGATAAAATAACCACTGTTTTTTCAAGACATTATATTTGAATCTCTTCTTTTTTGTTTTATTTCTTTGTTAGTGTATCTACGATGCGTCGCGCTGTGGTACATCAGGGCTAAAATTATTCACTGGCTCGTCGTGCATTGTTCTCTGATACTTTATTTGTCTCAGTACTGAGATGCCATCTTCTTATGTACTTTTTGGTTCAATACGTGTCACTTACCAGTGTAATCCTTCTGTCTTTAGAGACATAATTTGTGATTACAAATAAAGCTAAACGTTGATCAAAGACCACCTCCACAAAATTATTCGGAATTCCTACACATTTATCGTATTCAGGGTTTCTTTTTATTACATTGGAGTGTAGATTTCAAGTCATTAGTGAGTACTAGAGTGTTTCTGTCTGTCATTGTATTAAGGTTTTATATAATATACTGTGTATATTTTAAATAATTTTCAATAATTTAGTTTTTGGTAGCGTAAACATGAAATGTGTGTCTGTAATACATTATTAAAAGTATTTCGCTTTTATCTATTTAATTGCTTTAAACATTAGAAAAAAACTTAAAATTAACTTAAACTTACATACTTTTAAATCTTAAAGAATACGTATTACACTAGGTATAAGTATGTATTATATTAGATGTCATTGTATCTTATCATCAACTAAGAAGTACGACGTAGAATAAAAATATTAATGAAGAAATTAAAATGAAATTTTTATAAAACAACTTTCGTTGAATTAATTGTATGAGTATAAATCTATATTTATGCACATTTTACAATTCATGACGATACAAAAATTAGTAAATATTCGATACACTTTTTAAACTTAAACGCTTTAAAGTGTTTTATTAAAAAATAATTTTGTGAAAAAAAATAACTTTAAGTCTAAATTAATGTCTTAAAGAACAAATACTAAACTTCATTGACATAAATCAGTACATAATCTTAACGTTAATGTCTTTATTGTTTTGTCGTCATGAAATTAAATAAAATAACGTAATCCGATTAAAAAAAAAATCATTTTTGGCCAGTGACAGTGTAATATTGTTCAATTTTAAATTAGTCCATTGAAAAGTTACATTTGAAATTACATTTGTCAGAGGACGCAATTTTATTTTTTAGATATCAAGAAGGGGTTAGTGTAAAGTTAAAAGTTAGTTTGTGGGGTCGCAACCCTTGGCCCATGGCCGCCATCTTAGAAAAAGGGGTGCAAGTGGTTTCCATGGTTTATCTCACGAACTATAGGTCTCACAAAAAAATTTTTCAAACATTTTTTGTCGAAAATATAATTTTCTACAACTTTGGTTCAGTAACTTTTTGTCGTAGAACCAAAAATAACAAAGTTATAAGCGAAAATCTATGAAAATTTTGTAAAAAATTTCTGAAGAATCTGGAGAAACATCCAGAGTTAGCAAGTGGAACAGCGTTGTTTCTGAACAAGAGAGTTGACGTTGCTTTGCTCGCTGTCATTGGGGAACGTTTTTTCATCTCTTTATCTTCACTTCCTCCAACACAAGATGCAGCGCGCTTCCACAGCTTCCGAGTCTACCATCAGGTCCAGTCGTGGCTCGGTAATTACAACGACCCTGAAGACTGGGGCTGGAAGAAGTATGGACAGATATTGATGCCAGTACAAAGCTCAAAACCTCCAGCATCTCCTGAGCTTCTAAAGTTGATATTCTGCGGATGTAAAGGTAACTGTGGAGCGATCTGTGGATATCGGAAAGCAGGCCTCAAATGTTCTGCAGTGTGCTTCCATTGTTCTGGAGAGACTTGCAGTAACATAATGGAAATTTCAAAATTAATTGAGGAAAATGATTTTGAAGAAGAACCACCGACAATGACGCCACTTCCATCTCCGGTTATCCCTCAAGTATTTCATATAGAAGGTTAACAAGATCCTATACAAGGTCAACAATATCCTATAAATGTATACAATGTTGGCTTTCATATACAAGATCCTGGGCCGCAGCCTGGTCCATCAAAAAAAACGAGGACAGAGTAATTATGTCATTTCGAAAATGACCGTGGATTAAGCCTATTGGGAATACCACATAAAAAAAAACGTATTTTAAAAATCAATAATTTCAAAATTTTGTGGTAGTGTCAATAATAAATAAATAATAATGTTGCATAATTAATCAATAAAAATATTATAATGAAAAAAAAATGATTGAAAATTATGGTGAATCATCAATATCTATGTATAGTTCTGAATACTGGAGAATACTGTTCCTTTCGCAGCGCTGTAAAACTTTACTAATGAATAAATAAAAAAAGCATTTAACGAAAGTTATTCCTTAAGAACCTCTCTATAAAAATAGTCTGGTGTAATTTTTTCGTAAAATGATTAGAAAAAAAGTTATAGCGACCAATAGAATTTTTTTTCCAAAATTTTCATAGATTTTCGCTTATAACTGTTATTTTTTGGTTCTACGACAAAAAGTTATTGAACCAAAGTTGTAGAAAATTATATTTTTGACAAAAAATGTTTAAACAATTTTTTTGTGAGACCTATAGTTCGTTAGATAAACCATGGAAACCACTTGCACCCCTTTTTCCAAGATGGCGGCCATGGGACAAGGGTTGCGACCCCAGAAACTTTAATTTAACTTTACACTAACCCCTTCTTGACATCTAAAAAATAAAATTGCGTCCTCTGACAAATGTAATTTTAGGCCAAAAAAATGTAACATTTCAATGGACTAAATATAATATAATAATATGACTTATGACAGTTATATTCACAGTATTATCTCGATTAATGGTATGGAAATTTCTATTTTTACAAAGTGTACATATGAACATGTACACTTGATATTATATATTAATATAACATTAAAATGTTCGAATAATTTGCTGTTGATTTAGGGTTAATTCCCCTCGACGAATGAATAGTACATGTTGCTAAAATAGTAGTTTTGTGATTACACGTAATATGTATGGTAGCGTTACCCCATGTATACATTTATTGTTTGTATTAGTTTTGGATGTTTGTAATGGGGCGCTTTGTTCCCAGAAGCAACCACGATAATTTCAACTTCATTATAATCAACAAATAATTGAAATTATAAATAAATATTACAAGCGTTATAATAGCACAAGTTATTAGGTAACGCCAAACAAAGCGCTAGGCTTGTGCTATATCGCACAACGAACTGGAGGAGCATTCAATGACAGCTAGATTTTAAAAAAAATTTGAAAAAATTATTCAAGAAATAAAATAACAAAATCGAGGGCGAAAATACAATACGGCTTTCAGGAATTATTCTAATCATTTCACAATTTTTTCTATTGTTGTATTGGTGTAAAAATAATAAAGTATTAATTACAAGAGACTATAAATGGATACTGTGACTTATTCATAGGCTTGACATAAGCTGCAAAATAGTAAAACTTCTGGGAGTGGGTAATAATTGCCTTTAAGAGACGATAACGCGAACTAACCACATATCCCGCAAAACTACGGTTCTTTTATCGTTCGACGCGTAAATTCCCGGATCCTGTGGGATCGCAATAAATAGCTGAAATCCTGAAGTTCGACCACTGACATAGACAGGCACGATAGGACTTAGTCGCGCTTTTCTCTTTATCTATTCTACTTAAGTTTTTTCTTTGCATTGGAAATATCACGAACAACTTTGATGAATTAAAAAGTTGTAGTTCGATACTTAAGAAACTTAAATACTAAGAACTTAATAAGCAAAACAAAAAATACATCTTTGCTTAAAAATTTAATAAGTATTTTGTAATATAAATAATAATGTTATAACGTAGACTATACATACTTATATATTATGGTAGTATTTAAAAATTTAATAAGTATTTTATAATATAAATAATAATGTTATAACGTAGACTATAGATACTTATATATTATGGTAGTACTACATATTTTACGGATACGCTATCATACCTACCTGCCGATGAAAAGTATGTAAAATGTACATGGAACTTAAATTCAAATCCATTCATTTTCCAATTGAGAATAATATCCTTTTGTTTCCTGAAATACAGGATTTTCTAGTTTAGGAGGCAGCGCCTAATTAAAGATGTTACCTGTAATATTAACACATCTTTCATCATAATTGCAATAAAATGTCAACGCAAAGCCAGGATAAATTTGTAGCCATATAACGCATACATAAGTAAATATCCTCGCGTTGTATTCCTAAAGGGTGTAGTCAGAAAGGAGGGAGTGCAAACATCGCAGTCCTTGCATAATTCTTTCGCCTTCTCATATCTCGTCATTCTCCTCCTATACCTTGCCTAGGTATGCGAATGTTTTTGACATTTCCGTCAACGAACTCTGGCTATTTGATCTTCATAAGTCAGCTTGGGTCTTCCTTTGCTTCTGCTACCAGCTTATACTTATTTCGTCTTTTCGTTTCTCGTAATTCTCCTAACACACTGTCGCCTATGTGAATGTGAGTGTTTTTGACATTTCCATCAGCTAACTCCTGACTATTTGATCTTCATAATATCAAGTCTTCTTTTCTTCCTTTGCTTCTACCAGCTAACCGCTTCCGCGCTGTAGATATTCTTCATCTATATTGCATCAATCATTTTCTCTATGTACCTGAACCTATGGACGTATCACTGTAACCCTGAACCATCTAAAATTCCTTTCTTCATTTTTATATTGTCACTTTCAACAACATATCATGTCATGTTACTGCCTGTTACACTGTCATCTATACTTTACTTGCTGAATTGACCAAGATGATGGCTTTATAGCACGCACAGTCCATAGGAGAACCTTTCTCTTTATAAATTGGTACTATGACTGTGGTGCGCCAATCTTCCGGAAACTCTCCTTTCCGCTGTCGGCAAAGATTGCATAGCATACAATAGGTATCCCAGGCTCTAAGAACACCTTACTAGATCATGTCAGCAGTCATCTCATCAATTCCTGCAGCCTTTCCGCATTCCAGATTTTCCCAATGTCTTTCATACCGACTTCCTCCAGTTCCTGACCCAAATGTGCGGCTATAGAATAATGTCAATTTTAATGTTATTTTGTGGCGTTTTTTTTAAATTATTATATTGTTAATTGGTTTAACGGAGTATTCAACTTGAAATAAAACACATAGTTCTAATTACGTATATCAGAAATTACACACCGTGATACTTATAATATTACATTAAAATCAGAAAATATAGGGAAAGCCTAATCAAAATTACACAACATTGTTTAGTTCTTAATTGTGCTTGTTTAGATCTCTGTTTCTAATGATCGTTCTTAACGACAAGATTACAAACAAAGTTTATTATAAAAACTACTAATTGAACATTAAAATAAGGCTAAGGTTACGTAATCTTTAAAAGTTACGAACAGACTGCCGCCGCTCAACCCTTGTCAGACCTTTGTTGATAACTGAACTCGAAAATTTCTCTTCCTAAGTTATTTTAATTCGTTGCCGCCCAAATTCATTCATTGGATAACTTGAAAGCAGTCGCCATTATTTATTGTACTTTATTTTATCACAGCCGACCACTCTATTATTTAGTTAGTAAGTAATAAATTCCATCATTACATGTATCTCCATGTAACTTATTATATTTTTTCTGCTATGGATGAAAATTTTCTATCTTCAGTTGAAATTTTGACACGGAATTTGTCAGTTTCTCGTAGAAATTTCTGTTCATGTAAAAAATACAACTAATCGCAGATTAAAGTTTATTGTGGAGATTCTTTTTTATAAACATTAGACAATTGACAGATGTGGATACGGCTAGGCTGGTGTACTTCACATATTTCCATAGAATAATTTCCTATGGTCGTCTGCTGTGGGGATCAGCGGCACCAACTCTATTTTTATTTCACAAAAAAGAACAACATGTTGTGTAAAGCAATTGTATTACGCTAAAAATATAAGGTCAACAGTTCTGAAAAAAAATATATAGCTGAACAATGCGTTGATAAGGCGTTGATATTTTAGTGACATTATTATGAGCCTACCGATATGAATAATTCTCTCAATATGGCACTAATACTTCGTCCTTGTTGGTGCAGAGTAATAATTCTGTAACGGTCCTCAGTAGAGATTGCAGGAGGCATTTTCTAAATGAAATAAATAAATAACATAATTTTTCTCTTTGATTATTTATAATCAAAGATTTTTCCTTCAAGTTTTACAAAGACATATGCAAAGACGTACTTTTTTGTGTCGCGATTTCCTTTAAAGAGAATATAATACGCTAAGAAGGTTTCCTTGGTTCCTCTGCCTCTACCTATTTAATTTTAAAATTTGCACTAAAAACTTACCAATTTTAGTATTGAATTTTAAGTCCTCGATGAGTAAAAGTCGAATATGTGTCGGTAGGTCGGTGCGAACGATTTATAAGTGTATAGTTTCGTGTATTGGGATTTTGACTATTTTTGAGTGAAAAACTTTGAATAACTTATGTTTAACTTCAGTTTATTATTAAGTAGCGACCGCCTGCGACTTCGTCCGCATGAACTTGGATTTCCCATGGGAGTCACTTACATTCTCGTGGTGAAAGGATGTGAAAGAAGGATAAACAAATGTTCGAATTTATAATATATAGTTAGAATTAGTTTTGATTTAGTTCGTAACAAATACTAATTCGAATTGACTATGTAAAAATATTCTCTGATTTTTTGAGTAGTTGAACAATGAGTCCTTGTTGCTTACGTGAGTCATTGCAGTTATAAATCCCAACCGGATTGGACTTTTTTCTTCTCATTGCAAGAATAGTAGTATACATCCAGCTTAACAATGCTACCATCAGTTTATTGTGATGCTGTATTAGTTTTATTTATAATTGAATCATAAATCGCTACTAAATGACATAATCCGTCATAAAATAATCGCACTCGCTAACAACAAAATTTCTTGTCATTTGTGTTTGTTTGGAATATCTTAGTTGACTATCGGTACACCGACCATCTAGTAAATTTTTTTTAGTATTTAATTATTAATTATATTATTTAATTAACTTAAAACAATTAACGCAAACTATGAAGAGTGACTTAAAAATTTTATTCGTGACCTACGACCAATTCATAAGGGTTCCAAATTTGACTACGCGTTCATAAATTGCAGTTAATTTTTATTTACTGTTCTTTGGCACATGTCGCTCTTCGATTCCCGTCATTCGTGTTAGTTCGGAATACGAAGATTACCGATTGGTATCCCGTACGCTTATCTTTCAATTTTGAATTTAAAAATGACAAAGACACCATAGAAACTTCTATTTGCTGACTTTGTCGAGTCGATAAAACAGTCTATTACACGGGAAATTCAAAGGTTTTTTAAACTGCTACACATTCACTTTCCGCGATAAAACATAAATTTTCAGATAGATCATTTTAGTTCTAAGGGTGCGATGTACTGTATTTTAATATACCTATTGTAAAATGATGTTGAAAAAATGATACCTGATTTAATTTCTTGTCGGTTATTCTCAGTGCAGGTTTTCTCTCTACGTTCAAAAACACCTTGTAGATGGATATACTCGAATAAAGGTTCGTTATACATCTCATTCTTAATCTTCATATTTTTTAAATTTTTGTGATTGATATTTTGAAGGCATGGTGGGGAGCTAGTAATTTTGACACGTATTTTCCAAAATGTGTTTTAAAAAATGACCATATAAATGACATAAACTAGTGTTATGTAAATTTTCGAATTCATGAAAAGCTTTTATTCCATATTTTTTTTAATGAAAAATTCTATTTAAACCGTCAAAAGTAATAACTTGACTATTTAGGTTACAATTTGTTTTTAGGCCGTCGATTGCTCTAAATTCCTATTGCTCCGAATTTCAGCTGTTTACGTAAAATAGTTGTAGAGAATAACGACTTGGATAAACAAATAGCCTTTCAGAAGAAAACCGAGGTGAGTCCAGTGCTCCTTTTTTTTAAATTTCGAAATGGAACACGAAAAACAAACACATTGTAGATCAAAAAATGTGAAATAACGAATCGTTTTCTGTTTGCCATGCAAGTTTGGAAGTAATTTTGTGGCCAAGTGATCGTCAGTTATCAAACTGCCCATAAAGCTTTCAGTGCGACTTTTCAATTACTACTAACTGCACTGAGTCCAGATCGACAGTTTAACCTGCTTTTCAAATCACATAGCCTTTTGAAATAAATATATATACTAATATGGTAAGGTTCTACTTACTACTGCTACTTTCTGCTACTACTCTACTTCTGTAGATACGCACAAAAATTACCGTTACTGACCTTAATGATTATTTAGATTACTGAGTAAGGAAAGCGATACCATGAATTTCTGTTTTTAAAACTAGGAACTAGTTTTCATTGCGATTGTCAAGTCATTATATTTATTATAGAAATAAAGATGTCTAGTATTGATACGCTCACTATAAATGTTAATACGTAATTGATTAGATATCAATTTATAACAAAGTTGTTGAATAGGTGCTTCCATTGACACTAACTAAAATAACTGACTTGATTTTACATGAGATCTCGCAACTTTTTTTAGTGGAAGAACTGCGTTGCGAGACTTTTTTAATTTTTTTGTTTTTGATGGGATACAAGTGTCATAATGTCATAGCAAAGGACACAGTTATTCAATGAGTCGACGTTAAGCAATCAATGTTTAAGTTTTAATGTCAGGTTGTCCTTGTCAATTTCGACAGAAGCTAACTTCAAAATCTTCTTGTGATTGGATCGATGGTTACCCTAATCAGGTGTCCGCTTCCGCTTATAACCTTGTACACAAGTATCTATTGCAGTGCATGAGCGCTGAGTGTGCAATATAATATTTCTACTGAAGGTGGTCAATTTGAACGCGACTTTAGAAACAAAGCGTTGAAATGAAATATCCTGATTATTGTTCATAGAAAGTTGGAAAATATTTTCCAATAAGTTTTAATGACTATAAATTTCTAGAAAACAACAAATTTCTTCTAAAAGTATTATTAGACAGTATAATATTTTATGAGAAATAAATATTGAAATAAATAATTTTGGAATAAAACAAATATGTAATGTAAAGTTAACCAATAATATATGTATATACAAATGTGTATATTGATTTTATAATTAAATTATTTGGGCGTAATAACTATTTTAAAAATTATCACAAACATTTTATATCGATCTCCAGACGCAACAAAAAGTAAATGTATTATAAAACTAACAATCCGCGCGTGCATCTATATAGATTTATATAGTCGAGAAATGGATAGACACACAAAGACACACAATGGCATTTTTGGTAGAGACAAAAATTAATTCGTTTAAGTAAAAATGACACAATAAGGAAATAACAAAAATGACAATTTAACATTAATTTTATGAATTCTCCTTATTATAAATAAACTAAGCACAGCCTAAAAACTAAAATAACTCAAATTCTGAAGACATCGGTAATACCACTGTAAAATTCCTTCAAGAATAATATGTAACATGGAGGTTACAAACAAGCAACGTTACAAACTTTAATCTTCTTAGAAGAAATGGACTATTCGTTCTTGTCAATAGTTACAATCTCGTAGTGCCGCGAGCGAGATTTCTGGCGCAACGATTTAACGAACCCTGAAAAGTAATCACATTACTACTAGTTACTCTATGGGTACTCTATACCAAGTGAATTAACTGATGTAAAGTTTCGATTTTCATAATATAGCGGAATTGAATGCTCGGAGAAATCCAAAGATAATTTACTGTTACTATTAAGGGAAGTTATTGTTGTAAGCTGATGCTTAACTTTACTAACGTTAGTTAACGTTATTACTTAACATAGAATTTTATCTTTAGAACTACTGTTAGTCTTCTAAAATTCTAAATTAAATACCATACTGGTATGAGAGTGAAAGAAAAAAGTCTACTTGCTTATCTTCTCGCACGTGTCGTGAAAGTCGGCTAAGTGATAGATTTGATATGAGCTTGAGCTTGTATTATAAAAAATTCGTATAGACCTATGTCTGTACGATTTTTTTATAATACAAACTCGATCGTCTATACGATGGACTAGTAAATGCCTTATTATTTTTTTTTATGATAGAGGGGGGGCACACGAGCAAGCGAGTCACCTGATGGAAAGTGATCACCGCCGCACATGGACACCCGCAACGTCCAGAAAATCACGGGTGCATTGCCTAGCTTTAGAGAAAGTGTACGCTACTACTAGGTATACCATTCTCACCCGGAAGCCACGAAAAGAGAATGGATAGATTTATTTTTTAATAAAATTTGAAAATTTTATAAAAAAATTTGTTTGGAATCAAGGACAATAATAATAACAAAATTTAACATAAAAAATTACAAGATCAAAAATTATCAGAAACAGTAAACAAAGACAGAAAAGCGTAAAAAATGGAGAGAGTGATGGTGTGGTGTCGTGTAATTATATGTCGTTACCTTTAAACGATCCTTAAAACTATAACTAACGTTACACTGAAAAGACTCTTTATCAATTGGCTTATGTTAAATGTTACAGTTCTATATACTCGAATTTCACTTGTGACTATTCCCACATTGATGGCAAATTTCCTGTAGTTCCTTGTTAGTTTCATAGAATGCTCTAAATTGCACTATCCGTCACGTCCAGGCAGGGTAGAGAAATAAGTGGTTAATAAATTTAACTTTTTGTTAATTATTGAATAATCAGCTAGTTATTCAGGTATTCAAATAAAGTCTACGAATCAGACTTAGGCAGGGTTCATAATTAAATTAATTCGGTTTTTGTTGATTACATCAAACTTTCTTGTGTTAACTCTTATGATATTATCTATCTTAGCCTACATCATCATTTTCTTCCAATTTCAATTACGTAACATGTGGAGCCACCACTAACTTTATTTTTTCAAAATTTTTCTGCGTCATTGTATAGCGATACTGATACACTGACAAATTTCATCTTTATAGTGGCGATAGTCTCCGAGTAAAATGGTTGTGTATACGAACAGACAGATGAACAGAACGATATTACCAAGGTTCCGTTTTTTACCATTTGGCTACGGTATGGCCTAAAAATGATTTGCTTTAAACATCTTTCGTAGTACAAATACTGAATAAATAGGTAATGTACGAAAACGTGTTTCTTCTTATTATAAAAAAAAAATGAATGTTTCTTTGTATGTTTGTCCTCTATGCGTTCCTAAATAATTCAACCGATCATGATGAAACATTGGTGTTAATCATAGTTAGTTTTCTGAATTAATTGATTTATTAAATAAAAGACTACGAAACACGACAAATGAAGTCGCGGCCAACAGCTAGTTATAAATATTTTGTATATATTGATGCAGATGTTTGTATAGCGCACGTTTTAAATCAGGAATTAAAAACTGTACTCATTTATTTTAATTTAAACTATTAAAATTCGCAATTAAACATCATTTTCTAGTATATTAGAAATAAAAGCGATAGCAATAAAACTAAAGTGGACCATCAACACCTGAAGAGATGGAGCCATTTAGCTTAATTCATTGTTCGTTTTAGTTTTTAAAAGTATTTATACTTCACTTTGCAGTGGAAGGCGTTTTAAAAACTTCAAAATCTCGTTCGCTTATACAAAAATGCCTATCTTTACAACAGGACAGCTGCTTCGACTATTTAGATACACGACAAATGCGGACACTTCAGGAGACACTTTCAGAATAACATATCGTTTTAAATACCAACTGACAGATGACACATTTCGACATTCTTCAACTTGTCGTTTCTGAAATACGTTCGTCCACTCTTTCCTTTTATTTATTTTCGCTCATGAGTTTAGAAACTATACGATGATACGTAACTTAACGTATAAATTCGTGCCTTATGGCCTAAGAATTAGACACTTTATTTGCATAGTAACTTTAGTTGTTTTTATAGAAAATAGAAGCCAGTGTAATGAGAACAGACAAAAATCAATGTAAAACTGTCTAATTCTAAAACGACCACTAAGGGTCAGACAAATAATTAGTACGACATATTTTTTAAAACAATAGTAAGATTCCAATTTGCTTTAAATAAATAAATTATTTACGTTAATTTATACAGGGCTAAAACAGGAATGTGAATTCGAAACAATATTTTTACTAATAGACATCTCTTTTAATTTAACGACATTAAATTTATGGAGCCCATTATTTCTGACACTGTGAGTACATAAATATGTTGTCAGTTTATTAATACTTCTGTTATTGGAGCTACAGATTTACATATGTATGTTAAACAATGTGGTATAAAAACATTATAATATATCTTGTGGCAATTTAGACTATATTTATAGTTCTTCTTAACCTCGATGAATAAGAATTATAAGGAGATAAGAATAATAGAAATTCTAAGAAACTGTTGTTAAAGATTTGGACTTCTGAGAAATGTGTGAGTAAATGAATCATGATTAACACGCGTACTCTTAAATTCCCTAGATGAATTCGTACTGAGTCTGCAAAATAATTGAACCATTCATAAGGCTTGTGATAGCAGGATTCAGCCCCATCCCGGCACAATGACTAATAAGAAGTTAATCCGCAAATAAAAGTGGAATTGAAACAGAAGTGGAACGCCTTCGCGCCGTGTGGGTAGGCTAATGTCGATTTGTCTTTGTCGGCGTCACTGAACTCGTCAGAAATAGATTAAGCGCTCTCACTCCATCTAATGGCGCCTCATTTGTTTGGCTTTAAGGGAAAAATTGCTCTTAAACTCTGCACGATAGCATCTTGTCGATGAGTTTCGTTTGTTTGACTCAATTTGAATACTCGCGGCTTGACGCTACGCGCTTATACAATTTTCGAATTTGCTTAACACTTTCGAGTGGCGCTTAGGTAAATTGTTTTAAGTTACTGAACCCTGTTTGTTGTTCTCCTGAAAAAATAATTTGTGTTGCCGACATGTTGTTAATATTTGTTTTCGTACTTTGTTTACGGGCGAACTCTTCGAAATCCAATAGAATACATTGTAGTTATACATGACATTGTAGTATAACTTCTGGTTAAAAAAATCACTGACGCAATATTGTAATTGTTCATCGATTTTAAATTAAACTTTTAACGCTCGTAAAAAGTGCCCATAGCTGCGCCAAATGGCTAGTTTTTGAAAACATTTTCGTAAACTCTTTTAAAAACTTCTTACTTCATTGGGAACATTTAAATAAAGTGAGCAGCAGTGTTTCACTGTCAATGTCAAATTCATTGCTGAATGAAAACCAGCTAAATGCCAAATACGAGTAAATACATACAATGCTGTTGTTTAATTACACCGTTTTAAATTGGTTATTTTATTTATCGTGATGTTTTCTGCCTACAATTTCTAAAACAATAAAGAAATCATAAACTTAGTATATACTGGCGTATAGACGAACAGAGCTCATTGACGTGTGACGATTTTTAATTTATCAATGTCACCTATGAAATTAATGATACCCTTGATTATTGGGATATGTAATATCACAATCACATACAGAACGCGTAACCATTGTTGAAAAATACAGTACTTCTTTGAAATAAAACAGGAATAACACAAAAGAATAAAATAAGTCAACAGCGTGACGACTTGTGACGACCTGTCATTCAAAAAGGGTTACAATAGCGTCGCTTTTACTGTCTCTTTCCTACTCGTGCCACCGTCATAAAAGATTACATTCTCGCTCGCACTCTTTGTACGTCTATATGCTAGTAAATACTAAGTTTTTGAAAGAAATACGAAATATTTTTTAAATCATTTTTACAGCAAATTTTTAATTACCTATAGACAATTTTTAGGAAAGATATATTCGACTTTATTTTAGACTGAGTTTCAAATTATGAGCATTATTCACTGGAACTCCACGTAACACTATTTATGAGATTTTTATTTCATATACAAACATATCTTCACGCTGTAGCCCTAACGGGGTAGTCAGTATATTCAGTCAGTATTATTTATTCTGTCAGTAGCTATTTAATATGTGTGACCTAAAATAATAAATCCCATTAAAAACAAAAAATGTAAAAAAATGACAAGTCTCGCAACGCAGTTCTTTCACTAAAAAAAGATCTCATGTAAAACCAAATCAGTTATTTTAGTTAGTGTCTATGGAAGCACCTATTCATCAACTTTGTTATAAATTGTTATCTAATCAATTACCTATTAACATTTATAGTGACCGTATCAATATTAGACATATTTATTTCTGTAATAATTATAATGACTTGGCAATCGCACGTCAACATAATTTATTTATTTATAATTTATTTAATAACATAAGGATAATAGAATCGAACATAGTGCTAGCAGGCCTAATTTATGCAATATGTACACAAGAACAAAGCGCCCAGATCGTTAATATTAGGTAGATGTATTGCCTCTTTTTTTTTCTCGGGTAATATATCTTGTCCGTCAGCTATACCTAAAAGCGTAGATAAGTACCGAAAGATATCTATGCCCCAAAATTATCCAAACAATATTCAAATAATATCAATTTTATATTATCCAAATAATATCAGTACATAAATATGTAAGCCTTTCAATCCATCAAACCAATAATAGCAATCGAAATTATAAAACGAAAATCATAAACGTATAAGTAGCGTTTCGGGGCACATCCGAACAGCATGTGGGCGCTAGCAGCATTTAATGAATAATGAATTCGAGATTTTTAATTTTTTCCTTCTTTAATAGGTTAAACGCTAACTAAAAATCAAAATTTGAAGTTTGTGTGACTGCTAGAAGTTCCATAGAATTTTGAAGATCGGTGAGTGTGATAGTGAAATTTTTAATTTAATTAAATCATTATTTATCAATTAATTAATAATAAAATTTCAGGATTTTTAATTTTTTCCTTTTTTTAAAGGCTAAACCAAACTAAAATTCAAAATTTAAAGTTTGTGAGACTGCTAGAAGTACCTCAGAATTTTGATGATTGGTGAGTGAGTCAGTAAATTTTAAATTTAATTGAATCATTATTTTTCATTTAATGAATAATTAAACTTTGGGATTTTTTATTTTTTTCTTCCTTTATTGGCTTTAATTTAAAATTTGAAGTTTGTGAGATTGCTAGAAGTATTTTAGAATTTTGATGGTCGGTGAGTGTGTCAGTGACAAAATTGAGGAAATTTGACTCGCAATGATTTTTAAACTACGGGTTCAAATTGAATGTAATTTGGAAATGTATCTAGTAGAATTATGACCTCTTAGTCACTGAAAATTCAGACTTCTAGCATTATCTGCAACGAAGTTACAGGTGGGTCTAAAGTGCCGTGAGTCGCTTCGAGAAAAGGATGGTACGGCTGTTCGGCACGACTTGGCGGGGGCACTGCCGTGCCCCCAGATCAATTTTTTTTGTTGTTTCTGTAATTGTTCCTTTAACTAATTGTGCCAAATTTAATTTTTCTTTGCCGAATGCTTTTTGCTTCGCTTTTTGAATTTGGTAACATAAATAAATAGACACATTAATGACGACCTCCGTGGCGCAATGGCTTAACGCGTCGGAAAGTAAACGGGGGTTGCGGGTTCGATTCCCGTCTCGAGTCTGGGTGTTTATGTATAATATATATTTATTTACAAAAGAAAAGTATATAAGTAGTATATCAGTTGTCTAGTACCCATAACACAAGCGCTATGCAGCTTACTTTGGGACTAGATGGCGCTGTGTGAAATGTCCGAGTATATTATTATTATTATTAATGAGCACGAGGAAATAACTGGAGAATTATATCAATTTTGTTACGGAACACTAGAAATATGAAATGTTGCTATTTAAATTACGTAAATATCTATACCTATGCCTATGTATGTACATGTACTACCTACAATAATATGTTCGTATGTTATAATGCACTTCAAATGTGTTTTTAGTAAGTTTTAATATAAATAACTAATATAAACGTAATACTAATACCTAACCATATAACAATCTCTATAAAACTTAAAGAAGTTAAAAAAGGTTTGAGAAAACAACAGGATCTATTGTATCGAGATTTAGTATATTTATAATGTTTTTAAAAAATACGTAGTTAAAATCTATGGATAAAATATTTTACCAAGCATATATTTAAATAATATATTGTAGGTCTATTTGTTGTGAAGAAAAGGTAATAATAAGGTGTAACGATAAAACGTTTTAATAGACGTATGAGTTTCAAAACAATGTTTCTGTATTAAAAATTTTGTTACTACTGATTTCATTAAATCACGCTTCAAGTTATTATTCATTGAGCGCAAAAATTTTAAATTCAAAGAAGAGAAAGAAATTAAATCTCGCAGAGAAGTGAACTACTGTGAATCTTTCTCACAGTGGTTGCATACTATATTCAGATGGAAGTGGGAAATTAATTTTTCGATGTAGAGTTTAAAATTTGTTGAAACGCTCGCGTAACTTCCTTATCTCTTCATCTTCAGTGACTGTTTTCCATTCTGATTGGACTAAAGAAAAGCAACATAATAATAATTTTTGCTATTTTACTGTTGCATAAATGAGTATTCGATTTACTAACGTTTCGACACATATATACATACCTTCACGCTGCATCCCCAACGGGATAGGATATACATACATACATGTATGTTATGTACATACATGTATGTTATGTATATGGCTAATATGTTCAAAAATTGTATTCTCGTTTCCCAAGTAGACTATGCTAGATACTATGGCACGAATACTTCTGACGTTTGGAGTTAGATAATATCTACAGATACACTAGTTTTGAACACATTCGATGTTGATGCTACTTCGAGAGCTGTATTTTTATAGGATTTTGATAGAAAAGATAAAGTTAATATCTTCGAACGTTGACTTTTTCATCTAGTTCTAGTGACCTGCCCCGGCTTCGGACGGGTAGAAATTTTTATTGAAAATAAAATGCAGACCATGTTGTGTAGTTTTCCATAGGTGAAATAATTTTTGAAATCGATTGAGTAGTTTTTGAGTTTATCCATTACATACAAACAACCAAACTTTACTTCTTTATAATATTAACATAGATATAGTATAGACAAATATATAATAACTAATGAGATGACAATTTTCGTATTATATTTAAAGAGATATTTCAGAGTCTGAGAAAAAACGAGTAAATAGTTTATTGTGTTCCAAAATAGAAGCTTCAAAGATACGTAACATTAGGTTACTTTTAATGCAAATAGTATATTGGAAACCGAGTACATAAACGTTCTTTGGTCATGACTATTTCCGTGTTGATTACACTAGTTTTATTTGTAGTACATATCATGGCGTGAAATAAGCATGAAAGCGTCTGCCGTCGGCCACCCAGCGAGTCGTCGACTGCTTAACGCGCTTGGCGTCATTTCTTTTGATTTATTAAAACGTAGAGAGGAGCCGACTAGCCAGTTATTACACTGGAGGACATAAAAACCAACCAATGTGTTTGTAATCTAGATTCTTACTTAAGGTTATTAGTAAGATTATAATAATTGATAGCATTGATCGAAAATGCTTTGTTGCGGGGTTTACTTAAATGAAAATTAAATTAATTAAAAAAAAAATAGTATTTTACAGACAGAAGTAGTACTTATGCAGAACAAACTTTAAGGTGTGTGCTGTACTGTCAATAGTAATGATTTCAAATTTCCCGTTAGGTACGTGGCGCGTAAAGTATATGCGATTGGTAATATACCTAATTGGTATGAGTTGAGGAAAGTAAATGACACATTACAAAAAAAATAGGTTAAAAATAACTCAAATTAACAAAAGCACTTACATAAATAATACGTACAAATGTATGAAGCAAAAGAGGTGTCTGAAAGTAGCTAGCATCCGTAGGTAGTTCTGGTCTACCGTATTAGGCTACAACCGTAAATATATTTCAGGTTTTTTTTTCATTCTTGTGATGGTTAAAATGTTTTAACTGTATTACATATGCACACAAATTCCATAACAGAATTGTAAAGATGGAAGGAAAGCTTTGGTTTATTGTGGTATAATGTGTAATTAATATTAACATCGATTACATATTTTGTTATTTAAGTAACGCTTTCTCATGCAACAGGTTAAATCACGTTGTAATCTTTATGGAGTTTAGTGGCTATTGAAGATTGGAAAGTGATTTTTGAGTATTTGTGTACAACAACTAATAACAATTAAATGAAACTGTTGTTTGAATTACAATTTTCAATTAACAATTAAATACTTCAGTTATTTTAACATATCATTAGATACAATAAACAATAGAAAAGATACTTGATTATTTTGAAATAGGAGATAGTCCATATTATACCACTTACATAAATTTAAAAGGTGAAATGGTATAATATTATTTTAATTTAATATAATATTATTTTAATTGGTGGTAGTATTAAACCCATTCATTAGCTCAAAGCAAAAGTAAGTACCTACTTCTGCTTCTGTGTAGGCTCTTAACACTTTTATTCCGAACTTTCTTAAAATTACATACAAGATAATTTTATGAAAAAAAATTATAAAAAAAAAACTTCGAAAAAAACATCGAAAAGTACAAAATAACTATCCTTTACTAATCAAACTCAAGTACAAAAATAACTTCATGGATACGATACAAATACCTGTATAATTAAATTTGGCAGTTACTAAAGTAGGTGCCGGTGAAATTTAAATGGGGCCTATCTCATCATCAAATCTGTTTATAAATGACGGAGTTCTGAGGTAACAATAAAAAAACTACGACCGAATAGAGAACCTCATCCTTTTTTGAACTCGGTTAATAATATATTTAATGTAATATTTAATGTCATTTTTTGTACATTTTTTCTGAGCACGAAAACTTTACTCCGAAAGTTTAGGAATCCAAGTCCATTCTGAAAACTCATCGAAGTAATTTTGAAGATTGTTTCTAGGTGTTAGCTGACGGTAATGTCAAAAGAACGCGCGTACCTAGCCGAAATTAATCTTATATGAGATTTGAGAAGGAGAAAGATTTATGTAAGGACCGCGATACTTGGCGCTCCGTTCACTCTGGCTATCCCGTTTGGGATACAGCGTGAAGATATGTATGTATGTATATTTATTTTTTTGTACAACTTTAATTTGTACATTTTTGGAAATACATATTTAATCTATTTAAAATTTGCTTTTTAAAATTTAATTATTGTCGCTACACGACAATATGAACGTATGTACGTATGTATGTACGAGTATGATTTTGCGTATATTGGAACTCAGATCATTGTAGAATTATATGGAATTATTTTCAATTATGTGAATTGTATGAATTATAGACTTCTTAGAAGCATTAAAAATTAAATTATATTATTTAATTAAAAAAACATTAATTGTTTAAAGCTATTGTTTAGTGAAGACTGAAGTACATGCAGAGTACTTCGGACTGAATTGATGTAACGAAAAAGCACTCAGAGCTGATCATAATACTGAATAAGAAATTAGATTACAGCTTAATAGCCGCTACAGTAGTTAACCATTTTACCTCGCAGACGGCAAGCTGTGGTCGCCATAACTTGGAACCATTTCCAGGGAAAACACACTCGTTTTTACTTTGCCAACATAAAACCGACATTTTGTTTACAATGTTGCACATTGTATTCGCTTTCTAAATTGATTTTTTACATAACGACAACTTATATTTAGATTTTAATGTAGGAAACATAGCCTACACATACATAGGTATATCTATGTAATTGTGTACCTTTGACGTTTATTCATATTTATAGTCCGAGTTTTATTTAAGGAGAATGTAACAGCAATCACACTAATGAATGTTTTGTGAGCATAATGAGATAGGTTAGGTAAAAAGGTATGTAGATACATATTATATACATGGACTTTGTATAGGTATTTAACATTCTATTTTCTCTGTTTATAGTCTATGTACTGATGAGATCTTACGGCTCATAATTAAAGAACGTTAATAGAAACCATTATCGTTTTTTATACTACACGGATTCGCAACAGTCGTATTAATAAGAATTTTTACTCACATTTTTGTCTCTGTAAATGATTGCCTTAATTTGCGTCTTTGCATTGAAACAATTATATTAAGTGCGCTTTCCGTACAACAGCTTTATATTCTGTTAATTTTTGAAGCTACGTAGCATATGCTTTGCACTTACAAAAGTTTCAGGCGCTTCCTACAACGAAAAGAACATTGCTCTAAATATAAATCTAGGCGCATTAAATATAAATTTACATTTTATTACATACAGATTTCTATTTATCTTTACAATGAAGCTCGCAAGATTTAGTAAAAAACAAAAGTTAGTAATAATAAAAAATATCTCTAACGAATATTATGTAAGTTATATAACGTTATTTAGGTATTATCGAATTCTAAATATCTTCAACTATCTACAAACAACAATTTAACTTTTATAGTGTAAGATATTTATATTAAATTGACTGATTGACATTTTGTGTATAATATTTATGTTACATTAATTCTAGTAAAACGTATTGCTACCTCCGTTAGCAATTTTACATTTTTTCATTTTTCCATTCTTTTTGGCTCTTCGGGGCTCTATAAACCATATGTTCGTGACATCTGATTTAATTTAATTTTTTGTTCTATTTAATGTATACAAATAGGTTTTGATACCAAACAGATACAGCTAAAGGAATATTTAAGTCTCGATACAACGTAAATCTTTGGATACGTGTTAGGATTTAAACGGATACGTTAAAACTATGCAAATAAGCGTAACTCTATATTATGACCCCGCTCCTACAACTTTCCTTATTTCAGTATTGACCAATCCCTATTTTTTCGGCAAATGAAATATCAAAGTTAAACGCCACGTAACGCGTTGCAACATTTCGAAATGCAATCCAAGTTTAAAGATTTTTATTAAATTTATTCAATAATGAATGTAACACAATAACCTTTCAATCGCTGAAAATTGTAAATAAACTTTTGAATATATTAAGTTGTATTTTATATAATCCATGTTTTTATATTAATTAATGGTATTTTTAAATAATATTGCTAAAGTATATAATTGTATATAATTGATTTAACCTATTTCCATATATCCTTCGTTAAAATTAGTCCAACGCTTTAGCCGTTAAAACTTTTAAGCGTGAAAATAGATAGATATTTGTATTTATGTTTATGAAGTTGTTTTTAATAGCCAGAGTATTAGCCGACGGAAATGTCAAAAACACTCGCATACCTAGACGAAAATGTGTGAAGAGAATGATGAGATTTGAGGAAGCGAAAGAAGTATGTGAGGACCGCGACGCTTGGCGCTCCGTCCTCACTGACTACCCCGTTGGGGATACGGCGTGAAGATATGTATGTATGTAACTTGTTTTTGTACGTGAGTTTTGATTAGTGAAGAATAAACATATAAACAGTTTTTAGTGCTTTCATTTTGGAGTCAGTTTAATTTTAGTGTTAAAAATTATTTACTTATTTTTCCCTTTTGAGTGGCTTTGACCTAAATAAGTATTTAAGACATGTCTACAATTAAGCTTTTTCTAATTTTGAACGAAAAATTAAATGAGAAGAAGAGCTGCGAAGTTCTTTTGTTTAATGAGTTCTTCATCATCAGATTTTACTAAATGTCTATAGAACTACCCTGGACCTTTTCAAATAAATTTACCTCACCTTTGTACCTTTTTAAATAAAAAAGAACCGTCAAAATCGGCGCATAGATGGCACATAATCGCGTAACTCACACACACAAATTTAGACAAATTGAAAACCTCCTCCTTATTTGAAGTTGGTTAAAAATGTGCAAGTAAAGTTTCAACTTGATGTTTTAAAAAATATTTCACAATATATTCTATAAATCATTAACATAATTGCTTCATAAAAAGTCTCAAATCTAGCCTATAAAAAGTACTAAGCCAATACTGACTATGCGACAGGTTACACCACTATAGGGAGCTCTGTCAAGAGCAGAGTGCCCATACAACAATAGCCACGTGAAGTGTATGTAATGGGGATCTTATGTGACAATGTGTTAAATTGACTGCTTATCTCCACTACATACAGTTTTCGTTATTTCCCTGCAGTCGTTTGTCATTTCTTACCCGCCCTCTCATATAAATACAAACAGCCGAGGCGGAAGCCGTGAAATTTAGAAATTCCTTTGTGTCGACGCGTCGGCGCCACTTTGCCTTTATGCCTTTAGATCTACAAATTTTCAGATTTATTCTTTGAATAAATTTTGTGGTAGACGCTTGTCAGCTTTGAAATTCAATTGGCTCCGGGTCGAGACATCACTGACGAGTTCGTTTCCCTCCTCTATTTAGGATTTTTTGGCTTTTTGTCTATGAAAGGCAACGGGCTTTCGAACACCGATTTTTATTTACAAACAGGAAACACAAATTTTAACACCCCCTTTCTTTGTTACGATCACTTTATCAATATTTATTGTCCTCTTTGAAGAGTTATCATACTAAATCAGATTGAAAACATACTAAAGTATAAGTCTATACATGTATAAGTATATAAGTAAATACATAAGCAAGAGCGTTTTCTCTAGCTTGGGCAGTAGTTTTAGTAGGATATGTATGAATGTATTTATTGCTATAAGTCAATGTCTTGATGTTGTATCTTCTCAAATGGAAACTGTAATATAATGAAAACAGAAAATAGAAAAAAAATTGTTATGGCATTGTCAGTCCTAATTCTAAATACAGCTTTACCTCACAATTTTTTTACATAACTCACTTACGTTATTGACCAGCAATCTATTACTTGATATTGTGAATTTCGGTACTAGCTTTAATTATGGTAATAAAACACATCGCTCATTGTTTACATTGTTTTCTCGAAATCTATTTTTGTGGTCGAATCGTGAAGAATACATTGTATCGAAACTGACTTTACATAAATATCTTACAAAAGCCATGACCCATCGAGAACGGAAAAGGAGGGACATAATTCAATCAGGGCAGGCAATTCGGTCTTTTGTACGTAAAGACCGCATCCGGATAGAGGGCTGTACGAACTACGATTCTTTAGATTGCTATAACTCTTTATGGGACTGTCGTGTTTATATTTATAATAATGGCATGTTATAGGAATACAATATAATGTTTTTCACTTTTTTAATATTATAATTTTAACAAACTGTCAACCCAAGTATAATATTTATATATGTATATGTTAGCTATTCCCACATTGTATCCCTAACGGGGTATAGGTATAGCATCACGGTTCTTACATACATCTTTTACCTCTTCGAATGCAATCTCTTCATACACTTTTGCTGTGGTTTGTGCTTCTGACACTGTCAGCCTGTCAGCTAACACTCTATTTTGATCTTCTTAAGTGAACCGATGTTCACTGATGAAGATCAAAATAGGTATTAATTTGCTTTCTGCTACCACACATTTTCTCTCTGTAGGTTCATCACTCACTCATTCTTTCTACGTGCCCGAACCATCTAAGCATTCTTTCTTTACAATAACACTGTTATTCAACCCTATCATACTGCGTATCTCTTAATTGCTTACTATGTCCTCGAGGGTGACTTAATACTGAAAGATTCGGACACTCCATTTCGGACATATCTTGATCATATTGTGATATTTGGACATATTCAGATTGATAACTAGTGCGGACAGAGCACTGTTAACTTTATTGCCGCAGCTGCTACCCACCTCTCCATATCCAACTCAAATCTTCCATCCCTTGAAAACAATGTTTAAGATATTAATGTGATATTATTATGATATAATTTTGGTATGTAATAAATCTTAGTAGTTTAATATTTATACCATACAAGAAATACTGTCTATTTATGATAAAAAATAAAAGTTCAAAAAGTATTAACAACTAGTTATATTTAAAAACGATAAAAGTCATAGGTGGTTTTGTCATTTTGTTATTTAGTGCATGTTTACAATGTTAGCCTCAGATAATACAAATTTATTTTTGAAAATTAACAAGAATGAAAGAGTCGTGTGGTCTGATTTCGTATCTTCGGCTCCTCCATTACACATAGCAACATGGAGTATAGCTCTCAAGGATGGGAGAAGATGATGCGTTCAGTTGTCACGTCCAGGTGTCGCAGGCGAGCGTGCGGTCAACTTACAGTACAGTGCAGCTCGAGCAGGAGTGATGGGTCGGCCAAGCCTAATTCCCCTACCTTGGATCCCCGACTATAGACCCCGATTTTTGGATCCTGGAACGTGTCCTATGATATGGGACTTTAGGAACTGCGCTGATCGACGGCAACACAACCGCAGCAAAGCGGAAGGAATAGCGATAAAGTGGCGCTTCTGATAAGAAGCTCGAAGTTTACACAGAAAGAAAAATTCGAAATAAACTAAATGGGTATGGGTATCTACAGTTGCTGAAAAAAATGTTAACCACCTATTTTTAAAAAGGTTACATTTATTTTACAAAACAAACGAACAACACCTGCATAATGGCACAATTGTACAACACCTACCCGAATTACTGTGTGTAAATGATTACCGGTGAAAACCTACACGGTTAAAACTTAACCTAACCAATAAATAAAAAAATTACGACATCAAAGTACGCGGACTCACCGTGACGAGCAAACAATTATTACATGGTGACTACAAGACTCTCCTAGCAGATCTCGTGCGACGCATTACGCGTCACTCGCACAAATGCGCCGACTCGTTGTTTATATTTTCACATAAAATCAGCGTAAAATATGTATTTTAGGTCAATTTTAAGTCTATTTAAAAGAAAATTATGATAAGTAGCTACTACTATTTGTAAAAAAATATTTTAATATTTCGATAGGAGTTGTATATTATAACATAACATATCTTCACGCTGTATCCCCAATATAATATAATATTATGTGTATATATATAGCATATTATCAACATTGTACATGTAAGGAACATTTCTACGTTACTAATGCACGGGTGGAGGCACTCCTCCCGCCTATAGGCACCCACGATTATGTCGCGTCACTTGAATGATCAGTAAATCAAGGTCAATAGATTCAGTGCATTGTGGACACAACAATATCTGAAAATAGTCGATAACAATTCAAAAACAAATGAAATAATATCTCACACTATGCACTATGACTAAGTTTGTTTACATGAAGTTAGAGTATTGAGTAACGGTTACAAACGCAAATAAATGTTACTAATGGTATTGAATGAATGAATGAAGAAGTAATTCAACGCTTAAAAACATTTATTGAACTCGTCCAACATACATAATATTTAAATTAACAGAGGAAGTGACTTCTTGAAGGTGATTTTAACACTCACCGCCTAAACTTGCCTTCTGTCATAGTCAAGCTTATGAACTAAAGATAATGATGGAAAAGAAGAACACTAACTACCCAACATCTTAGCAGTTAGAAAATATTACACATTGATTGCTATATAAATACTGTACTCAGGAGGTATATACAACATAATGACTGTTGTTTTGTTATGAGTTATTGGAAAAACAGTGTCGTTTTGAGAAATACAATATACAATGTTTGTAAAATTATTTTGAGAGCTGATTAACACGTCTTACCCAACGTATTGATAAAATCTTTATGTTATTTGAGCCGCTCAATAGTAATGCATTATCGGTTCAAATAACATCTTTCTCCCATTAAACTGCGTAATTAGTTGGAAAACAAACGGTGGCAACTTCGCGAATTCTTTAGCGGAACGTCATCTTGTTAAAGTCAGTGTAATTCTTCAGTTCCTTCGTTTTCTTTTTAATTAATTTTGACAAATTACCCTACCTTCTCAGTTTCTTCTCTTTGTTTCGTTTAATTAAATACTGAAGTGACACTTACCGAATGCCATGTCCGTAGAAGTGGCCTTTGAACGTAAGTAGGCTTCCTATTCTGTGTTTGTTAATTAGTACTAACTGTTAGCGAGCGATAATAACACTAACTTCTAAATGAAACAACAGTAGTGAAACAATTTGTTTTTCACATACATATAGTATTAATGATAAGACGACGACGCTTGGCGCTCTGTCCTCTCTAATGTCCCGGTTGGGGATACAGCGTGAATATTTGTATGTATGTGTGTAGTATTAAACCAATGATTGTAAAGTGAAACATATTACAATGTTTTGTATTCAAAGTTTTATATAAATTGTTGAATTATGGCTTACTTTATATTTTAGTATAATGTAATGACATGATACTTTTGTCCACATTAAATTAAGTAGTACACAACTTCATTATAAGACTCTTTTATAAGAAGATGTTAGTTATAAGAATTTAGTAAAAATCGGTTAATGTACGGAGATATCTTGAAAATATAATTATGAACACGAATTAAAGCTTCGATCATAAATAAATAAAAAATCAATCACAAGCTCTGTTTGGTAAACCCTGAATTCGTTCTGGTATTGTTCGTCAGACGACATTGTTAATAGTTTTTGCTTATTTTTGCATTAATTTGGATTAAATTTAATGTAGTTTATTAAATTCTAATTATGATTTTTGTAATGAGTACACTGAATTCCGAGGGTTGACCTGTTGTTTCATAAACCAACCGTGTTCAAGTTATAAAATAAAAAAGATCGAAGTTACACATTTTAACATAATAAAATTACAAAATTGTATGTTAACTAAAGAGATTAGCTTAAGAGTATGTTGATGGTGTGCATCAGACTTACTTCAGTTAATATTACTAACTTTGTTAATTACACAAAACAGTTTTCTTTTAATTCTAAATTTTTTAGTGAAACCAAAAATTTCCGTGTCTTAGTCCGAAATTAACCCGCGAGTTTAGAAAAACTTTTGAAAAATCGACTAAATTTTTTTTCAGTGTATATAATTTAACATAATGTAGCTTCAAATTCTAGGTTATAAATACGTATAAGGTGAGCAATAAGTGTTTATTCGCATAAACTGCACAAATGTTCAGTTATAAGAAACGTTTATTTGAATGTGTTATTAAAATTCACCCCACATTTTTATATAAGATTTATGATATGCGTTACGATATTTACGAAGTATGCAGGAAAATTTACCTTATTGGGCTCGTGTTCTTCTTATCTTGAACGACATGCGTCCTTGCGATCTCCCCCCCAGCATAAACAAAACGAAACGCAATTTTCGTGTTCAAGTCAATAGCTTAGAATAATAAGTGATAGTAAGTAATATTAAGGAAATCCACATACGAGTCCCCTACTTTTCGGTGGTACTACTGATACGTTGAATTATTAATATGGTTACAATTTCATATTGTTCTGATTTGTCTTATATCATTATTTAATTATTTTTAGGGTATCGACATCATATATTGCCTGTATCACACAAGTTTACTGAATGAGACATTTTATTACTGAATTATTTTAATTTATTATAACCGAGCGTACATTACTGTATGAGTTGCAAAGTGGTCTCCCACAAGAGAAATGGCAACGGCAGTGTTGCCACAAAAAATACTCTGTTAGTGTTGTTAACATAATTAATTTCTGAAATTTTAATTAATTTTCTGAAAAGTCTCGATAGTTATGGTCTTGAATTTAACGAAGCAATGATAGTTAATTTTTGTAAAAACATTTTGATATACGGTTCGTTTCAGAAATTATAAATACTACTAGCTGTTTTATAAATCAGTACATAAGTTTTTTTATTTATTTCATAGATCATACATTAATATTTACAAACTTTAAGATAAATTAATCCGCTTTCAAAAAAAAAAACACTGAAAAGTACAAAATAACAATTTTTTACTAATCAAAACTCAAGTACAATAAAAATAACTATATAAGTACGATACACATACCTACATAATTAATTAAACGAATTAATTAATTAAACTAATAAACTATCTGTTGTTGCACATTGATTTGGCACCGACTTCAATAACTGTCAAATTATATTATATGGATATTTGTATCGTATTTATAAAGTTATTTTTATTAACTCCCGACGCAAAAGAAGGGGTGTTATAAGTTTGACGGGTCTGTATGTCTGTGTGCCTGTGTATCTGTCTGTGGAATCATAGCTCCTAAACGAATGGACCGATTACGATGCGATTTTTTTGTTTGAAAACAGGTTTTCTAGCGGTGGTTCTTAGACATGTTTTATCAAAATCGGTTCAGCCGTTTGAAGAATATCAGCTCTTTTTTAGTTTTGAAAGGGACGCGAGCAAATTCTATTAAATTAATCGATGCGAAATTTAGTATGCTGTGACTTCAATACTGTCACAATACCATAGTAACCTAGACCAGATGCTGCAGCATCATCTGAAGTCAGCAGGATATCCAACTCCTCGCCACTTATAGAAGAGGTATCATGTTTAGGCTCATTGAAATGGTCTCTATTATGAATAGTTTATAGATAGATAGATAGATGGTGATCAGGGTCTGATGATGGATCAGACAACTAGTGTCAGAATACTCAGATTTCGGCGAGGCACAATCTCGTGTCGGAATTTCGTGTACGTCTTGGAAAGTATTTGCGTGAATGTGTGGATAGAGTGTCGACCGTAATGTTTAAAAAGCATGAAATAAATTAAAAATTTAAAAAACCCCCGACTCAAGAAAAACCTCCAAAAAGTAAAACAATAATATGTACATCATATCCCTGTAAATTTGTGATAAGTTTCAATATAAATAGTAGTAGTAATATATCCAAGCGTCATGTCGGGGGACCGCTAAGTAAATAATAAAGTATGTACGAAATTTAAATACAAGTAAACTTAGCGGTCCCCCGACGTGACGACGCTTGGATATATTATTACTACTTATCTCACTTATCACAAATTTAAAGGGCTATGAGGTACATATTATTTTTTTACTTTTCGGAGGCTTTTTTTGAGTTGGGGTTTTTTAAATTTTTAATTTATTGTACTTGTTTTGAGTAGTAAAGGATAGTTATTTTGTACTTTTTAGTGTTCTTTTTTTAAAGGTGGTTTCATTATTTTTTTAAATTTTTTTATTTCACCCTTTTGAGTGACCTTGGCATAAATAAATATCTAGGGTGACCTTGGTCTAAATAAATATCTAGGGCAGGTCTACAATTAACTTCTTTCTAATTCTGGAGCGCAACGATATACAAAGAGTTATCAGTATAAATGCAAGTTATAACCAGGTCGCATTGTTTGGTTTTATTTGGTATATCTTCGAAGTCCAAGCGCCAATACCGATGAAATTTAAATCTGACCACCTCGGAATATACCTTGTCAAACAAAAAAAAAATTAAATCGGTCCACAGTTGAGGAAGTTATTGATGAGCATACATAAAAAAAAGAACATATAAACGAACATAGAACCTCCTCCTTTTTTGAAGTCGGTTAAAAACTAAACATTATCTTAAATAATAGACTTCCTCAAAGTTGCCGTTTAGAAAGCTGTCATTGCTTAGGGTACCCAGAAGATTGGCAGCATTACCTCTTTGAATTCATTCCTTCGTTATTTCTAGTATATTGTTTGTGACTGATAACTTTTTGCACGACAGTGTTATTGTACAAATGAAGAAAGGAATGCTAAGATGGTTCGGGCACATAGAAAGAATGAGTGATGAAAGACCGACGAAGAAAATCTATAGAGCAAAAGTGAGTGCTAAAAGAAGCCAAGGAAGACTAAGACTGACTTATGAAGATCAAATAGCTAGAGTATTATCCGACGGGAATGTCAAAAGCACTCGCATACCTAGGCGAAAATGTGTGAGGAGAATGATGAGATTTGAGGAAGCGAAAGAAGTATGTAAGGACCGCGACGCTTGGCGCCCGTCCTCTCTGACTACTCCGTTAGGGATACGGCATGAAGATATGTATGTATGTACTAATAACTGTCATAAGCTGAGGCCAAGTATTATAACGAAACGGTCATAGATAATACATATACATAATATACTAGACGTCTAATTACTTTGTTTTATTTTAATTTATTTTGAAGTTACCAGAAGTATTTGTAGTCCACGTGGATAAATTTTCCTTGACCTCTTTAGGTTACTGAGGTATTCATATTATTGGTGTTAAACAAAAAAGTTATTCTCTGTAATGGAACATCCAACATATTACATTTATGATGACGTCACATATGCAAAAACCTTCCCATGCATATTCCATTTCATTTGATACCCATATTGTTAGTGTTGGATAAAAAAAAAATTTCCAATTATGAAATATCCGCCATATTGGATTTATGATGACGTTACATAAATAGAAACCTTCCCCTGCGTATTCCATTTCATTTGATACTCATATTGTTGGTGTTGAACGAAAAAGTTATTTCCTGCTACTGAACATCCGCCATATTGGATTTATGACGACGTCACATATACAAAAACCTTCCCTTGCATATTCCATTTCAGTTGATACCCATATTGTTAAGTGTTGGATAATAAGTTATTTCCTATGATGGAACATCCGCCATATTAGATTTATGATGACGTCACATGTCCAGAAACCTATCCCTGCGTATTCCATTCCATTTGATACCCATATTGTTGATATTGACCCTATAGGGGTAGATTTTTGGAAAAAAAGAAGTCTGTATTTTTTAATTGAAAAGGTTTTATCTATGTAATAAATTTCGTTTTAATCGGTGCAGCGGTTAAAAATTTCCCATTAAAGTTTCATCCCCCTTTTCACCCCTTTAAGGGTAGATTTTTGAAAAATTAAGTAGCCTATGTTCACCTCCTGGTCTTAAACTATCTCCATGCCAAATTTTATCAAAATCGGTCGGGCGGTTTAGCCGTGAAAACCAAGCAGACAGACAGACAGACAGAGAGACTTTAGTATTAGTATAGATAGTATGGATAAGAGAAACTGTCGATTGTTAAATAAAAAAAATAATTATATTCTAAGTGAGAACTTCATAATACATATACAAATAAGAGTTAAAGTTCTGAAACTGCATTGCTAATTATAATAAGTTACTCCTACTTAGAACTTCAGTACGCAAGTGAAGACAATAAAAGTTTCAAAACAGAAGTTAGGCATTCTAAAAACTTAAAACCCATTAATAGCCATTTTAATGCACATACGTTGTAACGTTCTTTTTAAATTTTGAGTATAAGTGGCATTTAACATTAGACATTATTTATATTATTCAATACATTTTTATTGTAAACTTACTTATGTTGTTGTAGGTATTCTATGAACACAATAGCTATACAATGGCATTGTGAATTTTGGAAAAAATAAAATTAGCGTCAGCACTCCATGCATGTAACCGAGGAATAAAAAAAAACCAGCGCGCTTAAGGTCTTCAAAAACGATGTAGAGGCTTCAAAGTTACATTTTTTTGTTTAAGTCAAAGTTTCGTAAGATATGCGCTTCCAAAGTTGTTAAAAGTGTGTCGCCCCTCCACTAACTTTTCAAGTACGGGTGAAAATTCTGAAAAACATTAATTTAGTAGAACTTGAAAAGCGCTTTAAACTAAAACTTGTTTGAATGAGATGTTTGTGATTCGTGTAGTATTTTCGAATACACTCTCAGCGACCGTAGAAATAACTTTGTTTTTCACAGTGTCTTTGAGAAACATTATAAAATACAAATATATTTTTGCTGCTGATTAAATTAATATGGTGCATCCCATCACATCTATAGATCCTATACGCTTTTGACCGGTATATTATATTAATCTTATCAGCTAATCTACTCGCGTAATGTTGGATGTGTTAACGCTTTCCACAGATAGTGCTTATGTCGTAGCAGTTCACGCTCGTCCGTTTTTTGATTTTCGTAGATTTAGAGCGGTGTGCAGTGACTTACAACGTTTTACCTTGTATAAGTAGTAACGTTTCACCCTAAACTTTTTTGAAATAAATACCTCTGAATCATACAAACTATAATAATATGTCTAGCAGAGCTTAAACTGTAACGGACGCACTGATTAACGTTTTACGAATGTAAAAACTTCTATTTAGTAATATAATTTATATGATACAAATCCTAAATGGCCTTATCAATTTTAAATTGTATTGTATTTCTAATAAGGTTTATCGGAGTTTTTAGGATTCGCTCATTTTATTTGTGTTAGGTACAATATATTTTCGAGATTCTTGCGAAAAATGAAAAATTACGATGGTAGCCCTGTCAAGCAGAATATTAAGGGCAATACTGGGGTGCTCTGCGTAGCTGGTTTACTTCACGAACCATTAAATTTTCCTGTTTGCATTTTTTAGCATACGTTACTCTTGAGATGGGAACCTTTCTACGACCAGCTTTACGACTGTAGTTTTGGGAAAGCTGTCTCTTCAGACATTATATTGTGCAGTTTTATTGCAAACTTATGGTAGGCCGTACTATTTTGTTTACCAGGAATTAGAAGCTTGCATTGAACTGCAATTAACTTAATAATAAAACTTTAGTCGTAGCAAAATAGCTAACGAACAGTTTGATTACGATGTTTTCTCTCTCTCTCTCTCTCAATCTCTTAGCGTAGTGGGGTTTTCATATTTGTGTTAAGATCGCCGAAGTTAAGTAACGTTGCGTGCGGTGATTTATAAGATGGGTGATCTAGTGCCATTTTTATTGAGCCTCTCCGTCGGAAAGTAAGTTAGACAGATGGTTTTGACTGTTGCTGTATGTGTGGCGGTAGTCGGTTGGTAAGAGGCTTTATAGACAGCATATACATATTCAACTTACACCGAGTAGGTACGTTGTTCTATATAAGATATTTCATAACATCATTTACTTTATTTTATTTTTTATTTAACAATTTATTGCACACGACAACGTATGAAAAGAAGGATACATACAAAAAAAGAGCACGAGCATTTATTTCTATAAGAAATTTCTCCCAGCGGACCTATGAGAGAGACATTTTATAAAAAAGATAGAGGTAGACACTGTATATATAGAGAATATATAAATACAAGTTCTCACGCTGTTCTCCTCAATGGGGTAGTCAGAAAGAATGAAGTGTCAAGCATCGCGGTCCTTGCATTGTATCGACTCTTCAAATCTCATCATTCTCTTCACGCACTCTCGCCTAAGTATGCGAGTGCTTTTGATTTTTCTGTCAGTTAACGCTCCATAAGTCTTCAAAAGTCCACATTGATCTTCCTTGGGTTCCTTCCTTAAAATATTACTTTGAGGTGACGCTGTGATAAACAATAATTAATCTAAAATAGAGCTTCTGTGCGCATACATAACCCATATAAATGTGCGCGCTAGCTTATGAAAAATACGAAAAAACGATTATTTTAGTTTACACTAAAACTACAATTATATCGAAAAAATCCAACTGTTATTTTGAAGAGTATGTTTAGATTAATCTACTTACAAATATTAGAGGTAATAAATCGGTCCGTTACTTTGAAAAATGTAAGTCTCTGATTTAAAGGAGGTTTCTTTGACTTTTTTGTTAAACAATTAACCAACCGTGTAACGCCATTGACAAAATAAAGTCAACGTAATGGAGAATCAGGGGGCCTAGACAGGTGGCTTCATTGTCGAAAATGCTAGTAGAATAAAATAATAAATATCGTGTGATCCAGCGCAACGAATTTTAAATTGGTAATCAAATGTTATTAACTTTACATTAAATCAAACAAAAAGTAAAGTCTTACAATATTTACTAACGGGTCTATGTCGCGTTTATACTTTAAGGCTAATTACCTGTTTTATCGTGGTCAGACTGATGAGGATGAATGACGTCTTCGTAGCGTGCGGTTTTTTGCGTGTAGATGTCGTTAGTGTAGTGTGTCGAAGTACCGACAATGACAATATCAAAAATTAAGAAATACAATGAATGAGTGTGGGTAGTTGCAAAAAACGACACGCTACGAAGACGTCATTCATCCTCATCAGTCTGCCCGTGACCACGATCAGTGCAATCCGGTCTAACTGTGTTTTGTGGGTCGAACCGTCGGGATAAAATAGGTAATTAGCCTTCAAGTATAAACGCGACATAGACCCGTTAGTAAATATTGTAAGATATGTACAAATCGTGAAAGTTTAAAAACATTGAAAAGTAAAGTCGTATGAAAATTACAGTATAAAAAGTAGCCAAATGGTACTTTTAACGAACAATAATGTCAGCAAGAGTTTCGATTGTACGCACCGTTTGCCACCTGTCTAGCCGCTCTGGCTACAAAATGTCACTTTCGTACTGTTATACCCCAACAATGTAGGCCTTAGTGCCTCTCTGACTGATTAGCAGCTGACCTAAGCATTCTACATCCTATCGTCTCTCTTTTATGACGGAAGCTCAGGCAGTCTGTATCTAGCTCTCAAACTAAACGGTTGCCAAAAGATCCTCTAATATTACTACTTATTGTTTAAGCTATTCTTATAAATATATCTAGTAAAGTATTCTTTCGCGGGTGTCAATTAGTTCTTTTTTTAAAAAGGTATTTTCCAACACCCGTATAACAGTACGTTTTGTAATCACTCAGAAAAATTTAGATCCCTGCCGTCAAAATTTCCAATATCTCGCCTTGATAACTATATTGTAGTTCAGCACTACGATACGTTGTGAAGTAGAAATTGGGTTCCCCGGAGCCTATATCAATTACTAAAAGAAGTCCCCTAACAATCACACCAATTGTGCGACCTAATTTTTTGCTATAAAGAACTAAGGGAGAATACCCAGTAGCACCTAAATTCCGAGTCAATTTAGAAAAGTTCTTTTCTTAAATTGACTAAGCAAGTATGCGAACATGTTTGGTTAAGAAATGGTTTGTCTCGATAATAGAAATATTAACATTTGGTGTTAATAAATACATTTCAGACCGTGATAATGGTAGATACTCGTATTCAAGTATGTATATAAAGGTTTAATGTATAGAAGTCAATATTATGTCAATTACCGGTATTGCGTAGAAACAGTTTTCAGTGACATTTAAACCAGATTTATGAAAAAAAAATTAATCGAAAGTTGACATATTTGAATATCAAAGAATTTTAGGCCATGATGCAATATCTATCAGTTCGTTAGTTTTCCGAAATAAATCACAAGAGAGCCGCTGTGTATGCTAATGGATTTAAAATAGAGTTTCCTATATGAGTCTATATTATTCAACATGTTTTAACGGTCTCTTTTTTACTGTGGCAACATTGCCATATTTTAAAATCCAGTGAACCGTGTTATATCTTAATGTCAAAATTTCATCGAAAACTTCACGTAATCTCCTATTCGTAAATGACAGGACATCAAGATGTAACAACAACAAGAGTGGCCACTAGGCGCCACTCATAGCAATAAGTTTTGGGATCCACAGACGGTAAAGGAAGCCGGAAAGTGATAAATGATTAGACCATCACCTGTAACACTATTTCCTTTTAATAATATTCCTATCTCTGTGTAAAGTTATTTAAGTTAAACCTGTATTTACATACATTCATATCTTCACGCTGTAGCCCTATCGGGGTAGAGGACGGAGCGCGTTGCGGTCCTTACATACTTCTTTCGCTTCCTCAAATCTCATCGTTCTCCTCACACATTTTCGCCTAGGTATGCGAGTGCTTTTGATATTTCCGTTGTCTAACGCTCTGACTAATTGATCTTCATAAGACAGCCTTAGTCTTCCTTGGCTTCTTTTACTACTCGCTTTCGCTCTGTAGATTGTTTTCGACAGTCTTTCATCACTCATTTTTTCTATGTTCCTGAACCATCTAGGTATTCCTTTTTTCATTTTTACGATAACACTGTCGAGCAACCATGTCATACTGCGTATCTATTCATTGCCGATTGCGTCCGCAAGGGTGACACTCTACATATTTCAAAGAGATCGCATTTCTACTGCAATTATCCTACTTTCACTCGATTTCGGGCATATTCAGGCCTCACTACCGTACCAACAGGGCATTATGTATGGCCATTTTGATTGAATTAAATATATTCATCACACTGCCTACTAATGTGGACGGAGCACCGTTCACTTTATTGCCAGCTGCTACCCGTTTCTCCACATCCAACTCACATCTTCCATCCCTCGAAAATGCACTCCCCAGATACCCAATTTCATTTATTTGTTCTAGATATTTTTCACGTACTCAAATCATACATTTCGTTTGTACCGCTTTTATTTCAAACACCAAAACCTTAGTTTTGTTCACATTCATAACCAATCCTTTCACTTCACAGTCTTCTTTCATGCATGTGACTAGTGTCTGCAACTCCGCTTCCGATGGTGCTATAAGCACAGCATCGTCAGCGTACAAAAAGCAGTTTACCACTGTCCCATCACATATCATACCACTCGTACTACCCTTTAATGTCTGGACGCAACTGTCCAAATACAGCACGAATAGCCAGGCAGATATCACGCAGCCCTTTCTGACGCCTAAACAGACTTCGAACTAGGGCGACAAGTCACCATCTATCCTTGCACAAACTCTGTGGTCCCGATATAATGACTTCACCGCCTGCAGTAATGGGCCCTCCACGCCATATTAAAGCAGAAGACTCCATAATTTATTTCGCATTACTCTATCGAATGTTTTTTCAAGATCTCATTCATTCATATCTCCACACACTATAATTTTCTCATTCTCTACAACCGTCTGTAGAACATCTCTAACATTCTCCCAAAACTGCTCTAGCTCGCCCAAACCGACAGAGGACACTGGAGCATACACCACTAAAACAAAAGTCCTCGTCAACTCTGTCTTGAGGCGCATCCAGAGCAGTCTCACACTTATAGTCAGTTACACAATTAACCAAACGAGAGGACAGTAAGACGCCTACCAAACACATAACACATCCAATCTTCTCTTCAATCTCACCTCTCACATTCCACGCAGCTATTCTGCATTCCTCCCCCTAACCTAACTAGTATTTGCAACTCCGCTTCTGGTGGTGCTATAAGCACAGCATGTATTTGATTTTACCTGTATTTAAAATCTATTTAAAGTTAGAAACAAAAACAAAAAAAAGAAAATTGTGGGAGTAAATCGGTTAGGCATATCAAAGATTTTAGATACATAAATCTGGGTAACATGGGACCAGTAAACGAAGCCAGAAAACTGGTAATTAGCTTTGTATAGACAGATATTGACCTTTTAAACAAGCTAGTACGACAATGTATGATAAGACCTGAGAGAACAATTGATTCTCACTCTCTAGCTTACTTGAGACAAAGAATCGAGAAGCTAACTCGAAAGAATCAACCGAGTCAAACTTACTTGAGAGAACTAATCGAAACAAGCTAACTTAAAATAAACTGTATTAGTAGTAATAAAGTGAACGGTGCTCTGTCCGCATTAGTAGGCAGTGTGAATATATCTAACTCAGCCAAAATGCCTATACATAACGTAGTGTTGGTTCCGACTTTATTGCACGGTGGTGAGGCCTGGATATGTCCGAAATAGAGTGAAAGTAAAAGCAAAATAAATAAATGCAGTAGAAATGCGATCTCTTAGAAATATGTGCAGTGTCACCCTTGTGGACAAAATAAGCAATGAAGAGATATGCAGCATGATATAGGATCACACAACAGTGTTATTGTAAAAATGAAGAAAGGAATGCTATTATGTATTAGATGGTTCGGGAACAGAAAGAATGGGTGACGACAGACTGTCGAATAAAATCTACAGAGCGAAAGCAAGTGGTAAAAGAAGCCAAGGACGACCAACGCTGACTTATGAAGATCAAAAAGCCAGAGTATTAGCCGACGGAAATGTCAAAAACAACATAACTACTAAGATTATTGTTTCCTTATCAAAAAAAAATCACTTATTAGGACAATTAGGTGTGACTAATGACTAGGTTTAGATTAAGATTATTAATTGTTATTGGTATGATTATTTCGCCAAGTTTGTTTCATGGTTATGAAATCCTAATCTATCCTGTTTTTTTTTACTAAGCCTTTTGTTACTCGAGTGTTATGGAGTAAGCTTATATTCGGTCCAATAAATATCGTGTAGATATCTCTACAAGTGTAAATCTCATATCGAATATTGCAAATAGGTATAAAGCTTTTGTTATGGACGGATAAGACCCGGGGAAAGTTTTGAAGGAACAAACAGTTAAGAAGTACTTATAATTTAACTTGGAAGTTTGTAAGGTAAAATGTTTCTGAAATTCGTCCCAGCTTGGAACTCAAATTGTGACGTTTCCCTTAGCGTATGAAATAACTTACATGAGGAAGTAAGTTGAAGAACTCGAATATCTACTTTTTAAATTATAATTCATTTTAATAACTATTGCTTTATAAACTAGTCTACATTTTTACGAACTTTGTAATATCCACCTGTAAATTCAATCTGCTCACTATAAAACTGTGGCTAGCCACTCACTGAGTGGCGACTCCGGAAACTAGCAGTTGGCCATAGACCAACGTTTCATAGTATTTTGCTGTATTAATTCTCAACCTTATACCACTATAAATAAGTTATAAATGGATGTCAGAGTAACTTTGCTGGGATATAGTGTTGTCCCTAGACGGATGTCACCAACAATCACCTTATTTGGAATCGGTCCAGACAACGCGCCTAACTTTCATGTTAGTTCAATGTGGTTCGAATAAAGGAACTGAATGTGTAATTCGATAACCTCTATAAATATAAAATTTGAAATGGAGCAAATAGTCTTCTTAGGTTCCTACTTCAGTTTTTCGGTTTTCGGTCCTTGGGGGAGGGCACATATTGGATGGGTGATCTTAGGGCATCAATCGACGGTGTTATTTTGAATTCTATGGTAATTGAATATGTTCATATTTCTTCAATAAATTAAAGCTGCTATTTTTTGTCACTTCCTCGTTGGCCTGACAGAATATATAATGTATCGGATTTATCTTTTCGCGTAGGTTATAACAGTCAGCCAAGGGATGGAGCATAAATGTAATGACCTTGTAAAGGCAAAGCCACGGGCTAGAAACCTTTATCTGGCCCCGCTTTGTCATTCGTAAACTCAAGTATTTATTCTTAGACGAGACATTAAAGTGTGATTGTGTTGCACTTTAGTGTATCCACATCGAATGAGGAATGGTGCGAAGGTATATACTTATACATATTATGTGTTATGCTATATATATGTATTATTATACATATTATGCGTTCTTAAGGACATCATAATTTTCATTGATTTCTCTTGTTTCTTATTTTTCCGACATATTATGCATGAATAAACGTTAAAAATAATTTTTTGGCTTTATGTAGGTAACAGATCAGAACCAAAACATTTAAGAAAAGGAATAATAATAATACATAGATAATCTTTACACTACATCTCTGACGGGATAACATAATAATAACTTAGACAATTACACAAATAGTGAATTGCGAACAAGTCGCTGTTTTTGGTATTTCACATTTGCCTCCACAAATCGTACTGTAACCAATACACCATATGCACTTTTACGTGAGGTGTTATTGTGTTACGACATTTACAACGAATAATATGGTGCCAAACTTTGTGTACGGACGCAACAAATGTAGCGCAAAACCACTGGAGTTTTCTGATCGCGTCCTGGAAGCTATACTCGCTCGAGGAGACTGCTAGCAGGAAGCTAAGGTTGGCGTGGACGTGTTTCCTTTATTTCCCGATTCCACCGAATTTCCTGTGCAGTTTGAGCAAGCGCCTGATTGAAATATACAGTCCACAAATTTTGTTAGAACCGCAGTTTCCTTTTTCCTGTTATCGCACATTTACCGCATCTTGTATATTCTTTGTTTTTCGTTTCCAGATTTGCATTGTCAATTTTTATTTCAGTAGGTGTAAAGATCATGAAATTAATTATTTGTGACATATAGACAGACGAACAGACATATATGGAAGCAAATAAAAGAGTTTCTTTTTTGTCATTTTCACTACGGCATTGTTCAGAATGATATCGACTCATACTCCTAAGTAGGAACAGTTATGTATAAACAATTTGTAGTTGTTTGTGATTTGTAGTTGATGGTGCCATTCGGTTTCAAACCACGAAATGTTTTAATCTTCATATTTTGTTTGTAGTTGACACGTAAGTAGAAAATCAATTACTCTTATTAGCACCTGATTTTTTTTGCTGCGCTAGTACTTAATATACACAAATGTAAAGATCTCGAGCTTTGCCAAACATAACTAACGACTTTGCGTCAACAACAACAATCAATCGTAGCAGCATCATATAAATACATAGCACTCCGAAACGAACGGTTGAAATGAAAGAATAACATCGATTAAAAGTTCCGACGGTCACGTTGAGAAAAGCGAAAAAATGAGAAAATTATGTAGTTTTGCTCTCTATCCTTTTCCATTTAACCGCATCACGTTCCCGCAGGAAGTTTCGTAGGTTTCTTTTTAAGAAACTTGGTCGGCGGCCAATTAAGCCAGCAGGCGCTGACGTCCGCCCTTCTTTCAGACATTCGTAACCACCAAACTCAGCCTTACAAACTATTAGTTGCATTATATAAATATTATAACTGTTAATTACTACAATACAGATACATTAATATACCTATTTTAAAAATGAAGAAAGGAATGCTTAGACAGTTCGGGCACATAGAATGAATGAGTGGTGAAAGACTGACGAAGAAAATCTACAGATCGAAAGGGAGTGGTAAAAGAAGCAAAAGAAGACCAAGGCTGACTTATGAAGATCAAATAGCCAGAGCGTTAGCCGACGGAAATGTCAAAAACACTCGCATACCTAGGCGAAAATGTATGAGGAGAATGATGAGATTCGAGGAAGCGAAAGAAGTAAGACCGCGACGCCTGGCGCTGCGTCCTCTCTGACTACTCCGTTAGAGATACAGCGTGAATTATGTATGTATGTATGTACAGTCAAGGAATTTGATTCACGTACCACCATAAGTCGAAAGTCCTCTGATATATCATAACATTAAGGTTCATTTTCATCTCAAATTTAATTTGACAATATACATATATTACTATCTTTATCTATTTTATTGGTTTCTCTATTTTAGACATGATAGTGTGATGTCAACACGATGCCAATAATGTGTCATTCATTTATTTTCACTTCGAATTGGTTTGAATCATCATGGAATCTTCTTAAACTCGATATTCTAATATCTGGATTTCTGATTTTGCTATTGGTAATAGTTATATATGTGCCCTCCTTCTTAAACTCCAGTTGTTACAATATTACTTGTTTAATTACTCTAAACTATCTGTTAAATAAGTAGATGCATTTCTAATTAATAAATGTATGCATTAAAACTATTTTTAACTAATTTTCTCTTCATGTACCCATGCTCCACTCTCCCAATGTCGGGAAGTAAATAATAACATTATGATCTGTTTTATATATATGCTGATTATTATTACATGTACATGTAGTGCATGATCACGGAGGACTTAACCCATGTTCGACCGTTTAGACATCTGATATATTTCCTTAAACATTCTACAACATTAAAACAATACTCAATCATTGGTAAAGATTATTTATTTAGAAACATCTGTGTATCTGCATAGAAAAGAAATGGATTCTCATTATACAAATGTGGGAAAACAGACAACATAAGGACTGGACAAGTCTTAGAGCGATATTGCTAAGAAGTCTGGAAATTATGTATAGAGTGGTACGTATATTTGTACTTTTAAGTAGTAATCTTACACTATTTAAAATCGGGTATATGCACCATTATTATCTATGACATATTGAACTAGGGCAGACATGGACCTGACTAAGCGAGCACAAATACCTGTACCACGCAATAATTCCCAGATTTCCTGGCAATGTCGCTCTAAGGCGTGTCGTGTCCTTTCTTGCCTATTCTCCCACATTTGTACCATGAGACCCTACATACTTTCCATGCGGTTTAAATCCGGTGATTTACTGGGCCACGAAATTACAGTAAATTCGGAATGTTGATCAAACCAATTGGTTGTGACTCTTGCGGTAAGTGTTGGACAATTATCGTGTACAAAATGTATATTAGCAACTTCTACTTGCGGATATACATTTAACGTGTCTGATACATGCCTGGTTTAGGTTCGTACTAACTTTGTCGATTCTTTTCAAATCATTAAAGGTTGATTTTCCAATAACCCCTTCTTAGCGTTGCAATAACGATAAGGAACCTATAGGAAAAATTTCAATTTCGAACTCTACATGGATTTTTAATCGATCAGTTTTCAGGATTCCATGTCACAAACATTTTTATAATAAAATTAAACCGACTCCAAAAAAGAACACTGAAAAGTATGGAATAACTTTCTTTTACTAATCAAAACTTAAGTACAAAAATAACTTTATAAATACGATACAAATACACATATAATTAAATTTGACAGTTACTGAAGTTGGTGCCAAGCCTGCTAAACTAATAGACTTTCTGTTGTCGAACATTAATTTGGCACCGACTTCAATAACTGTCAAATTTAATTATATGGGTATTTGTATAGTATTTTTATAAAGTTATTTTTGTACTTAAGTTTCGATCCGTAAGGGATAGTTATTTCATACTTTTCAGTGTTCTTTTTGAAGTCAGTTTAATTTTTTTTTTAAGTTTTTTTATTTCTCCCTTTTGAGTGACCTTGGCCTAAATAAATATCTAGAGCAGGTCTACAATTAGTTTATTTTCTAAATCTGGAGCGCAATGTGTTAACTTCCATCCAATTGAGCACAAACCGTGGGCTTTCACTATAAAAGATGCGAACAGATCGAACATGGGATATTATTGCCCATTATGGCCATTATCAATATCATCAATATAATATCATATCAATATCAATCAATTACAATTACACAGTTACAACAGTGTAAAGGTTGCATCATAATTACACCCCAGAAGTATTCTTACAATCCGAAGACGATAAGCACCAGCCGTATTCTCTGTCCGCCACAAGACTGACTCTACTGACAGAATTTATTATATCACAGCCAATTTATATCTTCTCCCTACTACCATTATACCATGTGGGGACAACGATATCAGTTAACAAATGACATACAAGAGAATCGTCAATATAAATGAATAAAGGTTATAACCAGGTCGCGTTATTTGGTGTATTTTTGAAACCAAAGCTTCAATACCAGTGAAATTTCAATGGGACAAATCTGGAAGTGTATCCTTTTAAACAAAAAAAGAATTTTCAAAATCGGTTCATAAATGACGGAGTTGTGAGGTAACAAACATAAAAAAAAACATGCAACCGAATTGAGAATTTCCTCCTTTTTCGGAAGTCGGTTGAAAACTAATTATTCCCAATTAAAAAAACCAAATTGATCTTTTTTGGAAAGCTACTTTCGTGTTTATAAGAGTTTCCTTAAGAAGTCTTAACGGAAAAGAAATGTAAACTCGTTATCATACTTATACTGATGAAAAATCATACATACATACAAATCTGCACGATATATCCCTAACGGGGTAGTCATAGAAGTCGGCGAGCCAAGTGTCGCGGTCCTTACATATCTCTTTCTCTTCCTCAAATCTCATCAGTCTCTTCACATATTTTCACTGATTTAAAATCATACTGTGAGATAATATGTATACAAAAATAATCTTTTTTGCACATTCATTCACTGGCTTTCGATGGTTGTATTTAATATATCTATTGTAAATTGATGTTGAAAAAATGGTACCAGAGTTTCTCGGTGGTTCTTCTCAATGTGCATATATTCTTTTCAAACCGAAGGTAGATTTAACGTTCAAAAACACTTTTTAATCAGGGTTACTTAAATAAATTGATTTGACTTTAAGTTCGGAAAGATTATAATTATTAATAATTAAAGATCAACAGTGATCGAAATCATGCTTGTGGTTATTATCAAAAGTATGGATATGACCTAAAACTAAATAACTAATTTTATACAATGGTTTTTAATTCATTCTTTAGTATTTAAATTTTGTTTATTTTTAAGAAAAATGTAGACTCCGAGAATCGTATTGTATTATTTACTTAATAGTAATAGTATTTCCTGTCGTTACTTTTTATAAGTGTAATACACTAATATATATTTTATAGAGAAAGATTTCGTACATAGGCATTAAAATCATGTTGAAACTACTTGAATTTTGAATAACTCAAGAAATACAAAGTCTTAGTTAAAATAGACAAGAAAACATATCGGAGGTCCAGGTCGTAAATGTAAATCTCACGTTCGGAATCTTATAATTTTTAAATTTAATTGTAAATATCGTATGAAAACTTATTTTGCGCAAATCAAACTGACATTGAAGTCAAAATAAACATACACAACATAGTTTTGCGCTGTAGTCATAACGGGGTATAACATAGTTTTGGGTTGTAGTCATAACGGGGTAGTCAGAGAGGACAGAGCTCCAAGCGTCGCGTTCCTTACATGTTTGTTTCGCTTCCTGAAATCTCATCATTCTCCTCATACTCTTTCGCCTAGGCCTAATCTAACAGTCTGGCTAATTGGTCTTCATAAGTCAGTCTTGGTGTTTCTTCTTTTTCTCTTCTTTCTTTTACCACTCGCTTTCGCTCTATACATTTTCTTTCATCACTCATTCTTTCTTTGTGCCCGAACCATCTAAGCATTCCTCTCTTAATTTTGACAATAACGCTGTCGTGCAACGCGATCATACTGCGTAACTCTTTATTGTTTATCCTGTCGTCAAGGGTATATTCATGTAAACATACACTCATACGTACGTATGTACATACATATCCACACGCTGTATCGCTTACAATGTAGTCAGAGAGGCCGGAGCGCCAAGCATCGCGGTCTTTACATGTCATACTTCGGTCGCCTCTTCGAATCTCATCATTTTCCCCACACATTTTTGCCTAGGCATGCAAGTGGTTTTGACATTTTGATCAGTTAACACCCAGAAAATTAGATCTTTGTAAGTCACTCTTGGTCTTCCTCGGCTTCTGCTACCATTCGCTATCGCTCTGTACATTACGCCAACTCTTAAATATTACACTAAGCACGAAAAATGACAGTTGATCTACTTAACAGATAATTTAACTGGTATACCATAAAACGCTTAATTTTATTATGTTCAATAAATTGCAAAATACTACAAATAGTATCATGTCTAATAAGAATATAATTTTAAGTTAAAAAGATTCACATACATAAACAAGCACTAACTTGTCTAGACGATTATTTCGTGTTTTTAACATTATGTCATTTAGTAGAACTAGTTCAGAGGTTTCGAATTCCTATCCACGAAAAAAAATAATTGTTCATAATTTGCCATAACCAATGTTTTTTGAAATCGAGTAGGTTTAGGTATTGCATATTTTATTTAAATATGCGTGTTATGTGTTCATTATTTATTACCATTTTATAGTGTTATTAACATGTAAAGTTCATAGGACTTTACTCTCATTTGGAAAAAAAAATGAGTACTTATTATTTTAGGTACAATAAAATCAAAATAATGAGCAGAAACATACAGTAAAATTGTTCTTACACGCAATAAGAAAGCGATGATATTCGGCCAAGCCGTTGAAATTAACAAAATCTTTATCATTTTAATTGAATAAACGCATGTGACCGTATTAATGAAAAGTACTACAATCAAATTTATTTTTTTAATTGAATTCGAAATAATATATAAACTTTGCGTAACGAAGTAGCAAGAACCGTTTCGCTTTGCACGACACACTAATCGAACCCGCAGTGATTTGCATGTCGATAACATTTCATGTTTTATATTCGGGTTAAAATTAAAAAAATAGCATTAAGTTCTTATAACATACATACGTTCGACGTCCTTGGAATTAAATATTATTAGAGGACATTGCTCTTTTAAACAAATATAACTATAATATATATAGTGCTTTCAAACGACGAAATAAATATTCTCAATGTTTGATATGCATACAGCTGTGGTTATTTATTCTGACTGTAATAATATTGGAAAGAGGATTAAAAACACAAAGTAACGACCTATTTGGCAGTAAGATGTATCATTACAGTCATAAGTTATTTCGTTTGTGAAGGAAGGCGAGTAGATAAGGCGGCGCAGTGCAGCAGCCCGCGGATCGCACTGCGTCGGCCAGAGCGGCGCCGGCCACTTGGCAGAGCTCTCGGTCAACGTCCCCTGCCTCCATAAAAGCCTCCACAAGCTTGAGCCAAAACAATTTCGCTAAATTTCTTGCCAATGCCCTAACACGCATGACTTTACGAGCCTTCCGTTCCTCTTTCTTCACGAGACTCGTTTATTTTTCGGCGACGCGCTCTCGGGATATTTTTATTGAAATTCAAGGCGCTTCGGTATTTATTTATCGCGTTATCAGATCAAATATTGCCTTCGCACCCCAGAGGTTATTGCCAAAGATGCCGGTTAGATGCCTTAAGTTATGCACCCAATTTAAATGAAGCGACTTTGCCTGAAATGTATGGTAGGTAACTATTAAGAATGTACAGTCACATGTATTATTTATACATCTTAACATATTTAATGATAATTGTAATTTTAATTGTAATAAATGTACTAAGTTCTCAATTTTTATGTCAACGCTAAGGACATAATAATAAAGAAATAATGGAGAAAAAAATTAAAAAACATAATTTATTTCACTGACTAAACAAAGTTCATTAGTCTTAAAATATAAATCCAAACATTAATTTGCTACCAAAAGAGTTCAACGTGTATTCGAGCTGCGAATTATTTAATACATAATATAAGTATTAAAACATCATGGAATGCACACGTCTGTCTGCGGAATGCCGCTACAACGATGTTGTTTTTAATCGAGAATTTAATTAAAGAGATAGTTAGCCACATAAATGTTAAAAGAAATGGTTTAAGAAACAAGTGTCTGGCGCCTATAACAGTTACGTTTCTTAAAAAAGAAACAAAGTGGATTGCAATTACAGGTCATTTAAAATATTGATATAATATTTGCCAGAATTTATGTTATTGAATGTAAAGAAGTAAAATTAGTTTACTTGAGATATTACCATAAATTGCGCACATCGGCAGTTTTATTAGATCAATGTATTTGTTAATTTTATAACAATAACTCTTTTATTTCTTCTCTGTACACCTAAAACATTTCTACCACGTTGTAATGTCGCAGGTTCACATCGGCTCAATTTGTTTCCGCCTTTATACAAATGGGGATATAATGAAGGTATCAATCATTGATTCATTTGATTGGTCGTCATAAATCAAATTTACGATATGTGCATTTATGTAAATATTTTACTGTCTATGCCTTTTCATTTGAATGATCTAATCTATTTCAACTTTCGAAGAATTTCAGGGCCGTGTAGTTATGGAGATTTATTAGGTATTTCATTTTTCGGTTTCAATATTATTGAATGCTTTCGATAATGACTCATCGAGTTGTTATTTACGAATAGCTTTATTTACAAAGGCACTTCAATGAATTTTTAATGTGTATCTTGAAAAAAAAATGAAGTCATAATTGTTATTAATGTAAGTATGTACATACATTCAATTAAATTGTTATTATTTGGCTCTCTTTGTTACTCTCTCATTGTTATTTCAAGTAAATAATTTTTAAATGTTTTACGTCTAATAAATTGTAGTAATAATAGATAGTAAATCATGTACTACGATAAAGAAAATCGTCCAAGTGTTATCAAGACGTTAATCTAAAAATAAGAACAAAACAAATTTTATCAAAATATAAATTTATTATCACATTTCATAAATACGTACTGTCTAAATAAAATATCTAAGCGCTTACGTCTAAATAAATTAAAGTATTTCTAAACTGATAAAACATCCCAAAGGAACATCTCTAATTTTTACAATTTGTACTTTTGGAATCAAAATTTTTAATTACGTAAATAAGGCACGATTAGTTACGGTCGAACAATGTCCATTATAACAGAAAAATAAAATCGGGCAAAACCAATTTGAAATGTCATAAACGTGAAGAACGATATTTCAATCGTGACTTATATGAAGAGGCTGGTCGTTAAATAAATCGTAGGCTAAATACCATATTAGCTTAACAGTCAAATAGTATCGCCTAGGTATTTATTTCAAAATACTGATTCATATGAGGGTACCGGGGTTTTGCATTTTGGTCTTAGGATTGATTTTCTAAACCCTCTCGTATTTCCATTTTCCGGAGTATTTGGTTTCCAGTCGCTCTACTTTTGGGCGGAAGCCATTCTCGTCAGCAGTGTATGTAACTCTGTACATGAACCCGTCAGGTCCGATGTATTCGTAAAAACCAGCAGATGCAATACCTTCGTCGACAGTGTTGGGATTCTTCAAAATGGCTTTCTCTTCAGCACGAATTTTGTTTTCAGTCTCGAAGCTGTAATAAATAGAAATATATTGTTACTAGTTTTGCTCAATGTTATGGATGTTTTAGAAAGTTGACATAGTTTGCTATTTTGGATTTCTATTATTCGTCATATTTGTACATTGAATCTAATCTTGTAATACGTTGAACATTTTTCCTGTGGTTAACCTTTACAAATATTTATTTAAGTTCCACATCCGGACGGAAATCCTATCAAACGTTAAACCCACTAAATTGCAATTAAAGCGTACCGGTTACACTACTTATGATAAATTTCTTAGTAGGTACACGTCATGATACATTATAAATGTGTAATAAGCCGCAATTTAATGTCAATTTGGTTGTCGTAAATGAATATAAATAGTTTTGAACTCTGACCAAAGTGCGCAAGCGCCGATTTTTGTAGTCGGTCAAGGCCGGAAATGTTTTGTGCCAGAGGATTGATCTCTTTTAATATTATGCCGTAATCAAGGACAATAATTCAACATCAAAAGCGCTTATTAAGTTATTTTTATCATCATAACGCATATTGTTAAACTATAAATAAAGGGTTAGTCTAAATTATATTATTTTCTTAATAACCAGTCTTTAAAATTCTGAGCATGATAAGTTACCGTAGTCAATAAATCTTCCCCTGTGAAGACTTCTATTATGTAAATGTAATAAGCTTGACATTCAAATGAAGCAAGGCTAAATTTTGTTTAGGCGTCAAAAAATCAATAAATTCGCTGACGACTTGCCAAGTATGTTAATCATATTTGGTTAGACACTTTAAGAAGAAATATATCAGTTTTAATTCACGTCCCGCCTGACCAAATAATTCGTAAAGATAATATTGTATTGTGTTCATTAATTACTTTATTGGAATACATTAGTTTACTCGTCTACAATACCACCATAATCTTTTTTACATGATAATGTTACGTATACTTTATTACTTTTACTTACTCAAAATCATATTTATCTTCGTCATAGTTGTGTTTCTGTCTAATGATTTTGATGCCGTTATTTTTGTAATAGCCTTCCTTGTAGAAGGGGTTGTCTTCTGGTGGCGGCACACGTACTAATCTGTACTGGTTGGCTTCAGGGATGTAGGGCTCGTAGTCATGTAAGTATGGGTTGTCGATATGGATGTAGGGGTTCGGGACGTGGATGTATTTACCCTCGTCTGTTGGAATGTACCTGGAAAAAGTAAAATTAATCATTAGTAGATTTTTTAAAGTGAAACTATGTACATTGGCGATCAATTTTAAGGGTGAATTTTAGAAGCAAGCTTTTCAGGAATCCATTAACGTGGTTGAGTTTGTTAGCTTTTGTGACTCTACCTCTAAGTTCGTAAAAGACAAAAATTTTGTAAGGTTCAAAATTGGAAACAATAGTAGTTCACAGAATTCAAAGATTTAGTTGATTGGAATGTAAAGTCGCTGATGACATTTACTTACTTGCCAGTGTCTCCGTAACTATATGGATGCCATCTACCGTCCCCATCTGTGGCATCCACTACTGCGATGATGCAAACTGCAATTACGTACTGTAAACAGAAAAACAAATTAAATTATTTATCATGTTACCGATATAAAACCCTCTATAGACAGTTAAATAGGTGAAAGGTTTTATTTCCAATTATTTTTTTCTAAATGTACCGATTAATTATGGAGACAAATAATTAATAAATGTTGCGATTTCGAGTTGATGAATAAGAAGAATAGTTACCGCAAGAGAATACATCCTTATGGCACTGACTTAAATTTTTGCAAAAAAAAACACTTTCGAATGTTACAATTCGTCAAAGTTCACTTGTTCACTGCAACCGTCCTCGCAATCACTATGCGGAAATTAATTCACGGTCGTGCTCTTCTCCGTATGTGCACTCCTTAGAGAATTTCAAATCGTTATGTTGATTTCGAAATCGACGCTTCGCTTTTATACATTTGCAACATCAACTCATCTCTTCTGCAGGATTACAAACACATACGTAGGTCGCGTGTGCGTCACACGTCAACGTTCACACACACCTTCCGAGTATTTTTTTATCATCTTTGCATACCACCGTTGATCAGAGTTACTTTATTGGGGTATTCGTGTCATACAAAAATTACCTTCGCAAATGGTGCCTCATAAAACATTTTTCCAACTAATCGCAGGAATACGCGAAAATTTCGTCTGCCAAATAGCATTAGTGGTCAGAATTATGACGGTTATAGATCAACGTTTCAGTATCGCTTATTTTATTAAAGCGAATGGTTGGGAAAAGGGAATTTATTTCGTGATTCACCTCTGAATGGGCGAATTTTTTGGATGGTATCGTATAACGCTACCTTATTTGGTGAAGTGGTCCGTTGTAATAATGCGAATAAAAATATATCTTTTTTTAAATGTTTACTTCGAATTGGTTTTCTTTTACATTTCATTGTTTCTTTTTAAAACATTCAATGAATCATACCTATCCGTATTTCAAAAAGCCAAACAAAAAGAAAATATGTAATATCTATTTAACAAATGATGTATAGCAAAATGTTTCTAATGGACAGTAGCCAATTGATATCAAGGGTAAATACTCTTTTTATAACTTGAAGAATCTATTACTTATTACAATTAAATAAAAAAAATATACTTCCATGCTGGTCTAGAATAGAATAGAAACATGGAATGTATACGTTATGTAGACTGTGCCAGCTGCTTGTTTTCCCGCGAAGATCGTAGAAGTCGGTCAAGATATAGGGTTTACAAGGAATTGTATATACGATGAGCTAGCAATTTACTAGATCCACGTGCTACATCTTAGGCTCTACTGCTACTTATCAGGCGCAATAGGAGTCAAACGTGGTCCTAGTTACAGATAAATAAATAAATAAATCCAATAAATCATTATTGAGTTGCACTTTGAAATATAATATAACCTACTGTAAGTGGTGTAAAGATGTAATTTTATTGCGTATTGCTCTGTCCATGACAAATAGAAAAGGCATGACGTTATATGTGTATGTATGTTTCGTTTCCATGTTTTTCTATTCCTTTTTACAAATTACATTTTAAGCGAACTCGAATTTATTTAGGATAAAAGTAAATGTGGCTGCTCTCACTGCATTCCAAGACTCGCCTTGTTTCGAAAAAGTTTACTTGATTAATTAGTATTTAGCATAAACAAGAGAGTGAGTTCATATGTCTCGTATTCTTAACGATCTGGTTTGTCCAAACAAAATATTTTTGCAAGATCTATGTATAAGTCAATCGTTACAATATTACGACGCGCTTCAAAATAAAGAATAATGTAATTTCACCGTTAAAGTCATTAACTTTATACATAGGAGTATAAGTCAACAGTAACATAATAAATATGTAACGTAAAATAAAAAAAAATCTCACTATGCGTAACATTAAAATAAGTACACAACACACATATATGTATATGTCTTTTCTAAATTGGAAGCTATGACAATTCTATTTGATTACCAAAGGTTAAACCGTGATCCTAATACATTTTTCAAACGTTTCATTTCATTCATATTAGTCATCAGAATTTTAATGCGTGCACGATCTGCAAGTTATCATCAGAATTTAGCCTGCCGGGTTAGTCCAACTATTTAACTATTAAACATTTTGGTAGAAGACACAGTTCTGTTTATAATTAAAAATTCCATGTTCTGTGTCAGCCATACTCAACCTGCAGCCCGCAGACAGCATGCAACCTAGTCATCTTTACACACTATTGGCATTCAATTTTCAATAGTGCTTGGCAAAAATATCTAGGGAAAAGTGTGGGCGAGACGGGTACAATCATTTTATAACGATGCCTCAGATTCATTAGTTACTAGGGTAAACGATGCAACGAAATTATTTCGTGAATTTTATAAATGCAAAATATACTGTGTATAGAAGAAACCGGCTTACTGTTTTCCACCTCAATGACATTTTATGAATAGTATATAGTAATCATAAGCTTGATCTAGAGAATATTGATGAAAGTGTTCACATTTTCAAGGAACTCATTAATCTTTCCTTAATAAACAACACCTAAATAAACCTATTTATGCTTTTTTTAATTTTAATCATATAGTGGCCCACTTGAAAGAGTTAAGTCAAGTTTGTGGCCCGAAAAAAAAGTTGTGTATAACTGTTATAAGTACTTCATTTCAGACTAAATCATATTAAAGCAGCTACAAATCCGCACCGAGTAAAGTACAATAACTGCGTATTAAACATTATTGTCGCCAAAAATCCATTATAACACCTCATAACTGCTTTATTATTCTGAACAAAATCATTAATTCTAATGTGTCTATTTTGCGTCCGGCTCATAATAATAATGTGATACAAATATTGACGTTTTTTTCGACGAAATAGACTCTCTGTTTATTTGTCACACAGGTGATTAGCGATTCTGCTGAATACTTGGGAATTTTTCAACGAATGTGAGATGACTTAGAGGATATATTTTGTTTACACCGGCGCCACTGTACGTCCGTTTACTGGTGTAAAGCAATAAACAACGGACATTAGTATATTATGAAAATACCTATTGGTGGACCATTATGTTAATTGTATTACTCACTGCGTATCATAGAATTCTACGCGAAGACTTTACCTATGAACTCTTGTAATAAAGGGAAAAAAGTGAATTCATTATTATAACAGGAAAAGCGAATTAATAGTGTGATAAAGAGAATCAGTATTTTTCTACTGAAATTTTTAATTGAAACTAAATAATGTAGGCCATAGCGTCTTTAGAAACTAAGTTTTACTTTATCGATGTAACAAAACAACATAAATATTACATGTGCAGTTGAGTAGTAACTAGTATTTTGAGTTATTATTATTGCCAAGAATCGGAATCAGTAGAACTATTTTATGTACTCGCTACTAAATGTTGATGTATAGACATATAGATATTATATTACAAAAATTCCGGATTCCCGGAATTAAAGTCAATAAATTATTTTTATGATTTCATAGATATATAGTATGTATAGCGTCTTGTAGATATATATAATTTAATTAAAAAACCTTAGACTAAACAGCATTCATTTACCTATACACTTTTCAAGAACATATTAATAATGATTTTTCGAGCATTATATAAATATTATATGTAACATCAGATCACGGAAACATGAGATTCGGTCGGGACTCAAGAGGCGTATCCATGTTATGGAAGACGCGCTGCAAACTTGCATAAAACAGCTCTACCTATTCCAATCCATGCTTATTATTAACTTTTACAGATTGCATTTTATTCTTTTTTAAACTAAATTCGTCGGAATCATTTTTTTTATTTTCATTGATTTCTCCACCAGGTCTGCACCATTAATGATTCTTTTTTATTTAAAAAAGTATGTGCCTAACGCGGTTTCATAGAACAATTAAAAATGGATGATGGAGGATTAAACAAAAGATAAACTCAACTTCTCATTGTAATGATCCTTTTATTTAATGTTACTTTCCAGAATTGGAAAAAAGTTAGTTGTAGATCTATCTTAGATATTCATGTTGGACAAAGCTACTCTTATGAAAAATAAAACAATAAGCATTATCAGAAATATTACTATCTTAGCATTTTTGTATAGTTTCCTTTATTCGTGCAAACTTGTCATGCCCATTTCTGGCATGAATTTGTTTATCCTATACATATTTTCTGCACATATTTTCTGCACATTTCTAGTTGTATAATCAAATTCAAAGCAATTATTAGTCATTTATTAAAAATATTAAAAAATAAGAGGTCAAATGGCCGGTGTGTTGACGAAAATGTCAAAAGCATTCGCTAGCCTAGTCCAAAGTGTGTAAGAAGAATTATGAGAATTAAGAAAGCGAAAGATGTAAGGACCGCGATACTTGGCGCTCCGTCCTCTCTAACTACCCCGTTAGGGATGCAGTGTGAGGATATGTACGTATGTATTGTCTTAAAAAATTCTATAATACTTCCATTTTTACCTTGTGTGTACATTAAGGAAATGTCTTTACATAAATGGTAATAAATAAAAGTTCCTAAAGTATACTGTTGATTTAATGATCAATAAAAAGGAATCAAAAGCACGTCCTACGGTTGAACACCCAGTACAATTACGTGAAGCCTGTACATTATGTACGTGAGTATATCTTATCCAAAATCAGTGGCTAGCAGGAGACCATAAAAATAAAGCCAAGCACTTTAGTGGCAAAAAAGGGCGAGGCCAGAATGAATAAACTGTTTTTTGAACAAAAGAACACCGGACGACAGCAAAACCTTTACAAGTGCTGCCACTTATCGACGCACTTACATTTAGGAGCTTAAAGCACTGTTGACTTTATTATTACTTTATCGTCTTATAAAATAAACAAGAAAGGTACGCCCACGCAGTACAAAAAATGATGCCAAAAATTTTTAATTCTCGAATCATGTATAAACTTATATGGCTATATCGTAAACTCAGCGTCTTGGTTCGACCTGGTCTTACATTAACAATGTATCGTTAAAAAGCTCCAAAAGCTTCGAGTGTCATAAAAGAATTTAGTTTTTAATTTAATTTATACAAACCAGAAATACCTTAAAAAGGTAAGAGAAAGATTTACGCCTATTTTCGATTTATTTCAGTACATTAATACGCTTGGGTCCAATTAACATTAGAAAATATGATTTAGTCGAATGATATAGTTCTAATTGAGAATTTAAAAACAGTATATATAGATATATTGTGACATGTATAATAAGACTACACACAATGTCGCCACTATTTTAAATGTAATATTCTTATTATTCCTTAATTTCACATACAGTATGGAACTGAACAGCTTACGATAATACCCAATGTTGCCGGTATTTTTTATTGTTTTTTTTGTTGTATACATATTTATACTTGAACAACCGCACCAAACATCATGTTGTTCACTTTATCCAAGAATGAGTGGGCAAGCGAATAAATTATTTTTTCAGGTGTATTTTAATAGGAAATTAGTGCTGGAATTTTGATTGTTAGGAAGAAAAGTCTTAAAAACCTAATAGTTCAACATGTTTTTTTTTTAATTTTATATAAGAGGGAGCAAACGAGCAAGCGAGTCACTTGGTGGAAAGTGATTACCGCCGCCCATGGACACCCGCTACGTCCGGGCAATCACAGGTGCGTTGCCGCCTTTAGGGAAAAAGGTGAAGGAGGAGAAGGGGGGGGGCACAGGTACTCTCACTCACCAAACGAAACACAACAGCAATAGATGCTGTTATTTCACGCCGAAATTCTGTGAGAGGATGGTATTTCACCGGCGAGCCGGTCCAATTTGCTGCAATGCAGCATGGCTCTACCACACAGGAAAGGTTTTGTATTTGAATCTCAATACTAAAAATGTGTGCGACTATTATATATTTATTTTTTAAATGAACCCTGTATAAAAAAAAGTATAAAAAAAATTGTTTTAAGGAAAATCTTGTTATAAGTTCAAGAAATTTCGTAGCGAAAATATTCACCCATTCCATAAAAACGACGACAGTATTCATATACCTATATGTACCTATGTACCTATATGAAATCACTTGACAAATAGATTTCTTTTTAAATATTTTATTTCAATTGTCTAGTTATTGCAATCACAATTGTGCTTAGTCCTTGATGTAACAATATCATTTATTACTAACAATGCGTGAAGTGAATGATGAAATTGGAAGAGACGAAAGAAAGAAGGACCGCGAAGTTGGCGCTCCCTCCTCTCTGACTACCCCGTAAGGGATGCAGCGCGAAGTTATTAGTATGTATTATTACTGTTATGTAATGTTTGTAAAGTATTAGCTGTAACTTTTCCATTTAATATCTAATCAAATTAAATAAAAAATAAATAAGCAGGAAAATTTCATTGTTATTATTAATTCGAATAATTAAATTAGCCATAACATGCTCGATATATTTAGATAAAATAAAGTTTTTCTAAAAATCGATATGTAAATAATGAGTATAAGTGAGCAAAGAAAAAAGCATAGATATATTTATAATAATTATGTTTACATTACAACATAATATAACCGTAAAGAAAAAGGTTTGTTGTAACTATATTAGTAAAAATCGTTATCAGGAATTAATTACATTATCGCATAGTTTAAAACTCATAAAACCGTGTAACTTGATAGTGCGACCGTTACTTTGTGCCATTACTTTTCAATGACACCGCATTCAATGAAAGGGGTTAAACATTTATTTTTAGAAATTGCAACATTAACTGCATTTGTTAAAATGTGGTCTTGAAATGCTCAAATGATATATTAAAAGTTGCTTGAAATATATCTATAAAACATAGCAGTCACATTGTGTGTTTGTCTGTGTATTCACATATAAGTTTTAACTTCTGTTAAATAAGCAATACATTTTTCACCGTCATTTCACCATCAAGATCTTTAACTAGAAAACTTGATATTATTTATAACGCATCCATATTTAGTCAATAAAAATAGAGAAATATTGACTTAATAAATTCGACTCCATTAAAAATTGAGTGGGCCACTAATTTGGTAAGTTTATATTATATTTTATAAGAAAGTAAATCGTAACATTATTGGTTGATTAACGTTATTAAATTGGAAAATGCGTTCCACTTGCGCCACGCTATTTAAAAAAAACGTTGTTAAAAAACACTTGTTCGCAGGTTTGAGAAAAAAATGTGTGTGTCAGCTCCGACGCACGACTAAAGTTTACTCCTTAAGAACGATTGTCTAAATAGACACAAAAAAAAAGCTTAATATAATAATATTATCTAATAATTAATAATAATTGGTAACACTTCAAAAATTATTCATAAAATGAATTATAATAACCTTGAAGAAGTTATTGGTATTCAAAAAAATTTATTTTAGGTTAGGTTCTCAATAGTCTATATGGCGTGGAATGCGCTTTATAAATCATGTTAAATTAAATATCTAATTATATGTATATCTACGTGAAGCCTGTACATTATGTACGTAAGTATATCTTATCCAAAATCAGTGGCTAGCAGGAGACCTTAAAAATAAAGCCAAGCACTTTAGTGACAAAAAAGTTCATATACATTCATATGAACTTCATTAATAATTAAATATTTAAAAATTAATTTTAGGTTAGGTTCAAAAACAGTCTATATGGCGTGGAATGCGCTTTATAAATTATATTAAATTAAATGTCTAATTATATGTATAGTTCATATATGTTCAAATGAACTTCATTATTAATTAAATATTTAATAAATACAAATCACACATGTTCAAACACATAATGCATGAATTATAACGTACCTAGCACCCACGTGTGTATGAGATGTTACGGGACTATTATTTACACCACTTTCTGCCATAGTTTATATAATTTTCACTTCACTTTAGAGAAATATAATGATAAGTATTAAAACTTCACAATGATAATATCAATTAGTAAAAGGTGCGCACAATAGGTTGCGCACAAAAAACGTAACGCTGTCATTCGATGAATAAATTTTACTCCTCATATTTTTTTCATACCAGGGGCCTTATATGAAAATCGATTCTTAAGGAGTAAACTCCAAAAATTGAATGCGACGCTCTTTGTTTTCCCGCGTAAGTCATAAAAGTCGAATAAGGGTAGGGTCTATATTATGAACTTCAACAACAACAACATTGACAACAAGCTAACAACCTGTTAATTCAATACAGGATTCTATTTTCTCATCTGTAAGCTTTATTGCTAAAAGTAGCATTGAGTGATTTTGTCGTGCATTGATTCTCTGCTCAGTCCGAATAAGAAATGATGTTATTTTATGGATGTACGTATATATGCAAGAAATATCCATACGTCATTTATATTATTAAAGGAATCCCTGACGAATAGCAGCTGAAGAAAATTAAAAATCCACAGGCACAAAAAAAAACAAAAAGAATAGATTAGGCCAAACCAAAGATTAGGTGTTCTATTAGGTGATAAAAATTGAAAGAATGCCTACTTCCATTCTCAATTCAATTAGCATATATCTAAACATGTCTATGTTCAAAAATCGAAACAGGCTTTCTAACCGAAAGATTGTCACGGCTTTGGGGCAATTTTTTGGTCAGGATACTAAGTTGTTGATGTAAAGGCCCAGCGTCTACAGCTTTCGGCTAGTCAGGGTTAAACAAAGGCATAAACAGATCGTGCCCACAAAATGAAAGTAACTTAATCTAAAAAATTGTGAGTTTATAAACTACAATTCATTTCAGTCCGATTTTCCAAAAGATAAATAAAATGTTTGTATATAAATTTACTTAGACATGTTCAATTACATAAAAAAGGTTTTGAAAAACCTAAATAATTTTCATTTACAAAAAGTTATTTTGCAATAAATATACATACATTCTTATCTTCACGCTGTATCCCCAAATATAAACATTGCCCTAATTTCTAACACCCATTGTATCTAAAAAAAAATCGGACGGATTATTTATCTTATTAGCAACATAAAAATAGATTGAAATAGATTTTAATTGTAGTGTGTATCTAAATTCCTAAAAGGGTAAACATTTGTCTAACGTAACTTTCGTAAACAAAATTATAAAGTCTAGAATTTGGCGAGTTCGTTACGTGGGTGCGAAATATTCGAAACGTGAATAATATCGTATTTTTTTGTAGATTTTGTAATGGTATGGGAGGAAATCAAAATGCGTTATAAGTAATACTACTATACACTAATTTTGTTATTCTAAATATCTTATGAAACGTGTGATTTTTTATCGGTACAGTAAAAATTTAAAAAAATTTAAATACCTACGGAAATTTTTATACGCTGATACGCATACATTTCATTAGTACTTACGTAGATTGTGTTTTAAAATTTTTTTTTTTTAATTTCCCGTGTTAAAGTGTTCAATTATTAAAAGTAACCTTATCTCTGTAATGTATTCTTCTTTGATTTACATTTTAAAAACAAGTGGATGTTTTTGTAAGTTTTAAAATTAATATGTCATATAGTGTGAAATAAGTATCAGAACTGACTAGGCCTTATCTAAAATCTAATAAACTACATCATAAAAATTGAAATAAACGTGTTGTAACGGAATCTAAATTTTGTCTTGTTCTCGTAATTCTAAATTTGGTTTTAAAGTGGCTAAATTTATTAAACTTGTTATATAATGCTTTGATAGTGCGTAAACCTAGATGACATTAAAATAATGAGTAGGTACCATGTTTTTCTGATTAAACTGACGGAACAGCAAAGTATCATTTTACTAATGCTAATTAGTTGGTTTAATATTATTATAATCGACCAATTACCGGTGATAAAATTATACCATGACTGACTAAACTACTAGTATGATCTGCTACAACTGGTAGAATGATACTGTGCTGTTTTGTCTGCAAGTACTAATAATTGAATCACGTGTGCTAGATAATTTTTCTTCTCACATCTTCTTTTCCAATCAGTCTGCGTTTAATAACAAGTTTAAATTGCTTTTCCTTTAATTGAATAATTTCTTTAGGAATTTTATTATAAAAATGAACACAGTTGCCCAAAAATAACCTACTTGACTTTTGTAATTTCAATTTAGCAGTAACTAGCTAATCACGACCACGAGTTAACCATTACCATTAATAACACCTTTCCTTTGAAATAGATCTATATTTTTTCTAGTGTATCATAAATGTATAACGAGAGTAAGGTGAGTACATCAATGTCTTTAAAAGAGTCTCTCAGCGACTCTCGTGCATGTATACTGTAGATGGTATTGTCCTCTTTTGTAAAATAAAGATAAAGTTCATATGCGCCGCTGATCCCCACAATAGTAGGCAATAAGACGTAAGGCTATGGAAATATGCGAAGTACACCAGCCTAGTCGTGGCCACATCTGTCAACTGTCTAATGCATCTAATAGCATATATTGGCGAACTGAGCTTATTAGCCAAAACGCCGGTATGGTCCGCCCACTGTAACTTACTACATACATACATATATACATACATATCCTCATGCTGTATCCCTAACGGGGTAGTCAGAGAGGACGGAGCGCCAAGCGTCGTGGTTCTTACATACTTCTTTCGCTTCCTCAAATCTCATCATTCTCCTCACAAATTTTCGCCTAGGTATGCGAGAGCTTTTGACATTTCCGTCTGCTAACACTCTGGCTATTTGATCTTCAGAAGCCTTGGTCTTTCTTGCCTTCTTTTACCACTCACTTTCGCTCTGTATATTTTCTTCGTCAGTCTTTCATCACTCATTCTTTCTATGTGCCCGAACCATCTAAGCATTCCTTTCTTCTTTTTTACAATAACACTGTCGTGCGACCCTATCATACTGCGTATCTCCTCATTGCATATTCTGTCCGCAAGGGTGACACCGCACATCTTTCTAAGAGATCGCATTTCTACAGCATTTATCATACTTTCACTCGATTTCGGGTATATCCAGGCCTCACTACCGTACAATAAAGTTGGCACCAACACCGCATTGTGGATGGCCATTTTGGCAGTGTTAGATATATTCACACTATCTGCTAATGCGGACAGAGCACCATTCACTTTATTGCCAGCTGCTACCCGTCTCTCCACATCCAAATCACATCTTCCATCCCTCGAAAACGCACTCCCCAGATACACAATTTCATTCACTTGTTCTAGACATTTTCCATTTACCCAAATATCACATTTCGTTTGTACCTCTTCCCTTTCAAACACCAGAACCTTAGTTTTGTTCACATTCGTATTCAATCCTTTTACTTCACATTCTTCTTTCATGCACGTGACCAGTGTCTGCAACTCGGCTTACTAACTACTGTTAAACAAAGAAAAGTAGTTGATTTCGCTAGTTCTAATTGTTTCCCACCCAGTTCTAATTTATTATGGATTCTGCGTATATTAAATAGGGAAAGCTTGACACAATTGGGTTTTTATGCATTCATTACTAGCAGTGAACCATCTCGAGACATCTGCTAAGGTCCCATTATGTCCGCTAATATGTCTTTTCTATTTACTTTAAACAATAGTGATGTGTCATCAGCAAATAATATTGCATCACATAGGACTTTAAGCATGGTCACGGATTTTCGATCATTTTTTAATTCTAATGGCACACTCCCTAGGTATACTACTCTGTCAAAAAAGTACCGGGAAAACATCAATAATACACAAAATGTTAGTTATCCATCCAAATTTATTTTATCACCTTCAAAGTTTGCTCTTTCAGAAACGATACACTTACGCCAACAAATAATACAATCATCAAAACATTTTTAAACGCTTTTTCCGGAGTTGAGTTCAGTTCTTGACGCGAATTCTCCTTTACATCTTCTACCGAATGGAAACGGGTGCCACGAAAAGTATTTTAGTTTAGGAAAAAGAAAGAAGTCGGCTGGAGCCATATCTGGTGAATAAGGTGGTGACTCGATGGTCGTTTTTGAGTTTTTGGTAAAAAATTCGTTCACAATGATGGCCTTGTGCGAAGACGCATTGTCGTGTTGCAAAATCCAAGAATTTTCTTTCCACAAATCTGGCCTTTTTCGTCGATATTACTCTGATGACTTTGACTTTTGATCGACTTTGGCGTGGTTTTTTCGGTTTCGGTTCAGTTGGAAGGCGCCACTTCGAAGCTTGTTGACTAGTTTGCATGTCAAACTCGTAAACCCACGTCTCGTCACCAGTAACAATGCGTTTCATGAATGACTCTTATGTAATTGAGTTTTTGGAGAAAATTCAGGTCTTTTGGGACTAGCCGAGCGGCAACATTTTTCATATCCAAGTGATTATTTAAAATGGTACGGATCGACTCGCGAGACACAGAAAGTTCTGCGGCTATCTCTCTCAAACTTGAATGAGCATTTTCAGTCACTATTTCCTTCACTTTTGCGATGTTAACTTCAGTTGCAGACATTGATGGCCTACCGGAGCGAGGCAAATCTTCCATCACATCTCGACCGCTTTTGAACTCTTTGTACCACTCACAAGCAAGTGTTTTTGATAAATTCGATTCACCGTAAGCCTTCTGTAACATTTTCAGTGACTCCGAACACGAAATTCCATGGCGATGCAAAATTTAAGACAAACTCTCTGTTCGATGTTTTTGTCGATTATGAAATTCGCAATACACACTAGATATGATATAACTCCGCGCCAAAATGGAAAACAGTTTTGCCAATCTAACAACAACAAAAAAAAACAAAAAATTGAATTTGGAACCATAAAGAAATCATCCATTCCCGATACTTTTTTGACTGAATGTATGTAATCTCGTAGGTACCTTCTAAGTTACTTATCACATTTTGACAAATTAAATGCCGTTAGCTTCGTCCTTGCTTCTTCTTAGGAGTTCCGCGTGGCATAAGCTACATATTGTCTTATAGACTTCAAAACTCCAGACAGCCTGTCTCGTACTACAGTAAACGAGGGAATTAAAATTAGAAAAAGTGTAGTTGCGTCGGTGGTGTTTTTAAAGAAATGGTGGCAGATCAGCTTATCTGATAATAAATGTGTCGTATGTACAGATGAGTCAGCTTATCTGATTTGCCACACCGTTGCTGTACGAGACATATAGCATCTGGAGTTATTTTAATGTTTATTCCAATTCAAGCCTTTCCTTATCTTTCTTTGCAAACCCAGAAAACTAAATAAAAATGATGAATATAATCCATATCCATTCAAAGGTAAACGTTCATTGTTTTAGTAGGTACATATATCATCTACCATCGCCTACTTTCTACTAAAAAGTATTAAATAAATAAGTTTAAAGAACAACGATAAAACCCGACTACAAAGAATCAAGAAACTAGTTTAAAGAGCCTTATTCATATCATTTACTACCATCCAATAAAAACTGAAATGATGATAGTAGATGATACTTTATAAATTTGAAGAAATTAAAATTATTGAAATTACTTCTTACAACCGAAGGCCCAACTGCGATGAGCATTGCTTGTAGCTATAACAACTGCTCGCCGCAATGTATCAGGTCTGGACGCATACATATATATCCTCACGCTGTATCCCTAACGGGGAAGTCAGAGAGACCGCGGCGCCAAGTATCATGGTCCTTACATACTGGATAGTAGTAAAGGATTTAAAACGATATAAGGCTCTCAAATTTGTTTTATGTTTTTTCATAGTCGGGTTTCAGTTTTTTAATACATTTTAATACCATGCGAAGAACATGAATTTGATATTCGAGATTACGTAAATTTCTACAGAGTTCAGATTTTATTCAAGTATCCAAGCGCCAAGCGTCCCGGACCTTGCATACTTCTTTCGCCTCCTTAGATCTCATCATTTTCGTTTCATCCTCCTCCTCAATTACTTAATTTTATCTATTTAGATTTCCGTGATAACGATAATTAATTTATTAAAATAATAACATAGTTTTAATTTGAATATAACTTATTTTCGTCTAACTTTCTTCATTTTGTACGTTTGTAAAATGTTAATGCGATTATAAAAGTCCGGAAGAAATTTCATTTCTGAGTTCGTGAGATCGCAAAAAAAATCATAGTTTTGCTTTCGTTCTATTGAAGCGACACCGTCCATATCATAAATTTGAATTTCAAATATTTACAACTTCACGTTATCAATAATAAATTCTATGATTGCCACTATAAATCAATTAAGAACTTTCCGCGTTATGTCCTTCTATGACCTCTTGTACTGTTGAGTACGATTCCTATCTCCTAAAAGACTACTTGCCTACATAATTTTATTTAATTTTCAACCGACTTCGTAAAAAAGGAGGAGGTTCTCAATTCGGTTGCATTTCTTTTTTTTTATGTTTGTTACCTCATAACTTCGTCATTTATGATCCGATTTGGAAAATTATTTTTTTGTTTGAAAGGATACACTTCCAGATTGGTCCCATTGAAATTTCATTGATTTTGAAGCTTTGGTTTTAAAGATACAGCAAATAACGCAACCTAGTTATAACCTTTATTCGTTTATATTGATGATTCTCTTGTATGTCATTTGGTAACTATCGTTGTCCCCACATAGTATAATGGTAGAAGGGAGAAGATGTAAATTGCCTGTGATATAATAAATTCAGTCAGTAGAGTCAGTCTTGTGGCGGACAGAGAATACGGCTGGTGCTTGTCGTCTTCGAATTGTAAGAATACTTCTAGGGTGTAATTATGATGCAACCTTTACACTATTTTTTATAACTGATTGATATTGATATGATATTGATGATATTGATAATGGCCATAATGGGCAATAAGATCTGTTCGCATCTTTTATTGTGAAAGCCCGCGGTTTATACTGATCAATAGAATGGAAGTTAACACATCTTAGAAAACAAACTAATTGTAGACTTGCCCTAGATATTTATTTAAACCAAGGTCACTCAAAAGGGCAAAATACAATTTTTTTATTAAAAAGATTAAACCGACTTCAAAAAAGAACACTGACTAACTATCTTTTACTAATCAAAACTTAAGTACAAAAATAACTTTATAAATACGATACAAATACCCATATAATTAAATTTAACAGTTATTGAAGTCGGTGCCAAATCAATGTTCGACAACAGAAAGTCTATGAGTTTAGTAGGTTTGGCACCGACTTCAGTAACTGTCAAATTTAGTTATATGGGTATTTGTATCGTATTTATAAAGTTATTTTTGTACTTAAATTTTGATTAGTAAAGGATAGTTATTTTATACTTTTCAGTGTTCTTTTTTGAAGTCGGTTTAATTTTACTAATAAAAATTTTTTTAATGAGTGTACTTTAATTTTGTTTTCACATATGTAGGTACCTATTTTTTTTATGTAGATACATAAACACGAAAGAAATAACATTAATACTTAATAAAGTTAACATGTTTTTTGTACACGTAATTATTATGTACACGTAATGATGAATTATCACACCTAATTCTTTTAAAGTAAGTTTCACAAAATGTACAGAATAATATTATGTTCTTCTGTAATACGAGTACCTACATTTGAATTTTTGTGTTTGTGATGTATATTAAAATCAAGTAATAATTTAATCGAAGTATTACGCGTTTGAATAGTACCGCGCGAACATTTCCAAAAACATATTGAACGTTTACTAGTCGTAAAAATAACAGTATTTGCTATTTTGTTTCTTGTTTATTTAATTGAAGCAAATATTGAGGAAAGCTTTCGGTAACAATATGTTTAACTTCATGAACATTTTTTGTTATTTTATTTAATTATGTGTAACGATCTGATAATAAGTAATAATTTAATATATGTTTATATTAAACAATAACAAAGTTAGTTACACGTGTCAAACCACCATGTTTAAAAACAATTATCCAACATAAATTATATTGAAGTAGAAAATCTAACAAAATATTTTTATGAATAAACCAGCCATTGATACTATTAATTTATGATTGGAAAACTTTAATGAAATAACAAAAATTCTTCAACCAGACAAATAAGTGGAGAACTTCGCGGAATTTAATGTCCCGATTACGTCAAATAAAAAAAATTGAAATAAATATATTTTTTCAAACTCTTGAATTTGTTTGTAAATAAGATCGGCTTTGACAGTAAGTGGTCAGGGACAAAGAATTTTCCATAACAAGAAATAGCTTAAATTGCTAAGATTTGCAAGTCTTATTTGTCAATTAATTAAACAAATATTCAATTAATTAACATAGCTTAGTATTGTGATGAGACAAATATTAAACAGTTTATTTGTAAATGAAATAAAGGTGTGATAATATTATGAGTAGTTATTTGGCGCCGCTAAATGTTTTCCGCCGATTTTTATGACCATTTCATTGGAACAATTCTAATGAATTCTTTAGACCTGCATAGGTTCATACCGCATTTCAAGCCATCCGTACTGATACAATGTTCTGTGATTATACTAAGTAAGCTTCAGAAAAGCCAGAAAAGCTTCTGGAGATATTTAACAGGTTCGGCAAATAATGTAGAAATAGAAAACTGACTACAGGTTTTACAATAAATTGGTTGAAATAACTATAATTCCTTAAACTACATTACTGGAGTCTAAGTCTATTATTATTGTTTTATTTACTTTTCCCTTGATCAGAGACTTTTTCACGGTTTATATAATGTTATTACAAAAGTGTGTTGTCAAGTAAAATTTATATTTTCGTACTTTACCCATCAATCCTTTTCATTTGATTGCCATATCAAAGCGACTCAAATGAAATAAGTTGCTTGACATTTATTGGATTTATGATGACACATCTTCTATACTGTTACTCACAGGACTTTCACGATTCTAATGATGCTTCGTTTTTTTAAATTGGCTGAGGCATTTTTTCTGAAGGCGATATGTTCAAATTCGACTCTTTAAATTTGTATATTATTTCATTTGAATAAATGTGCGTATTTACTGCTATTGTTACTTAACAAAAATAATATAACATGTGACAAATATTAATTCGTACACACATTTACCATTTCTGGAATGAAAAAAAGAAATGGGCTATCTTGATACTTAATAATTACTTAATTACTTAATCTCAATATTACCGTTCTTTTCTAAAGTATTTGAGCGTCTTGTTTTTCAACAGTTAAGCTACTTCCTTAGGTATAACAACATTTTAAATCCTCTCCAGTCTGGTTTTCGTCCCGGTCATAGTACGGCTACTGCTCTTATCAAAATTACTGATGACATAAGATTGGCGATGGACAGTAGACAACTCACAGTGTTAATATTGTTAGATTTTAGTAATGCTTTTAATACTGTGGATTTTGACATTTTGCTAATTCTGCTTCACTCTCTTAACATATCTTCAACGGGAATTGACTGGTTTCATAGTTACTTGTATGGACGACGGCAGCACATTCGTATAGATGACTCATTTTCTTCTTGGTGTCATACGACTGCCGGTGTCCCACAAGGTGGCGTGTTGTGTTGAGGACTGTTTGCTATTTTCATCAATTCTATTACTCTTCGTATATCTTCTTCCTACCATCTTTATGCAGACGATCTTCAAATGTACACACATGCCACATTAGAAAACCTTCACAATGCTGTAGCTGCCACCAACGAGGACTTAAATAAAATATCTCAATGGAGTAAGTCTTAGGGCTTAAAGGTAAATCCCTCTAAGACCCAGGTCATTATTGTTGGCAGCACCAGTATGATTTCGAAGATAGACTGGAAATCAATCGCTTCCTTTAGTTTTCTTTGACGGAAACCATATTACGTATAGCGATCACGTGAAAAATCTTGGCATTTATATCGATCGCACTTTGTCCTGGTCAACACAGATCGCCGAGGTCAGCAGGAGACTGTTCGCTGCTGTGGGATCGCTAAAGAGATTACGTAACTTTCTGCCTCTTGCCACTAGAGTTACGCTTGCACAGTCACTATTATTACCTATTCTGGACTACGCAGACGTCAGTTATCTTGATCTGACCGAGGAGTAGTTTAATAAACTTGAGCGACTTCAGAATTTCTGTATACGTCTCATATTTGGTCTTCGCAAATATGATCATGTTTCTGAATGTCGTGGACAACTCAAGTGGCTCCCTATTCGTCTTCGCCGGAACGTACACATTCTTTTCCTCCTTTATTCTGTTTTATTTAACCCCACGACACCAACATATTTAAAAGATAACTTCAAGTTCCGCAGCGATGAAGAACGTAGTTTGAGAACTAGTGAAACTCTTCGTCTTGAAACCCCTTTGCACACTTCCCAGTTCTTTTCTCGATCGTTCTCAGTACAAGCTGTTCGATTATGGAACTCCCTACCTATTACTGTAAGACGTGCCAACACCCTTTCTAGTTTTAAACGTCAACTTAAAATTTATTATCTTTCCTACTAGCTGTTATTTTATTTATTTATTTAATTTTTCATTTGTCTGTGTATGTGTCCATATGTATATTATGTATATGTATAACATGTATTATGTAATATGTAGATATGTTATTATATATATTATATTATAGTATACATTATTATGAATGTAAATAGTATGTGTATTTTTTATTATTTACTTATTTATTTGTATTTTATTATTATAACTATTATTACCTATTATTATTATTATTTTTTTTTTAAAATTAAGTAAGTATTCATGTCAATGTCAATTTTGCATCGCCTACCGTAAATGTACTCTTAAGCTTTCTGTAACTCTAAGGTTGCCTGGAAGAGATCGCTTTAGCGATAAGGTCGCCCAAATTGTACAACTTTAATTTTTTTATTCATATATTTGTATACTTTTAATAGTGTAATAAAATAATATTATTATTATTATTAATTGTTAATAAAAATTATAAAACGTTTTTCAAGCTAAGCGATGTTGTCTTCATTTTCATAATAACTTCTGCTTTGAAGTAGCTCATAAATAATATGTCTATGTCTTAGCTAGTGCAGGTTTATCAATAGTTTATGAATAATGGGGTAAGTTTAGAAACATATAAACAAGTAATACAACAATATAATGTATAATGCATAAATATATAATTACATGTATGTATGTACATACACATAAACCGTTGAAGTGCATCTCTTCTTGCTACGCCGTAGTCAGCTTATATGTCAAACTGAAGCACTTTTGACAATAGTCAATTATTGTCTTAAATTCGAATCTAAGAAAAAAATATCGTTAAAGTGATAAACTGTAAAGTATTCGAGTCTCGCAAACTTCGCGTAGTAGCACAATGTGCGGTTGTCAATCCATTGCACATCTGCAATTTTCAGCTATGCAATAATGGAATCAAATGAAACATGATTGTTGTAACTAACTGATTATTCAAAAATTTATTGAGTTTTTAAGCAAAAACAACGTTAAATTAAAAAAAAATACAATATAATAAAAATCGAACTCAAAAGAAAGTCTTAAAATTTTACGCTATTTTTCTTCATTTAAAACGAAAACGATCTAAAATTTTGTTTCTTCATTTAAAACGTAAATTCCGACTGTTGTCACGTAAAAAAGGTAAAAGCTTAAACCCGATTATAAATTGAATAAGAGCTTACAAATAATATAAAATAAATGATATTACATACTTGCACTCATTGGCGTATTCGAAGGCCTATTATACTTATCCATCTCTTTTTGCTTGTAGACTGCGGCAATAAAATCATGAAACAGATACTTCATCATTTGCAGATTTTTGTTAAGTTTTTAGTTAGATTTTATTTTATTAACCTTCGTTATAATTAACATTTTTTAATTTCGAAAGAAAAGTTATTCTACACCATACTTTGTTGGCTATAAGTCAACAAGGTATGGTATATTTGTGAAATGTCCTCTCAATGTTTGAAAGTGTTTCAAATGTGCTAAAAGTATTAGAGACAGTAAAATGTGTGATATATCTGTGAAATTGCCTTTTACAAACATACTACCTACTCATGTTATTGTCTATTATTCGTCTCTTTCCCGTTAAGTAATACATGCGTAAGGAATGTCATATACATACAAGTAATATACATACAACTAGCGGACCCGATAGATGTTGTCCTGCCCGAAATAAAAAAAAATCCTGGAACCCGATTGCAGCGCTACCTACCGGATCCAATTATAAATCTAAGCCTGATGGCTTAGATTTATTTTATTTGAGTGGATCTTTTGATAAGGACCCACTCAAACACACACAAAAAACTTCATAAAAATCGCTCCAGCCGTTTAGGAGGAGTTCAGTGACAAAGACATACAGAACAATTATGTATATAAAGACAATCCCACTTTTGTAACCGGATGTAGGACGAATATTAATAATTTCATTTTAAACGTGAATGACATAATATATTTGAAATGCAAATTGTCTAGAATTAAATCATCATTTTTAATTGTTGAATCAATTAAGATGCTTTTGGGAAACCAGCCTACAGGTCAAGCATCTGCGAAATGTTAGGTATTTACCTACACGTTGCCTGAATCCGGGTTATTCAAAAAGTCTAGTATTATAATTGATTACTCGTTATTTTTTTACATATTTTTGCATTGCTGTAATAGTTATTGTTTTATTTCTTATTTTTTCTTTAAAATTTATTATCAATTAAAATGAAAAAAAAATGATACAACACGAATATAATATAATACGGACTGTATAAAATTTCCTTAACATGTGTCTAACATTTTCGTAATTATCGAGTAATTCATAATTACTTTAGATAATACGTCATATGTATTTTATTACAGCATTATAGCATTCTAGTGCGGAGATTGATGAGATTTCGAGGAGAAAGAAGTATGCAAGGACCGCGATGCTTGGCACCTTATCCTCTCTATCTGTCAGGGATACAGCGTGAGGATATGTATGTACTCTATTAATAAATACAATAATAATATGATTTTAAGACAAGACCTAAAACAGGAAAGGTTTGCTATGAGCCCTGAGTTCTATTCTTAATAGCCTCGAATAGAAAACGATCGTTTTTGCATACTAAATAAGAGTAAGAAGGCGCAACACCATTACGCCTAGTTTTTACCTAGTCGGGTTGCGGATGCGTCAAACCTTAGACTTTAATATAATGATTAAGGCTTTGTATATGTATGATACAAAATGTATATATAACAGGACTAAATAAATTATTATTATTATTATGAATTGGGTTTACCTAAAATCAGAGCTATGCAGTTATAGATTACGAGCCCATAACCCTTGACTATGGCTGGGCCTCGAGTAACTTTTAAGATTTGCGCGGAAAGATAAATAAATTACAGTTTGTATATTTTTTCTCATTTAGTCCAGCAATGTTAATCATGTTTAAATAATTTCTGGATAATATTACCAAAACTAAGTGTTATGTTTATTATGTGAATATGACTAAAGCCCCGTGAGGCAAAAACTCCAGGAATGCAGTTGATTTTGAAAAGAAGTTGAATATCAATTATATCGTCATATCTATCTGTGGTCTGAGATCGTTTTATATCAAAGTTATAAGTCGATGATAGGTTGCTCATTTATCATGTAAAAAGACAGGTCTGTTCTAGTTTGAAAAACTATACATTCTGCTAATTTATTTTAGTGATAAAAATAAATAAAATAAATAAATAAAGTGAAATGTCCCTTGTACCTTCACATTTACGAAGACTATGTCTATTTATAGACAGAGACAGCTGGAAATGGTAGCAGTTCACTGAATTTTCTCTTTTTATGTGGGTGTATGTGAATAAATAATTAATGACAAATAAATAAAAATATAATTCTTAGTAAAACATTTAATTTTTTTTAGGCGGAGGGGCAAACGAGCAAGCGCGACCTTTACGCGAATTCAATTATAGAAATCAAGAAAGACAGTTAACAGAATCCGAACACAAATTTCTCTATCGTTCAGAAGGGTGGCGCGCTAGCGTTTATATTTTTGGTATAGAAAGGATAACGTGATAAAAGTCGTCAAATAGCGATTTTCGTTGGACTGAGCAGTATTATATTATATAACTAATATCGTCATTTTCATTAGTAATTTCTGAGTAAGAAAAACGGTTTGTCACTTTCTCAATTGGTGGAAGGGAGAGTTATGACGTCACAAAGATAGCGATTCTTGGTTTACATTTTATCGAATAACTGCTTATTCTATTTGGATAAGTGAGGTGTCATATGAAAGTCATTGAAATGCCTAACAAAAAAAGGTTCAATATTTAAAAAGTTATTAGAATGAAAAACGAAATTTGAAGTGTTAATTTTTTATAGTTTAAATTATGCGGTAAAAATGCCAATTACATTAAAAATGGTTCGAGTGAAAAATTTTGCTTGATTTTTCATCTGTAAAGCATATTTTGAATTTTATAAATCAGTTAATAATTAATAGTTTTAAACGAACGCGGCGCATTGTGCGGGAACGGGTGCTCATTCGCTAGACACTGTTGGCAGAGTCAGAGCCGAACCAACACGCGATAGTCTCTTGCAAACTGAGTTACATAAATTTAAACTTTCGCGTTGTAAACAAACATACATACATATCTTTGCGTTGTATCCCTAACTGGGTAGTCAGATATATAGCGGAGCGCCAAGCTTCGCGGATCTTTAACCTCCTAAAATTGTATTATTTCCTCACACATTTTCGCCTAACATATATATGCATGCTTTTGACATTTCCGCCAGCTAACACTCTGGCGTTTTGATCTCAGCAGCTTTATTTTTCCATGGCTTCTGGTAGCACTCACTTTTGCTCTATAGATTTTCTTCGTTCATCTTTTGTCACTCATTCTTTCTATACGTTCGAACCATTTAAGTATTAGTAGTATCTTCATTTTCACGATAACACTGTCGTGCAACCCTGTCATACTGCGTATTTAATTATTGCTTATTTTGTCCAAATGTGTGACACCGCACATATTTCTAAGAGATCGCATTTCTACGGCATTTATTTTACTTTCATCTTACATTATCTTACTTTTTAACACTGTACAGTATCAATATACCATCTATCTCATGTCTTATACTAATTCTTAAAACTATTTATATTAGATATGTACATGACAAATTCCCTTGCAGCGATGCGAATATTTAATTTGTAGATCACGTACAAGTTCACGATTTGCTGTGTCAGAGTAATATCTGGCACACCTATTAAAGCGACCAAAGCACAGTTAATTGCCAGCTATTACCCGTCTCTCCACATAAAACTCACATATTCTATCTCTAGCAAACGTACTCCCCAGATACACTACTTCATTCGATTGTTTTGGATATAGTTATTTACACACTCACACTTAGGCTGTAATTCTTCAAAAACCTTAGTTTTGTTCACATTCATGTTCAGTTTTTTCAATTCACATTTTTCTTACATGCACGTGACTACTGCCTGCAACTCTGCCTCTGATGTTGATATAAACAGCATCGTTAACATATAAAAGACAGTTTACCACTGTGCCATCGCATCACATATCATACCACTCATACTACCTTTTCTTGTATGGAGGCAAGCATCCGAACACATCACGAATAGCCAGGCAGACATCAGAATAGACAGCAGCCTTGTCTAACGCCTAAACAGACTTCAAACCAGGGCGATATGTCACCATTTATCCTTACACAGACTCTGTGGCCTCGATATATGGACCGCACAGCCCGCAGTGAGGGACCTCTCACACCACTTTGAGGCAGAAGACTCCACAATTTCTTTCTCACTATTCTAACAAACGCTTTTTCTAGATCTCTTCGCCCCTCCCACGAATATCTTTCAAAAATACCTTTCAGTCAATACCTTGGTATAGACTTTACTTGCTAAGCTGACCAGGCTGATGATGGCTGTATAGCATGCACAGTCTGAATGAGAATCTTTCTCTTTATATAAAGATATTATGACTGCAGCGCGCCAGTTCTTCGAAACCTCTTCTTTCTGCCAGCAAAGATTGCACAGATTACAAAGATATCAGACTTCTTATCGCTTTCTCAATTTATTTCGTACTAATGACTTCTTCCAGTCCCTGACCCTAGTGTGGTGATTCATTAGGATCGCTTTCAGTGTCAGAGACAGAGTCGCTACTCGCGTACAGTTCTCTATAATAATTAATCACTCCATCACTAAACAATACCTTTTTTGTCTGTTATCCAGATGATTTTCTTTAGAACGCACTTTATTCATTCTGCAAAGTGCAGGACTACTTCAGTACTTACGAATTTCTTCCAAAATAATTTGTAGTTTTCCTCGAAGTTATCCGATATCTCGTTTTCGTCTAACGCCCAACATTTTTCACGCTTATCTTTCACTAGTGCTTTCGTTTCTGCATTCCGTAGCTAATATATATCCCTTTCATCAAGTCTTTCGTACCACAGCTATTTTTGATGGCAAGGTAGTCTTACCATACTTTCTTCTTTTTGTATGCTAAAATATCTAAAAAACGCATATTATACTAAAATATATAAAAAACGAGAAATTAACGCGATTAGCTTTTATTTTATCTTGACGTTTCGGCCGAGTGGCGGCGGCCATGGTTTCGAATAAACTGTTGCAGCAAGCTCACAGCAAACTACTCTCCGTGTCCAAAGCATATATTTTATCATCTACCTCCGATATTCGAGAATAATTTTTGTTAGGCCTTCTACACACCGCACTCACAGTGTCCACATATTTAACTGTCGCAAAGTGCTTCGCAAGAACGTATATGAGAAATACAATTTGACTTACGATAGGACACACAAAGGCACGTTAGGCTTTGATAAGCCATATAGTCGTAACGTCACTAAACAGAGCGTATGATTTGTGTGAGCTTGAACATCTGGAGCAGCAGCTCGACGGGAGGTACTGACAATGAACAGATATCAGATGAACCGACAAATGAGCCGGTCTAAAAAGAACTACAGACATCTAGAGGTGAGCAGACAACCTACCTACGTGCTCTGGTAAGACAGTTATGGATAAAATTGGTTAGATTTTAAAAAAGTTCGTCATCTGCACAGTGTACACACTAGGAAATAAGGTGAACAAAATAGTGGACACATCAAAAGATGTTTTGGCGTTGCTGACAACAAGTGTTTGGAAAATAGATTGCTGCTGCGGTAGTTCATACATTGGCCAAAAGGTACGGACTGTTGCCGAAAAGATTAAGGAACACATCACAACTACAAAAAACCGGCAAACAACCGAATCCTAGCTGAACTAGCAATGCTGTCCCTAAATTCGAACACCCTAGGCCGTCGCCTAGTTCCTATATGACCTCAATATACGACCCTCAATATAAGATCTAAAGAATTTTTATTTAGTAATTGCATAAAATAAATATTTAAATAATTAATAAGAAAAAAAAAATGTCACGATAATTATACTCATTATTTAACTTCAGTATATTACACTTTACATGAAAAAAATCACACAACGAATTGAGCAAGCACCCAGTAACACGCACACTCTAAGACAAATCATAAAAGTCCCAAAATATAGTACTAACTCCGAATTGAACCCGGAACTTTCGGTTTGAAATAGATACAGTAACCACCGTCTCAGCAGGTCAATCATGTAAACGAGTATGTCGATTGTAAAAATAAACATTCTACGGGTGCACAAAAATATTTTAGCTTTGCAAATTTCGCTAATGGACAAAAATACAAAAATAAATCCTTAAATTAACATTAAATTATTAAATTAGGTATATTATTATTGGTCTCGATAAAACGTCAATGACAAGTAAGGACTAAGAGGTACATACAAAAACAATATGACATACAAAAACGAAACAATCATAATATATGATAAAACATAAATTATCTAAAGTAAAAAACTGAGCATAATGTGCAGGTATACGTGTGACCATGTACAGTATTATATAAAAGTCACCTACTGGCGTCAACGTAAGCAGAGAATTCCAAAAGTAAGCCTTTTGTATCTTACTGGTTACATTATTGCAGTAGCAATAAATTGCTTGCATGTTCCCACTTAAACCGAAAGTCAAGATCTCTTTTCTTTCCGTTCTTTTTATATTTATTATATTGACGTTGATTAGAAAAAGAAAAATGTTAAGGTCAAGTCTTTCCGTATTATCTGTAAATATTCATTCCCGTTTTTTACTACAGAATTATTTTTAATTAATATTAGATGACATCTAAAATGTTCTATCAATGTTTCTTGTATCTAATCTATATATATATATATATATATATATATATATATATATATATATATATAAGGCGATGTGTGTATGTATGTTCCTTATGGACTCCGAAACGGCTGGACCGATTTCGATGAAATTTTCAGATTGGCCTAGCGGGTGTTCCTGTATAGTTTGGTAGCGATCGGATCAGTAGATTTTTTTTTTACGCCCAATGAAACTAACGCCCAGTGAAACGGGCCCGGTTTGCTAGTTGTTTATAAATAGTAATGTATTAATCTAAAAGAGCATAAAGACATTGTAGAGATACATGTGAATCCTCATTTTGTATAGTATCTAATATGAACTATAATATAAAAAGTGAAGATAAGGAATTAAAAAGATAACTAGTAGAGACTAATTAAAAATGAATTATTGAGGTTTTATTTTAATATTGCATTTTCATATGTGGCGGAAATTTTAGAATGTTTCGCAAAAAACTGGGGACGTGGATGTGGCAAATTACTGTGACGTTAAAATTTCCAAATACAGTGGTAACCGACCGGTTCTAGACTTTCCTGAAAGTGCTTCCTTGAGAAGTGAAAAAGGTCAGTTTAAATTTTAGTGGAATATAGCTGAAATATATATAGATTAATTCTAAATAAAATAAAAGTTTTTGCACAAATTGACATCTGAGTCAATTCAATTCATAGGTGTTAAAGAGACTGTCATACCGTTTGGTAAAATTTACATACGTGTAAAAAATATTTTTTAACATTATACACAAATCGTGTTACATAATTCCGTCCCTTAACTCCTTCGTTTATCGGAGTGCATCGTATTGAACAAAAAACGAACGACGTGATAATGCAGCGGAATGCGACCTTCGCGCCGTCCTTACTCGAGATTTTGGCACTGCACGTCGCGCCCACCAACCATGACATTTATTTCATGACTTCCTTTTGTGAACGCGTGTAACGCTAAGCCTGAAAGGATACTTCATTTTTCCAGAAGGTATGAAATAAAGGTAGCGTATTGTAACCTTTTTATTTGCTGATAGTTCAAAAATATATTGAAAAGTGTTAGCAGTTTGCAGTAACTTACTTATATAAAAGATTCAATCACGATTTTAACCACATTACTAAAAACTAATTTTTTGTGTTATAAAGTACGATCGTTTATTTTTTTTTTTGAAATCTTCATTAAAGCCTTCTTTAATCTGTAAAAAATGCACAGGCTACATTTTTCTTGATTTAATTTTTTTTACATTTTGTCGAAGTATAAATCACCATTCTTTTATAAAAATGAAGGTTAACGTAATTGAAAACAGTCAATAATCAATTAGATCCTTATATTACAGTGAATTAATTAGGTATATATTTAAATAAATACATTTTAAAAAGATGCAAAAATGTGTTTAGTGTTAGATTGGCCCATTGACGCGGAAGCCAGTCGTGCTTTCTCTGTACAAGATCTCAGGTTCATCCCTGGCCAGGTCAATGTATGAAACGAACTTCTCCAAGTTGTTTTAGAGTCTGGGTCTTACCAGTTGTTTGCTCGTACAGTTCGTTGTACAACGAACTTGCCCATAGTACAAGTCTAATAGTACTTAATTTGGGATCAAGCAATTGGTATATTTTTGTAGAGTGTTGGTATTTATTATTTATTTTGATTAGGAAAGTTTATTATAAGGATAATACAAATTTAAATCTGTTATGATTTAATATTCTGTCGTGAGTCGTATGCGAATTTAGATACGGGCGATTGATTTCGACGAACGATTATGTTGGTATGAAGATGCAATTATTTATTTTGTTCCTTAGTAATGATTTATCAAATAGAGACGAACGATCGAGGTCACTTAATCTTACAAAAGACTTCATAGGAAGCAACAGAATAATGTTTTCAATGTTATCATTTAAGCAATTCTCGATACTTAACAATTGACGACCTCTCATAGGAATTTTTATTCTACTGTTATTTGTTAAATTAATTGATTTATTATAAAATTGTTAGTTCTTTGCGTCATGGACCGTGGCGTTAATACTTACTTGTTGAGATAAATAAGGGACAATCAAGGCAATTTAAATGTTAAAAGGTACCACAGTAATATAAATAATTTGCTATTTAAATTATCATTATCTGGTTTTCCACAAACAAAAATCGTTGTCTTTGTCATCAAAGTTTAATTGTGAAGAAATATGTCAGAGAATCTACTCAAACCTTCTATAGCAGTCCATAACGAATGTCAAACCTTGACAATTTATACATACATATATGTAAGTAACCTTTGTTGCAGTCAAGTTCCAAAAATATTGACGTCACGAGCGCCCTTTAACCTCCCGTTTTCGAACTTTAGCGTGCTAAGATGACAGCGCAAGTTGAGCTTTATATAGATAAGAAAAATGCAGTACGATAACGTTCCATACAAAAATAACCAGGCACAAAGAAAAATGTTACAGACACGTACAGGTATTGGACAATAAAAATGAAGTAAACATTTTATTGATTTAATAATATTTTTGTCAACCCATAACATCTGAATGGCGAAGAGATAATTGTTATAAATTATAAAGACGACGCCGGAAAATGCTAATTTTCAAGAAATATATATGAAAATGGCGACTGAATGAACTGGTTTTAGGTAGATGATTTGGAATATTTTAGGATAACATATGTCACATAAAAATAGACCACATCTGCGTTACATATTTTTTGTGTTGTTTATTCTTTGAGCGGGGTGCAACAATAAGTTGGTGATATATGCGTGCGCGCCGCCGCGAACTCACTGGCGCCTGCGCGTGACGCCAGTGATATCCGCCCGCAAAACAGAATTAATAGCTGGTACATTCCGAACATTCTTACAGATTCCTGTTTTTGGTAATGAAGCGCGCCGTTTCTGATATCGAGAGCGGCGCCGCATCTGCGCAGTAAAATGTCGGAGCGACGACAATTGATGTTGCCTGCGCGTTTTCACTAAAAGAAAAATTTATTTTTCAATCCTTTTGAATGTTATTCGATTGAAATATATCTTTAAAACGAGATTTGAAAGAAACGAGTGAAAGATTGATTAGGCTTGTAATTCGAAGGTTCTTTAGTACGCTGTAATTTAAGCATTTCATGAGTACTACGACTTGACAATTTTTTTTTTAAACGAGATTAAAATTAGATGTCGAGCTTATTTATAGGAAGCGAAAGAGGTGTGTAAGGTCCTCTCTGACAACCCCATTAGGGATACAGCGTGAAGATATGTATGTATATATATATATATATTTTGAATCATCATCATCAGTAACTTCTTGTATATGATATGTATCAGTTCACTGCTGGACAGATGTAAGTCTCCGAGTGCACGCCACTGAACCCCATCGTTATTTTATCACATTTCTAGGAAGTTGAACTATTGATTTATTATGTCCCTACTTATTTAATTATATTAATTGTATAGATATATAATAAGTTTAGACATAACGGACAGCATTCAAATATATGTAATATAATTGTAATATATGTAATATAATTAAACTAAACCAAACCCAAAGCGTACACACGATAACGGTGAAAACGCAATGTCATCTTTGGGTAAAGTAGGCGGACAAGGCTTGAGGGTCCTCGAATGACATCAAGTAACGGTGTGGAGAGCCTCTACTATCAGTGTATCAAAATGAGCACTACCATTTCCTTTTTTGTTAACCAACAATATTAATGCATATGCTTTGTCATTCAAATACCCTAAAAAAGCCCATTAATTTTGTATACAAAATACATAATATTCCAAAACGAGTCATTGTTCGACTGCTGACACACTTCTTTCCAAATCAAATCCCGCTAACAACAATAGTTAGCCGGTGAAGATGATACAACAGTTATACGACCGAAATTAAAAAATCAATCACATGTCTTGTAAATTCATTACGCTTAAATAAACAACAATTATTCATTACAACTATTCACTATGGTTCAAGTGTAAAATACAGTCAAGAGTATTTATTCTCTTTTAATATATCAATCACTGATTCTGTGTCGAATATAAAAAAATTAATCATCTGTGTAAAAGGAAGTTAACAGTTCAAATGTCTCAGTTAGGTGTTTTGGCATCGATTCGCATGCAGTAATATTACTGATGCCGTTAGAACATGTCAATGTACGGCTTTTATAGCTAAAGAAGATTTAGAGGATCAATAAAGACCCGACAGAAAACTTTAAGTTGAATTGAAAGGACTAAAGCTTGTTGGAGTTCTTGAACAAATGAACAAATTCTTATTAATAAAATGAAAGTCATTAATCATATTCCCTATTCTTTATTACCCGGATAACAACTAAATTATTAGTTATTTTTCGTTATTGTTTTTCATCAAAACAATGATGACATTGCTCCAATTATGCCATAGAATCTGTTTCCTAACTCGCGCAAAATACCACCTACGGCTTCAATATTATAAACAAATGACTAAACGAATTGATTAAATTTCTACCTTAACGTAATAAAAACAAGATACAATTTATTTCGTGAAACATATTATTATTCATAACTTGGATTTCGATATTCAAAATGTCGCGGGTCGCAGTGTCATCTTTGGTCGGCGACCGCGCAAGGCCGCAGAAATCCGATGACCTCAGATTACATGGAAGCAATAAGAGAGTTTCGCGGTAAAATAAAATGTAATAGCATTATATATAACATTACTTGAGTTTATAATAGTCTTCTATACAACGATTATTGTTTATCTATAATTCTATAACAACAAAAATTATCTTTGAATATTAATTAAATATCACGAAGAGAGGATTACAAATATTATGTCTACCTATAATATTACGTAATATATTGTACATATTTTGGAATGAATCAGTATCAATTTATCGTATTTGATTTAGATATTTGTTTTTCAGTTGCATCATATTTAGAGCTAGCCGTGCCTCGCTGTTTCACCCGCGTCATATAGGTATTTTTCCGGTGTACGAATTAGCCTAAATTTATACCTGCCAAAGAAAATTGCGTCAAAATCGGTTCAGCCATTTCGGAGATTAGCCCGGACAAATAAACAGACAAACGGAAATTTAAAAAAGCATGCAGATAACCATAAAAGCTTAAGAAAATGCCTTTATTTCGAAATCACACACAGGCACTGATTTTATTTATACGTTTAGATATAACGTAACATAGATACTTATCTATTGTTTAATAAATCCATGGTAAAGACTCAGTCCAACATATCGGGTAAGAATGTGTAGTTTTAATTTATTGCCATGTCTCACTCCAACTCCTGCTACCGCATATTATTCATATTTCGAATTGCAGTCGTTAAAAGGATTTTACTGAAGTGTTAATTTATTGTGAAAGGCTTTTTATAATTTAAAATCATGGATTAATTCCATAATAAATTGACTGTAACAGATAGCTTAACTTTACAATAAACCAATAAAAAAGAAGCTATCAAACTCAGTATTCAGGTTCTTAGACAAAGAATGTGCAAGACATTATATACCTTAGTTTTGCGATAGATAAATTGTAAATATTTATATGCTGCCGCTGTCAAACTAATGAGTAATGACATACACATGTGTATTTATATGATTCAACGCATTAGTTACTATTTGAAAATAATAATATAGAAAACAAACAAGGTTGTCGTACAAATTATATTACCAAAAACATTATCTAACTAGAGCAGTCACATTATTTGTTTACAATCCTAATCAAATACGCGTAGGCGTATTGACAACATTCCAACGTTTTTATTATTTGTCGATAGATTATGATTGTTTACGATATTTATTATTCCATAAACTGGAACTATTAAATAATAAAATGTCAAACACTGCAAAAAGTGTTTGCTTGTTTAAGTATTTGGTCCTTCCTATTGCAAAAATTTCTTTATATTTTAATTGTTGTTCTTTACAGTATATATTAATGGTTCTCATTAACATATTAATTGCCTATGCAAAATAAAACGGAAAGAAAGTGCAATTAAAATGGTATATTAGTTACTATAAAATTATTAACGAATTTTGTTTGCATATTTTGTTATAACGTTACTGTCATTAGTCCCATTTAATTATCCAAATATAATAAAACTAGCTATATTTATATATTTTAGCACTTAATTTATTCGATTCTAAAACATGTATAGAATTTTTTGGTGTTTTGTTTACATGAAGAATTTATGGTTTCCTGGTTCACGTTATACACCTATTGTGAGTCAGATAATATTTTAACATTAATATCCAATAGTCGGTGCTTTTTCATGTGCAAATACGTGGTCCGTAGCCCATACATCAGATCGTCCAGGAAGAAGTAACATTACACTTGACAAGTATGCTAGGAGCTGACATATTTATCTATACAATGTGGACATTAAGAATATTGTTTTCGTTTAGGCATATGAGTCATTAGTCATTACTTGTTAGATCCCTGTTTGTCAAATTTTTCTAACCTATTATATTTTGAAATTTATGGTCGCTTATCAGCTTGTGGTAGGTGCAGAATAATTTTTATGGAACATTTTAGAAAAAAAACATATTAGTCATATTCTACAGAAACTGGATAATTTATTTGGAACTTTAATCACAGATCCGGATTCCTAAATTAATCAACTAAATTCCCACCCTAATTTAAATATATGTTGATGGTATTAAATGTGATACATATTTTTTAAACCGGATATTTCAATTTTATGTGAATTCTTAGAAAATATCTGCTATGAAAATTATCAAAATACAGAAAAAAAATTAATTACGTAATCGTTTATTTTTAAATATGAAAGGGTTTTTCAATATAATTTATACCTTAAGTCTTTAAAAAGATGGCATACAATTTTCACGTAGTTCACGTAATATTACTATCTACACATCTACAATATTATATAATGTACGAATCTTTTAGTTATTAATTTTTTTGGAAAATATTTACAAATTTCTTATTATTTTTTCGCTTTACTTGTTTAACGCTACTCAATTGTTCAAAAAATATTTAAAAAATTTAAAGTGATATTTTTTTCTCACAACTTTTTTATGTATTATTTCATTATTATTTACATACGTGCGTACATATGCTTACGCTGTGTTTCTGACCGAGATGAAGAGAGAATGTATTCTTATGGCAATAACAACAATTAATAGATGACTACACACAATAATGTTCTCCTTTTAATGGATTCTTGTGCATAAATATCAAGAAGTACATACACATACATAACATCCTCACGCTGAATCCCTAAAGGATAGAAGAGATAGAAAACTCATCTATAGCGACACATACACGTTCTTACGTTACATCGAACTATATTCACTGAAGATTAATTTATATCTGGATGGAAATGGATATACTCAATCTATAATGTGGTTTAAGTCCACAGAAGCTTCAAGTTACTAATTGATTTGGATAAGCCATTAAGCCTCGTTGATGGATGCGCTATCCTTGTTTACAGAACTACCTTAAGCTTGACATGTTCTGATATTGTAATTAAAATAGGGAATTTATAGTTTACTACGAAAACTTCAAATATAACAGCCAATCTCGAATATTTATGACCATATCGCAAAAAAAAATCCTAAGGAAATTGTTTGTTTTCTTCAGATAAAGAAGTTAATGTGAAATAGCTCTCAAGACAGCAAACACGCAATAAATTTAAGATTCAATGCCATTATAAGGCGAAATCGTTTAGAAATCACAATACATTATTATTAGGTTCTCTCATTAAAAAAGCACGTATATTATAATAATATAAAAAACGTATATTTCAGTAATCAATAATTTAAAAAAAGCTCACGTAGTTATTGCTATGTACAGCCATTAGGTTCAATAATATGTATGTTCCTTTACATCTATTTATTAAATACGAATGTTATAAATGTAGAGAGAAACTTATCGCCATAAAGTTCTCAATTAAAAAAAGAACCCACCTACAGCTAGGTACGTCTTTATAGATATCTATCGTCCGATGCAAATATAGGATTTCCAACAATATTCACCGTTTGAAAGTCATACAATCGTCTCCGAATCTGGTCGCTGATCACCCCTTCATGGACATATGATAAGTAAAATTCTGTAAATATATTTACGTAAGTAAAAGAAACAATTGTAAGCATTATTTAGAAAACAATTCTTATTATTAGATAGCATGTTCATTCGAAAAGTTTTGGTATTTACATAAGAAACATAACAAGTAATATTTTAAAACTTTAGGATGCATATGATGATTTTGTTAACATTATAAATTACCGAAATAAGCATACCAGTAACTCTGTGGACGGTAGCTTCAGTCATTGTCATGGTCACTATCAAATGTCTCCGAATACGGCAATGACGAACACCTACTAAAAATGTTACGAAAACGACGTAATAATAATAGTTTCCTTGATACATTTTTCTACTGATTATGAACAGATATAATATTTTTATTCATTTATTCATTTTATTATAGAGCAAAATTATTGTATATTATTTTTATTCATAATAAATAAACAATTAAAATGTGATATAAGGCCATAGACATGTCTACGGTCATTCACAGTCCACAGTCATTACACGCATCACGTGCTTCAAATGTGAAGCCAGCAAAATAAGCTTGTCCGCCTACCACCTATAAATATGGCCCACATTTACGTCAAGCTAATTAACCGCCATTTCACTGGAAAAGAACACCCCAATGTGTACTGCTCGAATATGAAGCTTAATAATTTAATGCGAAAAAGAATTTTCTTTCATTTTTTGCAGAAATTGTATTCATCTAGATCTAGACTCTAGAGATAGTGACTGTAATTTTTGAAGAAATTAAAAAAAAAAACCAATCAGGCCATTGATCACCCATTACCAGAAACACTTAAGGAGAAATATTTGAAAGAACTTATAAGAATATTACATGACACAGAGAACGGAAAATACAAAATCGTTGACATAAATTTCTGTTGGTTTTAGTTTTTTTAATTGTAATCCTTTTTCCTCAGTAAATAAACACTTTATAAACTTACACTCGTGTTTATAGAGTCCTTACTGTGTTTGGGTTACAAGTTAACACCTGTGCCATAATAAAACACTCCGTGCTTGGTGCAAATGTATACTATTATTTGATTATCTCTTTGTGGAACAATATTTCGCTCAACAATAAGTAATAGTGAACTGACTGTACTAGCAGCTTATTAGGGATAAGTGATAATAAGACAATGATTAGTTATAGTAGGTTGGCCTGATGTCCGACAAACCATTATTACATCTCTCCCCAAATATTTATCAACATGTTGCCGAAAACCGCTGGCGCTGCGTTCTCGCTGCAAATAACAGATAAGCACGTATCCCCGCCGCAACGATCCGTGCTTTACGAAATAAATGCGTGATTTATGATTTTAGTGCATAACACCCCAGTCATTTGTGCAAACTCCTACGCTGACGTTGTTTTTACTGGAATTCGTGTCCGGGTCGTGTAACGATTGAAACATTGTCGTATGAAGCATATCTGTTACAACTCACAAGACTCGTGTTTCACGTATAAGTATGTGTATAATATATAATACATATCTTCTACACATCTCAATGTTTTTATTTGGATTATGTTGTTTATTTGTAACAAACAACGAGTATCGTATTATATTGCGTGTACTAAAACGATTAATCAATTAGTTATTTACGTGATAACTTTTTTAGATGATTCTGAGCTGACTTTCACATTTATTTCAGTACCTATATGGGCTTTAATAATAAGCAATATAAAATACAATAGTAATACAAAATTAACATAACTAGTTTTTTAAATCTGATTGACTATACGTTTATTAACTTTTTGTTCGTAACCGATTAGATGATTTTTAATATCATGTTGACCATTTTTTTTAAATTTTAAATTTATTAAGGTTTTATATCCAACGTGACCCTATTACTAATACCTACACAGTCTGTCAGTAAGTTCATCTATCTGTTCTATCTTTAGAGAGCTGTATCTTTTAAACTGTAATAGGTAGCCGGTTGAAATATTCACAGAATATGTGCTATTATGGCGGGTATTAAAAGCGGCGGGTTTATGTACATGTAACGTGATTTTCTAAAATCTTTTTTGGTATTTGCTCCATCGTAAAAATGATAATACACGCAAGTCAAACGTGGTGTGATTGTAGTGCAAGTTTCAAAATAAAACAACAATAATAAAAACTGGCCAAGCTAAGGTGCTGTGAATTCCGAACCGAACGAAAGAATACATAATTTTTTGCTAAATACATAATACAAATATTTGATCGGCTTAGCGCTAGAAGTCACTAAAGGCAAAAAGTCACTAATTACGGTTAATAATAATAAGACCTACGGGTTGATCTCGTTTAGTTGTATGCGACACAAAAACACATCTATTCCTAGCTTTCCGAATTTCGCCTTTATGCCTTCTTCATAAAGTCTTCAATTTGAATTTTGTTTTTATTGGAATTTATAAAATTAATGCTGAAAAACCAATTGTGTCAAGTTTTCCCTATCCAATCTACCTGAACCCATAATAAATTAGAACCGGGTGGGAAACAATTAGAATTAGCGAAATCAACTACTTTTCTAGGTTTAACAGTAGATAGTAAGTTACAGTGGGCGGACCATATCGGGGTTTTGGCTAATAAGCTCAGTTCGGCAATATATGCTATTAGACGCATTAGACAGTTGACAGATGTGGCCACGGCTAGGCTGGTGTACTTCGCATATTTCCATAGCCTTATGTCTTATGGCCTACTACTGTGGGGATCAGCGGCGCATATGAACTCTATCTTTATTTTACAAAAGAGGCCGATACGTACCATCTACACCACGAGAGTCGCTGAGAGACCGTTTTAAACACATTGGTGTACTCACCTTACCCTTGTTATACATTTATGAAGACATAATGTACACTAGAAAAAATATAGATCTACTTCAAGAGAAAGGTGTTATTAATAGTATGGAAACTCATGGTCGTGATCAGCTAATTACTGCTAAATTTAAATTGCAAAAGTCAAGTGGGTCATTTTTGGGAAACTGTTAGTTATTATAATTCCTCAAGGAGTTACTCCATTAACGGAAAAGCAATTTAAACTTGTTATTAAACGCACACTGATTGGAAAAGCATACTACAAAGTTAGCGATTTCATTGAACAAGAAACAATAGTCTGGAAATAATCTTCTCTGCACACGCATTTACTGGCTTTATGAATATTATATTTTAAATAACTATTGTAGAATGATGCTGAAAATTACTAGCTTTTAACAAAGCAGTTTAAAAATTTTTAGGTATTTTGTTCTAATACTCATTTACGTGACTTAACGACTTTTTATGTCCTTAGGGTTTAGTTTAACTTCGTTATGAACTGATTATAACTTCAGCAAATTATTTTCAGAGGCACAAAAAATTATTTCATTACTTTAACGACTTTACTCCAAATTAGTGTTGTCCATTATCATTAATTTTAGTGCCGTTAAAACTAACTAAAGTTTGTTGACGTCTTCTGTTGAATTATCAATATAAAATATAACAAAATACCAAAGGGTAAGATTGCGTTAAAAATATTTATGATATCGTATAGGCCTATTTTGTAATTATTTTAGTGCAAATAATTTCTTTTTATTAAAGTATGTTTTTTAAAATGAAGTCTACGATTTAACATTTGCCGTCTACAGTCAAAAAGATATCGATATTTTTCAGCACATGCAGAGGTTAATACATATTTCTGGTGGTCCTTACATACTTCTTTCGCCTCGTCCTCTTCCTCCTAAAGAAGAAAAATTTTATCAAAGAGCTTTATCAAGCAATAGTATAATTATGGATTACTCAGATATTTTGGGCTAGGTGTTTTGGTTCTGATGGTGACGAAATGCCTTAAAGTTGAGCGTCTCAGATTCGTGAAAAAAGTCATAACATCGTTCAATATAGATATGACAAAAACTCCTTGGGTATGACTCTGTGTCTCGAATAAAGGGTCAATCGAAATGGACAACTCAAAGAAATATCTGCGTAAAGTAAACGAAGACTTCACGACCAAAAAGCTGCATATTACGAAAGCTAAGAAAAATATTTGCAAAAAATATATTCAGAAAAAATAATATTTCCTGAACTGCGTCAGTTAATGAAGGCCAAGAATTGGTACCTGATGAATACAATTCGGATAAAGAGGAATAACAGCATGATAAAACATGACCAATTAAAATTGTTTTTATACTGATTTACGTGTGTCATTTTGTTAAATTTTTGATTAAAAAAACATTTGTATTTTTGTATCTTTAAAAAGTGTCATGTTTTGTTGTATAGAAAAGTAATACCTATCTAGTTTAACATAAATAAAGATTCTATATTTTGATCTTAGTTCCTTCCTCAAGGCACTCCTAAATTTATATAAACGAAGTTAATTTTTAAAAATGATCAGTCAGTTTATCTTAAAATATTTAATTACTAAAAGTCATTAACTTCATTTTTGGACTTTTAATAACGTAGAAAATTTATAAATATTAATTTGTCATTCTGATTTTGTCTATTTAATGCCGTTTATTTTTTTTTAAGTAGTGTACTTTTCATTTCAAGCCTTTCAATTTAATATTTTTAAAATAGATCACTTACACAGACCCATCTGGTGATGAAATAAGGAACTGGATACTTTTGATTTTATTGAAAAGCCTTTCAATTTAATTAAAAGTAATTAACTGATTTCTGACCGTTTTACTTTTGTTGGTTATTGACTTCTCGCAATATGCCGACGATTTATTGTTTGGTAGTACGGCCCTTTGGAACATGACTCCTACTGTCATTTGGCCGGTTATTTTGGTTTTTGTGTATTATTCTCAATTTCTTCGGTTTTTTGTTTAACTTTCGTAATATTACTTCTATGTAAATCTAGCTTTTACAAATTTAATATAAACGTAGTTGAGATCACAATTTGTAGTTTCGAAACTGACAAAATTAAAAGTTCTATAAATGGAAATAAACAAATGGCCTCTATCTATCAAGCTTCACAAAATGTTATTTGCTCTACAAAACAATCAAATTCTCTCAGAACATAACAAGAAATGTTATTTATCCCATCAAAAACAAAAAATGTAAAAAAAATGCCAAGTCTCGCACCGCAGTTCGTCCACTACATAAAGTTGTGAGAAACGAAGTCATTTATTTTAGTTAGTGTCTATGGCAGTACCTATTCAACAACTTTGTTATAAGTTGTTATCTAATCAATTACCGATCAAAATTTATAGTGACCGTATCAATATTAGACATCTTTATTTCTATAATAAGTATAATGACTTGATAATCGCACGGCAACATAATAACATAAGAATAATCTAGTATTTAAACCTAATCGAACATAGTGCTAGCAGGCCTGATTTATGCAATATGTAAACAAGTACAAAACGCTCAGATCGCTAATATTAGGTGGATGTTATTATATTGCCGTGCGATTGCCAAGTCATTACATTTATTATAGAAATAAAGATGTCTAATATTGATACAGTCACTATAAATGTTGATATGTAATTGATTAGATAACAATTTATAATAAAGTTGTTGAATAGGTGCTGCCATAGACACTAACTAAAATAACTGACTTGGTTTTACATGAGATGTCTCAACTTTTTGTAGTGGAAGAACTGCGTTGCGAGAATTGGCATTTTTTTTACATTTTTTATTCTTGTTAGGATCTCATTTCTTTTTGTAGATCATCCTCCTTTTTTTTTCTCGGGTAATATATCTTGTCCGTCAGCTGTACCTAAAAGCGCAGATAAGTACCGAAAAGTATCTATACCCGAAAATTATCCAAACAATATTCAAATAATACCAATTTATATTATCAAAATAAAAACAGTAAAGCCTTTCAATGATCAAACCAATATAGCAATCGAAATTATAAAACGAAAGTTGTAAACGTATAAGTAACGTTTCGGGGCACATCCGAACAGCATGTGGGCACTCGCCACATAATGAATAATTAATTCGGGATTTTTCATTTTTCCCTTTCTTTATATGCTAAACTAATTAAAATTCAAAATTTGAAGTTTGTGAGACTACTAGAAGTACTTTAGAATTTTGATGATGGGTGTGTCAGTAAATTTTAATTTTAATTAAATAATTATTTTTCATTTAATAAATAATAAAATTGCGGGATTCTTCATTTTTTCCTTGTTTTATTGGCTAAACGCTAACTAACATTCAAAATTTGAAGTTTGTGAGACTGCTAGAAGTACCTTAGAATTTTGATGATGAGTACAGTAAATATTTTATTAGCATTAACTTTGACTTTGACGTTGTGTGGTAGACACAACGTTGACACAACGTGACGTTGTGTAGAAAGGAAAACCCTGCTGCATTGCAGCACGAATTGAGCCGGCTCGCCCGGTGAAATATCATCCTCTTACAGAATATCGGCGTGAAATAACAGCATTTATTGCTTATTGTTGTGTTTCCTTCGATGAGTGAGTGTGCCGGTGGCCCATCTCTCCCCTTCCCTCTTTTTCTTCCTTTCCCTCTTTCCTTAAAGGCCGGCAAGCGCCACCCGTGATTCTCCGGATGTTGCGGGGTCCATGGGCGGCGGTAATCACTTTCCACCAGGTGACTCGCATACGCGTTTGCCTCCTATTTTATAAACAAAAATCTACTTGATAAACAAAAACAAACATTACTCTAAATATTATAAATATGTAACAGCTTTTCAGTATTACGTATTTTACGTCGTAAGTAGGCAGGTACTTGCATAAACATTTTGACGTGCAGTACTTAGAACTAATTGTTTCTGGTTTGACTGGAATGTTGATATGCAAGGATAGGTACTGAAATATACATAATAAACACATTACATACACTCGTATAGAAATAATCTCATTACTATGACAAGATGTAAGGTTTTCGTCCTTAACCATTTTTTAAGGCGAGATGCTCACTGTAAAGTTGAGGCGAACGTTAAGGTAGCGTCGAGTCGTAGGCGCCTTGACTCTTCAGACTTTGATTTCTGCTAAGAAAGAGACGAAAAGTTCTATTCTGGTAAAAAGCTTCTACAGTAGTCTAGAGAGAAAGGAAAACAGAAAATGCACCTACCACCTGTTTATGTTCACCCTGCAGGTCGCAAAAGTCGGCTAAAGTACCTCGTCACTATCTAATTCCTCTTTGACATCTGTAAGCCTAAATACCTATTATTGAAAGTGTATTTCTCGAAAGGTAAATGGCGTAAAAATATGTATGAGAAAAGAGCATATCAAGAAGTGACGACCGTACACTTATTTCCTCGACCTAAACACCGCCGTGAACCTATCGTGACGTCACACGCCGCCTCGAATTTCGATCAATGAGCATACTTTGATTTTTGATTGTGTGGTAAAAAATATTGAGAGTCACGCTTGAACGCCCGCGCATCGAAGCCGCCTCGACTCTTGAATATGTTAGCGTCCGGCCTATGATATTCCCACGCGTAGTAATTATTATGTGTTTTATTACCTATAAAGTAACTTGGTTTAGGCTTGTTTTAGAGTAGGTTGTTAGTTCTTCTAGTACAGTTACAGAAACTGCTCAGCCTAACGCTTCCTCTCAGTGAAAGTTTTATTGAATGTAATTGTATTGTAATGAATTCAAAATATGGAAAGCATAAAAATACGTATAATAATTTTATTCAACGATGATAATAACTGAACCTCACTATTTTTAATTATGGAATAAAAAATATCTGTTCATTTTTGGCTAGATAATAAGACTGAGTTAGAAACAATAAAGAGTCACAATAATAAAGTAATTAAATTGTACAACACAGACAATAATACTATTCATTTATATAAATAATTTTTTTTTTATATTTTGTGCTTTCACGTTGATATTGGAGTTAGAGTAAAACAGAATGTCCCAGCTGCTTATTTTCACATGCATATCTTGAAAATTTGCCAAGGTATACCCACAAGATATAAGCGATAGGCGAACAATCTGTAATTATCTGGTTTCGTTTTCCCAAATAATTATTATTGTTATAAGCAGTGTATGAATAAGAATCATTGATGTGATTATTAAAAGTATGGACATGACCCATATAATTCTATATTAAGTCTATACAATTATTTTTTATTTGATTGTTAATAAAAGTTAATAAATTTTGTTAATTTTTGAGAAAAATGTTGACTCCGGAAATCATAATGATTGTTTTATTTATATATTTTGGTAGCCAATTTTCTGTCGATAATTTATGTTTTTAAGTGTAACATAGATTTTATAGAAAGATTTTGTACACAAGGTATCCTTAACCGTTATTTGTTACTAAGTTACCAAATTCCAGGATATCCCGAGAATTTTGAGCCATATTCATACTTTTGACACTGCACATTCATGATATCGATCACTGGTTATAAGTGGTGTCGACGTCTTATTCTGTTACACCAGAAATTTTGGTCCATACCGAATGGTAAATGGCATAAAGTTGTCTACTACCTATGTATTCATGTATAGTTTTCAAATTAAAGAGGCGTAGAAAATTATCACAATTCACCTACCTAGTGTAAAAAAGGCTTAATACGTACTTTGCTATCATGACCATCTATTAATTGTCAACATTAACAAACACATCTGTAATACTGTGGAGAGAACGTTGGTAATATTGAAGAGTTCACTGGACATTACCAGTACCCAGAAATGTAATAAATCTTATCTTTAACTAATTATCCGTCATGACAAATACATAGAAAATTACTTAACATTAAAATGGAAATTACTGGGCGTTCTTCATGGTGAATAAATAATATATATTATAATAAGCATACAATACTTTTAAAGATAAAATAGAATATTAAAAGTTTTATTTTTCTGCAGTACGTAATATCATAAAAGATTATTATATCACGTTATCATACAAATAATAATCTGGACCGATTTCTAAGTTTCAAAAACTGCAATTTTGAAACAAAAAACCCCGAGCAAGTTAGTTTATTTGTTTCAGAGCCATGATTCCACCGACAGACAATGCAGACGGACAGACAGATAAGCTTTACGACATATCCATTTAAGAGCTGCGATGCCATAAATCAGCCTTTCCCAAAGTGGGCGATAACGCCCCCTTGTGGGCGCTGCAGGCCTAAAGGGGGGCAGTAAGAGACCCAGAAAAAAAATGGGGGCGTTGTGTAGAGGCCTGGGGGGTGATTTTTAATTTCATTTAGATAGAAGGCATCTTAGACAACGACTGCATGAGCTCTCGACTCTCAATTACAACTTGTGAACATCAACTAATATTCATTAAAAGATTGCTCAAACTCGGTTCGATATTTCTCTCCGCGTAGTTCATATATCTGTCCTGTTTTATTGAATATACAAAATAACAATCATGTCAATCGGTCGTTCCGTTTCGAAATGAAAGTAGACACAAACAAACAAATAAAAAGGCAACAGACACACTTTTCGCATTTTAATAGTTATTAGTACTCCCAGATAGGTAATTTTCGTAGATAATAGACCGCGGGCAATCATATTTTAACAATTTTTTGTTAAATAACCCGAATTGTGCATTCCTGTATCAATCGGGTGGTTCATAGAATACTTGTTCTGACTTGTTGAGTACGATTGAGCGTCGAATGAGATAAACGAGTTTATGCATGTTTGTTTTATTCCTGTCGGTGCGTGCTGCTTATGCAATCCTATATAAACAACGTAATATTTATTTTATTTCCATTTGCGGTTTCGCGCGCAATAGATGAGCAGTACTTAAGTTCAACACTTACTTACGTATTTCTCAAAATAAAACAATGTCGGAAGTAAAAAAGAAGAGACGGCAATACTGTGCGGAATATATTAAATTCGGACTCATTGAAAATCCGAAAAACCCATCGTCGCCTTTGTGTCTTCTATGTCTAAAAACATTTTCGAATGAAGCAATGAAGCCTTCAAGACTGCAAGATCATTTGAATAAAATGCATCCAGATAAGAAAGACAAGAATGTAGCATATTTTCAAGACCTAGAGAAGAAGCATAATACTCAGCCAAGTGTAGCAAAACTATTTTCGGCGGCTGCTAAGCAAGATGACGACGGATTTCGAGCTTCGTACAATATCTCTTTGTTAATTGCTCAAAAAGGCAAACCACATAACATCGGAGAAGAGTTAATTTTGCCAGCAACAAAGGAAGTAATAACTACTGTGCTTCATAAACCAGCCGTAGATATTATCCGAAAAATTCCTTTGAGTAATAATTCTGTGCAAAGACGAATTGATGAAATGGCTGAAAACATTGAAGGATCATTGTGTGATCACCTGAGGACAAGTCAATTCTCAATTCAGCTCGATGAGTCCAATTTACCAACTAATGAAGCATTGTTGCTGTCTTACGTGAGGTTTATTAAAGATGAGAAAATATGTGAAGAACTATTCTTTACTAGAAATTTAGAGACCGATACAAAAGGCGAAACCATATTCAATACATTGGAAAAGTTTTGTGATGAGAAAGAGATTCCCTTGAAAAATATTATATCAGTTGCTACGGATGGCGCTCCGGCTATGACAGGGTGCCATAAAAGCTTCATAGCGTACTTAAAAAATAAAATTCCAGATGTCCTTGCTGTACATTGCGTTATTCATATACAACATTTGGTTGCTAGAAACTTAAGTGAACGACTATTTTAATCACTCCAATATGTCATCAAAGCAGTCAATAAAATCCGCAACAGCTCTTCGAATGATAGATTATTTCATCAGCTTTGTGTTACTAATGACGAGGATTTCAACCGTTTGTTGTTTCATACTGAAGTTCGTTGGCTATCAAGAGGCAATTGTCTGACTCGATTTTACAACCTGTTTGACTCTGTTATAGAGTTCTTGGAAACTAAAGATACAGAATTGCACAACAAGCTCATTACATCAAAGAATGATATAGCTTACATGACAGATCTGTATAAATTGTTCAACGACATGAATCTCCAACTGCAAGGCGATGAACTAAATTTAATTAAAACAAAAAACGTCGTTGCTGCTTTCACAGTCAAACTGCTTCTACACAAAAAGAATATGGACAGACGTGAGTTTCACAATTTTCCGAATTTATCAGTATCATGCAGTAACGACGAATTGTTTGCCTACTGCCAACATTTGGAAAACCTCCACATTGACTTCACCGAACGATACCAGGACATTTTGAACTTGGAAATACCAGACTGGGTGTCACAGCAATGTCACCTCAGCTGGAAGAAGAACTTATAGAATTGACAACAAACGAGGAAATAAAAATCAAGTTCAAAAATGGTTACCAAGAATTTTGACTACAAAAACCGATCCCGCAATTGTACCCTGGATTGTGGTCAATCGTTCAGCGATTCTTGATAGCATTCCCATCGTCATATTTGTGTGAACGTAGATTTAGTGCTGTGGCAACACTGCTTACTAAAAAGAGAAATCGTTTGCATGTTACCAAACGTGGCGGCTTGCGACTGTTCTTGAGTAAATTGGAACCTGATATCAACAAACTTATTAAACAGCATCAGATTCATCCTTCACATTAGTTTTTATATAAGGATCGATTATATTTGTTTTATTTTGAATAAAAGATACTCTGAATACTATAAAGTTGCGTTTCAATAATCATTCTCATTGGCAGGTGTAGCCCGTAAGAGTTAACTTGAGACCTGAGCGCCGTTGTCTATTACCTACTGCGCTCAGGTTTCCAGTTAACTCTTGCGGGTTATAGTAAAAGTCTCGTTTGGAATTAATGTTTAATCTCCACTAATATAGCTCACAATAATTAATTAATTTAATTTGAAGTTATAGTGGTTTTTCAGTAGGTGAAAAAATGGGGGCGCTAAAAAATAATTTATTCTCAAAGTGGGCAGTAGACAAAATAAGTTTGGGAACCCCTGCCATAAATAAACACGCAGATAAACAGACAGTCGACGGCGTCATTTACTCTTTTTTCCGTCGGTAGCTACTAATGCTCATTTCATCTACTTTATGAATCAAACGTATATATATATAATATACCTATTTTGCAGGAATAACATAGATACACGCTCAAGATTGATGGACGATCTACTCATATCGTGATAACTTTCAATGAACCACTAGATTTACATTTATTTAGTTCCAAAATGACCGAAGTCTATAGAAGAGATAAATCGGAATCCAAACTGATTGCCTTTTCGCTTTGCACAAGTGTGTTACTGGGAAATAAGGTTGAGTTTGATAAATTACTAAATCAATAAATTGTAAAAAAAATAACTCACGAGTTCGGTTCGTGTAACTAGATTCTTATTAGTTTTTGGTGTCCAGTTCTAAATTGCAAAAAACGGATCACTTATGGTGCTTGTCCGATATAGTCGTTGTTCTCAGAGACTATGCGACTAAAAGCAATTTAAACAACTGAAATTGAAACAGTTTCACTATATCCCACTTTCTTAAATGTTTTTCCATAATATAAATAAATGTATATATTATGTATATACTATAACATTTATAATAACTAGAAATAGGCTAGTTCGTAAATGATTGACTCAGTCTCAATTGTCATACTTATTGATTATTAGTATTTTTAGAATGATGATGATGAAAAATGATTTTATTTCAAAAGCTTTGCTTTTTACTATATTTTTTTAATAACTCCACTTTTATCATTAAAATATTTTTAACAATTGATATCATGCATCTTTTTACAATAAAAACATTTTTGTGACAATCACTATATTCTTATTTTAAACTTAGTAAAAAGCATTTAATTAGTGTAATTTTTATCACTATTAAACAAAATCTTCATAGATAAACATTATTTTTTACTTTTTAGTTCGATTTCCCTTTAGTGTATTTTTTTAAACTATAACTTTTGTTAGTTTGTTGACTAAAAATTTACCAAAATCCATATTGTGAGATTGAGAATACAATAGGAAGCTTCCACAGAATAAGAATTTTTTTTAATTAATGAAATCAAATCAGTATTTTTTTTTTTAATTTTTCATTTCAGTATCAAATTATTGTATCCTTGATAAATGTGCTAAATTTTAGTTTAATCTGACGTTTTGAAGTGGGTTAAAATCTCGTTTAAAGATTCCGTTACATACATACAAACATACAGGTGAAGCTAATAAAAGTGTGTTAAAAATAGAATATTTTATAAGTATTTGTTTAAACACACATGATAATTTTCAAAGTTAACTTTTGTATTCTGTTCAACAAGATTTTTTTGGTGTGCGTAAGATGTGATCGTGTGTGGTTTCAAATAAAACTCTTAATTTAAATCACGAATTCCAAAAATGTACAAAACGCTTTACTATTATTAAAAAAAATGTAAAAGAACTTCTGGTTTTAGCTACAAAAACATCAAAAAATTTTGAAAAATTCACTAACCTTGTAAATCGATTGTACATTGCAGGAAAATTATGAAGGTTACTAAAGAACGTTATAAGTTTATAAGAGAAAGTTAGAAATGGTAAGTAGGCGTGTCGCGTACCCATAATTAAGCTTCGGCAAGCTTAGTTGGCTGTGAATCGTCGTTAGTAACTTCTTGAATGTCAGGTGCAACGCGTTCCTTTCTCGTATTCAAAAATACATGACAATGAATAAAATATCTTTTTATGCCGTGCTGGAGTGCAAAAATAGTAAAAGCAAGTCTTTTACAAAATCGTGATCGAATGTCATCGATAAATATACATTTCTCGTAGTAATTTAGTCTAGCAAATGAAACGAATGTTCTTACATATTTTGTACAGGTAACATCATACTAAGATAAGTTTTTTAAATAGATTGAAAGCATTACGACGTTTTTTTTGGCGTTGGAAGTTGACAGTAACTGACAGTACACAACATTAATTACTCAAATAATACTTGCACTTGGCCGTTTAGCTGCTTTTTTAAGCAAGCTTTATCTACAGGTTTTTTGGCAATATGTACAGATACTCTGTAAAAGATACAAACATACGATATTTCCTTTTTAAATATTAGTAAGGATGTAGGAAGAACAACATCGAAGCAGAATTTGTTTGTTTGTAGACTGTAAGCTCAGGAAGTTCCTGACCCTTGTGTTAAAATCTACAATATGTTCATTATCTAAGTGAAGTCTCAAGATAGTTTATCGTTGAACTAATACATGGCCTCACATTATTGTTCACTTGATTGATGAATACGAAAAATCAAGTAAAATATTTTTTCATTATAGTTAATTACGTGGAATTTATAAATACTCTAGACAATTACGACAATTTGTGAATTAAGCTCTAAGCTTATATTAGTGGTACCAGACAAGATACAACGCAGTGGAAGATTACCTAAGGGGAACACCCAGTGACCTAGTGAATCCAAAACAATTTAGGATATGAACTTTTGACTCTAATGTGACCAGGAAAGGAACCCGGCTTCCTCAACTTTGAAGGCATATGCATAAACCGCCGCGCCGGATTAGACCAATTAGTTTTTAGTGTTAATAAAATATTTTTTTGTTCATTATGTAAGATGCTATAACTACAGATTATTTAGATAACGATAAGAATCAAAATTTTCCTTGTATGACAAGTACCCACTACGATTTTATTCGTGACCCATTTTTACAATTAAATAAAGATTAAAATTTTTATCAAGTTTGATTTTTACTGACATTGTCTATTTATCATTTCCTCAATTTCACAATGGACAAAATATTTCACACTTCAATGTCATTACATTTTTCTTTAAACAAATTATGTAATGAACATATACGTACATCCCTTAGACAAAACAAGGATACTTTAAAGAACCTCCGCCTTTTTTGAAGTCGGTTAAAAAGCAACTGTTGTTACAATATGTTACAAATTACAGCGAAAAGCGATGAGAAATGTTAATTACGAAATTTTGTTAGTTTTTTATAAGATCGCACAACTTATGGTTAATGACAAAAGCAGCTGTAATTTCCATGATTTTCCATTTAATATTATTCAAATTTGAAGTACCTACCAAATGTCACAAAAATTATAATGAAAGGAAATTCTGTCCATTTAAAGATTTTCTCGCTAAAACGTTAAGTTGCGTATTTGAAGACGAAGTGAATTTGTCGGTGGCACCTTCATCAATCAATCTTGCCAGTCACAACTCTTAAGCGGCGGAATTACTTTTATATCAGCAGATCTTTTTGAGAGATATGTGCCTTGAAATATTACCAGCGATCAACAGTATAGAGTTTACGTTTTCTTTTTGGACGGTTTTCTGTGATGAAGTTATTGAAGTCGATTTCCTTCTTTTAGATTTTATGATATGGTGGAAACACATCTGACAGCATCTCTTTGAGTTTTAACTACTGATAATGACTATTTTGTATGAAAATATCATACATAAGAATTAATTAGCCTTTCTGCGTCAATTAAGCTTTCGCTTTTTTGTGTTGCATATTAGTTTAATACGCGATTTTATATGTTAAAGAATGCTTGCATACTAGTACACCATATGTCGTAGAATATGTGTAGAATTGATTCAAAACATATTTTACTACATGCTGCATGTTTCTTAAGGCTTCGGGTTTCAGCGCTTGGGTAATTTTAACTACGTTTTCCACTTAACTGTTTAAGACACATGTGAACATGTTATGTGCAATTTTAATGTTACAGAAGCCACGTATTCGCCTAGTGACAGCATCAGACGAGTTCCTAATAATTAATGTCTTGTAAGCACAAGTCGGGAAACTATCTCAGGGCGTGAAAGGCAGTGGCGTCTGACATATCCAATTAACACAGCATCCGGTTCCGGTGAGATCCAAACGTGCCAACTGTTAAAGCCTGATCTGTTAGTACTTCCTTATAGTGAACGAATGCGGTCCTATCAAAGGGTTCCATTTAGCCCAACGAAGCCGTTTAACCAGTGATTTCCTTTTGAAGTTGGAAAATTAAGAAAGCCTTTTTATTCATAACTTATGAAAGTGGAAACTAAATGCAAGCATGCACATAGTTTAAAAAAAATTGTCGAAGATGAAAGTCCAGTCCAGTCGCCAAAGAAATGAACTTTTATTACAGATCCTAGAAAAAATCAGTCAGTAAATTTAAATTAAAACTCTAACGTCAAACTATATGAATTTCTATTACAATAAACAATATTTTTTGATACCTATGTATTGATATTATTATTGATATTATTTTTACATGTCTAAGGCCGAATTTACACAACATTTTTAAGCGCTGATCACGCGTCTTCGTGAAACGTGTTTCAAACGCGTCGCAAATCATAACTCACAAGCTCACAACTATAAGGAGTAGACAGTGAATGCAAAAAACAAAAAATCTGTGTCATACTTGTATTTAGACTGGTCTTAATAAATTTAATATTCGCAGAGCTTAAAAAGTTTACGTTTTGCCTTTACATATAAAATCATTTTGTGCATAGAAGTAGATTTTTTGGAAGAAACTTTTTTAAATCCATATTCGCTTATAGCATAAGTAGCGTTTTTATGATATTTTAAATAAACTTCATTATCTTTTTAGAAGATTATTTTATTTCATGGTTCACATAGTATTGGGTCCTTACATATGAAATTGGCGTTTTGTACGGGAGGAATATAAAGTCAATTTTTTTTTGTAAAATATACTTAATTAATCAAAGTATGCACCGTTGTTATCTATGCACTTTTGCCATCTCATAGGTAGTTCATTGATCCCTTTACTAAAAAAACCATGGGGGCGAGAATCAATAAACTCTTTGAAGGCGGTTTGGACTGCCGCATCGGAGTTGAATTTTTTTCCGTGTAAGAAGTTGTCAAAATTCCGGAAAAAATGGTAATCTGTTGGAGCAAGGTCCGAAGAGTACGGTGGATGTCGCAGACATTCCAATTGTAGCTCATCTAACTTAGTGGTTGTTTGTTGTATAGTGTGTGGCCTTGCGTTGTCGTGAAGCAGCAGTGGCCTAGAGCGATTGAACAATCTCGGTTGTTTAGCAGCTAGTTCTTCCTTCATGGTTTGCAGTTGCTGACAATAGATATCTGCCGTAATCGTTTGGCCAGATTTTAGAAAGCTGTAGTGAACGACACCGGCGCTAGTCCACCAAACACTCACAAGTAACTTTTTCTGAGTCAATTTTCGTTTAGGGCAGGATTTGGCTGGGTCTCCAGGGTTCAGCCATTGCGACGAGCGCTTCCGATTATCGTACAGTATCCACTTTTCATCACAAGTAATGATTCGATTTAAAATTTCTTCATTATTGTGTCGGTTGAGCAAAGTAACACAGCAGTCGACGCGTGTTTGCAAGTTCGATTCACTCAATTCATGAGGTACCCATCGTTCATGTGTTTTTACTTTCCCGATTTGCTTCAAGTGGATTAATACAGTTTTGTCACTTACCCCGAAGCCTGCAGGTATCTCTGAAGTGCTTTGTGATGGATCCGCTTCCACAATAGCCTTTAATTCTTCATTTTCCACTTTGGTCTCCGGCCGTCCACGGGGTTGGTTCTGAAGGTCGAAATTTCCAGAACGAAAACGTTGAAACCAAAAACGTACCGTGCTTTCTTTTGCGACACCAGCGCCGTACACATCATTAATCCTTCGAGCTGTTTCTGCAGCACTGGTGCCACGGTAGAACTCGTACTCGTAAATAAACCGATATTTCATGTTTTCCATTGTGCGGTAATAAGCGAGCCAAAGAAAAAAATAATGAGGAAAAAAACAAATGAATTACTGTTTTCAAATCTCAAATGTACCAGCTAAAGGAATTTATATATTTGAATTTGGAATTCTTAACCAAAGAGGAGATATTTCAGATCAAAGTGGTCAGTACGACAAAACGCTAATTTCATATGTAAGGACCCAATATATATGTATATGCCCGCGTATTACGTCTGTGTAATGTATTGTGTAATATTCAATTTCTAACTTTTTTATCTGTGATATAAAGTAGCTAATAGCTATAAAGTAGCTAAAGTAGTAGTTCCTGGATCTTATGACATTTTTTGAATTCTTATATTGAAATCTTAGTCAATCACAGGATAGTTCATATCACTATACATAGTAAATCTGTAAGTTTAAGTAAATTAAATGACTTTCTTGTAGTACAATGGTACGTAACCTTTAACGAAATTAGTATTGTTACTCAGTTGTATGTGTGTGCTCGCGTGTTCTGATGTGTTCTAAAATTTGGAATTGTACAAAATCATATCTTAATATTAATCTTAATATCATCTTGTGATATTTAGATTCATGCAGAACTCTGCATTTTAATTCGTCGAATGTTTTAGATTTTAGCCAGTATTTGAACTTTAAGTTAGATATTTACAAACATACTAAACATTTTTGTTATTGAAATTACTTTCATGAAAAATTAAGTAATGAAAAAATAAAAAATGTGATATTATTACTGTGAAAAACATTTCAATTCTTTTACTCTTTTTTTTTAATTATTACATATTATATTACATTTTAGTATTACAATTATTCGTACAAATTTTTGAAGTAACGTTGTGTTACCACTACATTGAGATAGAAATCTCATTGTTGTAAATAAAAAAAAAACTCTTCTAAGTTTCTACTTCTATAATTAAAAATAAATGTGAAATGCACTTAATTGAGGACCTATATAAAATGGATACAATAATAAACTAGTTGACAAGTTGACAGATAGCAAGTTTAGTTCGTTAATGAAGTGGTCTGCACGCCATGAATGCATTGTTACCTAGCCGTAGCATTAATTATTAATGTATTCATCACCATAAACCCACAATGAGTTTGTTGTAGACCTGCCAACAAATAGATAATCTAGTCATAAGTTTAGCCGTTAGCAGTGGACATGATAAACATTTAACTTCGAATAAATAGATGTTTGAAAATTTTGATTTGAAAAACGTAAATCTATTCACAACTATGTTCAAGCTTTATCCTTAAAGAGATAGGCAGATGAATTACTGGCTTATACCTTTTACTTCTTAAACTTAGACATGTAAGCTTTTTTGGCGTTCACATCAACCAACTTAAGTCGAGCTAGGTACCCCTGAGTAATGGACTTATAAAGATTAAATAGGTAGTTTTGGTTTTGTTTTACGATTTAAAAACGCCGTTATATTAGGCCTTAAAAATGTAATTTTCTCTGTTCTAAGATAAAATATCTTGACGTTGTTGCCAGCCCTGCACTATGTGCTAATAATAATAGAATAAGGCTGCGGTGTTCCTCGCCTGTCATAAGAAGCAACTAAAGGGTCCTTCGGGTCGCTGCCAATCGGAAGGGCCAATCGTCCGTCCAAGCGTCCAAGCGACATTGAGGAAGACAGCGTGTGTGGTCCGCGCTGTCGAGGATAGATGGATAGAAGAGGGCTCTGTAATTGTCCCCCCTTCCCAGCAAGAAGTGCTTCGTTACAGTGTGAGAGGCGTTCCGGTGCATTCCGTAGGAGATCCTAGAGCCCCTTGACAACGCGACGAGGGTGACCATTGTAAGAATTTTGGTGGACAAAAGCCCCACATAACACAATCTCTCCTCAAGGGGGCTGGATATGTAGATTTCTCATGTAAAAAATATGACAAGTTTGGGTGATGCCGTCATTCAAAAACGAAGAAAGGAATGCTTAGATAATTCGGTCAAATAGAAAGAATGAGTGATGAACAATTGACGAAAAAATGTTCAACGCAACAGTGAGTTACAACAGAAGCCAAGGACGACCTAAGCTGACTTATGAAGATCATACAAGAATGTTGGCCGACGGAATCGTTAAAAGCTCTCTCATATCTAGTTGAATGTGTATCAAAAGTATGATGTTTGAAGTGGCGAAAGAAGTATGTAAGAAGTGTCATGTTTGGCACTCTATCCTCTTTAACTTCTCTGTTAAGGATACAGCGTGAAGACATGTATGTATACATGTACAGTATCTACCATATCAATTTGTAATATACTTAGCATTTTGGTATCGAAACACATTAGTCATGCTTCGATTAATGGAAAATAAATAAGGAACTATTCTGAATTGGTAACAATCGAAATATCTTATGAACAAGAAAAATAAAATTCCCAGACGAATAGTAAACGTATTCTGTTTCGGTGCCATATTTTCGTTCGTTGGGATGAATCGCTTCACTTATCCGTCGTCAAGGGAGTGTTTGATTTGGCGCGATCGTATCGCCAGGGCTTATCGCACGCTTACGTTAGGATGATTCTAGATACTACGTCATACTAGAAAAGACAACATAGACACAATCATTTCCAAAACTAAATCAATTAGACCACTCGTAAATAACATTAATTATAGATATAAAATATGTGCTTAAGATATGACACAAATGATTTAATCACCAGTAAATCATGAGCTACTAATCTAACATGAAGATTAAAGCGATATAACATCGTTAAAGATTTATTACTAAAATATTTAAATATCTAAACAAAACGATCAGTTTAAGAACCAAGAACAGCCTCAAATATATGAAACTAAAAATAATGAGGCTTAAAATTTTAATACAACTTCTGCATTAGTAAATTGTAGTAATGATGTGGAGCAGAACGAAACGAACGAAGTAGAGAAGAGGGGTGCTGTGGGGCAGAGGAAAGGAGGGGAGAGGAGTGGTGACAAACGAGCTGCTGAAACAGCGCGCGCGCATTATTACTTAATAATTTCATAAAAAGAAACCTTACTAAATAGTTAACAAGTGATTACATTTCAAGTATTTTATTTTATCAAGATCCTATTTCTTACAAGTTATTATAACATCACAGAATGTGCCAGTCTGTTTATCTACCCATGCAGGTCTTAAAGTTAGTCGAATGTATATGAGTGACGGGAAAACAATCCGTCGCTATCTAATTGCACCTGTAAACAGAAATACTTATTGCTGAAAATAGTGTTCAATGCGTCTAGATACTCTAACAAGAAAGGAATTTAAGTAGCTATCATGTTGTAGATATGCGTGATTTATTTATTAATTTATATAGTTATGAGAGTTTACAAAAATATACAATCGTAGCATCTACCGTAATTATATTCAAACTTTTCTTTTACTCGTACTTTATATCTTGAACTAAAGTTCTTATCTCAAAAGGCCTTGTAAAAATAAACCCCTTTACATTTATTACAATTTCTTATCCACCGCTTTTCTTTGTTCTTTCCTAATATTAAAGTTGGTTGTTCTCCTAAATTTTATGTTCTCGAGTTTTTAGACGCTTTTTTACGGTGATTAACTTTAATATCTTTTAAATGTCTGTGATTCCCAGTGCCGCTAGGCTATTCGGCTATTTTTAAACAAAACGCAGTTATTTATAAATAGAATAAAGGTAGGTACTCAAAAGTTTTTTGCATAGGATAACACTTTATTAAGTGATTTTCATGTTACTAGTACAACAAATACAGTTTTATAATTCTGACAGACATTTAGCAATAGCAACGCCGTCATATAAATAAAGATGGAGAAGAAGAATTCTGACAGTCCTTTTGGAAAAGTTGAAACATTTAACAAACTTTTGTACTTTAAATTTCAAAGCTCATAATATAAGTGTTACATACTTTCGTTACATTAAGATGCATTTTTATCTGTGATAACTTCTCATCTGTGGCTATTGAGACATTAAATATCTTTCGAAGTTGTTTGACCTTCAGAAACAGTAAAACTAGTTTTTAGTGTAAAATTAAGTTTAAAGTTATCATTTTGTTGGATAAGCGTGACGGAGAAGAATCCGTATATGCGGAGCAGCACAGATTTTGTATGCAATGTGTTTTACTATCTATAGAGCGTATTAGGCCACACTGGATCGTGAAACATACGGTTCGTAGATATATAGTAAAAATAATCTGTGCTACCCTGCTCAGCAGTATGCTACGTGGCTGTGTCACGTTCTGCGTTTCCGTGTACCTCTTTTTATTTTGGAATGTTAATGTCAAATTATGATTATTCTATTAAACCACATTATAGGGCATTTTTGAACATTAAATATTGTATACAACCGGTTTGCATAAAGAGCTGCAGTGAGAAGAATTGACAAAAATACTCAGTCAGGAATCATTTTTATGACATCAAACACTCAGTAACGGTCAAACGCATTTGTCAATTTTTTTAACCGACTTCGAAAAAAGGAGGAGGTGCTAAGTTCGTTTGTATGTATGTTTTTTTTATATATGTTCACCGATAACTTTGTCAATCGTAGACCGATTTAGAAAATTATTTTTTTTGTTTGAAAGGGTATACTACCGAGGTGGTGGTGGTCTTCATTTAAATTTCACCTGTACTCCAATATAGCTTGGACTTCGAAGATACACCAAATAACACCAAGTAATGCAGCAGTTCGCATTACTTACATACTTACTACTTACTTACTTACTTACACGTTACTGTAACCTTTATTTATATTGTCAAACACTAATTCAGTTTCAACGCAGTTTTCGCATCATCCATACTATCCATACTAATCCATACTATCCATACTATCTATACTATCCATACTATCCATACTAATATTATAAATGCGAAAGTCTCTCTGTCTGTCTGTCTGTTCCGTTTTCACGGCTAAACCGCCGGACAGATTTTGATAAAATTTGGCATGGAGATAGTTTGACACCAGGGGGTGAACATAGGCTACTTTATTTTTCAAAAATCTACCCCTAAAGGGGTAAACAGGAGGATGAAACTTTGTATGGGAAATTTTTAACCGCTGAACCGATTAAGATGTGATTTGGTACAGAATACACCTTTTCTATTTAAAAAAAAATTGTTTTCTTTTTTTATCAAAAATCTACCCCTAAAGGGGTGAAAAGGGGGATGAAACTTTATAGGGGAAATGCTAAACCGCTGAATCAATTAAGACGAAATTTAGTACATAGATAAAACTTTTTCTTTTAAAAAACACAGACTTCTTTTTTTTCCAAAACTCTACCCTTAAAGGAGTGAAAAGGGGGATGAAACTTTATAGGGGAAACTAATGTTATAAATGCGAGTCTCTGTTTGTCTGCCTGTCTGTCTGCTTGGTTTTTACAGCTAAACCACCGGACTGATTCGAATAAAATTAGACATGGAGATAGTTTGACACCAGGGAATGAACATAGGCTACTTTATTTTTCAAAAATCTACCCCTAAAGGGGTGAAAAGGGGGATAAAACTTCGTATGGGAAATTTTTAACCGCTGAGCCGATTAAGATGTAATTTGGTACAGAGATACACCTTTTCCATTAAAAAAATATAGTTTTCTTTTTTATTAAAAATCTACCCCTAAAGGGTGAAAAAGGGGATGAAACTTTATAGGGGAACTTTATAATGCTAAACCCTAACAATATGGGTATCAAATGAAATAGAATACGCAGGGGAAGGTAGATACATATGTGACGTCACCATAAATCCAATATGGCGAATGTTATGATATTCATTTTCAAATCCAAGATGGCGATTATCACTTTTTTTGGATAAATCGATACGTTACGATACGATTCATTTTGTAATCTAAGATGGTGAATTTTTTTTTTTTTGATAGATCTACATGGGTGTCATGTTCTAGGTTTCTCGGAGTATTATTCAATACCAACAATATGGGTGTCAAATGAAGTGGGACACGCAGAGGAAGGTTTTTGTATATGTGACGCTATCATAAATCCAATATGGCGGATGTTCCATAATAGGAAATAACTTTTTCGTTCATTACCCACAATATGGGTATCAAATGAAATGGAATACGCAGGAGAAGATTTTTGTATATGTGACGTCATCATAAATCCAATATGGCGGATGTTCCATAGAAGGAAATCACTTTTTCGTTCAAAACTAACAATATGGGTATCGAAGGAAATGGAATACGCAGGTTTTTGTATATGTGACGTCATCATAAATCTAATATGGCAAATGTTCCATTATAGAGAATAACTTTTTTTTTAACACCAACAATATGAGTACCTCGGGTAACCTCAGTAACCTAAAGAGGTCAAGGAACATTTTTCCACGCGGACGAACTCGCGGGTACAGCTAGTAAGCAATATATAAACAAATCTTTTCTTACATCGAGTAGACCATAGTACGAGTATAACAAAATGTTGGACACGAGAGTGGTTAAAACTAAGATGTAGATTCAACAGAAATACTGCGCACAAATCCAGATGACTACGTTACACAGATTTACTACTAGTAGATATCGCCTTTCATACGTGACGTATTGTTAGACTGAAAAAAAATACATGGCGTAAGCTTATAAAAGAAAGGGATGAGAATACACATTTTTTGTCTCCATCGGTGTATATTATACATTAAGACTGTTAAGCTGTTGCATTTAGCAGACCTATGAACCAAACAAATCTTTGCTCGTTAGTACTTTTAAGGTTTTTAATTCTTTTGAACTTTGCAAGCGAAAAATTAACATGTATGAAAACTTTTGTAAAGAGACTTTTGGGTGTGATGACAGAATGCAGTATTTTAGACTGCAAATGCCGGTTTGCAAATACAGGTCGTCAAAAGCAAGAAAGACTATAGTGGCCACGTCAACGCAATGTCTATTAGTAGTAGACCTGTGCTAGTTTAGCATTTGCGATGTTTAATAGCGCTCTTGTTTGACAAACACGACAAACATAACAAAAACACCATCAATCAATTTTTTTCTCGAACACGTCAAACCTCTGTAAAAGTCGTAGTTTGTTTGACAAACACGTCAAACGAAGCCACAGATTATGAAACATTAATACTCCAAACAAATACATAAATTGCGTGATCTCGAACTAAGCACTAGTCTTGTACTATAGGTACCACACAACCAACTGGGGAAGCTCCCAGTAACACCCAGACCCTATACCAAATGCTCTGCCACCGCGCCAATGTTACCAGTCTGTCAAATGATTGAATAAACATGTATATTTGATCGTTTACGTATTTCACAACAATATTTTTTGATGGTCGGAATGATCTGGACAGGACTGGTATCTGCGAGGATGGCAAGAGATTGCTCGGAATAGAAGGAAATGGAAGGAATTGGGGGAGGCCTTTGTTCAGCAGTTGGACACAAACGTAAGTTTAAAAACATTTTTTTTTAGTTACAATTTTGTAAAGGCCAGTGAAGAATCCATATGCAGAGAGAGAAACATCTTCTGTCTACAGATTGAAATAAAATTAAGGAATCTGTCGATGATTTCGACATAACAGCTTTTTCTTAAGCTTGTATGGTTATTTGCGCGTAAACATAAGTCAATCACGCTTTTTCAAATTTTCGTTTGTCTGTCTGTCTGTTTGTTTGTTCGGGCTAATGACTAAAACTAATGGCCTTTCATTGTCAGTTAGAGGACTTTTGCGAAAGTCATCTAGGTTACCTTTTATACTGGAAAAATACCAAAAACACGAGTGAAAGCGCAAGGCACAGCAATATTCAATAAAATCGTTAATCTCGTTCTAAGAATTTTTAATTGCCTTTGTTTAGTAACAAATTTAAATTTATTATCTGTTGAGACTGCCCGCCTATACCCGCAGTGCTACAACAGCGCCAACCGTCGCACTGTCGCTGTCCTCGGAGTCGCATGGATGAACGACCCGCGGGGTTATTACATAGAAATTTACGGACAACTACAGTCACGCGGTCACTGCGCGACCGGCGATTAATTGTAATAAAAAATTGGTGCCATGTATGAAGATTGCGTATCTATTATTCTAAGACCACAAATGCACTTTTCACGGTAGATTTTGCGCCACTGTACAAATTACATTACACAAATTCTCATTTTGTCAGCAGATATCACGCGATATTGGCTGCCACATTCTGACTCCAAGTTAAGTAATAAGCTTGCGGGGCTCCTAGTAACAATCGGCCGTGACTCTGAAAGCTTCACTTTGTCGCCTCGTACCCACAGGTGGAGGATAATGTTGCCTCATTGTCTGGCCGGGGTACAGAGTTACTCTATGCACATCTACAGGCTAATAGTCTAATAATATACGTAATAATAATAGGCATAAGTGTTTTCAAGCAGCCTGTGACCTTTGATAAGTTATTACATATATTTATACATATATACATACGTACTTATCGCGGTACTTATATACAAAGATACCTCTTTCGCCTCCTCAAATCTCATAATCTTCATAAGTCAGGCTTGGTCTTCTTCGGCTTCTGCTACCACTCACTTTTATTCTGTAGATTTTCTTCGTCAACTTTTTATTACTAAATCTTTCTATGTGCCCAAACCATCTAAGTATTCCTTTCTACATTTTTGCGATAACGCTGTCGTCCAAGCCTGTCGGACTGCGTATCTCTTCATTGGTTATTTTATACGCAAGGGTAACACCGTACAAATGTCTAAGAGGTCGCATTTCAACTGTAGTTATCTTACTTTCACTCGGTTTCTATAATATAAATAGTGTTAAATATTCGGTCGGAAATTATTCACGACTGTATATTTTTACGTTGCTTAAAAAACAAGAAGTGAAATGCATTCCTATGCTCTTTAACTTGCCTGTCATGTCTTTTGACCAACTAATCAAGTGTACTCGGTTTCCCCATAGCACAAAACACAATAGGATTTTAGTTGAAAACTTTGTTAGTGGGCGGCCAAGATTGCAGATTTCCCACTGGACCTATGCCAGTTTCAACTTGGTTGACTATATCGATAACTTCCTCTGACATTCTCTTAGTTATATACTACTTAAGTTAAATAGTTGAATTATAATAAACGGTTTTGGTGACGATCTCGGAAGAAATTATGTTTAAAAATTATACGTTATATTGCACAGTTTAACAATTATTCGATGCATTTTTATCGTAATGTCGTGTTAGATAAATACGGCTATGTGCAATCTCATCTTTTTTACAAAGCTTCAAATCTGCACCCATATTCATAAAAGAAATACATCTAGACTGTCAGGCGAGTAAAGATTTGAATACAAGTTTGTATTTTACATATTTTACACATAACACTTACCATTAGCATGACTTCTTGAAATATTAATATAATATAATCTTAGGTAATTACATTTTATGGCATGTTTAATACAATACATTGTAGGCATATAGACATAACTATATTTTAATAAGTTACATTATAACTTCAGCAAATACAAAAATGTATAATAATACGTGACAAAAAATATGTTTATATTATATTCATAAATTATTATGCTGTGATAAAGTGTAGGTACTAAGAATTATCTTTACTATCTCTATAAAAAATATTGAGAAAAAGAAAAAGTGGAAACAATGAGAGAAGCAAATACAAAATTGAATATTACAAGCGAAATCACGGAATTCACTTCAGTAATTTAAACAAAGCCGTGAATGCAGAGGCACAGGACTTAATTTCGGCGGGAGACAGAGAAAAATGTTATGCAAATTTGTACAGCGTAATTTTTCTTCCATTAACCTTCCGGCCGGGATTGTAGCCAGCTTCGCGCGGGAAGGGACAATGGGACACAACAAAAACACGCTTTTATTTTGAAACTGTAATTAGGAAATTAACGACTTGGAATTAGAAAAACAAATGGTGTTTTCGGCCATTCATGTGGGAATTTTGTTGCGTTTGTGGAAACTTAAAAAATAAATAACATGGGGTTAAGGGGAGTAGTAATAAAGCTTTCGCTGTTTATTTTTGCTACTTTCGCGAGCAGGATTGTTACATGAACGTAAATAGGCAACGTTTACTTATGAGGAAGCAAGTACTTACTGCTTTAAATATATTCATGCGCTTTACTTAGATGCCTAATTCATAAAAACAGCAAACAATATACAATGAAAATTTCAAATATTCATACATTGATATACATACATACACATCTCCACGCTGTATCCCTAACGGGGTAGTCAGAGAGGACAGAGCGCCAAGCTTCGCGGTTCTTACATATATTATTATATCCTTATATATCAACTATAATTTAAAAATGAAATAAATGGAAAAGATATATCATACTTTTTTGTAAATAGGTATTTCATCCAATATAGGTATTAAATAACTCTCGAACTGATTGACTGACAAACAATGTGAGAAGGAGTTCTCAGGAAGCCAACAGAGGGTAAAATAGAGAACATGAGTTTGTATGAAAATGCGTCATTTTTTATAATAAATACATGAAACTCGATATTTAGCTTTTCATAAAGAAGTGTTTCATATTCTCTGAAAATGATGTACTTTAGTGGGGTAAAATAAAAGATGAAACTTTATATGGGAATTTCTTTAATTTTCTATTTAATACTTAACATGAAATTTGGTACTTTGTGACGTAATTCAGAGTTCTTAAAAAGTACATACATATCTTCACACTGAATCCCTAACGCGGTAGTCGGAGAGGACGAAGCGCCAAGCTTCGCGGTCCTTATGTACTTCTTTCGCCTCTTCGAATTTTATTATGCTCCGCACACATTTTCGCCTATATATAGAAATGCAAAATCGCTCATAAAAATGGTCAATGTTAAAACATTGATGTTTATGAACGATACATTGACGTTTTTTCGATTATTTTTAAAATAATATCTGGGCGACCGTGCACTGCTGTGACAACTGAAACACGGGAGAAAACGGGTTTTCTCATCAATTTGATCCAGCTAGGTCGTTTTTTGGCTTAGTAAACCTTAATTATAATTAATAATAATGTAGGATATCGACTGATCGAAATTATATTATAGCTAGGAGTAGAAAAGATTAAATGCAATAATGTAAATGTAATTAATCAAATTTATTTAGACAAAAGATAGAACAATTATTTATTTGGCAAGCGTGGTATGAGAGTGAGATACCAAATAGTAAAGTGTACATGTGTATGTGAGTGACAAAAATAATACACAAATACAGTAACTACTATGATAAAATATCGTTCATAAAACATCATTCATAAAGAGCGATGTATCGTCGACGTTAGGAGTTTCAACATCGATGTTTAAACATCAATGTTTATGAACAATACATCGCTGTTTTAAGACATCGATGTATCGTTTGTATCCCTATCTGCGTATGCGGGTGCTTTTGACATTTCCGTCAGTTAACGCTCTGGCTATTTGATCTTCATATGTCAGCCTTGGTTTTTGCTACCACTCACTTTCGCTAAAAATTGTCCTGTAAACTGTAAGGTATGCAAAATAGGGGATGGCAGTTTGTATGAGAGATTCCAGACTATTCATTCACATATTACAAAAGGTCTTAAGCTAAGATTACCAGTTTATTTATTGCTAATTTTCTTTTACGTTCATAATTTGTATTAATATCAAGATCCACGCAGGTGGCCAGCTAGTACCTAATAAATATTATTTAGTACTCGTATTAGATCACCTATTATTATTATTATTATTAGATTACAGTATTATTATTAGATTACAGTAGATTACCTAAACTAAGTTTGAAATTAGAACTCCGCCTGTTAATAATAAGCAATTTATAATATTCCAGCAACTGTGTATTTTACTTTTGAAAAATAAAATTGTTTACTTTATAATTATACTTTAAAAATACTCGTATATTATAGAAGAATTATACCTGAAGAGAGTGGCGGAAGCGGATGGATGCGGAGAGCCGAGGACTGAATATGGTGGCACAATATTGGAAAGGCTTATGTCCAGCAGTGGACGAACACGGGCTGAAGATGATGACGGTGATGATAGACCATAAAAAAATGCAAAATTAACAATAGTATATAGCCAGTTTAAATGTCAATTAAGCAGGTACACATCATGTATATCTACATATAATTTTCTTCTATCTATGATATACTTCTCGCGAATTTAAGCCAATTAACAGTCAAACGTTTCATACCGTTACATTAATAGTTTTGGTTTGTTAGCTTTAATTACGCAGCAGATATTGAAAATCATTCAACGCCTACGAAATTTTTCTCTATAATTTTGTATGTTAGATCTTCGACACATACACAAAGGCTTTAAAGGAATAGTCACGAATTAATAACAGGCGTTTGTCATTATGTTCAACATGACTAAACGCAATACTAATACTAACGTGGTAACTATTTAATTATCGAAAATTAATTTTTATGTCAACATTTTTTGGATAATTTCCAGCATTTAGTCTAACAAATTGATTTTAAAAATTTTTAACAGATTCTAAAACGTAGACTTTCTTATTGAAATAGAAATATTAGATTTTCAATATTGAGAAATTGTGACCCAATTCGAGTTTTGTCTCTGTATAATTTGATTTATTATAAAATAAAATTAATAGCAGCCCAAAGATTGATTCAACGGCCGTCTGAAACAGGCACCTAAGATCTCGATTGAATTTTCGTTAATTGTGGAAAATTGTAACAAGGATACACAATAAGAGATCGTAGTCGGGAAGACTACGTCAGTCACATTTTCCATGGCTATCCATCATGCACCCTACTTTCACTATCAAACTTTCAGTCTATTGTAAACTTTCAGCAGCTGAAATACTTGTTGAAAATCATTGGAAATACATGTTTGAAATATTTATTAGACGATTCTGGTGCCTGAATAAGATTTATGTTTATATTTCAAACCATCATCTGAAATGCACAATTTGAGGTAGATATAGCACGACTATACAAATTACATTATCTATCCTATTTTTTCTTTTTGGACTTTAATGCAAACAAACAAGAAACTGACCGAAATTTCGCTACATTTTCATCGTTAGCCGATCCGGTGTATTACACGTAGCACTCTTATAACACTGCTTTACTGTTATATTCACGAAACGATGAAATATTCAAATATAACACTAATATTATCCAATATAGTTACAGCGTTGAAAAATTAAGGTTTTTTTTCTTCTTTCATGGCATGGCGCATAGATTAGCGCATTTGCCAATGTTACATATTGTATTAATCTAAGTAGAATCGTTATTGTAAAACTCCTCCAGTAAAGTGATAGGTAGACTTTACTAAGGTTTTATACGACTTCTTGCAAGAGCGCGAAAACTTCAGCTACACATGGTTATTTAGACCTACTCCATTCTTTTCACTTACACAGATCTTTAAAACACAATATACTATCACTGTTGTACTTTAAAACTCTTAAAAATGTAAAAAATAGAAAATCTAAATAAAATGACAACCTCACTTCTCCCGTTCCCGCGAAAAAGCCAAAAAAAATTGAGGTTAAGCAACCTCAATTTGACAAATGTCAAGCGTTTTGTTATTAATTTGTAGTGTTACGTAAAGGTTGCCCATGTTTCTAGATCAAATTATTTTTAAATGAATTTTAAATGAACCATGACACTCAAATATTTAAGTGTCATGGTTCATTTAAAATGTAAGACAAAGTAATAACAAAAACTTTATTTTTAAGTGTTTTAAAAAAAAAAACAAATTTTTACACTCATCATGACGTTTATTATTCTTTTAATTCTTGGTGGTTTTTATTGAAGCACAAACATACAAACAGACAAAATTCTAAAAATGTTTGTTTTGCTAATAAACAAATGAGTATGACAACAGAATCAATCATTTGCGAACTCGCCCCTCTCTAGTTATATTATAAAAGTCCTAGTCGCCACATTCGTTTACATTAAGCACAAAGTTAAAAAAAATAGTATATACTAATTCTCATTTGGATAGCAGATATCGCGGATATTCTGTTGTCTCATGCTAACTGAAAATAAGGTAATTAGCGTGCGGATTTACCAAATACATTATTGAATTTTTTAAAGTTAATCTACAACATATTAATAAGTGTCTGATTTGTCGCTGCCAAGTTTAAATTACATTCAATGTAATTTAAACGTACATTACCATTGAACTTAATTTTTATTTTTCCACTTTAGATTTTATTTCAAACGGAATTTCCTTTTAGTTCACAGAAATTCTTCAGGATAACGATCTCTAATTAACAGTATATTTGTATTAATCAATTATCTCATCAAATTACACAAACCATTAAACTTTCGCTAACCACTAGCTGTAATTAATTGGAAGTCATTAATGGTGACTTCATTCTTTCCCGATTATCATTTGTTTCATCCGACCCGGGAAAGGCCGGAAAAATACATTACGAGAGGCTCTGGCATTTGTCTTCGTCGCCTTCGGGTCCGACATTAATTAATATGGAATACCCTTTGGGTTTCTGCCTGTTTTCCATTCTTTGATTTATGTCTTTATTTCTAATTTTTATCTTTGTCTAGGTGTATCTTCTGTTTCATATAAATGTGTTTATATCTCCCAGTAAGTAATTGAACTGCTTGTAATAACTGATCGTAATCAAAATGCTTATGAATACAAAAGCCAAAAACTTGGTCTAATCCTTTATTTGGCTGGAAACTAATGGTTACATGAATTAGGATAAGAAATTAATTGTTCTTGCACAAATATAAAATGTTACAAGAAATACTTGTAAAAAATGCCTTGTAAAACAAATATAATACGTAATTAATAAAATATATATACATACATACATATTTAAGACATAATATGGTGTAAATAAACATGTGTATATGAAAATAATAAGTGTAATTTATTACTCAAATTAAAGAAATTTGAGGATTTAATTTTGTTTCTTTAAGAATTAATATGTTGTTGCACTTAATCGTTTCAGATTATTTCACCCTTGCACTCAAATGCGGAATGGTCTGAAACTACGCAACATCGAAACTAACGTTCAGCACCAATCGTACTATTTAGTGGATACTAGTATACCAAAGTGTCTATCTGCTAAACTCAGATTACAAGAATTGATTAGTTGGATGTTCACCGAAATAAGCTTTGTTATGAGATTAAGGTCAGAGATACTACAAAGTCGAGTAAGGACCACGGTCCACTTTTCTCATTTCTGTAAAAAAAATACACACGCTATAAGTTATTCTTTCGCTCCTAGCCCAGTATGTTAGTATCATGGAATTTTACAATGATTTAAAATATAATAAAACCGGCCAAGTGTGTGTCGGATCATGCACAGTATAGAGTTCCGTAGTCGGTATGAACATTCGCGGTTAAAATTCAATTTATGTGTTTTGTAATTTGTTAGATTTAGAATACAATAAAATACCTATCAGTTTTGTACTGTAGGATAAACTGAATTATACAATAAAATGTATCGAATGTAAAAAGTAGTCAATAAGATTGAAATTGTATTAAAAGAAAAGGATTATAATAAAACTAAAAGGAAAAGAGAAAAAAATTATTAAAAATGAAAAGAAAAAGAGATACAGAAAGACTACCACATGTTATGTTTCATAATGAAACGTTATGTTTCTCAACGAAATGTGTTGTGACACAACATGAACAGACGAATAGATCAGTGAAGGATTTCTTTCATGTAGGTACGAAACTCTAAAGAATATCTACAAGGTATCTTAAGTTCATATTTCACTAAGTCATAGCTACTTTAACTAAACACTTGATCATTCACAAGTTAGCCGAAGTATTTATATTAGTATCATAAATTTATAAGAAATGGGGGAATACCGACACGCACCCTTCTCTTGTACGGAATAATTAATGAATAGACAGAATATTTTGAATTCCTAAACACCTTGTGCATAGGACGGCGAAGGAAGTTGGCGGTTGTTGGATGCTAAAGTTTACCTTAGTTAAATGTTATCCATCAATGTGATAGAAGTAGTTTGGCGTTGTAGATAATATTCTGTTCTATGTCACCTAAAACTATTAACAACAATTTGTATTCGACAGCTTTCATACCTCATATAGTAGTGGCACGCTATGATGGCCGTTTTGACGTTTGTCCGCTCATGAAGTTTCGTATAAATTAATAACTACTTTTGAAAGAGCCAATTGCTGTTCTTTATTGTCAATAGTGACGTGCAGTTAGTCATAAAATATATCGAATGTATAATTTTAGGACATAACATTATTTTTTTACATTGCTTTTTAAACTTTATATATTACTGTCTAATTATAATAATATGGTCCCGTGAACAAATCTTTTCACGTTTTTACTAACAAAAAAACAGCGCCATTTGACAGAATCCCTAATGGACTAAATCAATTATACTATTATTATTACAATTATATTATACATATCTTCTATACTACTATAAAGCTCTAGCGTCTGTCTGTAATTATAATCTTACTGTCTAAGTTTGCAATAAATAATAATTTTATGACTCACTGACTTCGATACTACCATTTCTAAAATTTTCTGTCTGCCTGTCTGTCAGTCCGTCCGTGCGTAAGGGTAGTTTTTTGATAAAAAAGTAGCCTATGTCCATTCCCAGGTGTCACACTATATCCATGCTACATCATAATCAGTTCAACGGTTTAGTATTTCCCGTACAAAGTTTCGTCCCCCTTTTCACAGATTTTTTATAAAAAAAGTAGCCTATGTGTATTTTTAATATAAGAAGGCTTATCACCGCAACAAATTTTATAATTACCAAGATTTAGCGTTTCCCATACAAAATTTCATCGCCCTTTTCAACCTCTTTGAGGTATATTTTTGATAATGAAAAGTAGCCCATGTCCGTTCTTTGATTTAAAACTATCTTCGTGGCAAATTTCATTATAATCGGTTCAGCGGTTTACCATTTCCATACAAAGTTTCATCCGCCTTTTCACTCCTTTAGGGGTAAATTTTCTAAAAATAACCTGTCATGAGCGCAATAATATTTTCTTACTACGTATCGATTTTCATCTAGATTGGTCAAGCCGTTCTTCAGTTATAAAAGGACATACATACAGATAGACCTACAGACAGACAGATAGACAGACAGACGTACAGAAAGACAAAAATTTTAGAAATGGTAGAATCGAAGTCAGTGAGTCATAAAATGACTATCTATCACAGAATTAAACAGTAAAATTATAATTACAGACAGACGCTAGAGATTTATAGTAGTACTAGCTGTACCCGCGACTTCGTCTGCGCGGAAAATTTTTTCGTGGCTTTCTCAGATTAGGTTCAGTTATATGTAAATATGCATAGCATGTTTAAACATTGTTTCTGAAAAAAGTCTACGTTTAAACTTACGTCTGTCTCCGGACACATACTATCTCTGTACCAAACATCATAATTGGTTCGGCGGTTGAGCATTTCCCATTCAAAGTTTTATTCCCCTTTTCACCCCCTTAGGGATAGTTTTTTGATAAAAAAGTAGCCCGTGTCCGTTCCCATGTGTCAAACTCTATCCATGCTACATCATAATCAATTCAGCGGTTTAGCATTTCCCGTACAAAGTTTCGTCCCCCTCCCTCCCGTCCCCCTTTTCACAGATTCTTGATAAAAAAGTAGCCTATGTATTTTTGATAAAAAAAAGTCTTACCACCTCACCAAATTTTATTATTACCAAGATTTAGCGTTTCCCATACAAAGTTTCATACCCCTTTTCACCATCTTAAGGGTAGGTTTTTGATAAAAAAAAGTAGCCTATGTCCGTTCTTTGATGTCAAAATATCTCAGTGCTAAATTTCATTATAATCAGTTCAGGGGTTTACCATTTCCCATACAAAGTTTCATCCCCCTTTACACCCTTTTAGGGGTAGATTTTCTAAAAAATAAATAGCCTATCATTAGCGCAATCACGTGTTCTTACGACGTCCCGATTGCCATTAAGATCAGTCAAGCCGTTCTTTAGTTATAAAAGGACATACAGACAGACAGACAGACAAAAATTTAAAAAATGGCAGAATCGAAATCAGTAAGTAATAAAACGACTATCTATCACAAAATTTGAAAAAAAATCTGAAACTACAGACAGACGCAAGAGATTTATATAGTAGTATAGATAGGTGTAAGTGATGATAGCAGAGACGACAGTGAAAATAGCCGTATGGACGAATCTGATTAAACATGGCCTTTTTTGGCACCTTTTTTTCTCTCTTTCTATATGAATTTGTTTCTTGTGTGCAAATAAAGTATGTATATTCGTTTTAATTCCAATATTCAGTTCATTTAAATGTGTTACGTTAACATTTATATATTCGTTTTATTAAAACTTTTTAATCAGATACTACTAGCAATACTAGTTATGAATCTAAAAACTTATAGATGCGACTCGCATTTGTTTACATTTTTTTTTCGATAATAAATTGACATTCACGTCACTATTGTAATGTGTCAAAACGGTCATCATAGTGTGCCGCTACTGTATTGGTTACCTTTATGTGAGTGTGGTATCAATAAAGGTACCCTGGATCATTTATTTTTCTGCTGCCCGAAGCTAAAATATTCTCTGTATGATATTCTTCCCCCCTGTATTCCTCGTCCTGTAAATAAAATTGTAAATTTGTTTTGTCTTTGGTAAATACTCCTTTTGTGTTGGATAAATTTTTTGTGTTAATGACATCAAGCTATAATGTGAAGTTTCTTTGTGTTATAATTTATATACTACTATATTATAACTAGCTATACATTATATATAACTAATACTATTATATTATAACCAGTTGTGTTTGTGTGTCATGTGTCCTTACATAAACTTATTTGCTTGAGGTACCTACACTTGTCTGAAAAACAGCAAATCAAATTTTTTTTTTCTGTATTATGCCAACCCCTTTATAGTATCTTTTCACATTAAAAGCCATCACTGAAAAAATTGAAATGAATTGTAGTGGTTGCCATACGGACGTACTTTTTGAAATGAATCTATGGAGCTTTTTCTGTGCCATTTAAATTACATTTGGTAATTAAACTACCTACATGCTTGTCAGTATTTTATGGCACATATTATGTTCTCAATTGTAATGGACAGTGGTCACGGTGAATCCTGAACACTCCGTGAACACCAAATCCTCTGAAAACCCCTAGAGAAGATATGAAGCGAGCGATCATGTCAAAGGTTCCTTCATAGGCCATAAGATACAAAAAAAATTGTTTATGTCAAACACTGCAGTGAAAATAGCCTTTGAACTTTGAAGTGACTTTTAGAAAACAAATTTTGTCAACAAGTAACATTTATTACGAAAATATGAAATTCAATGAAGGCCGTATTTAAGGGTTTACCCAACACGTTTTAAAAGAGGTTTCTTTGGTATTTGTTTTGTGCCACAAAAGTTAACCAATCGTGTATCGCAGTTGGCAAAATAAAGTCAATGAAATAAAGAATCAGGTTACCAAATATCACTTTCATACGTTTTGTAGTTACTTAGAAAAATTGAGATCCCTGCAGTCAACATTTTCAATGCGCCGCGCCGCCTTAAGCTACTGAAACTAAGTGTTAAGACAGTAGCTGTTGACTTGTGGTTGGTACGAATTCGCTCAGGGCACGATCAATACAGGCACGTATTCATGAAAAGCTATCTTAGGTTAAAAATGTTTAAGTACATAATTATTATTGTCAAAAATGTTTGTTTTATTTCCGTATGTTATAAAAATAACGGAGCATTTTTCTACATACTATAGTCATATTCAAATAGATAGTCATCTTCAAATAAAAATTGCAGTCTTTAGATCTGTGTTTTAAAGGTTAAATGAAAAAATAATAACGTATACGTAAACTGTAACTCCCTCTTATCACAAATTAGTATGAATAACAGTAACGGATAATACGCTGTAATTGTTACTTGTTTGGACTCTTTAATCATAGCTAAACCTAAGCGGCTCCTCAGAACTTTAGCAGTGCTACGGCAGCACGCACCCCACGAAACGCCATCCTCCACAGGACTGATTTCATTCCTGTCCTGTCCTGACCCGCTAACTCTGCATCGCTTTGACTCGTGCCGTCTGTTGCATAGGCTCTGATTAACTTTTTGTTTCTAATTTCTATTAAATAGTTTTTTGTCTCTCTAAATAGCCTCAAAAAAAAAACTACAGGTTGATAATTATTTCAAGAATTAATTGTAAATAATTTTATTGCTACTGTTCTACTTAATTCTGGTCTTTAAATGTTTAACCACCTAGTGTAGACATGGTACTCGCACAGGTTTTTTTACAATGTGGTCGATCGACAATTATATCGTTTAATTTTTAAATTAAATTACATTCAAAGTATGTAATTACATTCACGTTAATATAATTGTTGCTCTTAAAAAATTCTCATTACTATTCTAAATAATTCTATTCTCTTTAAATATTTGTCTGGCCCGTTGGCGCGGTGGTAGAAGGTCTACATTCTCAGTCAAGGCTCCGGATTTGATTCCAGGTCAATTTAAAAAAAGGTTTAGGCTTGGAGTCTGCGTGTTACTGTAAGCTCCCCCAGTTCCTTGTGTGGTGTTTAGTTCGGGGTTACATAATAGGTGTAATTGTTTGGAGTATTATTATTATTTTTAGATATATTCATTGTGTAGAGTGAAACATTACTTTTATAATACAACAATTACTTTCATTTTCACTAAACCAATAATAGTTAATTATGACTGTTTTATTTTAAACTATTACTGTTTAAGTTTTACTATTACATAGCGAAGTTATAACTTTTTCAGTAATTACGCTATACATATGTTTTTTTAAAATAACTATTTACAAATGATTAAATTAGCAACAGATTAATGGGAAAGAGATCATCGTTTTGTTCATACGTTTAGACAGCAATCGTAGCCGTCGACTGCGATCGGCGAACAGTAACGACTATATACTTACGCTGCACGGCTATGTACCCAGTCTTTCGCAATAAAAAGCTCAGTGCTTACTTCCATGATACTTTTATCGTCAATCAAATTACGAAAGGATGTCAATGATTGTGTTTTGACCAGTAACGAAGCACTATTGTGCTACAAGCGCTTTCAGAGTAGTTTCACATTAGGATTAGAAATTTTGACATTGACTTGGACACTACAGTATCAACATTTTATAATTCTTAAGTGTGAAATTGCTGTATGTTTCCTTAACATAATAAAAAAAAAACACGCATGATCAAATAACATCAGCCTTTCGGCCTTTTTTGTAAGAAATCTGATCACATCATTGGGATTATAAACAATGAAAAATGTACGTAATATGTATAAATTTCAATTAGTGAAGTTCTAGTGTCCTAGTGATCGCTTCGCTGACTATGACTGTTCAAATAAAAATCAATTAAGTACCGATACTAATATTTTGGACATCATTACTAAGTACGGATCTTTCAGGCGAAAGTGAATGATCTAAAAAGTTGTTGCAAACATATTGAAGGCCCAGCCTCATTGCCGTTTGTTCGAAACTCGGTAACGAGTTCAGCGGTTCTCTGATTGATGAACGACTCCAACCCGCCGCGCCGGCAGCGGCGCAACACGTATTGATAACGTCACGCATTAATTTTGTAGCTAGCAGATATTCTGACACACCGAATAATGTTATTTAAAAGTCGTATTCTTATACCGTATTTTTCGTTGCGGAATTAATGGATCTCTTTTGATATTATTGCCCTGACCTGAATTAAATAAAGACCAAACACTTAATCGCAATATTACAGGTATTAAATTAAAGTTTAACTGCTATGCTGGTCTGGGGGATAAAAAGTATAGGTGCTTAGGAAGTTCTAATTATACTCATTCCTACGTGGATTACGAAAGTTGTCTAAATAATAGGCTTACTTACTATAAAAATCTTGTATAAATCTGTGCCAAATAGGTACTTACTGGAAAACTTGGTGTCAGAGTTAATTAAGCTTTGCTGCTGTTCACCCGAAATTAGAAATAGTGTGACATTATATCATCATCATTCAACGTCATGCTAAAGTCACGTCATTTAATACATTACAAAAATTATGTATAACGTTCACTACAAAGAATATTTTATGTACTCTCTTTTATTAGTTTATCTCTTTACTCTCATCGTGTTAAATTGAGTAAATTCAATAAAAAAAGCTTACTTTGGTGTAGGATTGTTTTCATTGGAACTAGATATCTAGAGATACTTACAAACTATAGGTACGTTAGAAAGACCACAAATTGAATATACAGTCCCGCCCGTCTTACTAATTAATTCGTCCTGGAAAAACGTCGGCTCTTTTTTCCCAACCTGCCATCCTTGATTTTCAATTTTTGTTGCGAAAGATTAATGGGAAGAGACAGGTTTCTCGGTCGAGTTTTATCTACATTTATAATTACTTGCCTTACAGTATTTTAAAAGCTATTTTTGTGACATAAATTAAATTCCTTTGTTTGCTGAATTTAACTTTCTTAGTACGAGTATAAACGTGTAATGTTTTAAAGACTGTTTATCGATATTGTTCCTCTTTGCTGGCTCGTTTTGTTTTGTACATTTTATGCGTTTGCAGATAAACATGGTTGATTATTTTCGTTGTTTTCGCTGGTTGTTTCGGAGATAGCTGGTGGGCTCGAGGATCGCGATAGCGGTACGATCAGGCGCCCTGTAAATCAACCGCCCCTAGCTGCTGATAACGAGAGCGAAATTCCTCTGTAAATCATACATTTGTTTTCGTATGGCGTGAGATTGTGGAGAGAATATTAAACGATGTTGATACGATCCGTAACTCATTTTGCTCCTGGTTTTTTGTGTCACCTGTTTTGTAATTCGATTTCCTTCTCGTTATTACAGGAAATATTGTACATGAAAATACGATATAAGAGTAGGTACTTACGATATGGCACAGCAACTTGTGAGTTTTTGTTTTACAAATCTATTAAATTTTACAGTGTTTACAATTTTTTTTAATATTTTTAAAAGTATGAAAATAAAAACTTTATCTGCCTTTTCGCATATATGTATGTTCGTCCTACGCATACATCACATAAGACTTTTGAACATAATATTTTGAACATTATGATATTTTCAATTTATTTGTCAAGTTTCTGCAGAGATTCTCATATCCATGCAAAACATTACCAATAGCTGAATGTAATTCTCAAGATAGTAGGCAGTATAAACAAAATGAAATATTCCGACGTACTTTTAATGCTGTTTTAACCTAAGGACGTCACTGAGCCGCCTTAGGGACTGTCTGGACTTTATACACTTTATAACGAATCCTACAAAGTTTCATAACAGGTGGAGTTAATATCTGCCAAAATTAGGTTTTCTTAACGCATTTCGTGTTAAAATCAAATCTTCATTTTATCGTCATATCCGGACGTCAATTTCAAATTTCGGGGAGACGGACACCGAAGTACGTGTTCCCTTTTTAACCAAAGTATGAAAAAGATATGAAAAAAGAAGCAGATTCTCGATTAGACTGTATGTTTTCGTTTCTTTTTTCTTTTTGGAACGAAATTCCTTATCGCCCATTCTAGGAGATGTGAGTTGGTAGAAAACGTCACATAACGAAAAAGCGTTATGTACCCTCACAGCACTTCTCTCTTCCTAACCACGCAAGTTAATTAAGCAACGTAGGACGTGGGCGCCGCGTAACTACATACAGAACTCGTATCATACATACATATCTTCACGCTATATCTGTAACGGGGTAATCAGAGAAGTCGGAGCCCCAAGCTTCGCGGTTCTTACATATTTCTTTCAATTCTAGTCGTATCATAATTAAATAATTAGGCATTAAATATCACAGGCAATCGCTGGTTAGGATAGGTTAGTAGTAACCACTATATGAACTACAGAAATACCTCACGGAAATATTCAAACACTAACAAAAGTAAAGATGTGACTATGTGTTAAGATTTAATAGGCGCTGTCTGAGGTACAAAAGTAAATAACGATAAGTATATTTTTTTTTCTGCGGGTAGGCGCAAAAGTGATAATACGCAGTTTTGTTGTGTCGACAAATAATTTTATTTTAATTAGTATATTGTGCAGCTATTTATTCATGTTTATATTAATTTTACTGTTTTACTTGCTGGCTAACTCCTTTCAAAATCATCTACACATAATGGAGTCCGCAATGGTAATTTATCCGCGATGTTTCTAAAACGAATGACAGACTTTGAAGACAGCCTACGTCAGATTCGACCTGCGTCCAGTTCAACCCTTGTAGCAGATTTTATCTCGTTCAGGACGTTTACGCTTTCTGCTTTAAGTAATCTACAGCAGCAGATGGACTGTCTTAAGAGAGAGTTCGATCGAATGGAGATGAGGGGACGTCGAAAAATATTGCTAATACATGGCGTGCCGGAGGTAAACCTAAAGAAACGGCAGCACTCGTTACGTCTACCGTCGTGGACCGTCGCCGTGGATATTCGGCGTTGTCATCGTATGGGTCGTCCATCTCCTGTAAAGCCTAGACCAATATTGGTCAAGTTTTGTGATGACACAATACGTAATAAAGTGCGGTTTGCTAAGACTAGCCTTAAAAATACGGGCATTACACTGTCCGAATTTTTAACAAAATCTAGACATGAGACATTTATGGCAGCTCGTAAACGCTTTGGAATCACTAAGTGCTGGACGAGAGATGGATGTGTAGTCGTTAGCGACTCGAATGGCCAACTCCATCGGGTCGTCACCCTTGCGCAACTTGACATGATCACCGTATCTTCAGATCAAGGTAATAATGTAGGGAGCGTAGTCGTTGCTGCCGGAGTTATTGCAGAGAACAAAGTCAGATCCAAAAGAACAATGAAAAGATGATTATGTTTAGTGGTGGTGTATGCCATTTAGAAATCAATAATTTATTGTTGTATATATTGTAACTTCATTATCATAAATCATTGCATACATATCTCAACGTTAATATTTACGGACTTTGAACATTGTCTATTATTTGAGATATTATTATAATGTCTATTAATTGTGTCTGTCAATGTCTTTTTTTCTGATGCTATATATATGTTTTTAATTCCTCTTTTTACTTAATTGTTACTGTCAATAAAAATCATAGTCTACATTGATTTATAATGTAATATTAGCTGGCGGGTAAAGCTGTATATTTTACATAATTGTAGTTACATTATTATTAAGTTAAATATAGTAAGTATATTTTATATATTATTTTATATATATTACACTAAATATTTACACATAATATATATACATATTTATGTTTATATTTATATTATTTAATAATCATAGTATTTAGTACCTATATTATATTACTGATATTATTTGTAACTACTTGTAAATATCTGTTTCTAATAAACATTACTATAGATGTTCAATGATTCTAATAATGATGTATTCTTTTCTGCCTTGTCTCCATCTTCTGATGCAAGTGCAGATAGTTTTCATAGTATACCTACTTCTCTCTCCGATAATCTTGACCAACATTTCTGTACTTTAGTTAATAATTTCAATATTGTGCATATTAATGCCCAGAGTGTTCCGGCTCATTTCCCTGATATGCTGACTTCATTCGATGACAAGAATATCCATGCAGTACTCATTTCAGAATCTTGGTTAAAACCATGTCTCCCATCTTCCACTTACTTTTTACCTGGTTTTAATCTGATTCGCAATGACCGTATTGGCAAGGGAGGCGGTTGTGTAGCCATCTACTTACGTTCTCACATACCTTTCACAATTATTAATGCCTCTTTTCATGCTTCTCCTTCAAACGAAGCTGAATATTTGAAGCTGAATATTCCTAAATGTGAAAATTGTACTTGGTGTTTTTTATAGCCCTGCTCTCCAAATTTACTATTTTCCTTGTCTTGAACAACTCTTAGAAAACCTTTGTCCTTCTTTAAATCACACCATCATCATGGGTGATTTTAATACTTGTCTTCGTAAAAATGACTCTCGTACTCGTAAATTACAAACTCTGGTTAGCGCCTGTAATTTGCATATTCTCCCACTTAAAACTACACACTATTTTCCCAACTGCACACCTTCTCTTCTTCATCTTATTGTCGTTTCTTCTACTGATCACGTGACCAAATATGGCCAGTGTCCGGCAGATGCTTTCTCCTTTCATGACTTGATATTTCTTTCCTATAAAATATGTCTTCCTAAACAGAAATGTAAAGTACTTTTGCGTCGTAACTTTGCTGCAATGGATGTCGAACAACTGCGTGAAGATGCCTTGAGAATTGATTGGTCAGTTATTTCTAATGCAGTCTCTACTGATGTACAAGTTGATTTATTCAATTATCACTTAACTCAACTCTTTGATAAGCATACTCCCATACGTCCCGTTAGGCTTAAGCATCTTCCTGCACCGTGGCTAACTAACGAGTTAAAATCATTAATTGAAAAGAAAAGCAGGGCGAAATCAAAATTCAAACGCGATCCTCTTAGGTTCGGAGATCTTTACAGAACCTTAAGAAATCGCTGCAATGCGATGTGTAGGGATGCACAACGACGCCATATTCATAAGTCGGTAGAAAATGAAGATCCAGCAAAAGTTTGGAACTTCTTAAGATCACTAGGAGTTGGAAAATCTCGAAATGAATCTCTTAACAGTACGAGTAATCTCAATATAAATTCCTTAAATCAACACTTTTCGTTTTCTGCCTCTGATTTCAGTGAAGAGGCTAAAATACGCACTTTGAACTTTCTTTCTTCTATTCTGACTCCTGATTATCCTGCTTTTTCTTTTAGTCAATTCTCCTCTTGTGATGTTAAAAAGATTACTTCCCATTATTGCTAACATTTTTAATCAATCCATTTCTACTGGAATTTTTCCCTCTGTCTGGAAAAACGCTCATATTGTCCCTCTCCCAAAAAAAGCTAATCCTTCCTCTTTTTCCGACTATCGTCCTATTTCAATATTACCTTCCCTTTCTAAAATGCTTGAGCGTCTTGTATTCCAACTTATTATTTCCTAACTAGCAACAGTATTTTAAATCCTCTCCAATCTGGTTTCCGTACTGGTCATAGTACCATTACTGCTCTCGTCAAAATCACTGACGATATGAGATTCGCGATGGAAAATAGACAGCTTACAGTGTTGACTCTTTTAGATTTTAGTAACGCGTACTGTGGATTTTGACGTTTTATTAATATTACTTCGCTCCCTTAACATATCTCCAACGGCAATTGACTGGTTTCAGAGTTACTTGCATGGACGCCGGCAACGCATTCGCATAGATGACTCCTTTTCTACCTGGTGTCATACATCTGCCGGCTTCCCGAAAGGTGGCGTGCTGTCTCCTTTTCTGTTTTCCATCTTCATTAATACTATTACTCTTCATATTTCTTCTTCCTACCATCTATACGCAGACGATCTTCAAATTTACACACATGCAAAATTGGAACATATACATGATGCCGTGGCTGCCATCAACGGTGACTTGAGGAAAATTTCAGAGTGGAGTAAGTCTTGCGGCTTATAATTAAATCCTTACAAGACTCAGGTCATCGTTGTTAGCAGCTCCAATATGATTTCTAAACTTGGCTGGAATTCCATTCCTTCCTGTTGACAGAAATTGTATTCCATACTGCGAACACGTGAAGGATCTTGGAATTTATATTGATCGTACTTTGTCCTGGTCACCACAAATTGCTGAGGTCAGCAGTAAGTTGTTTGCTGCTGCGGCATCACTCAGAAGACTGCGTAATTTCGTGCCTCTGGGCACAAGAGTGGCGCTTGCTCAGTCCTTATTGCTGCCTATTCTTGATTATGCTGATGTCAGTTACCTGGATCTCACAGAGGAGCAATTAAATAAACTTGAGAGTCTTCAAAGTTTTTGTATCAGGTTCCTATTTGGACTACGCAAATATGATCACATCTCAGAGTTTCGCGCAAAGCTCAAGTGGCTTCCAATTCGTCTTCGCCGTAATACACACATCCTTAATCTTCTTTACTCCATTCTGTTCAATCCTTTGATACCAGCTTATCTAAAAAATAATTTAAATTTCGCAGTGGTCGAGATCGAAACCTACGACACTGTGAAACTCTCCGTCTGGAAATTCCCTCCCACAATACAAAGTTCTTTTCTGATTCCTACAGCGTTTAAGCAGTTCGTTTATGGAACTCGCTCCCATTGATGTTAAGAAGTGCTAACACACTTGCTCAATTTCAACGTGAACTCAAAATTTACTATCTTTCTCCATAGCTTCTGGACATTGCCTTGCATTTACCTGTATAAAGATGCAAGTGGATGCAGGGTAATGTCATTTCATTTGTATTGTGTTTAATTATACTATGTTGGTAATTCATCATTATTAATTTTTATATATTTATAGGAGTATAATATTTGTGATGTATATGTATATTTATTAATATTTTTATTTTCGCACCACTTACAGATTTTCCTTGTTTTTTTTTCTCTTTACCTTAAGGTTGCCTGGAAGAGATTGCTCTAGCAATAAGGCCGCCTAAATTGTACATTTTCATTATATTTTTCTTTTACCTTTAACATGCAAGCGGGTATATTGATTTTCCTAATTATCATTTTTCTAATAGTATAATTAGTGTATGTACATGAATTTACATCTAACTAAAGTTTATACTTGTTTTTTACAAACGTTTTTTGTTATAAATTGAATTATTATATGCGGCGGTTATTTACGTGGGTACATTATATATCTGTAATTAATTTTAGCCACAAAGCAAAAGTTTTAACTTATGGAACATGAACATTGGAACTAATTAATCCCATTTCGTCGCTCCACTTATTTACAATAGTAGATACGAGAACATTCATCACATCCGAGACGTGATGGGTATGGCTCACTACCAACTTTGTTGTAGGTAGTTATTAGTTAACTTGGGTAATCAAGATCTACTTCCATTGGTTTTATTTGTGAACTAACTCAGAGTTAAGTAAAGAGCTCAGGAACTCACACAAATTATTTACTACACAAAGTATCGACCGGGTTATACGTGTCGTCATTGTAGTCCAAATCGCAATAACAAAAAGTTGTATAATTTGTAACTTAGCATTCATAAGATCAAGAGTGACTTAACTTCTCTCGAACTGGAATAAAAAACGGGTTATTTGTCTACAACACTAAACATTCTAATCATAACCATGTTATTTATTTAATTCATAAACTCCCTTCGTCTTTGCATTTCTCAAGTTCTAAGAGAAAGAACAAACAACTCTGAAACTAGATAATTTTATAATTCCTTAAAAATACCCTACCTTATAAAAAATCTGTTAAAAATGTTATATAAAAAAATATCAAAAACGTGACTATTACACTACAGATAGCTAAATATCATTTTGTTTTTGATGGTGTGTGAACGCAAACCAATAATATTTAATGTATAGACTAGATAGTCTATTGTTAAATATGAAATGTAACAGAAACACTGATCATTATGTACGCGTTATCCATTCTTCATCACAACTATTATGTACTTAACCATTCGACGGCTTCTCAACAACTTACTTCTTACAAGACCAAAATCAGGCTTTTATGCAGCCCCACTACACGCTGGAAATCCATTGTACCCTCATTCTTGTTACTAAAATGTTACATAATGTAACATGTGGGTAATTTATGTGATTAAAATTAATGTGGAACTAACACTGCCTTTCCTGACAATACAAATTACGTCTTCGTAATAGTTTTTGTTGCATACAATCTCGTATAATATTATAATTTCTAAGCCCAAGAGATTTATACGATTCGAATCTAAATATTAAACGATTAAAATTAATAAAGGTAACAATATGTTTATCATAAACAGTTTTGTCGATACCGGATATGCAACAATCGTCCTAAACATCTGTTATGATGAAAACTATTGAGAATAAATGTCAGCACACGATGTATGAAAATATGAAAATTCCCATTACAACAATTAACTCTTTTAGCATCGGCCTTCCTGATTACTGATTACGCCCTCGTAATACAATCGTTGGCAAGTAACGATTAAACAAATATATATACTTATGTACTTACAGATGCATAAAATTTAGATTGGTCAAAAAACATTTTTTTTTACCCACTAATTAAAAATTTGCTTTCTAATGGATCAGCATACCCTCAAATTTAAATAATGGAACGTTTTCTCTTTTGAGAAATATTTTTATTTTCATGGTCAAATAAAATTATTCCAGAAACCCAGTTACAAAATATTCTGAACGTCAGCCAGTTCACCAATACTTTGGAAAGTTGATCTGAGAAGAACTGACGAGAAATCCAGACAATTATCACTTTCAAACAATTAATTTTGGTTGATGTAGCTGTGAAACTCACCTTTTACTTCGTCCTTTTATTGTCGCTGTAAGACACGTATTTTCGTTGCGGGACACACCCTTTTATTTGCGGGACACATCCTTTTATTTTCGGGACATACCCTTTTATTTGCGGAACATACCCTTTTATTTGCGAGACACACCCTTTTATTTGCGGGACATACCCTTTTATTTGTAGACAGAATACACTCGCATAGTAATGTTCATGTATGGCCATTGGCACAAACCAAGGTCACAACTAAAACACTACAGTGGCACAACAAGCAGAACAATGTCATCATACAATCAGAATTTAATCACATACATAGAATAATATTGGAAATTCATGTTTATTATCCAGCTACTTTATTCTGACATTGCATTGGCATTACATTGAAACTACAATTCAAGATATTATGGTTTAAGACAAAAAATTCATACTGTGACTATGTGTTAGGACTTTTGTTACTGACGAACTAACGTCTATGAAATTTAATAACACATAATGGTAAATAAATGTATTTGAACATTGAACAATGTTAATAATTCCAATAATGTTAAATACCACCTGTTTTTTTTCTTACACTGATAAACCCTCGTCACCATTGTCACTTTAAACAATGTGATGACAAGCAGAAAAACCGCTGGTTAGGCACGTGGTAAAATCACACTTCTGATATGTTAAATATGAAATGTAACAGAAACACTGATCACTATGAACACGGTATCCATTCTTCATCACAACTATTATGTACTTGACTATTCGATGGCTTCGCAATAACTAAACTCTTACAAGACCAAAATCAGGCTACTATGCAGCCCCACTACACGCAGGAAATCCATTCTACCCTCATTCTTGTTACTAAAATGTTACATAATATCACATGTGGGTAATTTATGTGATTAAAATTAATGTGGAACTAACACTATGTAGCATTCTGCTCTTCCCTCTATTTTAATGCTTTGTGTGTTCTGTGTTTGAAATGTCAGTATAGTGTGTCGAATTAAATTGTTCTCTTTGTTTTAATAATATAAAAATTTACTACGCTATAAGAAAATGAAATTACTACGTGGTAGCAGAGTACGGTTACGTAGTACATATTCGTTTATTAGCGAATAATAATTACTGATTACAAAATACCGGCCGGCTCCGATTTCAAAAAGTTGCGCCGACGACATATCGTAATGGAATTGAAAAATGTCTTTAAATACGACTAGTTCGTTTAGCGTAGAAAGATTAGTTGGTCGAAAAAATTATTTGACATGGAATTTTGCCATTCACACATATTTAGAGCAGAAAAATAGGTACATAGTCTATGTAGTCTATACATTAAATATTATTAGTTTGTGTTCACACACCATCATCCTCTCCTGAATACAAACCCAATACTCTCGAACAAAAGTTATGCTTTGAATTTTAAATCTGAACAGAAGGAAGATACTGATTTAATTATGTCATTATGAAAATTCTATTTCAATTTTCGATAGCATCTTAGGGGCACAGCCGTTGTAGTCTTAATGACAAGAGACAAGCGTAGGCGTAGATTCTATGTAGAAAGGTAAACCCTTAAAAAAAATTACTTTTATTAATAACAAGATTAATATGTATATTAGTTCAGTGCGAAGGTTGGAAGTAGTTTAGATTAACTGCTAGTTAATCTAAACTACCTAGCTGCTTACGTGTTTTTATACATAATGAGGTGTATTACTGAGGTGTCAACTATAGAATTTGTTCCTTGATAGAAGACTTTCAAATAGTTAAAATAAAAAAACTAACACCGAAGTCTAAGATCGCTCCGCTACGCTTCGAGATCGTATGAGACTTCTTACCTAACCGCCAGAAGTCGCTTTTTGATAGAAAAAATATCGTAAAGTGAAATTTTGTTTTTGTGATTTGATTAATACCGAAAACGTTGGCAATATGGGCATAGGTTTAGCTCTCAAGAATTATTAAAAAAATTGTTATGATCAAGTGTCAAAACTAGAAGCAGTAGTTAATAATCTGACGCATAGCTTAAAAATATGTGTGTCACGATCCGAAAGAACCGAGTTTGAACTAACTGTATAATATCCCTTTACTGAAAATGAATAACAATTTGACGTTTTACATTCATTGATGAATGTGAGTCAGATGTATACAGGCATATTTTTACAATAGGAGAGCAGGAACGAATGAACTAGGTACTATGTTCTTTTACAATAGGAGAGCAGCAACGAATGAACTAGGTACTTTGTCCTTTTACAATAGGAGAGCAGCAACGAATGAACTAGGTACTATGTCCTTTTACAATAGGAGAGCAGCAACGAATGAACTAGGTACTATGTCCTTTTACAATAGGAGAGCAGGAACGAATGAACTAGGTACTATGTCCTTTTACAATAGGAGAGCAGGAACAAATGAACTAGGTACTATGTCCTTTTCCAGCTAATGGAAGAGGTCTTTGGGCGATGTTCAAATTGGGAAATAGAATAGTTTCTGTGCTCATTTTTAAATAAATCTCGTTTTTAATCTCTTCGGAAATTTTCTTATCTTTTACAGAAAAAATAACAATCGCAATTTTCTTTAATGTAGTGATTAATAATCCTTTCATGTTGATATGGAACAGGAAGATAGGATCTTGAGGAAGATAAGTATCTTCTGACGCAGGCGGTAAAAATTGGCTAATGGATATGGCTTCTTAGGAAAAAATATAAGCAACAGAATTAATAATTCAGAATAAAACTTATTATATTTCAAATTAATATTTTCTATTAATTAATGATTTGTTATTCAAATCTCATTAATTTAAAATAAATACAATTTGCACATCTTTTTACTATTTAAATCATGAATAGATATTATTGACAAAAAGACACTAGATAATGTGTTCCAAAATACTATTTTAAATTGTTTCAATGTTCTTAAACATTATAACTATTACTGTCACAATCTGGTTTTGTTTTACTATCTGTGGGTCTAAATGTTTACTAATGAATGGATGTTATTGTGTTGCGTGTGCTCTGTCCACGCCGAAACAGCATTAAAATATGTATGCATATTAATAGTAGTAAAATGACTATTACTTGAGATATGGTAGTAATATGACAGGTAATACTTAATGTATCTTAGAAATGTCTGGAGACGAAAGCATTTCAGTCAGAAAATATCAATGTAGCCTATAAATCCGGTTTACGCCCTCACCATCCATCATTCCGACACTTATCTACGTCTCGATCTCAAACCTCACGTTAGCATTTTTGTATAAAGAGTTGTGTAAAGGTATATTTGAGCTTTCATATCACTTAAAAGCTCATTGCCAAACCTATGTATGATTACTTAAACAAAATGAATGGAGTTGTAAATTAAAGTACTTAACTACATCATATAATTCATTTATTTTATTTTATTTGTAATCAGATAAAGTCATTTTGTCTAAACTGATGGTTAAAAAATAAATACATATTTCCAATTGTCTGAGACTAAAAAATTTTAATATAGGTAAGCATAGAAGTCGTGTTTGGAAAATGAAATCTTATAATAAATTTTTTGTTTTGTTTTAAAAATTATTGTTAGGAATAAAACGTATTAGTGCGTGTCTCACGATGCTGGGAGATGGCGCTGGTCGTCGCATTCAGTGCTGGTTTAGTCTATGTTTTTTTTTGCATGTGGGTAATTTAATGTGTGTAAATTGAATGCTGTAATGGAGAAGTCTAAAATAGGCGTCGGCCGCTTGTTGACAAAAAGGGAGAAAAAGTGTTTGAAAATTGGTTGTCAAAGTCAAAGTCAAATCAATTTATTCAAGTAAACCCAATCACAAGGTATTTTTGAACGTCAAATCTACTTTAGTTCGGTTCAAAGAGAAGAGAAAAGAAAACCTGGACACTGAGAAGAACCGACAAGAAACTCAGTCAGGTATAATTTTTTCAACGTCATTTTACAAAAGGTTTATTAAAATACAATATTCAGAGAGCCAGTAAACGCATGTGCAGAGAAAATCATTTCCAGACTATTGTTTTATCTTCAACGAAATCGTTTATTTTATGTCTAATCAATGTACGTTTTATAACTAATCTAAATATATTTTCTGTTAATTGATTGACTTCTTGAGGAACTTTATTATAAAAACGAACGCAGTTACCCAAAAATGAAACATTTGACTTATGTAATTTAAATTTTGGAACAACCAATTTATCACGACCTCGGGTTTCCATACCACCAATATCGCCTTTTTTTGTAAATCGATCTATATTTTTCCTCGTATACATAATAATTTCAAAGATGTATAAGGCCGGCAAGGTCAGTACGTCAATGTCTTTAAAACGATCTCTTAGTGATTCTCGTGCATTCATACTGTAAATAGCACGTATCGCTCTTTTTTGTAAAATAAAAATGGAGTTAATATGCGCCGCTGATCCCCACAGCAAAAGGCCATAGGACATTAGGCTATGAAAATATGCGAAGTACACCAACCTAGCCGTATCCGCATCTGTCAATTGCGTAATGCGTCTAATGGCATATATCGCGGAACCGAGCTTACTAGCCAATGCGCCGACATGATCCGCCCATTGCAATTTACTACTGTTCTCTGTTCTACTGTTAAACCAATAAAACTGGCAGACCTAACTAATTCTAACTGTTTCCCACCCAGTTCTATTTTATCATGGATTCTGGATACATTAGAAAGGGAAAATTTAATACATTTGGTTTTTTGTGCATTCAATAGTAAATTATTAACAGCAAACCACCCCGAGACGTCCGCCAGGATCCCGTTCACCCAGGTAATATCTAAGTTCTTTCTGTCCAGTTTAAATAGCAATGAAGTGTCATCAGCAAACAATACTATTTCGCATAAGTTCCTGAGCATAAATGGGAGATCATTAATGTAGACTAGAAACAGAAAAGGTCCCAAAATTGATCCTTGGGGAACGCCCATTCTTAACCTCGAACCAACAGACAAAACCCCATTGACACTCACTTTTTGCTCCCGGCCAGACAAATATTTGACTGGTTGTAAATCCAAGTAAATTGATTTGTAGCAAAAGGAAGTTCTGTCGTGTTATTTTGTGTTCGCCGACTTAAATTAGCAGTTTATTGTATTGTATTATCTTGTTATTTTAAAATTCAAAGTGGTAGACCAAAAGGTTAGGTAAGTGAGAAGTGAAAATATCTTCCGTTTTGTGGCTTTACGGCGCCGGAAGCCACCTCCGACTCCACCACCCTGAAGAGTAACGGACATCAAAGGTATTTAGCCTCTCTTATTTGTATAATATTGTTGAACAGCGCCGCGTATTGCGGTAGATGTCGGCGCAGTTCCCGGCACGTTTGTTACCCTCCCAAAATTACAAAGAGCCCAGCACGCGCAGTGGTCGTGTCTGGGAACTGTGCCGCACGATTGTCTTATATGGGAAGTACTTGAACACGAGAGAGAGCATGTAGTGTAACTTTGTACACTATCGATTTCTTATTTGTCTAAATTAGTTCTGCTTTTACTACATACGTAGGGGAATATAGTCAAGTAAATATAAATATGCTTGTAGATGCATGTGTACGAATACAACATACATGTGTACGTACTAACATTAATTACTTCGCTTCTTCTGTTTATACTTACATGAATTATACACTTGCTTTTATTACTTCCGGTACACAAACTACCTACTTAATAAAACTGCAACTAAATTCACCCAAACGCTATGCAGGAAATAAATATGACTACAGAAAGTAAAATAGGTCTAAGATTTTTGAAGTTGCTGGAAAATCAAATAATTAATCTCAAGTATAAAATTAGGTTGCAAGATTATGTTATGAGGTCTTAAGCTAATGCTCAGTATTGTAATAATTGTGAAGAGTTTATGAAACCTTCAAAAAAAAATCAATTTAATTCATTAAACCTTTAGTTTTCATCTACTTTTAAATATAAACTTAAGCAAATATAATAAGTTATAATTATATATACTCACACCATAATTTACTGTTAGTTAACTTCATCTTATAAATAAACCTACAGTATACTACATGAATATGCATATATTTGTTTAACTCATTAAATATACACTTAGTTCCAAGTATACCAGTCAAACGTTTTATGTTGATAAAATTCATAAGACATTAAATAGCAACGTCTAGCACGTATTTAAACTTCGCACTTTGTTACGAACTGTTTCATATTCACTAGTAAAGTTGGAATATAGTGAACGTGGTAAAGATATCTACTTTTATCAACTCGGTTGTGGTGGAAGCAGTTTCCTTGTTCGAGTCTACTTTATTTTCTTGGCAAATCGTGAAAGCGATCATGTGGCAAAACGCTCTTATGGATTTGGCCCGAGGGAACTTTGACTTGGGAGTTGGCTACTACAGTTGCGAATCGCAAGTCGACGCATGTGCTTGAGAGCAAAACGATGTTACCGGAATTTGGTTGTACATGTCAATAATGGTAACACCAATTTACCTATTTACGAAATAAAATTTATTTTTTAAAAAGATTTATAGATTAAAAAGAGCTCATTAGAATCTGCCTATAATAATGTAAATGTCATGCTATCGAAGTTTTACTGCTACTATAATACTGAACTTTTGATCACATCATTGCTATTTCTGCAATATATTGTGTTCATTCATTATAACTCAGTGAACTTAAAAGAGCCATAACCGAAATTGAACGCAGATTTTCAGAAGCTAATTCCTGACTGCTTAACATTTTCCGCTCGATGACTTTAACTGCTTGCTCAATTTTATTACTACCTGCCTTCGTACGACTCCTATTATACTTATTAGGGTGGCGCAAAAACCGACTATTTTTTTTTTGTCTCGAGTGAAAAGATGTTAATTTTTGATGTTTTAAGAGCTACCTCCAAAGGACAGCTCAAAAAAAAATTTTTAAGAGGTCGTTCAAAATTTTTTAAAATTTCAAAATCCGTCAAAAATCTCTCGTTTCTCGTTTCTCGTTACGGTATAATGTTATAGACAAATAAAAAATAAGTTTCTGAAAGTTTCAATTTAAAATTTGAGTTTTAAAAGGTTTTTTTATTTATTAGTACATCACTTTGAATTTTTGAAGGGCGACATTTTAATATTCAAATTAAAATTTCATACATTTTTTATTTCATACATTTCATACATTATTTCGTAAAATAATCAACAAAAATTCACCCCGAGATGAACCAAAAGTCAAGCAAATGACAATTTGAAACAATTTGAATATTAAAATGTCGCTCGAAAAAATCCAGTGATGCACTATAAATAAAAAAAATTCTGAGAAAACTGAGAAAACTAACATTTTTTCACTCCAGACTCCACTCCGGTTTTTTTGCGCCACCCTAATACTTATATTTGATAATATAGAACAATAATCGAACGAAATAAGTCAAATTGTTTGAGAAGACTCAAAATTTTCTTTAAAGTGGTTACGATATTTAAAATACAAAAAATTGTTGCAAAAATGCTTTCTTCGTAATATATGGGTGAAGCATTTAACGACGTCAGCATAAAGATAATAGGAAAAAGTTAAATTATGTCGATGTGGCGTCTCAGAGCGACTCTCCACGACCACACCGCATTTACTACGCTCTGAGGTTATAAAAGTTGAATTTATGGCTCGAATTATTCCACTCTCTTCCCTAATTTCGCTACTTTTCCACTCCTTGTGTCCAGGTGCATGATATGAAGTTAACTTTTTAAAATGGACTATGGAGGGGTTAGCTGTGGTCTGCTCCACTTTACTTTATTGGGCTATTTTATTTTGATTTGTTGGCAGGGAAAGATTTCAATTTGTTTCAGTTTTCTTCTTACTAATCTGCAAAGAAACCTAATCAAGCTGAAATTTTTTTGTTATATACTATATTGCTACTGTGTTGTTTACTTCACGATAAAAGGGTAGCAGTAGTCCAAGAATTTTCACCGTACCTACTCAGCTGGATTTGTCATCGAAAATTTCATGCTTTGTGGATTTCGTGAAGTATTTGAGGTCGGTGGGCAAATATTCGACCACTTCATTACTTACGGTCGCTCGTTCCAGGGCGCGGTAGCTCGCACCGACACGTTTCCTTCTAAACAAATTGTTTACACTTTTTCACGAGCTTTTCATGTTTTTTCTCGACATCGGCTTCGTGTATAAAACTTGAAGTAAATATGAAGCTTAGGAGTACTTATACCTAAATATTCAAATAGATCTGTTTCTATAAAAATTTCACATAAATTCATTTTAATCTGAGAAAGTAATTTTATTATGTAGTAATAAATAATAGTACCAACAATAAACAGAACTAATAACGATTCGTACAAAAATATGTGGTTTTGGTAAATCAAGTACCTACAATATAATCAAACTAAGTTGAACTAGAATTTTTTCCATGAATATGCTCTAAAATTGAAACTTTCATTTTGGGAGTATATTTTTAAGGCCATAAGCCGTGACTCAATTCAATACCACCAAATCCGGACATGTGTAGGCTAATCCTATTGATAATCGGCGATGGCCCGAGCGTGCGGTCACGACATTGACTGAGGACCGTCCAGGATTAGACCATCGGCCAACCGTACCCGAGCGATTCCACTTTATTAAGATAAATGCACACGCATTTTTAACACGAAAATGTGTTATACTCTGACAGTAACCGCAAAGAATTGATGGAACCAAATGTGTTCACAAAAGTGAAAACAGTGTTGATTTTACTACAAACCACTATTTCTACTATTCAGATATATAGACACTTTATGTATCCACTATATTCTATCACTATCACTATATATATATATATCTTTCATTAGTCTAGACTCTAAATACTTTATCTATACTTAATATTATAAAAAGAAAAATTTTATTGCTTGTTTGTAACGGATAAACTCAAAAACTACTCAATCGATTTTAAAAGTCTTTCACCTATAGAAAGCTACATTATCAGCAAGTAACATGGACGTGATTTTATTTTCAAAAAAATTGTTTACCCGTGCAAGGCTGGAGCGAATGGCTAGTGTTGTATAATATTAACAATGAATTAAACCGCTTCCACATAACACGAGAAGCTTAAAAAACTTAGGGATAGCCTTATAAACTCTATGCAGAAGTTATTAAACTGAAATCCGATTCATGAAATAATTGTAATTTTTCGAATTCATTAATGGAGTCGGATGAGTGTTACATATTACATATTTAATATAAAGCCCATCAGTGAATTCAAGAAGTTTATAGTTATTTAATTTTGTATGCGAGCTTTTTTATACGTGGTCGGGTTTTAATTTCAGAACTTTTTTATTTTAATATTATGCCTCTATTCTTAGGAAGCAGAAGAAACTATACCTATGCAGCCATGCCTTCCGTGTACATGATAAAAATTGCAATAGCAATGTAAAAATCCTTCACCTTTCATTAAATTTGTTTTTTTTCTCTGATTACTAAGTATTCGACACTTGTCCAATAAAGTAGTAGGCTTTACTACAGTTAAAAAGAACTTCTCGGAAGAACGCGAAAACATCAACTGCGCATGTTTATTTCAACCTTCAAATTATTTTTACTAGTACAGAACTTTATACTACAATATACTACTTTTATATTTTAAAACTTCCAAAAGAGCAAAAAATAGAAAATCCAAACAAAATGTCAAATTCACTTCTTTCATTCCCGTCAAAAAGCAAACCTCTTATTCTTATTTACTTTTTTTTATGGCACTAAGGTAGCAAAGAAGCATACGTCCCATATGATAGTAAGACGCATGCAATACCAGAGACATCATTTGCGCATTGCTGATCCTGTAAAAACCCCTTCGCGCCCTTATTGAAGAACTCCATGCTAAATACATGTTTTGAATATAAGAAATATTGCTCTCTATCTCACATTTTGTCCTCACATGATTGTTTGTCAAGTATTATATATTTTCAATGTAGCTTTTTTAAGGTATTGAATTTGCTATTAATCAAGATTGGGTTAGACGAAATTTTTTTCAGTTTTTGAGTTTATGTCGGAAAATGGAAGTCATTCTATTTTTTTCGACAACGACGTAACTCAGATCAGTTGAAAAGGGGTTAAATGGTTTCGGTTTTATAAAAGAACAGTAACCCTCTTTTTTATATTCTTACATACATACATACATATCTTCATGATGTATCCTTAACAGGGTAGTCGGAGAGGATGGAGCGCCTAGCGTCGCGGTTAGGGTTTCTGCTCGATGATTCTCGAGGCGAGAATTCTTGAGAAATTTCTTTTTAGTCGTGACGAGAAAAAAAACTCAACGCCTCGAGAACTCGAGAATGCAATTCCGTGCGCTAAGTAACTAAAAAAAACACGCATAACACGTGACAAGTCTAGAGTATCACATCGCTATCACTCCCCCGCCCGCGCAGACTTCGTATATAGGTTTTATCAGTTGTAGTTCACGATCAACAAATGATTTTAAGTCAATTGAATTGTCAACGCATGGTTATTTTACGTTTCAGAAGTATTTTAATTAATAAGTGCAATTTATGTTAACTAAAAATTTATAGCATCGTGCATTATCAAAAATATCAAAATTTCTCGAGATACTCGAGAAACAGAAAATCCTGGTCGAGAATTTTTGTGCCTCAAGAAATAAAAAAGGTCGAGAAACCAGAAACCTTAGTCGCGGTCCTTACATACTTCTTTCGCTTCCTGAAATCACATCATTCTCCTTACACATTTTAGCCTAAGTAAGCGAGTGCTTTTAGCATTTCCTATCACTCTATCTGTCTACTATCTACGCTATCTACGCCATCACTCTGCCCATTTGATCTTCATAAGTGGACCTTAGTCTTTCTTAGCTTCTTTTACCACTCGCTTTCGCTCTCTAGATTTTCTTCGTCAGTCTTCCATCACTCATTCTTTATATGTGCCCGAACCATCTAAGCATTCCTTACTTTATTTTTACAATAACACTGTCGTGCAACCCTCCTTTTTTCTTAGTCTTAATCATCCAACATACACTTTTTAATATCGCTAACTACGTGTTCGTGTATCTAATATTTTGTTTTTCAGTGGAGTGTAATTTTAAATACTTCAGATTCAGATACTTGAATTAAACTTTCTAAAAGTTTAATTCAAGTATCTGAAGATTAACCCGTTGGTTTTGGGCGTCGACCACACTACCCGCTAAATCCTTAAATTCGAACATGTGTTTGTTAATCCCGGTTAGGTCGCACGTCGAAGGGCTGGACAGTGACGAAGTGTGGGCCGCGCCGGATTACTCTATCCTATCACGGTCCGGTCACAGAACCAATGCTGCTTTATTAAGACAAATAAGGATATTTTTTTCATTCAGATCTACTACGGTTTGAGTGAAAAAATAGCCTTGAACGATTTAGTAGTAAAAAAGAAAAATTCATTTCTTACGCAAAAATGTACATGAAGTTACATTGTAGGACAATTAAGGATATCACATTTAAATTAAAATAAACGTTACTATGTGTGTATGTGTGTTGGTAATTATAACATTAAACCATTCACTTCAGAATCATTGTATTACGTGAAACAAAAAGTCCTACTCAATACTCATAATACAAATCATTTCTACGTAACGAGAAATTTACGGAAATCAATAAAAATGGAAACAGATTACAGCTTCAACTCTGAAATCCCGAACTCGTCATGTAACCTTCTAAAAAGACCGCTTTCGTTTTCAAACAAAAGCTACTTCGCTACTGTGCGGTGTGATGTCCATTTCACTCTCTCAATCTAATCTATTAAAAATTCAATCAACATTTTGACAAATGTTGTCATTTGAATTTGGATTACAGTGCATACATAATATAATAAGCTCATTTGTTGCTAATGATTTAAAATTATAATATGTCATATTCTGTTAATTTTGAAGTAAATATAAGCTTACTTAAACACAAAGTACCTAGGCGACAGAGGTCTACTCGGTGTCTTATAAAAAAAAATAACAAATAAAAGTCAGACCACATTGCAGGATTCGAACCCGCGTATTTCAGCTTGGTAGACCTACGCTCTAGCTACTATAATATTGAGAAGGTAAACTCTGTTGCGAAATGAGAAGAGTTAACAGTTTAGAAGTATTAAGTATGTAATGACATAGAAAACGAATTTTCTCAGAATTAAGACCTTGTTAGACGGATTTCTCGCTCCTGTAGATATCTATATTGTAAGTTTAATTGAAATCGTTAGAGCCATTTCCGAGAATGCTATTACGAATATACAAATATTTCTCATGAAATACTTAATATTTATTTATAATACTTTACTTCTAAAGAAAATAGTAACTTAAATTAAAAGAAGCCTATGAAATTTAAGATTCAATTCACTATTCAGAAAAATGAGTAATACTAGCTCTTCTCCGTGGCTTTTAGCCATAGATTTTATAAATACCTCTAGAGCCAGACACCTTGTCCGAGCAGCAACAGTGAGCTAAATCAGATAACTCATCTGTACATACGACACAGATTTATTATCAGATAAGCTGATCGGTCGCCATTTCTTTAGAAAACACCACTCACACATCTACGTTTTATTTGATTTTATTTGTCTCACTTTGTAGTACGGGACAGGTTGTCTGAAGTTATGAAGTCTATGCTTTCATCATTATTTTTCATTTTATTTCCTTAATGTAAAGACATTAAAGTTATATGTGTTTTTAATAGGTACTTGTTGCAAACCGAATTTAGACATATTATTTCAAAATATTAAAAAAAAACCAATAAGGTCTGACCACGTTGCAGGATTCAAACCCGCGCAATTAGGCGTGGTAGACCTACGCTCTAGCTACTGTGCTATGAGAAGGTAAACTCTATTGCGAAATCACAAGAGTTTAGAAATTTTGAGTTTAGAAGTTTTAAGTGCGTGAAAACAGGTGAAAACAATTTTTCCCAGAACTGAGACCCAACTGGATCGATTTTTCGCCTTCCTCAACCTCTATATTGTAAATTTCATCGATCATTAGAGCCGTTTTCGCGAAAGCAATTGCAAACTTAAATGTATAATATATATGCAAAAATTGCTCATGTAATAGTATAGTGGATACGTGCGTATGTATGTATCTAAATACATCAAGTTACAATGCCCTTCATTGCAGTTTGTAGCATTGTACAGCAACCAAGCAAATCTCAAGTTTTTGACGGGAATTGTCATAAGAATTCTGTAATTCCTGTTAAACTCTTAATTACTTTCAGTGGTAGTCTGCAAACATTCGTCTCGTTACGAAACCGTAGGCTTCATTATTTACTCGTGCTCACACGTTGTCGAGAGTGATGCAAATATTTGCCTCTTAAACGAGAAACTTGACTTCGCCCGCGGGTGATGTAATAAACCTTTTTATTGTACGTCGTGGTTTACGTTAAATCCTATATACCGGAGTAATCGTTGCACTGTACAAATTTACTTTGGTTTTAATTAACCTTCTACATAACAAATATTGAAATAATATTTATATATTTTTGAAAAACGTTTTACGTTGTTAATATTGTTATGTTATGTTTATTGTTATGTTCTGAACGTTTCTTTTGTCTGTACTTGTAAGATAGTGCTTGCGTACACAGACATTAACGAGTATTTATTCCTTAAATTTTTAAAAATAAACAACTGTTCTCCAAAATTAACTTTACTCTCCTCTTAATTGAGTGAGAATAAGCTCAAATCAAACATAGATTTTAAAAAAAAACATAAAGCTCTAAATTTTGGTTAAACTTATTGAAAAGGAAAGTTACAAACGACAGGTGTGCGACGCCAACACTTGTGCCACGTGCGAAATTCAGTTTAAATTTTCACAACGACAACGAAAATTAATCCAACTCAAACAGTTTTCTAATTAAGAAAGAAATCGATCGAGCCTTTTTAATATTAAGTTATACATCTAAAACATTCTGTTGTGTTTATTAACTTATACATATTTATTGAAAACAAAACTTATGTATTGTAGAAGTCCAGTAAGTATACTGACGTATAATTTACCTTAATTAGTTACAACTATACGGAGTTACATTTTTAACACGCTTTTATTAGCTTCATCTGTAACTATGTAAAAAAATCTTGGAAGTTAATTTGACCCACTTCCCGATTTCCGATTGAGCTGAAATGACAATATCCAAATGCACTACTACTGGCCACAGAGTAACCATTCTATTTGAATAATATATTTATTCTTGATTTCTTACGATTTTCTGTGTGTATTACAACTTCCTTAAGCTAGCGCAAGCAATGATCGAAATAAAAAGTGTTTTTAGTAACTAGTATTATGATGGCTAAACAAGGCTGCAAAAATTAACAATATTGTTTTTTATATTTCGTTTTAGTTACTACACTATTTTGAAGTGCCCATAATAGACCATACAATAAAATAAATACTAATACTAGGCATACGAATTTGTGGATGGGACAAATTTCCACAGTTTTTGGGCATTGTCATTTTGCATACGCGTTTAGTTTAGATGACAATGCATGGTGGATTAGGTTTGGGTAGTTTAATTAACAACAGTGTCAATCAGCAAGTCACTAATTATTGTTTCCCAGAGGCACCTGTTTCTCAAATATTTAAACTAATTCTAAATAAAAAGTTTGATGTAAATACCACCTTAGTACTTACTTATATTGGGAAATTCAACAAATGTAATGAAGCATGAATTAGCTGATAGCTTGAATTCTTTGGCTAGAATAAAAAAATGTGAACAAAATTGTACTATGTGCGTTCCCCTATTCCACATGGTTGCCAAAGAATTATAATAATTATATTCAAAATTTAAATGATATATTGAGTAGGGTGACACTTTGTCATAGTGACAAATTTATATTTTTTAACACCAATAAATATATTGGTAACATTTTATACAAATTTAGACTGACAAAAGGTACTTTGTACTTGTCAAAAAAGGCAAAGCATAAACTCGCTACATTAGTAGCTAAATGTATTAACTCAGTTATAGAGTCTATAACTAAGAACGTAGTCAGGGACGAAGCAAGTTTTAGTAGTAATACTAATATGAATGCTGAAAAGAATTATTTAAATTAAACAATCAGACAACAGCGAAACTTCATAATAATATCATTACGTGTGTACATCAAAATATCAATAGTTTTTCTGGCAAAATATTGGATGCTGAATTATTAATAGAAAAGTATAACATAGACATCTTATGCCTCACCGAGACGTGGTTGAAGGCAAATAAATGTCTTTTAATTTAAATAATTTTAATGTGGCCAGTGTGTACAACAGAGCGTCGACGGATGGCGGCGGTAGCATAATTTTTTGTAAAAATTTTCTTAAATTAAACAACCGCAAAGACATAGTTGCTCTCTCTGTTGAACGTGTATGTGAAATGTCGTGTACAGAGACGGATCAGTACATATTCTTATGTGTTTACAGATCTCCGTCGTCTGATTTTAGCCAATTTTTAATTTCTATGGAGGAGAGTCTCACAAGACTCAGCAAATGTAAGAAGTCGATAATAGCGTGTGGTGACTTCAATGTAGACATATTAAATAGTTCGAAGGAAAAAGATATGCTCATCTCGCTCTTTCTCTCATTTGAGTGAGAGGTGCATATTTTCGATGAACCGACCAGGGTCACATATCATTCCGCGACATGTATAGATAACATTTTTATGAATAAGTGTGAAATTATAGAACATACTATTGTTAGTGGTATCCGTTCAGATCATAAAGCTCAATTAATAAAAATAGAGGACATGAAACATAAATCAGAATAAATATTTGAATTTAGGCCATTGGGAGAGAGTAGGCTAAAAAATTTTACTCATGATGTAGCCAAATTTGCAAACATGGCTCTTCTGGTTGATGATCCAAACATCATGTATGAATTTTTAGTCAAAAACCTATTCAAAATATTTAATAATAATTGTCCAAAGAAAAAGAAAGTAGTCGTTAATAACAAGTTACGTTTTGCGGATTGGGCAACGAAGGGCATAAGAAAAAGTAGGGACAGGCTTTATGAGTAATATGATGAAAAATCTTACACTGCAGATGAAAATTTTCATAACTATGTTTCGCACTTATTCGAAAATATTTAAAAAAGTATCAAAACACGCGAAAGCGATTTATATCGCGAATAAAATTAAAAAGTCAGACAATGCGATAAAAGCTACACGGAACACTATTAATAACGAAGTTGGTAGTAAACGAAATAGAAATAACGAAGATTTTTCAATACAAATTGGTAATAAGGTTGTTACTAATAAAATTGAGGTTGCTAATGCTTTTGAAAATTATTTTTCGAATACACCTATAGAAATAACGAATGGTTTGGGAGCGTCTTCGCAAACAGCAGAGAAGTTTTTGAGAAAAAAATGTTGGAAAGTGGTTCCCTAATTTTCAAATTTAGGTACACATCTTCACTTGAGTTAGAAAAAGTTTTCAAGCAATTACATAAAAAGAAAAGTGAAGATTTATGGGGACTATCAGTTCATGTCATGACTGGTGTAATACCTTTATTATCGCCAATTTTGGTAGAGATATTTAATAAATGTGTCGATCAAGGGGTGTTTCCCAATTTAATGAAACAGTAAAATTATTCCATTATTTAATTCAGGTTGTATGTTGAATCTAACAAATTATCGCCCGGTGTCAATATTGCCAGCATTGAGTAAAATATTCGAGAAAATAATACTCAATCATATGCTATCACATTTTAACATTGACGAGATGTTTCACGGTCAACAGTACGGGTTCACGAGAGGGCGGTTAACAACTCATGGAGAAGCAAGCTTGATCAAGACTGTACTTCAGGCTTGGGAGGGATCTCAGGATGCCATTGGTGTTTTTTGCGATCTTTTCAAGGCCTTTGATTGTGTTAGTCATGAAATTTTAATTTGCAAGCTTAAATACTATGGAATTCGTAGTAACGCTCTCGATCTCGTGGTCTTGTATTTGTCTGGCCGGGAGCAAAAAGTGAGTGTCAATGGGGTTGGTTCGAGGTTAAGAATGGGCGTTCCCCAAGGATTAATTTTGGGACCTTTTCTGTTTCTAGTCTACATTAATGATCTCCCATTTATGCTCAAGAACTTATGCGAAATAGTATTATTTGCTGATGACACTTCATTGCTATTTAAACTGGACAGAATGAACTTAGATATTACCTGGGTGAACGGGATCCTGGCGAACGTCTCGGCTTGGTTTGCTGTTAATAATTTACTACTGAATGCACAAAAAACCAAATGTATTAAATTTTCCCTTTCTAATGTACCCAGAATCCATGATAAAATAGAACTTGGTGGGAAACAGTTAGAATTAGTTAGGTCTGCCAGTTTTCTTGGTTTAACAGTAGAACAGAGAACAGTAGTAAATTGCAATGGGCGGATCATGTCGGCGCATTGGCTAGTAAGCTCGGTTCCGCGATATATGCCATTAGACGCATTACGCAATTGACAGATGCGGATACGGCTAGGTTGGTGTACTTCGCATATTTTCATAGCCTAATGTCCTATGGCCTTTTGCTGTGGGGATCAGCGGCGCATATTAACTCCATTTTTATTTTTACAAAAAAGAGCGACACGTGCTATTTACAGTATGAATGCACGAGAATCACTAAGAGATCGTTTTAAAGACATTGATGTACTCACCTTGCCGTCCTTATACATCTTTGAAATTATTGTGTATACGAGGAAAAATATAGATCGATTTATAAAAAAAGGCGATATTGGTGGTAGGGAAACCCGAGGTCGTGATAAATTGGTTATTACAAAATTTAAATTACATAAATCAAATGTTTCATTTTTGGGTAACTGCATTCGTTTTTATAATAAAGTTCCTCAAGAAGTCACTCAATTAACAGAAAATATATTTAGATTAGTTATAAAACGTACATTGATTAGACAATCATACTATACAATAAACGATTTCGTTGAAGATAAAACAATAGTCTGGAAATGATTTTCTCTGCACATGCATTTACTGGCTCTCTGAATATTGTATTTTAATAAACCTTTTGTAAAATGACGTTGAAAAAATTATACCTGACTGAGTTTCTTGTCGGTTCTTCTCAGTGTCCAGGTTTTCTTTTCTCTTTTCTTTGAACCGAACTAAAGTAGATTTGACGTTCAAAAATACCTTGTGATTGGGTTTACTTGAATAAATTGATTTGATTTTGACTTCCACTAGGGTTAGCTAAGTGACGTCATTCTAAATCCAATATGGCGGACTGCCAAAGGTGGCAGACTAGTTATTTTTTATGCACTCTCGTGATATGAGCATCAAATGAAAAGGTTTGCTAAGAAGAATACGAAAAATAGTTGTTCCAAATCATTCAAACTAATACCTTTATCACATGTGTGTAATATTTTGAATGCATGACTATCTGATACATTGTGCCCTGATTCTATAAGATGTTGCGCGAAATAGGACTTTTTAGGATGATTATTTTTGTACGCTGATATATGTTCTTTGTGTCTTATTTCGAAACTACGACCTGTTTGTCCCACGCACCGTCACAATGTTCACACTTCCATTCATACACTCCATTTTTTTCATTATTTTCTATAACTGACCGATTCCGATCTCTAGAATATCTTGAAGATGCTTTATTAAGAGACAAAACACGTGTCAATTGGTAGTTTTTGGAGTTTGAGCGGAAAATTCATAACACGAAATGGATTTCTGCAAGATATCACCTGTTTATACAATATCTTAGTTATTTGAACTTGCCATTTTTTTTGTAGGATTCCTGTAACCTCGCAGTCTTGTTTGAATTGATTCTGGTATTTTATCATTTGTAAAACTATGGAACAAGAGTGAACACCTGTGTATTAGTATCGTCTTGTGCCTGTGTGCAAGATAACATCGGAAAGTATATGGGGTAAAAATATTTTTTCTAGTTCCATTTACCTATTATTGACGAATTTATTATTACTGTGAAATCTAATTATTACAGTATGCATTAATTAAAAAAAAATCCGATAAATACCACATGTGATAGAAAAAATGTCTACTTAAAGAACGATATTGCATTCTACATTGCTAAAGTTCAGTAATAGATTATGAATTATTATTATAATTGCAACATATATGCGGGTATCTCTCGATAAAAATGATAATGTATAACAAGTGAACCTGTTCACATAATTGACTGCATTTGCCGATAAAATATTTCACTGACATTTTACTGAATTATTAATAAACTATACTTATTATTTATATATATTTTTTGATTACACATTGTGTGTGGTGACGTCGACATGTCTTATTTTGACGGGCAAATCTAATTTTAGGATTTTATATCAAAAGTGACACTTGCTAAGCCCATCGGCTGGCAAGCTTAGCAAGTTTAGTGCTTTATAGTGTCGACACATTTCCCAGAAATATTCAGCTATCTTACGCTGGCAAAAGAGACAGGGATAGAAAGATTAGAGAAGTCACCACGGAGAATGAAGAGATGAAAGGAAGGGATTCAGAGAATGATGTGGAGGTGACAGTAGTCACCCTGGAGAAGGAGACGAACAATACGGTGACAGTGAGGAAAAGTGGCGGGGAGTACGAGGCGCAATCTAGATCGCCGCCCATGTTGAAAAAAATTGAGATTAGACAAGAACGTGGAAAAGGTCAAGTTGAGATTGAAGTTCCCCACCTTGTCCAACCTTAGCCTTCGGGCTAGGTAGGACAAAGGAGAAGTAAAAATGAGATTACCGGTAAAATGGGAAAGGATGGAGGAAAGAAAGATAGTGAAAGGTAAAAAAGTGAAAGGTAAAGGTAAGATAGTGAAAGGAAAACGAAAGAACGGGAAGAAAGGAAAGAAGAACAAAAGGAAAGGTAAAGAAGGAAAAAAGGAAGTTGAGCAACAAGAAAGTAAGAATGAGAAGGGGCATGAGGTGAATGGGAAGATAGAAGAAATAAGGCAAAGCCAAGAAATAATAAGAAAAATAGAAGAACATATGAAAGTGATGATGGTAAATAAAGAACAGTTGAGTGAGTATAAGAAAATGATGAAAGAAACGAATGAAAAAATGAGTGAGCTGAATGAAGAAATAGAGAAAGAACGGAAAGTAAGAGTGAAAGGGGGGCTAACATATGCAGGGGCAGTAATTGTGGCGGAAACAACCCGCCAAGGCAAAACGCGCTGGATTTCTTGATTGTGTCCTCCGAGAAAGAGGAAGAAACGGGTGAAAAAATCAGGAAGGCAGTGGATGCAAAAGAAGGATGGGTGCAGTGGAGAAAGTAAGGAAGGTAAAGTATAGCAAAGTGATTGGGAGTGGGATGTAAGATTGAGGAAAGAAGAATAAATATAGCGTAAGGGAAGGGTCTGGTTGTGGAGGAGGTGAAAAACAAGGACTCCCATCTGGTCCTCAAGGATGTGTTCTGCATTCATACGGATGGAGAGCTGTTGAAGGCTATTGAGAACAAGAACGGGGGCGTTTTTTGTTGCCTCGACGAGGCAGACAAGAGGATGTCAGTGAACTTTAGAAAGAGAGCCAGGAATCCTTTGTGTGGACATGTGGTATTCAGTGTGTCATCGGTGATCTGGAATAGGGCTGTGGACTTGGAAAGTTTACGTGTATATCTCCAAAATGTACGCGTGAAAGATCAACTCGCATTGGTCTAGTGCACGAGGTGCCTGGGCTATGGACACAGCTATAGGTACTGTAAGAAGGACAAAAATCTTTGTGGCCACTGTGGGGGCTCTCATATGAAAGCAGAGTGTCCAAGTGTGCAGCGGGATGAGACGCCAAATTGCAGAAACTGCGCCCGGGTTAGGATAGATAACTGTCGACATAATGCATTCGACAGCGAATGTATGATAAGGAAGAAGTGAGATACGCTGGCCCAGGCCGTGGTAGCGTATTGCTACAGTTGTCCAGGGGGAAACAATGGGCATATAATAATAAAAGTGATACAGGCGAATTTCCAGCGCCCAACTGGCCACAGTGGATCTGATGATGGCCGCCGTTAAACGGGGGATAGGCATTGCATTGATCCAAGAACCATACCTACACCGGAAATACGGGGAGAGTGAGGAGTTATCCAGGCGTAAGACTCCTACAACACCAAGGTCATTTAGAAAAGCCAACCAAAACCGCCATATCGGTCTTCAGCTAGGAGATCGACTTCGCTTCATGTCCGACATTAATAACAACAAACATCTTGGTAGTCAAGATTAAGACCGGACCTGGCGAAATTGGGGTGGTGTCAGTATACTTGGAAGGAGACAAACCATTGGAATCGTACATCTGGTGTACGAAAAGGATCAAAAAGAAGATAGAGACAGAATATTGCAGTTGATGGCAGGAGATATGAACGCGCGAAATCCGTGGTGGGGGCGTTAGGGGATGGACAAAACAGGAAAAGTGTTGGCTGGTATGTGGGATCTTTGAAATGGTCAGAGGCGGCAAACGCTATACGAGCTGCGTAGACCTGAAGATATGCTCCAGCAACATACTCCACTGTAGGGACAATTGCAAAGTAGATCACTGGGCACCTCGGATCACAAAGCAATCCTGTTTGAACTTAATTTAGGCAAAAGGGGGGAGTCAAAACTAATAAGTCAACCAGGGTATACAACACGCAGAAGGCCAAGTAGAGATAGCTCAAAGAGGAGCTGGCCGAACTGTATAAAGGAAAGAGGATTAATGTTAAAGTGATCAAAGAAACCAAAAATGCAGAACATCTAGAGGAAATGTTTGGGGAATGTTAATGTCACCATAACTTCAGCATGCAATAAGTGTATACCCAAGGTTGGCACGGGGAAATGGGCAGAATTGACTTGGTGGACCAAGGAGCTCACCCACTCAAAGGATTAAATACAAAAAAGCGAAGAATAGCTTGCGTAGCGCCAGTGCGAAAGGGTTACCACCCATGCTCCACCGAGCAGTAACTGAAGGCAAAAGAAACTACCAAACTGAGGCGAGGAAGGCGAGGACTGATAACTGGAAGGAATTCTGCGATAAGCCAGATAGAGAAAACATGTGGGATGGGATTTACAGAGTGATACGCAACACAGTCACCAGGGAGGAAGATATACCTCTGATCCAAAATGGTAAGGCACTTGAAACTGTAGACTCGCTAGAATGCTGGCAAAACTTTCTACCAGGAGAACGATGCCTCGAGCGATGATGCAGCACACATGAGGGTAAGAGAACTGGTTATGCATATAAATGAGCAGGCGCATGGTGAGTCATGCGACTCACTGTTAGCTAAGAGAAAACTCATGCAGGCTGCATCTAGCTTTAGTCCGAGGAAGGCGCCAGGTCTGGACGGCTTTACAGCTCTCATTTGGCTGGCAGCTATCACTCTGCATCCCGATATTTTTCGAACATAGGCGGTGGGCATTGGCCTGTCGAGGGAGATAAAGACTCTGGGGCTCACTATCGACGATAAATTCACGTTTAATACGTACGTTAGCAATGTTTGCAGCAAAGCTATTGACATTTATAAACAGATATCGAGAGCCGCCAGAATCCACTGGGGGTTAGAACCCGTGATAGTCCGAATCATGTACACGGTAGTGGTTAAGCCAATAATTATGTATGGAGCGTGTGTATGGGCGCTGGCGACAAACAAAATAGGGATTAAAAAGCGTCTGAGCGTAGTGCAGCAGGGAATGGTACAAAAGATAAAAAAATCATACAGGACAGTCTCCCTCAACTCGCGCTTGTTGCTCGCCGTTAGATATAAGGATCAGGGAAAATGCAATGTTATTTGAAATTAAGAAGGGATATTTCCAGCGAGAGGTGGGAGGCCGTGAGGCGGAGACACCGGTCCCACATGTGGAAATGTCGCATCCGGCGGGATGGGCGGGACCGGAGTTTTACTGTTTGGACGACGGTGTAAAGCTTAAACAGACTATTGCTTCCGAAATTAACGTGTATACGGACGGAAACAAGATTGTGGCAAGACAGGAGCGGCGCTGTCGGTTTGGAAGGGCAGCGCCGAAATTAAATTTAAAAAACTAAAATCAGACAATTACTGCACCGTCTTCCAGTAAGAACTTCTGGCTCTGTACACAGCTGCCGAATACACTCTGCTGCGCGGCGTCCAGCTTCAGTATTTTAAGTAACTTTAAGACGACACTGGAGGCAGTAGTTGGCGGAAATTCCGTCCATCCCTTAGCGATGACAACCCGATCAGCTATCATGAAAAGCGGTAGCGGAAAAAGACAAAATTTTAAGTTGTTTTGTGTTGGAGTTGGGAAAAGTATAAGATTATAATAATCGAATGTAAATAGGAATAAAAATACTCATATCTTCACGTCGTATCCCCAACGAGGTAGTCAAAGAGGACGGAGTGCCAAGCGTCGCAATCATTACATACTTCTTTCGCTTCCTCAAATCTCATCATTCTTCTCACATATTTTCGCCTAGGTATGCGAGTGCTTTTGACATTTCCGTCGGCTAACACTCTAGCTATTTGATCTTCATAAGTCAGCTTCGGTCTTCCTTGGCTTCTTTTACCACTCAATTTCGCTCTATAGATTTTCTTCGTCAGTCTCTCATCACTCATTCTTTCCATGTGCCCAAACCATCTTAGCATTCCTTTTTTCATTTTTTCTATAACACTGTCGTGCAAGCAATCATACTGCGTATCTCTTTATTGCTTATTTTGTCTGCAAGGGTGACACCGCACATATTTGTAAGAGATCGCATTTCTACTGCATTTATCTTACTTTTACTCGATTTCGGGCATATCCAGGACTCACTACCATACAATAAAGTTGGCACCAACACCGCATTATGTATGGTCATTTTGGCTGAGTTAGATATATTCATACTGCTTACCAATGCGGACAGAGCACCGTTCACTTTATTGCCGGCTCCTACCCGTCTCCCCACTTCCAACTCACATCTTCCATCCCTCGAAAACGCACTCCTCAGATATACAATTTCGTTCACCTGTTCTAAACATTTTCCATTTACCCATATTTAACACTTTGTCTGTGCATCTTCTCTTTCAAACACCAGAACCTTAGTTTTATTCACATTCACATTCAATCCTTTCACTTCACAGTCTTCTTTCATGCACGTAACTAGTGTCTGCAACTCCGCTTCTGATGGTGCTATAAGCACAGCATCGTCAGCGTACAGTAGGCAGTTTACTCTATACCATCACTTATCATACCACTCATACTACTTTTCAATGTTTGGAGGCAACTGTCCAAATAAAGCACGAATAGCCAGGCAGACGTCACGCAGCCCTGTCTGACGTCTGAACAGCCTTCGAACTACGGGCGACATGTTACAATCTATCCTTACACAGGCTCTGTGGTCTTTCGCACTACTCTATCAAATGCTTTTTCTAGATCCACGAAAGCGCAGAAAACTTTCTGACCTATGGCCAGAAACTTCCCCACGATGACGTGGAGCGAGAAAATCTGATCCACACAACCTCTACCGTTCCAAAAACCACCTTGCACTTCCTTTCAGAAACTTTCTTTCAGAACTTCACTTTCAGAAACATCTTTCATACGTTCAGTCAATAACTTGGTATAGACTTTACTTGCGGAGCTGACCAAGCTGATGGTCCTATAGCACGCACAGTACAAATGAAAACCTTTCCCTTTATAGAGAGGCACTATGATTGCGGTGCGCCAGTCCTCTGGCACCTCTCTCTTCTGCCAACAAAGGTTGCACAGTGCACAGAAGGTATCCCAGACCCTAGGACCACCATACTCATCATCATCATCATCAATCATCTCAGTAGTCACCTCATCATTTCCCGCAGCCTTTCCACATTTCAGACTTCTTATCACTTTTTCGATCTCTTTCATACTAATGGCATCCTCCAGTCCCTGACCCGAGTGTGGCAATTCATTAGAATCACTCTCAGTATCAGAGACGGAGTCGCCACTCTCATACAGTTCTTCATAGTGTTCACTCCATCGCTGCAGAACAACTTTTTTATTTGTTAGCAGGCGGTATTCTTTCGAACGCATTTTATTCATTCTGCAAGGTGCTGGACCACTTCGGTACTTGCGTACTTATTTCCAAAATAATTTGGAACTCTCCTCGAAGTTGTCCGACATCTTGTTTTCGTCTAATACCCTACACCTTTCACGCTTCTATTTCACTGGTGCTTACGTTTCCGCTTTCTGCAGCTTATATCTATCATCAAATTCTTCATACCACTGTCATTTTTAGTAGTGAGGTAGTCCCCCATGCTATGTTCTTCTTATACACAGACATTTTCACCTCATCATCCCACCACACATCACGCTTTTTACCATTACCAATCTTATTCTTTCCACACACTTCTTTCACAGCTTCGATCATGCTATGCGACAAACCGCTGCAGGTTTGGACACTACGCGATGTCGCCATGCCGTAAACAGACCCCTTATTCTAGTTACCACTAGAAAGTGGTCCGTTCTCAGATTAGCTCCTCCGTGTGCTCTCGTGTCCATAACCTACTTTTTGAGCCGGCTGTCCACCAGGAATAAATCAATCATACTTCTTTCATCATTCCTTTCCCACGTGTATGAATCCTTTCGTGCTTAAATAAGGTATTAGCAACAAAAAGATTCTTTTCCATACTCAGTCCTAACATAATCTTACCAGCATCATTCACTCTCTTATCTCCATACTTGCCTAGGACAGACTCAAATCCTGTTCGAGCTGACTCTACCATCCATTCATGTCTCCACACACTATAATTCTCTCATTCTCTTCAACCGTCGCTAAAACTTCCCTAACATTCTCCCAACACTGCTCTAGCTCGCCCAAGCCTACAGAGGACACTGGGGCATACACCACTAACACAAATAACCTCGTCAACCCTGTCTTGAGACGCACCCAGAGCAGTCTCGGGTTTACCCACTTATACTCAGTTACACAGCTAACCAAACGAGAGGACAGTAAGACGCCTACCCCCCTGACATCCCCTTTCTTCTTCTTGTACGCCTGACCACAAAGCGATGCCCTCTCCAGGCAAGTTGACAAGTTCACTGCCCTTTCGCTTGGTTTCACTCAAACATAACATGTCCAATTTTCTTTCTTCCATAATATCATCACTTCATTCATCTTCTCTTCAATCTCACCTCTCACATTCCACGCAGCTGTTCTGGACTTCCCACTTCCCGCCGCTAGGTGCACAGCGTGTTGGGTGGCGGTCTCCAACGCTGAATTGCACTCTGCTCACACCAGCGGGGAGAATCCCGTGTACGTCGCTTTCGGGGGACGCCCTGGCATTCATATCTACACTGTCCCGCATGGTGTGCACAGGAGAGGAATTGCAGCCCTGAAAAGGGCTGGCAGGGGTCGCGACGAGCATGCTTCCTCAATTGACCCCCAAATAAAAATAAAAACGAATAAAGTATAAGAACAAGTATATATGTATAATATTGTAATACAATTGAATGTACAGTAAAAAAATAAAAAATTAAGTAAAAAAAAATTAAGTAAAAAGAAAAATAAGAAAGATAAGAATAAGGTAATAAAAAAAAGGACATGGATAGGAATGAGTCAAAGGAAGGAATGAACCTAGGGAATAAGAATAAAAGACTGAGGAAAGAAATAAAAAACTGACGAACAAAAACTCTCTCTTTTTACACGTTATCGGGAAGCAGTAACAAAATAAAATAAAATATATGGGAAATTATGTAGGTATTAAAAGAGATTAAAAACTGAAGTAATCGTCATATTTTTCCTTTACACACGTCTTGTAGCTATCACTCCTTTAACTTCAGCAGAAATAAAATCTAGATTTGAAGCAAAATAAGACGACATCATGAACACGTAATATTACTACTGTGGTTGTCTTCGACACTTTGTCTACTCAATAGGATCTCCTACATATCGCACAAGAGCTTCTTTCGCACTGAGACGAAGCGCTTCTCGCAGAGCGCAGTTTTAGGGTCCCCCTCTTTTCTTGCAACGTCACGATATTGCAGACCACATGCGCTGTCGTCCACTTCGGGGTCAAATGGATGAACCTCAGACCTCTTCCGATAGGTCAACTGGTGGGGAACATCGTAGCCCTCTTATTCTCTAGCTACAAGACTGAACATGTAGGTATTTTATACCTGCTTTTGTTATTTAAATGTTATACAATTATCGCAAATCGCTTTTGATGTGATTAAAATTTTCATAAGTGTAATAATTTAGGTTTAATAATGAAAAATGACATGAATAATAAGACTCGCTTATCACTGTAAGATATATATTCCAGCTTATACAAAACGTTAGAAAATTATGTAATATATGTATGTATCATAACAACAATTGTTGCTGTATAGTGTATTTCTGTCTTAGGATACGTCTACATTAAATTAGCCTTAAAGTAGGTTACACTTCTCATGAAGCTTTAACTTCTCAATAAATATCTCACAGGTGTTAGTAAAGACAACAACTTTCACACGAGTTACTAATTTCAAACATTATTACACTAGATCGTCCTTTAGATAAGGAGATCAGTGAGAGTCGTAACCATGGTCTTGCTGCAAATCCACAAAGCTACAACTACCAACAAAGGACTACTGGTTTTAGAAGAAGCTTATGAAGGTATTTCAAGCGTCACACACCTAATTTTAAATTTCTTATGGTATATAATATAAATACGATGAACTTGCAACCGTTTTAGTGGTGGTTCTCGAAAAATTTAATATTATGTTAGACGTCTAGTTTAATATACGAGTAATGTCTCTGATTTTTCGTTTGTGGATCCATAGTATTAAGTTTATGTATATATTTATAACTTACGTATTTTCGTGAGAAACAATAAGCTACTGTTGAATATTTCAAAGGAAAATTTGCTGTAAAAATTTCGGAAACAGAAATGTACTGCTAAGGGCTAGTCCTCCCTCTGCCATGAGCGATGACCTTTAATGGCGGACGTTGACAAAGTGCTCACTGGTTCTCATGAAAACGTTCAAATACATCATCGTTCTTGACAGCACGGTTCTGCGAACTACGAATTGCCATATTTTATTTCTGCTACGCTTCCCTGATAGTTGATTAATGATTTGGTTTGTAAGAAATGTAACATCCAGACTTAATTCGTTTAAACGGTTACTTTTACAAATTATCAACAGCTTTCAAGTTTAATATTTTCCCTTTATTGTTTCTGTTAATTATTTATGTACCGTTATTAGAAATTTCTTGTTTTCTAGCAAAAAGAAACATCAATCAAGTGTGAGTCGCATCTACAAAAGTTTCTCGTAAAACTATTTCTTTGTGAAAAAAGTATGAATATAGAATAGAGCAATAAATTCTGATAATTTTTCTCACTCTCCACATCTCATTCTCATTACAATATAGAGGCGGTTACAAAATTTTAAATAACTTTTTTAAGGTAAAAATAAACATGAAGTATCGAGTTATTAAATTTTACTACTACAAACTACAAACTACTACAAAACTACTACAAACTATAGAATGTTTTTATATACAATGTTGTTTAGAGCTGTTTTTTGATTACACAACACAAACAGATTCCGTATCACTGCGAGCGATTAATAATTTTAAATCTGTGATATCCTTTAAGATATTCATTTTAATGATATATATACATAAAATGCAAAACGTATCTAATGTGTTTAATACTTAATGTTTAAAATAGCTTCGTAAATAACCCGTAATTACCCCTTAATTATTTTTTATTAATATGTAAAAATTAAAAATGGTTACTGTGGGCTATCCTTAGGAGATAGACATATAATGCGGACTTTTCTGTAGACCTCTTTAAGATATACAATTGTATTCCGTAATAATGTATTACGGAGTTCCGTAATACATTATTTTGTTCTATTTCGTAAGGTTTAGCCAGCATAAGCAATGTAAGCTCCCAAAAATATGTTTTTTTCATTATTACAAATCATTAGAATTTTCGGCTTTTCTCTACTATAATATACATTACAATTATAAACTTTTTGGAAGAAAAACCTCTAAATGATAGTGAAAACCGTTACAAAATCCATTGCGTGGTTTAGAAGAAGTTAGCGGAGAAACAGACAGACGAAAACAGCGACTTTACTTTATACTATTTAGAGAAAGAATAGATTATATATTTTATGAAATAATATCTAATGTTTACTTTTTATTTAAGCCACCAAAATTAGCATACGACGTTGAAAAACCTTTGAAATTCACGTCTGTATTTGAGCCAGTGCAAGTTTCAAGTTGTCCAAGTTTCAGCCGTTCCAATTCATAGTTTCTGAGAACATGACTGTCACAGACAAACATCTAGGCGATTTCATACCTAAACATTACGATTTTCCAATTTTAAAACGGAACACTAAAAAAACATGAACAAAGGCTAGTTGCGGATTTACGTCAAAGCAACGTTTAAAGCAGTGGCGTGTGTTTACTGACAATAGAAATTATTTCCCCTAAGTATTGTGAGAATGCAAAAATACACGTCGAGCTGTGACGTTGAGTGATGCGTTCCCGCGCGTCTCTTATTGTCTGCCGACTGAAAGAGATTGCACAATATGAAATACTTCAGTTTGAATCGCGAGTGCCTCATTGAATACGGACGCGCGAATAAGCCGCAGTCGTTTATTATTAGACTGAAATATTCATATCGATTTTGACAAACGCGATTACGTCCCAAAGTAAGGGACTGATACCGCTGAACACATACTGCAGCAGCAGCTGTACACATGTTAACGTTCTAAATAATCATATAAAATAGTAATTACATGGAAAATAGAAGAGGTGTGTATCGGGATGGCGATATTATGTGGTGCTCCATCTCCTATGTGAACCTATTCTATAACATGAGAAGTAAATTTAAAAATATATACTGGTGCAATTGCATACGTACTCGTAGCTACACCATCGAATTTAATTATATTTACTCCTAGCGGGTCCCGGCCACGCGTTGCCAGTATAGATGTTGTATTATTATTTGTGAGTTAGCTCATAGTTTGAGTTCATACGAAAATTCCATGAAAAGTCTTTCAATTTTTCCCCAATTTTCCGGGCAACTTTTGCGATTTTTCTTTCCATAAAAACATTACTGGGACATGTAAAAATTTTTCCAAATCGGTTCAGCTGTTTTTAAGTTTTCTGCTTAGCAACGAATAGCGATTCATTTTTATTTATATAGATAGTACTGCTTTTCTTCAAAATATATCTAATTTTGTTTATAGTTAAAAAAATCTGTTGCGAACTACACATGATGAAATAGAGCATGAAGGTTACTATCATGTTCATTATGCTATATGGTACAGTAGTCAGCATTACATATGCTTAAAATAGAAGGAAAATAGGATGAATTTAGTGGAAATGCGATCTCTCAGAAATATGTGCGGTGTCACCTTCACGCGCAATAAAGCCACACCTTGGCACTACTATTTGAGAATAAGGTCTGATGGCAGATCAAAATCAGATGGTGACAAATTGATATTCCACTGATATCAGTGTAATTATATGTACTAGTTCCTCGTAGTAAACTCTACCCTATGACGAGATATATCTACTTCTAACTTACTAAATATACCACCAAAAGTGTAAAAGTGTAAATTGAAACATGACTATGTACAAAGATTCTGGACTTTTTGGCGGGAACGGGAGAAGTGAGGTTGTCATTTTATTTAGATTTTCTATTTTTTACATTTTTAGGAGTTTTAAAGTACAACAGTGATAGTATATTGTGTTTTAAAGTTCTGTGTAAGTGACAAGAATGGAGGAGATCTAAATAAACATGTGTAGCTGAAGTTTTCGCGCTCTTCCAAGAAGTCCTTTATAACTTCAGTAAAGCCTACTATCACTTTACTGGAGGAGTTTTACGATAAGAAAGAACAAATTACTTGTGATTCTACATGGATTCTACTTATTCTGTGTCTGTATACTAGTTTATGTTAATGCGTAACATTGGCAAATGCGCTAATCATCTGCTGAATTATTTTATCGCTTTACTTGACGTTGGCAATGTACTCACGTACGGTGCCATTAAAAAATTTAAAAAAAAAAATTAAAAAGATTCTGTGATCCACTATTATGATAACGAAGCATAAACTCGTACGACCTGTATAGACTAAAGCTTTCGTGAAAATGCAAATACTAAAATTAAAAAAACAGTGAATCTCTGTGAATCGAGTGAAACAGAAGGAACAAAGACCACATTTTAATTGCTCGCTTAAAAGTTTATATGTGTGTGCTCTACGGAACATATTTTCAGTATGTTATAAGATTAAAGTACTTTCTTTTTTCTTTGTTTTTTTTTTTATTTCTCCGTATTGTAAAAATATCAACCGAAACGAGAAACATATTTTTTCATGTTTTTCATTTTTTCATGATTATATTTGTATTCATAATAACATGCATGAAAGATCTATATAATGTAATATGTTTTTGTAATTGTATTTGTAAAATAAATGCTTACATTATGTCTAGCGTTATATATTTAAACAATTGTTTAAATATGTAACAGTAATTTCAAGTCAAGTATTATGGAATTTACGCTATTCCCGTTAAACTTACTGCAATGATGAAATGAATTTAAAACTGAATTGCATGACAATATTACCTACTTGTTATTACTGTAATCGTAAAATTAAACAACAATTTACTCTATTACAATTTGGTTGACCAACGTCATAGGAGTGTCATAAGTCACAGTGGTCGTAACTCAACAAACTGTTTTATTCTTACATGAAAATGGAACAAATGGCACAATATGACTCCGGGTCACTTTATAATACTGATCACAACGATTCTCCTATTATTATATGACCAAATATAGGTCTTAACTATTTGCTAGTAAGGCCACATTGTACAACACATACTATGGTCTACATCTCTAAACATACCTATATGTACATACGTTAGAGTGGATAACGTATTAATTCAGAACCAAACTAGACAATATGTCACTTTCGGCAAGTAATACTTGAAATAATACTTCATATTTGTTAATTTTCAGTACCATAAAATTTTAAATAACTAATACAGAAATAACATAATTACTTATTTATAACAGACTACGAGCATAATTGTTATTTACGGTAGAAAATGTTACGTATACAAAGATAATAACAGGAATAAATTAAATGCGCTGTTAAAGCTCAGTTTTGAACCTTTGAACTTATCCCAAATTAAATTCGACCAAATTATTTAGAAATCACTGTGGGGTATACATTGCACCGCTGTATACGGAAGCAATCGAATGTGCCTCGTTGTGCCGCGATATTGCGATCGTAATAAACTGCTCCGTTTTCCAGATTATTTTCACTTGGGCCAATACGTGTGGATTCTTATCCAACGTCAACATATGGTCCAATGTTATTAACATGACATCGTAGAAAGAAATCAAAATGAATAAAATGATAATTTGAAATAGCAATATTAGCATGACACGAGCGATTCAAATAAACTCAGTTCTGGGTATAGCCAACCCAATCCGAACTCTTTTGTTTTCTGAGAATACTTCGCTGAGAAGCAGAGCACGTGTCGATCAATAAGTCTAGAACTTTGAGCAGAAGATAGCCAAATACTTGTATATATTATTTGCTAAGCTAAATTATCTCTCTGGAAAGACAAGGTAAGAATTTCGTAATTTATTCTTACAATGGAATGACAGGCACATTACACGTCTAGGATTACAATCTTAGACGAAATAAGATTAGTTGTATGGATGGACTTAATTCAAGAGCGGATTTAGGCTTTCAACCTGGGGGCTCCTCAAGCGTCGTTTTAAGATTTTCACAGGAGTTTAGAGTTGAGCCAAAATTTATAAACATCTTCAACACGCCAACTCACATACATCTATTGTTCCTGCACATGTTACCCACAGACGGATATTATTTTTTTACCAAAGACAAACTATTTTATGCACAACCTATAACTGCATAGATAGAAAGAAAGATATAAAGATTCCACTGGCCCACTGCTACGCTCCCCCCCTCCTGAATCCGCCCTTGACTTAAATTGACGTGTCGAACACAAATTGTACAGACATGTTCATTTGTCTGGCGATTGTGTGCACATAATATATTGAGATCCTACAATCAGGTGAGCCTGTTGTACCATCATGAATAGAGCCCGTTAATAGTTATTGTGACCTAACGAACATTAGAATTGGTTGCATGTAATCTATGTACAGTACTTATTAGCAGTATAAATTTATTACCTTATAATTCTATTGCAAAGATTGAGATGTCTTCAATTAATTTTAATTTGAACCATTCCATTCCAGATGAATAGAACATTAAAGTGCTACAAAATCTCATTTTGACACTAATTTTAACAGTAATTAATTGGACTTATAAATGGCAAAATGTAACCATATAGTCATAGGCTGCCTGTCGTCTATATCTAGTATGATTTAATTTTTCATAAATAATTTTAAAAATATCGATTAACAAATGAATAATATTTGTTGCATTAAGTACTTACCTTCTTTACAACGCAAAACAAACCTGCACACAGATATTCAGCCCTCTGGGAGTGGAATTATGTTATGTGACGCTTTTACCTACCAAAACTTGTCCTTGACGCGTTGCCGAAGGGCTCCGATATTCGAGATCCCCTGCGGAACGGGCCGGAGTCCCTCTCGTTTTGTGCCTAGCACTTCTCGGTAGAGAGGTAGTTACAGAACCTCCCTGCAGATTTGTGTTGACAAGACAGCGTGGACCACACGTGCTGTCGTCTACCTCAGTCTCTAAATAAACAACCGGGGCCCCCATTCTAATCGGCCGCGACCCAGAATCCTCCATAAGTCGCATAATAGGCGAGGAACGCCGTAGCATTATTCTCTGGCCCGGGCTACAGGGCTGACATTATAACTTACCTATTTCAGCACTTTAACAAAGACCAGTTGTTATTTGCAATATCGGTATCGGTATTGTGTAAATAATAACAAAAAAGTACATACAGAGTCAAGTTTGGGCGGTATGAAAAGAGCGTTTTAAAAATATAAGAAAGTCTTTATTTTTAAAACTGCAGTCTTATTCTAATGCTAAGAGCTAACTAAAACGAACTCTCCATGTCGTTTAGCAGGGCTCATCATGCCGACTCTCTTTCTTGTAAAGCTTACCTAAGTGTTTATGTTTATCATACGGGATGGTGCGACAGGGCCGTACTAAACTCCTCCCTCCTTAAGCTCGAAATCATCAGGAGAGCGTTTTTGGTCCTGATGATATTGGGGAAATTGTTGAACCAACTTATGCCTAAAATATATAATAGTGCTAAAAATACTTACAATTATGAGTATGTATAAAACTAGAGTCCCGACCCTAATGCTTCTTAAATTCACTATGTTTTCGATTCCACTTTTCACTATGCTTTCACTATCACTTTCAGATCAGATCAATGTCATCCAGGTCTACAGGTTGCAACTGAGATCCAGGAGTCAGAGTCGCCGCGGGTAAATTAACAACTGATAAAACAGGAAGAGCTAATGTCCCAGATTTCAATGTACGCCTTTGTAGTTTTATATCATCTACTGTGACAACGCAATTATCGTCGCGTTTATAAGTCTCTATATAAGGACCTCTGATGTTGTGGTAAATTATTTCGCTTTCACAACTTTTCGTAACAACCGTTCGTTCGTTTACTTTATTTATTTTTACCGGAATTGGAAAACATCTAGGCTTATTTGCAGTAATCTTCATTAAATCGTTTACGCACTATTCCTCGGCGATCAGGAATGCCTCATCTTCCTAGCACAAAAAAATCTTCATCTATCTCTTTGCAGGCTTGGGAAAGTGACTTCGCTTTGAAACCTTTCACTAATAGGTAGGGATATTTTGGTAAGATAAGGGAGGTTTGGTTAAATGCATTTATGGTTGGTATAGAGATAATTCTGTAGTAAATATACACGTCATTTTTAATCAATGGGATATCTAAAACAAACGTTATCTGTTTCGCTTTTGAATACGCTTTCAATTCTATACTTTGATCTATTTTTATCAAATTCTTGTAATTTACAAACAATACAAGCTATTTAATCTTTTCTTTATCTTTTAACAATTTAAGTAACTCATCTATGTTTACAATAGACTGATGTAATATGCGTAACTTACTAAAAACTATAGCCGTATAGCTGTTCCGATCTCGTTCAGCCTCACATAAAGCATTTGAAAGTTATGCAAGAATAAATTACAGACATTAATAATTTTGTGACGAATCTTAAAACCTTCCGTATCATTAAGTATTTTCCGTATTTCTCAAATGGCCTTCTCGAACTGATCGAAATTGTTTTTAGTAGTATTTATACTTGTATTAGTACGAGTATGAGGAAAGATTCCAACACTTCGGATACTAGAGTAATTTTTATAAACACTGCGTCTTGACTTGACCTCACCTCAGTTATCAATTTATTATACTTGATAGCATCGTCGTTATCCAAATTCCCAGTTACTATTTTCATGGCTGAGCCTATAGGGTTTAGAATTCCCCGTTTAATCGTTTCAAGGGGAAAATTTACTTTAATTTTTCTATAGTAGCGTTCATAATGTACTCCACTTGCACCTTAACATCGGATAATTCAATATTATGTTAATATTTAGAGAAATCAGGATTATACACATGCTTATTTAAATTAGCTAACCTATTTATATTTACTTCTAAATCCGTTGTGAAATGGATTGTCTGGTTGTACGCTATGATGGCATACGTCACAATAGTAACTGCATCGCTAATCTTATGTTCAGACTTAGCTAAACGATAAATTTCTAATAACGTGGAGTGGAAGCGTTCTACAATTCCCGTGAAATTAGGATTATTTAGGGTACTGATATGTAATTTAATTTTGTAAAAATTTAAAGTTTCCTTAATAAGAACGTTGTTGAATTCAAATCCGGAAACAGAACTAATTTTATGAGGTACGCCGTATAATGAAAAATACCTTACCAATGCACTTACTACTTCTGATGTTGTTCTATCCAAAAATTTATAATGCTAGCCCTAATTTACTGAACGCATCCACTATACATACATACATACATATCTTCACGCTGTATCCCTAACGGGGTAATCAGAGAGTACGGAGTGCCAAGCGTCGCGGTCCTTACGTACCTCTTTCGCTTCCTCAAATCTCATCATTCTTCTCACACATTTTTGCCTAGGTATGCGAGAGCTTTTGACACGTCACGTCAGTCAGTCACGTCAGTCTTTTATCACTCATTCTTTCTATGTGCCCGAACCATCTAAGCATTCCTTTCTTCATTTTTACAATAACACTGTCGTGCCACTCTGTCATACTGCGTATCTCTTCATTGTTTATCCTGTCCGCACATATTTCTGAGAGATCGCATCTCCACTGCATTTATTACACTGTCACTCGATTTTAGACATATCCAGCCCTCACTACCGTACAATAAAGTTGTCACCAACACCGCATTGTGGATGGCCATTTTAGCAGTGTTAGATATATTCACACTATCTAATAATGCGGACAGAGCACCGTTCACTTTATTGCCAGCTGCTACCTGTATCTCTACATCCAACTCACATCTTCCATCCCTCAAAAACACAGTGCCCAGATATACAATTTCATTCACTTGTTCTAGACATTTTTCATTTACCCAAATCTCACATGTCTTTTGTACTGCGTCCCTTTCAAACACCAGAACCCTAGTTTTAGACATTCGTATTCAATCCTTTCACTTCACATTCTTCTTTCATGCACGTGACTAGTGTCTGTAACTCTGCTTCTGATGGTGCTATAAGCACAGCATCGTCGGCGTACCGTAGGCAGTTTACCACTGTGTAATCACATCCCACACCCCTCATACTACATTTCAATCTCTGGAGGCAACTGTCCAAATACAACACAAGCAGCCAGGCAGACATCACACAGCTCTGTCTGACACCAGAACAGACTTCGAACCAGGGCGACATGTCACCGTCTATACTTACACAGGCACTGTGGCTTCGATATAGTGCCCTCCACGCCAGCAGGGCGCCTTACTGGCAGAAGGCTCCACAATTTCTTTCGCATTACTCTATCGAATGCTTTTTCTAGATTCACGAAAGCGCAGAAAACTTTCTGACCTATAGCCAGAAACTTCCCCACGTTAACGCAAAGCGAGAAAATCTGATCCATACAACCCCTACCGTTCCTAAAACAACCTTGCGCCTCCCACAAATATATTTCTCAAACGCATTTCATACGTTCCATCAATACCTTAGTAATAGACTTTAGTTGCTAAGCTGACCAAGCTGATGGCCCTATAGCACGCACAGTCTATATAGGAATCTTTCCCTTTATATAGAGGTACTATGACTGAGGTGTGCCAGTCCTCTGGCACCTCTCTCTTCTGCCAACAAAGGTTGCACAGTACACAAAATACTTGATCATCTCAGCAGTCGCCTCATCAATTCCCGCAGCCTTTCCACATTTCAAACTTCTTATCACTTTCTCCATCTCTTTCATACTAATGGCATCCTCCAGTCTCTGATCCGAATGTGGTAATTCATTAGAATCGCTCTCAGTATCAGAGACGGAGTCGCCACGCTCATACAGTTATCCATAGTATTCACTCAATCGCCTCAGAACATTTTTTTTATTTGTAAGCAGGTTAGTTTTTTCAAAAGCACTTTATTCATTCTGCAAGGTGCTGGACTACTTCGGTACTTACGTACTTCTTTCCAAAATAATTTGGAATTCAAAGAGTTCCGACATCTAGTTTTCGTTTAACACCCTAGATCTTTCACGCTTCTCTTTCACTAGTGCTTTCATTTCTGCTTTCTGCGGCTTATATCTGTCTTTCATCAAATTCTTCATACCAGTCATTTTTAGTAGTAAGGAAGTATCGCCATGCTTTCTTCTTCTCTTTCACCTTATCATCCCACCTCGCATCACGCTTTTTACCGTTCCCAATCTTATTTATTCCACATACTTCTTTCACAGCCTCGATCGTACTATCCCCAAGGTTCCGCCAACATTCTTCAATATCCTCGCTCATCGTCATCACTTTCAATCTATCATCAAGCTTACCGGATAATACCCTTCTATATTCATTCCTGGTGGTCGCATCCTGCAATTTCCAGCTTTTAATGCGTCAAATCGCTGCAGGTTCGAACACTACGCAATGTAACCATGCTGCAAACAGACCCCTTAGTCTGGTTCGCACCAGAAAGTGACCCGTTTCGAGATCTGCTTCTTTATGTGCTCTTGTATCCATAACCTGCTTCTTAAGTCTGCTATCCTCCAGGAATAAATCAATCATACTTCTCGCACCCTTTCTTTCCAACGTGTGCTGATGGATCCTTTTGTGCTTAAGTATGGTATTAGCTACAAAAACATCCTTTTCCTTACACATTCCTAACACAATCCTACCAGCATCATTTACTCTCTTATCTCCATATTTGCCTAGGACAGTCTCAAATCTTGTTCGATCCACTACAGTTAGGTAATATTTTCTTTCTACTTCCCTTTCTTTATGGGAATGTCCTTAGAATCTATGTCATCGGCAGAATATACCGTATCTGCTCTACTGCTACTCGAGGCTGTAACAGTGCTACTTCCGAATTCAGGTATTGAATAGAGAGACCCAATTCGTTTTGCATAAGGGATGCTTTCGGTTGATTCTAAATCTAGGGATATTACGGATAAACTTAAGCTATTTGCTAGAGTTTTACAATTGTTTTCTCCTAAGGTCTCACTTCTTCCCAGTTTTTCGATTTCTGATACCAGTTCATCAAAGTAACGATGCACATCACCTTCATCCACGTAAACTCTCATGGATTCGTTATCGTTATTACTTAAGATATTTACCTTTTTTCTCAATATAGGAAACAAAATAGTAATGTAGACATTACTATTTTGTATACCACTTTTTTATTTTACTTGGTAATCAAATTCTGACAATCTAAGTTTCCACCTAGTGAGTTTGCTATTTGGTTATTTTAAAGTATCTACTGAAATGATCTATGATATGATGAATGGTCTATGATCTGTAAATATTGCAAAAATTTTTCCGTATAAGTAGGGTCGAAAGTGTTTAACCGCCTAGACTATTGTTAACAGTTCCTTTTCGATGGTACTGTATCTAGTTTCCGCATGGTTTAGGGTTCGGCTTGCATACGCTATAGGTCTATCGCTACCTACAGGGCCTTTAGAACGGACCGCAGCTACGGCGCAATTGGACGCATCCGTAGTCAATATGAATGCCTTTGTGTAGACAGAAAATGACAAGATGGGAGCATTAACAAGAATTTCCTTACACTTCTTGTGCGGTACAGCTCCAGGCACGACCACTGCGCGTGCTGGTCCCTTTGTTATTTCGGCAGGGTAATAAACGTGCCGAGAACTGCGCCGACATCGACCGCGATACGCGGCGCTGATCGATAGTATTATACAAATAAGAGAGGCTAAGTACCTTTAATGTCCGTTAGTCTTCAAGGTGGTCGAAGTCGGAGGTGGCTTCCGGCGCCGTAAAGCCAATGGCAAACGGAAGGTATTTTCACTTCTCTACTACCTAACTTTTTAGTGTACCATTTTTAATTTTAAAATAACAAGATAATACAATACAATCAACTGCTAATTTCAGTCGGCGAACACACGACAACACGACAGAACTTATTTAAGCTACAAATCATTTTACAGAGATTTACAACCAATTTTCAAAAACTTTTTCTCCATTTTTTGTCAACAAGCGGCCGATGCCTATTTTAGACTTCTCTATTACAAAATTCTATTTACCAGACAAATTACCCACGTGCCAAAAAAAAAATAGACTAAACCAGCACTGAACGAGACAACCAGCGCCATCTCCATCCATCAAATGTAGGGGTCACTGTTCTTACACTTTATGTATGTTGTGTTGGTAATGTGTGTTTTTGGTATAATTTTGGTACTCGATGTCATTCTATGTTTTTTAACTTTAATACTTTGTTTAATAAATTTACGGCTCTTTGTAAAGGTTGCGATACTATTATTAATAATTATTGTAAAGCACTATTGCAATTATAAAAACGTACAATAAAATCAGGTTGTATTATCAGAATGTAAGGGGACTTAGAACGAAGACACGGACCTTTTATAGAGAATTGTTGCGATGTGATGCTGACGTAATTTGCTTGTCGGAAACTTGGCTGTTGCCTGGTATCTTTGATTGTGAAATATTTGACTCACGCTATTGTGTTTATAGAGCAGATCGGAACTACAGTACTTGTAATGTGAGCATGGGAGGTGGTGTGCTCATCGCAGTCAGACAAGGATTAACAGTTTACTCCACCTCTAATATTCATTTTATGGGGGATGCAGCTGAGGCTGTCAGGATATCTGTAGCATTGAGTCTTAGTCAACGTGGTGCTAAACTTCACATTTTTTGTTGTTATGTCCCACATGGTAAATCACACTATGAATCTTTTTGTCATTTTTTTGAAGTGGTCTCGCAGTCTGTTCTTGAATGTTCTAATGATTATTATATTGTTACTGGTGATTTTAATTTGACTAATGTTAAGTGGGTTAATAGCAATGAGGATAGCCATATGTTGTTACAAGACGCTAATGCTTCTGATAGTTATGTGCATGCTATAAGTAATTTTCTGAGTTTTAACAATTTTAAACAATTCAGTAATATCTTAAACATTAATAATCGATTATTGGATTTAGTAATGAGTAATTGTAATTGTTTTGTGTCGAGAGGATTGTTTCCATTAGTTCCTGAAAATTCTCATCACCCCGCACTACAGATAGTGTTAAACACAACTTTTCAAGTCTTGCAATCAAATCCTTATAAAATTAGATTGTTTGGTAGAGCTAATTATGATGACGTTAATGATGATATATCTAGAATTGATTGGTATGAACTTCTTAGTGTAGACGATGTTGACAAAGCCGTTTCATTATTCTATGATACCATAAATAACATCATATTTATCCTCTCGAATTCCATTAAAAATATCAAAAAATAATCGTGGATATCCTGTGTGGTACAGTAAAGCTTTGATTAAAATAATTAATGAAAAATTGAAACACCATAGAAATTGGAAAAAATATGGTAGGGTATCGGATCGTGAGACATTTAAATTGCTTCGGAAACATGAGAAACGAGTAATGTTAGAATGTTATGAAAGCTACATAAGAAATTCAGAAAATAATATAAAATCTTGTAGCAAGTATTTCTGGACTTTTGTAAAGTCTAAAAAGGGTACTCATTCGCTGCCAGAATGTATGTATTTAAAATCTGTTTCTTCAGCTGATGGTTGTGAGATGGGTGCGCTTTTCAATAGATATTTTCAGTCGGTCTATGAAGAGGATTTAGCGTTTCAAGATAACGGAAGTCGGATCCAAGAGAATTTTATGTCACAAATAAATTTGTCTCATATTTTTTTTACAATTAGGGATGTATCCAAATATTTAAAATGTTTGGATGTACATAAAAGTGCAGGACCAGATAATTTACCGCCGATATTTTTTACGAATTGTTATTTAACTGTTGCTGTCCCACTTTTTATTATTTTTAATTTATCTTTAAGAATGGGTATTATGCCTCATTGTGGAAACAAAGTTATATCGTACCAGTATTTAAGTCTGGTGACAGGCATAATTTTGAAAACTATAGGCCGATTTCTAGACTATGCACGGTTGCTAAGCTCTTTGAGAGAATGGTATACGACATATTGTCTCCAATTATCAGACCTATTATTATTCCTCAGCAGCATGGTTTCGTTAACAAAAAATCTACAGAGTCGAATCTCTGTGAATTCACACATATCGTGGCAAGTGCTATGGTTGATGGCTACCAGGTGGATGCCGTGTATACGGATTATTTTAAAGTGTTGGACAAAATATCTCATTACCTTCTTATTCGTAAGCTTGAAGCAATGGGTATACACGGTGACCTACTGCGTTGGTTAGAATCGTATTTGCGCGATCGTATTCAAGCCGTAACAATATAGTTAACAATAAAAGGTTTTTGTTCCTCATTTGTGCCTGTAACTTCTGGTGTGCCTCAAGGATCCCATCTGGGTTCCCTTTTATTCAATGTATTTATTAATGATATTGTAAACGTTTTTCAACATTCCGATTTTTTACTTTATGCCGATGACAATAAAATCTTCAGAGTTATTTAATCTCAATCTGATTGTGAAATGCTGCAAAATGATCTGGATAGATTAGTTAATTATTGTAATAGTAACTTTTTGCAACTTAGCATAGAAAAATGTAAAGTTATTTCTTTTTCTAGAAAAATGACAACAATTTTACATAATTATACTTTAGGTACAGAATCCATTAATAGGTTTATCGAGGTGAAGGATCTGGGCGTATGTCTGGATAGTAAGTTGACTTTTTATAAACACATTGATGTTATTTCAGAGAAGGCTTATCGAATGCTTGGTTTCATTTTAAGAGTTGGAGGGGAATTTAAAAGTAGTCTCACGCTTGTTGTTCTTTATAATTCATTGGTCCGTTCCGTTCTTGAATATACCTCTACTGTATGGAACCCACATTATAATACTCATATCTCCAGATTGGACAGAGTTCAAGGAATATTTATTAAATATCTTACTTATAGATTTAAATCCCAAACTTTAGAAATAGTTGGTCTCGAAAATCGAAGGAAATTAAGAAACCAATTATATTTGTACAAATTAATAAATAATGAAGTAGATTCACCTTATTTACTTAGCAAAATAAATTTTAGATGTTCTCGAGTCAGTAGACCTAATAAATCTCCTTTTAGTTTACCAATAATTAAAACCAATTATGCTCATAACACCTTTATTTTTAGATCTTGTTATAATCATAATGAAGTGTATGGCAACGGTGACCTGTTTTGTAACTCCCTCAAGAAATTTAAAAGCTTCTTGATGAGCAAGTAGTTTTTCTTGTTCCTTTTGTTTCCTTTTTGTCTATTGTTTTTTTTTATTATTTGTCTGTTGCTTTTAATTTTTGTCTACATCGCAATTTATGTATATTATTTGTAAGTGGAAACTTAATTGGTTTATGTATTATAACTTTAGTCTTTTACACATATAATGTATTATGGATACTGTGTGTTTCCCAAATAAAATAAAATAAAAAATAAATAAAAATAAAATCTCCCGGCATCGTGAGGCAACAAGAACAATAATACGTAATAATACGTTTTATTCCTTACACTTTGCAAAAGCTGCGATATGTTGTTGTTATTTCGACTTTATTTCTTTTCGTTGGGCAGCGGGTTAGAGGCTGAGTGATCTTTGCAAAATCTTTGACGAATTTTCTGTAGTAACCAATTAAACCAAGAAAACTTAAATCTCTGTGGGAGTTTTAGGTATCGGGAAGTTCAGTATTGCTTCAATTTTGTCATTATTTAGTTAAAAATCTTTTTTTGTAATGGCGTGTGCTAAATAAATTACAATTTTTCTGAAAAATTCGCACTTATCTGACGTTACTTTCAAATTTGTCTCTCGGAGTCGATCCTTGCGTAAATTCTCTAAGTGTTCTTGTAGACCGTTCGAGTATACACGCTGCAATTTTATTGGTCGATCAAAAAGCATCCAAGTTAATGTATCCAATGAACATTATCCATACCCGTAAATAAAACTTTAATTAAAATTAAAATAAAATGCTCCATATATACTCTTTGAGCCAAAACCTACTAGCGTAGGATAAAAATAGTTTGAAACGGTAGAGAGAATGTGACGGCAACAAATTTTAGAGGCAATCGATTTTTTTGTTATAGTTCAAATAAACAAGAAATATTGAGCCGGGGTTTATAACATATGTTCATTTAATAAACTGACAACAAATATATGTATGTATTTACGAAAAAAGTTTTAAATTTAATATTGATTTTATTTCTGTCATTCATATAATTGCAGTATCAGCATCACTGTTATGATAATCATTGAGAAACTAAATGAAATATTATACATATATACACAGAAAATAACATTTCGCAATTTATAAATTCAGTATTTTCATAATTAAATAAGATTTTGTCATTTCGTCGCTTTCAACACAAACGACGTCATATAGTACATGATCTCACAACCTTTTGTGGGTGCGTGTATAATTTTAATGAGTTTCACGCTAGCCGGCCGGCGACATCGCCCCGAGTGAGGATGGATATTAGCGACGCGACTGAAGAGCCGGAAATCCCCCACCCACCCAGGCAGGCCTCTGAAGAACAGAATAGTGTTGCACCGTTTCAACGATGTCGATAATTACATTTCATGAATTTACAAGTAGTATAAAAGTCCAGCCCAGCCTAAAGTTTAAAGTCCACGGCACTTGTCTATCTGTCTGTTTAGTTACATTAATGTCGAAAATCGGTAAACTATTTGAAATACATAGTTTGCATTTCTCGAGGAAGGTTTGTGTATATGATAATATACCTTATCACTTGCAGACGCTGAGCATTGCCTGCATTAGTGAATCAAGTCGGGGAAACAGTTTTCCGCCAGTACACTCTCATGAAATATTTAATGTTTCATTGTAACTATGAAATTGTACCTTGACAAAACCGGAAGAGGTCGATAGTTTTCGACATTGCAATAGAAATATATCCTTTTGAACGGAGTGTCAAGCGTCGTGGTCCTTAAATACTTCTTTCGCTTACTCAAATCTCATCACTCTCCTCACACATTTTCGCCTAGGTATGTGAGTACTTTTGACACTAACGTTAGCCAACATTCTGGTTATTTGATCTTGGTAAGTCAACCTTAGTATTCCTTAGCTTCTTATACCACTCGCTTTCGCTCTGTCGATTTTCTCTGTCAGTTTTTCATCACTCATTCTTTCTATGTGCCCAAACCATCAAAACATTCCTTTTACAATAACGCTTTCTTACAACACAGTCATACTGCGTCTCTCTTCATTGCTTATTTTATCCGCAAGGGTAACAAATTCAAATTGTTTGGTCAGTAAAAAATTTCTGACGAAATATATTTGAAATACTTTACTTGATGGAAAATAAATAATTGAACAGAGTTAGTCACATATGTCGTATGTATATAAATTTTAACATAACGATAATTACAGATCTTACACGACTGCTTATTCTATAACCTCGTTTTCAATTTACTTTCTTTTTCTTCTGCAATTGTATTGAAAATCTTCAAATTATATAATTCAACTATTACACATTTACATAATTTACAATTATGTATACATAAATACAATTTTTAACAACTAATATCGACAAATATGTGTTTAACATACGCTCGTCACTACCGACGCTATTAATTTCAACAGCAGCCATAAGCGAAGCAGTTGGTGTTATTAGCCTACCCTTTAATACGTAATAATTTACTGCAGGTTTATATTAAACAAAACAGAATTAAAACTTCACTAGGAGAGAATTCGTCGTTAATAAATTATTTAATGCCAACAAAACTAAATTTCTTAATCTGCTAATTGCAGTTGCGAATGTAAAGCGTTCAGTAAAACTTAAACATTTGTAAATATAACCTTGTACGAATATCATAATAATAACGATTATAATATTCGTACAAGGTTTTTGTTTATTAATTAAATAATACAAGAAGAAAATATAATCATATCTTTATGATCATTATATATAGGCGTCGAATAAATTCAGTCCTAAAAAGCATGAAATCAATGCAGAATAAATAAAATAAATTGTTAATGTCAATACATAACATAAGTAAATGATCTCTAAATACGTTAATAAAACATAGACTTAATTCGCGTTTGTCTGTGCAATCTCTTAGGATTTCTAGGCTTCTAATTAGATTTCAGTGGGGTTTTCACTGCAGCATAGATTATTTAACGAGGTAGGCTTACATATATAACACATTCACATATGGAAGTAGAGAAATATTGATGTTTCACGGTCAAGTGCATAAGCAAAACCGAGACGGAACACTAGTATTATTGTGAAAGATATTATTGTGAATATATCTTCACAATGTATTCCTAATCAGGTAGGTAGTAAGAGAAGACGGAGTACCAAGCCTCGCGGTTCTTACTATCTTCTTTTGCCTCGACAAATCTCATCATTCTCCTCACACATTTTCATCTAGGTACACGGGTTTGACATTTTCGTCAGCTAATACTCTGGCCATTTCATCTTCATAATTCAGCCTTGGTCTTCCTTGTCTTAAATAATTTCAAATAGATATTTGATCTGAGGAAGACACATGAATTAAACACGACACCGACAGGAAAATCATTACGTCGTTGTAAATACATACATACTCGTGATTATTGAAGAAGTAATTACTAATTTCATATTTTCGTAAACACACGCTTCTTTTTCCAAAAATAGAAGTGAGAAGATAAGTAATATTTAATAATAATAACAAAAGATTACAGTGAAAACTAGCTAATTGCAAATATTAACTTTAACAACGGTCGTTAACTTGGCCGAGCCGTTCGATCAAAACCTCGTTACCATTTCATTAAATGAATAAAGTTTTGACAATGCATATAAACAAGTTTGTTTCGCATGTTCTGTGAAGCTGACGATGAAGTCGGTAGAAATTATTTTAAAAGTAGGAACGTGAGCGATAATGATATTTCATTATTCTGTGCGTTGTTAGTTATAAAATAACAATATCTAAGCAACGATTAAAGATAATGGTTATTATTGTAATTTCACCCTTTCCCAGATGAGATCTCACGCGGTGTTAGAGTAAACGTGTTCTGAAATAGCATTAAATTTAAAATACCTTTGAATAGAAACAGAAAACCACTGATCAGTGAAAATAAATTCTGATTATTGGAATGTAATAAGAGATCAGAAATATGGAACTATGGAATCACGTAAATAAAAAATTAAAACAACATCTAAACTAATACAAATTCTTAAATTCTGGGAAACCTTCACAATAATATTTTTTAAAATTTTTTTTACTCTTTTATTTATAACCAAAAAGTACAAACATATCCTGACGTTAATATTTACAAACTTAAAACTAAACATTATCTTAAATAATAGACTTCCTCAAAGTTACCGCTTAGAAAGCTGTCATTGTTCAGGGTGCTCAGCAGACTGGCAGCATTACCTCTTTAAATAGCCAAACTGATTCGTTGGCGCAAGATGCAATTTTTTTCAATTATTCTATGAATAATTTATTCTTAAGAAATAAAGCTGTGATATGAAGTGACTTAATAGGGCGTATTATTGTACAACAAATTACGTCAAACGTCATCCCACCTACCACCTGAATGCATTTCGTGTTACAGTTACTATAAAGAATATCTGGTGCTGTGCAGCCCAAGGTCTAGATATACAGCATGAACCAAAAAACTGCAAGTAATATGTATCTTAGGACAGATACACCATATTAGGCCGAAGCCTAATATGGTGTATAGTTGCCGATTCTTGTCAGTATTGTCAAAATGTTTCACCTCTAGTAATAAATATGACGTTCAAAAATATTTTTTAACGATTATTAATATAAAAAAAAAAAAAAAATTGTATTAAATTTTAGTATTGGACCAGTATATAGAAAGGATACTTACTTAATATAAATATGTATACTATGTCTGCAGAAACTTATTTTCAATTTCTTTTATATTCTCAGTAAATGGAGTGAAAGGAGAATCTTCATACCTACAACATCGTCAAATTAATATGAATGTAAATGGAATGAGAGTATTCACTAAAGCCAAAGTGGAATTCTTTATAAAGCTCGAGTATCACGATAGGTAAAAGAATATAAAGGAAAGCGAATCAGACCAGAGGATGGAAGGGGCGGTCAATCGAAACACTGAGACGACTCATTACACGCTCGCACTGGACTTAAAACGGCGCCTTTATCTACTAAATGTATATTGGATAGTCTTATATTCTGCCTCAATGGAAATGTTTTTCAATTAAATGTTAAATTTCTATCCAAAGTTTCTCTTACATTTCTCTTACAAACTCATGTTTAACATACTTCAGATTAATCTTTGATAAATCTCATCCAATTTTTATATTTTATTATACTGGTGATTGTTTTTATATAATAAAATTTTTCTTCAGTCATAAAAATTCCGATATCTACTCCATTTTATCAGTCATTTTGCTAAAGAACAATTTTATTGTAATAAATATTCGCCGGATAGGAATCATACTACATAGTTCAACTTTGCGATAAGAACCGCCAAGACTCGACCACTTTTAGTCGACCCTTCCTCATTCTTACGCTTCGTCGACACTTTTAATGACTCGAATCCTCTTTTTCCGATAAGTACGTAAAACAAAAGAAACTTGTTATCTAAATCAAAGTTACTTGTTTTCTTTGTTGAAAAAAGAAATGTAGTCATATATCGTGTACTAGGTATTGTCATAAAGTGATGATAAAATATAGAAACAGACGGATACAAAATATAGAAACAGACGGATACTAATTGATAGACGCCGAAGTGTCAATTAAAATTTATTTCTAAAATGGAATCAAACTTGGAAATATTTTTTTGCATTAAAATCTAACTGAATATATGGATAGTAGAGAAAATAAAGCGAAAAAAACGTTCGTTTCCATTGTGTGTTCACAAACACGCGTTATGTTATTGTATGAAATTGGCTGAGACCGGACGCAGGAAGGGATCGTTGGAGCAGACAGATTAATTTTGTCATCGTTTTTGATTGCCGGACGAGCGAAACAATGAATTTATTATTGGAACGACATTTAGCTTTTATTATAGACAACGATTTTAATACAGAAAAAGTGATTATTTTAATGTAATATTTGGCTATATATTGATTTTCACTTTGTTGGTAAGTACCCGTTGTTAGTAATTTTATAACTTACTAACTTTACAATTACTAGCGTTAGTAACTGATAACTAGAACTAGATAATTCAATTTAAATCGGTTTGTATTTAATTGAGTACCTACTTGTTAATATCATTTTGACATTAATTCTAATTTCCTAAAAGGCGTTTTGAGTCATCGAATGAACTAACGCGTCGCCTCTGCGCAACAAACAGATTAATCTAATTGTTCACTGAGGTGGAATGGTTCCCTATACAGACGAGATGAGGCTGAGAATTGTGTAATAGTTTATTATAATACTGTTGTAAGTTTAGCGTGGGACAGATCTGGATTACATGGGATAAACTTTACTGTGAGGAGCTTAAGACGCGAAATGAATATTAATGCTCGCTGCGTATTCTTTTTACGCATATTATGCGTAGTTATAATAGTTTCGTTATTCACATTACATTAATTTTTAATATTAACTTGTTTAAATTTTTACACACGCACACACATAATCTTATTTTCACGCTTTGCCCCTAATGGACTAGTCAGAAAGATCGGAGTGCCAAGCATCGCGTCCCTTACATGCCTGTTTCGCTCACGCTAACCTCATCATTCTCGTCACATATTCACCGAGGTATGTGAATGCTTTAGACATTTCCGTCGGCTAACATTTTTTTTTATAAAAGAGGAGGCGAACGAGCTAGCGCATCGCCTGATAGACAGTAACCAACCGCCGCCCATGGACACCTGCCACAACTGGAGAATCACGGGTGTGTTGCCGGCCTTTAGGGAAATAGGGAAAGGAGGGAAAGGAGTGGGAGAGGGTGATGGGCCACCGGCACTCTCACTCACCGAACGAAACACAACAGCAATAGATGCTGTTATTTCACCTCGATATTCTGTGAGAGGGTGGTATTTCACCGGGCGAGCCAGCCCTATTCGTGCTGCAATGCAACATAGCTCTACCACCAAACATACGAGCTCACACAAATCTTCACAAATCAGCTTTGGTCTTCCTTGAGTTCTACTACCACTAACTTGAACCATGAAAACATGCCTTTTAATTTTAACGTATTTTTTATTGATGTTCCGGTCAAAAGTTGTAAAAAGGGAATATTTATGAATGTACCTCAATGTCCGGCTATGTGTCTGTTTCTCACAGCCCCTTTCTCAAAGATTATTTGACATATATAGCTGAAATTTGGAATTGTCATAGTAAATCTCGGTCCAAAAACTGCCGTTAAATTCAAAGGCCAATTTATCACATTTGTTTGTCAGTTTTAGAGGCTAAAATGGAAAGTTTAAAAAAAATTTTTACATGTCATCGTGTGTAGCATCGAATGAAAGTTATAAACCACGAATTCAAAAATGTTTGACACGTTACTTTGAGATACATTTTAATTAACAGTGTTTCCTCTTTATCACGAAAAATATGACTAGGACAAATGTTAAAAAAGAAGTAAATTTTGAGATTCGCATTGTGTAACATATAGATTTTTTTCATACAAACGAAAGTTGCGCGACAAACCATTTTGCAGTTCGCAGTATTTTTTACATTATGAAAAAGCTCGACGGGAAATTTTGTTTAGCAACAGACAGTATGGAGCACTAATTGAGCAACTATAACATAACGTATCTTCACGCAGCATCCCTGATGGGGTAGTCAGAGAGGACGGAGCACAAACCATCGGGTCGTTACATACTTTTTTCGCTTCCTCAAATCTCATCATTGTGTTCACACACTTTCTTATTGTTTTTACAATCTACTTGTTATTGTATTTAAACACTTAAATTCTTTTATACATCTCTGATAGGTACGTCACATTATGAAGTATAGGATTTCGCACAGGGAATAGGAATATATCTGAAGTCAAGCCGTTATATTCAAAATGTATAAGCTTAACGATAACCAACTAGATAACAAGTTGACTTACTAACATCCATAACTATCTAATGATAACGATAATTTGGACCAGCAATTGGATTAACTTGCTTTCCGAAGTACATAGAATGTCTCTAACATAAATACCTCGGAGTTATCCATTCAGTAGCTGTTACATAACACCCGGAATATTGTAAATTGCCAGATAAACACTTAGATTATAAATAAAATGCTTTAGTTCATTAATAAATGCTTTATTGTAAATAAAATGCTTTATCTAATGCGTATTAAGTACGTATACGCTGTATAAGCTGTGTAATTAATTAATAATATGAATATAATACATACATATCTTCACGCTGTATCCCTAACGTGGTAGTCAGAGAGGATAGAGCGCTAAGCTTCGCGATCCTTACATACTTCTTTCGTTTCCTCAAATCTCATCATTCTCCTCACACATTTTCGGCTAGTTATGCAAGTGCGTACTTAGGCATATGAATATAATGTGTGGTAATATAGTACATACCTATGATAACTCTCTATAATTCCGAAATGAAGTTTAACTTTAAACCTACTATGTATTAGTCTATCATTAAGAGAATTTTACGAGTTTATGGATATAGTTGCGTGAGGAATTATATTACACCTACTAGCTGTTCCCGGACACACGTTGCTTTGACGTGCGTTGAACAAAGGAACATATAGAAGTTAGTGTATAAAAAAACGCCCGTGTTCGAATGACGAATACAATGTTGTGTAAAAATTTCAAGGCAATCCATTGACTATTTTTCGAGTTATACGGACATAAACATAGTACGAAACAAGGAACCATACGAAAGCTGAATTTTTATACATAAGACTAGCTATTGGTTGCGACTTCGCCCGCGTGGAATTTATCGGTATTATATACAACCTATGTCCACTCTGAAGGTCTATTCTAAATATTGGTGAAAGAATTTTTAAAGTCAGATGAGTAGTTTCGGAGATTACCTCTTACTTCCAAATATACAAGTTTTACTTTTTTGTAATATTGCAATGATGTTGTTTGCTTCTTTTTAATAAGTAAGATGTGTTGTCTTATGCTGAGATTGTCGGTTTATAAAACCATAACAAAAAAGCAAGACATTATTGAATTTGCAGTTGTAGAAGAAGATAACCAACTGCTTTTCTAATTTTCACTCGAGTTCTCGCCTTGTACATATCATAAAGCAAAGCATTATTGAATTTGCAGTTGTAAAAGAAGATAACCAACTGCTTTTCTAATTTTCACTCGAGTTCTCGCCTTTCACATATCATAAAGCAAAACATTATTGAATTTGCAGTTGTAGAAGAAGATAACCAACTGCTTTTCTAATTTGCACTCGAGTTCTCGCCTTTTACATATCATAAAGCAAAACATTATTGAATTTGCAGTTGTAGAAGAAGATAACCAATTGCTTTTCTAATTTGCATTCAAGTTTTCGCTTTTTACACACTATACGAATCAATAAGCTATACACCACACGAAATTTAATAGACTTAGAGCGTGTCGGACACGCATTAACTTAAAGTTTTCGTTATTTAATTTTCTGTGTATATTTCTGCGTTTAATACAGTTTATGCCTCTGTATTACGGCTTAAAGACGATGGAATACTTGCCTGTGATAAATACACCGGCTGTGATAAATACATAGATAGACAGTCGAACTAACTGTCGGACAGATATGACGAATAGAAGGGTTCCATTTTACTAAAAAAGGCATATTAAAAATAATATTATTTCATTTTAGCAATCACTCTGTTTTAAAAGGACACTGTTTAATGCGTTTCGCGTGTCAACAGTAATGGTTTTCAGATTAATTTTGTCAGTTGTTTTGCTGGAAATAATCGGCTTAGAAACGGGTTGAGCCTCGTTGATGTAATGCAATCTACTTATTTTCTGCCCTTCAATAATATTAATATTGCTTTTCATGTTACATCTGCTTTATCCTGATTGAAAGTGAAATGACAGAATGTCCTTTTGTGATTTCTGTAATATTTTTAATCGAAAAATAACAAACAATTCATGGCCATATCTGGCCCATAAAATTTATTAGCTACATAAAAAAATTTAATGTCGCCATTTGTATCTCTATATTACTGTGTAGTATCATAATAGCCGCAATTTATCAACAAACATGTCTAGATCAAAGTAAATAAATGAACTTACCTTTATTTAATCGAATGAAATGTTATGTTAACATTTATAGTGTTCCATTTTAAAATTTGAAAAGGAATCCTCTCTGTGTTCGTCTGTCTCTCACAATCATTTATCTCTTTATATTTACCATTTATCTCATTAGAAAAAGTCAAGTTCTGATTTTCGGAGATTGGTTATAGTAACTTAAATAGAACATAAAAGAAAGTTGTTTTACAGTCATTGTATGGCCAAATGGCTACATCACATTACACTATCTTAAAATGTAAACTACCATATAAAACGATAAGGCTATTGTACTTGGCACTGGCAGACTCAATAATCAACTACGGGATAAGTAGTTACGGTAGATCATACAAAACTAACTTAGATAACATTTACAATTTACAAATCCGAATTTTGAAAAATATAGTTCATAAAAATACAAGAAATAAATTCTCAAATGACTATTCCGAACTATTTACTTATTGTAAAGTACTGCCAGTGCAAAGTAAAATAAAATTGGCAATCCTAAAAGACATATCAAATGAGATAAACAACTTAGTTGAACTAACTCGTAATAAAAGACTAAGGCAAAATTTAACACAAAAAAAATTCTATTTACCACGAAAAAAAACGAAAACACAAAAAAAATTCTATTTACCACGAAAAAATAATGTATATGGAATGAGAATGGATGGATACATATTACCAAAAATGCTAAATTCCCTCCCTCTAAATATATTGCAAATTTATTTATTCAAGACCCACAAACATAAATTAAATCCAAAAATTAAAAGTCACTTTTTACAAAACCAAGATACAAACTACGTTTTTTGAAATATGTCGCTTTTTTTCCAAGTACTCATATATTACGAACAACCTAAATTAAACATATGCTAACTCCCTTTCTCCATATAAACCCTCGAGGTTTCAGGTAGATAGGAGAAAATTGTGATGACATTTTGTACTGTAACTGCTTTGTTCAATAAAAAAAAAAAACTTAGAAATGAGTAACCATCGAGTTACTTTTTAATACTAAAATATCTCTAAAGTTTAGAAAAGCCTGAAAAAAGTCAAGAACATTGAAAATAAGTGTAGATGGAAGAAATGTTATCAGGATTGCTTTACATTACACACTTTTTTACTTAAAATAATACTTATGGCACACATTATTTTGTGGTTGGCTGTATAGAGTACTAATTGGCCAAGTACAATTGGAACTAAACTTGTTTTTGTAACAATAAAACTTATTTCATGCTCCTATGGAAGAGAAAAAAAAATAGAATGTGCCAGCTGCTTAACCAGCGCGGGTCGTAAAAATCATTCAAGGGTCCCTGATCATAGTAAAGTTACATAGATACAGATAATAAGATAATATTTATTGCTGAACATGGCGTCGAGATGTGATTTTACTACGTCCTAACGCCTATCCACCCGGAAAGCGAAATAACGTGAAAATATGTATGTATAAAACTATTAAATCTATACAACAATCATGTCAATTACTACCTCAAACTAAGGAGTTTGTGTTGTGGATTGCGCACGACGATCGGGAGCATCCAGTGAGATGTAGACTTCAAGACAATTTACAGAGAAATCGTTTCCTAAAACATTCTCACCCAGAATCTAAACCTGATTTTGATTTGTAAGGTATTCATTACGAAAGGTTCGTAGCACATCGCGTAAAGATAAGCAACATTGCTCGAACATTGAGGACGGTCATCTATTAGATGAATGATCTAGTGCCATCTACACTGCGTGATGACAAAATGCACCACACTGTTATTTGTGACAAAATTTTTTAAATACCAATAAGAATATAAGCTTCGTAGAGGACGGTTCTACTTTTTATTTCTGAAATAGGACATATTCGTAACGAATTCTAAACGGGAAATACAAAGCCTATTTTATAGATATTATGTATTATAATGAAGATCAAGGTAGAAGACCACCTATCTATATTAATATTACAAAGAAGTAAACTCTGTTTGTTTGTATGTAATGGATAAACTCGAAAAGTACTCAACCGATTTTGAAAATTCTATCACATGTAGTAAGCTACATTATCAGCAAGTAACATGGGCTGTATTTTATTTTAAAAAAAATTTCTAGCCGTGCGAAGCCAGGATGCTAGTCTTCGAATAAACATAATACACATAAGTCACTGGAAAATAGGTATGAAAAATATACTTAAAAGAAAAAAGAAACTGCCGAGTAATTGAGTTTCAAAAGATAAAGCGTCTTCGCGATAGCAAGATTTTAAAAACATGTGCGACCAATTTCACGGGGCTTGAACTCATTCGTAGTTAGGCGCCAACAGGCCCGAAATGAATTATTACTAGCAACGAACTAATTCCTTTTCTTCCAAAAATACTGTGACAAAATACTTTTTTTTAATGAAAGAGGAGACAAACGAGCAAACGAGTTACACGATGAAAAGTAACCACCGCCACCCATGGACACCCGCAACGTCCGGGGAATTACGTGTGAGTTGCCGGCCTTTAGGGAAAGGAGCGAAAAGAGGGGGAGGGAGGAGATGGGCCACCGGGCAATGTCACTCACCGAATGAAACATAACAGCAATAGATGCTGTTATTTCACGCTGATATTCTGTGAGAGGATGGTATTTCACCGGGCGAGCCGGCCCAATTCGTGCTGTAATTCGGCACGGCTCTACCACTACCTATTTATATATTATGTGCCTACTAATATTGAATACACTACTGCACAGAGTAATATACACTAATAAAATATTACAGTCAGTCTTTAATGTTTTTAAACTTTCAGGACTTGTACACATCTTACAATATTTACTAACGGGTCTATGTCGCGTTTATACTTTAAGGCTATTTACCTATTTTATCCCGACGTTTCGACCGGATTGCACCGATCGTGGTCACGGGCAGACTGCTGAGGATGAATGACGTCTTCATAGCGTGCAGTTTTTTGCAACTACCCACACTCATTCAACGCATTTCTTAATTTTTGTTATTGTCACTGTCGGTACTTCGACACACCACACTAACGACTACACTATTATTCCAGAATAGCACGAGAGGCAGTTGAAATCAAGAAATACCATAAATTCAACCGGGAAGATGGATACCGCTTATCAACATTATGGAATCCTGTCATCAGTGAGTGTGTCCGGAGCCGGAAAACCGGACGTCGCCAGTGTGTAGATGTCGTTAGTGTGGTGTGTCGAAGTACCGACAGTGACAATAACAAAAATTAAGAAATTTGAGTGGGGATAGTTGCAAAAAACCGCACGCTACAAAGACGTCATTCATCCTCAGCAGTCTGCCCATGACTCCGATCGGTGCAATCCGGTCGAAACGTCGGAATAAAATAGGTAACTAGTCAGTTTTTACTCCATAAAAGTACCTACTACAATTTAGTTCATAGTTTAATTCTATCGCTTTAAGACCGATGAAGTTTTATAATAAGCGGTTTGATCGTTTCTAAAATGATGTTCTTGAACTAAGTGAAATATATCTTCCACATAGTTAAAGAACATCGTTGAAGATCTGATCTGACATGAACTCAGACGTTAGTAGAAACATTAAAAAGCTATCTGTAATATATGTAATTCAATAAAAAAAATATTTGTCACTACAGTGACATGTATGTATGTACATATGTACATACATGTCACTAAGTCAGAAGTAACGTATATGTAATAGTTACTAGAAGAAACGTGGATACATTTTATTTAACTGGCTGGATTTAGATGCAGCGAGTTGGGAGGAATCGGCTAATTCTAACCGATTAATCCTAAGTATAACCGAACTACGACTTTTGTCCGTGACACACACAAATATAATATATTAAGTCATCTCACTTCTGTTGTTAAAATTTTTATTTTATTTTGTAATTTTAAAAATGTCATGAAACCTTGTTATAAACTTAGTAATCTTCCGTGTTATTGATTAGACACTCTTAGACTGCTGGAAAATCTCGAACAATATTCAAAAGTACCGTTTTCATCTAATAGTGATAGCGTTCACTACTGTCTGTGTTCAGTAGTCATGAATACCAATGTTAAAAAATATACAAAACACCAAAAGAATAAAATAGGCTTTCAGTGTGAAATAGTGGGAACGGAGTAGATATAGTATGTTCTATCTCTATCACTACTAGCGCTGAGCAATGATACTACGATTTCGTTACATCATTGTTCGGTAGCGTCAATTCCCGCTAGCATATCCCCACTCCGATCCAATTACTGGACTTTAAGAGCCTGTAACTAAGATTTTTTCAGAACGAAGTTCGAATATTTTGTCACAGTTGTATTCCTTTTTTTTGTATGAAACATAATATCTTCATCTTCTTTCTTATTACATGAAACATAATTGTATCAACAACTGGCTAGCCTATTATTATTTTTGTACATGTTTTCTATTTTAGCAAATCATATTATGACTCAAAATTTTTTGTGATACCTAACGTTTTCCGTTTAGTTTGTATGGACTTTCTTATATATATTAACACCGAAATAATACACGTACACTGTAATATATTAAAGTATTTATTTTAGATATCCTCGGGACATTATTTCATCTCATTTTTCATGACATTATTTCACGAAACACGTGGATACGTTAGTCACTGTAGCGGAAAATAAAACTAGTCCGTTTAACAAGGGGTTGTTAACCTCGACAGTGCTGTAGGGAGGAAACGCCCTCCAACTTTGCACTCTATTATTAATGACAAGCCCTTGCCCCGCCCTTGTGCAAGTATACGTAATGCAAATTATTGCAATGCAAAATATTTAGTGGAAGCAAACATTAAGTGACTAGCATTTACATTTTACGCTCACAGTGCAAAATACACAACATAAAATGTCGCGTATTATGATTTTTATTAATATCGTGCTCACATGGCTACGGCGACTCGATTACAACTTTACGACCCAGAATTTTTCCAATAACTTGAAGACCAGAGCTCAACGCAACACTGAATTACGTAAGAGCTGATTAAAGGTAAAGATAAAATACACAAACGTAGCTTCAATTTAAATATTATTTTTAAAGTATGTAAAACCCAATTAAATATGAATTACATGCTTACATACATGTCTTGATTCTGTGTCCCCAACAGAGTAGTCAGATACGGACAAGATGGAAGTTATTCCATATCAATAATCTATAGCTTTTTTAATTAAATTGATCGATGATTTAATTGATGATGATTTCTATTATTTTACAAAAAAATGGTTTTAACATAAATAAACATGTAATGTAATCTTTAGAGTATGTCAACCTGTATGTAGGCGTCTAACAACAGCTCCTTACGCCAAAGAGGTAGACCGTCTGCCACTATTCGACAGTATTCTGTCGTCTCCTGCACCTGCTTCTCTCTCTTTCACGCGCATAGACTATTGGGAGGAATTATATTATTACAATAATAAGCAATTTTAAAAAATAATAAAAGTTCGCGCCAAGGTTCTTTTTAACCGACTTCCAAAAAAGGAAGAGGTTCTCAATTCGGTTGTTTTTTTTATGTTTGTTGATTTGGAAAATTTTTTTTTTGTTTGAAAAGATACACTTCCAGATTGGTCCCATTGAAATTTAACTGATATTGAAGCTGTGGTTTCGAAAATACACCAAATAACGCGACCTGGTTATAACCTTTATTCCTTTATATTGATGATTCTCTTGTATGTCATTCGTTACGTATCGTTGTCCCCACATGGTATAATGATAGTAAGGAGAAGATATAAATTGCCTGTGATACAATAAATTCAGTCAGTAGTAGAGTCAGTTTTGTGGCGAACAGAGAATACAGCTGGTGCCTGTCGTCATCGGATTGTAAGAATACTGCTAGGGTGTAATTATGATGCAACGTTTACACTGTTCTGTTATCACTGATTGATACTGATATGAGATGATATTGATAATGGCCATAATGGGCAATAATCCGAAATGGCCATGTTCGAAATGTTCGCATTTTTTATTGTGAAAGCCCACGGTTTGTGCTCTTCAATAGAATGGAAGTTAACACATTACGCTCCAGAGTTAGAAAATAATCTAATTGTAGACATTCTCTAGATATTTATTTAGGCCAAGGTCACTCTAAACTACCAAATCTACTAAACTAATAGACTTGCTATTATCGAATATTGATTTGGCATCGACTTCAATAACTGTCAAATTTAATTATATGGGTAATTTTATCGTATTTATAAATTTATTTTTGTACTTAAGTTTTGATTAGTAATGGATTAATTTCATACTTTTCAGTGTTCTTTTTTGAAGTCGGTTTAATATTTTTTTTCTATTTAATAAATAGATAACGCGTACTTACTGTTAAGGTTTGCAACACCCTTCCGGCGTCGATATTTCCTAATATTATTACGATACAACAATATTCATACAACCAGAGTATTTTCAAGACCAGTGTAAACAATTCTTTTGGGCAAAAAAACTGCTTTCAAGTTTCGTCACTACTTTCTATCAGGCAAGACTAATATACTCTCTTTAAAAAAAAACGATATCGCAAATGAAACCTAGGACAGTAATAATTTTATTCGCTTCGGACATTAAATAAACTGGCATGCAAACTAAATTACCTTTAGGTTTACTAAGGCTAGTACAGTTTAGAGCAATGAAGTGATTTGCATTACATTGTATATAAAATTACAGGCTTGATCAAGTCACGTACATACATCACATACATTTTTTCATGAAAACAAAATCATTTTAAATTCAATATTAGGTACATATTAACTGATTATATAATATTTCACAATAATTCTGTTAAATTCGCACAGGGACATACTCCTAAATATTCTATGACTCTTTTTCAAATTAAATACATTTTCATATACCCATAAACTTTATTTAGGAAATATGCTTACTTACGTACACGTAAGCGTCAAATATTAATCAAAATCACAAATATAGATAGATACAGAGATAAATAAATTTCCGGATGATCAAATGAATTTATTTATATACAGGAACTACATATTGCATAATATTATTAGGGATGGCAATCTGAAATCGCTTAATCGAAGAATCAACTTTTCGGTTTCAAAAATCAGTTTTTTTAATTGATATTGAGCGGTGAATCGATCCCGTGAATCGATGTCAGACACCCAAAAACCGAGTTTCAATTATGGTTCTGTATTGATAAGAACGCAACTATAAAATAGATAAGAAAAGCCGGTGCGAATTTTTTGTTTTAAATTGATACATAATACTTTTTGGATCATCTAGCTTTTATTTTTCCCATGCAAAATCTAAAAAATCTAAGAGATCGATTTTTGCGCAATTGATATTTCAGATATCGATTTTTTTGTGAATCAATTCCTTGGACTGCAATTCGAATCCATTTAAAAATCGATATTTTTGTGAAAGAATCCCCATCCCTTGAAATTATTCTGTAATACTAAGCTCTCAAGTGAAATTAGAAAAGTTTATACTCTGAATTGATCTGACTGGTCAACATATGACAAAGCGGCTCTAGATAATAAAAGATTGGAAACCCATCATTTATACAAGTTCTTTATAATAAATCCGCTTGGCTAACTTTTAAGAGCTATGCGGGAAGTGGCTGGCATAACTTTACCAACGATTTATTTTTCTTTCTCTTACTCTTTCTCTTACTCTTTCTCTTCCAGATCAGTATACGATTTAGGTATCTAGCAATAACTAAACCGGATACGATTTATACATTTACAAAAGTATGAATAATAATAATTAATACTTCAAAAATGATTTTTTTTTCAAAAATGAACCTACTTTAAAACAATTTATTATTTATTTATTCAGTAACTAAAAAATTTTGATCTTAGTTGTCCAAAAAAATAATATTTCGAATCTATCATTTGAAATGGGCTGTTTTTTGTTATCTGAATAAAATCCATTCTGAGTGACAACTTGATAGCTTGCGTGTACTTTCAAGGGTTCAAAGAAGTCAAGGGTGCATTTAGCTCTATTATTTTTCAATTAAGCGTTACTAATCTGATAGCGCCTGAAGTAATTATTACTTCATTTTCTGTAGATTTCAATTTAATAAAAGCCTTATAATTGTCTTAATAGCTACCAAACAAATTATACGCTTTCGGACAACGTTCACGCGATGCATTTACAATATGCATTCCGTTTCATATTTTAATTTCGTAACCTGGCGTGACATGACATTGTTTGCAAGTAATACCTACTAAAAATGAAACTCTTTTTCTCTTCGTATTAATTTTCTTTCCAAATGGCCATACACGATAGTTCCAACTTTATTGTGCGGTTGAGCCCTAGATATGCCCGAAATCAAATGAAAGTAAGGTAAATGCAGTAGAAATGCGATCTCTTAGAAATATGTGCAGTGTCATTTTTACTTTTTTACTCATTAGGTCTGTATTTAGAAGATTAACTTTCTTCTACCTTAATCTAATTTGAAAAATTGCATCTAAATGGTAATAATAATTACTTCGTTTACATAATTCGAAATCATAGTGTTACATTTTCAAACAATCTCTTCAAAGATGCATTTTCAAGTAGTATAGAGGGTATAAATTCTCCATCACAAAGGGCAATCAACAAACAATAAGATTTCCGAGTTTGCAACATGACGCCCGTTCTGCTGGATAGCGGTCGGCCACTCGCTCGGACCAAATCGCATCATCTGTGGTGCGCTATTGAAAATGTAATAAAAGCAGCCAGTTGCAATGCGAACTAGTACAAAATTGGGTAACTTTGTGGATTATTTATTTGTGGATTATTTCAACATCGTAATACTACAACTATTTATTATCTCTGTAATTTTAATACTTAATTCCATTCTTTAAGTAAAAACTACCTTCATTCTTCAATGATATTGATTCTAAGGTTTCGTGGTTCACTGAATAATTAGTTTCAGTTAGTCTTATCAGACTCTGTGAGGAATTTAGCTGTTATTCGACTCATATTTTTTCCACCTTCTGGTTGGTTAAATAAGTACCTTTAAAGTAATTTTAGAATGCTAAGCTTTTATACTTTAGAATATATCTGTGGCAAAGACAGTTGGGACTCTTGAGATTATTGTTACTCACTAATAATATAAGTAGGTACTAAATATATTATGTATATTTACATATGTGGTGAGTGTGTTTAGGTAATAAATGTAAATAGTTTGATCCGATCAGTCAGTTTGAATCTTTTATTATTAGGTATTTTATGGTAATTTATTAACGCGAATTATGTGCAAGCTCCATTTTTACGTAATGTATGATTATTGAGTTCATTTTTACATTTTTTGGGATGGTTGTTGCATACTTATTCTTTTTTTTGTTATTTTAACAAACAATACTAATACATTTTAATTACTTGAATAAATACTTTCTATACTTACTTTATAATTAATATTGTTATAGTGAATTAGATTCCTCTCGTTATCATTATTCAGTGTAAAGCAGTAGATACTGTAACTAATATAAATTGCCGACACTGATAGATGTCCACAAAAAGGATGTATTGATTAACATTAGTTAGCTACTGTCCATAACAGATGAATATTTGAATATTCATAAAGCTTTAAGAAGGCTTAGGAAGAGCTACATATGTACCTACATACACCACATCATCGTACCTACTCTGCTTTTTGAATGTATATTATATAGATAATATAAACAGTATATTGCAATATTTGTAAGGGACAATATATTAAAATGAGGAGAAATACGAGTCTTATTGAATAGTTAAGCAATCAAAGTAAGCCATCGGACTACAATGTTTAATAGTATACAAGAGCCTTAGACGCCAGTTACATCTAAGTAAGCCGATTTGCCTCTATTTCAGACAGACAGACAGAGTGACTATACATTCGCATACTTATCTTTTTCTACTACAGTCGATAAAGTTTTTACTTTTATGACGACAATTATTCATTGATTTTAAAAATATTTCAATGACTGTTTTGCCGTAAACTTTAAACACACTTGTAATTATAATATTGTTTTGATTGTAGACTACCTTTTGCCTTCGTCATTACAGACGTCATGAATATCCATTTAATTTCTCTATCAAATATAATAAAATTAGCACAATATTATATACAATACCAAATACATAGCAAAAAATTTATGTTTGGGTACATTAAATTTGTCTATAAATTATTTAGATAAAAAATATTACGTTCTTATTTAAATTAACATCGCAGAGGTCATCAAACCTAAACATTTTGTTTTAACTTTTAACACCATTTTTCGCTACTTTCATTCTCAAAACAGTAATAAAAATAATCGTGATTAATTGTAGTGGATAGAAAATACAGTTTCGTAAGCACGCTCAGATCACACGTTAGCGATGTAAGTAGGCACAGTATAATTTATCACCACTTCGCGAACAGTGATTAATACCAAATGTAACTCAACGAGATAACCGCTTGCTTGGAATACATTCACCTTTATCGTTTCTTTGCTTATCTGCTAAGTACAAACGTATTTTACATATCTTTATTCTTTTTCATTCCAATTTGTCATGATGTCAGCGAATGAATAATAATTCATTGAGGTTGTTTGTGTTCGAGCTAATTTGTATTAAAATATGTTCTATTTTCAATAACGACACCAAAATTGTAAGATATCTTTATTTATTTTTTTAAGAGTTCAACGATTTTACGATTCGGTTGCGGATTTTACATGTTTTTGAAGTTACACTTCTTTTAGCGCGGTTGGAAAAACAAATCAGTGTTATTTTAGCGGGAATTTATTATTTTTAATTTCATTCAGTAGTAGTACGATTCTCCCTTAGGAGGGAAGTTAAAGGGATCTTAGCCCATACAACCAATGTCTTTTGCAATAAATAGATAAATTCTTTATATTATTTTATCAAAATGTCGACGAAATATATTTTAGAAGTTTCATGGAGTAGTGACAAATATATTGGGGCAGTCTTTTTAATAAGATCCGCTGAGGTAGACTAAGCTATTAAAAAACTCAACATCACTCTACTATATAAGCAATTATTTCAACAATTACACATAACAGCACAACAGCGTAGATACTTGGAATGCAAAACTATGCCAATTTTACATCACAATATCCACTGGAAACCATTTGTAGATAATTAAAATAAACGCCCAATCACTCCCCATAAAATCCCGCCAAAAACTCCTTATTTCATTCATTTCAAGCGGTCAGTTTTATTTTTTATTTGTGGCCAGTTTTGTTTTTTGAATTATCGCCAGTTTTATTCAAAAAGGCAAAGAATTATAACTTCCTAAAACTTCTTACGTAAGTACATGGGTACACACTCGGACCTAGTATCACATAGACGGAGCATTTGCTCTAAGAGCGTATCCTTACGGTGTGCTTTTTTTGTTGACCGAGTTTCTATATTTTTACTAATGTGCTTGACTAGAGAAGGTCACAGTACAACGATACACAGCTGAACAACATATTTCTATTTTTGTGAATACTAGTAGCCAAAACAATAAAAAATTTACGAGTATTTTACAAATAATTATTAAGTCGTGACCGATTCATAAGCTGACACGAATAACATTGACAGTGCGAGGTTGCTATACTTACTATAGCTGTTTTATTCGTGGTTGTGTACAATGAGATAAAAATAGACACGAAAATTCCTTTGATACACGGTGGTGAGAGCAACAACTTATTACGCCACCCATTATATTTCTTGAACCGAGAGTACACACATACTTTTTTTTATTGTACCTAATAGGCGTACGTTGGACTTCAGTCCTGCAATCTATCTAATGGAAAGCAACGACGAGGTTAAATGTCAAATACTCTTTACTAAAAAACAAACCTCTTCATCCTCGCTTTAAAGATTTTAAAGTTGTATTACTAAAGAATCATCATCACCGGTAGGATATTACAAACCTTGTAAATATGCATTATTTCTTATTTTTATAGACGTATTAAAAACAAAAAAAAATGGCTTCGTGCATATGAAAACGATATCAGCGACGTAGGTAACTATGGAATACCTTCACGAATTAAGAAGCAGTCTTGCGCATTTGTTCATTTGTGAGATTTCTCAGTACAATTCGTGGTTCTTGACGAACTAAGTAATTCGTTCTTCAAGTTTATTAGTTTACAGTTCGGTAGCGACGAACGAATAATGAGTAGCTAGAAAGGACGTGTTAGCGATTGCCACTTTTCTTACAATACGCTAAGCGATATTGAATTAGGAAAAAGAGGAGGACTCCTAACCATGTAGATCGCTCAGTTCACTTGAGAGAAGTCTTTCTATTCAAGCTAATTAGTCCGCGAAGTATTTGAGTACGAGATTAATAAAGGACTATGATATCAGATGTACTCTGATTATTTATCCACTCCAGACGAGGCCGAGAAGGATGATGGCGCGTGTAGTTCATGCTGCTGTAGCACTGTAATGAAGAGTAATGATAGGTAGAGCCGATATTTTTAACCGAGGTTCTCAATTCGTCTGTATGTTGTTTTTTTTGGTATGTTTGTTACCTCATAACTCTGTCATTTGTGAACTGATTTCGATAATTCTTTTTTCCTTTGGTAGGTAATACTTCAGAGGTGATTCTATTTAAATTTCACCGATATTGGAGCTTGGACTTCGAAGATACATTAGATAACACGACCTGGTTATAACCTTTATTTATATTGACGATTCTCTTGTATATCGTTGCGCTCCGGAATTAGAATGAAGTTAATTGCAGACCTGCCCTAGATATTCATTTAGATCAAGACCACCCAAAAGGGAGAAATAAAAAATTTTTATTAAAAAAAATTAAACCGCCTTCAAAAAAAACACTGAAAAGTATAAAATAACTATCCTTTACTAATCAAAACTCAAGTACAATTAAAATAACTTTATAAATACGATACACATACCTATATAATTAAATTTGACAGTTATTGAAGTCGGTGCCAAATCAATGTGCAACATCATAAAGTCTATTAGTTTGGTGGGCTTGGCACCGACTTCAGTAACTGTCAAATTTAATTATATAGGTATGTGTATCGTTTTATAAAGTTATTTTAATTGTACTTGAGTTTTGATTAGTAAAGGATAGTTATTTTATACTTTTTAGTGTTTTTTTTGAAGGCGGTTTAATTTTTTTTTCTTTTAATTTTTAAAGAATACGAGTCCCGTTGGGTTATCACGTAAAGAACGATAGTTGCGCTGCAATCACGCGACGATAGTTTTAAATTGGTAATAACGGTGTCATGCGGTAAAATGACTTCTAGTATGACAAATAGGGTCGCTAGTAGTAGTTTTTAGTTCACTGATTACAGAGACAGAAAAAGCGATTTGCGACATTAAAATATGGTGCTCGATTTAACAACTAATCACGATCGATCGTGTAAGATTCGGCTATCGCTTACTGATTGCAGTTAGATAATAAGGTAGCGGGTGTACATTCTGTTAAGTGCAATTATATCTAGGTTCCGACTCTCCGGACCTTAATTACGTGTCCATTCAGACCTATCTATCTCGTTACTGATGGGACAGAGGGCCTTGCCTTTCTTCCTTACTTCCTTCGAAATTCTTTCAACTAATTTAAATCTACAGAAGTTCATGACAGTAATCCAATAGCGCGATTAAAATTCTTATCTTACTATGGTTTACATTCTCTAGCTACTAACTGTTGGAGTAATAACAATCTACGTTACAATATGCTATGAACAACGTTTATAATATTCCATATTGTTGCTGAAAAAGGGGAAGTCATTCCTTGATATATGACTCCAGTAATACGGATAGACAACTATGAATAAAACATACGTGACGTAAGAAATAATCTGCCAACAACCTCCCGAATATGTGATTTTGTTTATTTATGATGATATACTTTATGATCTTCATGACGTGGTCATAATTTTGGAACACAGCAGACGTTTGTATCTTTCATGTCTCACTATAAAGATTGGTTTTGGTAATAATATAATTCCAATTCAAACGAAACAAATTAATAAAGAGAGACAAAACTTAATAAACATTTATCTGAAATTACTGATGTCTATTTTTGCCTATGCGCTATTTTGCACAATAAAATGTCCTTTTCATAGGTACTTTATCTTGCATTGTGTCACGATTGGTGACATTTTATTCTACATTATTCATTGCTTAACTGGTTCCGCCTAGCCATCATCTAAAGTTTAAACCATAAACCATACCTTATAATATTTAAATTTAAATTACGTAACAAATAGGTTGCCTTAAGTGGAGTAAAAATTAACTAATCTGTTAGAGTGACAAACCATCAGTGAGGGGAGAATGGTCAACATTAAACATAATGAAACGAGTACATTGTTTAACACTTTACATTTTATGTTATATCCGTAAGTGTATAAAGGAAGTATAGAAGGTGGAATAATATTGTTGTTTTTTTTTTGTTAATGTCTATTTCTGTACCATTTTAGCATTAATTTAATTTGTTTGTCAGCGCGTCGGCAGAATCGATTCGATCGCACAGTTTTCTATTTTGTCAGACGACCTATTATGTGATGTAACATTGAAGACTGTAATGGCAACTTGGCTGTGAGTAGTTACTGTGACTAGTGGTCTATGGTCATTCTGGATCATTCTCTTATCGGTGTCGGAGCGGCTCGCACTATGGCTCGCACGTATTACACGTGTTCGGAGGAACATAGATTAGAAGGATCCTAATTAATCTAAGTTATTTCGTGCGGTGTCACCCTTGTCGACAAAATAAGCGGTAAAAAGATACGTAGTATAATAGGATTGCACGACAGGGTTAATGTAAATATGAAAAAAGGAAGGCTTAGATTTAAATATTTCGGGCACATAGAAAGAATGAGTGATATAAGACTGACGAAGAAAATCTACAGAGCGAAAGTAACAAGCGAGTTGTATCAGAAGCCAAGAAAGACCAAGGCCAACGTACGAAGATCAAATTGCCAGCGTGTTAATTGACGGAAATATCAAAAGCACTCTTATAATCTATCCAAGCGAAAATATGTGAGGAGAATGATAAGACTTGAGAAAGCGAAAGAAGTATGTATGGACCGCGACGCTTGGCATTCCGTCCTCTCTGACTACCCCGTTAGGGATACAGCGTACTTTACCTCTTAAAAAAATCTCCTTTCCCGATTACCCTCACAAAATCTAGAAGATCCTAATATTGTGACTCCCGTGCTTATGTACTATTTTCATATGTAACCACATTTTAAACTATACTGTAATTATTGTTTTGTAATTAGAATACCTTGAAAAGAGAGACCTTACATCGTACCTATGGTGAATTTATAAATAGTAATAATACGACAATGATACGACTTAGACTTACGAATTATGTAGTTATTTCTATTGAAATCGGTATAGCAAACTTTAGTAATAATAATAATTTATTGGTAAGCAAAAAGATACAGACGAACTATTACAAAAACAACGGGATGAAGAAATACTGTAAAATACACTATTTTTTCAAAAGCTGTAGTTACTGGATTTAAAAATAAAAGAAAAAGTAGTGCTAAGAATGACGAAAATTGAAAAGAAAACGAAAATTGAATAACAATGCACATTATTCAGTTCGACCTCGATGGCGCAGTGGTGTAGACTTGTGACTAAGAGCAGATGGTTCCGGGATCGATGCCCGACTGGGTCAATTTAGGAAACGAGCTTTTCTAAATTGTCTCAGGTCTAGGTGTACTGGGAGACGGCCCGAGTAGTCTTCGTCTGGTTCTTATAGCACAGGGATTTATGTTTTCTCTAGTTTGAGATCAGGTGATAGGTGTGTATTGTCTGGCGCATTAATTTATTTATTTATTCTGTAAGGAACATCATCAAGAAAGTTCGATTCATTATGTAAAATATATCATTAGTCATTACTTATATCTTACACTCAAGTGTTCTGAATCTAACTGTTGGTATAAATAGATAAAAGGAAAATAAATGTATTTGTGTCGTTTATCGTTAATCTAATTGATCGCTTGTATATTTAGAAAAATGTTATGACATTGCAAGAATTCAAGAAACGTAATTTTACTTAGTGACAGCGTTTCGTGATGTCATAGTTAGTATACAGCGGCAAACTATACTAGGTGGTACTAATTAGGATACCGGTTGCCTTAGTTGCACCCAAAGCATAACTTTTTTTAAAACGGAATATTAATTATTTTTGTGAAATATTTCATTATTTTTGCTGTAACATATCAAAAAAGAAATGAAGTTTTAAATAACGCAATAGAATAGGAATTATTTCTATTTTTATATAATCTTTACAGATTTTCCTTTAGGGGGTACGACTTACGCAACCTTATCATAAGTACCTACTAGTACTATTAATTAACATTTTTTTTTAACATTCCATAAATTTAAAGCCCACCAATAACAATGGGTGATAGGATTAAAACGTCAGCATATACTTTTACTTAAACTTTTAATGCAAAATCTGAGTGTCGTGTGAATATACTTTAGCAAAAGCTTATACTAAAGCTCATTCCGAATCTACGCTATTGCTAAAAAGGTGTATATAAAAGTAACTACTATCAGTTAAAGATTATTCACTTAAACGAAAGCTATTCCTATAAGAGCTTATACTAATTAACAATTGCTAATGCTAATACTAAATCCAAGAAGCAATTGCTTTTCTTTTATTCATATCTCCATTATCCTGATCTTTGTATGTAATTTATATATATGTATATTAATGGATTCAGTGAGCGGACACCAAAGAGGAATCGAGCAGATGTAATCGCTTGAAGTCCCGACTCCGCATTTTCATGCGCTATAAATACATAGAAATATCAGATTGCTTCACATTTCTTTTCTTAAAAAGAACGCACTGCATACAAGACTAAACTAATACTAAAAAACTTAAAACTCAAAACAACCAGACTACATTTTACAATTTTTATCAGTTATTATATATTTGGACTTGGCTATTTATTACCTTTCAATTGATATCTATATTGTTATAGTTTTCCCCTTTCCCCCTCGACTTTCTTTTTCTCGGGCGCCATATTAAAATTTCATATTCTATGTCACTCCCATAATTAAGACGAATCTAATGACATCTCATATGTTAAAATCCATCAAGCCGTTTAAGCTACAGCGTGTGCCAAAGAAATGGACATACATACATACTCACGCATACGTATACACTCGAAAAACGTAATACTCCTTCGCAGTCGCAACAATTTTGTGATGGCTTTATTGTGCACTTAATGTAGTTTCGATTATAATAAGATTCTATACCACAGGAGGTCAACGGAAATCTAATACTAAATTTACGCCGTCTGTCTGTCTGTCTGTCCCATATTTAAAAGGTTGTGTTAGGTTGTTTTAATCGTAATAGGTAGCTTGTTGAAATTTTCACATTTCCACGGAATATGTGTCATTGTGTTGGATATTCTAACAAATGACGAAAAAAATGTCAACAATATTAATTAAAGGCAGTATAAGAAACGCGTATTTTTTCAGTTTTTTGTTTTATCTAAAAGCGATAATATATACGAGCGCTAAATTTGGTGATCATAGTACACAAATTCCGTAGCAAAACAACAAAGAACATAAACGGGTCAAGTGTGAGTAGAATTTGCTAAGGATTCTGAACCGAATAAAACAAAATAAATATGGTAGTACGGAATCCTCGATGCGTCAATGCAATTCGCGCTTGGCCGGTTTTCCTAAAGTTCATGATAAACATAATGTCTTGTTTTTGGTTTTAATGAAGACAAAAATGTAAAATGTTTTCAAATGCAGGTATTCAACACTATACAGTCCGATGCCTGAATCCTCGGTGAATTTGATATTCGAGATTTTTTATCTAACTACTTGTCGAAATACATAAGCATAAAAAACCTATTAAAACTAATAACTCAAAAACGATTCGCACAATGTTAGTAGCCTATTTTATTTGTTTTTTACAAGTCGAATTATTTTCACAAGAAAATGTTAAGAATATACAGAAAATAGAAGCTTTGTTCAACCGATTACTTTAATATATTTAATGTATTATTATTTCCATTGCAAATTTTATAAGCTCTGAACGGAACCAGCGATGTATAACAAATGCGCAGGTCTGCGATGAACATGCATCAAACACAGATCGCTTTGTCGAATGAATTCAAAAATTAACTCCATAAATGTACTATATGAATACCTAAATAAGATACATGTATAATGATAGGTTTATGAAATTTAGTAGGTATATCTTAACGACTAAAAAAAATGTGTTTTTTAACTACCTTTGTTTTTTTTATTAATTGCTTTTGTAGCTGCTGATTTTTTAGTAATAAGTCAGTGTTTGTAGCACTAATCTGTTTTCGGTGTTCTAGTTGTACTTATTTTGTTTAATCTTTGTTATTGATTAAGATTTAATTATAGCTTCTATGTTAAATAAATCCGGCGTGCCTAGTACCTAACTGCTAATCTTAATCCTAAAAGCCAGCCAAGGGAATAGATTTTAGATATTAAAAATAAAGGAACTTCCTAGCATCCTATCACTATTTGTAATGAATGAATGCTCTTGTCGGCCTTGAATGGAAAACGTCGTAAGGTCATGTGTGTAGACGTAACTTATAAAAATATTACACTGTCTAAAAATCTTACCTACAATAAATATAGAATTTATTAATTACTTTTAACGCTACTTACAAACCTTCTACGTAAATAAAAATCAAAGGCCGCATGCATGAATTTTCATTCCCTGCGTTCTGACTTGAGAGCGGCTCGGCCAATTTAGCTGTTTTTTTTTGTTGTGTTTGTAATTGTCAGGACAAGGGTCGTATGAAAGAAAATTTTCGGAAAATCTATGGGAAAAGTCGGAAATTTGGATGGTATTTTTGTATGAAAATCTCAATAAAAAAATGTTGTGTGTTGCAAACATTCAACATCCTTGTTGTTGTTGTTGTGAGTTGTTGGTATGAAATATAAAATAAGTTATAATACAAATTGTAATAAAACAAATGTATTGTGAGAATATGATCTCCATCGGTCAAGTCGTTCAGAAGTTACACGATAACTAACAGACACAACAACGATAGCATATAACGATTATAATGATGATAAAAATACGAAAACTTTATTTGTTAATTAGTAAATAATTCTTATGCCTCCAACACATTAAAAACTCTGAAAGCGGTAAACACTCCATTTCAGGTCTCAGTTAAAGGCGTCACAATAAAATGTCCCCGTCGGATTATGTTTTAAAAGAAAGCCTGGTGTTAGCACGCGACATGCGCAGGGCGTTGGCAAACGAACCTGAAGTAACAATTACTTGGTCATGCGATCAGACGATCCATCACCCACTTGCCGGTGCCACTGGCAATGGCCACTCTGCTCCTATACGTGGGTCGCCAACGCTAAGGCAATTTCCGGACCCCTTATCACCTCAACCGGCTAGCATTTACTTTGCAGGCGTTTGTTTAACAGAATTAATCCAATTGACAAGAATCTTTGGCAAGGCCGTTCGTTCGTTGTTTGTGCTTTCCGTGGTTTGTTTTAGTTCCGTTCCAGTTTCGTATAACTTTGCGAAATTATATTTCGCAGTTGAGATTTTTGTTGCATGCGACGTTTCATTTGAATGTTGTTTTATTTATAGGTACAGTTATTAGTTCAGTTAAGTGTTATTATTGGTAGTTATTTTCCTACATTTGTCACAACTTCGTAAGAAACAATGTTACTCACTATAACTAAACAAACACTTATTGTTTACAAATTAAGTAAATATAAATGTAATAGCAATAAAAAGCAGAATTATAAAAAATAACTTTCAACGATATAATCACAAGACATGTGCCATTTAAAGTGCACATAATAGCCATTTGATAAAGTGACTTCGTCCATATTTCCCCAGAATTTATGAGGTTTTCATCGCGCGGCCGTCAGCTCGTTTAATTATTTTCAGTTGTTTACACAAGATTAAGAATGTGAATTACGAGCTATAATATACTTACTGCTAATGAAAAAGCAGTGCCCGTCACAACCACGTAGCAAAGAGGCCATTATAAATTTGCTTGGTTTTTTGAATAGCTGGTAATAACTGAAATGCATGCAATGTAGTTCTGCAACTGTTTTAAATGCAAATATTTTTAGAATTGAAAAATTCGTTACAGAAATAAAGATATTTTGTTTACTTAAAAAAAATTTTATTAAAAAAAGTTAAACCACCTCCAAAAAATACACTGAAAAGTATATAACCTTTGCTAAATAAAACTCAAGTACAATTAAAATAACTTTATAAATACGATCCACATACGTATATAATTAAATTTGACAGTTATTGAAGTCGGTGCCAAATCAATGTGCAACAACATAAAGTCTATTAGTTTGGTGGGCTTGGCACAGCAAAAATTTATTGTTTCTCCCTTTTAAGTGGTCTTGATCTAAATAAATATCTAGAGCAGGTCTGCAATTAACTTCATTCTAATTCCGGAGCGCAACGATATACAAGAGAATCGTCAATATAAATAAAGGTTATAACCAGGTCGTGTTATCTAGTGTACCTTCGAAGTCCAAGCTCCAATATCGGTTAATTTTAAATGGAACCACCTCTGAAGTATTACCTACCAAACGTAAAAAGAATTTTCCAAATCGGTTCATAAATGACGGAGTTCTGAGGTAATGAGATTATGAGGTATGAGGCAAAAAAAACAACATACAGACGAATTGAGAACCTCCTTTTTTTTAGTCGGTTAAAAACGATTTCAGAGTGACAGATTATCGATAGTGGGAGGATTGGATATAGAAATAATGGTAGACATGATGATGGAAAATATGTAAAAATGGGCTAAAATAGATATTCCGAAAGATAATGACAATAAGAGAGAAAGATGGCAGAAATATTTAAGTAAGGGCATACGTAAGTAGACACAACCGCGCCGAACCTGAACCGAATTATCTCCCTGAAAACAACCAATTACGGTGCCGAGGGGATATGGTGTAGGAAAAAGTACTAGCTTGATAAAAAGTTTGTGGGTCTAAAACGACAAAGGGGCACCAGCAGTGACACCTTGCTAGACTATCATTTACACCACATTCATAGATATTACATGAAATTTCTTCAAATAAATATCCGGCACCGAAAGATAAGCAGCTAACATATTCTGCATTTTTGTTTTGCTCCCACCCAATACATATATGAGGGATTCGAAATTAAAGATGTTATTGGTACTGAACCTTTTATTTTAATTTTAATAAAACTTAACACCTGCATGCACACCATTTAACAATTCACACCTTTTCGCCATCTTCCTTTTTTATATCCATCCCTTTCACACCTCTCTTTCGCACACACTCGTTCTGAATCCTATCACACTAAATAATATTTTATAAATAAATTATATTAAATCCTACATATAAATATTAGATATTTATATTTATATGACATCACGTAAGTTAAAACGACAACTTTTCAAGAGCTATAAATCAAAAAGTTGAAACACTCACTTCAGAGCTCCATTAAACAAAAGCATCCTAACTTACCTTTATACGTTTTGAAAGCTAAGCGTTATGACATTCGCGACGAAGTTCCCCGCCCCTTTCCATTGAACTTCGGTAATCGAAAACAATAACAAACGCAAACGACTTTGAAACATTCATTGAAAAGGAAAGTTCTTCCATATCGGAGACGGCGGCAGGTGCTCACACAGATCTCAAATGGTTGAACACCAATATTATGTAAATTTCTTGTGGATGTAACTGTTTTATCTTTTTTTGTAACACGTATGTGGTTAGAAGATAACGTGGTTACATTTTTATTATTTGATTTACATATGCTCGTACTTTTCATCAATTAATTAATTCGATTTTGTGTAATTATTCCTGCATAATTTACATTCCGAATGACAGCGTCTTTGAAGCGTAATCCAGTGATACCGGAACTCCGACCTAGCCATAGACTGCAGTAGTTATTTCCACCAGATACAAACAAAAGAAAACAGGTATGCCAGCCAAATTTGTTGAAGAATGTATAGCTGCAGATAAGTTTTATATAGAACATCGTGTTTATCGTGTGTTTATAGTTGTAATGTACGGCATCCACCCTCGAGAAGAAGCGATAATAAATAATCCGCTTAAGGTGGCAGTCAGATAATGAAAAGAGTCATAATTGTGGTCAGTGGCAAGCATTAATAGAGGTATTTGTCCAACAGTGAACTGACACAGGCTATTAATATTAATATCGACGATGTAAAAATTCAAGCTACTATAAATGACATGTTAATGTTCAATGTCTGTACTGTTACATTCCATAACGGAGTAGGTTAAATGGCAGGAAGAAATCTATCTTCTGCATTTTAATGGATAGCATAAAATAGATCATTTCAGCATCTAGCATGTTGATTTGCAAACTTACTAAGTTTTAATTAGAGTTTAATAATACTAATAGTTATTTTTAATAAGAATGCACGATTATAACAATTACCTGCTGCTGTTACACGAATGCAGTATTGTGTGGATTCTATATATTAAGCGGTTGTAAATATTAAGAAGGTTACATAATTATTTTTGTGGACGTCATGAATAAAGTTTATATTCGATACCGTCATGAGCATATGAGTACTTATTTAGATAAACATTATTGGAATAGTTTTATTGCTTCTATACAAATTTTTTTTTGAAATGTTCTACTCTGAATCAAAAATACTTTATTCGTAACAGATAAATGTCTTGCACATTATCTCACAAAACGTAGAATATTATAAAATGTCGCAATAAAGTAAATAACAAGACAAATGTATATACCCAGAAGGGCTGCAGTAATTACAGTGAAATCTGAACCTTATGTCGATGACAGCAAAGAAGAATTTTAGTAAAATTTTTAAACACATAACGCTGAAGCGGCGCTTGTGAGAAATATTATGAAAACAAATTCGCGTTGAGCACGTTCGCTGTGCAAGTAATAAATAAGAGAGTAAAAGTACCTACTAGGACTGAAGAAGCGAGCCGCAAAATGGCATTGTTTGAAATTACGTTATGGAGTTAGCCGTTAGTATGACAGTAGTTCTTCTGTATTTGTTAAATAGGTATATTTACTAATAACTAATTTATCTCTATTTATTCTACCTTTGTTCGCTGTAGAAAGTTAGCATTATGTACATAACAAACAATAGGCTTCTTTGCCTTTTTTTTAAATTCATTTCCGTAAACTACTTGATCGAAAGATACGTTTAATAATCATTAACATAACTAAGAAAAAACATTCGAAATTCATTAAAAAATTTAATGTAATCCCTCTTAAACGCAACTAGTGGAACGAACTGGAAATAAGGTCTGCCTGTGTTACTCTTGGTTGTCCTAATATTGAGAGATTCGATTACGAGCTTGTGCTATATCGTCACAGTATTATATCCAAAGACCTATATATAAACTAAAGCAGACGTGTCCTACGCACCAAATTCTGTGCCGTTACATAAATAATAAATGCGCCAGACAATACACACCAATCATCTGGTTTCAAACTAGGGCATTCCCTGTGCTATGAGAACCAGACGACGACTACTGGGGCATCTCCCAATACACCTAGACCTGAGACAATCTAGAAAAGTTCGATTCCAAAATTGACCTGGCCATGAATCGAACCCGGAACCTTCCGCACTTAGACGCAACGCCTAAACCACTGCAGACATCGAGGTCGTCAAATATATATATACAGGAGTTCATTAACACCAGTGCGTACGAAACGTATGTCGCGCTTTGTTACAAAAATGAGAAAGCTTAAATTATTCTCTCTTTTATTCTTGTTGTCTTCATATAGTATATACTGCTTTTTAATAATATTTATGAAAATATTGTTAGTATGTGAGTGTAATATTGTGTACTGTTTTAGTTCAAGGACCGAGAAAAAAATGTCTGTTTCTTAGGGTAAGGCATGTCTACCACAGTAAATATAGAAGACTTTGGCCATATTGTCATTTCTTTATAACTTAACTACACTCCATTCCTTCTACAGTTATGTAAGGACTCGTACATTTTTCAAAGAATTTCATGTTTTTTACAGTCGTGTTCATAGTTTTTAGTTTTTAGGTTTCGTATCTTAAATGGAAAATGGAATATTTATGAGATCACTAACACGTCCTGTCTGTAAAGTCGATTTCCTCAGAAATTAAGTTACACACAAATTCGAAATGTTACAATGTTACAATGTCGAAATGTTAAAGGAATGCTTAGATGAGACGGTTCGGCCACTTAGAAAGAATGAGTGATGAAAGACTGACGAATAAAATCTACATAGCAAAAGTGAGAGGTAAAAGAAGCCAAGGAAGACCAAGGCTGACTTATGAAGATCAAATAGCCAGAGTGTTAGCGGATGGAAATGTCAAAAGCTCTCGCATACCTAGGCGAAAATGTGTGAGGAGAATGATGAGATTTGAGGAAGCGAAAGAAGTATGTAAGAACCGCGACGCTTGGCGCTCAGTTCTCTCTGACTACTCCGTTAGGGATACAGCGTGAGGATATGTATGTATGTATGTCGAAATGTTACATAGTCTTGAGAATCCACTTATTTTGCACTAGCAAACATTTTAAAACATTCATAGAACAATTAAAGAATTAGAATGTGAGCTTTTTACCTCCGAAAGTACTGATTTAAAGGCTTTAAGTTCCTTGAAATTTTAAAAATTTCAAAGAACAGCTAAGCTTACAAGAAAATATAACAAAAGTTTTAAGCGTTGATTGATTTCCAGAAATTGGGTTCAGAAATTTACGGTTTTATGAATATCTAGTGGAATTCCAGCTTGACCAATTTTATTAATACAACTTATCGCTGTCAAGAATAGTTTTCAACCAGTTTGTCTATACTAACATTATAAGAAACAAAATGTGATTGTTTGTTTGTAATGGATAAACTCGAAAATTACTAAACGGATTTCAAAAATTCTTTCACCTATAGAAAGCTACATTATCAGAACTGTATTTTTTTTCTAAAAATTTTACACGTGCGAAGCCGGGGCGAGTTGCTAGTAAGGAATAATGATTATATTCGGCTTTATCCTTTATAAGCCCAGATAGGATAGGTAGATACTAATTGTTCAGCGCCGTAGTCGGGCCAGAGATTACAATTTTCTCCACAAGTCATAAAAGGCGACTAATTCGACCTTCAGAATAGCGGCCGTTCTAACTCTATGCGACTCTGAAGAGGAGAACAGTGCGTCCGAGGCGTCATGGTACTCTGAGAGCGCAGAGAGACTGCAAATGCTTCCCGAGAAGTGCTTCGGCACATCGCGAGAGGAACTCCGGTGCATTCCGTAAGATATTCTGGAGTCCCTCTACAACGCGCCGAAGACAACCACCGCAGGAGGTTAGTGGGTAAACGTACATACATACTAGAGGTCGCCCTTTGGTCGAAATTTGACTGCAAATATATACCTGTAATCTCTTTGGTGACAATCTCTTCTCTGTGTGACTGTTTGATCCAAGGAGGTTACGTATATGTGATCTCAAACTATTATGAGTTTGAAATTGACGGTCTTTTTGCCATTATCAGTATGAACGTAAACAATGAGTAATTTATTTAATTTAATGTATTTCTAATGCATATTATATAAAAATATTACGCTTTCTTCCGTCTTTCTCTACATAAACTTTAAGTGTACCAAATTTCACACTCCTCCGTCCGCGCAAATATCTTAAAAAGAGAACCAAAGTTTTTCCTTCACGTATTAATATATACATACCGAGAAAATGACTTTTGTTCACAAATAGGTCAGTGTCAACATTTCTCTGGTAGTTTTTACGTGTTATTGACACAAGTATTTATTTATATTGTGATCAACATGATTTACAAAATATTGTGTTCAAAAAAAATAATCAAAAAGTTTATCTGAATGTGAATGTATTGTATTCATAGAATTTCTAACAACAAAATTCAAATACATAACGCGTACAAAGTCGTTACGTTAAACGTAAACGAGACAGAAACGAAAAAATATGTTAAACAAGCAATTCACGCGAATCGGGAGCACCTGACGAGATCCTCCTGTACAGTATTCTTTAAATCATTCGGAAACAGAATAATATAGTCACTTAAAAACTATTCGTCTTTATATTATTTAAAAAAAGACCGCTCACTTTTACTTTTTGGTTTTTTGATAATAGCACTTTATTATAACAGAAAACCTATAATTATTAATATTTTGTTAAGTTCCGTTCGAATCGCTTTAATGTTGCAACCAACTGCATTTAAAAATTTAACACATGAAAGACTTATCATCATTCGTTTTTTAATATAGTATCTGACACCCTTTTATATCTCTATTCTCATAAACACAGAAATTTCAAAATCGGTATCGAAAACATCTCGAGTACTCTAAGAATCGATTCCCCGAAAGTCATAACACGTTCGCATGATATCGCCCAAATGTTTTCTCGAATTTTGTTCCATCATACAGGTGATAGGGGAAGGGATCAACGAGACATTGTTTCGAGAAGACAACGACGCGACAACATTTCGACGACATCACGTTTATTGCTTTGGAAGCACGAAAATTATGAACATCTTGTTTAGTGTTATCCGTCAGCTTTAATATGTATTCGGTGCCATTATTGCCACTAAAACGAAAAGTTTAATATAATATTAGGAATCGTTCTAGTGATTATGTCAAAGTACAAACTTTAAAGCACATGAACATTTGACGAACAAACACAGTTCCCAATCGAGTCAACTTTTCGAATTTGCCGCGTAATAGACTGTTTTATCGACTCGACAAAGTCAGCAAATTGAAGTTTCTATGGTGTCTTTATCATTTCTAAATTCAAAATTGCAAGATAAACATATGGGATACTACTATGGCGAACTAATACGAATGACGAGAATCGAAGAGCGACATTCGCCAAAGAATAGTAAATAAAAACTAACTGCAATTTATGAATGCGTAGTCAAACTTGGAACCCTTATGATTTGGTCGTAGGTTACGAATAAAATTTTTTTAGTCACTCTTCATAATTTGTGTTAATTGTTTTAAGTTAATTGGATGGAATAGACAATAACTAAGAAAAATTTAATAGATGGTCGCAATACCGATATCCAACTAAGATATTCAAAACAAACACAAATGACGAGAAATTGAGTTGTTAGAGAGCGCGATTATTTTATGACGGATTATATCATTTAGTATCGATTTATGATTCGATAATAAATAAAATTAATACAGCGTCATAATAAACTGATGATAGCATTGTTAAATTAGGTGTATCCTACTATTCTTGCAAGGGTAAGAAAGAAGTCCAACCCGGTGGGATTTATAGTTGCAATGACCCACATAAGCAACAAGGAGTCATTGTTCAACTACTCAAAAAATCAAGGAATACTTTTACATAGTCAATACGAATTATTATTTTTCACGAACTAGATCAAAACTAATTCTAACTATGTATTATAAATTTAAATGTTTGTTTGTCCTTCTTTCACATCCTTTCGTCGTGAGAAACTAGTGGTTTCCACCACTAGTCTCAATTATATATTTTAAGATAATAATTTTTTATGTATATAACTGAAAATTTTATGCGATTTAATCACAGATTTAATAGAAATTTTTTGATCATAAACATTATTTTTATTATTGTCTAATTTTTAGCAGGCAAAGAAAACTATACTTATATAGCCGATGTCTTTTACGTTATTAGTAAACTTAATACAGAACTGAAACTTATAAGAACATTCTCTTTGGATAGGTTAGGTCAGTATACCATCCACAACGCGCGAGCCGAGCGAGCGAGGCGAGCGTGCCGCGGCAGCGGCCGACGAACTGCCAGAACAAAATTCGCCCCACAAGAACGCTCTCTCCCGATAGATTGTTCGGAAAGGATTAAATCTCGGATCAAGAATTTTTCGTGGTCCTAGGATTAGGTTGTTAATTTGGTTCGTGCTGTCATATATATCAATAAATTTAAAAAAAAACCGTTGTCTATATATGATTATATTTATGTCAAACACAATACGAACAGTTACAAAACCTAAATTAAAATATAATTTTATAATTATATGTAATGTTTTAAAGTTTTTAATTTTGTCGACTGAAGATTTGAGTTTTGAGATCTTATTGAAAATTTATTTTTTAGTAACTGTGTCATTTTATTATTCAGGTCAGTCCAAAATGTAAACAATTTTAAGTATATTTCAAAAACGTTTTAAAAACAAAATATTGATTATCGTGATTTGCCTCCTTTATCAGGACGTTAATTACTTATTTTCCTATCTCCCTACACCTACTTCCTCAATCTTCTTTTAAAACGGAAGCAGCATATCTGCTGTCAAGTATCAAAAGGAAGCAGTAGTTTTTCTAAAGCTTAGCCCCTTCTTCTTCCAAACCGTCGATCTCACGCCAACGTCATTGACGTGATTACGACACTTCACAACACCACCAAGCCTATGGCAATGTCCAACTGAATTCATGGCTACAAAAGAGAGGTCTAGCCGATCCTTTAACAGTGAAATGACAAATTCAGAAGGTTTCTCATCAGCACTTTGGCCCGCCAGACAGAAGCAAATATTTACGCCTGTATCTCATTTCAATGTTGTCAACAGACTATGACATATCTGCTATCTGCTGCCTAAGAACACCAAGAATACCCCAATCACAATTTAATTCTTTGAATGAATTAAACTTCTTACTGAGGGTAGCCACACTGTGAGACTGTGTAGATGCAGCCGCTTTGAGATGCCTCTCAAGCTCCGCCATTTGCTGCATCAAAAATGTTTCCAGTGTTCTTTGTGTTTCCACAGTAGTGTTGAAGTTGACCATTTTGTGAAGTAAATAAATGTAGATATTATTGTACTGTATGTGCTTGAAATGTCCCGTTGAAGTGTTGAAGTGTCCCGTTAGTGATTGAAATGGCAGGTTAGTGCAATACTCACACTAATACACTGATTAAACATAGGAAAGTGCTCACTACAATGTATGTTGCTTGGTATAGTTACAGTTAGCACTTACTACTATGATTAAATAAAAATGTTAGCAAAAAATTATTATTTTGAATTTAGATAATAAGAGCACTGTGTTATGTCCACTTGCAAACCACACGCAAAAAAAAGTTTATCTTAGGAGATCTTGGGGTCCCTCGACAACACGCCAAGGATGACCACGGCATGAGTTTTAGTAACAGCCTCACATAACTCAGTCTCACTCCTAAGGGGCTTAGTAACTGAGTTCAGTTTTCTACTGCGTCACCACCAAAAAAAGGTATCTTTTAAAGAAATAAATCACAGCATTGTGATGTCTGAAATTTTTGGAATTAGTTGAGTTCGTTAGCTTATTAAAATTCTAATGTATCGTTTACTAGAAAATACTATGTTCCCTTTTTCACGATATTGAGTGCTTAGCACAAAAGTTTACACTTAGTTTAAACTTACTTGTTAATTTGGACAGATACAAACCCTAAATAATCTATCTATCCGGCTCAAGTCATGGTTAACAAACATTTAGCCTACAACCGTGCTATCAACGTTTCACATTAATATTAAATATTTTGTTCACTTGACAATATTTAATTGTATTGTAATATATTTGTAAGAATATAATACCCAATATAGTAATATAGGTGCATAAAATGAATAATATATAGTATAAAATGGCGGTGGCGCCATGAAGTCTAATTATTCTTTGTCTTCATATAGCTAATATTTTTTCAAAAAGTGGTTAAATATTTCTTTTTGTTTTACATTTAAAAATTAGAAAGTTATTGCAACCTATGTGTTTTTATATCCACATTTATCTCTTAATTTTCCTAAAAATGTAAACGCTCCTACGTAATTATCTACGTATGTTAAAGATACCCTAAAAAAGCGCCTGTCATTTCCAACGACGTGAAGGGAGGGTCGTGCAACTCGTGCCAACCGACAGCTGTCTTGTATCCAGATGATGACCGGAGGCTCTTAATTAATAGTTGTTTGGGAGTACCTGACATCCTGCGGTTTCTGTGAGCCTAGTACGTCTTGATTGAAATACAGACGAGTTTGTTCTCTGCTTACGAAACAGAACAAAAATAAATCATTTTTGAGTGAATAATTAGTGTAGTAAAAACTGGAACGGATTTTCGATGTGAAGTGATTTCTGTTGCTTTAATTTCAATATTGATTTGCATGATGCAAAGATGCAAATCAATATTGAATAATTTCAATATTGATTTGCATCTATTTGCCCAACCTCAAAAAGTATCCAAAGCAACAGAATTCTCACATCTATTGGTTTCGAAATGCTTGTTTTTGAAAAGCCGTGTTCAGATTATTTATTACATTATTGCTATTATATCAAGTAGTCTACGACCGAAGTTCGAATTTGGATTCGGTTTGCAGCCTGCCGGAAATGACGTTCGTGACTTTTTGCGCTGCCTTGGATAGCGATTGGCATAGTGCAAAGTCGCCTCACTTCGAATTGTTTACAGTAGGTAGAAAGTTTTTTTATAAGCAAAGAAACTACTAATTTATCAAATAACTGCTACTATGAACACTAAAACATACATATATGAAATTACCTAAAATTAATTATAATTTTAAAAATCGCGCAAAGGTAATCTAAACAGGAAGTTTGGCTTCTTGTTCCATTTGTAAGAACTAATTTCAGTCCGACAACAAGCCAATGAAAGCATTGTCACAACCGTATTTGATAACATTGGTTTTTCTAATCAATGTAATCCAATACATATCTCCGAACTAGTTATATGTAGCTCGCATTACGACATATCTTAGTATCGTTGGCAATAAATAAAAAATAAGAGCTGCGTCTTGATGGATATTGCCCCTGGGTAATCATCGCCCAAGTGCCTATAATATAAAAGCTAGGAGCCTTCGCAATATAGTAAATAGTCGCACAGTGAACGTGATTTCGTTGGAAGAAATAACTTTAGTAATCGTTAAATTACTCGATAATGTAAAAGTTATTGCGATGTTTTCAACACAATTCAAACAGCAAAAACTAAAAGATAATGAAAACTTCATTAACATGTTCAAAATAAACATAATTCTATATGACAGTTTCCTTGATGTTGAAAAATGTTAAAAGAAATTGTTTTGAAAACTGTCTCTGATTCATTATTATTATATCTCAAGAAAGATTGCAGTTTTGGATTAGCAGAAACAGTACCTGTAACAGTATGACTGTATTAGTCTAATCTAATAGTACTCACTTCAGGCGAAGTAATTCAAACCGTTTAAATTCTAAAGTATTCGACGTTTCCATTTCTATAGTATTATCTTTCAGTACCCATTATTATAATTGTATCATTACTTACCTATGAATGCTTAGATGCTTGGGGCACATGAAAAGAATGAGTGATGACAGACCGACGAAGAAAATCTATAGAGCGAAAGTGTGTGTTAGTAAATGCCAAGGAAGACCAAGACTGACTTAAGAAGATCAAATGACCAGAATGTTAGCTGACGTAAATGTCAAAAGCACCCGCATACCTAGGCGAAAATACGTGAGGAGAATGATGAAATTCGATGACGCGAAAAAATGTATAAGAACCGCTAAACTTGGCGCTCCATCCGCTTTAACTACCCCGTTAGGGAAACAGTATGAAGATATGTATGTATTACTTACCTATGTATATTGTTAGTTAGTTAGTATATAAATATATATTTATGTTCCTTAACCTTTTCTTAGAAACGCCTACTGTCCTCAGTGTCGTTATACTACTATTAGAAAAACAAATCGTTATCTCTTTCTTTTGCTTGATCTTTTTTCATGCGAAAGCTACTGAATTAATCAACTACTCGTAGATACAGATGAAAATACGTTGCTCTTTAGTTTTTATCACATCTTCTATAGAAATACTGTTATATAATGATCATGTTTAAAGAAATGCCTTGATAACATTTAAATATTTTTGTAAATTTACGTATTATGCCCCATTTTAATATAATCTGTAAGTAAAAAAAAGTTACCATTTACAAAGAACTTTCTAAGTCCAGTACAAAACCTATAAGAAATGGTATAAGTTCATAGAAAGTAATTTATTGAAGACAGATTCAGTACGTAGTAAATGACGTCAAATGATAAGGGACTAACTTAGCGTGAACGTGACAAATTAAGGGTAGGTACCCCTCTAAACAATCCGCTCATCCGTCAGTCACACCTGCTAACTTTGTATTTTAACCATTTGCTCAACATAGGATTAGATTTTCTAATAAATATTTTGACGCCTAAGACATCGTTTTACACACAGATTTTCTAAATTTACATATTAATTAATGTACGATATGAAATTGTCTATACTTCTATATTATAAATAATATTATAAAGAGAAAAGATTTGATTGTTTGTTTGTAATGGATAAACTCAAAAATTACTGAACCGATTTCAAAAATTCTTTCGCCTGCAGAAAGCTACGTTACTAGCGAGTAACATGGGCTGTATTTTATATTCAAAAAAATTCTACCCTTGCGAAGCCGGGGCGGGTCGCTTGTTAATAATTAAATTTTAATGAAATCATGTATTATTATTAAACTTTCGTGCTATTTTCCTAAGGAACGTTAAAAAGTTGGGATTAATAACAAAAAAAATCATTTTTAAGAACATTGCTTTCAGGACTTCTTCCTGTTACTAAGAAATTTTGTATAAGTTTTCATTTGGAAAAACTGAATCGTTAATTGAAAACGAAACTTGGTTCATTTCACTTAACCCTTGTCTGTACGACATCTGGTGTCTAACCCGTCGGTACCCTACGAAACTGTCTACCTTAATGTGCCATTAGGTATGGAACTGATGCAGGTACTGACCCTTATCTCTAACGCACATATTTGAGAAGTTTGTTCGAAAAACTGGGCCGGAACTAAGAGTTGAAAGGGTACTGTACCATCTGTAATATTGTACCGTTCTTATTATCCGTAACTACAATGGTTATTAGATATTTGTTCGTATGTGTGCCAATGTGCGTACCAGGTCATTATTCTATTTATTTTCAGCAAAGCTATGTTTCGTTCGATACATAAGAAAATTAATAACGGTTGACTACCAATTTAAGGAAGAGTTAAGAATGTCTAAAATGTTAAAGACGAAACTTTAGTAGATTTAGATTATGAAAACTATAATTTACTTGAGTCATGACTGACTCGCTGGTGGTTAGCGCGTCTGCCTTCTAAGCTAAGCATCTCAGGTTCCTTGTTTTGATTACCTGGCAGAGAACTTTAAAAAACAAACGTTTCTAAATTACCTTCATGTCCGCATGTAAATAATAGTGCTTAATATTGTATTATATTATTATATGGGGTAGTAAAAGAGTAAACAAAAGATAGGAAAATACTCTATGTCTATTGTTGGACTCATATCATTGAACCAATTTCAAACCAAATCCAACAAATTCATTTTCAAAAATTTTTAATGAATTAAGTAGGTACTGAAGATAATAAATCCTACTAGCGGTATAGACAAAACTAGGAAGATAACTTTCGTTGCAATAAAAACGAAATGAGTGAGTATATAAACCATCCTCTGTAATATAATTACAGCCAAAGAAAATGCTGAGCCATCTTCGCACTGGTCAACCTGTCCGTGACATCTGCTCCATGACACAGCGCCACTGTTAAGACGTTATTATTGGCTGAGTGATAAATTAATTGTCACTCGAAATGGTGTTTCTGTATAGGTATACAAACACATGACAAGGAGCATACTGTAATTATATATTACCTACGAAATATTAATGAAACATTTATACTAATTATGTACTACATTATAATATTATTAATTAACACGTTCCCTGAATATTTCTAAGAAATGTTAATGTTAGGTACCTAGATTATTAACATTATAATTTCAAAGTTGATAATTAAACTCTTAGTCATAAACATCTCTTAAAAGGTAATAAAGTTCATTAATAAATAATTTTGTATTATGACATGGAATAGTAATAACATAACCTAACGTTGTCACGTTGTATCCCCGGGGTAGTCAGAGAGGACGGAGCGCCAGGAGTCGCGATCCTTACACACCTCTTTCGCTTCCTCAAAACTCATCATTCTCTTCATACATTTTCGCCTAGGTATGCGAGTGCTTTTGACATTTCCGTCTGCTAACACTCTGGCTATTTGATCTTCATAAATCAGCCTTGGTCTTCCTTGGCTTCTTTTACCACTCACTTTCGCTCTGTAGATTTTCTTCGTCAGTCTTTCATCACTCATTCTTTCCAAGTGCCCGAACCATCTAAGCATTCCTTTCTTCATTTTTACAATAACACTGTTGTGCAACCCCGTCATACTGCGTATCTCATCATTGCTTATCCTGTCCGCAAGCGTGACGCCGCACATATTTCTGAGAGATCGCATCTCCACAGCATTTATCATACTTTCACTCGATTTCGGGCATATCCAGGCGTCACTACCGTACAACAAAGTTGGCACCAATACCGCATTGTGGATGGTCATGGAATAGTAATGTTTTTTTTAACGATTGTGATCTTATGAAACTAATTATAAATATTAAACTTAACAGAAAAATAATAATCTGCCATCTCTATCACTCTGTGTTACAAAGGAGACAGTGAAAAAGTTTCAGAGATAGACATACAAATTAGTTCTTAGAAATTTTCAGTTTTATGTTACTCTTTTAGTAGTACGTTACTAAATACAAGACATTGTCCAGAAAATTTAAGTAACAGTGAAAATAGTTTAAGCTAAAGCGCACTGAAGAAGCTCGACAATTTAATATTTCTGTCTATAACAATAATAATATTTAAGGCGACGCATTGATAAACAATAATTTAATCCAAAATAGACCTTCTGGTTTTCGGGAAAGTGCGCGCGCTGGCTTACGAAAAATACAAAGAGTAGTTATTTTCGTTTATTTTAAAAACTGAAATTAATTTTAAAAAATCCAACTGTCCCCTTACTATTAAAAATGTAAATCTCTGTTTTAAAAGAGGTTTCTTTGATATTTTTTTGTGTTATAAAAGTTAACCAATCGTGTATTGCAATTGCAAAAATAAACTGAATGAAATGAAGTACCTATCAGGTTACCAAATATCACTTTCATACGTTTTGCAGTCACTTAGACAAATTGAGATCCCTGCCTTCAAAATTTCCAATGCGTCGCCTTAACATTTGTATATATGACAAACGAACAAACTTTTTGGTAGGAGAGAAGTGAAATTTGCATTTTATTTAAATTTTCTGTTTTTTTAGTTTTTGGGTGTTTTAAGATACTAAAGTTACAGTACATTGTGCGTTAAAGTTCTGTACAAGTGTCGAGAATTGGAAAGTTTGAATAAATTAGTGCACCCGAAGTTTTCGTGTTCTTTCCAAGAAGTCCTTGTTAACTTTCGTAAAGCCTATTATCACTTTACTGAAGAATGAAAAGTGTTAAAGACTTAGTAATAAGAAGACAGATATTTTACGTTAGTGATATATGTATTGTTAGTTTCACATTAATTTAATCACATAAATTACCCACGTGTGATATTTTGTAACATTTTAGTAACAAGAATTAGAGTAGAATGGTTTTCCTGCGTGTAGTGGGACTGTATATAAGTCTGATCTTAGTCTTGTAAGAGCTCAGTTGTTGAGAAGCCGTCGAACAGTCAAGTACATAATAGTTGTGATGAAGAATTGATAACGTGCTCATAGTGATCAGTGCTTCTGTTACATTTCATATTTAACAGTAGGTTTCATATTTAACAGTAACCTTTTTCATTTGATCTGCGACCAGAGAGTTACACGTATTTTTTAAATGAGAAAGGCAGAAATGTTTCCGATAAATATGAAAAGAGTTGCCAGTATATAAAAAAAAAAAGAACAAACAACTACCAATACGTAGTGCTTAGCACTGATCAAGTTAATATAAAACCCGTCTAAAATATAAAAGTTCTACTTTATTCAACTCTTGACTTTAATTGTAAGTATAGATACCACACTATAAATTGCTACGTAGGTACTTTCCTTGTTTAAAACACTACGTGATATGATGTCTAATATTACACTGCAGTCGTTAATAGACCATTATAGATGGCGAGACGTCTCTGGATGCAATATATTCCCGTATTAGGGCTATTGGGATAGCCCGCCGGTCGTTAGAGAGCAGACGTGGATATTTAGCAATGCCAAAGGGACAACAGGGAGATTGAAAGTTAGGATAAGTTAGATTACATTAAAATTAAGTATAGATGACACGCTTATTTAAATACGTAGGTATTTCGCTTTTAAAAATATCACATATTATGGTATAGGGCAATAAATAAAAAATATATACGTAGATTTCATGAAAATGGAACATGAAATGAAGCCTACTGTGATTTGTTCAATTCATTATTAAATTAACAACAAAATTTATATATTATGTACGTATTATATAATATACAGGGTTAATTTAAAAATACTAATAACCTCTTAGTATTTTGTACTAACATTATCCCCAATAAATTCTGTTCTACAACTTAAAAATTCATAAGATTTTTCTTTCATACAAAAATAAAAATACATTAGATGTTTCTGAAAATGGCACCTAATCTACTCGGTCGCCAAAGCGGCACACGCACAGCGCGGTGCTGAAGCCCGGTACCATTGGAATACGTACAGAGTAATTATGTTTCAGACAGTACAACAAAACAACAAATATTTTTTGAGGAACGTATCAAGTTTTAAAAAAAGTGTAGAACAAAAGTTGTTAGATATGACAGGAATTTCGCACTAAGAGGTTATTAGTATTTTTAAATTAACCTTGTATATGTATATACTCACAGATGTACGTGAATACATGCAAACATTATAGACGTATTCCAAAACATTATGTGTAAAAGTTTTTCATAGAATATGCGGAAAAATAATAAATACATGTAGAGACTTATAAAACTACAATGTTGGTCTGAAAGAAAAAGACAAGTAATACAGAACATACAGAATGTGCTAGCTAAATATCTTCTCACGCGGACCATAAAAATCGGCAAGTGATAGACTTATAATAAAAAGTACCTACTTGGATGACCCTAGCTTAGCTCGACATCTTTCTAGTTTCCCAAGGGACGACACCTACATAATATATAAATAAACTTGGAAAGTATAATATTAACTAAATACAAAATTTCATTAAAATCGTTGGAGATGTTTTCAAAAAATCAATTAATTATTACCACTAAAGACTGAAGACACATTCAGTACGTAGAAAATGAATATACATACAGACAGCATATACATATAAACATATACACCTATATACATATGTATTTCATTACATTGTAATGTGTATAGCACATACTTAAATTATCAAAACTTCAAACTTAATTACTACCATTAGAACTTATTGAATGTAGTGAAATATTATCAATTCTACTAGTAAAATGTGTTTGTTTTGTTTGTTAAATCCATGAGCCGATTACATTGTTTCAGGAGGCGTCGAAAGTACGAGTGGCCGCAGCGTCTTTGCTTTGTTAAGATAATCTTGGTGAGACTCCCAAGGGACGTCAGCAAAGAAAATTGGATGGGCAGTGAGCCAATAGCTTTTAATCTGCTACTCTTTTTGATCCTCTTTATCTGGTTGTACGTAATAATCACATTGTTTCATTGACCGGCTGGTCGTACGCGGGCAGAATGCGTAATCCTCTCGTATCTATTCCTTTTGTAATGCTGAAAGCACATTTAGAGACATAAACCATGGTCTTTTCGCTTTTTCGGTTTTTTGTCGCTATCATTCATAAATTATTTGTGAACAAAGATTACGTAGAATTACGTAAATTACGTAAAAAATGGATTATGTCCTGTTATACTTATATTGTTAAAGTTCACTATATCTTCCAACTCTTGTAATAACGATAGCGTAATGAAACCCTAACCAATAACTGGGTCAGTTTTTCAAACAGTGCAATTACTATTGAAATTTATTTAGTAGCGAAACACAAACAAATAACACAAACAGAAATTCTGAAGAGGGTTGGCAAAAGTTTAAAGTCTAAAAAAAGCTGTTGCAACCTTTTTTTCGTAAGGAAATAACTTCAATATACAGACACGGTACTGTTACAGTTGTATAATATGGATAGATGATTGTTATGGACAATACAACAATTGTATAGTAATTCCTATCTTAAATAAAAAGAGTATCAACAGAGATAAAAAATGAAATTAAGTAGCAACAGTAACGCAGTTCGAGGAGGACCAACGGCTGATAAAAAAGTCAAATATAGTCCTGGACGTCAACACTTAAAGAAAAAATGTGACAAACATAATGATAATTTTGAAATTAGGTATGTAGGTACTCGATACCTACTAAATATATAGGCAAATATAATCTTTATTATTCTGAACTAGCTTATTTACTTTATTATTTCCTAGGCGGTGGTAGCGAAAGTGGACTGCTCAAAACCAAGCTTACCGACACCATTAAGTTATTGACATTTTAAAAACAAAAAGGGAGTGTTTAAAAACTTAATAGTCAAAACCAAGCTTACCGACACCATTAGGTTATTGACATTTTAAAAACAAAAAGAACTATAGGGTGTGTTTAAAAACTTAATAGTAGAAATTAGAAATATATATGCAGGTACAAATGTGAGAATTGTTAGACATATTCATGTTTTGTAAAAACATATTTTGGTAATAATAATAGCCACTACTTACTACACTCTAAAGATTTTGTAAAGAACTACCTAGTAAATAGTTCTTTAAGTAATCACAGTTTATTTATTTATCTAATTTATTGATATTTATTGCACACACAAACCTTACAAAAAACAGATGCATACAAAAAGGATGAGAAAAAAGTTAAAGCTTAATTCTAAAAGATTTTTTTCCAGAAGACCTGTGAGAGTCACAAATTCAAAGTAGAAAACATAAACACTGTGTGTATTTGCTATAGTGATAATAAAATACACTAATATGAATTACACATATGTATATACTATACACAAATATAATACATACTGTATATTAAATACATAAATATAAATATATACATAAGAGACAGATAAATATACGTAAAGCTGTAAAGGGTAAATAAATAAAAGTTTAACGTACATATTTCATATAGTGTCCTGCATGTTTGAAACAAGCAACGAACTGGCTTTACCGAATGTGAGAAGGAAGAGCATTCCACAATCTAACCGCTTAGACAGTAAAGGATTTTGATAAGAATTCAGTGAGGAGGAATTTGAAAAAAGTACTAATGTGAGATCGACAGAGTTTATTAGGAGGATAAAAAATTGAAAACGCTCTTTTAAATGAGAAAGAGACGAGGAAGAATGAAGAACGTTATTGTATGACCATAAACTAATCATTAAACTTGCAGGTACTATGAGCTACAGATCAAACTAAGGGAAAAACAAATACATTTCATCAATATATTGTGACACTGTGGAAATCCATCTTCTTAATTTTTTAGCTTTTTCCCAAAGTTTTAAGCTTTTAGTACAACAAATGTTTCGCTTTTCAACGAAGTATCTTATATCAGAGTTCTTCTGATTCTGATTCTTGATTTTTCCTGATCGCATCCATTAAAAATTTGAAACTAGACTGAAAATAGGTGAAAACATACAAATTTATTAGATAATTAATCCAGATTTCAAATGTATTTGGAAAACTTTATTTCCCAGATTAATCAAATAGGGAATCGAAGTCTGAACCCTCGGCTTAGAAATAATAAGTTTAACTTTACTTTTGCACATACGAAGAATTGAGTTGTCTGACCATTATTTACAATGACGTACGACACCCAATATTGGGTTCTATTCTTATCATAATAAAACATGTACAGTGTTGACGTATTTCACCTAGAGAACAGGTATATTTACTAGTCAAATAACATTTTTCACACACTCACAATGGCCGTGTAGTTAACTACTTGAATCGTAAATTCAAACACGCAACTTGTACCATAAACACTTACTGCTTTCGATAAATGCCAAAAGTCATTAGTAAGTGAGGGTGAAATACTCATAAACGTCGGCACCGTCTTTATCGAGGCTCTCTATGAGTCACTAGAATGTAATAAAATTTTCGAATATATCTATATACATTTTAGTTAGCCCTTTATGATAAATGGTGCAGTAATTTTCATGTTTGTCATATTTTATTCTTAATTGTAGGAACGATACACACCTACTGCAGATTATTTTTCCAGTAAGTCTAGTCTGTAATAAATTACAAACTATTCTGTTATTTAATAATGTACATTTTATCTTGGATAGAGAATCTCGTCTGAGGTATAGGATTTTTTAATTAGACTACCCCGTTTTCTTATTATTATTCTAAATTCAAGCACTGAACAAAGAAAACCAAAAGTGAAACACAAGTTTAACTAATAAATGAAATTGACTAAATTAGACGTCATCAGTTTTAAAAAAATTCAAGCACAGAATATCAAAAACACATATTTATATACAATTAAAAATACATTCTAATGGAGTTACGAAAGATAACAGATAAGTTATGTCTAAGTTACCACAAGCACTAAACCGGACATTACATTAGAGGGGCAATAACTGTCGTTTGGGATCGCGAGTGCACGCCCTATCTTCGAATCGAGCGACGAATTGATGCGTTTAATAACGGAAACGATTCCGATAAGGAATTTGGCTTTACTGGAAGAGCCATTGAAAAATTGTCTATACATTTCTGTTGTTGAAGCTATTAACTACTGAACTACAATTTCGGTTATATTTAACATTAATATTAATATAAAAACAAAGAAAACATAACATATCTTCACGCTGTATCCCCATTAATATTATAATATTAATATGTGTAAATAAAATAAATATTTTAAATATGTAGTATTCATATTTTGTAAAGTAAGTCGAGGTATGAATGTATATCCACTATTATATAATAATAATATAATATACTCGACAATTTCACACAGCGCCATCTAGCTCCAAATTAAGCAGCACAGCGCTTGTGTTATGGGTACTAGATAACTGATATACTACTTATACACTTTTCTTTCGTAAATAAATACATAGTATACATAAACACCCAGACTCGGGGCGGGAATCGAACCCGCAACCCTCGTTTACTTTCCGACACGCTTAGCTGTTGCGCCACGGAGGTCGTCATAACTATTATATTAAAGGAGCAATATTTTAGCAATAAAACGGCTCTAGCGATTTCGATGTTTACAATATAAGAATTGCAGAGGCGAGAAATCGATCTAGCTAATAGATCTCAATTCTGAGAAAAATCGTTTTCTCTGTCTTTCATACACTTAAAACTTCGAAAACTAAACTTCTAAACTTTTTTAATTTCCCAGTAGAGTTTATCTTCTTAATAGCACAGTAGCTCAGTGTAGATCTACCACGCCAACCTTTTTTTGTTTCTTTTTAATATTTTGAAATAATATGTCTAAATTCAGTTTGTAACCGTATAGGAAAGGAGAGGCCCGAAAGAATCAGGCCAAGTACATAAAGAGCCCTGATTCAGATGTCGCGAATCCCATGAACTTCGACTTATTACAGGTTTTTTTTAATCCACTCCATTCGCCCTTCTGACCTAAAGTCAGAGACCTTATTAAGTAATTTTTTGCCTGGTTACAGAGTACAATCGGAGAAATGTAAGATGTTTCCTGAACAGAGCAAATAAAGTACTGGACTTGGTGTTACAGGTGCAGAAAAGTCCGGCAATCTAAAAGGCACTTACGAAAGTTACCTTAGGAAAGCGTCAGTGTTCTTTAGGGAAGTGGCGCAAGAGATGAAAGAGCGCACGATCTCTGAGGAAGTGTAAAGATTCCTGGCAGAAAACAGACCCCTGTAAAAAGAAATCGGGAGACTGCAACAAGAAATGGCAGGCCTGAACGCCAGGGTCGTGAGGCTCTGCGTGGTCCCAGAATCTCTCATCGCGCCAATATCTTCCACTTTTGCAGGTCACCTTTCTAACGTAGGGTCACGTAGGGTTGAAGGCAATTTAGAACCGCCTCCTACCTGAGGTCCGATTTCGCCCACTCCTTGTTGCCGATAAAAGGCGGTAGCCGGTAGCTCGGTGCCGGTAGTGCAGCAGCAAAAATCTCAATCCAGCGGCACTTACCGAAAATCGTTTCAAAATCGTTTCCTTCTCTCTTAATACCTAAGAAAGGAAAAGAAAAAGAGAAAGAAGAAGTGTAAAAGTGAAGTGAAGAAGTGAAAAACGGCGGCCAATGGTGACGAAGTAGCCGCTAGAGAGTTGGACATCTCTGCCCGCACGTTTGTCCACGGAGACGCCGTGGACGGAAGTGGTCAGAAAGGTGACAAGGAGAAGATCCAGATTGTCCAACCTTCCATATCTGCACCTTCTCAATCTACGTCGCCCTCTCTGATCCTCTGCGGCGAGTATCACGATTAACTCTGAGGCGCTAAAAAAGTGTTAAAGAGCAATTACAGAATGAAACTGCACGATCTCGGCGTGGCCTTTGCGTTCTCAGTTCTCACCTTCTGGAAGAGGTCACACGGAGGAAACACGGAGTCTCCTGAAATTCGGAGGAGGCAATACAATAGCCTCCTTCTTCTCACCTAAATCCCTTGGGGTGATACTCGGGGGGATGTCACCCCATTCTAAACTAATACAGTGGAGGCAGCGGAATCTCCACTCTCCTAACTCTACTCCAGGGAGAACCCGGCTTCGGCCGGTTGTTACCCGTCGTGGTCCACATGATGAATGCTGTCACGTACCTACAACCGCTACAATAGGAACCAAATGGAACACCGTTAGGTTTCCATTTGATTCCTGTTGTATCCATATCTTCTAGCGTGGAGTTCTACATACCACTCACGACGCCCCCGAGAGGGAGATAGAACAAAATAACACAACACATTGAACATGAAGCGTAGTTTTGAAAACAAATAAATTGTAAAACTAAAACCTACTGCCTCGATGTTACCCACAGGGGCGTATAATTCGAAATGATTTTTGTCATTGATTTTTCAAGAATATAGGTAAGTAATATCTATATAAGATAAGAAGTGAAACTGACCAAATGCTATTTAGAAGTCTATTTTGTAAAAATAAAGAGATCGTTAGAGGCGTTATTTTCTAATCTTTACATATGCTTTCACTTAAAAGATAAAAGAACGATAATTTTATTTCTTAAAGTGACATTAAAATGTATACAAGCTTTTCTAAAGGCCGTTTAGCTTAGTCCACTTAGGTTTATATAGCCATTAAATCATTAAAACCTTACTGAAATTTTTATCCCGAACATTCAGCGTGCTTATAAACAACGTCGACGATAATTTCGTAGATTACGTAAGATTTATGGCAAGTTACGGTAATAAAAAAGTTAGGTAAATCGCTTGTTTCAAAGGTCGTTTTTCGAACAACAGAATAATTACTGTGTTTCATCATGATAAACGTTTTATGAAGTAAACTGAAAGTTCATGTCAATTTTTATTTGTAACGAAAATCAAAATTTTGTATTGTATCATTACCTACTGACTAAAGAAAACGTCACTGTTTGCAATCGATTTTTTTAGTAGATAACTAAAATTAAAAACTCGATTTCGATATAATATCGATTTCTACCAAATATTACTAAAATATTCTCGAAAACAACAGCTTTCTAAAAAATAGGCGTGTTCAAATCCGTTAAACCCACGTTAAGCCCTATTTTTTATAAACCGGTCAAATGAGTGTCAGACCACGCGCAATAATGAATTCCGTAGTTGGGATGCATAATATTTATTTAATCAGCAGTAAAAATAAGTTAACTAATACATTTAAACTGAATAGTCAATGATACTGTGAAAGCAAAGTTATTTCTGTGGTCGGTATTAATTAAATTCGTTTTAGGATATACGATAAAACTATCTAATAATACCATGAAGTTAACTGCCATCATTTCATAGAAAAAGCCGTTTCAATTATCCGCGCTAGCGAAATCAATGGCACTCATTTCAATATAGGTCGGTATTTAACCACTCCTTCGATTCGCGACTTCCTGAGCTTTGTTCGGTAGCTCTTTTTTCCTAAAGGATGTTCAGTGAATTGCAAATCTGTTCGGTTCAGTCGGCTTCAGAGGAATGACTTGGCTTGGGTACTGTGTAAATATTTAATGCATATTTCATGGAGCTCAGCGCTTACTTTCTAAGAGATAGGATAAAAGTTAAACTTCTTGTAAGGGTAGTGAACTTGATCTTAAGAGTACTTTGAATCTGATTGCCTCATTTTCAAATGTATGAATATAAACATATCAATGAATTTCTAGTTACTCGAATTAATTACTTTAAAACTTTCTACTATTAGCTGTTGTTAAAACTACGTGTGGTAATCTGTGTTATCAGTACCATTGATATTTACATTTTCTGTAATTCAACGAATATTAAATGTTCATAATATTAAGGTCCTAAAAGACTTTCATTTTCTATGGTTTATATTGTACAGAAGATATTCAATAGATGCAATAAATTATAATAAGTGCAAATAGCACCATGAGCGTGAAACCGTCTCAGAAGTCTATTCGAAGTGCGCAATAACTGGGGCCCTCGCGCCTTTCGTTTCTTATCGTTGACCCGAACTGCCTCGAGGATTCGCGAGTCGCGACTACATGTAAGCTATAAGTACAACTTAAAAGTAAGCAGGTATATACGTAACTCACCAATACTCGTAATTTGTAAGAGGCTTGGTCGAGGCTTCAGGAGACCGCCGGGCTGGGAGCTTCGTTCGCCAACGAATCAGTTTTGCTATTCAAAGAGGTAATGCTGCCAGACTGCTGGGCATCCTAAGCAATGACAGCTTTCTAAGCGGCAACTTTGAGAAAGTCTATTATTTAAGGTAATGACTATTTTTAAGTTTATAAATATTAATGTTGGGATATGTATGTACATTTTTGTTACATATAAAAATAATACTGAAATATACTAATTCTGTCGCCCCACTTGCACTCAATAATGCAATTCTTAAACATTCGTTTCTATTATTGAGTTTCTTCTCGGTTTTTCACAGTATGCACGTTATCTTTTCGAACCAAAGGCAGATTTAAAGTTAAAAACCACTTAAATAAATTGATTAGGTTTGGCTTTGGAAAGAAAAATGCCTTAAAAATAGAACGGAAACTTTATAAGATACTGTCACATTTGTTCCTCTGTAATCATGTGTCATAGAAACTTGAAAGGCATATTATTATATCTTGTTAACCATTAAGGCACCTAACTGACGTCATTTAACGCTTTATTAAAATGTTCACGCACAATTAACTTGCACTGGATCTGGATTGTTTGACTCATATGGTCAAGTAAAGGAAAAATAAATTTAAAAATATTATTTTTTATAAATTGACTTTGAATGTCCAGACTTACTTGTAATTAAATGCTTCGATGAGCACTGGTTCAACCCACGTCCGCAATACGCACTTTGCAAAATTCTACCGTTGCTTATGGTTTCCAGGTCGACGCACACTTACAAAACATTACTGTGGTCACTTTTAAGCACTTCTTAACGTAATTATTCCATAAAATTGATATCTATTGTAAATAATGTTTTATGCTGGCCGGTTAGGTGGATAGGATATTAGCCAGACTTGATTTAAAGTCAATCTCAAAACATAGACAGTAGGGATACTACCGGTAAAAGTATACATGTAGTGACTAAATAGTGGATTCCCAATAACACTAAAATAAATAAAATAATCTTCGTCCGCGCGGACTATAGTTTATAAACACCGTCTTTACCTTCTTAGGGGTATTTGGTATTTTCAAAAACGAGCACATACATTATTTTTTATAGCTGCTGACCACGATTTCGGTCGGGTGGGCTTCAGTTTTTGGGTTTCCCCAGAATTTCTAACAGAAAAAAGTTCTTATGTATTTGTTAATATTTAATTTATAACAAAATAGAAAGTAAAAGGTAGCAGAAGTAAGTTACTATTTAATTTATTATCTAATTAATTTACAGTAATATTTCTCTGTACACGATATTAGACGTATAGCCGTCGGGGATCGAAGCATAAAGTTTCCTAGGATAGCTAACACGCGACAGAGCCACATAAAGCTGACCGTGCAAAAAACAGCAAATACATAGATCCACACCCGCAACTTTCAGCGTCTGACCTTGGGTGTTATTAATTGTCATTGCGTAACATAGGCTCGCTGAAAATTGGACTCGTTTAAAACTAAACAGAAAATTGTTTGGAATGAGAGGAATCCGGGATATAAAAACACTATCACCTGCTTCGCACCCTGTTAAAATCTCTGCATCTTATCACGTTTCGTTGAAAATCAGTCGCTTTGAATCTGGTACCATTATAAAGTTTTGGTGGGCTTAGATTTCTAAGTAGCGTTATAGGTACGCTGACTTTTAAATTTATCTTATGAGCTGGCAATCCAGGAACACTGAGGGATTCTAAAAATTCTACTGGATAGTTCGTAGATTCTTCTTCTTCCATAACTCTGTTAATGGAGATATACTCTACATTATCCCCCGAAACAAAACTCGAAATTGCAGCGTTTATCGCTGCCGCTTGGTCATTTCGTGGTATCAAAAAGCTCTTTCGCAAAGCCAGGAATTTTCGTAAGTTGCTATTTGCGTTGCGTTCCTATACACAGATGATATGAGGTCTCGGATCAATGAAACTGTGCAACACAGGTTTTCATGTAGAACAACTTTTCCTTGTTCCTGTGGATACACACCGTTACCAATTTTTAGTAGTAAATTAGAAAACTTCTGTGCATTTTCGTGGCCTCCGATTCGCGCTCGCATATTTATTGTCAAATGCATAGGGATAATGTAGTGCCACAGCTAGAACTCTTTAGACAAGCTCTAACTTCATCAGCTCTTAATCCACGTGGTATAATAGGCAGAGTCTGATGAAAGTCGCCACAAAAAAGTAATGTAATTCCACCCATGGGTCGGTCATTTAGCTTGATATCACGTAACGGTCTATTTATTGTATTGCTTCATTGTACTGTATCACCGCTTCAACCACTTCACGGTTTTCCATTGTGAATTCATCGCATGTAACAAGATTACAATCACGTAAAACCTTAGCGTTATCGCCATTTCTAGAAATATTACAAATAGGGCCCTCTGTGCGGTCTAAGTCGATCGGAATTTCAACATAGTATGAGCAGTTTTTTCTCTTGGCAACAAAGTGGCTGCTATGTCCGATGAAGCGACAGCAAGCGAAATTTTACTTTGGCTTCGTACCTTCGCCAAAATCACTTTGGTGAGAAAAGTCTTTCCCGTTCCACCGAAAGCATCTACAAACAGCATTTCTCCCAAAGTACTGTCTACGCTGCAACACACGCGATCGAATATGTATTAAACTTTGTTCTTCTATTAGTCTCGACACGTCAGTTTGTAAATTTTCAGCCAGTTCTTCTGGATCATAGTTTATTTCCATCGCGTAATTTCTGTTAATGCGTTCACCGTCAAATGATGGTTCGACCATGCCATATTGAGAAATAGGATTAGCCCCAATAGATGTAACTATTTCTTGAAGAGCCAGTAAACGACGATTCAAGTGACTTTCACGTAATCTCTCACTAATTGCGTTGTTATTAGTTAGTTGTGCGTGCCTGAAAAAGTCCTCAACTACTTTGTCCTGATATTTATGCCACAGCTATGTGGCATCTAAAACTGCACAGAGCACCAGCATGACTGCAAATAAATGGTGCCATCGATGAGGACTTTCACTAATATTTGCTTCGGACAAAGCATCATCCCAGTGTTGATCACCATCTAGTAAGTGACGTTCCCGGCAAGCCGCTTGGTAAGTAGGGTATACAATATTATCAACCTTTCGGAGCTCGGCAAAAGAAGTAGGCCCTCAAATAGTGTGCAGAAGTAAGCGCAGATAAAAGCACTCAGTTGTTCGGATGCACAGTATAAACTCTGCCAATATGAGCTCTTTAAAAATACCACTATCTACAGCTGTTCCACGTCTTCTGCGGCTAAAAATACCCTGTTGTTTATTATAGGTATAATATGATGGAACTTCGTTGTATAAGAGTGACTCAGTACTCAGCATCTGTACAAGTTGAAAGAATGCGAGCAAAATGGTCCGTCTTGGATTTACTAAACGCTCCGTCACATTATCAGGGTTAAAGTACACCCTTTGTCAACCTTCAAGATTCAAGATAATCGACGTCAAGATGGATAACGGGTGGATGTCTTTCATTAATCGGAAACTTAAAATACGCGAAACTGCCTCAGAAGAGCTAATATATCGGCCAGACTGAAGCCCGGTAACTTCGTCGTTATTATTATTTGTGAACCCCACTGTTGCTTGGTCACTGCCCTTGTTCACATATTTACATATATGTTTTATGGATTCACCACTATTATATACTTCGACGTTGATATGAGCTTGAAATGTTCTAAATGTTCTGTGAATAAGGTAACATTCATCTATTATCCAAATCTATTTCTCGCGCGTCCAGCGTCTGCTGAAACCAATTTAATATGATTGATCATATAGATCTGAGGTCAACTTACATTGGAAGTGTCAAATTCTCCGAAATTGTCCATTTCTTAACTATAAACTTTCAATCATTGTTATTTTACAAACCATAGTATATAGTTAACTAAAGTTTCAGTCAATTCAACTGAACGGTTATTTTATAGTATTTTTATCGAACAAATGTTCGACGTTATTCTTTAGATGTATATAACTTTTTTATTTATAATCTCATTGAAATAAAACAAACACTATATTTTAAGTGAAGCTTACCACAATACATTAGTGAAAACGATACCCAAATCCGTTAAGCCGTTTCTAAGATTAGCGCGCACGAATAAACAGACAAAAATTTTAACAATCATTGTTTTTGGTTCTATTGCGTTGATAAAGGCCCCCAATAATAATTTTTCTCATATCTTCCATGTACAAACAGCGATCAGTTACATTTGTATTATTTGTATAGATGTTTTAAAATAGATTTACGAAAAAACACTCCTCTTTGTCTATTAATAATTCTATTGGAAATAATGGACGGCGAATATGATTGGTAAATGCTTTATTTTAGCCTCGAACGAGATCAGGCAGTGCATTTTCAATAGACTGCAGTCGCGGCATGCATATAAATTTAAGAGCAATGAATTAAATTTTTCACATAGTCACGTTCAAATTGACGTGGAACAGGAGAGTGTTAGCCGGGTCGCCTGTTTTGCATACCTTTATGGAATACTCAAATCATTTATTTACAAATGCATCTATTTTTTATAAACGGTTTTTTACTCTCATCTCTCCTATTAAAATAAATAAAGAATCTCTATGGTACAATGACGGACAAACTAAAATATACTTAAACAAAATAGAAGTCAGAAATTGATTTCTAGGTCGGGTCGACATGGAAAATTATTTTGAAACCAAAAATTTATTGAAATTAAAGCTATGACTGTTATTTTTTTTAGATGTATTCTTTATTTAGTGGTTGTCTTACAGCTTTTAAGTTCTTAGCAACCCTCAGGTCTAGAGAAGTCTAAAATTGACGTAATGTTGATCACATAACACCTCGGACCTAGAACCAAAATAGACGGAGAATATACTCTACGAGCGTGTCCATTTTTTGTTGACCGAGTTTCTAAACTTTTAATATAATGTGCGTGACTAGGGAAAGTGTTTACAACAATACAAATCTGAACATTACATATTTTTATTTTTATGAATATAAGTAGCCAAAACACACTATACGAATGTTTTGCAAATAATTATTTCAGTAATTTACGCGAAGTCGGTCATGAGCTGACTCGAATTACGCTGACAGTGCGAGGTGCCATACATACTATAATTAACCGTTTTACTTGTGGTTACGCTCAATGAGATAGAAAGAGATAGGAAAACTTGTTTTTTTTTTGTAATCCTATGATATATAATATATAAACATATATATTATATTTGTCATATTCTGTGTGATAATCTTATCCTGTTTTTTAAGTCGAGTTCCATATATTTTTGTCAGATCTTTAATATTTAGTAGTACCCAGTAAAAATGTCATAGATTTATGTAGCAAACCTATTTGGAAAACTAAGGCGCTACATTATTTATTAAACGATTTGAGCTGCTTAACTATGTGTAAATACATTTGAAATGTTTTTATAGTTTCATCTTTAGTAATTATATCAGGAATACCGTAAGGTTCAATATTGTATATGGATGAATCTATTTTATGTTAAAGTTTAGTGATTCCGAACTTTGGACAGTGTTTGATGAACTGAACAAAAGACTATGATGTTTCATTGTCACAAGGACAGAAATCACTCTTCGTAATGTTGAATCTAAATAAATATTGCTTATGGTAACCGTGATTAGTTAGAAACTGAATGATATAAAAACAAGGTTTACCTTTTTTCAGCTACTCATTGAGAATACTTATGTCTGGTAATATAGTTTTGGTGTAGGTGCAGTTATTGAGATTAGAATATAATTATTTTCTTGCTTGTTCGGATATAAGTCTATTTTTATATTTTATGTAGCTTACGTATATTTCAGAGAAGAAAGGTTGGGCGTGAAGACGGACAGCAGTCTTGGCAGCCTGATCAGCGATCTCGTTACCTGGTATTCCGATGTGGGCTCTGACCCGGGTAAATCCGATGTCCAGGCCTACATTTTTGGACAATAGTAAAAACTTATGTATGTTGACTGTCAAGCAATTGTCACTATTAGGATTGGCCAGTTCCGTGAGAGCTGCCTTGCAGTCCGAAAATATCTTAATTCTAAGGGCGCTAAAGTTGACCCATGAGCATAAAATTGCAATATGATCAGCCTGGAAAACCGAACTACAATCATGCAGTTTGAATTTCTTAACCCGCTCTTTTCCGGTGGAATCGATTATGACATACGCGGCGCCAACTTTGCCGTCGTGCCTACTGCCGTCGATATAAATTTGACATATATTGCTTAATTCTAAGGCATTCAATTCATCTATGGTGGGGATGTCATTAAATGTTATTTCAGATGTTAAAGAAGGGTGTAGCAGAGAAGACTCTATCTGTAAGTCTAAATGTGTAACAACTATTGACCGATAATGAATATCAATTTGACATTTCGTATTTGTTGATGAACGAAAATCAGACACATTATTTACAAGGAGAACATCGAAATAAATGATCTAATAAGTCAATTTCGATTCAGTGGAATTCACGCAATTGGAAATAACATTAAAAAAGTGGATTAACCGTACTCTACACAAAAATACCAATTTCAGAAAATTATAAACTAATAACCCTTTTTACATCTACGAATCAAAACCAAGACACAGAACTTATATGATTAATATGAACCACTTTTTGGGAAACTCACATGGAGATTCCATTATGACTCTATTTAAAACATAGATACATACATAAATATCTTCACGCTGTATCCCCAACGAGGTAATCAGAGAGGACATAGCGCCAAGCGTCGCCGTCCTTATATACTTCTTTCGCTTCCTCGAATCTCATCATTCTCCTCGCACAATTTCGCCTAGGTAAGCGAGTGATTTTGACATTTCTGTCGCCTAATACTCTGGCTATTTGATCTTCATAAGTCACCCTTGATCTACCTTAGCTTCTTTTACCAATCACTTTTGCTATGTAGATTTTCTTCGTCAATCTTTCATCACTCATTCTTTCTATGTGTCGAAACCATTTAATCATTCCTTTCTTCATTTTTACAATAACGCTGTCGTAAACCCTGGCATACCACGTATCTTTTCATTGCTTATCCTGTCCGCAAAGGTGACACCGCACAATTTCTAAGAGATCGCATTTCTACTGCATTTATTATACTTTCACTCGATTTCAGGTACCTATATGTATATACGGTATAGTGAGGCCTGGGCCTCACTACCGTACAATAAAGTTGGAATCAACACCGCATTGTTGATGGTCATTTCAGCTGTGGTAGATATATTCATACTGCTTACTAATGCGGACGAAGCACTGTTCTCCTTATTGCCAACTGCTACCCATCTCTCCACATCCAACTCACATCTTCCATCCCTCGAAAACGCACACCCTAGATACACAATATTATTCACTTGTTCTAGACACTTTCCATATACCTAAATCTCACATTTCATCTGTCCCGCGTGTCTTTTAAATACCAGAACCTTAGTTTTGTTCACAATCACATTCAATCCCTTCACTTCATCCATGTGACTAGTGTCTGCATCTCTGCTTCTGATGGAGCTATACGCACAGCATCGTCAGCGTACAATAGGCAGTTTACCACTATTATCACATATCTTACCACATATACTACCTTTCAATGCCTGGAGCCAAATATAGTAATAGCTTAAATACAGTATTAGCTACTAAAATATTCGTCTCCATGTACACTCTTAACACAATCCTGCCAGCATCATTGACTCTCTTATCTCCATATTTGCCTAGGACCCATCAATTCATGTTCTTTCTACACACAACGATTCTCTCATTCTTTTCAACCGTCGCTAGAACTTCCCTAACATTCTCCCAAAACTGATCTAGTTCACCCAAACCGAGAAAGGACACTGGGGCATACACCGCCAAAATAAAAATTCTCATCAACCTTATCTTGAGCCGCACCCAGAGCAGTCTTTCTTTTAAAGCAATGAAAGAATTTTCTCTAGCTACGGAAATGAATACATATTATCTCTAATTACTTAATCATAACCCAGAATATTTCGTACATTTGTTCTTCAATAATAATTAATAAAGTCATTAAAAGCTTGAAAATAACTTTTTTTGAATGAAGAGTATTTGTATACGTCACATTTTAAATCACCGGGTTCTTTAAACATGTAATGCGTACTTTTAATCAAAACGAAAAAATAGCAGTTTAAAAATAATCGCTTGGCCCGTTACTGTGTAAAAAGTTAACGAGTGCTATTTAAAACGGGGTGAGTTCGCTCGTTCTGGGGAAAAATTGTTTCGCTTTGAAAAATTTGCGCAAATGACGTAAAACTCATATGTGAGCGGACGAGAGTCAGATGCAATGAATAAATACCTCAGACCCTCCGACCCTGGCTTTATTAAGTCGCGTCTTTCTGCAATGCTCAAAAATTTTGCACACTTTAATTTCCTATATATTAAACACCGACTTTTTGTGAACAGAATTGAAAACTTATGCTACGATAAACAAATAAATCCGTAGCTTTTTCTACGAATTCCCTGAAATCGGTGTGAGTTACGGCTAAACATAACACTAAATCTAAATTTGGACAGAAGTGTGGGGAATAAATCTATGAGATGTTATGCGTGACTCGCGTGCGTGGAGCCTTTATATACAATTTATTACAAGGGAAAGAAAACCAACGGTTCACTGGGCACAGACCGAAAAGCAAATCTATTTAGAATATGAGTAAAGAAATGAACTTTCCACAATTTATTATTATTGTATGTTTCAGAATTAGAAGCTTCAATTACTTTTTGATAATCAGAAACATCCTTATATTACGTATACACATAATGCGAAGAAGCATTAGTACAATTATTATTACAATCAATCTTGATCTGTTTAGTACAAGAAGCTTTTGCAAGCAATCTAGTCTAAAAGCAGAATGGCCGAATTCACTAACGACTTGGCTGGAACGGAAGACGTTTCCTCAGATAATATTATGACGCGGTAACATGCCAAAACCTTAACAATGTCTCGGAGAAAATGCATAGAAGTTTTGTATGCAAATTCACTTATGTCGTACATTATCTCCGTAACAATGTACATGTTTGAATATTGTGAAATATATGTTTATTTTTAATTTATCGCAGTAACAAGAATAATTTAAACCGGCATGATTTATGTTCTTGGCAAGTTCTAAATTAATACCACAGATTAATAAGTTAGCTACTGTTAAAACATTAAACCTACATCACTCAATTTCTATATTTTCTTTTCTCTCTCGGACTAACATAGAAATAAATATTTTTTCCCTGGTTTTTAAGTATATATTTATACTTAAAAACTTAAAAATATGATCTATATGTATAAACATCACATCATGCTAATATAATCTGAAATATTTTGTAAATTGAAGCTTGAACAGATATGAAATTAATGTACGCAAAGAAATTTACAACTTTTCAGTCATTTAAAGAAAGCGTTTTTCCTTTCTTTGACTCCCGTTCTTTATTCGTTGTAAATGTTAAAGAAAAAGTGCCACCAAGTAACGAACATCAGGTGTGAAAAAGGAAACAATCGCGCTTCATTAGGACAAACAGCGAAGTTTACTCGTGTTCCTGTTGCGAAAAGAACAAATTCAGATACACAGAACATTTCATTTCGTCCTATGCGTTTACATGTAGAAATATATTTTATGTAGGACTGGTTTTATATTTTAGGGATCTGTACCAGAAAACAGAAAACATAACTTACACATATATATTTTGATAGGTCCTACTATATATATATATACCATGTTACTATATATATATACTATGTACATATATATATATATATATGAACATATATATATGTTCAGTAGTTTCGGATAAGGGTTCAGAGAGGAATGACTGAATCGAATTTGAATACCCATATTTGTCTCATTTAAGCCGTTACACGAATACCCTAAATGTCTACTGGTGCGAAGTATACGGGTCAACAAAATGTACTAGTCAAATTCAGATATATATCAAATTCATTACAATTATTTCAGATAGTATAATTCAGATATAGTCAAATATATATCATCATATATATCCGCATGGACCAAATACAAGGTCCTGCCATCCACATATCATCATATATATATATGATAGGACCTTGTATTTGGTCCATGCGGATCGCTACCACCGTGTGCTCTAGTATAGAAGGTAAAAAAACAGTGAATTTTCTGGCACAAGAGGTACAACATCTTGTCCTCAAGGTTGCTTTTGCAATTTGATGTGCTTTCTTAAATGTCCATGGGCCTCAGTCCACTTTTTTTTTATAAAAAGAGGGGGAAAACAAGCAGACAAGTCACCTAGTGGAAAATGATCACCGCCGCCAATAGACACCTGAAACTTCGTGCGTCGCCGGCCATTAAGGAAAAGAGGGGGAGGGAAGAGATCTCACTCATCGAACGAAACACAACAGCAATATATGAGAGGGTGGTATTTCACCGGGTGATCCGACCCAATTTGTGCTGCAATGCAGCATGGCTCTACCACACTTGCCACCACTTTCCATCAGGTGGACTGTTACTCATTCGTCTACCTCGTGATACAAAAAAATCTCCCGTTATCAATAATTTATCAAGCTATTTTCTTGAAAGCTATACGCGACGTAGAAATTTGACTAGTACATTTTGTTGACCCGTGTATTTCGCACCAGTAGACATTTAGGGTATTCGTGTAACGGCTGAAATGAGACAAATATGGGTATTCAAATTCGATTCAGTCATTCCTCTCCGAACCCCTATCCGAAACTACTGAACATAAAAAAATACTGTCAATGTAACTCTGTAACAATGTAATTACTTTTCAAGCTTACAAGAAACTTATAACAAAACTGCTAAGATCTCTAAAAAATAATCTTACTAAATTAAAATATTAATTTTGGTATATATAACGATATGGAACGGCATTCGTGTCGAATCCTCCTCATTTGACCAGCTGACTGAGTTTCTTGGCAGTTATTCTGAGTGCAAATCCTTACCAAAGTAACTAAATATTCCTGAATTTTTTTTCATTACTTCCCTAATCTATAAAACGTCAAATCAAAAAACTACCAATAAATCAGCAGTGAATAATACCTACAAAGTCATTGCCTTTCAGAATCGCATCATTCATGATACCCACTTACAACTAAGAAAGTATGTATACTAAAGTTAGTGAACGTTTCGACATCGGTCGTGTGATGTATCACTCCCACGGGTGGCGCTCCTATGTCCTATTTACTGACCGGAAAAACTACAGGTGAATTATGGTAATGTTATTTATTTTTCATATGATGAACCGGGAATGTAAAACATTAATGAAATGTTTTTTATTATTAAATAAATTCTCAAGGCGAATACATTAAATTAGAAAAGCGGAATTGAGTGAAATTTAATAAGCATTATGTATAGTCTAACAATTGTCTCTCACAAACTATCATAAAGTATTAAATACTGATAATTCATAAACGAAATTATGATCTTTCTATGGCTTATAGTAACCGATTGAAAGTATTATAGTGTTTCGTTTGCTACCTTACACCAAATTTGTTACTTTAAACTGAAGTCAGTGTGACTTCGGTTCAAAGCAACAACAAATTCGGTGTATGAGAAAACAAGTTATTATCGTAAACATAATTTATATTTCTAGTTGTTTAATTATATTGGTTTTTTATATTTTGCAGTGAATATACGTACGTAATATTTTATTAATACTAATACAATAATACGTAATACTGTATCACGTTAAAATCAGTCTTATATAATACTTTCTGGGATAGATGGCTGTATCACCCCTACTAATGGAAAAGCACGTAATGATATTTACCCGTGAAACAGCAGAGACTCGAGTATTTCGTTTAGTGATCTATATTGAACTCTAATTAGCAGTTTTCCAGTAAAGTTCAAACAAACAAACAGAAAAAATCTAATAATTTCTGTTTTGAATTTCAAAGTCTTAGAACCATATCCCAGTCTTTTTTTCATAATTATCTCCAATGCACAGACATGATTTTTTTACTATTTTATAACAATATACATATTCGCAAAATTATATGTTTTAATTTATTAATTATTTATTTAAAAAAAATAATTAACATTAAATATATTAATCTTAACTAATCAACACTATGGAAAGCCCTACTGGAATCGGAAAGAGATTAGTTTCAATTATTTTAACTCTCAGTCAATCAGTTGTGACTATAATAAATAACATTTCTCATAACATAAACGATTTTTGAAAATTAACATTGTAAGTCATAAGCCGCCATCTTAAAACAATTTCATCGAAATACCTAGCCATTTATCTGGAATATAAATGAAAGTCACGGCCGTAAGAAAAGTAAATGCTGTAACATTGTCACGGAATGGAGATTTCCTTATACTAAATTAATTGTAAAGACAAAGTAGACATCGGGGAACAAACGAAATGGACTCTTAACGGGAAGAAATTAAACCTGCAATTCTCATACAAATTAAGTTGACCTGAAATATTTGGACCCTTTTATTCTGGGTGTAGTTACGTCGTGAATGCTAATAATGTGAGGGAAAGGGCTGGTCGCTTGTTTAAATTTATCGAATAATTAAAGTTAATTCTCGCGTCTAAATTATGCAATGCCATAATTTTGTTTATGGTTATAAACATTTCTGAAGCATTGGACAATCGATTCTATATTCCTCAGGTAAAGTAATAGGTGTAATTTACATACACTGTATATTGTTACATGATTATTATTAAATCTATATTTTATCATAATATTGCATGCTATAATTGAATGTTATTTTCATTGTTTCAATTACCCTTAATAGACTACGAGATAGCTACGGCTAGAATTAAATAGATGGTGATACAAGTTCGGATTAACTATTGTCAGACACTCTCTGCGGTGGACCACTTCCGACACACTCTACTGAAACATCATAGAAACATTAACAGACACCTTTGACTCTCCAAAAAAAATTGCTCACATTTTTGGCTCGAATATTCTGACAGTAGAGTAGCCGTTGTACTTAACAATAAACATGATAAAAATATATACCTACCTACTAGCACCTAATTTCATATATTGGATATCAAAATAGCCGTACTCACTTTGTGTTCGGATCTTCTATACCCTATCTAGTAGGATATTAGAGCCATCAAAGATATCTGCATATTTACGTAATATTGTAGAATAACCATCTGAACAACATAATATAATATTCATATTCATTTTTTTTGTTTCAATAATGTCTGGTAATGTTAGCAAGAGGAGAGTAAGAGGACTGTATTGACCAAGCTTTTAACGTAACTAATTTTTATTGTCATTTTCGAACAACAAAAAAGAAATGTAAAAAATCTTATAAAAAATGGTCTTACAAATCTAGTCGGAAAAGAGTTTGTAACAGGTATAAGGAACTCTCTACGAGCTTGTACTTCCATCAGTTTGAGCATATTTAAAAAAAATATTATAACATGAAGTGTTAACCCTTTACATTTGAGCACTTTTACTCTCTGGTCCCCCAAAGCCACCAATACTCAAATTTCGTAATTCCCAAACGTTCTTACCTATTATAGTATGTCGCACAAAAAGTCTCGAACTTTATACTATGATGTAGTACTAACCGTGGCTAGCTCTCACTCCGTAGGAAGAAGAATTGATAGTTTATTTTTGGAAAAACTATGCTTTTTATATTTCTTAACTAAACTTAACTTGAGGATATATTATTGTATAGACTAGGGTGTCAATTTACGGAACTCCATTTCATATGACGAATTCCTATAGTTTTTAGCTATCTTCCGCTCAAAACTTCAAAAACCACTAATCGACACGTCGAGTTTCTCTTTTTAACGAAGTATCCTCAGGATGTTACAGAGATAATACTCGGTCAGCTAACCGGCACCGAATGAACGAATAAGTCGGCGGCATGGCTTTATTGTTTATTGTTTTTATTGTTGTTGAAGATTTATTGTTTCTATAAGTCGTCCATAATAATTATCCTATTCGATAAAAATATAAAAGTTAAAGTAATTGTGAAAACGATCGCTCATGCATCGAGTAGAGCAAAGACCACGTTTAGTCTTCAGTTGAAAGGAGAACGTTGTATGTCGCACCACAAACTGTTTGAACGGTTGTTCAAAACTTTTAGTCAGTGCTCAAACTGAAACCTTTCTTCTTCTGTTTTAAGAGACGGTGTTTTTAACGTTGAATAAATGTATTTATTACTTAGAAAAGCCTTTGAAATGTTACATTATTTCGCTTAAATTATTTTTTTAGACCTTGATCTCCATTCAGTTTTAGGTAATGAAATGTATAATTTTCATACCCAAGCGACACGAGAAAGTTTCCACTGCGTTTATTTAATTTTTCATTGTGCTCACTATAGTTCTTTAATTTCATTACTATAGGAGTTATACACACATCAAAAAAGTCTAAGCAACATGTACGATTTTGAACTTTTGAACGATTTTTACTATATTTATATTTCTTTTATAAATAATAACTGTCTGACGCATTAGTGACTAAAGCAACAAAGTCCTTCATTCAATTGTTCATTTCATCACAGTAATTAACAATATGTGTGCTGTAACATATGTAGTATAAAATAAAGTTAAAACGAAATTAAACTTTTCATGTTTTACAAAATTAAATAACGACATTTTTTTAATTATTTGGTAATTCAATACAAAGTGTGACCGCCTCTGTTGTTTAAAACTTGTCGGCAGCGATTTTTCATTTAATTTATAAGATTATTTATCTGATCCTGCGGCAATCGGTCCCAATGGAATGTTAACAAGTCTTACAGTTGTTGAGTTGTCGACACTCCGTCCAGGTTCTCTAGAACACGTCTCTGGAGGATGTCCCATGCGTGCTCGATGGGATTGAGATCTGGCAATTGTGCAGGCCACGGCAATACCCGGATGTTTTCCATTGCCAAGTACTCTCTGGTCCACCGAGCTGTGTGTGAACGCGCATTGTCATGCATCAGCGTGAAATCTGAGCCAAGACTTTGTGCAAATGGGTGAACATAAGGCCCGAGGGCATCTTCAACGTAACTTTCAGCGTTCATATTGCCATCTATATAAACGAGCTACTTTCGTCTATTTTTCATAATGCCCGCCCATACCATCACTGTGGAGCCACTGTAAGGGGACGAATATTTTCTAAATTAGCAATAAACGGAATACAATAAGAACACATTTTTCTAAATAATGAGAATAGATATATTCTAAATCAGCGATAGAATAGTATATAATAGTAGCCTATCATATTAGGGAATAACGACCAAGGTAGAAATTATACCATTCCCACCCGGATGCCACGAAAAGGGAATGGATAAAATAAATTTTGAAACTATCGGAAATTTTTAAAATAAAATTCTTTTTGAAAAGGGATATATATAATTTAATTTAAAAAGAAAAACAATATTAATTTTAAAATGAAAAAAACAACAGAAAAGTATAAAAGTGGGTGTGATGGTGTGGTGTGGAGTTTATAAAATTAAATATAAATACCTTTTATATTCACCTTTTAAATTATAATTTACATATGATAAAAAAACACTAACTATTGGCTTATATTAGATATTATTGTTCCACATTTCACTCTCATTCTCGAACTGTGTCTTCAAATTTTAAACCACCTTTTCATAATTCATTAATCTTCTACATAAATCTCGACACTCTTATTAGATGTCTCGGCGAGGTGACAAAATAATCATATATACTGTTTTAATAGTAATTATTTACCATTTTCGGTTATAGAATTTTTGCCTTGATTATTTTCTTCAAATCGTATAATTTTTTCCAACTTTTACTGAACTCGTTATATCATCTTTGTTTTTATAATCAAATAGAATATCATTTAGAGGAAAAAAAGTCATGTCCTCACTCCATCACATCCTTCCTTCTAATCCACGTTTTTGTTTTCTTTCTATTCTTCAAAATTTAATTCTATTCTTCCAAAAAACATATTTAATTTTTTAACTTGCCAGTTCTACAACTAATTTCTCTGACAACCTCTAAGCTTATAAAAAAGGTAAAATAGGAAAAAAAATGTTACAAAATGCATGTTCCTAATTATCGACTAGTAATAATAAACGACGCCCATACTTATTATGCACTTATTTACTTTCAGAGGAAACAAAGAACCTCCCTTATTTTCAAATTGACTAAAAAAACACAGTATTAACGTATCACAACATGTTTTTCCATTTATAATTACATTTAAAATATAGTGATACAGGTAATAGGTAAATTATGTGAATAGAAATTAACAGTTACTGGTTTTTCAGTAATTTAGATGTTTTTGCAAATAACCTTGTGAAGCATCTTAATTCGTTACGTATCTATACGTATTCACTAATACATACTTAAGTACAAAATGTTCGCAATATAATATATAGCATACGTACATAAATACATGTATTGGTAGCTCAAAGCTTAAGTTCTTTAGATAAATAGGAAAGTCGTTGCATCCACTCCGTACGAGCTTGCAATCACCAAAACGTATAAATGTAACAAAGACATAAAGATACTAAATGGTTAAATAACTTTTTTACGTCATTTTTACACTAGCTACTGTTTACTGAATCAAATATAATATATCTCACATAATAACACTAATTGTGAAACCAAATTGAGCTCTAGGCTTGCACAATAGAAACCATACAACGAACAGCTCCCAATGATACCCAAAGCCCAAACCAATTTTGAGAAGTTCTTTTCCTAAATTGATCGGGAATCGAACCTAAGACCAGCGCTTGGACCGCAGCGTGTCAACGCATCACTCAAAACGCTAAAGGCCAAATTTAAAAAAGTATGTTAAAATAATATTAAAATGTAAATTACGGTCTTTGATCTAATATCTAATGTATCTAAAAAAAACAAACCAATCTTCAAATCTATAAATCTATTATTAAATACGTATATTTAATAAATTCAAAAACGTAACGTTTATTAAATATACATTAACTAATTTTCCTTGTAATTCCTACGTTATTCAGACAGATTTTCAGTCAACTGAGCCATAGGGTATTACTTCAGGACCCCCAAAGAGGGGGGCATTTTCGCACTTGGTGAAAGTAGGTAGGAGAAAGTAGTAGGATAAGAGGACCTCTGGCTGGATTGTCCGCCCAAATATCGGTTGTTTAATATACAGACAGATCCGTAGTAACGACTGGGACAATGTCCAAGATCGTCCAAACATATTAAGTCTAAAAGCTCCTACATTACTTAAATTTCCGATAAAAAAAAATTATTAAGCGAGAGTGAGCAACTAGCTATGGTGCTGTTCTATTTTATTTCAATTGAAATACAAGTATTACATTTATTACTCAGAAGATCAATATACACATACGAGTATACTTTGCTAAAGTCCTCATTTAATAAAGTGTTTATATCGGTAACGCTTCATGTTATGGTTTTTATTAAAAAAATAATTTATAATAAATATGATTCGCTCTAAAATTAGAATTTTTATGTCAAAAATTATTATGAGTATCGGATATAAAGTCGATCCAGTGAATGTATTCTCACTTCTAAAATTCATATATCCATGATTTAGGAAGCAGTAAATGCTCAGAGGCGACAGCAAATGTTCTGACCACTCGCTGTTAATCTATGTTTGCACAAATTAGGATAGAATTCGACGTCTGCAATCGCGTAGTATCCTAGAGACAAACTTAATAATATCGATAGTTTTAATTTTCAAAATCTTCGAAATAGTGAACATATTCTCACTTCCAAAATTCATATATCCATGATACAGTAAATAGTAAATTCGGAAGCTACAGCGAGTATGCCGGTAACCACAACAGGCCACTCGCTCCTAATCAATGTTTGCACATGATGATAGATTTAGATGTCTGCAGTTGCGTAATATTCTAGAGACAAACTTAATACTACTTTTTCCTCTTCAAATTTATCTTCAAAATACCCGACACGACCAAATTTCGTATTATAACCTTATTGCAATTTTTATTTATCACAACCTACTACCGGTAAGTTTTAAATATTGTAGTAAAACATAACATAACACAACATATCTTCACGCTGTATCCTCAATGGGGTAGTCAGAGAGGACGGAGCGCCAGGAGTCGCGGTCCTTACACACATCTTTCGCTTCCTCAAATCTCATCATTCTCCTCACACATTTTCGCCTAGGTATGCGAGTGCTTTTGACATTTCCGTCTGTTAACACTCTGGCTATTTGATCTTCATAAGTCAGCCTTGGTCTTCCTTGTAATATTGTAGTAATAATTTGTAAATAAACATTTACACGTTTTAAATTTTTGACGTACGAACTAACGAAGAAAGAATCATGTTCGTTTTATCAAACGTTAATTTAACTAATTCGTTGAATGACATAGCTCTAATAGTTACTACCAAATGTAATATGATTTCGTTATACTTAAATGCTAACTCCACCCCGAATAGGAAATAGCGTAACGTATGTATGTAGCGTGACGTATGAGGTTTTAATGAATAAACCCAATAGAAGAGGAGTCTCACATATCCTACCCGCTGGCGGGCCAAAGATACGTACTAATACGCACGCTAATACACACTCGACATGGCAGGCACACAACGGCAATTTTTTGGGTGAATATGGGTAATTATTTTAGCGCCAGTCGGGGTCGCACGCGACGCAACCATGCGATCATTTCCGTTTGCCTTTAATTCGTTCTTCACATCGCGTGCAACGTCGCAAATACATAAATGTCTAAATCGCATAAACGCACGTATTATAATGTCCTTAGATCCTAAATAATTGTAGTTATTCGAATCCAGAGTTATCACTCTTTAACATTACTACAGAAAATTTTTAACGAACATAAAAAACTTATCCGTGTTCATTGTTTTTTATTATTATGTACTAAATGTATAACTAAACGAGATCATTTCACACCCAACGAAAAACCCTCCGTATTCGACCAATAGTAGACAATTCCGTTAGCCATAAGGCGTAAGTCGGCCTTCTTTTCTACATATTTTTGGCTTAAAGTATTTCCTTGCATTAAAAAAGGTAAGGCAACCGCTGTTTGACACAACAGACACATTTAAATCCCCCGGGTTGACGACACATTTGCAATCTAAAGTGTTTTTACAGCGTCGATATTATAAATGCCCATGATTCTTAGAGTCCATTTATCATCAGGTGGTCTGTTTGCTCATTTGTGCTACATGAGGTACCTACTTATAAAAAAAAGTTGTCCATTCAAATATTGTTAAAAAAATTTCTGTAATTTACTATTCCATCTTGTCTTAAAGAAAGCTATTTTAACATGAAGGCGATTTAAAGTTATCTTTATCATTCATCATTTTTACTATTTCTTAATAACGGTAAATAAGTTTTTGTTTTTTATGTAATATAAGTAAGCTCTTAAATATTACAATGACACATTTGGCAAAAAGTCAGTAAATAACAAGAAAGCGCCTTAACTGGAAACAACTGAATAAAGAAACAATGTTAATAATTACATTTGTTCAAGTTATTTAAAGCGCACGAACAATGTTTTTTCGTAATTAACCGCAGTACGTAAATTAATTTAGAAAACGAGCTTAATGTGTGCAAGTTCACTCTTCGCTAGGTCTAATTTGCTCGGCTTTAGAGCAAAGACATGTTTCCATATAGAGAGCAAAGATTCCCGGGGAGTTATTTAACTAATTTTACATGCGGGGCAAGTTTTAACCCTACTGCCATCTGTTTGCGTTACCACAGTCGCGAACATCTTTACACAGCAAATTTCCACGACGTTCGCAAGACAAACTGGTACGTACGCCCTAAGGAATTAGCTCCGCAAATCCATGTTCTTGTTTAAAAACGAATGCTAAATTCGTCTAGGAATTATTTGGCGACAGACAGTGTGCTGAAAATTGGAAAAATGTGAATAATCATTGTAAATCTGAACTTAAACACTTACCGTCTTACTACAAAACATTTTAAACATTGATCTAACACGTGTTTAGGTAAACAGTTTTAGAGATAGACATAGTTTAAAAACGTAAAAAATGACGTTAGCAAAGGCTAGTGTCAATATATTACAGCGTTTCAGTGCTTTTAGTCACACATTAAACTAGCTCCAGCTTGTGTTTACATATAAACATAGTCTACGCCGTGTCTATCTTTTTTGTAGTTGTTATGGCGTGAAAATATGTGTCTACGTACATACGTAAAGTATGTCTTATACAAGACACTTAACATCACTGAGTTAAAATATTGTTGCGTACGCTCATACGTATTGGATGGGTAATCTAACGCAATAGCGTCTCCACTCTCCATGCTTTAAAAAGACAAGTTTAGTTATAGTCCCATTGTTATGTGGCGGTTGTCGTTATGTCAAGTCTGTGAGGTCCTCCCTACATAACTTAGTCTCAACCCCAATGAACTGGTTACCTGTGACCAGAGTTGTCTTGCGTTACCATTAAAAAGATAAGTAAGACCTCATAACTCTGGCCTACCTCATAACTATTTCCACCAGTCTTAGCTCTTTTTCTCCTCGTTTGTGAGAAGAAACCTGACCCAGCAGTGGGATCTACATTAGACTGTTACCACTATTAAAAATAATCTGTTTTTACTCGAGTGCTCAAGAAGGAGGGTAATGCTTTTTGGGTGCATAATATGTATGTCTGTTTCTATGTGACCTCCTGCAGGCTAAACGGTTTTATAGATTTTGAAGTGCAAGGTATCGTCGTATTGATTTGCCATAGGCTTTATTTTAACCCGTGACCTTCATTCTGAAAACTAAAAATTTTATAAAAAAGTTAATTAAAGAAATCAAAATACTCGACTGTAAAACTGTAAAAGAAACTAAAAACATAATATAATGGTGTTAATATAATATAATGGTGTTAACAAGACGGGTTCACAATAAAAATTTTAAATTTCATACTTACTACTTATTTTTAAACCTCAAAGAGTATTTAGAAGAAAAATTTACGTAGGCTTTCAAAAATTCATGCTATTAAATCTTAATGAGGCTACGAATATTTTTAGTTACTATGTGAATTGACTACATTGAGCTACATACTTAGATAGCCGGTGTAGTCTCCAACTGTATGTTGAGATTTAATAGCATTAATCTTTGAAAGCCTACGTAGATTTTTCTACCAGGCGCTCCTTAAGGTGTAAAAATGAGTAATAACTTTTATTATAAACCCGTCTTATTAACATCATTTTTAACATTTTTTAGTTCCTTTTACAGTTTTTATAGTCGGGTTTTTCATGTCATATATTATTGTACTTCTTGCAAAAAAATGTATTCGTTAAAAGTTTTTTCGTACATTAAAAACCTAATATTTTTAGTAGCATTTGAACGAACGTTGGGTGTACTTATTGCTATAAATAATCCTAGTCTAATAAAAGCCGAAATAGAAGAGAACTTCACAAAGAATAGTAGCAACAAGGAGCGTATTATTCAGTGTCACCGGCGGGACGTGTCTTGTAATATATGTTTTAATAAAAGGGTTTCAATTCGCGCCCGTACATAGATCACGCGAGGAAACCCGAAGTATCAATAATATCGAAAAAGATCTTCAATTTATTATTCATTGGAGTCGTTGGGTGGGACGGGCTGCTCTATAAATCCGGGGATCGCCACTAAATCATCGTTTGCAGGCGGCAGAGGGACGTGAGCTAGTGTAATTTTTATCTCTTTTTGCAATTGGAAACAAGTGGAAATATTGCAATTGTACATCTATCCTACCTAATTATTCCTTTTTGCCAACCAACTACTGAGCAATTTTGCTGTTAACTATATTTCAACACAATACGGATTCTCAAATGAGAACATAGTGTGTCGTCACAGAACCAGGTGACCTTCGCACACGGCATTATTTCTCCCGATCCGTGCATTAACAATGTATTCAGAGCCTAAACAAAGAGAAGCAGGTGGATCGTGGGTAGACTGCGACGCTACACCCACTGAAAGATTCCATAAAAACTGTACCGGTACCCTCGTCACGTCCGGACATCTTATTTATCTAGTCACGGGCAAAATCATTGTTTCCTTTTTCGTTGTGTGTTCGCGCAAAAACACGCCTTATTACCGCCACAGGCTAACAGATGAACTGCTGAACAGACCTATTGTCCCCGAACTTTGTGTGTGACGTTTGTTTCTCTCCGACCGAAGAAAAAATTATCTCCGGGAAAATAGCTATTTATTCACGTGTTTTTGGCTAATGTGCATCCAGATTGCATCGTTTATCTTCACTATAATTAATGAGGATGATAATTAATAGTAGAAAGTATATTATTTATAAATCCTAAGTACGTCTGAAGTTTAATTCCGCTGTATTTATTGTACGATTTCCATGTATTTTATTATTATAAACAAATGAATAACTTATTTCAATAACTACTATTTTAAGTATAAAAATGATGTAAACATAGAAGATATGTTAATTATTTATTTCCATAATTCTACGTTTATAAAGAATTTGACAAACATTCATGCTTTATAGTTACTATATAAACTGCTAAAATATAATATTACAAACCAACGATAAATATCTACCTGACCTAATATTTAGGTTCCAACATTGTAACTTATTATGTATTCCCTACATCACTACGTCATATTCATTCATTTAATATTAACTTTATTTCACAAATTTCATCAAATGCTCATCAATCATGAAATATAATTTATGAATCTTGTGTTCACTTTCAGCCTCCTAATTAAGAAGGGAGTCAAATGTACGAAGTCTCAAAATGTAATTATTCATCTGATATAAATAGGCATAAAATTTCATATTAACATCTATGACTAAAATAAAGCAGGTAATTAATGTTAAAAATTATTAAATAACTGTAATATTTGTTACTTATATATATACCGATATATTAAAAATTTGTATGATCTGTTGTTAGCGCATACCTAACAACAAATAGTAATTTTTTTTTTAAATCGTATCGTAATAATATTATTACAAAGAATTTTGAATAAATGTAAAACAGACATAAAAGTACAAATATTAATACAGTTACACATAGACTTCACGCGATTGCATATTTCGTAACAGAGTGTAGAACGAATAAGCAGTATTTATAATCTGAAAAAATAACGATTCACAATTAAGAGAAGTACCGCGTTAGAGATTTAACGTCAGCTGTTATAAGTAATTAATAATAGTATTAGTAATTGCCCAAAATCGCAAGTTGGTACTTTGAATTCGCTACAGTAATCCAAAAAGGGGATTTTTCTTATTTCTAACTAGAAAATGCACATTTATTTTAAAAAACATAATTAAAAAATAAAAATATTTACTTTTAATTAAAAATACTTCAACTATTTAGTACTCAATTTCAAAGAATATACGTAATATTAACTCAAAAGCAACAGCAAACTGATATAGATAAACATTTCACTATTGACATGCAAAAATTTTGCTAAAATTACTCAAAAATTGTGTGAACAATTTACACTAAGTGTAACTTCGCATGTATAGAATTTAATATTTACCGATGTAAAAGTGGTAAGTGATACCGTGAACATCTTGCCGCCTACTATTGATAGTGAACGATTAGCTCTTTCCACAAACAAGCGTAGGCTACTCTTGAAGCGCGGTGATCTCGGTATCCAATCACAATTGTAAATCGCATGAGATAACTGGTAACTCTGAAAATATTTTTAAAATCGTGGCTTATAACATTTCTCACATGTGCATATTAAATTAGATAAAACTATGTAAAAACATTAACAATGAAAATTTCGATACAATTATTATGTACAGTCAAAATAAGCAGGCTTTCAATATTCCAATTAACAGAATACCCAAAAATGCCCAGAATGCAAAGCCATATAGTGTCTTTTCCTTAATTGATCTGGGATTGAACCGGAAACCATAATCTTAGAAAGCAGATATAAAATAAAAATATTCAAATAAGGATTACGCTAATACCTAATACTAATAGATACCTTGTCCATAATACGAGATCCAAACCAACACGGCACCATAATTTGAATGACCATGATAAAAATATACGTCGCGAGAAATATGAAATACTGCCAAGGTGCAGGCTGTAAACTAAAACACTGTTAAATAAAAGGATCATGTTATAAAAACATAACATTATTAAAAATAAACAAGACCTCAACTGACCACAGTAAACCTGAAGAGGCAGACACAAATCAAAGCAGAAGCAACACTGAACTGCACAAATAAGGTCAAACTAAAAATTACTTGAATGAGATTGCAAAACCTAAAACGATAATAAAAACAGTTTGTTAGATCACTTTGATGACTTTGTTTTATGCATCTCTAATGTGTTAATAAAATACGTCACCAGTGAAAATAACTATATTGCAAATTAATTTGAACAACAATGTTACTTACTCGATCACTTCATTAAAATGAATTATAGACTTATTAAGTTTAGCAATTAATTTACTGTCGTTTTTAGTGTTATTAGTATTAACATTGATTGCATTATATTCCTTGTCAGTTATTTTATGTAATTTTCCATAGAGAATCTCCAACTGTGCTATAGTAAGAATCATTATACCCAAAAAAAATGTATCAATATTGACGTTACACCACATATGATAATGCATGCCAATAACTTGATAAAAATATAAGGGATAAATGTATTTTCTTTTAAATTCTTCAGAAAGAAATGAGTAACTACATAAAGGCAATTGCAATTTCGTAGAGAGAAACCAGTGTAATATTAAAGGAGACAAGACGTGACTTAAATGAGATATAACAGAGAACGAAGCTGTAATTTTCCAATAGGTCACAATAAATTTCTTTGCTTTGCCTAAAATTTCATGACCATCCGCCGAGTCGGGTTGAAAAATATCACTTTCTAATATTTTAAAGACCGTTTTAATTTTTTTGCTCATAAAGATAAATGTCAAAACTTTCGATGTAACATTTATTTCTGTACAATAAAATAACATTTCCTCTATAAAATCGTCTAAATGTTTCGGTAAAAAATAAAAATTAAGTGTGGTCAATAAATTATAGAGAAAAACGCAGACAGTTGTAATAAATATTGAATAGTAACCATAATGCTGCCAAGTATAACAATCTTTCGGATAAATACCAAGAATTCTCCAAAATGTTATATTAGTATTAAAACAATCGATTTGTTTAAAATGGATTAACATTTTAAAAAATATAAATAACTGTGTAGTTTTCTCTACTCCAACAATAATAACAATAGAACTGTCTAAGCCGTTAAGTTAAATAATGATTGCGGCCTGATTGCTAAAAGCACAGACTTTCTTGAAAATTACATGTAAGATAATTAGCGACCGTTATTTTAAAGGATATTTTAAGTATTTTCTGTAATTAACGATTTGGCGTTTACTCCAGATTGTCCTCTGCATTTCGTTTCACTAGGTTTCTATTTTTACTTATATTGCGTACATTTATTGCTAAATAAATTCTTGCTAATTATTGTAATATAAGTGTAGCAATGAAATAAAATAAAAAATTTTCTTAAATATTGTTATAGCGTGAGAATTCGTAAAAGAATCAACAATAGTGCTCTTGATTTTGTCACTGTTTCTTCGTCGTTCCTCGGCCGTCACATCGCTCGCAATCAGCTTCCGTCTAGTATACAAATATTTACGTAACCACGAACCAGTTCAGTTATTACTTAGATATTGTACGAATACTATTCTATTTTTCCAGTACACTAAATTCTTGACGTCTGTATTTGTGCCTACAACAATTTCATCTGATAAATGAATGACACAGCCGTTACCTAGCGTTAAATGCTACGCTGATTAGTAAGGCTCTTTGAACAATCGAAATGTACTATTGTTATCTATTTTGACTTCGTCTTTCATGCTTCATAAATTCATAATGCTTGTGGCAAGACAATTATTTGTATTGTTTAATAGAATATTCTAAACGGGAAATTTAATTTTGTAATTGTACAAATTGACTCTACATATTAAATATATTTTGTTATAAAGATTAAAGTAAAGATTTAATTACAAATAGGTAACATAAAATAAAATAAAGCGCTTTTAATTATTAATAAAAAATTGTTACATATACGTATATTATACATATACCATTCTTCGCTTTTTCTTTCTTCGGATTCTTTGCACGCTTTATTCCATTTTAAATGATCCACTAGCGCCAGAATACCTAAAATCAAGATTTCGACTTCGGAGTGCATTCCATGATTATCTTAGCTCATCGACGGCCTCTTGCTCCATGTGCCTGCTCATCGAACTAGCTTCATGTCTGATTCGTTTGATGTTCAAGCCATCAGAATCTGGAATGCCCGTCCCTTTGACATCATGAATGCTCCGAGCAAGTCAACTTTTAAGATGAAAGTTAAAGATCATCTGCTCAAATTGATCAGCTGATGATTATTATCTGTTATATTTGTTATGTTGTTTTATATTATTATGTTGTATCCTAATCTTATTTATTATACAATCTTTTTCAATTTTTTGCACTTGGGTGTGTACTTGTATTTATACATAAATATGTATGGAGGATTTGTTGTGTATATGTGTATGTATGTATGTGTATGTGTATATCTGTGTATATATATATTATATACATATAGATATACATATAGATACATACATAGTATATACATATAGATAAGCATAAACATATGTATGTTTATGCTTATCTATATGTATGGTATACACATATTGTAGTTATTTTTCGGTGACTTTATTGTACCGCTACTTGTTTTTCTGACAGTAAAGTTCAGGTTGACTCGTAGAGAATGCCATTAGGTATTAAGTCCGCCTATTGTATACATTATGTACAATGAAGAATAAATAAATAAATAAAATAAATACCATATATACGTATCCAATATGACAAATATATAGGTCTAATGTATTTTATCTGTTTATATAACTGGCAATAGCCTGTCAGGCTCGATTTTATTAACTTTATCATTCTTATAATTTTTTAAAATGACAGCTTTCCAATTATAGTGTTCTTATAAATATAAAGTATATGTACATAAAGTTTATTAGTTCATTGAAAAACAAGTGTCAGAAAAATTTCGCTAGTTTTAAAGCCGTAGTAGTCAATATTATTGATAAGTTATAATTACTTTACATTAATATTTTGAAGCGGTTGAGCATGAACAGTAATATATTCAGAGAAAAAACAGTTTGTACATAACGTTGTAATAATTAATTAATCACAAGGACTTTATTCGAGAATATTAATGTTCTCGAAACTAAATAGAATGTTGCAGTTTAGTACCATTGTGAAATAGGGCGAGGCCACAAAAGCTTACGACTGGCTTGTGATTAAATAGAATTCCAGAGCAAAATTGTATTAATTAATTTAAAAAATATGTTAACAATTGGCAACAAAGCTTAATATAAACTATTAAGGCACAATTACAAACAATCCAAAAGAAACATTTTATTCCCAAAAAGAAATAGGCAATATGTAATAGAAAACAATATGACCCTTTTGACATATAGCTACGCAAATTAATGAACACATTATATTTAGATAAAATTAGGAATAGTTTTAGCTTTTCACCAAAATTCAAACTTATTATTTGTCACGTGTTTCATCTTTCAACAAAACATCTTCGGAAAACACATTGACGTCCTCCGTGGGACCAAAGACCCAGCTCCGTTCGACTGCGACTTCGAAGGGTGTCTTAGATCTCCTGGCAGTGGGCTACAGAGACGGCAACATCAATTAGAAGAGCAAAATTGTTTATTGTTCTATGTTCTGTAAATGAAAATGCTTAATATTTCCATTAGATTTTAAGGCTTTCTATTAGATTTTAAGTAAATGTAAGCGTATTTTTTTAAACTGTAATTTATTTCCTCGCGCTTTGTTTTTCCTTTTCTAAGCGTCGTTTTCTTTGCGTTGCTGTTTCTAATGGTTTAATGTCTATGTTTTGTTCGTATTCATTTCATTCCCACGAGTAGCGGAGAACTTAAAGGTCAACAAGTGGTCCGAGTAAAGAGGTAAGGCAGGCTAGTTTGTCTGTGGGTAAGGCTAACTACAACAGCGTTGCGCCCGGTATCCTGGGGCGACGCTCGCGATAAGACATTTTTAACCACCCTCATGTCATTCAGCTCTCGGCGCATTTCTCACCTTAGCGTGAATGGGATCTCATAGTCTAAATTATTAAATGAACTTTAACATTTTCTGCTTCTTGGCTTCATCATCAGACTTCTCTTCACCAATTGTACCTGTAATGTACCAATATAACTCGTCAAAACAAACCAAATGAGCCCAAATTCGAGGTGTACTAGTAGCCATTCTAGAGTGCCTCTATCCACTTTTTAGTTGTATCATTAGACCCTCGTCACAAAGTGTGATGTATTCGACTCGTTGAAATAAGTCAAATAACCTTAAACTCGAGGGGATTACTATTAACCACTGAAAGTTCCACTATCCAACTCTAGGATACGATTGCTTCAAATTGTTGTTTCTGGTTTATAGTATCCACTCTAGGATACTATAAACCAGAAACATCTGGATGGAACGAAATTATTGTATTGTCATTGGTATTCCATACATTTGCAAAGTTTCAAATCAATACGAAAGCTAGAAATTGGTTAATTTCGACTTCTAAGATTCGTTTACATACATAGTCACAAGTGAAGCTAATAAAAGTGTATTAAAAAAAGAAGAATACTTATGGAATTACTTCGATGTTTGTCTGTGGCTGACGTTTTTCTCAGAGAATATTTGAAGTGAACAACTAAAAGGAACAATCGTAGTAGCGGTACAGACGTGAACTTCAAAAGTACAATTTTTACTTTTAGTGTCGAGGGAAGAGCGCTTTTCCTTTACTTTATTTAATTTATTTAAGATTTAGTTAGAATTTTTTAGGTCATCCTGCTAGGTACAACACCTAGATACCTATGAAATGAAATCTCTATAAATCGTGAATTAAAAATTAATACTTGATAACACAACTTTATTATGTGTTTTTGACACAATTTTTTTAACGAAAATATTGAATGATTGCTAAGTTCCTCCACCCTATCTCTTAAAGTATTACCACAGATTAATTAGGTATTACTAAGAAAAATTTTAAAAATCTAAAAAAAAGGATGTAAATTGAAAAAATATGACTATAAAGAATTCAATACTGCTGGATTAGACATAGATATTATTTTTAAACAACAAATTTAATTTTACGGTTGATAACAACTGATATAAAAACTACTGAAACCAAAAATTCTGAACAAAAATATGGGGTACCATTTGCCAGTACTACGTTAGCAATACAATAAAAATTACAAAACATATTTTTATTTATTTTAAGTAATAAAAAAATAAAGAAACATCTGGACTGAGCTTAATGAGTAAAGTCTATGCTAAGATATTGACCGAACGCATGAAAGACATTTCGAAAGTATATTTATGAGAGGCACAAAGTGATTTTTGGGAACTGTATATGGAAGGGATTTTCCTGCACCGCCCTCCGCGTGATAGCGGAAAGTTTTCTGATCTAAAAAAAGCAATTGATAGAGATAGAGAAGTGCGAAAGAAATTATGGTTTCCTGTCTAAATATGGCGTTGCCACAGAGACTGTGTAAGGGGTAGAAATTCGAAGACTATTCAAGGATTAGACAGGACCGCGTGATGTCTGCCTAGCTGTTCGTACTGTATTTGAACAGTTGTCTCCATATATTGAAAGTTGGTATAAATTGTATGATGTGTGATGGTACAGTGGTAGACTGTCTTTTATATGCTGACGATGCTGTGCTTATAGCACCATCAAAAGCAGAGTTGCAGACGCTAATCATGTGTGAAAGAAAAATATGTATGGAAAGGATTGAATATGAATGTGAACAAAACTAAGGCTCCGGTGCTTGAAAGAGAAGATACACGGACTAAGTATGTACCACATACTAAGTAAGAACGGCACTCTAGCCACATTAGTAGGCGATGGCAATATATCTAACTCCACCAAAATTGCCTTCCACTAAGAGGTGTTGGTGTCGACTTCTAACTCCACTAAAATTGCCTTCCACAAAGAGGTGTGGGTGTTGACTTTATTATATTTTAGTGAGGCCTGCATATGTCTGAAATCGAGTGTAGTAGTGTAGAAAGTAAGATGAATGCTTAGAAATGCGATCTCTTCGAAATACGCGCAGTGCCACCATCGCGGACAAGATACACAATAAAGAGATATGCAATATGACAAGGATGGATAACATTGTAAAAATGAAGAACGGAATGCTTAGATGGTTCAGGCACATAGAAAGAAAGAATGATGAAAGATTGACGAAGAAAAACAGCAGAATGAAAGTGAGTTGTAGCAGAAGCCAAGGAAGACCAAGGTTTACTTACTAGGATAAAATAGTCGGAATGCTAACGGAATGTCAAAAGTACTTGCATATTTGGACGAAAGTGTGTGAGAAGAATGATGAGATTCAAGGAGGCAAAAGAAGGGTGTATGACTCACAATCCTCGGCGCTTTACCCTCTCTGACTGCTCCATTAGGGATGCAGCGCGAGGTATGTATTAAAATGAGTAAGTTTTATCAATACGTTTGTATGGCACATAGAGTATAATGTTAATATATACTTTGATGTACGTAATATTATTAATGCAAATGGATGTAGGTTAATTGCAGGAACCGTACTTTTTTAAATGAACTGCAATTAGTGAAGGTAACGCCGAGCCGTTCACCAAGCAAAACGGCTCAGGAATTCGCTCTAATTAACAGGTTCACCATTGCTTTCCTTTTGGAAATTTCTTTATAAATACTCACATAACTTTAATTCCACCCACTCATTATCTTACGCTTTTCAGCATTTGCATATTTCCACGATTTAACAAACATTTTTTAAAGTTACATAAGTTTTTATACTTTATCGGTTATAAGTTTAAACTACAAAGTCCGTGCTGTCTGGTAAATGAAAAACAAAAATTATAACGGCTGTCCCAAAATTCACGCAAGATTCGAATTGTGCGCCATTTGTGCGCTAAAATGTTGTCAATGAAAAAAAAGACAGCGCGACAGCTGTTAAGGGTTTAAAAAAATGGAGCATTTTTATCATTGAACAATTTTTTTAATAATGAAAATTTAGCATCAACCGTTTGCAATTTTCGCAACTGTAAAGAGATTATTTGAAAAATTCAGGGAGAGCTTTTAAACTTTTTTCTGAAATTTTTTGAACTCTGAGGTTTATGTCATCAAGTCCACCCTAATCTTGAAGGAGGAAATCGAGCGCTGTATCAACGAAATTAGGCCGCATGTATGCAAAATACTCATAAAAATTCCGACAAAACAGTGCGTATGTGCGGGCAAAGCCGTGGAGACCCGATACGCTATTCCATATCATAACCCTATACAATATACTTTATGAAACAATAAAAAAAATACAATTTTTATTGAAAACTTGTATTTTCCATCAAAATTACTTCTTGCGTGAATTTTGGGACACCTATTATAATGAACCAGCTAGTTATGTCCATTCTAAGATAAATTTATAATTTTAATGTTATTCCCGGTGTTGGTAAATACCTTATACATTACATCTACTTTATCCGTACATATACCTAAATAAAATTGAAGTGTCTGTCTGTAATTTTGAAATAAACGCTTTTTTTTAAGTTAACATTGTATATTATAAGCTATACAAAACTATAATATTCTCACGTAACCCAAACCTAAACATGATTTTTTTGATCTTTTTATTTGTCTGAGCCTCCGAGCTAATGTTTGCTGGCTGAACTGATTTCGACGAGACTTTCATAAGTAGATAGAGGACTTTTTATAGAGTAATTGAAGCTAATTTTTAAACCAGAAAAATAACAGATTTAACGCTTAAGTGAAATCGCGAGGCACAGGTAGTTTTAAATATTGATAAAGTTTTATTGTATGAAATAGAGCAAAACTTGTATACTCAGTGAATGTACCTTAAGAAACCTATCCCTACAGAGATATGCTAGAAACTTTACAAGAACTAATTCATAAGTTTGAAACATTCAAATAGTTTGTTTTCATACAATACACCTATGATAAAACAACCCACTGCTCAAGATATTTCAGTCTTAACACTAAAAACCATATATGAATTAATAGGTCTCCTGAGATGACTTCGTTTAGAATTAAATGATGCTCATTGCTAGAAAAATTAATTGTCTATAAACTAATTCTCATTTTAATTTCGGCTATTTCATTGACACCGTTGTAATACATTTGTGTTCTACAAAGGAAACAAAGAAACCAAGTTTGACTACCGGCCAGATCAAATTGGAAAATATGAACCTCCGGGTGTCACGTATCAATGTATGTACGAGAGACTGGAATATTAATTTCATTATTTAAACATATTGTTACAGAACTTAAGTAAAAATCTAACAAGAGTTTGCAGGCTCTGAAGTCATGGTATACTAAAATATAAAATAATCCAATACATACAAGGAAATTCTCATAGCACTTCTCGCTCATAGAAACGGAAGTGTCGCGCCATTCTTCACAGTTACATAGACTACAATCATATATCGTCATGAGCGTGAGCTATGCATCAAATGACTTGATGTACAGACTCAGGGGATAAAGCATGCCTTCGGGGGTTCGTTACGGTGAGCAAAGATCATCCCTCTTTCCGTTCACTCAACCGTCCAGTACCTCCTTACCCCCTATTGTTTCAACGAAATATCAGCTGAATCATAAATGAGAGTTAACTTTAAACAGCGAAATTTTAAATTATAAATTCTCATTTTCCGTCTGAGTCGAGAGTGGTAGCCATGTTGAACAGATAATTTGAATTTTTAAACAGCCCGCAGATCATTAATCTACACAGCTCAATGGGAAATAGCAACATAAAATATTCTCTACATCAAATTTTGATCAAAATTTTTGCCTAAATGCACGCTTGAATCCAATTTATATATATCTGTACTTAAAGTACAGAAATATATGAATTGGTTAAAAAATGTGTAATCGTAAATAAATTGAAAATTTCATTAAAATAATGACTCATAAATGGATAGCGTTACTAACATACTTTGGAAATAAAAAGCAAGTTTTGAACGGTTTTATATTTGGATTAGATTTTCGTTTCCAAAGTATGATAACATCGCTGTCCTATTGTCTATTAGGTATTTAACCTTCCGACCGTTTATCTCTGAGAAACTTTTATTAGTTTATAAATTAAACAAAATCGACTATAAATTTAGGTATTTGTGGTATAACATCCAATTCGTCACAGAAAACTAAATTTGATTTTGTAAAAATCTTTCATTAATGAATTTATTCCTGAATGTAGATAAATAATAATGAGACGATTTTGAAGGCATGAGATGCGTAATTACTTTTTTCCTCACTATGCTCCTTTTGTGTAAAATATTTAACTGTTACTCATCTGTTACTTACAATATATTATACAGAAAGCTTTACATGTGCTGTACCTAAAATTATACCTTATATTATGTGCAATATACACCACAACATGTTCACAAAAGATGTATTTATGAAATGTTATAAAGTAATTAATGAAATAATGTATTATACATTACAGACAAAGAGAATAACTACGTTTTCATTTCAGTGTTCAAATTCGATGAATCCCCCATAAACGGGTTTAATTAATTCTAAACACAAACGAAATTATGGTTTGTTATTTTATTACGATTAACAAACAAATATACGGTGTATACATTATTCAAATTTACAAGCGACTTGTATTTGATCATTCTATGTTGAAAAACGCACAAAATTATCCTATAACTGGCTCTAAAATAACAACAATAGCTGACAATAAAATGTATGTTCTGATGTTTAAAATTTTTATACATTAGTGAGTAAAACTTTGACCGAGTCCTCTCCAAGACAAATGCGTATGAGAATGTTCGTATTCTGTTTTAGTAGTACTTGTTAAATTTTGTCAGAACAAACAGTACAGCCTACTACGATTACTAGAACATGCTCCCTGGGCACGCACGCGACATTAATGACCAAGCTCATTAAGACATCCCCAAGTCTCTATGTAACAGATAAGAGCATAATATACAATGGAAAACGTTTACACGTAAAACTTAGTTTTATAATGTTTGTACACTCATTTGGTACATCATGACAATAATATGGTGTATTTGGGTGACGATTATCGTAATTAACAACCGTATACCACTTTACTGAATTAAATGACTCATTGAAACCGCATTCAAATTGTTCAATATATTTGTATTATATTAAACATTACGAATAACATGAAAATTATTACGATCAATAAATTAAAAAAAAATTAAATAAATTCTCTATTTATTTCTAGTATTAGAGAATCCCTTCAATTGTTATTATATCAACTTGTCGCCTAGATACCGATTTGGATTTTGAATTCGGTGGATTTACATGATTGTGTACACATGTACCTTTGTTGTTTCAAGAGAACCGAAATGAAATACAATATTTAGACATATAATCGGGGGTGGGGGGATGGTCCTACCACCCCCGATTATACATGGGCGCAAGGTCCTTTCGGATCGCTAACACTATCTTACTTATTAAACAGTAGTACTCACACTGTATTGTGTTTCTTTGTTGAGGATAAAATAACTAATAAAATTAGAGACACAACTTCTTAGTCATAGTAAAGAAAGATTTTCAGAGGAAGAGTTAAAAATTCTTTATTCTAATTTTTTTTTTCAAATTTAAATTCTATTTTTTCGTCTGTGATTACAGGTTATATGTAATATAACACATAGATAGTAAACAATACAAAACAGTCCATAATCTGTCATAAGCGTACAGAAGATAAAATAAAAAATCATGCACAATCAATGCAGTTAAAACAATAATAATTAAAACCAAACAGCATTTTTTAGTTTGCGTTTCGATTACTTAACTCCCAAGAAGCTAAGTAATTTTAAATAGTCACAAATAGTCACATACAAACTGGTATAATAACAGTTAACACATCCTAGGATGAACTTTATCTAAAAAGTCATATATTGCTATATTAATTGACATTCCCTTGCGAAATCCTTTTTGTTCAGATGCCAACTTGCTGTTAGATTCTAAGTAACAATATATATTACTCATTGTTACTTATATAAGTAACAATAAGTAACAGATGTACTTGTTACACGTTATAAGTATCAAAAACTTTAAAAAAGATATGAATTAAAGCTACAGGTCTATGAGTTTTAATTTATTCTTACTATCTTTTTATGAAGCTGTTTAACGACAACTTCGATGGAAAAACGGCCTGTTCTATGCACGAATTACAGATATGATATAGTACAGGAGATATATATGATGCTACTGGTGTATTTTATTACTTTTGTTGATACAATTTCATCAAAACCAGTACTCTTTCTATTATTAAAATTTTCTACAATTATAATAGTATAATTGTATTGACAATAACATAAAGCATATAAATAAACATGATTCATATTATCGTCAATACAATTTGTAATATTTTATTAGTAATTGGTTATATTTATTAGCATCTTGACTTTTCTTAGAAAGATATGTTTCATAATATTAGATTTACTCTGTCATACGTAAAATATGTACCTAAATCTTCATCTGGAAATACACCACTCGTACTTGTATTTAAGTGCATTTAGTAATTTTTTATTGTGTGTGTGTGCGTTAATATGATTTATTTGTACATTTTGTAATATTTGAAGATATCGTTCTATACTTATAGCTCATTATCTATTCATGTTCATATATTCATTACTCAACCAAAACCATTGTTTCTTTAAAAACACTGATTATATTTCGTCTAACGACAAATTTATTTGCCCATTTCATCTACACTTCGTCCTTAATTAACAAAGAAAATTGTGTATCTATTTTAATGAAATACGCTAATATTAGTTCTCTTTTACATTATACAAGCTTTTGCTAGGAGCTTACAATCGTATTTGATTTAAGATTCCTTCTAGTGAATTCACACCGAAGTTAATTTTTTCCACACCGAAGTTCTCGTGGAGAAACTTTTCCAAGTGTTAGATAACAACATCTGACAGCGATAGTAAAAACGGTTAATAAATGTTACCGTGTTAACTAACGTTGCCTATCGTTTGATAACAATCACCATGTGGTAACAAATTATAGTAAAGTTAGAATGTTACTTAATGTTACTCAACATGGCAGCATTTATTAACAATCAATAACTTTCATTGCCTAGATATTTATATTTTTAGATTGATGTTATTTTGCTTGATTGTTACAAAATAACATAACATTCAGTAAGACTCATTTCCGAATGTTTGTTCGCTTTTTGTATGTTCTTGATGGTGTAGTTGCGGTTGACAAAATTCAACAAAACAGTAACAAGCAATCGCAAAATTTACAGAAAATTGCTAGAAGTTGACATCTTTCAAAATGTGACACGGTACCAAGAAAAAGTCAATCTGGCGTTTCTGTACCATTTAACTACTTTGTTTGTGTAATTATTTACATAATTATTTACATAATTATTTACATAATTATTTACATAATTATTTACATAATTATTTACATAATTATTTGCATAATTATTTACATAATTATTTACATAATGATTTACATAATTATTTACATAATTATTTACATAATTATTTACATTACATTTTTATTACTGTCAGGAGCCAGGCCAATGTCACTTTGCTGTTCTCGTGTCTTACCGAGTGATAACATGCCAACACTTTGCATTTTAACTATGTAAGCTTTCAAAGTTTTGCCATTGTTATCAGTTAGTTCTTTGTTCTGTAAACTTATCCGTCTCTTGGATTTTTTAACTACCCTCTTAAAGTGAAGTTACGTTCTTACTGCTACTGAGTTAAAAGACAGTGCTTTTTACCTAAATACAAAAGATATGTTTAACGACTCTATCAAATACAAAGAACTAGTTGTTTTTGTTTATTTGATTTCAGTTTAATATTCCACTAGATGTGCCCCCGACTTCGTATGCGTGAAATTTCATTAATTTCTAAAATTGATTCTTTTCTACCCGTCAGCTGATTTCCATGAGACAAAGCCGTAACGTAGCGCCAAGCTAAGCTTAATTAACCTGTTGAGACCCCATTAAAATTCTTCCAGTAATTTTAGAGATTAATACATTACTACTTCATTACTAATAAATTAATACCGTACAATGTCAGAACGCGTCAATGAAAAAGTAAGATATTATGTTATATAGTTGTTTATTTGGTAGTGGGAAGTATGCAAGATAAATGTGTGTGCGTGGGTGTGCAATTTCAAATACAAACCAGTACAATTACAAATGTATGCAAACATTCTGTTAGGTTTTTAGTATTTATATAGTAAATTTTAGTAGTTATGTAGTGCCGATTTGTTTTTAATAACGAAATTCGCTAGCAAGGAGAATAATTTAACATTGTAACGTACATTATCGTGTGTTTTACTAGCTTCGCCCACGACTTGGACGTGGAATTTTATTAATCTCTAAATCAGGATATATTTTATTCACGTCAGCCGTTTTTGATAAAAGAGTCTGTTCGATGCAAGCTAAACTTACTCAATTTGTGGAAACTCCATGAAAATCCGCTCAGTAGTGTCGGAGATTAGTATATTCGAACAGACAGACAAAAATGTTTGTGTCTAAAAAATCGTTTTGTGTCTGGCACAAAAATACGATGTCAAGGAATAAAATACATTAATCTTTAGTTAGGAAACTTAAGTGAGGAATATGAAGCGCAATACTTACATATCATATTTTAAAGCGTCTTTAATCTTATAGGATAACGTATGAACTATCTACGTCATTGTCGTTATTATAATTCAGTTATTAAAATAAAATAACATAACATAACAACAACAACATAACATATCTTCACGCTGTATCCCCAACGGGCTAGTCAGAGAGGACGGAGCGCCAGGAGTCACGGTCCTTACACAACTCTTTCGCTTCCTCTAAACTCATCATTCTCTGCACACATTTTCACCTAGGTATGCGAGTGCTTTTGACATTTCCGTCTGCTAACACTCTGGCTATTTGATCTTCATAAGTCAGCCTTGGTCTTCCTTGGCTTTTTTTACCACCAAACTTTCGCTCTGTAGATTTTCTTAGTCAGTCTTTCATCACTCATTCTTTCCAAGTGCCCGAACCATCTATGCATTCCTTTCTTCATTTTTACAATAACATGGTTGTGTAACCCTGTCATACTGCGTATCTCATCATTGCTTATCCTGTCCGCAAGCGTGACACCGCACATATTTCTGAGAGACCGCATCTCCACAGCATTTATCGTACTTTCACTCGATTTCAGGCATATCCAGGCCTCACTACCGTACAACAAAGTTGGCACCAACACCGCATTGTGGATGGCCATTTTAGCAGTGTTAGATATATTCACACTACCCACTAATGCGGACAGAGCACCGTTTACTTTATTGCCAGCTGCTATCCGTCTCTCCACATCCAACTCACATCTTCCATCCCTCGAAAACGCACTCCCCAGATACACAATTTCATTCACTTTTTCTAGACATTTTCCATTTACACAAATCACACATTTCGTTTGTACCGCTTCTCTTTCAAACACCAGAACCTTAGTTTTAGTTATTAAAATATTAAACGAAATCAATAAAAAACTAGTCAATCAACAAAGATCAATCAATCAATAAAAAAGTATGTAAGAACCGCGAACCTTGGCGCTCCGTCCTATCTGACTACCCCGTTAGAGATACAGCGTGAGGATATGTATGTACGTAACAAAAAACTAAAGTAGATACCTACAACTACATTTTGTTACATTTGTACATTTTGTTAATTTATGATTACCTAAAGCTCATGTAGAAATTACAGTATCGAGAAAAATTATGTTAGCAGAAATTATCATATTGAGATTAAAAGGTTATGGATTACTATGAGTTTAATTTTTTTTAATTAATTAAAATTATTCAAACCTTTTAAACCCTTAAAAGCACCTGGTAGCAATCGCTACCAAATTCCATTTCCCGCGTATGGTAGCAATTGCGTCTGGTAGCAATTGCTACCAGACACAATTGATGCAAATGGACTGGTAAGTCCATTTTATTATTGTTATATTCAATTTACAGATACTAATTATTTGTAATTATTTATTTCAAAATATTGTTATAACTAAATACGTTGGTCATTTCTAATTTTATTACCACACATTTTTGTACAATATAAGGGTTTAGAAATGATAATAAAATAATTTCAAAAATACTTTCAAGGGTTTCTTACTTCAAAGAAGGAAAATTAGCCTTGCGTTACATGACATTTTTACCGCGATTTATCGAAGTCATTGATGTGAAACATCTTATGCGGCGGGTCAGACCGGCTGTTGGCGTGGCGACTTGGCAACGCGTCGTATATATATACGAACTCAATACAAGTGGATGCGTCGCCACGCGTTTGTATTAAGCTCGTATAACGTACGCAGTGTTGTTATTCACTGCGGAAAATCTGAATATTTTGTTTATTTTAGATAAATCGATATGGGTGTCATATACTAAGTTTCTCGAGGTGCTAATTATGAAAATGACGTTCATTTTCAAATCGAACATGGCGAATACTACTTTTTTGGATAAATCGACAAGGGTGGTCATATTATAGGTTTCTCGGGGTGCTGATTAGGAAAAAGGCATTCGTTTTCAAATCCAAGATGGCGAATATTATTTTTTTGGATAAATCGACATGGGTGTCACATTCTAGCTTTCTCAGTATGCTGACTATGAAAATGACGTTAATTTTCAAATTAACGATGGTGAATTTTACTATTTTTATTTTTATTAGGTTTACCAACAGTTGTTTACACTATCTCTTAGGTAATACAATAACAAGCTAAATAAACTGCGTCGAGTATAACAACCACTTACAGGTAAACTCCGCACTCCGGTAATTTTAGATTTCATATAACTGATTTAACAGTAATAATACTCATCATGCATTGCACAGTTTTTTAGTTTTTAAATATTTTTGAACTCTGTAGAACCTGCATTCAGAGTCGTTGTGTACATCAATTGAACCACTGCACATATTTATAATTTTACACATACGTGAAATAGGCAAACCCAATATGGTGATGCTAAGGGGTGAGCAAAGTGGTGTTATTGCGAAACGAGGATGAGCTGGCGCGCGAAAACGTGTAAAGCTTAGTAAGGTTGGACAGTCGATCTTATGTCTAATTATTTTATAAATAAATAAAGCGTCCAATGGTTCTTTGCGTCCCTCCAGTGAGTCCATATTAAAATGCTTCAGCCGCGACTGATAAGATCTTTCTTTTTTAGCCCTAAAGATAGAAAAAGAAAGATAAAAATATTTTTTGTATTCGTTCTAAACGAAGCAACTGCACAACATAATAAGGTCTCCAAACAACGCAGCAATACTCCAAAAACTTCTCATCAGCGTGTTTTTTTTAGTTTTTTAGTTTAGTTTAGCACTTTTTTAGTTTTTATTTTAAATTCTTTTGTATTTCGTATCACGAAACCTAGTCTTTTCGAAGCTCTCTTTGTTATATTTTCTATATGTGGTTTAAATGTCAATTTTGCAACATGGAGGACACCTAAATCTCTTATAGTCTGAACTTCTTTTAGCCTAACATTTTTAATACAATAATCAAAATTTACTAAATTTTATTTTCTTGAGAATTTTAAGAAATAACATTTATCCGAATTCAATATCATATTGTTAGTGTCACACCATCTAATAAGCCTGTTTAGGTCTCTTTAAAGTAGTAGGCAGTCTTCTTCGCTTTTTTTGTAAATTTTAGATCGTCAGCATATATGTACGCTTCTAAAGACTGAAAACACTAAAATATCATTTATGAGATAATTAAATAATATTGGGCGCAAATGAGACCCTTGGGGGAGTCCCGACGAAATTGGTCGAGTGGTGAAATGAAAACCGTAGAGAACTACATAAAAAGATCTTTCTTTCAAATAAGAGTTCACCTGTGTAAGCAATGTTCCCGAGATGCCATATGACGACAGTTTGTGAATCAGAACTTTATGTAATACTTTATAAAACGCTTTGCTGAAGTCAGTGTACACGGCGTCTACTTGCTTACCGGAATCAACTGCTTTTATTAAATGCTCAGTAAATGTTACTAAATTTGTAGCTGTCGACCTACCTACATGCAACAAAACCAATGCTGAGAGTCATTTAGATATAGTCTTAAATGCTTTTGAAAAATTGGACAAATAAAGATTCAAATACTTTTTCAAAATGAGACAGAATAGAAATCGATCTATAATTGGATACTAAATGATCATTATCAGACTTGTGTATAGGAAGAACTTTAGCAGTTTTCCAAATAGTCGGAAAAAGAGAGGCCTGACAATAAAGATTTATTAAAGATAGCCAGCAATGGTACAACCAGCGATGACGCACAAGAAGAAATGAAAACAGGTGGTATTCCATCTGGATCTGCGCCCTCACGGTGTCAATATCTCTTAATTTAAATAGCAACGATTCGCGTGATAGCATCTATGGAGTCAATGACTGTCCATTAATTTTTAACGAGTCCAAAAATAGTGAATTCGAAGTATGTCCGTTACCAATTGGTATATCAGGTCCATATAGGGAGAAAAAGTAAGCGCAAACATCTCACATATTTCAGTAGCGTCAGAGGAAATGTCAGAGCCATCGCTCATAATGAGAGGGTATGTACTAGAGCCATTTAGTGTTCACGTGAGCCCAAAATAGCTTTGGATTTTTTGCTAGACTCGCCTCTAAATTATGCATGTAGTCATTATATCGCTTTATTGCTAGTTCTCTACATCGTGACGCTATAAATCAGAACACCATTTTATCAAAAGAATTTTTGTACGTTTTGAAACGTTTTTTAACATATTTTTATTGTTCAGCAATCTTATCAAAATGCGGTCAAACAAGGGTGGAAATTTATTTTTCCTTGACTTTTTGTATGGGACAAACTCCCGAATAGCCCTGTTCAGTATTTTATAAAACACAACAGTAATGTCACTTACACTTTCTAGACCTTCAAACAAGCAATTCCAGTCCATTTCATAGCTATTTACCTTTATAGTCATAACTTCATAGTCTGCCTTATTAAAATTAGGTCTGCTAACAGAAGAGTTAATAAGCAACTTACGTGTATCAGATAATAGAATTACTATGTCTAAAGGTGGATGAAAATTATCAACTGCAGTAAAGGGGTCAAGTATTCAGTTACCGTTACAGAGTGAAGTGTTGTAAGAACAAGATCCAGAATACGGTCAAATTTGTTAACGACACTATTAAGTTATTCAAGTTTGTTAACATACGTAAAATCTAATAAGGTCTCGCATATGCTAGGAATCATTTAATTTTTATCAGAGTTGCATACCAAAGTCCACTCTATAATACTCAAATTAAAGTCACCCACAATACAAACATCCATTTCCAAATTTTTAAAAGTGGCATTACAGTTATCCACAAATCGCTCAAGCACAGAACGTGTGAGAGATGGTGGGAGGTAAACTGCGCATAGAGCCACTCGACGGGCAGTATGTATTTTTTGTGTATTGATAATAACCCAGAGGTCTTAGCAATCATTTTCAAAGGTTTTCATCCGCTTTGGTTCCAAATGCCTCTTCACCGTGACCACAACTCCTCTTCCATCGTTTCCACTATCCCTATCCATTCTATAATTGTCACTATTCTATAATTATAATACCTATTGTCAAATAGCTCACTAGATAGTGTTGATTCATTAAGTCAGATTTCCGTCAGCATGATGATTTCATAATTGCTACAAGACATATTGACATAAAAGTTATTATATAGACTCAGGTGTTACTTTGCGGAAATCCATCCCATGTGATAAATTCCTAGAATCTTCAACTATTTTCCGCTCAAACTCCAGAAACCACTAATCGACACGTGTTCCGCCTCCCAACGAAGCATCCCCAGGACATACCAGAGATAGGATTCGGTGAGCTAACCAGCACCGAATTCGGTGAGCTAACCGGCACCTTTTATTTCGCAATCCTCTGCAATTTTGATAAAACAATTTTAAAGAACTGAATTTTACTAAAACTGAAGAATAACACGCATGCTTACCAATCTTAAAATAAACTTTAAATAATTATTTAATACTTTATAATAATTAATACTTACTTGTTTGGTTAACTCGACATGGGTGTCATATTCTAGGTTTTTCGGGGTGCTAATTACGAAAATAATATTCAATTTCAAATCCAAAATGACGAGTGTTACTTTTTCAGATAGATCGACATGGATGTTATGTTCTAGGTATCTCGGGGTGCTAAGTGCGAAAAAGACATTCATTTTTAACTCCAAGATGGTGAATATTATTTTTGATTTGAAACATCTAATGCGGCTGGTCAGATCGGCTGTTGGAGTAATACAAGATGAGTAGTAAAATAACAATAAATTACAAATAAGTACACATGTTATTCTCGTATAAAAGTCACAAAATTATAGCGTAAACTGGGTCTTATTTCGTGATGCGCGAGGCGCGCAAACGCATAAACTTGCTCCAACCGCGCTCGAAATTTGTGGACGACATACAATTTTGGTATCCATATGAAGCTAAGAGAGTCTATTTTATGCTAAAATGGAAAGTTTTATATTTTTCTCTTGTTATTTGTAAAAAATCAGCACAAATATAAAAAAATATCTAAAAAAAATATTCGTGTTTTAAGTTTAACCTGTTTGTAATAATTCGTTTATCGGTTTGTAATGTTCATATTTACTTTAGTGCACGCCTTATACGAGTATATCTAGCTTCACGTCACGTTACGTACTGACGTAACTTAACTACTAATAGTTATAGAAATTAAAGCGTTTATTTGAAGCGGGAGCGAGTTTCTGGAAATATGTTTACGTCACGGCGGTGTGGCTCCACACTCCGGGGGAGATTCATGATGAGTGCAACGCGTTCGAGTGGTAGTTAAAATTTTTGAGAATAGAGAGAAAGAAAGTATACAATTCCATTAAATACGAGAATATTTAAATTGCTAAAAATAAATACTGTTGTTGTGCTTTTTTAATTTAAATTCTAAGAAAACAAAAATTTTAATTAATGTTACTGAACGCAATGAGAGTAATGTTAATGTAGGTGACCGCTCTGAATGTTTAGGGTTGACATAAAAACATAATTGCTGTAAAGTAAATGACAAGTGAAAATTACTTTTGGTTAACCTGTAGTAAACCTTACAGTATTTTTGCAAAGGTTATTTAAACAGTGTCAAAATTATCTCTTAACCAAACGATAACAATCTATAACCTTTGAGATCCTTCTTAATAGGCAAAGGTAAAGATATTTTGATAACCGATTAGAGATATTTGGATACTATTGGTGTTTTAGACCTCGATCGAAAACTTTAACATTTAAAATAAATAAATGGCTTTTCATCAATTGACATGTTTCCTTGCCTACGCAAAAAAATATAAAAAAAGTGAAATAAAAAGAAATACCAAAGACTGATGTTATTATCATTTCAGTATACAATAATGAAAACTAGAGGTCGCTCGGTGGCCGAAATTTGACCGTTAATGTAATTATAAACTTATAATTTTGTTCCGTGCTCATAATACGATGCTTGACGACTTCGTTGGCGGAGTGGTTTACATGTTGCACCCAAGTGCAAAAGGTTCCGGGTTCGAATCCCGGTCGAGTTAATTTAGAAAATGAACTTTTCTAGATTGCCTCGAGTCTGGGTGTACTGGAAACACCCCTAGTAGTCGTTGGTTGGTTCTCATAGAACAGGGAATGGCCCTAGTTTGAGACCAAATGATTAGTGTGTATTGTCTGGCGTATTTATTAAAATAAAATAAATATAAACTCTTTGGCGACAATATCTACTCCGTGCGATTGTTTGATCCAAGGAGGTTACTTATAAGTACATATATGATCACAAACTATTACAACGACATTGACAATCCTTTTTACATTGTCAGTATGAAGGTAAACAATTAGTGTTTTATTTAATTTAATTTATGATAATTTAATGAATTTGTAACAATTATTATATAACAATTTTAGATTTCTGCACTTCTCCTTTATATAAACTTAAAATTATGCCAAATCTCACACTCTTTCGTGGGCGCAATATTCTTAAAAAGCGATCCGAAATTTTCGCCTCACGGATTTATATAATAATTAACAACATTAAAACTTAAACCTTCCCGTTTTATTTTTACCATTTTTTTTTAAAAACGAAACCCTATAATGAGTTTACTACAGATAAATAAACAGATAAAAAAGATGTTCAGCAGTGATGAATTAAACATTATAGAGAACCATATGAGAGTGGCGACTCTGTTTCAGATTCTAATGAATTGCCACACTCAGGTCAGGGAGTGCAGGACGCCATTAGTATGAAAGAGATTGAGAAATCACTTTCTCAATCTCAAAAAAGTCTGAAATGTGGAAAAGCTGCGGGAAATGATTAGGTGACTGCTGAAATGATCAAATATGGTGGTCTTAGGACCTGGGATACCTTTTGTGCTCTGTGCAACCTTTGTTGATAAAAAGAGAGGTTCCGGAGGACTGGCGCACCGCAGTCATAATATACCTCTCTATAAAGGGAAAGGTTCTCATTTAGACTGTGCGTGATATTGGGCCATCAGCTTGGACAGCTTAGCGAGTAAAGTCTATACCAAGTTATTGACTAAATGTACGAAAAGCGTTTGTGTAAGATATATGTGGTAGGCACCAGGTGGTTTTAGGGACGGTAGGGGTTGTATGGATCAGATTTTCTCGCACCGCGTTATCATGGTGAGGTATTATGCCATTATGCCATAGATCAGAAAGTGGTTCGTGAATCTAGAAAAAGCATTCGATAGAGTAGTGGGAAAAAAATTGTGAAGTCTTCTTCCGGAGTATAGTGCGGGGGGACTCTTACTATAGGCTGTGACGTCATATCGAGGCCACAGAGCCTGTGTAAGAATATATGGTAACCTGTCGCCATGGTTCAAAGTCTGCTCAGGCGTGAGACAGGGCTGCTTGATATCTGCCTGACAGTTCGTGCTGTATTTGGACAATTGCCTCCAGACGTTGAAAGGTAGTATGAGTGGTATGATATGTGTTGGTACAGTGGTAAATTTCCTATTGTACGCTGACAATGCTGTGCTTATAGCACCATGAAAAGCAAAGTTGCAAACACTAGTCACGCGCATGAAAGAAGAATGTGGAATGAAAGGATCGCATATGAATGTGAACATAACTAAGGTTCTCTGGTGTTTGAAAGAGAAGCAGTACAAACGAAATGTGAGATATGGGTACATGGAAAAAGTCTAGAACAAGTGAATCAAATTGTGCATCTGGGGAGTGCGTTTTCGAGGAATGGAAGATGTGATTTGGATATGGAGAGATGGGTAGCTGCTGGCAATAAAGTAAACGGTGTTCTGTCCGCATTAGTAGGCAGTGTGAATATATCTAACACAGCCAAAATGACCATCCACAGTTCGGTGTCGGTTCCAACTTTATTGTACGCTAGCGAGGCCTGGATATGCCTGAAATCAAGTGAAAGTATGATAAATGCAGTCGAAATGCGATCTCTTAGAGATATATGCGGTGTCACCCTTGTGAACAGGATAAGCAATAAATAGATACGCAATATGACGGGGTCGCACGTCAATGTTATTGTAAAAATGAGGAAAGAAGTGCTTATATGGTTCGGGCACATAGAAAAAATGAGTGATGAAAGACTGACGAAAAAAATCTACAGGGCGAAAGCGAATGGTAAAAAAAACCAAGGTAGACCAAGGTTGACTTACGAGGATCAAATAGCCAGAGTGTGGGCTGACGGAAATGTCAAAAGCACTGGCATATCTAGGCGAAAATGTATGAGGAGGATGATGAGATTATGTAAGGACCGCGACTACCCCGTTAGGGGTAAAGCGTGAGGATATGTTAACAAACCTAAAAGGCATAGTTATACATTTCACTAATTCGCACATGTTGCACTATTTACATAGAATGGAAGATTACATATTCACATAAATATGTGTTTACGTATACTAGAATACAACAGCGCTGTAAGTGCCTACAACAAGTGAAACTTGCGATTTCGTCCGCAGGGATTTTATTTAAAATGGCCTATGTCCATCTTCAGTATTCAGACTATATTCATATCACATTCCATAGTAGTCGATTCGGTGGGTTAACAGTAAAAACATAGCAAACAGACTGAGAGAGACGCTCTCACAAGTTATAAGAAAGCAAATAATCGTAAAATATTTTTCTAAAAATGATTTTGAAATACTATATATCACTGAACTGAAAATTTATCTATTTTTATCGCAGTTGTTAATATCGCATCCACGTGACTGGCTTCAATGTAAACGCATTAGTGAATATAATTGACGACAATTTGAAGTTCGCCTACTAATAACATCGTTCAGCAGGTGACGCCAGCTATTAGCTTCGTGAGATCGCGAGATCTCAAATATTAATCACTTCGTATATTGTGTTATAATTCAGGTGTTACTTTGCAGAAATTCCTTTCATAAGATGAATTTTTGTAATTTTTAGCTGTCTTCCGCTCAAAAACTCATATTTGCTAGTTAACTGATCAAAATAGAATGGTTTTATAATAGTGTTCAGACTGCTAAAGTATTTAGTTACAGATGTAGCAATGCTATTGAGTGCACTTTCTGAATCGCGATGTTGAGATGTTTTCTATATAGCATAAGGTGTTGAATTTGATTCTACACCAAATATAATTATACGATCAAAATCCAATGTTATCCAAAAATGTAATATTTGCCATTTTGGATCTGAAAATGAACGTCATTTTTCTAGTCAGCACCCCGAAATACCTAGAATTTGACACCCATATCGATTTATCCAAAAAAGTAATACTCGCCATCTTGAATTTGAAAATGAAACGTCATTTTCGTAATCAACACCTCGAGAAACCTAGATTATGATACTCATGTCGATTTCTCCAAAAAAGTGATATTCACCATCTTGAATTTGAAAATGAACATCATTTGTGTAATCATAACCTATAATATAACGTGACGTCAGCAAGGTAGTGCTGGCAAGTATGAAAATCGCCTGGCTGAAAACTCGCTGTTATGTAACATTTTTAATTTAATAGTAATAAATGTAATCATTACCTTTTAATAACTTTAAACTTCTAACTTTAGCGAAATATGCTTACGAATTGATGAAATTCTAATTAGAAATATTAGAGAGATGGATGGAATCGAAATTGATTATGACAGGAAAAATTACTAGCGTGACGTCACGTATGTTTTTAGCAGTCCGAAGTGCCCTAATATTTAGCGAACCCCTAAAACCGAAACTACTATGAAAATGTCAGCGTTAGCGTATCCCTAGAGGAGTTCGGTGAAATAGGGCATTAGTCTCATGGTAATAAAAAAGTTGTGAATATACGTGACGTCATGAAAGCCTATTCTTCCTGTCTTCAAAAAAATATTTGTATTGCAAAATCCAGTATGGTTGAAAGTTTCTTGATTTTTCCAAACTACAGTTTTATGTCACTGAAAGTTATATCTGTGAGCTCGTTTCTGATTTTAAATTTTTTTATTTATTCATACACCTCAGAGTAGAATAGCTGTGGCAGACGAACAGGATGAAATGATCTATGCGTTTTTTGCTATTTGGCTACAGAACTCTTACAACAATAAAAGCGTGTTAAAATAAAATTATAATTATTTTGTATCTCTATTTGCTTTTAATTAGTGCAGACGTACGTAATTCCTACTACATTTAATTATGTCTAAAATGTAATTATGATTACATTTTAGACATATCTAAATACATAATTATAATTACATTTTAGACATGTCTAAATACATAATTAGTGTCATATCTGAATACATAATGCTGAAACACGAGTACGCGACAAATGTGGTTCCACTGTGTGAAACTGTCTATTGTGCGTGTGTATAGTCTGTGACTGTGCGTAGCATCTTGTACAGAATTGTGCCTACTTTTGGCTACACGACGTGGGGACTCCGACCCTTAATGCAAAAATCCAGTTATCATACCTAACAACTTTTCTTCTATGACTTTTTCAAAACTTAATACACTCCCCAAAAGATATATTTTAAGTTTTCTTGTACTGCCTGAAATGTAATTATTCTGTAAATTTTGAATACGTATTTCCAATTGTAAAATGCAAGCGCATCTCTCACGCGCCGCGCCACCCCCCCTCGCCCTGCCGCATTATATGTATTTTACATATAAATGAAAAATATGAGACGGCAAAAGTGTCGTTAAAATGTTGAAGATTATTACTACATTTTTATTATTTTTTATATTTTTTTCAAATAACGAGAAGATATCCGCTAAAACTAGCAAAAAAACAGTATTGGACTAAGTCAAAGTCAAAGTCAAATCAATTCATTCAAGTAAACCCAATTACAAGGTATTTTAGAACGTCAAATCTACTTTAGTTCGGTTCAAAGAGAAGAGTAATGAAAACCTGGACACTGAGAAGAACCAACAAGAAACTCAGGCAGGTATCATTTTTTCAACATCATTTTACGAAAGGTTTTTTCAAATACAATATTCAGAGAGCCAGTAAATGCATGTGCAGAGAAGATCATTTCCAGACTATTGTTTTATCTTCAACGAAATCGTTTATTGTATAGTATGATTGTCTAATCAATGTACGTTTCATAAATAATCTAAACCTATTTTCTCTTAATTGAGTGACTTCTTGACGAACTTTATTATAAAAACAAATGCAGTTACTCAAAAATGAAACATTTGACTTATGTATTTTAAATTTTGGAATAACCAATTTATCACTACTAGTAGAAGCGTCTTAATAACGGTAGCTGCGCCGCAATCGCGCGACGAATATTATTTTAAATTGGTAATTACGGTGTCATGCATTCGGTAACATACGAGTACTTTCTGTAGCATAAATAGGGCCGCTAGCAGTAGTTTTTAGTTCCCTGATTAATCAATAAAGGCAGCAATAAGTGATTCGCAATATTATATTTTACTCGATTTAACAACATATTGCTATCGATGGCGTAAGATTCGGCTGGCTGCAGTTACGTATTAAGGTAGTCGACAGAGTAAGTGCAATTTTCAGAAACATTTAATACATATTTTTGTGTTTGTAAGAAAGAAGTTGTGAATGTTACTAAAAATCGTAGATCAAAAGTAATCGGGGGTAATGTTAAAAATAGAAAGCTGAGAGATACTAGGGTTATTACTAATTTTCAATTAACCCTGTATACGTACAGATACCGGCAAACTTCTTGGCACAAAACGTAAACTGCGCAGAAGACAAATTTTGAGTCTCTTTGATGGTGGGGTGCGCTGACCGGACCGGGGGCGGACGCGCGTCGCTCTGAGCTGCGCGCGATTGGTTCATCAGTCGACCCGTGCGTTTCACATTGTGTCTACGCTCCCGTGTACACTTGATGCAAAATAATTTGCTCCATTTGTTACTTGTTAATGTTAGCTTGTTGTATCGTTAATTTTTATTGTTATTATTTGTTGATTTATCATTGTTATTGTTGAAAGAGAGTATGGATCAATTAATACTAAAAGTGGAATATTCCTTAACGATATTCAACCTTAAATCTTAATTATACCAGATTCCCTTTTCGATTGTTAATTAGAATAAAATGAAAAGGAAATACAAATGAAAGGAAATGTAAATGAAATAAGGATATACTCGTACAAATGGAAACCGATTTATTGCATGTAGTATAAAACTATTTGATATTTATTAAACGAACCTCATTGTCACATTTCGGAAAAAATTATGCTAATAAAGTGATACGTGTGTTTAGGGCTTTAAGCTCTTGTATAACACGGGAAAGGCATGCACTGTTTACGTTGGCGCATTGTTTGCGTTTTGGTTTATGGCCTTTTTTTATTTGTGATTATTGTTTGTAATAAAAATTCCCGTGCATTAAAATAGATCGCATAAGTCACTGAATAAATTCGCATAAGTCTTTGACTTGTATCACAACATTTGTTATTATAAAAAAATATTTTCACGAAATTTTTATACTAAAAAAATGCCGTAAATATATTCATAAGGGTCTGCACTGCTTGAAATGTAAAGATTTTTTACTTTAGGAACTGTCCACTTCAGGCTAAAACTCCCATAGAAAGTGGACAATACTCTTTAATAACATACAAAACACTATGTTATTAAAGTAGGAAATTGAAATAATAATCTACGAGTACATTTATGTTGCCCGCCAGTGTGCCTGCGCAAACTGTTCCCCCACTACGCCCAAATTGTGCCAAGAAATTTGCCGGTATCTGTACACATCGATGATAAACTACTGAAATCTTCTCTAATTCATGTTTTCCAAATTTTAAAGTGTAATAGAAGAGATACCAGCTTGAATTCAATTTAATGTACCACTAATGAGTAATTACTGATCATCTAATTCTAAAATACACAGTCTAGCCATATATATTGTTATTTTAAAAAATAACAACAATATTACATTTAAATTAGGAACTTTTCATTCTCCTATGAATATTCATAGTGTTTTCTCATTTTCGCGCCAATCTTTGTAAAATATTCTTGTGATATTAAAATAGAGTGAGATGATAAAGAGAACCCAATTGCTGTGATAGCATTACACAAAGTAGGTAAATTGTTTTAACTCGCCATCCGCTTGATATTAGACGAATGTTTGTGTACCGGGCTATTGATAGCTATAATGAGATGTCCTCTGTTTGTCACAGGAAAAGATCTGGACGTTCACGTAGTATTCGTACTAAAAAGGCGATCAAAATAGTGAAGGAAATCTTATCCGAAAGCAAAAGATTTTATCTAGGGAAACGAATATAGCACTCACAACTGAACTCAGAACACAGAACGCAGATGACTTAAGACTTGCAGCTTGTAAGAGACGCACTGGTCATTACTTAACCGATAATTTAATGATGAATAGGGTGGTAAAATCAAAACAACTTTTTAGGCGGTACACAAAGGGAAGTCACAGAAAAATGTTATTTACTGACGGGAAAACTTTGACTATCGAGCAACATTTTAATAAGCAGAATGTCCGAGTTTATGCTCATAGCTCTAGAGAAGCTTCTTAATTTGTCAGTAGGATACAACGTGGACATTATCCGGCTTCGGTGACGGTTTGGTGAAGTGTTAGATATAAAGGAGTGATTGAGTCATATTTATGAGAATAGTATCAATACATCGGCCTAGGTGCATCAAGATACGATTCTTGAGAAGGTAGTTAAGCCTCTTAGCGACATAATGTTCCATAACCAAGAATGGTTCTTTCAGCAAGACTCAGCACCGAGTCATAAAACTTGATTCACACAAGCGTGGCTGGAAATGAACAATTCTGGCTTCATCAGAAATGAAGACTGGCCTTCATCTAGTCCTGATCTTACTCCAATTGATTATGATTTTTGGTCTCTTTTAGAAAGTACGGCGTGTTTCAAACGACATAATAATTTGTAGCCACTAAAACATTCCATAAGATTTAACTGGCCACAACATGTAAAGAATTGTGTTAAAGCCATTGGATTTTTAAAAAACTTTTATATTAGTGTATAAACTTACATACGCTGTAGTAATACCCGTTTCATGTAATAGAAAAAAATCTATGTTTACTTTGTGATAATATTTATAGCAAGACTAGGTATATCATTTGGAATATTAGTAAATTATTTTTCGTAAGAAAAATTTAACTTATTTTTTTAAGTAAATTACAAAAAATTGTTCTTACAAAGACAATGTTGTACATAAGAAAGACATTGAGAATGAATAAAAAATCTTCGAAGGCAACAATGTGAAGTAGGAATACACTTTTTTAGTCTTACGGTTTGGATCCATTGTAACCATAAAATAAATGAGTTCTTATCGCGATATTAAATATAGTACGAATTATGTTCAAAGGCCTAAATGCGTAACTTCCATTGCCGAAAGTAAATAATTTTGTCATTTTTGAACTTGTGGGGGTGTAGATATGACTATCTAATTACACCACACACATAAAAAAGATAAGGACACTTAGTAGACGAACACAAATAACTGAGACGAACACTTCACAGAATCAACAATATATTTTTGAGACACCATTTTCAGTCACAATTACAATAACATACAAGCGACACGCAGATACGACAATAATTATGAAATAACAACAGATATTAATGATTATAAATAAGGCGAATAAAATTAGTAAGATTTTAACGTGTAATAATCGTTGAGAACGAACGCGGAATGTGTTTTGTGTGTCGTACACTGTGTCGGCGCGACCGTTAGCATTTGTTCGCACGGGCGTGCAGTGTCGTGTAAAATGTTAAAAGTGTCGGTAGGTGTAAAATAAAATACGTATATAAAATGTTTGCATGTCCATAAATAATATTTAATTATTTTAATATATAAAATTTATATTTGAGTGAGTTTGTGTGTATGTATAATAATTAATATTGTCGTAATATAAATAGTTATATAAAATATAAATAAAGTGTAAGTATATAATATGTACATAGTGTAGTGTGGTAAGTATGTGTCCTACAAACTCATTGATTAACGTCAATCACATAATTTAACAATAAGAACACCGAATACCGTAAGTAAGTTGAGTGATTATACCTCAGGACACACGTGTAACACATAAATTGCATTTGACGACCTAGATGGCGCAGTGGTTTAGATGTTAAACCAAGCCTGGAAGGTTCCGGGTTCGATTCGCGGTCGGGTTAAATTAGAAAATGAACTTTTCTAGATTGTCTCGGGTCTGGGTATACTGGGAGACGCCCTCAGTAGTCGTCGTCTGGTTCTCATAGCACAGGGAATACCCTAGTTTGAGATCAGATGATTGGTGTGTATCGTCTGGCGCATTATTATTATTTAAAAAAACGAGTTTCAAGTGTAAACGGTAGGACGGCGTAGCAGTTCGTCCTCGATCTATATATTATACCTATATTATCAATATATCAAATATCGGTATCAAAATATTTCCTTCATCACATCGTACTCAAGTAGAATTCAAAAGACGCCAATATTGATATTCTGTAAACCATGAGTTACTACATACTTTATCACAAAGACAAAATATTATTAAACTTATACAAAAAGAAGTTTCGATATCTTTCGCCGAACAAGAAACAATTTGACGTGATTGAAAATATCATTTGTCTTCACCATAAAGAGGAGATACGCAAAATTTTTTACATAGACCCTGCGTGTCGTAGAAACGTTTTGCCATACTGAATATGATAATAGCTCTATTAATACTATAAATCCACTATTACATAAAAAATAACGTCAGTTAAAGTTTCAGAAATTTCCAGTTCTCCAATTTCTATTCTAAATTCTAAGCAATAAACTAATATTCAGTATGTTTGTGTTTTTTGTTAAAGTTCCAAAATTAAAGAAGTTATTTATAACTAGGTACCAACATAATCCATGGAAAAATGTTATAAATTATATGAAAATTTTATGATATCGAAACAGAAAACGAGTAAATAAAATCGCAAATAAAGACGCTAACCTTTTTCTCAAAATTCTAACTGTTGCTGTTGTAGTTCCATATATTCACGAGCACAGAGAACCCTTGATATTAATATTTCAATCAAGTATAGTCTGGTAAATTCCACTAAAACCGACCAGTCGTGTTTGATCCTTTCTTCCGAGAATAATCTTAAGCAATTACTAAAGACAAAGAGGCCAAGTAAACTATGAGATCTTATTTCAGTATTATGCCGTTCCGGCTTCAGAGAGAGCAGTAGATTAAAACAATGGACGTGTTTGCAATGTTGAAACGGTGCAACCCTTTGGGTGCGTTTTAATTGCAGGGGTTAAGAACTGAGGGGAAATTCAGGCATCTTGAGCCTTTAATACTAGAAGTACCGAATGGGTTATACGGCTCATTAAATGAATACTGATTTCAAGGGTTTGAATAAAACGATTTATTACATAATTAACCAAATGAAAAAATAGCACTGCTTATAGTAATACTTATTTATTGTAATATATAGATACATCTATGATCAAGATATTTATTACTCGTTCTTCAAAACACTTCTGAATCTTAATATAGAATATCTATGATGTAGATAATTATTACTAAATCTTCAAATCACTTTCGAATCTCAAAATTTATTTCTTTATACCTATTACTACTATTTACATTTATAAACAATTGGATCTATTTTCTATAAAGGTACCTATTTATCTCAACTCCGCACTTTACCCAACTGTTGGGTTGATGGCATTGTTCCAACGTGTATCGATAAAATGCAGTCTTGCGCCAACTGCATTTAAACAAGCTTAGTATGATGTTACTGTATTTTTTTACTATTTAATATAAACCAATACCATTGTTTTAATAAATTTTACGTATGTAATTATTTAATCATAAATTTAATTAATTTTACTTAGGTAAGGAGATATACACACGTAGTATGTGGTTTATTACTTTCTGGTTAAATATGTTGCTATGACATTGAAATGTAATATGTAGTAGTGTAGGTACATATACATAGTAAACGTTAAACATTGTAGGTTTTATTAATCCATCAAATGATTTTAATGTGTGGCTCCTCTTGAACACATTTAATGAATTTGTTTGTCTTGAACATTTCTAATTAAGGCGAAGAAAGAATACGCTGTTTTTAAGATCTGTAAATACATAAATTGCATTTTAACATAATGTCAGAAAGTCTTATTCAAATGATATAAATTTCTCATCAAAAAAATCGAAACACTACTGCAAGTGCTATTCAGGCGGCATTTAAATAAAAAATAGGTTTGATATCATTAAAAAAAATACTCCAATAAATAGCTGGCAGTTTAATCTAGGCTCCGTGAGATTCGAGGATTGACTGTGAGCGATTCTACCATTAGAAGAAGATTGGCGGAGCGTGGCCTGGAACCTCATAAACCAGCTAATGGCCCAAAATTGACGGTAGACCACCGAAGAGCGGGCCTTAATTTTGCACGTGAGCACTTAAATTGGTCATACCTTCAATGGAGCAAACTTCTCTTTTCTGACGAATGTAAGATCATGCTGTATGGTAACGACGGAAGAAAGAAGGTGTATCGAGTGCTGCATTGAAGAGAGAGTCAATTGCGGTGGCGGTTCATGGACGGTTTGGGGAGGCATAAGCGCCGATGGAAAAACCGAACTTGCTTTCGTATCTGGACCTCGTTTGCCATCATTAAATGGGTCACGTTACATCGAAGAGTGTCTGGAGCCTCATGTGGTACCTTACGCACATTTTATTGGCGAAGAGTTCATTTTATGCAGGACAATGCCAGGGCTCATACCGCAGGCATTGTAAATGAATACCTGAACGAAGTCGGTATTACGGTTATGGGCTGGCCAGCAAAAAGCCCGGATATGAATCCCATAGACCACCTATGGGATGAGTTGTAGATACGAGTAAGAGCGAGAGAAGCTGCTCCGGAGACGCTTGGCCAGCTTAAAACAGTTATACGAGAAGAATGGAATAACATCCCACAACACAAGATTGTGACTCTCATCCGTTTCATGAGGAACCGCGTGGAAGCTGTCATTAGAACCCGGGGAGGAAATACGAGATATTGAATAAACTTTTTTTAAACATTTTTTTGTCTTACGTCTTTGTTTCTAACATTTTACAAATTCTTCTCAAAGGGTAAAACCATACCTGTTGAACAAAACACGCCAGCTAAAGAAATTTAATTTTAATTTGAAATATCAATGTTTATTAAACGTTACCTTATAATATCCGCAATTAACTAGCACTATTTCTTTCTTTTAACGTAAAAAAATTCATTACACTCATTCAAAACCAAACTTCAGGAGTGTTTCGATTTTTTTTATGAGAAGTATATAATGCCTAATTATGACACTGCAAAAATAACTTGATAATAATTATAACCGTTGCATAACTACACACACATACATATAATACATGTATGTATATATCTACTACACTCAAAGTTAAAGTGACCTTTTTCGGTAACGCAGGAAAAACCTAAACACAGATACCCAGTCCCCTGGAGACTGGGTCATGTGAGGTTTCCCAGTCCTCTGAAGACTGGATTATATAGGTTTTCTACCCACTAAAACTCCTGCGGTGATCATCCTAGGCGCGTTGTCGAAGGACTTTAAGATCACTTTCGGAACGCGCCGAAACCACTCGTAGTGTCAAGATACGGATGAACTAACAAAGCCCCATTTCTATTATCTGCGAGTCCAAAGGCCCCTTCAGTAGCCTTTCGCTACTGACAGAGAACACCGCAGCCTTCTGTGGATCGAACAACTTAAGGCGCTCCCCAGGCAAACAGGCAAACGTATAGAGCACCTCATACTAAAATATCGTAAAATTCTTCATGTAATCTAGTAATTATTGATTTTACTTTTAAAAAAAAGGGTCTTTAGAAAAAATTAAAATGGTCAAGTTTATATCATAAAATTATCTACACATTAGTGTATAACGCAAGTAAATATAACCTTTATTTATGAGGGAGATGCACGTATTTCTATTTTTTAGGCTTTCTTTTGAATACAGTTTTTATATGTATTTTATATATAACTAAAAAATATAACACGGCAAAAGTGTTGTTAAAATGTCGAAAATTATTACAATAATGACGTCGTAGTCACTAGGTCAGATCGGCTATCTTATTACGTAACTAACAACATTTTTGAACCTGATACCATTTTTGAATTTCATATATAAGTAGCGTATAATTATAAATAAATGCCACAAAATAAAGGCGAATGAACTTAATTTAAATTATTTAATATTGTAATATCTACTAAGAAGAATGAATGCAAGTATTAAATTTTGTCGTTTAATAATATGTAATCGTTCATTTTCACTAAAACAGAGCCCTTAGAGAAAGAGATTTATCATCAATTTCACATAAAATTACATTGTTTCATATATTTTAACATATTTAATTTTAACGAGGATAAGTAGTAACTATCTCTAAGGGCGCTGGTTATAACTATTATAAAAAAATAAACATATCTCGGACGAGTATCTTTTCCTATATGAGGACGGGCAGAAATCAAAATACATATTGTATATTGACTGTAGCGCCCGGCATACATTTTCAGTCAGCCTGTAAAACCCCAATCTACTGTACCACTTGTACTGTCTACGACAGGACATTGATAATATTATAGACTCTAACATTAGGGATAAATGTAATGTTAGAGAATGTTTGTTTTTGGATGAAATTTTTAAAAATTCATCCAAAAACTGAGATATCGCGATTTCACTTTACAGAATAAATTATTATTATGTAGATAAGTATCATATAATCAATGAAGTCAATTTCTTTATCTATTATTCTTACCATTGTGAAAGTTTCAAGCGATAAGGGAAACATTTTGTAACCCCGTACTACAATCGGTATTTTCGCTCGCTCCACCAAAAGTTTAATATTTCTTTTAAAACTTTCTGATCTTTCTATCCAGTCACTATTGTACACAGCAAACATTAATTCTTTGCTCTAAAATGAGAGTTTTATTAGTTTCAAATAGCGAATATAATAATGTAGTACCTAAGCAACCAAGCTTTACTCGGTGTCTTACAAAAAAAGTTCAAAAAAAAAGTCTGACCACATTGCAGGATTCGAACCCGCGTATTTTAGCTTAGTAGATCTACGCTCTAGCCACTGTACTACTGAGAAGGTAAACTGTGTTGTGAAATCAAAAGAGTTTAGAATTTAGAAGTTTGAAGTGTGTGAAAACATAGACAAAACAAATTTTCTCGGAATTGAACCCCAGCTAGATTGATTTTTGATCACCATAAAGCTTTAGTCGGGGTAGTCCTCTCTGACTACCCCGTTGGGGATACAGCGTGAAGTTATGTTATGTTATGTTATGTCATAAAGCTTTATGATGTAAATTTCATCGAAATAGTTACAGCCATTTTCGAGAACGCGATTATAAGTATACAGATATTGCATGCGTAATACTACTGTTTTTAATAACATAGTATCTTAAAATAAAAGAAGTCCATGAAATTTAACATTAAATTCATTGTTCAGGAAATTAAACAAAAGATGTTTCTCTATGACTTTAAGCCATAGATTCTATAAATAACTCCAAAGCCAGACGCCGTGTCCGAGCAGCAACGGTGAGCTAAATCAGATAACCTGACTCACCGTACATACGACACTCATTTATTATCAGATGAGCTGATCGGTCGCAATTTCGTTAGAAAATAGCACCTACTCATTTATATTTTATCTGATGTTATTTGCCTCACTTCGTAGTACGGGACAGGTTGTCTAAAGTTATGAAGTCTATGCTTTTATCATATTTTTTATTTCATTTCCTTATTATAGTTTTAAGTGTGTGAAAGACGGAGAAAACCAAGTTTCCCAAAATTGAGACCTAGCTAGTTTGATTTCTCGCCCCCTTAACCGCCATATTGTAAATTTCATCGAAATCACTAGAGCCGTTTTCGACAAAACGATAAATTTGGTAGACTCAGATATTTTACAACTATACTTAAGTAATATATTTAATTGTAGTGTACATTGTGATAAATTCCGTAATCTGGTTTTAATAATTACCGGCAAACGTTGATAATTGCCGAAATGTTTATTAAAATTAACGAAAGTTCCCTTCAAATATTGATTAAGTCAAACACACATGTATGTGTAACAAAATCTATCACCAGTAACCATTCTTCACAGATCTGTGTTAAAATAAAGTAATAATATTCCTAATCAGAATAGCACCACTAGGTGCTACACATTCTACATACTTACATTTTATTTTATTTTATTTTATTATGTATAATAATTTATGATAACGCACAAAAATTACACACACACAATATTACAGACCTCGTAGCTAAGTTGTGTACCGATCCAGCTCGGTACAAATATTTCTATAGTCATAACAAAGATATAACACAGCATCATTATTATGAATTGGACATCGGATATCTGAAATCATTTAAAAAAATTGTAAATGTAAAGTGGTAAAAATTAAACGGTATAGTTTGTAAAACTCAAGAATTTTTTAATATTTATTTTTAAAAATAATATTGCATTAAGTATAGAAAATCATGTATTTATAAAACTGTAAGAGAAGAAACAAAGCAAGGCAATTTATAAAAAAAAATATTTCACTAAAATAACATAATATGAATAAACGAATATAAAAATAATATAAACGGTATATATAATATAATATACTTACATCTCTTTGCGAACAGCACAAATTATAATTCTATGAATATAAGTACATACTACATATATAGAAAAATATTTCTTTACCCATAGCAATCCACACAAAACAACACATATAACAGCAGAGGACATTCCAAATTGAACAAAGATTGTTACGCCTAGTATATCTTGAATAATTTTACAATATCTGCAATAAATTGATCTGCTTAATACACTATGACACATTATCTAAAAGGAAACGGAAGTTTATTTCAATCATTTCAACCAGAACATATCCAATTCATTAATTTATATTTTTGTATACAACATGCAACACTACTAACAATATTGTATTAATAACAGTTAATATGACGTACCACTTATATTGTTTATTATGAATATAAACTCCTAAAACAATTATTTGTAAGTAAATAGTCAATTAAGTAAAGTCTTAACTCATATGTAATAAAGATATGACTAAGGCACTTACTTCAAAACTAACTCGTAACGTTTTAAACATTGGATCAGTCGATTCATTTGGATGTCCTCTCGAATGTTTTTGCTCTTTTTTAATTCTTTTTTCGCCAGTTTTAAATTTCTTAGTTTATGGTTAAGAATTTTTAATTGAATGACAGGCATATAGATCAAACCAGGAATTAAAGTATCAACATTAATATTATATGTCATAGTAACGTACATACCAAATAATTGGTAACCGTACCAATAAATAAAAAACCTGTCTTTAATTTCTTCACTCAAGAAATAATAATTGCATACAGGCAACTTTAATTCCGTATTAAACATTAATGCAGAAAATACTGGAGCAGCAATCAACAAATAAGTTAAATGAGATAATAAATTAAAGGTTTTCCAGTACAACTTATAATAGTTCGTATGTTTTTTAATAATGTGCCAACTAACTTCGTCGTCTCCCGCAAAAATATCACTATTTAAAATATTGAATATTGTTTCAATTTTGCTTTTCATCGTCAGTATCATGAAACCCTTTGCCACAACCGCTATTTCAGTGAAGAAAAATATTACTTCCTTGATTAGTACATCGATTTTCATAGGCGCGTAAAAGAGGTTTAATGTCAAAAGGATGTTATAACCCAATAACACAAAAATTATATAAATATAAGAATAATATTTATAATATTTGCTTGTGTTTACAGGCCATATACCAAAAAATTTTAAAATTAAAAAATTTAATTTGAACGTATCAGACTGGTGAAGTGAAAACATTTTTACTCAAGGCGGTATGAGAGAGAAATGCTTGGATTAATAAAGTCCTCAAATTTATATTATATCTACATGAATAAAATAATTATATAGCTACGGCTACACGTCACAATATGACACTTATTGAAAAATAACTCGTACTGCAAACATTACATGATCCCCAGCCTTTTCTGAGGAACGGTTGACTTGTATGAAATACAGCATACAAAGCAAGATATTTTTGTTACATCTAGAGAATTATGAGACTCATTATGAGAATCAAAAGTAGACGTTGTTGAGATAAGACTAGAAATATTTTTTGAAATAATTGGACATTTACATCAATTACGTGACCCCGAACTAAGCACAAGACTTATACTGTCGCTAACACACTACCAATGTAGGGGAACACTCAGTAACACCCAAACTTTTAAAGGCAAGTTCGTTAGTTTAAAAATAATCGTTAACTTATTCATGAATTAAATTCGGAACCCTCGAGTTGAAATTAATTAAAAATGTTCATTTAAAAATTCCATTCGATATATCAGTAATTATTTATATTTGTTTTATATTTTAAAAGTGATAAAAAAGGGACAAATATTAATACGCACATTTTTTGAATTCGTCATTTAATAAGCTTTCATTTAATATCCCACACTATGACAAGAAGATGAAAAGAAAATTGTTTTCAGTCACCTATCTCAGCCCCTATAATTAAGCTCCCGAAGTAAGAACTCAACTTTGGAGTTTACGTTTCTATTTGGGCCAATGCATCCTACAACTGTTCCAAATTTCAACTGACTTTCAAAATGTCTGTGGCAGATAGACGTACATCAAAATAACTCCAAGCGCGTTTCTTTTTTCAGGTTTGAGACAGAACAATAAAACTACAATTTAAAAGTTTCGCCCTGTATAAACTCATTATTTAATTATTAAAAGTTCTTGTCAGGCAAGGTGATAATTTTAATACATAAAACGTAGTAATTTTTTTTCCACTTCGATAACGACATAACCCTTTCATTTCATCGACAATTTTAACTAATTACTTATTACCTAACTGTCAATTTATACAATTATAAAGTACTTAAAATTATTCTTTTACATATCTAATTTCTAAAACTTTACCTACTGGGACACTGAGTTCCACTACACTTTCAAAAAGAAACACACATTAGTTTTTCAGGATATGTAATGCAAATAACATTTATATATCCCTGCAATAATAGAATTAAAACAAAACATTGTTGATTTGATTTTTTTCTTTACCTTAACCGCACGTGATAGTCGTACCTCTGATCAAACCATTATTTTCCAGTACCACGTAAGCGAAACAGCGAATAAAAGCTAGCACACACTGAGTTCTATCACAAAACAAAAAAATACTTACGAGCTTGCTTATCTTATAATTTATATTTTTTTGGTTTAGCGACAAATGTAACGATAAAATTTGTAATGTTCGGATTTTATATTATGCAATAATTCGTATTCATATAAAGAAAAGCAAATAGCAGTTTCGGAATGTAGGATGTAGAATAAGAGATTAGACTATGCTTACATCTAGACCTTGTCGTGCGAATAATAGTATAATGCTTTAATACTGAATTCTAAATTTCTTATATTTGATTCCTATCAAATCAATATGCCACAGAGGTAAACAATCTTTTTTTTGAGTCCTTTTTGTGAAAACGGGTATGAAATAAAATTTATTGAAAAATATCTGTGTAGTAAAAGTAGTAAAAGCCATATGTCGACTAATTATTTCATATCATATCCTAATATAACTTATTTTAATGAAATGAAACAATAAATTTACATTTTTGAAAATCTTTGAAACGAAATATGCAAACAAGTACGTATTAGTGAACACTATTCGTTCTTCTAAGATGTTGACTTGGATGGAAACGTAGGATGAGGAGATATAATTAAAAGACGTGCTTTCGCTAACTCGTGAATTTCTCAACTGACTTATTTTCTGACATTCAAAAATACCATGTTATTATGAAAGTAGCAACACTTTCAAAAAAACAGTGTTGCCATTTGTTAACGATTATGATTAGAACGATTAATCGAGAATATTAATAATAGCTAACATTAGGTACCTTAAGCCCATAGACAAAATAAATCATAATTATAAAGCAATACTTAAACATCCATATTCATACCATTTGTTACTCGCAAGGAGATTATTATTTTACTATCTCTCGCTTTGTTAAAATTTTTCAAAAATTAGAATTAATACTTACTATAAAGATTAATATACTCGTTAATTAGTAGTACTAGTTATATTCTTAACTAATAAAAATAATTTATTAAGATGGAACTATAGCCATAGTACTCATCACAGCGTTGATGCATCATATCATGTGTGCAATAAATAAACCAAGCGTTGAAAAATTTTAAAGAAGTTTTACAATTAATTACGCGTATTCAACGTTCATCATTGAGCACAGCCTAATAATAGCTGCAGGCCACGGCATTATTAACCATTGCATTTATGGAGGCCGGAAAATTAAAGCACCTAAACTTGGTGAGCAATACATGGGGAATGGTCGCCTTAGCACCACACCGTAGGAATGTTGATAAAATGTCGACTTAATTTTTTTGCGATGTTACTTATTGATATTTTTGGAACGATACACAAATTGTTCGTTGTTAAAATGTCAGTATTTTAAAATTATATTTATTTAAAATTTAGTAGTAAAAATGCATTTTGTAAAATAAAAAATCCCAATAAGTCTCAAGCTATTATAATTGGCAGTAGGTATATGTGTAATTTAATTGATTACTCTTCTCTACCCCAAATTGCTTATGACGGTACCACTATTCCTTTTGTTAATTCAGTTAAAAATTTAGGTATCACTCTTAACAAAAATCTATCTTGGGCACCACATATTAACGACATTAATAAAAAAGTACATTATACATTTCACTCCCTTAAACGTCTCCAATACTTTTTGCCTTTGCGTAGCAAAATATATTTAGTTCAATTTAGGATGCGTTTAAAGTGGCTTCTCATCCGTTTACGCAGGAATATGCATATTCTTTCCTCACTTTATAATATTTTGCATTCCCCATCGTCACCATCGTATCTTAAGGAGCGTTTTCAATTTTTAAGGTTACCTGGAACTTCAAGTCGTAGTCATTTATCTACTTCTCTTCAAACACCTTCCCATTCTACAAACTTTTATTCTCATTCCTTCACTGTACTTGCCGTTAAACTATGGAATGATCTTCCTCCCTGCGTTCGGGAGAGTCCATCCCAAGTAGGCTTTAAACAAGCAGTTAAAGAGCATTATATAAAGTCAGTTCAAAACAAATATTTTCACTTGGGTTTAATTATCATATATATAATATATATCGTTATTGAATGTATGTATATTGTATATATATATATCAAATTTATATATTTATATGTACTGATATATTGATTGTATGTGTTTTTGTTATTGTATTTCGTATTCATTATTATTTATATTTAGTTTGATAATATTGTATTACACACAGTGTCTACCTTTCTTTCTTTCTTTATAAAATTTCTCACTCGCGGGTCCGCTGGGAGAAATTTCTTATAGAAATAAGCGGTACCTTTTGCTCTTTTTTCTGTATGTATCTCTCTTTGTATATGACGTTGTGTGTGTAATAAATTGTTAACTAAATAAATAAATAAAAAAATCTTGAATAATATGTACTTAGGTATCCGCTAGACATGAGCCGGTCTTAATGGACGCACCCACGTACTTATCTGCATTCCTAGAGGTACTAGTGGATGTACATCTAAGTACAAGTCGGACATGTATGTGGCGAGTGAAATGGAACCCTTGTAAATGAAAGGGTGACAGCAATTACTCTGTGATCGGTCCCAAGGTCTGTGAACAAGAGGCCTCAACCTCCACAGAGCTGGACATAAGTACATATGTTCGGACCTGACTTTTTAATACGTGAGATATAAATAACATCTTTTTCGAAAAAAGTTGTAATGACTTCGATTAACTTCCCGATTTTTATGGAGGCAATTTATTTATATACTTAACTTAATGTAGCATTCAAAGTCACATCAACTCATTCAAGTAAACCCAGTTACACGCTATTCTTGAATTTCCAATCTAAATTCGATTCGAAAAGAAAACCATGGACTAAGAAAAACTGACAAGTAACTCAGTCAGATACGTCATTTTTTTACCCAACCCAGTTACACGCTATTCTTGAATTTCCAATCTAAATTCGATTCGAAAAGAAAACCATGGACTAAGAAAAACTGACAAGTAACTCAGTCAGATACGTCATTTTTTTAACATCGTTTTGCAATAGGAATCTAAGTCATATATACGTGTTTTAATAGGTACTGTTGCAAACTAAACTTAGACATGTTATTTCAACCTATTAAAAAAAAGGTCTGATCACAATGCAGGATTGGAACCCGCGCATTTCGGCGTGGTAGACCTACAGTTCTACACTCTGCCACTGTGCTGTTGAGAACGTAAACTCTGCTTCGAAATTAAAAAAGTTTAGAGTTCAGAATTTTTAAGTGTGTGAAAGACAGAGAAAACGATTTTTCCCAGAATTGAGACCTAGCTGGATAGATTTTTCGATTTTTCGCCCCTCTCAACTCCTATATTGTAAATTTTATCGAAATCGCTCGAGCCGTTTTCGAGAAAGCGATATCTTCTTTAACTTCTAAACTTTAAACTCTTGTGATTTGCAACAGAGTTAATCTTCTTAATAGCACAGTGGCTAAAGCGTTCGAATTCTGCAATGTGGTCTGAAATCTTTTTTTATAAAACACAGAGTAAAGCTCGGCCGCCCAGGTACTTACCCGTTTATTGAGTTACATCCTGAAGTACAGTTTTATAACAAAGGAACTGTTTGACTTGCATAATTTAATATCATATACGTATCTACTTTAAAGTACCTTATAGTATTGAGATTTAATACATGAATATCGTTTTAAGTTCACATGTAAGTAATCTTGTACAGTTTTGTCTGAAATAAATATTTGTACACTTATATAAAAAATAATTGAAACAGCGAAAAGCCTTTCAGTTAATTTTTAGAAAGATTTAATTTTTAGAAAGAATAAATTCCTTTTTAAAAACATATGAATTCTACTTGTGTCAACGACATTTCGCTTTGACCTTTTTAACGTTTTACAGCTAATGAACGACAAATTGTTTACTTTATTTTTGCATTATCTATATTGTAATAAAACCATAACGAAGCAGTATTTGCGCATGACGTAGATATGTATTAAAAAAACGTAATGAACATCAATTATCCATATAAAAGCCTAAACAGTATTTTTAGAATGTTTGCTTATATCCGAATCTGTACTATGTATGTGCACATATCACGTGGATATTATACCTACTCGTAGCACAGTAATAGCAGTTTCGTAATAGCTTATGTCAGATACTTTAACAATATTTATTGATTCAGAAAATTAAATGCTCCACGAGAGAGAGTCAATAACCTTAACTTTCGGAATGGCTAGGAAGTTCAAGATATCACCTTCGTAGCAAGATTGAGCCCATAGAGTATTAGAGAACGCATGTAGAAGGTGGGGCAAAAGTTGTCGCCCGATGTTTTTTCGCTGTAATTATTTTTATGAATTTTTTTTCCGTTAAGTAAGATATCGGCCAAGTAGCCGCCGCCAGAATTAATGACCATACGGGCCCGATTTATGGCATTTTTCATCACTTTTGTCAGAACTTCCGGCGATAGGTTCTCGTATTCTTAAATGAACGGTTATATCCGGCGATCTTGCCGGCCAGTGCAAATTGCCAAAACGACAGATTAGGCGACCCGGAAATGCAGCCCTCAGAGTTTTGGTTGTGGCTCGTGCAGTATGCGCCGTTACTCCACCCTGTTAGAACCACATGTTCTCCAGTCCCAATTCATCCAATTGAGGAAGGAGAAAGTCGTTGAACATGGCTCTGTGAGCACGCCGTAGTCATTTTGGCCCGCGGCGTTTTCGAAATAATATGGCAATGATTCCGTTTTCTTGAGAACTATAGCGATTCACGTCTTGTTGACATGTATTTTGTACTTATTTGTTTACTTCACAAATGTCAAAGCAGAACTGACATTTGCCGCCATTTGCAAAAATTATAGCATCTTCCGATAGGATGATGACTTTTGCGCCACCTAGTACATATAGGTAATATTTCGATGTACGTAATGTAATATTTCGATGATTACTACGAGTATTACACAAGAAAAGTGCCATCCCCATCCCTAGAGACAACGTGAACGAAGTCGCCAGCATGGCTAGTATTAGATAAATGTAAAAAAACATTCCATTGAAAACTGTCTCCGTAATTAACGAAAAAGAAATTCGATACAATCTTTTATAAGTAGGTGGTGTTCTATAGACGAATCTCTCATTACACACAACCTATTATAAGTATTTGTTTAGTCTTGTGGCTATTTATTTTTCTGACACTTATTATTTTTCTCTGCCATGCCTCGGCTTCCTCTTTTTTAATTAAGTGAAACTAAGAGGCCTTTTGTTCCCACGTCCAGACTCCGCTTGCTAATTGCCCGCCAGTCAGTCACTTGTCGTCAGCAACGCTTTATTTACCCACTTATGTCTATAAAACAAAACTCACAACAGTCAGCGAAAGAATTTTTAAATGTCTCTAATTTTTCCTTTTCATTGTAAAAAAGAGCACTTTATTGTATTTGTGAAAAAAAAGCAAGATTTCATTTATACAATATCTTGGGATATTATTTTAATTGCAAAAAGTATATCAAAACATAAAATTGATTAAATAGTAGTAGTAGTAGAGTAAATTGTCTGGAAAGTGGACACGCGTACCCACTGTTTAGTATGCATTAATCAAGAGCGAGCAGCTAGCGGCGTGATTGAAACTAAATCCCTTGTGGACCCCGCTTTACCGCCGTCTGATTACTGTCCACAATACAACTACGACCAGGTTTATGTTATTTAAACGTAGGCGTCGGATGGGATTTTTGTAGCTGATGTGAGCTTGCTACAAACACAAAATTACTTACCTAACGAGACCAATAATAAACATCAGCCGACCAATAATCGAAATCATATGAAATTGTTTGAATTAAATTAGCACCTTTAGATGTGCTATCATTATTCATATAATGTAAAATAACCTCATGTCATTTTCCAGTCAGGTTGGTCAAGGAATCAAGGTGCAATAAAATTGCAATAGGTTGCTGCATCTGGTTCATCATCAATAGCAGTTCCTTATATTTAAAACAAATAATCAAAGATATAAACCATGACCCTTAACTGAACAACCGAGCTTAGTAATACGTTTTATACTTTTGAGTTTATACATCTTTTGGCACATTAAAAAAAAATTTGCGTAATTTTAGCGGGTAACGGAAGTTGCGTCATCGATGTAACACACCATGAAGTTACCAAAGAAAGTTGCGCTTGTCGATCTAACACAACATCAAGGTACCAACGAAGAGAGTTTTGGAGTTTATTTTAGGTTTATTTTCTCTATACGCGACCAGTTTTTTTTTATTTCATTCAATTCAAGCGGCCAGATTACATAGTAATTCTACAATGTCTTTACGGCCAGTTTAAATTTTCTATTCACGCCAAAGAAGTATAACTTCATCAAGCGCGCTTTTTTATTCTCTCTCAGACCAGCATGGAAACACCATAAGATTTAATTTCTAACAATATTTTCATAAAACCAAAAAAAGTAAACTGATTATTTTTTACATGTTATTTTAAGTTATGAGCTTATGAGTGAGACAGTCGGATGGTAGCGGTATACTTCGTTCACCGCTATATATGAATTTTGTTAGCATTATTCGTGGTAAAGATATATGTATATAAACAAAAATTAAGCAGAAAAATGTACAATATTTAATCTATACTAATATTACGTAAAGGTATAAGTATTTTGGAAGTTTGAATGTAGGAAGTAATCTCCGAAACTACTCATCCGATTTCAAAAATTCTTTCACTATTGTTTAGAATGGACCTTCAGGGTGGATATAGACTGTATGCTATTCCGTTAAGTTCCACGTAGACGAAGTCGCAAGCAACAGCTAGTTAAAATATACCTTTCTCAATTATTTAGCATAGTGTATCCTAGCTTCATTTTGAATTACATAGTTTTTATGATGCGTGGGCACGCATCGGAAGTTGCACCGTGAATTACGTTTATGTTTAGTTTAAAGGATGATGCCCATCTCCCGTACAACTGTGGGCTAGGAAAAAAATAATGGGTATTACTAATACCTTGCTTGCAGTTCGATTTAAGTGGGTACCTTAAGTTCATGTCAATGACAATGACATACATACATATCCTCACGCTGTATCCCTAACGGGGTAGTCAGAGAGGACGGAGCCCCAAGCGATATATTCAATGACATAAACGATATATTTTTAAAAGGTGGGAAAGACGATAATCAGGCAAGTAAAAGTTTTGAGGTTAGACTTTTTGACGCAAACGAAAGAAATGTGGTTGGTATTTTGTTCAAAATGCTACTTTTTGAGCTTTTGGGAGTTTTAAAGTTTTTTTTTATACATATAAAAGACGAGACAAACGTGCAAGCGAGTCACCTGGTGGAGAATGACTATGGCTGCCCATGGACACTCGCAAAGTTCGGAAAATCACGGTTGCGTTGCCGGTCTTTAGAGAAATATGGAAAGAAGAAAAGGAGAGGGAGAGGGTGATGGGCCACCGGCACTCTCACTCACCAAACGAAACACAACAGCCACAAATGCTGTTATTTCACGCCGATATTCCGTAAAAGGGCGGTATTTCACCGGACGAGCCGGCCCAATTCGTGCTGCAATGTAGCATGGCTCTACCACTCTTAAGTACAAAAAGTACAAAAATGATAGTATATTGTACGTTAAAGTTGTGTGCAAGTGAGATGTGAAATTGGGGGACTTTGATTTAACACTCCTTTTAACTTCAGTAAAGTCTACCTACTATTACTTTACTGAAAAAATGTAAGATGCTTGGTTATAAGGAAAAAGAACAAGTTTTACATCAGACAAGTGTTATTGAAATCTGAATGATGAACACGGAAGACAAAGCTGTATGAGCATAGTACCCTAGGCATCTCAAGGATTGAGGAATAATATGAAGAGAAAATTTGAAATAAGCTTAGAAAAATAATTATTTTTGAAGGAGATAAACATCAGAGAATGTTTTATAAAATTATTAAATAATTGTTCTTTTCATCACTATACTTTCTCCTTTGATTATTATTTGCTCTAACTAACTCACAATACTCAAATAAGGGGAATTAAAGGAAATCAGGAGATAGTTCATGAGCGATAAATCACATTGAGAATAAAAATTAAAATAGCTTACGCAATAAAACAAAAAATATTTACATATTAATTAGATTCTCCTCTTATTACATTACCTAAGAACTCTTTATAGACGTGCACGAAACACATCATCTCAGTGTGTCAATGAGTATCAGAAGCAACTTGCGCAGAATGTCAGATATTCTAAGGATTACCATTGTAAGTAATAGACATTATTTGCCTAGAAATATCCCTATTTATTTGCACCATTTATGTTGAACACCATATGTGTTGTGAACACACGATTTATGCATAATCATCTTTGATTACCTGAATCAAGAAAGTTGTATTATTTTATAAATGAATTAAAAATAATTTGTAATTATGAAGGATGGCTTCCAGCATTGCCTTTTTTTCTAAACAACACGGATCAAATACAAAAACAACAATAAAAACTATTAAGGTGGAAGATAAAGATTAATGAAATCTTCGTGTTGCCCTCCCACAGAATCCGTCGAGTGTGCAGACAACAGGAATTAATTGAAATAAATAAACTGCTTAATTCTTCCACATATATTAATAAAATATGCAACTAGAATTATTTTAGTTCTATATCTACAGCACAAACTAAAAGAACTATAATTATATAAACTAGTTATGCGAACCATTGAAACAAATACACAGCGAACGTAGCGGGAGCCAGAGCGGAAAAGGGAAGAGACATAAAATGTTGCCACATACAATTACTATAAATAATTGCCAGTGTAAACATATTAAGCTACATAAATTTTAAGGCATACACACACGTTCCAACAAAAACAAGACGAAAACATCGATCAAATGACAGTTTTACTTTGACGTTTGACGGTATCGCTGACTCAGTATTGAGCAAAACTGCCAATGCCAAAAGTCTAAACTCCACGGAAGTGGTATCCGAATTCTCCAAATTTTAAAAGCGAAATACTAATGTTTTTTCAATTTCCCAAAAAGAATCGTAAAAAAATCCGTTTTATGAATAATATTGAATTATTATCATTAAAAGCTGATAGAATGCCATTATTTGCACCTTGAAATCTTAACTTTCCTTGCTTTTATATACCTATATACCATTGTTTCATTATTGTCTCTAAAATTCCACAATCTCTACAATGGTAATATTTCCTACAAATCCAATTGGCTTTTAATTAACCGTTATTAAGAGATATCTCTACGCATTGGCAGCCCTAGCGTGAAGTAGATGACAGTCACTATGATTCGTTCAATAAAAATGATTTATTGTAACGTTCAAAACAAAATGTAACCACTATTTTCAAAAACAATTTAATTTTTTTCACGTAAAATTATAATGCAGCCAATAAACGCTCCATTACAAACAGTTTCGATATTATAAACTTTTAAACTTTCGCGTTGCATTATAAAATATCTAAAAACACGGGAAATTAATGCGATTACCTTTTATTTTGGCTTGACGTTTCGACCGAGTTGCATCAGCCGTGGTCTCAAGTAAACTGTCGCAGTAAGCTTCACTCCGTGTCCGAGGCAGATTTTACTTCATCTACCCCCGATATTTGTAAATAATTATTGGGATTCCTACACACAACACTCACGGTGTCCACACGCTTATTAAACAATTTCGATATTGGTGACTTTTATATCAGGTACTTTTCCAGGTCCAGAATGGGCATTCTCTTCTAGTATTATCATATACATGTAGGTATGCTACAATTGTAGCACTGTGCTGCTTCTAACTTGCTATTTAGGGACAATCTTTGTACTAACGACCAGTTGAGGTAAATGATAGCATGATTGAGATGTTGATTGACATTTTGATGGTATATATGTTCAAATCATAAGCAATTGTAACACCTAATTGCTATTGAAATTATCTAACTATGAACAATGAACAATCAACTCTTGTGAAATAAGAATATTTACGACTATACCTGAACGGAGTAGGGTAATAAATTCATTTTGCGCTGAAGGGGACGCTGATTCTCCAGTAAAAGCCGAAGCGGCGATGTTCGCGCGCCAATTTAAACTTCCTCTTGTGTATGCGGTTCTCTGTAACCTCATTTACACCTATAAAATTAGTCGGACTACAAAATTTACTAATTAACATAGTAATTTATTTTGATAGCAGTAATAATTTGTTATTACTGCTATCAAAATATTTTTTTTATATATCATAATTATTATATCATAATTATAGCAAATATAATATTAATGTAATTAATGAAATTATATTGAAAGAACAAAAAAAAATTCCAGATATTACACCAATTTTGTCACTGCAAATTAAGTACTAGCCCTATATGTATTAAGAATTAAGCTTTGACTCCAACCTAATTATAAAAAGTTAGTTTTCTCTAAAGATTTCTCTGGGAGTCGACTCCTTACTCGACGACTTACTGGAATCCTGAGCTTGAAAGGCATAGCCGCACTAACATTAATATAAAAACGTCTCAATATATTGTTCTTTAAAGTTATAAAACGTAAATATATACGGAACTATATACTTTGTTCTTTTAACCATCTACGTATATAATCAGTGTTCAGCCCTGTTACATATTAAGGTTTTTTCACTCACGGTCTTCGTGAAGAGAAAACGAAGAGCACTTTTTGTGCCTCTGAAAAAGTGGTGTAATTTATTTTCCCTTGGTGCAATATTTAGTGCTGTCCATTACTAGAGTTCGCGACCGAACATTATTCACGGACATCCATCTTTTTTTTCTCGGCCGCAACGCGCGTGTGGTCCTCCATATTAACTTTTTCATTCATATTCTTCGCAAGGTTTCCGATATTACGACTCGTTTTGTAGTAACTGGAAATATTAATTGAGTAACATTTGTCTTCCTGTTCTATAGCTTTTCCCAAATCTGCGAGACTTCGAGTGGTAATGGTAATATAAATATTTAGTAATTTTTGCAAATTTACAATGTTATATATGTATATATATAACTATACTCAGTAGAAATCATTCCATTTTTAGATTTTACCAAAAGTGCGCATAAATTCCGACAGAATGTATTTGAGCGATAACCGATCGAATAATTTCATTGTAATTTTTCGACAACCGGATGAATAAAATATTTTTATTTATACGGCTAAAATAATTTATTTGCTTTTTTCTGATTTTAAAGTAAACAATTTTACAATCGGCTTGTGTGGTGCCCTGACGAAGAATTTTATTTCAATTTTGTTATTTAAGATTTAAGACAAATGCTTTAGAAATGCGATCTCGATCTCGAAATATGTGCGGTGTGGCCCTCGCAGACAAGATAAGCAATGAAGAGATTCGTAATATGGTAAGATTTAACGGCAGTGTTATTATAAAAATGAAGAAAGAAATACTTAAACGGTTTGTGCACATACAAAGAACAACTGACGAAAGATCGACGAACAAAACCTGCTTTCCTCAAGTGAGTGGTAACAGAAGCCAAGACTGATTTCAGAGGATCAAAAAAAGAGGCAGTGTGTAAGCTGACGGAAATGTCAGCAGATTTCAAAAGCACTCGCATACCTAGGCGAAAGTGTGTAAGGAGAATGATGAGATTTGAGGAGGCGAAAGACTGCAAAGCTTAGCGCTTCATCCTCTGACTACTTCTTTAGCGAGACAGCGTGAAGATATGTATGTACGTATTATAATATATTACTTCATTTATTATTTAACCAAGTCATTAAGCTAATCATGTAGCAGCCGGTTGAATAAAAATATATTACTCGTCCGGTTATCGGATCATTATTGTAGTCACTTCGAAAAAAGCTTGACTCCTAAGTAGGTATTAGGTATATATTCTACAATGAAATTATCGGACCCGTATAGTGAAAGCCATATCCAATCTTGAAAAGACCAGTGACAGATTAATCATGCGTTTCACGACATAGTCTTAGAATGGCTTGTACCAACTATTTGAACTCGATTTAAGGATTTGACATCTCGCTTACACCAACCATTTAATATTTTACACCAGTCTTTTACACCAACAAATTCTTTAAAATTACACCCTTGTGTGTCGGAGAAAAGGATTGGATTTAATGGTACGAGAGCTGCTTTGCCATACTGCTCTACATTTTTTATCAATTGTAATGAGATATTGAATAAAATTTATTGAGTTATACGCACACACTAATTTCATTAGTGTTCTTCAAATACAATTATTGTTCGTAAAGCGTTACGCGTTTTAACGAAATGAAGCGTCATTTCGTTACACTCAGATTATAAATATTATGGACGCTATCAAAACACAGGACACACGTCTACTACGGACTCGGAATATGGAATCTCTTTGGTCCTCGATCCTCAAACCCCCTTGTGTAGTCGCACCGAGACCACTGTCAAAGAGACAGGTGGCGCTTGCGGCGCGCGGCGACTTGCGTTTTGAAGTACCGATAGTCATGAGTGTGCCATTCCAATTATATTATAAAGTTAACTACGAGTTTATACGTTGAATCAAATAAACATCTTTGCAACACATTAGATCGTTTGTAATGTACCTATCTAATGCACACAAATGTTTACATTATAAATCGTCGTGAGAAGTGATGTCGCGGATTTTCCGGATGTCCGGCGGCGTCGGCGTCGCATCACTAATGCGCGCTGCACTTAGCTCAATCATACACTGAATGCATTCTGAGGATATTACATAATATGCAAATCAGACTCGCGTACCGAGGATTCCGTACTACCACACGTATTAGGTAATCTTACTTCCAGTGTCAGTTATTTATATTTATGTGTCACACAATTTTATGCAATAGTTGATAGATTACACATGTGCAATCGTAATAGCACAAATTAATTAGTTACTAGCGTAAAGTACATAGCAATTTATTCTCATTTTACAGTCAAAGACATCAGTTACGGACCTGGGTTAAACCCTGTATTTTAACTAAATATTTACAATGTTAGAGCATTACAATCAACGAAAGATATGTACTGCTCATACCTAGTAACAATGGATTTAGAGGATTGCTCCTTGGAGAACTTATTATGAAAATATAACTGACTGGAGAGCGTTATAAGTCATTCTTGAAAGAGAATACCCCTAATTGGAAAAAACAGCATCATGTAACGAGTCCTATAATTTTACATGAAAACGTCATGGACCACACACATCGAAAATAGTTCAGCAACTGATCGGAGATAAAGAATGAATAGAAAACATTCAGCTGGCCGCTATTTTCCAAGGATATGATTTCGAAATATTTTTAACATTTATTTTTTACAATTTGATCGATCATCTGTTTTTGTCTTCTCTGACTGCCCCGTTAAGGATACAGTGTGAAGATATATATGTATATTTATTTTTGTAGCACCGCTGTCCCTGAATTCCTAACATTAAACTCGAAAAATATAGTTACGTATTAATTTTACACATAAATGTTGTATTTATTGTAAACCTAATATTTATTTCCCATCAGTATATTAAATATTTTTTAAACTATGTTCCGATATTTTTCTGATATTTAATCTTTATAAATCAACCTTGATGTTCCTTGGCTTCTGCTACCACTGACTATAAGAAATGTGATATACGTTATGTAATAAAAAAACAAAAACAACAGAGGTTCGAAAACTGAATTATTAAGGTATCTGTATACTTATACCATGAAATAACGTGTCTTGCGTTATGCTTAAGTTCTGAATGAATGTCATTGCTGACACGAAATCACTAACAATGTACTATGTATGGAGTTTAGATAATAATTTATTTCCTGACATGATCGCCCACTAAGATAATATTTTTTGAAAAACCGTCACCTAAATGGGTGGAAAGACTGAAAAACTATACCATGAAAATTTTTAACCTTTAAGTTTACAAATGTAAACATTCATTTTTGGCTCCAGCAATGTTTATGGTTAACACCACCTAGGCGACGCCAGAGCGGGTTCCCTAGTATTATAATTATTTATATGTATCATCGAGATTAAACTGAATTTGGCATCGACAGATTTAATTATCAAATTTTTGGTTACTTACTCAAATAGCTATAATTTAATAATCAAATTTTCGCAGCTCTTGACATTATTTAAAAATATTTGGAAGGATAGGACAATTCATTCGATGCTAGGTACTATTTTCGTCCTGTGTAATCATGACTTATGTATATCATTCGGTTCAGTTACGGTGACGAATACATACGTACATACCTCTATTATGTCTCAAATCAGATATTTCTCCGAAATAATCTAAAGTAAAAAGTTCCGCATTACAAAAAAAAAGAAAATAAAGAAATGTTGCTTTTTATTGACGTTACAGATTTATTTCTATCGACAGAGCAGACTAATGTTATCGGTGTTACGACGGATGACCTGCCGACTTCCCCTGGGACGGTAATGTCGTCACACATTACGCCCAAACTCGATTTATTCACCATTCGTGACCTATTTCTTAACAGAAATATCGTTCACCTGTTCGGAATTGTTATCTGAGATACTTATTTATTAAACAAACAACGGGTCTTACACACATAAAAAAAGAAATTAGGTAGGTTTATTATTTATTATTAGAATGAGTAATGATTTAAAAAATAACTACAATAGAATTTTAAAATAATAATAAATTCAATAGGGCGTCCCCCGAAAGCGACGCACACCGGTCTGTCCCCGTTGGTGTGTGCAGAGCGCAGTTCGGCGTTGGAGACCGCCACCCAACACGCTGTGGACCTCGCGGCAGGAAGTGGAAGGAGGAGTGTAGAGTAGCTGAGTAGAATATGAGAGGTGAGATTGAAGAGAAGATGAATAGTGATTGATATTATGGAAGGGAAAAGTTTGGATGTGTTATGTATGAGGGAAACCAAGCGAAGGGGCAGTGAACTTGCCGACTTGCCCGGAGGCGGCATCGCTTTGTGATCAGGAGTACCACATGGAGACAGGCGATGCCAGAGGTGGGCGTTTTACTGTCCTCTCGTTTGGTTAATTGTATGACTGAGTATAAATGTGTAAAGTCCACCTTGCTGTGGGTGCGCCTCAAGATGGGGTTGACGAGAATTTTTATTTTGGCAGCGTATGCCCCTGTGTCCTCTGTCAGTTTGGGTGAACTAGAGCAGTTTTGGGAGAATGTTAGATAAGTTCTAGCGATGGTTGTAGAGAATGAGAGAATTGTTGTGTGTGGAGACATGAATGGATGGGTCGGGACAGCTCGAACAGAGATAAGAGAGTGAATGATGCTGGTTGGATTGTGTGTATGGTCTGGTGCAATGTGTATGGAAAATGATCTATTTGTACATAATACCATATTTAAGCACAAAAGGATCCGTCAGTACACGTGGGAAAGAAATGGTGCGCGAAGTATGATTGATTTATTTCTGGTGGATAGCAGACTTAAGAAGCAGGTTATGGACACAAAAGCGCATAGAGGAGACGATCTGGGAACGGACCACTTTCTGGTGTTAACCAGAATACGGGGTCTGTTTGCAGCATGCTGACATCGCGGTTTGTCGCATTAAAAGCTTGAAACTGCAGGATGCGACCACCAGGAATGAATATGAAAGGGTATTATCCAGTAAGCTTGATGATAGATCGAAATTGATGAGCGAGGATATTGAAGAATGTTGGCAAATCCTTAGGGATAGTATGATCGAGGCTGCGAAAGAAGTGTGTGGAACGAATAAGATTGAGAACGGTAAAAAGCATGATGTGTGGTGGGATGATGAGGTGAAAGAGTATGTGTATAAGAAGAAGATAGCATGGCAAGACTACCTTGCTACTAATGACTGTGGTATAAAGAATTTGATGAAAGACAGATGTAAGCAGAAACGAAAGCACTAGTGAAAAAGCGTGAGGGTGTTGGACGAAAACAAGATGTCGGACAAGTTCGAGGAAAATTCCAAATTATTTTGGAAAGAAATACGTAAGTACCGAAGTGGCCCGGCACCTTGCAGAATGAATAAGTGCGTTCGAAAGAAAACAACCAGTTTCCTATAAAAAATATGTTCTGCAGCGATGGAGTGAATACTGTGGAGAACTGTATGAAAGTGGTGACTCCATCTCTGATACTGAGAGCGATTCTAACGAATTGGCACACTCGGGTCAGGGACTGGAGGGTGCTATTAGTATGAAAGAGATTGAGAAAGTGATAAGAAATTTGACATGTGGAAAGGCTTCGGAAATTGATGAGATGACTGCTGAGATGATCAAATATTGTGATCTTAAGGTCTGGGATACCTTCCGTGCATTGTACAACCTTTATTTGCAGAAGGGGGAGGTTCCGAAGGACTGGCGCACCGCAGTCATAGTACCTCTTTACAAAGGGAAAGGTTCTCATTTAGATTGCGTGTGCTACGGGGCCATCAGCTTGGTCAGCTTAGCAAGTAAAGTCTAGACTAAGGTATTGATTGAACATATGAAAGGCGTTTCAGAAAGACATTTGTGGGAGGCGCAAGGTGGTTTTAGGAACGGTAGGGGCTGTATGGATCAGATTTTCTCGCTTCGCGTTATCGTGTGCATGTTTCTGGCTATAGGTCAGAAAGTTTTCTGCGCTTTCATGGATCTAGAAAAAGCATTCGATAGAGTAGTGCGAAAGAAATTGTGGAGTCTTCTTCCTGAGTATGGCGTGGCGGGCCCTTACTGCAGGCTGTGAGGTCATTATATTGAGGCCACAGAGCCCGTGTAAGGATAGTTGGTGACATGTCGCCCTGTTTCGAAGTCTGTTCAGGCGTCAGACAGGGCCGCGTGATGTCTGCCTGGCTATTCGTGCTGTGTTTGGACAGTTGCCTCCAGAGATTGAAAGGTAGTATTTGTGGTATGGGATGTGATGACACAGAAGTTAACAGCCTATTGTACGCTGACGATACTGTGCTTATAGCACCATCACAAGCAGAGTTGCAGACACAAGTCACGTGCATGAAAGAAGAATGTGAAGTAAAAGGATTGAATATGAATGTGAACAAAACTAAGGTTGTGGCGTTCGAAAGAGAAGCGGTACAAACGAAATATGAGATTTGTGTAAATGGAAAATGTTTAGAACAAGTGAATGAAATTGTGTATCGGAGGAGTACGTTTTCGAGGTATGGAAGATGTGAATTAGATGTAGATATACAGGTAGTAGCTGGCAATAAAGTGAACGGTGCTCTGTCCGCATTAGTAGATAGTGTGAATATATCTAACACTGCTAAAATGGCCATCCACAATGCGGTGTTGGTGACAACTTTATTGTACGGTAGTGAGGCCTGGATATGCCTGAAATCGAGTGACAGTGTAATAAATACAGTGGAGATGCGATCTCTCAGAAATATGTGCGGACAGGATAAAAAATGAAGAGATACGCAGTATGACAGAGTGGCACGACAGTGTAATTGTAAAAATGAAGAAAGGAATGCTTATATGGTTCGGGCACTTAGAAAAAATGAGTGATGAAAGATTGACGAAGAAAATCTACACAGTGAAAGTGAGAGGTAAAAAAGCCAAGGAAGACCAAGGCTGACTTATGAAGATCAAATAGCCAGATTGTTAGCAGACGGAAATGTCAAAAGCACTCGCATACCTAGGTGAAAATGTGCGAGGAGAATGATGAAATTTGAGGAAGCGAAAGAAGTATGTAAGGACCACGAAGCTTGGCGCTCCGTCCTCTTTGACTACCCCGTTGGGGATACAGCGTGAAGATTGTATGTATACATGTATATCTCTATTTTTAATTTCCGATGCACAATCCGATAGGATATTTAATCTTTGACTTTTCCAGAAGTAGGTTTAATGTAAATTGTTATTATTATTATAGATACATGTATATTGTATATACTGTATAATAATCATTCAAAGAACATTGAATTAGTGCTCTTACATACAAAGCTCTTGTCCTAATTATCTTTGTATTTGAAAGTATAAAACATCCGTAAGGGTGTGATTTCGTATCATCGATTGTGACATTTACAGTAAAATGTCAATCAGTATTATGCGAACCTAAATAACTTTCACTCAATTCAGTCAATCACCTCATAATTTATCTGCCATGTAGGGATTTGTAAGTCTTGCCAACCTGTCATATCACGTGTCACCAATGAATCAAATGAATACATTGGATGGAGCTTTTGTTCACGAAAATGTGTTATCTATACAGCGTACTTAAGTACTATAATGCAGAATCTGTATTGATTACTTGACTGATCAAAAAATTGTTAAAAATAAATTAATCATGATTACGATTCACATGTGTGCATATTTCACATACATGTAAATAATCTTTTTTTTTTAACTTTTCAAGTAGACAAATGACCTATATCCAAAAAAATTCGTAACTTATCATGAGCATACTATTTAGACGCCTATTGTTATCAAAATAACTTTAATAATAATGTTGTACAATTTCTATATTTTTACTTATTCAAATATTAAAATAATAACCACGTCACGGCTTATTCATAATATTTTCTATTTCGCAACATAAATCCCAAACTTCATCAAAAATTAAATTCGCAGACGAATAACATTTTGTGGAATATTTCGATATTGTACTTGTATTAGCATCGATGCCCTCTACAACGCGTCGAGGACCACCGCAGGAGTTTGAGTGGGTGAAAACACTACATTATTACACATACACACAATCTTCCCATTCACCATGCGGCTGGGTTTATATATATAAATGTGTGTGTGTGTGTGTGTGTGGGTGTGTATATGTATATAGAAGCCGTCACCCGTACGCTTCACTAGTCGTTAATGAAAATTTTGTACTTAATGAAAAATAGTAAATGGTCTATGGAATTCAAAAAATCTACAAACGATTCCGCGTCGAATAGTCATAGTCTCATACCGATACGTTCAGTAGTTTTTAAGTGATTGCGTGACAAAATAAAATATTTTCATTATATATATAAGATGTACATATGGATTAAGCAGGTTTACATATATGTGTTGATGTATATGTGTCTGTACATGCTCACGGAGGCAACGATATTGTTGAATGTAACTATAAGAAATTTGCCATCACATTTGCGCCTATACCTAAGTTTTGTTATGTGGAAAGACTTTAGTTTCCGTTTATTATTTTACTACAACGTGTCTTTGTTTTAAAAACTTAAATTTCACTACATTGCTCAAAAAATACATAGTATATCATGAGATACCTAATTCAATGTAAGTATCTAAATGATCTCGATCTATCTGTATCGATATAACCAGCACCTGATATCTGTAAGAGAACTATCTGTAAAATATTCTGTATCTTAAAAGCTTTCTAAATCTATCAATCTTCTAAATATATAAAAGTGAAATACCACTCACTCATTGATGGACTGACTAATCTCGAAATCTCAAAAACTACTTAAGGTGATATGTAGTACCATGAAATTTGGTCCGACAATAACGTACCTGAGGGTATTAAGGCCTAGCTAAGGGAAATTTGTAATAAAATGAAAAATATCCAACATAATCAACAAGTTTTATTATTAATCAGTCATGTACTTAAATTACTACAGAGTTTAAACAAAAAATAGCTTCTCTAGCTTACTACCTACTACTAACTTTTTTAAAAACGCAGTCTGTAGGCCTTATTATACTAGGGTAGGGTAAAAAGGCCTATACTTTAAACTATCCAAAAATCAACTTATACTACGTAAATTGGTATTCTTGAGATCAATAAAACAAATAAATTGCCTTTATTCGCATCCATCAGGACATTGAAAGTCATCAGTATCTTCTGCAGTCAAACCGACACACTCTTCGTGGTACCACTTGGAGCATCGCGAGCATTGCCTCATTGCATCGTCCATTCTATCTTCTTTGCAGGCATGACAGTACCAACTCACTTGTTTTTGTGATTTACCTTTGACGGTAGTAGACTTTTTTGCAGATACGATTTTAGCTTTCTTAGGATTTAAAGTCTTTTTAAACTTCGTTTTTTCTTTTCTACCTGTTTTAACATCAGTAAAGTTTTCGTCTTGTTTATTTTTCTTTCTTTTGTTACCTTTCACTTCTTTACTATTTATTTTCTCTTGATTATATTTATCAAATAGATCTTTTGTGACTGGAGTACCTCGATAATTAATGGATTTTCGTCTAACAGTCGGTGTGCATGTTTGAACTTTAACAGGCGTAGGCAGAAGATCATAAAAATCATTTCTTTTCAACCGACTGAGTGGTAAATTATCAGATTCATCTAAACTAGAACTTGTTCCATAAACTGTGCGAAAATAGCTGCGTTGCACGATTGATTCTCTTGAGACCTGACCTGTGGATGTTGATGCTATAGCTGGTGATTGCTTAGTTTGTTCTGGAGTCGCTGGTCGAAGACAATCAACAGATGAAATATTTCCAAGCGAGACATCGGGTATTGGAATCGGTGTCAAAATTGATGGTGAACTAGCAGCAGATTCTGAACTCTTCTGTTGATAACTATTAATAGGTATATTTTCTTGATCACAATCAGGCGTTGAGGCTTCCGATAAAATAGACGGTGTTGTATCTCCGGATTCTGAAGCTTGTGCATGAGGATGTTCGAGAGCTGGTGCGTTTTCTTGTGCACCATCTAGTGCAGGAGCTTCCGTTAAAATGGAAGAGGCAAAAGCTGTTTCTGGTATGGCCTGTGGGTTGAAGGGATACAAGCCAGTCGCTTTAAAGCCACTCCTGATATTGCTGTGTGTCATACATTTAGACCAAACGCTTGAAAGAATGATATTAAAGCGTGCTTTAGTAAGTTTTTTGTCTCTGTTTTGGTTCAAAAATGATAACAATTCAGCATCCCAGTGGTGCTCGAAATATCGATATACGGCTTTGTCGAGGGGCTGTAATTCATGGGTTGTGTTTGAAGGTAGGCAGTACAAATTAATGCCAAGTGAATCCGATATATCGACTATGGAAAGATCTAAATGACATGCTGCTCCATCAAATATGAAAAGGCATGGTCCCTGGCTTTTGTATCTAGACAAGTGTTTTAAAAATATTTTGAAAAGTTCATTGGTCATATACCCCTTTGCTGATTTTTCTACTAAAGATCCTTGAGGCAAATTATCGTACAATTCTGGTTTCAAACGTTTTCCCTTAAATATGACCATAGGTGGTATGGCTGTGCCAAGAGCATTAACACATCCTGCGATGGTAACGCTTTCAGCATGTTCAGAAGACTGCAAATGAACCCTTTTAGCCCCTTTCGGCCAAAACACTTTGCTGGTGGTGGATAGTGAGACGGCATCCTTTCTCATCCATATTATAAATTTTCTCGGGATGATCATTTAAGTCAAATTTATCGTAGATATCTCTCAGTTTTTTAAAATGGTCATCAACAATAAATTTATTTAGCTTTTGGGCTCTAGCTGGGTTCATGAACTGCGCTTTTCTTACGGATATTTCATGGTGTCTTTTCATGAATGCTTTGAACCAGTCTCTGCCTGCGCATTTGCCCTCATCATTAAAATTGTGTTTTATATTATTTTGCTCACAATATTTATACACCAATCAACGCAATATTCTTGGTGTCACAGGCAAGCCCATTTCAGAATACCGGATTATCCTTTGCACAAGTTGAGCTTCCTCTTCATCATTTAATATAGGTTTACGTCCCAAACTTTTTTTTAAACTGGCAGACTACAGATGATTTCTGATTGTTCTTCTAGGAACCTTATATCTCTCTGCAGCCTTATACGTACTCAAAGTTCCTCTTTGTACTGCTCTAACAGCTGCGATCAGATCGTCTTCTGACCACAATGCCCGTTTGGGAGGCATCGTGACCATAAGCACTGAAAACAATGATAAATAAATTGAAAATGTATAACTACGTACATACTACCCACCAACAAACATTTTAAAAACACGCTCCTACTTATATAGCAGTTTAAAAATAGGAGTATAATAAGGCCTATAGTAAAATTTTATAGGCCTTAATATCCGCCAACCACGTGGTTACAGAATAAAAAAATAAAAAAAATTTTACAACTAGAAGTCCTTTAATACGGTAACCTAGGGACAAGCATACATTAATTAATAAACGGACAGTCAATACAGGCTTGTAAATATGATATTTTCAAAATAACTTACGTTTTACTGGAGCCAATTTTTATAATTCGTGCCACGTGACCGCACCGCTGAATGATTTCGACGACACTGGCGGGGGGAGAACTGCAAGCGTTCGTCCGCCACTTCGCAGCGACTTGTATACGCTCTGAGCTTGTGTGAGTATAACCTTGATCGTCAATTACTGTATTTCGTACGTTTTTTTGCTACTTAGGCCTTATTGCCCGACAGGCCTTAATACCCGCGGGTACCTTAGTTTGTGTAATGTAGAGGCCCGCTAAGAAAGAATTTTTGAAAACTTACCTATATTTTAAGGGAGTAAAAGGGTGGTTGAACTTTGTGTGAAACGTTTATGTGAAACGGAATACGGCTGATAAATTAAGAACCTACATATATCGCTTATTAAAAATTGTGAGACAGGTGTTTCACATTTTTTTAAATTGTACTCGCAAAAGGTAGAAGTCGAACTTTGTATGTATTTGTATAGAATCTTAAAAAAGAAACACTATTGTATTACATACTTTTTTAATTCCATGCGTCGAAATCTAAGGCAACAAGATATAGTGCGTCCATATGAGTACTTACTGTGTTCGCCTCGATTTTTGAGGTAAGATCTAATAATATTATGTACCTATGTAGAAATGCGTATCTACTCTAGCAAAATGCCTCAGTGTCGGTTACATAAAATCGTTTAGACTTGCTAAAATAATAGGTTTAAAAACCCAAGTTTCATCATAAACTTAAGATTTTCTTACGATAGGTGTAATAATAGGTCTTTACCTATGAAGTTGCCGTTTTGCCGCCCGAAAACTAAAGTCAACAACGACGAATTAAAGGCGATAGTGGAAGCTGACGATACTCAATCTACTACCGAGTTAGCAGCAGCTTTTGATCTTAGTATCAAAACAACAATATTATTAATTAAAACCATTTGCGTCAAATTGGTAAAATAAAAAGCTTGATAAGTGGGTGCCGCATGAAATGAACGATCGCCAGCGCGACGAACGCGTTAAGGTATGCCTTACGTTGCTTAATAGACACAGAAACGAAGGGATTTTCAACCACATTGTCACTTGATGGAGAAGAAACTGGACACAATGATGGAGAAGATTGCAAATCTCCGGCCAGCCTTAATCGATCCACGACAACGCTCGACCTCACATGGCACTACAGATGGACGGTAGAAGCTACAAGAGCTAAGATTGGAAGTTTTGCGTCATCCACCGTATTCACCAGACCTTGCGCCGATAGACTTCTACTTTTTCCAAAATTTTGACAACTTCTTGACAGGAAAAAAGTTCTATACCCGAGAGGCAGTAGAAAATGCCTTTGAAGAATTTGTTGCGTCCCGTACACTTGATTTTTTCAAGAAGGGCATTGAAAAATTACCACTCACTGGCAGTGATGCATCGATAGCATGGGTGCATACTTTGATTAATAGAAATAAAGAAAACATTTAAAAAAAATATACTTTACCTTATTGTATACTAAACGGCAATTTCATAGGTAAAAACCTAATATTACGAGAGACCATTATGTTAATGCAGTAGGTACTAGGGCGGCGTCGGTGAAGTTAAAGAAATTACAAGATGTGAGAGCACAACATTAAGTGAAATTCGTCTTCAAACCTCGGTTAGACGTAATTTGGTTTTGAGGAAAGTAAGTAAGTAATTCAAATGCCACGTCTGACGGTCTTGTGGGAAATGTTGACAATTACGTTTGTAAATAAGACGGAAAGTTAACACATCGACATAATCTTGACTTCTGTCATAGCCATTTTACTTAAACGTATGTGAACGTGTGTGTATACATACAACATGTTTAAGACTACGCACATTATGCCTATCTAAATTACCTAATTATTACAATCGAGATATAAATTATTTATGTATTATATTACGACATATTACGAAACCATCCAACTTGGCTAATAAAGATTTTAACATTACCCAGTTATCAAAGAACGTATAGCTATTACTTAATATTATACGTAATGTATACATACGTATATGTATGTATACGTATACATATATGTATATATTTCAGTTTTAGTACAGATAGCAGAGCAGAACCCTACGATCATGTAGGAGAGCTCTGTCGTTGCCCCTAAGAACTTTGGCACGGCGCGAGAGGAGCTCCGGCGCATTCCGTAAGAGATCCCGTAGACTCGACAATGTGCATAGTAAGATTGCTGAAGATGCTTTAGTGAGTAAAAGAATCACGTAAGCCAGTCTCACTCCCATGGCTCAGGATACTTGTTTATGTTTTCCCTGCGTTACCAAGAAAAAGTAGTGATGGGTTATATACTATTTACTTAAAGAATTTCATTTTGTGGTGGTATAATTGTTTCTGGTTTTCAGACAGAAATTACTTTTGCCAAATCGGTACTCTTTCCTTACGTCAATCTCCACTGCGTAAATACCTACCTATTGATGAATTTCTTCTCACAATAACGTAAAAGTATTAAAGTTAAAAAATATCTAGAGATCAAGAAAACTGTAAGCTAATAGCTTAAAGTACCTACATACATGTAAACATAATGTGAATTGCCACCGCTATGAAAGTAGTTCTAGATTTCTGAGCAACACAAAGGCTTTCAGACTTTTAGCCACCGCCTGCTTTAAAACTTGCGATCAAAGAATAATTTGAAGATACAGCACTTTTTTACCAGTCTTATTCCTAAACTATTATACATAGGTAAATATTACGTTACGTATCTACATAGATTATATACATAAAAATTAGGTTCTAATCATAAGATTAAAATGTATTGCCTGAATAATAAGTAAAGCGTAAATAATTACATTATCATATGATAATGACATTTGTAATTACTTATGTAGATAATTATCTCAGTTACTTTATTACGTATGGTGATAGGTATACCTATAACCATATATTATGTACTTACCAACTTATATATGTAATTAAAATATTTCATCATTCAATAAACAAACTAGACTCGAGTGTTCAGTCCTATAACCCGGGCTAGAGTATCTATAAGGATACGACATTCGTGGTCGCGGCCGATTGGAGTGGAAGCTTCGGACGTCCATGTCCATCCGTGCGACTCCAAAGAAGGCGATAGAGTGTGTGGTTTGCGCTGTCGTGGCAATGTGAGAGTACAGGGGACTTTAAGTAAGTAAGTGATCCCCGAGAAGTACTTTAGTACAGCACGAGTGGAGTTCTGGTGCATTCTGTAGGAAATCTCGGAGCAGCTTGACAACGTGACGAAGACGACAGAAATTACAATAGGTAAAGCACCACTGTAGAATCTAACCTCCAGGGGGCTGATCTCAAAATTCGATGCGAAAATGATGAAATCTGCCAAACTAAAAGAGAAACGACCGCGATAATTTTAAGTATTCTCTCTCCCTATTCTATAGGGATACATCGTAGGTGCCTTTAGACTATGTTTATTGATTTTATTCTTATTAGGTAATGCCAATTATTAATAATTGCGATAGATTTGTGTAAACATGCAGAACTAAACTAGTATAAATGAACTACGTCTTACAAAAGTCGTGAAAATAAATACAGAAACAAAAACACAAATAACACTCATAACCAGACCTCAGAGACAGCCAATGAATAGGTAATGTAATGTAACAAATATTGTTTTTGTATTCTTTGCTCACTCGTTACTGACATGAGTGCCCAGTGTGCAAGCTTGCATTAAGTTGTAAAGCATTAATGCAGCAACGCGCATACGTGCGTGACCACGCCTTCTCGCATGGAAAAGTTACACAGGTGCATATTTACTTAAGGCTATTTTGCTTACATAGTACCTACTGAAGTACATAAGCCAAGATCTTGAAAAACAAAACTAAAATTGTAAATATATTTAAGCTTTACATGGACTATATATTAGGGGTCAAAGTATGAAATTACCGTTTCGTACTGAAGAATTGAATTACAACAATTTTTTTTGTAGGAAGAAATATATTTGTTTAATCGAAGTATTTACCCTCGTTGCAATACATTTTTTCCATCTAATCGGAAGATCATTCTGGGGACGTGGACTCCATAAACTGTGTACAGGCATTTCTTACTGGTTTCTGGGAATAAACTTTTTTTTCGCGTATGTCTGAATCGCGGAAAAATTGGTAGTCGATTAGGGAGGAGGTCCGACGAGAATAGAGGATGACAGATAGTTTCTAACCGCAAGTCTTGTAGTGTTCAAAATGTTTCTCGATCGTTGTGAGGTCTTGCGTTATCATGAAGCAATAATAATGAAAGATCGGTTGACGAGTCGGGGCGGTATTGCTGCGAGTTTCGCCATCATTGCTCGGAGTTCAGCACGGTAGAAATCTGCTGCTATTGCTTGACCGGATTTGAGGAAGTCGTAGTGAATTACACTATAAAGCGACCAGCGAACGATTACCATCACCTTTCTATGGGTAAGCTGCGCTTTAGAGCATTGGTGTGGCGTTTCATCTAGGGTCAGCCATGCGTTATACGCTTGCTATTATCGTAAAGAATCCACTTTTCGTCACGTGTCACAATTCGGTCCAAAATCCCATTATTTCTGTATCGGCTTAACAGAGTAATGGAGGCTTTAACGCGCACCGCTCTTTGCAGATCATCAAAATCATGACGCACCATTTTTCAAGTTTTTTAATTTTACCGATTTGCTGCAAATGGGTTAATATTGTGGGTATGCTAACGACAAACCACTAATTCTTTGGTAGTTTGATATGGCTTGCACTATAGCCTGCGATTCATCGTTATTTACCTTAGTGGCTTGTCTTCCTCGTGGTTCGTTCTTCTGGTTAATTCTTTGGTAGTTTGATACGGCTTCCACTATAGCCTTCGATTCATCGTTATTTACCTAAATGGCTGGTCTTCCTCGTGGTTCATTCTTCAAGTCAAAGTTGCCACTTCTAAAATAGTTAAACCAAAAACGTACGTGCGTTCCTTAGCCGTATGCTCTCCAAATACAGCATTATTACGAGTTTCTACTGCGTTAGTCCCACGTCCGAATCCGTATTCGAAAATAACTCTGATTTTCGAAGAATCAGAAATCATGACCCGTCCATTTCTATTTTTATTTTTGAGCAAAGCACAGAACATTGATGGCTTTTGGTGAAATCTTTCTTATATTTGTGTGTCCTATCAACAAGCTTGTTGTGTCGTTCTATTCCACGTTGGCAGGTGTTCCTGTGTTTCTGTTGAATCCAATTTATTTTTCTAGGTAAATATATTGTTCTGTATATTTCAATGGTTCATTTCCAACTAATATTGTTATTTTAATGATGTTTGTAATTGTCATTGTTTTAACTGACTTAAAAAAGGAAGAGGTTCTCAATTCGACTGTATGTTTTTTTTTTTGCATGTTTGTTACCTCATAACTACGTCATTTATCAACCGATTTCAAAAACTCTTTTTTTGTTTGGTAGGTCATACTTTAGAGGTGGTCCCATTTAAATTTCATCGGTATTGGAGCTTGGACTTGGACTGAAGAGACACTAAATAACAAGACCTGGTTATAACCTTTATTTATAGTGATGATTTTCTTGTATATCGTTGCTATCCAGAATTAGAAAGAAGTTGATTGCAGACCTGCACTAGATATTTATTTAAGTCAAGATCACTCAAAAGGGAGAAATAAAAAATGTTTAAAAAAAAAATTTAACTGCCTTCAAAAATAAAACACTGAAAATTACAAAATAACTATCCTTTACTAATCAAAACTCAAGTACAATTTAAACTTACCTTTATAAATACGATACACATATTTATATAATTAAATTTGACAGTTATTGAAGTCGGTGCCAAATCAATGTGCAACAACATAAACTCTATTAGTTTGGTAGGCTTGGCACCGGCTTCAGTAACTGTCAAATTTAATTACATATAATATATATGTGTAAGTTAAGTTTAAATGGTACTTGAATTTTGATTAGTAAAGAATAGTTATTTTGTACTTTTCAGTGTTTTTTTTTCTTAAGTTTTTTTATATTGAATTTTGTCTTCTATAGGCCGAGTGAGAGAGGTGGGGGGTATTAATAGCTTTATTTCCTTCTTTATTTTGTCGTATGTTTTTATACGTACGTCATTTAAGAAAATAAAATATAATCTAAGTATATCCGTACTTGTATGTCCGTAATGAGGACGTAGAATAATTTCACAAATAAGAATGAGAGGAAAATGTACCATAGTGGCTAGCCTAGTGATGTAGTGGTAGGATATCTCTCCTCCAAGCAAGGTCCCAGGATCATTTCCCGATCGAATGTGAAATTTGGATGTTACTGAAAGCTTCCACAGTTCGTGTGTTATATCAAGGGTAAGGCTCAGTTTGGAAAACGTCTTTAGTTATTAGTACTTACCTATTATTTATTTATTCTTACTTTACTACAGCGGTTCAAAGCATCCACCTGAGATCCAGACTTTGCCCAAAATTTTCAGTCAGTTAAAAAAGCTTGTACTTCAGTGACTCGATCTGGGTGAAGATTTCGGTAAGTGACTACCGCAATGTTACAACAACTGGACTTCTATTTTTGTAACATCTGATAACATTTTCGATATCATTCTGGAAATAGAACGATAAAGCACACATCGAAACGGTGTTCAATTGGAGATTAGTCAAAATAGTGATTCTATAGTTTACTGAAACAAATCTATGACTCATGACGTCTTATCGTACTGTTTACAAGACGAACATTCAAATAAAACACAAATTCAAAGGCGAAGTTTTTGTAAGTACACAGATGGAAAAAAACACAGTATATCATAAGCTATACACAAATTGAATATATCAGACTTACTAATTACGAGTGTAATACAGATATCCCTTAAAAAGGATCCAACTTAATAAGGATAGACGGAAGATTATTGCTAAGCATTTCACAAGTAATTTTACATTTTCTTTGGCATTTTGAACCTGTGAATGCTAATTCCATGTTTGACAGTTCAAATGTTAAACTATCTATAATATGTTTATTTTTTAATTTTTCCTTATCTTTTCATGAGATAGCCTAGGGCGCAAACGAAACAAATAATTTCTTTTGTATCGTCGAAGATGGAACTGTTTATAATGATCCTCTCTACAACTGTTCAGTTTGATTTTCACTTTTAGGGACAGGCTGCATATCATTGTAATTACTTACTTTACCATTGTACTTGTTAATTGCGCTAAGAATTTTGTAAATTACCGCAGATTAAGTATATCTATTTATACACAGAATTTAATACAAAGTAGCAGCTATACCAGAAATTTGTATAACACTGTTAATATTATTCAGCATTAGATGTGCGCCAAAACTTAATGATGTTTTGAAATTTAACAGCTACTCTCGCTGAAACGCTTCGAAAATTTGCATTTCATAATTATAAATATTTTTACTCTTTGTTTTCATTTTAACAACTTTGTTGCCCGATTTGCTTACTTACACATTTTCGCCAATGTATTTATTTAGACGATTTATATCTCTACATACATCTTTTTTAATAGTTACTGTCGTGTATTATCTTGCATTTTTTTTTACTTATGGATGAAAACGAGACGTAACTGTTCACTTGAAAATATTTTTGCAAAATTTTCTAGTTTTTAAAAGTAGATGTAATTCTTTAAGGAGATTACTTCAGTCAAAAAGACAAACATCACATTTTTTATAGATTGACGTGTCAGTTGCTTTGGATTCCGCGACATATTCCATGACAAAATTACCATAACGGAATGAATCGCCTCAACGTATTTTTACGCTAAACGCATCCTAGGGAGCCATTTGAGTTTTGCCATATATAGGTACATATAATTTTTTATTTTTTTTACTTTCATTTTTCGGTCATCCATTTACATTTACACACCAAACATTCAGTGGCGGTACCTTCATACACACCCAAAAGCCCGGCTTTGCCTTACTAAAATGCTCAGTCAAGAACGTACAATAATAACGTGTCAATAATGAGTAGTAAATGTCAACCTCAAAACTTCAAATCATATCAAACAGTTTTTAATTCCCGCGAATTACTTGTCAAACGAAAACAGTGTAGGAATCTTAAAGAAATAAAACAGGTTTATGACCCAAAATCGCGACTAATCAGTGCGTCGGTTGACCGACATTAACAACCTGTCAAGGCATAACCAGAGCAAAAATCAGAGTAATGAATCGTCTCACTCCACGCGTTGGCTTGTAACGGGGCTTGCAACCTCTCTTTCTCTCTAATGGCAAAATTCGTTATAGCTGTACCTTTTTTAATAAGGTTTATATAGCAATTAATATGAAGCGAAAAGCCCGGCTTTCACACTGAACTTTGTACAGATTTAAAGATATGATACGAATACAATTCAACGTGATTCAACTTCATTGTTTTTACCTAATATTTATTTGTTAAAGTTGGTGGACGAGTGGTAAGTATTTTTTAATTTCCATCATAAGTGAGTTAATTTGTAATAAAAAACCCAATAAGTTGTTCATTACGAGGATTTGAACCGAATTGCTGTGATAGTATTACACAAAATAGGTATGTAACCAAATAGAGTTTTTGAAACTCTCCATCCGCTGGGTATTAGTCGAATTTTTGGATACCGGGCTTTTAATGCGTATAATAAAATGTCCTCTGTTTGTGACAAAAAAGATCTGGCCATTCACGTTGTATTTCTACTTAAAAGGTGATCAAAACAGTGTAGGAAAGAATCCGAAGAAATCCTGTCCGAAAGCAAAAGATTTTATTTCCCTATTTTATTTAGGGAAATGAATATAGCACCCAAAATCATATCACGAATTTTAAAAGATGACTTAAGACTTGCAGCTTATAAGAGACGTACTGGTCATTACTAAACCGATTATTAAAAATGAATAGGGTAGTAAAATCTTAAATCTATATAAAATCTAAAAAGGCTTGGCACCGACTTCAATAACTGTCAAATTTAATTATATGGGTATTTGTATCGTATTTATAAAGTTATTTTTGTACTTAAGTTTCGATCCGTAAGGGATAGTTATTTCATACTTTTCAGTGTTCTTTTTTGAAGTCGGTTTAATTTTTTTATAAAATTTTTTCATTTCTCCCTTTTGAGTGACCTTGGCCTAAATAAATATCTAGAGCAGGTGTACAATTAATTTATTTTCTAATTCTGGAGCGCAATATGTTAACTTCCATTCTATTGAGGAGCACAAACCGTGGGCATTCACAATAAAGGATGTGAACAGATCGAACATGGGATATTATTGCCCATTATGGCCATTATCAATATCATCAATATAATATCATATCAATATCAATCAGTTATAAAAGAACAATGTAAAGGTTGCATCATAATTACACCCTAGCAGTATTCTTACAATCCGAAGACGACAGCCACCAGCCGTATTCTCTGTCTGCCACAAGACTGACTCTACTGACTGAATTTATTATATCACAGCCAATTTATATCTTCTCCATACTTTACCATTATACCATACTACAATTATATCATGTGGGGACAACGATAGTTAACAAATGACATACAAGAGAATCGTCAATATAAATAACCAGGTCGCGTTATTTAATGTATCTTTGAAACCAAAGCTTCAATACCAGTGAAATTTCAATGGAATCAATCTGGAAGTGTATCCTTTCGAACAAAAAAAGAATTTTCCAAATCGGTTCATAAATGACGGAGTTATGAGGTAACAAACATAAAAAAAAACAACCGAATTGAGAACCTCCTCCTTTTTTGGAAGTCGGTTGAAAATTTTTTTATTATCGAGCAACATTTTAATAAGGGAATGACCAAGTTTATGCTCAAAGCTCTAGAGAAGCTTCTCGATTAGTCAATAGAGTACAACGTGGGCATAATCAGGCTTCAGTGATGGTTTGGTGAGGTGTTAGCTATCAAGGAGTGACTGAGGTATATTTTTATGAAAAAGGTAGCCAAACGTCGGCCCAGGTGTATCAAGATACGATTCTTGAAAAAGTAGTTAAGCCTCTTAACGACATAATGTTCCATAATAAAGAATGGTCCTTTCAGCAAAACTCAGCACCGGGTCATAAAGCTCGATCCACACAAGCGTGGCTGAAAAGGAAAGTTTCTGACTTCATCAGAGATGAAGACTGGCCGTCATCTAGTCCCAATTTTAATCCACTTGATTATGATTTATGGTCTTTTTTAGAGAGTATGGCATGTTTTAAATGTCACAATGATTTGGAGTCCCTAAAACATTCTATAAGATCGGCAGTAGCGAAATTTCCCGTGGCGAAAAAGCGTGTTTCAATCGATAACTGGCCACAATGTTTAAAAGATTGTATTAAAACCAATGGAGATAATTTTGAATGAGCTACATATTTTTAAAATGCCGTTAAAATTAAAATTAATGTATAAACTAACGCACACTACAGTAATAAACATTTTCTATAATAGAAAAAAATGATGTTTTCCTGGTAATGATATTTATAGCAAGACTTAAGACGATAGATAAATCTAAAAAACGCTATACCTATTAAAAGATTCGTTTCTGATTAAGATTCGGTTCCCAAATACCTAATCCACTTCTGATAAAACAACCGGATGATTTCGTTTATTCATTAATTATTATCTTTTTACTGAATATACAAGTTACATAAATACAAATTAACCTTACTATTTAATCAACTTCAGCTCAAATTAACTTGAAATCCCGTTACGTTAAAGTTAATAAAGTTTACAACCTTTCCCAGTTCTCCGATAGATATAGTCCCGAAATGGCACTTATGATCCCACTTTAATACTTTGAACCATCCGGTCCCACAGAACGACAAGAGCCGCATCACATGTTTTTCAGATTGAATATTTTTACGAAGAAATACCTGTGTAAATGATGTTAATGACGAATTACTCTAAAACAATTGTTAAAATTAATATACTTAGGTACTTATATAAGTATCCACTGTAGACACTTACAGGTACATACAGTCATTCAGAATACAAATACTGTGTTATTGTACAGTAATGTACAATGTCTAATTCTTCACTTCCGCAGCTGTCAACAACATCATCAAAAAGTCATCAAATTCAGCAGAATTTGGGTTCAGTTTTTTTCTTCTAAAATATTCGTAAACGTTAAAAGCCATTTGCTTGGATTGATTATTAAGTTTGACTTATGATATTGATGAAACTGTTATATCCATCGTTCACAAACCTTCCAAGGTTATTGCTCAAAAGGGTAAACACCAAGTGAGTCCAATCACAAGCGGAGAAAGGGACTACTATATGCGCGATGAATGCAGTAGGTGAATTCGTACCACCCATGTTGATATTTACGCGCAGCACGCTTAACGAGGCCTCAAAAAAGGAGCTCCACCAAAAAACACCGCATTTGGATGCTCAGAAAATGGATGGATAACATCAGAACTTTTTGTAGAATGGCTGCAACATTTTATTGAGTGCATAAGATAAGAAAAAAGTGACCGAAAAGGAATTTTACTTTTACTGGATGATCATAGCACAAATACCAAAAATTTAGAAGCAATCTACATGGCTCACGATTATGGCATAATAATGCTATCTTTTTCTGCTCACACAACACATTCTTCAAATCGTTGAAAAGCAGTTACAATGAGGCATCTTAGTGGTTGCGCTCAAATCCTAGCAGTGTCATAAAACAGGCTATTATTTCAAAATTTTTTGGTAATGCATACTCAGATGAGTTCGTATGGATACAGCGCTAAATGGTTTTAAAGTAACGGGTTTGTGACCATGTAACAGAAATATCATTAAAGAAGAGGACTTTATAAATGTAAATAAATAAAATGTATATAAAAATAATAGGATAATAGTATAGTGATAAGGATAAAAATGTAAGAAGGTTATGAAAACTAGTTTTGGAAATGAAGATCGTAGGGTGTGTACATTAGTAATAGGAAATACTTTTGACAAGTGTGAATGATTAGAAAGTATGAGAACAAATAAAAAAGTATCAGTATGAGAGTAAAAAAGATGAAGTAAAAATGAATCAAAAGATGGACAAGGTCCTTGAACAACACATATAATCAGGGGAAGCAGTTATATAATAAAAAAAGAAGTCTTTATAGCTTCTGTCCACATTTCTGATACTTCAAATCAAAAACCTGCTGATGCAACTAGGACAACCACACAATCAGCCATCACAGCATCACTCGCTGGAGATCCTACATCACCACCAATAGTTGTAACTCCACCAATAGTTGCACCTACATTAATCGTTATATCGCCAACGACAGTTGCAACACCACTAAACTTGGGTTGGGTATCTGTGGTTTATGAGACGAGAACAGTTTATTTCTCAATCTATAAATCTACAAATATCTCTGCAGATAGATATTTGTTATGATTGGTAGAAAACAGTTGTTTTAATATGGCTTCTCCAAACAAAATGTGAAATCGGAGTGCCAGACTCTGACCAGAGGAATCTAGAAGAACGAGGGATCTACGTTCGCTAATAACTCGAGTATCTGTTTAAACTTTAAAGTCTCTCAATCAATAATAACGTTATTCCATTATGGACATAAAAACACCTGTGTATTTTAATGGCGATAATTAAAATAGGTAAATAGAAAAGGCTCTGTTGACCCTTTTAGATGTAAGAGACAGATATTAGAGGAGACTCAATTATCACTATTACACGACAATAGTTAAAAGTTTACAAAATAATTGAAACAAAAAGACATTCAACGTATTACCTACTTACTAAAAGTATCTGATATGTGCCCATATTTATCAAGATTATTGTAAATTGTAAAATTATAATAGCACCATACAATTATTTATTGTTAGTTCTTATAGCGCTACTAAAGCACATTGAATTGAAATAAAGAAATAGTTATTATAATCCATCGTTTTATTAAAAATAATTTAAAATGACAGTAGTTAGAAAGTAAATAAAATATCTTAAAAATAAAATACATATCTACGGTATTCGGAAGATGTTTCGTATATAAAATGGTCCACCTAATTGTAAATCCTTTATCCTGAGGCAACAAAAGTTACCCCTTTCATTTAAAATGCGAGTAGACTTTAATAATGTGAAAATTAATAAATAGGTAGGTAATGAAAACGCCTCAAGGAATGGAATATAAAACAAACCCTCCTGCATGAGTTATTAAAAATAGACGTAAATTTTGCATTCAAGAGGACTAGTTGAGTAATTAATGTTGTAAAGTGCCGTTCAACTTACTAATAAATAAGTAAACTTATTCTAATTAATATCTTCATTAAGTCGGGCAATATTCGTTGAAACAATAAAACAAGGGGATAGCCGCCCCTTGCTCTTTGAATAAGGGTGTATTATTTTACTAATCAACACACTACATAATTATAGCAATATAATAATTACCTTTTATACCTACATATAATAGTTCAGCACGTAATAAGGAATAATGAATTTTAACTGATTTGTATAATTAGGTAAACAAAATTTCTCATGTTGAAAAAACTTTGTAATAGATCATGGTCTCATAAACAGTGTAAAAATATCGGTTTTAATCGTGTCTAAAACATGACCTAGTTACATTTAAATATTGCAATACCTAAATAATTATTAAACACGGCTATACTCACGTCCAATCTGTATAGGTACCGACTAGTTTCGGACCTATTGGAGGTCCTTCATCAGGGTGAGTGGGATGAGTTCGCGGACGCGCCCCATCTCACCTTACCCTGATGCTCTCGCAAGAGTGAGAGACGGGGTTTTTTTTAAATTTTCGTCTGCTTGTCTGTTTATTTGTCCGGCTTCCTTGACAGTTTTAACTTGGAGAAAGCTTTTTAACAATAAACTGCAGCAGTGTCAAAGTCATAGTGATAAGGAAAAAGAACAATTTTTACTTCAAATATGTGCTTTGAAGAAAAAGAAAAAGAATTTTTACTCAAACAAGTGCAATTAGAATCCAATGAAATGGGCGCGTTCGATGAACTCAAATCTTACACATTATGGAAAAGTTATTCTAATGTTCAGCCTGAGCCGGAGAGAATTTTAAACCGAATACAAACTGACTTACTTAGTCAGACATTCTGAATGTCTTACCAATTCTCTTTGATGTCTTACTAAGAAAATCCCCTAGTGGTAAATGTTATAGACCTTACTAAGATATAGTCTGTGCTTAAGTTTGTAATCTGTGCAAAGTACATTTACGTATGTGATTTCTATAACAATAAAATATTAAAAAATTGCTACAATAATGCGTGCAATGAGGCTTATGGATCAACTCAGTGGTCCCCAACAGCTCGCAGGACACACACTCGTTGTTCGGGTAAGTGCGCTATTTTCATAGATATTAACCTATCGTACGTCTAAAAGACGTATGATTATCTTTTAAGTTACTTTTGTGTCTTTTTTGAACATGTTTTTATTACGTTTATACGGTTAATTTTTGCATGTATTTTTTTGTGTCTTAGGTGAAAGTTAGCATAACATCATGACGTCACAAAATATGTTAAATGACGAGCGAATATGCCGATTATTGCAAGAATTTAGCGAAGAAGAGGTGAGAGAATTAGATAGTGAGATTGAGAATAATTTGCAAGAAGATGAAGTTTGTAGTGATACTGAAGATAAAGAGGTGAATCTACCTCATGCTGATGACAGTCCTTTACTCGTAGAACTTGAAAGTACAACAGAGCGACCCGCGTCTTCAGTTACGAATGATCCTATTTATAGGCCACAAGACAAAAGCTAAGAACCAAGAATGGTCATATTTGGGTAGCTACAAAAGCTACATGTAAATGCCTACGTTATTTACTGTCACAACATATTGCGCCAGCAAGAAAAGCCATTGAGTCGCCGCAATTTTATGAAAAACCTCAGCAATAGCCTTACAGCTTAGTGGATGTTGACACGGCAGAATATACCTACTTTGCCTACGAATCTGAAAGACAAAATCAGCAATATTCTAACAAAGAGAGCAACTGAGTCTTCTGAACAAGAAGATGATGTGCCTATGCCAAAAAAGAGGAAGTATTGCGCATTTTGTGCTTCAAAACTTAGAAGGATGTCAAAATTTCTCTGTGATAAGTGCAAAAATCCTATATGTGGAGAACATAAAAATAATGTTTCTTCTAAGTGCATTTAAGATTAAGTATGACTACTTCTTTTATTTTGTTATTATAAAACAAGTAAAGACGTTATAAAAAGTTGATTATGTGAGCCATAATTTCGAATAATTAGTCTAAAGAAAAGATTTCAATTTAAGTTCATTTTTGTTTGGTTAAAAATGTTAACAATTTTTATAATTTAATTTTTTTATTAAAATTCTAAAATGCCAACCATGTTTTTATTTTATTTACATAAAAACACCATGGACAATAAGTACCATTCACAAAAATAGTAAATTTACATGACAATCTTAAATATTTATTAATAACTAGAGCACACGTCTTAAGACGTATGATTATCTTTCCCGTACTATAAAATAAGATTATCTTTCTAGGGTTAAAACAAGGAACAACATTGTAAATGATACAATCTCTTTGACTATTAGTTAGAATCTGTTCCTTCTTTCTCTTTCTTTCATTTTGTTTCGTTTCGTTTCGTACGTTTTTTTTCTTTTCGTATGTCTTACGTCAATGTTATATGAGGTCTTTTCATGTTTTCATACATGTAAGTAAATAAATGATCTACTTAAGCAAACTGTGAACTACGGAACCTACAGCTTGTTTTTCGTAATATGTTAGTAAATGAAGACAATTTAAATAAAACAAACTGTTATCTTTAAATTTTATTACAAGGTCTTTAAGCAATTGTCGAGAATTGGCTACATAAAAATTTCTGATATTATTTATTGTATTGTAGTTTTTCCAAATAATTCTTTTACCTGCCACTTGTTTTAAAGTGCGTAATAGAAAATTATCACTTATTTTGATTAGGCTAAAAACGACTGGATTAATTTTCATCGAACAATTTCGAAAACCGCCTGATGGTCGACAGCCTAACAGTTTCTCCTAACAAGGGAGAGTCTAATTCGCAAGTCCCTACAAGCACAGTACAAGTAAGCATACAATATTCTATCTTCATAAAAACGCTCCTAAACGACGCGCCTCGTAATCGCGACATTTCTCCGCATACAACAGTCGCGAGATTATATGTATTATCTATGGTCGCGAATGCGCCACGGTTGTCGTCAGACGGTGTGAGACGCTCCCGCGCATTTACTGACATTTACTGACGAAATATTAAGTCAAACAAGTTTTCGAGCATAATGTTCAGTGTATGGATGTTTGAATACATCTATATCGAAACCGGAAATATTTCTCTGTTGCTAATTTGTAGGAAATATAGTATCATAATGATAATAATATAATTTTCTGTTATAAATATTAATAAGTTTGTACGTCTATGGCTTTAATATAAAAATACGTATCCAAATTATTACGACTAATGTTTTAATAAGCTTATAGTCTGTGACTTTTTCGCGGGAACGGGAGAAGTGAGGTTGTCATTTTATTTAGATTTTCTATTTTTTACATTTTTAGGAGTTTTAAAGTACAACAGTGATAGTATATTGTGATTCAAAGTTCTGTTTAAGTGAAAAGAATGGAGCAGATCTGAATAAACATGTGTAGCTGAAGTTTTCCCGCTCTTCCAAGAAGTCCTTTTTAACTTCAGTAAAGCCTACTATCACTTTACTGGAAGTGTTAGGGACAGTTAATATTTCTCCAGCAGTTACGTCAATAGGCTGATGGCCTTGTTACCAATGCCTTAAGAAATATAAATAATAAATAAATCACATTCAGGCCAGTGATAGTTATCGTTCCGAAGGAGTTGTGCTGTAATCGCTTCTGCCTTCTTGACTATCTGCCTTAAAAGTCAACTACTGGTCAGTGTGCTGTCAGTCTTGACTCATACTCACTCTTGCTATTTTTCTATTTCGATTTGAGTTTTGGTTTTCTTCGATTTCATGCTTGAGAACCTTGAAATGCCTATTCTCCTCTGTTGTTTAATGTAAATAATCCCGTCAACCGCTGCGTTGATGATTTTTCGGATTCACTAGGATATACCTACATAAAGATATGTAAAAAATTATTGGTGCGTACGTATAGTACGTTTGTCAAAAAAGTAGGCGATAGTAGCGCCAAAACGAAATACATAACAATTACGGCTAAGTGACTGTCGCATTGTTACAAATACTTAATCTATTTATTCTCTTAGGTGTTCAGTGATATACACATGTGCTTTCAAATTTTGTTCTGGGTAATTTTTTAAAAGTTAAGAAAATATATATTAACAATGCGATTTGCAGTAAGACAAGCAGGCTGTGGCAGTGAACGTATTGGTTATTTAACAGGGTTCGCGAAGTCACCTAATGCAGAAATTGAAACACCTACAACTGCTCTCATGACTCAGGTTTGTTATTTTGATCTCAATTCGATGTTAAGTTTACAAAATTAGTTATAAATACACGACTATACATTATTATATTGTATTTTAGCTTAATAAATACAGTACTAAAGTGTATTACATATGTAAATATATGTTAATTGAGATTATGTATTTTATATAATTGCTCAAATATTATGTCCACTTTTTATTTTTAAAATGAAATTCACTATTTTTTGTCATATTTACACCTCATTTATTTTTACATCAAATGTAACTAGTTTTTTATACAAAAAAAAAATTTATTGAAAATAATGAAAATTAGGCTAAAAATTTTGAAAAGGTGGGTTTATGTCTAAAATAGTCTTTTTAATTTCAATTTCAGGGTGGTAGTGTGGTACATATTACAGCTGAGGTTTTAGCTAAAATATTCACCAGTCCACAACTTCTCTGGGTACCATTATCTAATTCAATTCAGCTAGAAATTGGTGTTAAAGCGCAGGGCAATGGAGTGGCTACATTCGCAGGGCTAAAAGAACATTTTACTTGTGCTACATTCCAAAACATATGCGAGTCTACTCCACTTGGACATTTTGAATTAGATAAAATACCATTGTGGACTAAAAATGGAAAGAAAATGATCACTGCTGATAGGTAAAAATTATCTAAATATATTCTTAAAACAAAATTCAACATATTTTGTTTTACAAGTTGTTTTACCAACACATGCTATTATTCAGTAGCTGTATTTTAATACTATGTTAGTTAGACCTTTCCATAGCCTTTTATTTGGTAATCATTATAGTCAAAAGTTAAAACTGCATTTTTGGTAAGTTCCTTATTCAGTGTTAGGTATTATGTAGTGCATCACGTGTGCTAATATATGCAAACCTCATTGGTTTGTGAGGCTAGCATGGGTACTTTTATAATAAATATTGTATATTATATTAATATATTTATGTGAATGCAGGAAGTACAGTTTGTCATATTAATATTATCGAATTTATTTTGTTCAAGTAAAAGAGTTTACTTGAGACCACGGCCGATGCAACTGGGCCGAAACGTCAAGCCAAAATAAAAAGTTAATTTCCCGTGTTTTTAGATATTTTATAATGCAACGTGAAAGTTTAAAAGTTTATTTTATTTAACTTTGAATTTTTTTTTATTAATATTGCAGACTTCAACTTTAAACATTGATTATTTTAAAATGTTCATAGAGGGAGGCTAAATAATAGTTTTTATATCCATATACAAGATGTTACAAAAAATCCCATCATCCCTGAAGTGAGATGAAATGTTAAAAACACTGAAACTAAATAAGTGATTATTTTTGTTTTTTTTAACTGTTAGGATTTCTGAAATAATTACTATCGAAGTTTTACAAAAAAATCGATATAATTTCTAAAGAATCCCATCCCTAGTGATCAGCTGTTCATCAAGTTTAAGGTCATCAACTTCAAAATCATAGATTATATTTTTTATTATATGTGTAAGTAAATTCTGCTTACGCTTTTGTGTTCAAAATGTAATTGTGCTATTTGCATTGAACAAACTATTTTAAATTTTTTATTGTAGGTATGTGATGTTTATTCCCGTGTCTTTTGCATTGCAAGACTAATAATTAACACCTCAGACTTAAAGAGCTAATAAACGTTTTTTTGGCAAATTATCTTTGATAGATCTAAAAGTTGGAAATTAAAATATGGATTGTTATGCTTCGGCTTTTAACAATATCACACTTATTCCATAGGAACACATATTATCCAGCTGTCTCACACAGACCCATCTCCTGTGGTTACATCTATGAAAATACCAGGCAATTAGAATTTGGCCCTATTTTTTCAAAACTTTATTTTTTCTACATGGGTTCCATATAATAATTAAAAGAGGATACAAATGGGTTTGCTTGATATGGAACTTCGTTCACTAGACCAGAAGTTTTACCAGTAACGACCTTTACAGTTTACTAAGAACACAAAAAAGAATGCAAATAAGTAATTGAACTTTCTTTGATGAGCAACATCAATTATGCATCCAAGTTACATTGCAGAATATTTTGTGATATTTTTACACTTCGCTTTCATATCAATCAAAGGCGTCAATATTGAATGTTGGAAGACAGTAGTTTTCATTGCATTTGGTGAAAATATTTATTGTATTTTATTAGCTTACGATAGAAATACCGCTACCGCTACTTCACTCGTTTAGGGACCCCTAAGATGAAAAACAATGTAGACAAAGATATTGCAACTATCTTTGTCTTTCGAAGAGACACCGCTGGAGCAGTTTCCTTTGAAGCGGTGCGACCTACGTTATCAAAGAAAATTGACAGTGCGCGGCTTTATTTGGAGGGGTGAATAGACGACAGACATTTCAAAAATCGTTCTACAGGTTTTTTTTTATTTTGGATGGGATAGATAAGAGTTAGACTACTCAAAAAAGCGCTAAATCTTGCTCCGAGAGCGCTAAGGTGACGGCAGTGTTCGACATATGTATGTATAATTTATTAAAAAATTCCTCGCTAGCTCATTATTTTATAGTTGCGTTCTTACCAATACAAATATAATCATCATCATCATCGTCAGCCCGTGTTCTGCTGGACATAAGCCTTTCCAATATTGTGCCACCATATCCGGTCCTCGGCTCTCATCCATCCACTTCCCGCCACTCTCTTCAGGTCGTCGTTCCATATAGCGGAAGGCCGTCCTACTACCTAGTATCCTCGCTACGGATTCTATCCTTCAGAGAAACTCCGAGCAAAGCCCTTTCCATAGCTCGCTGTGCAACTTGGAATTTGTGGACGAGGCCTTTTGTCAGTGTCCACGTTTCCGCCCCATAGGTCTGGACCGGGAGGATGCACAAATATAATGGAAACTCCATCTTTGGGTGTCTGCAATCAATTTACTAAATTGATTGTCTACTCAAGATCGATTGATCAATTTTTCCAATAATCGATCTAAGATCGTCATCTCTAGGAAAGTTGTTGAGGATGCACAAATATAATGGAAACTCCATCTTTGGGTGTCTGCAATCAATTTACTAAATTGATTGTCTACTCAAGATCGATTGATCAATTTTTCCAATAATCGATCTCAGATCGTCATCTCTAGGAAAGTTGTTCCAACAAATTGGAAGGTGTAATAAGCGTCTAACAGACATGCAAATCTTTACAGTATTTCATCACTCATTATTTATTAGGTAGCTTTTATTCATTTTATTAAGTAACGCGCGATATCTGTTTCCCTAAAGGGATAGTCAGAGAGGACGGAGCGCCAAGCTTTGCGGTTCATACATACTTCTTTCGCTTCTTCTAATCTTATCATTCTCTCCTCACACATTTTCGCTTAGGTATGCGCCATACCTAGACAAAATAGCTTTTATTTATTTTTATTTATTAAATAACGCGCGATTTAATTGCTAATAGTAGGTATATAAGTACTATGTAGAGGGCGCGAGTCGCGTGAAATTATTTTCAAATTTGTCACTTGCCAGTCTTCCATTCTATTCTTCTCACTAAACCTCTATGCACATAAAAAAGGTAGAATAGGGAAAAAATGGTACATTATCTAGCTGTGGGCGTGGTCTTCTGGTAGCCTGATAGATGCCAAGCAAAGGAGGTAGTTAGTAGGTAAATACACTACTCCGTGGGATTGTATATCGGCCATGAACTGATATTTTTATTTATCATTAAAATTATTTAAATTCTATCAAAATAAAAATATTACAGTAGCACTTTGTTGATGTCCTCGATGGCGCAGTAGTTTAGGTGTTGTACCTAAGCGCGGAAGGTTCAGGGTTCGATTCCCGTCCGGGTCAATTTAGAAAACGAACTTTTCTAGATTGTCTCGTGTTTGGGTGTACTGGGAAGGGATGCCTTAGTTTGAGACCAGATGATTGTTGTGTATTGTCTGGCGTATTTATTTATTTATTTACCTTTGTAACCTCATAGTTGGACTCTCTACTTGACATGTTATAATACGTTTCAGGGATTAGATTGTATGGTGTATGGTCAGAGAATTGTTTTTGAATATGTAGAAATAATTTAATGAGCTATAAACAAGCACTAATTTTAAAATATGTTGGAACACTGAGAATGGATCAGATGGTCAGAGGGTTGTTTCTGATTGTGCCAGAGATATTTCATAATAATTTAATGACCTATAAGCAACTATAATTTCAATATTGTCCTTAACAATTTATTATAGTTCATAACACTTTATTACATTACTATATTATAAACATACGACAGTTCCTTAGTACACATTTACCATGGGCTAGCTCTTAATAAATAATTTCTTTGTTCCTTTATCCTCCCTTGCATGGTCAAAGTGCGGCTTCTACAGTTAAAAATAGTAGTACTTTAGTCCATATAATGACATGAGTGAAAGAATTATTATTACAAATGTAACAGTATAATATAATTCTATATACTTACCTGTCTGGAAAATGAGTTTTCTCAAAAAAAAATTTCCAGGTACATGGATGTGATGGAAGTGTTCAAACCCGATATGATTTTGGCGGTTGCAGATGGTCGCACATCACTAAACGAAGGCTACAAGCGGATCACCAAATCGGTGGACAGAACTTGCAAATGGTTGGATATATGTGTAAAGAGATACAAAACGTCTGAACAACTTAAGGACAGTTCTCTTATAGGTTTGTACACATATTACATAATGGCTGTACCCGCGACTTCGTCCGCATGGAAAAATTTGTATTGACCTCGCCGGGTTACCCGAGGTATTTATATTGTTGATATTAAACAAAAAAGTTATTTTCTATTATGGAACACCCGCCAAATTGGATTTATGATGCCGTCACATATACAGAAACCTTGCCATGCCTATTCCATTTCATTTGATACCCATATTGTTGGTGTTGAACAATAAAGTTATTTCCTACTATGGAACATTCGCCATATCGGATTTATGATGACGTCCCACATATACCTTCCCCTGCGTATTCCATTTCATTTGATATCCATATTGTTGATGTTGAACGAAAAAGTTATTTCCTATTATAAAACATCCGCCATATTAGATTTATGATGACGTCACATATACAAACCTTCCCCTGCGTATCCCTTTTCATTTGATACCCATATTGTTGATGAACGAAAAAGTTATTTCCTATTATGGAACATCCGCCATATTGGATTTATAGTGACGTCAGATATGTATCTACCTTCTCCTGCGTATTCCATTTCATTTGATACCCATATTGTTAGGGTTTAGCATTATCAAGTTCCCCTATAAGGTTTCCTCCCCTTTTTCACCCCTTTAGGGGTAGATTTTTGATAAAAAAGAAAACTATGTTTTTTTAATAGAAAAGGTATCTCTGTACCAAATTACATCTTATCGGTTCAGCGGTTAAATTTCCCATACAAAGTTTCATCCCCCTATTCACCCCTATAGGGGTAGATTTTTGAAAAATAAAGTATATTATATTCACCCCCTGGTGTCAAACTATCTCCATGCCAAATTTTATCAAAATCGGTCCAGTGGTTTAGCCATGAAAACCAAACAGACAATCAGACAGAGAGACTCGCATTTATAATATTATAGTATGGAAGTATGGATGGATCCCCTATAAAGTTTCATCCCCTTTTTCACTCCTTTAGGGATAAATAGCATTTTATTTTTGGAAAAAAAGTATGTTTTTTAATAGGAAAGGTTTTATCTGTGTACTAAATTTCGTCTTAATCGGTTCAGCGGTTTAGCATTTCCCCTATAAAGTTTCATCCCCTTTTTCACCTTTAGGGGTATATTTAAAAAAAAAAGAAAACTATGTTTTTTTAATAGAAAAGGTGTATCTCTGTAGCAAATTACATCTTAATTTATTCAGTGGTTAAAAATTTGCCATACAGTTTCATCCCCCTTTTCACCCCTTTAGGGGTAGATTTTTGAAAAATAAAGTAGCCTATGTTCATCCCCTGGTATCAAACTATCTCTATGCCAAATTTTATCAAAATCGGTCCGACGGTTTAGCCGCGAAAACCACACAGACAGACAGAGACTTTCGCATTTATAATATTAGTATGGATTTACATAGTTAATACCAAATGTTAATAGTGCATATTTATACATATTTTTACTAATTACAAAAACTTAAGATGAATAAAAATTTTGTAACAAATGCAATAGATCTTTTGAGTTTTTCAATAATTATTTCATAAAAATAATTATGTTATTCAAAATACTTTTTAAAATTAAATAAGAACTTACTTCGTTTCATATGTTGTATAATATTTATGCTTACAACAAACATTTTATTTGCATATTATGTGGCTCGAGCAACAGCACATTTAGGTACTTACTTATTTTTTGTTCTACAGGTATTTACTTAAAAGGAAAAATCTTAATTTTTTTCCTTTTTTTTGTGTTTCAGGTGTCATAAGTGGCACAGGAAGTATTAAAAAGCATGAAGAATGTGTCAAACATATCCTCACCCACAAGGAGCACCTCACCGGAGTGGCTCTTGCAGGGATTGTAGATGGTACAAAAGAGTCTCTGAAAACTCCACTTGAAAAATTGGAAACTATTTTCAAGGAAGTTAATGTAAGTCGATGATAAAGTAATATGAAGGCTATTTGGGAACATACTGCTACCCTTAAAAGACAATGTTTAAGCCGTATCAGCTTCGATCACAAATAAAGAACTCACAAATTTTCAAACAGAGAACATTGAAAAAAGCAAAGCAGCAACAACTTAAAATTTAATGATATATTTTCTGATTAATTAAAATGTCATTTTTACATAATCATTCCTGTGAGTGTGTTAAGTCTGAATTAGATTTATTTGCATTGCCCGTGTCGCATTTTCTTATAACACATGAATAATAATCACCTCTAGTACTTTATTAGAGGATGATTATTATTCATCTGTTATAAGAAAATAATGTTATAAAAAAGAGGATTAAGAAAATGTGAGGTTGGTCAATTTTGTACACTCAGCTATCAAAGAAAATCATCTTTTTCAGTCATCATCAGTCATCACACAATTGCACACACTATATTCTATTGAATAGAGTTTGATAAAATGTAACATAGTTCTAATTTGTGTTGTATTATTTTTTTATATATTATTAAATCATTCTATTTTTTAATTTATATATTAATAATGAAATGATAACATTTTATTCAACTTATTGAATTTTTTTATTGGGATAAATAGCATTTTATCATTACCAATTTTTACCAATTTTCAAGTAATGCATCTAAATACAAATGCATCAAAATTATTATTGACATACAGTTAAAATGTAAACAACATTTTGTAAACTATTAGCTATTACACTTTCATTAGAAAGAAAGTGTTCCGGCTTATATACTACTAGTGAATTGGATCGTTCCCATTAAGATATAAAGTCGAGCTTGATTGGAACAAAAATAAATTGTGTTAAATCACTGTAATTTTGTTGGTTTTAAAGAGGCAAGTTTAGAGGAACTTTGAATATTTCAGGGAAATTTACCCAATAATCTTTTAAAAGTTATTGAAGGCTGCTGGAATCCTGCAGTGGTAGTTGCCGCAATAGGACAGGGTTGGGATGTGTTCGATGGTTCATATCCATTGAAATTAACTAATGCTGGTCATGCTTTGGTGTTAAACTTTAACATCAGCCAAGATAACACAGAATTATGCATTTTAGATCTTAATGAAATGAAGTAAGTAATGTTTTCATTTTAGAGTTCCTTATTGCAGATACTACGTACTCCATCTTGATTAATCCATCGAGTTTTCTCCGGAAATTATAGTACTGGTCTTATTAAGAGTCCGCCTATGCAGCCCAGTGCAACCAAAATAGTCCATTACTCCCGCGCCCTATGGCAATAACAATAAAGTTGATTTTCGCAGTAGCTGTTTGACCAAATTTTACGCGGAGACATCTCAATATTTGTTTTTTCACATAATTGTAATTTATAATAAAACTACAATTCCAATCAAAAACTGGTTTTATAGATTTGGAATATTACCCATCCATTTTAATAAAAATAATTTTAGAATTCTGTGAAATTTCGGAGACGCACTGGATCTTTGTGCAAAACAGGGTTTTTTCTAGATTTTTTTTTATCGAGATTTTTTTCTCCAATCTTGTTTTTACGTTTAAGGATTTCAAGATAAAGAGTTGAAGTTGTATATATCTGAATATTTATCTCTCAGTCTTAAATATCGAGATCTAGGTCACCAATATACCAAACCCTGCATTGGCAGACTCTTAAGCGTAAGAATTTTTAGAAATCAAGTTTACCATTTGATGAATAACGTACGGAACCGTCTGTACACGAGGTAAACATCTAAATATTCACTTGACCAATTTTTTATATTTGTAACACGTCCAGTCCAGATTCAATCTGAACCATAACTGCCAGACCTAGCAACGACAATTTTGTTGTGGTGTTTTGTGCACTATAGATTGTAATAAAGAAAGGAAATATCGAGTTGATAAACCTACACTAGCTGAATATGTTTTGTATTTCAGAACAAAAAAATAAAGACAAAACACATTGCAGCTGTTTATGGTACCACTGTAATTATGTACTTGATGGTGTAAAAACGTTATCTCTAGTCTGTGATAAAGTGATATAAGAGGTGGTCTATGTCTACGCTGTCGAAGTCTGTGTCTATCAGTAATTCAGTATTATATATTCATGTTATATTATTTATTAATTAAACCATAATGTGGTTTATTTAACGATCAACATTATAACAGGACCTTCATGTATACTAATTATATAAATGCTCTGTTATATTTACATGGTTAAGCCGCTGAACCCATTTTGATGAAATTTGGTATGGAGATACATAGCTTGAAACTTGGAAAAGAACATAGGCTATTTTTTTAGTTCCACATGAACAAAGTGGAGGACAACAGATAATAGTCATAAATAAAATTACAAAAGTCACTTACATTAACATATCCTTTCTGTTTTATGTTATTCTAAAATGTAGACACTGTATTCAGATTGATGTTTAGTTAAAAGTATGAAAAACAGTAATGCGATTAATCTTTTAGGTATTTTATTTTAATTAATAGATATCTGTAATTGTATTCCTTCTATACACTATTTTGTTTCTCAGGTATAAAGAAGACTTCAGGCCACTCCTAGTAAATTGTGAATGTCTAGCTTGCAAAAAACATACACGTGCTTACATCAACCATCTCTTAGTTACTAGAGAAATGTTGGCATCGGTCTTATTAAATTTGTAAGTAATTTTCATTTAGTGTAATACTAGAAACATACTTAAGGAAAGAACAGCAAAAGTGGAGGTAATATTACTTTCAAACAATATGTGTTGTGTGTGTGTGTATTGTAATTGTTTATATTGAACAAGATAATTTTCTTAAGTTTATAGTACCGTCATTTGGTGCTCAAAAAAGACGTTGCCTGGAAAGTTTTCCGGGAGTTTTAAAAATTGGTGATTTTATTAATTTAGAAGTGCTTCTTCCGAGTTTCTACTTTGCCTCCTCGTACCTTTGCCGCTCGCGCCGTCATATTGACAAAATGTCGCCTATCAACAGTTTTGTGACAATATCTCCTTTCCGACTCATTTTACCATAAAAACAGTTAATAAATTAAACTAGAGAAAATTTCATATTATTTATGTCAGAACTCTTTTCTTGTAAAATGAATAGTTTTAGCGTACGAGTGCCGCAAACTCTCCTGCAAAAAAAGCCGATAGCTGCCGCGTCGTTTGTTTTCGTGGCTGTTCATGGCAATCTCTGTGTTATAATTATGCCAATTTAGCGTGTCTTGTTATGTTTTATATATAAAAATAACAGCAATAAGTGATGTGTCGAGTGATGTATATACTTTTCTGTGATAGTGACTTTTTAAATAGTAAAAGAAGAAAAGTTGAATATAATTGCGAGTTTGTTGTTGTGGTAAATGGAGTCTTGAAGTGGAATGAAGTGAAGAATGGAATCTATTTAAAACCAAGTTGCAGAAGGTAAGTACACAGTGCCTTTTGCAAAAAAACCGTGTATTTTAGTGCAAAGCATGCTATAAACAATTACGTTGTAATATGACCATAATCCATGTCGGATTAAACTTTGCGGCGCTTGTACTCTAAAACTGTTCATTTTCAAAAAAAAAAAAAAAAATTATAGGAAACTATCTCTAGTTTAATTCTTTGGTATCTGTTTTTATCGTAAAATGAGTCGGAAAGGAGATATTGTCATAAAACTGTTTAAGGCGCCATTTTTCCAAAATGGCGGCGCGAGAGGCAAAGATACGAGGTGGCAAAGTAGAAATTCGGAAAGAGCACATCGAAAACTATAATATCACCAATTTTCAAAACTCCCGTAAAACTTTCCAGGTAAAACTACCAAATTACTACTATTTCTTGAAGCATAAAATTAGCATAAAGTAAAAATGTATGTGGAGTATAACATCCAATGCTCATGTTTGTCAAAAGTGTTTAAAAACTGCACAACACAAACAAAAATGAAATACCTTAAAAATACTTACCTTTTTCAAATGACATATTAGTAGGTATAATTCCCCCTCCCTCCAATTGTTCGTAGGCAAAAAGAATTATGTATACAGCCATGTTATCGTGTTTATTCAGATTTCAATAGCATTTGTCTTATGTGAAAATTCTTCACTTTTAACCATAAAATGCTGATGTAAAATTTTTTTTTTTCTTATCACTAAGTCCTTAAGTGATGATACGAGGATTTACTGGAGTTAAAAATGAATTCTCTGAGGAATGCGATTTCAGATGCACATGTTTATTCAGATCTTACAATTTCAATTTTTTTTAACTTGCACAGAGCTTTAGCTGGTGAAATTGCTCAAAATTTTCAATGCGTCGCCTTAAGATTTACGAGTATTTTGCAAATAATCATGTCATGACTGACTTATAAGCTGACACGAATTACACTGACAGTGTGGGGTTTGCCATACTTACTATGAGTTATGCTGTGAGATAGAGACACGAAAATGCGTTTCTCACAAGCGGCAGAATGGTCTGTCCGTTATATTTCTTAGTTTAATATATCTAATTTAATTTTTCGTTCTCATTTCTGATTTCAAATTACGAATTTACGTTTCTACGTATCTCTTAAAAGTGATGAAATGGCTATGACATATGATGAAATGAGCAGGCAGATAGACAGAAATTATGAGGTTTCCCTTTTAGCGTTTTTGACTATGGTAACAAAACACCTATCATTTAATTGTAATCGTTAAATTTTATCATTTAATTTTTTATTTTCCTCTTCTGCGTTGGGGTTTACATCTCTGTGATATATTTTAGCTCAGTAGGTATAAAAATAGCAGAACAAATCAGCTAGGATATTAAGATAGGGAATCCATTTTCTGGAAAATCGAGGAACGTTAGGAAAACTCAGTGAAAAGTCGGGAAAAATTTAGATTTTAGCGTGTTTGCTTCACATATTTATTTTCTCAGTTGTTGTAAAATGAAAGACATTTTATGCTTTAGTCTGATTCTTAATTTGGACTATTGAAGCATTTGCATTCAATAATATGAAGGTTATGAAATATTTAGATTTATTTGGCATCACTCATGCATTGTAACAATTTATACAAAAACAAAAAACATTTCATTGTTTGCAATAAACATTTTTTATTATTTTTGAAAAATTTAGGAAAAAATTGCTTTAAAATGAACATGGTTGGTCGGGAATCAGGATTTGGAAAAATACTTAGTCAAGAAATTTTTTTGAACATTTGTTGTGGTCACTGACAGAGAAACAGACAGACATGTGGAAATTATAAGGGTTCTGTTTTGTTATGAAATTATATTTTCAACACTGGGAGTTGTTAGCCTACACTATACAGTAGCTTGTTCAACTGGGTTTAGGTGTCTATAGTTTATATTCATCATATTACTGTTATATGATTTAATTTTTTCTTGTGACCTGTAGAAAGAAAACGCCGCACCTATAACATTTGATTTACTGCAACAATATATTATGCTAATATTGTTTTAGTGTTTCTCTTTCTTATCAAAATAAATCCTTTTAATTTCAGACATAATCTTCATCATTACGATCAACTGTTTCACCATGCTCGTCGACATATTGCTGCTAAAAGTTATGAAGTCTTTAAAAACTATATAACAAAGCAGTATGAACAATATTTGTGTGAAGAGGACAAGAAACATGCCAACGAAGAACAAATTAGCGAGAGTACGCATGTAAATAAGAAAATACGGGTAAATAATGATGAAATTGTACATAATGTAGTAAATGGAGACTGTAGTTAGCTTACTTTTAGTGATATATTTTATGTAATTATAATAAAGTAGTAATTTGATGTAAATTTAGTAAACTATAGTTAATTTTATCTCTTATGTACTTTTATTCTGTATATAAGAAGTATACGCATGATGTATAAATCAGTACTTCTAGATAAGCAACCCTACAATATAAATATAATGTGAAAACATCACAATTTCAGTAGTCTATGTATTTTAGTATTGATGATTATTTTTATATCATAGTTCTATTAAAGTGAGTAAAATGTTCCTATACATATGTACAAGTAATATAGTAATTAGTTTTAGCTAACACCATCAAGACTATCACGTAAATTAACGTATACGATTCTCTATAAACTTGAAATTATTTCATTTAAAATGTATTAATTTAAATTGTATACAACCCATCTAGGATTAGAGGGCCTTTACATATTAGGTGGTCAGTAAGTACATAAGTAGACCAATAATAAGTTCTGCAGTATTAGGTATCAACTCTGTACAGTAGTAACAGAATTGTTCATAATGATGGGGATAGAATAGGATCGACTGTAAGGATTAAAGAAAAATTATCAGAAATTAACACATTTTACATATATTTTACTGACATTATTTACATTATAATTTGAGTGACCACACTTATTGAGCTAGGCGTGTATGAAATGTGCATCAAATATTATTTTATGTAATTCAATTACATTAAATTAATAAATTAGTTTTACACAATTTGGCAGGATTTTGTTTTACAAATTCACATTGCAAAGTTGAAAAAATATAATAAAATACATAATTTACATTGGATGGTAAAACACAACCTTACATAAACTATATAAAATATGAAACTGTAAGAATGTATAACAATTTTAATATTTTAAATAAATAATACCAGATAACAAACCTGAATTAATGTTGTATTTATAATTTATTGGCTGAGAAATTTTGCTTGATTTTAAATTTCACTAGTATTGGCACATAATGTCGAATTTATTTTCTAACACATTTTAAGTATTCCAATAAATAAAATTACTGTATTAAAAATTCTATGTACATATTAAAATATTTCGTAAGACCAAAACGTCTTTTATAAATAGGAAATTTTTGTATAATTAATACAATGTAAGAAAGTTTAATACGCTCTATAAATCCTTCAAATAAGTACAATTTCACTATAAAAATGAGCTCCTTTTAAAATAGACTCATGAAAATTGTGTTACTTATACAAAAGCATAGCGACCATAGTTGATAAATAAAAATATTCAAAAAATTGTACGTAATTCTTTATATGCACCAGGTTATTTTTTAAAGAGCATTTATTCAAATCTCTATAACAATATAGAGAAAATTTTCCATACGGGAAAGTATGTGATACAAATAGTACAAAAACCATTACCAAAAATCTCAGTTTACAGAATTGCTATTTCTATGCGCTGCAATATGATATGAAAATGACCAAAATAAAATTGGTTCATTGTTAATTTTGAGATCCTTTTGACGCAAGGCATGACAGCGTACAGAACTTTGTTCTTTCTTCAAGCTCCACCCTTTCCACTGCACTAATGCTAATTATTTAGAACTACAAAAACGTCAGCTGTCCCCTTCACTGGTTCACACTATTTTTAAGTATCACATGTCCTTCTTTTTCTTTTCACATTTAAAGACATACTAATGTATTTACTTCCGGCATGAGCACTATACAAATTCATTTGTACTGGGCGTGTTGAGAGGTTCCTCAGCCTGAAAGAGAAATGCGTGTAAGACAAAATGTTACATACTAATTAGGTTTTTTTACAAATACGTTATTACTTATTATAGTCTTATTTATACATAAGCAAACAGAAATACATCAAAGAACTGCACGATCTATGTTTAGGCCGAAAAAAAAAATGATATGTTTACACCTAGTCTATAAACTTACCCATTTTAAATAGCCCTCGCACGTAAATGCGTGAAAAATAAATTTTTTGGCAGTTACTAGTTAATAATAACCATGGTAAAGCGACAGGCAGATTATAAAACGATGTATAACACTACTTCAAAGGGACTATTTACAGCGTTACTTATACACCTACCATTTAGGACCAATAATTTGGCAACTATGTTTTAATACTGATGCGGTAAAAATGTTGGCACATTCATTTGCCACAATCCTTAAATCTAAACGAAAATATTATCTATAAATTCCTTAACTTCATTCTAGTAATATAATTCTAGGTACACCAAGGTTAAAATGTCTTAGGCAGACCTTAAGTAGTAATATAATTTTACTATTAATAATCCTAATCCTGTTATTTACAACATTTTGACCATTTAATTGTGGGGTTTTAAAAGTACTATCGTTTGAAAATGATAAAAATTATTCCAAGAGAAAATTGTTAAAACTCCACATATAGTAAAAAACAAACATTCAAAATAAAGTTCTTATATTAATTGGCTCCTTTCTCCTTTTATGCAAGGCAGTGCTTCAGTATTTGGCGAACTTATCTGAGACTGTTCTGTATATTAAGGGTACACTCCATAGCAGTAAGTGCTCTCACCTCTTCTCCCACAGTACTTGGGTATAGTTTGCTGCCCGGTGCGTAGCCATTCTTCTCGAGCGCGACGAATTGGTCCTCTGTTGTCTTGCGGTACACTGGGTTGTCGAAATTCATAGACGTGACGTTGCGATGAACGTAATGTCTGTATACGACTACCGCGATCTGAAAGTTTTAAAGATTTACTAATTAGTTAATAATCTAGACCACTGGTTCCCAAACTTATTCTTTGTTCTACTGAGTCGAGAGCTCATGCAGTCGTTGTCTAAGATGCCTCCTAGCTAATGAAATTACAAATCACCCCCCAGGCCTCTACACAACGCCCCCATTTTTTTTCCGAGTCTCTTACCGACCCCCTTTAGGCCTGCAGCGCCCACAAGGGGGCGTTATCGCCCACTAGACATATAAGACAATGCGTGAAACATGAATTTACAAAATACGATTGAGCATAATTTATATAAGTAAAAATTAAATGCTGTTCGTTGATAAGCGCATCACTTGAACACTACTGGACCGATTTGGCTGACTTTTTTAAAAGTTTGTAATAGTCCATATAAGGTTTTTAGGGAAAGAAAAATTGAAAAAGTTGCCCGGATAATTAGAAATTTCGAGAAAAACTGAAAGTGATTTTCTCTATGGAATTTTTATTTATTTCAATTTGGACAACTTCTGTCGGATCAACTAGTTTTATAAAAATTTTGCATGATTTCCATGACACTGCCCTCATATAACGTGTATCGGTAGATGAGAGTTTAAGAGTAGAATTTATTAATAAAAAAATGTCTTTTTCTAAAGTAAAATTAAAGGAAATAAAGAAATTTACATCCATTTAACTCAATTAAAACTTGTAATAGAACGTAATTATGATCATCTATTAAAAGTCTGATGCAACCAATTTATCAATTGATTGTGATTGTTGAGAACATCCTTAACTGTTCTGGAAGGTCATCTCATTCCTTACCCTAACCTTACTTATAAACCAATCGGATATGTGTTGTTAACATAGATATTCAAAAAATACAACAGTCTATTCCATGATATTATTGTATAATCTTTAAATCTATTAAATGAAAAGTGAATCCACAAAAGACAATCGTTTTTGAAAATACTTTCAAGCCTTAGTTAAAATGTGCAATGCACACTTTAAAAACTTTAAAAAAAACAGTTATTTATATTATTATTGTCATTGGAAAGTTATAATAAGTACATGACATTACAATGACATTTTGTTTATTAATTGTAATTTATTTAAATGCCATTTTGCATATCGCAGCAGTACAAAAATATTGCTTATAATTTTTCTATTTTATTTTTTAATGAAATTAATTTACAAATCATGACCTATATTGTTTAAAACTATATGATATATTGCAATGAAGGGCAAACATAATTTTATACACTTTATATTTCGAAATGTAATAATTAGCTGCTAAAATAATGTATATATTCATTGCTACCGCATTCGTAATAATCTGTGATGAATAATAGTTTTCATTCGAATTTTAAACAATTGTAATTTAGGAATATGAGGTGATTTATTTCTATTGTTAATTTTTCTAAGAAACAGGTAGTCCATAATATAACCAAGATCTCATAACAATCTGACCTCATTTCTTGGCAATACTAATTAATGGCGATATATCCGTACAATAGCATGTGGCAACAACCGCTTAATAAGAAACATGATCGCAAAACAATAGCAATTTTAGATTCTGAATACAATCAACCAGTGTTTACACGTATTTAGGTAGGGATTAAAAACAAAATTACTTCCAACGAACCGGTTAAGGTTACTTACTTTGTAGAATGTCAGTGATGACCTTGCAATAGCAAGTGTATAAAAGAATACTAGCAGCAAAATAATATTACGGAATTTTTCAGCATTTTCCATTTCGCTTAGGGCAAATACCGACGCATCGTCCCAATTACGTATTACTGTAATATTTATTATTTTACGTTTTACTTACATGTGAAATTAAACAGTATTCACGTTGCAGATATTAACGTATAAAGAAAATTGTGTATAATTATTATGAAAGGGATAGTTAAGAGATGTTTTTGCATTTATAATATTTTATAATTCTATTAGTTCTTAAAACAAGTAATGAATGCATTGTAAGTTCTTACCAGTGCAGCCAAAATTATTACTCCGGCGATTACTGCAGACACTATAGCGGCTACAATGCCAGCGCTGCGACCACTGCTTGATATTCCTGAGGTGACCTTTGGCGTTTCCGGTACAGCTGAAATTGACAGAAAAAAATCTCATTAAATATAATATAGTAAAGATATGTGTCTACTATGATCATCAAAATGTTAAAGTTCATTATTTTCAACCCTAAATATTACATAGAGAATGAAACTTTAACAATTTTCTTTCAAGATTCAACATAAATTGTTTTATATTTAATATTTTTAGACAGTGTTTTTTAACAGATTACAAAAATTATTTACACTGAAATAAATTATACGAAAGCGGGTAAATATTCTGAGTAGGTACTGGTATTTTGAATAAGGTATCATGGAGATCAAAGGTTTTTTTTATCAAAAATATTAAGTACTGGCGTTATACAAACACACAAAATACAAAGTTAGTTAATGATTATTTACAATGGTATAGTTAGCGGTAGCCTTCACCTTAAGTACGAAAAAATAATTTAGAAATCAAACAGACAAGAGGCAAGGCAGATACTGAAGAAGTCCTACACCAACATAATGTATTTCAATTGCAAGAAATACGTAGTTATACATTTTGGTACATTAGTTAAAATTATCTCCTAAGAAACCAGAAGCAATAAATAGTTTTTATTACCTATTAAAATATCAATATTCGAATTAAAATATATCATAGAATACCTACATTTACGAACTTGGAAAAGGATATTTGCGCAATTTATTGTCTTTAGTCAATGGCAAGTTCAAAGTCGCAACGTATCCTTATGTATATGTATGTGTTTCAATAAATATTGACATTCTTTTAAAACTACTAATTTAAAACCACCTGTTACGTTAATGATGACGCAGACTACGGACATTCGACGTCTTTATAAGACAGGTTTTAAGTTAAACAATTATACACAAAATATACAGTAATAATTAATTATAATTATTAAAAGGCTTTATGTGCTAACTGGTCTGAATTTGCTTATGAGCTAGTAGGTATTTATGTAATTAATAGTTGATACAGTAGGTCGATGTTGATACATGTACGCATCCTAACCGGATCGCGCTAGAGACATTCTATTTAAAGAAGTGTCAATGAAACGTGCCAACTCATACATAACTAAAATATCTTAACCTACTTTTATTATGGTAACAGTTTTTACATTCATTTCACGCGCGTTGCGATTAATATTAACACATCAAAAGGAATCATTATGGAAATAGGATTATGGAGTTTAGATAATAAATTTTAATGACAACTATGTAAACATGTTTCATGCGTAAAAATATTGCATTGAATTGAAATTAAACTGTGATTCTGCATAATAATTCTTATCCCATTCCTGTCGTAGTAGCCCAATGTAACAATTTTTTACACATATTATAACATAAACATTACCCGATATTCTATATTAATTAATAACATTAATAACAAGGTTTAAGATTGTAACTTTTTTCATAATTTGTAGTAGATATAATAGGTGTTAAACTTATTATTTATGAATATGTACAAATATACGAGCATATTGTGAGTCATGCAATATTTAAGAGAAAATCTGTGTGTCTTCCAAAAACCTACAAAATTTTTGTAAATGAAATTATGTTATATAAGTTATACTTTACCCTCAGTGTTTAAATTATTCACAGTTTCTGGCAAGAAAAGATTGAATTTCTCAAATTGGTAATGAGATTCTTTGACTGGTTCTTCTGTAGTATCTGGTATCCTCTCCAAAGCACGTCCTTTCAAGAAAAGATCAATGAACGGTTGATTACTATTGTCCAACTCTTTTTTATCACTTTCCCAGTACACCTTCATTGGTTCAGCTTCGGTGTTCACAGGTGGTAAAGTGTCAGTTTCCTCAGTTACCTCACTTGCGCTCTCACCGTTTATTATAGCACTCCCCAACTTCAAGAGAAGGTTTAGCCCTTCTCTTTTTAAATTGACCATATGTGTTCAAATCTTTCTTGAATAATTCGCATTCAAAGCTATAAGTCATCAGATTGGAAATACGTTTGGCATGCCCTGCAAATCAGTCAATGAATCCCAAGTTGAAGACACACAGATATTTATGAGCATTCACAATGATTTCGGTTAGTATTATAGCGATGGGTATTAGCGATAGTAAACTCAATAGCCACAACTCAGTCACCCAATTAAATAGACAGTCGTTATCTTATCTGTTATAAATGAATAATGCCATTCAATGAAATATACTTCTTGAATCAAAATTGTGGGAGTTGTTACTAAATCAATAATTTAAACAAATATTTTCAGAGAAATACCTACGTGGACAGCAATTTAAAACATTTAAATTGATCACATATTTTCCACAAAATCGACACAAGAAGCAAACAAAGTCACAAAAGATAGGAAAGGAAAGACAGGTTACAAGAAAACTGGACGCAATCCTCTTGTGTACTTACTCGTTACAGGTTTTTCCTCAATAACTTCGTTTACAATTTCTTTACCAATAGTCGATTTATGCACCTCCACATCTGGTTTTACTGTATCTGTAGATTTTATTATACAATAGGTAATTTTTAAGCTATTTCATAAATAGTCTGGTTGCTTCGTTTACTAATACTGTTTGTACAATATATTTTAGAATAAATAATAAATAAATAAAATTAAAAACAATTCACTAAAAATAATACTGTAGAGAGCTCCGTCATACACGACAGCTCGTGCAAAAATGACAGTTCGAAAATTCTACTCGGCCACGTTCCGTCAATTTAACTGTGCGCGATCCGGCTCGCACTGTAACTATCGTATAGAAGTTTTATATTTGTCCCTCATCTAAATCATTTTTATACATTAATTTACATTATTTTTATCGCATATAATTTACTAAACAATTATTGTGTATTCAGTGTTTTCATAATTCAAATTACCAACGTTAAGAAAGATTTGGTTTAATAATAAGATTGAGAGAGAAAAATACATTATTATAAAACGCGCGTGGCGAGCCGGATCGCGTTTGCATTGACTAAACGAAAGGTGGCGTGATGCTATGACGTCACGTCACCTTATTCATCAGCCATTGGGCTGGGGCTACGTAACGTTTTTTTGGTATTCGGAACCTATAGAGGGCAAGGTTTTTTATAGTTTGCGTTAACTCGTATGATGTCAATGGAATTTTAACACAAGTACTTATTTGAACAAAAAATTGCATCATGAGAATTAACGAATCTACCAAGAATCTACAGAACACATTGTGTTGTACCTACTGCACACGTATCTATCTAAAATTGGAATCTTGTCTAATTTTGTGTTTTATTAAACCTTTACACACTTAAAATGTAATTATTTGGTACTAATTTCAGTACTTTAATATTTTTTAAATGACTGGTTAATGACTTGGTAAAAGTTCAGGACATTTTCAATTTCGACATTGCTTCCTATGTATTCTATGTACCTATGTAACATAACATAACTTCACGCTGTATCCCCAACGGAGTAGTCAGAGAGGACGGAGCGCCAGGAGTCGCGGTCCTTACACACCTCTTTCGCTTCCTCAAATCTCATCATTCTCCTCACACATGTACCTATGTATTCTAATGTTTACTAACAATAATACGATCTAAATACACAACTTCACTATGTTTTAGTTTTCAAACGTATACGAACTCTCACGTATTGCGTAACTATAATTGATTAATATATAACTATTTTATGTTGAACATTTTTGTTATAAATTGAATGCATTGAAACTAAGTACTTAATTTTATGGCATTGAACCTATACATACATCATTATGGTATAACTATACTGTTCTCTGTTCATAAATAATGTTGTAGCGTCAAACCATTCTCCATTTGGGGCGGTTAGAACATCAGACCGCAACAAAAACACACCTAGATGTTACTTCTAGCAAAAAGTACTTGTACATAATATGGCAAAGGGACAGCAGATAATAATAGCTTATACTAGTTCCTTATAACAAGTCCTTATCCCTTGGCCCAGTTATAAGCTCTGACCAACACAGAAGTAGTAAGTTTGAGAGATAGGCGATCGGGGTACATTTTCAAATAAAGTACAAGTATACTTAGAACTAAATTATACGAGAACCGAATAACAAACATTTTCAGTCATCTGATGGTTATTGACAGGATTTTCTACACTTTGACAAAAAATTCATTCAGATCAAAGGTCATAAACAAGGGTCATCTAGGTCTTGACTACGGCAATGAACTCCACAAATGACAGTTACCTCATTCGCAAGTTTTTATAAGTCGGGTTTCAGTTTTATATCTTATTTTTATGCGTATGTATACATTGTCAGATTTCGAAAGAAACGGGGAGTTTTTCCAGTTTTTTCAGTGCTAGTTGTTACTCCTGCCGTGTCTTGGCTCCCGCGCCGCACGCACCCCTTACGCGCACTTTTTCTTTATAAAATAGACTATGTTCCGTAATTTTTCGGAAGTTACGATAATAAAGTAGATGGAATTCGATCTATAAATATAATATAACCTGTGATATAACAACGATTAAGAATCAATAATACTTAACTCAATTTTTTTCCTTTTTATTTTTTATACATTTATGCAGGTAGATTTAAAGTTTAATTTGGCTTGACCTATCCAGTCGACTATCTCTAAATTCACGAAAATGGTAGTTATCACCTAAGTCAAGAACGCGAATATTTCAGGATACATTTTTTAATCTTCTGTAAAGTTATTTTTTTGAGATAGACACAATTGATTCTTAATCGTCGATAAACAATAAATACAGACTACATTAATTTTATTAGAAGTACAATATTGAAAAAGCCTTTTCGTAGAGTTCCGTATATGACAACGAGTCGCAAACTTAAACTTGAGTATAATAGACTAATATAAGTGTGCTGTGAGTATGCAACTAGTACCACAAATTATACCTAGGAGATAAAGATGAAATATCACTTTGTTCCATATGTCGCAACCGCCCCAAATCCTTTAAATAGGTAGGTACTCGTTCTCTAAAGATATGGTATTCTCGAATCTAGTACCACGATCTTTGTTTTGGAGTTAATCAGTGATCAAAGACTTTTATCAATTTTCACCATTTTCCGTACTTCCAATCGGTTGCGAATTTAAGGTAATCTTATCCAGACATAATTGTCGATGTGCCAAAAATCATTAGTACTACAATTAATGTATATTCATGTTTTATTCTGAGATAATTTTACTGCATTAATTTGAGCTTCGGTGAAGTGGCTCTTTGAGGGAACAGATGAACAACAACACATACATACGTACGCTACGATCATAACCCCCTTTGCTTCGCCGTAGTCAGGTAAAACGAAACGCTTCTTTATAATAAAGCCTTCCAATTCTAAATAATACCTACGTCTAGCTTACTTATTGACTCCTTTTTTTTCTCGGGTACGCTATAGACTACAATTTATGACATTTGTTTATTTTTTATTGAATCTCCGATAAAATATCTGTGACAGACAAATAGCAAAATGATTCCAGAAGTGTTGTTGTTTTAGCAGTTTTTTCACGGAACAAAAAAACTGTTTTTGATGTAGATGAAAAACATAATTGAACATAATTGAACAACCTACCATGCATTTTTTATTTTGACGATTATATAAACAGATCTTTGATTATTTCATCATCAGATGTACATTTGCTCCAAAAATCATTTCATTCCAAAATATAAGTAGGTATTTTAATTGCATCAATCTGAGCTTATACGATTTTTATTGAAAATCACATAATATTAATCATATCTTTTATAGGTACGATTACCAAAATATTTACATATAAGATAATGAGTAATGTGTAGTAAAATGAAGAGTAATTTAATCTAATCTTAGTATGTACCTAAGTAGATGATAAAATGAACAAGGCTAGTCATGGTATATTCCTTATAAACATGTTTATGAACTACTCAGTAATATAACGTAGACGATGTTAATAAAACATCGTTCGATGATACGTCATCACATGACGTGTGCCAATGGTAGTGCATGTAAATAATTCGAATGAACGTTTCACAAATTCTTTTTAAACGTAGGTTGTGGTTGTGACTAATGATACTTTGATGAACATTTTTAACTATGATGTCGCTGATTGTAAGTTAAAGATCGTAAGATCGACAAAAAATGACCTTAGTTGAAAAAAATATATTTAGAAAGACAGTAACGATTACAAATTGCAATTCTTGCTATAAGAAAAAAATTAAGTACGATTTGAACAAGCACAGTGTACAATTTGTAGCGAATTTAATATGTAGGTAGATAGGTGGCAATTTTAAACTACACCTTACTACACTAACTGACTGTTTTATATGTTTTAACAAAACAAACTTATCCCATGTAAAGATAACGAGGAAATACATTTTTTATCAATATAGACCTTATAGTGTTTTTTAATATTTCAGATTTTTTATTAAATTTAAGAATGTATGTAATGTGTTCACAAAGCACAGGGGTAGGGACTTTTCAGACGTTTTAAATAATAAATAAATATATTTAATAAATAATAATATACAAAGCTAGTATTATTCTTAGACTAAGCTTTATATAAACTTTTCCTCTGGTTTCCAATTTTTTTTTTATAGATTACATCTAAAAGTGGCCTAGTACTTTCTACGACTATATTTCAACTTTTTGTGTCAATTAAAGAAAAACATGAAGGATAGATTTTCCTTGAATGTTTAGTTTCGTTATACGGAATACTAAAAACTATGAATTGACTAATGTTAAGTAACAATAAAACAAGAAGATTGGACAATCAGTGTATATTAAACGTTTTGCTAACTTATTGAATTTAATGCGTAATTTTGATTTAAATTTTTATATCTGAAAATAAATATAATCAATTAAAATTTCCATAAGCATGTCAAATTGTAATTAATTGAAATACCTACGCACGACACAACAGATAGGAAGCAAACTAAATGGAAAAACCCTCGAATAACATGCATATGTGGAAACTTACTGATTAGCGCTGTAATTGAAGTCATACGCAACTATGTACTAAACTACATGAACGTTATAACATTTTTTAACTATAACATTATTCAAAGTAGGTACATAATACATATAGTATTATACCTACGGTTCGCTACGGCATTCAATCAATCGCCTTTAAATAATGTCAATAGCAATATATGTATGTCCTTTTAATTGACATCAGTCAATTGTTCCCTTTTAACGGGCAAATATGTGAATGCGTGATTGTCTCACTTACAGATCGCATCAAATAATAACAATTTATGCAAGACATTATAAACAAACTAAAATTATTTATTAAAATTTTAAATAAAATTATTCAGTTGTATTTAAATATTTAAGAAATATTTAAAAATCTAGTTGTATAGATTTTTAAATATTTCTGTTTAAAAGTTTTGAACGTCATAACATTGGGGTTCATGTGCGTGACATCTGCTCAATAACTTTATCGTCATATAAATTCGTATTTAGTAGAATGGGGGCATTAACCGACTCTTAAGCTACACAGAGTAGGTACACCTATTAGAATTTTTCATTTATGTCCTACTAGTTGTTGCCTGCTACTTCGTTCGCGTGGAATTAAAAAAAGTAAGCTATGTCCTTCACCAGGGCTTAATATATCTTTTTTCATCTTTTTTTTACAGCCAGACAAAACATTCCAATCGTCTGGTCTCAAACTAGGGCAATTCCCTGTGCTATGAGAACCAGACGACGACTACTAAGAACGTCTTCTACTACACCCAGACCCCAGACAATTTAGAAAATTTCGTTTTCTAAATTGATCCGACCTGGATCGAACCTGGACCCTTTCGCGTTTGGTTAAAACATCTAAACCACTGCGCCATTGAGATTGTTAAATTCTAAATCTATCCATTCTAAATTGCATCAAAATCGGCCCTGCAGTTTAGCCGCGAAAATGTAACAAACAGATATTTCGCGTTTATAATATATTAGTATGGACAATATGTAGTTTGCCAAAAACAGCAAAGGACAGGTAAGGTAATCTCCATAAGGTAAACTTTCCGTACTTTTATGCTTAAGGAATGAGAGGTGCATTGTCACGTAAAAAATCATTTCAAGATTGTACGTTATTTCTACTACTAAACACATTATGTATATTATTTAAAAAGAAAAAGAAAATTAGGTAAATTGAACGTGACGTATTAATTCAAAAAGTAAATGTACGCTACATGAAATCTGTTGTTATAAGTATTTCTAAAAATGTGTTTTATGCCGCCAATATAAAGTAGGTGTGGTTATATACACACATATCAGTTATATACACATTACGTAGTTCAAATCATAGTTGAAATCTGCGATAAATTGGCGTGATAATTAAATAATTAACAATCAGTAACTAATAGCGATCTTAATCTGTTATTAGTCACTAATTACCGCTCAATGATTAGCAAGCACCTGAATTTCTTTTAAACTTCTTATTAAAAAGGATAATTTCAATTGCGTCAGCAGCTTATTAATAACGGCTTCATATGAAATCTTAAATATGTTTTTATTTATATATTTTTTTAATTATTAAAACACTCAATAATGACGCAAATGAATAAATACGAAATGTATATTATAATCTATTTATACAGGTAAATACGTCAAGAAAAGAACATTTGAAAACAATGATGTTAACATTAGTGAATGTAGCTAACGTTGAATTAAATTAAACAGTTTTGTGTTAAATGGCTGAATAAGCAAACACAAAACAGTAAATTTTAATACTGTAACAATTTCAAAAATTATAAATCGCGTTTTCATTTACTGTTTAAAAAATTAACTAGGTATCCGTAGTCAGTGAAAAATTATTACAAATCAAGTAATAATTTTTCGGGTATTTTTTATTCTATTTTTGAAAATAAGAGCTTTTTTTATAAATCATATGTCGTATAATAATCATATTATATCGTATTGTTATGTAAACACATCTCTTTACTGTTCCGATATTTATAATACTAGTAAGTAACTAGTAATCCCGACATTATCGAATTGTGAATGCCTGTTTCCATGAGGGTTTACTACTTCAATAATTCCCAACAGTGCGGGTTTTGAGATACTGCTTCTGTTGGCGACATTTTTATGGTGCCTCCTCTTCAGTTCTTGTAAAATTTATAAATAGGAAAGAAAAAATAACTACCCATGTGACGGGATTCTCAATAATATGCTATAGTTTTTACCGTAAATATTTAACGCCGCTTATTATTCTCAGTCCATTACGCGGTATTGTCAAACAAATTTTGCCTTTACTTGAACAACTTACAGACATGGACAAACTAACGAACCAGCATACAAATAATCCCAATGAAATACTATCACTGAGTTACGTTATAAATATATGTAATTCCAAATAAAATTATTTCTCCTACAAAAGTTTTAACTTAAAACTCACTAGAACAATTTTCAACGTAATATTGTTAAAAAAATTGTACTTACTGTCTTCGACGCACATCTGATAGTCTGGCAGCAGTCGCAAGCCATTGGGGCAGGCACAGGAAACGCGAGGCGATTGTGGACCTATCCTCGGCGCAGGTAGACAAAGATGGGAGCAATGACCGTTGACAGCTGCGCAGTGATTTACACCGTCCGGCTGCCGGTATGGATGGTACACGTGGATCACCATGGGATTTTGTATCTGTTAAAAGAAATAAAAAGTTAAAGTAATTTTTTAATCATTGTCGTGATTATAGGTACAATGTTTCGATGATGCCAATATTTGAATACCTTGATATAGTTGGTCGCAAGAACAAATCATTTAAATATCAGTATATAAACATCAATAGTTCCAGTCATTTGAACACAAAAATAAGACTATGGAACGCATGAGCTCACCATTCCATGTCGAAAATTCATGAAAATAATATGATATAAGTATGTAATTCGTTATTACTCATTATGTAATGTTAGAATGTCCATAATGTTAATAATATTCTTATTTTGAATAAAGATCTCTAAATTATTCATAAAAATAGTATATAGTGATCTAAAAGATATAATGTACTTAATCATAACAAAATAATATAAATAATATCCTACGTAGGGTCATTGCGTCGGTGTTGCGACCATTTTGTCGACCTATCATCGATATATTTTGAAAATAAGAATTCTAACCCACTTATCTAATCCAAACCGTACCAAGTGAGTGTAATAAATCTATTAATTAAACTTATTAAAATCGATCATATAATATTGTTCGTGAGCCAACAAATCTTTGTTTATTCCGCCGCCCGCTCCACCACTACGCATAACCTTCGCGAAATTACGAAAAAAATAGTGAACACGTGCCTGCTTCGAAGTAAATATTTTCTGTTTTATTTACTTTCCACTTCTTTGGAATGTCATATTGGTTACAAAAATTATTCCACGACTTGATCGGCACAATTTTTTGGAAATAATGTGTCTAATTAAATAAATTTTTGAGTGGTACATGAAATTTCCCATAATTTCAATTTATGCCCTAAACCTATACATAGGTGCAAATTCTTTATTATTATTTTCTAAAGGTATAGTAACCAAGTCATGGATTGTGTGGTGTGTTTTTATGTTACTCATAAACTACCACAACGTGATTACTTTGCGACCACCTAATTTTACGTATCGACGTACTTCGATCAAGTATAAAATGTTGGTATGGTTGGATTATCGGGCATCGAATCGAAGTGTTTTAATTTACGGCCGTCCAAGAAATGTATAGGAAATTTGGTGGTAGTCTACTGTAAGTTATGAAATTCAATATATATTTACGACCACTCATGTCTCCCAATAATTGAATTGTTTAGCTTTTGCTCTCGATTTTGGAAGTAGGTAAATACAGTGTCAAACATATAAGCATTTAGTCAAATTCTGTCTCGAAAAAAGTATCATCTATCTAACAGGTATTTTTCTTAAGTTCAGAAGTTTCTGAGATTACTTTCGATTAACACACTTAAACTTTTACTGTTTTTCATAATTATTTAGGCACAGAAAAAAACATATTTACAAACTAACAAGTAAAAAGAAAACCGCTAATTATGGGCGAGAATCTTTGTTATTCGCTTTAAAAGATATTAGAGAACACGGGCGGGGAGGGAGAGATGTGTAGGAAATATGGAATTCCACGGACAATGATTCAGTATAGACTGAATAGCAAAAACGGTAATGAATTAAAAAGCCAAGAGCCAGAACCGGTACTAGGTCAATCTGGTAAAAAGCAAATAGCTGAATCACTAATCAATACAGCTAAATGCGGGTTTCCAGTTGAAAAGGAAAAATTGTTGGGTTATCTTCAAATTAAATCGAATTTAGAATTGGAAAACCAAGTATAGGAGAAAACCATGATATATCTACAACCACCACACCTATAATTGTACAAGAGAAAAAGGAGTATCTAAACTCTTCATTCATCTGGTAGTTATCTGGCCTTAGTATCCACTGTATACCTAATAATACCCGGTCGGACGAGTACACCTACAAGACGAGAACTTGAAACGATAACATCACCAGCTGGAATGTTTTTACCTAGTATTCCTAATTCAACGTCATTTTGGGCTATTGGGCTATACCTGAAAATGATATTCTAATTTTAGATGGCGTTAATACTCATCTTGAGCAAAGATATCTGATATCTCTTGATAATGTTACAGTCATACCAGAACAAGTACCTACACTCACAGTAACGGAAAATGAGACAGTAGTGGTTCCAGAGCAATTGCTTCGTTACAACAACTCTCTACCAATAAATTTAATACCCTCTAAACCAAAACTATCTTCTACTCGTGATACGATGATATTGCCTCGTGACTTATTATCCTTATAGCCGAAATATATCTGACTTATAACCGAAAACATTTTCTGCTTCTGAAACAATAACATCGTCTAGTAGTCTAGTGGCCTAAGCAAAAACAATGCACTCTATAAACATTTATTTGTATTCCAGCTCCTGGAGAAATTGAAACAAAACGCTACCAAACCTCAAATTCCTGCTGCAACATTATCACCCTCGGCGTAATGATCCTCTTATGAGGAAAAAGAAAAAACGAAATTAGAAAAGACAGACTCCGTTAAACGTAAGCGAGACGAATCAAAATGAAAGAAGAGAAAGAACATCGTGTGCAGTCGGGGAACCCCCGTCAGGAACGAAGTTACTTAGCTGCAGTTTCAATTTCTTAAAACTTAATTACAATAATGAGACAACAAAACTCGCATCTGATTTAAAACAAAAACCTAGCGCCGGCGATGCGCGGGTCCCGTTCCATGTAACGTTTAAGCCTTACGGGACGATACCGGTGATATTAAGGAAGACGAAGACAAAAATTGTACTGATTTTGTAGGACTAACTTATAACAAGGCCAAAAATATGGCGTTTAAATGTAATACTTGTTCTTTTCTTAAAAAGAATGAAAGTAGGTTGCTGTGCTGATTACTATGTTATGTTTATGATGATTATGTTAATATTACGTCTGAGTAGTCTGAAAACACATTTAATCTTAAGAAATTTATGGATAGTGACTAACAGAATTTTGATTAATAAATAAATATATTTCATTACATGTTTTATATTGTTTATTATGAAATAATAGCGCATTAAGGATTGTAAATCTCATGGTCGCAAACTGACTAAAGTCTGGGTCGCAAACCAATATAAGCGGTCGCTATCGGTATAACTCTTTTTCATTATTATTTTATTTTAAAACATACCAAAAGTATATTCCACCAAATCTTTACTTAAATAATAACTAGATTACCTTACCTATTATAATTTATTAATATCAAGTTATTGTATACTACTAATTTCGTATCGTAAAGTTAAGGACTCCGTTAATCGGTCGCAGCCCTGCCTTGCTTTACCTTGTTCGTATTTATTCATTATCTTAAAAAAAACCTTTGAATTCGCCGTAGTCGGATGAATAGCGCTAATCCGCTTATTGTTTATCTAACATTTCTCGTATCAAGTAATATGATAATTATAATCTTATTAAGAAGCTGAATGAACGAAACATCAGTGATTCATTTTTAGGCGAGACGCTTACACCGCGCATTGAAAAGCCGAAGTGATACTTAGGGAACTCAATGAGACTACGCAAAGATCGACACCTCCTACGTAAATAATCCTAAGTGATTTTCACCACCTATTCAAGAGAATCAAATTATGAAGATTCGTTCTTGTATTAATTGATAATATTGTAACGTCAATTGATAACAAATGTCAATACTTAACGAATATTTAGGTTTAGACCTAACAGTACTAGTCGATTTACTGCCCTTTTTTCTTCATTCAACTTTTTTTTTTAATGGATGCACAAGAACTAATATAATACAGTCTTCACAAATAAATTTGACTCCAGAATCAGGCGCAATAAAACAAATGCGACGTAGTAGCAACTACGCCGTCTCGGCATAGGTACCCCAGACGTCGCCACGACTTTCGAACAATGAGCATCACTGCATTAGTTTCTCTGGCAAGAAATCAATAAGCACACTTGCGTCCCCATGCCTTGACGTTTCCTTTGAATCTTAAATGTGTGAGCATTCGGTCTTAATCAAAGAATTATTTATTACCGTTTAAATTGTAAACAACAATTTGTCATGATGGGTAAAATAAATTAGTAACGTTTGAGTAACAATCGACTAATTATTCACTTATCTAGTGATTGTATAACGTCTACTCATGTTCGGTTCCAGTTCACTTTCCAGATTATCTTCTATGTCTATGCGATTGTAAAAAATACATAACAAAGCGATCATTGTTACCAACCAAGCGACACAGTAGGTACTACCTAAAGCAAACGAATTTAGCAATTTTAATAATATCTACATAATATATTGTTCTTGAAACCTTGAACCATAATGCAATGTTTAAATAAAACATGATCTCGTACTATTTATTTTTCACGTTTCCGGCTCTATTACGTTTCCGGCTCTATTACGTTTCTTTTATTACTTTGTTTTCTGTTTAAATAAATATCATTATTTTAATACCTAACATTAAAAACTAGAATTGTCACTCATTTACTCACAGTATGGGTAGAAGTGATAGCTTCGATATTCTTTCCGTTAAATTTGTTAGCTCGATAAACAGCTGCTTTATCCCAGTCCGTCCAATACACCCAGTCTTCGAAGGTGGTGATGGAAAACGGATGTCTTAAGACGTCCGTAGAGTGGAGAATAAGTCGACGACCGGAACCATCATAATTGCAAGACGATATTGTGTTCATTTTAGCATCCACCTGCGAAAACATGTTTTTAAATATTAGTAGAAGAAAACAGTGATAAAAAAACAATAGCCATGAACTTATATAGATGGAGTTTTTTATGAATTGTAGATATAGTTACATCTACTATTGATGTCATATCATGAATGTAATTGACGGAGTGTTTACATTTCCTTACATTTAATTAGAATGTATGAAATTTCCGTTTTGACAATAGGAGATACACATTATATAACGCCTTGTACTGATTATTTACAAAAACAGAACTGAAGGCAACGTGCGAAGCAACATTTCCGTGTAAAATATGTTTTAATGTGTTTTCGAACACAATAAATCAATTGTGCGGAGTTTACGTGCATTCGTAGCACGATCGCGAATCACGTAGGTACGCTTCATGAGTAAGATAATTCATGGTGTGCGCAAAGAATCAATGATCATAAGCACCCGCCCACCTGACTTTAAAACTACGTATCGCGTACGCTATGGGCATGTGTAAGCGCTAGAGTTCCTAGAATGTTTTATTTGAAAGGTGCTTTGAAAGTCTACCTCATGTAGTTATTTTCTACAATATATTTTATGACGTGATTAGTATTGTATTTATTTTGTCTTTATCTTTGCTATCGAGTTGCGAAGAAAGATGTATCCAATGCCATAATTAATGTAGTTAAATAGGTTACATATTTTTTATACAATAGCCGTAACTCGCAGTTTCACCCGCGTTAAACTTGGTATTTTTCCGGTTTAAAAAGTAGACTAGATTACTCTCTTATAAGTCCTCTATACTTGGCAATAAAAGTTCCGTCAAAATCAGTTCGGCTGTTTCGGGTATTGGCTGGACCAACAGACAGACGGAGAGACGGAAATTTTAAATAGTTGTGCTTGGGTTTTGATTACGTGCAATTATAATGATAGCTTAAAAAAGGCGTTTATTTAGAAATCACAGCAGACACTTCAATGTTATTTATGTGTACCTATAGATAAGTTATATCATGACGCTCCAGTATTATACTCTGGTCTGATTTTATGCATATGCCACTCGCAACTGCGGGACCGCTAAAATCGCTAGTCGTGTAAATAAACTGGCGGTTACATAAGTTCGTTTTTTCATGACAAGTCTTTTTCCTTTCTCTAATTTATATTTTCTCTGGTGCACGTACAAAATACTGCCGAAAACGGTGCGCTTGTAGTAGAAGCGCATAGAGCGCGCAATCCGTCTATTGAATAAAAAATGTCTAATGCAGTCTTGCCTTTCTTGTTATATTGGACATAATTCATACACGGCTTATGGCGAGAAATTGCGGTTCAGATTGACGCTAGATTAATGGTGTACCACCATCAATTCTCTTAAAAAATGTTTTGTAAATCATTTACAAATACGTAATACGCTGTGGGCTTTAATAGATTTTTAAGCTATACGCTACTTTTATATTTTAGCTTATCTCAAAAATATTGACAAAGCAATGTCAAAATGTCATAATGCCATTAACGAACTCGTAACTCTCCATTATACTAACCCAGTAAACGCGTTTCCGAACAAGGTCTAACGTAAGACCATTAGGCCATTTGACGTCATAAGAGACGATTGTTTCTCGATGAGATCCGTCCATACCAGCTCGCTCAATTTTCGGTACCTGACCCCAATCGGTCCAATACATCCACCTGCGGAAACATTTTTTTATATTATAGTCAAATAAAAAACAACAGTGTTATTGGGTAAGACGCAGTATGACAGGGTTGCATGACAGTGTTATTGTAAAAATGAAGAAAGGAATGCTTAGATGATTCGGATATATAGAAAGAATGAGTGATGAAAGACTGATGAAGAAAATCTACAGAGTGAAAGTGAGTGGTAGAAGAAGCCAAGGAAGACCAAGGCTGACTTATGAAAATCAAATAGCCAGAGTGTTAGCCGACGAAAATGTAAAAAGCACTCGCATACCTAGGTGAAAATGTGTGAGGAGAATGAAGAGATTTGAGGAAGAGAAAGAAGTATGTAAGGACTGCGACGCTCAGCACTCCGTCCTCTCTGACTACCCCGTTGGGGATACAGTGTGAAGATATAAAATCGAATAAAATCTTTCTATGTAACATATTTTATAAAATATTTTAGTATTTCAAACCCAATCGATATGCAAATAATACAAAAAACCGACTATCTACAAATTAGATAAAATGGCTACAAACCAATGACGAAATGCTAACCAACGGTCTTTATCTGTATAATGTACATATTATGTACAAGTCTGCCTTATATGTAACACTTGTACTTGTTTGTCTTCAGTATTTTTTTATAGATGATGATTTATGCACACCGATATTTTCAGCCACTTCCCGTATGAAGTTATTGGATAAGCTTGAAAGAATCTTAATACGCCAATGGTTATAAATTCATGTGATAAATTCCCAAAATCTTTAGCTATTTTCCGCTCAAACTCCATCAACTATTTCTGTCAATCAACTATTTAAACACTATATTGGTCACTCACTTTTTGGTGTGGGTAGGGGGAGAACTGGTTTAAATAGTCGTGCAGCTGATTCATTTGTTGATTCGGTGCTGGTTAGCTGACCGAGTCCTATCTCTGGTATATCCTGAGGATGCTCCGTTGAGGGGCGAAACACGTGTCGATTGGTGGTTTTTGGAGTTTGAGCGGAAAATAGCTAAAGATTTTGGGAATTTATCACATAAAATGGATTTCCGCAAAGTAACACCTGAGTGAGTCTATACAATAGATTATAAATTCATTCATTTACAACTGTTGGTGGCCTCTTGCGTTTCGGTTCAAAACAACGTTCTTTGCTTAAATTTTTAATTTAATCTGTCAAATATCTTGCGATAAAGTAATTCAACTACTAATTAAATCCACTTTATGCGTATTAAACAACGGCTGATGAATTACTAGGTATAAACTGATAATAATAAAGTAAGTCATGGAGAATATTGCTCTAAATTTGAAATTTTATTTTCATTGCATCTATTCGACAAACGATGATGATTGGTACTTCGAAAAGTGCGACCAAAATAAGTTTTTTCTCTTAAAAACTTACATAGAGGGCGGAAATGAGTTTGAATGAGGAACACGTATTAATCCTTTTAAATGAAATATTGTATGAAAAATGTTATTGGCTGATGGTTAACTGGGCGGCCAGAAAAAAAAGAAATTAAAAATATAAAATATCTTTGTATTTTCACATATCGAATAACGTCTTTCATTTATTTTTTTCATAGAAGGGAATGAAAAGTAAAGTGTATCACACGGTAGACTAAATAAATAATCCTGTTACAATTACAATAACACATCAAAAACTTGTAAATAAAATGCAGATGAACTCGTAAATATGTTTTTTTGCCTTTAAAAATAATTTTTAAATATATTCTCGTATGAGAGAATCAAAATAAAAAACTATTTAACTTCACGTAAATAAGGTAAATAAATATTACCAGTAAGTTGCGTTGCGATGCGTAGTAATGCCTAAAAACATTCTCGCTTGCTAGCACTTTCCCGTGCGATCACGTGATCAGCAGTGATCGGAATAGGTAGAGTTTTTTAATGTGCTTTTGCAACTTTCGCATAACATGGATATGCCCAGATAGATTTTGTTATTTCCGGTATCCGGAAAAACGTAATATAGTAATATAATATATTTTCAAATGAAAAGTATATCTACCTGTGTGTGTGAATGGTTTAAATAAATGTGTATAAAGATTTTTTTCGAATCCAATATTGTAACAATAATTTATATTTTATCTTGTACTAAGACTAGTGCAATACACTTCCAAACAATAAAAAATAACTGTTTAAAAAGTGTTTTATTTTACTAAATCATAATCTAAAAATCATATGAACACGAAAATTTAATCTTATCTTCCGGATTCTGGAAGCTTATCCATACTTTGATAATGTCAATGACGCAAGTACTAGAAAAAATTCTACCTAAAAATTCTACCGGGCATCCTGTCACCATTGACTTTGCTATGTAATAAATACGAAACGTTTTAAACAAAGACCAGGCTACAGTTGAACAAAGATCGTGCAGATTTAAAATAGAGTTAATTTTAAAAATTGACTGTTGACTTTGTGGTTTTTCGTGTTTCGGAGTATTTAAATCAGACTCACGGTACCGTGTCTTTCGGCCATAATTGTTCTGAATTACACACTTCCATAGTATTTCCGAATTCATCGGAAGTACTTAAGTTCATAAATCTGTCGATAAAAAGTTTTGTGTGCTAAGAAGCTAAGAAATTGTTCCAAATTTGAATTTCGAGTAGAACGTATCGTCACGAAATTCAGTTATAAAACATTTTGAATTAATTGTTCTCGGGCTTTTCCCGAGTAAATCGACTATGATAAACATAACATATCTTCACGCTGTATCCCCAACGGGGTAGTCAGAGAGGACGGAGCGCCAGGAGTCGCGGTCCTTACACACCTCTTTCGCTTCCTCAAATCTCATCATCCTCTTCACACATTTTCGCCTAGGTATGCGAGTGCTTTTGACATTTCCGTCTGCTAGCACTCTGGCTATTTGATCTTAATAAGTCGGCCTTGGTCTTCCTTGGCTTCTTTTACCACTCACTTTCGCTCTGTAGATTTTCTTCGTCAGCCTTTCATCACTCATTCTTTCCAAGTGCCCGAACCATCTAAGCATTCCTTTCTTCATTTCTTCTTCATTCACCTAAAATATGTTTTTATACAACAGAAGACTGTGCTATAAAAAAATATTTTATTAATACAATTCCTGCCTTTTTTTGTCTTTTTCTAAGTAAATTAGGAGTACTTTTTGGAACAGAATGTCTTCGTCTCCGATATTCTTAAAATGTCGCGTAATATTAAATGAGCTTATGAATTCAGCCAATCAAGTATCTCATAAGCTTTTAGAAACAACAAACAGAATTGAAATCGCATCAATAACTTCGAATATAAAGCAAACAATATGAAGCAAGGTCACCGACGCAACTAAAAAGATTAAAGATTCAATAAGTTAAACTATTAAAGATACAACCATTTTTAAGTTTTTTATAGATAATTTTTCATAAATAACAATCGGACTAATTCGGCCGGTCACATGCCCACACTGTATATGTATGTAGTATGTACGTAGAATATTTATGTATGAAATGAATACGTACCTACTTAACTATATTTTCCGAGTAATTTTAGATAAATAAAAAATGGTCGATTGACTCAAATACCCAAATAGTACAAATTTAGAAAAACAGAACTCACCCATCTAGAGGATTCAAAGCGATTGCTCTTGGCTCTTCAAGCTTATCTCGGATGAGGATTTTTCTCATATTCCCCTGTAAGTCTGAGAGTTCAATATGGTTTTTTCCGGTATCTGTCCAATACAGATGATTGTAAATCCAATCTACAGCTAACCCATCGGAGGTGATCAGCTGCTCGCCTATAACAACTGTTCGTTGACTACCCTCGTCTATAGGTGCCCTATAAAGAAAATTAACTGAATAAAACTGAAATATTTCTGAAATATGAAAGGATACGTTCTGCCTATACCGCCCTTACTTGTAAATTTTCTCATCTGTGACGTCACTCCAGAAAATCATGCCCGTTCTGAACACATAGTCGAGCGCTGTCGCCGACTTAGTCTCGTTAACTATAGCCACCATTTCGTGGTGATCAAGACTGATCTTCCTGATGTCAAATCGTCTTGCAAATAATAAGGACGGATGGCCTTCCGTTGCCTTGCAGCGAGTGTGGTCTCGAGGGTCACGAGCGTAACCCACGTGACATTCACATTTGAACGTTCCTTTTTCGTTTATGCACATTTGAGAACAAGAACCTGGGTCAGCACACTCATCGATATCTGAAAGATAAAAATATTTTTTTTTCACTATCGTTCTCTTACTTTACCAATATTTGATTATTTTTCAATGTGTAAACAAATTGATATATATATACAAACCGGTCTAGAGTACTTGTTTTTTAAGATCTCTATTTTTTATGTTATAAATGTATTTAATGAATATTTTCATAAATAATAAGAAAATTAAAATAGGAGTATTGTGACATTAAGACTTTATGGATTCCTTGTTGGCAATAGGATTTCAAGTACTTACATAAAATATGTAACACTATAACTACACTACCCTTAGTATTTACCTATACCTGTAATCGTCTTTGTAGGGTGCCTACCCATACTCTTAGCTCTTTGAGCAGCTTAGCTCTTTGAGAAGCTTTCTTTGGTAATCCATTTTATTAATTTCCACGAATGGTGGTAGGAAAATTACATAATTACGATTCATTATATTTGTTATGAAATGAATTTTCGATAATAATTAAGAACTAAAGGCACAGCTATTATTAAAATAAATTTTCAAAATCAGATTCTGAGAATCAAACAATCTGATTTTGAAGTTGTTTTACATCGTTAATTAATATCATTCTCGACAGTAGGTATTTCCTAAAATGTAATAGCTAATTAGTGGCAAAGTAAGTAAAAAAAAGATATTAGTTGATCAATTAATAGATACATACATACATATCCTCACGCTGTATCTCTAACGGGGAAGTCGGAGAACAGAGCGCCAAGCATCGCGGTTCTTACATACTTATTTCAACTAGTAGATACTATGCAAAATATTAGGTAAGCCTTAAATACCTACTACCTCTACTATAAAATATAAATACTTTATTACTTATATAAATACACATTTACACAACTTGCTTACTGAAAATATACTTATACATTTTAATAAGTTTCTAAATGCGTCCATTACAGTCATTATAATTTAGTGTTTCACAGTATCGTAATGAAAATAAAATGTTGCCGTATAAAACAAGGACAATTTTAAATTATGAAATATTTATTTCCTTTACCTTCGCAGGTTCTGTTGTCTACCAATTTATAGCCTTTGTCACAATCGCAGTAGTATCCAATAGGGGTATCAACACAACGTTGTGTACATCCTCCGTTATTCTTCGCGCATTCATTTTCACCACATTTATCGCGTGGTTCATCCTCGAAATTGGGACAGTCTGGTTTCTTGTCACAAACCTTGGAGAGCTGTATACACATTCCTTCACCGCAATCAAATTCTGTCTTCTTATTACACATTGTTTTTGGTCGTGCTGAAAATATAAACAAGATAACATGAGTAGGTAACTCACAGTGAGCATATATTCAATTTTCGAATGTTTACACAATAAAATATGATCAATGCTTTTATAGTGACGTTTACTATCGGCATAACACAGATTAACTATTTGAGAACAAGAGAAGAGCAGAAGTAGTACAAATTTATTTTGATATATTAGCGGCTATTCATCGTTACTTTACGTATTTTATTTGGTGCTATTTGCAATAGAAAATTATTTTAAATAATGCTTATGCGTTATATACAAATTCTTTATATTCAAACTCATATTTCGAATCTTCAATATTTTATGTAGTTACCGATTTTACCTTAGTTTCGCATGGGTGGTTAGGAGTAGGTACATAACGTAGTTAACGCTGCTAACAAAAAAGAGTCAAAAAAGGCCAAAAAATATATATCATAAAACCCTTTTTATAGAATTAGATTTTTTTAATATATTAATTTACTTTACTTTTTATATAATTATTGGATTTTAGGAAAATTAAAAAGTAATAAAAAATAACTATGTATATTCAAGTAAATCGGGTATAAGTTTTTTCATTACAAAAACTTTGATCTCCTATTCACCATTTTAAGAGTTGAATTTAAAACAAAAAATAAAACACTTGTTCATCATTTCTAAAAGAGATTTTTTACGTACATAAACCTTTTTAGAATTTGATTATAAGTTTTTTTTCTCTTTTCACCGCTTTGGGAGTTAGCTATCTAAAAACCTTTCTTAGTATTGACCATAGTATTTTACACAATGAAATTATACATAGCTCAAACAATTTTTGATAAATCACTCAGAGCGTTTTATATACAATGTCGTTTAAAAAACATTGTAACGAACAGCAACTTAAAATCCATTTTTTAAATTTACAACTTCTGTGGTTTTCCATCTCATTTTTATTCTAAAGATTAGCATTTTTCATTTTTCATCAATTTATGATGTCTGAAATATGTAATTGGTAATTGACCGAATATGGAATAGTAGACCCCATTATGGAAGAGTATTCCATAATAGGGTCATTACTAAATTCCGTATTAAGAACATCATACCATAAAATAAAACAAAATGTAAGTAGAGTGTAACACTAGAAAACATGACTAAATACACCGCACTGCAGTAGACTATGTTGTTACAGGATAGCAATACACTATAATATATTAAAAGTAAACGCAAAGTTAAGAAATATAAAACGAAACATCTAAAGTATCCAAATTTTGCTCAGTTACGCGCGAAAATCTTTATTTTACCCTTAAAAATGTAAATAGCGCTTTGCTCGCGATTGTGTACTGGCCGTGCAATAGTCATGAGGCAAGGGCTAGGGGGCGGTGGATTCAAATGTCTACTTTGCTTAGTTTAAGAGAAATGTCATTGGTCCATATTATATCCATATTCCATAATCGGTACACTTCCTCTAACCACAATATATAAATCACACAAAATATTGAAGATTATTTTTAAAACTTATGAACTTACTGCAGTTAATCTCATCACTTCCATCTGGGCAATCCTTATCTTCATTACAATACAGCGCTCCTGGTATACAACTATGGTCTTTGCACTGGAATTGGTCCAGTCTACAGGTAATGTTCCCACGACAGATCTCTGGTGCTTCATCTCCACCATCAGGACAGTCGCGGTCGCCATCGCAAACCCAGGCTTTATGCACGCATGTCATACGATCGCGACATTCGAATTCTGTCGATATACATGGAGACGTAACTTTTGGCGTAGTCGCACAACCCTGTAAAAATTAAATAGTTTGTGATAATTTCTTTTGTTGGGACATAATATGTTATAGACATGAATAAAGTACATTGTTAGTTTAATTGATTGAACTCGGTGTTAGCATGAATATTATTAATACTAAAGTTACAATTTACAGATTCTATAATTCTCCATTTTACAATTTTTCGCGTTCCCTTACCATTTCATCACTTCCATCTGGGCAATCTATGTCCCCATCGCAACGCCATCTTGCCGAAACACAGTGTCCGTCAGCACACGAGAAATGCGTATGAGGTTGACACGTAGGCGGTGGGCACTTCACTTCGTCGCTGCCATCGCCGCAATCATCGTCACCATCGCACACCCATCTTTCTTGTATACACTTGCCATTCCCACATGTGAATTCATCGGAACGGCACGTTTCATCTGATCAATTTTATTAGATTTCATTGAAGAAATAAATACATAATATATAACTTTAAAAAATATTTAATAAGTATATTATGTGTGCCTAATTATATAAGGAGAATTGATATTCTGTTTGTATAATGTTCGGCATAAGTTTAAATTGACAAACTTGAGAAATACAAAATACCAGACATCATAATATTAAAAGGCTAACTTTACAAGGCCATGAATTATATGTACAGGATTGTTCAAGGTTGAACTTAGTTTACATAACGATAAACAAATAAATAGGTTTATCTTCTCAGTAACTGCTTTAATATCATTTATTTAACAAACCTAAGGCTCGTCAAAGTTTTAAATTGTTCTAGCTTTCATGATTAAAATATTGTAACTCTATTAATATTATCAAGCTCTTCTTGAGTATAAGAAAAAACACCAGTAAAATAAGAACATGCAAAAATGATTACATCCTATAATAACAATTGTTTGTTATTATTACCGGACCTTTTTCATATAATTTAAAACTTCGCATTTCTTCCAGAAAACGTGTTTGTTTCATTTTAAATAGATGTCTACTGTTGTAGAATTAAATTTGCGTTCACAAGATTGTAAACACGAAACAACTTTCGTACTCACTAAGAACACGAAAACTAAACTATAGGCCTAGCACTAAAAGATTTTGTAATAAAGCTGTACAAAGAAAATCTATGCTAAAACGTACAAAAAATACTTCAATTCGGGTCATATAATAAGCTGACAGTAGCAAATAATAAGATAAGCGATGACATAATCACGGTGAGGTTTTCTGTAGGCGTAAGAAAAGCGCGGGTGGTGGAACACACGCAACGTCATCGCTCAAGCTTCAGGGCGGGTCCGGCTCGGTGAGATAAGAATTTATAGACGGATGAGCCGGGCGTTGATAGAATACAGAGTGTTTGGCCGGGGGTGGGACCCCAATGATTGATTGATACCTACCGCTAGTGCTGAAGAGGAATAGTTAAACATCGACGCCACTGAGCAGCCGAGAAAGTAAACATAGTTTCTTTTCAATATCCCCTATATCGTGATTGAACGTAATTCAGCGAATGGACAGCATTTTAATGAAATGATAACACGAGATGTAATGGAACCATCTTCAAGGAAAAACGAATATTATGGCCTGCTTTTTGTATTTTGTCAAGGAACATAAACCAAGTTAACATCTCGATGCCACTTTATTTTTGCATGCATTTTGTAGCCATTGTTATTATAGCAACCAATTAAGTATAAAGAATAATCTTATGAAGTTTTAATCGCAAATATGAATGAAATTATTTAGAATGCATTGGTGATACAGTGTGAAGATATGTGTAAATGTGTGTATAATGCAAATGAGCCACAGCATGAAATCGACAAGAATTGGGCGATAATATGAGTTTTGTTGCTATCATTGCATGCACCTTAGATAAATACCTATCAGATATTCATGTAGAATAAATAGAAGTTGTATCGCTTGCGTCCGTCGAAAATTTTTGAGATTTAGGGTGGCTTGGACCAACTATTTAAGCTCGATTTAAGGAACTGACATCTCTCTCGCTTGTTCGAACTATTTAATAGTTGGTGCAAGCGAGAAGTAAGTTCCTTAAATCGAGCTTAAACCGTTAGTGCAAGCCACTCTGAAAATTATAAACTGTTAAATAAATTTTACAAGTGTAGCAAACCGCTATAAAATGATAACAACAAATTCGTATTATTGCGGGTATGGGACCCTTACTGCATGCTTTCTCATCAGATCCATCGGAGCAGTCCTCGTTGTCGTCGCACATCCAGGTCAGAGGCACGCATTCGCCAGGTTTACCCCGGCACGTAAACTCTTCTGGACCGCAAGCTTCCGCTTCTGTCGACCCAATACATGCTCATGCTAAGTGCATAGTATATATTATCCATATGATAAGTATGATAAATATTAAAAAATATTAAATCTTTAAGATAATTCATTTACATCCTAGTAATTCACTAGATAATGTAACGTTTCGAAATATTTTATAGATAGAAATATTATTAACAATTCAGACATAGTTTTTATTAGTATTCCCCACAACATTTATAATACTTAAGCATAAAGAAATACCAAATTTATGTAGGTATTAACCGTTTATATCGTCTCTGTCATAAAAAATAAAGGTCTCTATATTGTCGAGCGATTCTGAAATCTGATTTTATTTTTGTCATTATTTTCATATTAGATATTTGATTTATGTTAACAACCCTAGCCGTCTAAAACTATTTTATGAACCTTTTTCATTTCGCTGCCTTTGCTGCTTTCTTTTTAAATAACAGGACATACTTCAATAATTAATTTTTAACAAAACCTTAGTAAATTCTATATTAAAAAACAGTTTTTGTTAGTGTCTGTCGTATTAGCTACACTTCTTCGGAGACATAAATATGTATGTAGTTAAATAGAGTTAGGTACCTATTTAATAATTTAATTAATTTTCACTTAATACATTTAAATATTATTAAGTTTAAATTATTTACAGATTGTTTTATGTACTTTATATTTACTAATTTACATGGGGTAATATAATATACCTACGTATTATTAGAAACTGAACCAAGTAATTTTACATTCTCTTTGAACTGAACTATCCACAAATAAAAAATGTAGTGATTACTTATTCAGTGCTAATAACACTAATAACATTGTATTCCTATGACACCGGTCTCTTTTTGTTCCTTTTTAAACCGTTTAATTAAACATGTAGATACAAAGAGGTTCTGTTTGAAGTCACGATACATACCTACCCAAAATCATTTTTTACATCCTTAGAACAAAATTTTTAATAAAATGGAATTTTATATATTGGCACAGTTAATCCTTAAAAAACATACATTTTATTTAAGTACAACGTATAGAACAGTAATGATAGAAGACAAACTTTTTTGCCGTCGTGATTAAGACATAGTACTAGTAATCTTGGGTAAATACCTTAAATGTTTAATAATTTTAAAGCGATATTAACTAGCTCCAAATTGGAGTTACGATTATATCAGTGATGAAATAAAAAATCAGCAGTCAGTTCTTCCTGTAGTCAGTGGAAGCACAATCAGTTCTAGTACTATTATTATATTGCACTACTACAACTACTACTAAATCGCAGTGGAGGCACAGTCAGTTTATAGTCTATTTCTTATTCGAATTACTACTCGCAATTCGTTCGCAATGCACAAATATTCGTGTCCGGTGTGTGTTTCATTCAAAACTTGAAATAGGAACACTTATGGAATCGCCTCGGTGTCCCTGTCTGTTACATTTTATTGTGCACTTCCTGTGAATCAATTTAGATAGACGCAGACATAACACTAGATTAGAATTCTAAAGCACTTTATGCAGAAACAAACTTCCGCCTTTTCATTCCGTTATAAATGCATTAAATACGTTATTATGCTGACTCGTACTCGCTAGTATGCTGATTAGTGAGCTATAAACGACCAAACCCCTGATATTCAACTTCTAATTCCTTACAATCCTGAGCTTCCCAGATCGTTAACATAATATAGTACTTCCAATAACCTTACAACGTTGTAATGAAACACAGTAGCAATTCTTAGGACAAAGAAAAATTGGGAATAAATATTCAGCTTTGAGACTCCCAAATGTATAGGAGCGAAGTTTGTGAACAAAATAGTTTTTAAATATTTCGTAGACCTAAACCTATAAAAAAATGAGTTCTCCGCAACAACTATTGTAAAAAGGCTAAGTTCGGATAATAAACTGGTTGATTACAAAAAGGACTTGGGTAACTATTTGAAATTGATACTTGCACATTTGATTCAACTCAGTTTTGAATGACATTTTAAGTAAGCCACTTTTGCAATTTACAGTAAGTATGAAATTTACTCATTTTTTTCTTCGCATTTACCCCAATGTTTCACTTTTTTCATAGTGTTTATTCCGTTTTTCATGCTTGTTTATTACATGCCTTCTGTTTTTATTCCAATGCTTTAAAAGTTCCCAATTGTCCCATGCTTTTAAAACCCTGAGCATTTTTTGACATGCTCCGTCTTACCGCATTGATGTTCGTCAGAGGCGTCAGTGCAGTCCGGTACATCGTCGCATTGCCAAGCGGCCGGTATACATTGTCCAGAAGAAACGCATACAAAATGATGCTCTGGACAATTGCGTTGAAGAGTCACTGTGCGTGAAATTTTTATTGTAGTCGTGTTAATCGTACATTTGGAATTTTTCCAATTACCGATGTGCTAAGTAGATTTATACCTACTATATTATCGTTAGAAACTAGGTTTTAATAGGATCAACGTGTTCATTTTTTAATTTTGTTTTCATATATTACATTTTTGTAGATATTCAGTAGACGAAAATTACTAAAGGTAACAAACAGTTGAAGAGATATTTTAGTGTTTTAGCAGTAAATAGATGTACATTAAGGATACGATGTTTTTTCAAGGTTGTGATTTATTTTTTATTTTATGGTATAAAAATATACGGAAAAATAAAGATATAATCTGGTCGACTTTCTACAGCTCACGCTTTATATAGGTATGTATAGAAATTTGAATGAAACGTTTTTATTAACAGTTTTCATTTTCTTTGTACGTGATGAAACAGGTGTGTAAGAGTAGATACGTCAATACTCTTTGAGCAATAAGGTAAGAAACATATTAGATGTCATTTTCAATTCCAAAGTGAAATACCTAGCTAATATTTATTTTTATATAATGTACTAAAATTTACAGCCATTACTTAAGGTAAATTTACATGTATTAAAAGGCTCACTGAGAACACATTTAAGAACTTTTAACTTCGCGACGCATGTACATCAGACGAATTAAAAGTTAACAGAAAGTCACGAGTCATGACAGCGAGAAATTATGTGTAGTAACGTCGCCTGTAACATATTTATAGAATAAAGGAACTCGATTCCGGTTTTCGCTCCACTGAATACATAACGTAAGTCCTTTTATTTTAAATATCTGGCTATTTATATATACCTCTTAGGGTAAGCAAACAACTCTACATAGGTATATTATACGTTTAACTCAGTTCCTGCAAACAAAACATTGCGTGTCCCTGCCAAATAAAAAGGTTTTCCATTATGTGGGTCGACTTACAGTGGCACTAAGTGTACAAAGTTGCGAGCTGCGGTTGCCATAAACCCCCTTTTTCTCTAAAATAAAACCTTGCGAACTTCCACAAGCTTTTATATATATTGTTAAGAGTTTCAGAAAAACAAGGAATTAAAAGCCCGCTTGCCGCGTTCCGGGTTAGTCGACTTCCGTTCCTTAGACTACCTTAGACCTTTTTTAACTAAATAAACTTCCAACTGGTTTTTTAAATTCTTGTTAATCTCACTGTTTTTTTTATTCTCGCTGACATCTTATAAATGCTCGTTAATACTTTAAACTTTATTTTTCATTAAATTGTGTGACTGGCGTAGTAACTTGAAATAAAAAAATTATGTTTAAACTTAACATACGAGTATGTACATACCTATAAAATGAGTGAATTCCTTTAAATAACATAAATAAAAAGCATAGATTCTATATTTATAACAATAATACTGCGTCTAATGTTGCAACCACAAAACGTAAACTTAACATTATATATATTTTTCACGAAATACATCAGCATAATGAGTATATGTTAGATTTAACATTCATTTTTATTTGATTATTTACTGGATTTCGTACCCTTCCTCTTTTAGTGATTTGACTTTGGTGTAATAAAAGATTTTTCTTATTATTTTTATAATATACTAGCTGACCTGGCAAACTTCGTACCACCTCGGAATCGATAAATGTTGTGCTAACTTATAAGCTGAATTAAATTTAGTTTTTTTTTAAGAATACACAAAATGAATTATGTTCAATAAAAATACAAAAATCAAAATGAAATGTATTTTAATTACATTGAAATCACCATGGCGGCTAGACAAGTGGGAAGCGTTTTGTAAAATCGGAACGCTAGCTGGAGTTATTGCTCGTGAAAAGTGCCATTTGGCATCGTTTTATACGACGGGTTCCACACGAATTTAATTTTCGTTTGACTTAATAGAAAGTTAATAACGTTTGACTACCAATTTAAAATTTGTTGCGCTAGATCACACGGTATTTGTCGTTCTATTCTGCTATCGTTTACGACAATCGAGCCACTTGTCTAGAGGTTCTTGTCGAGGTTGAGACGAATAAAAAAAATTCATCGAAATCGGTCAATCCATTCTCGAGATATCATCAAAAAAGCCACTCTATACATAATGTATGTGAAAATTAATTTTCTTCATATTTTTTTTTCGTGAACGTTTTATTAGTTATTCTACTATTCGGGGTGGAGACAAATCCAAAAAATCAAAGATCATAAAAATCGGTCCAGCCATTCTTGAGTTATAAATGGTGTAATTAACCCGACTTTGTTTTATATATACAGATTATAATTAATAACAATAATTTAAAAAAAATAAAAAAAAATGTACGTAATTACCGTTTGCAAATAGATATATAACTGATCTATTATTTATTTGTCCACCTAATAATCTCATAAGTTTGGCACATAATAAATTTAAAATGAAGTTATGCCTGCGTAACAATTTCAATCAAAAATCCAATAGTTACTTCGTTGGCAACAATTTATCAATTTACCTGTGAGCTGTGACGGATGTATTTTGGAACACAATTATCATTATCTAGTATCTATTCCACACAAATCACTCATTGCCTCTAATAATATCAAATTTGAGTAATAAATGAACGAACAAGTCGTTGAACACTGCAAACCTTTATAACTTTATATCACTACCGACGTGACTTAAGGTGGACACATTACTAAACAATAATGTAATCTAAAATAGACCTTCTGGTCTATGCAAAAGTGCGCCCACTAGCTTACGAAAATGTAGTTATTTTCGCTAATTTTAAAAACTATAATTAATTTTAAAAAATCCAACTGTCACTTTGAAGAATATGTTTAGATTAAAACTATACAGAAAATTTAGAAACATAAATCGGTCCCGTTACTCCTAAAAATGTAAATATCTGTTTTAAAAGAGGTTTCTTTGATATTTTTTTTTGAGTTACAAGTTAACAATCGTGTATCGCAACTGTCAAAATAAAGTCAATGTAATGAAGAATCAGGTTACCAAATATCACTTTCATACGTTTTGTAGTCACTTAGAAAAATGGAGATCCCTACCGTCAAAATTTCCAATGCGTCGCCTTAAATACCACAACTACTTTACGAAATTATTCAATAAAATTTCATTTTACGTGTCCTTCGCGTGAAATTTATCCTATAAAAACTCAACGTTCTCTTATTTTGTAGTTATTTTTGTATTAAATGTGAAATTTGTGAAATGAGGAGGATGGTTTAAATGGAATTCTAATACCATCCATAATGGAAAAAAGATAAAGGACGCAAAGATTATAAAATTAATCCCGAAAACTTTGAGTCGTAATTAAGATTTTAATCCGTTGGAAGACTCCATAGCTACAGACGAAATACGCGTGCTTAAAACTTTTCTCATAAATTGTTAGATAATTATTTTTTCTTCAAAATGTATACGCACAGTGAGCGTCTGAATAATATGGGGAAGGTACGGTTCTTATGAATTATGACTATTTTTGCAATGTATTTGAACATCTTTTTTGGGAACAATAATTGGATAACCTCGGGTCCAAAGGGCCATCCGGCTTTAATCTCTGAAATCTGGCTTTGTTGCGTGGCGACCCGTCCGTTTTTCATTGTTCTGTATGACACAGCATCAATAACAGAAGGTTATCTGCCAACTCGTCCTAAAGTACATTTGTTGACTTAACTGTATTTGTTTATTTATCTTACACTTACTACATTATTTATAGGTACGCCAGCTTAAAGGCATTAGTATGTCGTACACGGAAATGTGACACACGCTATCAAATTATATATATTAGATTCCTTATATTATATCGTATATTAGAAATAAACTTACTGCAGGTGCCAGGCTCTTCGTCAGAGCCATCGGAGGAATCCTTTTCACTGTCACATCTACTACATTATTACACTATTACTACATTATTACTGTCACATTTACTACATTATTTATAGGTACGCCAGCTTAAAGGCATTAGTATGTCGTACTCGGAAATGTGACACACGCTATCAAATTATATATATTAGATTCCTTATATTATATCGTATATTAGAAATAAACTTACTGCAGGTGCCAGGCTCTTCGTCAGAGCCATCGGAGCAATCCTTTTCACTGTCACATCGCCATGACATGGGCACGCATCGTCCTGTCTTGCACCGAAACTCTGATGATGTACACGTGCGACTCTCTGTAATCGTAAAAAAACAAACTAATTTACTTTTGTCATAGATTCATTTCGATATGTATTACAATTGTACTGTTATAACTCGAAATAGAGAGCATAGGTAAGAAGAGTGATGAATGTCTTCAAACTCTAAAGCATGGGCTTACTTAGGTAAGTGTACGTTGCAAATAATAATAAATATTTCGATTGATGTTTATAATGTATTTAATATAAAAACCAATATAATTATGTATTGTAGACTTTATTATAACTCGTAAGTCAAGGGTAAATTTTTCATTACCTCCGGCTAACCTCAATTTCGCAGACAAATATTGTAGTAATATTAAAATAAACAAAAACAGCCCTAATGTCGTTGCTTTAAATTTCAATCTTCCGTAAAAAGGCTTAGATTGATACATTTTTCATTTATATTATAGTAAAAACATAAGAAAACGAGACACTTCAGAAATCTTAAAATACGCACATGGCTGACTACGAAATATCTAAAGTATAAAATAATCGCTTTTGATATCTACTACGATTTATATTAATAAGTTTCGTTTCAAATAATTATTTTTAATGAATGACAATGCAAGCATACATTTTATGAAAATAAAAATTATTTAAAAAAGCATAAAAAATTATTTTGAAATTCATCTAATTAACTGTGGCTTCAACATCCGTCTACATTTCTCCCCTGAGCTGTCCTTTCGAACAATGTTTCAAATAAAAATACTTAATTTAGAAGACGGTTCGTGAGTGAAGATGAAATGAAAAATTATTTTTCCATCCGCCTCCGTCTCGGAAATGGACGGAACACCACTTTTTGTCGATGGAATTATTTATCTTGAAATCTTTAATAATTTTTCTGAGTCAGCACTTTGCGTTTAACAGACCACTCCAATTTAATGAATTAAATTTAAAAATAAAAAAATCTGATATTCAAGGTAGTCGTTTATTTCATAGAGTAATATTTTTGTATCTGATCGCGTTTTCTTGGCAACCTAAATGAAAGCCGTAAACTGGATCATCCATTTACGCCCGAAATCACCGTTCAACGTGCGTATAAAACAAGGTTGAAGAAAATTATCGGCGGGTAGCAGTAGCCGCTTTATCTTGAGGTGATTCGAGCCGAGGCAGGCACGCGCCGCCGAGCAATTTGTAAACAAAACGCACCCCGTCGAATAATATCCTGCTACGCCCGGCGAGTGCGTACCCCTTTTACCGTAGCCAGCGCAATAAATTCAAGTATGTACTCAAAGATTGCTGTATCGTGTAAAGCGGCGTTTTGCACAGAAATGTTGGTCCAATAAAAGAAAAGATAATGTTTCCGTACACATTTGTTCTCCATACAGCTCACTAAGAAAATAATACTGAATTTTTTTCCTTTTTTATAAAGCGCAAATAAGCTACCTTCATTCACTTTTAACAAATTAGTATATCTGTTATTTCTTGATAATAAGAACAAGAGTTTTCGGAATACTTAAGTAAACATGTTTGGGATTGTAGGCCAATTGGTAGCTAATACAAATCTGCCACCTGTGAAGGAAAAAGGGCTCATTGTATAAATGTTAGCAAAAGGCGAAGCCAGTATTCCCGGCGGTGACTATTTTCTTCGAATGGAACTCTTGCCGTGTAACACCCACATTATTGCCTCCACTACACTTGAAACTTAACGTTGGGATTCTTCACAACGGATTTAGCTTTAGTAGGTAGGTACGTACTTGGTTAGAAGCTTTAGCTTCTAACCAACTTATTATACAACTAAATATAGCGACTTGCTGCAATGAGATTTATCTCATTGCAGCAAGTCGGTCGTTAACGTTTTGCATTGAACTTTTTTTCTTCTACAGTTAAGTTCACATGTGAAATTAAGTTTTGAGTAATAAATCTATTCGCTTATTATAAACTGTATGTTACGTATAATAAATATACGTATTATAGGTATTACTGTCCCTTATTACTGCAGGCCGTGCGGTCACTATGACATGACCATAGAGCCTATATAGAAATAGATGGTGTCATGTCACCAAGGTTCGTTTATTCAGACGTCAGACAGGGCTACGGGATGTCTACCTGGTTATTCCTGCTGTATTTGGATAATTTAGTACATACACTGAAAGATTTAGGACTGGTGTGATGGCCAATGATCCAAATCATGATACTATCAAAAGTATGGATACTACTAAAAATTCTATATTAATTTAATTAATTCGATGATTTCTTTTATTGTTTAGTAATAGTTGTTGAATGTTTATTTTTAAGAAAATATAGATAGACTTAAAGAGTTATATTTATTGTTTTATTGACTTATTTTTGTAACTAATTTCCTGACATTAATTTTTATAAGTGTAGGTTTTAAAGATTTTGTATATAAGCATTAGAATAATTCTCGTTCAGAATCCTAGTAATGTATTTACATATTATATCCGTACCGGGAATTTTGGATCGTATCCATACTTTTGATAGTAATCACACCTATGCACTAAATTAAATCAAACTTTAGATAACGTTCATGCGAACACGTTTTAGAATTAAAAATTAGCTTTTACAGTTTATGACATCTCCATTAATATTATTATTTAGTTTTCCAGTTTGGCAAAACTAACTCATGGCATCGTGACACAATATAAACAAAAACTTTTAAAATAGGTAATCATAACCTTATTTAGCTTTACCCATACAACATTAATATATAATAATAATAATATGTTCAGATATTTCACGCAGCACCATCTAGTCCCAAAGTAAGCAGCACAGCGCTTGTGTTATGGGAATTGTAGTATAATTAATTTCTTGGAAAGGATCTCATAATGGTAAATTTTGTGTTCACAGCATTAGCAAAACGAGGTTCGATCAAACTTAATACGGGGACAAAGTTCATAACGGGAGAAAGCTACTGAATCACTAATCAAGCGAGACAGATCAAAAGGCGAAGCGTGTAAGAAAAAGCGATAACGGCGATCTTATTGTCTCGGACAGACGAGTCGGTAAATCGAAGATACCGTAGTGCCCGCCCGATAAGCTCATTCGGCGAGATGTCTTTTCGTGGAATAAAATCATCCTAACGTGAAATGGTAACAACATTGCCTTTCGCAAAATTGCCTCTGAGGTCTGTCGAATCTAGATCGACAATCAGCTATGCCATGTAGTAATATTTAATGTACACTTCTTGGTGTTTCTATAATTACATCTATGTCACATACGCAATTCCTATAACGTCTGTTACTTAACATCGCAAAACGGTAATGAAGGAAAGCTCGAGATGCGTTCATCGATAAGTATCAATTTTCACTTAAGTAATGTTGTTACACGAATAATGTATGTTTACTCTAGTGAATTGCTAGTCTTACTTCCGTCACTCCATACTGTATTCGTATGAGTACATACATATTATTTAAATTAAAATGCTACGCACTTGACCTACTTAGGTATACATGAACTTTATTATTTTAATGATATTTCTTGTTCTAATCTTCAATTTTGATTGATGTTACGCCAGATACTGTTCAAGAACTTTTCTCTGGGATTGTTGAAGAAAAATTAATCAAGGATTAATACTGCTGGTGACAGGAAATTGTATTAATATTACTTGTACGTGGAAATAAGTACAAAAGAAGACCGAACGGATCGATTGATTAATACGTTTCCATGGAAGTTTCTTTCCGCTTCTTATGTCGAATGTGTCAGGACTTTTATGGGTGGGCTTCAAAGAAATAAAGGCGGCTGAACAAGGGTTTTATGTTCCCAAAGAGCTTTGTAACGAACTATGCATGTCTGTATTCAAAACGAACTCGCAGATTATTTTCATTCGCTGCGAAGGTTTCGTGTGGGGGTTGGGTTTATATTTTTTCATTTTTCTTTTTATATATATTCATAATACGATGGGGTCGACGTATCTTTACTTAGTAGCATCTAATGCACAAAATACATAGATGTGTTCACATTCTAAACGTGTCCAGTAGAAGATAAGCAGCTGCTTTAGTAAAATATTTTAAACAATGCTCTCTGCGAAACGTGAGATGCACAAGCATTAGGCCAAATTGTCCCCAAGATGGCAATAGCGACAAGAGTACGCTGAAATTGTATTACAGAGCCGTACTTGCAGTGTGATAAGTGCATTCGTTACCGACGTAACTGGAAGCTTTCAAGCACACTTGCATCACGAACATTGTGTGTATTCCTCTTTGAGGTGAACCACTTACATTCATATAAGCGGCTATGTACTTAAATCGTACGCATGAGAATTTTACGACCGAATAAGTTTAAAATTTTTATGAAACTGCATATAATTTAGGTATTTATTTAAAGCTGATGAAATTTACAATACCTACATTTTTTTAATATAATTTATAAAACCTTTTAAAAAATCGAACCAACTTCAAAAAAAATTCCAAAAATACAAAATAACTATCCTTAGCTAATTAAATTCGATAGTTACTGAAGTCGGTGCCAAGCCTATCAAACTTGTAGACTTTTTGTTGTTACACATTGATTTGGCATCGACTTCAATAACTGTAAATTTTAACCATAAGTATTTGTATCGTATGTATAAAGTTATTTTTTTACTTGAGTTATGATTAGCTTTATCATTATTTTGTACTTTTCAGTATTTTTTGCGAAGTCTGTTTAATTTTTACTTAAAAAGTGAAATATCTAGGGTAGATTTAAAACTGAATTCTTTTCTAATTCTGGAACGGAATGATTTGTACAAAAGAATCATCAATATAAATAAAACCCCTTATAAGCCGTTAGAATTACACTGGTCGACAAAAAAAAAATGTTGTTGTAACATAACGCTGAATAGTATATTGTTGTTTGTTGTTGTTGAATTAACCTACCTAAATACGAAAATGGCAATAAAAAAGATGTTTCACGTAAGGTTTCCGTGTTACATTAAAGAAACCACAGGTAGCTTAATATTTGTGAATAAAATATTGTGATTGAAAAATTAAGTTTTTTAACCCTGTATATCTACTGTTTTATAATTTATATGAAGTTGACATCCAAGAAAAAAGCAAATATCAATAATATTTATTACAACACATTGATTTTATTTATTCCTTTTATAGGGAGTCGCATCTTCTTTCTTCAAAAACCAACAGTAATCACCAGTCACGGCTGGATCCCACCGTCTTGCGTACCGAATTGCCATTGTCCTGATATCTTGATGATCCTTTCACTCTGCTGGTTGCTCACAGCACCAAAATGCTCAAGAAAAAATGACAAATGAGAATGGAAAAAGTGAATTCTTAGTGATAAATTCCTAAAATCTCTAGCTATCTTCCGCTCAAACTCCAAAAATCACAAATCGACACGCGGTTCGCCTCTCAACGAAACATCCTCAGGACATACCAGAGATAGAATTCGGCCACCTAACCAGCACCGAATCTTTAGTAACGTTTAGTAACGAATTCTTAGTAACGTTCGGCAACTAAGCAATTTGTAGGACTCTAAAAGTTCACTAACAAGTTGTTTGCATCCATATTGTCGCCTAATATCCTTTCACCACATTAACAAATGAGTTCCAAGCTCTAAATTCTTGCGTGGTGAGCTTTTTTACGAAATTAACATCATCAAGCAATTTTCTAATTTGCGACCCTATAAAAATGTTTTCTATTAATCTGGCGGCACTTAACTGGAGAAAGACTTATCTTAGGTATTTAAATTCTTCACCTTTTTTGTTCATAGCCTTCAAAAAGTTTTTCATTAGTCCAAATTTAATGTGAGAGAGGCTAAAGAACATTTTTAGGGTCAACAAAAATGGTTTGGCTGGTGACTTAACCAGAAATTCCCCACAAATATAACAAAACTTGTTAGGAGAAATTTTGCAATCGCGGCTCGTTTCACTTAATATTTCGTCGTTGAAAAAACTTTCTTAACTACACAGAATCACTCAAATTGATGTTCTAAACAAAGAATTAATAAGAGAATAACTCCGATGTTATAAACAATCTATTGTAATTTATTTTTCTGTTTTGTAATACAAGCTCTTGCAAAAGACTCCTTATAAAATTTACTATTTGCCAATACAAAAGGGTCTAATGAGCCCACTGAAAAGTGGACGTATTAAACTTTATAAATTATTTTTCTATTATTAGAAAGGTATTGCGAAAATAATGAGTTGATCTGTATAAATCTGTACGAAATCGGTTCATAAACAAAGAAGTTATGCCCGAACATATGTACTCGTATATAGAAAAAATACATACAAACGAATTCAGAACCTCCTCCTGTTTTTGAAGTCGATTAAAAACTGATAATTTGTTGTTGGAGGCCAGCGGTTTTTTTGACTTTTGAAATTTGTTATTACGTACTAACTATGAAGAATACAACAACAATAAGAAAATAATTTGGTATTCAATGGACTTTATTGGAAAAAAATGGCTCGAATTTTTGTCAACGTCCGTCATCCAAACAGAAAATTGTGGCTTCGATTCCCGGATAAGTTAGTCTAGGAAATGCACTTTATCTCACACAACTATTCTTTTCTACAGAAAATAATAAAATTCGTCTCGTCTTCTTTAAGAGTTCTCAAAAGTTCGATATGTTTGCTGATATGAAGTAAAAGTTAGAACCGCGTCCAATCCAATTTATAATCTTACATCTATTTGTATTTTAGGTATACTCTCAACCACGTGTACCAATAGGTACTATGTAAAGTAGTCAAGTTCTTCAAGTTTGTTCGAGATATTAAAGATAAAAAACGTAACGATCTTTTTATGTTTCATTTGTTTCAAATAAACTATGTAGTAAAATAATTTGCAAATTCTACATTATGCATGCTTATATCAAATGAAAAAACCGGTCGAACGAATTTACTTGCACAATCAGTCTTCCATAACGTCAAACCGCAAAACAAAGTTTTGGTGTAGAGCTTTTTTTTATATGAAAATAAAATGTCCAATATAATGCGATATTTTCCGTCAATCCACTCCTTGTTTTGACATTTTCCTGTGGAGGCAGCAATATCTACGTGAATTTTGGAAAAAATTTAACACAAAAAGTGAAAGTAACGTGGCCCTTTTTTAGTTGTAATGAGAGCTAAATTAGCATGAGATAAAGAGCTTTTATCTCTTGCCAATTAAAAGCCTACACTGACCACAAAAAAAACTTTAATTTAGATAAGCTCCCAAAAATAACCCCAAAGGCCAACACTTGACTTTTAAAGTTAATGTATGTCTTCGGAACACCATTTACAACGGCTATTCCAAATTTCAGCTGTACAACTAGGTGGAATGATCTCTGAGAGAAAAGAGTGTTACACAGAGGAGACATACAGACACGGGACTTGGATTCTGATTCCGATCCGGATTATGATTCTGAATTTCAATATCATTGTCATAGTCGTCTACATTCGCATCCCCTTCTCCATCCACATCTACATCCCCGGGCCTGACCTTGTCCAACTCTTCGTCCCGTTGTTAGTTGAGACGGGACGGGAGGGAAATATGAGTATGCGATGGGATATGGATGAGTGAAATTGAGATTCATAATTGAGGTTATTCATAAATTTCCTTTAATCCAGTTTAGGAATGGGACGCTAAAAATATAAATAATGCATAATTATATTAAGCAACAACAATCTTTTTGTTTGATGTACTTGGGTGGTAGAATACGATTTTTGCACTCGTCTCCTCACCTCATTTGTGAGAAGAGAATGTTTTTTTATACGAAGTAAGTTAATGATTTAATCTGAAAATAGAATTATATCGCTACATTTTTATCAGCGAGTTCGTAATCCTAACAGGTTCTAACACATTTTATTAACAAATATGAATGATTTTTTTCTTGTTTTACATGATTATTGAGTTAATTTAAATATCATAATTATTACCTACGTCTTTAACGATGCGTAATGGTTTAAAATATTTCCAAAACGACCCTATATAGAAGTCTACGAATGTGCTACGTCGTAGCAGTTTAAAAAACGCTACTGAGATAAAATTGGCAAAACAATAAGATTACATTAGGTATAGTATTATGTGCCGCATTCATTAAATACTGTAAAAGTTTCCAAATATGCAAAATATAAATGCGATAAGACTAAAAAACTTCTTCAGATAGGTACGTTACTATTTATGAGACTGGTGCAAATCAATTAAATTAAGTTTTCTATAGTAAAAATCTATGTTAACGGGTGATCTGCTATTGGATTGCTACAATCCTCTTTAGGTGCTATAGCGAAAATGGTTTTAGCCATAACGTACTAAAATTGGTGTCGTCCATTTCGTGCAGTTCAATTTGAGCGAACTCGGGCCAGCTGCAAGTTAGACCGAATACAAAAAACTTCAAGCGTACCAATTTCATCACCTTTTAACAAACATGCGTTAATCTAAATTCAATGTCGAGCCATATTTTTTCTTCGGAGCATTAAAATAAAAACGAATCATCATAGCATACCAGAGATAGCATGGTAAATAAGACAAGCTTCTGTGTCCAGATTTTCTATTTGAACCGAACTAAAGACAGATTTGACGTTCAAAAATATCTTGTAATTGGGTTTACTTGAATAAATTGATTTGACTATGACTTTGAAGATCCGCGGTAGAGAGCCTTCATGACGATATCTGTTACTAAAGATATTTAAAAAAATGTGCACAAAATAATGCTGAAATAAAATTGTACCTACTAAAAATACCATATTATTACATTTTTAATATATTCTCTGTAGCTACAATACTTACACAACTGCTACGTTCTTAGTCAGAATGTATAAGGAACACTCCATGTACCTACTACGGATTTTTACCCCGTGAGATACGTACGTACGAGTATAATATATATACGTATGTATTAAAAAAATGTTTGTATAAAACATTGCGAAATCGAAATGAATTTTATAAAGAGATATATATAATGGAGCTATAGAATTAGTAATTTTATCTACAAATCTCGATATTTAAAATTGACGGTTTACTCTATAAATTTGCTAATTTTGATATATATCACATCTTTAAAATTAATGGTCTTTGCATTAAAAAAAATGGTAAACTTCAAAATTAACAGTTTTTACAGTAAAATTTTGGTCACAACTTCAATCACTGAAACTTTAATGTGGTGTAATGGTGATAATAAATGCTTGGGAGAAAATCGTTAGGACAAATGCAGGCTAAGATTTTAAATTGTTTCACATTAGTAGTTTTGCAAATTTTTTTGTAACTATACAAACACGACGATACATTTATAACACTTTTTTTGGTTTGGTTAGTTCTTTATACTATAACGCGCGAGTTGAGCGAGCGAAGCGAGCGTGCCGCGGCAGAGACCGGCAAAGTGCCAGATCGGAATCCGCTTTATACATGGAGCAGTATTAAAACAGGAGTCCGCACTCTAAAGAAATAATTATTATTGAAGTCGAGAAATTTAATCTCGTAATATCTCTATAATCCTTCATCTCTTTTCATCTTTTGCTGTTGGTATATCTATCTATAGCAATGTTATGTAAACTAGTAGGTGTATTTCAGAGTCCGAGTTATTTCCGTGAGTTAAGAAGAGACGTCGCGCAATTGCACCAACTCCATTCACTGCCGCGGGTGTGTCGGCATTGTCAGGATGACAGCTTGTCGAGTTTATTTATTTAGTTTATAGAAAATGTTATTTTTCAAAACACAATCTATTATTTGAAATGATTTGTTATTTTTTTTATTGGTAATAATTTTTATAGCGTCTTAAATTTTTTTAAACTTAATATCTTTTTAATAAAGGAGTAACATTTTATTATATAACATTATATTTTTTATTAGCAATTCATAGCAACTATGTCTATATTTTTACCAATTTTGAAGTGCTATTAAATCCATCCCTTTTATATATATACTAGTTGCGACTTCTGGGTTTGGATCATGATCATATCAATTTAGGAAACGAATTATTGATTTGAAATCCGGATGGCCCTAAATGCTCAATTCATTACGTAGCACTCATAATATGTGTACAAGCCTGGGTCTACTCTGGGTCTACGCATTGATATATTTATTTGGAGTTTTTTTATCACGTTATAAATCAATAGTGTTTCTTATATAGAATTTATACATCTAACAGCGATAAAACCACTAAGATTTTAGCGCGCATTATATAAACCAAAGGTAATGGATTCCGCAAGCGTCTTACTATGTAATAAATCCTTGACTATGTGACTCTAAGGAACTATTACACCTGAAAATTCTAACCAATATAAAGATTTAAAAATAAACCACTTTTACTGGGACTAATCTATTAATACATACATAACATAATGCTAAATACTTGGGATTATAGATGAAACTGCATAGCAGAACGAGATGATGACGATTGCTACGTACAGAGGTATATATGCATATAAAATCCTTAAATCGTTTTCTCATTTCAACTAATCTATTAAAATATTGTTTAATTAGCATGTATGTTGAAACAAACTGCAAATAAAATCCTGTAAAATTGTAGTCTTAATATGTGTATTGCATTACCTGAAGTTCTGTAATCATAAGCTTTGGTGTATGTGTCATAATCGTCATCGTAAATTGACGCCTCCGTACTCGCCTGCAGACCCAAGATCGTTATCCAAATTATCCAACAAAACGCCATTTCGTTTTGTTACTTTGTTTCTAATTAAATCTCTTTAGATTTTACAATATCTGCATTAGTCTTTTTGCTAAAAAGGGATTAAAAAGGCACATAAATAAAAGTCACAGTGACGAAATGTTAAACATTAGGTTCTTAGTATATAACATAAAATGCAATCATTTGCGCAGGTTCGCTTTCCATAACTTTGATGCCTACGACAATACTACGACATATATCCTGGTTTCATTAATAATTATGTAGTTTCATAGCTTTTATATGTATAACATCGTCCATGCTTGTATGCGGCTTAATAACATTAAATATCCTACGCTCTCAATTGTGAAGGGATTATGAAATATATGCTTCAGAAGACGCGCACAATTATCTGTATCAATTAGCGATACATAAGACAAACGTCAAGCGATACAGATGAATAAATTCGACAAGTAAGTAATTAGGCAACTAGTATATTAACAAAGGGCGGAGTTAAATTATGAATCTACAGGGAACAACCCGAATTAAAAGCAGGTAACTAGGCGGGATAATCCCCTCGACCCTTTGTCTCCCGCGGAGGTCGCTTTCCGAAAGTTTTATGGGCATAAAATATTACTCAGATTAGAATTCTTGTTTACATTGGGTAGACATAAGATACCCGCGGCTTGTACAAAGTCAAGAAGTAATCTTGCCAAATTTTACTTGAAAGAGCGTTTAAACGTAACAGTTTATGAATAAACGGCAATTAAAGACATTCCCTTAAATTGGCTGTGGCACTCCGAAACGTAACACCGACGATCATTTATTATATTATTTCTGCTTAATTTGACCAATCTGTATGGAATAAAACAACAACATATTAATTTGTTAATTCAATTAATATTATAAGGACATAAATATTAACATTAACGTTACCGTTATTTACAAAACTGTTCAAAAATAAATGTCGACATCGAAACGCAAACTTAAAAAGTAGGTAACTCTTTCGTTTATAAATGTTACTATGTTTCTTTATAATTAGCAAGTATACACAGTGTCTATCTTTCTTCCATGAAACTGTCACTCGCGGGTCTGCTGGAAGAAATATGTAATAGAAATGAAAGAAGTTTTTATAAATTAAACTGTACCCTCTACTCAATTTCTCTATGTGTAACTTTCTTTTTGTGTATGTTGTGTATGCAATAAATATTTAAATAAAATAATATAAATAAATAAAACAACAAGAGTTAAATTTAAATCCAATCACTACTTTTTGCTTCATTTTCATGAATAGCGATCAATCCCTTCACTCGGGGCGTGATTCCACAAACCACGTGACTCTAATTTCCGGCACAGAGCGAGGGCTCGCCCAAAATAGATTAGTGATTATGTAAGGATTAGTGTCATGATTAATTGATTGGTGTAGTTTACTCTCATCTTTATACCTGTCGACCTACGAGCTACAGATATCATTTAGGTAAAAGTCAAAATCTATACAGATGTGAAAAGTATTATACTTTCTAGACAATAATAACACATTGTGGATTGAACTTGAATAATATTATAACAATAACTGTTTCCCTGTTAGGTATGGTAAAAAGTGAATGCCAAAAACATTGCGTCGTTACCGAACGCGTGCAACTCCCAAGCCGTTTTAGACCCTTAGAGACTAAAGCCTTTGGGATTTAACATTAGCCTCCACCGGGAGAGCTATCGGCCAAAAGTGAATTTGTCAGAACTTGGTATTACATTATTAATACTATTAACAGGCAATGATATAGTGAATTACTTAGAGGAGTTTCGTACGTACGAATTATTAATAGTTTTTCGTGTAAAATTAATATACAAACAACGCTGACAAACTGAAATCCCGCTGTGTAAGAAACTTAAACACTTTGCTTATAATTTGATCTGCAGAGTTGTATGCTACTTATTTTTGTTCAGTATTTGTGATAAGTAATTACTAGCTGAAGTCTATTAAAATATTTATTGAAGTACCCAAATTGTACAAAATTCCATACAATTATTTTGAGTATTTAGGTCAGTTATATTGCGTATGAAATTGAAATAAGTATAAAAGATTTTACATCAAAATGGTAGTGCAATAAATTGTAACCAGTAATTTAGATAGTGCCTCAGATAAAACTGAATAATGTAGAGGAGAATTCGGGTTGTTTAAGATAATTATTTATTAGTTAAAGCGTCAAGGGTTTAATTTATCCCACATCTGTGGTGCGTATGTTGCGTTTGAAATCGCGTGTTGCTGTTAGAACATAATCTAATTGTAACTTCAATGTACAGAAATATGTGCTATTTGAATACATTGGCAAGTTCACATATTAAATAATGTAATAGGTACATAACTATACGTACAACAACAGTGCACAAAATGTAGTTCGTATAGCGTATATAGCTCAATAGTTTATATCTCACGATTGGTGAATCTATTGTCTAGAATATTTATACATTGAAGTATATCATTTATTTAAATAAAGTTACAGTTACATACATAAATTGAATTCATTATTATTTACGACGTTCGTCGCTAAAGTACTAAGTAGAGTAACTTCTGCAAATGCAAACTTTATAAGTTAAGATTAAATTTATTAGTTAAGGTAATAAGAAATTACCGGCATTCTCTTACTCTGACACACCTCTCTCGCTTTATCCACATTCGTAAGTCATCGTAATTTTCTCCGTTAAGGCGACGCATTGATAAACAATAATTAAATCTAAAATAGACCTTCTGTCCTATGCAAACGTGCGCGCTAGCTTACGAAAAATACGAAAAAACAGTTATTTTTATTTAAATTACAAACTATAATTAATTTTGAAAAATCATATTGTCTTTTTGAAGTGTGTTTAGATTCATCTACATAAAAAATTTAGAGGCGTTAATCGGTCCCATTTGTCCGTAAAAAGCAAACCTCTGTTTTAAAAGAGGTTTCTTTAATACTTTTTTTTATGTTATAAAAGTTAACCAACCGTGTAATGCTATTGTCAAAATAAAGTCAGTGAATTGAAGATTATGGTTACCAAGTATCACTTTCATATGTTTTGTAATTGCTTAGAAAAATTGAAATCCCCGACATCAAAATTTCCAATGCGTCGTCTTAATATCCTTATATTTCCATTTTTTCAGCAGGACACATTTTCATTAAAACCTCGTTTTCGAAATATTTAACAATTTAGGCCGTGTTTACTAAAAAGTGAAAACAATAATAACATAACATTTATTTACGCTTCATTATATTAGCATAACGTTGATGCTTCAGTACAAGTTCAATTTCAGTTCAAGTTTAAATGTCCCCCGCGTAAAATAACCGATGTAATTTATCATCAAAATTCATTTTCTGAGTTACTTATTTAGAACGTCTTTACTAAAATTTTCAGCACACAATTTCAAAAACATTCTCGAACTTCCAAAGTCAACATTATCCTAATTTCGAGTTAAACGCTATTGAATGGAAAGTTCTACTGAGTGTAAGTTGAAAAACTTGTTTCACAAAGTAGGCCTCCTCGGTGCGCATCAAATGAGAGAAGTTTCCTATTGAGACCAGTGTTGAATGGCAACCTTCCTAGAGGCACCGTAACTAGACATGGTGCGAAACCAAGAGATTACTTAGATATCTGATCGACATTCGAAAGTATGTATTCTAGGTTTATGTATTTATGATAATTTTCTTTGATAAAAAGGCATTATGGATACTTATAATAACAACAAAGTTTTAGTAAATTTTAAACTTAGGTAATAATCTGAAAGTAATAACGCTACGTTTTAGATATATGTAATATCCTGTCCGTGCTGCCGGTTTGTTTTACTATGTAAAGTCTGATGGATCGGGGTCGAATATTAATTACTTCTAACTTCAAGAAACCGTCAATTACACCACACCATTATTATCCGACTTACCCGCTCCTGTAGGAAACTTTGAAGGAACGTGACGGATTGTGCAATTAACAGCGATCTATTAGACATCGATAACCGATTCAGAATAATAGTCTATTGTTAGCATTCTTAATTGCTACCATTCAGTTCATCAGTACCTAAGGGTCTCAGATGGCAGGAAGTTTTTTCTTAATCGGAAACAGAAAACTTTCACGAACAGGAACTTTTTGAATTCGCCTTACTTCTAATTTAGACCCGGCGCGGCGATCTCTAATCTAAACATTGACGAGCAATTTTCTTTTTTACGATATCATTAAACCTTGCGTGTGTGTTTAACAGAGTGCGAGTCGTAATTTCCCTTGAAAACCACGAAGAGTTTTGTACTTGAGCGATACCGACAGGCATATAATTAACAACCTCTGTCAAATTCACACCCATCACTCTCCCTTTAGCCACGCCTTCTTTACTGTAAATTCCTATTTCAATGGAACCGAACCGGGAACGGCAATTGAGGGCGTGCAAACGATATCTCTTCTTTTTAGAAATATATCAGACAAGCCAAGTCCTTAATGGGGATTATAAGCTGTAAAATTGGTATTAAATTTATAATTAACATTGTTAAAAGCAGACATTTTCATAAGAAAAGCACCGAGCGTAAGCACCAACATTTCGTTTATAGTTATTGTGTTGGTTCTGTAAAGAAATACAAGCAATTACTAAATTTTGCAACATTATATTGATTAAATACGAAGGGTGTCAATTGAAGAAGAGTGCTCGTCGGAACTCCTGCCAACCCTTTAAATCAGGTTGATCAGGTTAGCAAGTAAAATCTACACCAAGATATGGACTGAACGCATGAAGGGCGAATGAAAACGGGTGCCACGAAGTGGTAATTCGAGTTTAGGAAAAAGAAAGAAGTCGGCTGGAGCCATATCTGGTGAATAAGGTGGTTGCTCGATGGTATTTGTTGTCTTTGTTGAAAAATTCGTTCACAATGATGGTCTTGTGCGAAGGCGCATCATCGTGGTGGAAAATCCAAGAATTTTCTTAACACAAATCTGGCCTTTTTCGTCGAATTTGCTCTCTTAAACGCCGCATAACGCCCAAATAATATTCTTTATTTACCGTTTGACCTTCCGGCAAGAATTCCGAGTGCACAACACCGCGATAGTTAAATAAACAGTCAACATGACTTTTAACTTTTGATCGACTTTGCCGTGGTTTTTCGGTTTCGGTTCAGTTGGAAGGCGCCACTCCGAAGCTTGTTGACTAGTTTGCATGTCAAACTCGTAAACCCACGTCTCGTCACCAGTAACAATGCGTTTCATGAATATTGGGTCGGAATTGATTAGTTCTAGCATGTCCTCAGCGACTCTTATGCGGTTGTGTTTTTGAAGAAGATTCAGGTTTTTTGGGACTAGCCGAGCGGCAACATGTTTCTTACCCAAGTGATTATTTAAAATGGTACGGATCGACTCGTGAGACACAGAAAGTTTGGCGGCTATCTCTCTCAAACTTGAATGAGCATTTTCAGTCACTATTTTGCGATTTACTTCATAGCACTTTTGCGATGTTAACTTTAGTTGCAGATGTTGATGGCCTACCAGAGCGAGGTAAATCTTCCATCAGATCTCGACCACTTTTGAACGCTTTGTACCACTCATAAGCATGTGTTTTTCACAAAGTCGATTCACCGTAAGCCTTCTGTAACATTTTCAGTGACTCCGAACACGAAATTCTATTGGCGATGCAAAATTTAAGACAAACTCATTGTTCGATGTTTTTGTCCATTATGAAATTCGCAATATACACTAGAATGATATAACTAAAAACAGCACTGTATTTAATCTAAATAACAGATGCAACTCAAACTCCGCACCAAAATGGAAAACAGTTGTGCCAATCTAACAACAACAAAAAAAACAAAAAATTAAATTTGGAACCATAAACAAATCATCCATTCCCGATACTCTCTTGACTGAATGTAACTCGAATGGTTTAATATTTTGATTACAAATTAAACAACTGTTTAGAGATTTTTTTTGATGTAGTGAATTAAAGAAGATCGTGGGTCAAATGGCTGTCATAATTATAAGAAAGACTGTTAAATAACATATATTTTTTGTAGATTTGAAACCTCTCTCCCATGCAGAGGTACTCTCGGGAACACTCACACTCAACAAACAACTTCAGAAAACGGTCAATTTAAAAAACAACTGTTCGGAAATGTTAATATACAATTTACAATACAATAGAATATAGTACAGTAAGGTATAATGCAATATAATGACAAAACAAATAGAAAAATACTATTAGGTACATGCTACATTAAAACAATAGCGTTCATAGAGTGAAGAAATTGACACTGAATTACCTAAATTACAAGAACAATTAGCGGTGTTCCTAATAACCTAATTACACATCGAGATACTTATCTCTGTCCACCCCTTTAATGGGCTCCCGTTCGAAAAAAGATGACATCATTCTTGTTGCGATTAAGGTCGTTAAATAAACATGTGAGGTCTTCAATAATGGTTTTATATTTGCAGGTTACATAAATAATGCACATTGAAGTACAATAATACAAGGCACCTACGTAAGTAATGCGCTACGAAAATGCTAATGTAGTACTAATGAAGTTATTTATACGAATGTCTTAGTATGACTACAGTACAATGGGTCCATCAATCACCTACGTGTCTAGCAAAATAAGTTAGATGTCAGTTATATATAGACATCACACAAAAAATCGCAAAAACGTAATTCTTATTAATATGCAGGTCAACTCAAAGTTGTATTAAAGATTGCTAAATAAATGAGAACAAGTTTGTATTAGCTGTTGTGGCAATTCTTATCGTCAAACTTGAGAAAACGATCGATATTCACAAAGCACATCTCCACCTAACACCGCGGAATTAAAACTTTTCCTATTCTGAAAATAACAGATACCGCTTAATGCCTGTGTCAGATAATCGCCACGTGTCGTAAATTTCATACAGCTACAATTGTACTGAGATACATTTTAGTAATAGATATTGTAAATATGTATGTACATGTACTTATGTGTAGATGTATCAATGCATTTTCTAAATTCGAAGATCAAATAGGAATTAGAAGATACGGACCAAAAATAATCATAACATATTCATGTTTGATTAATTTCTGTGAATAGTGTGATTTGCTTTTGTGTTTTTTCAAAGATTAGTTCTACAACTACTTGTTTAGTTTGCAATGAATAAACACGTATACTTAGAAATATAAACAGTAAGAGGGGCATGTCTACATTGAAGATAGTTATGAGACATTCCTTTGTATAAACTTTTTGGACTATTCTAATAGAAAACAGTCTATTTTAGAATTTTTATCTATTTGTGTTTGTATGTTTGTTTGTTCGAGCTTCACTTAAAAGCGACTGATTGGCTTTCAATTGTAGATTGCACTTTAAAGAAGACTAGGTTCCCAGATACTTAAATAGTGTGTATATCATTATGCTGTCTTCATAATAAGGTTGGTGGAGATCCTCAAGGTGACGACAGACATGTCATTTCTCAAAAGTTAATTATAAAATAATACGTTGATTTTAAACATTACTTAATACCTACCTACGGCACTTTATGTTTAGATACTTATGTTCAACGTTCAGTGAAAATATAATAACTTATAACAGTGCTAATAATAATAATTAGGTTACATGCATGCTACAAGCCACAAAATAACTCTACGCCATTGATATAAACCAAAGGGTGCATACGACATGTTACAACATTGTATAACTACTCGATTGTAAGACATATTATATCCATATACAGAGATATTACTCACACACTCATGCGTTGTGTGCCACCTGCCACACACCAGCAGCGAAAGAGATTGAATGATACGATATAGAGAAAAGATACGTATAGCCTCTGTTTTGTGGTATAGTGTACCAGGAATGCAGGACTATGAAAAATATCGTTAAGGGCGAATATCACACATCGTGTCCATATCAACTCCATTTACATAATCCATATAATTTGCAGGCAAACACACCAGTTATACGGTTCCAATTTAAGCTCTAAGCTTTTACTATAGGTCCCGCGCTGGGTGTACGAACATACGAACGAATATGTGTATGAACTGGGGGTGTACCCAGAAACACCCAGACTTAAAGCCAATTTAAAACTCCTTTCATAAATTAACTGCAATTTGAACTCGGAACCCTCGGGTCTCACTTACAAGTCATAGTATAGGAAGGTAATTCATAAATTGATCAAAAAATATTTAAGTTTAGTTATCACAATGAAAGACAATATAAGCTCGCCGTAAGCATGTTGTATCTGTATAGTGATACTGGCTGCTCCCGACCACGCGTTCTGTAGCACGCGTTAAACGAACGAACATTTACATTTCTATTTAAATACACTAATGTATATATAATATTTTTATTTATATATACTAATATATATAATAATAAATAACAATGTAATAGTTATACAATCGTAATTGCAATGCAAAGGTGTCAAAATTTCAAGCCAAATGAACTACTATTTTTCAAGTTTCGCGAACACAAACGTACGGAAGATGAACTTTTATATGTAACTAATGACCCGCCTCGGCTTCGCCCTGGAGCGATGTTTAAAGTTTTACACACCAAATTTTTTTTTTATAAAGATTTTCATACAAAAATGCTATTCAAATTTCTGTTTTTTTCCAAAGATTTTCCAAAAACTTTCTTTTATGCAAACCTTGTCCTGACAATTACAAACAGAACAAAAATGAAATCAGCCAAATCGGTCGAGCCCATGTGATACGATACTCCATCATACTTGTGTCAATTGCTTTTTATTTATATAAATTAATGGATAATACAAAATGTACATAATTTATTTCCAAACAATGAGACAAAAACGTGTTCAACATAATTTGCATTTAGCATTGACTTGCCATGTCATGTCATGTCAGCTTGCCATGTCAAGAATTGCTCTCTACTAAAATATTAAAAATATATCCCTTTAAAAATCCCTATAAAAATCACCTTTGTGTATACACAAATAAGTCAATCAATATTCACTTTCATAAAAATGCAATAAGATAATTGTAATCTTGTATTTCCAAGCAATAGCTTTCTCGCAAATAATCTATATTATATATACACTAAGCAGCATATTACATAATTCCAGCGTCAAATTCTCGTACTTAGTAAAAGAAATTCTAAAATAATATGGTTATTTAGCTGAACTGAAGAAAAGTTCTGAACTTTGATAGAGCCTTTGATGTCTGCCACTTAATATTGTATCAAAACTTTCTGTACAAGGTTTATGGAAAAAATTTCGTTGAAACTAATGATTTGACTTCGAAATAAGTTTTTTTTTTCTTTTCAGCAACATTTAATATTATTTTTCTTATTTCAAGATCGATGTACAAAATAATAGGAATAAAATTGAAAATATTGGCAGATTTTACTAAGTAGAAATAAGTATACTAAATAATTTACCTTTATACTTCAATTAAAAGATGTAAGTCTTGTAATCTCACTCAAGACTTGTAATTGAATATTTAAAGTGAGTGGTAGCAGAAGCCAAGGAAGACCAAGGCTGAGCTATAAAGATCAAATAGCCAGTGTTAACTGACGGAAATGACTCGCAAACCTAGGCGAAAGTGTGTAAGAAGAATGATGAAGATTGAGGAGGCGGAAGAAGTATGTAACAATCGCGATACTTAGCGCTCCGTCCTCTCTGACTACCCCGTTAGGGATACAGCGTGATGTACGTGTATGGTTATGTGTGTGTATGTGTGTACGAATATTGGAAATCGGTTCCTTTTTTTGCGCAATTATTGTACACTCTCCTTACAGATAGAAAGTCTCTTTTACTATCATTTTGTGATCCTAATATTTTTACTATAGGTACCTACTGTGTAAAACCGGTGCGTAACGCCTAAAAATATTAAAAAAGTCACAGAAACACATCTAAGAAACGATGGAAGGAAAAAAAACAAATTTTGTTCTACGACTTTTGAAATGACACAAAGCTTTTTACTCTTTCATATAATAATCTGCTATCATTAAATCAATTTGCACAAGTAACGACAAACCAATTTAGTCCAACTTTTCGAATTTCGTTTCTTCATATTCGTAGAACCTCTCTCTTTTGATTTACTTGCATTGGTTATAGGTATATGACATTATAATTTATGTTTTATGTATAAAACCACCAAAAGTGTACTTAATTTTTTGCTATCACTGAACTCGTTGAGAACGACTGATGTACCTATTATGAACTATATAAACGTACAAATAATATACACAAACAAAATTAAGATTTTTATGAAAATGTTATTAAAGGCTAAGAAATCAACTATGAGTCGTATTTGCATGGAGAGGGTTCCTTAGTGCAAATCATTCCAATACCTACGTTTTATTAAAATCATTGTATTTACGGAACCCTAAAAAATATAAATGAAAAAGGCGTCAGCGAAATTTTTTCTAACAATGAAATTTAATATTATGATAAAAAATACAAACTTGTGTTATTAATCATAGAATTGTGTTTCAGAATTTAGTAGGTAAATCTGTCTGTTTATCTGAGTGGGGACGGATCTGAGCTAAGCAAAAATGCAACGCGGCGTCCACTCGCCCCGCAGTCACCGCCCGGCGGAGTTATTACCTAAAAATTTGCAGACAGCGACAGCGACGCGATCACTGCGCGACTGGTGACTAATTGTAATAAAAAACTAATATCATGTATGATGATTGTGTATCTATTATTCTATGACCGTAATATGCACTTTTCGCGGTTAATTTAGCGCCACTATACAAATTACACTACAAAAATTCTCGTTTTGAAAGCAGATATCGCGCAATATTCACTGTCGCATACTGTCTGCAAGATACATAATAAGCGTGCGGGTGTGGTATAGAAATAATGGGTACTGTAATAAATATTTATCGGGATTAATAAATCGTTTAAGTAAAATAATGTTTTGACTTAACTACTCTAATGGTGAATATCTAAAAATAATAATCTAAATCTATATAAAAAATAAAAGTTCATTGAACGTCGTGGCACCTAAAGTACTAGATACTGATTTAATTGAAATTGGTATTTTAGATTTCTTTTTAATTTCAAAGTTTAGTGTTAGGCACCTCGTCATCACTCTTCACTCATATGAAAAATTGTTATTACTTATACAAAAAAATGCTGTTTCGTTTCTGTTCAAATTATATATGCCATTAGTATATTATGGTACGTATACTCTATAAATTGATGTCCTAGCAAAAATAATTTGTGTACGCTCGTATGTAAGCCACACTTCCGTAAAAAATTATACACTATAACTAAATTCAATACCTGCTTCATTTTAGTTTCCATTAAAAACTAAATTCCAATTAAACTGGCAGACTCCAAATGAAGTCCAGACAAACAAAAAAACTTTAAAACAAACATAATTATGTACATTTAACTGTGGAATAGTAAAAAAACACGAACATATCGCCACACCGTTTACCGTTTAGGGTGAACAGAGCGTAACAAAATCACGTCTTGACCCACTACTTATAGATTGGCAAATCGCGACAACACAATGGTAGGTGTCTAACCCATCACCTGTACAAGTTCTTTACGTTATTAAGCCTTGAGTATTTTTTACGACTTACGCGTAAAAGAAGCAGCTGACACATTTTGTTTTCTTTTTCTCTCAGACCAGCTTAGAAGTCAATAGCCATACTAAACAAGTACTTCATTATAAACATTATAATATTTATTCTGTGATAAAAAAGTGAATAACAGTTAATTAAGAAACAAATAGTCATATATTACCGTAGAAGTTATAAGTGTCGTAACATTCAGCAAAACTAGTAAATTGGATATATAAATTGAATAGGTATCTATCATTGCCCTACAACTCATAAGGTTAGCTATATATGTCACCTTGTTCGAATTAAAGTATGTTAATTTGTAAAGAAAAATACGCCATTTAACATTAAAAGAAGGCAACGGTGATGCACATTAATTACATTATCATAATTATAATTATTAAAATATATTCGATAGTAAAAATTGTCAAAAATAAAAAGCGTTTCCTACGTTGCCTGCTCGGTTTATATGCAATATAATTATATCATTTGAAAGAAATATTCAAAATTTATAACAGTAATTCTGTTTTAGTAAATTAAGTGCATTTTAAAAACGGCGTCTCCTGAGCGATAGTTAAGGGAAAATCTATAATATTTCGATATCATATCACTATGCTACATGCGAATTAACTGACTAGTTGATATTAGTGCGCAATATTTACAAATAGGTTTATCTGTTAAGAAAATTGCGTTCTACGATCAATGATGACTTGATGATGAATTACCGTCAAATGAATCTAATATAATGTTTTGATATAAAACTTATAGCTCGCTAAATGCAGATGATTTTTTTCGAAGCTGATACAAAGATATGGATTTAAAATTGTTTCAACTTATTAATATAACAAAGGAAGTACCTACTAGAATGTACCAGCTTTTACTTAAAAATTGACGTCAAGATGTGCTTTTGTTGCGCCTTGATACACTTTCCACTCCAAATGGATAATAGCGTGCAGCTACGAATGTAAGTAAAAATATTGTCGCCTTATAGTGTCGCATACTAAAAAATACATAAAATATAGTGAATACATAATTATGCATTACATTTGTAAGTAAGTACATTTTGCTGTGTAGAATGTTCAAATTTTGTATTGTCTTTAAACAAAAATGGCTACTTACAAAACCATCAGAGATATGAACTAAATACATACATATCTGCACGCTGTATTCCTAATGGGGTAGTCAGAGAGGAAGGAGCGCCAAGCGTCGCGGTCCTTACATACTACTTTCGCGTCTTCAAATCTCATCATTCTCCTCACACATTTTCGTCTAGATATGCGAGTGCTTTTGACATTTCCGTCAGCTAACACTCTGGCTTTTTGATCTTCGTAAGTCAGTCTTGGTCTTCCTTGGCTTTTGCTACCACTCGCTTTCGCTCTGTAGATATTCTTCGTCAGTCTGTCGTCACTCATTCTTTCTATGTGCCTGAACCATTTAAATGAACTAAATAAATATAAGGAATTTCTTAAACTAAAACGTTTCTTACTAACTGCAGTTTTAAGCAGTGGATTTCTATATTTTGTTGAAAATGAACTACTGATCCGATACAATACAAGACATCACCTAATCTATTCACCAATAAGCTTTCTAAATAATTCTCACAAATATATACGCACGGGCTTCTTACAAATGCAAATTGTAATTCAGTAGTGATTTCAATTCGGATCGATATCATCTCAAACTACTAAACTACGGACGCTTTTATCACACGTTCATTAAAACGTAGTTGCATTTATTACTGTCTATTTTTAAACATAAAATAACTTACAATTTATTTTATATGACCTTTTTCCACAACTATATCTATATTTCTTTCTTCTTACAAAGTTTATGTTATTGTAAATACAAATTTACTCATTAATTTTTGTTTGGATGCTTTCATGAAGCAATAAAACAGTTTTGTAAATATTTAGGTAACGGACTAAAAAAAGAGAAAATAATGTTTTATACCTATGCGCATGGAAGATGTTAGACAAAGCCCAATTTTATGTTAAAAATACCTTAATAAATTGGAATATATTGCAAGCTGCGAAAATCACTGCATCACATGTAATATCACAACCAACCTCCAACACACGAAAGACAATAAAAACAGTAGACGATTTGTCAGTAAATAAAAATAAAGCTTGCGCGTACTAAGTAAATTAATATAGATGAAAGAGCACGCGAGGCGCGGCCGGACGCGCCGAGTGTTGGGACGCGAATGCGGGGGCGCTATCCAGCCACCACCAGCATCCAGCCTTACCCTCCCTCCCTCTTCCCCCACGTCTGATAACCTGCTACTTCGGAAGTCACTAAACTCTACCATGAATGTCACCCTGTACCAACCAAGTTGGGAAAGAAAATGTGATTTTCATTGAAAGGGGTCCATGTTGCGCCACTAACCTCTCTTTGTGTGAAAATCGATGCTTTATCGTCTATTAGGTGTTACGAAATCATGCCGTGTCGTGACCGAGATGTTGTGTCCCGTAAAAGCTAAAAGGAATTTCTCGTAGTTATGTACTTGAACTATAAATTTACTATGTAGTAAAGTAAGCCTTTGCGGAGATCTATCTTTTTAAAAATAGCTGTAACTTTAAAGTTATTTCAATTGGAAATTCTTAGGGAGCTAAATAAAAAAGGAATTATTACTCTACTATATCGCTACGAATATCTATCTCTTTACTTTTTGCCATTATGTTGAAATAATTCATTCGATCGCAATAATCTGGAAAAATAACTAGAATTGTTGACGCTTATGAGTATGAAAAAATTCTCAAAACAAAAATTAAACTAACAGAAAATGTCAGATATTTTGCTATGTAGTGATGTCGACATCATGTCAAATTGCATCAGACACACTGTCCGCAAGTAAAGAAAAACAACAAGCGCGCGCGCAACTTTTTAAAGCTTCGAAAGCTACCTATGCTTATCGAGGACGCGGCGAAATTGCATCATGTTGGAAACCGCTTTGAATGAAACTTGAATTTTTTTTGCTCATTTTTGCCTACAAACAACACTACATATTATATTTCTGTTTTATGAGTATGTGTATTACTCGTACATGGAACGATTCTAGATCGAAGATGCATTCATACAACTATATACTTACGCACATAATAAAGATATAAACACATACATACACACGTGCGTGCGTGCGTGCGTGCGTCCGTTCATATATTTATGCATTCATATAGACATACAAATATACAAACATATACACATCACACATACACACCTTATATTTAAGAATATACATACGCATATTCTAGATACATTCCATATCACATAAGTATATCTTTTTGTTATCTGTTTCCGTGAAGATATAACGATTCCTGATACCAGGCTGCAGACTATATAAAACCGTCTATTAAACAACTATTAAATGAATGCTCGATATATTATTATGTCTTCAGTTATTACAAGTTTTCCTGCAGCCACTAGATACAAACACATCAACATTTCTACAAAAAGCTGTGTCGTTTGAAGTTTTCGAGATCGTGGTATTTTTTCATTTTATAACTGAATCTGAAGGTTAATATTTTTTCGTCACTAATAACCAACAAATATGAAACACATTTTATTTTATTTTATTTTTTTGTACTTTCAACATTTACTACAAACGAAGTTTTAATAGTTCGTTAATTTTTTTTAGTACCTAATTATTGATGCAACAAAAAATGAGTATTACATTCAATGGCATTGTTTGTAGGTGAATGTTGGTAAAATGAGCAAAAATAAATCGAGTTTCAAACAAAGCTCGTTTGGCGTGAGGTGCTCTGTCAGGTTTACTATAATTTCGCTTGCGAAAGAAACTGATTCATGTAATTTACTCTATGTCTAAATTGTACGAAACTACAAATAATTATATTATGACATACTTACAACCAACTTCAATCATTAGTATGAAAATAGTAAATTACTGTCCAAGCTTGAAATAAAATAATTGACGCCCGACAAACGAAGACGGAAGAACGAGGCAAAGCCGAGTACTACAGAAGCGATTGTAAAAGGACGAGGCGCCAGCCGATTCCTTTTTAACTAAACGAAGCCGTTAATTTTGGCCGAGACTTGTATAGTACTTTTCTCTAATTTGCGAGTAAGCAATAAACAATTTAATTCAAGAAACATAAAATTTCAATTCATTTTAAAAATTACATTGCAGTTTATAAAAACATTCACAATTTTCATTCGCGCCAATTCTGCTTCGCATTTTTTTATTAAACTTTAAAAATAATGCGCAATCAGCCTTTAAAATAATGGATATTGTGTATCTAAAATCATCTAATTTACGTTAGTGTGGATTTACAAAACGTTGCTAGTAATCCAACAATAATTGGTGTAGTAATTGTCTGGAGTATTGAAAAGCTTTACGATAGGTTAAAAGTGACGAGCGAGGATGTTGAAGTATGTTGACAGAACCTTAGAGGTATTATGATCGAGGCTGCGAAAGAAGTGAAAGCACCAGTGAAAGAAAAGCGTGAAAAGTGTAAGGTGTGAAAATATAACAAGATGTCTTGAAAGAATTGAATATGAAATAAAACTAAGATTCTGATGTTTTAAAGAGAGGATGTACAGAGAAAGTGTGAAATATGGGTAAATGGACAATATCTAGAACAAGTGAAACCGTATATTTGTGGAGTGCGTTTTCAAGGGATGGAAGATGTGAGTTGGATGTGGAGAGACGGTTTGCAACTATAAAGCGAACGGTTCTCTGTTCGCATTAGTAAAATTTATTTAAATCCGCCACAATGGTCTTCTCAATGCGGTGTTTGATGCTGACTTTATTGTACGATAGAGAGACCTAAATATGCCCTAAATCGAGTGAAAGTAAGATAAATGCAGTAGAAATGTGATCTCTTAATCTCATCATTCTCCTCACACTTTTTCACCTAGGTATGCGAGTGCTTTTGACATTTTCCTCTGCTAACACTCTGGCTATTTGATTTTCATAAGTTAGTCTTGGTCTTCCTTGGTTTCTTTCACGACTCGCTTTCGTTCAGTAGATTTTCTTCGTCAGTCTTTCATCGCTCATTCTTTTTATGTGCTCGAACCATCTCAGCATACTTTTCTTCATTTTTACAACAACGCCGTCATGTAACTCTGTCATACTGCGTATCTCTTAATTGCTTCTTTTGTCCGCAAGGGTGACACCGTATATATTTCTTAGAGATCGCCTTTGTACTGCATTTATCTTACTTTCCCTCGATTTCGGTCATATCCAGAACTCACTACCGTGCAATAGAGTTTGAACCAACACCGTATTATGATGGCGATTTTGGCTGACTTAGACATATTCACGCTGCCTACTAATGCGGACAGAGCACTGTTCACTTTATTGCCAGTTGCCACCACTCTCCACTTCCAACTCACATCTTCCATCCTTCGAAAACTCACTTCCCAGATATACAATTTCGTTCACTTGTTCTAGGCATTTTCTATTTACCCACATTTCACACTTTGTCTGTATATCTTCCCTTTCACGCACCAAAATCTCAGTTTTGTTTACCTTTCATATTCAATCCTTTCACTTCACAGTCTTCTTTCATGCACGTAACTAGTGTCTGCAAACTGCACTTCTGATGGTTCTGTAAGTACAGCATCGTCAGCGTACAATAGGCAGTTTACCACTGTACCGTTATATCATAACACTCATACTACCTTTCAATGTCTAAAGGCAACTATCCAAATACAGCTTGACAGCAACTATCCAGGCAAACATCACGCAGCTTTGTTTGACGCCGGAATAGACTTCGAACCAGGGCGACAAGTCACCATCTATCATTACACAAGCTATGTGGTCCCGATATAATGACCTTACAGCCTGCAGCAAGGGGCCCCCCACGCCATACTCAAGCTATTGAATGCTTTTTCAAGATCCACGAAAGCGCAAAAAACTTTCAGACCTATAGCCAGAAACTTCCCCACGATGCCGCGAAACGAGAAAATCTGATCCATACAACACCTACCGTTCCTAAAATCACATTTTGCCTCCCACAAATATATTCCATAAATGCCTTTCATACGTTCAGTCAATACCTTGGTATAGACTTTACTTGTTATTAAGTTGACCAAGCTGATGGCCCTATAACACGCGCGGTCTAAATGAGAACCTTTCCCTTTATAGAGAGGTACTATGACTACGGTGCGCCAGTCCTCCGGAACCTCTCTCTTGTGCCAGCAAAGACTGAACAGTTTTTAGAATATATCCCAAATATAACCACTATACTTGATCATCTGAGCAGTAATCTCATAATTTTCCACAACCTTTCCACATTTCAGACTTCTTATTACTTTCTCAATCTCTTTCAAACTAATGAATTCTTCTAGTTGCTGACGCGAGTTTGATAATTCGTTAGAATCGCTCTTAGTGTCAAAGACAGACTTGCCACTCTCATACAGTTGTCTATAATTAATCACTCCACATCTTTTTTGTCTGTTAGGAGATGATGTCCTTCCGAACGCACTTTATTCATTCTGTAAGGTGTCGGACCATTTCGGTACTTACGTATTTGTTTCCAAAATAATTTGGAATTTTCGTGAAGTTATTCGACGTCCTGTTTTCATCTAACCTTCCTTGTGCCTTCATTTCTGCTTTGTGCAGCTTATATCTCTCTTTTATCAAATCTTTCATACTACAGGTATTTTTGGCAGCAAAGTAGTCTCGCAATGCTTTCTTCTTCTGGTATACAAACTCTTTAATCTCACCATCCCACCACACATCACGCTTTTTACCATTCTCAATCATATTCGTTCCACACACTTCTTTCGCAGCCTCGATCATAATACCTCTAAGGTTCTGTCAACATTCTTCAACATCCTCGCTCGTCACTTTTAACCTATTTTAAAGCTTTTCAATACTCCAGACAATTACTACACCAATTGTGTGACCCCAAACTAAGCACTAGGTTAAGCACTAGGCTAGGCTAGTACTATGGATACCACGCAACTGTAGTACTATGTACTATGGTACTGGGTTATCTCCCAGTAACACTCTGATTCCAAGCTCTAGAGCAGCCATTCCCAAAGTGGGCGATAACGCCCCCTAGTGGGCGCTGCAGGCCTAAAGGGGGGCGGTAAGAGACCCAGAAAAAAAATGGGGGCGTTGTGTAGAGGCCTGGGGGGTGATTTGTAATTTCATTTAGCTAGGAGGCATCTTAGACAACGACTGCATGAGCTCTCCACTTAGTAGACAAAATAAGTTTGGGAACCAGTGCTCTAGAGGAATTCCGTATCCTAAATTAGTCTCACCAGAAATGGAACACGAGACCACGCTTGGAAATCAGAGGTACTACCACCACGCTAACGGGCCAGTCATTTTTTTAACAACACATTTATATTATTGTATGGAATGTAAATGAATAATGTTCATATCTACATAACGCATTCAAATGTAAATAATATAAAGCATGTAAAAAGTCAATAAATATGTACGGGTATGTAAGTTCTAAAAAAGTTACTAAAATAAATAAGTATTTTCTTTTTATTTATATGCAAATCTAACTGCAGTTATATTAATTATAAACAAGTGCGTTATCTGAGACAGAGCGAAATTGCATCAGAAGGATAATTACGCTAGTCCGACTGGAGTTAGAAACGTACGTATGTATACCTACCTGCACCGTAATATTACTTTATGAGGCGACTTTCTTTTTATTAAAAATATTATTTATTCAACACAAACGCAATACTATGTACTCACTACGTGATGAGTTTCAAATTAAACTGATTGCGAGTCCATTTTGTTGAACAAAAAATGGCCGAGGCTACAAATTTAAAAACGGGACTTTTTTAAAGAAAGTATTTCAAAATTCTTATTCTCTAAATAAAATGTCTTAAATTTCGATTTTGTACTGTTACATGTGTATATATATATATATATCTCAGAAATAAATTGTATGCAATGGACGTTAAAAACTAGACTTTTAGCAGTTAAAAAACATGTCAATAGGTACAAATTATTTCGAATAACGAACACTAGAAAACATTTTCGCAATATTTTTGGGAACCTATGATAATATTATTTATAAGAAGGATAGATTTAAAATTTTTTGAGTGTGAAAAACGTCAAATTTTAAAAAACCTTGATCGTGCAAAGTTATAAGTACTTAGTATCTAATACACACTAAATCACAGTAAAGCTGATAAAGAAAGCTGAAAAATTTTGTCAATCAACCATCAGTCATCATGCTAGAAATTAAACCCAGCGTCATTAAAATGTCGTAATACCGTGCTTACTTATTATGAGACGATATATTTAATTTTAATTGTTATCGCAATGAATAAAGATGTCAACAACAGAGCATGTAACGTTTCTCTGGAGCAGTGAGCCTCAGTTTGACATTTGACTGACTCTTCGTGAATAACTTATTTAAACACGTGAACACACGAACGCCTACTCTCAAGACGCGCCGTCGGACTGAATTTCGGCGCAAAATTTCTGAACGGCGTATAATATTATTCCAAGTTTACATTTGAGATAAAAATGTCTAGCATGATGAACGCATAGATTTAAAGACGCTGGATGTGTCGTCAATATGGCAATAACCATTTGATTTATGTAAAAACCGGTTGAAAATTTTAGTATAAAATATTGATGTATCGTTACACACACTCGGCAGACATCGAAACTGTATATCTCATTACCTTTTCGACATAAAATATAGGCTCACATACAACTTAAGATAGCTATCACTTTCAGTAAAATGCTTTAAGTTCAGGTGAACCCACTCGTTCCCCACAGATTTTCTCGAAGCTCTACGAGAAGATTGAGAACTATAAACGAGGTAGCTCCGACGCCACCCTTGTAGATTAACATCGCGGGTCGAGTTTTATTATTTGAACAAAACGCCTGTAATCTAGCCCTGAAATCGACATATCAACTAAATATACATATGTAAGTACATCAAGTATGCAAATGCAAATATATGGAAGCGTTCAAAAGTCCAGTCGTAGTACAAACATTATTTTCATCAGTTTAGTTACGCCATTGAACTTCTGGTTTGCGATAACCTTTGAATAGGAGAAAAACATGCCATTGAACTAAAATATTATTATCAACCGAATAATCTCTTATGTCATTATTTTACACATACTGCCTAAAACTAAAATATCGGAATCACTTACGTATGTATTAAACGAGTACGAGAAATATACTTACGTATATGACGTCAAAACATATTAAAGTACCAAAAAAAATTGTGATAGATTCTTCTTTGTAATTTTTATTTGATCTACTTGTATGGAAATAGGTGTATATTTTATTATACTATGCAACAGCAATAGTTTAATGGGCGAAATAGCGACACTATAGCCGATAGCACACCCTCCGGATACGCTCGACCTACTTTACTAAGAGAACTATCTAATACACAACCGATAGTGCGTACTAGTTCTGTCTGCTAGTGAACTGTTGACCGATTAAACTTCTCTTTGTTCTTTAAATGCAAAATTCATTGTAAAATTATTCTAAACCCTGTTATTCTCATTCCTATTACTTCATTCTAAATATGCTCCGTATTTGGTTTCGTGTATATAAGAATGTATATATAAGAAATATAGATATAGAAATATATAATCGTGTATATAAGAATAAGCGATTAGATTGGTATTAACAATCATAGTACAAAAATAATAAATTAAATGTAATAACAACGTACGACATGTAATAATATTTAACACGTAATAATATAATATGTAACATGTAATTTTAAAAAATTAAACCGACTTGAACAAAAACACTGAAACGTACAAAATAACTATCCTTCACTAATCAAAACTCAAATATAAAAATAATTTTGTAAACATGATACAAATACATATATATAATTAAATTTGACAGTGAAGTTGGTGCAAAGCCTACCAAACTAATAGACTTTATGTTGTTGTTTATTGGCTGAACCTTGGAGCGGTACTGAACCTAACGGAAAAAAAAAATTGAAATCGGTTCTTAAACAAGAAGTTATGCCCAAATATACATACAAAAATATATGTATACGGATAAATCCATCTTTTTTGAAACCGGTTAAAAATGTACAAAATAACTGTGGCGAACGGCGAGAACTGATTGTGTAGATATTACTTGTAATAAATAAATAGATTAGCGTGTAAATATATTTTTGTATTAGGTTTTATTTACAATTATTCGTTTTTCATTCATTCATCATTTTGTTGTATGTAGATTTATAAGGGAAATGATAATCGCTAATCGGTAATTGTTTAAAATCGCTTTAATTATTTTAATCGCTTTATAAAAATTAAAATACTTTTCGACAGTCAGTGTTATGAGGCAGATAAGACAAGCTGAACTAGAGGCCGAAGAGCGATTGGCGGAAATTCAACGGGTTACGAATACAAGCACTGCTAATTAGGAAGAGGCTTGCCGTAGATGTCGCCACGGTCCGGAACGAAACGGACTGAGAGAGTTTATGCGCAGAGGTGACTGTAGATATAGGACAGAATATAAGCGACTACTACTTCCATACGGGGGAGTCACGTGACAGAGAGAATGATCGCCAATTGGAACGCGATCGCGTGAAAGAATGCGAACGCGAAAGCCAACTGGAGCATAGAAGAATGGAGGGCCACGATCAAAGGCCCGCACACCCATCCAGAGAAGAACATATCAAAAACCGATTCGTCGGATCGGAAATAGTAGTGCTATCCCATCCCGTTTTCTCCTGAACGAAACAAACCGCGCTATAAAGCTTGCGAGCGTACTCAAAGGAATAGGACCAGCGGTGCCGTCAAAGGCGCAGAAGCCTGACACTACCCAGCCGGTCCTCACGCTCTCCCCTGAGGCATGAGGAGTGGTCGGGTGCTCGTGTGGAGTTTTTTACTTCCAAGAAATAATTTAAAAAAAAGGAACAAACCTCTGGGACCAGTCGGGTGAAGCCCTCCGAGAAAAGAAGAACTCTAGAAGAATATAACAAGTGAAAAAGGGCTCACCCACCTTGTGCCACATATATTACAGTGAGATTCCGCTGTTCAGTTATGTAAACGGGTGAAGAGAAAATAGAATTATCTGCTTTACTGTTTCGCACGTCTGTTTTATTTGAAGATACAGTCCACCCCTTAAGTGAAGTGGGGTTGCATAGAATAGGCCGTCGACGGCGGAACCCCCATCAATAACAGTTATAAAACTAAAACTTACAAACAGCAAACAAGATAAAATAAAGGAATTTCCTAAATTCGTTGCCGAAATCGCAAGCCTATTCTTACTATCCATCGCTTATGGGTTCCAACAATGAATTCGGTTCAGTGAGGGAACAGATACACATACATAGTACTGTTAGAATCATCGTTTTTGCTTCGTCGCAGTCGGATAAAAATAGAATTGATTACGTGACTGAGATCTTATTTCATTACAAGTAATTGCGTATTATTATTTTACACTAAGAAGTGTAAGGTTTACGGCTAATATGTAAGTAAAATATGTAAGGACCGTGTTTCTTGGGCACACCATCCTCTCTGTCGACCCCGTTAGGGATACTGCGTGAGGGTATTTGTGTATATATATATTCAACTTTACAATATCCTTACTTTATATCTAAAACTATAAAAAAAGATAATCGTTATTATGAACATTTAGCCTAGCCTAGCATTGTACCTATTATGGTATGTAAGTATATAATGGTAAGTACATATTGTATTGCAAATACAATATTAAGACCGAAGAGTTTACACTCCTGTAACTTCTTTATGAAGTTAGCGAAAAAGAAGTGTTTGGTAGTGCCCGAGCAGGAGGCGCGGGCACAGAAGTTGGCCTGTCAAGGAGTAGCTAATGAAAAGCGATGCGCACCTAACGAAGACAGAGCGCTCCAGCACAATTGAACTAGTTCCGGAAGACTAACTCCCAGTAAATTTTGCGTCAACTTCCAGGAACCAATAAATTGTTCACGACACGCTCCTGAATGGAAATGAGTTTGAAAAAGTCGTGTCAGCAAGCGAAATATTGTTTGTTTGTCGACTTGATACGGGCCCGTAGAAGTTGACAAACGTGATGAAAAAAATATTGGAAAAGTTTCGGAGCGAGCTCTTTAACGAGCCACGCGACGATCAAGAGGCTTATACGAACGAGCGCCGGCAACCTCGGAAAAGCGCTTCATTTCTAAATATTTATTAACCGACATTACATTTCACTTATTACATTCGTTTGACATATTACCGAATATGTTATGTTTACATATGTGAGAACTTACCAGACTTCGTTCATCAATATCTACGAGCAGACACAGTGAAGTCATTACGTGTCATATATACGAGTATGCTCAATAGTCAATACTCACATAACATATTGCACGACCAAATTTCCCGTCGATAATAGTATCTAACGTGCCATAGGTCACTGCGACGGATCAAAACTACTTCCGATGTCTGTTCTCTAAAACATGATAATAAACTGTAGGGAAAATTAATTAACTTCATTACGATTACATTTTTTTAATATAAGTACAATGAAATATTAAGATTCACTCGTAAAAAAGTGGAGGGCTATTGTTAAATTGGCGGTACGAAGCGAGATTTTGAAGACTTCAACAAGCCAAGCACGTTATATCGCGCACAAAAGAGAGTTCACTTAGTGCCTCATGATGGTACGGAACACTGAAAGAAAATTAATTTATACGTTGGCCCGCTTAGTAGAAAAATTACAAAAGGTAATTAAACAAGACGTCCTTCTTCATTAGCCAAGCTCGGACGCCCTTTGTTATATCTAATGAATTTAAATTTGTCGCTTCTTCTAGTAAATATTTAATGTTAGTTTAAAACTTACGCATGTACTGCTTCTTCTTCAGATGTGATACATATATTTTATAATTAAAAATTATAACTATCACAATAACATTACCATTAATCACATGTATTGTTTATATTCTTTAAACTAACCACCTACCACAACTTCGCATGGGAGGCGACGGCGACGCATTGATAAACTATAATTTAATCTAAAATTGACCTTCTGCTCTATACAAACGTGCGCGCTAGCTTACGGAAAATGCGAAAAAACGGTTATTTTCGTTTATTTTAAAAACTATAATTAATTTTAAAAAATCCAACTGGTAATTTGAAAAATATGTTTAGATTAAACTATACAGAAAATTTAGAAACATAAATCGGTCCTGTTACTCCGAAAAATTTAAATCTCTGTTTTAAAAGAGGTTTCTTTGATCTTTTTTTTGTGTTACAAAAGTTAACCAATCGTGTATCGCAACCGGCAAAATGAAGTCAATGAAATGAAGAATCAGGTTACCAAATCTCTTTTATACGTTTTGTAGTCACTTAGAAAAATTGAGATCCCTGCCGTCAAAAACCTTACCCAATAACCGAGTTCGATTTCATTCTGTTGTTTTAGTGGAGAAGAATAGCATCGCAAAATACACTTTTAAAAGTAATAGTGATATAACATGCAATATAGGTATTCGTATTAAAGTAATAAATTAATTGGGAAATTATATTACCAAAGCATTTAATCTCATTCATGAGATTTGAGGAAGCGAAAGAAGTATGTAAGAACCGCGACGCTTGGCGCTCCGTCCTCTTTTGACTATCCCGTTAGGGTTACAGCGTGAGGATATGTATGTATGTATTTAATCCCACATATATCAAAAACAATATAATAATGATTAATGATTTATTTAATTTTCATAATAATTTAGTTACAATTCAACGTTTATTAATAAATCATTCAAGCGGTAAATTTAATCTTACGGGCAAAAAAACTATTAATATAAAAATTACTGTAATCTTATCTGGCTTAGTGATATTAATACTTACATTGTTATTAATGTTGCTATAAATCACAGTAATTGAAATAATATTGTCATTTAAAGCAAAAAATAACTTTTAATTGCCCACTAGAGTATAATGACATTTTATCAGACTATTGGAATATAGAAATACAATTTTAACATTACAACGAAAACACGATAATAGGTACTACACTAATATGAACAATAAATTAAGAAAACGCTTTTCGTTTCAAATTGTTTTATTTTCTAAAACGTCAACAACAAGCTCGGGGCAGGGCCGGGCGTTCACCACTATTGTTTACAGTAACACTTTTTTTCAGTAAGATGTGCACAAGAGCTGTATAAATGGAGCCATTGGCACAGAGAAAAACGCAAAAAATTTTCAGTATGCATATTTATAATTGCGATGTATATTCATTGTTCTAAGCCTTAATTAAGTACAACACTTCCATATTTTTTTCTTAATCTCTCAGACCTGATAGAATAGAAAGAAAAAAATATGGAAAATAGAGAGAAAAAATATAGAAAGTACCAATTGCTTATTTTCTTGCGCAAGTCATAGAAGCCGACCAAGAGATAGGTACTTATAGACGATGACCTAAACAACCTGTTAACAAAAAACCCAAAATACAGACATGGTGGTGTAAAATGTGATGTTGTTGCGCCTTAACTCTCTGAATTTTGAATGCGAAAGGACATTATACAGCATAATCCATATTTTCCACAACTTTACTCAGATAATAACAAATAAACTATAAATTTTATTGAGATTTGAGAATCTATTATAAATGACACTCGAAGTCTCCGCTACCTATGTGGTTACAACTCACTAAAACAATACACAACAAGATTTTGAATTTTTAAGAATCGGTTAAATCCTAAATACCTACACTATGTAATCATTTCAAACGCGATATATTTTAGTTTTTAAGAATCAGCCTATGCAGTGTTTGGTGTGTTGTGTGTTAGGTATTTGGATACGTAAAACTCCAACTCTCTATTTTGAAATCCTTAAACGTGGAAACATGATTGGATAAAAAAATCTCTATAAAAGTAATCCAGAAAAACCTGTTTTGCATAAAGATTCAGTTGCATCTCCGAAATTCTACAGAATTTTAAAATCATTTTTACTAAAATGGATAGGTTTAAATTATAATATCTCAAATCTCTAAAACCAGTTTTTTAATTGGTAATGTAGTTTTCTTGCAAATTACAATTACATGCAAAAACAAATGTAGAGATTCCTCCGTGCTAAAATATTATGAAACTGCAACTACGAAAATCAGCTTAATTGTTATCGCTTTAGGGCGCGGAATTAATGAAAGAATTTGGTTACACTAGGCTGCATAGACGGATTTTTAAACGCAGGAGCCGCGATACGATATACTCACAATCGGATCGAACTGAGCACTCTACCTTACACAACTACGGCAGCGTAACTGATCATAGAGTGATAATTGGTGATAGTTTAACCAAATGAGAAATTAACGTCATAAATCATGTTGAGAAAAACACTTCTTGTAATAACAAATTATAATATTAAACTAATAGGACTGTGTACGTAATTAGAAGGGATGTTTTATAACATCACATAATTGTAAAAAATTAATGTTAAATATTTATGTAGGATATAACAGAGATAACGGTTTAAACCAGGATTTCCTAAACTCTTTTAGAACCCAGTAAATTGACTTTCCTTGCCTAACTCTACTTAACATAAAACATAACATATTTTCACGCTGTATCCCTAACGGGGTAGTCAGAGAGGACGGAAGTACGGGGACGGGGTAGTCGCTTCCTCAAATCTCATAATTCTCTTCACACATTCACACATTTTCGCCTAGGTATGCGAGTGCTTTTGACATTTACGTCTGCTAACACTCTGGCTATTTGATCTTCATAAGTCAGCCTTGGTCTTCCTTCCTTCCTTAACTCTACTTATTTATAATTATTTATTTATCTATTGGTATGCCTGCATGTCTTGCAAAAACATTAGGTTATGAAATAAGGAAATCGAATTGATTACAACAAACAGAACTTGATATCAATCTAATGTAACAAAAGCTAAAAATATTATGAGTTGTAATATCTATAACAACGGGAGAAAATAAAAGAAAGAAAAATTTCATCAACGCGGAACAGTAGCCGGAATAAATATGAAATAAACAGTCATAGAGCGAGGATTAGGGCATGTGCCCCGGATCATAAGTATCACCGTGGACATCAATTTTGATTGCCTTGAAGCGTTTTCTCATAGCAACCTTTTTATTTCTTTGATTATTATCATAGGTACATATCTAACATATAAAAGCAGAAATGAAGGCGAAATCAAACCGTTGGGTCCCATTTAATATATTGGGTCCTTACATATGAAATTGGCGTTTTGTACGGGAGGAATATAAAGTCAATTTTTTTTTTGTAAAATATATTTAATTAATCAAAGTATGCACCGTTGTTATCTATGCACTTTTGCCATCTCAAAGGTAGTTCATTGATCCCTTTACTAAAAAAACCATGGGGGCGAGAATCAATAAACTCTTTGAAGGCGGTTTGGACTGCCGCATCGGAGTTGAATTTTTTTCCTTGTAAGAAGTTGTCCAAATTCCGGAAAAAATGGTAATCTGCTAGAACAAGGTCCGGGGAGTACGGTAGATGTCGCAGACATTCCAATTGTAGCTCATCTAACTTAGTGGTTGTTTGTTGTGCAGTGTGTGGTTTTGCGTTGTCGTGAAACAGCAGTGGCCTAGAGCGATTGACCAATCTCGGTTGTTTAGCAGCTAGTTCTTCCTTCATGGTTTGCAGTTGGTGACAATAGATATCTGCCGTAATCGTTTGGCCAGATTTTAGAAAGCTGTAGTGAACGACACCGGCGCTAGTCCACCAAACACTCACAAGTAACTTTTTCTGAGTCAATTTTCGTTTAGGGCAGGATTGGCTGGGTCTCCAGGGTTCAGTCATTGCGACGAGCGCTTCCGATTATCATACAGTATCCACTTTTCATCGCAAGTAATGATTCGATTTAAAATCCCTACATTATTGTGTCGGTTGAGCAAAGTAACACAGCAGTCGACGCGTGTTTGCAAGTTCGATTCACTCAATTCATGAGGTACCCATCGTTCAAGTTTTTTACTTTCACGATTTGCTTCAAGTGGATTAATACATTTTTGTCACTTACCCCGAAGCCTGCAGCTATCTCTGAAGTGCTTTGTGATGGATCCGCTTCCACAATAACCTTTAATTCTTCATTTTCCACTTTGGTCTCCGGCCGTCCACGGGGTTGGTTCTGAAGGTCGAAATTTCCAGAACGAAAACGTTGAAACCAAAAACGTACCGTGCTTTCTTTTGCGACACCAGCGCCGTACACATCATTAATCCTTTGAGCTGTTTCTGCAGCACTGGTGCCACGGTAGAACTCGTACTCGTAAATATACCGATATTTCATGTTTTCCATTGTACGGTAATAAGCGACGCCAAAGAAAAAAATAATGAGGAAGAAACAAATGAATGACTGTTTTCAAAACTCAAATGTACCAGCTAAATGAATTTATAAATTTGAATTTGGAATTCTTAACCAAAGAGGAGATATTTCAGATCAAAGTGGTCAGTACGACAAAACGCTAATTTCATATGTAAGGACCCAATATATTCCTGTTTGAAAAGAAGTGTCAAAATTGGTATGAAAAAAATAAAAAAAATTATGTATAGAATCTGTCAAATGAACAAACCTGTAATTTTCACATTTCAGATTTTTGTCAGAGAAAAATGATATTCGAAGAGGTGAAAAATGTCGTTAATATGATAAAAAATTAAATTCTACGCGGACGAAATCGAGAGCAACAATCACTATTGAATAGCTTGTTTCTTCAGCAAGGTTTTAGACTACTACTTACGTGTCCATACGTGAGAAACCGGGGTGGATAGCGATCTACTCCGTAAATAGGCTTTATATAATTTATTATATAATTTTTGTATGTATACTAATAAATATATTAGTCATGAAAATAAGAGGTTATTTAGTTTTATTTTTGAAACCTTTCATTTTTATATGCTAATAAATATATTAGTATACGAAAAAAAATATTATTTACTTTGCTATTTATTAACGCGTGGCTGTCCTCAGCCACGCGTTGTTGTGGCTCCGTAGATATTTTATTATTATTCGTGAGTTATGGTCTCGAGTTCATATGAACAGTTTTTCCAGAATTTCCCAAGTTTTCTTTCCATAAAAAGTTTATTCGGACTCACGAAGGTGTGAAAAAAAATCATTCAGTTGTTCTCAAGTTTTGCGCTTAGCTACGAACAATATTTCATTTTTATTTATACATGTAGATAGATTAATCTTAAAAGAGCTTGTGCACTTTAGAATTTTATTGGTTAAAATTGGAACACTAATAAACGTACGAAGTCTTAGTAATTTATGGAATTGCGAAAAAAGGTTTTTCCAAGATTATCAAGTAAAAGTTTATTTAAATAATCGTTCAAAAATAATATTAATAAAAACATTTTCACAATATTTTCGAAATTCCTTTAAAACTGTTACAGAAAAAAGTCTTATAAAGTTTAATTAATATTGCCTAAAAAATCTGGAAAAAACAAGCCAACGAAGTCTAAAATCCTATTTCTTTATGAACAATATATTTTTTTTAATTTTAGTAGGTTTTTGTTCTTGATAACTGAATTTATTGCGTACATGTTTTAAATAGAAGCTGAACAATGTTCGAATAACATTACTAATTTCGTCTGCAGTATCTAAGCGTAAGCTTATATGTTGAATGAATTCACATCAATATCCTAGTGATGAAATGAAGTCTCGATCTGATTTCCAGCCTAAAGCCACTTGTCTCTACTGATGTTTTGATTAATGTATATGTAGATATTTTTTACTTTCTTCGTTTTCTTTTTCAATTATATTAAAAAAAAATTAATGCACGAAATAATGGTTAAGAAAATAAATTCTTAGTTCGACTAGCACTAAACCAAAAATTTAGAAAGTAGACAGAATAAGTTTTCAATATCGAAAACTTTTCACGGTAGTTGTTGTATTTACATTACAACTAGATAAACTCATTTATAGTTATTTCTAAAAGATAGAATCAAACAATGATTAATGTGAAAAAAAGAAATAACAGCTTTTTCTCGTATCAAATCACACTTAATATCAGTTTTATTACTTTGTTGCGAAACAGAAAACTGGTCTTTAATAAAATCAAATTTTTAACTAATATTTTGTGCGAAAATTCGGTACCAAAAAAAACTACACTATTTTCTTTTAAAGCTCGACGAGGTCAGACAGTTCATGTCCTGTTTATTACAAATTAGCTTTTGTCCACGGCTGCGCTCACTTTAGTTTATGATAAAATATAACTTATAACTCTAGAGACCATATGTACTTATGTATCATCTAGGGATGATCTAGGGTATAGTACACATACATAGTACATACCAAAGTCTAAATAAATAAAATCTGTACAAAGACGCAAAAATTAGGATTCAGTGCAACTAAAGGAATAAACGGAACCGTTATAGGATCACTTCGTTGTCCGTCCATATGTGTGTCTCTATGAACAGTCAGCACTTTATCTCAAGAACAGTTAGAGGTATCAAATTGAAATTTATATCAAACTATGGTCCTTTGGAGGTGTAAAAAATTCAAGCTTCTAAGTTAACGCAATCAAAAGATAGGGCCAATTATGTACTCAAACATAAACCTACTTATCTAAAATTCGCGAATTTGTAATTATGTACATCACACTTTTTTGCCATTACAAACTTACATTTGCAGTTGGAGAGTACGAGAGAACGTGTCTTTCAATTGCAAAAATAGTTAATTTTTGAATCTGACTTAATATTTTTTTGGTAAATACATAACACAAATATTGGGTCCTTACATATGAAATTAGCGTTTTGTCGTACTGACCACTTTGATCTGAAGTATCTCCTCTTTGGTTAAGAATTCCAAATTCAAATTTATAAATTCATTTAGCTGATACATTTGAGTTTTGAAAACAGTCATTCATTTGTTTTTGCCTCATTATTTTTTTCTTTGGCGTCGCTTATTACCGCACAATGGAAAACATAAAATATCGGTATATTTACGAGTACGAGTTCTACCGTGGCACCAGTGCTGCAGAAACAGCTCGAAGGATTAATGATGTGTACGATTCTTGTGTCGCAAAAGAAAGCACGGTACGTTTTTGGTTTCAACGTTTTCGTTCTGAAAATTTCGACCTTCAGAACCAACCCCGTGGACTGCCGGAGACCAAAGTGGAAAATGAAGAATTAAAGGCTATTGTGGAAGCAGATCCATCACAAAGCACTTCAGAGAAAGCTGCAGGCTTCGGGGTAAGTGACAAAACTGTATTAATCCACTTGAAGCAAATCGGGAAAGTAAAAAAACTTGAACGATGGGTACCTCATGAATTGAGTGAATCGAACTTGCAAACACGCGTCGACTGCTGTGTTACTTTGCTCAACCGACACAATAATGAAGGGATTTTAAATCGAATCATTACTTGTGATGAAAAGTGGATACTGTACGATATTCGGAAGCGCTCGTCGCAATGGCTGAACCCTGGAGACCCAGCCAAATCCTGCCCTAAATGAAAATTGACTCAGAAAAAGTTACTTGTGAGTGTTTGGTGGACTAGCGCCGGAGTCGTTCACTACAGCTTTCTAAAATCTGGCCAAACGATTACGGCAGATATCTATTGTCAGCAACTGCAAACCATGAAGGAAGAACTAGCTGCTAAACAACCGAGCTTGGTCAATCGCTCTAGGCCACTGCTGCTTCACGACAACGCAAGACCACACACTGCACAACAAACAATCACTAAGTTAGATGAGCTACAATTGGAATGTCTGCGACATCCACCGTACTCCCCGGACCTTGCTCCAACAGATTATCATTTTTTCCGGAATTTGGACAACTTCTTACAAGGAAAAAAATTCAACTCCGATGCGGCAGTCCAAACCGCCTTCAAAGAGTTTATTGATTCTCGCTCCCATGGTTTTTTTTAGTAAAGGGATCAATGAACTACCTATGAGATGGCAAAAATGCATAGATAACAACGGTGCATACTTGGACTAATTAAATATATTTTACAAAAAAAAATTGACTTTATATTCCTCCCGTACAAAACGCCAATTTCATATGTAAGGACCCAATACATTGTATGGTGGTACAGAACCCTCGGTATGCAAGTCCGATTCCGCACTTGGCCGGTTTTTTATATTAATCTGTATGTGGTGTAAAACATGAGAACCATTTTATTAAAATTGTTATATTCGATGACTAATTTAGCATACTTTCAACACAATGAAGTCAAAAATAAACGTTAATATTAAATATCGATTCTGAAAAGTTTTTTAAATTTCTTTTTTAAAAGACCATTATATTATTTGAACATAAAATAAAAAAAGACAAAATATTTTTGTCCTTTTTATAATAACGAGTAAAGCGTTTCTGTGACAATTTTAATAACGAGCACAGCGTTTCTGTGACAATTTTAATAACGAGCACAGCGTTTCTGTGACAATTTTAATAACGAGCACAGCGTTTCTGTGACAATTTTAATAACGGGCACAGCGTTTCTGTGACAATTTTAATAACGAGCACAGCGTTTCTATGACAATTTTAATAACGAGCACAGCGTTTCTGTGACAATTTTAATAACGGGCACCGCGTTTCTGTGACAATTTTAAGGTGACTTGCACCAACTATTTAAACTCCATTTAAGGATTTGACATCTCGCTTGCACCAATGATTTAATGGTTGGTGCAAGCGAGATGTCAAATCCTTAAATCGAGTTTAATAGTTGGTGCAAGCTACCCTTAGTTATTAATATTAAAATTATTATTGACCGATCTTAATAGTAGACTGTGACTGAAGATGAATTACTGAAAGTTTTAACTGGTCCATTGGTGTAGTGGTCAGTACATTAAACTAATAACCTCGGCTTAGTCCTAGGTTCGACCGCTGGCCAGCTAAAGTTAGTTAACTACTAAATTAGCTTAGATACTTCCCTAGGTCATTGTGTGGCACCCATTGTTGCTTAGTTTAGGGCCATACGATGGTGTATCTATTTAGTGGTTATGTCGAGTTTCTTCTTCTTCTTCTTCCTCTTCTTCGTCGTACTGCCACCCAATGCTAAATGTGTGCCTCTTGCAATACTCCTACACGCCGTCCTCTCTATCTAACGTCTTTGTGTTCCCATAACTTCAAAAGCTAAGACTCTGGCTATTTGATCGTCATAGTCAGCCATGGTCTTCCTTGACTTCTTCTATCACCCACTTTCGCTCTCTAGAATTTCTTCGTTAGACTTTCATCACTCATTCCTTCTATGTGCCTGAACCATGTAAACATTCTTTATTTTTACGATTACAGTATTGTCCAACACTGTCATACTGTGTATTCCTTCATTGATTATTTTATCCGCGAAGGTGTCACCACAAGTATTATATATGTTATGTAAATATTTACTGATATGCTATTGTAACTATATTGGGCCATTTTAGTACAAGACATCCATTCCTTTGCCTCTTATTAGACATTATTTTCTAGTAAACAAAATCGACAAAAGCTAATAATCGCATAATGTTCTAACAAAGTCAAAATTCCCCACGGCTAAATCTGGATTGCACCAAGTGTGCAACTATGGATTTCAAATAAAGAAAATCGCATGCAAATCGATTCGTCCGTTCAAAAACTACGATGCCACAGACAAACATACAACATTTACTTATGTCTTTTCCTTTGTAAACTAAAAATTATCACGAAAAAGCTCAAGGAGTTCTATACGAAATTAATGAACGGAAAACTGAAGATGGAATCTCTGAGCAATGAAATTGGCCTCTAAACAGGTCCAATTTCGTTGCGAAGACGCTAATCTCGCTTGAGCAGCTCGACTTTCATTAGCATTGTAATTTCATCTGCAGAACTCAGCGCCCAGGGCGTAGCACCCTCCGTGCGATCGCGCTCCATTTGTTCAGTGCCTTGTTTTTCTAAGTCACTGCTAGGCATTACCAAAAAATTTATGATAATTTAAAATTTGTTTTAAAGTAGGTATGTATATTGAACAAACAAGGTTAAAAATAAAAATGTTTATATAAACCTCGTTTTTCAATTATTTGATATGAAAATGTTATAAATACAAACATAATACGAGTATATAGGTAGTATATGTATAATTGTACAATGAGTTCAATAAGTCTACACTATTATAAATTAGTAACAGAGCCCTATCAGTACTGTGAATATATTTTTGAGCTTGATGTATTTAGGGAGGCAAGAGACTTTCTGAAAAACTTTTAGCCCTTCACATTCTTAGATTTTTTTTGTACATTTGTTTAAGCTTCTCTGAAAAACTAATGCTATTTGGAAGACTGGGTTCTTAATGGTTTAATAGACAAATATACGCAACTATAGCATAGCGCAATCTTTATTAAAATTGGTGGTAAAGCTTTGAAATCTTGATCTTTGAAAGTATACGTACAATACGTCTCCCTTGTAATAGTTTTGTATTTAGACTAAATTATGCATCAATTTTGTACTAGTATGTAAAGTGCTGTTGTTTCCTCTACATAGTTGATTTTCAATTAGGATCCAAAAACTTTAGTCGCATGTTTTGCGTAACCAGGGAGCAATTTTCCAAATGTCGCGGTCGGTAATAGCCTCAAACTTTGACTAATTAATGAATTCTACAAAACGAGCAAATTATAAAACAATGGAGTGAATCAATTAAGAGTTAGTATTTTCGAAAACCCTTGTAAACTCGAATACTAAATAGACTAACTTTCTAACCAATAACTGGAACTTTGTTAATTCATGTGACACCAAATAATTAATGCATTTCCTGCAATTTAAATCAATTAATCCAACATTTTAATTAATATAAATGGAATTTTACCATCTAACAATTATTATCAATATTTTATGTAAATATGAATTCTATCACAGTTATAGAATTTTCATTTGTTTGAATTCTCCTGTTGAATAGGTTTTTAATAAGTTGACTAACAACCCAGACCGACTTCGTCTGAGAAACTACAATGGATATAGTTTTCAAAGCGATACACCAAATATTTTAAAAAAGCACATTAGATTAGAGCATTACCTAAACTCTAAGCGCACTAGCGACAAACGTTTCTTTATCTTCAACGTCATTCAATGCACCAATTTATGCTTAACTTCTATAACTGATAGATTAATATTTAATACACAACAAAAATTTCTCGAGAAATGCTGATCATAACAGGGTTTGCGAAATTATTGCAGACATACAAACGGACACCACCGGGGACTTCCTTTTATTATGTGGTGAATATGTCAAAACCGATAATCGCAAATTAAGTTTAAAGAAACTATATTATACTAGTTGATGCCGCGACTTCATCGCAATTTCATCGCAATCGGATAAACGGTATGGCAGCTCATAAAATACGAACAAACAAACAAGGAAACATACGTTGATTTTTTTATATTAGATAAGCGACCCGCTGTAGCATCGCACGGGTAGAATTTTTTTTTAAATAAAATACATCCCATGTTACTCGCTGATAGTGTAGCTTTCTATAGGCGAAAGAAATTTTAAAATCTGTCGAGTACCTAGTTCCAAAGTTGAGTGTTATCCATTAGGTACATACAAACAAAGTTTTTCCTCTTTATATATTAATATAGAAGATAAGTAAAAACCGTAGTAGGTAAATAAAATATTTAAGTTTGCTACTACGATCTTCTAGTGAAACATAGGTGAGCTCGACACTTTGTATAAACTCCTGACAGGCAGTTTCGAGCTGAGGGTAGGCCGCATTGAATAGTCATTCCAGAGCAATTTGCCGTCCAAAGGAGTCCCGCGGGCCTTATACGGTAGACCCTCGAATATATAAGGAAAGTGGAGTGCGCCCTCACATGACGTCACGGTTTTATTATATACATGTAGATACATTACGATATGGGATATACTTCTTGCTAAAATACAATTTATAAAATTTCATCATCCGGAAGTGAAAAAATTGATGTTGAGAAAAAATATATACATATATCACTGTAATTTTACATAATATAGTATTGAGTAATCTTGCAAGTACACGAAATCGTTTTGTAGAAAACCCAAAAGGTTGCGGTTAACATTTTAGCTACAATGGTGATAGTTTTAAATTAAACAGAGTCAAGTTAGCGATCGGAAATACGTGCTTTAAACTTTAACATTGAAAAATATGAATACATACATCTTAACAGTAATACAATTAATTACAATAAAAATTTACGTAAATAGCTGAAAATCTATAATTTAATTAATTTTATTATATATATTGGTGCATTTATTACAATGTACTGTCGTCGGGTACACGACTGTATTGCATTGTTAACACAGAGACATTATGTATTTGGATAACGCGACTGTAACGATAAAAACATCATAACAATATATTATGTACACCTCGGTCTCTAATCTTTCGAACAACGAAATCTGTATCCATTTCTAGATTTAGAGTTAACCCAAACGAGCGGATATTAAAAATATTTATTCTGGATTCAGAGAACCCAAAAGCTCAACGTTTGGTACCAACGTATACTTCACCACAACATTACTTATCGCTAGCATACATACATATTATCAGCTTTTACAATACCGGTAAAATTATAACAGTAATTGCTATATTTCTGAAAACCAACCTTTTACCACGTTACTACGTATACGCATATATATATGGATATTTTCCATTAAAGGGTAATACTCACCACTTAAAGCGACAGTGAAACTCTACGAAACGATCATTAAGTTCCCACAAAACGTACCTGAAATACAAAACAAAGTTTATTTCAAATGACAGCTTTCTCACTTCAATGTGTTTAATACTTTCGAACATTACGATCTATGCACATGACGCTAAAAGAACGCGGACGCATCACTCGATCTAAAATACCTATTACCTACTAACAACAATACTATTCAACACCATGCGAAAATTATAAAACAGGACATAAATTATAAAGTTAGAGACACCCACTTTGCAATGCAGTGTAATGTCTTGTTAACGTGCTTAAGCATAAGCGCGTGCGTTATTATCTACTGTTAATGCTTCATTGTAGCTTTCTATATATTGCGGAATATAACGGGAGAAATTTATCTTGAAGTTATTATTACGATTAAGGTGTTGCCAATTTTTATTTTCTTTTTATGTTATAAATGGTCATTATTTTCTCATTGTGTTAAAAACTGAGAAGTGAACGACCTTTAGGTAGGATCACAGAAATCACAAAGGCACAAAAGGGAAGCCAATCCATGAGTAGGTACATTGTAATAACCGTTATATCTTACTACACACGTATAACCATATATTAAAATGTATAATATACATTCTAATATATGGGTAATACCTAGCATTTAATATAAGCTAAACATAATTTTACGTTATTTTTCTCATTGCATACATCAAAATGAAACCATAAATTTAACAATAACTATAACATCCATACATACTTGGCGGTCCGTCATCTCTGACTACCCCGTTACGAAACGAATACAGCGTAAGGATTTGTATGTATGACATGCATGATGGAAAAAATTTACATGTCGAACATTTTATGTAGGTAATTGTGGACAACCACAACCACGATATCATCGACTTAAAATACAGAATTCATGTAATGTAGAGATAGCAACGATAATAATAACTAGACTTAATGTTGTCAGCTTCGTCGGTGGTAGATAAATTTAAGCTTTTGTGGAAAGAAAAATCATTACAAAGAAACTTAATAAACTTAAAAAATGGTGAAATTTGAAGCGATTAATAATTATACGTATCTAAAAGTAAAGTCGGTGAACGAAACGAAATTATTTTAAAGTAATTGACATTTCTTTTTATCTCAACAATGTAAACATGTGACCAGCAGATTACGATTAATTGGCATGAGGGATTACAGCGAACAGATTTATGATTTATTTTGACAAAATATTTTAAAAGAGAACCACAAACAGTAGTACAAACAAGTTGGATTGCTTTAAATGCTTGATGATATAATTAATCCATAGACCTACCTACGCAATTACGTCAACTTGCACAACACAGCAATAGAGAAGACGGTAGACACGTACGAACAAACAGAAAGGCGTATCGACGAATGGACAGATAGACAAGAAGGGAAACGAAAGTTAATTAACAAATAGATCCACTCACTACGTTAGGTTTCCCATTCAATTATTTATTTAAAGTTAATAATTTGAATAAGAAATCTATCATAGTGTATCTGTTAATTATTATTGATACTAACTGATATAACTTTAGAATAAACTAGGCCCCAATGCACAATAATAATGCTATATTTTAAAAGATATACCTATCCGAATAAAAAATAGGCCGACAAGCGGCATCTTTGTTTAAATTATATGGGTATATACATATCAAAAAGTATCGCAGTACTGACGTCGTTCAATATAATAAACAGTCGTGGTTAAAAATATTTTAATATAAAAAAGTTCGTATTTAACGAGGTTGTGTTTTGTTATTTGATGAAATTATTCGTTTGATGCGACGATATTAAACTATCTACTTGCGGAGTGCGGACAGTCACCCACCATAAACTTTTTGGATGGGGGCCATCTTGACATTGAGCATTATGTCTGTGTCTCAATACAATTGATTTAAATTGAAGTTTGAGGTTCTCACTATCAAATATTCTATGTAAAACTTACAAACACTGACAGTACATTTTTCTATTTCCGCTAATCCCCACTGGACAAATGGAATCAGCTCCTCATCCTCGTTTATGAAAGAAGACCTACACCGAGCACTGCGACGTATGTTTATAGTACTTTGTTAAAGAAATATAAAACTTTATTCCGTTTTATGAATATTCAGTAACAAAATTCAGACTATGAAATAAACATCACGTATATTGAAAACACTGTTGTTTACAAGGCGATGCTTGATTGCTCTTCCGCTTTGTTTTCAAGAAACATTCAATACCCACTAACGAGTCCCGTTCTTTCCGCACACTGCTGTTTATTTTCGCTGATTTCCTACAAGCTCTCGTAATTGTTTACCAAATCCACTCCAGAACCTCGAAGTCAACACAATTAGGATTTTAATGAACATTTCACTCTTAGTTAATTTTTCTGCCAATTAACTTTATAAAAGAAATAAAAAATGTTTTTAGAAGCTCTAAAAGTAATAAATAAAAATGACTAGGTAGAAGTTGGATTTTTGGTAGTAAAGCTAACATTCAGTGAATAGCGCTATAAAAAATATATCGACGCGACAAATGGCACGTAATACGTGGTTTTTATCGTCGCATCACGTGACAAATCTAAGTCCCATTGTCTACAATACGTCCGCAGGTTCGACGATAAACCTCGGACTTAGAAATAAATAGCAGACCGCCTTAGTCGGTGTAAGCACGGCCCATTTGAGAAATTTATTGTGCGCACTTAACCGCAAATAAATTGGCCTGTACCACGTGAACTGCGACTATTAGGATCCATTCCTTCGAGTTGCAACGTTGTGTGTTGTTCCGTTTACACTTAACAAGTTCGACCTTTACAACCTTTTGTTATACCTATTGTTCGAAAAATATTACTGTACGAAATACAGCTTTCTTCGTTAAAAATCATAACAATAAATCACTCAAAATAATGTGCATTATTATATTTGTTTAATATTAAAAAAAATATGACATTTTCGAGAAATACATTGCGAAAACTAATTCATAAAAGACATGTTAAACATACAAAAGCTAATTTATAATTTCCAATAACGAATTTTTTCTTTATACTACATTAAAGACAATATGTATTTTTATTTTTCATTTCATTACTTCTATATCTAAGCCAAAGGCCCAAACCACAGTTACAAACTTAACAGTAAGATGTCTTCATAGATATCCAGCGTGTGCAGTTTGTATTTATGCGCGCTAATCCTTTGGGCGTTGTGGCAAGCACACAACGGCATCGCACGCGACGCATACTCGTACATGCGACCGCTTCCGTTTGTTTTTAATTCGTTCTTCAAATCGTCACAAATACAAAATGTCGAAATCGCTTAAACGAACGTATTATAATGTCCTTAAATGCCTCTATAATTTTAGTTATTCGAATTCGGAGTTATCATTCTTCAACATAACTACAAGAAATAAAATTTAACAAACATGAAAAACTTATATGTATGCATTGTTTTTCAATATTAAATACTAAATGCATATACGAAACGAGATGCTCTTCGCATCTCACACACAACGAAACAATCCTACGTATCCGGCCTACAGTAGGCTATTCCGTTACGCATGAGGCGGGAATCGGCCTTCTTTTCTCCAAATTCTTTATCAAAACGCACGTTACCTACTATCAAACCTACTATTAGGTACAAAATTTTCATTAAGAGGGCGTACAAAGGTACACTAGCGCCACTCCTTTAAAAAAATATTATTTCGTGACCGAGAAAGAATTATGAATAACTTCTCAATAAGAACCCTCGGTAGGTGTGTCTAGAATTTTCTAATACCTTTTACAAAGTTTCATATTGAGACACGAAGCAACAAAATAGGATCTAGAGGAATGTGGCCGCTTTTCTTTAGATCGAATTTTGTTGGTTCGTGTCTCAATATGAAACTTTATAAAAGGTATCAGAAAATTTTAGACACACTTACCGAGGGTCCTAATTGAGCCGTTATTCATAATTCCTTCTCAGTCACGAGATAATATTTTTTTAAAGGAGTGGCGCTAGTGAACCTTTGTATTAACGCTCAGCGAAGGTGGCGGGTAACGGCCAGTAACTAATAAACGTTAGACTATGTGAGATCATACAACTTTTTAATTTTTACCACATACAGACATAAATTTAAAAAAAAAGAGTCTTTGGGGTTGGGTTACGATGCTGAAAGAGTTACCGAGACAGTTTCTTTTTTTACATTCGGTACATAGTGTTTGGTTTCATAAAATAAACTTTAAACAAATTATTAATTATATTAATACATTTATAATTGTATTACATGCCTACAACCATACAACTACAGAAATAACAAATAAGCACACGCATAACTGAATTATTAGTTACTCAATAATTTGCACACCATTAACCAATGTTGCCTCAAGATTTATTGATTAAAGCGCCGTTGTACGTAGATACGTTGATAATGGAGATTTGAGCCGTTTTAATAAAATTACTTCGCAAAGCAGCTGTATTAACAACCCTGCAGGCGGGTGTTAAAAGACAAAGACTCCTAGTTGCCGAAATCAATAAAAATGACAAGGTCATGACACCGAAAGGCTGACGGTCATTAATCAACGCCGCTTTCCTAACGTAGTAACATTTTTTAGAGAGTATTCTCTAAACAAACTTGGGATTCCGATACGGACTGTATAAAAACTAAAGGGCGACTACATTGTTAGCGATGGTCTTTTGTTCTCGGCGGACGGTGGACGTCAGCAAAAATTTTCGGTCAATCCAAACGTGACTCGCTCAAGGGAGACGTAGAACGAACTCACTTTTAAAAAACAATAGCCATCTTTACTTGGGTAAATAGAATAAAGTCAGTCAAGTGTGAGTTCGACTTGTAGGTACTATTAATTACGAACTAAGAATGTTATTATATGTTACAAACTCATATACCTAAGTACCGCATAATACATTTTTTAGTCACGTAATTTCTAAATTTTTCAAAATATTAGTAATGAACAATCGTCACAGCAGATGTCCCATTAACCAGGTACTTTATTCTTTTTTTAATTTTTTTATTTGTTTTTTGTTGTATATAATTGTACAGTTAGTAGTTTTAAAAATAGAAGTGGCACTTGTATATAAATCTGATAACAAACAAAACGAACGGACACACACTTTTTCATACACAACATGTCGCGTCTTTACATTTTACTTTTCTTTACAATCCTACTTAAATGAAATCGATCCGATCGATAGTGCAAGAACCGTAGTCATTGGCATAAGATAACAGAACGAATATAGGTGTATGCATATATGAATATATCAATGACTGGTCCGTTGGCGCGGTGGCAGAGCATCTAACTTCCAAGCCCAAAGATTCGATTACCGGTCAGGTCAATTTAAGAAACGAACTTTTCTAAATTGGTTTGAGGTCTAGGTGTTACTGGAGCCCCCCCAGTTCGTTGTGTGATACCCATAGTACGAGCATAGTGTTGAGTTGGGGTCACACGATATGTGTAATTGTCTGGAGTATTATTTATTATTATAAATTACATAATTTTATTTGTCGCTATAATTTCGGTAACACGAGTAATTATTCCAACACAACAAAATACTCACTGTACAATGGACATACATAAATTTATATTTGTATTGATATTTGAATAACGAACAAAATTATAATAAATGGCCCGAATTAAAGGAACGTAATTTAAATTGTTGGTTAAAAAACGTTTCCGAATACATGTTTAGGTACGAAAAGGAAAAAAAATGTCAGAAAAACTTTCCTTGTTTCCAAACAACACGTTCGACGTACGACGGGATTGAATTGATTATAAACTTTTGATGCTCGCTCCCGCCCATGCGATTCCAACTGTGCTTGTTGATACTGAAAATTCATAAATGAAAACGGATTTTACAGTACAACACGGATGTGTCACAGATGTGTATGTAAATAGAATTAATTATCCGAGAAAAATATAACTTTACGCCATTTCCCATGCGGGTCGGGCAAGTACACATAGTGAGCGACAAATGGCTACCGCATCACCTCCAGACTATCTATATATTTTTGTAATAAGCTGCGTTTCATTAGACTTTTAAGAACTGAGAAGAAACATAATACATTTAGCATACTATATCTACAAAACATCGTGCAAAATAACTTCAAGCGTCTAATGAATTAATGTTTGCTAGTACAAATTACGGTTCTCCGGACTCCCAACCAACCAGGTGCATTCTACAGGGGTATGTTTAATACTAGAGTACACACGCGCGCTCTTTGTTCATGAAGAAGGGTAATTAGTACAACACTTCACACATAATTAACACTATCGTTGAATTTAAAACGATCCCCTGTAACTCAACAGAAGTTTCAAAGAAGTGTCCAGTTCCTACAAGGAGAGAGCGAATGCTTATCGCATTATGTTTGTGGTATAAAACTGTACACAAGCGACAAAATAATTTGAAAATTTGATAGTGGTTTAACGAAATCCATATTTATTTCTTAATATTATTGTATAGGTACTGAATAGATGAAAGGCAATTCTGAAAATATTAGTGGGAGGCACAGGGTAGTTTTAGTAATGGTAGGCGTTGTATGGGATAAGATTTTCTTGCTCCGCATGATCGTGGGAAGATTACTGACCGAGTTCAGTGAGTTTTCTGCGCTTTTGCGAATCTAAAAAAACTATTTGATGGAGTAGCGAAAGAAACTGAATCTCCCGCCTGAATATGGTGCGAGGGATCTCTTACTGCGAACTACGCGGTCACTATACCGCGGCCACAGACCCTGTGTAAAAATTGATGATTCTGTGTGGACCTAGTTCGAAGTTATTCAGGCGTTAGACAGCGCTGGATGATGTCTAGCTGGCTATTCGTGCTGTGGATAATTCTCTTCATACATCGAAAAGTGGTATGAGTGGTATGATATGTAATGGCACAATATTGTATAGACTCAGGTGTTATTTTGCGGAAATCCATTTCATGTGATAAATTCTTCAAATCTTTAGCTATTTTCCGATCAAACTCCAAAAACCACCGATTGACACGTGTTTCGCCTCTCAACGAAGCATCCTCAGGATATTCCAAAGATCAGACTCGGTCAGCTAACCAGCACCGAATCAACAAATGAATCAGCTACACGACTATTTGTACTAACTGTCCTACCCATGACCAGAGAGTGAGTGACCAATCAGAGCTAACCACTAATGGCCCCGCCTACTTAATTTGGACGAATCAGTAATATGTTGAATTTAAATTCAATTGTCAAAGTTAAATGTGTTTAATAGCGGCGAGTGAATTGATCTGTGCATTTAATATAGCATTGTTGTTTTTACGTTTAAATACTCTAGTTATTCCAAAATATTCAACCTAATATCGTTATCACATGTGTATGTTCTTTGTGCCTTATTTCGAAAATACGACCTGTTTGTCTCACGTATACGCCGTCACAATGTTCACACTTCAATTCATACACTCAGTCCTTTTTATTATTTCTGTTTTGTAATTTACATTACAAAGAGAATTAATAGTATTGACCGACGTATATGTTACAAAAATATTACTTTTTCTTAAAGTGTTTGCGATATTTTCAGATATTTTTTCTTAAATAAGTAATGCTATCCGAATATTTATTATATTCTTTGGCACATGGTCCTTTGTACAGAAGTTTATCAGTAAGAGTGCTTTGTTTTCTTCTAATTATGTTATTCATTACTTTATTATTATAACCGTTGGCGCTCGCTATTTGATATATTATGTTCAGTTTTTTATTATAATTTTCTTTATTTAGCAGAACAGTCATAAGCCGATGTACCATGAGGTCGTATGGTGCCAGTGTATGTTATCAAGGGTGGCATGATGACACAGAAATAGTCCAATCAGTATAAGTAGGTTTTCTATATATACCAAATTCGTGTTTTATTCCTGCTCTAGTTATGGTCAAGTCTTAAAAGTTTAGTTTCGCGTTATGTTCTATCTTTAATTTAAATTTAATTTTAGGATGTAAATTGTTTAAATTATTGACAAAATTATTAAGTTCGCCAACGGTTCCGGTCTAACAAATATTGATGTCATCCACATATCTGTAATAGTATATTATTTGCCCGTCCTTGGTAATAAATTTATTTTCAAATCTATCCATAAACATATCGGTCATCAACGAACTTAAAGGAGAACCCATGGCTAGACGTACATTCTGTGAATAATATTGGTTCTTAAAATGAAAATAATTTTGTTTCATACAAAGGCCTTGTCAATTACAATTTCTTCAATCTCGCCAGGATGTAATTTCCATTTCATTCCTCGTACGGAGTATTTCAACTTTACTTTCCATCACTAGAGTAGACTTTCAACATCTAATGATATAAGTATTGCATTTACAAGTAATACTGTGTTTTTTATTTTGTCGATTAATTCTAGGCTATTTATTAAAGTATATTTTGCATTGAAGGTAGACTTTTCTTTGATAATTAAATTAGGGTGTTTTGATAATCCATATGCTGGTGCACCGATATATGAGACTATATGATGAACTTTGGCGCTTGTGGGTTCATTGGTACTATGTAGTCTTTCATATTGAAACCTACCTACCAACCTGAAAAATACAGATGTACAAATGGCTCTCTTAATCTTAGCTGTAAATCGTTTTGTTGGATCATTCGAAAGTTGAATAAATTCATCAGTACCGATTATTTCAGCACCCTTCCCATCATATTCCGTTCTGTCCATAATAACTATGGTATTACCTTTATCACCTGTGCTATTTACTAAGTTTTTATCATTTATTCTTTTTTGGATTGATTTAACTATATTAATATCAGGATTATAACTATCTTTCCTATTATTGCTGTTATAATTTTTAATTTGAATTCCCACGATACTTTTAAATAAATTGTTTTTTTTTTAAATTCTTATCCTTATTCCTGCCACTTTTGCTTATCGACTGTCAAACATTCTAAAGCTTTTAAGATACAGAATTTATCACATATAATGGCACAATGGTAAACTGTCTTTTCTGTAATAACGATGCTCTATTTTTAGCACTATCAGAAGTAGAATTGCAGACTTTAGTCACGTCTATGAAATAAGAATGTGAAGTGAAAGGATTGAATATGAATGTAAATAAAATAAAGGTTCTGGTGTTCGAAAGGGAAGCGGTACCGACGAAATGTGAGAGGTATATGGAAAATGTCTAGAACAAGTGAATGAAATTGTGTATCTGGTGAGTGCGATTTCGAGTGATGGAAGATGTGAGATGATTGTTGAATATGAATGTGAACAAAACTTAGGATCTTGTGTTCGAAAAAGAAGATGTACAGACTAAGTGAGAAGTATGGATATATGGAAAAAATCAAGAACATGTGAAAGAAACTGCATATCTGGGATGTGCGTTTTAGAGGAACGGAAGAAGTGAGACGGAATTGGAGAGACAGATAATAGCTAGCAATATAATGAACGGTGCTCTAGTCGCATTAGTAGGCAGTGCCAATATATCTAAGTCCATCAAAATAGCCCTCCACAACGCACTGTTAGTATTGACTTTATTATACGATAGTGAGGCCTGGATATGCCCGAAATCAAGTGAAAGTGAAATAAACTCAGTAGAAATGCGATCTCTTAGTAATACATATGTGCTATATCACCTCGCGGATAAGATAAGTAATAAGAAGATATACAATATGACAAGGTTGGACCACATTGTTAAAATGAAGAAGGATATATTTAGAAATAAAAAAAGTGTGTGATGTAAATTGACAAAGAAAAAATCTACAAAGCGAAAGTGAGCGATAGCAGAAGCCAAGGAAGACCAAGGCTGACTTTTAAAGATCAAATTTCCAAAGTATTAGCTGACGGAAGTGTCGAAAACACTCCCACTCCTAGACAACAGTGCGTGAAGAGAACGATGTCAGTTGAAGTGCTTTCTTCTCCTGAAATGACATCATAATGACAATCAACAAGTATAATAAGGACCACGGTGCTTGGCGCTCCATACTCTCTGACTACCCGGTTAGGGATACAGCGTGAGGATATGTATGTACATGCTTATAACTCTTCATACAAAAAGAGCTGATAATCTTCAAACGACTGAACAGATTTTCTTGAATCATAGCTAAGAAGATACTATCAAGTCCCACCTTTCAAACAAAAAAAACTAAATCAAAATCAGTTCATCCGTTTAAGCCCTACGATGCCACAAACAGACTCACAGATACACGTACGCACAAATACACATATGCACATGTTAAATTTATAACACCCCTCTTTTTGGGTCGGAGGTTAAATATTGATGATAAGTACGATACACATACCTATATAACGAAATTTGTCAGTTACTGAAGTCGGTGCCAAGGTTACCAAACTTTCTGTTGTTGCACATTGACTTGGCACCGACTTCAATAACTGTCAAATCTGAGTATATAGGTATTTGTACTTATAAAATTATTTTAAAATAATAAAACAATAAAAATTATAGTTACTTTGTACTTTTTAGTCTTTTTTTTTGAAGGCGGTTTAATTCTTTTTCTTAATTTTTTTTTCTCCCTTTTTAGTGACCTTGACCAAAATAAATATTTAGGGCAGGATTACAGTTAACTTCTTTCTAATTCTGGAGCGCAACGATATACGAGAGAATCATTAACATAAATATAATCAGGTCGCGATATTTGGTGTATCATCGAAGTCCAAGCTCCAATACCGATAAAATTTATTGGGAATACCTCGGAAGTATACTCTTTCAAACAAATAAAAAAAATTCGAAATTGGTTCACAATTAACGAAGTTATCGGTGAACATACATAAAAAAAAACATACAGACGAACAAACAACAAACAACTTTTTTTGAAGACGGTTAAAAATACGCTAGCGTATGGCGTTTGCCTCGTTCTGTTCAATAAATAAAGAAAAATATTGTATTTTACATCTTCATATGTTTATAAGTGAATTCCTGAAATACATATTAGTCAGCAGTTATTGCGACAGAAATCGGTAGGCAAATGAAATCTCATTCGTCCGTATATTGTGTCTAGGTCTTGTAATGAGATGAATTTTACCAAGTGTTTGGGAATGATGTTTAATACGTAGAGATGGTATGAAATGATACCATCTGCTAGGAGATGCTATGAAAGACAACGATGGGTAGTTAAAGCGAATTACCAAAATGAAGTTATATGAACAATATTCTACATCATTATATATTGTCACGTACACAATAGGGGTATGACAAAGCGTTACGGCTGGCTGTCGTTCCGTCCACTTTGCTTCATTCGTATGCCGAAGCTTTGCTCTTATTTAGACCACCGCCTGCTATCCAGTCTGGCCAAATAAGCGCGTGCTGTTTGAATGATAGTCTTATTGCTGTACACATACAATCATAATAGAATAGAAGATTATGAATAACACACAATTCATATACAAGCATTTTTACTATTTGAGGTAATAGTTTAATGGAAATAGATTAATAATTTAATGAAAACGTTAGCTAATATATTATATAGCTAATATAATATATATATATATAGTTAGCTAATATAATATATTATAAATACATTTCAATTCAAACATATTTTCAAATACTTTTTTGTATAAGTAATTTGCTTATCTGTATAATGTATAGTCCCTTCCGGAAAGGCTGCTATGTATAAGTTAACCCACAAAGCATGTGCGGATAAGATAAAAACAACTAGCTTAGACCTCCACTTCTGGATGAGGGATCATGATAAAAATTTGTATAATTTTTTAAATTAGACTAAGCAGAACAACTGTGAAAACCCCGTTCAATTTCGTGCAGTGATTTCTCTTGATGCCTGTGCATTAGGGTTTGGGAAAAACCGATATTCTCAAAGCCCCGAGACAAGAGACATTTTAAGATCCGGGACACACCGGAACTTTGAAATAAAATAACAAGCGAAGCCATTGTTGGCTAGATGTATAAACAAAATAGCTATTTTTGGACTGGCTCGTTGGCTCGGTAGCAGAGCATCTGCTTTTCAAGCTCGGGTCCAGGTTCCGATCCCCAGCTCAGGTCAATTTAGGAAACGAACTTTTCTAAATTGACTTGGAGTCTGTATGTTACTGGGAGCTCCCCCAGAGTTCGTTGTGTGGTACCCATAATACAAGCTTACTGCTTAGTTGGAGTCACACAATTTGTGTGATTGTCTAGAGTATTATTATTATTTCAATAAAAATCAACGTTTGTTTAAATTGAAATCAAATTTTGTATAATATTTCTGACGTTAATTAAAAGCTTAACAACCTTAATATTTTACATAATAACAGATTAATCATCTAAAATCGTAATCTTCCAGTACTTCAGTAACAGTCACTAGTCATAATTATTATTCTCATGATAAGCGAATAACTTTTTTGTAATAAATTACCAAATAATATGTTATTTTTGTTAATAAAATTAAAAAAAATATGATTTCGATAGGCGTGTCTGAAGTCGAGACTCAAAAAGTCCCGAGACTTTAGAACACAAGACGTTCCAGGACCCAAACCCTTGTGTGCATATATACAGATAGACAGATAACAATTTTAAAAACCTTTATTTTAACTTCTGTTGTTATTAAAATCCCTGAGTATTTTTTCTTAAATACTTGTAATAGGGGTCATTTTCAGTATTACTATATGAGATGCGTGTAGGCGTTTCTGCATATTATAATAACGCTAAAAGCAAATTAATGTAGTAATTAAAAAAATATTCAATACATCCTTTGGATTGAAATGTACTTATGTACATGTAATAATACTTGCAATAGAGGTATAGTTTTACCATGCATGTGTTTCTACATGTATTAATATGTTAATATTTATATTTAAATAAATTGTATGGTAACGTAAATAGAATATGGTTGAAATCAACGGCACGTGCATTGCTACAATAACAATGGAGAGAAATAGACGAGTGACCAGTCAAACGTCTATTAGTCTAATTGTCGAGCCTAGTGGCAGACTTGCCCAGAGCTTTGTTCCTTGTTGTGGCACACCGCCGACTGGCTCGCAATCTATATACGCTTTGTATTGTATAAGTCATGTTATTGGATAATCTGAACGTTGAGCACAAGCATTACATTTGAACAGATAATTTGACTAGACTGCACCTACATCAATAAATTTACTATCAGAGATGTTATGGATATGAAATTTCATATCTGATTAAGCATATATCTACATAATATATATCTACATAATATACATACATATCTTCACGCTGTATCCCTAATGGGGTAGTCAGAGAGCACGGAGCGCCAAGATTCTTTACCAACGGTTCTTACATACTTTTGCTTTCTCAATTCTCTTCACCCTCCCACAAACATTTTCGTCTAGGTATGCGAGTGCTTTTCACAACTGTCTGCTAACACTGGCTATTTGATCTTCGTAAGTCAGCCTTGGTCTTCCTTGGCTTCTGCTACCACTCAATTTGGCTCTGTAGATTTTCGTCGTCATTCTTTCCTCACTCATTCCTTCCATGTGGCCAAACCATCTAAGCATTCTTTTATTCATTTTAACAATACCACTGTCTTGCAAACCCTGTCAAACTGCATCTCTTCATTGCTTATTTTGTCCGCAAGGGTGATACCGCACATATATCTATAAGAGAAATCATTTCTACTGTATTTATCTTACTTTCACTCGATTTCGGCCATATCCAGGTCTCACTACCGTACAATAAAGTTGGCACCAACACCGCATTGTGGATGGTCATTTTGGCTGTGTAAGATATATTCACACTACCTACTAATGCAGACAGAGCATCTTTCACTTTATTGTCAGCTGTTCAGTTGTCAGTATATTGTACCCGTCTCTCCACAATCATCTCACATCTTCCATCACTCGAAATCGCATTACACAATTTCATTCACTTGTTCTAAACATTTTCCATGTACCCAACTCTCACATTTCGTCGGTACCGCTTCCCTTTCGAACACCAGAACCTTTGTTTTGTTTACATTCATATTTAATCCTTTCATTTCACATTCTTCTTTCATGCACGTGACTAATGTCTGCAACTCTGCTTCTGCTGGTGCTAGAAGCATAGTATCGTTAGCGTACAATAGACATCTGAATCTGGATATGAATCTGGATACGGACAAATGAATAATATTGTACCAGTTTTAATTATGGTTACGTGATGTGAAATTATTTCGGATTATCCGGTAGTATCGAATAGTTTCAGTTACGGATATAAGATTTCTTGTCCAAATTAAATTAGATTTAAGAGACATTGTGCCCAGATATTATTAAACAACAGTTTTTTATCTAAGTAATTGTAATCCCAAAATAATGGATAACTGACATTAAAATGATATAACGATGATAATAAAAACTATCTGAACGTGTCGCATTTAGCCTCTGCCTCAATCTGAAATTATTCGAAATTTTTATATCAGATTCCGTTACGGTTTCGACTAGATTTCGGATATGCGATAGTTTCGGTTACGGTTAAAGAGCTCCATAACATCCCTGCTTACTATTAGTGATGAAATGAATACGAATGTGGTAATCGTGTTTCAGCTAATATCGTAACACATTATAAACGATGTTGGTTATCGTAGTATTTATTACGATATATGTCTTCATAACATTAATAAATCTTGCTTCGTAGCTAAAAAAGTATTAAAATGAGAAGATAAGACTGGCTTATTTAGTTATAAACTACTTAAAGCAGATAGCACACAAATATTTGCCGTTGAATCTCTCTTCTGTTTCACCGGAAATAGTGTTATCAAAATCTGGATTGATCCACAGTGATAAGAAAAACAGAATGAAGGGTGAAAACTTAATAATGTTATTATTTATTTTTGAATAAAAATTCACCAATGTTGAAGTATTTTAAGAATATTAAATTGGTTAGAAATAAATTTGTAAAACAATCAAGCCTTTAACAGCAAAAATAGTAATCGTTATTCGTAATTGTTACACGAATAACAATTCGTCACACGTATCGGTGTTGTAAACAGCCGTATGGCTTCATCACTACATACTATACGATAAAGGCAATATTAATATATTATGTGATTAGAAAACTTACGATAATGTAAATGCAAATTTTCATAAGTTTTGTAATCATATGTATGTATATCATTCCCGCAATGCACAATGTAGATACTACATCGTGCAAACGATGACTATTACCAAACTAATATGGTTAGTAAAGACCCAATATTCACTAAGGTCGTTGTCTCCTAAGTATATTAACATTTAGACGAATTCAAATACGCACCCAATCCGTCAAATATAGTAGGCTCTGTACCAAGAAATGAAGTAGTCTCTTCGTATTTACTGAATAAACTTTGCAAAATCTACTTCGTTGAAAGAAATAATACATACAACGAACGAATCGAATATAGAAATTTCAGTATAATATGATGCGAAATATAATTTTTAATTATTATTTAAAAATGTGTGGAAAATCATTCTCATTCATAAACTGAAGATTTCAATTTTAAATAAAAACATATAATTCTGTAATTACACAAAATATCGTTCACAATCTGTCCGGCAAATGAAAAGTCCATGACCACAGAACGAGTTCAGTGTTACTAATCCAAGCAGATTTGAACTAACTCCCCATTACTCTGATTGATTTTCGGTTTCTCAGTTCTGGCTATAACTACAAAGGCCGCTGCAATTTGGAAACGTTTTCAATTTGCACCGAGCCGAGGCTTTCAATTTGTGGGGTTCAGGCTAGTCTATCGGCAGCCACGAGTTGCACCCTGGCGAGTACACCAATTTCTATTAGTACTGAATTTGATGTCTTCATTCCTCGATTGATGTCTCGATAATATTTCAGTTAAATTAAATACGATTTTATTCAATTTTTTCCGATAGGTTATCCTTTTGGAAGAAATATAATACGCTTACGCATATATGAAATATTCAATCAATTCAAAGGCAGGTATTTAGGTAAATTCATTTTGGAAATGACGTATGAGCCTGTATAGCTGTTCATGTATTTTTACTCTCTAGTTTCCTCCAGTATATAGCAACGTATAGGGTTGAATATTGCACAGCCGGCCTACTGTGAAATTCATGACGTGTGCCGGGACTTCTGACTGATTGGACACATATGGATGTCGACTGCCGTATCTACATATTTTATACGATAAAACTATGAGGAAATTCAGCGGTTATTTTTTTTTAAGGCATTGTATAATATAAAAAAATATTAAGTTTTTCTGCATATCAGATGCTAATTTCACCTGCGATTACACTCGCTTGATGGTCGCATGACGTACCATATGGTAATGTCAGAGTTTCGACTATTATTAAGCTTTTTTGTTGTAATTACTCAGTGTTATGTACGAATACACTGAAATATGGTAATGCAAGTGGAGTTGTTGTTGTGGAGAGACGTAATGAGTTAAAAAGTTGTGATTGAGCTAAGGTAATGCATTTCAGAGAGCCACAGAATAAGCTAATAGTTGTATGTTTTGGCCACGGATATTGAATTACTAATAATAGTAATAATAAATTATTCGTTCGTATTCGTTCGACAGCTATACTCCATTATCCGAAAACCATATTAGAATCATCCACGCATAAATTGTACTTTGACAGAGCTATCTGAAAATCTGAACATACAAAATAATTCACTATAATAGCAGATATAACATTTATTGATAAAATAAATAAAATAGCTCTTTCAATAGACAACAATTCCGAACCTTTATATATTTAGTTTTCAAACATCGAAAAATTTATTGAATACATGAAACTCAAAGACAAACACAAAAAAACATTTTATTAAATTTGGCCAACTTCTGCTGTCCAGATTGATTTTTTTAAATTTCTTGAATATTCTTGAAAGAAATGATGCTTAGTATATGAACCAGAGTCGATCCACATTAAAAAAAAATGTTGCTAATTTTACTAATTTTTATAGATATCTCAGGCTTGACCAAAAAATTTATAATGCCAAAACTGTTGTCACAAAAAAAGACCGAATGGGTTCTAAGACAGTTCCTCTGTATCTCTCATGGATTCAGATTTCCCCATACTGTCCCAGCTACTGTCCCAGTGTTACTGTCCCAGTAAAAAAAACACTGTATAGTACGTAAATTCTTACAAGCAGATCACGATCCATTTGAAATTTAAATAAAGGAGTAGATCTTAAATTAGGCCCGTTGTAATTAAAATTAATTAAATCAACCGGATTTATCCAAGGCAGAAAATGTTTTCATAAATAATTATAATAATCAAAGAAATAATAATAAAATAAAAAGTTTGTAGGTGTTTAATATGGAATGAGACCACAATTATCACATCAGTGGATAGGAATCGTTCTGCTCGCAGACAAGTGTCACGCCTACACCTAATTTTCACGTTGACTGAAAATTAAAGAAGTCCCACGAGAATCCAATTTCACGGGAGCGGTAATCTCATTAGAGATGTCTGCCTTTCATTAACATTTATACGATTTCCGCGAGAGAAAACTTGCTTTGCGAACACTTCGCAGTCGCGGATGCACTAATCTAAATTCGCGAGTAGGGGAACAGGTGGCTTGATAGTCTTCGTTGGAACTACTTTATTTCAGAATTTCCAATTTGTGCTTGAACTTTGAAGTTGCAACTCTGGTTTATAAGTTATAATTTACAAAAGTTTTCTTCTGAACATGACGCTTACTGTTGAATAGCGTAAATAGAAACCGTATACTTTCATATCAAGATCTACTGTACTTAGGTATGCTTTATATATTATTGGTAATATCCTCTCTTACTTATTAAAAGAAGAATCATATGTAGAACGAAATCAGTTTGCGTGTATTTTTAATAGGATTCGCCTTTTTGTTGTAGTTTTTTAACCGACTTCAAAAAAAAGAGGAGGTTCTCAATTCGTCTGTATGTTGTTTTTTTTGTATGTTTGTTACCTCATAACTCCGTCATTTATGAACCGATTTCGAAAATTCTTGGAAAACCGATATTGGAGCTTGGACTTCGAAGATACACTAGATAACACAACCTGGTTATAACCTTTATTTATATTGATGATTCTCTTATATATCGTTGCGCTCCAGAATTAGAATGAAGTTAATTGCAGACCTGCCCTAGATATTTATTTAGGTCAAGATCACTGAAAAGGGAGAAATAAAAAATTTTTATTAAAAAAAATTTAACCGACTTCAGTAACTGTCAAATTTAATTATAATAGGTATGTGTATCGTATTTATAAAGTTATTTTAATTGTACTTGGGTTTTGATTAGTAAAGGATAGAAATTTTATACTTTTCAGTGTTTTTTTTTGAAGGTGGTTAAATTTTTTTTAATAAAAATTTTTTTATGTTATGATAATGAAATAGAATGTTAATATTCAGGTTTAAATCATTCAGTATACAGATTACCCTCTAGAGATACAGCAGTATAGATACACACCAAGAAAATATGCAAATTTGCGGCAATACAAATGAAATGCAGATTTTCGAATTTAGTTTTCACAAAATATCAAACTTTTACGGGACTTAGTACCTACAATACAATAACAATATGTTACATAATAATACCATGGATATTTCTTCTTGATGGTATGGAAAATGGGATCAAAATGAATTCTTTATGTTGGACAATATTATACACACTTTCATATTTTTACAAGTTACAATAATAGTCAAGCTTTACAAATAATAATAACGCCCTTAATACCTTTCTGCCAAGTCACCTTTCTTTATGAAAATACTGCTTTTGTTTTTTTCCTACTTATACAAACACGTTTAATAATAAATTTGAGATGGCGTTTCTTTTCATAAATAATCATTGTTCTTTAACCAAAATTGTAAACATCGCCTATTTCTACATTATTATTAAAAATTCGCAACACTTATTTATTTATGAATTTATACACCCCTAAAGGCAAAAAAATACAATTTGCTACAATCAATTTACGTTTGAAGAGCATTAAATAAGAAACTTACATTCTCTCTATGGAATAGATTTATCTATCAATTTTGCAATGCAACTAGACTGCGATGTACATAATATACTCCTATATTCAATATTACGACGAAATGAGGTTAAAGTAGGTAATAGTTGAATGTATACATTAAACCGCCCGTGCCGGATCTTGAACTATAATAATAATAGAACGCAACATTAAAACGAAACCAAAACAAATGACTGGAACGTACACCAATTCACAATTGTTCGCAACTCTGCAATATTGGACGGGAAACGGGATTGCAATATTTTTCTTTGACCGTGTGATTCCACCAACTATGTTTTCAGAATATGCATATCTACTTCGATACATATGTGCAAATGTGTGCAATGTAACGTAATATACATAATGTAGATATATTATTATATTTATATTAACGTAGATATATTATTTGAATTTAAAAAAAAATGATAATTTACAATATAAAATGAGAAACAATGAAAATACCATTAAGCTATAATTCAACTATTATATACTATACTAATTACAAGCAAACGAAAGCAAAAGAAATAATTTATGTACTAAAATACCATATAGAAAGGTGAACAACACTTTAGTTTGTTCTGAGATAAAACTTCAAGGGAATATAATATATATGTATAGAGCTATAGAGAAATAAGGTGCCTAAAATGAATACTGTAGAAAGCAGTCACATAGTTCGCTTATTGTTAGCGGGAAACTTATTATATTTTTCCTTAAACTCCACACTATAGAACTCTATTTTTCTTACAATCTTTATTCTATAAGGAATAAACTAAAAATAACTTTTTAAGCGTGTGTTTACTTTTAATGCAAATTAATCAAAATACGTTTCAACTTGTTTCTTTTATTATATTTATCCCACAATTTCACTGCATGTAACATTAATTGCAGATTGAGAAAAAAATGTATTGCTCGTATTTTTCAGAATTTACACCACTAGCCCCCACTAGCACAAACATATTTTTTTAAATAAATATTTTTTTTATTATATAGTGTATCGATATACTTAGCTTTATACTCTCATTTCAATCAACGTGACCTGCATTCAAATACATTCCTCAGTTTTACATAATAAGTATTTATACTAATACCATTATCTTAAGGTTGCGTAGCAAACTAGCAACGTCAAAATAGAAGTTACATCTTAAAAGAAATTGGGTCGAAATTACTCGTTTTGTTTTTTATTTATTTCTGGGTTTAAATTATTAATTTACATCTCAGTGCCAAAGAACTCATTCAAATGTAAAGATCGTTTAAAAGAAGAAATAATCGTTTCAGATTCAGAGAAGTATTTCTCTAATTCCAAAACTTTAAGTTTCTTCAAATTTGGCTCTATGTACGTTGTACAAATACAATCTTACTGATTTGTGTATAGATAAATGTAAGGCCGTATCAGAATTGCGTGTTAAAACATCAATTAACATTTTTTACATTTATCGTAAGTCGATAAGTTATTATTTGTATAGCAGAGGCACATAGTACACAATATAATGTACATACTTAATACATGTTTCTTGATTAATAAATTAATTGTAACCGACTTCAAAAAAAACGGAGTTCTCAGTTCGATTGTATGTCTTGTTTTATTTTCTTTGTGTTTGTTACCTTAGAACTTCGTCATTTAAAAACCAATTTGGAAAGTTCTTTTTTTATTTGAAAGGATTATCTACTTCCAGATTAGAGCCATTTCAATATCACTGGTATTGGGGCTTAGACTTTGAAGATACACCAAATAACATCAAATAACGCTAACTGTTTATAAGCTTTATTTTTATTAATGATTCTCTTGTATGTCATTGCGCTCCAGAATAAGAAAATAAGTTAATTGTAAACCTATCCTAGATATTTATTTAGGCTAGGATTTTATTTATTTATTTTAAAAGTGATTCATACGAAACGAATTAAGGAAAAAATTAAATGACCAAAAAGAAACACTGAAAAGTACGAACTTTTATAAATACGATACGAATATCTATGCATATAATTAAATTTTACAGTTATTGGAGTCGGTGCCAAATCAATGTGAACCAACAGAAAGTCTTATTAGTTTGGTAGGCTTGGCATCGACTTCAGCAACTGTCAAATTTTACTATGTAGATATTGGTATTTATAGTTATTTTTGTACTTCAGTTTTAATTAGTAAATGATAGTTATTTCGTACTTTTCAATGTTTTTTTTGTCAGTTAAATTTTTTTTATTGTCTTATTTTGTATTCTGTCAGTCGTTATGTACGAAATTATACTAAGTATAAAAAGCAAAAACTATTTATAATCACAGTGCGTTGATATCATTTTACAGCAATACAAACTATCCAATATGCTTAATTTCATTTATTACTTTCACTCTGGTTGAGAAACAGCAAATTTTCATAGAATAGCTAATTTGTATTTATTATATTTAATCAACTGTGTCTCGCGGTTAAGTCATCTCGCTACGTTAAATATAGACTTTGTTAATATATCTATACAATAACTTGAGTGTAATAGGTGGTGGTAATAAGTAGTAACAAATTATTTATAGTAGCTACAGGTTTACAGCCACAGGTTCATAGCACAGCTATCCTAGCTTAGCTATGAACCTTCGTTTCGACATACTAAAAATTACTTTTTTTTATGGCGGAGGGGACAAACTAGCAAACGAATCACTTCATAGAAAGTGGTCACTGCCACCCATGGACATGGACACCCGAAACGTACTTATAATTAATAAACTACTTATGGTATGTTGAAGGAATATAACCTCAGTCGGTCAAATCGTTCAGAAGTTGCACTTTAGCAACGTATGCTAATTTAACATGCGCATCAACGATTATAGTATATTATATTTATGAAGATTAATTCTCATGTTTTTACGTTGTATGTTGACGTTGTTGTTTGTTTTGATTACGTATGTTAATGTAGAATTGTGGCGCTACCGGACGTCGTCACCCATAAAATCACAACACATAAACGAGAGGAAACTAATCAAAAACTTCTCACAAAGTTTCGCCGCACACCATCAACTTCAATATTAAATTTTCGTGAAATATGTGAAATTATTCAGAGTTACGTAGATTGAAACTTCGAGCAATTTATGATTGTTACAAACGTATAATTTACTAGCGACACTCCCCAGCTTCGCACGGGTTAGAATTTTTTTGAAAATAAAATACAGCCCATGTTCCTCGCTGATAATGTAGCTTTCCATAGGTGAGAGAATTTTTGAAATCGGTTGAATAGTTTTTGATTTTATCTATTACAAACAAACAATCAATTTTTTCTTTTCATGATGTTAGTATAGGTGTAAGCTTTAATGAAAAAATATATTAACTAGTAGAACTTCTATGAAAACTAGTAAATTAACGTACTATCGCGGAAAGGGAATGTTTAGCAGGTTCGCCGTCACTTTAAATTGGCCGTATTATACAATCACGGGATAGCACGATTGATGACGAATAGAAAGATACGAATTGCAGACGATGAGATGGCAGCTCGAATTTTGAAATTCAAATTTGTATTCGTTTCAAGGTCCAATCTTGAACAGATGTTTCTTCATGTATGCAAACATAAATAAATAAGGCTACTTTCATAATTATTTCCGTCATGCTTGACATAAATAAAATAATAAGAAATTAAAAAAGCTAAATTAAAAAAAAAATCCGATCACTTATTTTAATATCACAAAAATAAAAATAAGGGAAAAAAAACAACTTCATCAACCAAATTAGAAACTACTATCGATAGTAATGCAAAGTCGAAACTCATCGAAGCGAAACTCTTATTTTAAACAATTTCCTAAAGAGAAAATAAATGCGTGCATTTCATCTAATGCGCAAAACATTCAAAACGCAAAAGTTTGTCTTTTTCATTTGTGGCAGAAGAATGTCCAATATGTTCCCACGTATTCAATAAATTCACATCACAGACATCCTGCTTCTTACATCTAACTGAAGCTATAGACACACGTATTAATTTGGCACGGCAATATACGCCAAATGTTCAATAAGCAGAATGTTAGATAGATGGATAAATTCTTTGCTACGCGCATTTTAACAAAAATCGTTTACAGTCAAATTTAAAACTAATGTGTGCAAGGCGGTCTTATCGCTCAAAGCGATCTTTTCCAGACAATCTTTGTGGAAGACACTTTATATGAAACTGCAGTGTAGAAGAATATATATATAAATACTCATAAAATAATAAAAATAGATGTAAAGATGAATAATGGAATAAGAAGTGTATCATGTTTATTTGCAACACCTTAGGAATTTTGCCAGATGTTTGAGCAGGTTTTTCCTGAAGATGGCCAGTGACTTGGAATGACGGACATGAGAAGAAAGCTCATTCCACAAGTTGAATGTTGCTTGCATATGAGAAAATATACGAACGATCGACATTTGCATTCAATATCGAGTGTATGCACCGTTGTTATCAATAACGGCTTGGAGTCGCGTACGCATAGACTCACCTAAGCGAATGCAAATGTTGATCCCTCGCAAATATTTCCATATGTCTCTACAATGTTGCACGAGATCCTCCGTTCTCCTTTCATTACGGTGATGCCATCTCTGCACCATTAAACTGCATAAATTATCTATGGGGATAAGATCAGGCGATTTAGCTGGCCATAGAATCACCGTAATGTCTGGGTGTTGGAGAATCAAGGCATTGGTTATCCTTGCAGTGTGTATTCTGCTGTTATCGTGCACGTAGAACACCCTGGACGTTTATTGATGTGGATATACAACTCGCGAAGTAGGCAACATGCTCTCCTCCAACATGTTGACATAATTCATAGCATTTGCTCAAGAAGGTAGCACATCGAGTTTTCCCACTCTATCAAAAGTCATCCAGCCCCATACACGAGATGCGACCCGACTCTCTATTACGTATAATGTTTTTTTCTTGGCAGTGTGTATAGTTATACCGCTATAGTTTCAGTAGACCGTGATCACATGATTTAAACGTTTTTTCATCCGAAGAAATTGTAGAAGACTAATCAAAATTCAAATTTTGCCGTGCAAAATTAACACGCGTAGTTTTATGAGCTTCGGTTAGATCTATTTTTAAGCAAGATGTCTGTGGTGTAAATTTATTGAATGTGAATGATTTCTTATAGTCTTAGTATGCACATCGAAACGCTTCGCAAAATGTCTAGTTAGTATAAACCCATCTATTTTGTAAACTCGTAGCATTTCCAAGCATTGTTCATTTGATAACGCCGCAATGCCACGATTTCCTTGACGATAGTCTAGCACGGTGATTCCCAAAGTGGTCCAGGTAGACCCCAGGGGTCCACGGGAGACTCGACGGGAATCTACGTTGGCGTGAAAAAAAAACGGGAGTTTACAAGTTGTAAGTGGGGGTCCACGAAAATTTATCTGGTTTCGATAGTAAAGAATAAAAATGTTGACTTGCTTTTGCCTATCAATGTCAGGTCAGTGACTGTTACTTGAAAAAACTTGCAAATTTTTTAACGAGTTTTAGGAATATGGTAGAAATGCAGCAGCAAAGTGGTCTACGAGAAAAAAGTTTGGGAACCTCTTGTCTAACCTTCTGACCCATAAGCTTACAGTATTTCGCTAAGAAAATAAACTAAATAATTTTGAAAAAAATATAAAGCTGAACAATGCGTTGATAGATTAATGACATTAATATGAGAGCCTACCGATATGAATAATTCTCTCGATATGGCACTAATACTTCGCTCTTGTTGGTGCAGAGTAATAATTCTGTAACGCAGTAGAAATTGCAGGGGGCATTATCCAAATGAAATAAATAAATAAAATAATTTATCCTTAAATTATTACAGACATGCGATTGACATGTCGTACTTTTTTGTGTCGCGGTTTCCTTTAAAGAGAATATAATACGCTAAGGCGGTTTCCTTGGTTCCTCTACCTCTACCTATTTAATTTTAGATGTTGCGGTAAAAACTCTTTCCAATTTTAGTATTGAATTTTAATTCCTTGGTGAAAAAGTCGAATGTGTGTCGGTAGGTCGGCGCGAACAATTTATAAGTGTATGGGTCCCGTGTATTGGGATTTTGAGTATTTTTGAGCGAAAAACTTTGAGCAACTTATTTTTAACTTCAGTTTATTATTAAGTTACGACGCCCGCGACTTCGTCCGCATGAACTCGAATTTCCCGTGGAAATCATAGTTTTGATCTAGTTCGTGAAAAATAATAATTTGAATTGCCTATGTAAAAATATTCTCTGATTTTTTGGAGTAGTTGAACAATGATTCCTTTTTGCTTATGTGAGTCATTGCAACTACAAATCCCAACGGATTGGACTTCTTTCTTCCCATTGCAAGAATAGTAGGATACACTCAGTTTAACAATGCTACCATCAGTTTATTGTGACACTGTATTAGTTTTATTTATTATCGAATCATAAATCGATACTAAATGACATAATTCATATAAAATAATCGCACTCGCTAACAACTCAATTTGTCGTCATTTGTGTTTGTTTGGAATATCTTAGTTGGCTATCAGTATCCCGACCATTTAGTAAATTTTTCTTAGTATTTATCTATTCTATCCGATTAACTTAAAACAATTAACACCGATTATGAAGAGTGACTTAAAAAAATTTATTCGTCACCTATGACCGAATGATAAGCGTTCGAAGGTTGACTACGCATCCATAAATTGCAGTTAATTTTTGTTTACTGTTCTTTGGCACATGTCGCTCTTCGATTCTCGTTATTCTTGTTAGTTCGGATTATGAAGATTACCAATTGGTATCTCGTACTTTTATCTTTCAATTTTGAATTTAGAAATGACAAAGACGCCAATAGAAACTTCAATTTGCTGACTTTGTTGAGTCGATAAAACAGTCTATTACACGGCAAATTCAAAGGTTTTTTGAATTGCTAAACATTCACTTTCTGCGATAGTACATATTATGTATTTGTATATATAAATACGTATTTTATATTAATATCCTAGAATTTTCGTAATTGTAGATATGATAATTACTATGTTTGTAAATCTGCGAACATTATGTGTCGACATATTTCGACGTAATAAGCGATAAAAATGGATCTTAATAGCGTTACACGAGTTTAAAAGGCTATAAAAAAATCTCGTCAAGTGCACATCCGGCACACATTTATTAGGGTTCTAAAGCTTGATTTTTTACGATTTTTTCACAAATGTAAAAATCTATGTATAAATAGGTTAGACAAAATAGTTCCAGTACCTTTTTTTTTGTTTGTTAACCGATATTCTTTTATTTTTGTTTAGTAGCTATTAACGTTATCAATTTCTTTAGTGTTATCGATAAAAAAATTTTGGAAATAGTTATATTAATGCGTGAGGTGTAAACTTCGGATCACTTATTAAAAATATTGCGTGCACGGAGTGTGAAATGTGGCATAATTTTACGTTCATACTGCCAATATCAAAAAGATTGTCAACGTCAAATTCTTAACAGTTTACCATCATGTATATGTAACCTCCATAGACAAACAGTCGCACAGAGTAGAGATTGTCGCTAAAAAGTAATAAGTTTATATTTAACTACAACACCTATTTGACTTACCTAGTAACTCAAAAACTTAATAATTCATTGGTCTTAATAAAATAATACGCAGTGATGTTAACAAAATTTAAAACAGATCAATGTGATGTTTTGCGGTAATGTACTTGTATGATCATGGTAATAATAAGATAGTTGACAACTAGTCAAGTCAGTTACTTCTTATCATCTGTCAAAAACGTAACGAGTGTTTGAGATTATGAACATCAGTTTTTCTTTGTCGATGACGTTTTTTTTTAAATTAATTACATGTTATAAAAAAAGACTAATTAATTGATTTTACAAGTTTTTAGTACATGCTAAGCAATCTATAATTTATTTTTGACACTATCAGGTACCTGATTGTTCCGCTATTTGCATACATGCATATGTATACATAACATGACGCCATTTTGCTTTGAAAGTGGACAGAGCATTAATGCCCTACGTAGGCACGCCTTATCGCCACGTTTAGCAAGGCTTACAGATGACAAAGCGGCACCACATAACAACAGATTGTTAGCCCCTCACTTTTACAACTTGCTTATAATAAACCGTATCCCTTGACCGAATTTTACTATGCGCCAAGATAAACAGCCACATTCTGTATTTTTCTTTTTGTCCAGACCAATGCGGAACCAACGTTAGTTATTTCCTTTTCTCATCCAGTAATAGGTAGTAATTTACCGTCATGCGTAGTTTGTTTGATATCAAGATATGACGTAGTAACGCGTGCCGTAGGTTATCTAAAGTGACCCCATGGCCAGACTTGACCCACGTCTGTTCTAATTAGTTATCTTCTACATTATAACCATTTGCTTCCCTAACCTTATTAGTTCTAATAATAATTTTACAAAGACCATATGACCTTGACAACTATGTTTATAAAATATCTAAAAACTATGTTTATATCTAATGTATATGAATGCTAAAAAGCTATTACATAAACAAACGCACTAAATGTCGTAACTTTCTACGACTGATTTATGAATAACCGAAACGTAATCGATGTGTTTCCGGCCATAAGCTTCGAGAACCTTTCCCGATACTCATTGTTACTATTTAGTATTTACACAGTAATAATATTATTCTTTCTCGACGCCAGCTTGTTTAATACAAAATTTCCCGCTATTTTGTAGGAATTCATTAGACTCTCATTAACTCGTTCACTAATTTAAGCACATCGTTATAATAAACAAACGTACCGAACGCGATGATAATAATATTGTCACCAACGTTTACCTGCAACAGAATGAAAACGAAACTGTAGTTGTTAATATCACTACTATGTTTGAGTGAGTTTGTGTGCATTCAATGGAAATGATTTTGAGTTACATCCGACCATGACTTCAATTACGCACCATTTATTTATGGACATTTCGTATATATGGCGAATTTTTAACATTTCGGGTTTTATTGGGTCTCCCGAAGGCCATTATTCACGTGCCAAACCACCCACCTCGCCGTTTGTGGGCAGCTACCACTAATTTATGGCCCTTTAAGTGCCTCCAACGTAGAATGCGGCGGCAATTTGGTCAAAAGCTAGAAACAACCCGGTCTTTCATCAAAACGGACTTATATAACAGTACACTAGCATAGAATAAGGCTTTAGCTACGCTATATCGCTGCGTAGTTCATATGTAACCCAAACCAGTGGTAAACGCAGATTGAGTAAAAAATCTGGAAATAACTAATAAAAAACCATCCAACAGCAATGGCGAATCTTACTTGCGTAATTAGTACAATATTACGTATTGGAAACCGCCAACTGCAAAACAGCGTTTGTCTAGAGATTTCTTTAATATCAAAGTTAAAAGAAATATCTGCCAAAAAGAAATATCTCACATGATGTAATCCTGATAATTTTCTCTCCTTACACATTATTATCAAATGTTCTTCTTTTTTAGGTTTTTCAGATATTTTTCTGATACTTTTCTGTAGGTCAGGGGACAGCGATATTGTTCGAAAAAATATTAAGAAGTAACACACAGTACTGTAACGTATTACTTTTATATTGTTGAATTCATGCTTTAAAGAAATTTAATTGGATACCTCACACTCAAGACGATCTCATAATTTTTTTTATATTTTTTACTTCAGCCTCAAAATTAAATCCTAAATCTTGAAACTCATTTTTCATGTTCAAATTCTGTATTTGCTATCTGTTTATGTCAAATAGTTTCTGAAAAAAACTACTGAGACAGAGGGAGACACACAAACACTAGATCATCTAAAATATTCCGTTTTTCCACTTTTAAACGTAACACTAATTAAGTAGTTAACCGGCATCATATTATGCCTCCATTGAAATACAAAAAATGGAATAATTAATTTTCTTTCGCCACAATTGATTACAGCTTAAGAAATCACGAATGGGTTGAAAATGTTTAAGAAGCATTTTAATACCGACGTTCAGTACCTTTAAAGCTATTATTCACACAAAAGCTGCCCACCTCGGCCGTCTGCGGCGGACCACCGTTAATTTATGAGTTTTTAAGTGCCACGAACACGATATTCCGATCCTTCTGTATCATGGCCAGCATTCGGGACCTGAATGAACGCTAAACCCCTTTCATTCATTAGTTACGTTCAGAGTCAGTACTTATAGGTTACAAGGTGATGTTTAACGTTTATTATATTTTTATTGAATAATATGAAAGTGATGATATTCTCTTACAAATCTAATTTTGGTTTAAACACTTTTTGCAGTTTACTAATTAACAACAAGGTTAAATGTCAAGGCTGGTAAAAAAGAAAAACACTCAGTAAAAAGAAACGGCTTTCTTTTTAAGTGATAAACTCGATTTTTTTTTTGTTAATGTTGAACCTGACATAAAAGAAATTCTTGTTTCAACAAATGCCTTGAAATATCTTAAGTTGAAATAAGCCTACGAAGATGTTATATTTATTTTTTATTTACTAACATGATTTTTATAATTTTCGTCTCTGAGTATCTATGTTTGCACAAGCATCTCGAAAGAATGGTACTTAGTTGACAACAATTCAAATCAGTTACTTTTTATCATCTTTCAGGAACGTAATTTTATATTAGTAATTTTCGAGACTATCATAGTTTTTCTCTGTCGTTGACGAATTTTTTCACGTAAATAATGATTTTAAAAGAAGACAATTTCTTTTTTATTCCTTTTCATTCAGTCTTTAACACTGTGTTCTTTATATTTACTTTAAACCCTACTTTGCCTCTTTTATCCTGACATTTCGAATGGTTTTCGTTGATTGTGGTCATGAGCACATTGATGACACACAGACACACTAGCGATTTGTGAAGGTATTTCCAGCGATGTAACTCGTGAACGTGCACGTAGCGTACTTGCTATGAGCACTGAGCACGTTTACGAATCGCCTCTCTAGAAACACGCTCGCAAATCGTGAGTGTGATAAAGCCCTTGGCGTTCCTTGATAGCTGTTTTACACATCTGTCTATTTCGTGCAAAGCGTGATAATTTACTTTTTGATATTGTCAAATAACCAATCGCAATGCTGTGTTTAATCACTGACATAAAAATGGAATAATATATTTTATCCCGACTCACCGCGTCCGCCACGTCCAGAAGCTGAGATCCGTGGAAGACAAAGTGGTTCAACTGTAGTGTTTTTATCGTAGGTAATTTTTTTTACGTATGATCACGCGTTACTTTTTCTGGATGAACCAACATCGATGATTTTTTTCTATTGGTTAGGGTATTAGAAGTGGCTCCATTCCATTAAGCGACAAACAAAATATTCGCATTCAACGCATATATTTTTATTCAATGTATACATTTCGCCTTGTAATCCGAATTTGATTTTTTTTTTTGATCAACAATGCCATAGGAGTAAAAATGCGACAATTGCATCTGCCGACTGTCCACTTCCAATAGAAAGGCATGCGGATGCGTACAGTAAGAACAAAACAGTCTGCGGGCAGCTTCAGTTGTGAGTAGAGCCAAGTAGAGCTTCAAACGGGTAGCACGTACTTACATGGACATTGTATGTACTTCAGTTTTGAAATAGTAACAAGCGCACCCGTTCTAATCCGAGTACACATGTACGTGACTGCGAGTGATCGCGTGTAACCCCAGATGTAGGAACTACACTAAGACATTGTACTATAATATATAATTCCTACTTCTATGTGCGTGGCGCATTATTTTGGAATCATTAATACTTTAGTTATCATCATTGATTATTATCATGTTATATAAAAACACGTTGAAGAGAAAAAAGGATTCACGTTGCATATTTTTATGTCGATTGTTAGTATTTTCATTACCTTTGTTGCTTGTTTGTTTGACTCAAAACTGGTTATATCAATTAAATAAGTAACGTAGTTAAACTCGTAAAGATTGTTTTTTGCTCTTTTTTATTAATCAGTGTAATTTACTAAGTTATTTTTGACCGCATAGGCTTTTCTTCAATGTTTAGATAGAGCTAGAAACAATTCAATGTACTTGTTCTATTAAAAACGCCCTGGATGGTTGATTTCTTTATTTTAAAATGATAATAATTAAAAGTTTTAAAATGATAAATTGGGAGAATTCTCAATTCCAAAATAAAATCAATTAATTTAAATATAACTTTGTGGAATTATCTACGTAGTTCCGTCGGATAGCGCCAAATCCGTGTGGTTTTAACGTAGAGAGGTTTAGGTAAAACTGTTATCGGTTTAACGTTGCGTGAGCTCTGTGAAGTTTAAAATAGAAAGCGTTTAGAAGTCACATTCGAAACTCTCTAAACTGAATGTTTTTTTTATTGTAGCATAGTTATAATTTTTAATCATTGCATTTGAAAAAAAACGAGCAACACAGAAAAGCGATCTTACCCGCGAGTATTTTTTTATAACCAAATAAAATTATTTATTTAAAATATGTTCGAAGTGCAATTGAAATTGTCAGTGATTAATTTTGTTAAAAACTTGCTTATTAAAAACTGATTAAGTTCAAAATCGACTCATGTACAGACTGTTCCGCGCGATATTTATAAAATAAAATGGTAACTATCTAAACCTATCTATTTACTGAAGATCTGTAAGACCTAACATTCGTTACATTCTTTCTGTATACCTTAGGTAAGTTTTCATACTTCTAGAAATTTTCAAAATTTGAGATCTAAATTTATAGATTTAGAGAAATGGCCAAATCAAGTTGAGTATCCAATTTTCCTATGAATATTTTAAAATAAATAAATAAATGGGTTATTGCCGCCATAATAATTTTAATGAGTTTCACGATATTTAGATGTTGTCGCGAGCACTATGGTCACGAGTTAACTTGTTTTATTTTTACTTTATAATGTACACAAAGCGTGACACTCTAAGAAACTATATTTTAAACTATTAAATAGTGCAACCCATCGGTTAAGGCCCTGTATCAACCACAACTGACAAGAAATTGCGCAAGTGGGAGCACTATTTACACTCGTACATAAAAAAAGCCAAAGCATTATAAAGTGCGCATTATGCAACGTAAGCACTAAACAATAATACAGCTAGAAAATAAAAGCAAATAAACAAAATAATATTGTGTTTTGCCAGATTTTTTTAATTTTCGTTATGTTTTAATAAGCAAAACAATTTTACATAAAGCCATTCCCATTTTGAAATACTGAATGAAAGTTTGTATAAATAATCTGCTTTAGATAAAATTCTATTGAAAGAATTAAATCTAATTGTGTACTCGTTTTACCAGAATATAAACTATGTTATGATCGAAATTTATAATTTTAAAAAATTAAATTTTTAGCCTATCTACAATTATTGTCATACGACGAATGAATAAATCTCACTGTTTTGTTCTTGTAGCCCCATAACAAGATGTATCACTATATGCAAGTTTATACGTCACGGGTGAAGTGAGAGTAAATGAAACGTGAGAGACGGACGGACTAACGGATTCCATTCTTCCTTTAAAGTGTGGAACCCTAAAATGACCTAAAATTTAATTATTTGCTATTTCAGACGTCATACATAATATGATTATAATAGTCTGAAACTTAATTAGTCTGAAACTTCAAAAAATAGTGGATTTACCGTCGCCATTAGTGTAAAAGCCGCACTAAAAGTAAAGAAATCAACACACCATCAAGTTATTGAATGAACTCCCTGTAGAGGTTTTCCCAAATGGTTACAGCACGAAGTTCTTCAAATTGGACGCGAAGAGGTTCTTACGGGGTCGTCGAAGCATAAGTTGGTTATTGTTTGCGTCCTTAGGCTACGCTAATTGCTCACCATCAGGCGAGGCGTATGCTTGAGTGCCAACTTTGTAGTATATAAAAAATTAAATTGATAACCATCGTTACGTAGTGAATGCCAAAATAAACATCTTTATAGGATTTTTTCAAATTAAATACAAATATACAATTGATACAATACCACTAGGCAATTCACTCCCACGTAATTACATCCTTGATACACTATTCATGAAAGCTATTTACACAATACGCCTAAAGTATTTCTATATTTTTGACACAATTCGCTTCACATATAAATATCGTTCAAAAACTATAATTGTAACACGCGAACACTAATTTAATACTGAAAGCTTGCAAAATACACTACTATGTCAAATTCGTGAAAATATTACATAAAATTGTTATTGAAATTGTAACAATCTGGAGTATCATCAGTGTCAATGAAAAAAGAGATTATTCATTTAAAAGGCAGAGTTTTCAGCTTACTGAAATGATTCGTAGGAATAATGCAGTAAGTAATTTATATTTAAACTTGACAAACAATATCAATTTATCTTTCGTCAGTCATAATTAAGAACACAAACTGTTTAAACTTAGTTAATAAAATATTGATCATACTTATTAGAACGTCATTCATTGTGTCGGCAACCTTTCAGTTAATATTTCATTTTCCAAATCGTATTATATATAGATCAGAATTCACACTTCACATTTAAACCAATCAACACAAAACTAACACCAATTAAAAATCAGAGAAATAAATTATTTGGGCTTTAGTAAGTAAATACAACACAATTATGGAATGATTAATGAATTACTGACCCCGCTCCTACAAACCACAACCATTTATAAGTCGCAGCCATGTAAAACAATGAAGAGATATTATTCATAATATTATCTAATTTGATTAGTTTGTAAAACGACCACACAACACTGCGAAAACTTTCTTAATTTTATTTCGTTCAACTACATAATTTATATGAACCTATTGTAAAGACGGTCTCTATATATTCATTTGTTAATTAAGTTATATTAAGTAAATATGACTATTATAATATGATATATTATTGTTTAAAGTAGACCAGGTACATTGCGGCTTATATACACACTTGTATTTCGTAGAAAACCAATGAAATAAATTACTTCAGAATAGCTAATGATTTTACAATTTTGATGATTTAAAATAATGAGAACAAAAAATATTTCGTTAATTACAATTTCTTGGTAATGTTTAGAAATTGGCATATTTTATATTCTTTTATAGATAAGGTCGGTCAGTATAATTTATATCTGTACATTTACGATAGTAGTTTTAGTAGTCAATATCGCCTTGAGAACTGGGGGCGACAAAGCTATTCCTATTTTTATAATCTAGACATCTACTAAAAAATAATTTACAAAATTACAACTAAAAAAGTTGCCAAGTGTGTGTCAGCTACATACAATGAACGGTTCCATAGTCGGGATGTATAATATTCGTTTAACCGGCAGCACATGTTAGTTTGTATTTCAAACCGTTTCTCGAGGGCACTGTAAAAAACAAAATTATTTCTGCGATCGCTTAGCGTGTATATACCACAAGATTACAATTTTAATAAGATCCTTAGTCAGTTTAATTGTGGTTCATAAATAATATTGATATGATTGAACTAGTGAACGGACCTAGTTCATTACATTAACTTACAGAGAACGACCTGTTCCTGTACCTGATTAAAGAACAAGCAAGCTCAAGTCTAATCGACAATCAGCTACAACCCCAAACAATACGCAAAAGAAACTAGCATGGACTACGGTATAAATACAAAAAACGTTACCCTCTATAAGCCTATCATGTCCTAATATTGGCAAATTCATAGAGGTAGAAACTCAATGCTCATATCCAAAACCCTCCGTAACAATATTAATAGAAACTCGGAATATATTTCCTTAACCAAAAATTCTATTCATTCGAAATGATACATAATTCTATTTGGATTATGAATTCTTGCGTCATGATTATTACTGATATTAATTCCATATAATTTAGCTGTTTTTAATTGTCTAATAAATCTAAATGTTGATCGTCTAATTAATTCGATAGTGGATACGTACTCGCTACGGTAAAGTAGACTCTATGGGAACACATTACATTATAGTATCAGAGAAAATAGACAATGAGCATGTACATAAAATATATTAATTTACTAATTGCTATAATATTAAAGTCCGTTTCAATACAACTTACCAAAAAAGTAAATAAAATTTGTTTCATTTTTTTTTAAAAAAGACGTTGAAATATTTAAAAAAAAACAAATTTCGTAATACACATTTATTTCTTTTACCCATTTTACATTAAAACTCAAAAAGATTATTTACCACACTTGTATTATGGATATATATTTACTTCAATTGTATTTAATATGACATGTAATATTTTTATATTAAATAGAGTATTAGCTGACGGAAATGTCAAAAGCACTCGCATACCTAGGCGACAGTGTGAGGAGAATGATGAGATGTACGCAAGGACTGCGATACTTGGCACTCCATCCTCACTACCCAGTTCGGAATATAACATGAGGATATGCACCTATGTATGCACATATAATATCTGACGCATCCATACAGTACAAACTGCTCTTATTCGTTAATATATGTTAATATATAGCTGTATGTACATCTTCTCCGTGTTTAGTTCAAATTAAAACAATTCCAAAGTCAAAGTCAAATCAATTTATTCAACTAATCTTAATTACAAAGTGTTTTTCAACGCCAAATCTACTTTAGTTCGGTTCGAAAAGAAAACCTAGACAGAAGAATCGATGAGAAATTCAGTCAGGTATCATTTTTTCGACATCGCCACTCAGAGAGTGTATAATAATATATCTATCGTAGTCCAGTAACTTGTGCGCAGTATGTCTCATTTCCCTCGCACTCATTCGTGATATCTGCGCCCATCACTAGGATGTGTGCAAGTTGTAAGTCTTTGTGACATAAACTAGGCTTGTAGCCTATAAGGCAGCGAAGAGTGCCAAGCCTCGTAGACGCGAATATTGTACTACAAGAACGCCAACATAAGCTAATCAACAAAAAATGTAGAACACTTGAGAAAGACGCTATTCCGTTTTCACACTTTCTTTACTCAAAAGTATCTACATACATAGATCTACAGTTATCAACATATTGCCACTTTATCTCACTAAAGATAAAATGATTGCAATCCTACGGTTTCACTTAATTAAGGACCCAACTGTGGTTTATTCCTTTACAATTCTGTTAATAGTTTTTATTATTATAGTTACATTATAATTAATATTATTATTTATAGTATTTTTGTTTAACTTTAAGAAAAGAGACAGATTTTTTGTTCCAGAAACTCAAACGAACGGATTCTTGTCTTAAAAATTACCAAATTTCAAGTTAAGAATAAGAATAATAAGAATGCTACACGTTATAACTCAGTAAATGTTATCGCCAAGAATTTTCGCAAAGTGAATTCATCAATTCAATCAATTATATTATCGATATTCATTCCAGCAATTAGGATGAACGTTGAACTAAATGCCATCGGTAGAATAGTCGAAACATACTAAAAGCGTTTGATGTGATTTGAACGGCGTCAATGCTCACCAGATTAGCCCAACCGTAGTCGGAATACGAGTCAGTCTCCGCGATATTTCTGTTGGTGTGTGAGAAGATCGAACACGATTACTGAGCGTAGGAAACGGAGTCCTCATTGGATTGTTTACAATGAGGAAATAAAGAAAAAACTATCTATACCCCTACGTACACGTTAATAGAAATACTTTTAGATAGATTAACTTAGTAGTTTAATTATTTGTAAAGTTTTTCAAGTTTTATACAGGAAGCTCAGATTATTATTGAAAAATTTTCTATCTTCCTATGAATTTCACGTTGAAATCGGTTCAGCAGTTTTGAAGATTAGGTCGAATAACAGACCGTCAATAATTAAAAAAAACGTGTTTTCGAGTTTGGTAAACGCGCGAATAACCATATAAGCTTAAGAAAAAGCCTTTAACTCAAAATTACAGATAAACAATTCAATTTTATTTATGTTATAAACTGTTATAAATGTAATAGATATCATCTTGAATCCCGGCTCGCAATACTTCTTGTAAGCTAGCACTTGTACTTTAGAACTTTTATTAAACTTTACTACTAGTAATTATATTTAAAATACAATATTTACATGGCTAAGAAAACATGCAGGAAATCAGAAAGTCATAATAGACTCATGGATAAGAGAAGTTAACACTGGATCAAAACAAGGCAGTCGGCATATACGGCTCGCTATTTAATGTTCTCGCGTACAATCGCTCGTTATGATCGCTTGTCAAGCGCTCACGCTGGTCTAAGAAAAATTCTTTTTTTTTTGTTTCTGAAAGGCGGAAAAATCCCCATGGACACTCATCCGGACTCTATGCCGACTGAGTAGTGTCGGACTCGAACCGACTAAAAAAACCCCTCTTTACTGTTACCCCAACTGGCTTTTACAGCGTCACCGGTCGCGTTGGGGCGAGCGTTAAACGTACCCTGCCAGATGGTCGACCGCCTGAGGGTTCCTCCAGCCGAGGGATGCCTCGTATGGAGGACGGCTCTCGGGCTCAAGGCGTCGCCAGGGGAGCTTTCCGCATTTTCGTGCATTTGAACGGGCTTCCTATTCGGGTGAGGGCCGGGCCTCTAGCGTACCCAGCCGGCGACACGGCTGAAGTCCGATTAGTGTGCCTAGTGTTCCGCGTGGCAGTTCACAATATGGCTTAAGGCCCGCGTGTGTGCGTGTAGTGCTACGTGAAACACGCGTCAACATTTATTATATTTTTACACTGATTAATTTATAAAAATAATTTCTGTCATATCGTTTTTTTTTTTGTTTTTTCTTTTTTTTTGGAACTAAATCGACATTTAATCACGAAACTTTATCCTCGAAATAAGCCTTTTTAAATTGTTCTTTTCTGTAAAAGGAAGAAATTTATGACATTTCCACAACACTAATATTCAATATGAATAGTACTTGATCTCAACATAATTTTAGAAATTGTTAGAACAATGTTAATTAGGACGTCAAAGTAGCGGGTCTAAAAATCTTCCTTGTAAACTGACTTCGTAGAATAGTTATTGTAAAATATTATAAAATAAATATGAAAATACGTAACATCGATATTCAAGGGAAATGGATCTATTATAAACTGCCAGCAAAATATTAAAAAAATTTAGTTTCTGAGAATTAGAGCGTCAAAATGTCACTATTTCGCACAAAAATGTCAAAGGGCTCTTGAGGAAGAGATAACTCACAGAGATTCTACTTAAACACATACACTTTTACGTGTCCAGTAAAAGTATTAAAACCTATAAAACAATTATTTTGTTCAAAGCCAAAGTAATATTTGCAATACCATATTAACACTGGAGCATGCAGACATAAGATATTGTTAACGGAACTCTACGTTTACAATTGCGTTAACGTTTCTTTGTGATGAAAAAGGTACTCATAATCATGAATATCGATTCTTCTCCCATCCGTGATCATGTGATGAGAATATCAAAATTGGTGCTCCAACGACGCATTAAGAAAGAAATCACTTATTATAATTGGAAAGCAGTCACGGTCATTTAACAGATCCGTCTTGTATACCAATCACATCAAAATGCAATTTAAAGGAGATGTTAGATTTTCGGCTCGCGCTTTGTACTCTATTTAGAAAATCGAGGAAAAATCTAAAGATTGTTATAAAAATAGTGAAATTGCAATTTTTATTATATATTTTTAGCACAAAAGCAATATTTTATTATTTAACAGGGCTATACGGACAAGTACGACATAAAGAGTTCGTTCCAAAACTCAATGCGAAGTATTCAATTTACCACAGACTTTTAACAATTTACTATCAAACTCATGTAATATTTAGATATATAATTAACAAAGTAATGATAAAAAAACTCATCCATTAATTTATTCTTTACTAAACAAAAATATCTACTCACAAAGAGCTTTCAGCGTAACTATTTTTATTTTGTTGAAAACATGTGTAGTTGAAAATGTCTTCGAGTTGTGATGTATGACATATGAATATACTTTAAACGTCGCGCACGTCAGGGGTCAAATCAGTCAAAAACTATGGAGCACAGATAAAGTATTTGTAGCAAACTACAGATGTGACAGTCGCTTTACCGTAATTATTATGTATTTCGTTTTGGCGCTACTATCGCCTACTTAAATGTTCAGGTAATTTTTATTATCACTTTATTTATATTAACCAAGCTTGATAAAATACAACACCATCTCTGATGTGCTGACTAAAAATCTCTACTATTAACACTAGAACTGCATATATCAAAAAAGGCGTGTTTATTTCTAATTTCGCTTAATTTTGACATGTTCCTCAAACGGGGTTCTTTTTTTATTAAATACTTATACTTTACCCATATTATTTACCAAGATTAATAAAATAGAACTTATTTAATGTGTTGCTTAACATTTGTTATCGCTATATTGCACTTCTCAGAAGAAAAGTTGGTTTGGTTGATCTGTTTCCCGAGGCGTCAAAGATTTCATTTCCTGTTAATTTTTTATACCCTAAACTGCAGTGTAGATATGTTCAAACTGTGAACATTTCACTTTTTGAGATTTTAAATAGGCTTCAACAGTCAAGACCTGCAATATTAATTGTAACAAAGAGTATTATTAATTAACTATTAAAAGTGGAATACGTCAAATATGTCATTGACGCCATCTTGTTTAAGTAAGGTGTTGCCTATGATATGTGCATATAGTACTTTTGTACGAAAAAACTAGGCTAATATATACCGAAACCATAATTAAAACACTTTTATTTAATATTAAAGTTTCTAAATTATAAGTGTACAAAGTGCAGGCCCGAGCTCCATACATTCGTGGAACGTCTCCTTTAAATTTTTACGCACAATGAAATAATTCTTAAAATAAGATCTCGTAAGTCATTTAGAAGTTATGTTCACAACATTATTTTCAAAAAAAAATGAAAATGAGCACTAGGATCTTTCTTTCATCCAAAAGATTAAGCCCAGATCTCTTTTTAAACTAAATAAATGGAAAAAAAAAAGATTTAAAAAGAGCATCAGTCATGGAATCTTACCACAATTTAACATCGTTCATCTCAGTTATAATGCTTTGCTTTTTTCGCTAAGACGATTTTCAGGCAAACAATAAATAATTCCTGGCATCATCTGGCATTAACTTAAAAACACAAATTATCAGATAAATCTTTATGAAATATTATTAATCAAAGTGCATGAACTAAAAACAAGGAACTCCAGTAAAATAAATATATGAGTTAGATAATATGTAAGTAGACTTCGATATTGCGTGATATTTCGAATTTGCGCATTTAAATTTAGTTGACTTATAACATGCGTACTATGTTTTATGTTTACATCTAACTTTAGATTAGTTCAGTACTGTCTGACCTTTGATTATAAGACTCGATTATTGCTCCAAGTATTTGATGTCTTGTCTTTATGCCGTCTATTATTAAGTTAATTATGACGGCCTTTTCATTAACTAATGATAAAACTTCGATATGATATTGCATAAACTAAGTTTCATCTTTTAATGAATCTTTTATAAGATCATTTTAAGTAATTAATTAAAATTTTAAAAGTTCTGCAGAATTCTTTAAAGGCAAAAAAAAACGAATAGAATTTTTTCTCAGTTCCACTTGAATTTTTATAAGCTCTCTCCTTCAGGATCGAGTTTATAACTAAAAACAACTTTTTAGAGTACACTTTGACATGCTGTTATTAATTTTTTTAAAGATGTAAGCATTTTCAACCGGTTTGAAATAATATACACAGGTATACATTGGGTACTGTTGAATAAAGTTTGAATAAAACGAATCTAACCAAAACATTATCATTTCTTTAAGATCCGCTAAGCAAATAAATTCAGTTCATTGTTCTCTAACTATTGGTGTTATTCATTCTTACATTTAAAAATATGAGTATTTCATAGTTATTATAATTTATTATGTAATAATTTCTAATCTAAAAAATCTAATCCGAATCCTACTAATGGCAAATCAAAAACAGACTTAGTTAAGAACATTCAAATCTGAGCAGTTTATATTCCGTGTCCTACAACGTGGTCGATTTTTCGCCCATTTAAGACACACTACAAAAAACTTATATATCTACTTTTCTAAATTAGGAAGAATCGAACCAGACACATTTTTATAACTGCCACTTTTTTCATAGTGTAAGTATATGTACATGTCGCGAATTCTGAAATCAGTTTTCTCCACAAGAATTGTTATAGATATTACCAAATTTATTTCTGAATTTTGTTATTTACCCAATAGCATTGTATTTATTCACTAAATCTAACTTATTAAACATTTACCGATTTAGAAAACAATAACACACAAATTCACTTTAGTCTGTCCCCGCCTGTCACAATACGGTCTCGCAAATATGATAGTAATAATTTGCAAAAGGTATTAAAGATGACCCATAATTAATTAGTGAACGTTGAGCTTTAACGACCAAAATAGATATTTGAAATAGGTAGGTACTATTGCGTGAGTCGGAGTAGACCTTCCCAGCATCATTTTTTACATAATATAAAATATGTTATAATACGCTTTATTTTTGTGAAATCCACAAGCTAGTAGTCTATTCCTAATTATTAGAAATACCTCAGTTACTAGGAATTCTCAACCATTTAATTATAATTAACTAAAATAGGAACGTCCTAATAATGAAGAACAATATTCTAAATCATTTATTCACCACCAGTTGTTGTCCATGACTTCGTCCGCACAGAAAATGGAATAATATACAGCTTATGTTCACCCTGTAGGTTCATTTTAAATATTGGTGAAAGAATGTTTGAAATCGTATCAGTAGTTTCGGAGATCACCTCCAACATCCTTTACACTTCCTATCCTACTACCTCTTTATAATATTAGTTTAGATATCTGGTAATCAGCTTTACGTCTGAATTAGGAAACATCCATGCACGAAATATTGTAAAAAGGTTCGTTTTCAAAATTGACCCGATTGAATTCGGGACCTTTTTAACCGATTTCAATAAAAGAAGGAAGTTCTCAATTCGGTTCTATTCTTTTGTTATTTTTTTTATTTTTGTGTTTGTTACCTTAGAACTTTGTCATTTATAAACTGATTTAAAAAATTATTTATTTATTTGAAAAGATATACTTCCGAATTGGTCCCAATTAAATTTTACTGGTATTGAAGGTTGGACTCAAAAGATACTCCAAATAATGCGAACTGCTTATAACCTTCATTTATTAATATTGATGATTCTCTTGAATGTAATTGCGCTCCAGATTTAGAAAAGAAGTTAATTATAGACCTCCCTAGATAGGTGTTTATTTAGCCCAACGTGAGTGACCTAGATACCCTAGCCATTCCGGATGAGAACTAAGTTATATGGAACTTTTATTGCAAGTGTGAATAAGATTTTATTTTATTATAGATTAGAAGACATGGTAAAATCGGGGTAGGTTTGCCTTAGCGAGCATTATAGGGTCCGCATCTAAAATGCATTGTCAGAGCTCCCGCTTCGTTTCGACCGTGTTTTCTTTTTACTACAGAAACATAGACAATATCCGACTCTTCGCAACAGGGAGAAGAGAATACCTGCATAAAATAAAAAAGAGAAATTTAGTACAGGCCTAAGTTCAGTTCGAGCAAGACTCACAGAAAACACTGATCTCCCTTTCACTGAATTATTTATAACGCATTTTCGCTGATGCGTTAGCCTATCGGAAACGCAAATGTTCAAAGAAAATGGTTGGTGAAACATAAAAAAGCACTTTAAGTGTGCCACAGCTTTGTATATTATGATCGTAAACGTTGGAAGTGAGAACGAGAGGGCAGATAAGATGTACGCAAATAACGATTGCCATTTGGCCTACTAATAGACTGATATCAACTTATATGTTACGCTTTGGTAATGATCTACGTATTAATTTAAAATAGTGCCAGTTAGGACTATGAACTTAATAGAAGTCAACTTCTATATTTAAGTTTTCACTTACACTGTACGCAAATACGAAGACAATTATAATATGTTCAAATATCGATTTCTCCACACATCACAAGAATGTACACAGATACATAGATATATGTACATACGTGTATAACTCAATAATAAATAATTATCTGGTGTGGTTATAATACACAATATATTGTATGTAGATATTAATTATAACTTTCACTCCCAAAGGAAACAAACTTAGTTAATTGAATTTTAAATGATATCCTAATTTCTTAAAATGTGTATATCACACATGATATAAAACAACAAAATGTACTAGACGTTGCTTTATCTAGTTATCATATAAAATAAAATCAGTAAAAATATGAACTTTTATTTAATTTAAAAACTTAATAAGTAAATAAGTAAGTGCTTAGAGCTTGGAGGTATAACAAGATAGTTTAAGCACATAAGTAAGTAAGTAAATAAGTAAATAATACAAATACTTAATTCGTGAATACTCCAAACTATCACACCGATAGTATGACCCTCAATTAAATTCAAATACACTATAGGTATGACCAAATGAACCGATAAGCACACTGACTCATAGACGATGTCATATTTAATTCTATACATTTCATTGTGGTAAATACGAAAAGTAGTTGAAATTCATTAGAACATTGCTAAAATTAATACACATTCCATATACATACTTCTTCTAATTTCTACATACATACTTCTAACGGAAGTAATTTTAGTAGCCCCGGAACAAAGGTTGACCGCCTCGACGTCTTATTTCCTGTGAACACTTACAGGTTGTCAGAGAGCGCTAAATCTCGCGGGAAAGAGCAGCGGTCGGGACGGACCATGGACAGGAAATTGTCTGTCGACCTACGTTGCGATTGCAAAGTTATATATTGTAGATTGGAGGTATAACAAGATAGTCTAAGCACATCTAATCAGAACACACACATATACACGTCTGTTTACTGAATAACCGACTCTTTACATCTTTGGCTTTATATAGGCACAGTTTCTTGGAAATATTGGCGAAAATGAAATTCAATTTCTTGTACAAATTGAATTTCTCTTAAAATTACATGAAAGCTAATGTATAACTCTTCAGTCGTAAGCTTTTTCGTTGTAATAATAATAATAAGTATTTTTAGGAATTATAAAATCTATGTTATTGTTTAAAAGACAACCGAGCTACTTGGAATACGAGAAGTTTAACAAAAACAATTATTGGAGTCTCATGAAATATCAGGTTATTAAAATTTTTTGAATCCCAATGTTTATGAAATAAGTCTTAAAAATTGTTAATATTTATGTAACAAAAGAATACTTTCTTAAAAAATTGTGTAATTTAAAAAAATAATGTAATGAAGGATGTTTACTTTTACATTCTAAAACTAAATGCTGTCAAATTTACATTCACCCGAATTGTTGTTGGGGATGGACCAGATTATATTCTTGAGTTAAAATAATAATGTACTTAATAATGTTCATCAGTGCATCAGTATCTACAAATACGAAATTTTTATACAGAACCGAGGCCTTAACAATTTCACTGGTTTCGCTTAATACTTTCTCAGGTGAAGCGATTTGGTGATCTTTACGAAAATTCTAAAATATGTAACATATTACTTTATGTTACCTTATCTTGTACCTTAGTCGTATCATAAAAAAATTTTATTAAAAAAATTAAAACGCCTTCAAAAAAAACATTGAAAAGTATGAAATAACTATCCTTTAGTAATCATAACTCAAGTACAATTAAAATAACTTTATAAATACGATACACATACCTATATAATTAAATTTGACAGTTACTGAAGTCGGTGCCAAGCCTACCAAACTAATAGACTTTCTGTTGTTGCACATTGATTTGATTTCTCCCTTTTGAGTGGTCTTGACCTAAATAAATATCTAGGGCAGGTCTGCAATTAACTTCATTCTAATTCCGGAGCGCAACGATATACAAGAAAATCGTCAATATAAATAAAGGTTATAACCAGGTCGCGTTATCTAGTGTATCTTCGAAGTCCAAGCTCCAATATCGGTGAACTTTAAATGGGACCACATCTGAAGTATTACCTACCAAACTAAAAAAGAATTTTCGAAATCGGTTCATAAATGACGGAGTTATGAGGTAACAAACATACAAAAAAAAAACAAAAAGAAAAAACAACACAGACGAATTGAGAACCTTCTTCTTTTTTTGAAGTCGGTTAAAAATTAAAAGAAGCTTAAACATAAAGAATAAGGTGTACACTGACTGAAAATACTACCAACTACAATGTAAATTATTAAAAAAAATTTCTTTACAATACAGACGTTTCATGACCTCGCGGTGTCTCGTTCAGCGCAGTGATAAGTAATCGTATTTAGCCAAACCATATTCATATTACCAGCCTCACTTTAAAGAGCCGAAAGTTATTATTAATTATTAGTAAGTAACCAAAGCATTTCTCGTAAACAAAGACTCCTAGACGCAATAAGTAGTGTTCGTCTATCTCTTTCAATCACTATACACGTGTTTAGGTTTCCACGTGTAAATCGAGCGAGTGCTTTGTCGCGGTGAGTTTTTTGTTTTGTTGCTGTCAGAAAACTTTTTCTGGTACGTAAAGATTAAATATTTTTTCTCTGGGCACATAATGATTGGGCTGGTGCAGATTTCGACACCTGGATTTATGATTATTGCAAATAATTAAAGTTTTTTATATTTGTCCAAAGTTCCTAAAGATTCTCATAGAAGTGAAGGTTAATTTATGGTTACTTTTATAGTAATCCATATTTGGGGTTACTATTCCGTTATTAGATATCTTTATGTTGATTTTGTTTTTGAGAAATTACAGCACTTTTAATTAATAAATATAATACAAGACTGTTACTATGTAAAACGCAAACATAATATGATTGTTTATAATCACGATTAAAAAGTTTTTGATTTTTAATATTTGCCTATTTATGCCTAAAAAAGAAAACGTATTTCATATTTGGTTACTTTCCTCTACCTTTTAATTGATGAGTGAGCACTACGCAAACTTAAAAAAGTAAAAAAAACATTAAAACTGTTGAACCGTCAAAGATGAAATCGACATTCTTAGAATCAAGTGTTTAAAAGTGACCGCTCTTCTGCCCTGTTAGATTTAATTGCAAAAACTATGTTTTGTAGTTGGTAATACGGTACCTTTCAGTAGGACTTAAGTAGGACGCGCACTTCACCGGTTCGTTCACGCTTTTTATTAGCTGTACTCTATGTAAATCCACATATGTACCTATGGATCGAAATCTTTCAAATTAATTTTCATTCATTTCCAGACGTTAGAATAATTTAAAATTTTGCACACGTCACTTCTGGGATAACGATTCAATAATTTCGTAACTTTTACCTTATATTCTGACCAGTATCATCAGTACAAACATGTTTGTTTTTTTTTTAAACTGTAACTTTATATCGCCGATGGTGTAGTTTACGCGTGTGGCCGTCGTATATCTGCATGTGTCCTGGCTATTGGAACAGCGCCAACTTTCTACCCTCGAACACTTCCTAAATAAAAATTACGGGTCTGTGTGAAGCCAACATTACTTTCAAGTTATTTATTTATTTTTATTTCAGTGGTTTAGTGAGTAGTAAACTTATTCATGACTCATTACATTTTGTTGTAAATATTGATAATGTTTATCAAACTGTTTTCCAACTGACGAAAAGTGTATTTTCTTAAATATTAGAGGCAGTAGTAACACTTCACGTATTGTAACATAGATAGCCAAGATTTACAAGCTCATAACGCTTTCGCTATTAAAAAGTTAATAAATCTCATGAAGAGCCAAGCCCCCATCACACCTACAAGCCCCACATCTTTGTCAAAAATTATGGCTTATTTATTACCATAAGTCAAAGCCACCATACTACATTATATATGTAGGCCAAGCCAACATTTTTGACCACGATGTTAAGGTTTGTAGAATTAGAACTCGTAGAATTAGGAGCTTGACTTTTTATGAGATCTTATAACTCTTTAACAGTGAAAACGTTAAGAGCTTATAGGTCTTGGTAACCCACCCGTTTTACATGAAACGTTTTTGGTAGAATTTCATTTCTCTTTATAAGAGGCGCTGGTTCTTTTCATTTTTTTGGAGCTGCATTTCTTGTGCGTCGACTATTTCTTTTTTCATAACCTATCTCTATCTCTCTCTATCTTTGCCTCTTTGCCTTGGCTTATTATTTGCAATTACCGATAAGTCAGGGCGTTATTTATATGAAGTAATCTAGCTATTATAACAATTGGAATATTAACAAATGGAAGTACCTATCCGTAAGACGATCGATATACAGACCCCTCTTTATGGGGGTTTGAGGGTGAAACTTACAAATTTCTTAATTTTTTTGTTGTTTGGTTACAAATCCTAGCTTGCATATCAAATTTTAGATTTCTAAGACTTCGAGAAGCAGCTTAATTTTGATAAGTGATTAAGTGAATCAGTGACGAACTCGACATATTTCAGGTATTAACAAAATCTAAGTATAAAAGCTGCACAACAAACCTTATGTGTTTTATAAATCTGCTAACTACATCTTATTTGGAGACTTTTGGCTATCTAGTATTGTACAGGCTGAAACTATGAGGATTCGCAAATACGTCGAAACGCTTCGAAAAAAGATAGGTAGCGCCTGGTTTGACTCGTCTTGTCGGTGGCACTACAGTGCCCCCAGATTCAATTAAACAACTTCTGATTAAATTCCTGCAACTATAATAATATAACTAAAAATAATTTATTTTATGGGCGGGTAATATGTAATAGAAAATAATTCAAAAGAGTTCAGAACGTCACGGTCCTCAAACAATTAAAAATAATTATGACTTCCGTAAAATATATTTTACAAGTACCTTATCAGATTACTTAAGCTAATGAGGTACTTGTAGAATAATCATTAGTAAGGAAAATTAATTATTTTTAATTAAATCAATACCAGATATCGTTATGGACCGTTATTAATGTTATACCTAAATTTCATGCATTATTATTAAATTATGTCGCTGGTCTGGGAGAGAATGAAAAACTTGGAATGCACTAGCTGTTCATCTTTCAGTGCAGACCGTTGAAATCAACCAATGAATATACTTATTATTAAGGAACAGGCATTGGCAATTTAATAGGTTAACTAGCTATCGAGGCGTTATAAGACGATTTGCGAGCTTGCTTCTAGCGAGGCTATAGCGATTCGATAGGTGAGCGTGCTCACAGCGAGTTCGCCTCGTGTACATGTAATAGCAAATTGGCCACGTGTACACGTTGCCTGCACGCAGTTACGGTTAATACTACATAGCGTCGGTATCGCGTTATCACGACGAGTTCGTTACACACGCGCGGCGTGTTTACCGCGGTTAGCGAGTTGCATACTAGAATCGCGCTTGAGAATCACTAGTGTCGCTGTGTAATTCTTTCATTTGTAAGTCCAAAATTATACTTATTGGCAGTAGTGGCATCGAGGTGCGGTTTGCTACCCCTTGACCCTTGATACACTTTCCACCCCGAAAGGAAATGACGTGAAGTTGTACAGTACGTATCAAATTACATGTGTATTCATAAAATATACATGTCTTAACTGATTTATGAAGAAATATCCTCAACATTCAATGGTCTGCTACGCATGACAATATTTTGTCAACAATCTCGTAATATTCTTTTCAGTGTTATCCATATAATATCGGAATGGTCATCATTCATAACCCATAGGTACTTAAAACGCAACCTACGTCTGCTAAATGCTGCTTTGCGCGTCTCGGTGTGATCGCAAGATCGCATGAGAGCAACCGAAGATTGAGGAACAAAGAGATTTCATATTGAGACCGAGTTTATGGTAGACGTGTGCCGAAGATCTGTCCTAAATTTTAATGATGTCCATAATGTAATCTGAATGTGACGTACAAAGTTTCATAAACAATAATTGTGAAGAATAATAGAGAAATTAGTGTGCTTATTAAGTAATACATTATAAGAGACGTCGCAGTTCCTGAGATGAATAACCCTCCAGGTTATTCTTGAATAATTCTCGGGCCATCGAATCCAATCCAAATTAATATACATATACTATCTCTATGTCTCCGACATAGATGTGGTATGTATGTATAAACCATATCGAAGAAAATCAAAGTATTTATATAATAAAGATCCTTATTCAACAAAAATTTAAATTGTGTTAGATTCATATTTGTCCAATGACCAATTGAGACGTTACATGAGATGCATTTACGTATTACCAGTTCCATTTTCATACCTACAGCTATTGAGGTTCCTACAGGCCTTCAACTCTATCGCATTCAATTATTTATCACTTAACATAAAACGAAATTAAAATTATGCAAATACTTCACAGTGAGAGGTAGTGAACGTTTAAAACGAAGTGTTTTCGTCGAACGATGCCTCGTAATAACCAAACAATATTACCCCGAAGTTCGTAAAATTTATGATGCGGTTATTCGCTAAGACGTAAACAGGGGAGCTCTATAGCAATAACCAAACGAAACAACCTATTTAGTGTTCGAAACGAATACAACATTATCTCTAAGGTGAAAATTTGTGTTATTGAATTTTTCCTCGGTGAAATATAATTGATACACTTTAAATGTTTTTTTAGTGTTCCGTTCTGAAATTGAAAACCGAAATGTTACGGAATCTGCACAGGATATGTCTGGCATAAGTCTATGCATCTATTTTTCTCAGTGACTAATTGAAACATTTGAATTTTGAATAGTTATGGATAGGAAATAGTGGAATTTTAAACGTTGTGTTTTAGTTTTGACAAGTTTTTGGTGCATAAATAAAAACTTGAAAATAAATTTTTTTGATCATCATATTGATTGAAAGATAAGGAATTTAAAAATGTAAAAGACGTTAATTTACTAATTTTATTAACTTTTTCAGAAAACCGGTCACAACTGATTATTTTCCCACCATGTATCTGAAAGTATCACCCAGAAAAATGTTAAAAATCCGTATACGTCGAGAAGAAAGTGTAGATAGGTTATATTGTTTGGAGATTAGTAACTCGGATAGTATGGAACATTCAAGTACGACTTTAGACTTGACTGGTATTTTTAACCGACTGCCAAGAAGGATAGTAATGTTGCTCGGGTACCCGGTATACCTGGCTGTGTATGTATAAATGTTTGTTTCTTTGTGACCTCCTGTAAGCTAAACGGCTTGACGAATTTTGAAGTGCGGGGTATGATTGGATTGGTCTATACCTCAGGAGTGTCTTAAACTATGTTTCATCGTTCGATCATCAAATTTTGATGCTACAGTACTGCCTACATAAAGCACCGGGTTTAAGTGCATATTCATTTTAATTAAGGGTGGAAAGTGTAAAGCAAAGGCAGTGCAGTGGCAATGCGATTACAATGCAACGCCAATGCAATGGCAATGCAATGGCAATACTACACTGCAGTTTAAACAACACTCCATATCACATCGCGCCACAATACAACAGTTTAAGAAACAATACAATACTCTTTTTTGCACCATAAAAGTACATTATAATATAGGAAAAAATAATATAATTTCCACGGCAAATCAAGTCCGAGCTCCTCAATTTTGATACTGCAAGGGTATGCATATCGACACCACTATTTCATTAGTGTTAAAAAACCAAGCAAAGGCCACTAAATTTTAAGTTCAACTTATCAATCTTAATGCGGCAGGGATACTTCCTAACTAAACCGCGCAGTTCAAGGGTTAAGTCATTTTAATTTAGTAGAAGATGGCAAGAAAACCTTTGCTGATGAACTCGCAAGTTCCAATTTAGTCCTGATGTTGACGCAAGGAAATTTCTATACGAACGGCGAAATTTGAGGTTCTGAATTAAAATAATTATGACTTCCGTAAAATATATTTTACAAGTACCTTATCAGATTACTTAAGCTAATGAGGTACTTGTAGAATAATCATTAGTAAGGAAAATTAATTATTTTTAATTAAATCAATACCAGATATCGTTATGGACCGTTATTAATGTTATACCTAAATTTCATGCATTATTATTAAATTATGTCGCTGGTCTGGGAGAGAATGAAAAACTTGGAATGCACTAGCTGTTCATCTTTCAGTGCAGACCGTTGAAATCAACCAATGAATATACTTATTATTAAGGAACAGGCATTGGCAATTTAATAGGTTAACTAGCTATCGAGGCGTTATAAGACGATTTGCGAGCTTGCTTCTAGCGAGGCTATAGCGATTCGATAGGTGAGCGTGCTCACAGCGAGTTCGCCTCGTGTACATGTAATAGCAAATTGGCCACGTGTACACGTTGCCTGCACGCAGTTACGGTTAATACTACATAGCGTCGGTATCGCGTTATCACGACGAGTTCGTTACACACGCGCGGCGTGTTTACCGCGGTTAGCGAGTTGCATACTAGAATCGCGCTTGAGAATCACTAGTGTCGCTGTGTAATTCTTTCATTTGTAAGTCCAAAATTATACTTATTGGCAGTAGTGGCATCGAGGTGCGGTTTGCTACCCCTTGACCCTTGATACACTTTCCACCCCGAAAGGAAATGACGTGAAGTTGTACAGTACGTATCAAATTACATGTGTATTCATAAAATATACATGTCTTAACTGATTTATGAAGAAATATCCTCAACATTCAATGGTCTGCTACGCATGACAATATTTTGTCAACAATCTCGTAATATTCTTTTCAGTGTTATCCATATAATATCGGAATGGTCATCATTCATAACCCATAGGTACTTAAAACGCAACCTACGTCTGCTAAATGCTGCTTTGCGCGTCTCGGTGTGATCGCAAGATCGCATGAGAGCAACCGAAGATTGAGGAACAAAGAGATTTCATATTGAGACCGAGTTTATGGTAGACGTGTGCCGAAGATCTGTCCTAAATTTTAATGATGTCCATAATGTAATCTGAATGTGACGTACAAAGTTTCATAAACAATAATTGTGAAGAATAATAGAGAAATTAGTGTGCTTATTAAGTAATACATTATAAGAGACGTCGCAGTTCCTGAGATGAATAACCCTCCAGGTTATTCTTGAATAATTCTCGGGCCATCGAATCCAATCCAAATTAATATACATATACTATCTCTATGTCTCCGACATAGATGTGGTATGTATGTATAAACCATATCGAAGAAAATCAAAGTATTTATATAATAAAGATCCTTATTCAACAAAAATTTAAATTGTGTTAGATTCATATTTGTCCAATGACCAATTGAGACGTTACATGAGATGCATTTACGTATTACCAGTTCCATTTTCATACCTACAGCTATTGAGGTTCCTACAGGCCTTCAACTCTATCGCATTCAATTATTTATCACTTAACATAAAACGAAATTAAAATTATGCAAATACTTCACAGTGAGAGGTAGTGAACGTTTAAAACGAAGTGTTTTCGTCGAACGATGCCTCGTAATAACCAAACAATATTACCCCGAAGTTCGTAAAATTTATGATGCGGTTATTCGCTAAGACGTAAACAGGGGAGCTCTATAGCAATAACCAAACGAAACAACCTATTTAGTGTTCGAAACGAATACAACATTATCTCTAAGGTGAAAATTTGTGTTATTGAATTTTTCCTCGGTGAAATATAATTGATACACTTTAAATGTTTTTTTAGTGTTCCGTTCTGAAATTGAAAACCGAAATGTTACGGAATCTGCACAGGATATGTCTGGCATAAGTCTATGCATCTATTTTTCTCAGTGACTAATTGAAACATTTGAATTTTGAATAGTTATGGATAGGAAATAGTGGAATTTTAAACGTTGTGTTTTAGTTTTGACAAGTTTTTGGTGCATAAATAAAAACTTGAAAATAAATTTTTTTGATCATCATATTGATTGAAAGATAAGGAATTTAAAAATGTAAAAGACGTTAATTTACTAATTTTATTAACTTTTTCAGAAAACCGGTCACAACTGATTATTTTCCCACCATGTATCTGAAAGTATCACCCAGAAAAATGTTAAAAATCCGTATACGTCGAGAAGAAAGTGTAGATAGGTTATATTGTTTGGAGATTAGTAACTCGGATAGTATGGAACATTCAAGTACGACTTTAGACTTGACTGGTATTTTTAACCGACTGCCAAGAAGGATAGTAATGTTGCTCGGGTACCCGGTATACCTGGCTGTGTATGTATAAATGTTTGTTTCTTTGTGACCTCCTGTAAGCTAAACGGCTTGACGAATTTTGAAGTGCGGGGTATGATTGGATTGGTCTATACCTCAGGAGTGTCTTAAACTATGTTTCATCGTTCGATCATCAAATTTTGATGCTACAGTACTGCCTACATAAAGCACCGGGTTTAAGTGCATATTCATTTTAATTAAGGGTGGAAAGTGTAAAGCAAAGGCAGTGCAGTGGCAATGCGATTACAATGCAACGCCAATGCAATGGCAATGCAATGGCAATACTACACTGCAGTTTAAACAACACTCCATATCACATCGCGCCACAATACAACAGTTTAAGAAACAATACAATACTCTTTTTTGCACCATAAAAGTACATTATAATATAGGAAAAAATAATATAATTTCCACGGCAAATCAAGTCCGAGCTCCTCAATTTTGATACTGCAAGGGTATGCATATCGACACCACTATTTCATTAGTGTTAAAAAACCAAGCAAAGGCCACTAAATTTTAAGTTCAACTTATCAATCTTAATGCGGCAGGGATACTTCCTAACTAAACCGCGCAGTTCAAGGGTTAAGTCATTTTAATTTAGTAGAAGATGGCAAGAAAACCTTTGCTGATGAACTCGCAAGTTCCAATTTAGTCCTGATGTTGACGCAAGGAAATTTCTATACGAACGGCGAAATTTGAGGTTCTGTTGATTTTAAATCAAACTATGTCTCAAGCAAACTTTTTCACAGAATTTCAGATAAGTTATATTGTAAATGTAAGTTAGATAATAATTCATAGGTGTTCTGTAAATTTAATAACGTGAGGAAATTCTTTATGCATCTTGTTCAGAGGCGGCGGGAAGGGTATGTGGGACACCCTACATCGATTCGGAGTTAAAGCGTTTGTGCAGCACCAGTACCTAGTACCTATGAAGTTAAATTTGCTATATATTTCAAATCGTATAACCAATAGTTATCTATGTTGTTAGTGTTCAAAACTGACGTAGATATAATAGGTTTTTAGACGACAACGATTACTTATTATAAAATAAAAAAATTGTTTTAAAAACTTTGAGACTGAATAATTTAATCTCGGTATGGAGAGTCTCGGAATGGAAGGCCTAAGTATCTATTTCGTAAACGTAATAATTGTAAACAAGTTTGCCGTCACTAGGTATACAGTGTCTCTCGGCTATACCATGCAGAGGGAAATAGTTCAAATATCGCAGTTAGGAAATTTTGCATTTATTTTAATAAAAAAAAGCGAAAAGACCCGTCTGCATGTAAAGAGAAGTGAAATTTTTAAAATTTATACTTATTATTTATTTTCATACCTCAGAGATTACCTAGTAGAGAAACATTAAGGCTTTCGAAACCTCATGTTATTAAATCCTAACACACATGAACGGCATTCACTTCCCCCGCTAATTAAATGTAGCGCAAAGATTTGGATTTGAGGCAAAGGTTCATTATTTGCCACTCATTTGAAACAAGTTATAAAGAACGCTAAGTTAGATTGTCACCAAAGAATTTTAAAACGGTACCAATAAATAACTATTGCTAAATCGACTGAATAAGTTTTTAGCTGTGAATTTTGTATGACTTGCGAATTGTGAGCTGTTTCGAGTCTGTGAAATATCAAAGGAAGAAAGCGTTTATTTTACATTAACGGTCGGTTATTTGCAGTAATTTCGACTATTGGGCGTCCACTAGTATAATATTTAAAAACATATCTAAACTGAAAAGGTCCGACATATTATTTCCACGCTCTCCTAGAACAGGGTTGGTTACGAAAATATTTGAAGTGATACACGTTGTCTAGGTGTATAATTCTATTTGGATAAGGTTTTGTTATTATGCTGTAGGCATGAGACCTTACAGAATAATAGATATAAGGTCTTTTGGCTCTTATAGCCCATCTTGGTGAGAAATGCGGTATAAATTTATAAAGAGTGCGCCTTAACTGAATTAATACAAACGATTTCGGTTGTGAAATAAAAGAAAGGTTTTTAATTCCCTTCACACGTTTACTCACAAAAAGAAGACATACCAACATCCACAGTCTCCTGGCCAGTCTCACGGGCTTCAAGATTACCAATATCTTAATTAGAAAACAAAAAAAAGTCAGCAAGTAATTTTACAAAAAAAAAAGACTTCGTGATTTATAATTTTGAAATTGTACCAATATTATTACGATGTTTTAAATTTCACAGTTGAAAATAATTACAAGTTCGATTCTAATAAAAACATTGAGAGATAAAATTAAAAAAAATTGTTTCTTAACATAAACATGAAAAATAAGTACACTTAAACAATGTTAGTGCATTGACTTTATTATTATGAGTCAGTAATGAAAGATTACTCAAAATAGTACATTGCTACTTTTGAAATCTGTACGATGTTAATCAGATAGCCAGCTGAGCGGTCTCACCAATCATCCATACGAATATCCATGGTGTACACGATGCCCAAAGTGACTGCCTAAATGATGAAATCCCACGGCCAGCCGAGCAATCCCTCTAATGGCGAATACACAAATATCCAAGGAGTCTACATCACCCGTAACTAACTGGTTAAACATATAGTCATTGGCAGTGATAATTCTCCATCAGGTGACGCGCTTGCTCGTTTGCTCTCTCTGATAAAAAAAAGTCCTTGGATGTTACCCGAAATGGTAACTAATCAATATGTAAAAACCAGGAGTGTAACCCGAAATGGTAACATGTTAATACATGTAAAACCTGGAATGTTACCCGAGATGGTAACATATTACACAATACATAAAATGATTTCAAAATATCAAATACTAATAATAATATATAAATTGAAAGAAATATTATATAAAGAAAATGGTAGTAATAACATCCTAGAGATAATCTTATCGCACCTGTTAATTACCCTATAATAGTTATATCTTAAACTATTTAAAATTAAATAGGTGTAACCTGCAAGATATTTATAACCTGAAAATAGTTAGAAACCGGAAATACGTATCCTGAAGATGAGAAAGGGGTTAGCCTGAAAATTGATATACACATAGAAATGAATATTCCTATAAAAATATAAGGTAACTTGAAACTAAATAGGGGTTGCCCAAAACTGAAATTGGAGTTGGAATCGGAATTTAATGGAATTGGAAATTGGAACTGAAATTGGAATTATGACTGAAACCCAGCAGCAAAATTTCCAGGGTTAATCCTCTAGATAAAACAAATACTTTAAAAGAAAATAACAAAATTATAAATTACACAAACCACTTACCATGAGGTCAATCATGGGATTATAATAATTAGTTAAAAATATAAAAACAACCACATATACCTCATATGGAATTTGGATCTATGAACAAAAATAAACAGCCACTTAAGAAACATGGTTAAAAAAATATGAAATTTAACAAAAAAATTTCCAAAAAAAATACTCACGGCAATGGGATAATAAAGATAAATACTGTAAAATAAAGAACTTTATAAAACATTTGAAATTTTTGTTAATTTATGACGGCCGTAGAGCCACGACCAAAATCTAAATCTAAAATATTGTAGACCTTCCATAACTAGGTCATTACGAAAAAGAACGTGAAAAAAAATAACATCAAATCCAGCAGATTCTACTTAGATTTTAGTCTGAGATATCCGGTAAAAGAAAGAGACAACTAGCTCCTGAAAAGATATTAACCAATAAGAAGTTTCTGAAAATTGAATAGCGAAAAAACACTAATGTCACGTAGACAAGTAAACAGATTAGAAGTAAAGAGATTTAGAACGATCTCAATACAGACAACTCCTGAAAAACAATCGGAAGAGATGTGCAGATTAGCTAGAACATTTCATGAACATACCATTCTACTCGATCAGTGAATGAGGTGCAGGCAGTAACAATCGATTTTATCAGAAACAAACGACAATTGTGAATTACTCGTATCACTAATTTTAAGATTAAATTAAGTCATCCAACCATGAAAGTGGGAAGGTAAACCTAAATATTTTATGTTATTATAAAAATCTAATTTTAATATATTATTTAAAATAAAATTCGATTGGTTTTATTAAAGATAAACGAATATTTTGTTCCTCAATTATCGATTATCGTTTTATTCAAAAGATCATTATTTTAATCGATACATCAAAAGAATGATCACGTTTCTAAACAAAACGTTACCAAATGTAGAATGGATAATGTTGAACCAAATAAGATTAATATATCAAAATTAAATTATATTACTATATTAAGTCTGAATATAAAAGAAAATGTATTAAAATTATAATATCTTTATGTTTATTTATAAAGTAAATATTACAAATACTTGATTCTGAATAACTAAACGAGTTCCCCACAATCATTGTCTACTTCACAGTCGACAGCTGACGTCTGTCATAACCTCTGCAGTATTATCGTGGAATGTAAATAAAAATGTTACGTAGGTAAGTAAATAGTAGTAAAGTTAGCATGCACTAAAAAAAATCGTTATACATGTTTTATTAATATCAATATTGACCAATCAACGACTGGGATTAGTAGAGAACATTTAAAATCGGCCGCGAACTCATCCCACTCACCCTGATGATGGACCTCCAATACATTTAAAATGTGAAGACCAGGTGGATCCCAGTGATGGGAACATTTAAAATTATTATTTTGCATTATGGCAACATTTGAAAAAAGATGCGCGCGTCACGTTATCCTTTGTATTATTAGAACCTCGCTTACGCTAACGCACTCGATCAGACATACGTGTATATTTTATTAATTTAAGATCGTAAAAAAATATGATAATATAAAGACAGTTTCCGTGCTTCCAGTTTGAACCAAGATATATATATATAAAAGTCTATTGCTCTACATGTTCAGTAAAGGAAAAAAGTTGCATTTCTATGCAAAGAATTCGTACATCACCCAGTAACCGCGAAGCAAATAATATTCATGTAAATGTACTTAGACGCGAAGCGAGCAGTTTCATTTATTTGCTGAAACAATATATCCTCCGTGACACACGAAAACAATAACTTCTCGAGAGCTCCTTGAGCCGACACGTGAAAACAAAGCAACTACCCTCCGTTCGTCATAAATATTGGATGTAAACGTTTTGGACAACTTGACTTCTTTTGTTCCGATATGCCTTGAAGTCCACAATCCGCTTATTTGAAATATTTACAGGCATTTTATTCCTTTATAACAAATTTCATTGCGTCAGAATATATTAAATTTCACTATTTTTACATATAATGTGGTGGATATTGGATAGGTATAATGTATCACGGAAATCATAGCTAAACCGCTGGACCAATTTTGATAAAATTTGGTATAGAGAAAGCTTGAAGTCTGGACTACTTTTTTTAAATTCTTCGCGAACGAAATCGTGAATAACGCTAGTAGAATTTGTGTTAAAGAGATGACGCGAGGACGAGCATTTAAAAATATTATTGTTTCTCCGGTCAATTCAGATTGTTTAAGACCAACTATAATACCTACTTATTTATAAAAAAAAAATATTCTTTAAAACCATTTCAAATAAAGATTTAATCTACTTAAATTCGTAGACGCCGCAAAAACACATAATGGCTGAAGCTAAAGCATTTTTTTGACAACACTTAAGATCAAACTCTGCTGAAAACGCGTTGGTAAGACTTCATTTACATAATAGCGAGTTTGCACAAATAGTGTAACTCGTAAATGTTAACACAGCTAGCGCAGCACTTTGGCGCATTAAGGACGCATAAAAGTCATAGCTTCATATTAAACTACATATAGCAAAGAAGCACAGGATAAAGCCAGGACGATACGAGACATGTCTTGTGTCCCACGCGACCATTGTTATGGCCGAATAAAACTAGTTTACAGCGTACACTATAGGAGAGTTGCTTAGCAACTTTATCTACAATCCCGATACTATAACTAACATGTGTTAGAAATGCATTTTAAAAGATATACTGTGCACAAATGTAACATTAAAATGCTCATATTAAATAGTAAATCCTCACTTTCATCATTTTTAATTATATCTACATAATACTTAACAGTAAAACCATAAATAACCCGTAAACATTTAAATTGCACCTCATTAACGGAACCAAAATATGGTTTAAAATTTTTTTCATGAACTGTCTGTCTGTATATTTACACTTACATCATATATACTACTACCTATACTACGATTAGTACTACTCGACACACGAAACTGTCTACGTCACGTCACGTCACGTGTCATGTCTCCTGCATTCAAAGATATTTTCACAATTGTATTTTCGAACCTATCTTTTTTTATGATATATGTAATTAGGGCATTACCCTCTTGATATACTTAATATTCGGATATATCGAATACTAAGAAAATCAAATGTGTGAAAATATGTATACGTGTGGAGTCACCCTGGCGGATAATATAATCAATTATGAGATACGCAGTATAAGAAGTTTGGACAGCAGTGTTATTGTAAAAATAAAAAAGGATAGCATAGATAGCTCGGGCACTTAGAAAGAATAAGTGACAAAAGAATGACGAAGAAAATATACAGCGCGAAAGTGAGTGGTAGCAGAAGCCAAGGAAGACCAAGCCTGAGTTATGAAAGTTAAGTCAAATCAAGCCAGTGTTAGCTTACGGAAATGTAAAAAGTAGTCACAAAAATTCATGAAGAAAATTATGAGATTTGAAGAGGCTAAAGAAGTACATAAAGACCAAAACACTTGGCGCTCCATCTTCTCTAACTACCCCATTAGTGATACCGCGTGAGAATAAGCACGTGTAAGACGTTCAAGATTCGGATACTTCGAATAATATGAATTTTTAACCGATTTCAAAAAAAGGAGGAGGTTCTCAATTCGGTTGTATTTTTTTTGTTTGTTACCTCAGAATTCCGTCACTTATAAACCGATTTGGAACATTCTTTTTTGTTTGAAAGGGTATAGTTCCAAGGTGGTCCCATTTAAATTTCACTGGTATCGAAGCTTGGACATCGAAGGTACACCAAATAATACCAAATGAAGCTAACTGCTTATAATATATATTTTCTGTAAATAAGTCTACATTTTCTTTTTGAATAATATTGTAGTTTTTTCAGTTTGTTAGACACACACGAAATATTACATGAATAACACTGTACATTAATAATGATGCAGTAAGAAACTTCGGAAAAGTTATTTGTTCTTACAGAACTACTTCAAGAAATAAATATTAGTATTAGTCAATAGAACCGAAAAATTATATGGATGCTACTCGAATAAGATGTAGTCGAATATCCGAGTAATATGAATATCCTAATCGCATGCCCTGTCACGCCGCGTCTATATACTAAACGGAGCTCTCTTTAACTAAACCGTGCATATAATGTGGTTTAACGCCTGCAAGCTTTTTTCATCACCTATAGTAAATTTAGTTTCATATACATACTTACCAATGTCTACAATAGAAGAGCTCGCTAGTTGACGAATACATGATATGTAGCGCAGAACATTTAATCTACTCTTTTATTCATTACAATACATAATACTACACAATAACATAACACTATCGTGTCAGTGTCGCTATATATTAATGTAGCGACACTGACACAGTGTTATGTTATTTAATTTTGATAATTTAGGCGAATAAAATATTCGTAAAGAGATCTCATCAAAGCTACATCTCAAATGAACGTAGGTAACAACAAGCATATCAGCAATGCACGTGAGTTACATGACTTTTCCAAGGAAAGCGTCTTCCGACTGAAATATTTATAATACTTTAACATCTCCATGTAAATTATGAGGAAAATTTTTGATGAGTACGCCTTAAATTATACAACGTAAGAAGAATACTATGTACGAGTATTTGCGAGACCTGTATGTAACATTATTTCATAAGCTCTCGACGAGCGCGCCGTAGCTCACAGAGGCTCATGTTTTTACATGAAGCTAGCGATTGAAATGTAAATTGTATTCGAATTGGTCGGCAAAGCCAACGTATTACCAAAAAGTAAAAAGAGAGAAAAAAAGTCGGCGCTTTCATGGATTGAGCTTGTCACTTCTAAAAATTATCACTGAAAATGTAATGCATAAGTTATTCCGTCTGTCTTTTTTCTTATTACTCATCTGTGGAAATTTTCATATTATATATACGTGCTTACGTAGAATCAATAATAAAACTATCAGAGATTTGAGTTGCGTGAATCTAAAAACCTTTGAATTCCGACTAGAATAAAAAAACCGACGAGAACAGACTAATTGTTTGTAAAATATTGTTAGCCTCATTACAAAACTGTAAATAATTGATACACATTTTTCTGAAACACTATTTATTACAATCATATTTTATTTCTCTTATTTTTGAACGTGAATTATAAAAGTTGATTATTTGACTAGATTACGTATCTAGTCAAATTGATATTTTTGGGAGTAGTCGCCATTACGACGGTTGGTGCGAACTTTGATAAAAAACACATTCGATAAAGTGCCGTTATGACGAAATGTTCTTTGTGTCTAAATTATAATTCTGTCTTTTTAAATAATAAAGTGAAAGTAATAGTAATTGTATTTATGTATCTCGTAATCCTAGACAATTGAGTAAAATAAATAGTGATAGCTTATAGTTCAGAAGTGGGATAAAGCGAGAAATTCCAAATCTCTCGCCACCCCAGTAAAACATGGATGAATATAACTTAAGCGACGAGCGGCGCGACGAGGGCAATCGACGGTCACGACGAAGGACGCGATTGAGGTGTCAGAGCGATAACCGCCAAGGGAGGTCGAGGAGCAGGAGCACCGTGCTCAATCGGCCGCGCCGAAGTCATTCGCGAACGAGGAGCAGGAGCAACGTTCGCGGACGTGCGCATAGACATAATTCAGGTGGTGAGCATGAGCAACACCTGGATTATACTTATAACTCAAACCCCTCAGACGGTGAGCTAGAGCGACGTCTTGGGGATGGATAGTACAGATGTTTCCGTACTCCGAGCCGTGAGCTTGAGCGACGCTCGCGGTATCGAGATATAGGAAATGTGTCTGGGGGCGGCAGGCGTGATGATACTTTGAGGTACCGTGCGCCTGTCGCTACCAGGCACATTGGAGGTTGTTTGGACGGTGAGCTTGAGCGACGTTCAATCAACCGATACTTGCGGCATGAAAGGTCGAGATCTAGAAACAGTGACTTACGTTCTCAAAGAAGCGAACCTTGTTCATTCCGCGCTAATGAAAGAGGAAGACAGGAACGTGAGAGATACCGATTTGATGAACCAGGGCCGTCTAGGCGCGATGACGCTGATTTTTATCAAACTAATTTACCGGGAAAAGCGAATAATGTATTTATTGAGTTTATAGAAGCATTAAAAGGTGTTAGTAAATCAGGTAGTCACAAGATAGCGTCTGTGACCAATGTTGTCCCTAAATTCGATCCATTGTCCAAGAGTCAAACAGTTTTAAATTGGCTTACTAAGGTGGAAGAATGCGCCGAAATTTATGATTGGAATGAGCGTGAAACCATTCATTATGCACCACCTAAGCTCACTGGCTTGGCAAAATCTTGGTATCAGAGTCTACCCAGTGTCTTATTTACCTGGAACGAATGGAAAACCAAGCTAATAGAATCTTTTCCATGTAGGGAAAATTATGCAGAGCTTTTAACAGAAATGTTGGCGTTGAAGGCTAAATACGGAGAGCCCCTTGAACAATATTTTTATTCTAAGCTAAGCTTACTTAATAGATGTCAGATAACAGGTAAAAAGGCTGTCTATTGTATTATTTACGGTGTAGAAGATAGAGCAATAAAAGTAGGAGAACAAGCTGCGTAATTTGAAACACCAGAACAGGTTTTAAAATATTTGAAGTCTGTTAAAATAGTACAAGTTAAGGATAATGCAGACAATTTCTTGAAGAATAGAAATGACAGAAAGCCGCCGAATCAGTTGTCCAACACCAATAAAATAGTTGCAGTGAGTAACAGTAAACCACCTATTAAATGTTTTAATTGTGGACTTGAAGGACATCCTAGTTTTAAATGTTCAAAACCACTTGAGAAGTGTAACAACTGCCACAAAATCGGTCATCGTACCATTACTTGCCCTAACATGAACAACAGCATTTATCAGGACAAATCAAAAGATAATAGCAACAACGAGAAACAAATATTGCAACTAGGTTTGAACAAAAATAAGATAGAAGAAAATCAAAACGTAGAATCCATCATGAAAACTAGTTCAAAAGATAAATACACTATTACCGTTAGTGTGAATGGTGCTCTTTTAAGCTGCTATGTAGACCTTGGTAGCAAATGTACGTTAATGCGTCATTCTGATGCTTTAGCGCTTGGATTGATTTTTTGTACCGATGATTTGCCACTAATGAGAGGTTTAGGAGGTAATCTAGTCCAGCCAATAGCCAAAACTGAAGCAAAAATCGATGTGCAGGGTATCCAAGAAACCCTTGAAATCTTTGTAGTCGTAGACTGCATGTTGAAATGGTCACTTTTATTAGGGCATTCATTCACTGAACGCCCAGGAATTTTGATTAATAAGACTCCTACTCGCTTGATTTTTGAACGACAAGGAAAAGGTGCAAAGTTGTTCCTTACAACACGTCAGGAAGTACAAATTGGCTGCAATGAGATTAAAGCGATACCTGTTACCAATGGCGACAGCTTCTCGGGTAGCGTTTACGTCAGTGGCTCTGTGAGAGGCATAGAGGGCAGCGAATACTATCTTCTTCCTGGAGGGTATGATTTGAGATCCGGCTGTGGGTCTCTTTTGGTCCAAAACATTTCAGCTAATAAAATACATTTTTTCAATGAGTCTCTGATGACGCGAGCTCTACTTTTAACTGGAAGTAATGACATCTGTTGTCTTCGTGTGTCGTCAAATGACGAACCTGACCATATCCATTACGGTGATTCGTTAACAGATGAACAAATACGTAAATTGCGCTTTTTGTTGGAAGAGTTTAAGGACTGTTTTTCGAAAAATCTTAAAGAACTAGGTTTTACCACTGTGGGAGAGATGGAAATTAAATTAAAGGACTCTGAGCCTGTTGTTTATCGTCCCTATCGGATGTCACACACCGAACGAAATCAAGTTAGAGATATGATACAAGAAATGCTTGACTCTAACATCGTTCGTGAATCATCTTCCCCATATGCGAGCCCCATAGTCCTCGTTAAAAAGAAAACAGGCGAAAACAGAGTATGCGTTGATTATAGGGCGCTAAATCGGAAGACTTAAGGATCACTATCCCATACCACGAGTAGAGAATCAACTTGACCTTCTTGCTGGCCACAAGTACTTCATATCTTTAGATCTCGCTTCTGGCTATTACCAAATAAGACTCAATTCCTAAAACTTCTTTTGTAACTCCGGATGGACAATTTGAGTACCTACGTATGCCATTCGGGCTTGTCAATGTGTTCCAAAGAACTATTCATAAAATTTTGTCAGATGCTAAGGTTAGGTTTGCAGTTGTATACATGGATGACGTGCTTGTCCCTGCGCGCGATTACGAAGAAGGGATGTCTCGTTTAAGAACGGTGCTGGAATTACTGAGAAAAGGTGGCCTTACTCTTAAGCTTAGCAAATGTCACTTCTTCTACGAGAACATAGATTTCTTAGGATTCGAGGTAGGTAATAGATAGACCCGGTAATCGTAAAACAGATGCCGTAGCCAACTTTTCACAACCCAAGAGCGTTCACGAAATAAGACAGTTTTTAGGTCTCGCTAGCTTTTTCAGGAGGTTCATCAAGGACTTCGCCATTATTGCGAGGCCCTTGACGGATCTTTTGCGTAAGAATTGTACATGGGAATGGACACCATCGCAGGCGTCAGCTTTTAAAAGCCTCAAAGATGAACTGACCAAGCGACCTGTCATCGCTCTCTATGATCCACATGCCGAAACGGAGCTACATACTGACGCTTGCAAATTGGGACTAACTGGTATTCTTCTGCAAAAGGGTAAAGGGAGCGTACTGAGTCCCGTATCTTTTTACAGTCGCAAGACTACAGTAGACGAACAAAAACTACACTCCTTTGAGTTAGAAACTCTGGCAGTCATTGCGTCTCTTAATCGTTTCCGAGTTTATCTCATAAGAATTCCATTCAAAATATACACGGATTGTAACGCTTTAAGAACGACGCTAACAAAACGTGATTTGGTACCGCGAATAGCACGATGGTGGATACAATTACAAGAATTCGATTGTAGTATTGAATATAGAGCTTTAAATAGAATGACTCACGTTGACGCCCTTAGTAGACATCCAATCGAATCTGCGATACCCGAATCACATGTTTTAGACGTATTAGACATTGAGACTGATAACTGGTTAAGCACGGCGCAGTCGGTCTACGAAGAGATTGTTGCTATCAAAAATGTCCTCAGTAATCCCGATATTGAGAAAATGGTTGACATCCACAAAAATTTCACACTCAAAAATGAAAGAGTTTATCGCTAGACGGATACTGGTTTACGTTGGATGGTCCCGAAAGCTATGCGTTGGCAAATATTGAAACGAAACCACGACGATATCGGTCATTTTGGCTTTGAAAAGACGCTTGCTCGAATTAAAGACTCCTATTGGTTTGCTAAAATGCGCTGATTTGTCAAAAAATATGTGTGCGCCTGTCTTGAGTGCGCATATCACAAGGGTATCGGAGGCCCTCGGGAAGGATTTCTTCATCCCATACCTAAAGCAGACAGGCCGTTCCATACTATCCATGCTGATCACTTGGGGCCATTCGTACGTAGCAAGCGTGCGAACTGTTATCTATTGGTAATCATAGATATCTTTACGAAATATGCTAATATCTCACCTGTAAAAAATACTAAAACTTTAACAACAATTCACATAATTAGAGAACACATCAGTTACTTTGGCACACCTACTAGGCTAATAACTGATCGAGGTTCATGCTTCACAAGTAAAGCTTTCAAGAAATTTGTCTCACTTATAGGTATAAAACATGTTCTAAACGCTGTTGCAACGCCCAGAGCTAACGGACAAGTCGAGCGTTTCAACAGAACAATTTTGGACGCACTAGCTACCAAAACGCACGGTAAGGATGACAGAACCTGGAACGACTATGTACCCGACATTCAAATAGGGCACAATACGACTGTACATAAAACTACGCAAAAGAGTCCCTCGGAACTCTTATTTGGTTTCAGATTAACAAATACAACGGAAGCGATATTGAATGATGTCATAAACGATACGATTACTACTATACCATCAGAAAAAATAGCAGACATAAGACAAAAAGCTGGGAAACTCATAGAAAACCAACAGAAAAAGGACAAAGAGCGTTTTAATAAGAAAAGGAAGGTAGCAAAGTCATATAAAGTGGGCGATTTAGTGCGAATAGAAAGGGAAATTAATACAAACGACGGAAAGTCAAAGAAATTAATGGCGAAATATCAAGGACTGTATCGCGTAACAAAAATTCTTACAAACGATAGATTCGTTGTAGAGGACACACCGATAACTAGGAAACGTAATCAAAGATATGAAGCCATTGTTGCAGTAGAGAAAATGCGACCCTGGTTGAATCTTACTACAAATTTAAGCAGTTCTACGGAAACAGAAGGCGAAGATAGTGAGATTGAAGGAATAGACAATGTACAGGAAGTAAGGAAAATTACTTTGGATAACGAAAAATAAAATAAAACAAATTGATTAAATAAAGATGAGGAAATTCGATGCCTATACTTAATTAAATTGATTGAATGTATTAATAACAACAGTTGTTTGTATAATTGTTTTGTGTATCATGAAATTATGTAGCTTTATTAATTTCACAGAATTTTGTTTATATACAATTTTTGTAATGTTCATGTAGTGATTTTGTTTTATTTACATTGTACGTTTTTATTAAATGTAATTATTCTTGTTGTGCTTTGAATTGTACGAGGACGTACCAAAAGTCAGATGGCCGAGCTGTTAGCGTCATTACAAAATTGTAAATAATTGATATACATTTTTCTGAAACACTATTTATTACAATCATATTTTATTTCTCTTATTTTTGAACGTGAATTATAAAAGTTGATTATTTGACTAGATTACGTATCTAGTAAAATTGATAATTTTAGGGGTAGTGGCCATTACGACGGTTGGTGCGAACTTTGATAAAAAACACATTCGATAAAGTGCCGTTGTGACAAAATGTTCTTTGTGTCTAAATTATAATTCTGTCTTTTTAAATAATAAAGTGAAAGTAATAGTAATTGTGTTTATGTATCTCATAATCCTAGACAATTGAGTAAAATAAATAGTGATAGCTTATAATATGAACAATGAATTTATTTTCCACATACATTTTAATACATTTAAATCATTTAAAAACAGCGTTTTAAAGACCTATTCACGGTTAAAATACTTTTTGTTATAAATTTTGAAAATGTGTGTACATACAAAACAGTAAACATTATCGAAAGTCTTCACTATATATTCAATCTTACCACTATCACGGTACAAGTAAGCATACAGTATTCTATCTTCATACAAACGCTCCCAAACGACGCGCTCGAAATCTCGACATTTCTCGCCATACAACAGTCGCGAGTGAGCAGCGGTTGTCGTCGGAATGTATTAGACGCTCCCGCGCATTTACTGACGAAATATTATGTCAATCAAGTTTACGAACATAATGTTCAGTGTATGGATGTTTGAATAGATCTATATCGAAACCGGAAATATTTCTCTGTTGCGAATTTGTAGGAAATATATTATCATAATGATCTAGTTAATTTATTGCTGATTTTTAATTATACTGCACACAAAATGCATTTTTTTTTTGTCTATTTCCACCATACTAACTTACAAACTTTTGAAACTAGAAATAAAATACTAGTAGAATTATATAAATAAAAATTTATTAAATTTGCAATAATATAAAATGAAAAGACAATATGACAATTTAATATAGTACCTTTTATCAAATACGTAACCCAAGAAAAACATTCAGTCCAAGTCGGTAGCCCTATTGCGTGTTTACGTACCGAGCGACCGTAGGTAATTATCTCTAAGACACTGCCGAGATAGAATATTGTATGCTTACTTGTACTGTGCCACTATAAACACAAGTTCACCTGCTTGGATTCATTTAGATAAAGAGAAAAGTGTATATGCATGTATAGGACAGACTTTAAATTCAAAATAGTAGCATATATTCACCAATAAGCTCGGTATACATTTAATAAGATAAAAGATAGTCAATATGAATGTACTATGTGGTCATAATAGCTGTCATAAGTGCAATGTGAATGTGGCTTGAATACATTGATTTTTGGTTGATTTGACATTGACTTTGAATGTTTTGTGGTTGTAGAGAGAAATCTTTTTAAGTTTTTAAATAAAATTTTTTTACTTAACTAGCAAAATATTACATATATTAACTAATAAGAGACAGTTACTTTTGAATTTTAGGCACCCTGCGCCGCTAACAGATATAATTGATAAGTACTAAGTAAATTAATCAATTTAAAGAAAACTTTCTAACTTTCGATTTCAGGGAAGAATGATTAAACATGTTTTTACACACACCCTAAATATATTACGACGTATACGTACGTACGTAATAAAAGCGGTAATAGTTGTCATGATAGATTACTGTTTTAAATAAAATTTTGTTAGATGTCTCGATGTCTGGTTGGAACTGCCATATCTCAGTGAATACAGTCTTAGTCGCTCATACATACGAGTGACATGCCAAAAGAAATTAGATACCTACTTATTATTCGTTTGACAGGCAAGTTGTACACCATAATAAAAGGAGGTTATTTGCTAATTTTGAAAATGGAACACTTGTGTCTATTAAATTGAATTTTTTTTGTGAAGCGGCCGAAGTGAAGAATATGGCACCTTCTCTGACATCACGACAACGTCGCTAAAATCGCCCCCCGCGTTTCTACCAGAACACTTGACTATTTTAATTTAAAAAAACCTGTCTGTTACCTACCAGATTCCTCCCAACCTAGCACCTTGTGATTTTATCTTTTTGCAAAAATTAAAAGAACAAACAAACGATTTCAAAGCACAGAAGATATCATGGCAGCTTATAACTTTGACATTTATGAGATGTCTACAGTCATTGGTATTTTCCAAGTGATTTACCTATACGTGTCCAAGTTGAATACTTTGAAGAGATCGATACCTGTAACAAAGAGTAAATTTTGTATTATTTGAGTATCAGATTCATTGGCATGACCCTTGTATAATGTACAAAGTCTTACGAGGAACTTATAATAAAAATGCATTTAATAATTCATTAAAGTAAGATCAACCCTATATTTGTAGAATAATAAACATCATCATGACACAAGACTGCCCTATTTTGCGCGCGCAGCGTATAACAGCCTGATTATCTCTGTTATTAACACCAATACACAGTTTAAAAGGAAGTCACCGGCGCGCAATTATCAGTCTAACTGAAAACCGTTAGATGGATTTGGATACAGTTTTCACCGTCATGATTTGCTTCACTCAAGAAACGTTCAAGTGTATTAAAAAATATCCTAATAGTTACTTATAGGAGCCTAAGCCTTAACAGTATTAGTGAATCCAATCCAAAAAAAGCACTTATGAAATGTGTGGCCTTCTTTCAAAAACAGAATCATATACAAAAAATTATGTAGATTTAAATGAGCTACAAAAAAGTTCGTGAAGATCATCATATAAGATAGAAGATATATCATTAATTATAATAGATAAGTAATAACAAATATATTTACGATTTAATCTACGCAATAAAACCAAAAAGAACTAAAAATTCATATAAAAATTTAACGATAAATAAACGTAATCTTTATCAAAATAAATAAAGCTTCGTAAAAAGTAAATTATACCAAGGCAAAATCAGACCTGATATCTAGTATAATGATAAACAATTATTGCCGTAACTTATTAGTGTAAGCTAAGATGTCGGAAGTTAAAAGCATTATTATTAAGTTGGTTTAAGACGAAGGAAGTTGTGTCAACTGTTCTCTAACGCTGCGGCATTGCTGCCGTAAATAAAGCAGCGTTGTTACGGTAATCCCGCCTGTGTACAATCTCATAACAACATTGTCTGGTGGCTGGCGGCGATCCAGCTCCCGCAAAAAGTTCGACTCTACTTATGAATGTTGGATGTTTCATTATTGCACTAAAAATGTGAATTTAAGGCTTGTCAAGTTTCTTAAATTTTATTTTTCTGACATTAACAATAAAAAGATTCTGTGTCATTAACTAATAATACAAGCCGGCCTGCCTATAAATACATCAATCGTTTATATCAAAGATGGCGATGGACTTCAATTTTCCTAAAAAATGCGAACCCAGCAGCGATTTTAACACTCCGGACGATTCTAGCGAAATCACTGCTGATTGGCTTTTTAATGTAATATGAGCCGTATCTACGGGCGACGTTCATGTTATTCTCAAGAAAATAATACTCATTTAAAAACTTTAATTAAATGTCAACAGTTTATTAGAAATTCAAGTAGGTAATATAGTATATTTATATGATCATCTGTCATATAATAATATTATATGACTGTATAAGTTTTCATTGCATCATCATAATATCAAAATTGTCGTATAAGTAAGTAAGTACAATATAATTCTTGTGCAACGAACCGTGGTTTTATGCATAAATTTCCTACCATGTAAAATAGTAGATGTTACCAAAATAGAAAGTTTACAATTGACTACAAAGTCAAACGTGGTTTAATCAGTCTACAATTGAAACTTGTTCACATCGTATTGTTTTTATTTGGCTCACCGAACAGAAGTCGTAACAAAGTTGTTGCTCGTCAGTGCTTTCGGACGCTACAGAGTTCCACTCTAAGCCACTCTGTTTCGCTCTGTAATTGGTTCATCAAGATACTGTCATTATTATAATAATGTTGTTATTTCCTAGTTTTAAGTGTTGACATGGATTCAGTTCAAAACCCTGTAATCCAACGTGTGTCTTATCAAGTTATTGCTTTCATGTCATAACAATTTAATTATTACTTTTTATTGTCACTAGGCAATAAAGGTCAAGGCACATACTTTTAAGATTAAATATGTGCAAGTATGGAAAGTTATTGTAATAAAAATTTCTCCTTATTCTAGATAACAGAACATTGACACTATCTTTGTTTTTATAAAGCAATTGCACGATTACAACTATGTTACCTATAGTAAAATTAATTAAATCTGCACCTATTTGAACGTTTAATGTGAGTACCTAGCATGATATAATATTGTATCTTTATCTCTAGCCATTACCTATAAGAATTTATAAACATTATGTCCATACAGCAAACATAATAAAATGGTAACACTCCGCGTCGTGTACTTCAAATGTGAAGGATCTAGAGAATCTGTACCCTATAATGTTAGTGGTTGATTTGATCATTTGATTGAAACCACCTATTGATGATTGCGTTCACAATTGTACAAACGTATAGTTCATCAATGCAATCATTCGACAAACTAGATCTCAGAACCATAGTCAATATTGAATTGAATTGATTGTAAATGCTGTGTAATGTAAAAGAAACTGACCAAGTCTGTGTCGGACCATGCGCAGTGACAGTTCCGTAGTTGTCACACAACATTCATTTATCGGTAGCAAAAATAAGTTTGTATTTCGTAGGGTTCCTCAATGACATTGCGAAAAACATTTATTTCTACAATCGCAGAGCGTGTTACCGAAAATACCTTTTTAATTTTAATTATTTCAAAAACAACTAATATTCGTTGAAAGTTTTTTTTACGTTCTACTTACTCTAATTTTCCTCTAATAGGAAACGGTCGGTAAAATCAAATGTGAGATCGATTACTGGCAGTATTATAGGCGGCTGATCTTTTATGTCAATCAAAGAATTTAATAAAAAAATTAAACTGACCTCGAAAAAAACACTGAAAAGTACGAATTAACTATCCTTTACTTATCAAAACTGAAGTATAAAAATCTATATATACTCGTATATATAATGAGTTTTTTTTCTTTGAGCGCGATAAACTTGAAAACTACTGGACCGATCGGCATGGGACCATGACCATTCGACGCGGAATTAGTTGTAGATGGTTATAGGCTACTTATTTTTTGAACTCCATAGACCCTTAAATTATTAAAACTTTCATGAGAAATTATTAACGCACTAATTATTGAATACGGCTTTACTCACGTATAATCGGTATAGGTACCGACTAGTTTCGGACCTATTTTTTTTTTTTATTAATTATTCTCGTTCCCCTAACTTAAGGTCAAGGCCAGTTTTTGCATTTTCATTAATTAGCATTATTTATTCTTATCTACCGCTTACTTTATTTATTAATTTACTACATTATCTTATTTACTTCTTATCTTATATAACATACTTATAATACATTTCTTATTTCTATATCTAGTATTTATTTAACATATACTCACTAGAACTATCACATTCCATTTCCGTTCAGCTCTTACTCTATAGCTTATACACTGTACTATTTATTGATCCTGAGAGGACTATCCTGCTACGTCAACACTACCCTTAATTATATTTCTTTACTAAGTCCATCTTATTACATATTAACATTTTACACATATTATTAATTACTGTGATTAAATGAACAATTGAATGAAGGATTTTGTTGCTTTAGTCACTAATGCGTCAAAAAATGCTTAGTTATGCAATATATGTAAAATACGTGAAATATTCGCCTTTCTTGTACTATATTCACTTGCAAATAGTTAAAAGAAAGATCTTCTTGTATTTTTCTTGAGTCTATTAAAATTTATCACTTGAGATATAGCATCAAGTGAGCTTGAGCCAGCGCCGTCCAACGCACGAGTAGTATCACACGCACAGCGAACACTCAGGCACAAAAGCAGACTGATTACAATATTCGAAGGACCACTAGCACTATATTTTAAACAAACAAAGGCTGAATAACTTTTACTTATGATTATGAATCACTTTATTTAATAATGTATGCACTACAAATGCAACAAAAGAAAGCCATAGGGCGTTCCATCAACAACTGAGTCCGAGACAAGAAGAAAAAAAGGTGTTGCCAGATCCACCCACAGATGATACCAAAAAATTATAATAAGAGAAAAAAAAAATTGTATGTTTGTACCAAACATTTATAAAAGGAATTACATAGTAAAAATCGTACAAAAGTTCAAAATCGTACATGTTGCTTAGACTTTTTTGATGTGTGTATATGGAAATATTTTTAAAATTATGCATTTATAATAATCAAATAAACACTGTTCTCTACATAAAGGAGAACTAAACCTAACACTTTTATGAAGTCCAATCCAGTCAATTGAATTGCTATTCCGTAATACGAATTTGCTAACTTATGTTTGTTCAAGCAAACTACATTACCCTCCATGCGATTGGCTCGTGCTAATATTAACTTTGCTATTCTGTCCCCTTGAATTTGTCTGATTCAAATACTCACTGCTATATTATTACTAAAAAGTATGATATGTAGGTATCGAAATCTTCAATACTTATTACTTTCTTTTTCCACAAATGAAAAATAATAACCCGAATGTAGCAGTTTCTGAGAATATCCACTATGACCTATGGTCATATTCTGTGAGAGATCTTATAATGTTGTTTCCTTTTGAAGTTAGAACCCTAAAAACAATCATATTATACAAAACTAGCCTATGACCTAGCCATGTCAACCAACCTAATCGTGACAGTTAAGAGACTCGGCCGCAACTTTGTCCTCGTGAATTTTTTTTTGCGATTTACACAAAGTTTTATGGTACAAGTTTAGGGGTTGATTTTTCGAAGTTGAACAAATGCGTCTTTAAACATTTAATTAATAGTTAAATAATAGTAAAAGTTCTCTTAACAAAGGCTCTTAAGTGCATTTTTTTTAATTTTGATACCCCATTTTAACCTGCAAGAAGTTACAATTCAAGTTCTTTCTTCAGGTGCCTAAATTATATACTACGTAAAGAAGCTGTGTGCTAAATTTTGAGTTTCTATACCAATGATGTTATATACATCTTTGTTCTAGACCCAGTGATTTGAGTTGTGCGTTGATACGTCAGTCAGCCAGTTCCTTCTTAGAAATAAAAACATATATAAAAGTATAATTACATTATATATATTCAGAATACGTGTTTATTATAATGTGTTGTTATTATCATGCTTTTTAGCTGTAATAGGTATATGGCTCTAATAAAATTATTTTACAAATTTTAAAAAATAATGGATGAAAAATTATTTGTTACATACATTTCCTCACACTGTATCCCTAACGGGATAGTCAGAGAGGCCAGAACGTCAAGCGTCGCGGTCTTTACATACTTCTTCCGCTTCCTGAAATTATTTATTATCTATAAAAACACTGAAATGAAATTACAGATTTCACACGTTTGTGAAAATAATTGAAAGGCTATATTCTTTCGAAATGAATATTCTATTACTATCCGTTTGTTTTATCTGTAAACTAGGAAGTAAACGCTTATATTAAACTAAAGGCCTCAGAGAAGTGGTATCTGGGGCTGTAAATAGTTCTCAACTGCATTATCGTGTTAATCCATGAGGTGGGTATAGGTACTCTAAAGTTATACAACATAAATTACAACTGCGAGTTACCTACATAATGGACACGATTAACGAGCTCATTGCGGCGTTTACCATCGCTTCTAACTTTCGGCTAAGTTTACTAACGCTCTGAAGTTTATTTGATTAAACATCAAATATTTATTTTGCACTACATAGATATTTAACCGAATTTAATTGAGTAGTATAAATAATTGATAGCTGGTTAACTTAAAGGTTTCAACTCCAGAGCTTTAGACTAAGCTTCGACTCTAACTTATAAGCTAGATGGAAGCTTCCTTACAGGTATTATTAACTGTTTATTAACTTCTTTACAGATACATTTGTATAATTAAACTACTATAGTTTCGCAAATGATTGTATTGTTTTTACCTTGAAATTGAAAGGAACATGAATAAAAAAGGATTAATGCAGGAAATATGTAGGCATGTAATTATTTTAACAACTTAATAAGTAGTTTAAAAAAATATTAGCATTCTTCAAAAAGGATTTCCTACTTTCGGTTACATTAGGTTTAACGTTACGTATCTTTGTACTTGTATGTAAATATTAATTATTTCGACAGGTTGGTACTTATAAAAAGAAATAAAAAGGATTTATTTCCCTAGATATTTATTTAGGTCAAGACCACTCAAAAGGGAAAAATAAAAAAAATTTATTAAAAAAAATAAACCACCTTCAAAAAAACACTGAAAAGTATAAAATAACTATCCTTTACTAATCATTGAAGTCGGTGCCAAATCAATGTGCAACAACATAAAGTCTATTAGTTTGGTGGGCTTGGCACCGACTTCAGTAACTGTCAAATTTAATTATATAGGTATGTGTATCGTATTTATAAAGTTATTTTAATTGTACTTGAGTTTTGATTAGTAAAGGATAGTTATTTTATACTTTCCAGTGTATTTTTTGAAGGCGGTTTTTATCTTTTATATTTAATTTACTAGACCATTATCGAAAGTCCTAAACATAAGAGAAGACTCAATTAAGATATTCCATCTCACGAAACCCCTACCTCCTAACTTTAGGTTTGTGGTGTACAAATTGCAAAGCAAAGATATTAATAGCATACCTATTTAATAGGTAAGATGCCGTAACCCCTTGAATGGCGCATTCTAAGATTGGCATTAACGCCCACGATCAAACTAAAGAAATATTTGGTAGACCTTCAAAATAATGTAAAATTTCTTTTCGACATTTCTTAGAAACAATGGCTATTTTTACTAAATTTAAAATAAAAAATACATATTATTAAATATAAAAAAATGGGTTTACCTACGCATAAAAAAAATGCGCAAACGTAAAAAAAAATTATATTAACTATATTTAGCACGAAATGCTTCAGTGTTTGAATCCCGAATCTCTTTTTACTTATTTTTACCGGACTGCCCAAGTAGGGTAATGTTTTTAATATTTTTCGGGTACATAAATTATATACTGTACAGTATGCACATGTGCGTATGTACGTGTGTGTATTCTATGGACTTATGTCTGTTCCTATCAGTTCCTGTAGACTAATGGGCTTGACTGTGATTGTGTGTTAAGATTTATTAGCACGAATTATTGAAAGTCTACAAAATTTTTGTCAATTAAGCATTCTCTGAAGTATAAAAATAAGTAGCAACAAATATGAATTATAAAATTTTTATTATAAACAGATCTTGATTATATCTATTTTACATCATTTCAGTTCCTTTTACAAGCATTTTGAAATGTTTTTAAATTTTTTTTCACATTTCCTAACGTCTTATAAAATAAAGGCTACATATTCAATTTAGTTGCATATTATTTGTCGAATTCCTGAATATTCTGCATACTCATAAAAAATAACGAAAAGCGGAAGTCAGTAAAACTTAACACCTTCTCGGAATCTTATTAAAGGAATAAATTAAGAAAATTTGCAGTGGAAGCAACGCGCGAGGACTAAAACCACAATTACTAATTACGAAGTGCCTGAAATTAAAGTACTGGAGGAACGCGAATATTTCCATCACAGGAAGGAGATAGGAGTTGTCGAGACGAATTAGCTTATACACGATTTGTTCGTGAATATTAATTTGGAAATCAGTATTATATGAGAATTCTTTTTTAAAATTTATGCAATTTTAACAACTGCAACACTTTTTTTCGAGAAAAACAGCTTTTTAATGTTTATTTATTTTTTAGTATGTAAGGACTTGGTACTCCGTACTCTCTGACTACCTGGTTAGGGATACGGCGTGAAGATATGTAAGTGTGTATTTACCTTTTTTTGTACGGTTTTCCTTGTAGAGGGAAGGTAAAGGGATAGATTATAGATAGGGATAGGGATAGATACAGCCGATGTCTTCAGTAATTAATGATGTACATTCTTAATCTTTCATTGAAATGTCGATGTAACACATTTCAATATTTCTTGGAGTTTCTGAAGACATATGTCGAGCCGGTATTTCTAGTATATTATATAGGATCTGCTGAGGCAGACTAAGACACTAAAAAAATCTCAGCATCGCACTTCCGAGTGACCACTTATTTTAACAATGCCACATACTGCAGAAAAGCGTAAATACTTGAGACGCAAAACTATGCCAATTTAACATAACAATATCGACTAGAAAACAATTTGCAATTAATTAAAATAAACACCCAAGTTCTCGACATAAAATCCTGCCGAAAATTCCTGTTTATTTACTTCACATCTCATTATAAACTGTCAAAATGTTATTAATTAATAAAATCGTTAATAATTAATAAATACGTTTAAGAATCGCAACTATTTAACTTTTTAGGACGTTTCTGAATTCTTCCTAAGTTTTCTTTTTTTGACTTCCTATTTAATAAATTCGTAAGAATCCTAAATTAATTATTTATTGGTGTGAAATAAAAATTAATATTTAAACACATTTGTTAATATTAATATTTAGTATCTAACTGCAATATACAGAATTTGTGTGATATTTGATGATGTGATAATTTATGTAATGGCTGGTGACCGATTATATCGATTACATTAATTTCTATTCGACAAAAATCGATGAATTTTAATTCAATTATAAATAAAGGTTCCAACAAATAATTCCTCAATTAGATTAAATTATGTATTAAAATAAATGTTTTTACTTTTTACTTATAAATGGGTTAATATTTCCGAACTCATTGGTTAATATGCAGTATTTGTTAATGGAAATAGTCTTGGTTAGGTTACAGTATCCATGTTATTACGAGTATGGTTGTTATGACTTTCTGAAAATCGTTCTAGGGGTTTTCGATAATCGCTCATTAATCGGTGGTTGACTTCTATACTTTCTTCTCTAAAGGAGTAGAACAGAAAATTCCAGAAGTTATGTACTGCCACCTTCTTCAAGGTACCCAAGATCTGGCCGATAAGAGCAAGCTCGATTCACTTCTCATTGCGTGGCTAGTACTCGCTAAAGGAATGATGTAAAAAAAATCAAATGGTTCTCTTTTCTGCAGAAATGTACCTACATTTATTGCACCTAGTTTTGTAGCTGACTTCACAAAACTCCTGTGAAGAAAATAGCTTAGTTATATTTTCAATACCCAAAATTCCATGTAAAAATTTTCTCTCTTTTCCCTGAAACTTATACTCGTATTCTTTTCTGTTATAATCTATTATACCTATATCCCATGATAAATTACAAGCTAAATGTTAAATATAAAATGATTTTTTTTATGTTATCCAACAAAAGACAGGCTGATTATTGGTAAATGATAACATGTTGCAGGGTTTGAGGAATATTTGGACCTCTGCTTTTGTTTCTTTGAATATCTGTACCACTGACTGAAGTAGGAATCTATTTGTACCAATTCTTCGAATATTAACAACAATTCTTAAAATAGTTATCAAAAATATTTGAATACAATATCTACTGGGATTTTTTTAATCTTATGTGTTTAAAAATCTTAATCTTAGATAATCCTGAAGGAATAATCTCTATAAATATTAATACAACTTAGCTCTGGAGCTCAGAGAAATTAAATCTTAGACTCTCCTAACAGGTAATTGAGTACTGTGGACACTTTGGGTCTGCTTTGGGAGAGTGAAAACCAATAGTGGGACAGCTCCGCTGGCTAATGTGTGTTACCCCTAGGACCAGGTATTACCACGTATCTTTTAAATTAGTAATGTGCTTCCACACTCATTGCAGCAAAATTAATTTATAAAACTAACCTCACTATGATACCTCGAAGTACTTCAAAAAAAATTTTTTACTTCATTAAAGTTTAAAAAGAGTTTTGCTGCGTCGATTACATTTGTATCTGAATCGGATTCCATAAATATCAAGTGAAATCAAAATTACTGCACTCCACTGTATTTCTTTTAATGAATAAATAGTGAAGGTTATAGTAAGGTAATAGTGAAGAAATAAAGGTTATTCAGGTGTAATCATTGCCCAACGAAATTCGTTTGCGTGGTGTATAAGGCACGCTTACACAAAATTCTATACACCTCTCTCCAGGAATGACAACAACATAATATCTGTTATGTACCCACACGAAACTAATCTCATACTCGGTGGGTAATCGACATATTATGTATAACTACATAAATGACCTCAAAAAAACATCCAAAAAATAACTAAAAAAAACCCGATTGAAGATATGAGTGATAATAAGTTATTGCATTCATATACAAATACATGTATTCATTTGTATTATTTCTTATTTCGGTATACATTAAACGCCTGTTAAATTTGAATAGCAAGGCTGTTTTTGTTTCCAACAAATAGCGTACGATAACCAGGCGCTTATTTACTGTGTTGAGTCCCTGTTAGTCGAACCTAAAATTACTTAAACCCTAACTTGAACCGTACATAAATTAAAAGACAGAAAGAATAGATATTCATTAAAAAAGTGAGAATACCGTACAAACCCATGGAAGCTAAAAAAGTTAATTTTGGCTGGCAAAGATGGACTATCTGTTTTGTTAGATACGAGATTTGATACTTGATACCACGATACATAAACTGATTACCTTTTATCTTTGAAAATAGCAGTTATTTGATGGCTGTTTGTTATAGCGTGTTCGCGAAAATACAAAAAATTGAACTACGTGCGGTTTTAAACATTTGTGCTTAAAAAATTTTGCTACAAATCCATCAAGATTTACGGGATACTTGCATTAGGGGTAAATTGCTCTGCCGTGTTTCACTGTTGCGTGTTAGTGCACCGAATTTAAAGGTGAAATAACATCCACCAAAAATAACCTTCTGATTTTATTTTGAAGTCGGTTTAATGTCTCACAGAAAAATTATTCTTATTCGATACTAATCCTGATTAATGTAAAACCATTTTTCGCACTACATTTTATTAAAACAAATTACTGCAAGTAACGTAACTCTTTATTCTGAGCGTGATAATGAAAATTTTGTGATCATGTTATGCACTTCATTATTAATATGTCTTCAATATTCATATGATAATTAGGCTGTCTCAAAACTTAATTCCAAACCGGGAATGGAGGAGACTTCGGTTTATAAGAGTCCTAAAAAAGATTATTTAAAAGTCACAGATTCAAGTGATTTTCAAGATTCTAAATGAAATGCCCAGAACTCGTAAAGTATGTTATTATTTTCTGTTTGATAGACCCTTATAAACTGGCCTATGTATCCTCCGTTCCTGGTTTGACGTTGAGTTTTGGTACAGCCTAAAATGCCTTGATAAAATTTAAGAAAATTATAACTTTACTATACGTACTGAATAATGTCACTTCATTATAACAGCAAACTACTTGAGTGTTTTTATATTACATGAAAATTACAAACTTTGATTTCCTACAGAAGCATCGATTAATAAAATTAATACGTTGTACTCGTATTTACTTTCAGCATTTGTCTACCTAATTAACGACCTCGTTATATTGCTAACGTACTGTTGAATCTTATGAAGTTATTTACACGTTGTTAATTACACCTATTATGTATGTATGTACATATGTATGTGTGTATGTGAAGTATGTACGAGTATTGTATACTCCTAATACATAATCATGGGTATAATTACAATACTCTTAGGATATACCTAAATACAGGCATGCAGAGTTTAACATTCCTAATACCTACATATTAATCAACCTAATTTTATGTTTATCACCTAGTGTTAATCAAAGAGTTCGATTTCATAGACAACCTTGTTCTTTGACCTTCTTCTTAAAAATTTAAGCTTGTTTTGTAAAATAAAGAAAAACTTTCGCCGAATAACTTTCCTCTAGCAAATGTAATTAATCAAAATCACAAACGACTCTGAATATTGAAATGAAGATAATTAGAAATACATAGCGAGTATTAAAGTGTACTTATTAAATTTAAGTTTATATTTAGCCGTGCCGGCACAGGTATAATTTATTTCATAAATTAAATGTACATACATACATATCTTCACGCTGTATCCCTAACGGGGTAGTCACAGAGGACGGAGCGCCAAGCTTCCCGGTCCTTACTTCTTTCGATTTAATAATAATAATAATAATTTTACTTATATGAATATAAGTATAACATGCTATAATCGGCTAAAAAAAATTAGAAAGTAGGTATGTTAAATTTTTTCCGTGTTTTTTTAAAAAGAACATTTATTTTGCTCATTTACTATCTTCTCTTTAATTTCATCAGTAATATAATAGTGAGAACTTATTATGTTATTAATATATTGAATCAACTAAAAAAATAGATTACATGTACATTATAGAAATCAAGTATTCATAATTATACAGATCATTCCACGACTATTGCCAAACGACAAAAAATACATATTAAGATAGATAATTTTATTAGAAGACTTCATTTTTATTTTAAAAATAATATGGACTGCGTTCAATAACTTGTGTAAATTTTTTGAATCAGGAACCGAACCCGATAAACTGAGGAAATAAAACATTCTGGATTTTTATGATACTGATCGAAATGGTCTACCGTAAGGATTAATATCTTCTAAATGAAACAGGTAGGTACATGTATCTTGAAGACCAGGAAATTCAACATTCAAAGATTATTTTATTTTTAATAGAGTTGAATTGCAACTTTTTACAATTTTTCAAATCCTCGTAATATGATCCATTCAGTAGAATGTATATAAATTCTCACTCTTGATAATTTCGCTCCTTGTTGATTTACTTATCTTTGCATGGTGAATATTTGAAATCATATGTCTAAGTTCAGTTTGCAACTCCTACGCACTGTCATAATAATATTTGTTCTTATAATGCATTGTAAAGTAAATCTCTTACATATCCCCGTTGCTTGAACAAGACCTTGAATGTTAAAGTGTTCCATTTTTAAATTACAATTTTTCTGAGTACGATAATTAGCCAGCATTGTGATTGTTAGCTCACAAAAGAGATGCATACAAGGAACTTTCCTAATCATAACTTCCTAACTAATATTATAAATGCGAAAGTGAGTTTTTTTGTTTGTTTGTTTGTTACGCTTTCACGCCTAAACCGCTGAATTGATTATGATGAATTTGGTATACAGATAGATAGGACCCTGGAGACGGTTATAGGCTGCTTTTTCTTGAAAAAATCGTATAGCGGGTGGGGTGAAGGGAGGGGTAATTTTTGTATGAAACTTTCTATTGGGTCGTCCGATTTGCTTCGACCTTTGCAGAATTATTGTTTATAATTAATCATTAAAGTATGCATATTTGTTTTTTTTCAAACTACTCTTAAAAAGGGGTGAAACGGGGTTGCTCACTACGCGGCGAGGCAGAACCTGTAACTCTGTAGTTAACATTTTTCTTTTTGTAACTATTTAACCTCTACCTGTATTGACCAACAGCCAGAATTGGTTGACAAAATGTATAGTTTAGTACATCACTTTATTAATTTTATCGTACCCGAAGTAAATAATAAGGATATAATAAGGACGAACCTATAACAAAGACTACCTATAAGTGGGTACTTATAGTAGATATTTTTTAATGATAACAAAAATACAAATAATAATGAAAGATAAACGATAAGTGTCATAGAGATAAGTCTATTTTAAATAGAATGTTAAATTTCATGGCCTGCTTTTAATATAAGACACTATATTATTTAGATATTTAGAAAAAAATAATTCTTATTGATATTGTATAGACTCAGGTGTTACTTTGCGGAAATCCATTTCATGTGATAAAATCCCAAAATCTATAGCTATTTTCCGCTAAAACTCCAAAAACCACCAGTCGACACGTGTTTCGCCCCTCAATGGAGCATCCTCAGGATATACCAGAGATAGGACTCGGTCAGAAATAGGATTCGGTGCTGGTTAGCTGACCGAGTCCTATCTCTGGTATATCCTGAGGATGCTCCGTTGAGGGGCGAAACACGTGTCGATTGGTGGTTTTTGGAGTTTTAGCGGAAAATAGCTATAGATTTTGGGATTTTATCACAGAATTCTTATTGTTAACATTTAGATCATAAAAATACATATCGTACGATACTTCATAAGAATACAGGATATTATAGTTCACAATTTAGCGAGATCCATTCCCGATACAGGGGCTGTTTTTGAATAAAGTGATACAACAGTGTATTCAGTTTTGAATACACTATTGTTGAATACAGTTCATATTATTTTAAAATCAAAACGAAGTCTTCTTTTGGTAAAATTTCCTATCTACAATATTTGCAGTACTTTTGTTCTGTGTGGCTTAGCAGTGGGATGCCCAATATGCCCACTAAAATTTTTGACGATTTTTATATTACGTTGTTTCTTGTTCCTCTGTTAGTCTCTATCTGTAGTAGGGTATCTAATAAATCCATTTTTTATTCGTATACTTATTTCTATATGAATGTAAAAGTGCAGATAATAAAAATTGAACCATGGAAAAGGACTTATTAAAAGCATCGACCTATTAAAAGCAATTTGTATATTATGTGATAAAATAATAATCTTTTTTTGTGACGCAGAAGAAATCTGAGCACAGGTACCTAGTCCACTAAGGGTGAATGTGAAACTTTTATCCACTAGGACTCCGTTGATGCTGTAGCGCGTTGTGGCAGGGCACCAGAATCTCCTACGGAACGCACCCTAGTCCTCCATTATACTAGTTCTGATTTGAGTCTTTAAGGTTAAATACCGCTAGAAGAAGTGTTAAGATGTGATTGTGATGTTTTACCCCGACAGAATGGAAAACAGTATGATAATATGTATGTACGTATAATCTTTTATTTCTCTCAGCATCGATCTACATACAGTCAGGTAATAAATATAAAAGATGATGCACAGTATCTATATCTATATATATAATTAAGTTATGTTTTCTTTGTGCGTCAATCATGTTAAAACTACTGAACGGATCGACATGGGACCACGACCATTCGATGCGGAATCGTTTGTAGATGGTTTAAGTCTATTCATTTTTTGAACTTTTTTTTTTGCCCAGCGAAGCGGGCGGGAAACGGCTTGTTTTCAATATATAAAAATAAATTACTGTTCGTTAGTCTCGCTAAAAGGCTTGACTGATTTTGATGAAATTTTTTGTGTGTGTTTTAGTGGGTCCCTGGATGGGTTAGATTCACAGTTGAACCCGGTAAGTGGCGCCGCAATCGGGTCATAGGTTTTTTTTCGGGCAGGAAAACGTCTGTCGAGTTGAATGCGTCTGAATGGTTTAGATTCACAACTGGACCCGGTAGGAGGTACTGCCAGTTGATTTTGAAAATACCCTAAAAACTTTTCAAGTCTAAATTATTACAGAATAAATAAATGTCAGTTGCTCGAAATCGCGGCCAACAGCTTGTGCTACATAATTAATGCTAGTAGCACATATAGTAGACATGTTACATAGAGTTCAGTAAATGTAACAACACGCAAAACATTAAGCACAAACTTGAAAACCGTATTGTTCAGGAAGATCTTAACAAGAGTCGCAATATAGGACTATGGTTAACGAAGCCACATAAGTTTTAAGTGGCCTCCGGGGCTCCCAAGTTTCCGTCGTCCGTTTACCCTCAACACAGTTATCTGTTAGAGTGTCTACCTAAAACGTTCTCGATGTACACGAATTTGATGTCTGCTGTCGAGTGGAAGTATGAGAGTATGAACAAATCAAGAACAGCGCATTGATAAGTCTTACAAATGAGCGTCGTTTGTTGTCTCCAAAACTTTTTCTCCTAGCCTTTATGTAAATTTCAAATAAATTACAATTTTTAATTAGTTCGCTCTAGTTAAAAATATTAGATTAACGTTCATAAGTAAATTTAAAATACTATTCTGATATTCATTTTCTGTCAATGGAAGTTATGTAATTTGGTTCAGGTTTGTGTCATAAAAGAACATTGAAAAAAACTACCATATTCCTATATAACATATAATTTTACACCTATAGTTATTGAACATTTAATCACATTAAAGTACAATGGCAAGATTTTAGCTGAACGTTTTAGCGAGCATTATTAATATACGATTGTATAATAAAACTTTACCATTTACTCAATTTTATACTAAATTAGTTTTCCTCGTTGAAGCCGAAAACAAAATTGTTTATTTGAATGAACTGTTAATCGATTAAGCTCCATTTCTATAGTTTAAATTACGAGAAAATATATTCGGTGTTGCCACTAATATGTAGTATTCTTTTCACCACGTTGATCGGAATATAAAAGTAATACATTTCTCTAAATCGTCTAAATTTTAATATAATCAAACAATAAAATAATTCTACTTGTAGTTTACGTACTACGGCTTTGAAATTAACTATTTTTAAAAAGATATTAAAGGAATTAACCCAAATTAGCAAAAAAATAATACATTTCTCTAAATCGTCTAAATTTTAATATAATCAATCAATAAAATAATTCTACTCGTAGTTTACGTACTACGGCTTTGAAATTAACTATTTTTTAAAAAGATATTAAAGGAATTAACCCAAATTAGCAAAAAAATAAAAAGTAATGGTAATACACATGTAAAAGTGACGACACTGACATTTTGACGTTAATTTAACTTTACACTGTTTTCTTTTCAATTTTTTGATGTTTTATCATATTAAATCGAAAATGCGTTCGGTGTACTGCATGCTGTTTTGCTGTTACGCACACGTAATGACACTAGTAGGTACTCTAGTATGATATATTAAATATACACAGAGTAGTGTCAGTGCCAGTCAACTTCTTAAATGGCATAATTGTTATATGATATGAAGAGAAATAATTCTGTGTTTCGTTTTATTAAGACTGATATTATCTACTATTCTGACACCACAGACAACATGTATGCATATCTACGTATTAATTACATAGTATATTTATTGCATATTTCGCTATGTCTGAGCATTAATTATCGAGTGTGTGGTTTATGCGTAAAATGAATGTAGAAAACAATTTTTAACCGACTTCAAAAGTTAGGAGGAGGTTCTCAATTCGGTTGCATGTTTTTTTTTATGTTTGTTACCTCATAACTCCGTAACCGATCTGGTAATTTATTTTTTATTTGAAAGGATACCCTTTCAGATTGGTCCCATTTAAATTTCACTGGAGTTGGGAGCTTGGGTTTTCGAAGATACACCAAATAACACCAAATAACGCGAACTGAATTTTTTCCGGAAGATTTACAATTATGTATATGTATAATTTATATAAATAAATTAAATTTATATGTATATTTTATATGAAGTACATGGGCGACCGAACTTTACTCGGTGTCTTATAAAAAAAAGTCTGACCACATTGCAGCCGCATTCGAACCAGTGTATTTCAGTATGATAGACACTCACTCTAGCCATTATGCTATTAAGAAGGTAAATTCTATTGCGAAATTGGAAGAGTTTAGAGTCTAGAAGTTTTAAATGTGTGAAAGACGGAGAAAACGATTTTTCCCAGATTTCTCGCCCATCTCCATTTTCCGTTTAGCCGTTTTCGAGAAAGCGATGCGATATCTAATGTAATTAAATATTAATAATTAACGAGATAATATTGTTCGTTTAATATAATCGTGGATAAATTAAAGAAAACTCGATGTTTTGCAATTCAGAGCGGAGCGAAGAATTCTAGTCCCTAGCATATTTCAAATTCATATTTCTTATTTTTTTTTTCTGGCGCACTGCTTCCAGCGTCCAGTAACATTTTTCATACAACATTTTTGTTTGACCTCTTTGAACGTGGAACCAATAAGGAACGATATTATTCCTTATTCAAAGTAATTTCTGCCCTCTACGACAATCTGTAAGGGAAAAGATCTATTTAGGTCACATTTATCGAAGACCCAATTCGAATTCGAAATTACTATTAGAATAGATGGAATGAAAAGTAAATATTATTCGTAAAGTGGGTAGTAAAGTAGAGTGAATGTATTTATTTAGGTGCTTTCAACACACCCTAGTGTGCTTCTATTTCTTTTATAATATTACTTGTAGGGGGTCAATTGAGGAAGCGTGCTCGTCGCGACCCCTGCCAGCTCTTTTCAGGTCTGTAATTCTTCTACTGTACACAGCATGCGAGACAATGTTAAAAATAAAGCTAGGATGTCCCCTGAAAGCGACGTACACTGGTTTGTCCCCTCTAGTGTGAGCAGAGTGCAAACCGGCGTTGGGGACCGCTACTTAACACGCTGTACACCTAGCGGCGGGAATTGGAGGAAGTAGTGCAGAATAGATGCGTGGAATGTGAGAGGTGGGTTTGAACAGAAGATGAATGAAGTGATGGATATTATGGAAGAAAGAAGATTGGATGTGTTATATATATTGAGTGAAACCAAGCGAAAGGGCAGTGAACTTGCCGACTTGCCCGGAGGAAGCATCGTTTTATGGTCAGGGGTACCACAAGAAGAAAGGGATGCCAAGGAGTGGGCGTCTTAATGTCCTCTCGTTTGGTTAATTGTGTAACTGAGTATAATGGCTTAAACCCGAGACTGATTGGGTGCGTCTCAAGACAGGGCTGACGAGGATTTCTGTTTTGGTGGTGTATGCCCCAGTGTCCTCTGTCGGTTTAGGCGAGCTAGAACAGTTTTAAGAGAATGTTAAGGAAGTTATAGATATGGTTGAAGAGAATGAGGGAATCATAGTGTGTACATGAACGAATGGGTCAAACCGAGCTGGATGGATCGAACTTGAGTCTGTCCTAGGCAGGTACGGAGATGATGCTGGTAGGATTGTGTTAAAAGTGTGTACGGAAAAGGATATTTTTGTTGCTAATACCTTATTTAGGCACAAAAAGATTCATCAGTACACGTGGGAAAGGAAGGATAGGTTATAAATGACGAGCGAGGACGTTGAAGAATGTTGGCAGAACCTTAGAGATAGTATGATTTAGACTGCGAAAGAAGTGTGTGGAACCAATATGACTGGGAATGGTAAAAAGCGTGATGTGTGATGGGATGGTGAGGTGAAAGAGTCGGTGTACAGGAACAATAAAGCATGGCGAGACTACTTTGCCTCCAAAAATAGCTGTAGTATGAAGAATTTGTTAAAAGAGAGATATAAGCTGCAGAAAGCAGAAACGAAGGCACTAGTAAAAGAGAAGCGTGAAAGGTAGGATGTTAGATGAAAACAAAATGTCGGACAACTTCGAGGAAAATTCTAAATTATTTTGGAAAGAAATACGTAAGTACCGAAGTGGTCCAACATCTTGTGGAATGAATAAAGTGCGTTCGAAAGAGCATCATCTATTAACAAAGAAAAAAGATGTTCAGCCACGATGGAGTGATTATTATAGAGAACTGATTCGAGCACATAGAAAAAATGAGTAATGAAAGACTGACGAAGAATATCTCGAGCGAAAGTGATTGGTAAAAGAAGCCAAGGAGGACCAAAGTTAACTTTTGAAGATCAAATAGCCAGAACGTTAGCCGACGAAAATGTAAAAAGCACTCGCATACCTAGGCAGTTAGCAATAAAAATATCTAAATGCGATTTTAATAATCATACTAGATGTATAGATCATCTCAAAAACTAGCAAAAGGCACTGGAAACAAATAGAGCTAATTTAGAAAGGCTATTTCGATTTCGTGAAACAATCGAAATGATACGTTTCAAGTCCTTTAATCAATAAACATAAGCCCAAGCAATTTATAACTCATCATAAAAAAACATTCATTTGCTTGCGTCGAAATTCCTCCTGAACGTGATCTATTGTATATTTCCTTGTAATTACGGTGAATTTGTTTAGGTACTGACATTTGAATTACTGATGAATTCCGATATAATAAACAGGAAAATTGTTTGGTAAATGAACCCTGTTTTACGTATGAACTGCTGTTATATCTAATATTGTATCTTCATGTTTTCAAGTAACTGTGACTAGATATATTTGGGTGAGTTATGTGTGGTACATATTCCATACGTAAGATTGCGTTTGCGTGCGATACGAAGATTTCTCGATCGGATATTTTCCTTGTTAAATACAAAACAACATGTAGTTTGGATGAATGTTCTAACAGTCCTATATCTGTTATAGCACGTATACCATAACACAGAGAATAAATTTTAAACCAAGAGTCTATTTTTATTAAGTGTTGGTTACACTTAACAAAAATAATTATCTTTGCCTTTACCTAAAAAGTAAATTTAGCCTTATAAACTACCTAGTAACTACCGATATCAATGAATTAATCGGTATTATAATTACATTTCTTTTTAATTTAGTTTACAATGAGAATAAAATGAAATCTAACAATTCAACGCGACGCATTACAAATTTTGACGGCAGGGATCTCAATTTTTCTAAGTGACTACAAAACTTATGAAAGTGATATTCGGCAATCTGATTTTTCATTTTATTGACTTTATTTTGACAGTTGCGATACACGATTAGCCAACTTTTGTAACACAAAAAAAAAATGTAAAAAAAAACCTCTTTTAAAACAGAGATATACATTTTTAGGAGTAACGGGACAGATTTATGTTTCTAAATTTTCTGTAAAGTTTTAATCTAAACATATTCTTCAAAGCGCAGTTGGATTTTTAAAAATTCATTATAGTTTTTAAAATAAACGGAAATAACTACTTTTTCGTATTTTTCGTAAGCTAGCGTGCGCACTTTTGCATAGACCAGAAAGTCTATTTTGGATTAAATTATTGTTTACCATTGCGTCGCCTTAATCGTCAGCCTCATCACTTTCAATGCCAATATGAATATGAGTAGTAAATTCTAACCGACTAAGCGTCAGTGACTAAGCTGTATATGGTACTTTGATTGCTGTAGGTCAAAATGTTCGGATTAAAAGCTCTGACAAATTACTAAGTTTACAGTCCAGTAGAACTGCCGCGCACTCGCTTTATAATTAATTATATTAACTATTATACCAAAAAGCTCTAAATGATAATTCAATGCAATAATTCAAACAGTTGGATATACATGGTAACAAAAAAGTACATACGTGCGATAATATTTACAAACTTAAAACTACACATTATCTTAAATAGTAGACTTCCTCGAAGTTGCCGCTTAGAAAGCTGTCATTGCTTAAGGTGTCCAGCAGACTGGCAGCATTACCTCTTTGAACAGCTAAACTGATTCGTTGGTGGAAGAAGCTTCCGGAATTCAATGCTAATTTAAAATCTGGAAGCGACACTAATTTTTAGTCTCTATTATTTAATTATTTCTAACTAATGTTAAAGCTTAAAGCCAAACAAACTTCGGCAATTTGAAGTGGTTGCGATAAATTTCAAATTGGATATATCAAGCTTATAGCTCTAAATTCTGAAACACAACCCCAAATCTCCAATCATTACTAAAGTTACACGATTCCCTTTTTTTAACGTTCATAGTGTTGTAAGACACATTAATATAAAGTGTACTAGAAACTATCCTACTACTTTCTAAGTTGAGCATATATGTATCTGCGTCCAATCTAGGGTTCTTAGTAATGTTCTAATACATACGTACTTTTCATTACAAAAGTCATTAACCGCAAAACTACTTTTATTCCGGTTTTCCTATAACGATATCGAAACATTGCACTTAAATATATATAAAGACGAAGAAAAGAAACGAATTGTACATTTTATTACCTCCAAGTACCCAAATACTCCCTAAATTAAAAACTCATCTCAGATTTAATTTTGAAGCTGTCTGAAAATTCTAAGAGAAGGTGACACTCAGGTATTTTCTTTTCCCTTCCTCTTGCTGTAATTGCCTGGAACGGTGATGTGGGGACAAAATCCTTTGCGTGTAAGTATAAAAGACGACCTCCGTCGCTTGTTGTCATTTCAAACCCTTCTCAAGATCGTCAGAAGACGTGTAGAGCTTATAAATGCAAAAAATCGTCTTTTATGTAAATAGCAAAGATATTCAACGAAGCAGCCTTTCAAAACGTAAATATTGAAAACATTGCAAGATATATACGTATATTATACTAAAATGTTAATTTGCAACTGTAAGACAAATATTACGTATATATTTTAACTCCAATATAACATTTGGGAACGTTTGCCATTTTTTAGAAAGCTGACGGCACATGAGGAGCTCATTCGCTATGCGATAATATTAAAAAGTCAAATGGCAGATGCGGACCACCGAATACTCACTGCAATGAAGCCGAGCGGAAAATTGATTTCCTGCACCACATATCATTTTCATTTATCAAGATTAATAACGTCATCGGAAAACCAATTTTCATTTTAAATTCAATAAAAAAAGTGACATTACGTACGTATTGAAGAGTTTTCCTGATTTTGACGAGGTCTATTATTCAAGCATGTCATAATTCTACTAATGAGACTAACATATATACGACATCGCGCAATATAGATACATATTCCCTAATGTTATACTAGTCTATTGTTAAAGATACTAGTGTCAAATCTTTCTTGTCAGGGTGAACTTGGATATGTTATAGACAAATGACGTAACTTGGCCGGTCCAAGAGCTAGTTAAAGTTCTCCAATCTTACCGCACAGTAATCGATTAATCTGAAACTTGGCGGGTTTTCGAAACAACGTACTCCCACTCAGGGGCATTTATAACATAGTTTCAAAGCGGCTTCCACTGTCGATCCTATTCAAGGAATATTCAGAAATCAATCAGACAGATATTCGATGCGATAAAGCAAAGGGTTTGATTGGATACTCTGAATAGAAACTATACTTTGCGTAAAGGTTTCGGTCATGTGTGTATTGTTAAAATCATGTTTCAACCTCTTTCCAGCTCATACAAGTGTATTAGTATCTATCTGTGTGAATCTATATAAACATACATAAATATACATACATACATACATACAATCATATACGTATAGTTGATATATATGTAGGTATGTATACTCGATATATATATATATGTATACCTGACCGATGTAGGCATTACCTGTAATATATTATATTTGTACAATGTACATACATATACTAGTATTTACCGATAAGTAAAGTTCTGATTAACTGTTGTTTTGTTGTTAGACGTATGTCAAGAAAGCCTGTTAAACAAGCGTCAACCCTGAGCGTGACATATGACAGGATCATGTTAAGGAATTCTCGGGAGACACTATGGACCCACGATCTCACCAACCCTACAATATAATAGTAAAAGCTTTAATGTCGAATTACGTCAGTCGAAACTGTACACATACATTTATTATGTACATATACCAATACATATAATAACATTGTAAAAAGCGGCCACGTGCAAATGTTACTTAAGCAGTTAGTGTTGTGTGTTATCAGTTATTACTGTTATCCGATAACGTCAAACAAAGTATGTCGTTGTTTTTGTCTTTTTGTAGACAAAAACGAAGGCGTCTAACATAACGCAATCCAGATAATTTTCTTCCAATGTATATTCTCACAGATCATGGTCTTCTTACAATTTTTTTTTTTGCTTTTGGCTATAAAGGTGGAGGAAAAGCCATTTTTAAGCGTTTTTGCAGTGTTATAAACAGAATAATACAAAACACAGTGTTAAATACATTTTTAAATTTGTGATTTCAAAAAGTTTCGATCGATACTTACGCGATGGCAGCAAACATTTTTTTTCTTTGTATTTATGCCCCAGAAAGTCAAAACTCAACTTTTAGAATTTACATCTCTGCTTGGGCTACTGTTTACTACAACTATTTCAAATTTCAGCTATTTACGTTAATTTCTCTCTGAGAAAGACGATCGTTACAGAAAAATACCGAGGTGGTTCCATATGTGTTCTGTCGCTTCCGTCTTTCCAATTTAGGAACGGAACACTGGAAGTTTTGGCAACTGCAGATGTAACAATCGATACACACAATAGATACAACATTAAAAATACCTACATTCATTATCAATTATAATAAAGAAATGTAAACTACACCAAAAGATTAATAATCAAGTAATAAAATGTACAGAACATGAATGTAATTAAGTAAATAATAATTTTCAATGAATTATTTAGTTCGAAATTACATTTTGCTAGTCGACATCCAATGGTGTTATAAAAGTGGCACTCCAAAACTTTGCTAATTAGCCAACCCTGACTTGGTTAAAGAATATGAAGAGTAATGTTACAGAACCAACAATGTCATGCAATGCCTATTGCGCATTCAAAATTCTAAAATATTTTAATAATCCAAACGTTTTTAATATTATACACAATCATGTGATGACGCAGCCAGCCAGTTTTAATCATCGTTTACATTTACTAAAAGCAATAATATATAATTCATCAGTTTCAATTTTATAATTAAAAAATGTTAGCGATCTTTTATGTAATATGTTCTCATGTACATGATTCAAGAAAAACGAAATTCGAAAAAAGCAAACATCATTTTTACTGTCTAATCCCATTAGGTATCAATCTTTTTTTTTTAAATTTCTGTTCTGTGGCATTAATTACTAATATTCTATGAATTAGTCACGGATTCGCTTAAAATGTAGACAGAAATTGAAATTGACCAATCGCAATGATTTAGAGAGCTATGTGATTTGTTAGTTGGAAGTGCAATTATGTTTTACATTGCATAGCGATGCAGTGCAATGTATATTTGTCTCACTTTGTAACGTTGTAACTGGGCCAATATTTTACTTGGATTGGACTTGGAGATCTGAGTAAGCTCAGAAGAGTCAATTTACAGCTTTGAAACTGAATGTTTCCACTGAAATAATTTATGTTCGATAGTAATTTAATAGAGATTTAACAATACAATTTTTCTTTTACTATGAATTCATCACTTTTGTTTAGTAGAAACTTATGTAGCGATGAAATAGGAATCTTAAATAAAAAGAAACCTCATTCTTTGCAATAATGGTTTAATTAAGATTAATGTGTAACACATTTCTTTAAAGGAAACGAACAATGCAAATGTGTAATTGCAAATTTGGAATCTCTTTATTTCTTCTTTCCCAAAATGAAACTGTAAATAATTCCAAAAATATCGAAGTGTTTTCATAATTAAAATAAAGAAAATTTCGTATTCTAACAAAGGATTAGGTACAAGTGAGATTAGAAGTGTGGCAGCAAGAGACACGAAGCTTTGTCTAGAAAAGCTTGTGACAAGTTCGAATAAGAATCCGAAATAACTTTACAGTAAATTAAAGTGCATCCTGACAATAGTTCGCGTAGGCTAAGAAATTGAATGTCCCGTTCAGCCACCTGTCAACCACAGGATGAAATGCATTTGACCAGAAAATTGGATTTCGGTTGTTATTTTGTGCATAGTCAGATTAATTAAACCTACTAAGCTTATACTATTAACAGCTACATCATATCAAAGATAATCCATTCTAAAACATGATTAATGAATTGTAATAAAAGAATGTAGACTACATAATATTATACGGAAAATAATAACAGGGGGGTTTAAGTATGAAAATGCCGTTTTAACGCACTGACCACTTTGAATTAAAATTAAACCTGCATCGTGTTAAATTTCAAAGTGAAACTTTTTTTACAGGAGAACTATACAATTTTAAATTTTAAAATTATATTTTTATTTTATTAATATTTGATTATTCGACTTTAATGTGAAGATGAATATAGTGAAAATCAAAGTAATTTTCGCATACGAGTTCCGACGTGGGACTAACGCAGCAGAAACTGCTCGCAATGTCAATGCTATGTTTGGCTAGGTTACGGAAAACGAAAGCATCGTGCGTTTTTGGTTTAATTAACCGCTTTAGTAGTAAAAAACTTCGACTTCAAGAATGAACCACGAGGAAGACCAGCCGCTAAGGTAAATGACGATGAATTGTAGATTTTGGTGGAAGCCGATCCATATCAAACTACCAAGGAATTAGCAGCATGCTTTGACTTTAACATACCCACAATATTTACTCATTTGCAGCGTATTGGTAAAATTAAAAAACTTCAACAATGGGTGCCTCATACCTCATCAATCGATCATCATATTGTTTCATGATAACGCAAGACCTCACATTGCTAGAAAAACAGTTTTATTACTACTGACTGGCAGTTAGACATCATCAGTCAAACTCCATACTCGCCGGACTTCGCCCAACCGACTACCATTTTTTCTTCGATTTGGTCAATTTTTTGCATGGAAAAAATTTTGTTCCCTACTAAGAAGCAGTACAAAATGCCTTCACACAGTTTGTCCATACAGGAATCCAGGTGCCTAGAGTTCTATGCAAAGCTTTAAAGGATCTCCCGATTAGACGGCAAAAATGTATAACAACGAAGGTAAAAATAGTTTTATTTTTCATTACGAAACAGCAATTTCGTACTTTAACGCCTAATGAATATGGCGACTTGAATTCAAAATTTATAATTATTTCTTTAATAATAATTCATTTTCGAGATACTACCAAATACACGTAATGTATTTCTTTAGAAGTAAAGTGCAAGAAACAACATACATAATTATATTACATTTAGGTACAGAATAAAACCACCCTTTGTCCCCAACAACACGGAAATATAAATATTGATAAAGGGAAGCTATAAAATAAGGGCCCAAAATTTCACTAGAAACGGCAGTAGGAGAATCCGAGAAGGTTTTAGGCTCGCATGCCACCAGAACAAAGGACGTTCGCCAAAGCCAACCCTACGAATGACAAAACAAGGGCAAGGAATTTTAATAAAATCCTTATTATCTATTCACAGCAGCAGTTACGTTCTTTTACGAGCTAAACGGCAACGACAAAGTTCAGTGGTAGGATCGCTTCGCGCTCTTCGTTGTCGCAACTTCGCTAATATCATTACGGATACTTGAACCAACTTAATTGCTCTTTGACAAGAGGCGCTCGCGATCTGCTTCTCGCGCCCTTTCGATACTTTTAGTATGTTCGTTTACGCATTATTTACTAGGAAGTGAGGATAGTCATGGTAACGAATAACAAAAAATAGATATATTAAAATACGCTTCGAAAAAGCATAATAACCATAGTTCATTTCACACTTGCCATCGCATGACACCAAAACATTAAATTCACTTCCTTCACCATAAATATGCATGAGAAAAGCTCTTGATTTACCCAGTATTTACATAATGTTACGATAATCTCTCGATGCCCTATTTTCAGAGCTTAGTATAAACAAACACCTCAGAATTCCGATTAACCTTTGTCAAACCTTGCACTTATGCTAGTACAGCTTATCAACACTACCAGATCTAATAACAGTTATGTCGTACTAAATATAAACGTCACATTTGGTGCCTAATATAAAAGAACACAAGTAAATAAGAGGGTAAATACAACAACACGATAGATGACAAATCGTGACATAAAATTCGCTCTGTCTGTAGGATGTCCCTCATTCATCATTGTCACAAAGCTTCACAGAAAGCAAGTGGGTTTTACGTACGAAGCCAATTGGAATATCAAAAATTAAACACGTAGAAAAATGTACACAAAATGTTTTACTTACACAAAATCTTGTGCCTATTTTGTTGTCAGATTATTGTTTAAATACGAAATAGTGAATATAATGTAGAAAATGATCAAAAAATTTATAAAATAAAATGTGCTAGAAATGTTTCAATTAATTAGAAACAATCTTTTTAGTCTATTTATTTCCGCAACTCTATCTGAATCTAAATATGTACGTACTTATCGTGCTTATAGTGAGTGTAGTATAATTTTATTTTTAATTGAATAAAATTGAATAACTGTAAATATTAAGAAAAATAATTATATTAATAATGAATTAAAAGACAGAAATAAACTTGCGAACACCAATTTGAAATATATTTCGACCTATACTTACCCGGAGAGTGGAATAAATTTTTGATTACGGTTCTCAGGTTCATTGGTATTCTTGGTAAGGACTACCGATACGACCTTCAGGCCGGGTCCGCACTTAGCGGTAATTTACAGTTTAATTACTGGGCCATGGCCCGCGCGGGTCGAGCGGGATGGGTGCGGCGCGGCGCCTTACCAACTCCCAATTTATGCGGCGTTCACCATCAGATAGCTAACGAGTTGGGTTCCCTCTTCTGGAATCAATACGAGTACCATCACTACTTTGATTTTCAACATACGTTCGGAATTTAGTCAAATTTACTTGACAACGCTTGATTAAAGCCATAACGCAGAATTTAATTATGTAAACATAGCGAAGGAAAATCACCGCCATTCGGAGCATCAGTCTGCTAAGTGTTCATTTTCAGTAAACACATATGTATCTATGTGTCAGATTCTGTTCGTACTATGTACCTACTATTGATATCACACACAATTCACTCAGTAACATTGAGACTATAACTCTTTATTTTATTTTTGATTTGTCAGGGAATAAAATTCACGTTTATTTTTAAAAAGTGAATGCCCAAACTTTCGCATCAACAGGTAAATAGACGTATTCACAAAAAGTAGTCATGATTAAAAAAAAATATTACGGAAAATGAATTACTGAAAAACAGGAAAACTTCTAAGAAGATACCTACTTACAAACACGAAAGTAAGTTAAATGAGAATAGGATCCGTATTAAGCGTGTATCGGGTGACGTTGAAAAATCGTCACCAATAAGTCTCGTTTCGCGTTCAGCGCGATCGTCCGTCACTGTCGGCGACGTGCGAGACATCGCCTCAGCCAATAAACGTCGCAGCCACGACGACAGTCGACGTGCCGCGAGCACATCGCCACTATTACCAAATTAACCACTGAAGGAAATTACCTTAAGCCATTTTCTCGCTTTTGAGGTTAAGCTTTTATCCTCTTTATAGTCGAATCGTTACTGGCTTAAATTATAAGTTTAATAGCAAAGGACCTAATATAACGAACATAGTTACGAACTGTAGATATTTTACGGAAATATTATTTAACATTAGACATTGAAAGGTAGTATGAGTGCTGTGCTTATAGCACTATCAGAAGCGGAGTTGCAGACACTAGTTACGTACATGAAAGAAGACTGTTAAGTGAAAGGATTGAATATGAATGTGAACAAAACTAAGGTTCTGGTGTTTGAAAGGAAAGATGTACAGACAAAGTGTGAAATATGGATAAACGGAAAATGTCTAGAACAAGTTAACGAAATTGTATATCTAGGGAGTGCCTTTTCGAGGGATGGAAGTTATAAAGCTGGCAATAAAGTGAATGGTGCTGTCCGTATTAGTAGGCAGTGTGAATATATCTAACTCGTCCAAAATGGTCATACACAATGCTGTGTTGGTTCCAATTGTATTGTACGGTAGTGAGGCCTGAATATGCGCCAAATCGAGTGAAAGTAAGATAAATGCAATAGAAATGCGATCTCTTAGAAATATAAGATAAAGAAATAAATGCTTAGATGGTTCAGGCACATAGAAAGAATGAGTGATGAAAGACTGACGAAGAAAATTTACAGAGCTAAAGCGAGTAGTAAAAGAAGCCAAGGAAGACCAAGGCTGACTTATGAAGAGCAAATAGACAGAGTGTTAACCGACGAAAATGTCAAAATCACTCTCATACCTAAGCGAAAATGTGTGAGGCGAATGATTAGATTTGAGGAAGCGAAAGAAGTACGTAAGGACCGCGACGCTTGGCGCTCCGTCTTCTCTAACTACTCCGTTAGGGATATAGCGTGAAGATATGTATGTGTGTATGTATAAGGTTGGGAAATAAGTTCGTTCGGTTTTTTTCAAGGAGCTTTATTTAAATGATTTGTTTGTTATTTGGCAAAATGTATATATTCATTTTATAGAGCTCTTTCTGCTCTACAAAACTGTGTTTTTAGTTTTTCTGAATAATTTAATTTTTTTTTATTTTTCAGGCTTAGAACAACATAGAACAAAATGGAATATCCAGGAGGGAAAAATCAACATTTTCGACACCTACTTTTCTTCGCTTTTCATCGCGGTCAAAAAGCAGCTGAAGCCGCTCGTGACATATGCAACGTGTATGGAGAAGGTGTCATAGGCGAGCGCGCAGCACAAAAATGGTTTGCGAAGTTCAAAAACGGCGACTTTGACCTCGACGACACGCCTCGCAGCGGACGACCTGCAGAATTCGATGAGGAGCATCTCAAGGCGCTTTTGAAGGAAGATAGTCGCCAAACAAGTAGTGAATTGGCCGAAAAAATGAACTGCAATCATAAGACGATTCTCAATCATCTTCATTCAATAGGATTTGCCGAAAAACTCGGAGCCTGGGTGCCTCACGATCTTAGCGAAATCAACAAAGAAAATCGTCTTCAAATCGCTGCTCAACACCTTGCCCGCCATCGAGCAACACGTGCTCATAAACAGCGCTTTTTGTACCGAATCGTCACGGGGGATGAGAAATGGTGCCTGTACATCAATATGAAGCAAAGAAAGGAGTGGGTGGCCCCAGGAAACACGCCGAAGCCGAGAGTCAAGTAGGATCTCCACCCAAAAAAGGCCATGATCTGCGTGTGGTGGGACTGGGAAGGCATGGTGCACTGGGAAATGCTCGAAAGGAACGCCACGGTCAACAAGGAGCTCTACATTGCGCAGCTGCATCGCGTGAATGAGGCTATTCGACTGAAAAGAACCGATCGACAAGACCAAGTCATCCTGCTCCACGACAACGCCAGGCCGCATGCTGCACAAGTCGTCAAAACCGCACTCCAAGAGCTCGAATGGGAGGTTCTTCAGCATCCACCGTATTCTCCGGACCTTGCGCCAACCGACTATCACCTTTTCCGCTCCATGTCAAACCAAATGAGGGGTGTTACCTTCGACGACGAAGAGGACCTCAAAAACTGGCTCAACCACTTCTTCGACACAAGACCGGGCGATTTTTGGCGGAACGGCATCAACAAATTGGTCGAGAGGTGGGAGGAGGTCGTAAACAGTTACGGCGAATACATAATTGATTAATTCATTGTTATAATTATTGTTTTTTGTTTAAATAAAGCTTCTTGAAAAAAACCGAACGAACTTATCCCCAACCCTATATATTATTTAATTTTGAAAACCTATACAAATCATATTCTTAAATTGATACCTAAATTATATAGATAAATTCGTTCAATTCGCCGTTCAACTAAATCCTGAGTTTGCGAGGTTGTCGTTAAGCAAAGTAATATACTGGTTGAAGTAGTTTGAATCCCAAACCAGATAATTGCCAAAAGATAGGCGACGAGTTAGTTTTACTGTTCTGTTCAAATAATAATTCAAAGATAGCATCCAACCGGAGAGTTTCTTTCGAGTTTAACAAATGTTCACGAACTATCCCCAATTCAACTTGAAAGATAGAATTGTGGCACAGGGTTTCTATGACTTAAAGTCTTTAAATAACAAAAATTCTGCAAAATAGATAAAAGCATAAAGGTGGCTTAGTTTAGTTGGTCACATAGTAATGCTACATTAAGCTTGGTGTGAACCAGATTTAGTATCCAGGTAGTAGACAATAGGGCGAGGACATTGCGGGCAAGGGATGGCCGAAGTCAGCATACATAATGTGCTCGGACAAAGCAAGATTTATACGAGTGTGGCGCCGCCGGATCTCCGACAGTCCGTATTGAATACTTAGATGACAAGATGAAATGTACACATTTAGCGACACAACGCCGTAATAATGCTTCGATTAAATTGGAATGAAGTATCGAATAAATATGTAGCTGCTGATGTCTCGGTTACAATTTAACTTCACATAACATTCAATTTTTAGAATTACGATATTGTAACACGGCCTTTCTTCATTCCATTACCATTTTTTTTACCGAACACATTCTTTTTCTTTATTGAGCACCTTCATACATTTTCTATTTTAACGAGGTGTACTGGAAGAACTCTTTTAAAAAGGATAAGTGCTACCTTTTGTAAATTACGACTTTCATATTTATGTAAAATTTTAATATGCATACATAAAAAAATGAAATAAAAATTATCTTATTTTAATATCACATGCTTCGCGCCGTTTCCCTTTTGGGGTGGACAGAGAGCATCCAGGTGTGACAAAATACCACACCTTGACGTCATTTCTAGCAATAACTGACGAATTCTAGCAACAATTTACACTTAACAATAATACTTTAGCAAATTAAACCATTTTTTAACCAACTTCGAAATAGGAGGAGATTCTCAATTCGTCTGTATGTTGTTTTTTTGTATGTTTGTTACCTCATAACTCCGTCATTTATGAACCGATTTCGAAAATTCTTTTTTCGTATAGTAGGTAACACCTCAGAGGTGGTCCCATTTAAATTTCACCGATATTGGAGCTTGAACTTCGAAGATACACTAGATATCGCGGCCTGGTCAAACGTATATTTATATTGATGATTCTCTTGTATATCGTTGCGCTCCGGAATTAGAATGAAGTTAATTGCAGACCTGCCTTAGATATTCATTTAGGTCAAGATCACTCAAAAGGGAGAAATAAAAATTTTTATTAAAAAAAATTAAACCGCCTTCAAAAAAAACACTCAAAAGTATAAAATAACTATCCTTTACTAATCAAAACTCAAGTACAATTAAAATAACTTTATAAATACGATACACATATCTATATAATTAAATTTGACAGTTATTGAAGTCGGTGCCAAATCAATGTGCAACAACAAAAAGTCTATTAGTTTGGTGGACATGGCACCGACTTCAGTAACTGTAAAATTTAATTATATAAGTATGTATGTTCATTTATGAACCGATTTCGAAAATTTTTTTTTCGATTGGTAGGTTACTTCAGAGATGGTCCCATTTAAATTTCACCGATATTGGTGCCTGGACTTCATAGATACACTAGATAACACAACCTGGTTATAACCTTTATTTATATTGACAATTCTGTTGTATATCGTTGCGCTCCAGAATTAGAATGAAGTTAATTGCGGACCTGCCCTAGATATTTATTTAGGTCAAGACCACTCAAAAGGGAGAAATAAAAATAAATTATTAAAAAAAATTAAACCGCCTTCAAAAAAATCACTGAAAAGTATAAAATAACTATCCTTTACTAATCAAAACTCAAGTACAATTAAAATAACTTTATAAATACAATACACATACCTATATGATTCAATTTGACAGTTATTGAAGTCGGTGCCAAATCAATGTGCAACAACATAGTCTATTAGTTTGGTGGGCTTGGCACCGACTTCAGTGCTGTTCATCTGCTTCTGTGATTGTAGCAGATAAACCAATTCTTGAAGAATCGTCTTGCCGTATTACCGTCATTAGTGTTCCCTGTTCCTTGTTTGACGATATCCGCCAGAACCACCGCCTGCGACTAAATGTTTTTCATCCGTGTTACGAGTAGACCACTTCTGTATTGGTAGTTCATAACCTATATGTAATAAACACTCAAAACATTTAAGCCAACAATGTAGCAAAGACAAACCAAATTCATAAAACTCTGGTTGTACGCCTCTACTGATAACTCGAGTCAGATCATTCATCTGTGTTGGGGTAGCTCCACATTTGTAACAGGTAGAAGTAGCTCTATTATCAGATAAAGCGTTACAAACTTTTCCATCGATCATTGTAAAAAAGAGCTCGTGTGTCACATAGCTTTAATAATTTCAATCAAATTTACAATGTGGGAGGGCGAAAAATCGATCTAGCTAGGTCTCAGTTCTGGCCAAATGGATTTTCTCTGTGTTTTGGCAAACTTAAAATTGATAATCGGTATTGATTGGTAATTTCACAACAAAGTTTGCCTTCTCGATAGCACAGTGACTAGCGCGTAGGTCTAAGTGCGCATGTTCGAACTTTGCGATGTGGTCACACTTTTTGTGTTTTTTTTTACATGCACAATCAATAAACAAAGCTCGGCCGCCCAGGTATGTGTAATAATCCAAACAATTGCACCAATTTTGTCACCCTAAACTAAGCACTAAGTTCGTACTATGGGCAAGTACCACACAGCGAATTGAAGGAGCTCCCACTGGCTCCCAGTAACTTTTACAGACAGCGATAGCCACGCTACTACTATGCGACCGATGACTAATTATAATAATAAATTGGTATCATGCAACGAATTCGGAAATACTGAATTCATTGGTGTCATGTACGACGATTGCGTGTCTTTTGACACGCAATTGACGATGACCGTAAAATGCACTTTTTGCGGTAGATATAGCGCCACTATACAAGTTACATTTTACAATTCTCATTTTGACAGCAGATATCGCGCGATATTTGGCTATCGCATGCTGACTGCAAGTTAGGTACTAAGCGAGCGAGACTCCAAGCCAATTTAAAAAAGTTCGTTTCCTAAATTAAGCTGACCGAGAATCAAACTCGGTACCCGTTTTGAAAGACATTTGTTCTACCACCGCACCAAAGGGCTAGTCAATAATAAAACGTAATAAGCACCCTCAACCTTTAGCAAGCTTCTGTAACCTGCGCGGAAAGTTCATGTTCATATTTTTCTTTGTTTCTCAGACTAGTATGGAAATCTTTCTATTACATACGAATAATTAACAATTAATACAAAGAAATATAACTATAAATCTAAGCAAACCTTAATCATTTAAATATGGATATAAGATTTGAGACATAAACAAAGTTTACTACCTACCTATATGACTAGAGTTACGTACAAACTGTAGCTTGTGATGTAAACAGTACGATATGACAAAGCAATAACTCAAATATACTACACGTATCTAGCGACGGACACAGCATGATGAACAGATCAACATGAGATGAGATATTTACATACCGAGCGCTACACATGACAAGTTCAACACTGACTTCCTCTGTACTGGATAATTTAATATATATGCATATTATTTTCGTGCTATTTCCCCCTAGAACTTGTATAGATGACGGACAGAGCAAAGGACTTACTACCATACCGCAACGAAATTAACCTTGAACGTTTTCAACAAAAAACTTTTTAAGAAAAAATTAAACCAACTTCGAAAAAATTCACTGAAAAGTAAAAAATAACTATCCTTTACTAATCAAAATTCAAGTACAAATATAACTTTATACATACGATACAAATATCTATATAACTAAATTAGACAGTTACTGAAATCGGTGTCAGACCTAATACCAAACTAGATATAGATATCACTATAAAAAATATAATGCTGTACAGAAATTTGTTATAGTCATAAAAAATGTGTTATCTTGAAAAATTATATAATGTTATAGAATAAATAATAATATAATGACGTTAAATAAGATATTCACTACAATAACAAATATTAAGTTAACAGTAAATATTTTGCCGAAACTATTACTAAGCGGATATTAGCATACCTTCTCAGTGTAAGTTTTTGCTACCACCATCTAGAAATGAGATCTATTTATAAAGTTATTATTAATTATTTATATACGATAAAAAATTAATCTAGTGCAGTAACAGTATGTATACTATATAACTATATTATAGTATCTACATAGACGAATAATACATATATACTGTATGTACACACAAACAGTCTGTGGTTTCAACTAGGTAATCCTACGCCACCCTTACAGGTCTACCTAAAATTCTTCTCATCCTTTATCTAGGTCGTAAAATAAACAAGAGACTATTCCATACTAAATTAAATATTAGGTTTCTAAAATTAAAAATAAAGAAATTCTGAAACATAAAATAATGGAAGTTTTAAATATATATCTATACAGATTTTATATGAGGTAGTTAGTACACCTACGTTTTACAACAACATCACTGTATCAACATTCACTGAAATCTTTAATCTTTAACTATCTTCTTTGTATTCTATGATAGTTCTAGATTTAAAAACTGATCAGGGTTATGTCTCAGACACGCATTAAATTAGGGCTCCGCAGAAAAATAAAATTAATTAACAGGTATTTGGCAGATTTTGATAATTCAACACCTATGCAGTCGCATAGCTCACAGCCAGTAAAAATATATGTATACCGATTATATACTTGCTAATTTCGTTGTTTTGCTTTTGAAATACATACCTACCTACGCGACCCGTAATCTATTTTTATTATGTCTGCGTTTAAATTTTTTTTTAGTGGTAGTAACTTACAAAATACTATTCTTGATAAAATATATTTTTTAGTCTTCAATATATTTTATAGATCTAAGTGCGTAAAATACTACCGCTTTCTGAGTATTTGTGATTTAGGCTGTATTAAAAATGTCAGAAATGAATAACAATCCACGTGTAGCAACAGCGTAGAAAATATTAAATTTTTCTTTGTTATTCTCTAAGCATCTGCCTTTGTTTCAAAACTCCACTTCTTCTTAAGTCGTCGCTTCTTAAACTTTTTGATTTATGAAGTTCACCCGTGTTTCACACGTAACTTACAACCCAACATTTGGCTAGAATGGTCCGATAATGCAAAAAAGTTCGCAACTTGGATCGCCTCTTTACTTGACCCTTCTTTAACATCAAAATACAAATAAAGATTTCTTTTAATTGAAATAATTTCAATAATAAATGTTCGTAAAGATTGTGCTATAATCTATCTCCGTTAAGATGTTTACTTCTATACGCGCTGGCCAAAAAGGTTAGGGATGAAAAAGAAAATAATAAATAATACAAGCAATATCGAAAGCTGGCAACTTTATGCCGCCATTACGTAGGGATAATCTAAACAAATGCGAGGTCTATTCCATCCGAAGACGTTCAATCAGACTTTAAGGCAATGTTACTTGGTCTGGTGTCGTAACTTTATATTCGCTGAGGAGGATATTCACAGAGTTTACACATTATGCATGCAAAGGGGAGATCGTAAGGTCCAGAAGTTCTTTTACATCAGAAATAAAGATCCACCTCTATAATATTAATATCAGCAAAAAAAAATTAAGTGGTTTAGACTGATGAATATATTTCCGTAACCTTGACCAGCGTCGATTTTTATCTTGAAAGAATATTTTTTATTTTTCAATTTGTCTATAGTATCGCTATTATTCTTACTGAGATATTTGTGATAATTATTTAGTGAATAAATGTTTATTTACGTGGGCTACGTTAAAATGAAATATCTGACCTAAATTGTGGTCCAATTGGAAGCTTTTAAAAATCATTTATATTTCCGGTACCCAAGAACAAAAACTGTAACCAGAGAAATGCGTAAATAAAAATGACTTTTTAATTATTCATCGGGCTCTCCCTGGAAAATGGAAGCGACTGTGGCATAATATTCAATTAGACAAGTGGAAAGCTCTTGACGAATGCGACGAAATAAAAAAAAGTCACGGATCAAGTAATAAGGAAAACAATGTGCTTGTTAAAACATCCTTAAATACTAAAGATATTGTATAACATCTGAGAATGAGAAAAATACATTATTATAAAAATACAAAAAAATATTTTAATACGTCTGTACCTATGAGCTAGCTTTATGAACCATAATTGAGTAATACTAAGTGCTACGACAGATGCGTGCATATAAGTACATAGTCGTACATGTAAATGACCATTTATTTTGACTTTTAATTTTTAGGTCTTTAATTTTCGAAAGAAAATTTCCTAAAAAATTTTGTTTAGCAAAAAATGTATTACACTTGTGCTGTAAATTTCTTGTCAATGTGGAATTAAATAACGTATAAATACCTATAGTGTTAAAATATATAATAGTGTCTCTATTACTAGATATTCAAAAATATTGTCCTATATCCCAAGTATGGTAAACGAAAACTCGCTGTTCAAGTACCATTCATACTAATTGGAAAATAATACCGTAGTAATACGAGTATTAAGGCACATATGCACTCAACTTTCAAAACATTATAATGAATAGAAGGGATAATAACTACCTACATAAATGCGAAGAGAGGCTTAATATGAAGTCCCTTTTAGCAAAATCTCATTTTGTATTTTACGTTAATCGCTCATCGAGCAAATCCTACTAGTTTCTGTTCAAATTAGGCTGGTATGTGTTTGCGTAAAATATGGCGGTTGACCTCAAAGTTGAGGCGTCTGTTGGCATAGTTGAGGCACCTACAGTCTGAACTAGCCGCTGAACAATTCCATCAATGCGATGCGGTTCACTCGTCTAACAAAAGACAGTGAAGAACTTTCGTACTATCATCGTGGTTACTTTGATCTGAATATGAAATATGAAATGAATCTACGACCGATCACAATGGAACACAGCACTAATCTTAAAAACCACAATACGAATATTAATCAAAGATTGCAACAATCGGTCGTTATTTTCATGCTGGTCTGGGAGGAAAAGGGAAACATGTGATTGTAAAAGTCAGCCAAGCCTTTTTATAAAGAGCTTATAAAGTCGATATACTGACAACCTATATTTGATTCCACTTCTCTTCTTATGTCACATTGCTAAAATTGACGTCAAAGTGTGATATTATCTGGCAGAAATGTTTTGTACGCCGTAACAGGAAAATGCCATGAAAACAGGGGCGCCGACTATATGGGTACTCAAGAGTTGGAGCAATCATTAGTCGAGATACATGCAAAAATTATTCATCAGCGATATTAATCCGAAAATAAACAACAGTGGCCACTAAGCTTTTGAGTTTAAATCATCGGCAAAGTTTGTTATTTTCTAAAAGCACTGTTTTGTAAAAACCGACATTGCTCAGCAACCGAAATGTTAAAAATATTTTTTATATATTTGTATTTAATCGACACCCGTAAGCTGGAAGAAAGAGCATTTAATGTACATACCATATTAAAAACATTGTGTTTTCGAGACAGGCATTTATTATCAAAATATTGACTTGTGAACTTTCTTGTTCATAATATTAAAGTAAAACTTATAGGCGCGATAGCGCAAATTGGCCTGAAAGCTGGATCAGATGATATCCCCTTCTCCAATTACAACTGGCGCGGAAGTTGAAAAGAAAAAAATAGAAAATCGTGTATACTCCCTCTGTCAAATGTGTCCTACGCTCTATACACGCATGCGCAGAGCTTATTGTGTGTATACGTAACATTTTCTCTAGCTACGGTAGCATAAATTGACTTGATCGAGATGAGAAGTTGAGAAGAAAAAGAGGAAGAACTATGATAAACCTATAATTTTTTTCTTATAGCTCTAGCATGAATTCAAAGAAATTAATGAATAAAAGAAATATTATATTCTTTAGTTAAGAGAGACTTCCTTCAATAAAATTTCGCATAAGTAACCTAATTCTGAAATAATAAAATCGTTAACAAGTGCTGGAACCTAAGTAATTGTCAGTTCTAACGCGGGAGTCTCACGCATTTTTAATTTTTTTACGAGTACCGTATGCGGAAATTGCGCGTCTATCGTGAGAAGGGAACAATGGACACCCACAAGCTTTCTTCATAGCCCCTGCGTGAAAATGTGTCAATAATTCTCAAATTTATCTTTACCTTCGAAAATAATGCAACAAAAACCTCCGGTTTTACTCTTATTTAGGTAATATTAGCATAATATTGTATTTTCAATTCTTTTTACCCTTTTTCATAAGTTTTTGTTAGGGGCATTGCGTATAAGAAATAGAAGTTGTGTCAACAGCCTCGCCCCAGGAAGGATAAAAGATAAAGTTTTACTCAAACAAACCGACAGTTTTGGGACACTCATCTCTATTCTGAGCGTCAAGGCGCCAGATGTCGCTTAATTTACACCGACTATGTGACCACGAAGGAAATGTTTACTATATAACACCGCTGAAAATATTTACATTTGTTAATATCACACTCGGTCACTAGCATGAACAGAATATGACACACGACGTACATATCGCATTACATCAAAATATTACACAGAAATATAGATACAATGAATAAATAAGTGTAGTTACTTAAAAATCTATATATTTATAAAAGTATGACAAAATTATGGAAATTGTTAATCTTAAATAATAGGTAACAACAAAAACACTATTTACCGTTACGTAAAATTGTAATCCACTGCAATAAAATGTTACCTTTTCATCAAAAATATAGGTACCAACTTGAAGATATATAGTGATACTAAAATATTTGTAAGCAATGAAAAAAAATTAAAAAAGGTTTTGAAATAAGTAGTAAAATACAACTCGGTATATAATTTTGTACAATATAATTTCTGCTGACATCAAGTAAAAAATTATTACTAAAATTATCTAAATACGTAAAATCTTAAAGAAATATAATAAAATCCTAAAGTACGTAAGTAATTAATGGTTAAAAATAATTATTCAATTCACTGTGAAAATGCTAAATTTGTAGTGTAACTAATAATTTTAAATATAATGTGAAGTAGTTTAAATTAGTAATTCCTTTGCTCATATTTATTACAAAACACCGACATGAAATGGTCATGCGCCTGCATAATATATTAAAGCAGACTTCATCCATAAAAAACATTAATAATAATAAAACAGTTTGTACGAAGAAGCGATATCTTACACATGGTAGCCGAGAATCTTGCAACCCCTCTGAGAAACGATCCCTCATGCTCCTTCACTGAATATAACCTGAAAATTGAATTTCGCACTTGCGTTCACTAGCTAGTTATACTTATAAGTACTCATATATACAGTAAATATAGTATGACTGTAGATATGAACTTTTATAGGTCTGTTACTAACCTATTTGTTATATCTAAGTATATAATACATCGATGCATGTGTGAATTTTTTTACAGTATATTTGCTTGATACTTATGTATGTACTATGTATAATGTATACATATGCTATCACACACTCGATATTTCGCAAAAGCTTATAGGTAAACAGTTCCATAAAAACCAATCAGAAGATGTGATTTTCTTGTGTTTAAATAAAATAATTAAATAGTGTAGAGGACAAAAGGTTCAGAAAGGTTCTAAGACCTAGAAAACCATATGCGTTCTAAGAGTTATATCAGTGAATACCCAATAATATGATGATACACTACTTATAAAGTTTCCTAAGGAACTCATTAATATACGAAAACCTAGCAAACTTGCAGCTGAAACAAAAAGTAGTTTATTTGTATGAAAACTTAAAACTGAATATATATGTACACGTGAAAGACAAGTTTTATGAGTAAAAACTGCAAAGAGAACTCTCATTCATACAAAAATTAAGTTCCTAAATCATAACCTTTGTTTTTTCTTATTCTAATTACACTCCAATACACCTTTATTCTATTGTTATGTTTGTCTTCCAAGGCAGTCCTACTACTACCTACTAATCCTGACTTCTACTGATAAGTTATCTCTCTTATTTCATCTACAACTATTATATATATAATACATTCAGTCAAGAAAGTATCGGGAATGGATGATTTGTTTATGGTTCCAAATTCAATTATTTCTTTTTTTCGTTGCTGTTAGATTGGCACAACTGTTATCCATTTTGGAGCGGAGTTTGAGTTGCATCTGTTATCATTCTAGTGTATATTGCGAATTTCATAATGGACAAAAACATCGAACAAAGAGTTTGTCTTCAATTTTGCATCGCCAATGGAATTTCGTGTTCGGAGTCACTGAAAATGTTACAGAAGGCTTACGGTGAATCGATTTTATCAAAAACACGTACTCATAAGCATGAGTGGTACAAAGCGTTCAAAAGCGGTCGAGATGTGATGGAAGATTTGCCTCGCTCTGGTAGGCCATCAACGTCTGCAACTGAAGTTAACATCGCAAAAGTGAAGGAAATAATGACTGAAAATGCTGGAACCATTTTCGAAAATAATGCGTATACCCCAATGGGGGTTTTCAGGCTCTATTTCAGTAACGGATGAAATTATTACAAAATAAACGTAAGATTTAAAATCTGTAACTGCACACGATCAACCCAATTTTACGAGAAATGGTGGGGATAACACTTGAAAATTAAAACGGTCATAACTCTTAAACGGATACGTTTTTTTCGATAATTCTTTTTGTAACTACATACTAAAGTTATGCCCTTTCATCTATTAAAGTAACTGTCCCATTTTCATATACACCCTGTATATATCCTATGTGTACTATTTGACTATTTGATTCTATTTCCTAACTTATTATTAACTTATCTCGCTATCTAAGTTTACAAATTATCTTATATCTACTTACATATATAAACAAAGGAAGACATTTTATGGCTATATGTAGTATATTTATATATATATGTATATATTGGAATGTCCCCTACATTAATGGGCGGTACCTAATTAACTAAAACTACTTGTTCGTTGTCCAGTAGATTTTGTGTGATGAATTGTCAGAAACAGCTAACACATTTATGAAATGGTATTATGATATTTATTACTCTTGCTTTTAATGTACAGAATTGTAAATGTATTAAACGCGCTACAGTACTAATTAATTATGTATGTAAGTACGTACATATCTTTAAATTAATTTTAAACTTGGATGATATCGTGCCACTTAAACGATTGTCAATTGAGTTTCTGCGAAGATTACTCGAGGTTTATATTTATGTATGTAGATGATCAAAGCTAAAAAGTTATATCGGAGTTTAACATTCATTTGTTATACTGTGTAAAGGAACGCCGAGAGCACATCTACGAACGTGTTTTGAAAGTTTACAAATATTTGTGTGCTTATTTGATACTTGAAGAAGGCCTCGTTCTCGCAACTCAACGTCTATTGCGCCTATTTTGCGTCTCGATGAACAATGGAGCTACTCCTGCCATCCCAGCTCCTCCAGAAAGCCCAGCACCTTCTTAATGTTGGCGAAGACTTCGGGGAGCGATCTTGGCGATCCAAGATGTTTTGCCCGGTAAGCGTACTCCGTTGCACTCTAGTATATCATGAGCGGCTGTTTCATCTGTCTCTAGACACCCTCTGCAAAAAGGACTGTTAGTAACCCCAATATTAAAAAGATGTTTATTATATGGACCATGACCTGTCAGAGCTCCCGTTATGGTACGGAGCTTTGCTCTCGTTGGACCTAGTAGGTATCGTGCCAGCCGGGGGTTTACCTTAGGTAGCGCCTGTCTGGCTTGCCTACATTCATGGGAGCTCGTCCAAAGCACGTCCTGTTTAGCCTTCGCTTGTTCACGCATTTGCATGCGTAGCCAACCGTAGAGTAACGGTACTAGGGGTTCCGGGCCAGCTATAATTATAATTAAACTGGATCCTCTCCTAGCTAATTCATCTGCTGCATCATTGCCGCGTGATTTACTGTGTCCCTTAATCCACTGGAGAGCTACAGTGTTACTTTCACATAATCTCATCTGTTGTTGATGACACTCATATTTTAGACTTGAAGCAATAGTGTTACTTTTCAAGACTTGTAAAACTGCCATACTGTCAGAGAGTATCCGAATAGAATGACCCTTCACCTCTGTGATAGCAATTCCGCACTCATTCCGCTGGAATTACTGTATTGTATGCTCCAAGCGGCATGTATAATTGCTTCAGTCATCCGAGAAGACGCCAGCTCCAGTGGCTGTCTCTGTTTTAGAGCCATCAGTGTACATTCAATGTAGATCAGTGTAGATTTAGAGTTTCCTACTAGAGGTAATGCCTTCCTCTTCATCAAGCTGTATTTTGTATTTCTTGGCAAAATTATGAATTATCGGAATCCTATCATTTACAGCCTCTATGGCTGTTCCTCAATTACCATATTGAAAATAGCTGTATATTGTGTTCCGATGTTGTTCCACAGACTTAAGCGATTCAGCCGGATTGCTGATGTTGATGCTTCCTGCTAGATATGTATATGCAGTGGAAGTATATCCAACATATTTTTCAACGTGACCATGGATGTTGTTTTCATACATCCAGTGATCGCCATGCAGGCCAATCTCTGGAAGCTTTATAATTTGTTTACGGTTGTCAACAGTTTGGTTCGTGGCCACCAGACCAGAGCTCCGTAACTGATTATTAGCCGTATCACTGCTGTGTAAAGCCAAAGAGTAATCTTAGGAGATAAACCCCATTTCCTGCCCAGCATTCTGCGACTCCGCCAAAAGACAATACTCGCTTTATTCAATTTCTTTTCTATTTGATTGTTCCAGTTCAGCTTACTGTCAAGTATCACACCTAGATTCTGTTCGTTAGATAACTGAAGGGTAGTTTTTAACAGACTTGGTAATCTATAAGCACCAAGCAATCGTTTGTTTGTAAACATTACCATTTCTGTTTTTTTCAGGTTGACTGGATAAGCTATATTTACTGCACCAGTCTTCCTCAACATAAAGTGCAGTTTGCATCACTTCACAAACAATGTTAGCGAAGTTTTCCCTAATAACGATTGCTAGATCATCAGCATATCATATTGTGTAAAAATGGTTTGTGTTTAACTCTGTGATGAGGTCGTTGACGACAAGATTGCACACAACAAGTGAGACAACACCTTCCTCAGGGCATCCACTCATAACCACTGTTTAGAATCATTGTCCACATACCTAACGATTCTCTCGCTTAGCATATTTTCGATCCACTCAGAAAATATTTGGCTAAACTCATTTTCGTATATTAATTTATGCCATGACGCACGGAAAAGACACTTTAGTTACCTCAAAGCAAGATTTGACAACACGTGAACCATGATCCAAGTCCAGATCGCAAAGGGTAGAACACTGGACCGTCTATTTCATTTTTTTTTATGTAGGGTAAGTCCGGGGTAGTTGGCCATAGTTTTTTTAAAACGCTGTTAAAAAAAACCTTACACATTACTACATAAATCTTAATTTGTAATTAAAATTTAAACAATCAACTTTGAGATATTAAACAAAAAAGTAACAATTTCTAATGAGAACGTCTTAAAAAAACGTCTTATAAAAAATTACAATTGGCCATCTCTCCCGAGGTGTCTGGGTGTGATGGCCATAACATTAGAGGTAAGATGGCCATAACTTAACTTTAACTTTACCATAGTTTATGGTCTTATTTTCTATTTTTTATGTATTTGTATGTATTTGTATTTTAAGTATAATCTACACATATACATGTCTTCACGCTGTATTCCTAACGGGGTAGTCAGAGAGGACGGAGCGCCAGGCGTCGCGGTCCTTACATACTTCTTTCACTTTCTCAAATTTCATCATTTTCCTCACACATTTTCGCCTAGGTATGCGAGTGTTTTTGACATTTCTGTCGGCTAACACTGGCTATTTGATCTTCATAAGTCAGCCTTGATCTTTTTTGGCTTCTTTTACCACTCGCTTTCGATCTGTAGATTTTCTTCATCAGTATTTCATCAACATCACTCATTCTTTCTATGTGCCCGAAATTTTGTCCGCAAGAGTGACATCGCAGATATTTCTAATAGCATTTCCACTACATTTACCTTAGTTTCACTCGATTTTGGGCATATCCAGATCCCACTACTGCACAATAATGTTGGAACCAACACCGCATTTGTATGGCCATTTTGGCTGAGTTTGATATATTCACGCCTACTAATGCGGAAGGAGCACCGTTCACTTTATTGCCGGTTGCTACCTGTCTCTCCATAACTAACTCACATCTTTCATCCCTCAAAAACTCACTCCCCAGATATACAAATTCATTCACTTGTTCTAGACATTTTTCATTTAACCATACTTTGCACTTTGTCTGTAAATCTTCCCTTTCAAACACCAGAACCTTAGTTTTGTTTACATTCATATTCAATCCTTTCCTTCACAGTCTTCTTTCATACACGTAAGTAGTGTCTGCAACTCTGCTTCTGATGGTGCTATAAGCACAGCGTAGTCAGCGTACAAAAAGCAGTTTACCACTGTACGATCACATATCATACCACTCATACTACCTTTCAATGTCTAGAGCCTTTCGCCTTTTTCTTGTATTTATTAGGCATCAACAAAACAAATATGAAAATGAATCAAATATTTGAATAAGACATCATTTCTGTACCATCGGTATATGTTGGCGATATGACCATGACATACCGACTACAATTGGCCATCTCTCCTTTTTTTTCCGGGAGAGATGACCATCCCTAAAATGAAAACAAGTCAAGACACGACCTGCGTGGTTTTGAGGTTAGAACGAAACGTTCCTCGTACACTTTGCAAAAAATACAAAAATCACCATTATTTTAAGAAACTTACACCACAGCCGTGTAAAACATGAACCCTCTAAAAAATATTTGCACTGGACAAAACAATAAACATAGATTTTACTTATTTCTGTCATTTTTTCACCAGACTGTTGGTCGTACCTTAACTCCCATCCACTACACGAAGCGAACTAAACAGTAATTAGCGACAACAAATCAACTGTTCCATGAATTATTTCGATGGGCCATCTTTCCCTTATGGCCATCTACCCCGGAATTACCGTAGTTGCTATTAAAATCGTACTGACAATGAGAATCATTATAAACAATGAAATTTGCGTGCATTTATCTGGGGGCCTAGACGAGTGGCTCAATTATCGTGAACGCTATTAGAATATAATGACAAATACTACAATCGAGCGTAACAAATTTTAAATTGGTAGTCAATTTTAAGTTGGTAGTCTCCTATGAAATCAAACAAAAAGTAAAATTCTGTGAAAATCACGGTATAAAACGTAGCTAAATGACACTCTTGAGCAATAACCCACCAAGCGTTTCGATTTTACGAAGCGTTTGCCACTTGTCTTGAGGGCAAATAATTGTTACCTCATAGCTATTAGCTATGTAAGTAAAAGCATTCAAACCCCATGCACTAGTAAATATTACTCAAACAACAGCGAGATGATTCCATGTATCTGCCATTTCTCCATTTCTCGTGAATAAAGAATTAAGGGCAAAAAAATTACACCATAACGTAACTTTCAGTAGTAAACACTTATTTGGGTAAAAACGGGTTACTATATACCAAGCACTATCTACTCGTAGTTCTGTTTGGACAAACAGAACCAGATAGTGACGGTTTGCGAGCCTGTCACCTATACAAAATTTATATATTAAATCTCACCTCTTAGACCACTGTTATTTGGACTATTCCTGCACAAAAAGATAAGCTGCTGGCAAACTATACGATTTTCTCTATCATCAGAGGCGCAACACCTTAGTCTTCTGAGTTGCCTTCGCATTTGTAATCTGAAGTGCTTTCTTTGTATTGTAATTGTTTTTATTCAAATTCAAATTCAACTTTATTCGTCGTCATTACAGGTTGTATATACATACAGATAGTAAACGACACAAAACAGTCCTCTGTAATTTGCCGAAAGCGTACAAAAAAAAAATATATTATTATAATAAAAATAGAAAATTAAAAATCATGCACAATCCATCAAATACAGAAAAGCTATAATAATTTAAACGATTTATAATTGCATCCCTATACTAACAATGAAAAATCACCATCATTTAACTGCAAATGTCAATAATTAAATGTCAAAATGTAAAAATAATATGTCAATAAATTGGAATATGTACATAATCTGTTACAATATTTATAATTAATGGATTATGTCAAAAATTCCTCTATTGAATAAAATGTTTTCTCAATGAAATAATCATACATTTTGTTTTTGAATATTGACATGTCTTTGTGTTGTGTTATCGTCGTGGGTAGTTTATTGTAAATTTTACTCGCCATTGCAAACACACTTTTATTATATAATTCTGTCTTTCTCGGTCTAATACATATTTTATTACCTAGGCGTCTGCCTTCACGAACTATCGGAAATAAATTAGTTTCGTTTAACGAACATTGCAACCTCCATTATATACAATGACGGCATTGTAAGTAATTTTAGTTCCTTAAAATATTCTTTACAGCTATCAGTGACCTTGAGGTTACAGATCGCTCGTATACATCTCTTTTGTGCTCTGAAGACTTTATCGACATTAATAGCGTTTCCCCAGAAAATGATTCCATACCTCAGCCTCGAAGCAACAAAGCCGTGATACGCAATCAATAAGGATTTACTATTTACTATTTGACTTAATCTCCGTAATGCATATGAGAATTGGGATATTTTATTACATACAAAGTCAATATGTGTCTGCCATTTCATATTATTATCAATGAATAACCCCTAAACATTTTATTGTTTTAGTTTCATATATGTCTTTCCCGTTATGAATTAATTTAGTATTAAGTAACCGGTGATTCCTTTGTCTAAAGTTCATAATTTGTGTCTTATCCAGGTTTATAAGTAAGTGATTACTTTCTAACCATTCTGTTAACTCCTTAAGACTTGAAATTATCTCATTTTCATTATTGTATATTACAGTACAGTCATCAGGGAATAAAATCATGTGATTGTTTGAAACATAAGGCAAATCATTTATATAAATAATAAAAAGTAAAGGTCCTAAAACACTACCTTGAGGTACACCTTTTGTAATAATTTTTTCAGTAGATGAATAATTTTTATCCATTTTTGTCATAGGACATATTTTATTTATCTGGGTTATCTGTTTCCTATTTCTTAAGTACAATTGTAGTAAGGTCAATGTATTTCCTCGTATTCCATATGTCTCTAATTTCTGTATAAGTTTACTATGATCTACATAATCAAATGCCCTCGTCATATCCATGAACAAAGCATAAACTGATTTACTTTGATCCATCCTTGCATAAACTTTATCTAAAAAATTATATATTGCTATATCTATTGACATTCCTTTGCGAAATCCTTTCTGTTCAGATGCTAACTTTCTGTTGGATTCTAAGTAACAGTAGAGATTATTATAAATAATTTTCTCGAATACTTTAGAAAAAATAGGAATTAAGGCTATAGGCCTGTAGTTTTTAATTTCTTCTTTGCTACCTTTTTTATGTAACGGTTTAACGACAGTTGTTTTCAATTTCGATGGAAAAACGCCTTGTTCATTGCATGAATTAAAAATATGACATAGTACAGGAGATATGATGCTACTGGTGTATTTTATTACTTTTGTGGATATATCATCAAAACCAGTACTCTTTGTATTACTTAAATTTTTTATAATTGTACATTTTTCATCTGCATGCGTTGGTTTCATAAAGAAAGAGTTACGAGAGTTAGAAATACGATATTTGGACTTAGAATTGTCAATATTACTTGATGTTTGTACTTTGTCAGCAAAATAATCATTAAAAACTTCCACTATTTGTGGAGTATCGGTAATATATATTCCATTAACGTTTATTCGTGTTACATGCTGCGTAGGAAAATTTAGTTTTTTACTACTGTTTATTATATTCCATGTAGCTTTGGATTTATTGCTCGAGGTCAATATTTTGTAGTCATTTTGTGATTTTTGTGTTAATTTTTAATTATTTTTTTATACCTTTTTTCGTAATTCTTATATAGATTTTTGTCTAATAGGTTCTTCGATTTTCTATATTTCCATAGGAGTAACCTTTTACGTTTGCTACAAAATTTTATACCATTAGATAGCCAGTTGGGACGTCTTTTCGTGTAATTTTTTATTCTTATTATTGAAAAGCATAAATTATAAAAAAGTTCAAATAATTCAAAAAAAATATTGTAAGCCATTTCACCATCATTACATAAATACACTTAATGGAAATAAAGACTATTAATACAATCTTGAACTTGATCAGGTTTTGTTGACTATAGACTCTTTTCATACAATACCAATGGTCAAAGTTACACGTTTTATTAACTGAACATTGTACCAATTGAGCTTTGTGATGTGATACAGCGCATTCGATTAATTCAAATTTTGATCCACGTATATTATGTACAATATTATCAATGCATGTCCCACTGACAGGTCGCGTTACTTCCATAAAACCAAATTTATAATTGCTACTTATTATTATCTCTTTAAATTCCTTTGTGTATTTGGTGTCTTTGAGAATGTCAATGTTAAAGTCAACGCATATAATAAGTTTTTTCTTACTACAAATAAGTAAATTCAAAATTTCACTAAAGTTATAAAAGAAAATTTGATAATGCTTTGTAATTTCCTTATTCTTAGGTACTCTGTAGATACACAAAATTACAAGATTATTTTTAAAGAGTTCTACTGCGCAGCACTCTATAACATTAGGAATATTATATTTTGAGACACGGTCATATATTTTAACATCTATGTTGTGTCTAACCAATATGCAAGCACCTCCTTTTCTATTTTTTCGGGTAAAGTAGGAAACTAATTTAAAGTTGTGGATGTGTAATATGTTTATATCTTCGAGTGTCATATTATGTTCTGTAAAACACAGTACATCTATTCGTTTACCTTTTTCCTCTAAGTCATCTAAGCAAACCGTAAACATGTCACATTTAAAGATAAGCCCACTAATATTTTGGTGTAAAATGTTAATATTATTATACGAGAAAAAAATTGTCTGAAATGTCATGTGTGTTGTCAGCAGTAGTTATGTCATTACAATTAGAGTCTAAGGTATGAATGTTATGGTCAGTTTGTGTACTATTATCTTTCATTTTACGTATGCGATTTATTGGTAATTGTATTTTGTAAACTGTAATTCTTTTTATTATATTGTAATGGCCCACCCTTCTTACAATATAGTATTTAACTGTATTGTAAACAGGTTGGGCTTCATTTTTGCTAACAGGTGCACTGTTTTCTCACTTTTGCTCGTGGTATCAATAGAAAAATCTGTCTGTTTAATATACATTTATACTTCGATTCTGGCGTCAACTTTGTTGTGCAGTGAGGCCTGCATATGCTTGAAATGGAGTGAAGTAAGATAAATGCAATGAATATGCGATCCCTAAGAAATATGTGCGCTGTTGCCCTCGCAGACGAAATAAGCAATGAAGAGAGACGCAGTATGACAAGGTTGGATGATCATCGTTGGTCATTGTAGAAATAATGAAAGGAATGCTTAGATGGTTCGGGCACATAGAATGAATGATGAACGATTAACGAAGAAAACCAACAGAGAGAAAGTAGCAGGAGCCAAGGTAGACCAAGGCTGAATTACAGAGACCCAGTATTAACTGATGGAAATGTCAAAAGCACTCGCATATCTCAGCGAAAGTGAGTGAGGAGAACAATGAGACTTACATAGGCGAAATTTATTTGACTACCACGTTAGGGATACAACGTGAGAATATGTATGTATAATAGACATGCCATTACCGCTAGTTTCCCACAACTTCCCTACTAGTTCTAAGCAAAATGGCACCACTAGACGTCTTGAAAGTCGAGCATCAGGGCTCTTCTGTTTCGTTATTCGTGGCTATTAAAGTGTGTTCGATCCTCAGTAGTTCACATTAAGTTTTATAGTAGAACTCGCTGTAACCCGCGACTTCGTCCGCGTGAATTTACGATGAAAATATCACTGTAGTAAATCTTACTGTAAAGACTATATACACTACATTGCATGGTCATGTTGTTGTCAATAGCGCAGATGTAGAGCTGAGAGCAACCAGTCATCATCGAACATGTATGTGAAAAAAGACTCCGCTTGATTTGCTGGTGCAACGTCTGGTTTGTTGTGAAATGAATAGGAATGTCGAGCGAAAAATTTCCAAGATTCTTTATGACTTTTCGTCAAGAACTTTCTTGTTTCATATACAAATATCTACAATTCTTTCTACTAAATATACCTATCTATGTACCTATTATGTATTTCTATGATCAAAATAGTTATTATTAAAAAAGCTATTTATGGTCGTCGCTATGGAGATATATATAGAGAAAAATTTAATTTTGCTTTTCCGTTTAGTTCTTCTTCCATAACGTATCTAAACATTCTTTTCTCGTTTTCAATCCGTATCTGCAACTAACAGAATCAAAAAACAATCGTCTAACTGACAAAAGGTAAGAATACATAATGTTCATAAAATACACAAAAGCTGAAGTGCTTGTCTCATTTGTTGAAACAAAAACGTCGTGAACTGTTAGTAAACTTTATATATCCACACTAGCTGTACCTGCGACTTTGTCTGCGCGGAAAGTTTTTTCGTGGCTTCCCCAGATTAGGTTAGATTATATGTATATGTACATAGCATGTTTAAAGATTGTTTTTGAAAGAAGTCTAAAAAAGTCCATTGCCATGTGTCAATCTATATCTACGCTACATCATAATCAGTTCAACGGTTTAGCATTTACTGTACAAATTTTCGTCCCTCTTCCTCCCGTCCACCATTTCACAGATTTTTGATAAAAAAGTAGCCTATGTATTTTTGATAAAAAAAATCTTCCAAGATTACTACCAAGATTAACCGTCTCCCATACTAAGTTTCATCCGCTTTTTCACCTTCTTAAGGGTAGATTTTTGAAAAAAGGTAGCCTATGTCCGTTCTCTGATGCCAAATTATCTCCTTGCCAAATTTCATCATAAATGGTTCACTAGTTTACCATTTCCCATACAAAGTTTCATCCCCTTGAAAAGAAGTCTACGTCTGTCTCCGGGCACATAACTATCTCTGTACCAAACATCATAATTGCTTCGGCGGTGCAGCATTTCCACCCCCTTCATTCATTTTCACCCCCTTATATAGTAGATTTATATAGTGGTATAAATAGATAGAAGAGTCTACAATTAAAGTTGAAATATATATTTTTTAATTTGGTAATCCTTGGAAACGTAATATATCATTTGGCGACTTGTAATTTAGTAAAGTTTTGAGAGTAATTTTTTTTTGTTAAATTTTAATTTAAGTATATACTGTAACTTTATGATATCGATTACAGAAAAGTTTACTGTTCATTACAAATTGAACCGAATTAGGAGTAAAACCTAAAACCAATTGTGTATCTTTTACTACTACAGTGAAAAGGTCTTCATTTACATCGGTAAACTTTGTATGAAAGCAACTCATCCAATTTAGGCTTTATAATGTTAAATAACTTTGTTTGCCCACGAAAACATGGTGTGGTATAGCAAGAGATTGCTATTTTATTTTGATTAAACGCGCCGAGCTCACCATAAAATCCGGTGAATTTTCCTGTTATAAAACAAGAGTATTAAACTCGGCGTCGTTTGTAGTGCTGCTTGTATAACTTTCGTTCAACATAATATATCAATAATATATAATAATATTCTATCCGATATAGCTATAATCTACGTATATCAATTTACGTCTGAAAAATTTCAGTTCTGAGGGTCTAAAGTGACAGAAAAAATTGGCTGTACTTGCGACATACGAACAATCAGACATGCATTGCATGACGCAACTGTAAGGGTTCAGTTCTTGCTATTTTGGCTCCGAAACCCTTAAAATATTTAAATAAAGTAAATTTCAAAGAAAAATTTGAAAACCTCAAAGTGAATTCAATAAACAATCCTCACATTTATTTATTATTATACGTTTGAGTATTCCTGTAATAACCGAATGAAACAAAAAGATAATTTTAAACGAGTGCAACAATTGTACAGTAAAATAAACTATAAAATAGAAGTAAATGTAATATTTCTCAGTATAATTTGTCTCCAGTGACCATTCGTATTGTTCAATGTGTTTATAGAGATAGCTGTTCGCATGTATTTATTATTTCCAATTTCCTCGCCGACTAAGAACATTAAAATAAATTACGTTACGTAAAACAAAAGCAATTATTTTAACATCACATAGTTACATGAATGATGTGCCTTCTATACTTCCAGTATTTCGAAAATAAATAAATTATAGGTATAAACCTAGTCTTGCCATAAATATTGTTATAAGGAAAACATCGTTTTTTTTCTATCACATGAAACGTTTATTACTGCAGTGTGTGTTACTTTATACATTAATATTAGCATTTTAAAATTATGAATCTCATTCAAAATGATCTCCATTGGCCTTAATGCAATCCATTAAACATTGCGGCCAGTTATCGATTTAAACATGCACTTTCTCCATGGGAAAATTCACCACTGCAATGCTAATCTTATGTGACTACAGTTTGGTACATGTTTTAGGGACTCCAAATTGTCATGGCGTTTAGAGCATGATATACTCTCTAAAAGAAACCATAAATCATAATCAAGTGAATTAAGATCGGGACTAGATAACGGCCAGTCTTCGGCTCTGATGAAGTCACAAACGTTCCTTTCCAGCCACGCTCGTGTGGATCAAACTTTATGACCCGATGCTGAGTCTTGCTGAAAGGACCATTCTTGGTTATGAAACATGGTTTTGTTAAGAAACCTAACTACCTTCTCAATTATCATATCTTGATACACCTGGGCCCGATGTTTTGATATATTTTTCACAAAAATGTGGCTGTCACTCCTTGATAGCTAACACCTCACCAAACCATCACTGAAGCCGGATAATGCACACGTTGTACCCTACTGACTAATTGAGAAGCTTCTCTAAAGCTTTGAGCATAAAATCGGTCATTCTTATTCATTAAAATGTTGCTCGACATTAAAATTTTCTCATCAGTAAATAATTTTTTTCTGTGTACCTCCCTTTGCGTACCACACAAGAAGTTGTTTTGTTTTTTTTTTACAGTCAAAAATTTTTTGTCAGTAAATAAGAATTTTCCGTAACCTCTCTATGCGCACCGCCAAAGAAATTATTTTGATTTTACTACCCTATTCATTTTTAAATTATCGGTTAAGTAATGACCAGTGCGTTTCTTATAAACTGCAAGTCCTAAGTCATCTTTTAAAATACGCGACGTGGTTCTGGTTGCTATATTCATTTCCCTAGATAAAATCTTTTGCTTCGAATTTTTTCTTTCACTGCTTTCATCGCTTTTTTAGTACGAATACTACGTGGATGGCCAAATCTTTTTCTGTCACAAATAGAGGACATTTCGTTATACATATCAATAGCCCGGTACACAAATATTCGACTAATATCAAGCGGATGGAGAGTTTCCAAAATTGCATTTGGTTCCATACCTTCTAACATAACCTACATAACATTTATCGCATCATAGAAAAATTGTATACAAAGTTTACATAAATGAATATATTGGGTCCTTACATATGAAATTAGCGTTTTGTTGTACTGACCACATTGATCTGAAATATCTCCTCTTTGGTTAAGAATTCCAAATTCAAATTTATAAATTCATTTAGCTGGTACATTTGAGTTTTGAAAACAGTCATTCATTTGTTTTTTCCTCATTATTTTTTTCTCTGGCGTCGCTTATTACCGCACAATGGAAAACATGAAATATCGGCATATTTACGAGTACGAGTTCTACCGTGGCACCAGTGCTGCAGAAACAGCTCGAAGGATTAATGATGTGTACGGCGCTGGTGTCGCAAAAGAAAGCACGGTACTTTTTTGGTTTCAACGTTTTCGTTCTGGAAATTTCGACCTTCAGAACCAACCCCGTGGACGGCTGGAGACCAAAGTGGAAAATGAAGAATTAAAGGCTATTGTGGAAGCGGATCCATCACAAAGCACTTCAGAGATAGCTACAGGCTTCGGGGTAAGTGACAAAACTGTATTAATCCACTTGAAGCAAATCTGGAAAATAAAAAAACTTGAACGATGGGTACCTCATGAATTGAGTGAATCGAACTTGCAAACACGCGTCGACTGCTGTGTTACTTTGCTCAACCGACACAATAATGAAGGGATTTTAAATCGAATCATTACTTGTGATGAAAAGTGGATACTGTGTGATAATCGGAAGCGCTCGTCGCAATGGCTGAACCCTGAAGACCCAGCCAAATCCTGCCCTAAACGAAAATTGACTCAGAAAAAGTTACTTGTGAGTGTTTGGTGGACTAGCGCCGGTGTCGTTCACTACAGCTTTCTAAAATCTGGCCAAACGATTACGGCAGATATCTATTGTCAGCAACTGTAAACCATGAAGGAAGAACTAGCTGCTAAACAACCGAGATTAGTCAATCGCTCTAGGCCACTGCTGCTTCATGACAACGCAAGACCACACACTGCACAACAAACAACCACTAAGTTAGATGAGCTACAATTGGAATGTCTGCGACATCAACCGTACTCCGCGAATCTTGCTCCAACAGATTACCATTTTTTCCGGAATTTGGACAACTTCTTACAAGGAAAAAAATTCAACTCCGATGCGGCAGTCCAAACCGCCTTCAAAGAGTTTATTGATTCTCCCCCCATGGTTTTTTTAGTAAAGGGATCAATGAACTACCTATGAGATGGCAAAAGTGCATAGATAACAACGGTGCGTACTGTGATTAATTAAATACATTTTACAAAAAAAAAATTGACTTTATATTCCTCCCGTACAAAACGCCAATTTCATATGTAAGGACCCAATATTATAATTGCTTTTAGTTAATAAAGCTCCTATAATTAAATAGTGCTGAAACGTTTACTTACCTATTGAAAGTATTTATAATTTCATTAAGCCATACCTGAAACAAAAATAGGATTTAAAGTTACAAAAACATAAATTGGAAGTGAAAGTAAGAAGAAAACAGTTAAAGTTTACGATTAACCTATAACTTTTCATTAAATTACTTTATTAAAAGGAAAGCTTGAGTAATCCCATAAAATCATTTCAAGTGACTCCTGCATAAACCTAAGTTTAGTATGGAAAAACCCGCAAAAGCGGATGGCTACAAATAATTAAACAATAAAATTCGGAAAGCAGATTTGGGAGTACGACCGCGTGCAGACTGGAGAATAAATGAAACATTTATCACTGTCGAGCTTTAAACCCAGTTGGGCGACCCGCCCTTACATCACCGCTTAGAACAATGTACCTCGTTATACGATGCACGACGTACGTCCAAATCAATGCTTTGTCTTTGCATTCTCGAATTGTTTTGTGCACCAACAAATGTATCTTTGAATTAATGTAAACGTTATTTTCATCAATAAATTTACTCAAAATACTAAAAAAAATACCCTTCTCTGGGTGATCACTTAGTAATTTTTTCGACTAAAATATGAACAACTTTTACTTTACTTTTATTTTGCAAACAATTTTTTCACCCTTCTATACTAATGACCTGCCAACATTAAACCAATTTGAAGTGTGAAGTGAACAGTGAAAAAAATTTAATTTTACAGTGTCAGAATAACATTTATTTATTTTTGTATCTGTAAGTTATCCATTCAACAAGCTCTTGTAAAGATACCTAGTTATTTATCTAACACTTCAAGAGTGAAAAATTTTAAGAAGTTGACAGTATCATTTGAGCTAAAATAAATGAACTGAAATTAATATCTCTGTTTAATATGAATTCTTAATACGAACTCTACTTAAAAAATACAAATTAAATTAAAAAATAGATCACAATTTCAGCCTTCTTTGAACGCTACACCAGTAAAAAAAACTAAGTTTAACGGAGACATTGAGCAATATATTCAAATATATTCACAGTGAAGCGCCCTCAGCATACAACCAGAGTATTCGAAATAAAACCTACCAAAACCTTTAGGAAAAACTTCTTCTTTGTCCCCAGAGAGAACATGAAGGAACGTAAGCATGTTAAAATAAACTTTGTTAGAAGCTCGCAAATTTTTAACACTACAAGCTTTTATTTGGCGAGCGAGTTGTGACGATGTGAATATCTTTTTTAAACTATTTATCCTTTTCAGTATTTGATTCGGTTAGGCCCACATTGGTGCAACTAACTTTCCATCATTGTTCATTTTCGTATCATTTCAAATAATATTATATCCGCACTACAGTGCTATTATGATATATATCAGTATAATATTAATTGACGTATTCCTAAAATCTTTAACTATTTTCCGCTCAAACTCCAAAAACCACCGATCGACACGTGTTTCGCCTCTCAACGAAGCATCCTCAGGATATTCCAAAGATCAGACTCGATCAGCTGTCCAGAAAAAATAGACCGAAGTCGGGACGGGCTGCTATGTTAAGTAACTACATAAGTAAATCCTAAATTACTATTTCCAACAGTATCTGGTACGAGTCAAATTCAATTTGTATAATAAAACTTTGTTAGTCAATGAGACAACTTTACAGGTTAATATTATCATTATAGGTTAATATTATCATTAACTGATCTCTATAGTATCAGTTATATTTTTTATATTTACATAAACTTTGAGAATTGTTTTAGTGCTGATAATTTTGAAGTTAATAATAAATTGAAGCCTTGGGTGCCCTACAGTAACACATTGCCAGTTATACAGTGGTCTCTGGAGAGATGGTAAAGACATTTATTATAAACTATAAATAGTAACTGTATCAGAACAAATAGGTGCATCTCTAAATTATCACAAATGTTGTTTATATGTTTTTCTTCCACACGAAAATTACTACCTCAAATATAAACAGAGTGGATGCACCTCTAATTAAAATACTATATATATATAGGCTACCATTTTCGATGCATACATACATAAAAGTACACTATAGTACATTTTTCTTGAGACACAGAATAGAGTAAGTTTCAACCGATACGCTATTATTTCTGTCCGTCGCCGCAAACGTCAGCAGCGGACGATGTCTCGTTAAATCTATGAAGCACTCGTCTTACTTTCGAAGAACTGCGGTAAGTATATTATTGTATCTTCGTGTGTCCGTACTTATCAATTACAAGAAAATAATACCTACCTATAGAAGACGCGCACTTGATTGCTGTGTTGTTTAAATCAATGTAATAAATAATAGAAAGCTGTTATGACTTAACTACAAGAAAAACCTTACAAAAAGTATCAATTGGAAGGTTAAGAAAAAATTTGCGAACTTATGTTATAAGGAAAGCAAAAGATATGTAAATAACTTACTTATTAAACATTGATCCTTGACATGACTATTTGTGTTTTGTGCATGTTTATAGTTTATTCACATTTTTATATTTAAGTTTTTAACATAATTGTTACCGTAAGGAAATCACAATAACTTTCCCGAAATTGGTAACTCTAACTTTTCCTTCAAATCTAATCCTATACGGGTTCTCAAGATAACGCTGGCGATCGCTAATTCTCTGATTGAACGCAAACAATGGCGGCCAGCAGTAATTATGATAAAGAACCTTTGTACACAATGATGGTTATATCCGTTGAAAAGGCAATTTAGTCGTTATCACATTAGCCGTATCTTACAATTCATCGTAACTATGTACTTTGTGATTGTTTTGTTGTTGTAATCAGAGATTCGCAATTTCTCGAATAGAGTCTATTATCTTCATGGATTTTGCACGAGCCAGCTAAGAAATCTTAAGCAATTCCAATTCAACACCTAGTCATATTTCTTAAACACTGACAGAATTTTGTTTTTCTACTTAGACATCATAATACCAGATGGTCATAGAGATGTGCTTCCAAAGACCTTCTCATGGATATATTACGTTCGTGAGTGATTTATATAAATAAATATGAAATAAATATTCCAGGTAATTACCTACACCAATTTTACTCATATGACTCCAGTATAAACTCTAGGGCTATGTTATGTAGTATACATACTATACAAACTGAGAGAACACTCTGTGACACCAAGACTCAAAGACAATTCAGTAGTTTGTGTCCTACTTCCTAGACTGATCTGACCAGAAATAGACCTGCATCCTCTGCTTACGAAGCAGATGCACTTGCCACTTAATGGGATAGTAATAAAAGTATCGATAATAATTTTTATAAATACTTAATAGTTATACTAGTGGACCTGACAGACGTTGTCCTGCCTGAAATAAAAAAAAAAACATCCAGGAACCCTCTCCAACATACACACAAAATTGCATCAAAATCGGGGCAGCCGTTTAGGAGGAGTTCAATGACATACATATGTATAAAAGAAAAATTGTATATATAAAAGATGTAAAAAGTTTAGCCGTTAAAATTGTAAAAAGGAGTATAAACTTGGAAAACTATCTACATATTTTATCGATCAGTCTACAAATTGAAGGCTGAAGTCCAATTTTCTCCGTACATAGTTCACTCTATAATACTTTTCCAATCTTACACATCCTTTGTTGTAAGACTATTAATCTTGTCTGTGCTCATGAAGTAAACGTAACTGATTAGTCCAGTTGAAGCTGATAAATGTATATTGAAATTATATTACTATATACTAGTGTTTAAAACATATATGAAATCTTAAAACAAATAATTTTATCACAAATATAAAAAGTAATTTGTATGGCACAAATGTTTTTAATGGTGCCTTTGTTAAACAACGGTACAGCTCGCAAAGAAATGTTTAAAACTCTGGCGAAACTCATTTTCGTTTGCGGGAGGGTGAAACAAGCCCGTAAATTCACGTTTCCGTGTCATTTTCCATAACAATGTCAAAACTCTTAAGTTATGAGCACATTATTTTGTTGAGGCAAAAAATTACACCACGACTGAAGTTTCCTCAATAACTAAAGAGAAAAATAAAGGTAAGATACTATTTTTTATTTAAGTACCAATAATTTTAATTCATAACGCTGTAGTTATTTTTTTTTGTTGCTCAAATATTGTACGAAGAATGTTTTCGTAAAAATGTTTCCAGACAAAGATTATTATGTCGAGAATCTCACCACCTCTGGAAAACAGGCAGAATACAAGTGAAAGTGAACCGACCCTTTCTTTATAACTTTACTAAAACGTAGCAACCACAACGCATTCTCGGGCACATCACGTTCTTTGGAAAATTCTTTTATGGACAGGGAGGGTCAACGAGGACATGTAACACACCTATACAACGTATATAACAGCATGTATAAGATATATATAATAGATAAATACGGGACTCTTGTTAAAAATGGATTTGTCGGATCTGATATAACCTAATAAAACAGTAGTTAATGAAATGTCTATGTAATGTAATGACTATCACCTGTCTACAACATAATGTATGCTAGGAATAACTTAAATTCTTAAAAGCATAATTTAACCCCCTAACATCTCTCTTTCTTTTGGGTGACACAGAAGATATCTTCAAAAGGTATCTAACTCCCCGGAGAAGAGATTGGTTTACCGGTGTGTAAAATCTAGCGGTGGTTGTACTGAACGTATGTCGAGAGACTCCGAAATCTCTTACAGAATGTATGGAATGCTGTACTGGAGAATGTCGTGAGGAAGGCAAACAACCCTTCCCAACACTCGCAGTAACTCCGATTGCCCGGAACCTCGATGTTTCCCTTTTAGTCGCCTCGCACGACAAGTGGGCAATACCATAACCCCGCTATTCTGCTAATCCCGGACTACAAAAATAAAGTAAATATTTCCTAGGTTAACTCTTTTACTTTTATTTACTTGATCGTTTTCATAATAAAATTTCACAAAAATCCAAGCAGTCAGCCGATTATACCGGAAGGAGTTTTAAGCTTTTTACTTAATGAAGATTTGATTTGAAGATGAGATTTGAGGAAGCGAAAGAGGTGTGTAAGGACCGCGACTCCTGGCGCTCCGTCCTCTCTGACTACCCCGTTGGGGATACAGCGTGAAGTTATGTTATGTTATGTTACTTAATGAAAAACAATTACCTAAGTAGTAAATAAATAAAGTAAATGCTTAATACCCTCCTTAGATAAAAGTTATACTTTCTAAACTCTAACTGAAATCCATTTAGTAGTTATTCAATGAAACTGGAACAAACACACAAACATTTAAAAATAATCTTCCATAATCTTTTTTTTTTCGGAATTGGAGAATTCTAAAAAACCTATGCTAATTATTTCATAAATATCCTAAATGTACTGTTAGTTCCACCTTAATTTTAATCACATAAAGTACCCACGTGTGATGTTTTGTAACATTTTAGTAACAAGAACGAGAGTAGAATGGATTTCCTGCGTGTAGTGGAGTTGCATAAAACTCTGATTTTGATCTTGTAAGAGTTCAGTTGTTGAGAAGCCGTCAATAGTCAAGTACATAATAGTTGTGATGAAGAATTGATAACGTGTTCATAGTGATCAGTGCTCCCGTTACATTTCATATTTTACAGTACATTGTTATGTTACTATGATAATTGTATATTATTAGTGAATTATATGGAATATAGTATGGAAATGATCCTCCCTAATACTTAAATGTTCATTGGCTTTCAAATCATCGTAATTAAAGCCTTATTCTTAGATATTGAAAAAATGAAACCCGACAAAATTTTTTGGAAGTTTTCTCAGATTTTACCTTTTTCGCTAATAAAGACATTCAAAAATACCTTGTTTTCGTTGAAGAAGTTTTTTCAATTTAAATCGAATTTGAACGTGAGTTATATTTTAGAGTAACACCGACAAAATAAAAATGTAGCCTCAGACATTTAAGACAATAACTAAGTAAAAACGTCTGGAGAGAACATTTTCCACTCAGTAAGCCACGAGAACTTTTTTTAAATATTCTTTTTCACAATATTTAACTTTTTTTATAAGTACGTAAACTTAGAAATGTAAGATATTAAAGCTATATTATGTGATATGTTTCAGTCTCTCTACAGTGAAATAAAACATATATGAAAACGTTACTAAGGGTGGCATATGTATGAAATAATAAAGCGAGTCTGCGAAACGATAGATCTTTCCTCGAGATTGATAGAGGACTAAATTACTAGGTCGTTTTATTAGCACAAGAAAATATATGGACGGCCGTCCGTTATATTAACTCATAAACATAATTAGTCAGGGTGGCGAAGGAAAGTAATATAATATAATTTGATTATTTCTACAGCGTCGTATTATCTATTAAAAGATGGTCAATAAACACTTGCGAGCAAGTTTTTTTAAATATTTAAGTAGAATATATTAAGCCACCATTTTTATTTAGATTCACTAAAAACATCAATATGTTGTTTTCTAAAGCACAATTATTTTTTTTAGAAATAGATTTAAAATAGATTTTATTGAAATAATTCATTGAGTACGAAGTTGCAACTTTGAGGAAGTCTATTATTTAAGACTAACAGCTTGTCTCGACTTCGTCTAAATTGAATACATTATATGTACATTCCATCTGAAATAATGTAATGGAGATTACCCTCCACATATAAATAAACTTACAAAATCCGCTCTCTCTCTCTCTCTTTATAATATTAGTATAGATAATACTTAGTTTTAAGTTTGTAAATATTGACGTTAAGATATGTATGTACTGATTAATTAATTTCGATCAATATTTTTTATTTAAGTTTTGGTTTATACTAGTACAGTTTTAATCGGTACATCCGTTACACCACATCTACGAAAGCTACGCTCGTAGCAAACCGATAGCTGTAGCAATGTACTCCAAAAGGCTACAAATTATACGAGCCATTAACTTCGCTGGATACAAAGGCAGTTCGACTCGCTTTTGCACGCTACCACCTATTTTCTCAGATTGCAGTTCCGGTAAATATTTCTATGTAATAGGTACATCACAATAAGAAAATAATTACAAGTCTTATGATCTGTGCTACAATATCTCTAAGTAATATCAGAATAAGGTCATTCATTAATTGGATTAAATATCTTCTGGAAAGAATTTTTTACACAGTATATATGCAAATAATTTAGACTTCTTTCAAAGTTAAAGCTTAGTAAGCAAGTTAAAGCCTTCAATTTTTTATATCAAGAACAATGCTAGTAAGAGACAATCACTAAGAATAAGGTGGATTTATTGTTTTACAAGTTGTGGTATAAGTATGAGACGTACAAAAACGAAAAATCAACTAAATGTAAGTTATTGCAAAACTTTTTACTGAAATAAAATAGAAATTCATCTTATTAATATAAATTACATGCCTATTATTGTGTATGAAAACTTCGAAAATATTTCAAATAAATTCAAAAATTAAAGAATAGTAGGTACTTAAAATTTTAAACAACATGTGTACATACAAATAGTAATAAAATTATATGCGAGTGTACAAATAAATAATTTGTATCACGATAATTTTACATTTGAATTTAGAACAGCTTTTTGATCATTTCTCATTAGGTATCTGTATCAAACCAAATCTTTTGATGTTGTTGTTATACGGAAAATATTCTGATGACTTCCGTTGTAGCGATACGATCGCACTCGAGTAAAGCCGATACAAAAGCTATTAAGAATTTTTTTCACAAAAAGGAATTGCGTCTTTATCTCGACCTCCTAATCTTAAGATGGGAGATTACAGCGTTAAACCTCCACTTTAAACTCACCAAATTTTTGATAATCCAGGATTCAATCAATAGACTGAAATACTGAAATAAGATTATTTTATAGGACTACAACAAATCTGTATACACATTTTTTAATTCAGAGTGAACAGAGCATCAATACGCAACAAAATAACAACTTTACATCACTTAGCAGTAAGTGCTTATTAGAACTTACAGGTTGCTAACCCAGAGATTCCTAAAGTGGCTTCCGCCGAACCAAGGGTTCCGTATGTAAGTTAGCACTAAGCTTCCGCAAATGTTAAATTGGTCGTTAAATTGTTGGAATTTTTTAGTAACCGTCATTTGTGGCGACATTATTTTTTGCGCGGAACATGGCGAGCATACATAATGAAAAACATTGAACCATTTGTATTCTATGAGGTCTTACACAATAAAAATCCTCGATTTTAGACCTATTAATAGTTTTTATAGGAAGCAGTGAAATAGTTTCATTCGTCTCATTAATCTTTATTCCAAATATTTGTCAAAAATGATTTTTACTCTTATTTGTAATTGCGGTAGGTATTTTTTATTATTATAATAGGGTTTCATAAATGAAAGGGGATTTATTGAGTGTGCCATGGTCTTATCTAAACCCTATGTACGTAGAAAAATAAGCAAAGTTCTACTTTGTCCAAATTAAATTATTTAGTATTAACGAAGAAAAAGAATAAACAGGTCAAACTATCGGTCAAACTCAAACATTTTGATTTTGCGTCAGAGATCGAAAACATTACTAAACTTGTTTGTAAAAATGTAAACACGAGTTTTATACAAAAAACCCGTTTATATTTTGACATAATACCATATTGTTTTAAAACTTACGAATAATGTTATCTGTAAGGACGTACTCGTATGCAACCAATTCTAATATTTTGTGATCACCACTGTGAACACCTCAGACCAAGAATCAACATGGACGGAGCATTCGCTTTAAAAGCGTGTCCATTTTTTATTGACCGATTTTCAAGACTTTTACTAATGTACGTGACTGCAGAATGGTCACAGTACAACAATACACACCTGAAAATTACATATTTTAATTTTTGTGAATTCTAGTAGCCAAAACGCTTAAAATTTACGAGTATTTTGTATTTTTTATAATTATTTCAGTAATGTATGTGAAGTCGATCATGAGCTGACACAAATTCCACTGACAATGCGAGGTTGCTATACTTATTATAGCTAACTCTTTTACTCATGGCTACGCTTAATGAGACAGAAAGAGAGACCAGAATTCGTATGACACGGTGATAAGGGCGGCTACTTATTATGGCTCCATCCATTATATTTTTTGGTCCGAGATAAACACAGATAAAAGTTGCTGCATATGTAACGGGTTCATAACGTGGATGGATCAAAGAGTTCATAAAGAACTTTTTTCAAAAGTAGTAAAAACACCTAATCAACGTGTCGTTAGCTGTTCAGTTCATTAGGAAAGTAAATAAGACTAGAAGTTTTCTAAACTCCCGTTCATAAAAGTGTTCATAAAAGGAGTCAATAAAACTACCACACGAATACGAAGTCGCCGGCCCGCCAGTATGTCTGTCACGTACATTCTTTTTCATATATTTATCTATCTATATGACGATGTTTCAAAATTTACTCATTCCTTTCACCCGTATTAAAACACCTCCTGTATGCTTGCTTTGACTTATTGCAAACGCGATACAGACGTATGTTTTTTTTGTATTGACTTTGCATTGTATATGTGTATTGTATATGGATAAAGTCCTCTCCATACGTTCTTATACGTATAAATATTCAAACCGAATTTAATGAAACAATTTCATGTTATAGGCACGAAACCCATGAATAATAATAAATATACTTTATTGACCAAAATTTTACACATCTTTTTATGAAGTCTCTGACTCCCAAACTAGGTATAAACCTGTATATCAGAAGTCAGCGTCCTCTTCCATTTTTGTCACAAATGTCAATAATATACAGAATTAATTAAAGAAGCCAAACTGAAGTAAGAAAAAAAATTTAAGTGAGATAGTTATACAATATTATAGTGATCTGAGTTCGAATCGCCTCCTGATACGTACTTCAATAGGTACTGCAATGGGCGAATACGTTTAGATAAAAAAGGAAATCTGTAATATTAATCACCATCGTAGTTTGTTCAAAAAAAAATAAGTAAATCAAACACACCTTTGTAAGTACATCTACGAATACACAGACAAAATGTTTATATATATCATACTAAAGTTCAAAGAAAAATCGTAGATAAGTACACGTGCGAACGAAGTTACAGGATCAACTGAGAATATTTTATAAGGATAATCTTTGCTCATAAAATATTCACAGTAAAAATATGGATATAACGTAAATATAAATATATGTATATATATACCTGTTTGCCTGCTGTATTTACAATTGTATTACACTGAAACCCACTTAATTTCATCAAATTTTTTTCTAAAACAGCGAAAATGTCGTCATCTAGTTGATATCGTCTGACCTAGAAAGCTCACTTTCGGCATGAAATATGTTTTACCATCAAATTTGAATAAAACAAGACCGCTCCAATTGAGCGGCGACGAAAACAAAATTAACCAACTCCATGAGAAAGGTTATTGCATTAAAAATTAGATACCGTAATCCTCTTAAACTGACAGAACAACTTAATATTTATTAACAATCATAAATTGTGAATTTAAATGCCGAAGTTAATTCTTTCTGATAATTCAATTCCCAATATAACTTTGGTAACGGCTTTGCTAGTCACTCCTTGGGAAAAATAAAGTTTTCCGCATTATACCTCAAAAGGAAAACAAAACCCTTTTAAGACTACACACTTCACGTGTCAAATTAAATACTCGAACTCGACCGTTCCTCTTTTATCTCCAAACTAACTGGACCAAACGTTTTCAAAAAGTTACAGGATATAGCGCTTTGATTAAAATTTACAAGACGATTACAACGAATCTTTAGATCGCTGATTAATTAGTTACAAGCGTAAACCTAGGTCATAAATCTCAGCGAATCGAATTCGCATTTGACTAAATACTATTTTTTAATATTATACTGTCTTCAATGACGTCATCTGGCGGGCTCTTGTTGCCGCCGGCTTCCCTGCAGTTTTAGAGCCTGTCAGTATTCGACCGCGACGGCATGGAAATGGCACGCCTGTTACCTAACTTCCAGTCAGCCTGCGACAGCCAAATGTCGCGCGATATCTGCCGTCAAAACAAGAATTTGTACAATGTAATGTGTATAGTGGCACTAAATCTACTGCGAAATGTGCATTTTACGCTCATGGCGCAATAGACACGCAATCGTCATACATGATATAATTTTTTTATTACAATTAGTCACCGGTCGTGCAGTGATTGCGTGGCTGTCGCTGTCTGCAAATTTTTAGGTAGTAACCCTGCGGATAATTTGGCGCTCATTCCAAACAAACTTGGAAAACCGCCGGTGTATGACGCCACAAGTGTCAATACACTTGCTATTTCTCATATCTCGGCCACTTCTAAGTTAGCGGCTGCTGCGGCCAGCACTGCCAAAAACTTGAAAAAGCATAGGTATGTAACTCTCTCTGAGAGTTTCATGTTTATACCCTTTGCAGTCGAAAGTTTGGACCTTGGTGCTCCGAAATTCATCAAATGGTTTCTGAAATTCGTAGGCGACTGGTTAAGGCTTCTAGAGACTTCCGGGTCTGGCAGCTTCTGACGTTAGTAACTTAGCTCGACTAATCAAGCTGCTGTAATAATGCTGCAAGTCAGCTAAAGGCATCTTAATCAACGACAACTCTACGAGTATAAACGGCGACTTTAAGGAAGTCTATTATTTAAGAAAATACTTAGTTTCAACTTGTAAATATTAATCTTTAGATATGCACAGCTTCTTAGTTGTTATAATTAATGTCGCATAAGAATTTTAAAAACAAATTGATGTTAAATTTCTTCGTATTAGTTTTAAATTTTTGTAGGAATACATGTGTACATGTATATTTGAAAATTTCTATTTATAATACGATTTTGAAACAGTTTTGTACTACTACAACATAATTTTTTTACTAAAAAATATCTTTCAGAACGAAAGAATCAAATTGGTAGGAACAAAATAGAGCAGCTGAAAATAGCAATGTCTTGTTTTGTTGCTTGTATATATTTATAAATTAGTTTTTTGCAGCTGTATATTAGTAATCAATACTTATTGAAAAGAGGCTTGCCGATCGATATTAACACACGAAATGAGAAAGGTCGGTATCTAAGAAAATATGAAACGGTATTCAAACGTGATAATTTGCATATAAATGACATCCTTAGCCTCAGAACGAATCCAATTTCAGTCAAGACCGAATCCAAATTGGAATTGTAACAATAAAAAAAATGTTATCAGTCTATTTAGTTAAACCGGAATTTATCTGAAAAACAAATTTTATCGTGTCATCCAATTGTGTATGAACGTTTTCTAGCTATCTCCTGCCCATTTCCTGAAGATCATTCGTTAAGAGCATAATACGTGTCGAGCAGCTAGTTTACGGCTTTAGGTGAAAGGCAATTAAAAACATACAAAACCACTTGAGATGGAAGTCCGCAAAGTAAGTTCACACAAAATTTGAATATGTTTAGCCGAATTTGTTACGGTAACTAAAAAACGCGATATCTGGGAATAGGCCATTTTCATTCTAAAAGCATGATGAACATTCAAATTCCACAGTATTGTCACTGAAGCTTTTCTAACCATAACACAGCTCCTAAAAATGCATCGCTAGTGTCAGTGATATATTCTGATCCTTTGTCTCACATTCCTTATCTCCCCCAGCGAGTGTTGTTTACATTTGATTTATCAGTGCCTTACCAACGAAGGAACACAGCAAATTACGTTACGCACCCCCCATCTCCCGTTTTTACATCATTTACTTCGGAATATAAAACGTTATTTATATCTAGAAGTCTCTGCATAATTTGTAATTTTACGCATAAATAAGAAGTGTTTATCTGTTAAAAGTACAGTAAAATGTAAGTTATTTTAAGGATTTTGCAAACCTACCTACAGCAAAAGTGAAAATGTACTCTGAAGAATAATTAACATAATAAGAACAGAATTTTATATAAATCGTAATTTTCAAAGTAGCTTTAAAGTTTCTGTCTGTCCATTCGTCCGTATACCTCTAAATTATTTTGAATAACATTTTTCTGGATCACTTTCCTTAAAGTGAAAAGTTAAACATTCTCATAGACTATCGGTACGTATGCGTATTAGAAAACGTAGCTTTTAACTGAAAATCGCTATAAATGCTGCGGCTAAAGTACTTACCTATTGAGAGTATATATCTTACTACCGTTCCTTTCAGGAACGAGCGGATTTGTCAATGCGAAATAGCTCCTAACGTAAAAGTAAGAAAATGTTAGTGAATATGACTAGTGAAAATTCTTTCTCGTGCGTGCCCTACACCCTCTTATCCAATTTTATAAAACACAGTTTTAATATTGTTTCAATATTGAATGAAAAATCGAAATAATGCTAAACAGAATTGGTATGTACTAGAAAACAAAAACAGTAAACTACATAAAAACAAAATTTAATTCAACAGAAAAACGACACTTAAAATTTTGCGACTGCGAAAAAAGCTACTTTATCGCAAGTAAATTTTAATGTAGAAAAGCAATAATGTAAGCAACAATATGAGCATAAAACCATTTTGAAAAAGTAAAATAACTACCTACTTTATACCAAACTAAATTTTAAAATGGTTTTATCTCGTGTATACAAATGATAGGCTTTTTCTGTAATTTCCTAAGTCAAACGGCATAAAAATATACGTGATATCGACATATCTCTCTACACTAAAATCGAACAAAAGACTGGGAAACGGTAGTTAATAACGATTTATGGAACCCTCTTGTTCCATGTCTCTTATCTGCGCCGTGTGTGCTATTCACGGTTGATTTATTGGACCGCGATGTCAAGGGGCAAACGAAAGAACATGAGCTCTTCTTCTTTATTCAATACGTGATGATGTCACAGAGTCGACGACAAGCACTAGTAAGCACTGGACTCACCCAAAGATTTACGCGTAAATATTTAATCTTATACATAAAAATGAATGTTCATTTGTATGATTGTCCTCTATGCGTCCCTAAACCGTTCATTCGATTGTAATGAAACTTTGGTGAGTTGTGTTGTATACGCCCGCGAAGGTTTCTGAATTATTTACTTAAAATATATATCCGCAAAATGTAATTGGTAATCTTAATACCACAGTGGCTAGAACATAGGTCCACAGCGCCGAAGTGTGCTGGTTCAAATCCTGCAATGTACTCAGACTTTTTTTGTTTTTTTTTACAATCGTTGAGTGAAGCTCGGCTCGCCCAAATAATTTAATAATATTAACTACTCCAGATATTTACACCAAATGCATGAAAGTTTAAATAGATTCATAATCATAGTCAAGTGTAATAAACTGAAGAATGGCAACACCCAGTAACTACAAGACAGTTTAGAAACTTCTATAAATTGACTTAGACAGTAATAGAACCCGAAACGCTCAGATTGCAAGGTAGATAAAATACATCAACTATCACGCCAATACACCAGTGAATATTCAAGCACGTAGATAATTTTTTGTATTGCGAAAATTCTGTCATCGTAAGATTTTCACTTTATCTTATATTCGTTTTCGAGTTCTTCGTCCATCACATGTTTATGATTTATTTATACGTCTCTGACATTTTTCATTTTACTTTGAACTCTGGAGGCTTAACTCATTCACCTGTCACACGACACGTACAAAAAAAACCATTGCTTCGCCTGTTCCATACGATCACGTAATGTCTCTAAATAAACAGCAACCTTTCTGTCACAGTAATAAGACTACGCCTAATTTAATCCGAAAGATTCGCTTTGTGGTTCACTAAGGAGACATCAACGTAGACTTGCGAATGTCCAAAGAATGTACATTTTACAAAGAAAGTATTCTGGTTGGCACATAAAAGAAATAAGTATAAATCAGGGGCGTCGGCTATTAGGATGTGGGCCACGTTATTGTGCACGCTCCGTCACGTTTATGCGACGCGAATGTGACAAAATAAGCGCTATTACACGACAAACAGCGCGAGTTTTCTTGGGCTCGTGTGATCCGTCCTTACAATGACGTCATTGAGAATTGTTTTGCAATTAATTATATTCTAATTCAGGCAGATGTTTGTTCGAATCGAAGCCATAGTTTGTCGTACTCACTGTAGCGCTTATGATACACCCATCTAATAATTGATTTAAGCTCTTTACACTTACATTGACCAATATTTAAATAAATTTGAGAGTAACACAAAGTTATTATTATTATTATTATTATAATTACATAATTTCTCATCTATGTTTGTCCTTTATGCGGTCCTAAACCATTCATCCGTTTGTAATAAAACTTTGGTGAGTTGTTCTGCGTAAGCCCGCGAAGGTTTCTGAATTATTTAATTTAATAATAAATAATTATTTAATTTCATAAATAAAAGACTACGCGAACGAAGTCGCGGGCATCGCTAGTATTCTGTAAAACATGTAATTTTTATAATTATACTTACAATAATAAATCAACAAACTCTTTATAATAATGTATTCTACAGACATCTATAACAAGTAATAATTTTCAAAGAAATTCCAAGTCCATTTATCCAGTAATGAAAATATACATGTATTTCATTGGTTCACGGCGCTCTGCAAGGGTCTTATTAACATACGATCGCCTACACTGAAAGCTTCAAAATTCGAATAGTGAAAAGAACGCTCGCTACCCGCCATTGAAATACGAGCAGTGAGCTCATCCGCTTATAAATTATGTAAAAAATAGAATGAAATGCCAAAATCGTGACAGTATAATATAATGAAAGTATAGCATATTAATCATTCTTTCTGTGGCTTCGCTCATATGTAGTACATTCCCTCATTAATTCTGCCTCGTTCTACCTTTTAAGGTCAGAACATTTTCAATCCTTGTAACAAATTGTACTAGGTGTACAATAATATACCTATATGACAATGTTTATCGTAGTTATTTATTATTTTACAGATCTAATAATGCAATACAACAGTAAATTCATAAAAATATATACTGTTTAAGAAAAATATACATGAGAATTTGGTAAACTAAAACAATGGGTTACTTATTTTTTGTCTGTAAGTTTGTAGTTTTACTTAATGGTGTACTTCGTGTGTTTCATCGTGATTCACCGCCCGGAAGCCAAAAAGCTGAGTGCTCTTTAGCAGAGCTGCAACTTTAAAGGTAAAGTGACCGTATAGATTTAGTTTCATGTAAAACGTCCAATAGATCAGAAACAGAGAAACAAATCAACATAATAATCTTCTATTATAGACTTTTTTGTTTTTTTTTATAAGACACCGAGTAAAACTCGGTAGGCCAGGTATTAGTTTATTATATACAAATATTTTTGTGACATATTCATTTTCTTAAAGCTAGCGTATAAATATAACCATATAAATAATAATAGCATAGTGTAATAAACAAATTAATTAAACAAGAAAAATACTCTTTTTAAAATAAAATTTATTGCCAGCAGTTCCAGGTTCGTCATTAGCCTAGACATAAGCATTGGACTAGACATAAACTAGTAACATGCATAATAACAAGTTACGTAGGTGTTACCCACGTTTTTTTAATGTTTAAATACCCTCTAAACGCTCCACTAAATTCCTCGCTGTTCCCAATTTGCGGTTTCAGAAAATAATTCACACGTCACCAAGGAGTCATCGTATAATTTGTATTGCAAGTTCTCGGTACAAATCTAATAAAAACTAATAAAATATATAAGTAGATGTAGACTTTGTAGACGCAAGTGGTAAATTTTTAAGATGCGACATGTCTTCATTTATATCTATGTAATTAGCAGGAAGTCGATCGATAATACCATCGACTACAAGAGCATGAATATAATAATATTTTAAATTAAGATTAAAACGAGATTGAATATTAAAATTAACACAACCTTAAACTGGTCGCGAGGTTAACCCAACACCTTGTAAATATGAATTATTTAATTTTATAATAGGGAACTTCAAACAATGACAACATTCCAAAGTAATCAAATTATTTTGCGATCCGTCATCTATCAAACAATGAACTATTATTTTTTCATTACTAGTATAAGCATATACTTGTGCCGTTGATAATAAAATATTAGAACAAAGTTTTGACTCTGAGCTGAGTGAAACGGTAACATCATTTTTATTTAGTTGCGCAGTAACACTATTGCATTGTTCATTACACTGTGACGCGGTCTTGCGCTTGCGACCGCGGAGAGAATGATTGTACGAAGTTGTTTAGAGCGTGCCATGAGTCGCAGCGGCAAGAGGTGAGCGGCGCGGAAACGAACGCGCGACCGCGGCCGGCTGAGAGCGGGGACGCGTGACCCCTTGGCCACGACCTCACCGCTCGCGCGTCTTGCGTCTTGCGTCTGCGACCGCGGAGAGAATAAGTGTAAGAAGTTGTTTAGAGCGTGCCATGAGTCGCAGTGGCGAGAGGTGAACGTCGCGGAAACGAGCGCGCGACCGCAGCCGGCGGTGAGCGGGGAGGCGTGAGTGTGAAACAAATGTACTAAGTTATAGCGCGGATGCCACGACTCAGAGCGGCGCGTGTGGCGAGTGCGACAGACGAATTTGGTATCGAGCGTCTTGAATTTGGTTCTAGACACGATCGTGTCACTATTGATAAAGACATTCTGAATACGTCCGATGCAGTCGCAGTCGCCGCCGCCACTGCCGGCTCTAGGCATAGCCATGCCGGTCCCAACACGCACATGCATCCGCAAGACGCACCGCCTAGGGTCGTGGCCGAGACCTGAGTGTGAAACAAATGTACTAAGCTATAGCGCGGATGCCACGACTCAGGAAGGCCACGACCTTACCGCTCGTGCGTCTTGCGTTTTGCGTCCGCGACCACGGAGAGAATAATTGTAATAGGAGGGCCACGACCTTACCGCTCGCGCGTCTTGCAATTTGCATCTGTGACCGCGGAGAGAATAATTGTAATAGGAGGGCCACGACCTCACCGCTCGCGCGTCTTGCGTTTTGCGTCTGCGACCGCAGAGAGAATAATTGTAAGAAGTTGTTCAGAGCATGCCATGAGTCGCAGCGGCGAGTGGTGAGCGGGGAGCGTGAGTGTGAAACAGATGTACGAAGCTATAGTGCGGATGCCACGACACACGTTTCCTTGCCGTAAATTCAAAATATCTTCAACAAAGAAGAAATTTCATTCTAGACACGATCGTGTCACTCTTGATAATGACATTCTGAATACGTCCGATGCGGTCGCAGTCGCCGCCGCCACTGCCGGCTCATGGCATAGCCGTGCCGGTCGCAACACGCACACTCAACCGCAAAACGCAACGCATAGGGCCGTGGCTAAGGCCGTAGGCGTAGTCACGGGAGCGGACGCAGGATATATGAAGCGTTATCAGGTTCAATGCGTGATCCTTACGTATGTCCTGAACGATTTTTATTGACATTAATATGCAATAAAGTGTGATAAGACTTTTTACAATATTTACAACTACTATTCGATTGGCACCTGCCAATTGAATGAAATAAACTAAGAAAATTTACACAATCCCCTTTAGATTTGATCAGTTCAAAGAATTTACGAGGATCACGAATATTTTTAAATTGAGAACAAAAATACAACTTATTGTGGTCGGTTTTGTTGCAAAGACCACAGCGTTCAGAATCTGGATGTAAGAAAGTATGCGAGCGAGATTCGCTTTTACTTGCAATAAATTATTTAGAAGTATTATTATTTTTGAATGAATTTGAATTGGCTTTTGCGCGCGCTTCTGTTAATGGATTATTGCTTGACCGTTCGAGAATCTTTACGTGGTCTTGAACAAAAGAAATTAAATCGTTACAAGTGGGAATATCTTTCTCATTGACAAAAATTTTGTAGTCTGGGAATCGATTTTTCACAAACCGCAGTTTAAAATTATAAAATCGGTAAGATCCAGAATCTCTAACAGGAGGGCCACGAACTCAACACTCGCGTATCTTGCGTTTTGCGTCTGCGACCGCGGAGAAAACAATTGTAAGAAGTTGTCTAGAGCGTGCCACCGCGCCGCTTACCTCTCGCTGCTGCGACTTATAATTATATGAAATTATAGCGAATATTGCATATGGCGGGCGGTTGTATGTAATGTCACTTTACCAATCTCCTGTAAAATCTAAACAAATTATTGTCCGAATTGACGTATATATTTTTAATATCGTAAAATATTATCGGTAATATTGCGTTAATCTAAAGTTGGCCTTACTGTCAAATCACAAGGTTATAAAAGCTCGTAAACGATTCTTGCATGACAATGAAACGAATTTTGTTAAAAAAAATATTTAAAATGCAATCTTACGTCTCGTGCGTAAAGTATAATTCACATAATCTATTTGCATTGCCGTTTACGTCATTTTGATTTATTACGTGAAAGTGACAATATTAAGACATAATAATATATCGTCACACAATATTTAAAAATATTATTACAAATTTAATAAAAAAGAGCTATGTAACGTTATTACTATAAGGAAATAATAAACACGTTAATAATAATATTTAATTTATTAACCGAAAATAAGAATCTCCGTTTTTTTAGCGTTCTAGATGTGTTGCTTTTACAATTTTTGTAGGAGTACTTTGTCATGTTCGCTGTTAGCATTTTCGAATACTACTAAAACAGAAGTGCACTCAAATACTCATTTTAGTGCACATTTGGCTCGTACGTTTTTGGAGCGTTGATTGTGTATCTAGTTTTTTATTTGTGATCGATGAGCGAAGGGCACCTCCAGGCACAAGCAAAGCGATGACAGCGAAAAAGTAATTCATAATTCGAATTTATATTTTTAATAGTTTTTAATTTTTTAATATTCTTTACGGCCATTGTACGAAAAGGTTGGTAATGCGCGTGATGTTGAGTCCAGCCACCAGAACCGGCTCACAATTCACGCACAGGAACGCGCTAGTGGAAGTTTTCTCTCCAACCACAATTTGTATGGCGAAGGAAAAAACAAAAAGAAAGGAGTCCCGCCAACCTATCTTAATTACTATGTATGGTACGTTACCCATACTTTACTTTTTTTACATAGATACTCCTTTTTTCCTATTTAAATTACGGTATGGTCACAGATTAATAGTTACTAGCGTAAAGCGTGGTATAATTAATTCTTCATTCGTTTTATATGGAAGATTCAATCTATGTATTTTCTTTAATCTAAAGCTTAGGTTTATATTTTTTATAAAATAAAGCATGACATTTTGTTCTTTTAGGCAAATGTAACTTAATTTATAGGGCCGCGTTCAGAGCAATTGTGGCAGGTAGGTATTTGCGGAAAAATGTTCGTAGTGAAGCGATTTTTTAGCATCGAACAACTTTCTCGGGACGTGAGTTCGAACATCAGTCGAACTTGTCTTTACTAACGCTAACGAACTTATAAAAAGTAGAAGGAAATATTCGGATAACATGCTAATTAGTACATACATATCGCTATTTCCGTGATGAAGTTATTTAAAAACACTAGATTATTGAAACATCAATACTATCGTTTTAGAAAACAGGAAACTAACTTTTAGCCGACATTAAAATAAGGAGAAGTTTCTTAATTCGTCTGTCTTTTTGTATATTCGGCTAAAACTTCTTTGTTTAAGAATCAATAACAATGAATTTTTTTCCGTTGTAGGCAGTTTAGCTCCAAGGTGGTACTATTTTATTTTTACTGATATTGGACCTTGGACTTTGAATATACACCAAATACACCTAATGGTTTATTTATTTTTACCATTCTTTTAAATCTTTCGTTCCGGAATTGGAATGAAGTTAGTTGTCGACCCATCCTAGATATTTATTTAGGCTAAGGTCACTCAAGGGAAAAACAAATTATAACTTATTAAAAAAAATTAAACTGACTTCAAAATAAAAAGAATTTAGATATTTTAAAAATTTTTGTAAATTATTTGCCTAGTCAGTGTTAGAGGTGTGCGTGTGTTCGTAATAACTGTTCTCCTCCTAAATAGTCACTGATTTTGATAAAAGAACAATGACCACCGCCCACACATTCGTTTACCTGTTACTCGCTTTTTCATTAGATGTTGTACATATCATTTTAGGGCCCTATATTAGCTATTACTATTTCCTAAAGCAAAGATATTATTGTGGTTTGATTTTGCGATCAGAAAAAGAAGTTATATTGAAAACAATTTTAAAGTTATTATGTGCATTACAGACTATACATATTGATGTCGTTGTTTGTGCGATACATCCTTGAAAGGTAACGCAAAGGGATCTATACCCATACAACCGATGTCTTAATATTCTTCATAATATTTCATTGAAGTGCGACGTAATACATTTTAATCTCCTTTGAAGTTACTGGTGACAAAATATTGAGGCAGCCTTTCTAGTAGGATCCGCTGAGGCAGACTAAGCCACTACAAAAATATCAATATCGCGCTACTAAATAAGCACTTATTTTAACAATTCCACATATTGCACAACAGCGTAGATACTTACGACGCAACACTACACTTATTTTCATCACGATATCCATTAGAAACAATTCGCAAATAATTAAAATAAATGCCAACTGCTGTCTATAAAATCCCGCCAAAAATTCCTTGGAAAATAGAAATAGCGAAATGTGAAAAAACAAATTACACATTCTGTGTCACGCCTCAGATAACATAGTCTGACTTTCATGCATGCCTATTTGTGAAAATGAAACATATTACATACTTTTAATATCATACTACACATCATCTGTTTACTATGAATATATATGTCCGAAGATAATCTGTATTCTATTTTGAAGAAACAGGGAGAAAATAATTGAAATAATTACACAAAGATAGCGTCATATTTTCGATACCTTCATAAGAACGTTGATAAACCCTTATTAAATGCCTTTTAATGGTTGCGTTCTTAAAAACTTAAAAACCGTATGCGAGGATATTTTTAGAAATTCGTTTTAATTTTTTCTAGAATGTTATTTTTCATTTCTGTTTTTATTTCGAAGTAAACAATAAATTACCTTTCTTTTTAGATATATCTCATTATTATACCAAGCAAATGCTTTTACGGATGTGACAGGTAGAAAATTTTAAGAAAAAAATAAACCGCCTTCAAAAAAACACTGAAAAGTACAATATAACTATCCTTTACTAATCAAAACTCAAGTACAATTTAAACTTAACTTTATAAATACGATACACTATATATCCATATTATTGACAGTTACTGAAGTCGATGCCAAGCCTACCAAACTAATAGACTTTCTGTTGTTGCACATTGATTTGGCACCGACTTCAATAACTGTCAAATTTAATTATATAGATATGTGTATCGTATTTATAAAATTACGTTTAAATTGTTCTTGAGTTTTGATTAGTAAAGGATAGTTATTTTGTTCTTTTCAGTGTTATTTTTTTGAAGGCGGTTTAATTTTTTTTTATAAAAATTTTTTATTTCTCCCTTTTGAGTGGTCTTGACCTAAACAAATATCTAGGGCAGGTCTGCAATTAACTTCATTCTAATTCCGGAGCGCAACGATATACAAGAGAATCGTCAATATAAATAAAGGTTATAACCAGGTCGTGTTATCTAGTGTATCTTCGAAGTCCAAGCTCCAATATCGGTGAAATTTAAATAGGACCACCTCTGAAGTATTACCTACCAAACGTAAAAAGAATTTTCGAAATCGGTTCAAAATGCTGGAGTTATGAGGTAACAAACATACAAAAAAAAAACAACGACATACAGACGAATTGAGAACCTCCTTCTTTTTTTGAAGTCGGTTAAAAAAGTGTGACCACATTGCAGGATTCGAACCCGCGTATTTCAGTTTGGTAGATCTACGCTCTAGCCACTAGGTACTACTAAGAAGGTAAATTCTGTTGTGAAATCAGAAGAGTTTAGAAGTTTTAAGTGTGTGAAAACATAGAGAAAACGAATTTTCTCAGAATTGGACCCCTAACTAGGTCGATTTTTGACCTCCATAAAACTCTATGTTGTAAATTTCATCGAAACCGGAAGAGCTGTTTTCAAGAACGCGATTATAAATATTCAAATACTGCTTGTATAATACTTCTCTTTTAAATGACATAGTATCATAAAATAAAGGAAGTCCATGGAATTTAATATTAAATTTATTGTTCAGGATTTTTATTTTTTTTATTTTATTTATCCTTTTTGAGTGAGAGCTAAATATATATCTAGGGCAGGTCTGCAATTAACTTCTAATTCTGGAGCGCAACGATATACAAGAGAATCATCAATATAAATAAAGGTTATAACCAGGTCCATTATTTAGGGTATCTTTGAAGTCCTTGTCCTTGTTCTTGAAACAAAAAAATATTTTTCGAAATCGTTCATAAATAATGGAGTTATGAGGTAACAAACATACAAAAAAAAAATACAAAAAAACATGCAGTCGAATTGAGAACCTCCTCCTTTTTTTGGAGTCGGTGAAAAAATGGTCATTGTTCTTTAGAATAGAGATAACTTAAGCCCTGGAGAAGGATGTAGGCAACTTTTTTTTATTTCCGCGTAAACGAAGTCGCGGGCAACCGCTAGTAGAAAGTCGATGCTAGTAGGTATATAATTTTGTATTTATTTAAAAAATTTATTTAATAGTTGTCTTTCTACTTATTTACAAAAAAAAGAGCGCTAATAAAAAATCAATAACATTAAGGCACAATAAGTTGTAACTTTGTCATAAGCCAAAGATAATGGTAAAGTATTATATAACCACAGCCAAGTCTGTTGTTACTAACAATAACTAGATATTGTTTACGCATTCATCTACTGTCACATTGTCCCTAGAACAAGAAGTACAAGACAAAGCCGGAAAGGTTTTATCTTAGGCGCAGTATACGGCAGACGGTTAATGACGCGGAAAATTCCGGGAAATTCCAGGGCTCAGAGCGCGGTTACCAAAACGCTGGATTATGCAGCGTAACATTATTACAGCTCAAACCTAACGGCTTCTTGACACTGCTAAATTACTACTGCTGTGATGTGTTACGTAATTATGAAAACGAATTGAAACATTTATTCCATGAGTGCTTTCGAAGAAAAGCTTCGTATAATTGCCTGCTAATAATATGTGTTTTTTATGAAATTAGACGTAGTATTTGTTCACTTGTATTATTTAACTATATTTTCAAACTTATAATAATTTAATAACACTTATGTATTACATCAAACTTTCAAAATTCTGAACGAGTATTATTTTTACATTTACCTAACAAATGTAGTATAATCTAATAAAAATACTCGAACTTTAAAAAAATTTAGTTACAATTAGCTCGTAATCCACAATTAAATTCTAGCTGATCTACCAAATTAACTTGTAGTTAGGCTATACCTGTTACAATTTTCACAATGTTCGCAATGATCTTATTTTATTTTGTCATTTTCCACATCAAATGACGTTAATTTAAGCAGACAATACAACTACGAGAGAATCAAATCTAATCTTGAATACTTCCTGCCGTTCCTCATTACCATTTAAAGGCGTAGAGGAAAGAAAGAAAAATTCTCCATTGCGGAAATTTCATGTAAATTGAGCGAAGTACGCGACTTTTTGCTTTCAAAAATGTTCTACTAAAAGATATACATGAATTATTATAATATAGATAGGCTTTGCAATATGTTAGAAAAGGAGAAAAAGTTAATTTTCGATAACAAAACATCCTAGATTCTTTTTTAAGTGAAAGCTCTTCACTTATTTTATTAAATATCGAATATTTTTTATCATTCCATTGTTTCTTATAAATTAAAATAACTTCAAGCATGCGCAACAGGCAACTTGTGTTTACACTCAAAATGTTTTCACGTTATTATCAAAATTTACAGTAAGTTCACAATGTTTTGTTGGAAAACTTTATAATTAAAGACAAATCTTAAGATACTGTATCTTATGTTAACATAATGTGTAAAATTATTGAGCATTGCGTATGTTTTCTATTGAATGGATGTAAAAGGTATGTATTTTAGCAGGTATTAAATGTTATATTTATTTTCAAACTTTCTATTTAGTTTTTCCAACACATGAAAAATCATTGCATATGAAAATATAATTATGACTATCACAATTTTTGTTTTTTAAAGAAGGGGCAATCGAGCAAGCGGGACTCCTGATGGAGAGTGACTACCGCCGCCCATGGACACCCGCAACGTCCGAGGAAACACGGGTGTGTTGGCGGCCTTTAGGGAAATAGAGAAAAGATGGAAAGGATGGGGAGGGGGTAATGGGCCACCGGCACTCTCACTCATAGAATGTAACACAATAGCCAATACATACTGTTATTTCACGCCAATATTCTGTGAGAGGGTGATATTTCACCGGGCAATTCCACCGGCCCAATTCGTGCTGCATTGCAGCGTGGCTCTACCACTCGAAAAATATAATTGAATGTTTGATATTAGAGTATGATGATATTATGATATTATTAATCTAAAACAAAGATTTAAACTATGAATGTCATAGATTAGAGTGATTAGACGAATACGGGCAAATATTTTTAATTCATTAAATATAACAGCATATACATAAAAGTGTGTTATGGGTTTGTTTATGTGAGAAATTGGGTCTGTATCCCGAATTCACCCAGCTGCGTACAATTTTACAGCGTACAACCCACCCGCAGAACGTGACTCGAGTGACAATACCTGCCACCAGCCTTATTATACCCATAAGTGTTACAACTATGCTACACGTGTACTTGCATTTCACTCTTCATGAAAATGAATGTCAATTTCAAGGAGACCATATGCGATCAAAATATACGACTTAAAAGATAATGATAAAATTGCTACTTAATACAACCTGGGAAAGTTAATATTATTCAGATATCTACATATACTCATAGTTGTAGGCAATACTCCTTTTACAATAAAGAAAACCTACGCCGAAAAATATGCGCGTACAAAAAAACATCGCAAACGATGTGCCACTTTTTTGTTGGAGCTTAAAATAATAGACCATTAACTTTTTTATCGCAACATGAAATTTTCTCCAGCTTTTTGGTTTTAAATTTTCGGTCTTTATAATTAATTGCTTTCGTTTCGAGCATTATTCTAATGTCTTTTAAAATAGTAAAATAAAAGAACATTCCCTGAGCAATTACACTTAGCTTTTATTGATTGTTTTCTTGTTATACCTTAATCACAGTCTGAACTCGATTGGAAAGAGACATTTTATTTGCAAAATGTTCTTTATTCCCCAAGTTTGCTTTAAAAGTTACTAAGGAGATCGTTAAGATTTAAATAAAAGTATTTAATGCAATTCTTATGTCAATAAAATGATGATTTTTTGAAGTTTCTTAGAGAATGGTAATTATCATAGGTACGAGTACATTTATTGTTATAAAGTACTTTTCTCTAAAATCAATGCAGTGAGGATCGGTTTTAGAAAAAGAGTCAAACAAAAAATAATTACGTTTTACACTACTAATCCTACATTTTTGAAATCAATGTTTCGGAATTGAAATGGACTAACTATTAATTAAATTCCTTTTCTTTAAACGTCACTGGATTTCTAAGTTATTTTTAATTTCACTTCGTTATTCAATGTAATAATTGAATAATTCTTAAAATTGAATTTTGAATTGTGATATAACAGTCTATTCGTAGTAAGGTACGTATAATTGATCAAAATTGATTTTCAGAAGGAATGAAAGGAAGTTGACGAGTTAGCAATTAGATTGAATACTTTTGAGAAAACTTTTTGGAACAGAATTGGGAAATTGAACTCATTATTTCGCCGCCGAAGAGATAAATTTTGGGAGGGTTTGTTCTTGCCCTCTTGGGCAAAAATATGATAAAACTTTCTCTGATCGGCGATGCTTTGGCCACCCTGCAGATTACGTAAGGTCGATAGAGGTGGCTAATTCGTTAGTCAGAATTTCATTCAATGTATAAATTTCTTACCTTTATCAAAAGTTATTAATTATAAAATTATATTGTACCTACTCATTTCTTTTTAAACTTTTTAAAACATTTTTGTTTTAAAATGAAGAATTTTTATCTTATTTATATTGTGAAATATGCTTTCAATTCGAACAGTATTTCTATTTTGAATCTTAAACGTCACATTTTATTATCATTTTATGCTTAGAATAATGACCTAAAGTCAGTTTTATGTATTTGAAACGGAAATACTTTAGCGACTAGGTACTTTTTAAACGACTCGACAAAAAGGAGGAGGTTCTATGTTCGTCTGCACGAACTTTTTTTATGTATGTTCACTTATAACTATGTCAATTGTGGAGCGATTTCAGCAATCCTTTTTCCATTGGATTCAGTATAGCTTCTAGGCTGACCAATTTAAATGTCACTGATATTGGAACTCGAACTTTGAAGATACACTAAATTACACTAACTGTTTATAAGCTTTAATTTACCTATATTGACGATTCTTTTTTATATTATTCCGTATAATTAATTTGTAGGCCTATCCGACATATTTATTTAAGCCAGGATCACTCAAAAGGGAGAAATAAGAAACTTTTAAAGAAAAAGAAAAACTAAATAAAACACTCAAAAGTTAAAATAACAGTGCCAAGCCTACAAAACTAGTAGACTTTCTGTTGTTGCACATCGCTTTCGCACCTACTTAATAACTGTCAAAAATTATTTAGATATTTGTATTGTATTTATATTATAATATATTATAAAGTTATTTTGGTACTTGAGTTTTGATTAGTACAGGATAGTTATTTTGCACTTTTCAGTGTTTTCTTATTGAAGTCGGTTTATTTTTTTTTTATTGCCTGAAATCTAGTAAGTAATAAATTAAAACACAAAGTAATAACACAGACATGTGCACCTATTGTTAGTTATCATTACGTAACTTTATGTTGATGAAAGCTATGGAGAAGTATAAATAATAAAGGTAAATTGGTACGGCAAGTCCGAAATCCGGTCACGTGCGAGCACAGCCTCTGTGCCGGAAAATGGTGCGTATACTCGTACCTAGATAAATTCATGAATACGATGCGATTCGCCAGACCCGTAATGGGACGTACATATTTCTGACGTGTTCGTAAATGTGCCGCTGGCTAGTCTTTATGATATGAGCCCCGTTACTGTATTATTTTCATTTATTTTTTATACATTCTTTGTGATAACAGTGTCAATTAAATTTTGCTACGTTTAAACTCACGAATATTGCTTTATTCTTATTTTTTATTACCATGTTGTTTCCAATTTTGAAGTACCAGACGACTACATAATTTCAAACATCATTCTTCACCTAAAGTTGTTCTTTAGGCTGTAATGGGTTTAAATGATTAAAAGAACGAAACTGTACCATACCCATATTTTAATTAATTAGAATTCTCAACTTAACCTTTCTTGTCACAATATATCAACTACTTCAGCCCAACAGCAGTACCGGTTTTTGTATGTTATACGTTACTAAGTATGAGCGTATAGCAGCTACATGCACACTGCCAAGTGCAATGCATCAAAAACATTTCCGTAAAAAAAATGTAAGAAAAAAATTAAGCCCCCTTCAAAAAAAACACACTGAAAGGTAAAAAATAACTATCCTTTTTGTATTATATTGACAATTATTCAATAGCAAATTAAGACGAAACTGGTGATGAAGACAGTTCAGAGCAGAATATTTTTACTTAAGTTTTGATTCTCAATATTATTGTTATAACCATTTCGCGTTGCTTGGTGTTATTTGGTGTATCTTCGAAGTTCGAGCTCCAATACCACTCCAATATCAATACAAGTATATCCTTTCAAACAAAAAGAAATTTGAAATCGGTCCACAAATGACGTAGTTATCGGTGAACATACATAAAAAAAACAATATACAGACGAATATAGTTCTTCCCCCGTTTTTGAAGTCGGTTAAAAATGGAGGTGAAGATGGAGTGAAAACTATTGAGAACTGTATGAGAGTGGCGACTCTGTTTCTGATATCTACTGAGAGCGATTCTAATGAATTGCCACATTCGGGTCAGGGACTGGAGGATTCTGTTAGTATGAAAGAGATTGAGAAAGTGATAAAAAATCTGAAATATGGAAAGGCTGCAGAAAATAATAAGGTTTGAGTTGACCAAGTATGGTAGTCCTGTGATATGGTATACCTTCTGTGCACTGTGCAACCTTTGTTAGCAGAAGGAAGAGGTTCCAGAGGACTGGCGCAACCGCATTCATAGACCATAGTACCACTATAAAGCAAAAGGTTCTCATTTAGACTGTGCGTGCCATCAGCCATCGGGCCATCAGCTTTTTCAGCTTAGAAAGTAAATTCTATACCCAAGGTATTGACTGAACGTACGAAAGGCGTATCTGAAAAATATTTGTGGGAGGCATAAGGTGGTTTTAGGAACGGTAGGGGTTGTATGGAACAGATTTTCTTGCTCCGCGTTATCGTCAGTAAATTTCTGGCCATAAGTCAGAAAGTTTTCTGCGCTTTCATGGATCTAGAAAAAGCATTGGATAGAGTAGCGCGACAGAAATTGTGAATTCTTCTGCCTGAATATGGCGTGGAGGGCCCCTTACTGCAGACTGAGAGGTTATTATATCGAGGCCACAGAGCCTGTGTAAGAATAGATGGCGACGTGTCGCGGTAGCAGTTGGTAATAAATTGAACGGTGCTCTGTCCGCATTAGTAGGCAGTGTGATATGTCTAACTCAGACAAAATGGCCATCCACAATGCGGTGTCGGTGCCAAATTTATTGTACGGTAATTTGGATTTGGAGTGATGGAAATCGAGTGCAAGTAATGTAAATGCAGTAGAAATGCGGTCTCTTAGAAATATGTGCGGTGTCACCCTTGCGGACAGGATAAACAATAAAGAGATACGCAGTATGACAGGGTTGCACGACAGTGTTATTGTAAAAATGAAGAAAGTAATGCTTAGATGGTTCGGGCACATGAAAGAATGACGAAAAAAAAACTGACAGAAACTGACAGAAAATACTGACGAAAAAATCTACAGAGCGAAAGCGAGTGGTGGTGGAATGAAGACAAGAAAAACCAAGGCTGACTTATAAAGATCAAATAGCGTGAGTGTTAGCTGACGGAAATGTGAAAAGTACTCAAATACCTAGGCGAAAATATGTGAGGAAAATGATGAGATTTGAGGAAGTGAAAGAGGTATGTAAAAACCGCGAAACTACGCTCTGTCCTCTCTGACTACCCCGTTAGCAGTGGCATGCCTAGGGTTTCAAAATAGGGCAAGCCCGACACACATGTTCCTCATTATTTTTGTAAAAGTATAGGGAAGGTTAAAATATTAAAGATTACTAATTAATCATGACTTTGGCACAACCGGTGGACAAGAAAAGAGGAAAGAGATCGTTCCCTGCGTTATTTTTCAACAAACAATTTTTATAAATCTTTACTATTAAAAATGTACAGGTGTAAATAGTTTCTCAGTTTTTAAGAATATTAATAATGTCTCAATTCGTTGATTATCCAAATTACTAAAAGAATCACAGTATTCATGTGTTTTTGTGAATTTATGCGTCTTTTATGGCGCAATTGTTCTTTTTTAATCCTCATAACCAGATCGATTCTAAATATTGGTCCTTACATATGAAATTAGCGTTTTGTCGTACTGACCACTTTGATCTGAAATATGTCCTCTTTGGTTAAGAATTCCAAATTCAAATTTATAAATTCATTTAGCTGGTACATTTGAGTTTTGAAAACAGTCATTCATTTGTTTTTTTCCTCATTATTTTTTTTCTTTGGCGTCGCTTATTACCGCACAATGGAAAACATAAAATATCGGTATATTTACGAGTACGAGTTCTACCGTGGCACCAGTGCTGCAGAAACAGCTCGAAGGATTAATGATGTGTACGGCGCTGGTGTCGCAAAAGAAAGCACGGTACGTTTTTGGTTTCAACGTTTTCGTTCTGGAAATTTCGACCTTCAGAACCAACCCCGTGGACCGCCGGAGACCAAAGTGAAAAATGAAGAATTAAAGGCTATTGTGGAAGCGGATCCATCACAAAGCACTTCAGAGATAGCTGCAGGCTTCGGGGTAAGTGACAAAACTGTATTAATCCACTTGAAGCAAATCGGGAAAGTAAAAAAACTTGAACGATGGGTACCTCATGAATTGAGTGAATCGAACTTGCAAACACGCGTCGACTGCTGTGTTACTTTGCTCAACCGACACAATAATGTAGAGATTTTAAATCGAATCATTACTTGCGATGAAAAGTGGATACTGTACGATAATCGGAAGCGCTCGTCGCAATGGCTGAACCCTGGAGACCCAGCCAAATCCTGCCCTAAACGAAAATTGACTCAGAAAAAGTTACTTGTGAGTGTTTGGTGGACTAGCGCCGGTGTCGTTCACTACAGCTTTCGAAAATCTGGCTAAACGATTACGGCAGATATCTATTGTCAGCAACTGCAAACCATGAAGGAAGAACTAGCTGCTAAACAACCGAGATTGGTCAATCGCTCTAGGCCACTGCTGCTTCACGACAACGCAAGACCACACACTGCACAACAAACAACCACTAAGTTAGATGAGCTACAATTGGAATGTCTGTGACATCCACCGTACTCCCCGGACCTTGCTCCAACAGATTACCATTTTTTCCGGAATTTGGACAACTTCTTACAAGGAAAAAAATTCAACTCCGATGCGGCAGTCCAAACCGCCTTCAAAGAGTTGATTGATTCTCGCCCCCATGGTTTTTTTAGTAAAGGGATCAATGAACTACCTATGAGATGGCAAAAGTGCATAGATAACAACGGTGCATACTTTGATTAATTAAATATATTTTACAAAAAAAAAATTGACTTTATATTCCTCCCGTACAAAACGCCAATTTCATATGTAAGGACCCAATATTTTCGTCTTTTGATTACTCGTCTTTGAACTTCGATGGCGGATATGTTCTAAACTAATGTATTGATTTCAAATATAGTTAAGTAAGTTTGATGCTGTCTCTGAGTTAATTTTCAGCCTTTAGCTTGCATTTAGAAAAATCTAGAATGTTTAAAAGTGCCTCAAGTTGCTTCTAGAAAAGGATTCCGGGTGTCAGCCGTTTGCCCTACTTGGTGGTCTGCTATTTCTAATAGCTAAATAATCTAAAATTTAATTTATTTTAACAAACAACGGTTATGATGTACGTAAACAAAATACAAGTAAATATGAATCTACTAACTCAGCCTTGCTGTGAATTTTATGCGCCATTAACTGTCGTTTGCGGCAACGTCAGCTTTATACAAAGTGACAACCCTTTCTGAAGACAACTTTCAATAATGTAAAGCGTATTCGTCCTTAAGAGAACTTTTTAAAGGCGAATTTCCTGTGAGACTTTCACTTGTAATATATGAGTCGTCCCTTTCCAATACAGCTTTGGTGAATAAGGTACAAGTAATGAGGCAGAAGACAGCTACTTCTGTTAATGATAAGGCACACATTTGAATCTTCAAAAAATGACAAAAATATAATATAGTTATTTTAATAATAGCATGAAAAAATGAACTAGTCATGCAAAATAGCAATATTCCATTTCAATAATACAATACTACATATATTATGTACTTCGAAAAAGAACAGACATTTATAAGATTGTAGCAATGCTATGGTTACATGTCGTTGTGCGATCGTAGAATTGGGCAGATAATGGTATACCTGGGCATTTCGTGAAACGTCGTCATTAAATATAATAACCTGTTGTCTAGCCGTTACATTGTTTGCCTAATTTTCATTAGGTACTGATTCTGGTACAAAGTAACGTATTGCTCTCATCTATCAATGAGATAATACGTTTGTCGATATTCCAAGGTAAATGCTTCGTCACATCATGATCAGACTAGACATAACGTAAAACAGTTGCATTTCAAGCCGCAAGTGACGCTGTTTGCATGTTCTCCGATTAGTTTACGTGCTCGCAAGATAACTGCGTTGAAACAAATTGAACATACTGTATCAAAAAAATGATAGTAGAAACGTAATTATATTACAAAAATGTATTTCAATAAACCTATGAGCAGAAGTTATAAGAGTTTATTGCAATTTACACGATGGTACCTAATTTTTTAGATATAACTCGATTTTTTTCCTGCAGAATCGATTTGCTCAACTATGGCTGGGGAATGTTCAAACGATTTGTACTGAACACTATGGCAAGTTTAATTGGCAATTTTATGAAATAGGGGCCTTTTATGGTATACCCAGGCACAAAATGATCTTCTCAATTCTACAATCGGTCGAAGACGTACAGATATAGTCCTCTAACTCCACAACCCTACCTTCTCCACAACAATTTAAAAATCTTTTCACCATATGGGCACATTTGTACCTAAGTAAAATTTCTATATACATAAAATCTCTATTTATATTTATATTATGTACATGTAACAAAACTAGCAGATTTAAATATATTTCTTGAAAATTTCTAAGGAACAATATTTTTCAGCGATGTTTAAAGGCAACACAATTTATATTTTTAAAATATTTATCTATTTATCTACATGTGTGCCACAACTATTAGGTGATCAAAATAATTGGACAACTTTAGTATATGTACTATTTAAGATACATTTTCTGTAATTTAAGAATCATATCATCATAATGTATTAAATACATTGAAATACATTTAAGATACACTTCACCTCCATTCGTCACGCACTCCATTCCATGCGTATAACGAATTGAGGTCGTTTGCAAGTTATTTATTACCCTATCCAAATCAGAGTCCACGCGAAGTCGCGAACACAACTTAGTATACGTATAATATCAATAATTATGTATGTACCTAACCATTGCATTTTTGGCTCACATATAAATAATTCACTTTATTTATTTATTTGGAACTAAAATAAGAAACTAAATACTTATGGACGGTACCTATTAGTGTCTGTCGCCGTTACAGTATTGGCGAAGGGAGAGCAGAAAACGTGAAAAATAGGTGTTTTTATGCAGATTTTATCAGCGAAAATATGGTATGCGGAGTTCTGGGATTAACACGTCTTGCAATATGTATCTTTAATTTGGTCTTGGTGGTTAAATTAAATTTTCAATTGTGATAGTTAACACTGAAGCACTTTAAAGAAACAGTTATGCCTTTATCTCGTACACGTTTTTCTTCGCCAAATCAAACCTATTCACTACTAAATTATGTGTAGGTATTGTTATAATTTCTATCTTGAACTTGGAGGTCCATTTATTATTATTATTCATTTTGTATTAGACCATAACATAACTCTGTGCTAATTACCGGTCCGTTCGCGCGCCGTCCATTAGTAAAAAGCGCGATAATTCGATAAGCAAGATAATAAAATAACCGCAACTGCAACTCTTAAAATCAAACTCATGCACTGCTTAAAATGCCTGCCTATAAATTTCAACCACGTGTTAATTGCTCTAGGTCGTTTGCGTCTCCCTACGCCTTAATAATTTATTTACTTGCCGTTACTAATTTTAATAAATGCAGAGCCGAATTTCAAAGGTTAAATTTATACTGAGGATTAGTTTTTAGGGCTTACCTAAACAAAAAGCTTAAAGAATTGAACGTTTTCGTTGAGATTATCACTAGGATTATCATGTACGTTATCAAATGAAAGCACTTTTAACTGAAATCGCTAAATATAAAATACGTTGTTTAGAATTGTTTTCTCTTTCATCTTTCTAAAAATGCTTAATTATGGCTGTGTTCCTCTGTCATATTCCAAAACTAACACTCTAAAATACTGAGTGATAAGGTCATAACAATGAGAATGTAGCGAACATTGTAGAAAAATTATCAAGATTGCATTATGTTCGTTATTTTTTTTACTCAAAAAGAAAATTCTATCACAAATTTTATCGGTAATCACTAGAAGCACAGAAAAACAAATGCGCAGGCACTGCTTGTTCTTAGTCTTTTCAAATTTTTTTTGTATTATTAATTTTACATATCTGCCTACATCCTACAGTATAATATATTAATGTATATTGCACAATAATGAACACTTTTTGGTAGGTGTAACTAAGAGTTGTTAGAAAAGCCAGCTGGTAGAAAAAATATTCTGTAGTTTCTATTATTAAAATTATGTACAACAAAAATTATAAAAAATATGATATTCTTCATATTTTCAGAAACAAAACCTATTAATAATTCATAGACACTATATTTAGAACCGTCAGGTGTTCATACGTAGTATATTTAAATTTACCATTGATGCTATTTTTAGTATCTGTGAAATCCTCACAGAAAGTTATTGTTTCATTCTAATATTAATAGTACCGAATAAAACGCGATAAGAGATGGGGGCAAACCCCACAATTCTGTAACGCGTTAAGTTGGAGGGCTGAAATTTGGTGTGAGGATATTTCAGCCAAAGCTCCGACATCGTCCCACACAAAACATTTTCTCAATCTTTTATAAACTTGCGTTATACATAAAACTAAAATACGTATGTCGGTATTTGCACGTACGATCTCTAAGACAAGACGGTCTGTGGCTCTTAGAAAAAATCACTGTCCGCTATTGTTAATATTAATTACGAACGCTGAAATATATGGAATTGATATAACTTGATGATACCTAAACCACATCACAAACTTAACTAATATAATAAGAAACATACTATTTCTTGACATAACAAGTTTAGCTATTGGTACTAGTTTAAGAGACAGAACTCAATGAAATGTTTTTTGTGGAGTTTTTACTAAAGATGATTCGTTTATTTCAAATTCTAAACTTCTAATTCGTATATTTTCTACTAACAAAATAACAGTGGATAATGACTTTCTATATGGAACTTTGGACATTTTTCTAAAAAAGTTTAAATATTGCTATTTCTCACCTTATCTCCGAAAGGATTGCTCAGAAAAGTCTGAGAAAAGTCTTTAATATTGAGAATAGGATGCAGGTTATTAGAAAATTGTCGGGATTTCGTTACGTTACAATTAATGTTTTTTTTATTCGTAATAGATACCGCTACTTCGTATAGTGTCTGGTAACAACTAAAACGGGTCACTAATTATACTGGTCTAGTTTTTACTTTCCATATAATTATTATTTCTTCAATAAATGATAGCTAGTAATATAGTTATTCGAAAACATAATCTCAAAATTTAATAAGTCACAACGTAGGGACAAATTGGTCTACTTATTTTTACAAGATTTGAAAGTAATGACTCCAATATCTGTAACTCCCGAAAACCTATAAAAGGCAAAACCAATCTTCTTATTTCCAAGATGAAGGGTAGTAATTGCCTCCATAAAGTGTGGTGTCTTCTGAACTGCGAGCGGACGATATTAAATTTTAGTGGGTCTCCAAGTTTTGATCTTAAATTCTTATCGATTCCTTTGTCTCTTTCATTAATTTTTAAAATTCAATTTCCCTGAGTGCTTTGAACTATTTGAAAGAGATTAACGTTGGTGTTTTAGAGGATACAAGGCAATAATTGTACCTCCGTTGAAGAGTTTAAAGCTTTTGACCTTGCACAAATAAAATACGAGTTTTGATTAAAAATCAGGTTTTTTTTTTAAATAACTCGTTCATTAAAATCTTTCAACGGAAAAGCGTTTTTAAATGTTTTAGTAGACGCTTATTGTTTAAGCAAGCGATTAGGACTAACGATTTTGTCAAAAATGGAAATAATAGTCTGGGAATGATGCTTCTTGAACGTACTTATAAGTTTATCGACCTTTCTGATAAATTGTAATCGAATTCTCTTGTAAGGTGATACTGAAAAGGTTATGTATCTTCTTAGTAACATACAAAGAGAAACTTAGTAACTTGCGTGTTTCTGGGTGATTTATTATGAGCCGAATTTTGAATTTCAGTTAATTCTGTTGTATTTTTGAAGTCCATAAATAAAAGAGCATTTGAAAATAACGAAGAAAAACTGTGTGTACAATAAATCGATAAAATATACTACATACAATGATCACAATGATCTAGAACAACCTATTATGAGATCGATTGTATGTTCTCGCCTTGATTGGTATTTGGCTTCCTTTATTGATGCGAGATGACTGGACGCGACTTTGTGGCGCCTTAAGAAATTCTCCACTGCGCATGTGTTGGGTACTTCGCAGAATTCCGACTGTCAAACGTTGTATGAGTTCAGTTGAAACGATTATTTTGTGTAATTGATGTTTCCCATTAATTACATGTATTCACTATTATTCAACGCATACATATGTTTTCGGGATGCGGAAATATTTAACTTAAAAAATAATCTCCTTACTGAAGGAATTTATTTTTTTTTAATCATTTTTTCTAATAAGAACGCTACAATAGTAATTATACTAGTATTATATAAGTGCATGTACTTGTAAGTGTATGTAATGTTATGTATATAAATCTGTTCTAGTAGAATATAGCTATTGTAGGTACACGTACGCAAGTCGTATATCACAGCAATAAGACGACAGCAGAATAAGAGCAAAGCCTTGGTGGATTTGCAGTTTAAAAGTTTCCGAAGCGGGAAGTCGTCGATGCCCCGCTAGGCGGTTTCCGTTTATTCTCATTATCGTTATCCGCTCAACGCACAAGTGGGTGTCGCGAGACGAGCGGGGACGCGATCTGTTACGCCTTTTCAAAGGATCATTGTACTTTCTTCTTGTTTGTTCTTTTGTTGAAACTCACTTAATCTTGTTACATTTTTAAAGCAATACCTAATTAGGTTATTATATTAACTAATTGATTAAACGCGACATTTTTCTGCATAACATTTTTCGCTGGCTAAATCTTAGCTTCACGTCGTTGTAATCTATGTTTTATAATATTATGTAATATACAACACTAACTTTAGTTACCTGGCCCGATTTTGCAGCGAGTGGATACGTGTATAAGTAGTAGATGGCTTATAATTTTTGCTGCTGACAAAAATAAATCATAAAACTTTACAAGGAGCTAAACAGACGTTTCAAGGCGACGACTTTAAAATTTTGACGGTAGGGATTGCAATTTTTCTAAGTGATAACAAAACCTATAAAAGTGATATTTGGTAATATGTTTCTTGATTTAATTAACTTTATTTTGTCAGCTGCGGTACACGATTGGCTTTTTAAACAGAAAAAAATATGAAATGAATCTTTTTTAAAACGAGCGATTTACTTTTTTCGGACTAACGGAATCGATTTATGACTCTAAATTTTGTGTACATTAATCTAAACATACAAAATACCAGTTCGATTTTTTTAAATTAGTTATAGTTTTTGATATAAAGGAAAATAACTATTTTCATAAGCTAGCGCGCGCGTGTTTGATAGAGAATGTTCCATTTATTTATTTATTTAAAATTCATGCAAAAAAGCAATAACAACGGGTTACATACTCTAGTCCCCACAATAGGATTCCCTGTATTGTGGGTGACTAGTTCCTTAATCATAATACATATTAGGTAAAATTAATACATGGGTAGGTGGTTATATTAAACAATTACAATTTCTAATACATGTTATGTACATGCTCGTTTCAATATAGTTCATGCTTACGTGTGTTATGTGTTATTACGTGATTGAACACGTGTTCATATATAAATTTGTACCTGTTTGTGAGTATGTGTTTATAATATGTAATGTGTGGGTGCAGAAGCTCCATTTTAGATTAATTATTGTTTATTACTGCGCCACCTCACAGTTTATGTTAAACAGTACAGTATATGGTACAATAAACCAAGTTTTAAGTTTTGTCCCAAAAAAAAATTATTCACTTGTGTAACCTGTAACCCCCTAATTCACCCCTTTAAGCCTAGACTCACACAGCCGGAATACTCTTCTGAATTCTTATTCTAAATTCTAAACGCGCGGACCTGTTTACAATAAAATTCGTTCGGGGAATCACAGACGCTTTGCCGGCCTTTAAGGAAAGGAGAGGGAATGAGGAGATGGGCCACCGACACTCTCACTCACCGAACGCAACACAACAGCAATAAATGCTGTTATTTCACGCCAATATTTTGTGAGAGGATGGTATTTCACCGGTCCAATTCGTGCTGTAATGCAGCCATGGCTTTACGACACATATTACTGATTCCACTCGTATTCTAATTTTCTTATAAATTTTTTAGATCTGTCCAGAAAGACATTCTAGCTGTGTGATGTCAGGCTAAGAGTAAATAAAACACTTGTTCGTTTATTTCCAATAAAGGTTCTAAATATGATTTTTACGTCTGTGACCTCAGACGTTTCGAATTTCTGTATAATGGTAATAGTATTTTACCCTTGTCGCTCCTTTAGGGGATGATTTTCCATAAAGCCTTTTTAATGGGTGCTTACGTCACAAAAGGAACCTACTGTCTAAACTCCGCATTTTTGACTTTGTCGATGTCGACTTAGCCACAAGAAAATCACTCGATCACAAGATCACATTATGTCATAAGCATGAACGTGTTTAAAGCAGTCATTAAGTTCTATGTTTACATAATTATGTTAGAGATAATTTGTAAAAACACAAAAATGTGTCGTCATAGTACTTTCAAATTTTGCGGGAATTTCTACAACACCTAATGATTCTTTCATCTAATCCTATAAGGTCCCCCTGGTGACCTTAACACGAAAAAATGTCATATGCTTAGTCTCATAGGCTCAAATAGCTTAAATAAAGCTAATATAATGGATGCTATTTTGCAATAAAGCGTGTTATTGCGGAAAAACATACCTGTTACCCGAAAATGTTATCCTATTACCTTGATCCTACCCTTTTAGTGTTCCGTAGTCTGACAGACTATAGGAACCCTTATGTTTCCGTCCATGGTATGGTTCCTGTGTGCCAAATGCGTATTTTTAATTTAATTGATGACTCAAAAGCTGATTTTGCAGAAACAAGTTTTTTGGAATCTCCCCCATTTCTAGTTTTAAAAATTTATTTAGTTCTTTCAATAAAAATTATAATTTATAACAGTATTGTAGCAATAGTATTTTCCGAACTTCTTGGAAATATTTTTGAGAACAGAAAATTTACTACTTTTAATAAAGAAAGAAAGTTTGAAGAAATCGTATTTGCAAGTTTCGCTATGAAATCCGTATCACATGCGTGCCAAAATATTATGCTCATAGTTTAAAAGTATATTTTTTTGTTCTATTAGCCTTTTGTAATCATAACATCATTAAATTTCAACAATATAAACTGAATAAATAATATTAATACAACTCTTCTTTCCCTAACGAAGTAATCAGAGAGAAAAGAACGCCAACTTATCATTTTCCATACGCATTTTCGCGTATAGGTATGTGGGTGCTTTTAACATTTCCGTCAGTGATTTTCGTAAGTCAGCCTTGGCTCTTCCTCGTCTTCTGCTACCTGCTAAACTGAGTAGTTTCACTCTGTAAATATTCTTCATTAGTCTTTCATCACTCATTCTTTCTATGTGACCGAACTATCTAAGCATTTCTTTCTTCATTTTTGCAGTAACACTGTTCTTCATGACAATTCATGGCAATATAATAAAAATAACATAATACATCTTCGCGCTGAAGCCCTAATGGGATAGGCGGAGAGGATGAAGTGCTAAGCATCGCGGTCCTTACATATCTTCTTTTGCCTCCTCAAATTTCATCATTCTTTCCAGACAATTTCGCCTAAAATGCGAGTGATATTGACATTTTCATCAGCTAACATTTTGGCTATTTAATCTTCACAAGTTAGCCTTGATCTTTTTTGGTTTCTGCTACAACTAGCTGTAGCTCTGTACATTTTCTTCCTCGGTCTTTCGTTACTTACTAATTCTGTGTGCCCGAACCATCTAATCACGGCTTAATTATGAAAGCATTAATTTCAAAAAAATATCTCATGAACTAATAGATATTGATATAACCTTGGTAAGAAAATAACTGTTTAGGTGTTACGTTTACGAAGCTACGGATATATTGATATTTGTGAACGCGTGTCGTAGAACCTCAGAGAAGCGTAGCGCGCTGTGTAAAAGGGAGCGAGACGCTAAGTATAGATAGGAAAGCCTCTCGTTCTAAAGGAAACTATACAATTTCCATGCGAGTACCATATACAGCCTAGGACAATAGGTAGTTGGGTACTTATATAAGCTTATCGACTCAATAAACTACAATATTTTTTAACAAAATAGTTGTTATAATATTTTATCACAAGCAAAATGCTCAATTACGTAATTATATTTATAAACTTATTTCATTAACAAAATATTCATAGTTTTAACTATATTACTTATTGAATTATCAAAACTTGTGTGAACTCGCCCACTTAACGCTTCCTGGAGGTTTGTTTTATTTATAACTTCAATTTACGTGATTCCCAAAAGAAATTTTTCAACGCACTAAACGAACTCGAAAGCAAAGTTTATTTTCTTGATTAAATAAATAAAGTGAATGGGAACATATTATTATTGTATGGTTTGTTGCTATGGTGTCAAACCTAATTTTCCTTTGTCTTTCAGTTGTATCTTATTAGTATAATCAGTGTAACAATGAGACACCAAACTCCTCCATGTAAATAAACAGTTAAAAATTTAAAAATAATACAGTTTTATTTCGAGTAGAATGCAAGTATAAAATTAAAACGATGAGAAAATGTGTACAGCATAATATACCTAATGACCTGATTCTTAAATCATGTTTTTAAATTTATGTTTTTTTATCCAATATATATATTTTATGCTATTACATTTATATATTTTAAATTTATATTTATCGGAGACGGGATGAACAGGATAAACAGGGCGTTCGTCGTCACCATGTTCCGCCATGACGGGTAGCCTCGAGCAGGTTATTAATAGACACGATCGATGACTCTTTATTTGTAATCTTAGCTAGGTTTTACAAAGCTAAACAGGTGTCGCAAGAACAGATACGTCCGCTGGGCGCAAGCTTCAATAGTTGAATGCCTCGCCCACTCCAACGGCTGTATCCAAGCACGACTTCGTGACGTCACACTTGCGTTCGATTCCGACATATTTTATATTATTGAAATTACATTTTTGGAGCTCATTTTTTTTTATTTATTAATTTAAAAAGATATTAATATTCATTAAAAATTAACAAAAAGTATAACGGTAATTAACAGAATGATTTTCATGTAAGTCCTACATAAACACAGCAAAAAAGATTACTGCGAGGATTCGCCCCTATATTGAATTTGCGTGACGTCGTTAACCACTGCCAGTGGATGCCAGTCCCTGAATCAATACCAATCACCTCACTTTATGGCATTAAGTCTGTCTTTACAACACAGGTACAAGTAATATAAATACATAAAAATATTAAAATCATTAAAAGTAACTGATGAACAACTTTCGAGCAAAAAATTATATGAAATTTCTTTACGTTTTTAAACCATTTTCCATTATTTTTGAGATTATGGGACCACCCCAATAATTACAAGAAGTCCAGACACAATTTTGCCGTAGAACTATAAACTGCATTGGCAAATGCTATGCCGACGTCTACAAAATTGGACTTTTCTATAATAATATGATACTTTTAGAGAAATCAAAAAAATATTACCAGAATGAATATACACGATAATTTTTAATTCATTTGATAAAATCTTAAGGGTAGTTCATATCAATGTGCATAATAATTTTGTAATAAGTTTAAGTAAATTAAAATATTTTCTTGAAGTTCAATTGATTCACCTTGAACGAAATTAATATTGTTGTTGTTACACGCGCTGTGGTATGTTGATATTTGAGATATTATTATTTTAAGAACACGTGTTTTTGTAATTGTCGTTCAATACATTTTAAAATTTAATATAATTTCTAAGATAATTTTATGATTTTAAGTGCATAAACGACTGTTTATTTAACACATTTTCATTTGCTATGTTACCATGCAGAATCTTAATCATAAGTAGTCCCCCGTTTCAATTTGTCTAATATTTTAGATTTCACTCCATAAATAAATCTAAATGTACGAATCGACTGCCTATGTCAAGCCCTATTGCCATTTATTCAAGGATTTGAAATAAAAATAAATTACATAGCAAATTTTTGTAATCGACTTAAAAAAGGAATTTGTTAACTTCTGGTTATTATTTATCGATTTAAAAAAAGATTCTACCATATTAAATGGTTACATAGTACGTATTATGTCTACATTTCAGGAATAATTTTAAGAGTAACTTAATAATATAAATACTTTACTTTATTATAGCGAACGGAGCCAAGTGACAGTTTGACATTATTTTCAGCAGTGTAATTAAGACTTACAGTTAAAATCAAAACGACGCCACAGTGTGAGGTTGTAAGCCCGTCGCATATACAAATCCCTCATAAAAAAACCTTACCCCTTGGTAGATACTTTTAGAACCATCATAGCAAGACAAGCTGTTGCCACGTTTTAAATTTTTCCATGGAACAGCGTGAAATCGTTCATATGGAGAAAAACAACCACTTACCTTTTTTGCATTCCTCGATATTTTCGTCTGAGTTATCACCGCAATCGTTATCTCCTTCACATACCCATGATAGAGGTATGCATTTGCCATTTGCGCACTGGAACTGTTTCAAGGAACATGCATCTGGAACAAAGACATGAGTTATTTACCATACAATACGATTAAAATTAAGCACCATAGTGAATCCGTTGTATGCAATTCAATCCGACTCTTGTCTCACGAATATGCACCTACAGTATAAATGCTACTTTCATGTACATACACTGATAAGATAGTCCTGCTTGTTTATTCATACAGTAATCTTATGTGTCTACTCGAATTCGTTTTATTATGTATAGTTGAATAATGTATTTCTTACAAATAAAGCTCATAAAAACGGCACTCCGATCATACATTTCAAAGATAAACATACAATAGAGGAAAATCGGCTATCGAAACTTGGCATATAACTCAAACGGGCCTATCTGCGAGAAGAATGAGATCGGACGTATATTTTCATGATCCTAAACAGCCTTTGTAAATCCATTGCGTAGTGGACACGAAGAGTCAAAACGACCTAAACTATCGCCGGAATTATCTTTCGTGTCCAACTCTGATTTATACGGTAATATTTACGGATAAGAAGAGCTAATAATACGAATGTAATGTGATTATAGCCTGAAGTATTACAATTACAAGTGGACTCATAACAATATATGGGACTTCTAAGCATTAAAGACTTGATAACTTTTTCATACTTTCTTTTGAACACGTTTTAAACACAACATATACGCCTGGGATCGTCTGCCCTGTAGCCCGGACTAGAGATAAGGGTACGGTGTTCCCCGCCTGTCATAGAGATCAAACTCCGTCAGCTATCCAGCATCGACGCTTCGTTGAGAGGCGAAACACGTATCGATTTAAGAGCCCTATGACAAATCGTAAGCAGTAGAATTTAGGCATTGGCGCGCTCGGACACTCGTGTATGCGTGCGACTTTCGTAGCTTTATTGTAGTGTGAGTAACGAAGTGACTTTAGAATAAAATATAGTTCTGAAAAGTTTGGATTTTTGTTAATTTTTTTTTTATTAGATAAATACAATATATTATTTGTAATTAGTATTAAGTGTTCTCGACGCGTTAAATACGTGTAAAGAATAAAGGATACAATACAATTACAATCCTTAACACAAATAATTAGGTACATATTATTATGTTTAATATAGACACTATTTAAAAAGTAAAGATTGAATAGAAGTAAGCATTTACCTGTCTAACACTACAAGTATTAGGATAAGTTACATAGAAACCCCTAATTACGTAGTCATGATTAGATATAATTATATTTTACCAATCAAATCTCAAGTTCACATCTTTTACTAATTAAAAATAACTTCGCACTATTTTAATAAAGATGAACGTGATGATATGCACTTTATTAAACAAGACTCCAGTTCTTCAAACAGAGAGATTCATATAGAAATTCAATGGTAGTTTCTTAGCTTTGAAAAAATAAACAAACAAACACACAGACAACAATTCTTTAAGTATTTATTTTGGAATCAGAAAAGCCTAAAATGCCTAGTTAAATAATTTTTAAAAAGATCGTCAATGTAGAGACATGGCTTTGTTGCTGTTTTATAAAAAAACTGGCTGTACCCGCGAAGTCATCTGCGCGGAAAACTTTTTCGTAGGTTTCCCGAATTAGATTAAATTACATGCACATGAGCGTGAGGATATGTATGTATGTATGTATGTACATGCACATACGTACAAAGATTGTTTTTGAAAAAATCCTAGTCTACGTCTGTCTCCGAGCACACACTACCTCCACACCAAATTTTATTACAATTGGTTCAGCGGTTTAGCATTTACCAATCAAAGTCAAAATCTACCCCTAAGACAAAGTTGATGAAAAAATAATCGATTCCGCATTTCCCATACCATCCCCCTTTTCACCCCTTTAGGGGTAGACTTTTTTAAAAATAAGTAGCCTAACATGTGCACAATCACATGTGCTACCTGCGTACCAATTTTCATCAAGTTCGGTTAAGTCGATCTTTAGTTACAAAAGGACATACAGACAGACAGCCAAACATTTTAAAAATGGCAGAATCGAAGTCAGTGAGTCATAAAACGACTATTTACCACAAAATTTTACAAAAAAATTGAAATTACAGATAGACGCCAGAAAGTTATACAGTAGTATAGATAGTCTTTGCTATGCTTATGTATGTTGCAGATGTAACTTAAGTAAAGAGAGCTCATTTTAGATCTTAATTTCTAGACGGCGGATCACGATAAAACATACCTAATGTGCAACCTGACTCTAAGAGATGCAATTGTAAAAAGCATCTTAAATTCTTTCAGTACTTATTGTGAGAACCTTAAGTACATACACATCAAATGTATGTTGTATATCCAGACAGACAGACAGATAAAAATTCCAAAAACACTGTTTTGGTTTCTATTAGTGTTATGCGTACGTCTCGGGTTATTTTTTCTATAACTTTAATTAACAGGTCAGTCAATCAACTTACAGTTTAATTATTTGTAGTTTTTCAATTTTTACATAGGCAGCTTAGGTTATTATTGAAAAATTCTCATCTTCCTGTGAATATCACGTTCAAATCGGTTCAGCCGTTTTGAAGATTAAGCCGAATAACGCCGGGTTTGGTTAACGCGCGAATAACCATATAAGCTTAAGAAAAAGCCTTCATTTCGAAATTATAAGCAAGCAATTCAAATTTATTGATATGTAGAGATTGTTATGAATATAGCAGATATCATCTTGATACGCAATTTTTTTGATTGCAAGCCGGGGCTTGCAATACTTCTTGTGATCTAGCATTACTTTAGAACTTTGTTATTTAACTTTATTACTAGTAATTATATTTAAAACACAAAATTTACATGCCTAAGAAAAAACGCAGGAAATCAGAAAGTAATAATCGACTCATGGAACAGATAAGTAAACACTGGATCAATACAAGTCAGTCATATTATAGGTAGATTAATTTAAAAAGATAATTTCTGCCATATATTGTACATTGAATAACGTTACATTTCGTATCGTGCTTTTATAAGTCATTGCTTTTTTTTCGAACTAAATCGACATTTAATCATGACACTTTATCCTGGAAATAAGTCTTTTTCATTATTTTTTTCTGTGAAAAGGAAAAAATTGACACTTCCACAACAGTAATATTCAATAAGAATATGTACTTGAATTCAAAATAATTCTAGAAATTGTTAATTTTAGAACTAGTCAGAACAATGTTAATGAGGACGTCAAATTAGCGCGTCTAAGAATTTTTCTTGTATACTGACATCGTAGAATGGTTTTAATATGAAAATATCCAACAGTAATGTTCAAAAAGGGAAATGGATATATTATAAACTGTTAGCAGAATATTAAAAAAATTTAAAGTTTCTGAGAATTACAGCGTCAAAATATCAGTATTTCGCACAAAAATATCGAAGGACTCTTAACGAGTTGGAAGCTTTATGGGAGGAAGATAGTTAAAAATTTCCGCAAAGTAAGCACTCACTCTAAGCAATATTCTTAATATGTTTATCATGTCAGTAATACCTATATATTACACAATACATATTATACAATATACTATCTGTATATTGTATATTTATTGTGTACCTACTAATGTATTGTATATTGTATGTATAATCATGTTCATAGCAATTTTCATCATCTACCATAAACGTCCATTGACGTGTCTAGCGAATTCCTTTATCTAAAGGTTGCCTCGAAGAAATCACTTTAACTATTAGGTCGCCGTACTGTCTTTTTTGTTTTCATTCTTATATTATAATATAAGTAAAAGTAAAAGTTTACTGATGCAATTCAAAGTATATTATTTACATAGACGTTTACATAGAAACTATAGATAGAGATATTGTATTATATGTATTTTTAACCGACTTCAAAAAAAAGGAGGAGGTTCTATGTTCTGTCTGTATGTATGTTTTTTTTGTTTCTGTATGTTCACTGATAACTTCGTCAATTGTGGACCGATTTCGAAAATTCTTTTATTGTTTGAAAGGGTATACGAGTGAAGTAAAATTTAAAATAAAATTTAAATGGGACCACCCATTTAAATTTTACCAGTTTTGGAGCTCGAACTTCGGAGTTACATCAAATAACACCAAGTAACACAAACTGGTTATAACCATTATATTGATGATTCTCTTGTATGTCGTTGCGCTCTAGAACTAAAAATTGTAGACCTGCCCTAGGTATTTATTTAGGCCAAGGTCACTCAAAAGAGAAATAAAAAAATTGTAAGAAAAAAAAATTAAACTGCCAACAAAAAAAAAACACTGTAAAGTACGAAATAACTATTATTTACTAATCAAAACTCACGTACAATAAAAATAAATTTTTAAATACGATACACATACAGTATAATTAAATTTGACAGTTACTGAAGTCGGTGCCAAGCCTACCTAACAAATAAACTTTCTGTTATTGCACATTGATTTGGCATTATTATGCCAAATCAATGTGATTTAGTAAAGAATAGTTACTTTGTACTTTTCAGTGTTTTTTTTAAAGGCGGTTTAATTTTTTTTCTTCCAATTTTTTTAAGTTACATTAACTTGCAACAATTAACAACGAAAAATATTTTTATATTTTTAAGTTTAAATATCTAAAAAATAGGCGGTAAAATCTCATATCGTGAGGTGAGAAAACTTAAGAAACCTTTGGACGAACAAACAGCCAATTCAAATCATACTCTTACTCGTACTCGTGCATGTTTTGTTTCATCAATTGAATATATTAATAACGTATAAAAAACTTTTAGAGAACTTAAATATGTTCCGAATTTAATTTTGCAATATTCGATATGAATATATCGAAGATAAAACGCCGTGGGCCACGTTCGTTACAGATTTCTGCTAATCTGAGCATTAGAGATGTATGACCTAAAATCAACATCAAGACTGGGTAAATTAAACAAGTTTTCCAGTCGTTTGATTCGGTCTTTGATCGGTTATACTTGACTTTTCAAAGCTCTTTTGATGAACTATATTTAGCTCTTTTTGACGAAATATGTTAGGAAGTTTCAGATTCGTACTGGCTAGCAAAAAATATATCGTATTTCCACAATATCAATCTTTATTGTAGTAATAAAATATAATATTTAAAAACAATATAGACAACGTATTTGCATATATATCGTGCCGGTGGTGCACAACAATTCAATTTGATGAACGTTGAAAAATTATTAATATTATATATAATAACACGGTATAAACACGGTAATTATACTGTATTGGATATAATAAATATATGAGTGGTGGTTAGATTGAAAGGGACACTAATTTAATTTCATTACATTAGGTGAAGGGCTCTCGTTCTAAAAGCGAGCCGCCCGCCGCAGTGACGGCCCGCGTACCTCGACATCCAATCTGCGTGGAGCACCCTCGCGTCTGTCCCATTGAGAGCAAATCGCTCGAGTCTAGAGTGCTGAATTTCTAAATAAATGCGCCTACAAAATTTTGTGGTTATTTATTTTTGTGGAATGAACGAATATTTAGGGTGGTGTAAGAGAGGTTCCGTCAATATAAATCGATTACAAATTAATCTAATCTTTGAGAATATATTGAATGTATATATTGCAGTAGTTAGTATCCTTGTCTATTAAAAAAACACACACTTAAAATAATTAACTAATAAAATTATTTAAATAATTTCTCAAACTCATCTATGGTATAATATACACTGACATAGGTAAGTACATACGTACATGCATATCTTCATGCTGTATGCCTAACGGGGTAGTCAGACATACCGACATATAATCTAAAAATACTACAGAAATAATTATTTTTTAAATTGAATGCAGTATTGCTTCTACTGCTACTGTTACAGTTAACAAAAGCCCCATGGCACTCGCGATAAAGGCTTGCCTAATGTGTGGACCGTAGGGAAATAAATGTGAATGTAAAATTATAGTCATAAATAAATTAATAAAAATGTAGAAAATCAAGTCGCCCGTCTACTTAATAATTCGAGAAAGCTGATATATTTTAATTAAAAAATTAAGCCAGGTATGTCGACATTCTTAATTATTTAAGGTTTGTTGGGGTAAATTCGGACGGTTTGTACCGACTTCAAAAAAAGGAGGTTATCAATTCGACCCGTATGTATGTAATATTGTCAGAATAGCGCAGTATTTGTATATGTTAGTCTATACCAGCTTCTAAACATGTGTACCAAGTTTCATAAGTGTAGTATGTATGTTTGTATGTTTGCATGTTCGTCCGCGCATATCTCAAAAACTATAAGTCAAATTGCCAAAATATTTTTTTAGTTGGACTAGGTATGATCCAACTTAGGGATAAGTGCAAGTTTCATCAAAATCGGTTCAGTAGTTTTTGAGATAGAAGTTAAGTGTGTATCTATATCACTAGGAAAACGTGTCGTTGGCTTAACAGAGTAATTGTAGAAGATGTTATTATGCATGTTCTTTCAATGTTTGCATGCAGTTAGGTTCTAACTAAACAATCTCGATGAAAATTTAGTTTTTGATGAAAATTAGTTTCGATTACAACTGAAATTAAAAAAATGAAGAAATAAAAAAGTAATTTAAAAAAATTAAACCGACTTCACAAAGATAGAAACAAAAATTTTGCCTTTTAGAAAATCTAAATTAAATATGCCATTTTTAGGTCACCTGGAAAGTTTATAAATAGTCAAATATTTTTTTGACAATCGACATTTATTTAAATTTAAGTCTTTTATTAGCTACATGGTGAATCTGTAAAATGTAATTAAATATAATTTCCTTAATGATATTATTTTTCAACGCAATAACAATCATACACAAGTAAGTATCAAGGCAAATGAAATAACACGAACATATCCTGTTATTGACGAAAACTGGAGCCTAAGTAAGATAAAAATACTGTGTTGTGAATAGGTCTTTAGCCAGCTATCAGTTACTTTAAATATGCTTTAGTACTGTTGAGTTTAAGTTTAAGTTTACTGTAGCAATAATAAATAATAGGTAGTTTAAAACAAAGTTTGTTAAGAGCACTGTCCTCAGTACTATGAGAAATACTTTTCGCTTTGTAAAAAAGTTTGACAGCCACTTGCATTTTTTACCAGTAAAAGATCGGATTGTTTTATTCCCTTCTTTCACCAAGAATATGTTCGCAGGGAAAAATCAGATCTTAACACATACACATGTTTAAGCTATTATATTTAGTACTGCAACCTTACAATCATTTATCATATAATACCATATAACGTGAAAATTAAGGAAAAAATAGTAACTACTCGTCTAAAAATAAATAATTTGTTGAATCGGGAAAGATCGGATCTTTAAGAAAAACCGAAATCGCAGTGTTGTGTCCTTTCGCACAATAAACATGATTGATTTGTCAGAACAATCGATGCGGACCGGCGAGAGGTAGGAAACAAAATAGTGTCGCAGGCAATGTTGTCTGAAATGAAAAATGATACATTACTACGAAATATTACGATTTATACGATGTTACCCAGCCTACGATCTTACCCCAACGTACCTTACTAAAAGTGTAATCAAATTCATTTGAGTCGAATTCAAGATATAAAATTACAAGTAAAATAAGACTTGAATTTGTTCATTGCTTAGTATAGCAGGCTTACAGTTACAAAATAAAACTTTCATGAAATAAATAAAGTGTATTTAAGAGTCCGCCTATGTAGACTTTGGTATGTTTGGTGACCTGGATCTCGATGTCTAAGAAAACTGAGAGTTAGAGATATGGATACATACAACTTCAACTCTTTATCTTGAAATTCTTAAACATGGAAACATGATTGGATAAAAAAATCTCGTAAAAAAAAAAAACATCCAAAAAAACCCTGTTTTGCACAAAGGTTCAGTTGCATCTCCGAAATTCTACAGCATTTTCAAATGATTTTTACTGGAATGGATAGGTAATTTTAATATCTCAAATCTTTAAAACCAGTTTTTTAATTGGTAATATAGTTTTCTTGCAAATTACAATTTGCGTAAAAACAAATTTTGAGATTTCTCCGCGTTAAAATGTGATCAAACGGCAACTGCGAAAATCAACTCTATTGTTATCGCCGTAGGACGCGGGGGTAATGAACGAATTCGGTTGCGCTAGGCTGCATATGCGGACTCTTAATGTTTTCGGATTTTAATAATGAAACATTTTATTTTTTCAGATTTTAGCAAGACTCATATTTATATTGTTTATTAGTTTACAGTCCGGCCGCTGAGAGAATGCGCTCCTGATGTCTATCAGTTGGTCATGACTAGTGAGGGGAAAAAGTAACTGTTATATTATTTCTTCAACCTACAACATAAGTTTCAATACTTGTTTGTCTGGCTTCTAATTTCTGAATGTAACTAGCGTAAAGAAAATAAAAATGCAAGAGTAATATTTAGAAACAATACAAAAATCAACAAACAATCAAATTTATCAGAAATATAAAAGTAGCTAGTCAAATTACGCTACTTACTTTCGCGATTCCGGTTTGGACGCAGTTTTATAATATTGTGAAATTTATTATCCAATCGAATCCATTACTCTCAAACTATTAGAAAGAAACACGTATTATTTAATAGCATAATGACAAATAGCGTTATAATTGCCTGTTATTTTTGGCACATCACTACAAAAATAAACACATAGTTCACATAACCTTGTAACAGCGCAGTAATAAATAAAATAAAAATAAAAAAGCCTTATATTTCTTGCCAAAAAAGTTTACAGCAGTTTAAATGAGGGAATATACCTACATATGTGCGGTCGGTACTTTCAAAGCAAAGATGAAAAACCATCTACTGTACCAGGAAAGAAGACTGCTTTAGTTGTGGTGGTCAGATTGCTCCAGCATGTTTCCCAGTGATTAACACTTCCATTGGTAAATCAACTCGTCGATTTGTTTACTTATACATTTTATTGTGATATTTATTTTTGCATTTTTTATTCCACATTTATATATTAGATTTTAAATGTTTATTTATATATATTTATTATATAATACATATATATTACATATAGTATATTTATTATAATTTCATACATAAAATATATTTATTTTCTTTATTTTATTATTTACTTATTTGTGTCATATAATATATTATTCTATTATATATCAAGCAAATTTATGTAAGTATTTACTTTTAATACAAAAGAAACAACATGTCCTGATTTTACATAATATGTCTGTGCGGGCACCGCTGAAAATCAGTGCTGTAGCGCTTGCGTCAGCTTATGCTGAGTCGGTGTCCAATTTTGGCATCACATCACTCATGGGCTAAGTAAATTGTATTTAGTCTTAGGTATGTAGTGTACAAGTAATGTTATTCTGTGTCGATGTTTTTTTTTATTTTGTATAAATTGTTATAATGCGTGATTGATGCCAAATAAATGTCTGCCTATGTCTATATACCATGGAGCTGTAGCTGAAGCAATTCCATTCACAACTCACAATCCTCAAGATCAATGGTTCTCTCTATTTTGCTACTACTATTATAAACAAGGCCAACTTTACAATTAACAATTTGTAATAACAAATGTTTGAGAGGCATTCGTGAGGACAGATACAGACTACTTTACATTGAGTAAAATTTTTGCAGCTTGACAGCTTGTCGAGCCCATTAATTAATTTCACGGAGAATCCCATAAATTTCATATCAAAAACTAAATTATGCGCCTTTAAAGTTATTAAAGATAATGTATTTTTTATGAAGGAGTAACATTCAATTGTACGACGTTATATTTCTGTACAGCAACTAATAGCAATTCCGTCCACACTATCACCAAATTCGAAGACAGTTTAATTACATTCTTTAAATAAATGTACTTAATTATAAACTAATAGCTTATATTACACTATCTTTATAATCCCGATTTCATTTTAATTAACTTTTTAATCAGGAACCCCTTGTTACTCGAAGGTGAAGGCCTCCTCTAGTGAATTCAAAATGTCTCTGTTGTTTGCTAAGTCCATCCACTGTTCTCCAATTACTAGCATTATGTCCTCTACCCACCGAGTAAATTGGTTTGCCTCTTTTTCTACTGCCCGATGGTCCTTTTCAGAATGTTAGTATGCGGGTCCATCGGTTATCTGTCAGCCTGGCTATATGACTGGCCCAGTGCCACTTTTTTTTACAGTGGCATAGAGCATCAGTAACATTTGTCTTTTTTCTAATAGTTTTATGAGATATTTTTTTAATTCTTTGAAGTTTTAATATACTTCTCTCCATACTTCTTTGACATGGTCTAATTTCCATTTTCGTTTTATGCGTGAATTTCCAAGTTTAGCTAGCGTATGTTAATGATGGGAGAATACAATATCCAAAACTTTCTGCTTAATTTTGATTGGCATGTCGCTTTTCATAATTTCTTTTAAGCTCCAAAATTTGTTCCAAGCATTTGAAATTTTTCTTTCCATACCGTACGCATTGCTTTGCTTTTTAAAATAAATTAGTTTGCGCAGATATACGTGTAAGTATAATTTAACGTTTCACTTTCTAGGTATACTGGACTCTTAAAGCTGTTTGTCATAATTTTGGTTTTACTGCAATTTATTTCAAGGCCGACTTGTTGACTTGTGGAGTGGAGAACGTTTGTCATTGATTGCAACTCTTGTCTTATTTTCAGACATCAAAACAATACCGTCGGCAAATCTTAAATGACTTATGTACTGATATATTTAAACCAGTTTTCTTCCAGTTTAGTTTCTCGATGGCCCATTATAATACTGCAACAAAAATTGTCAGAGGGTCAAACTTGTCAAAATTGTCAAACGCTATGTTTCCCTGTCTAACATCCCTTTTGATAGGTATAGAAGGTCCAGTCGTCTCCAATCTAATTCTACTATTACAGTTCTGATATAGGTGTTGTAGAACATTCAGATATACTCGTACGGTTTCAATATTTTGTGAATGTAGAGATTCTCATATTGAATGATGGTTCAAAACATCAAAGCTTTTTGATAGTCGATAAAAGCGAGATAGAGCGGCCTGTGGAACTCTTGGTATTTTTCTATGAGCATCTAGACACAGTAGAAAAACCTCTTCTGAATCCCGCCTGCTCAATGGGTTGGTGTTTTTCAATAGTGCTTCTGACTTTCCATTCTAAGGTTGATGAGAATAATGTATATACCGAAGGTAAAAGGCTTATTGGTCGTTAAATAACCTATATTATTTGGATCTCTCTTTTTATACAGTAAAATTATATCTGATTCAGTCTATTGTACTGGTGTGGTTCCCGTTTTTAACACTAGATTAAAGAGTTGTGTTAGAGGTTTCGCTAGGTAAGAACATGCTAATCTCAGTGAGGCTTCGTTAATTATTTTATCTGGTCCCTGGGCTTTTGTTTTACTTCAATTTAGCAATTCCCTTCGTTACCTCCGCTTGATCATCTATATCTCGTATTACCGACGGTGATTCTCGTGGTAGAATTAAAATGGGCTCTTGATTTTCGGACGTATACAAATTTAAATAAAAATAAGTTGCAATTTGAAGTATTTTATTTCTATTGCATTGGTCATTTTATTTGAAGCTTCAATTCCTTCAAACCAATTTTTATGTGTTCTTATTTCTTTGTTAGCTTTCTTTAAGCTTCCAGACTGTATTATATGTTTTTAGATGGTCTTTAAACGATGAATATTGTAGTCAGAGCAGATATATTTGCTTATAAACTAATAAAGAGCTCTTAAGTCGTTTTTCATACTACGCGGTTTCGGTTTCATTTTTTGTAGATTTTGTCGTCTTGACATCAATTTTCTAGTATTTGCTGATATAACAGATAAATTATTTTTTTGCTGTGAAGGTTCGTGTGCTTTTTTGAGGCTACTTTCTATAGCAGCGACACTTTCATTGTGAAGTTGTTGCACTGTGTAGCTTTCTTGCTCAGTAATAAAATGTTCTATATTACAATTAAGTGATTCTTTAGAACGGACAGCGCAGAATGGATTGAAAAAATATTGTTTTTATATTTATTTAGCATTAAATTTAGCACAAAATTATAACAATTATTGTCAGTTGACTTAATAATGTAGGTTTTAATGATAATAATTATTCCTTAGGTGGACAAATAAACAATAAAATATTTTTTTTTGTAAATTCAACGTCATTTCAAAGTTACGTAAAGCATTGTATGTTTGCAGTATTTGCTTTTCACTTGCAACCGTTCTGAGATTTTTAAAAACAAAAATTAGTTTCCTTATCCGTTTAGCAATATTTAAGATATGAGCACCCCAGTTTAATTTGCTATCAATTATCAACCCTAAGTATCTGATCTCATCAACCCTTTCTAATTTTTCACATCCACAAGACGCAAGTGTGTTTATATTCCTATTACACGGATAAATATGTATAGTTACATTAATGTTATTTTTTGGATGAGAAGCACGACTTTTACCGAAACATATATACAATATTTAACGTCAAAAGACAATCCTCTAACCATGTTGTTACTTTGCACAGACCATTTTCTGTAATATTTCTTAAATTTTCCCAGTTAGCATCGTGGAAGAGGAGAACCGTATCATCCGCAAACATTATCAAGTCCGCTCCATGTATATCCATAAGACACAATTCATTAATGTATATTAGAAATAGAGAAGGGCCCAGAGCGCTTCCCTGAGGAATTCCATAGGTACAACTAGCTAAGTGCTAGCTAGTAAGTATACGTGGCACCTACCTTTACTCGCTGGGATCTACCGGATAGATAATTCTTGAACCACTTTAGTGGGGTACCCCTTATACCAACATTTTCTAGACGATTAATAAGAATTCGAACTGACACCGTATCGAAAGCTTTCTATAGGTCCAGGAATATTCCCAAGCACTTATCACCTCTATCTAGATAAGTAGAAATGAAAGATGTTAGTTTCAAAACTGCATCTTCGGTGGAACGTTTAGATCTAAAACCATATTGATTTTTAGCTACAAGATTGGCACTTTCTAAATATTCTACTAGTCTTTTATTTACAAGCTTTTCAATAACTTTAGATAACACAGACAACAGTGATATTGGTCTATAATTTGATGGAATCGATTTGTCACCTGATTTATATATTGGTGTAACAATAGCCTGTTTAAATATTAAGGGGAATATTCCGTTACTGAAACTGAGATTTATCAAATGAGCAATTGGTAGCGAGAGAATCTTACTGTATATTTTCACAAATTTTATCGATATTTTATCCCAACCAGGTGCACTGTCAGAACGCATTGACATTGATTGTAGAGGCCCGCGCCTAATCGCATTAGTAGCCAATTTATCATCTGTTTTATTTAGTTTCGCTAGAGTTGAAGTGGCTAGTTTGTCTCCAATAGTCGTGAAGAAATTGTTGACTTTGTTTAACGACTCCACTGGATTTATTGCAATATCAAGGAGATCGGATGTACCACTTTTACATTTGTTTAGCCCACATAAATCTTTTATTATCTTCCAAGTTTCTTTTATATTACCTTTATGAAGTTTTAACTGGTCTCGATAGTATTTTGAGTGATTTATTAGTTCGTTACAAGTATTCCTATAATTAATGTACTTATTACTTACTTATTCTTAGTTCCTCATGATTTAAAGATTTTTTTAACTGAACATGTAATTTATCTCTCTTCCTGATAGATTTTACCACTCCAGGAGTGATCCATGGTTTTAAAGGTTTATTTCTTTTTGAGACTTTTTTAATTATAGTGTTTGCTTCAATCGTTTCCTTAATAGTTGAAACAAACTTTTCGGCTGCTATATTTGCGTCCTCGATACGGTAAAAATCTGTCCAATCAAAAGCATCTAAAGTTTTACTGATGGCTTTGTAGTTAGTTGTAATTTTTTCATGACAAATTTTAGCTCTGTTAATCTTAACATCTTTCATATATAACAGAACCGGACAGTGATCTGTAAATTTATTAAAAACCACGGTCTTTGTTAAATTATTAGTTTTAACTATGATATGTATTAGTACTTGAATTAGTACCAATTTTTGTGGGATAGTTTACACACTGCCTAAGACCATGTGTAGCCAACATATTAATATAATCAGATGCATATCCATTAATATCACCTTGTAAAGTATTTATATTCATATCTCCTGTTAGGATAATATTTCTTGCTTTAATATTTTTTATAATGTAATCAATTGAATCAATGTAGTTTGTTGCATTTCGAAAGCTTGGTGGCCTGTAAGTGCAAACTATAGCATACTCGTTTCCTATATTCAACACCAGAAAATTCCCGTCTGTACCCATTGGGTCATATGAGTTTACATTTATATTATCTCTCACATATACAACGACACCATCGTTTTGGTTAATATGTTGTTTAGTAGCAAATGAGTTGTAATGGTCGATTGAAGGTATTGCACTGTTTGTATCGATCCAACATTCTGTTAATACAATTATATCAATTGGAACATCTAGTTGGGCCACAAAAATTAGAAATCTGTGGAAGTTGCAGTGTATACTTCTAATATTCACAGTGAAAATGCATAATGAAGTAAATGTTTTTTTTAAATTTAATGATATTTGAGCAGTTGGAAGGATCGTCAGTATTGTAACATATTGGTTCTGTCATCTCAACTATTTCGTTAGAAATCTGTATATTAAGTGGATTGAATTTTAAATTATATTAAAATAAACGTAGCATAGCTCTTTGACCAATAGTACGTCATACATACTATATGTTATATAGGAGTATGATACTGAAACATCAAGATAATTAAGATTTTTTCCGTTTGTGACTGCACGTGAAGAAGATAATTCGAGTGACATATATATGTGTGTTTTTGTTCCAAGAAAAAAAAATTATAAATAATAGTATTTAATTTCATTATATACGAGTAATTTGTGTAGTTGTGAGATATATAATTCGTAATTATTACATTTAAATTATTATCACTATATTTATCTAAGGACAACTGTATCAATAAAGTACAATTTACAACCATATTAGAACACATGTTTATTTTCAAATTAAGAAATGAATTTAGTCATTTGGGAATATTAAGTTTAGATAATTCTGTTTCGGATTGGACATGTATTGGAGGAAAACCATCTTCTTTTCGCAAAAATATTTTCCCATGCAATGACCAGTAATATTTATATTTATTTGTAACAGCATAATCGCGTGCTAAATGAAATAATCTTTTTATCTTCACTGTCAAGTTTTCCGATACATAAACAGGTTGTTTCGGTCCCTCAATATTCAAGTTTGAAGTGCTGAGCTTATCGTCCTTGTGTTGTTTATTGTATATTTTTAGGGATTTAATAATGCTTTCTTTGAGTAACACGGTTGTTAGATCAGCAATTATAGTTTTGTTATGTGTCCTGGAATTAATCCGAAATACGTCCTTGATCTCCGACTGCTGAATTGACACATTAGGAATTTTTCCCATATTCAAAACTTAATTGACCAGGTCTTCTTTTGACTCTCGTGTTTTGGGTGGAACGTTTCTAATTTCTAGGCTAGTAGATCTAATTTGTCGATCCAAGTGTTCGAGTTTATCCTCCAATACTTGGATGTATTCTTTCTTTCTTTCACTTTCCATTGTAGTTATTTTCACAATAATTTCGTCGTATTTTGTTGCAGTGAATTCAACAGACTCCTGCAGCTTCGTATTTTGCACTTTAATTTCCTCCATGGTTGACCGCAGTGATGAAAAAAGGAGTTTTTGTTCATTTTGAAATTCTTTAAACATATTTAATATTTCACTTCTGAATTCCTCGGCGCTTTGCCGCCAGTTGATTTGCGAGCCGTTTGTTTCGTTCGCGCCATTTTATTTTGTCAAAATAGTTTATTTCGATTGTTTCAATTAGAATGTGGGATGTGCAACTGTCAAACTTTATATTTAAGAATTTTTCTACGTAATATCCAAGCAATATTTGTAGGCATATGGAAGACGGGGAGAGACATCGATGTAGCTAGGTCTCAATTCTGAGAAATATCGTTTTCTCCGTCTTTCACACACATAAAACTTCTAAACTCTAAACTAATCAATCAATGTGCAACAACTTAGTCTATTAGTTTGGTGGGCTTGGCACCGACTTCAGTAACTGTCAAATTTAATTATATACGTATGTGTATCGTATTTATAAAGTTATTTAATTGTACTTGAGTTTTGATTAGTAAAGGATAGTTATTTTATACTTTTCGGTGTTTTTTTGAAGGCGGTTTAATTTTTTTTGTAAAAATTTTTTATTTCTCCCTTTTTTTTGTTATTATTTTTGTAAGACACCGAGTAAAGCTCGTCGTCCAGGTTCTATTACCATTATATTACAAAAATAATTGTTCAGATGTAAACAGATGTGATTTTATTAATGTCTTACTTTGGTCCACTCAAGAGATAAAATGCAAACGAACAAAAAACACGAACAAAAAAAGCAAACAAATAAAAGGTGTCTATTATTAATGGACAAATGTAAAAAATTGGCTTAATTATGCTGATTTCTTACAATAACAAGTTCCAGCCATTTTTCATATGTGTACTTACAGAAAGCTACGGTAATTGAGAACGATGAGTAATTAGGAACGGCTAGATATTATATCATGATTATGTCATAATTGCTTCCATACTACTTCGCTTCGAATATTTTTAACAAACGCACCAGTACCGCCACTAAATGCACTCGCAAAACATAAATTGATTGATCTCGTGCATGCTGCCACGGCGGAACGCTTTTACTCGAAAATAAACGATTTTGTTACTTTAATTGATGTTTTTGTGAACAACAATACTTAATATTTTTATTAGATTTCAAGAAAACGAGCCCCACGCTTTTAATCTCAAATTAGTATACTTAATTTCAAACATGGTTTATACTGAAGCCCATATAGAGCCTAAGATCCGGGGGCTGATTTCTGCAGGTATTTCTTTTTTTAAAGAAACTTAATTCGATTGAATTGTTGATGACAATATAAGGTTGCTTCTGGGTTGCCTATAAAAAATTAGCCGCAATTACTTTTAATTAAATGTTTTGTAATTAATTTTTTAAATGAATTATACATCATTTGAAAAACAATGATGTGAAAAATTTTAAAGAAAATGGTTGCCAGATCTCAATTAGCAGCAACCTCTAGGTTGCCAGGTGTGAACAGGTATGTTTTTATTAATTATTTACACTCATCGTGTTTTTCAGGAAAATTATGTATTAAATTGAAGTTTAATTTTTGCTGAACACAATAGTGCCTGTAAAAAATGGCCACAAGTAGTGGTGCCATTATTTGAATTAACTACTCTCCTATCGCATCTTAGCTGCTATTTTTTTACAGACAACCATACACTATTGTGTTCAGCAACCCAGCAGCAACATATTATATTGTCATCAACAATTCATTTGAATTAAGTTTTATTAAAAAAACAGATACCTGCAGAAATTAGCCCCCGGATCTCGTACTATTACGGCAAAGACAATAGGCTCGATATAATTTTTTTTTAATGCAGTACCTTTAAAACATGTTTTTTTAACTATAATTTTTTTTACTTTTTAGTCTTAACCGAATGAGTCCAAAGTCTAGGGATTTACTAGTAGCCATTGTGCAGTGTCTTCATCTATTTCTCAGTTCCATCATCAAACCCTCGTCACTATAAGTGTGGTGAGTATTCAAATTAAAATAAAAAATTATAGAAACAAAGAAATTATAGAAAAATTTTCATTCCACTATCAACATTTTTTTACAGTGTCTCAAAAGGCAACAGCCCCCGCGGCGCCTTGGTCCTAAGTAAACTACACACAAACGTACCTGTCTAAACTGAATATAAATTGGTCAAAAGTTTATAAGTTTAATGTTTATATTATCTTAATGGCTGTATAGAACGTCACATAGTACTTTTCTTACATATCAGATAAACAAACAAACAAACGTTTTATTAATGCTTTACAATCAACGTCAATCAATCAACTTTGACTGCCCCGTTGGCGCAGTGGCATAGCATCTGCTTTTCAAGCCAGAATCCCGGGTTGGAACCCCGGTCAGGTCAATTTAGGAAACGATTTTTTCTAAATTGGCTTGCAATCCGGATGTTACTGGGAACTCCCCCAAAGTTCGTTGTGTGGTACCCATATTACAACCTTACTGCTTAGTTTGGGGTCACACAATCTGTTTTCACACAATTGTCTGGAGTATTATTTATATTTAATTTTTTTAATGTTTGTAAAAATTCTTGCCTTAATAATTTTGTATACTTTATATGTTACTTTTGAAATATTGATGAGTTAGACAACCAGGATATTTATAATTTACAATTATAAGCTAACAAATTGTCGAGAAAAACAATTAATACTATTATAAAAATACGTACATACATATCTGCAAGTTGTATCCCTAACGGGCTAGACAGAGAGAAAAGAGCGCCTAGTATCACCGTCCTGACAAGCATCTTTCACTTAAGTTTATGAATTTTTTGGAAGTTTCCGTTAACTAAATCAAAACGTCAGTCGTGGTCTTTCTCGGCGACAGCTATCGCTTCGCTCAACTTCGCTCTTTAAATTTTGGTCATCATTCCTTTATCATCATTCATTCATCAGACAGGTCGCTTCTCATTCTTTTTTTACATTAACTTTTTCAACCAACCCTGCCATCTTACGTATTATTTATGTATAATAATATCATCATTGCGTATTCTGTTCACGAATGTGACACCGCACATACTACATTTTTGAGCGATCGTATTTCCGCCACATTCGTTTAATTTTATAATGAAATTTAAAACAAAGTGTATGTACTTGTTTATTATAATAAAAATAAAGTAATTACCGTATTTTATTGTATGACAGTGATATCCTCGCTACCGAACAATAAAATTATCACCAACACCTCAATATAGATGGCCATTTTAGCTAATTTAGATATATACTTACATTGTCAGCGCAGACACAAAAGAAATATTAATATACAAAAAAAACTAATTATACCTCTTATATGTTTCAGTATTTAACTAGGAATCATCAATTTATTTTCGATGTACGCACCCAACTTCGTTAATTATTACAACAAATAGATATATTGTGATCTTCGATTAAGGAGAGGCAATAATCAAAGATTGTGTTGTTAACACAAATTGATATTATATGTGTAGAAGGTACAGAGAGTTGATAATATAATATGTATAGGTACGTTATTCCCAAGAATCCTACTGCGTTTAGCTTAGTCATATTTCCACTGAATTAAACTGTATTCGCAAGTGTTGCATCTATTTCATTAAATTTTTAACGAATAAGTACTTACTGTGCCTACAACTTCGTTCAATTAAACTTAGAATTTGTTTGAATAGCATAATAAATAGTAATCAAGTACCAAAACTATATTATCCAAGAATACAATGCTCAGACAGTGCGTACGTGATGTTAGTGAAGTTCATCATGCAAACATCACAAATTACTGAACTGAACTTTTCTATTTATAAAATTAATAAATAACCCTGGTCTGTTTGAATAGCATAATAAATAGTAATCAAGTACCAAAACTATATTATCTAAGAATACAATGCTCAGACAGTGCGTACGTGATGTTAGTGAAGTTCATAACGCAAAATTACTGAACTGAACTTTTCTATTTATAAAATTAATAAATAACCCATTCACAGGTCGCTTACAGATCAAAACTTATGAGATCTACTTCATATACTAATTGCGAACTACAGATTTATTTATTTTTTGACGAAAATTATTAGTACTTAATTGTTAAATAATTTTAAGACATTTTAATTGGCGTTTTAATTTTAAGAACTTTTGGTCAAGTTTGTTGCAACTGGGTTGTTTGGTATGTTATCATCCCAAAGGATTTTCTATTATGTTATTCTGATATTCCGCCAATGATTTCAAGGGTATAGCACTCACCGCTCAATAATCTACCCACACCACACAACATACACTAAATTCGGATTTACACCCAACTACAGACTCGTTAACAAAGTTATATGAATAAGGGTAAGTAACACACGAGTGAGCTTCCAACCTCCTTTACAAACATCCCAACTCTAGTCTGTAATTCGATACTGTCCAAGTGATCACGTGCACACTTGTCTAATAGATCTGTTAACCATAAATTGCTTACTTCGACGGAGAAGTGAAACCAATACCTGCCGTTTTAAGAAATGAAAGAAATGAATGATATTTTTTAATAAAATTAGCACCAAATTAACGCGCTAATATTTTAAAATATGTTGTGGCCGGCAAGTTGTGGCCGACATAGATGAAAAGTTATAAAAAGGAATAAAAATGAGACATTTTTAAAACGTTTTACAGGATCAAACTCTAACCTAACTCTAAAATATAATTATTACATATGGTATACAATGAGAAATTCGAAATCAAAAAATATTGTAAATTATAAAATAAAATTTCTAAAAACACGGGAAATTAACGCGATTATCTTTTATTTTCCCTTGACGTTTCGGCCGAGTTTCATCGGCCGTGGTCTCAAGTAAACTGTCGCAGCAAGCTTCACTCCGTGTCAGAGGCAGATTTTATTTCATCTACCCCCGATATTTGTAAATAATCATTAGAGTTCCTACACACAACACTCACGGTGTCCACACACTTAACCGGATGTGAAAAACGAGGTTTTGTCATTTGAATCACAGGATTCCACGCTGTTGATGAATTGTATCCGCTTTCCCGATTGAAATTTTTGTGTCTCTTGATTTCAATTGCTTCACGCACGACTCTTGGATAAAAGTGGGGATCGGTGGAAAGGACTTGTGGGCGATAAAATTCTATCCAATGATTCGTATCCGATTGGAGAAGATGTTCTGCTATCGCTGATTTGGTAGTTTGCTGGTTTTTTACCGTGTACACACCGGGAACTAAGGTAAACAAAATAGTGGGCACACCGAAGGATGTCTTGCCGTTGCAGACACCAGGGGTCTACAAAATAGATTGCAGTTGCGGTAGCACATACATTGGCCAAACGAAGCGGACTATTGCTGAAAGGATTAAGGAACACATTGCAGCTGTAAAAAACCAGTAAACTACCAAATCAGCGATAGCGGAACATCTTCTCCAATCGGATACGAATCATTGGATAGAATTTTATCGCCCACAAGTCCTTTCCACCGATCGCCACTTTTATCCAAGAGTCGTGCGTGAAGCAATTGAAATCAAGAGACACAAAAATTTCAATCGGGAAAGCGGATACAATTCATCAACAGCGTGGAATCCTGTGATTCAAATGACAAAACCTCGTTTTTCACATCCGGTTAAGTGTGTGGACACCGTGAGTGTTGTGTGTAGGAACCCTAATAATTATTTACAAATATCGGGGGTAGATGAAATAAAATCTGCCTCTGACACGGAGTGAAGCTTGCTGCGACAGTTTACTTGAGACCACGGCCGATGAAACTCGGCCGAAACGTCAAGGGAAAATAAAAGGTAATCGCGTTAATTTCCCGTGTTTTTAGATATTTTATAATGCAGCGCGAAAGTTTAAAAGTTTATATAAAATAAAATTATTTAGAAATGGCCAGTGTCAGTCAATACGGGGATAGAAATTACCTGTAAACCTATATCCTACACACACACATAAAAATATACAGTCGCGATGTATCCCTGACAAGATAGTGAGAGAAGACAAAGTGCCAAGCATTGCGGTCCTTTCATACTTTTTTTCTAGTTTTTGTGTGATTAATGCATCATATACATATAAGAGAACGAATAAGGAAACAAAAATGAAAAATTAAAGTTTAAGGCATTGTGTGTGAACGACATAATGTGATGAAGTCTTATAATTTTAGCTGTCCGCCCAAAATCCAAAATTCACTAATCGACACGTATTTCTCCTCTTAACGAAGTATCCTCAGGATATTACAGAGATCAGACTCGGTCAGCTAACCAACATCGAATCATAAGCATTCGAACCATAAATACTTACCATACGTACATACGTACTTATTTGATATTATGTATGGTGTACCATGTATTTTACAAAGTAGCGTCACTGATCAATTAGTTACTAGCGTAAGCAGCGAAAAATTATTACGGTTCTAAATTTCAAACATTTCTTTCCTCGTCTCAATTTTTTTCAACCCACACTTTTCAAGACACGAATGTGACATTTATTTAAAGAATGCTAGCTCAGACTACCTATAACTATAGAGGTAAATATCCAAGATATATCCCGTTTTATCTTCAGTAACTGGACGACCGAGCTTTATTCGGTGTTTTACAAAAAAAAAGCAAAGCAAAGCAAAAAAGAAGTCTGACCACATTGCACGATTCGAAGCCGCGTATTTCAGCTTCGTAGCTACGCTCTAACCATTGTGATATTGAGAAGGTAAGGTGCTGCAAAATGTACAAAGTTTAGAATTTCGAAGTTTTAAGTGTGTGAAAGACGGATAAAACGATTTTTCCCAGAATTGAGAGCTAGCTAGATCGATTTCTCGCCCCGTCAACCACTATATTGTAAATTTACAAATTTATTCGCGCCGTTTTCGAGAAAGCGATGTGAAATATCTATAATATATATACATAGAAATATTTCTTCTTTAATATTGTATAATAGTGGATAATTACTTGACTTTCACGCTGATCTGAAAAATAAAGATCCAGAGCGTATTATCTTCTCATGCAGGTAGTTTAAAGTCAAGACTCAATGATAAGAAATTTTTGTAAGCGACAGGTTAACAACTAGCAACCTTTCATTATGGTTCTGCTTTGCTAACTGTAATCCTAAATATATATAATGCTGAAAGTAAATATATATAAATAAGTAAATATATATAATGCCGAAAGGAATGTAAATGCATGATTTTATTGTGCTTAATTTAAAAAAAACTAAATGTTAGGTCTATGTGTTATGTGTGAAATACATATGTATAATACATACATATCATGTATCCCTAACGGGGTAGCCAGAGAGGACGAATCTTCGAATCTAATCATTCTTCTCACGCATTTTCGCCTAGGTATGCGGGTGCATTTAACGTTTCCGTCAGCTAACACTCTGTCTATTTGATCTTCGTAATTAATCTTTCTTGGGTTCTGCTACCATTCAGTTTTGCTCTGTCGATGTTCTTCGTCAGTCTTTCATTACTCATTCTTTCCATGTGCCCGAACCATCTAAGCATTCCTTTCTTCATTTTTACAATACGTAAATTACGTCTAGTTTAAGTGCGTAAGTGAAATACGTATGTGTGGTTATATCTATGTATCATATGTATGTTTAAATCTTCATAATCACTGCCCCTGATTTTATTCATTAATATAATTATTTATGTAGATAAAATAGCCAGAGTGTTAGCAGACGGAAATGTCAAAAGTACTCGCATACCTAGGCGAAAATGTATGAGGAGAATGATGAGATTTGAGGAAGCGAAAGAGGTATGTAAGAACCGCGACGCCTGGCGCTCCGTCTTCTCTGACGACCCCGTTAGGGATACAGCGTGAAGTCATGTATGTACGTATGTATAATTATTTGACAATTTCTTGATATTGTTGTCGTTGTGGAAAGCTGTAATACATACTTTTAATATAAAATAAACTTATAATATAACATGGAATAACATACTTCCAACTAAAGAACGTTACTCACAACTATCCTAAACTAAATTATGAGGAAACGGCTACCAATTTCGCACAAAACGAAAGCGACTCATGACGCATTATTTTGTGACGGACGGACTGTCTAATCTAAAATAGAAGTGCCTACCTAATATTGATAAGCACATAATATTGTGGTCGATTTAAATCCAAAACTGGATAGATGCTCCTCAACCACTGGCCTGAGATCTTGTCTTTGAATACAAATGGAGCGTTTATCCCAGAAAGCCAATTTGTATGCAAATTACGGGTTCGTTTAACTATTCTCGTTAGTTGCTCATTTTCAAAACGTCTGCATTATCAGTCTGTTTTAAAGTCTTCGATTTGACATCAATTGAAACAATTAGACTAGAAACTTTTCTAACCTAATGCGACAAACTGATATAATAAACTACACCATAATCATAGTATTTTATTACTTGTAGATGTAAAGTGCATAGAACAATATCTAGTAAAATTGGATTTTTAAATGCAATTTCTATCTTAATAGTTCAGTAATATAATTAGTATCAAATATCACATCATTGAACTGACTGGCCCGTTGGCGCGGTCACAGAACATTTTCTTTCCAAGCTGGGGTCCTAGGTTCGATCCCCGGTCAGGTTAATTTAGAAAACAACTTTTCTAAATTGGCTTGGAGCCTGAATGTTACCGGAAGCTCCTTCGGTTCGTCGTGCGGTACCTATAGTGTAAGCCAAGTGCTTAGCTTGGGGCATGGAACACCTAACCTATATAGTGAAAATGTCTATTATTTTATATTATGAAAACAATTTACGTCCCAACAACAACCCAAAATCGAAGAAAAGCTGTGTACACGTGCGAATGAATAGACTGAGATAATGTAATAGAGATTGCGCCAAGGTGAAAAGAGACGCATAGATACACGTCATCGAAGACGTCAATTGATGGTCCCGTTTAACTTGACCAGTGATAAAATGAATTTAAATTTGAAAATTTTACATTTAGTGCTTCTTACCGATGAAATGCAATTGCGTCTGTTTTGTAGTTTCATTTTTTGCTGTTTTTGATACATCACCGAATAAAACAATAAGCCATTATATAGGTTTTTAAATATCTGTAGGATATAATAAAATATCGATGATGTACACACAGGTCCAGTATTGGTTAGGTACTGTTTGAATGTCAGTGAGAGTTGATATTTTTTAGTGTCAAAAAACTGGTGGTGAGTAGGATGGTCCGATATTTCGGCTTTATAGGTTAACTACTCCACGGTTTGGGGTCAAACAATTTGCGTAATTGTATGAAGTATTCAAAAAAATTAAAAATATAAATTGATATCAGTAAATTTAGCTTGGATAGGATACAAAGATAATAGATACATAGTAGAACTTATTAATCAGACACAGCGTTTCGCAATTAAAATCGTCGATGCGGACTTTGGCGTCAACTTTTCTCATCTTTTGGCTTTTTTCAGCTCAGCTAATGCACAAAGTTTTCGTTCTACGCCACGTTTATCGACACGTCTTGTAAAAATGAGCGCTTAAAAATTTTATAAAACGAAAAACATTGCATTTTATAAAAACAACACTCAATTTTTATTGGACGATGTCAAAATTTACTTACCTACTAATAATAAAAAACATTATTTGTTCGCTCGTCAAAGGTTATCATCTCAAAGAGTGGAAATAAGAAAACTTTTACTATCTAAAAATGTTTTTAAATTATCCAATAACATACACATCACATTTTTCTCAAATAGAAATAGATCACTCGTTTCATATTTACGTTTTTATAATTCTTTTTACATGTATATTTAATTTTAGCACAATTACATACCTACATCGTCTTTATGTACCCCTCTTTATGATAAGAATATATATTAGATATATTTATAATATCTAAACTGTCCATAAATATCTCGCGTTAACATATTTAATATTATATCATCTATGATATAGATCTATAATCTATACTAATATTATAAAGAGGTAAACTTTGGTTTTATGTAATGGATGAACTCAAAAACTACTCAACTGATTTTAAAAATTCTTTCACCTATAGAAAGAATCGCTACATTATCAGCGAGTAACATAGGCTGTATTTTATTTATTTTTTAATTTCTACCCGTATGAAGCCGAGCCGGGTCGCAAATGTAAAATAAATACATACATCATACGTAAAGGTATAATTTGCTTACAATTTTTTATTTTGAGCTTGGGTCATGGTTACATAATGTATAAATATGCATCGATCAATTTTTTTCGTCTAACTGCTGACCGTGAATACTTGACAAAAATTACTTTGAAAATATAGTTACGTATTCATTTCATACACACATAAATATTGTATTTGTCATAAAGCTGATATCTCATCTATATATAGAATTGACTTTTAACGATTTTTCTCTTACTTTAGTGATTGTTCAAAAGACAAAGCAGTTCTATTATCCAAATGACAATTTGTTGTAATAATTCCTATAATTTTATGTACGTTGCTCAGAATGTGTATTTATAAATATTGTCATGTCAATAATTATTTATCCTTTTCATTTATGACAATAAAAAATCATTTTACCAAATTAACCGAGAATTCTAAAATACCGTTCCCGCAGGTGTTTTCGATTATATTTGGTTCGTTAGATAATTCGGTGGACAGAACTGACAATCGTCAACTGCGTCAAAATGTTGATATCGATAGCTAGTGAAGTTAGACAATTAGGCTGCAGTACAGAAAGTATAGTTAAACAACGCATATGACTTTTCGTTCTGTGCTATAAAATTGAACTACTGAATTATGGATAGCATAATAATAATTACTCAATTTTCACCACCACACTGCTACACGTTACCACCACATTTAGGAGTCACATGTAGGAGAATTGAATCATAATTGGATATCTACATACTGAGAGAAATGTAGCACGAGCTAATTTAATAATAGGTGTGCATAACTTTTGGGGAGCTTTATTTCAAGAATTCTGAAACACCCAATAGTCATCACGTAAGGTTGGTTACAACAGCATAGTAACTTTGTGTTCCTCTATTATTAAATTATTTTTAGCGTCAGTGCCTAAGTACAGTGAAATAAAAAATACACCTTAAAATGACACTAATTGGACCAAACAGTATCAAAAATTATAATAAAACATAACTTTAAATACGAGAAGGATGCTACCAAAAACAATATCCTCTGTCTACGTTTGCGTGGTCACTCCAATATCGAAGGCAGTCACAATTAATACACGCTCGGAACCAATTGGCGCATAATACGGAAAATAGCGTAAGTTAGTTTTATATTCGAACAAAATACAAACTTAGCGTGCCGTATGAAAAGCTTAGAATCGGATGTCGCATGGTGGAATGCTTTTCGGTGTTCCCGATCTAACCCTCGTTTATCGAACGACTGTCTATCTATATCATCGGCACAGAGCAGTGCCAGTAAGGCTTAATGACAACGGTCCAATACAGGATCGAGGTCAACGTTAAGTGTCGCATTGGACTTGGCAGCAGCCCTTAATTGAGCGGTTATCATTTGAAACGAATTGGAACGCACAGAAATCAAAATTAATATAAAACAATAAAATAAAATAAATTTCCATTCAGTAGCTACAAACGAAATGTATACATCCATTCAACACACACACATACAGAATTACACACAAAATCACACCCAAAAATTAGTACCGACTTTTTACATACTTTAAAGAAATTATACACAAAGTAAGAAATCCCATATGAAAAATTTATTCAAAGCTGTATGTTTATCGGACTACGAACAGCATACATGTGCTTAATTAGAACTTAGTTTTAATTAGAAACTTTAGGTAGGTATGTATGTAATTAAAGTACACAATTATTATTACTTTACAACATTAAGTAATTAATTGAATTTTGCGCCTTATTGTAATTACGTATGCATACAAACAATACCAGTACCTAATACTGTTAATATAATATGCATGTGTGACGGATGAAGGTAGATAATACTTCGTGTACCATGCGGTCACCTATCAATAACAATCGTTTGTATCTTTAATAGGAGTATTAATAATTAAGCCAAAATAATATAAAAATAAATTTCATTTGGAACCATTGTCGTAGTCGGCAAACCACAATTTAACCTCGCCTCTTTTGAGTTAATACGTGCCCAAGGTAATCTAACTTTTACTTTGGATGACTTTTAGGATCTTTGTGGAATTCTCCAATAATTGTAGCACTTTACTAGATATTTACTCATTTTGTACATGTTGTTGTACATATATGTCCTTGTCTCAGACACCTCCAAACTCACCAAAAGTGTCATTTTTGATTCCGAACAGAAACAAATTCCACCATAGCACATCCCTTTCAGAAAATGTTACGGATCTTTGTGGACTTTTCTCGCTATCATAGCACAATACTTTTGTTAAATATTAGTGGTTTAGTCCAAGATGTTCTAAACATTACATGCTCTCGTTGAATATTCCAACAAAAGGAAATGCTTGATACCAGTGGCGTGCACTCCATAGAAACAAATAGACTCTGTCTACCCTAGCAATTTGCTAATTAAATAATATAAGAAGAAGATATAAATCACAACCGAAAATATTTTCAAAATTCCCGCGCTCGCTTTATTTTATCGTTCGCCCGTGAGACAATTCCCATCAAAGGCTGAATTTACACACATGCAGAGATTTTCTAACGTTGTGATTCGTATAATTACACGCGTGCATCTGTAGTGGTTTTGAATGTTTACTTATCCCAAAACACGCACACAAGTTAAAAAGAGACGCAATCTCTAGCTAATACCAGCATCGAACAAAAAAATCATCAAAAGTTTTAATTTTATTAGTTATTATTGTATGCGCCTTCATTTCGCTGAAGTCTTATTGGTTTAAACGCGTGCCGTCCTTTTCCTGATATCTTATTGGTTAATATCAGATACAACACTTAATGCACCCGATTTCAAAATACGTTCATTTTTTTCTTAATAATACAAGTACATTTATTTTAGCCCTATAACATTTTCGTATTTCATTGCTATAACTAGGCTTGCACGGTCAATAATTAAATTCATTTGTTTTTAGTAATTTAATATCTAGGTATAGCTAGGTCGTTCACTTAAAAAAAGTAACATATAACTTCATTAAAAAATATTCTAACATTGAATGAATAACACGAGCGAGCGATTTCTTCTTTTATTAGCGCCCTCCAAACCATTTCCAGTGACTTTTTCTTCCTTAGTTAAAGAATATTTAACAGATAGGTATAAAAAATGGCATTCAGGTTTAAACGAAATTACGTTTAATTATTATTGAGTAAGATTGATATAGGTGATGACTTTTCAAATTTGTTATATTATTATATATTATAAGATAATCTTTTTACAAAAATTATAAGAAGCAGTTTTGCTATCTTTGAAAAATCTTTTCTAGTAGTTCCGATGAATGAATAACATAACGTAAAATTTATTAACATTTAGGTACACTCAAACTTTAAATGACAAATTCGGTGTTTTCTTTTTAGTCTACCGTATTGAAATTGTCTGTGCACGTCACTGCTTGATACCATACCAAAACACATCACATTACCATGTCGCGTGTACTCCAAGAAATATGCTAAAATTACTATCTTTAAAATAGTGTCTTTGAAGACGTACTCTGCACCATATTTCGAGACCATTGTTACTTCCACACACGTGCATTACCTATATTGCTAAATGTGTTCAATTCAGCAACAGCAATAAATATTAGAGTGAGGTACGTTGGGATTTTTGAAGATTGTGACCTGATAACTATTTGCTTAATGCATATTGCAAATAATGATATGCTAAATAAACAGTCGTTAATAGTTTTATATTTTTTCCGTAACCCCTAATCAAAATTATATTAACAAGCAAAGTGATAACACGCAGTTTGCTAGAGAGTACCCAATTTAGGAACCCTCGTCGTGCGTCGGCTTGGTAATGGATGGCGATGAGTTAACTGTTAGGATGATATTCGACACCGCCGTTGGGAAATAGGAAAAAATTGCACAGCGTGGGCTCTTCAATATCCAGCAATATAAATACATGTAATAGGTATTTTTAAACATGTGATCATTAATTATTCATAGCTGTACAAACTATACCTATAGATTCAGTATTGGTTTAGCAGTATTTTTTAATAAATTACAAGAATTTAATATAGGTATATAATATACAGCTTATAAATAAAGCTCCTAAAATTTTTCATAATTTCAGCAAATAAGTAATAAAAATTAATATGTTAGAATACGAATTACTAATGTCATAGATATATATATTAAGATAAAGATGGTAATTGATAAATGAATGTTTCTTTTTGAGATTATTTTGAGTAAGTTATATTCTTTATTAAAAATCTAAAACGGGATTCCAGATGCTGCTATCTAATCTATAGTTGGCCTTTCGTGCTAAACTTTGCAGCTGGTGCCCAGCCCCTTGCAATGACAATTTTCCCTAACACTTTTGCAAATTACCAGACTTGTGTTTCAGTAAAATGACAATGTCGCTCAGTCTTTTAGGAAAAGTCAATGAAACTATGTACTATCGCGGAAAGTGAATATTTAGCAGTTTAACAAACCTTTAAATTTGCCGTGTATTAGACTGTTTTATCGACTCGACAAAATCAGCAAATTGAAGTTTCTATGATGTCTTTGTCATTTCTAAATTCGAAATTGAAAGATAAACGTACGGGATACCAATCGGTAATCTTCGTATTCTGAAGTAACACGAATGACGAGAATCGAAAAGAGACATGTGCCAAAGAACAGTAAATAAAAATAAACTGCAATTTATGGATGCGTAGTCAAATTTGGAACCCTTATGATTTGATCGTAGGTCATGAATAAACATTTTTAAGTCACTCTTCATAATGTTGGAAGAGAGTATGCTGCCCACTTTGTGAGTTGTTTACTTACAGCAAGAAATGCCCAGGGTGCTGCAAGGATAACGAATGCCTAGTTCCTCCAACACCCTGACATTACGGTGATTCCATGACCAGTTAAATTAGCTGATCTTACTATAATGAAAGGAAAACGGAGGATCTCGTACAACATAGTAGAGACATATGGAAAAATTTGCGAGGGATCAACATTTGCACTCGCTTAGGCGAGTCTATGCGTACGCGACTCCAAGCTGTTATTGATAACAACGGTGCATACAATCGATATTGATTGCAAATGTCGGTCGTTCTATATTTTCTCCTACCTACCTTCTCATGTCCGTCATTCCAAGTCACTGGCCATCTTTAGGAAAAACCTGCTCAAACATCTTCTAGCAAAATTCCTAAGTTGTTACAACTAACCATGATATCAATCTCAGTTCATCTTCGTATGTATCTTTGTATTTATTTTTATTATTTTATGAGTATTTATAAATTATATATATTCTTCTACACTACATTTTCATATAAAGTGTTTTCCACAACGATTGTCTCCAGACAATCCAGTCAATCCAGACAATGCAGTCATATCACTCAAAGCGATCTCTTCCAAGAGATCGCTTTGAGTGATCTCTTCCAAGAGGTCGCTTTGAGTGATATGACTGCATTGCAGACATTAATTTTAAGTTTAATTTTAAACGATTTTTGTTAGAATGTGCGCAACAAAGAATTCATCTATCTATCTATTCTGCTTATTGAACATTTGGCGTATATTGCCGTGCAAAATCAACACGTGTTTCTATTACTTCAGTTAGATCTAGGAAGCAGGATGTCTGTGATGTAAATTCATTGAATACATAAAAATATATTGGACATTCTGCTGCCGCAAATGAAAAAAAATTAAACTTTTTGCGTTTCGAATGTTATGCGCATTCGGTGGAATGCACTTATTTGCATGCATTTATTTTCTCTTTAGGAATTTATTTAAAATAAGAGTTTCGCTTCGGTGAGCTTTGACTCTGCATTACTATCGAGAGTACTTTCTAATTTGGTTGATGAAGTTGATTATATTTTTTTTAGTCTTATTTTTTTTGGGATATTTAAATAAGTGACCGGAAATTTCAATTTATATTTCTTTAATTTCTTATTACTATACATGCATGACTTGGAAATAATTATGAAAGTGGCTTTACTTATTTATTTTTTCATACATAAATGAAATACCCTCCAAGGTTGGACCCTGAAACGAATACAAATTTGAATTTCAAAATTCGAGCTGCCATCTCATCGTCTGCAATTCGTCTTTTTATTCGTCATCCTGAGGAATCGGCATCTTGAGGATGCTTCGTTGAGAGGCGAAACACGTGTGTGTCGATTGGAGGTTTGTGAGTTGGAGCGGAAAATAGCTAAAGATTATAGGAATTTATCACATTTATATTCGTCATCAATCGTGTTATCTCGTGGTTGTATTATTCAATTTAAAGTGACGCCCAACCTGCTAAACATTCCCTTTCCGCGATAGTACATTGTACATAAAGTGATTGATAGCAACACGTTATCTTATCAAAAACATAAACGGGGAAAATAGAAATATTATCACGATTTTAAAGTATTTCGACTTTTATGAATTCTGTCGCCTCATTTCGAACAAATTTCTTCAATTTATACAAAGGCTGGTTAAAATTGCATGTATTTCTTAGTACACATCTCCCTTTCTTCAAGACAAAAGGGAGGCGTCAACGTCAATAAAAACGCAATGAATCAATTGACAAATTCACAAAGAGTAGCGTCGGCTATGTCTAATAAAAATGGAGCTGAATATGACAAGTGTGATTCGTTTTTCATTTTTCACATAATGACGCTTCCTTCGGGTACAAAGCTCGTTTTATAGCCATCACAATGGGATTGTGCTCTTTTCATCAGCGGGACTTTTATAGCCGTCGCGTCAGCTGTGGGACGCCGAAATTGAGACAGTTATAACTAGGCACTTTCATCTAGCCACCCACCATTCAATTGCATTTCATTGTCTTCAAGTTGTATGGTCATCAATAAAACCAATGTCAAGCAAAGTCTTGATATTTACAGTATGCTAGCCTAACAACAGCGTCAAAAGTAAAGCTAAATGCCACAAAGTGTAGGTTCATAATTAGTGAGTTATGGCCTACGTAAATAAAAATAAGTGAATTTTTTATATACGACTTGCTAAATTATCTGTTTTAAATATTGGCTTTTAGCCACATCTACTGAACTTTGTACTGATTCAGGAAAATAGCGTCTTCAGACACTTTCGGTTGTTTGTGTATCTATTTTGATCTCTTGGCACCTCCCGCTCCAACGTGTATGTACATTACTTAGACTGATATTAGTGTATTCAACAATCCTCTTACACACATTGTTTACCTTTATATTTATAAACCGTAACGTATGAATATCAGAATTTGTCGATTTGACCGCTTACAACTTAAATTACTTTAATCGTTTTTAATTAGATAGGGATTTGGATAAATTGAGTGCTTTTTTAAATTCTAAGCTAACGAAACTCTATTAATATAATATTACATTCTGAAAGCTAAACGTTCTTCTAGGATGTTGACTTGGATGGAAACGTAGGATGACGAGATATAATTAAAGGACGTGCTTTCGCTAGCTCGTGTATTTCTCCATTGAATTATTTTCTGACAGTCAAAAATACCATGTTATTATGAAAGTAGCAACACCTTCAAAGAAACAGTTCTGCCATTTGTTAACGATTATGATTAGAACGATTAATCGAGATCATTGATAATAGCTAACGATATATATATTTGAAAGCGGGGATGTGTAAGAAGGACAACGATCTATAACCCTACAGTGGTATTGGGATGTGAACAACAAACATTAGGAAAGAAGAATGGTATCAACTTCAAAATCTAAATGCAATAAAAAAAAATACACAATGTAACATAAATAATAATATTATGAGGACAAGATAATATTATACACCTTGTAAAGACATAAAGCTCAAAAATTACGACATAAAAATGCATCGTTTTAAACTACAAAACACAAATATGAATGGTGACTGTGGTGATTGATATAAAATACAATTATGTGCGTTTACAATGTTTGCTAGAAACTTGCTTGAAATTAGATATCTGCCGACACAAGCCGAAACTAGCATATAGGAGTCATGATTTCAATACGTACAATCATAGTTTAATACCTTAATGTCAGTTAAACTGATGATTAAAATAAATAAAAATAATTATAATGATTAGTTATACATAACGATTAGTTACACTCCATCCTAACAAAAATTTTCATTTAGCATATTAAATTCAACATCCAGTAGTATTGTAGGTATTTCATAGACGTCTTATAACTACTTGTTGCTGCGGTAATTACAGTACTAATTAGGTAAGTTAAATGAATCAGCAAGTAACTATAGATATTAATTATTTGTAAATACTAGCGTACCTACAATGAAAGAGGAAACAATGCAGGAATAATGATTAATGACAGTCATTAATTAACTCCATAGTTAAATTAAGTAATAACTAAGAGGAAACTATTAATTTAATGGTTTATTTAGAGTAATTATATTGTAAAGGTAAAAATAAATATCTATACATCACATAACAAAACTGTAGAACCAGCGTACAAAGCTGATTGGTGGTGATGAAAGAAGAGTATCAAAATATAAAAAGACGATTTCGAAAATTTTTATTTGTTTGTTTGTTCGAATATGTTTCCGAAACTCCTAAACGGATTTTCATGAGGTTTCCACAGGTTAATTAAGTTTAGCTTAGCTCTTAGAATAGGAGATCGAAATTGGCTGACGGGAAGAGAAGTTATCCTACTTAATTTATATTTTAACTATCGGCCTGTTCCAACTTCGCCTGGGTTGATTATATGAAATATAGCTTAAGTCCATTTGAAGTAATGTATCCTTCGAATGTTAAAAAAATTTTCAAATAGGTGCAGTGGTTCTGTAGATTACTATATATACTATACAATAAAATTATATATTAAAATATTACTATATTATGTATTATATAGTGCAAATAATGAAAAACGGTAAGTATTTTCGAAAGTTCCACAGATGACTATAGTTAATAGATAGTTTTAGAAATTACTTTTTTTCATTTTTATCTTCGAACCCCGACATAGTGTACATGACATTCTCACGGTTATCTTATCTAGCGTATACGATCTTGAATGATGGCCTACCTATGTAGTGATCTGAGAATATTTTGCGTCTTGCGCTTCGAAATGGTATAAACAATATACATACATATAAATTATGGTGAACGATGGCGTGTCTACACATAGGTATCTTAGAATTCGTGTGTAACAAACCAGTTCTTGACGTAAATAAAACTAAGGTGATAGTCGACCGTAATGTCATTGAGTAAAAGTTACTCCTAAATACGACAACGTAAGATTACAACTACAGTGAAGAAACATGCATTAACGAGTTATATTTTTTTATATTGCTAATGATTTTTTTTGTAATATTACTAATGTTACACAGCTAAATAATAACAATAATTAACATAAAAGCCTTCCAAAAAGTACAATTGAAGAAATAGAAATAAATGAATTAGTTTAATATTAATACTTACTGCCAGATACTATTCCAGTGGTATTGGAAGCGAATACACCAAATGTTTTAATGTTTAAAACACATAGAAATATAAACCACCACATTATGGCACAGAATTTGGGGGCTGCCCTATGACAGCCCACCAAAACGAACATTTGTTCTTGGGAAAACTTCGATTTTATCAAAATCACTATATCATAAAGCAACACTAGATCATACAGCAGCAGCGATAGTTATATCACTAACAAAACACCGTTATTTAGCTAAGTCGTTGATGTCACTGTTAGTAAGACACGAAAGATAATATTTTGTTGATTGGTAGGTCTGTGATCATACGATTTGAGGTTATTTTTACGTGCCACTGGTGCGAGCGCGACAGAGAATGTCCCAGCAGGCGGGCAGGTGTGAGGATGGTTTCTGCGTCACCACTAGATGGCGCTGACGTAGTTCGCGTGACGTTCGTTTAGTTTCGGCGACCGAACCGCGGCGCTGCGCTGCTGATTCTAGCTACAGATTTTTCCAACGCACCGTGCAAACGACACACAATATTAGGGAACGATCACATGACGCACGAAATGAGCTTAGTTGAACTGTTCATCATGCTATTTCCTAAGTAATAAACATATGTAAATCCGCAAAAAAATTCGATTAACTAATATAATTTCAAATTAATAAACTTTCTAGGAACGTGTAGGACACACATTAACTTAGGTCCTCAGCTATCTTGGTCAAAGTAAAAGTTTAATTGTTTAATAAATCAACCTTTAATTTAAAAAATTAAACAACCACATGAAATCCAAAATTCCATTGTTTTATTTTTTGGTTCTTATTTCTGCTTTTGTCTATTTTGAAAATTTAATTTTGTGTCAAATTTCAGCTTTCTATCTATTAAATTATCTTTCTGTATGTTTAAAAATGAGAATATATTATATTTTCATAATACCGCCTGTTACTTACAGCTACTAATGGAAAGACAGACATAGACAGGTATCACGAAACTATAAGGGTTCTATTTTGTCATTTGGGTAAGGAACTCTAACAATCGCTACAGTAACTATGATAACAGAATGTTTTTACATATTTACTCGTACTAATTACTAGAAAAGAAAATTGAATATTTTAAATACTGGTACAAATGCAATTACTAAAAAAGAAAATACATTTCTGCTACAACTAGAAGTACTACAATTATTTATTACAATAATATTTTATTACATTATTACATATACACATTATAAAGTAACACATAATAATAACTTTACTTTGATATTACAGTGGAACGACAACCTCTTTGAAACTAAAATTAATTATTAAATTTACTATTACGAGGATTCAAATAACAAACGTTCGATCGGTGTAATCACACCCTTATCTAGGAATAGGAATGCGCGCGCATCTTTCAAACTAACGCTGCCGTATGAAGACGTCGCGGGGGGCGTGGTTCAGTCGTTACGCACGTCCACCACTACGCAATGGGGAGATAAGACTCTCGATTAACCGACTAACTTGTGACTACCACCACCGACAAACTGTCCAAAGCAACACGTTAGCTCTCGAACTTAACAAAGTAGCTATTGTGGATTGAACTTCAGAAAATATTGCCTTAACAACGCCACACGCTAACACGATAAAACATGAACGTATTATTTTATATAATACGTACTTACTTATCCTAATTCCAAAAGATTTTATTGCATAGGTAAATATATTATGTACTTATAAAAAATTTTTTTGTGACTGACTATTTATTCTAATAAGTGTAATTCCTTGAATTCGTTACGGGAACTGGAGGCCATAAGCAAGGAAAAGTATAACTATTGAGCCTCTGACTCTGGTAATAATTTCAAGGAATTACTGTTATGTATTTCATTGTTTGCAAGTTTTTGTAAAATAATACTTAATAGAGTTTTACTTACATAATTTTTGTATTTTCTCAAATCTCATCATTCTATTAATTCAACTGAACTACTTATTCCTTGAAATATTTTGCGCACTGAAACAAGCAGAAAAATAGTTTCCAATATTATAATTCACAAATGAATGTGTTCCCAGGAGTATTTCTTACAAAGATTTTTTTTAAATGCATTGAAATTCAAATTTATAAAAAACCAGCTATTGCCCACGACTTTGTAAGGGTGAAAACACGAAAATATACAGCCTACGTCCACCCTGAAGGCCCTTCTAAATATTATTTTGATGAGAATTTTTTAAATTGTATGAGTGTTTTGAATTGTATGAGATTATCTCCGACATAGAAACTTACAAACTTTACCTCTTTTATTATACTAGTTTAAACTATGTTTAGTAAAGCTATGCCTTGCGGTTTCACCCGCGCTAGATATTTTTCGGGTATTAAAAGTAGCCTAGGTCACTCTAGATTAGATGTGCCTCTGGCTTTCACACAGAACACATATACTCCAAGGAGAAGAATTACAACTCCATACAAAAAAGTGTAGACTATGCGCCATTTGGTAATGCTTCCATAAACTAAAATGGCGGAGATTTAAATTGTACTCTGAGCGTGTTTTCTTAAATGACTGAACTAAATAAAAATTAGCGAAAACTTTACTTGATAAAGTTAATGTTCAATTAAAGTTAAACGGATAGCAAGGTAATGGAACTTGGAAAGTTAATAAAACAAACAGAATTAGTGATAATTTTTTTAATTTCACGAGTTCTGATTACAATTAAATGTGGATATAAATAACAACAATCCTTTCAAAAGTCACTGTCTTGATCCACAAATCTCAACCACACCAATGCGAGCTTCCTCAAGTGATCAGGGGGAGAATAGCTCATGCGAAACACAGAAAAGCTAAAAAGAAATATAAAAAATAATCAACGGTCATGAAGAAAATTTTTCGATTTGTAAAGTCTTTGACATTTCATTAAACAGAGTTGCTATATTTGAATACAATTAGTAGTTTATTCAATTATTAATATCTATAGCAAAATGTGTTAATTTTGTTCAAATTATTTATAAATATCTTTGTTTAATGAAGTAAAATATTTGATTATTGTCATTTTTATATGCAGTACTCAAATAAATATAATAAATTAACAAAATAAATAAAATTTCAGTATCAATAACCGATATCAGTACATTGATAAATAATATCGATAAATTATATTTTGTAATGATATCCCTGGTATTTTCTATCTTCTTTCTTTCTACATTTCTTGTCACTTTCATTTTGTTTCCATATAAAGTCTGCAATAGCTCCATGCAAAGTTGACACCCCCTGGGCTTTCACTTGGGTTAGTTATTTCTCGGGTATAAAATGTAGTCTAGATCGCCATCAGAAAAGTCTACCTGCCAATGAAAGTTACGTCAAAATCAGTTCACCCGTTACGGAGTATCTTACAACGGTCTTACAATATTATCTCACGGGTCTATGTCGCGTTTATACTTTAAGGCTAATTATCTATTTTATGCCGACGTTTCGACCGGATTGAACAGATGTGGTCACAGGCAGACTGATGAAGATGAATGTCGTCTTCGTAGCGTGCGATTTCTTGCAATTACCCACATTCATTCAACGCATTTTTAATTGTTATTATTGTCACTGTCAGTATATGTTCGGTACAAATAACTATATAAGCTTAAAAAACCCTTTAAAAGTTATAGACAGACACTTCGGTTTTATTTATGTAAATAGATAGATGCTATGTATTATAATAATATTTCTTGTAAGTGTGCCGACAATATGATATACACGATCTGTTCAAAAAAATCTCAAACAGTGCTTTAATTTGTAATCTAAATATCGTAATATTATAATCATTCGAGTTATAATTTGTTGCAGATATTAAAAAATGTATCAATATAATCGTCATTGAATTCACAATTCTACAATATCACAGCATGTACAATATACACAATCAACACTCGCAGAGCCTATGCGACGTTTTTTCCCACCTTTGGATTGTTTCTACGCTTAGTAACACTCGTCTTATGCTTGAAAAATGTTATCATGAAATACGTTATGTCACAGATTAAACAATTATATTCAGAAGTGACAGACTACCAAATTTAATCCCTTGAATTAATTTTAATAATGTATCAATCGTCCAGCAAATATTGGTATTGAATTTTTAAGGAATACTTTGTATTTTAACGGTGTCAAGCACATTTTTCTCGAGTTGAATGTGCACCCCGTATATTAATTGTAAAGACACTATCAAAACTGTGTTTACGGAAATACATCAAACACTCAGTTTATTACGTTTTTAGTACTAATAGAGAAAAGCCTACGCACTAAGGCAGTAATGACCATGTAGATATAAAATCCCACGTTTATGGATTTTGCAGTCATGTAGAAACATTAAAATGCAGTTACGATGTGACCCATAAACCCGAACACTATTATTTATTAGCCGTGAATTTTACAAAGGGACGCAAACGGTTGTTTTGCTGATTCTGTAAAAATGTCAGTGTATACACCTAAATATACTCAATACATAGACAACATCATCAAAAATCGGTCAAATACGATTTGGATTCGCGCAAAGAGGGTTCCGTATGATATTAATAAATTAGCAAATTTTTGAGCTCGATTCCTGAAAGTTTATAAAACCTGGGGTTTTCGTTATATTTTACCTGTAAGCTTTAAGCCCCTAAGGCTTTATATTACCTACAATTTTTTTACTTTTAGTTCTAGTAATTTCGATGATGGGAGAACAGTCAAAATGAGCGCAAGTACCCCATTTGCATTTTTTTTTATAACTATTTCAATTTATTTAAAAAGTAAATTATTAAAATTTAAACTATTTATTTAAAATATCGACTAGCACAAAATATCTAGGTTAACAAGATAGTACCCGGGCGACTGAGTTATACTCGGTGTCTTACAAAAAAAAAATACAAAAAAGTCTGACCACATTGCAGGATTCGAATCTGCGCACTTCGGCGTGGTAGACCGACGCTCTAGCTATTGTGCTAATGAAAAGGTAAAGTCTGTTGCGAAATTAAAAAAGTTTTGAAGTTTAAAGTTTAGAAGTTTTAAGTGCATGAAAGACGGGGAAAACGATTTTTTCCAGAATTGTGACCTAACTAAATCAATTTCTCGCCCCCTCAACCCCTATATTGTAAATTTCATCGAAATCGCTAGAACCGTTTTCGGGAAAGCGATATCAAATATACATATACTATATGTATACATACATACCTTATATGTATACATGTACATGTATACAAATATTGCTCATTTAATATAATGGTGGATATCACTATGCCAAACAAGCGAACGTAGTTTCTGAGAAAATTCATTGTGACCGACGATGATCTTAATATGATTCCCTTTTTTAACCCTAAAAATTGGTGCGGAATTCTAAAAGTGGTCGTGTACGAGATCGACACGTGCGGTAATAGTTTATACCATATATATATATATATATAAATGATTTTTTAATCGAATTTCTAAAGATATATAAAACCAGGTCACTCGTAATATTTTATCTATAACTTCAGGGAGGGTTTTAATTCCCTGAAACACCAATCTCTATGCAACAGTTTCAGAGATAAGAGGTACCCAATTTATCCTTTCTTTAATTTTTCTGTGCATATTTTAAAGTATTAACAAAGGAAAACGATTTATTTTATAGTGAACGAAACCGTGAGTAACAGATAGTATGTTTACGTAATCACTTACGTTATAGATATTTGAATATCTTGTTTTCATCCAATACTCAAGAATCAACTTACTGTTAGAAATGAAAACGGAATCGCATTATGTAACTTACATATAAACGATGGTTTGACCAATGTATTTATTATTCAAGAGATACATAAACTTGAAATGGAACAGTGTTTGTAATGAATAGTAGAGAGTTAAGTAACTTGTTACATGTGTGTACGAAGTGTACACATAATATAGAGAAGTAGAATAATATTATATTTTTAAATGAGGTAGATGTCGACTAGCTAGTGGCAGTTAAATTAAGACAACTGTTGTAATTCGGTTAACATCGATCTAGCTAGGTCTCAATTGTGGAATAAAACATTGCCTCCGTCTTTCACACACTTAAAATTTCTAAACTCTTAACTTCTAAACCTCTTTGATTTCGCAGTAGAGTTTACCTTCTCAATAGCACAATAGCTGAGAGTAGGTCTACCACGGCGAAGTGTGCGAGTTCGAATCCTGCAACGTGGTCAGACTTTTTTTTTTTATTAAGATATCGAGTAAAGCTCGGTCACCCAGGTACTTTCTATTATCTTATATATTCAGGAAGTACAAAAATTACAGTTCAAAGGGAATTAATCTTTCGGAGTCTCGTGGAAGGACAATCAGAACCCCCACTCCGTTCGGGCGCGACACTGAAGACCCTTTTACTCGCCTCTTACGAATTCGAAACTTAAACGAAACTTAGGAAAAAAAGCGAAACTTACAAAAATTTATTACAATTAGTTATTAATACTATTTTATTAACCAATAAGTAAAAATCTAAACGTAAACGGTGCATAAGAAAGAAATAGTCTAGTAAATTTAATAATTTTACGTAACATTTTTTATAAATTATTCCATTACGTTATTATAACAATTTAGCATCACTATAAAAATAACTGTCATTGTTTATGAAGAGTATTATATTTATTTATCATTTACAAAACTCTATATAAATCCTGAAATCGCAGTTGGAACTACAAACGGTGACATAAAATAAAAATATAATTATTCATGCAATAATTAAATACAACTGTATAGTGGGACTTTTTGGTGGGAACGGAAGAAGTGAGGTTGTCATTTTATTTAGATTTTCTATTTTTACATTTTTAGGAGTTTTAAAGTACAACAGTGATAGTATGTTGTGTTTTAAAGTTTCGTGTAAGTGACAAGAATGGAGGAGATCTAATTAAACATGTGTAGCTGAAGTTCTCGCGCTCTTCCAAGAAGCCCTTTAAAACTTCAGTAAAGCCTGCTATCAGTTTACTGGAGGTGATAAGAAAAAACGAATTTGCTTGTGATTCTACTTATTAATACGTGACATTGGCAAATGCGCTAATCTGTGCGCGATACCATAAAGAAAGAACTGTATAGTGTATATACATCACAGTTATATGAATAATTATACAGAATTTCAGACATAGCGTTCGGGAAAACTTGCACTAAGAAAATCTGAAAAAGAGATATTTGTTACAAGTATTTATTTGACAACTCTGTAATTACTGTATATTACAAAAATAAACGCAGTTGAAATTTAATTATTAAAACAAACCTTTAATTAAAAAGTACTTAAAGTTGCTGCCTTCTCTTGAATTTTTCCAGCAAGCCGTACAATTGTAGTTTGAACAAGCGCCCGAGCTGAGCTTTTAAATTAATCTGTAACATAAAGAACGTTTGTTTATTATTTGAAAATGTCGGAAAGTACTTATTTCAAGTTACACGTTTAATTTCATTTTAGAGTAATAAGAACCGAAAGCTATCAATAACATTAACAATTTCATAACAACAACTTAAATATGACTTGGTACACTTAACTTCTTCATTAATTATAGTTCAGTTGCCAGTGATGAAAAAACACCCGAAATTTGTTTTTTTTTGGCGGAGCCTTAATTTTCACTGATTTCTATGTAATTTTACCCGTAGAATAACAATGGCAGCGGTCCGTACAGCTGAAAGTGTACGCTAACTACTTTTACTATATGTTTTTATTGAAAATGTAACTCTTGAGCTGCAAATCTTGTATATTTCAGCTCTCCACGTACGAGGGCTGCTATTTATGTATCCGGAATAACAAAGTGAAACAAACATATAGCATTTATTATAGTTTTATGGCTATTCAAAATATTCACTATGATGATCGATTCACTTTTGCATGCGTTGGAACCAATTTTCGTAGCACTTTTTCCATTCGGATTGAGGTATCTCCAAAACGTGCATTTTGAACGCATCAACAGCCTCTTCACGGCTCGAAAAACGTTGACCACGTAATTTATTCTTCACGGTTGGGAATAAATAGAAGTCGTTGGGGGCCAAGTCGGGGCTGTACGGCGGATGACCCGTTAATTCGATCTTTTGATCTTCCAAATACCGAGTTGTTTTGGCCGATGTGTGGCAGCTAACATTGTCATGATGAAGAAGGATTCTGTGTTGTCAGTTGTTCTTTCTTATTTCTTCAAAGACTTCTGGCAAACAAATGGTCGTGTACCATTCAGAATTAACCGTTTTACGATTCTCTAGTGGCACTGTAGCTACCGTCCATTTATACCAAAAAAACAAGCGACTATTTGCTTCAAAGTGCTTTTTTAACGAATGACTTTTGTTGGGTTCGGCTCATCTTGGAACACCCAAACCGTTGATTGTTGTTTAGTTTCAAGATCATACGCATATACCCAAGATTCATCACCTGTGTAGATATTATAGACAGCTTTTGACGCACCCTGATTGTACTTTTGTAACATTTTTTCACACCAATCGACACGAGCCCGTTTTTGGTCAATTCTCAAGTTGTGCGGAATCCAACGTGACAAATTTTTTTACAGCTAAATGTTCGTGTAATATTTTATATATACTCGTCATACTTATGCCCAGAGACGCCTCTATCTCGCGATATGTAACATGACGATCTTGCATTATTAGTTCCCGCACAGCATCAATATTTTGAGGAACAACAATCGATTTAGGCCCTAAATTCCCAAAGTGGGCGATAACGCCCCCCTGTGGGCGCTGCAGGCCTAAAGGGGGGCGGTAAGAGACCCTGAAAAAAAATGGGGGCGTTGTGTAGAGGCCTGGGGGGTGATTTGTAATTTCATTTAGCTAGGAGGCATCTTAGACAACGACTGCATGAGCTCTCGACTCAGTAGACAAAATAAGTTTGGGAACCTAGAATTTAGGGCGACCTTCTTTAACTTCGTCCGTGAGCACAGACCGTGATACACAGTAGTATTCGAGTAGTCCCCAAAAGTCGAAGTGAGTTGATCGATGCACTGTTTTTGAGTTAGCCCTCGCCGAAAACCGTAATAAATCATAGCACGAAAATTTTCACGACTTAAATCCATGGTGATAAAGACTCGCAATTTTCAAAATGACGCCACAAAGGATAAACAAATGACAGCTACATGAAACAAATTGTATTCTTCAGCCAAAGAGTTCCATTTTTAAATGTTATAATTATTTTTTTAATATTGTTCTGTAACTGGCCAGTTCCGGATATATAAATAGCAGCCCTCGTATTATACAGCGTGATCGGGAATTTTTGAAAAATTATCCCCGAGGTCGAAGGACAAATTTTTTTTTTTAATATTCGTCTTGAAGTATACTTTCAAGATATTTTGGTCTGCATTTTAAAAAATTAAGATAGACAACGCTAGATAGATGAATACGTCGCGTCAAAAAAGGTGGTAGCGTAGAAAACGTTATAAAACTGCACCCAAATTAATATTTTAAAAAATCTCAAAGTATAAACTTGTAAAATTGTAGAGATTTGTGGTTTTTATTGCTTTATCCGGTCATTATCATACAATTACAGAAGAAACGGCGGTATTGTTAATTAAAGCTTACAAAAAAATTCGGTGATTAATTACTCGAAAAGTAACTCACCACTCCTTGCGAAAAAAATAGCACTTATTTAGATCACTGAGAGCATATAGTTCAAGAACCACAACAAATTTCAACCCTCTGGAAGTTGTTGAGAAAAAAAATATTTAAAAAAGGAGTTTTTTATCTTCTCATGTTGATTGCAACAATACTAAAAACTTTAGCAATTTCCGGTTGGGCTTAAAGTATCACAAATTAACCAAAAAACAACTTTCTAGATGCATGTGCTAGACAAAAATTGCACAGGGACTGAATTATAAGCAAAAATGTGAAAAAAAACGTTTTTTTTTTTACTAAGTACTCTGAATTCCCTTTCAAATCTTTCCACTTCCGATTTTTCATCATTTACGTTTAGTCAATTCACTGATTATGTTGTTAAGAAGAGTATATTATCAATTACCTCTGATGCTGTTGGCGTGGATAGTGTCAGTAGAAAAATGATTTTACCTGTCCTCAATGAAGTTCTTCCTGTTATTAGCCATATTCTTAATCAATCCATTTCTAGTGGTACTTTTCCATCCGTATGGAGAGATGCACAGATTATTCCAATTCCCAAAAAAACCTAACCCTACATCTTTTACTGAATATCGTCCCATTTCAATATTACCTTTTCTATCCAAAGTTCTTGAACGCATAGTCTATAATCAATTAAATAATTTCCTTACCATAAATAATTTGCAAAATCCATATCAATCTGGTTTTCGTTTTGGACACAACACGAATACAGCATTAGTGAATATTGCAGACGATATTTGATCAGGGATGGAGAGTCGCTATCTCACTGTAGTTTTGCTCTTTGATTTCAGTAATGCATTCAATATAGTGGATTTTGATGTCCTCCTAGTATATTACGTTCTATTAACATATCACCTGACGCGATTGAATGATTTCGTAGTTACCTGTTTGTACGCTGGCAGCGGATCCGCATTGGAGACTACCTCTCTTCCTGGTACGGTACTACTGCTGATGTACCACAGGGCGGCGTTTTATCTCCATTAGTCTTTGCTACATTTATTAACTCTATCTCTGACTGTTTACTTTCACCTTTATGCAGATGATTTACAAATCTACTCCCAGGCTTCTATTGATGATTTGCCGCTAGTAATAAATAAAATAAATTTAGACCTTACCCATATTGGTAATTGGAGCAAATCTTTTGGATTGAGGGTAAATCCGACTAAAACTCAAGTCATAGTCATTGGTAGTCCTAGATTGACCTCCAGAATCAACTGGTCACAACTTCCATCTGTTGTTTTGACAACATTAATCTACTTTACAGTGACTGTGTAAACAATTTAGGGATATACATGGACGCAAGTCGCCGAATGTTTGCTTCTGTTGGGTCGTTAAGAAGACCGCGTAATTTTCTTCCAATTGCTACCAAAATTGTGCTTGCTCAGACTCTTCTTCTGCCTGTACTGGATTATGCTGACGTATGTTACCTTGACCTTTTTGAAGAGCAACTTAACAGACTTGAACAGCTTCAAAATTTTACCATACGTTTCGAATTTGGATTGCGCAAATATGATCACATATCCGCTTTTCGCACTCAACTCAGGTGGTTGCTGATTCGTCTTCGCAGGAATGCTCACATTGTTTTCTTACTTTATAACATTCTATTTATTCCTACTGCTCTTTCTACCTTAAAAAGCGTTTCAAGTTTCTTTCTGAAACTTATACTAGGTTCTTGCGATCATCGGAAAATTTGGAATTGGAAATTCCTGAACATAGTACTAAATTTTTGGCTAAATCTTTTACTGTAGAGGATGCGCATTTGTGGAATTTATTGCCAGTAAGTATAAGACGTGCACAACATTTGGACTCCTTTAAACGACTGGTGAAAGAACATTACTTGTCAATGTGACTTTTCTTTACTATATGTATATTCATATACTACATTACTGTCAAAGTGACTATATTAATTATTTATTTTACAAAAGAAGTATTGTCATTATAAGTAGTAGCATTTATTGTGTTGTGTGTGTATTTATGTATGTAGTGAATGTCTATTTATTTGCGTATATGTGTATATATATATATATATATATACACACAAGATTAGTCGGAAATAACCGAAAAGGTGGGTTTTGGTACAAACATATACGACACACATACATATACACAACAATATATATATATATATAATGAATTCAGTATCAGTGAATTATATATATATATATATATAATATATATATATATATATATACACAACAATATATATATATATATATATATATATATATAATATTGTTGTGTATATGTATGTGTATCGTATATGTTTGTACCAAAACCCACCTTTTCGGTTATTTCCGACTAATCTTACCATCCCTAGGTTGTCTGGAAGAGATCGCTGTTGGCGATAAGACCACCTGTTGTATTTTACTTTGTACATATTATATTAACTTTTATGTCTTTTGTTTTGTGGGCAATAAAGAACATCATTATTTTTTTTTCACAAATTGTTAAATAAAAAATTTAACGTACATTTTCAGATGTACGGACCCGCGCCATTGTGTTCTACGGGAAAAAATACATAGGAATCAGTGGAAATTAAGGCTCCGCCAAAAAATACATGGAATAAATTCCTGGCAACTGAACTATTATTCAAAAACAACACGACGGAAATGTTTAAATACTTCGTTAAAAATTACAATATCCTAATATAAGTACATATTTTCAACAATGATTCAATAATTGCAACATAAAATGTTAATTTTGATGTATTTTAGTGCACGTTCAAAATCAAAAGCATATAAAAGTGCAGGTATTGTAATCAAGACGATTACAGAATTACTATCGCCGCCATTGCTGACTTCACGCGGCCAATCTGCAATTACTCAGTGATTGTGGAGCCACCACCACATAATTGTCTCTGGGGACTTCACAAAGAAACGTAAACCTGAGTCAACTGCTGATCACGCGGTGCCTTTTACTAGACTGATTCTGGCGTAATTACGTTCTTTTTTCATGTCAATATCTAAATCTTTATCTCTAAGAATCTGAATCGGCATATCATGTAATAGCCGGTCATATTATAACCTATCGCAGTGATTGTAAAAATATAAATCATAAAGATGCACAATTTAAATATTCTTTTAATGGAGTTAAAAAGTAATAGCATCAAATTTTTTAATGCCTAACTTTTCGTTAAATAAAATTAAACTTTAATGTTAGGTACTTACATAATATGTAAATTCCCACCTATAAGCGTGACATATTCATGAAATAACCATATCATATTATTAGAAAGCTTTAACAAAGACTTAATGTCCTATAGTATCTATGCATGTAACAATTTAATATATTATGTACAATATTTTACTAATGCTACCAAGCTAACTGATAACGTTGTCAGATATTTACTATATTTATCATACTTATTAACTTATTTCTGACAACGTTATAAGTTTACTTAATAATAATAATAAAGAATCATAAAATCCACACCTAAAAACCCACAAAAGTAGTCATAACATTATTCTTAAACGCATCAACTTTTATTAGAATTATATTAACAAAATATTAATAGCTTTTCAAAATTAAAAAAATTACCCGATGTAAATTAAAAATTACAGTTTTTTGTGAAAAACATAGGCTCATATCATCTAGAGTTTATTATTATCTCTCTGTCTATATCTATACTACTTACTACTATAAATCTCTAGCATCTGTCTGTAATTATAATTTAACTGTCAAATTTTGTGATAGATAATCATTTTATGACTCACTGACTTCGAATCTACCTTTTTTGTCTGTCTTATATAGACTACCTACTTATTTTTTAGGAAATCGATCCCTAAAGGGATGAAAAGAGAGATGAAACTATAGATAACGCTAAATTACTGAACCCATTATGACGAAATTTGACATGGAGACAGTTTAAGTGAGTGGAGTTCAGAGAGTGGACATAGGCTACTTTTTTATCAAAAATCTACTCCTAAGAAGGTGAAAGGGGGTTCAATCTTTGTATGTGAAATGATAAACCTCGATTATGATAGTAATAGTAATAGACTTTTTGTCAAAAAGATATAGACTATTGTCCAATTTGTATTATAAAATGTTATTAGATGGTGTAAGCAGCAATTTAAAACGCGCTATCATTCCGTTGACTTAATTTACTTAAAACGGTTTGTGATGTTTAAATTTTGAATACCCAATATAACGCTGAATATTACCTATTGGTTTTATTTAACACTCGATTTGCGAACCTGTTTTGTACATGGTCCTACTCGAGTCGGATTTGGCGCAAATTTTGTGTCTGCTGATACAACTTTTTGAAGAAGCATAGAAACCAGTGGTGGATCGCCACTGTAGTGCTACCTCGAAGTACCGAGGCTCAGTGGAAGCGAAGCCTGGACATCGATGGTGAACTACCGCTAGGTGACGCTGGCATCACTACAAGGAGTTGGAGTCGAAAGCAGCACAGGAACGTGACGTCACATCGATTGGATTGGAATTTGTGTGGTTTGAAAGTGATAAACTATGAGTACATTCTGTTTGTTTACAAAGTTAGTTTGCAAATATCGATACATCAAACAATTGAGTGAGACTTATAAAATTCAAGTTAGAAGATTGAAAAACTTACTAATAATTGGACTTTGAATAATTTTACGTTTAGTTTAGACTTAGAATAGTTTTGTAAAAAGTAACGAGACGGGGAACCTATGCCCGATTTTTCATAGAATCGTAAAGTTTCTCAAACACTTGTAAAATTTCACGAATCTGTACAACACTTAGAATAATTTTAAGTATCTCTTGAGAATACACAACTTAGAATCACTATGGACCAATTAATTAAATTACAAAACGATACATATGCATCAATAGAAAAAGCGAGAACTAACTTTAAAAAATCACCAAAGGATCGTTTAACACAGACATACATAGAAACTCGTTCAGAAACTCTTGACGCAGATTGGGAAAGGTTTCAAGCAACGCATAAAGAAGCTGTACAGCGATCGTCATCTGCAGATTCCGCTTTAGCTCAACAATATTTCACAGATGACATTCATTGTGAAACATAAGAACTGTATATTTCATACAAGTCTGAGTTAAAGGATGCGTTAGCTAAAGTAACTAACAGTATGGTGAAATTTACTTTACCAGAATCTAAAACGAGTGGTAATAGTTCAAGTGTCAAGTTGCCGAAAATCTCGATTCCTAGTTTTTCGGGCAAATATACTGAGTGGACATCCTTTAGAGACTTGTTTGTATCGTTGATACATAAAAATGCGTCCATCGATAATGTACAGAAACTGCACTATCTGAAGGGTCATTTGACAGGCGAAGCAGAACAGCTCGTTAGGCACATCCCGGTAACCGCAGCCAATTATGAGGAATGTTGGTCTCTTTTAAATAACAGATTCGATAATAAGAAGTTTTTGACCAACTCTATGCTTGACCGACTAATGAGTCAGTCAAAGATTTCAGTTGAATCATCGCAAGGAATCAGGGACCTTTTAGATACCACAGTAGAGTGTTTAAACGGACTGAAAAACCTGGGAATAGATGTTAGTTCATGGGACATCATGATTATTTATATAGTCAGTGCCAAGTTAGATACCGAATCCCGCAAACAATGGGAAATGAAAATCAGTTTGTCCGATGAGCTACCAACTTTTTCTCAACTCAAAGAGTTTTTAGAGTCTAAATTCCGAGGCTTAGAATTCTTGGACACAAAACCTAACAAGTCAAAAAACAGTGTAATTAATAATAGACCAAAATGTCTTCATGTTACTGGTGCTAGCGGCACCACTGCGGTATCATGTCCATTCTGTAAAGAAAGCCACAAAATAAGTAAATGTAAACAATTTGCCAAGGAGAGTTACGACGCTCGTCACAACTTTGTACAAACTAACGGTCTTTGCTTTAATTGCCTAGGTGCAAACCATTCCATTAAGTTTTGTCGCGTATCCACTAAGTGTCACGTATGCAAAAGAAAGCATCATTCCTTGTTGCATCTCAAATCGAATGTAGACTCAACCGCTTCTAGTAACAAATCAGAGCTAGCAGTTGATGTTAGTTCAGCGGTGTCTAAAGTTCAAGCAGCGTTATCAGACGGTGAATCAACGTCAAAAATAGCTACTCATTTTGCTAAGGAAAGTGTATCTAATCATGTGTTACTCGCTACAGCTCTTATCGAAGCACAGACAAGAAACGGCTGTAATCAATTGTTGAGGGCGTTGTTGGACCAAGGCTCTCAAGCATCGTTCATCACTGAATCAGCAGTACAGCTACTTGGGCTCAAGAAAATACCTACCAGAAGCGTTATTTCAGGATTGGGAGGTGAAAATTCTACGACTGCATCTAAGTCTATAGTTTTTGTTAACATATCATCACGTCACGATCCCAGTTTCAGTGTCCAAGTTCAAGCTTATGTATTAGGAGTAATCACATCATTTCTCCCATCAGAGAAATTGACTCAGTGTAGCTGGCCAGAGTTACAGGGTATAAACTTGGCCGATCCAGAGTTTCATACACCAAACAAGGTTGACATGTTGCTTGGCGCAGAAGTATATTGTCAAATTATCAGAGATGGATTAATTAAAGGCCCTACAGGTGCACCAATTGCTCAATGTACAGCCTTAGGATGGGTGTTATCTGGTCGAATGCACTCACAATCCATTTCAACGCATCGTCGCAATGTGGTAGTTAGTATGCATGCACAAGTTGACGAAAATAATATGCTCAAAAAGTTTTGGGAACTTGAGTCTGAAAACCCCAGTTTCACGAAAAGAAGATTGACCGACGAAGAGCAAAAATGTGAGGAGTTTTATCATCAAACGACACAAAGAGATAAAGAAGGACGATACATAGTTCAACTCCCGTTTCGTAAATCAAACGATTCATGTGAATACGGAAAATCAAGAGACATTGCTGTAAAACGATTCCATCTTCTTGAAAACCGTTTCAAAAAGAATCCGGAGATCAAAGCAAAGTACTCTGAAGTAATTCAAGAATACTTGGACCTTGGTCACATGGAAAGCATACCTGCTGATGAGGATCCACTGAGATCTACAGCCGTATACCTATCGCACCATGCAGTTATACGTGAGGACAAAACCACGACCAAGGTCAGAGTAGTGTTCGATGCTTCCTGTAAAGGGTCGAACGGCGTGTCTCTCAACGATACATTGATGGTGGGTCCTACTTTACAACCGGACTTGCGGTATATCATAATGAGATGGCGCATGCATCCCATATGTCTCGGCGCAGACATAGTAAAAATGTACAGGCAAGTCAAGGTGGCAAGTAGTGACATTGATTTCCAACGGTTGGTATGGCGTGATAATCCAGAATCTGAAATAAACGATTACAGACTGCTACGGGTTACCTTTTGTACAGCATCAGCGCCATACCTAGCTGTCAAAACTCTTCAGCAACTCGCGAACGACGAAGGCACGAAGCATCCTGAAGTATCTGAAAAAATAAAAACAGATTATTACGTAGATGATCTAATGACAGGGTGTGAAACTGTAAAAGAAGCAAAGAAAATAAAAAAAGAAATGAAGGAAATACTTACCAAGGGCGGGTTCGAGTTACAAAAATGGGTCAGCAACAGCAAAGAATTGGAAGAGGAAATAAGAATCGGAGAGAATCAAAAAAGGGAAAAGGATATAAAAGTAGATGAGGTGATTAAAATACTCGGATTAGCTTGGGATCGAGAAACTGGTCACTTTAAATATTCAGTCCAATTTCCTCTTCATCAAGCGCCCATCACTAAACGAAAAGTAATCTCTGACATCGCTCGGTTGTTTGATCCGTTGGGCTGGGCAGCACCATGCGTCGTTACAGCAAAGATCTTCATCCAAAAGATATGGCTTTCTGGAATCGATTGGGACGAAGAATTACCCCTAGCATTATTAAAAGAGTGGGATACTTACCGAGAAAATCTAGTCCAATCAAGTCAATTTTATATTCCAAGGTGGCTTGAGACCAAATCAAGCGATGCATGTGTGGAATTGCATGGGTTTAGTGACGCATCTAATGCAGCGTACGCCGCTGTTGTGTATCTTAGAGTAGTCGACGAGAATGGACAGGTCAAGGTAAATTTAGTCACTGCTCGAACTAAGGTCTCGCCCATAAAACAAGTGTCAGTCCCTCGCCTGGAGCTATGCGGAGCAGTTCTACTTACCAAGCTGATTTGCGAAGTGGCCGAAGTAATGAAAATTCCTCGGTCTGAAATACATGTTTGGACTGATTCCACAATAGTCCGGGCCTGGCTGAGTCATCATCCCAGTAAATGGACAACATTCGTTGGCAATAGGGTATCTGAGATCATAACAAACTTAGATAACACTCAATGGTCTCATGTACAGTCAGCTCATAACCCAGCTGATATCGCCTCGATGGGAGTCACGCCATCAGAGCTAGCTGTAAGCTCCTTATGGAAACATGGACCTTCCTGGTTACAAAATGAAGTAATCGAGTACACCAGACCAAAATCTATCAATACAACTACGGAACAAAGAGCGATTAAATCACATGTAACAACAGATGCAACTTCTCAGGAGCTTCCAATTTGGACTAAGTTTTCATCCTTGCGTAAGTTGATCAGAGTAATTGCTTATTGCAAAAGATTTCTAAAGGCGAAACGATTGAAAGATCGCAACGAAAAGTTTCTACCATATCTTACAGCAGTAGAAATAAAAGAAGTTTTAGAACTCTGTATAAAACATGTGCAGGCGCAAGAATTTCAGAAAGAAATAGATAGCATTGCAAAGACAGGAAGAGTAGACAGCAAAAGCAAGCTAAAACCGTTGTGTCCGGTGTTGGATGATAAGGGCATCCTGCGAGTTGGTGGACGTATACAGCACTCCCACATAGATGATGATATTAAGCACCCTATTCTCATACCTCAACGAAGTCATTTTACTCAGCTTCTAGTTGATGAAGCTCACTCACGAACACTTCATGGAGGACCATCACGTATGCTGAATTATTTGCGTACAAAATATTGGGTCATTTCTGCCAAAAATGTCGTAAAGGCATATGTCCGCAAATGTGTAACTTGTGCACGACACGCTGCAGTTACACAAAACCAATTGATGGGACAGCTTCCAGCTTGTAGAGTAACACCAAGTAGACCATTTCTTCATAGTGGTGTTGACTTCGCAGGTCCGATCAATATAAGAGTGTCTAAAGGTAGAGGTAATAGATCCTACAAGGGCTATATATGCCTGTTTGTGTGCATGACCACAAAGGCAATACATTTGGAAGCAATAAGTGACCTTACCTCAGAAAGTTTCATCGCAGTATTCAAGCGTTTTGTGGCGCGCAGGGGATACTGCAGCGACATCTGGAGCGATAATGGAAAAAACTTTATTGGTGCCTCAAAAGAATTACTCATTTTAGTAAATGCTGAACAGTCTTCGATCGCTCAAGAGATAAGAGGCTGGTTGAGTAACCACAGTGTTACATGGCATTTCATACCCCCTCATGCCCCCAATTTCGGAGGGTTATGGGAAGCGGGTATCAAATCGACGAAGCACCACCTAAAAAGGGTGATTGGCAATTCCACATTAACCTTCGAGGAAGTGATCACGGTGTTGTCGCAGATCGAAGCTTGCTTGAATTCAAGACCGATTTCTCAAGTAAACAACAACCCGGAAGACGCAGTTCCTCTCACCCCAGGTCATTTTCTCGTTGGTGAGTCCCTGATAACCGCGCCTGATCGCAATTATGAACAATCTAATGTAGGAAGTTTGAGACGATGGCAGGTGACACAAAGAATGGTGCAAGAATTTTGGAAACGTTGGTCCCAGGAGTATTTAGTCTATTTAATGCAGCGCTACAAGTGGGCGAAGCAAACTCCGGAACCTAAAATCGGGGACGTTGTTTTAGTTAAAGAAGACCAACTACCTCCGGCACGTTGGCTTTTAGGTAGAGTAGTAGAGAAGCACCCAGGTTTGGACACTGTGACAAGAGTCGTAACCTTGAAATGTAATGGCTCCTTAATTAAAAGACCTACATCAAAATTGTGTATTTTGCCTGTAGCAAAATAAGCTGTAGTCTAAGTTTTCTTTACTTTGGTACGTAAGTTAAATTTTATTAGTTTTGTTTTTTTTTTTTGTTATACGCCCTCATGGTGGGCGTGGTACAGTTAAAAGGACATTTCAATAAATGCCCTTGGTGGGCGGTATGTCCAATTTGTATTATAAAATGTTATTAGATGGTGTAAGCAGCAATTTAAAACGCGCTATCATTCCGTTGACTTAATTTACTTAAAACGGTTTGTGATGTTTAAATTTTGAATACCCAATATAACGCTGAATATTACCTATTGGTTTTATTTAACACTCGATTTGGGAACCTGTTTTGTACAACTACTTTTTATCAAAAATCTATCCCTAAAAGGGTGAAAATAAGGATGAAACTTCCTATGGGAAATGCCAATCTTCGGTTATGATAATATTTAGAGCACTGATAAACTTTTTTATCAAAAATTTGTCCCTAAATAGGAATGAAACTTTGTATGGAAAATGCTAAACCGCTGTACTGATATATAACGTAGCATGAAAGTAGTTTGACAACTGGAAACGGGCATTGGCTACTTTTTTTTTTAAACCTACCCTTAAGGGGGTGAAAAGGTGGATGAAATTTTAAATGATAAATTCGAAACCGCTGAAATATGGTGATATAATGATAAATGATGTTTAGCACAGAGATAGTACGTGCTCAGGGATAGACGTAGGTTAAATGTAGGTTCTTTTTTAAAAACAATCTTTCTTTTATACACATATACAAGTACATATACAATTTTTTCGTGGCTTTCTCGGATTAGGTTAGAGTATTCTAGAAAAAATTTACCGCGCAGACGAAATCGCGGGTACAGCTAAACAGGCATACTACATTTTATCAAAAACTTTCCCCCTAGAGGAATAAAAAGGGGAATGAAATTTTGTATGGGAAATAATAAACCGTCGAACTGATTACGATGCATTACCTGGCAACGGACATAGGCTACTTTTTTATCAAATACATTAGGGATAGTAATGGGATAAAAAGGGGGACAAAACTTTGAACGAGAAATGCTAAACCAATGAACTAATTATGATGAAATTTCGTACAGAGATGGTATGTGCCCGGAGGCTAAACGTAGGCTTTTTTTCAATAACAATCTTTGTAAATATTAATATGCACATGTAATCTAACCTATTCCGGGAGAGCCACGAAAAAATTTTCAGTGTAGACGAAGTCGCGGGTACAGCTAGTCATTATATAAGTATGTAAGGACCGCGACGCTTGGCGCTCCGTCCTCTCTGACGACCCCGTTGGGTATACAGCGTGAAGATATGTATGTATGTATTATATAAGGATATCAGTATCAAATCTAGTTTAAACACTTGAACAGGTAACTTATCTATGATATACAAGTTACTGACATAGTACTTATTTTTAAATATATGACAAAATAATTTGATGCTATTGCAGCCGTATCCTTAAAAATATATATATTGCTACTGTTCTTTGTATTTTTTACTTCTCCGTCGTTTATGTATATGCACATGATGTATATTGTATTCGTACTTATTTTAACGCGTTAACGTCGCTGATCAATTATATCCAATTACATCTCAAGGTTATCTGTAATTTTTATATTATACTAATTCATACTAAATATTTACTTGACATTTATTGTGATTTCATTGCAGAGGATTTACATTTCGCAGATAGGTACTATCGCGGAAAGTGAATATTTAGCAGTTAGAAAAACCTTTGAATTTGCCGTGTTATAGACTGTTTTATAGCCAATTGAAGTTTCTATTAGTGTCTTTGTCATTTCTAAATTCAAAATTGAAAGATAAACGTACGGGATACCAATTGGTAATCTTCGTATTTCGAACTAACACGAATGACGAGAATCGAAGAACGACATATGCCAAAGAACAGTAAATAAAAATTAATTGCAATTTATGGATGCGTAGTCGAATTTGGAACCCTTATGATTTGGTCGTAGGTCACGAATAAAAATTTTGAAGTCACTTCATATTTTGTGTTAATTGTTTTAGGTTAATTGGATGGAATAGACAAATACTAAGAAAAATTTGCTAAATGGTCGGCATACCGATAGCCAACTAAGATATTCCAAACAGACACAAATGACGAGAAGACACAAAGAAACGAAAGACTGAAATGACGAATATCAGCAGATAAATTAACTGTTCCCCGACGACTAACAGTCTTAATTTCGAGTATGAAAATTCACATATTGTTTTAAGCAAAATGTTGTAGTATTTATACAGTCTACCCCGGGGCCTTTCAGTAAGGTAAGAAAAGCACTCGTTTGATCTGCTAATGTTGAAATCGATTTTCACTCGTATTGATACTATACTTGATGTTATAGAAAAGCGTATTTGGTACATATATTACTTTACTGCAATATAAAACATTGTAATATTATATAAGTATGTGGGAGATTGCTCATTATTAACCGACTTCAAAAAAGGAGGAGGTTTTCAATTAGACTGTATGTTTTTTTTGTATGTTTGTTACGCGATTACTCCGCCAATTATGAATTGATTTCGATGATTCTTTTTTTGTTCGGTAGGTCATACTTCAGAAGTAATCCCCTTTAAATTTCACCGGTATTAAAGCTTGGACTTCGAAGATACACCAAATTACTCGACCTGGTTATAACCTTTATTTATATTGATGATTCTCTTGTATGTCGTTGCGCTCCAGAATTAGAAAAAAGTTAATTGCAGACATGCCTTAGATATTTATTTAGGCCAAGATCACTCAAAAGGGAGAAATCCAAAAAAAAATTTCTTAGTTTATTAGTTTGGTAGACTTGGCACTCAGTGATTTTTTTTGAAGGCAGTTTAATTTTTTTCTAAAAATTATTTTATACAAATAATTAAGTTGTTGGCTTGGCACTCCGTCCTCTCTGACTACCCCGTTGGGGATACAACGTGAAGATATGTATGTATGTATTCATTTGTTATTTCGAAACAAGTCGTTTGTACAGCGAAACAAGTGTATCACTCCCACTGTTCCCCTGGCGACGCCTTGAGCCCGAGGTCCACCCTCCATACGAGGTACTCCTTGGCTGGTATAACCCTCAGGCGGTCCGACCAGCAGGGCGCCTTTAGCGCTCGCCCCAACGCGACCTGTGACGCTGTAAAAGCCTAACAACAAAGAGTGGGGCTAACAGCAAAGAGGGGTTTTGTTTAGTCGGTTCAAATCCGACACTACGCAGTCGGCGTAGAGTCCGGCTGAGTGTCCGTGGGAGTTTCATTTCGCTTCTCAGAAACCAAAAAAAAAGATAGATCAGACGTTGTTCAACTGCGAACACGGCAGGTCATTCTGCTCTGAACTGTCTTCGTCACCTCCGCTTCGCGTTTGTCGCTTCGCTTTCGTCTTCATTTGTCTAAAATTGCTATTAAATAACTCTCAATATGGACAGACTTGTTTATTTGCTTTTTATTCTCTAACACCAACCAGTTATTATCATTCTTAATATAATTAATATTTAATATTGTAATGTTCCATATTAATAATATATTGTTGTAGTTACTACAATAATATAAATAGTATAATTATATAATTGGATTGGAATGCATTTATTGAGTTGTTGATTAGATACGATGCTTAACTCGTCTATTTTGCTTTCATTCTCTCACAAGTATTTACTAAAATTAATATCGTACCTACAACCTACATATTTGGTAAAATGCGAGTAAACAGTTCTCACGTGATTTTTTCATTCCGTAATTTACCATAGGATGTACCACATTTAAGTACAGATTATGCATATCTAGATTATTCTATATCTGTAAAATCTAAGACTAGACTCAAACAAGTGAAGTACTTACTATTTTTTCCCGATAGTATCGGAGACCCTATCGCTGTGGGAGGGGGGCGGTTATAAATTTCCGCCTGCACCCTCGTAGTGCCATGCCATCGTCCTCTTTAAATAGTCTAGTAAAGTTACGATATCATTATAGACGAGCAGAGCCCACACTCCGAATTACCACTACGCCGAAGGCCTCTTATTACAGGAGGGGACCACAGCATTCTTTTTCTGGCCCAAGCTACAGGGCTGACAGTCCAGGACTTTGCCAACGCCCGGACACTATGTCGTTATTTCCGTCCTCTTTCAGCACCATTACGACCTCGCAGAAGGAGCACATGGTCTTCCAAGACTTACTCTGCCAGCATAGCTCTGCGACATCAGCCTTACTTATCTTAATAGATTTGTTTTTCTGTTATTATTACATCAAATGTCGTCGCTAGAAAAGATAAATTAATATGTATTTTTTTTAAGAAGTCGCTTTGGTTAAGTGTTATCGAAAGATATTTTTTGCACGACAATCTGGTCATGAAATCAATAATTATGATCTAGTAATATTAGACATAATTTAAATATATTTATCTAAGTGTGGTTCTTCGATCGCACTTGGCTACACTTTTGTGTAGAGAATGCATTTTTGTAATGAGTCTCGTATTTTCGTGACATGTTTATACTAAACGAAATACTCCACCGTGAATCATTCAACGTTTATATTACTGAATTATATAAAAATGGAAGAAAAATGTTAACAGTTATGAATACTGGAAATAAGTAGAATAAACCAACGTTAAAACTTCATAACAAACCGACAGGTTCCCGTATAACTCAAAGCTCTTGGGAAATTAAAGGAGGCGCAGTGAGTTATTCTTCAAAATATTTTACTCTTTCTAATATAATTCAGTCCACTCAACAGTTTAATGTCACTGTAATATAAATGCTCATTTATATTAATAATAATACAGCCTCAAATAACAGACCTTCATATATCTTAATTGTTATTATCATCTTTCCTACTGAAATTCGCTGGGAGAAATTTCGTTTTAAAATAAGCAATGCACTTTTTTCGTAAACTACAATTCGTTTCTTTTATTCACGTGTGTTTATGTACATAAATAATCAACTAAATAAACAGAAAATGGATATTTGTTTAATGGCCTATTGACGAGCCATCGTGATCCGGTTAGTATAAGTCTGCATATGCTGAAGGATCAATCTTTGCATTAAATGTTACCTCTGTGTTCTGTTACTATAATACAATAAAAGTCGCTTTTATTATTTGATTATTTGTTTAATTACATAGTAACCGTCATTATTCTGAAAATTCACAATACCGTAGAGTCAATTATTATCGCTTACCTGTATTTTACCTTAAACAATAAGCTATACGGCTCTGTAAGCCCGGAATTGGTAATGTAATTTCCACGTAGGTACAGTTCATTCAAATTGACATCGACAGAAAAATTGACGAAATATCAGACACTGTAGTTTTCACTTTCTTAAAGTTGGTTTCATAATTTTCATAATATCTAATGGGACTTTTCGCGTTTAAAATAAGTAAGCAATTCATTATTTATCGACGACTTCGATGGCGCAGTGGTTTAGATTGTGCACCCACGCGCGAAAGGTTTCAGGTTCGATTCCCGGTCGGGTCAATTTAGGAAACGAACTTTTCTAGATTGTCTCGGGTCTGAGTGTACTGGAAGACGCCCCCAGTAGTCGTCGTCTGGTTCTCATAGCATAGGGAATACCCTAATTTGAGATCAGATGATTGGTGTGTAGTGTCTGGCGCATTATTATTATTATTTAAAAAAAGTATGCGATGTACACGCGCTGGTCGTGCATGTTTGTAGGTAATAGTAAATTGCGTGCTCAGCAGTTTTACATTATGTAATATTAACATAATAACTTTAGATTACATTTATACAGACTTTATACAAATTGTTACTTATTGTGACATTTTTTGTATAAAAGAGCCAAAGCTGTCGAAAACAGGTGTAGCTATATTATTAGCTACTCACAAAAAAGGACAGAACACCGGAAATAACTTCATGTTTCAAAATGTCCTTAGGACGGCTGCTATTTATCATCGAATGGAAAATAAAGGTCATACATCAAAATAAATAACAGTGTTTTATTTCAACTGACAAAATATGTCTCCCAGTTTAGTATTCAAAGTTGTGTTTAAACATTTTTAACTTGTATATGTATTACGGCTTCGCACGGGGAGACATTTTTTTGAAATAAAATACAGCTCATGTTACTCGCTGATAATGTAGCTTTCTATAGGTGAAAGAATTTTCGAAGTCGTTTGAGTTGTTTTCGAGTTGATCTATTAATACTAACAAACGAAGCTTACCTCTTTATACATAAGTACATCATATCTTCACGCTGTATGCCTAACGGGATACCTCTTTATAATATACTATATAAACCAGATGCTTGTCTTCGCCGAAAGTTGTAAAAGATTTCCAAGATTAAGGGTGGCTTGCAACAATTATTTAAACTTGATTTAAGGATTTGACATCTCGCTTGCACCGATTATTTATTAAATAATTGGTGTAAGGGGGATGTCTGTTTCTTAAATTGAGTTTAAATTGTTGGTGCATGTCACTCTTAGACTTATTACTAGGTAGGTATAAAAAAATGAGAACATCGTCGTAAGACCGTATAATTGGGAAGACCATGATATTAGGCATATTGTGAAACGCCACCATTTCATGCTAGGCTAAATAACACCCATCGCATCGGCCAATGCTAATAATTTAATTATTCGACCAGCTAAAGTTGTGAAGTTGAAACAAAAAAAGTACAGTTACGTGATTTGCATAAAACTCTTGTAAGTTATGTTCATAACCACGTTGAAATGGACTTTTCTCGTATAATCGCTACATTACTACTGTTTTTTTGGTATAATATGGAATTTGTTTTGATGTTATCAACTTGCCCACACGTAAATCATTCATCGAAGAATTTGTAAAAGGCAATGTTTTTATGTTATGTCCATCCCAATCATGATGTGACGAAGCATTTAGCTTGGAATATTTACAAACGTATTTCTCTCATTGATTTACGCGATTTTTCGTGACGTCTAGACAATCAGTTATTTCATGAAACGGTGGCGTTTAACAAAATAGCCAACTTCATCATGATCTGTCCAATTCTACGATCGTACAACGACATGAATAAGCGATTTGCTACCATCTACCAACGGTTGGTAGATGGTAGCAAATCACTTATCCAAAAGTAATAGGTTTGTAACCAACCTACTTTTACTTTTGGGTTCCTTTTTGCCTTATTGTTAAAAGTAGCGTCAGAGCGTAAATTCGTTTAAATGTCGTGTTTGTAATGACGTTAATGTATATTAGTAGGTATAACTATTTTTAAAACACGAATATTTTAGTTTTTTAATGTTTGAAGAAACACGAATTTAATAAACAGCACATACGGAAAACAGTAAGTATTAGAGCCGTCAGCTAGCACTCTGGCTTCTGGCTTCTTCTGGCTATTTGATCTTTATAGGTCAACCCTGGTCTCACATACCTAGGCAAAATTGTGGCAGGAGAATGAGGAGATTTGTGGAGGCGAATACAAACAGGAAAATATGAAGTTACCGGCGAAAACACGGATGACAAATTCCTTTTACATAATTAATATATTTCCATGAAATGAGATGACTTTCGCTGTTTCTTTACTTAATCATTGGACTATGTTATTATATGTCCTCTTTGTACAAAGTCACAGATACAGAAGGCACAAAGTAAACCCTTTTAGTATTCGACCTTGTCTCTTAACTAAGTTCCTACTTAAAGGGAGTTGTTTGAACTGAATTTTGTTCTAAGAGATTAGTGAAAATAAACTTCTTCGGAATTAAGAGATTTGTATTTACTTATGACTGAGAATAATTATTTCTATCATGGTTTAATTAATAAGAGTCGCTCACTCATTCTGTTTGTTATAATGTTTAGCAATCTTTGTTTAACATTCCTGTCGATATATATCCATTTTATTACAAGAATGTATTGAATTACATTCCAAAGCCTAAATTTTTTACACTTGACTTAATCGTAAAAGCAAATACGTGAGAGAACGCGTTAAACTAGCGACTCCATCTTTTGGAACCTACCCCTTTCGCCTCGTTGCGTTTTCTCTACAAAATGAATATATATCTGAATTCGTTATAATCTTATACGACTAGTTGATCCACGGATGTCATTGTAAAGTGCAAGTGCAAGTGTAAGTAAAGTAAAAATTACACCGTCTACTAACAGCGTATAATTATGAAATAAATCATCATCATCCAGTATAGTATAATCGATAATTTAACAAAAATACACTTCATCTATTTACAGTTGATGACTGATGAAAGTTTCATCTTTTCTACAATCCATACACACATAGTTATATTATATACTAACTATGCCTGCGATTACATTACTGTGAACTTGGACATGTAATTGGCAGCGCCGCCCTAGGGCACTAAGTCTGTGGGAGCCCCCTTGTAAGGAAATCAAAAGCAAATTGATCAGTATATTTCATATATTGTGAATCTATGTAGTGAAGAACTCTACTCTTTTAGTTTTTTATTATTCAATTATGATATATTAAAAAATTACCAGTTTTTAAATATTATAGTTTATCAAAAATGTTTTATTATTTGATATATGCTCCACGTTCTTTGATTTTTCGAAAATGTAGGAGACAAAAAAATGGGTTATTCAATTTGTGAGGGCCCCTAGCTTGCGGGGGCCCCTGGGCACGTGCCGAAAGTGCCCTTATGTAAATCCGCCACTAGTAATTGGACAGAACAATTTTTGTAAAGTTTTCTTAACATCTACGTATACTGTACAATAATACATTTCTGGCTATGGCACTGTGAAGTGGTAATTAATGAAGTACAAATGAGGTTTTAAATGAGAACTGTCATTTGATCTACTGTGTTGCAAAATTTGTGTTTAATTTTTTATAAGATTTCACGTCGCTATTCACTGCTGTATTCAGAAAAGAAAAATATCACTCTTGTAGCGCCATCTAGTTTTCTTTGTAATAATTATAAAAGAGAAACAATTGATTTCATTTATTATAAAGGTTCTATTGTATTTGTTTTTGGGATTATATGTATTTGCAGCAATAGAATTAGTAATTCTGGCTACAGCTCGCAATATTTAAAATTGAAATTGATGGTTTTGTCTACAAATTTGATACTTTTGATATAAACCATATATACATTTAAATTATTAAAAAATGGTAACTTTAAAATTAACAGTTATCGGAATAACATTTTGGTTACAACATTAATCACTGAAACTTTAATGAGGTGTCATGGCAATAATAAATACTTGGGAGGATATCGTGAAGACAAATGCAGGCTAAGATTTAGATTGTTTCACATTGGGTGAAATTTTGCAAATTTTTTTGTAAAATGATGCGACATGATGATATATTTATTACGCAAGGCATTCGCTATATCGCTATATCACATCATTTATACTGAATCCTGTAGGAATTTTACAACTGACGGAGGTAAGTTTGTCTCTCATACATTCACGTAAATTATGCTTAGTTTTATCAACATCCATATTCTTCTTACATAGTAAATGAATACACAGACAAAATGTAATTTTTTTTTCACACATCACAGATTTTTTTATGTTTTTATTACTTTTTTTTTCTTTTCATCTTTCAACGTATGAAATCAACCGCCTCTTCAACTGTATACATAATATATATACTCCTATGTACCTATGTCATAATCATTGTCACAAAATAATGTAGGTAATTAATTATTGGATTTTTTTAAATATAATATAATAAATAACTATTTTTTTTAATAATAAATAAACTATTATTTTCATCGGGAAAATGGCGCGACCGTAGGTGACAAGACAGGTGATTCATTGTACAACTTCCTACATCCTCGACTCTGACCACGTATGAAGGCAAAATCGGCACTAGCGCCGACACACCATACATCACAATTGAATCATCCAATCACATACATGCTGTAGTTAGACTTATTACATAATCTCATTTGGCGTTTTCGCTTACGTTTGAACATTTCTTGCTCTCGATAGAGAGTAGTATATTCCTTGATTTCTTATGATAATATACCATACATACTACGTCCTTCCGTAAACCGATCGTACCGATTACAGAGTTGTCCAGATTATGATGTGCCTAGGTATTTCGTAAAATACAGCCGTGTAATGAAATGACTTATTATCTAATGTCCAATTATATCCAAATCTGAAATGGGTAGTATTAGCCAATATCTTTTATCAATTTCTAAATCTAACTATATTCGAATTGCTTGTCCATAAAAAGCATTAGCTAACCGTTTTTGAAAAAATTGAACCTTGATCTTAATAACGGTAAGGAGCTTAGGACTCGATAAACTTACAACGTCTCGTATTGATTACCATAGCTCTCGTTCGAAGCCAATGAATATCGAAATTGAATTTTACTGTTATACACTCCCGCAGCTTCCTCCGTAAAGTTACGATCAATAATGTCAAATAACATTGTTGCGTTTACTTGGGAGTTGCGACTATGCACGTAGTCGTGATATTTGTACCTAGTACACGTAATTATTTTTCTCGTAGAAATTCTCTCAAAAAATATTCATGCGATATTTATAACTCTTTCTTGATTCTACGACAGCAAATTAAATCACTGAATGGTTATAACGGCTATTTATTAATATTCTAGCAAATACATATGTACACATGTCTCTACTATCTCTATAGCTATAGTATTACATACATACAATGGAGATCGTAATAAAATTTTATAATAAAATATATTATACAGATTCAAGTATTATTACTTTGCAGAAATTCATTTATATTCAATATTATATTGAGCTGTTCTTCATCCCAAAATCTCAAACTAGTTGATCGACATCGCGTTTTGCTCTTCAACGTAGCATCTTCATGAAATTCCAGAGATCAGATGTAGTCAAGCAATCAGCATCACGGTGTTGGTCGGTTGATTTGTTTGAAATGGGCGGACAATAGCCAAAAAATACCTATTACAATTCATTGCAAAAAATTATAATCATTTGTCTCTTCGATTTTTTTTATTAGTTCAACACGAATCACGAATTTTTTATTAGAATTCATTCCAAATATTGCAATCGTATTTATCTATTCAAAACTTGTTTTTAATTATTTATAGTAAGGCGTATAGTACCTAGGCGAAAATGTGTGAAGGGAATGATGAGTTTTGAGGAAGCGAGAGGTGTGTAAGGTCCGCGACTCCTGGCTCTCCGTCCTCTCTGACTACCCCGTTGGGGATACAGCGTGAAGATATGTTATGTTATGTTTATAGTAAGTATAAACAACTCATCACTCATCACTTAAGGGAAATGGATCCAAATAAGGGACAAAATAACGGCGATGGGCCCCCGCATAAGCACAGCATTAGCAAAAGTACCTAAATGTATATGAAATATTAGTAAAATATCAGTAAAACCGAGAAACTATACCGTTTCTCGGATTTCTTGGTCAGCAGGGCGAAACTTATACAAGTCTCGCCCTGCTGCAACAGACTTCGTCTGTGTGGAATTAAGAAAAAATAGCCTATGTTCTTCCTCAGATTTCAATGTATATCCATATGAAATTTTATCAAAATCTTAATAAAGAAATTCATAAAATCTATAAAATTTCTACTTATAAACTTAAATACTGTTATATTAGCGTTGAAGTATCTTCAATGAAGAAATATCAAACAAAATTGACAGTGGCACTACAGACAAAGAGACTCTTTTCACAGCTACAGGAAGGCACGCAACCCTCTGCATTAACTTGAGGAAATTCCTGACGTTGAATTCACAGAATTCACCTATAGCCAGGGCTGTAAAACTGAGAGCAATAAAAGAACTTTATTTTCTCGATCTTTGGGCCGTAAAAAAGTAAGCATCGCTTTACTATGTAATTCTCTTTTACGTGCATTCGTGTGACTCCACCAGAAAGGGTATTCGTGTCCATGAGAAACGTTTTTGGATGTTACGGAAAAATTAAATCGGTCCATTTTTTATTTATATTTTTACAGTTACAAATTCATTTAACGAAAGAGTTAGGTATATGAACATATTTTTTTGTATTTATTTACCACTTTCGTCGTGATATTTTTTTTAAGCAAATGTAATGACTGTAGGACGTCAAAGTAAACCTGTACTATGACTATGGATGCCACGCCACAAACTGAAGAAATATTCAGTAACATTCCTACTTCGAGCCAATTCGATAACAAAATACTGCAACACCCTGACTCGTTTATTATTATCGGATACTTCAAAACACAATCAAACTTAATTCCACTACCCGCTACCAAGCGTATTAAATTTGGATGCATTTAAACTGTCTCCAAAATTGTAAGAAACTTCACATTTTCTCGACCCAGCGGCTTGCACACGGAGATAATGAATCATTGAGTCAATCGGGACATGTTCTTTGTGTTCTTAGATAGAAGATAATGAGTCACAACGTATTTATTACTATTAATTATTAATATTTTATGCGGGTACATAAAAAAAGTTTAAGGCTTCCTGACCGATTTGTTGATAAGTACATATAAATGCTACATAGGTAAGTACTTATGAAGGATAAATATAAAAAAAATATCTTAGACATGAGCATCTCACACTACGGGTTGCGTATAAGGTGGTACGAGGTTTGAGAAAATGATTCCAATATATTATATTTTATTCATATATTTATCTCATAATCGCGTACATATATTATACCACTATACAGGTAGAAATATTGTGGTACAATATCTAAATAATAAGTACAAGACATGGACCCCGTTAGGGCGCTGCAATATATTTATATAAAGATGAACACTTTTAGTAAATTTTTCATAATAATTTTACTCTATAATAGATTTACCTACAAAAAACAAACCAAGTACAAAAAAACAAGTAGATGCACACGTCGGACGACTAAGCAGCAATTATTATTTTTATTAATTTGTCGCCATCGGACGGTACACGGCACACCCCGCCTACAACGTGCTATCTGAGAGGAAATCATTAAAACTGTAATAACATTTTTTTATTAATAATAGGAATATAATTTTAGCAGTAAAACCCAATACCGACTCGAAATACAATTTTAAATTGTATTTGCCTCTGACGAGACGAGACGAGAATATGTATAAAGAAAGGCTGACTCCTGCTTTGCGTGTAACGGAATTATCAACTCTGGACCAGATACGTAGGGTTGTGGAGTCGAGTGTGAAATGCAGCGTCTCATACATACATATTAGTTATAAAATCATCATCAACATTTCCCTACCTGTTGCCTATCTGAAGTCAATACTACTAATACTTTTACGCCACTCTTGACGATTCTGCGTCATTTCTGGTCTTAAGTCCATCGTCAGCATATCATCGTGATGATTCGTGTCCAAGTAGTCCGAGGACTGCCTCAGCTTCTTTTGGCATCTTATATAGTCTTATGATTTGTCGGATCATATTGTCTTCTCTTCTCCGCTTTCTTATCAAACCATCGTAAACGGCTCTCCCTCATTTTTTTCTGTATTTCCGTTACTTTAATAATGCCTTGGATGTACTTGTTTTTGTGAGATGTGACGTGACTGGATTTTATCCAGTCACGTCACACCTCATGCCCATCGCAGCGCTTTCATCTCCGTGGCACGCATTTTTTCCTCTTCGCGTTTCCTTATTCCCCAGCACTCAAGTCCATATAGCAATGCCCGTCTAACGGCTATTTTGAATATTGCCGTATTTATTTCTGCATTTGAGGAAGCGAAAGAAGTAAGAACCGTGAAGCTTGACGTTCCATCCTCTCTGACTACCCTGTTAGGGATACAACGTGAAGATATGTATGTATGTTTCTGGAATTCTAACCAAGTGATCAGTTCCCCATTAACTCTATTAACCCTTTAACGATGACGACGGTCTTTTTCGCCGCTTTTTTTTAGTGCTATTTGTATGTTTGTCCTGTCTTTCTTCCCTCTGATCTTTTTTTTTATATCTTCCAACCACCGGTACTCAGTTTGCCTTAGGATTTTAGGACACACCGATTTCTTCTTCGGCAGCACTGATAATTCGGATATGGAGTACATTCCATGTCGTTTCGGCGTTTTGGCCACCGCAAAATCAGTAAGATGCTCTTTAGCTCTTTTTTCTGTATGTATCTCTCTTTGTATATGACGTTGTGTGTGCAATAAATTGTTAAAAAAAAATAAAAATAAGATGGTCTTTAACTCTTTTACGGCCTTATCACCCTCCAGTGTATTCAATTTGTACTATTTAATTCAAAACCCAGGGTTTAGCCTGGAATTTCGTGCTCCAGATGGGCATTCGGAGGCAGACAACGAATATTCGATATTGGCTGGTAAGGGGTTCCTCCGGAAAGACCTTTCAGTTTCTAATCATCGTACGCGTTAAAGAACCACACGAGTTTATCGAGTTAGAAGAAGTCTATCTGTGATTGAGCCTTGCCACTCTTGTATATGACTAGGTGTTTATTCTTCTTTTGGAAAAAAGTGTTGACTATCGACATATCGTGATTGACCGCGAGTTCTAGAATATACTTCCCCTGACCATTTGGGGTGTCAAATCCAAAGTTCCCACGAATATGTGTGTTCATAGGAACCTCTTGACCGATGTGTCCTTCGGGTCACCAGCAATAATTCTTTTTTTTTTTGTATTCGGCATGCCAAAAACTACTTTACATAAATCCTCCCAAAAAACCTCCGTTCCCTTTCCTCCTTATCGGAAATTGTGACCCGCCCTGGCATCGCACGTGTGCAATGTACTAATGTGGCGTCATAAATGATCGAATCATTTACATATAGTCTGTTCGATCCTTGTCACGGCGCTTTGAAATTTACTGTTCATCAGTACACAAGTGGATTTAGCAATAATTTAAAAATAAATTAACTATACGTAAAATAAATATACATATTACTCTTTGTTATTCCTTACCGGTTCCACGATCAAAGCGATCATTCGAAAATATCGTATAAAATATGTTACTGGGTTGGCTTAGATAATAAAGCGCACAAACAGATAGAAATAGCGACTTTGTTTTATATATAATATAAATAGACTATTATGTAGGACACTAAATATCGGTAGTGTTATACAATCATCATATAGTCACTAAAAAGTTCCGCAACAAGACAATTTAATATTTTCATTATGTGAGAATTTTAACTCTTGTTAGGTATATAAAAAAAAAATTTCTCGACTATAATAACGGGTTGCAGGTCATATATGTCTATTACTCCCGTAAACTAACGCCAAGCAATACGACAATTAAAGAAAATACCTTATTACAAATCATTGTTTTTAAATCGTATTTTTACTGGGCTATATACGTACCCATTATTTACCTATGAATGTTTAAAAACAAGGAAATTCGTATTTTGGCGCCCGTTCATAACTTAAACTTCTGTTTCTATTCTTATTTTGCGCAAATATATTGTTAACCATTCAATAACATTGATAGCAAATGTCTCTCATTATTATTTGTTCCGTACGTGTCTTTTATTAGGTATAAAACTTGCAAAGGTTCGAGTGGAATACCGATGAACTCAATCACATAACTTGCGAATAAAAAGAAGAACCCTTCACAACTTTGTCCTTCATTGTAGGCCACATGAAACCGGTTGAACAAATTTTTGTTCCTAGATAAACACACCTATTTGTTTTCTCATATGAGGAAATTATCTGGACAAGATTTTCTTAAACTTATAACTTATATTTATACGTCTAAATACGTAATTGTTTTAGACGCAAGCATTTTACAAATTAACATCAAGATTAAGGAACAGTATTGTTGAATCTGATTAAAAATGGGTGTTTCTGGAACACTCGTTCTTAATTAATCTATTTTCAGTCGTATATTAAGTTTCCATGTATAATTATACGTCCAAAGAAAAAACGGAACGTTAAAAGTGTTACAACTTACAAGATTTCTACTACGAATGACACGTATGACAGTAGCACACAACTAAAGTAACTAACACTGAGTAGCACCCAAAAAGACCCAAACTACAAGATAATTTTCAAAAGTTTATGGACATGGTGTTCCACAACTTATAACATGTCAGTCGCTACTACTGCTCCAAGAACAGATTTTGCCCTTATTGGTGGACCAGGATGAGGCGGTTTGAGGCTCACGTGGGGCAGCCATTTTGCATGTACTGGATGTTGTCCTGCTCTCCCCCACATTGGTGACGCCATGCCTTCTCTTTCAAACCTATCCAACGCAGATACTGACCAAAGTAGCAATGCCCGGTCCGTACATGTATAAGTCGGTACCTGACATACCATCACCTCTGAAGCCAGGCTTCAAGGTTCAGCAATACCGCGCCGAAAAGCCTCGATCGAAGTGCTTCTGGAAACCCTATTGACTATCCAAGATAACCTTGCTCATGCTATTAGTTCAGGTAGGGCACCTGGTCTAGCAAATCACCCACGAAACACAATTAGATACCTACATCGTGTGATGAGGATGATATTATACCAGACAATTTTTAAAAGCGATATAACTTCTGTTTCAGCGAACTTCACCGACTTTTCGTAACTAGTTGAATACTTAACTAAGTATCAAACAACTTCTTTCCCATAAGCCTCCGGGAACTATGAAACAAGTTGGATATAGTTAAATATTCTTCACGCTGAACAAAAGATAGTAAAGTACGAGACCTCGTGAGGGAGTGAAATTAATGAGAGCGAATAAGTGCCCTCACATCAGCTTCCGTTTGTCTGAGATAACAATTAAAAGTAACGACTAATGAAATTTTACGTAGAAGAGTCAGATAATAATTGCTGGTAAAATCTCTTGAAAGAGAACTCGTTATAATCTAGTGCTCTTGTCGTGATCGGCAGTAGAAAGACAGTGAACGAATTAAATCGATTTATATAATTGGCACCTATAAAAAATTGTTAGTATATTTAAAAATTCGAACCGTGAGAATAGTTAAACGCCTTTAGACAAATACTTCTCTGCGCAGATAAATAGGAATCATCGAATCAAAAAGGCATATTATACGTAATAATATGTACCTACTGATCCAGAAAATAATTCTTACTAAAATCTGTACGAAATATACCTATTTCTAAAAAATTAGGTACTTACAGTAAAAATATTACAGAAGTCCAACAAAGCTATAAATCACTTACAGCTATATCCCACGTTCAATAAAAAAGATAAAAGTGTAGGTTTACCTATAATAAAAATCGTGAAAGACCGTCTATGGTCGACACACAGGTGAATAAGAAACGTTCAGCTCTGTTTCATCTTATTACTTATGCGAAGCGCGTGCCCCTCGGGATGTATTGAAGAATCGCCACCGCACTTCGCTCGCAAACTTTTGATTTATAGCGTTATTTTTACCCCGAAATCGAAGCATCTGTACAATCATAACGAAATGTTTTTATTGACTGATGACAAAAAATGAGGTTCTATTTGACTGCAATGATTTCTGTTCAAGTTATCGCCTGAACCATTTCATTATGAAACGTTAAAGAATATATTTCGAAAGACCTCCGTAATTTGTCTCCGGTCCAACGCTGCTGTTGGTGTTGATTGAACATCTTTCATGTGGAAAACTTGAAGACAAATAAGTTAGGTAGGGGTGTTCTATCCATTAACTTGATATAACTCAGACTCTAGTCTCTTGCGGGATTTTTTTCTTCAGATGTAAATTTACATATCGACCATTAGCTCGCTCGTTGGTAATCGACGGCGTGATCGAAAACGAAACACTTCAGTCTATCATAGAAAATCTATTCACTATGGTCCTGAAGATGCCCGAGTTATAGTTCTCAGAAAATACAGTAAACGGCTAGGGCTTCCATTCTTAGACTGTACGTATTAATGTGTGGAATCAAAGCTCTGTGTAAGAATTAGAATGCATTGGTCTGAGACAGGAAGAAAAATATAGAATGTGTTCACTGCCGTTTACAAAGGCTGTAAATGTCAATCGTAAAAAATATATTATACCTACTCGAGTCGAGGATTGAAGGATTAGCTAGCCACCTATCACCTGGTGACAAATCCAATTTTGTTACAACTTGATACTCTGTGGTCACCGAAGGAAAAATAGCGTCAACATCTTTAGTTTCCAAAACTATATTCTTATTTTTACTCCTACTAAAAACATAAATGCAATATCTACGTAAGACATAATAGATAATAATTAATTACTTATCCTATTAATTATTTATCCTATACACATTCATGTTGCACCTGTGCCGGTTTTTCTATTCAAGTGCTGTCTGATTGAATAATAGGAATATCTGACCAAATTCCGTTTTGTTTCCATTTATTTCTAGGCTTAATATTTGTATTTTGTATTTAATATTTGTCTTAGAAATGGATACTATTGACCCTGAATCAACATTATTTCAACTAATATTTACAAAATTGTTAATAAAAATAATAAAAATCCAATCACGTTTAATAAGAAACTATAATAACATGATAGTTTTGTCTTTTAAACAAATAATAGAAATTTATTAAAAAATCCTCGTATCTTCATAGATATAGTATATGTAGGCAATGCTACAGCCTAGTTTCTCAACCTGGGGGTCGCGACCCTTGGGGGTGTCGCGTTTGTTATTAAAAGGGGTCGCATTTGTTATAAAAGGGGGGGTCGCAGTCTGTTAAAAAAAATAAGACCTATATACAAAAGATTCGTTTATTAAAGGACATGAACAACATGAAAAAACAAACATAGCTTACTTCGTTTAATTAAAGTGATTAATTATGAACATTAATTAATTAATGCGATGGTTGGATTTGTTGCTCACTTAAAAGTATTTCCATACGTGGATCATCTTTGCAAACATTTATAAGTAAATTATTTTCAAGTGATAACAGACGATATCTGTATTTAGTTTTCGAAGCCTCCATGGACAAGAAACCTTTTTCGCACAGGTAAGAAAAAAGGTATCAATGTTTTCAAAACTTCCATATTTCCGTTTTGCGTTTATCGCCTGAGAAAACCTTGAAAATTTGAATGAAACGTATAAATAAACTATTAATTACAATATTATGATTATAATTTTATAGTGAAGGGGTTGCAAGACTTTATACTTAAATTTTTGCTTTTTCATGGGTCGCGACGTAAAAATGGTTGAGAAACAATGACCTACAGTAACAAATCCGGTACAAAAGTCTAAACTTTATATAAAACTTCATTATACATTTTTTTTTAATTATGAAAAATTACTTCTTTTATTAAGTTTGTCATGTATTAATAATTTACATAATGTTTTATATCTATACCTATACTTATACTTATCTATACTAATAAATATTATAAAGAGGTGAACTTTGTTTGTTTGTATGTAATGGATAAACTCAAAAACAAACCGATTTCAAAAATTCTTTCACCTATAGAAAGCTACATTATCAACGAGTAAAATGGGATGTATTTCATTTTTTTTTAAATCTGCCCATGCGAAGCCGGAGTAGGTCGCTAGTAATCAATATATATACCTAGTATATGAAAATATTGATAATAAATGTGTTTATAGAATTCACTAGTTAGTGCGTAGGTACCTTACATTTACATTCTTGTACTTCAGCAATCTATCACAAAAAAATTAGAGCCCACACAAAATATTAGTGTTAATTTTTACGAAATTCTCCCTTTCTTTACACATTATTTCTACGCATCGCATCCACACGTAGATAATCAGATGGCAAATTCTATGTTTTTCTTTCATAAACCTTCCATGTTTTATAATCTTACGAGGAAGTGAATAGAGTTACTTGTACATTTTCTCAACGTATTTATAAAGTTATTTTAATTATACTCTAGTTTTGATTAGTAAAGGATAGTTATTTTGTACTTTCCAGTGTTTCTTTTTTGAAGGCGGTTTAATTTTTTTAAATCAATCATTCTTCTTGACGGAAATATCGCATTACGTCGACTACGTTCAAAATTATCTAATTGAAAACATAATTTCTTGATCCTGTCAAGTTGCTTCTTATATGTACTTACATATTTACACACAATTTACTCGTACATCCATTTCAATCGTAAGCGATGATGTGTTGTGCCTACTTACACATATGGTATGCACATATTTACATACTCCTAAATAAGTATCTATGTAGCCTTATTCAGAAATGTAGAAAATATTTAATTCTCAGTATTAGGTACTATCCAGTGCCCTCTCGAAATCTGACTGAAATTATATGGAATCAAATAAAACTCTACTTTAGTCGTTTTCACGTGTATATTTTTTAGTTATGTGCCCACACTACCTCTAAACTAGTAATTCAGTATTAGAATGCGTTCAATCGTCCTTAGAATGAACAATAACTGCTTTATCACATCGCTGTAGCACTTAGATTAACTAAAACAACTGACATTTAACTCTTATTTTCATGTAGGTATCAAAAATAAGAGACGCCTGCTCTTTTAAGCTTGCAAACTACACATAAAAATTAATTCGCTTATGCATGTCGTCAACAACATTTTGTTATAATACTCGATAAGGAAATGTTGTTGACGACACGTATAAACGCCAATAAACGTTATTATGAGTTGCTTAGTTACAATTTTTTTTTAATAACGCAACTTAATAAAATTTCCGTATGATCATAGCAATTTCACACTGCGTTCGATCGAATCCGCTAGAAAACTCGGGCCGAAATCAAATGTCGCTTGTGCACTGCGTCCGATCTGAGAAATATTTAAACATTTAAACTTTAATGTAAGTTCTCTAATTCAAAAACTTTACTGATTACATCTCTAAATAACAGATATAAAACAAAATCGCAATCTTGTTTGCCTAAGTAATCGCTTTTAACTTGTAAAATTATTAGTTTTACAAGAGCCATCCGTATTTTCTATAATCGGACGCGTACGCAAGCAACATCCAAATTCGGTCCGAGTTCTACTAAATCAATATTTTGTCGGATTCGGATCGGATGTAGTGCGAAAGCACTCTTATGACGATTATTTCTTCTTATGTATCAAGTAACCTACCTGTTACTAAATATCCGTTCTTTATATCCCTTGGATATATTACTATTTACTTCTGTGCGGTACAGCTCCAGGCACGACCACTGCGCGTGCTGGGCCCTTTATATTTTCGGCAGGGTAACAAACGTACCGGGAATTACGCCGACATCGACCGCGATACGCGGCGCTAATAAACAAAATTGTACAAATGAGAGAGGCTAAATACCTTTAATGTCCGTTAGTCTTCAGTGTGGTGAAAATCGGAGGTGGCTTCCGGCGACGTGAAGCCACAAAAAGGAACATAGATCCACTTATCATCTTCCTAACCTCTTTGCCTAATGCAAAACAATTAAAAACCAATTCCAGCCGGCGAACACAACATAACATGTAAACACGACACGGGAGAATTTCTTTAAGGAATTCCTCAAAAAAAACCAATTCAATTGACTTAAAAATTATATTATAATAAATTGTTACAAATTAATTTACAAGCTAAAATAGTGATAAATTCCCAAAATCTTTAGCAATTTTCCACTCAAACTCCAAAAACCACCATACGACACGTGTTTCGCCTCTCAACGAAGCATCTTCTGGATACCAGGGATAGGATTCTGTCAGCTAACCAGCACCGAATCTCGGTGCTGGTTAGCTGACCGAATCCTACCTCTATATATACATTGTATCCTTCCCTCACCCAACAAAAGTTCAATTAAATTGCGAACGCGAAGATCACACTACTCTACAAGGGAGCTACCTGACTATTATACCTACTGCATGTTCACTTACTACATTAGAAATGAAGATCGTAAATGCTAATAACCGTATTAAGGGTCAACCACTGAATATAATGAAGATCCTAACGATTCTAACGAAGCGACTCGTCCCACCTGTGGTTCATGCGAGCTCGGTGTTCTCATTGCCCTGTAGCGCCGATTCAGCATATCACTGACCGTGAGAACGTTCTTGCGTAATGGGGTATAAGGTCCATAACAAGCTTCAAAACAAAAAAAATAACTTTTAAAAGCAACCGACCCTTTTTGAAACTTCTTCATAAAAACTTCAATTCACACACAAAATTACACATACAATAAAAAACAAACTAAACCGGGACTGATGGGACAACTAGCGCCATCTCTTGGTATCAAGGGACAATAGGAACAATAATATGTTTTATTCCTAACAACTTCTACCAACACTACGTAATGAGACCAGAAGCAGATACTACAAACATCTTGTTATCAAACGACGCGTGTAAAATACATTTTAAAGGAAAATTGTATAGCTCCGCTCTATATCGAATCTCAATTAAAACGCTAGAGAGATACTTTTCAATTTTGATGTAGGTAGATCATTTTAAGATATTACTTTCGTACTCATTTGCGTTGAAGTTACTTTAATGTCACATAAATATTATTTTCCTGGAAAACTATCCTGGAAATCCTTTTCCAGTTAAATCTACACTCGCGTTACTTGCAGGAAAAACACCTATCTACATAAATAAACAATATCTGCAAATGCAAAGTGCAATTTGTACATTCACTTGGAACTTTACAACTCGAAGACTGAAAGATTAATGATTTAAGGCACGAAACTAATCTCAACACCGCAGTACCGAAGTCAATTGCAAGTTTTAATGGTTATTTTCTGTGTGCATACAAACGAGGTCTTGTGATGTTTATTAAATGTCTTCAAACTTTACGTAGTAAAGTGAATTAATAATTAAATATCTCCTAGAAACAGGGAACCGTTACTTTAAACGTAATATAATTTTTTTTTTGAATGTACTCTAGACATTACACAATTTGTTTGATCCAAAACTAAGTACTAACTTGTACTATAGGTACCATACAACGAACTAGGGGAGCTACAGTAACACCCAGACTCCAAGCCAAATTAGAAAAGTTCGTATTCTCTTGACCAGTGAACGAACCCGGGACCCCGGCTTGAAAGGCAAATGCTCTATCACCCCGCCAACGGGGCAGTCCAAATTTCTTCCACGTTTATGTATTTTTATTTCTGCACGTCTTATTATTGAAAATCTTTTTTACGGCACTTTTAATTGCAATCACTCAAAAAAACAGCAACTACCTCATCCCTAATCATACCTGTAATTGTAATTGAACCTATGCCTACCAACTAACTACTTATGTTCACGAACAGAGAATAGCTGTATCTACTGTGTCACGAGTCTTGCTATGTGGTATACATACATATCTTCACGCTGTATCCCTAACGGGGTAGTCACAAGGAACGGAGCGACAAGCAAAGCTGTCCTTACATACTTCTTTCGCTTCCTCAGATCCTATCAATCTCCTCACATACTTTCGCCTAGGTATGCGAGTGTTTTTGACATTTCCGTCTGCTAACCGTCTGGTCATTTGATTTTCATAAGTCAGCCTTAGTCTTCTTTGGCTTCTTTTAACACTCGCTTTCGGTCTGTAGGTTTTCATCATCAGTCTTTCATCACTCATTCTTTCTATGTGCCCGAACTATCTAAGCATGTCTTCTTTCATTTTTACAATAACACTGTTATGCAACCCTGTCATACTGTGTATCTCTTCATTGTTTATTTTGTCCGTAAGGGGGAACCCCCCAAATATATTTAGAAATATATAGAAATCGCATTTCTACTGCATTCTACTTACTATCACTCAGACATCATGCAGCTGTGTCTAACGCCTAAACAGACTTCGAACCAGGGCGACAAGTCACCATCTATCCTTAGACATGCTCTGTGGTCCCGATGTAATGACCTCACAGCCTGCAGTAAGGGGTCCTCCGCGCCATATTTGGGCATAGATTCCATAATTTCTTTCGCACTACTCTATTGAATGCTTTTTCAAGATTCACGAAAGCGCAGAAAACTTTCCGACCTATGACCAGAAACTTCTCTACGACACCGCGAAGTCGAGAATATCGGATCCATACAACCCCTACCGTTCCTAAGACTATTATAGTAGGGGAGCCCAATAGGGGATTTTGGGACTTTCTCAAACGCGACATATTAAAATATGGCGGATACCTTGCGCCCTGTTGAGTATCTCCAACAAATCTCAGCTCTATGTACAGGGCCGCGCGGGTACGGCAGCCGATCAGAATACTAAAAAAAACAAAATTTGGAAATACTCGAGCGCGTCAGGTTAAGGCATGACGGGTTAATTACTTGCTAAAAAGTGTGCATTTCAATAATCCGACGACTTGAGCGTGACGTAAGGGAGTGAGAGGGTCACAAACTTGCAAAAAAAAACATCGCATCGACATTCTGGAGCGCAGTCGAATTCTTTTTATTATGAAGGAAATATTTCAAGGATAACTTGAAAAAATAATCTGCCTCTTTCTATAAACCGAAATAACAAAAGTTTTTTTATAAAAAAAATTAAACCGACTTCAAAAAAGAACACTGAAAAGTATGAAATAACTATCCTTTACTAATCAAAACTTAAGTACAAAAATAACTTTATAAATACTATACAAATATCTATGTAATTAAATTTGATAGTTACTGAAGTCGGTACCAAGCCTACTAAACGAATAAACTTTCTGTTGTCCAACATTGATTTGGCGCCGACTTCAATAACTGTCAAATTTAATTACATAGGTCTTGTACGACTTCTCTTGTATCGTATTTATAAAGATATTTTTGTGCTTAAGTTTTGATTAGTAAAGCATAGTTATTTCACACTTTTCAGTGTTCTTTTTTGAAGTCGGTTTAATTTTTTTATAAAAAAAATTGTTATTTCTCCCTTTTGAGTGACCTTGGCCTAAATAAAAATCGAGGGCAGGTCTACATTTAGTTTATTTTTTAATTCTGGAGCGCAATGTATTAACGTCCATTCTATTGAAGAGCACAAACCTTGAACTTTCACAATAAAAATGCGAACAGATTGAACATTGGATATTATTGGCCATTATGGCCATTATCAATATCATATCAATATCAATCAGTTATAAAACTTTACGCTAGTGGTATTCTTACAATCCGAAGACGACAGCCGCCAGCCGTATTCTCTGCCCGCCACAAGACTGACTATACTGACTGAATTTATCATATCACAAGCAATTTATATCTTCTCTCTACTATCATTATACCATGTAGACACAACGATAGTTGACAAATGACATCCAGGAGAATCATCAATATAAATGAATAAAGGTTATAACCAGGTCGCGTTATTTGGCGTATCTTCGAAACCAAGGCTTCAATATCAGTGAAATTTCAATAGGAACAATTTGGAAGTGTATCCTTTCAAACAAAAAAAGAATTTTCCAAATCGGTTTATAAATGACGGAGTTATGAGGTAATAAACATTAAAAAAAACATACAACTGAATTGAGAACCTCCTCCTTTTTTGGAAGTCGGTTGTAAATTCGTCACTGAAGTGAAGCATGTATTCCCTATTCTGCGCCTCTCTCTCCCTTTCACTCTTAGAGTTAGAAAACTCTCACGCTCTCGCACTGTACTCACACTACTCCAATTCTTAATTCAAGATACTATACTTTCCCCAGCAATCACTCCATGACAGCTGATCACAGCACAAACAGCACAAGATCGTGGTCAAAGAGAATTTAAAATTACTACATACTAGGAGTCGGGACTTCCATAGAATAGACTTCCAAATGTCAAAAAAATATCCAAAATAGCCAATCTGAAGACTTTAAAACAATCAGCTTTACCAACACATAGAACAAAATAGAGACGTGCCCCGTAACATTCAAATCTACCGATTATAAATGTGCAATAGTAGAGTAGTGGAGTAATAGAATTGATAAAAACGATTTAAACAATTTTTTTTCAAACCGTCAGATTAAAAAAATCCCTCTAAATAATCGTTAGATAATGGATAAGCACGACTAGGAAATCAAGCTGAACCATCTGTATGAAAATCTGATGCGCTCGAGTATTTCAAAATGACGTTTTTTTTTGCATTTTAAAAAGCCACCACGAGCTTGTGTCACATCTGAATCGTCAGTCTTTCGAATGTGAGCTTCGTTCGGGTTCACTTAAAAACCCCTCTGAATATCTGACACGCTCGGGTAATTTTTTTTTAACCCTTCCGTACGGCCGCCCCCACCATACAAACCGACAGATTTGAAGAACCGACAGAACCGTCACCGGAGTCACATGGAGCATATACACTATCAATATCTGACACGCTCGAGTATTTCCATGTGACTGTTCTTTTTTTTTACATTTTTGAAAGCCTGTAGACATTCCTCCCACCGGCGAAAGGGTATTACATCGTATGAACTTTCTTCTTTCTACCATCTAATCTTCAAAATCCAATAGGTCTCCACGACGCTCGAATAAATACCCATTTAGCATCGTGGCCTCCACTATTAATATTGCTATATGGTATATTCATTACATATCTATTTTCCATTAACAAACATGACATTACATACGTAAGTAATAGGTTCTATTACTTCTATACAATTTTTAATACGTAGTGAGATTACAAAACAACTTTTTATGCATGGTAAGTACTTCTCTGTTCCTATTTAACTACATTTTCTGATAATAGCACTGCAGCTTTTGTCTAGGTGTAAAAGTATTATAAAAAAGTATAAAACATCCACTGTAGAGCGCAAGCGCGACAGGAAGGAAGTCCGCATCCGAAATGCCAAATTTACGATGTGACTTCCGCCCAGCGTACGGTAATGTTTATCAATTTTGCTGAAATTTTTACTAGTCTTACCATCTATAATAATTAGAACTGAGCATATTTACACAATCTATAACTATTTGCTTCATTTTCATAAAAGAAATCAACTTAAATCTAAGATATAGTTCAAGTTAGTATAATAATGATTACAGAAGATTCAGTAATGTTCGCTACTATAAGAATAGATTACGTGTACTCGACGTGTAGTTTATAACATAGTAAGTAGGCAATATAAAAGTAGCTTTAAAAAACTCTTTGCTTCGAAGTTAGAAATGTAAAATGTACATAGAGTACATATCAAAGAAACAAAACAAATTGAGTCTTTATTACATTATCTAACTCCATTCGTTAGTTTAACTCTTGTTACAACACTTACAATATTGTTACACGAGCTCAAATCATAATTAAAACTTACTTTTTCTAATAGCTTAATTGCACGGAAGTCGTTTTAGCGGTGATAACAATCGATTTACTATTTCTTCCACATGAAATTTATGAAAATGAGCCCCGTGGGAATCCATTAATCCTCAAACTTGCTTAAACCTCTCCCTATAATTACTTTACCAACCAATGAACGTCCTATCCTAATTGATTTGGCTATTCCTTGAATTAAAACAGACATACTCACGGAAAAACAAATATTTACTTAATATGTAGTACGTCGATATTTAATGAAATAATACGAAGAATATATTTATTTATTGCCGAGGACATTGGCTGTTGGGGCGTGGATCCCTTTGCCTTCCCTCTCAAAGGAGGATCGCACTAACGTCAACAACAAATATTTTAAAGACATTCGTTTACGTTTTGGTGTGGTATGATAATTATTAGATTGTTGTTTCGCAATAACATCAAGTCGCTTCAATATTATCTACAAATGTACACCGACTCATTGGCGCAGTTGTTATAACAATAAATAATAACAATGACTTACATATATTTGCCAGATATAAGGTATGATGTAAGATGTATGAAATGAATGGTATATTTCGCCAGGAGTTAAGTAAATTATCTTAACATAGTAATTACAATACAAACTGAATAAAAACGTTTTTCTCGTAGCCATAAATCTAATTTCTTTGTAAATCGTTCTTATAGCAGCATTTTAATGTAATTTTATATTATCTTCTTATGCATAAAAATGAAGGTTTGTTTATATGTTTGCCCTCTATTCATTCCTAAGCCATTCATCCGATTGTGCCGAAACTTTGACGAGTTGCTCTACATATCCTTGCGAAGGTTTCTAAATTACTTAATTTAGTAAATATAAGACTACGCGAACGAAGTCGCAAGCAACAGCTGGTATTATATATTTGTCCGCAAATCGTATAACAGTTTTTCTGATACAGCCTTGTTTTAGTAACTTTTGGCAAAGAAATTCTATCTGAATTTCTAATATTTCCTGGTAATAAACAGATAAATTATTATTCAATTTAATATGTATTGTATTCAAATATGTTACTACATCAGCCTCGCAAGCAGAGGTTCTCACGTCCGATTCACTTTAAAAACCTAACTTTTTTTTAAATGTCTTGGAGTCTAAGCTCTGGGTGTTACTTAGCGGTCTCCTAGTCCGTGTGGTACTGTATGTCACACTACGCTACAGTCGACTAAGCACAAGCCATGTTCGTTTACAAGCTCAATGCTTAGTTTCAGTATCACACATTTGATGTAACTGTCTGGAGTATGTATTTATAAATATTCCAACAGCAACATTTATTAACTACAAATAGAGTCAATTTTTTTCAACGCAACCAGCCATGTATGATGTTATGATCCGTGTTTTGTGGTGGCCAAACTAAAAGACAGATCGCCTTTGTCTTTGAGTCTGCATATCACTAAAACGCTAAATGTACCTACTGTAGATTAAAATCAAAGTTTATGAGAGCTCGTAACTGGGATACATGTTTTACAGAAGGCAATCATTGATTTAAATAGTAGTAGTAAGCCTCCTCATACGCATATATAATTAATTATACTTAGTAACAATGGAAACACAAAACTGAATTAATTTAAAATGTGAACGCAATAAATTAATTTGCGGTGATGGGTACATTGACGCGTAACGCTTGACCAGCCATTGCGTAAACCACATAGTCCACCCCCGCAATTTATTATGCTCAATATAATGCGCAAATTACATTGCAACAATACATTATTTAAACTATTTTAAAATAAGTGTCTTTGTTACTCACCATCATGAATTTTTGTCATTATATTAGTCAATATCGGCGACTATTCCACCGTAAAAATTTGGTATACATTTTGCCACATCGCTGTTTTAAACCTTTCTGGTCATAGCAGACTTTTTTCAAAAATCACGACTTCAAACTAGAAGGCTAAAAACCCGGTTATAATAGGCATGTATTATTATTATTCAAATAGTATTTATGAACGTTTTATTCTTATAAATTATAGTAATATAAGCAATGGGTAGGATTATGTCATGCGTATAGTAGTAAATCTCAATTTCACTGAGACATCAACATTTCTTTCATAAGAATTAGGTACCCACGTCATATTGAATAACATCGTACTTTTTTCTTCTTCGTTCCCATCTAGATAATTCCTGTCACTATTTCCATAATGGATACGAATTCCTTTTTAAGGTTCCGTAACCAAATGACATAAAACGGAAGCCTCATAATTTCGTCTTGCCCGTTTGTCCGTCTCTTTAATCGTATGTCACAGCCTGTTTACTCGAAAGCTAATAACATTGTGTAGACGAAATTTGGGTCGGCACTCCATACATATAATTTCAGTGTATGTGAAGTATCTTTAGATAGGTCACCAAAGGTGATTTCAATGTGACTTTTTTATAATAAATCAATATTGTTGAGATAAAGAATAATATAAAACGCGAATTCGATCCCATATGGAGTGCTCTTGTCGCCTATGGAACAAAGCACCTGAAAACCAGCTTGGTAGCAGCGTAGGAGACTTTTGTCTCGATTCGAAAGCGAGATGTGAGAATATACTATTTGACTGTTCTTGAAATCGGTATTATATTTACTTATTTAGTGATTTTATTAGTGTTCGAAACTTCGGTAGATTTAACTTTCAAAAATGTCTTTTATTACATACATATATTGACGTTAATATTTACGAAATTAAAACTTAAATATTATCTTAAATAATAGACCTCCTCAAAGTTGCCGCATGGAAAGCTGTCATTGCTTAGGCCGCCCAGCAGCCTGACTTTGAATCGCCAAATTGATTCGTTGGTGGAAGAAGCTGCCAGCCTGACGGTCTGCGTAAGCTTCGACCAGTCGCTTACAAATTCACTTTCACGAAATCGATTGCCAATTGTGAACGAATAGATTCGACTTTTACACGAAACCAGTTTAAGATTATTACTTGTAGTCCTCTGAATAAATTCGAATGATACAAATATTCGCGGCTCGAATTCTATTTACATATATTACCTTATGTTTCATATATTACCCTATATATTACCTTAGCTTATATTATTTCATTATTGTCACAGTTATTGTATTCGTTCTCATAATAACTATTTTACTTAGGTACCTACCTATTCATTTCACAATTAACGAGAGGTTACTATATGTGATGATAAGTGTTTTTAGATATAGGTGGCTCACTGATTAAACTGTAGTTTATTTTTTTTGACGACTTCGATGGCGCAGTGGTTCTGGGTTCGATTCCCGATCTGGTCAATTTAGAAAACAAAACTTTATAGATTGTCTCGGGTCTGGTTGTACTGGGAGACGCCCCTAGTAGTCATCATCTGGTTCTTATAGCACAGGGAATGCCCTAGTTTGAGACCAGATGATCAGTGTGTATTGTCTGGCACATTTATTATTATTACTCGTATTTTGATATCTAAAGTTCAAAATCCAAGTTGTCAGTTTAAACTTAAAATATCTTTTATAAAATTTGCAGAATCAACGTTAACTAATCTCCTCCTAATAACTAATATTTAGCACCACTGTAGTATCATACACTGACATTCGACGCAACAAGACTGTATCCCATATAGCTATAGGCAGCGAGGTTCACTGGCTGTTAAATTTTTCAGAAAATTTTAGAACGTCATTTTTAATGTTAAACGTTTGACTTTTTACAAATTATTTTAAAATTAGGTCATCGCTTAAAAGAAAACTTCAAACAACTCCGTATAATTAGTCACGAAACTTTCAACCTTCATGACAAGGTTACTTCCAAACGATTTCCTCACATCCGTTGACTTCTGAACACCTGGCTAAAATGCGAAGCTACATTAAAGGGTTCGACAACAACTAAGTTAATGAGGTGACCTTTCCGTTGACAAAATTGTTCTGCCGAGCTGTTTATCGTATTTGGTACGATGTATGTAGAAACACACACAAGAAAAATGTAGTGAACAGAGAAAATAAACACTATCAAACTAAACAAACTTGGTCTTACCCCGTTTTCCCATCAATTAAGACTTAGGAATCGTCTCCATGAGCGAATACCTCGCAACGATTCCGCTCACTTATCCCAGAATCTTCATGGTAATGACGATTATTTCTTCCATGTATTCGTATCGTCGCAGTTTACAAAGCGCAACGGAGCGCCCCTTGTCGACAATGACTCACTTTTAAATCAATAGAGAACCGTTGTAATCATTGGAAACTGTTTGGAAATGGGTAATCGCAGATGATAATTACGAATTACGACGACATACAAGTTAACATCACAAGGGAATCCATTTCTTAATTTTTAAAAATTTTAAATATTTTTTTATATACTTAGTAAATATAATTCAACCACAATTAAGTGAATAAACACATTCATAATATGTAAAATGGATGAAAGGAAAATGGATTACATATACTAATATATACATAAGTAATAATTATATACACATAATATGTTGTGTTCGTCTTAAAACCAAAAATATTAAATTCTAATTCATATACAATATCAATTTTTCAGTACATACCTATTTTTAAATATAAACTCAAAACATTTTTATTAAACAAAAAACGTTTTCGATGCTAGTCTTCGATAAAGCCCGGCTACACCAGTTTTTCAGGATTATCGAAGAAAAACGGCGGCATTATCGGATCTTAGAGAAGTAATCGCCTGGCCCGCGACTGTTTTCTCATTACCAATTCCATTTTGCTGTGAAATTACCGACGCTTGTTGGCTCGAGACTACATGATATGTGATAGATATATGATAGGTATAATGAAATCGCTGATTTTCCTTGCGAATTAATTGGCTATTAGATAATCTCTTCTGTTAGTAAAGACTGCATTGTCGTAATATACCTAGTAATACGGATATCTTTAAAGCATAAAGGCCTGGAGTACACGATCGATACAATATTACTCGTGAATAATATCACATCTATTTAACAATATTTATTACAGTATAATGAAAATAGCTTTTCATTAACAAAGTATTTTATTTCTTTATTATCAATAGGGTTTTAATTGGAGCATTATTCATTTTATTAATACAATCTAAATCTTTAACATATATACGAACAAATCTTGAAACTTATGAGTCATTCATCAGCACTCAAATGAAATCACTAAAACTTTATTAAGGGCAATACGTTTCTTTCGTGAACTAAGTATTCTGGGAAAGTAATGATTAAAATATGAAAGATGTAAAAAAACTGTCGTCTATAAATTCGAAACGTCATAAGTTTACAAATGATTTTTTGGCGGTAACAGGAGAAGTGAGGATGTCACTTTCTTTAGATTTTCTATTTTTTGCATGTTTGGGAGTTTTAAAGTACAAAAGAGATAGTCTATTGTTTTTTAAAGTTTTGCATAAGTGAAAAGAATGAAGTAGGCCTGAATAAACATGTGTAGCTGAAGTTCTCGCGCTCTTCCAAGAAGTCCTTTATAACTTCAGTAAAGCCTACTATCACTTTACTGGAGGAGTTTTACGTTAAGAAAAAAACTAACTCACTTGTGATTGTGATTCTACTTATTAATACGAGACATTGGCAAATGCGCTAATCTGTACGCCATGCCATTATGAAAGAAAAAAAAAAGTTTACAAATGTTAGAAATAGTACTTAGATTCTTTAGAAATGAATCAACAAGTGTTTTGTCGTCTTTTGAAAATTGCGAAAATTTGTTTTTTGATCTCCGCAAAGTTTAAACCATGTACCATGTACTTTACAAACCAATTGTGTGAAACCGGGGAGAGTCGCTAGTAGCGGTGTAATATTATTCTCACATAGTAACAGAGCTCTGTTTAATCCACCTGAAAACGAATTCTCACTATTCTAAGCTTTCTCAAATAAGATAAACAAAAGTTAGGTTGCCGTTGGCGACCCAAGAGACCGCAATTTATTGGCTTTTTCTCAACTCCAAGTACGTACACCAATAACACAAAATGGCGAAAAAATAATTTTAGTAAAGTCCCTTTTTGTATTTTCTACACAATACTTATTTTAATAATTGAATCCAAAAATAACCTTATTATTTCATAAAAATACACATAAGTTTGGCTTTTATATTTAACTACGTTCGTATTTCTATCACAAGTAGGTTTCTATTTCTATAATTATATTACAAAGAGTGAGAGCGGATTTTGCAAGTTCGTTTGTATGTGGACGGTGATCTCCGGAACCACTGCATCAATTTGAAAAATTCTTTTACCATTTGAAAAGTACATTTTTCCTGATGGACATAGGCTATATGTATTCAACCCGGGAGAAGTCGGATTGAACCGCTAGTAATTAAGAAAATAAATACACTGATCACTTATCATGATATAGCGCAGTGGCAAGTAAAATCAAGGTTTCGATTAAAAGCCTAGGAGTTAAATTAAATAAAACAGTCAATGTATAGGTACCTACGTCAACGACTAAATAAAACTCACTAATTAAATACTAGCTTAAAGTAACGTTAAGACTAGCTTTTACCTGCAACTTCGCTTGTGTGGTAGTAACAAGTAGTCAATGTTTTGGTCAGAAATATAGTCACCCTTATATGTATTTGAAGTTGAATGATGAATAATTTTCATAGAACAAACATGCACGTTTTAAATAAAGTTAAACGATTAAGGTACGATGAATTAGAATTTGTTTTTTATCTTACTAAGTAAAGTTAAAACAATCAAAAAATATATTGATTGGCCAGATTATTTTTTATCATTATTAAATTATCCGTATCTGAAGCAGAGTCCGGGTTTGATTTCCAGCCGGGGTCAGTTACATAAGCGAACTTTTTCCAACTGTCTTGGAGCGCAGATGTAACTGAATGCACCCTTTAATCGTTTTATAACATCCACCCATAGTACCACGCAAGTATTGATAATTCCATACTGTTCTAGAACAGAGAGAAAGATAATGGTCCAGCTGTTTATCAAATAATACCTACAAAAGAAATTATTGTGAAACTTAATAAGGTACAGAACAACTTCAAAACGACGAGATAGTGGAGTAAGTAGGTTTTGTAACTTGAACAAGTTTAAAGCAGTTCGTGGCCAGGTGACGTCTTTGTTTTACAATGGTCTCTTGATAATACCCAACTCACATTATCAAGTTTTATTATGTTATGAACAATTGCCTAACTGTAATCCGGACAAAGTCAAAGCTTAAGCATTTATATATGCAAATATTGCTCGTTTAATATAATAGTGGATATATAAAACATATTACTACATACAATGTAGGACAGGAAGACCAAGGCGGACCCATGAAAATCAAAAAGTCAGAGTCTTAGTCGACGGTAATGTCAAAAGCACTTACGTACCTTGACAAAAGTGTATTAGGAGTATGATGAGATTTGAAAACGCGAAATAAGTAAGCAAGGACCGAAACGCTCGACACTCAGCGTAAGGATATGTATTTATGTATAAACGATCAATACATTTATATTAAGGTTGAAAAGAAACGAAGTGTAACTGTATATCGTAACATAGAAACATAAGTAGGTGAGAATCTTTTCACATTTCGTTGACTGACTATTCCACGTTTTGGACCCGGGAATAAAGTTTACGCTTCACGCGACCGAAATGGAATTGGCGACGGTAGATATTTGGGATAAAAAGTCCCGGCGTCACGGGTAGAGATAAATTGTTAGAATAACTCCCTAGGGATGACGGAGTGGACGCTCTGTGTAGCAACGTTACAAAGACCGACGATGTACTACTTAGCCATTGACGCATTATTAACGCGACGGTTAATTTTAATATACGTTATAATGCGAAACGCGAAAATAGAAATAGTTCACAAAATATTAATATTTTAGCTTTACAGATCACGTATCTTAAATATGAGTCTTAATCTAACGCGACATTGTCTTATAACGTGACTGCTTGATCACACCTTTTTGTCTCGATGTGCACGCTTAAGTCCATAATATTCCGGGCACACACGCGCAAAGGGAAACTTCCTCTACGTAAGACGGCTTCGTATCGTTCAGAATATGCAAATATGCTCCTCCATTTTCGTAAGCAGATCCGGTATAGTACGTAAAAATGTTCCCATCGTAAATCTCGCCTTTATCGTGTTCCTCTTCATCGTCATTTAACGTGAGTGTCTATCTTTGAAGGAAAAAGTAATTGCATGATGGGTTATTGGAATTGTTAATCTGCATAATTAATATCAATTTTAATCACTAATCATTATAAATATCGATCATTTTTTAATACATAAATATTGTTATAACTTGTAACAGTTTAATTACAGTCTAACTCCGCTAGTATTATAAAGTTAGCAACACATAGATTGATAAAGTTTGTTGCACGCTAACCACTATGTAAAATTAACAAACTTAGAAGCCCCCCGTCCATTCATGCTCCGTGCAAAGTTCAATCTCTAGTGCCGTTGGATTGCATATAAAACTTTCTATGTTCATAACCCAACTTAGAACTTTAAATCAACTTTAAGTAGACTCGAAAATGACCGCTTTAATTATTTTAAGTAGTAGTAGATGTCTTCCTATATGTACTCCACTCCATTCTATTAATAGTAATTACGTCATATGATCAAATTAATATACTTTAAATTTTTCAACACATTTAAAACTGTGTCGACACGGTGCGAGCACCTAGGGCCATCACGTTGAATCGAGGTGTTTACCAATTAGCTGTATTTAATACTAGTATGAAGTGCGTACCGTCTAATTTTATTTCAAATATATACAATTCTCTTTGAATTGAGTCCAAAGACTAAATTATCTTGCCATACCTTTTAAGGACGATACAAAATTTGAATACAAGTCTGCACAAAAAATTAAGCGCGGATGATTCAACACATCTGTAATTGGTATAACGTCCGAAAAGGCTTGGATACACTGTTACCACAATGCGAATAGGGGCCGAGTAACTTTACGAGTAATCTCTGTCCCGTACTTTACCATCTCAAACGGCTTAGAACGGATTCCTACTTAATAAGCACTTACTTTTGAATGTGCTTATGTATATCTATACTTTGCAATTAAACTGTGATTTAAAGAATCAAAAACTACATTTTTAATACATCTATAACTATTGATTATATCGATATACTTATTTTATATTCATAGTATGTGAACAGATATTGTAAATTATGTAAATAAATTACTCTGCAAACAAATCCTTTTCAATTTTTTAATTAAGTTCAGAACAAACACCAGTAGAAATATTCTTATAGAAAAGCAAGTTCGGTAGGTTCTGCAAACCAAGTGGAAGCGAGAGCCAAGTGGGTAAGAAGCTCTCAAGCGGATGTTTGTTCAAACGAACTTAGTTGCCGAAAGCAATGTAGGTAATGCTGAACCGCGCCTTGCATTTATTTCTTACTATTTGGATTGGATTTGAACTGAAGCATTAACCCAGAATTTGCGAAGTATTATCATTGTTACGTCTTGAAAACTATTAGTGAGAAAACACTAGGATTTCTGGATGGCTTAGCATTCATACTTTTCGATAATTATAAAGGTTGTAATTTAATTAATAAATATTTCAGTCTGCCTTTTAACTTGGAGATAAAACGACTATTTCCTCCTCTAATCTCATCTCACACTATTTCGCCAAGGTATGCGAATGCTTTTGACATTTCAATCATCTAATACCATGGCTATTTGATTTTTATAATTCGGCCTTGGTCTTCTTTGAGTTCTGTGACTACTCATTTTTGCTGTGTATCACTTTTCTTCGTCAGTCTTCAGAGTTCAATTTCATTTAATTTCGGGCATATAATATTGTAGGCTTCACTACCGCACAATAAAGTTGACGCCAAGCACGTATTGTGTACGGCCGTTTTGGCAAACTTAGATATATTTGCTAACTAATGCGGACAGACCACCGTCGACTTTACTGACAGCTGCCACCTGCCTTTCCACATACAGTTCATATCTTTCCAACCCTCGAAGCATGCTCCCTAGATATGCAGTTTAATTCACTTATTCTTTACATTTTCAATTTTAACATTTCGTTTGTACATCTTTTCTTTTAAACATCAGAACCTTAGTATTATAATTATGTTTTTCACTTTAAGAATATACTATATTTAATTATTTGTACATACATACGTTAATATTTACAAACTTAAAACTACACATTATCTTAAATAATAGACTTCCTCAAAGTTGCCACTTAGAAAACTGTCATTGCTTAAGGTACCCAGCACACTGGCAGCATTGCCTCTTTGATAGCCAAACTGATTCGTTGGCGGAAGAAGCTACCAGCCCGGCGGTCTCCCGAAGCCGACCAGTCTCTTACAAATATCAGAAACCAGTCGATGGGCTTCGGGGCTCCAGGGACCCGAAGTTTCGACTGCAAAGTGCGTAAATATGAAACGCTCAGAGAGAGTGGCATACTCACGCCGCTTCAAGTTTTCGGCAGTGCTAGCCGTGGCACCTGCTGACTTGGAAGTCGCCGGCACATGGGAAACAGCAAGTGTATCGACACAAGTGGCATCCCACACCAGCGATCTTCCAAGTTTCCAAGGAATGGGCGTCAAACCATCCGGTCTCCTGCCGTCGCTGCGTGCAATACCTACAGGCTATAAGACTGCAGGAACGCCAGTGGCGACAAGAGCCCGCCGAATGACGTCATTCAAGGCAGCATGTTGAGACATGCGGCCCACGCTACGTAAACAGGATAAGCCGTGGTGACCTAGTACATCGACGAGATCACCACAGCGACAACGGTGAGAAAGGTTAGTCCTGGCCCCCAGACGAAGGGATACTGTGAGAGAAAGTGTGGTATTGTCAATTAAGATTCCTAAGTTTTTTGAAGGTACTACCTTCATCCAGTGTCCTGACTCCTTCTCAGAAACAGCCAGAAGGTGAGACCGATCTTTTTCGGTACTACAAATGCAAATGAACATTTTTGCATAGAGGCTCATCCCAGTGTTTCTGAGAAAAGGTCGAGGTAGGCAGGTTAGTACTCGGACAAACACTTAACGAAGCATTTCGAGCATCAGTCAAGCACGGCACCTCAACCGATCCTAAGGAAGGGCGAATAACAAATAGGAAAAGGCTTTCCATGCTGTAGGCTGACGAAAGAAAAGCAGGTCGTGACACGCTCGAAATTTTATTTATTTTATAATTGTTTGTATTTTGTGACTTATGTTACCGACGTTACCTCTCTGTAAAAAACTTTTTTTTTCTTTATGACATGGCGCACAGTGTAGCGCATTTGCCAATGTCACGTATTAATAAGTAGAATCACAAGTATATTCGTTTTTTCTTATCGTAAAACTCCTCCAGTAAAATGATAGTAGGATTTACTGAAGTTATAAAGGACTTCTTGGAAGAGCGTGAAAATTTCAGCTACATATGTTTATTTAAACCTACTCCATTCTTTTCACCTGTACAGAACTTTAAAACACAATATACCATCACTTTTGTACTTAAAAACTCTCAAAAATGTAAAATATGGAAAATCTAAACAAAATGTCAACCCCACTTCTCCCGTTCCCGCCAAAAAGTCTTTAATCTCTATATTATGGTTGTGCTAGCCTGTAACGGTCTACCGTGATACAGGTTCGCCTGATGCGGGGTCCACTGTGTCACTGTGGCAGCGTTGTGTAATATTAGTGACAGCATCAAACACGAGGCGCCATTGGCTTACGAGTGCCTCGAGAAGCCATATGAAAAAGTAAGTTGATTTCATAACCAGGCAAATGTTTGATATAAATAGATATCATAAGACCATTCTGAAAATAAACTTTTACTCTATAAATGTTCGCCTTCTTGTTGCCTTTGCCGTAACCGGATAAAAATAGCAGTAGAAGCAAAATTAACTGTCACAGCAAAACTTTGCCTTTTCTCGTTTACGTTCCCCGCCGGTATTTTTCGAGCTCCATTATTGCCTAAAAGAAACAAATACAACAATTCTCTCGTTTAATTTCGTTTGAATGCAATTTTAAACTGAAAATGAAAAGTCTAGACGAATTTTGTATTTCTAATAAAATCAATTACATTTCTAAGTTCTCTATTGTTCTTTTAAATTAAATACTTTTGAAATGGTGTTACGAATTAGCGGAAAGCACACCTTTATAATGTTCCCTTATTTCAATTTATAGTTGTCTTCATGATGGACTTGACGTCCAAAAATATTTATCACTGAGTTAATTTTATTTGAATAAATTCATTCGATCTTAAAAGTATCACATTTTATATTCTCTTTGGAATTTACTTCGCAATTATGTAACACATATAGTTTTCGTTTCCTTGACTGTTGCTGTAATTATTTATGGTATCTAAAAAGTTTATATCAAAAATGTTCGGAAAAAACAAATCCATTCCATAATGCATAACTTTAATGTTACTTATAATAGTTTTATGGAATACGGGACTTTTCTGTAGTAGACAAATATACTATCTGAGATTATTATTTTATCACTATAATAAAGATGAAATACAAAGGACAAGTTATCGCAGTGAACTCTCTATTAATTCTCCATCTCAAATACACCAATTATTTTTATTCTGACGAATAAAAATAAAGCGGAAGAAAGGAGAATATGTGACGGCAGGTGGGGTAATGTCGCGCTCGAAGCGACTAAGAAATCCTCCTCTCAGCGTCAGCGAAAACCGGACGCGTTGGAGGGGAGTAGCAGAAGGCACTCTGCTCAGAAAGCTCTCAGTTTGGGGAATACCCTGCCGAAAGACAAAATCTCAGCACAGGTTATCACCGAGAAATTATGCACCTGCGCGCCGAATAAGACTACACTCTAGGTTCCCAAACTTATTTTGTCTACTGAGTCGAGAGCTCATGCAGTCGTTGTCTAAGATGCCTCCTAGCTAAATGAAATTACAAATCACCCCCCAGGCCTCTACACAACGCTCCCATTTTTTTTCTGGGTCTCTTACCGCCCCCCTTTAGGCCTGCAGCGCCCACAGGGGGGCGTTATCGCCCACTTTGGGAATGGGTGCTTACACGGATGTGAGCCAGTTCATCGTCCCACAGTGGTTATGACCGGAAGAAAGTAAGCTCGACTGAAAGCTCGAAATAGCGAGCACCTATAATGAATAGTGACGCAGGCACGCAATTGTTAATCATAGAGACCTTCTAATCAGAATTCAACCTCTGATTTCACTTTTTGATTGGAGAAGATGGCGATCTGGATCACTGCTATTCTGTTAAATAAACCAATCATAGCAAATTAATCTATAGCGTACCAGTATTTAAAATAATTGTTCTTAACCAAACGTAACAAATAATTGAAGAGCGCCAATATTTAAAGCTAAAGGGTCTGCATTTAATACTTTTGTTGTAACTATTCTTAGCTTATAAATTCATCCTATTTCTTCTATGTTCTACAATAGAAAAAATGTATCTCTCTAAATTTAAGTCAAATATTAGATAGCACGTAATAATCAGTCGACGTATTATAATGTGGTCCTCTAATTTGAGGGTTCACGCTGCTATAAATAGCTAAAACCAATGGCCACAGTACAAGTAAGCAAGCAGTATTATATCTCGGCAATGTCCTTGAGATAATTACCTACAGTCGCTCGGTACGTAAACACGCAATAGGGCTGCCGACTTGGACTGACTGTTTTTCTTGGGTTACGTATTTGATAATAGGTACTATATTAAATTGTCATATTATCTTTTCATTTTATACCATTTGCAAATTTCGTAAGTTTTTATTTATAATTCTATTAGTATTTTATTTTTAGTTTCAAAAGTTTGTGAGTTAGTATGGTGGAAATGGACAAAAAAAATTCATTTTATGTTTTTTTGTGTGCAGTATTATTAAAAATCAGCAACAAAGTAACTAGATCATTATGATAATATATTTCCTACAAATGAGCAACAAAGAATTATTTCCGGTTTCGATATAGATTAATTCAAACATCCATACACTGAACAATATGCTCGAAAACTTGATGCCATAATATTTCGTCAGTAAATGCGCGGGAGCGTCTCACACTAGACCTGTGTCGGTCGTGATTGATTCGATCATTTGATTGCAATCATTGAAAGTATTGATGATTGCAATCACATTTGAATGAACGTATCATTCATCGATTCGATCATTTAACCGATTCGATCTCGGTACTTGTCGATATTTAATGGATTGTCTATGCCGTTTAATGCGATAAAAAGTGAAATTCAAAAAGTTACACATTGTTTTTTAAAACACAAACAATAATATTATAAATGCGTCTAAATTATAATTATAACTACAAAAAATATCGAAAGCGTAAAAGATAAGACAACTCACACAATCATTCGATCTTTCATTTCAATCTAAAATACAATCGTGATTGTATCTGTATACAATCAATGGATCAATGATTGATTGGATCATTTGACCGAATCTTTTTTCAAATCAATACTTGAACGATCGAATCTTTGAAAATGAACGATTGACACAGGTCTATCTCACACTGTCCGACGACAACCGCGGCGCACTCGCGACTGTTGTATGCCGAGAAATGCCGAGATTTCGAGGAGCGTCGTTTGGGAGCGTTTGTATGATGAAAGAATACTGTTTGCTTACTTGTACTGTGTCATGGCAGAGAAAGCCAGGCTCTTACTTACTAATTGATTAACTTTTTAAAACGTAAGCTTACAATTATTATTTATTGTTTGAATTGAATTTTAAAATCTAAAGATACAGAAAATGATTGAAAAAAGTTTAAAGTGAAGTGAAGTCAAGTTCAAGTTATAATATAATGTTACAATATACATATTCCATGAGTATGAATCATGTAATATGGAAACTACTTATATGTAATAAATAAGTAACGCAATAGGTACAGAGGTCTAACCCTCGATTAAAAACATTTATACAGCATTAACCATTTTAATTGAAGCTTTTAGATTCTCACAGGACTGCAAAAACCATAACTTACATAAATATCCGTACCAATTACTTTATCGATTTTAAATACGATAAATGTATAATGCGTGACAATCATGAGTATGTAATAATATGTTTAATAAATATAGATTTGAGTTGTTTAATGCTTAAAATGTAGCAATTATAACTATGTTCTCATAATGAAACATAAACAGGTGAAACTATTTGCAGAAAAATATAATATGAATTCAATACTTGAGATGGATTTTCGCAAAGTAACTCTTAAATCTATACATTAAAAAAAATACAATCAACCCTAACTTGACGTTGACCCTGACATTGAATTGTTAAAATTGTCACAAAACTCAAAAATCGGCAATTTTTTGTACCAGTATAATATGTAGACAGACAAAAAATCAGGTGCAGGTTGTTGCGGTGCACAGGCAACAAAAAAACGTGTAAACGAAGATATATACACACATCAAAAGAGTCTAGGGATCGAGTACATTTTTAACTGTAAAAAATTGTCCAATTAATATTTATTAGATTTGATAAATATTAATTGGACTGACTATTCCAGACTGGCTTCTTACTTTAATTCCTATGTTGAAGTTAACAACTTATTCCTATATTTTGTAAAAATTAGGAAAAATTGTAATTTTTGAAAATTGTGGAAAATTAACCAAAGTTAATGTCGTCAATTAAATGGCAAAAAAGGCAAATTTTTTAATTTTTTATTGTAAATATAAAAAAATTAATAATCTGTGTTTCCACCATTGACACGAATCACACAATCGCAGCGATTTGGCATGCTTAAAATCAGTTCATCAAAATCACTTTGAGGAATGGCCGCCCACATTCTTTCTAACAAGTCAAAAAGTTGTGGGGTATGCACGGCATCCATACTCGGCAGAGCTCTTCTTTGTGCGGGCTCATTGGGTTGAGGTCTGGCGGTTGAGCAAGAGTGCGTGTTACGACTCTAGCTGCATGTGGACGTGCATTGTCGTGCATTAGTCGCAACGAAACATCCAACCGGCTTCGCAAAGGGATGATCACGTCTGAAACAATCCTCTCCGCATAAATCTGAGCATTGAGGTTCCACCGATCCAAATATCGGCCCAAACCATTATTGTTCCCCATCCATATGAATGTAGTTCCTAACAAAATTGCAAACGTTCTTGACGTCCAGAGGTCCTCCAAACTCGAGTACTTTTTGTATCCGGCCTCATACCGAAAGGAGATTCATCGGAAAAGCAACCACAACGCCAGTCTTCTTCCTCCCAATTTCTGTGTTCGCGAGCCCATTGTAAACGGCCCTACGATTGCAGGGTACTATAGGCGGAACTCTCAGCGGTCTTCGGGAACGCAGACCCACTTCACGTAAACGACTTCGGATGGTTTGGTCGCTTATCAGCAAGTCTGAAGAGCTGTGGAGCCTCGTAGCCAACATCATGGCGGTCATGGTATAATTCCGTCGAGCAGTATTTTGGATGTACCGGTCCTGTCTGCGAGTGGTGATGTGAGATCGTCCTCCATATCGCTCGGCCACGCTGCCTGTGATACGATAGCGTGTCCAGAGACGGCTTATGAAGTTCTTGTAAAATATTTAAATACCATTAGCATCACTATAATCATAATCAAGATCACGAATTGAATTGACACCAACTGAACATGTAAACGGCGTCTTAGTGTTTTATATTATCCAATTTAGTTAAATACAGTATATTAACGTCCAAAGCAATTCTCCAAAGCCTACCCTATCTATTATACTAATGTAGAATTAGAGAAAATAATGTCGGTAATCTGTCTTAACAAATGTATTCCATTACGAAAACTTATGATAGATTATCCATCGTAAATAATAGATTAAATAAGTTTTAGTACTTTTGCTAATATTATAGTATAACATTAATCAAAAACAACACTTAATAATTTTAATTGAAGAACTCATCTTTCACCATATTTGCGGGTAGTGATGAATTACCTATACCGAATTTTTAATTTATTTCTATTGAAGTCGTTATAGATTTCGGTCACACCCGAGTACTTAAAAATACTATTTTAATACTAAATAAATTTTTAAATAAAATTACCATAACAAATAAAAATAAGTATGTAAATACGTATGTAAATGATCAGCAGACATTAACTACCTTCATACTGTTTCACAGTTAACCAAACCTTAATACGTTTTTCGTCTCAAAAACAATGTGTATGCTAAACAATTCATCAAAATTAAAGTGGAAACATTGGAATTTTCCTGAAACAATGAACAATATGCCTTTATAAGCAGTTCATAATAACAACAGACCAAAAGCATTTGAGATGGTTGCCTTGTGACATGACGGAGTATGGATCCATATGCCCATTTTTTTTTTTACGTCAGGAAATGCGTTACGCATCCCGTCCCGCCTAGGGGGGTGGCAGGGGGGTATGTGGGACTCCTCGACATTAGGGTGCTAGGCCGAGTCTACCCACTAAAACCTGACGGTGTTCCTCCACGGGGTCAAAATGCCGGGGCAACGGGTGCGCGTATGAACTCTTCCGCGGCCCCGACGGCCATGCCCAGCCTAAGCCGGGCCCTCCTCCGTGTGCGGGCAGTTTGACCTGCCCGCTCTCCTAGGAGGCGCGCGGGAACACCGCGCGCACCATCCCGAGGCCCTTAAGTGAGGCGCCTTTCCCCCCGAAGGACACCCCAGGCCTCCAAAGTGGCGGCTTCCGCACCCCACCTACACCACGGCAGGGGCGTCCGCACGCCCACCTGATTTTTACGTGTTTACTCACGGATTTTTACAAGTTGTCCTTCTTCCCACCTCTGATTTTAACGTGTTGTCTCACGGGTTTATTTCGAGTTTTCCTTCTCTCCACCTCCGATTTTAACGTGTTTTCTCACGGGTTTCATTTCGAGTTTTCCTTCTCTCCACCTCTGATTTTTACGTGTTTCCTCACGAGTTTTTAGAAGTTTTCCTTCTTTCCACCTCTTGACCCGAGTCCTCCGCGAAGGACGCCGGAACACAACGCCGAACCATCAATACCCCTCTCAAAGGAGAGGAGCAAGTGGAAGAAACGTCCCAAAAGCCGGACCCCCGCCCTCACGCAGAGAACGGGGAACACAAACCTATCCCCCCGGGTCCAGGCCGGGTCCTTTCGCCTCCACCTCCTACTCGGTCCCAGCCCGATCCCACCCCTGATTTTAACGTATTTACTCACGGGTTTTAATAAGTTTTCCATCTTACCACCTCGGAGCCTAAGGCCCTACCCGCCGGACCCCCACCCTCATTAAGAGGACGGGGAACACGAACCCCTCCCCCCGGTCCGGGCCGGGTCCTTTCGGCTCCACTACCTACTCGGTCCCAACTCGGTACTGAGGGCATCACCGAAGCGACACCCTCAGGAGTATTTATCGACTCTCCAGTCTAGATCTGCAGTGTTCAGTGCAAACAGGGCCACCTCGAGAAGGATGTAGACATGAAGTCTACGCACTGCGTTCTTGGAGTGGCAGGCTAAGGCTCCACTTAATGGGAGCTATAAGCGCCTGTTGGTCCACCCCCTGTGGCGAGTCACCCACACCACCCGGCCCCGGATCCATATGCCCAAAACTATATGAATTTAATGGAGTTAACTAATGACTAATGACACAATAATAAAATTTGAGTAATAATTGCTAAAAAAAAATCCATTTTTTTAATATTAGTTATAAATTAATGAAAACAATAGAACAGACCTTTTCGTTTAACACGAAAGTAGCAATAAACCTTATCTTATGACTCATTTTTATTGTCTATAAAAAAAAAAAATCACCTAATTTAGTTCGAATTTCAAGTAGGTAGGTACTTAGTTAATCCATTTATAAGGAGTAACAGAACTAAAAAAAATATTTAAAATGATTTTTTTGAAACCCTACACCAAAACAATTATTACTTTTTAAAGAAATAATTTTATTAGAAAAAAAAAGTACTAATGCAACCAATACCAATTAGACACGTTATCGTTTTTATACCAAATGACAAATACCATATTTTTATTAAGTTTTAGTGCTGAACGGGCTTTAGTTATCGTTCCACCTATAAAAATATAAATGGTACTTGTCTAAAAACAATATCTTTTTCTCTCATCGTAACATTTGATTACATCTAGTTTCTGGAGGAACAGACTTCTATGTTAATGTGTATAACAGTGTTTTTATGCCTAATTCTACAAGAGCTAATCAAGTCGGAATTATGTAACATTGTATCAATATTAAACAACAAAATATGTTATACATCACTAAAAAGTTATGTACATATGTCAGACGCTAATTAAATCTACTGCGATATACACGTTAATGTAATATTTTATTATCTTCTTATTTTGTAGGTATTATTACAACTAAACACACAGACGTTATAAAAACTTAACATCTTGTATTTTTTGAACTTTAGTATACCTACATATATCACAAAAAGCTTATAAATTTTCGCGTTCACCATACAACTTAATGGAAAATAAATTGTAGAATACAAATACCTCAAAGAGGTAGTGAACTAACCATTACCTATCGTATATTATAATTTTTTTTTTGAAACCATACAGACTTAGTAATAAATAAAATATAGGTACTGTGGTAATATATTCTGACGTAGTTTGCCCTTTGTTTTACGGCCCCATCGCTGTTATTCACCTTCTATAATTAGATATGTATAATTTCCGTATATAATATGAATTTCATACAACTGCTTCATCTATTTGCAATAATTTTACATATTTTTACATTTTACGACGTGACATAATTATTCGAGATTGATAACTTTATATTATAAATACTATAAATACAAAGCTTAAACTTTTATATTAGCTTCATTAGACATTACAAAATATATAATTTGTATCATATATATGAAAGTAAGTACAGTATAATCAACTACCTATGGTGTAACTAACTAACGTTATGTGTTGACTTAAAAGTACTTATTTTATACAAAATATATCTATATACATATTGAGTACGAAACCCAAGTTTTGACTAAGTTTAAATGATATACTAGAACAATTTTTATGTTCGTTATAAAAATTACTAATAAAGAAAAATATATTATTGCGAATTGTCATTAAATAAATGAGATAAGTCATGTCTTTTTCGTATACGTATAATATGCATTTTACTACAACTGTAAACACCTACCCGTCTGAATCACTCATCAATATTGAATACGTTTAAATTACATAATAATTTTTACAGAAGAATAAAAACCAAATAGAGACAATATAAAATGAATGTAGAAAATGTATGAGGCAATAAAAGATCATCGCATTTATAAATTATATTGAATATGATATAAACGCACAGCAGTCGTGGTCTAGTTAAATCATTAGGTATAAAACTTCTACATAATATAAAACCACAGATCCAACACAAGAAATTAAAAAACAATAGTTAAAGTTAATAAAAGTTATATTTAATAAAAGATATGTAAATATCTTTTATTAAATATAAATATCTTTTATTAATATATTATTAATTATAATTATATTATAAATATTCCAATTAACGTAATGAAATATAAAAAGCAAGTCACGGTTTAGTTAAATAATTAGGTGTAAAACTTATGCATAATGTAAGACCACAGAACTAACATAAAAAAATTAAAAAATGAAAGTTAAACTAAAAATTAAAATCAAGTTTAATGAGTTAAAGTTCTTATTTAAAATTACAACAGTTACAAGATATCTAATAAGTACGTACTCCTAACAATACCTCATGCTGGTCGTCATCAGATTTTCGGATTTGCCAACAGAGAACAAACTTGTCTTTTAGCTACAAAATGCCTAAGACTCTTTTCACATATATAATATTTAGAGTTGAATATTATCCTAAGAATGTCGTAACGGATTTCCAACAAACATAATTAACAATACTCTCGACAACTGCAGCTTTCAAACAAAAAAACCGCATACTCGTACAAATCGATCCATCTGTTTGGGAACTATAATACCACAGAGAGACATACAGACGAACAAGCAAAGGCTCAAATTTTTAACATCCTTACTTTTATGTCGATGTTAGCATACGATATAGTATCACTGAATGTTCTGATTTATCTCTATTTTGTTATTAGTGTTTTTCCTGTAATTTGCTTGGCTGAAAATAGGTATATTTTTTTAAATATGTACAATGTACATATTACATAATAAAAGATTATTTCGAGACTAACGATGTAATATAAAATGTCTAACCTTCTAAAATCAATTTCTTTAATTTACAGATAAACCTGAGCTTGAATAAAAATTTAAATACAAAATTTGTAAACGAAACAGACATTTCCAATTTCATTTTCTCATTTCATTCGCATGAAGGCAGGATTCAAATAGGTACAGGAGAGCTATACAAAATGAACAACTTTACTGAATCTAGAGCCTTCAGTAAAGCTCCCCAGGGATGTCCTTAAGCACTACCTGCCTCCAAAAGGTAGATGTAAAAAACATACCTACGTGTCTGACGATTTCTTCGTATTCGGATGCTCCGGGCAGTTTACGTAAACTAGCACTTTACTAAAATGGTATGGTGTAAATACATACACTTGCATACCTAAATGGGCAAAATAATGTGCTTTTCTTTATATTTTCTGTTAGTTATGGATAGGTATATTTGTTTAGGTGCGCTGCTCGCTGTACCGAAGTAACTACGTAAATCTATTATCACTGTATGCAAATTAAAAAAAAATCCAGGTAACAATTGTGTCATGTGTGTTATATGTGCACGTAAATCAACATTAATATAAAGTGATGTAGATATGTCGCCTATAAAAACTATGAATATCCAATTTGCATCGCCCTAAAATTTATGAGCTGGAGTCAAGAAAACGGTTATTTCATCCAAACGATCGTAAAATTGAATATTATCTATCTGCGAAATTCATCGGTGTACATTGCGTCTGGAACCTCGTTCAGTTGAGGCCTGTAACGACAACACGAAGTTCGCAGATGTTTTCGTTATGCCTTAGACCTTGAAACACGATGAATGAATAAACCATACGATTACAGATTTCACTACTACATTTTAAATACATATACAATTGTATTCGTACTTAGTCCGAGGTAGATATGTAGGTAGTACTCTCCCTCAAACTAAGTACTTCATATAATTAGGATAGAACGTCACTTACAGATAAATTATTTTAATTCCGTCATTCTTATGAACATACATACATTACTACCCTGTAGCCCTAACGGTGTAGTCAGAGGGGACGGAGCGCCAAGCTTTGCGGTTTTTACATACTTATTTCGCTTCCTCAAATCTCATCATTCTCCTCAACATTTTCGCCTAGGTCTGCGAGTGTTTTCCACATTTCCGTCAGCTAACACAAGTAAGTCAGCCTTGGTCTTTCTTGGCTTCTTTTACCACTCACTTTCGCTCGTTAGATTTTCTTCGTTAGTCTTTCGTCAATAATTCTTTCTATGTGCCCGAAACATCTAAGCATTTCTTTCTTCATTTTTACAATAACATTGCCGAGCAACCCTGTCATACTGCTTATCTTGTCCGCAAGCGTGACACCGTAAATACTGCTAAGATATCACATTTCTACTGCATTTATCATACTTTCACTCGATTTCGGGCATGTCCATGCCTCACTACCGTACAGTAAAGTTGGCACCAACACGGCATTGTGGATGGCCATTTTGGCTGTGTTAGATATATTTACACTGCTTGCTAATGCGGAAAGAGCATCGTTCACTTTATTGCCAGCTGCTACCTGTCCCTCCACATCCAACTCACATCTTCTATCGCTGGAAAACGCACTCCCCAGATACACAATTTCATTCACTTGTTCTAGACATTTTCCATGTGCTCAAATCTTATATTTCGTCTGTACCGCTACCATTTCAAACACCAGAACTTTAGTTTTATTCACATTCATATTCAATCCTTTCACATTCTTCTTTCATGCACGTGACTAGTGTCTGCGACTCTGCATCTGATGATGCTATAAACGCAACGTCATCAGCATACAATAATACCACTGTACCATCACGTATCATACCACTCATGTTACCTTTCAATGTCTGGAGGCAACTGTCCAAATAAAGCACGAATAGCCAGGCAGACATCATGCAGCCCTGTGTGACGCCTGAACAGATTTCGAACCGGGGCGACATGTCACCATCTATCCATACACAGGCTCTGTGGCCTTGATATAATGACCTCACGGCCTGCAGTAAGGGGCTCTCCAAGCCATATTCAGGCAGAAGACTCCACAATTTCTTTCGCATTACTCTATCAAATGCTTTTTCTAGATCCACGAAAGCGCAGAAAACTTTCTGACCTATGGCCAGAAATCTCCCCACGATAACGCGAAGCGAGAAAATCTGATCCATACAACCTTTACCGTTCCTAAAACCACCTTGTGCTTCCCACAAATATCTTTCAAAAACATCTTTCATACGTTCAGTCAATGCCTTGGTATAGACTTTACTTGCTAAGCTAACCAAGCTGATGGCCCTGTAGCACGGACAGTCCAAATGAGAACCTTTCCCTTCATAAAGAGGCACTATGACTGTGATGTGTCAGTCCTCTGGCACCTCTCCCTTCTGCCAACAAAGGTTGCACAGTGCACAGAAGGTATCCCAGACCCTAGGACTACCATACTTGATCATCTCAGCAGTCACCTCATCATTTCCCGCAGCCTTTCCACATTTCAAACTTCTTATCACTTTTTCAATCTCTTTCATGCTAATGGCATCCTCCAGTCCCTGACCCGAGTGTGGCAATTTATCAGAATCGGTCTCAGTATCAGAGACGGAGTCGTCACTCTCATACAGTTGTCCATAGTATTCACTCCATCGCTGCAGAATATGTTTTTTATTTATTAGCAGATGATTTTCTTTCGTACGCACTTTATTCATTCTGCAAGGTGCCGGACCACTTCGGTACTTACGTATTTCTTTCCAAAATAATTTGGAATTTTCCTCGAAGTTAAACGACATCTTGTATTCGTCTAACACTCTACACTTTTCACGCTTCTCTTTCACTAGTGCCTTCGTTTCTGCTTTCTGAAGCTTATATTTGTCTTTCATCAAATTCTTCATACCACAGTTATTTTTAGTAGCATGGTAGTCTTGCCATGCTTTCTTCTACTTATACACAGACACTTTCACCTCATCATCCCACCACACATCACGCTTTTTACCATTCCCAATCTTATTCGTTCCACACACTTCTGTCGCAGCCCCGATATGTAGTTATATATGTATGTAGAATATGTAGAATAAATTTATTATTAGTAGAATAAATTTATTATAATAAAAAAAAACAAAGTTACAAGTCAAAATTTTACAACTACAACTAGTCCAAAGACCACCGCGAGCTGCACCCAGCGCAAAGGATCCCATCAAACTTATGGCGTTACCGCGTTGAATTGCGATGGATAACCTTTGCGCCATGTACGATCCAGCGCGGGAATCATGCCCCCTCTCTCGCAATCGACGTCCAATCTCCTTCTCTCTGCCCCCCAGCAACCCATCGTCTCACACGCAAATGGCACAAAGTAATAATTCGCCAAGTGTGCGTATTTGTCCCGCTTCATGACCACCACGGCGTCAGCTGCGGCCCCGGCTGATCGCACTGTGCGGCGGAGATGAGAGGCAGCGACAGTATTGACGCACTTGGCATCCCACAACAGACACCGTCCTCTCTGCTACGGCACCAGTGTCAAGCCGTCCTGTCTCCTCCCGTCCGAGCGACTGAGACCCGGTGGTTCCAGTACACACAGAATATTGGCCGAGACCAGTGCCCTTCGGATGATGTCATTGAGGGCATGATGGCATGGAAACCTCCCAGAACATTGACAGCAACTCAAAGCGTGATGACCATTCGCCCCCACCATGGACCCGCAAATGCACTGATGTGGTTCGCAAACATCGCAGCCCAGGCGGAGAGCAACCACCACACGAAAAGAGTCATCGTCGAGGAGTGTTCCCAAATGTGGGGAAGACAATGCCCGCAACCATGCACCGGACTCCGCTCTTGACACTGCCTTGAGCCTAGCCAAATACGCACCGGCAGCCGCACTCACAAGTCGGTCCCGGATGTCCCCGACCCCAGCCTCGTCTCATGCTCGCTGGACACTCGGAGCTTCAGGTACGGAAATAGTCGGAAAGCGGGCCGTCCACTCTGCCAACGCCTCCGCCGCAAACGGCATGCTAACCCCGTCTCCATGCGCACCTAAAATTTTAGAGACAAGATCAGCAGCCCCACGCGACGAGGCAAGAAAAGCCGGCAGGCCGACATCACCGACACGCTGCACACCCAGCCCCCCGTGTCCAATGGGTAAAGAAGCCTGACTCCATTGGTCATCACTCAGAGACACATTTATTATTGTCTCGACCGTGGATTTTAGAGTGTCGTCGAAGAGAGATACATGACCAGGGTACATCCACGTCGGAGCCGTCCTAAGAAGATACATAATCTTAGGAGCAGCAAAGCACATTCTCAATAGAACCAGAGCGACGTGCGCCGATACATTCCCAAGACGATCCCGAGCGTCGAGAAGGAGACGTCTCCTGGTCACTATGGCCTCAGGTATAGCCTCTGGGAAAATGGGCGAGCTGAGGAGACTGAATGTTCCCGGAGATAGTTCTTTTAAACCAGGTAGTAAAGAACCGAAAGAAGAAAAGCAAGGATAGGTGGAGGGTCCGCAAGGATAGAACTCGCATTTGGTCGCATTAGTAGAATAATTATTAGTAGTTAGTAGTGGTTGATTTATGAAAATCAAATAGCCTTAGTCATAGTCATAGCCACGAATGTGTGAGGGGAAAAGGGGAATGATGAGCAAAGTTTATAAGGATTACGATACTTGGTACTATGACTACCCATTGGGAATACGACGTGAAGGTATGTGTGTAATATGTTTATGTATGAATGTGTAAATGTATGATGAATGTATGAACGTATGAGCGTACGAACGTATGAACGTATGAATGAATGAATGTATGTATGAATTATAAAGCTGTAACGTTAGCTTACATAAAAAAATTACACAGAATTTTGTGTTTTAACTTTAACTACCTTATGAAATACTTCCGACGTCTGTCTTATTCGAGCTGGCGTGATGAAATGTAATCGATCTCATTATCATCTCATAATTATCAGACTTATTCTGCTGGGCAATTTCCCAATGTTGGGATCTATGTGTATGTAATGTAATGTTGGACTGTTACAGACAAATAAATACACGTATATCATGTATCATTCTTTACGCTGTCCTTATGATAAGGTTGAGTAATACATATTATTTCTTAAACTCTGTTGTAAATATAAAATCAATAGTAACAGTAATTAATCAGTACTCATAAATTCACGAGCAATATTGCTAAATTAATATTACAGGTCACAGTTTATAAAATCAGAGACTTAGATTGCAAATTTATCGTTTTACAAGAGGTAATTGTTTGTGAAGATTTTTTTTTTCAATTAGGGTTTGTTTCGCGACAACCTAGTAACGGAAATAAAATAACCATTTATATTTTATCATTAACTTATGAACAAATCCTTAATATAATGCGAATTGTATACGATACCTAAGCATATAGAGTGAACTTTATTGTGTAAATTCCACTTCAGGAATTTTCAGACTATAATATTATTATAATATATTTATTATACTAACATCGAACGAAAATACAAAGTTACTAGAATATACATTTGACATTTTTTCAAATATATATAATGTGTATGATGTATTCTATACTTTTTTATTCTGAATCAGACTGACCTAGTCGAGTGAATTATTGAAACGCATTCACCGGTTAAACAACTTCACGCGCTGTTATATTATTCTTTAATTAACATCAATGAAACTAAAATTAGGTCATGCTTTATTTATATTTTTTACCATTACGTATAACGTAAGTATTATTTGATTGAATTTAGTTTTCTTTTAAATAGAAATAAAATATGGCTATATTTTTTTTATGTGTTTTTTGCTTCAAATATTTGTATTTCTGCCATCCCAACGTGAAGGACCTAAAGGTTCAAATTAATTTATTTCATTGTATGCGATTTTATAACTCAAAAACCCAAGTTCACAACTATCGCAATGTATGTTGTTCTACTATGTACACCATGTTATGTCAATAGTGATAAAATATTACATTTGAATAGTAGGTACTGAAATTTTAACAGTTTTAAAAAGATTAAGATAATGCTAAAAACGAATGTTAACGAATCAGTTTGAAAATTAAAAAAGAAAAATAATTACTCGTAATCAGAAATACGCTATTGACGCTTATATGAAAAAAATGTAAGTAATAGGTTTTATAATAGCTAATGACTTAAAAATTCCTTACATACATCATACAGAACAATCGTAAGAGAGACTTTTTGGCGGGAACGTGAGAAGTAAGGTTGTCATTTTATTTAGATTTTATATTGTCTATGTTTTTGGGTTTCAAACTACAAAAGTGATAGTATATTGTGTTTTATAGTTCTGTGTAAGTGAAAAGAATGGAGTAGGTCTAAATAAACATGTGTAGCTGAAGTTCTCGCGCTCTTCTAAGAAGCCCTATAAAACTTCAGTAAAGACTACTATCACTTTACTGGAGGAGTTTTACGATAACAATTACTTATTAAAATACGTGACATTGGCAAATCCGTTGATCTGTGCGCCATGCCATGAAGAAAGTAAAAAAAACGATCGTAAGATCATAGCGTACGCCGTATGTGCTTATCTGCTCGCGTGTTTGTCAGCAATGAGTAGCTCAAACCAATTAAAAAGTAATTTGTCTGAGATCAAGTCAAAGTATCATAGGATTCATCTAGCAAGTACAATAATACATCTATTATATATAACCGATAACGTCTATACTATACTAATATGAAGAGGTAAAATTGTGTGTCTGTGTGTACGTTAGGTGTAATCTCTGATGGAGCTACACAACCGATTTCAAAAACTTTTTCACAAATGGAAAGCTACATTTTCTTTCAATTAGTATTCCATGCGGCTAAAACTGTGGGGCGCAGCTAGTCAATAATAATCATATAATGGAAAATGTATTTGTCATGAACGATATTACTATGAATTTTACCACTTTTTATCAATTATATTTTATTTTCTGTTTAGACTTTTTGTAATCTCGTTATTTATCCAATTGTCTGAAGTAGCATTTTATAAAATTTTAGATAGATTATTATTAGAAATTTTAGATAAATTAGAGATAGTGACAGAATTTTAGAGCATATTTAAAAATGTAATTAATGTTCACCATCAGAAATCGTAGTTTGTAACACACAACCCCTGTTAAATAAATGTAGCCACACTAAGTTATTTATTTATTCCATTGTATCGGTCACTATTATAAATTACTAACAATGCATGACTTACTGTAGCTATTTTATATTAAATTACAGTGTCACGGTCATTCGCTACTTTATTCGTATCGGATCATTCTTACCGCCACCACAGATTAGATTTACCGCCACTACATTACATAAGGTAAGTACTACATTAATACATAAACATGTACCTATACCGTGGATTTTCTTAACCATAAAATCAAATACGCTTATTTCATTTGTTTACTTTCACAATCTTATATTTAATTTGTACTACGCCATAAAACCCAACAAATGGTTTATATCCATTCAGTATCCCACTTTTTATAGTTTGCTTATTCCAAAATAGGCAACATATCTGTTTGACACACCAAGTTTTGCGTGAAACGAATCGTGTAGTATGTGACGTTATCAGTTGCGACGGGCACAACGCACTGAATGATAAAGCAAATAAGCAAATAATAAAGTTGGTTATATATCTCGGTTGGCGACACAGCTATGCCTGTGGCGCCCCACTGCGGTCAAGCTACCGCCGCCTGTGCTGCCAGACAGCAATGAGCAATGCGAACATTGACAACTGAAATTGTCAACAAACAGGGTAATATTGTCTGCACCAACACGTTCAACTAACCATTTACGCTTACGACGAAAAGCGGACAACACGTGGCGGTCTAATATTAGAATAACGCATTCGTTTAACACATACCGCAAGCTGTAACTGAGCAAAATACAGTGCGCGCCCACATTGTAACGAACTGTGTATCGTTGGATATTCATAATATAAATGTTATTATCAATTTACTGGAGTACCAGCGATGAGCTTCAGCCGCAAGTGGAGGGAATATGTAGCAGCACTAAGTGGTTAGTTCTTACATTTCTTTTATTTTCACAATACGTGTAAATTGACGCCGCGCCGGCAACACCGGTGTGGCGTTTGGCATATACCTAATGTTCTCTATACACACAAACTGTAACTTTTGTTTGATTAGGTGCCAGCTCTTGCACAATGTTCACTCATGTTATCATTTTAAACTTCGGAATAACATTTTTTCCTTGCACCAATTAGAAAAAATAATATCTTCCGTAAATTCAACGAATTAATATGATGATGAATCTTATATTATGTATTTTGAGGTAGATACGGTATGTTAGAGTCGGACAGTTCTGCAGAAAAAATATCACGAAATCGTCTTTTTTATTCTAATATATTTAATTTACATTTTATTTAAGTATTATATTTACGGTTCTATAATTTAAGAAGTGACTGTGTTACATAAATGACATTCTGCTATTTTCAGTAACGTCCATCTAATCTAATGATGTTAAGCGATAAGCAATTTATAAGAAAGTTCACTATTGAATCAAACTTCTTTTGTTCTCGCTGCATATTGGTAAAATGTATTAAGAAGAGGTTGAAAAATATTGTTTTATTAGGAATACAACTACACATCCTAAACGCACACATTAAAAATTCTGTAATAATTTAACAAGATAATTTTTTTAAATATAATTGCGATTGCTTGTTTTTTGATATTTTATAATACTTAAGTTCGTTTTTATTGTAAAATGCACTGTATACAAAATTAAAAAGAACAAATTTCTAAGAAAGAGAATAGATTTCTGTATCTTCTAAAATTTTAGAACACTCCATGAGTAATAAAAAGACTTTGTCAGATGCTCCTCCAGTTACATTCCTTTTTATGTTTCGAGAAATGAAATTAGAAAAGATGTCTCAACTAATGTAAAAGTGATGTCACATTGTTTAACACAAGAAATGCTTATATTTAGAGAATCATCTGGAAAAACTTACTCAGTACCCACTTTATTCACTCGACAGTCGACAATTGACTCGACAACTTTTTAACTTTCGTCCAAATTAAAATGACGGAATGTGCTCAAAAGTTATCTCGTTATGCAAAAAATCAAAGATATTTGGCAAGCGTCACAATGTCCGTTTAATTGACTTCATTGGTTAGATGGTGTCTGATCAGTAATTTGTGTTTACTAATAGTGAAATAACTATAGAAAAGACGAATATTATTTTCTCAGTGCATTTTGGGTGATATCAACTATTTCATCTTTTCTGCATTAGGCTTATAATTTCTTCGGAACACTAATAATAGTCACCATTGTGTTTTTATACATTTGATTGTACATATATGTGTTTTATTTTGTTTTATTTTTAATTGTAGTAAGATATTATATTATGTAGGTATCACGTAGGAATAAGTTTATAGTTTTCCTAATCAACAAAGAAACATTTTCCTTATCAACAAACAACAACAACAACAACAATTTCCTTATAAACAACAATCTTACTGTGCGCGTATATCTGCCTCAGACATTTCGAAAACTGACGTAAAACATAGGAATTGTTTTAAAAATAGGCTGCATTGATTTCGAGGAACAGTTACCCAGTATAGAAATCGATATCAAAAAATTATTAGCGTTAAAAGCTACTGTACTCCGGACCGAAACGTATTATTTTTTTATTGTAAAATTAACTATATTTTTTATTGTAATTTATTGATTCTCGGTCAATAACGGTTCAAATATTTTCAATCTTTATTTTGGTTTTTATTATGAAGAAAACGTCCTCGTTCGTCGTTTTTATTACGTTAAGAAACGTCGTCGTTTTTATTATGAGGAAAACCTCTGAAAACTAATAATAACATTTCGTAAGTATAATATGCAGATATGTAAATTCACGCTTAAAAGGTACCTACAATGTACATTCTGCATTCTAGTGGCAGTACAACAGCATTTTAAAAACAATACACTTATCCACAATTGTTTTTATACTGAAGACAATATAGATTCTTTGTAATAGGATTCTTATTGAAAAAGTACCTGAAACACATTATTCTTTAAAATTCGCTTTACTGAATAACAAAATGTGTGTTAATCAGGCGTAAGACGCAAAGATATTTTTTTATACGGATGTACATACTTAGGTACATCATTTTTAGAATGAGCACTACTAAAAACTAAACTTTAGAAAACATTTGAAAAATGTATATTACGAAATTGTACCTATATAGGTTAGTTTCAATCGCAACTTAGTTCACGTAAAATAAATATCTAATTTCATAATTATAACTAATCTATAGCATTCAGGAGCTACATGGATGAGGAAGAGAACTTTAAATTGTCATATATGTATGTATTTATAAGTAAAATATTAAAAGGAGTGCACAGACATATTAAAAAGATAGAATCCGTTTCAAAAATGAAGCGACTAAAATAAACCGACCGCCTGTAAATGCAACACATGTTTACATCAAATAACAGCCCTAGAAAACGATACCTCAGTTATTGCTTAGTACTCTGTTTTTTGTGAAGTGGTGACTTATTGTTGTAAATGTGTGTTATTTGTATATTGCATTCACAATCTGGCCGAGTTGTTTTGTTACCTCATTTTTGAAATAAGTACGCAACGAGGAATCTTTCTTAATACTGTCTGTGGAGGAACATTACACAGAGTAGTTATATTAACACTACCCACTTACCAAAACAGAATGGTGTTACATAATTATACCTATGTCTAAGGTGAACCTTATTTTTTCACATCTTCATTAATTTTCTTCCAAGATCTGTCAATCTGCAATTTTTCAGTTGGTAATGTCGACAAAACAGAGCGACGAATCCACTAGTAGAAAAATTATATTCTTAGAATTTATGTTCTAAAGAATGTATAAAAACCTTACCACATCCATTTCATCGACTTATTTAATAAAAACAAATTCTGTTATCTCAAATATTTAATGATAAAAGATGTAAGCGAAATTTTTCAGTTATTGTAAAGAAATTTACACATATGCATAGAACACACATATATCTTTATGCTGGATCCCTAACGGGGTAGTCAGAGAGAATGGAGAGCCAAAGAACTCTCCTCAGTTTTCATTATTTTCCTCACACATACTTTCGCCAAGATATGCACGTGCTTTTGACATTTCTGTCAGTGTAAAAGTGGCTGTTTAACTTCAAAGTCAGCCTTGGTGTTTCTTGATTTCTGCTACCTACCACTCGCATTCATTTTGTAGATTTTATTCGCAAATAGCTCATCACTTTTTCTCTCATTCTTATTTGCCCGAACCAAGTGAGTATAATATTCATATAATACGACATAAAATTTAAAAAGTTAATCTATGAATACGTTATATGTATAATACCTATAAGTAGTTTTATTATTAACTCTCTTGAAGTGCTAAATAAGAGTACGAATACGTACTTTTAATTTATTAGATTAATTGATTTTTTAAATTTACGCGGCAGAATTTAAAACTAAACGTGTAATTGAGGAACAATGTTTGGTATTTTTTCACGTAATACCTATATAGAATAAAATGAATTGTACGATCTTTTATTTTGATTAATGAGTAAGTGCAGACAATATATGCGAATAACAGAGCAGTTGCTCCACTCCAAGGTGAATAAGGAAGACCGACATTATAATCGTGACAACCAAACCAGAATAAAACAATTCACGTCTCATTGAATTTCAATGAGGTTTTTTTCTAAGTCTCATACATTATTCTTACATATAGATAAGGGATTTTTAATCCTCCATATTAGAACAAATACGACGTAATAAGAAGGAAACATTGTAAATATATACTTATAACAAAAAAAATAACTTATCAAGTTCAATTCCCATCACGATCCATTCAGGAAACGATCTTTTCTAATTAGCTTAAAGCATAAACTAAAATACCTCCTTATAGTGCGTACTTTGGAGCCATACAATTTGCTGGAAACTAATACACTTGGTGACGCAGCAGTCTGGTACCAATTACAAAACATACTTTCACGTTCTTGGAGAGGTAATGTAATTGAACCATTGTAACGAGTTTTGACATTTATTTCAATTTGAAATTTTTACCACATAACATGGAAAGAACAGTAACTTTAAACTATATCAATTAGCTTTTCCTGTTTTATTCATAAACAAATCTTTTGAAAATCTATAGTGTCATTTTTTTGCAGCGAAAGTAAGCGATCTTTTTAAATGAAAACCGTGTTACTAATTTGTTTTTGTGTTGTTGTTTTCTTGGTACTAGAAAGTGGCACTAATTGTGACAATTCGTTTCTTTATTATAGTAATTTAATTCTTATGAAATAATTAAAAAAATATATGGTATAGCATCAGGTGTGACTTGACAGGTGTGTGGAAGTCCATTTCATGTGATGAAATATTATAATTTTTAGTTATCCTCCTCGATACGTGTTTCGCCTCTTAACGAAGCATCCCCAGGATATCCCAGAGATCAGACTCGGTCAGAGCCTGCACAGAATCGGTGCTGAATCTCACTGCTGAAAAACTATAAAAAATTATCAAATAAGAACAATTTTATTTATGGTTGAAACTTTAAAAATAAATGTCTACTCAGATCCAAGTTCCAAAGTTAGAAAATGACATTATGTTAGTAAAATTACTCGTAATTATTAAAAATATATATGAATGTCTTTTTTGTAAAAAAGTAAGGTTTTGTGTTCCCCCACATATTTAAAACATTTAAAGTTCATCTGTTTAGGAGACAAGAAGCGGGAAATGGTCGAATCGAGTTCGAACAACTGTTTGCCTTTAATTTTTAGTTCTCGCATAAATATTTTAAAATTTTAACCAATGGAAAATATGTGGGTAATTGTATGTACTACAATGCAAAATTTCATGAACGTTGCATAGTTTCTGAGAAATGACAAATGCACAGAACACGGACAAATGGACGGAATGATCCAATTAGGGTTCTGTTTTCCGTCTTAAGAACGGAATTCTAAAAAACAGCTGCCTGTCATTACTTAACCATAGTAATTGGCCATTAAGTCAATGGCCTCTCATAACGCTTACCGAGCGCTATCTGATGCCTCCTTAATAAAAATTTTCAGTTACAGTGAAAAATATTTGCCAAGTGTTCTCTGTTGTAATAAAAAAATCAGGTGTGCAGAAAAATTTTACAAAAATGACGATCAACTTTGCGTCTTTAAAACAAAATGTACAGTTTTACGCCAGTAACGGAACGTAGTTTATTAGAAAGAGTACTCTACTTACATGATGTAATGTTAGTTCCCCATTAATTTTAATCACATAAATTACCCACATGTGATATTTTGTAATATTTTAGTAACAAGAAAGAAGGTAGAATGTATTTCCTGCGTGTAGTGGGGCTGCATAGTAGCCTGATTTTGGTCTTGTAAGAGTTCAGTTGTTGCGAAGCCATCGAATAGTCAAGTACATAATAGTTGTGATGAAGAATTGAGTGTGTTCATAGTGATCAGTGCTCCCGTTACATTTCATATTTAACATATCAGAAGTGGGATTTTACCATGTGCCTAATGAGCGGTTATTCTGCTTGTCATCACATTGTTTAAAGTGACAATGGTGACGAAGGTTTATCAGTGTAAGAAAAAAAACAGGTGGTATTTAACATTATCGGAATTATTAATATTGTTCAATGTTCAAATACATTTATTTACCATTATGTGTTATTAAATTTCATAGACGTTAGTTCGTCAGCAACAAAAGTCCTAACAGATAGTCACAGTATGATTATTTTGTCTTAAACCAGAATATCTTGAATTGTAGTTTCAATGTAATGTCAATGCAATGTCAATGCAATGTCAAAATAAAGTAGCTGGATAATAAACATGAATTTCCAATATTATTCTATGTATTAGATTAAATTCTGATTGTATGATGACGTTGTTCTGCTTGTTGTGCCACTGTAGTCTTTTAAGTGTGACTTTGGTTTGTGCCAATGGCCATACATGAACATTACTATGCGAGTGTATTGTCTACAAATAAAAGGGTATGTCCCGCAAATAAAACGGTGTGTCCCGCAAATAAAAGGGTGTATCCCGCAAAAAAAAGAGTGTGTCCCGCAAATAAAAGGTTGTGTCCCGCAAATAAACGGGTGTGTCCCGCAAATAAAATTGTGTGTCCCGCAAATAAAATGGTATGTCCCGCAAATAAAAGGGTGTGTCCCGCAATGAAAATAAGTGTCTTACAGCGACAATAAAAGGGTTTCTATCTCAGTTGAGGTAAAAGGTGAGTTTTACAACTACATCGACCTAAATTAATTGTTTGAAAGTGATACTTGTCTGGATTTCTCGTCAGTTCTTCTCAGATTAACTTTTCAAAGTATTGGTGAATTGGCTGACGTTCAGAATATTTCGAAACTGGGTTTCTCGAATAAATTTATTTGACTATGAAAATAAAACTATTTCTCAAAAGAGAAAACGTTCTATTATTTAAATCTAAGGGTATACTGATCCACTAGAAAGCAAATTTTTGATTAGTGGGTAAGAAAAAAAAAATTTTTTTTTGATTAATCTAAATTTTATGCATCTGTAAGTACATAAGTATGTCGGTGGAAATAATAAAAGGCACTCATTTGACTCTACTATGGCAAAGTGCGACTTCCGATGACGCGCTAACGGAACGTCGGGGCCGGCGCTGAGTCTGTTAGACTACGGCGGCCGGTGCGATAGCATTTCTCCGACGGATCGTTTGCCATTATTAAATTTCCAATTACCTACGTAATAATAATTGTTACAAAGAGTTTTCTGTCGTTTGCACATTAACTTTATCTTAACGTTGTATTTTATGGAGTAGTTCGCCTCTTGTAAGATTAGGTACCTATTTCTCATGGCCGAGTTGCAAAAGCACGAATTGCCCCGTGTCTTTTCCGACAAGTATATTTTTTTTAATCGTTACTTGCCAACCATTGTATTACGAGGGCGTAATCAGTAATCAGGAAGGTCGATGCTAAAAGGGTTAATTGTTTTAAGGAGAATTTTCATATTTTTATACGTCGTGTGCTGACATTTATTCTCAATAGTTTTTATCCTAACAGATGTTTAGGACGATTGTTGCATATCCGGTATCCACAAAACAGTTTATGATAAACATAGTTACCTTTACCTTTGTTAATTTCGATCGTTTAATATTTTGATTCGAATCTTATAAATCTCTTGGGCATAGAAATTATAATATTGTACGAGATTGTACGCAAGAAAAACTATTACGAGGACGTAATTTGTATTGTCAGGAAATCCCGAGTGTTAGTTCCACATTAATTTTAATCACATAAATTACCCACATGTGATATTTTTTAAAATTTTAGTAACAAGAAAGAGGGTAGCATGTATTTCCTGCGTGTAGTGGGGCTGCATAATAGCCTGATTTTGGTCTTGTAAGAGTTCAGTTGTTGCGAAGCCATCGAATAGTCAAGTACATAATAGTTGTGATGAAGAATTGATAGTGTGTTCATAGTGATCAGTGCTCTCGTTACATTTCATATTTAACAGTAAATATGAATTCACCGACATCGATAGCTATAAAAAAGTATTTTAAGCCTCACATTTTTTTAATTTTTAAATATGTTAATAAGTTTGGTTTTGGTTATATTTTTTAGAGTTCCGTATTTAAAAATGGTTATACAGATACCTAATATTTTTGTCTTTGCATCCGTCTGTCTGTCCATCTGCCAATATGTCACAGCTGACCTCTGTGATCTTTCGACCTACTAATTAAAATATTTCATAAATATCGTACGGAACCCTCTGTGTGCAACTAGAGCTCGTATTTGACTAATTATCTTATATATTATTTATTACATTTTTGATATAAGCCACTGGTAAATTATTATTGGCTTCTTTAGACATTTTAAGATTCTTTGCACCTTTTTCTTCAGTGATCGTCTGATCGTATCAAACGGTGAAGGACAATTACGCTACGAGTGTAGGAAATTGAATCGAGGAAGCCCTCAAATAAGTTACTTCCTTACCTACAAGCTACGTTGCTTAAAATCCATAATGATGTCTCCATGCTTCTGAAAGTATATTGTTCTTGTGGTTAAGTCTTTGGGGCCAGTTATTGCTATATGACGATTGTCATCAGAACAGGTCTGAGATTGAAGCTTGTACCACACGCAGCTATAATATTTATATTAGATTAATATGGGGTGCAAAATGACGGACGTCAATTCGGTATTTGGAATGGATATGGAAATAGGTGTTAACATAGCATGGTCGCTCAAAGATTTATTATATGTAATGTATACTATAATATCATTATGAAATAGCTATATTTTACATCGATGAAAATTATAGCTTCGTCTGTAACACGATTCACATGATAAAAACTACAAACTCGGCGTCTCGTAAAGTGATGCAAATAATAACAAATAAACCGCAGATCTATGTATATCTAAGTGATTTGAGAGATACAAATTGAAGCAAAGTTTCGCCAAGAAGCATCGTTTTTTACACCAGGCATAGGTATCTCCTATCAGCTATCAACTATCACTCATACTTCTTCTATTGGTTAATCTTATCATCTTTACAAATTTTTGACGTTACATCGGCAGATATACGATAATTTTTATTGTAATTCTATTACGTGAGTATTATAATTAAATATCATTTGATTTAGAAACAAACTTTTATTCCTATAATATATATTTATTGGGGACTCGGTTTTTAGCGACATGGCTTGCTTTCCCATGCCATTCAGACTTCGACGAAATCAAAAACCTTGTTACATCCAGGTTTGTTATCAACTTCAAACGAGTCCAAGCACGATAGGTTTATCAGGCCACCTTCCGTATTCATCATCAAACCATCTTAATGGTACAATAACATTGCATATCACCGAACTTCCATAAGTCTAACAAATTAAAAAAAAATAGTTTGCAAATTTTTAAGACTTACATACAAACATTACAAGTTGAATAAAAGCTTGTAAAAGGGTCTTTGTCTATAAATTGTTACTTTACATTCGAACTTAATTTTGAAAGAAAAAGAATATATTTTAAAAGATACAAAGAAAAACTTTATATAACATAGTAGCAAACCCGGCCCGTTTCACTGGGCGTTAGTTGAAGTTAAAATAAATTAAACAGTTTTTATAATTATTTTGATACTGCAAAAAAAAACATAAAAAAATTCGACTGATCCGATCGCTACCAAACTTTACAGGAACACCCGCTAGGCCAATCTGAATATTACCTGAAAATTTCATCGAAATCGGTCCAGCCGTTTCGGAGTTCATAAGGAACATACATACATACATCGCCTTTTATATAAATAGATAGATGTGTTTCTATAACTCATCGATGTGACGTAAAACTAATAATCAGAATGACTTCGCATATTGTCGCTAACGCATCTATATTCGTCCTGTCATAGTTATCCGTAGGGACAATTAATAGCTTTCTTAGGAAAAGCTGACGCCTCCGTCACGTCCCCTCATTATTAATATTAGAAAAAGAGACGTCCTTAGCTCAATCAGAGACATTAATATTTTAACAAATTTTATATTATAGACTACTAAACAAAAGTTTGGACACCATTTCATAGTTGATTATGTATAATGCGTAGTCAGTACCAAAAGTATAGTTGAACAAAATAAATTCAAAAATAAAACTCAACACAGAATAGGTAGTTGGTATCGTTGTTTTGTTAAAAGGGTAGTAGCTACTACCGCTACTACCTAATACCTATTCTATGTTGAGTTTTATTTTGTGTACTTAGTGAGCCCGAAGACTTTAAGTAAAAAAGGGAAATTATTTGTTTACTATTTATGGGTTCTTTATGTCTGTAATTGCTTTAATTTTTAATTTAACTTTTATTTCAAGGTTTCCGTATGTAATTATTTGAACCTGTAAAAATTTTGTTTTTTTGCTGTCGCTTATAATTGCTTTCACGATCAATAATGATATTGTAAATACTTTCTTCTAAATATTTTGATGAATGATTCTCAAACACAACACACCTGCTGTTATAGATTGTATGTTGTAGAGGAGCCGAGTATAACTCTATTTATTTATTCTTATTATTGTGTATATATTATTATGTATTTCTTGAAATCGGTTTTCGGTTTTTCCATATTTTCAGTGTTTATTTTTGTTTATGGCAACGTATTTAACAATAAGTCCAAAATATAATACGATATACATAAATAATATTAATTGTTAGCCGCTTAGAAACTCTCTAATATAATTGATAACTCTCCTGACTCTCTGGTCAAGTCATTAGGTCATACCACACACCATCATTAGCTATAAATTCAAATTAATTTGTAGAAATTAGACCCTTTGGAAGACCCAGAAAATGAAACTGACAACTTTTAAAAACTATAATTTAAATGAGCCCAGATCCGCATCTGGGCTCATTTAAAGTACCATATGTAGTTGGGTATCCCCATACCCAACTACATATGGTTAATCATGTTTAGCTAATAATTAACGTTCATTTTTGTAGTTCATTTTCATTTGTTATTTCAGATGATGCACAATTTACAAATAGCTTTAGTAAGTACAAATAACTTCGCAATAATCTTGTACATACGACTTACATATGAAACAGCCAATTTAATTAACATTTATACATGTAAAGCATATATTATAAAACCTTGTCCTTATTACTCGATACCTTTCTTACCTTTTTACGTTTCATTAAAGTCAACATTTACATCTACACTATAATATATAGGAAAGCGTTCACTTGAACAATTTAATTGTAAGGAATAATATTACAACAATGATTCCCTTTTTCGTCCCGCCCACGCGTAAGCTTTACACAACATGAAAAACCGCTTATTGAACGAAATTACAATCAAATTTCAAATGGATATTCGTACAAATGAAGCCTGATTTGAGTTATTTATCATTTGAATTCTAAGCAATTTTGTTTACAAGGATCTGTATTTCTAAATACTTTTAATTGCAGAAAAATCAGTTCACCTTATAGTTTTATATTTCACATATAATGAGATCTACATATATTATAAATACTTATGGAATTTTAGCATGGCTAGAAATTAGGAAATAATAATCATTAAGGTACCTATGCAACTTACAATGTGACGCAACTTACACCTGGTCATGACCGGATAAAGAAACCCCTCACTCATCACGTGCTTTAAATTAATACTGATTTACGGTAATTGCTATTTCGTTATTAATTTAAAAGTGTAAAATATATCAAAAAAAATGTATTGCTAGACGGGTCTGTCACCGATAACTACAACCGTGCTCATAAATTTAATTTATTAAGATAAAAAAAATATTATCAAACTATATCTGTCTATGTATTATAACGATATCAATGTTTCTATATATACATTACTAGCGGTGCCATGCGGTTTCATCCGCGTTAGATTTGATATTTTTTTGGGAGAAAAATAAATTAAATGTGATATTAAAGAATAGGGTGTTACATTTTTTTTGTAATAAAACAAATGTAACAAATAAATAAATAAAAGTTACAAGCGATTCATATAACACTATAAAAAAATATACAGTATTTAAGGGTAAAAATAGTAAATTTAATTTTAATTCGTACATGTTTTAAATTCCAGATTTTTTTCAAGTTATACTATTCTGAATATAGGTTTTATGTAAATCATACTTACTTAACGAAAACCGGAGTTTAGCTAAACTTATACACGATACGATAGCATTATAAGGGTTTGTGCACTCACTTTAAAGATTTATTTTAAGGGTTTGTGCACTTTAAGCTTTATTCACTTATATACTTTATTTCAAGCACAGAGTATTAACTATACTCGTTTTTACAAAATACGTTAAATCTCAATGTCAGAATCGCACTTTTTATGAGTGTGTTAGAAATAGGGAAAATAGAGTTATAAAATAATATGAAATAGGCAATAACTCAAAAGAATTAAATAATAATAGGAGTAGAAATATTAATAACAATGGGTAAATGGAAGGAAACATTACACATTACACATCATTAAGCTTGAATCCAATCATTTTTATTCAAGCAAAATCAACCACGGTTCAGAATGAATCTGCACTGAGAAGAACCGGAAGAAACTCAGCAGGTATTGTTGTTAAATAAAGTATTGAAATATAAGCAATTACACTTTACTACTTTTTATTACAATGATTGTTTCTCTAAAACATTATATCCTATATCACTTCATATTATACATAATGCAAATATCACAATACTATGTTCACACTATAACATCATATTATATAACAAAATGAATAACTTAATATTCTTTTTGGATACTTATCTGCTTAGCTCTAGTGTCCCGACAGCAATGTGTCATTTTGTAGTTACAATCACTATTGGAAACTACCTTCCCCACCACTTTAATCATAACTCGTATCAGTATAAGTTATATTTCTTTTGTACTTTATAAATATATCCATGCTAGGTATATGTAATAAATAATTAAAAGCAATTTATTAATATATAATTATAATTATACTGATTATCATAGACAACACATAGTTTGAAAGAGTTACGAAAATAGGGAGCTATTATGACTTTCAATGATCACAATGACCCTTCATTGTTTCATAAATAACTATTCAATTATTAAATCGATATATAAATGTAACAATATTAAAATAACAATATATGGTTCATTATTATCAATCAAATATACATTTCAATGAAGTAATATATTGTATCTATGTAATAATATATATCTATATAGTACATCATTATCTAACAAGTGCGTAGATTCTGTTTCGCATTTTAGCGGGTCTTTATTCGATTGTGGTATAGACCTTCCAATTCGCTAATTGCCGATTAGGTGAAGAATTAAATTGCTACATCCGGTTTCAGAAAATCAAATACCCTGACTCTCGTTTAAACTCTCCAAATCTAAAATGTACAGCATGTTAACTCTGATAACTTCAACCACTTAAGTCACTTGTAGGTACCCAATATCAGAATTAGACAAAAATTAATCGTAATTTTATATTTTATCTTTGATTCCTAAGGATTCGTAAGGATATATTTCAAGGAAATTAAATGAACGCCGTAATAACATGCCGCAAATGTTTTGTGTTTTAGTAATACAATTAGAAAATTCCCGTTTTTCACCGTCTGAATAAGTTATTATACATCTACATAGATTATCTGTATTAACATTAACGTTTCTTTATCGGAGAAAATATTCACAATAATTTAAGTGATAGTAATAATACTGAACCATATAGGTTTAATTAAATGTCAGTAAACTCTCAGCCAAACGCTTTTTTTTCAAGAAGAACAATTACCTCTACTTACCTGTCTTACATTTAATAATATATTTATGTTATTTTATCTAAAAACTGTCAATTATGTGTGTATGTCAGGAAGAATGATAATTTACAGTTTGTTTTGCCACAATATGGTTTTTCTGCATAAAAACATTGTTACAACGAAGTAAACTGTTATTATTTGATTATTATGTGTGGCTGTAGACATTGTATTGTGTGACGATAATCATTTTGCTTCATTCTACATAATTATTTTTTAAAACCTATCTATTTTTGAAGTAGATAAACATAATTTACTACAGTAGCTTTTTTGCCCTACCAAACCAAAATACCAAAAAGGTCATTCTAGCAAAATAATCAAAGGACTTGAAAAATACATATTTAATTGATTCTATCGTTCTTTCATGTCATTCAGGTATTCATCTCGTACGTAAATGGACAAATTATTTCACTTTATGTAACCTAACTTGATTAATTTCATCCATTGATTTTAACCTATCCAAAGCTTCTCTACACTCTCTCCAGACCCATAACCTTTTTATTTCTTATAAGTATAAATATTAAATAACTATTGAATGAAATGTCAGCACTGAAAATATGTAAAATAAATTACTGAGTCATCTTATTATAGTACATAAATTAATATTAATGTACATACCTGTACATGTACATAGTACAATGTACATACATGTACATAGTAAACTGTCAATATATTATAAATTATGATTGTTTCATGTCTCAATGACTTGCAATGTACGTAACTAGGTATTATTGATACACATTGTCATTTTACATGAGTCATGAGTTTTCCTTCAAAACGTATAAAATATACAAACAAGTGCCGCATACAATGAAATAGGATAATCTCCTACATTATTTCAATGCATGTTGTTTTAGATGTAAACACTTCCCTAAAGATGACAATAGTTTTGTGTCAACCTTCGATCACAAATAAAAAAACTAGATACACAGTCAACGCTCCAAAAATGTCCGAACCAAATGTGCACTCAAAGAGTATTTGAGTGCACTTCTCTTTTAGTACTATTCGAAAACGTTAACAACGAACATGTCAAAATGCTCCTTCAAAAATTGCAAAAACGGCACATCTAGAACGCTAAAAAAAACGCGAGTTCTTATTTTCGGTTAATAAATAAATAATATTATTTACGTGTTCATTATTTCATAATAGTATTTTACATACAACAACTTACATAGCTCACATATACAACTTTACATAGCTCTTTTTTATTAAATTCGTAATCGTATTTTTAAATATTGCCTGACAATATATGTCTTATCCTTGTCACTTTTACGTAACAAATGAAAATGACATAAATAGTAACGCAAATAGATTATTTAAATTATACTTTGTGCACAAGACGTAAGATTGCATTTTAAATATTTTATTTAACAAACTTAGTTTTAATGTCATGTAAGAATCGTTTACGAGCGTTTATAACCTTATGGTTTGACAGTAAGGTCTACTTTAGATTAACACAATATTGTCGTTAATACTATACGATATTAAAAATATATACTTCAGTTCGGACAATAATTTGTTTAAATTTTTAAATCTAGTTCTTTATTTGTGATCGAAGGTGTCAACTGTAAATAATGATCCATCTACGCATACTCATGTATTACAATATAATTTATATGTAGCGTAAGTATAAATGTTGCTTCATGTTATGTAAAAAAAAATGATTCTAAAATATTGACGACTCTACACAAAAAAAAACAACTTATGGACAAGATTAGCTATGGATGTGGAGTACGTCGCAATAAGTAAAACATGTATGCATGCCATACGTTAATAAGTTTTTTGCTATGTATCTTATCATTACTGCTTTTAATCTGTCCACATAAAAAACTAGAATTTGTACAAAAGCTACTCGTATGAACGTGTTCGTACCTAGATAGGAGGTACTATTTTTTTTATGTTATAATTCAATTTCACAAAGCAATATAGTTATTCTATTAAAACGACTCAAAAGAAAATTAGTAAGTAAATGGTATTTTTGTGTATAGCATCATGTCATATATGTATGTAAGTAGTCGTTCATAACAGGTGGTTAAACATACCATGTTACAATCACTAAACTACTTTAATATGACTTTAAATATTTTTATTTATCATATTAGTGTTGCCTGCACTAGAACAAGATGTTATAACAATAACACATAGGCATATTATATAGTTATATAATATTAGCCTTCTGCCCGCGGTTTCGCTTGTACAGACTGTAAGATATATAGTTGTTTTTATTTAAAATCTACCTTTACAAAAAGAAATTCAGCACAAACCATTCAGTGTGTACGTCCTTACTTCTCATTGTGAAAATTATACTTTTTTTCTTTTAAAAAGGGAAAAGGTGCGCCTTTTCCCTTTTTACGTGTAAAGTTTTGAAAAATGTTACAATTGTGTGCGTTAAGTGTGTGTCAATGAGCATTAATACCAAATTTCGAATAAATTTGATAAGAAAAATATACAAACTCTGCCACCTCTTTTTTCTGCTCAGACGTCGAATTTAAAAAAAAAGCTTAAATATGTTTAAGACATAGAAGTAGGTTCTCACTCCTTTCCGATCGGAGGACGCGGTTAACCTGCGACCTCCATCTCTGGCGCGCGCCCTCGCGGCCGCCGCGCATAGAGACATTCAGATTAACACTAACAACCATGATGTAACACCGCACTGCCCCCCGCGGGGGGCGTCGACGTCTTGCTTGTTATCACTAGCCTTTTTAGGTTCTGTTCGATTGTAACATCACACATACAGGTAGTACCACACTTGAGCGCGAGCCTTCCGCGCGCGCTGAGTTACACGTTAGGCACTCACCATTTCGGGCCTTATGCCGATGTTATTATGCCGGCCGGTCATAACCACTTTGGGACCGGCCCTCACCTGTACAGGAGTTCGACGCACACATGTGCTGTATTCCCTACCGATAACCCGAGCTGAGGTCTCGCCCTCCGAGGGGTCCTCTGGCTTGGTCGTTTTTTCCGGAGGGAGCGCCATTCGCTGCTCCCCCACACACGTTCGGTTCGCTGCGACAGCCTGATGGTCATGTAGCAAGTGGAGGGTCGTTTTAGTCGGTTCGAGCCCGACACTACCCGGTCGCGCCCGACGCTCTCTCGTGAGGCGTCGGAGGCGCTTGGGTGCTCGTTCGGAGTTTTTTCCCTTCCGATAAATAAACAAAAAAGAAAAAAAGTGGGTTCTCATACAAACTTAGCCGCCTCCTTTCACCCTTTTAGGAGTCATACTTCAATCATATCTACAATGTGAAGTCAATACCTTTTCCTATCGTTATTACTTAGCGATTTGAGCTGGGCGTTTTAATCTGCATAAAAATTTAACATCAGTACAAAGGTATCTGGCAATAACTGCACAGTAAACGATTTATAATATTTGTAAAATGGTCGTAACAGAGTTGCGACTGATCTAAGTATCGGAACCCTAAGACAATAATCTAATCATACTAAATATTGCATTTTCCTAACAAATCTTTGAAGCCAGTTATAATGCCCTCTAATTCTTCTCCTCTATTCTGCCCTCCTTGTTGATAAAACTCATACGTGAAGGATTTCACACTCATATTTTTTTGGTACTAAATATTAATTCGCAATACAATATCCACAAAATTCAAAGATTCTTCGCATCAGACTATTACATTTTAGTCTTTTGTCTATACAAGAATCTAATGAACATAAAAAAGTATGAAAACTTTTTAATTCTTGTTGTTGCCGATTTTATTACTTTTTATTATAAACCCAATGATTTTAAAATTAGAAAAATAGTAGACTGTCACTTTTCTTGCAATTGTTTTTATTTTATGATACATGACAGTGATTTCGAAAGGTTTTTCCTAGCTTTTGTATTTAGTCTTTGATTATTTAAGTTTGGTATAAATTTTATTTAACTTTTTCCACTGCCATGTGCTGTCTTTAGTTAAGTAAATAATTTTATCATGTATTATAATATTTAATTTTCAGCGACACTGATCACTGCAGCAGCAGGAACAACTGTCGGGTGGACGTCACCGACCATTCCCATTCTACGTGCTAAGGACTCTCCAATAGAAACATCGGCTGATCAAAGCTCATGGATAGCGTCCCTCATGATACTTTGTTCAGGTATTATTATTACTGTACTTAACATAGATTGTACTCGTCCTAATAATAAATTTCAATGTTATATAAGTAAACCCATAACGTGACTTCTTTTCTCTTTCGAGGTAGACAGAGCCTCAGGGTACAACGAAAGCCATCTATCCAGCCTTGATCAAAGTTTACGAGCCAAAACTTAGATTGTGCCTTGATATTACTTTTGACAGTAAAGTTTTGCTGTTTTGCTCACGAGAGCAAAAGCTGCAGCTTCGGTCAACTTTAGCCAAATGAAACATCTTCGGCTGCACATTTGACTTCAGCCAAAAGCAGCCTCTGTCTAAGGTTCTGTCTAAGCCAAAGTCGAAACAAGAGGAGTCATCATCCATCCATTAATAAGATACAGAAGTTTTGAACTTAGTGTTATTCTTTTTACGTTGCAATCTCAAATAATCTTTTTATATTGCAATATCAAAGAATTCACTTCGTGATTAAACGTTAAGCTACCGAGAAGTAAACGAATGTAAATTCCCTAAGCCCTAACTGTTGTTTCATATTTTAGCAGTGAAGACACAAATTACTTTCATATATTAATTTAGCATTTTGTTAATTTCAGCTATCAGCCCCATCCCAGCCTCATACCTTGCAGATCGCATCGGAACAAAGAAGACTCTCCTGCTAGCAGCTGTACCGTACATTGTAGGATGGATTCTAGTTATGTTTGCAACAAATGTGGGCACCATTTACGCATCCCGTCTCATATCCGGCATAGGCTATGGTATAGCGTATACAGCAGCACCCATGTACTTAGGGGAAATTGCCTCCGATGAGGTACGCGGCGCCATGGCCACACTTATCACTGTAATGTCAAAGGTTAGTTTGATTACACTATATGAATAAAATCTTTCATTATGTTCTGATATATAAAATACTAGCTAGTGATAAGTGACGGCCCATGAATCAATGAACAATGGCTTTATATAAAGTACATAAAAACTTTATGTACTTTATATAAAGTACTGAAATCACAGTTATAAAATTATTTAATAAATATCAGAACATTTTATAGAAACATAAAGAGACCAACAGATAAAGAGCACGTTTTTTATTGTTAAGGTGAACTACTTTTGATAATAATATCTCATAACTGATCTACTTTAAATGGAGATATTTGTCATCTCTTGCATTTCAATATCTTATCGCGAATATATTGTACATTTTAATACGTATCTAGACAGAATTAAATGTGATTTAATACACATGTCCATATATGTACACGCATTTATTTAAGTATGTATGAAGGTTTAAACTACAATAAATCTACATTTTTTTATAAAAACATGCTCATACAGATAATGTATATAAAAAATACGTTCAATAAAAAATTTATCCCGCTGTAAGAAATCGTCTAGACTTGGTACCTACTTTTTTTTTTGATAAAAGTAAATCATGTACAATTTATCTATGTACTGTCAAGTTTTCGATGTAATATGAAACGTAGGAGTTTAAACTAACAGCAGAAGTAAAAACTGGATTGACATTTTATCCGAATCTTAGAAAACCAATAAAATTATTTTTAAAGATCCGAAATAATCTTGAAATTTGGGTTTGCTATTTAGATATTTGACTACAGCGAAACCGTAAACCAATACTTAATTAACTGATATCACTATAAAGTGATAAAAAGTAGAAATGCAAGGAATAGTATATTAAGAAAAAGTGAAATTTCAAAAATTCAGCGAAATCTTTGACGGAATAGCCGAATATTTTCCCAAGCAATTCTGCCATATTTCTCGCTAACTCGTCCTGTCCTAGTGATGGAAATTCTGTCCTGTGATTCGTGTTGGGAAGAAATAAACTTCTCCGTAATTCAGAAAAATTAAAATTTTTGCGTGGCAAGTTTTATTTTTTAACTAACGAAAAAAGAAGGCTCTCAAGTCAACGCGTGTATTTATTTATTATTTTATAATAAATGACCACCCATAACTTTTTCAGATATGATTTTGATGATCCATTTTTAATTTGAAAGGATATTATGTTTAGGGCGCTTTCATAAAAATTTCGCGGTCTGATGATGAAGTACTGCTTAAACCAACGAATAAACAAAAGAACTCCTCATTGCTTCGATGGTTTTTTCATTTAATGTTCCGTTCCAGAATTGGAAAAAAGTTAGTCATAAATCTTTACAACTAACTTTTTTCCAATTCTAAAAGGATGCCCTAGATATTTATTTAGGCTAGGGTCACTCAAAAGAGAGAAATAAATCACTTTTTAGGAATAAAATTAAACTGACTTCAAAATAAGAACACTGAAGAGTACAAAATAATTATTATTTACTAAACAAAACCCTAGTACAGAAATTACTCATTTAATAAAAGTGTATAATTAAATTTTACGGTTACTGAAGTCGACGAAGATAGCCCTTTTTTTTCTAAAAAGCTCTGATTGTTTTGAAGTTCTAATTGATTTAAATTTGCAATTTATTAAATTTACAGTTTGGTATCCTGTCACAATATTGCATCGGACCATACGTGTCCATGCTGGGCCTAGCAAGCTTCAACGTCACCATACCAATTCTCTTCGTGGTGACCTTCAGTGCCATGCCAGAATCTCCATATTACTTCCTAAAATCTGGTCAACCGGACAACGCTGAGAAATCGTTAAAACAACTTCGTGGTCGTGGTTATATGAGAGGAGAATTAGACAGTATGAGCAACTTAGTTAATGAAAATATGAAAGAAAAAAGTCGCTGGAAAGACTTGTTTGTTGTTGGAGGAAATAGAAAGGGTCTAATAATTTTACTGGGTATATACTTTACACAACAATTTTGCGGTAGTACTGCAATTATATCGTACACCCAGCAAATATTTGGAGCCGCTGAAAGCGAATTAGACGTTAAGGACTCCGCTGACGATGGTTTAGAAATTAAGGAATCCACTGTAGGTGGATTAGGAGCTAAGGAATCATGTATTATATTTGGCACAGTGCAACTATTAACGTCAGCTATTTCTTCACAATTAGTAGATAGAATAGGAAGGAAACCTTTACTTCTGATATCATCGTGTGGCGTTGGTTTAGCCAATTTTATTATTGGAGCATATTTTTTTATGAAATACGAAGATAGTGAGTATATGGTAAACATAAGATTTATTCCTATTATTGTGATACCTATTTTAATATTTTCATATACTATAGGCTTAGCTACAGTGCCTTTCGCTATTACCTCAGAAATATTTCCCACAAACATTAAATCTAAAGCTACATGTTTCATTCAAATATCCGTGGCTTTGATGACATTCGCAGTCACTAAATTGTATCAAGTGATAGCAGATAATTTAGATAATTACGTAGCCTTCTGGGGTTTCGGCTTTTGTTCGGTGGCAGGTGTAATATTCATATTAATACTGTTACCGGAAACGAAAGGACAATCATTCGCCGCAATACAAGAGAAATTATACAAAAGCGATAAAGTCGTATATCAAAAACGTGATAATGTAGGAAATGTGAGAATTAGTCTTTAGTATCTATATAATAGAACATCATTCCGAGAGCGATGATTATTAGTGTTGTATTTATATATCTATACACTAATTTTTCGCTAACTTTATTAACTTATAAATAAATAAATGAGGTAGAATTTCCTAGCGATCATAAACAAATATGTGTTTAAAAGCGACTACTTTTTTTTATTAAATGAAAAAATCATAGATATATTAAAAACTTATTTGGAACAGAGGGGCACTCAAAAGAATCAGGAGATGGAGAATCACATAACGGAAAGATTTATTTACAATCTTTTTCTTCCATCGAAATACTGTGTTTAGGAATTAGTCAGCCATGCTTGTGACTATTATAGTATTATGGAACTATTGTTTGTTATAAGTCGTTACAAGTTTCATTTCATTTCGCTTGAACTTATTTTTAGAATAACGTGTATAACACTTTCGTTATATACGTTATTCACGTTATACCTACCTGCGTATCGTATTATATTATAATGCACATCGACACAGAAGTAAATGAATTCCAGTAAAATAAAGTTTACGTTGGAAACAGATTTTCACAAATACTATATTTTACTAATAATATAATTTATTTGCACTGAGAATTCTGCTTCTGTTTCAAATTAAATGCTGCATGGATAACGGTAACTACTTAAGAAATAACGGCATAGAAAATTAAAAAACTATAATTAGTTCAAAAATTTGTACTTACTTAAAAATGAGTCTGTCTTTAAATGAATTTAAGTCGCACATAAAAAAATGAAACAAAAATTAATAATAAATAATAACGAAATTGTAAGCATCGGAATACAAATTTAAAACCTATTGGATTTCGTATTTTTATACTTTATGTACTTTTTTCGTTATTAGATTTATAATGGAATACGAGATTAATTATTCCGTAACAGGAGCCAATTATTTCAATTTAACCACTCAATATTCCTTCTCTTATTCCTTTATATTATATCGTTATAAACAATTATTTTATGTTACATATTTGCTGATTGTGTATATTTGTAGGTATTATTATTTTATTAAGCCTATTACTTAATTACCAAACTATGATAGTTTTAAAGATTTTATTCGAATATTGTTGTTGCTTCGTGACAGTACCTACTACAGATAATTCGTAATACTTAGACAATACTAAATGTTATATTACGTATAGCTTAATGCTTAAGTACAAACACCAATAGAAATGAAAGTGATTATAAAACGGAAAAAACATTTTTATAATGACAAAAACATAAGTCAGTGCTATGCTGCCATATTACTCCAATGTATATTCTTAATTTTAAGTATAATATTATCACAATTTATAACTTCATAGACCATTTAAACTATTGTAATGTAAAAACACAACCATTAATGGTAACATTATTGCGTAGAGGACATTTAGTAATGAAAAATTCTTGAATCTCTTCCTCTCTTATTCACAATGAAAACAATAGGTACCCATGCTTAGGTGGTTATTCAAGTATTACCAAAGTAATTAACTATGACTAAGATCGTTAGCGAGCCAGAACACTATTAATTTCTTAAAAGCTAAAGGTCATCGATATATCAATTTTACATTTATCTCTGGAAAAATCGGGTCTAGCTTTTATGACATTGCTGGACGTTATTTGGACATACCTGACGCGATCTTCTTTATTGTTCCTTACGTTCACCAAGTACTTTTCTAAGTAAACGTACTGACGTTGTTATTAGGTCTTCTATAATTATAAGAAGTAATTTCGCTGTACTTAATTTTCTATTTTCTTGTTAATAGTTTTATAATTCCATATTACAATAAAACAGAGATAAATAAAACAATGCAATTATAATTCTTTTTAAAATATCTTTGTCTTAGTCATCTGTTTTGTTAAATATTTCTATGCTTATGGTTTTATAAATACTTCGTTATACTTTACGTTAGTAACTAATTAATCTGTGGTTATACATTCATTCAAGTCGCCTATTAAAATGAAAATTTTCCCATACCTTGAAAAATAAAACATCTCAAATTTTTACATGTTTTGCAAATATTTTTTAATACTACGTCGAACACAGAACACGCCGATTTCGAAATTGCTTACAATTTTTAAATTATCTTCTATCGTATTTAATTATCGAATGGAAATGTTAAAAAAAAAATTACCGAAATTTTTATATAATTAATTATAGTCTACAAATTTATGAAATACTTATTAAATCTTCAAAATCATAAATCATGAAAAATTTTTAAAGCCTATGTAGGCAAACAATCCCGAATTCTATCTCCTAAAACTTGAGTGATTGATTTATACCAGGACCGTTGAGAAACCACATTTTCCCTAGGTACCGAACATAAAATTTGACGTCTTCTCGTGTTGAGCATTCAGCACTCGAACGCAAATAGTAATCGACGAAACGGTCCATTTTCGAGTTTCTAGACATTTAGTTATACAAGTGGCCTAGAATCGTGTTTAGTTATCAACGGCATAATTAATTAACCAAGCTGATACTGGCAAAATATGTGCAAATAATATACTCGTACACATATGTACATAAATATATAAAAAGCTGTTTATATGTACTTATTATAGTATAAATGTTAATTTCATTTCACAAACCATATTTACCATAAACTATAACTCCAGACGGCCTGTCTCGTACTACGAAGTGAGGCGAATAATGATTTTATTTTAATCAAATGTAGATGATTGGCTGCCGTTTTCTAAGAAATGGCGGCCGATCAGCTTATCTGACAATGAATGTGTGTTGTACGTGCAGACGAGCCAAATCTAATTCGTCTCACCGTTTTTGCTCGGAAATGCGGCGGCCTGGTGTTATTTATAAAGTCTATGTTTATTATACAGCCAGTTGTAAAATTTGAAATAAAATAATATACGTTGTTAATATTTTATGAAGGCATAACTCTTATAATTTAAGCTTAAACTCTCTATCGCTAAGTCTTAAGTGTTACTTTTTGTATTAATAAAAAATATACTTAAGTCTACATATGTTTATCTACACGCATTTACTGAAACGTGTGAAATTTTTGTGATAAAGTACATTCCGAATTTTGTGCCATTAAAAATGTGCCAATGTAATCGGAAACAGTTTCTTAAATTAAAGTAATTAATTGAAACTATGTTGTCAAAAACCAATTATTAAATTGTTTTTAAGAACTAATTGTTGTTTGTTTTATAGTTATTTTTATGTTTGAGAGCAAATGTCCTATTTCATTTGGTTAATAAAACAGACAAAAAGATGTTCTGCAGCAATGGAGTGAACACTATAGAGAACTGTATGAGAGTGGCGACTCTATAACTGATACTGAGAGCGATCCCATTGAATTGCCACACTGGGATCAGGGACTGGAGAAAGACTGAGGGGGAAGACTGGCGAACGAAAGAGTTCGAGAAAGAGAAAAGAAGTCTGAAGTGTGGAAGGGCTGCAGGAAATGATGAGATAGATGACTGCTGAGATGATCAAATATGGTCCTAGAGTCTGGAACACTTTCTGGGAACTGTGCAAATCTTGCTGGCAGTCCTTCGGAAAGGTTCTGGAGGGCTGGCGAACCCCAGTCGTAATACCTCTCTATAAAGGGAAAGGATCTCGTCTAGAGTGTGAGCGCTATAGAGTCATCGGCCTTGTAAGCTTAGCAAGTAAAGTATATACCAAGGCATGGATCGAACGTATGAAAGGTATTTCTGATAGATATTTGTGGGAGGCACAAGGTGATAGTGCGAAAGGAATTGTGGCGTCTTCTACGAGAATACGGCGTGGAACACCATTGTATCTTAGAGTAGATGGCAACATGTCGCCCTGGTAAGAAGTAAGGAGTCTGCCTGCCTATTCGATCTGTATTTGGACAGTTTCCTCCATACTAGAGATAAAACAAATATCTGGTAAATATCAGGTATCCGGCCTATCGGGCCTAAATTTACTACTCGTCCGGATACCGGATAATAAGCGAGTATTCGGCCGGATACCGGATTAGAAAGAAATTCGAAATATAGCATTTAGATATTTTATTTAATCCACATAACAAATATAATCACCATATTTTTATTTTACATCAAAACAATTAGTACTCATAGTGCACTAAAGGCAGATTATAGTGAATGAATAACAATTTCTCTGCATTAAGATGCGGCAAACGGTTTCGCTTGTCTTGTCATATTAGTATTGTATATTGTTTACCACAGACAAGGCCAGTTACAGAAAAAAATTTTCTTTGTAAACGCTGCTGCAGGGTGCTGAAAGATAATTCTGGCAATCTTTGTTAAGTTTGGGTATTAGGTAGCATAAGCCACAAAATATAAGGGTCACCATCGCGAACAATTAGCACTGACTTCAGATAAAAATCAATCTCACACGAAATCGTGTTTTTGTTCTTTATCATTTCTTCTAAGACTTACTGCTGTTGTTTTCATTTGCTACCTCACTAAAGTAATGTCAGAACGTATCACCAGCTTCGCGAGATACAGCCGACTTTTTACTCGCCTCCTCTACATTTTACTCGTTACTCTGCTGTTGATTTCATTTGCTACCTCACTTACTGTTGTTATTTTCATTTGCTACCTCACTAAAGTAATATCAGAACGTATCACCAGCTTCGCGAGATACAGCCGACTTTTTACTCGTCTCCTCTACTTTTTACTCGTTACTCGTTATCCGGTATCCGGCCAAACAGCTATCCATTTCATCTCTACTCCATGAGTATGAGTGGTATGATATGTGATGGCACAGTGGTAAATTGTCTTTTACACGCTAACGAGGCCTTTAGCACCATCAGAAGCAGAGTTGCAGACAGTAGTCACGTGCATGAAAATAGAATGTAAACCGAAAAGATTAAATATAAATGTGAACAAAACTAAGGTTCTGGTGTTTGGAAGAGAAAGATACAGGACGAAATATGAAATATTGGTGGATGGAGAATTTCTAGAACAATTAAATGAACTTGTATATCTGGGGACTGCGTTTTCTAAGGATGGAAGAGGTGAGTTGAATGTGGAGAGACGGTGCATTGGCCGCATTAGTAAGCAATGTGAATATATCTAACTCAGCCAAAATGCGGTGTTGGTGCCAACTATATTGTACGGTAGTGACGCCAGAATATGGTCTAAATCAGGTGAAAGTAAGATAAATGCAGTAGAAATGCGATCTCTTAGAAATGTGTGCGGTGTCACCCTTGCGGAAAAAACAAGCAACGAAGATATTCGCAATATGCTTAGATGATACGGGCACACAGAAAGAATGAGCGATAAAAGAATGATGAAGAAAATCTACGGAGTGAAAGTGAGTGGTAGCAGATGCCAAAGTGTTAGCTGACGGAAACGTCAAAAGTAGTCACATGCCTCGGTGAAAATGTGTGAGAAGAATGCTGAAATCTGAGGAGGCGAAAGAAGTACGTAAGGACCGCGGCGTTTGGAGCTCGGTTCTCTCTTATTACTTAACTATTAACGGTACGGATATAACGTAAAGATATATGTATATACATATATAACATATATATAATTAGTAATTTCTTACTGCAAATACACTTATAAATGAAAAAATGTAATCAAAAGAATGTGTATCATTTTGTATAGAGAATTTTCAAACTTAATCACCTATTTAACTTTAATCAGTACAAAATATGAAAAATTATTGAAAAAATAATAATTATGGCTTGCGCAAAGAAATATAAAAAGATATACATTAGGTATTTTTAAAATCTAAAAACGAAAGGTACAAGTGAACACAGTGAATTTCCTATCATTCTTTATTAACTCCACCAACTCTCCTATTAGCTCTATTATCCGACTACAGTAATGCAAAAAGGAGGGCTATGATTTTAACCGCGTATGTATGTCTATTCGTCTGTTCCTTAAAAGAAGCGAAACCACTTAGGTAACTGATTTCAATGTATGAAATTCATTGGATTCATCTCAACTACACGCATGACCTAAGCTAGTTTGTTTTTTTTAAAAATTCAATATATCGCCTATATTATACTCTACCTGTAACATAAATTCGAGGACTAAAACAAGTTTCATCGAACTTCGTCGTCATGTGGTTTCACATTCAAGAACTTCAGTAGGCCCTTTGAAATATATATCTACAGCAACGCATGCGACTTCAATAACTGACAAATTTAATTATAATATAAGTATGTGTATCGTATTTATAAAGTTATTTTTATTGTACTTGAGTTTTGATTAGTAAAGGATAGTTATTTTGGACTTTGGACTAAATAAATATCTATTAGGTCTTTTATATATATTAGGTAGGTCTACAATTAAATCATTTTTAATTCTGGAGCGTAACGACATACAAGGAAACCATCAATATAATGGTTGTAACCAGTTCGCGTTGCTTGGTGTTATTTGGTGTATCTTCGAAGTTCGAGCTCCAATACCGGTGAAATTGAAATGGGTCCTATTTAAATTTCACTGGTATTGGAGCTCGAACCTCCTCGGAACCTTGGAAGTATATACCCTTTCAAAAAACGAAAAAAGAATTTTCGAAATCGATCTACAATTGACGAAGTTATCAGTAATCATTCATTTAAAAAAAACATACGTACAGATGAACATAGAACTTCCTTTTTTTCTTAAATCGGTTAAAAATGGAATTTATTGCAATAATTTTCATAAAAGAAGCCGGAGTTGCCAGAGTCGGAGATCATGAGCAAGGGAAAGTATAATAGGCCTCTGATTCCGGCAATGAATGCAGTTGTATTCAAGTCAAGTTTTAGCTTAATAACTTTTGTATTTCAAAATGATTCCACAGTATTTATTAACTGTCCCGTACTCAGACATGCCACCGCCGAAAACACAGATGAACTAAAATCAATCAATAAGAATCACTGTATTCTCCGTGTAGACCAACATGAAAGGAAAAAGTGAAATAAATCCAATAAAACATAAAAATACCTGTACAAATTTATACGTTAGTGTTATTCAGTTCTGTGTGAATTGTTTTCAAAGTAAAAATACCAAACACCGATTCAAAATTTATGAGGAACTTCAGTACGAAAAAAATAGTAACAGAATGTCAAATGTCTATGCTTATTGGCATCTATTTAATAGAAATTCATGCGCAGTGTTAAAATGAGAGGTGTAGGAAGCTTGTGAGCAGAAATGAATTATTGACTTTGACAATACACAGTGACTTTGACACCTGTTATTATAATCAATATCAATCGGTCAAGTGCAGCCACGACACGCGCACAGAGGATTTCGTATATATACGATATTTACACAATAGTCAGCTTCTAAATCTAATTTCCGGAGATCTAAATATTACGTACTCTTACAAGACTTATATTTTCCTGTTTCTATGTCATTAACAACTAAGTACTACTCTTTACTTACTACGTCTACTTATTTTGCTAGAATTATTTAAAGGTGAACTTTCTGTATCTGAATAAATTCTAATTATTTAAAAAAAAAACTACATTTAGTAGGGCCGGTTAAGGGGCGAGGTTGGGACAAGTTCAATCCGAGTACAATTTTGTCAGTTCATTACTCTTATAAATATTTTAAAATCTTAACTACTACAATACATGTGGGTTAACAAGTTGTATCACTGCCAAGTTTCAAATTTGTAGATACGTCGTACTTTCTGTGGAAATCAGCTGTGACTCTGTGGCAAACAGATAAACATGTGAGTGATCTTAAAAGATCCGTTTTCTTTTGTATTTACTAACTGACAGAGATTACGATATCGAACATAACCGTTATTAATGCAAAAATAAAATGTTAAGACAATAAATCCTTAAGACTAAATAATATTATGTTAAAAATAGTAAAAGGATATTCATGTTTCATAATTGTGTAATATACTTACGTAAATTTTCTAAAAAGTTAAAATAAAATATTTGCATGCTTTCAGTGAGCAGAATGGGGAGAGATACCAATCTATATACTTATTCTATGTACATATGTTCATATGTTATGCAAATAAATGAATTATTATTTAAAAAGATCTATCTGTTATATTATAAAACGTAACCATGTATGTGCATTGAACAGATTTAAGAAAATTATTAAGTTTTATTAGTTAAGAACATAAGAAAATGTTGTGTGATTAAGTATAGGCGTGTAATTCCCAGACTGCTCTGCGAACGCCTCAAGATGAGATTGACGAGAATTTTTATTTTGGTGATGTACGCCCCAGTGTTCTCTGTCGGTTTGCGTGAACTAAAGCAGTTTTGGGAGAATTTTAGGGAATTTTTAAAATGAAAGAATTATAGTGAGCGAAGATATGAATGAATGGGTCGGCACTACTCAAATTGGATTCCAGTCTGTCCTAAGTACGTATGGAGACAAGAGAATAAATGATGCTGTCAGGATTGTATTAGGAATCTATGGAAAAAGTTTTTTTTTGTATCTAATACCGTATTTACACACAAAAAGATCCATCAGTCCAGATCCATCAGAAGTATGATTTATATATGATTTAAATATAAATCATGCTAAATGTGTTCGAAAGAACATCATCTGCTAACTGACAAAGAAGGTGTTCTGCAGCGACGGAGTGATTATTATAGACAACTAACTGTATGAAAGTGGCAACTCTATCCCTGACACTGAGAAAGATCCTAATGAATCGCCACACTTGGGTCAGGGACTGAAGGTAGTCATCAGTATAAAAGATTGAGAAAGTGATAAGAAGTCTGAAATGTGGAAAAGCTGCAGGAAATTATGAGGTAACTGCTGAAATGGTCAAGTATGGTGGTCCCAGGGTCTGGAATACATTCCGTAAACCGTGCTATTTTTGCTGGCAGAAGGGACATATTTAGGAAGGCTGACATACCGCAGTCATAGTATCTTTCTATAAAGGCAAAGGTTCTCATTTAGATTGTGCGTGCTATAGGACCGTCAGCTTAGTCAGCTTAACAAGTAGTCTATACCTAGGTACCGACTGAACGTATGAAAGGCATTTCTGAAAGATCGTCGGGGTCAATTGAGGAATTGTGCTCGTCGCGACCCGTGCCAGCCTTTTTCAGAGCTGCAATTTCTCTCCAGCGCACACCATGCAAGACAACGATAGCGATAACGATAGGGCGTCCCCCGAAAGCGTCGTACACCATTTTTTCCCCGCTGGTATGAGTAGAGTGCAGTCTGGCGTAGGAGACCGCCACCCAACACGCTGTGCACCTCGCGACGAGAAGTGGAGGGAAGAGTGCAGAATAGCTATGTGGAATATGAGAGGTGGGATTAAAGAGAATGTGAATGAGGTGATTGATATTATGAAAGAAAGAAGAATGGATGTGGTTTGAGTGAAACTAAGCGAAAGCGCAGTGTACTTGCCAACTTGCTTGGAGAGGGCATCGCTTTGTGGACAGGGGTATCGCAAGAAGAAAGGGTATGTCAAGGGATAGGCGTCTTACTGTCCTCTCGTTTGGTTAATTGTGTAACTGAGTGTAAACCCGAGACTACTCTTGACAGGGTTGACGAGGATATTTGTTTTGGTGGTGTATGCCCTAGTGTCCTCTGTCGGTTTGGTCGAGCTAGAGCAGTTAAATGTTAGGAAAGTTCTAGCGACGGTTGAAAAGAATGGGTCGGGACAGCTCGAACAGGATTTGAGTCTGTCCTAGACAAGTATGGAGACAAGAAAGTGAATGATGCTGCTAGTATTTTGTTAGGACTGTGTAAGGAAAAGGATCTTTTTCTTGCTAATACGCACAAGCACAAAAGGATTCCTCAGTACAGGTGGCAAAGGAAGGATAAAAGGAGTATGATTGATTTATTCTTGGTGGACAGAAGACTCAAAAAGCAGGTTATGGACACGAGAGCACACAGAGTAGCCGATATAAAAAAAAGAGACCACTTTCTAGTGGTAACTAGTATAAGGGGTTTGTTTGCAGCGTGGCGATGTTGCGTAGCGTCCATACCTGTAGCGGTTTGTCGCATCAAGAGATGGAAACTGCAAGACGCGACCACCAGAAATAAATATGAAAGGGTAGTATCCGGTAAGCTTGATGATAGATTGAAAATGATGAGCGAGGATGTTGAAGAATTTTGGTAGAACTTAAGGGACAGTATGATCGAGTCCGCGAAAGAAGATTGTGTAACGAATAAAATTGGGAATGGTAACAAGCGGGATGTGTGGTGGGATGATGAGGTGAAAGAGTCTGTGTATAAGAAGAAGAAGTATGGCGAGACTACCTTGCTGCCAAAAATAACTGTGGTATGAGGGATTTGATAAAAGAGAGATATAAGCTGCAGAAAGCAGAAACGAAGGCACTAATGAGAGAGAAGCGCGAAAGGTGTAGGGTGTTGGACGAAAACAAGATGTCGGATGTTCGAGGAACAATTCAGATTATTTTGGAAAGAAATACGTAAGTACAGAAGTGTTCCGACACCTTGTAGAAAGAATAAAATACGATCGAAAGAGCATTATCTGCTAACAGACAAAAAAGAAGTTATACAGCGATGGAAATATATATAGAAAACTGTATTATTATAATCTTTGTTGGCAGAAGGGAGAGATTCCGAAAGACTGGCACACCGCAGTAATAGTGCCTCTCTGTAAATGGAAAGGTTCCCATTTAGACTACGCGTGCTATAGGGCCATCTCATCAGCTTGGTCAGCTTAGCAAGTAAAATCTATACCAAGGTATTGACTGAACGTATGAAAGGCATATCTGAAAGATATTCGTGGGATGCACAAGTTGATTTTAGAAACGGTAGGAGTTGTATGGATCAGATATTCTTTCTGATCAAAGGCCAGAAAATTTTCTGCGCTTTCGTGGATCTTGAAAAAGCATTTGATAGAGTAGTGCGAAAGAAATTATGGAGTCTTCTGCCTGAATAAGACATAGAGAGCCCTTTACTGCAGGCTGTGAGGACATTATATGTCATTATTGTCAGAGCCTGCGTAAGTATAGATAGTGACTTGTCGCCCTGGTTCGAAACCTGTTCAGGCGTCAGACAGGGCTGCCTGGCTATTCGTGCTGTATTTAGACAGTTACCTCCAGACATTTAAAGGTAGTATGAGCGGAGTTGTAGACACGTGCATGAAAAAAGACTGTGAAGTGAAAGGATTGTGAATGTAAACAAAACTAAGGGTTTGGTGTTTGAAAGGGAAGATGTACAGGTAAAGTGTGAAATATGGGTAAATGAAAAATGTCTAAAACGAGTGAATGAAATTGTATATCTGGGGAGATGTCAGTTGGATGTGGAGAGACTTGTAGCAGCTGGTAATAAAGTGAATGGTGGTCTGTCTTCATTAATAAGCGGTGTGTATATAATATATAGGCAATATATTATTTAACTCGGCCAAAATGGCCATACACAATGCGGTGTTGGTTCCAACTTTATTGTACGGTAGTGAGGCCTGAATATCCCCGAGATCGAGTGAAAGTAAGATAAATGCAGTAGAAATGCGATCTCTCAGAAATATGTGCTGTGTCAACCTTGCGGACAAAATAAGCAATGAAGAGATACGCAGATTGATAGGGTTTCACGACAGTGTTATTGTAAAAATGAAGAAAAGATTGTTTAGATGGTTCTGGGAATGAGTGATAAAAGACTGACGAAGAAAATCTACAGACCGAAAGCGAGTGGTAAAGGAAGCCAAGGAAGACCAAGGCTGACTTATAAAGATATAGTCAGTGTTAGCAGATGGAAATGTCAAAAGCACTCACATACCTAAGCGAAAATGTGTGAAGAAAATGATGAGATTTGAGGAAGCGAAAGAAGTATGTAAGGACTGCGACGCTTGTCGCTGCGTTCTCTCTGACTACCCCGTTAGGGATACAGCGTGAAAATTTGTATGTATGTATTTGTGGGAGGTACAAGATGGTTTTAAGAACGGTAGATGTTTTGTATGAATGAGACTTTCTCGCCATACGTTATTGTGTGGGTTTCTGGCCTTAGGTTAAAAATCTCACCATCTTACCTCACGGGGCGGTTTCGTTTCTTATGTTCACCCGGAAATTTATGTTGCACTCATTTAACTATTTCTCTTTAAACACCTTCGCATTCCACGGATTTCTATTCTATGCCGTTAAACTATGGAATGATCTTCCCCCCAACATTCGAGAAAGTCAAAGTCGAAATCAAATGAATTTGTCCAATTAAACCCAATTACATGGTATTTTTGAACGTAAAATCTACTTTAGTTTGGTTCAAAGATGGACACTGAGAAGAACCAACAAGAAAAGGTCATTCACTAGCAGGCTTTAAAGAACATTAGATGAAGAATTCACAATAGGTATTTTACTTAATTGTATATATTACATTTATTATAGTATACATGTTTATATATGTAAGTAGATTGTATATAGACCTAATCTATATTTCTATTGTATTTTATGTTCATGTTTTATGATATATATTCATTTTATATTATTATCTTTGTTTTAATATAACCTAGCACTTATATAAGTATAATAATATTATAGTACACATAATGTCTACGTCTATTATGAAATATCTCTCTCGGAGATCAGCTGTGAGAAATTTATAATAAAAATAAGGGGTTATTTCTTGCTCTTCTTTCTATTTGTAACTTCCTACTTCATATATGTTACTGTGTGTGCAATAAATAGTTAAACAAATAAAATAAATAAAGATCTAAAAAAAACATTCGATAGAAGAGAAATGAATTGTGGAGTCTTCTGCCTGAAAATGACGTAGGAGGCCATTATATCAAGGCTACAGAGCCTGTGTAAGGATAGCTGGTGACTTGTCGCCGTGGTTCGAAGTCTGTTCAGGCGTTAGCCAAGGCTACGTAATGTTTGCTTGGCTATTTGCTCTGTATTTCGATATATAATGGCACAGTTGTAAACTGTCTTTTAATACGCTGACGATGCTGTGCTTATAGCACCATCAGAAACCGTATTGCACAGTAGTCTCGTAGATGAAAGAAGAATGCGAAGTGAAAGGATTGAAAATGAATGTGAACAAAACCAAGACAAACACCAGTGTTTGGAAGAGAAGAGGTACAGGCGAAACGTGAAATATGGGTGGGTGGAAAATGTCTAGAAATATCGAATGAAATTTTATATCTGGGTAGTGCGATATCTAGGGATGGAAGATGTGAGTTGGATGCGATGAGACGGGTAGCAGCTGGCAATAAAGTAAACGGTGCTTTGGCCGCATTAATGGGAAGTGTGAATATATCTAACTCAACCAAAATGGCCATCCACAATGCGGTGTTGGTGCCAACTTTATTATACGGTAGTGAGGCCTAGATATGCCCAAAATTACGTGAAATTAAGATAAATGCAGTAGAAATGCGATCTCTTAGAAATATTGTCACCCTTGCTGACAAAATAAGCAATGAAAAAGTACGCAGATTGACAGGATTGGATTACAGCGCTATCATCAGCTTAGATGATTCGGACACATAGAAAGAATGAGTGCTGAAAGAAAATCTACAGAGCGTGAATGGTAGCAAAAGTCAAGAAAGACCAAGGCGGACTTATGAAGATCGAATTGCCAGAGTGGTAGCAGACATAAATATCAAAATCATTCGCAAACCTAGGCGAAAAGTGCGTAAGAAGAATAATGAGAATTAAGGAGACGAAAGAAGTATGTAAGAATCACAATACTTAGCACTCCGTCCTCTCTCTCTGGCTACTCCGTTACGGATGCAGCGTGAGGATGTAATATATGATCTTGATTCGCACGGTAATAGACTTACGCCTTTCAAGCCTTTCTGATTCAAAAGTTTTTTTTTTTATTTTGGTTTGGTGACATTTTTCTTTTTGTGTGTTTATTTGTTCGAGCTTTATATACTGAAAAAGTAGTGAACGAACTTCTATGCGATTTGTGTTCTTTGAAAGAAGAAGGACTCAGTTATACAGTAGAGTCTCTATATCATTACATTGTTTTTATTACCTATACGAGTGGATAGTGGCATTGATTTTATCAGGATATTAAACAATACTTTAGTAATCCACACGAACAAAGTCGAGGCCAAAAATTACTTAATATCTTAATATAATTTTATATTATTATGCCCATTTTCTCTTTAAATACATATTTCTACACACTTATGAAATTGTATGAAACTATACGCAACTCGACATATTCAATAGTAAACACTAGATTACCAGAATTACCTGTGTTCCTCAAAATACAAAATAAAGCCTTTGCGACATGATCACGTTCGTTATCTTTGTGGGTGTGTTCGATCACGTCATCATTATTTTTATAGTACAACGAGATATCATGCGCGTATGCGTGCCACACACATGAACTACAATTGACATCAAAGCATTTCACAGGAAAATAAGTCATGCGGAAAGAGGTGTATTCTCATGGTTTTGTGCACGTATTTAGTAAATAACGTTAAAATCATTTCTGACAGAATTATTTACCTATGTACTAAGTAGTAGTTAACATTTTATTGTATTATACTTTTTGTATTTTTAATTTAACTAACAAAATTTTCAGTAAAATTATAATGAATAATATGAGTATAAGATATAAGCTTGTACTCATGTAATACGCATTCAGCAAATTAGTAAAGAAATCGCGTCTTTACGTCTCTACGTATACTACGCCTCTACGTAAAAATAGGTCATTTTAAGGCTCCACACCTCGAAAAGAAAAAACGGAACCCTTACAGGATTGGTTTCTCATCCGTGTGTCCGTCTGTTTGACCGGCCAAAACCTTTTACCTCAAGAACGCGTAAAAATATAAAGTTGAAATTTACATATATCAAAGATCGACGTCTATAGCAGCAAGGTGTGAAAACTTCAGGCTTTTAAGTCAACGCAATCAAAGAAACTGTAATTTATGTACTCAAACAAAAGCCTATAGGGTACTTCCCGTTGACCTAGAATAATGAAATTTGGCAAGAAGCAAGATCTCACAGCACAATAAAAGGGAAAAATCCAAAAATTGCGAATTGGTATATGTTACATTATATCAAATATTTTGCCATTACGAACTTACATTTGCAGTTGGATAGTATGGGAAAACGTGTCTTTAAACTATAAAGTTTAAGTTTGTTTTTGAATCTGACTTAAATTAGTGAAACCTAGGCGAAAGGATTGAGGAGAGTGATGAGATTTAAGGAAGCGAAAGAAGTATGTAAGAAACACGATGCTTGGCACTCCATCGTTTCTGACTATCCCGTTAGTAATATATTTATAGCAATTTAATTTTTCATTAAAAAATTAAAAATACAATTTAATAAGGTACAGGATGGGAAATCCGCAAAAAATTATTTCTTACTCTACTCTATAGGGGAGACATGAAAACTATGCTTCTTTATCTCATATACTGTGCTCATCTTCGTTACATTTTCAATGAAACGATGTTTAAATAATTACCTACTGATGCGTTCCATTTAGTCACTAATTAACCTGTTATTATGCAGTGACTTTACAAAAAACTTCTTTCTTCATTACACCTACCTTTAAAAGATTAATCGAATAATTTTAAGGGTTGTAAAACCCACCACTTGAATATCACGTCCCCGTTCTATTCGTGCACACGTCGAGTATACTTTTTCTCACACGATATTTTCAATAAAATTTATTTCAATAATTACTCGTCTTAAAACTTAAAACCCGTCATGTTTGTAGTGCAAAAGTCTTGCTTAATATTTCATCATACTTTTGCAATATTTAAAAGTCGAACAGATTTGAAAATAGGTCCAGTTTACATGTGTGTATAAATTGTCTCACACATTTTAAACTTACAAACACAAAGAGCTATTAAAGTGTACGTATAGTACGTATACGATTTTCACGCAGCAGACGGCTGATCACATGTCCACATTCCAACGTGCTTGTAACTGTCTTGTTCAAGAAAGAGCTAGGCATCAGTGAGATATACTTGTAGTTAGATTTCTTGACCAAAATAAACGTTTAAAAGTTTTTGTTTTATTGCTAGATTCAATATTTATTTATTATTCGTTATACAATTTTTTTTTTCCCTACTCTAGTTACATCGAGGGGCACTTAATTTAAACTTTATATTACATAAAATACAGAGCTCGCTATCTTGTATTCGAAACATTATGGAACACATGCACACTTGTTAACCGAAACGAACTAAAACTTTTCTTTGGTAACTATCTTCTATCTGTGAATTCATCCATATGGATTTCGACAAAATGTAATTACTTACCTGATATTGATACTCAAATTTTCATATTATTTATGTCACTATAACTATTTACATAAACTCTTTACAATATCTTCATTATAATAATATATACCTAAGGTAAGTTTTACAAAGAAAATGGCATTGAAATGCCTCATATGATAAATACAGAATAAAATCAAAACTTTATTCGACTTTATTCGACAATGCTCCTAGAAGCACCATGGAATCGTCAGTCATAAAAAAATTAAATCAGCATTCGTACATTACGAAAATACTGAAGAAATTTAAACAAAATGTAATACAACGACAATAACTTAATTAATTGATAATTAATGATATTTCAAAGGGAAACAATCTCAGTTATCTAATCTACTCTATTCCTCTATATCTATCTTCTATCTATTATTGCATATTGTACATAAATATATATATCATCATCATCGTCAGCCCATGTTCGTCCACTGCTGGACATAAGCCTTTCCAATATTGTGCCATCATATCCGGTCCTCGGCTCTCCGCATCCATCCACTTCCCACCACTCTCTTCAGATCATCGGTCCACCTAGCGGGAGGCCGTCCTACGGGACGTCTTAAACGTGGTCTCCACTCCAGAACCCGTCTACCCCAACGTCCATCGGCTCTGCGACATATGTGCCCCGCCCACTGCCACTTCAGCTTGCTTATTCTCAAGGCTATGTCGATCACTTTAGTTCTCCGTCGGATATCCTCGTTTCGGAGAGAAATTCTTCCGAAAGGTTTGTGTTTGCGTATATTACAATAGATCTCACCCGGGCGATACCGGAGCTAGTTGCTAGTTAGTAAAAAACAAAAAAGCGCCTATCCTTACGCATATTTTTAACGGGGTAGCCAGAGATGTCGGTGCGCCAACTATAGCGATCCTTACATACCTACTTCTTTCGTCACCTCGAATCTCATCTTATTCTCCTTACAAACTTTCGTCTAGAACTAGATAATATTATTCGACTGCTTCCGACATTTCCATCAGCTAACACTTTAACCTTGGCTTATGCTACCATTCACTTTCGCTCTGTCACTTCGTCAATCTTTCATCATTAAGTCTTTCTGTACGCCCGGACCAATTAAGCATTCCTTTCTTCATTTTTAAACCCTGTTATACTGTGTACAAATGAAAAATTATTTAATGTATAACTCTACCTACCCTCGTTTAACAACCCGGCTCCTGACTAGCACCGCCTCTCCTCGAGTGGTCGGTATCTGTTACGTTATATGGACCTTGCCTTTATATATATGTTCACTTAACAACGTGGTGTCGTTACTAGAACACCTCGCTTGCATGTAGACCGCGAGCTAAGCACTCGGTGACAATTCATCTCTCTTTCGCTTACAACCGATCACCTTACACCTTAAACTTTACTTTTAATAGTAGGTGTCGGTCGCGGAATGATAGGTTTTGTTCCAACGCGCCGATGTTGGCGAGTGCATCACGTGCTGCCCGCGCACTGCCCTCAAATGGTTTTATGATTTGATTACAAATTCTCGGCAATTCATTGACCGCACGTCATTCACTCGTTGACCGCGTGACGTTACTCATTGACCGCAAGGCATCAACTCGCCGTCGTCTAGTCAACCACCATTGACAACGAGTGGATACCGAAAGACGACACGGTACTGATGGGATGTCTGGCTGGTATTGTAGTAGGTGTTGACTTTTAACTTATTTTGGCGTCCATAAAATAAGTAGTTCTCTCCCAAGATGCAATCTATCTCCTTGTTCAATTTTGTTGAAATCTGTTAAGCAGTTTGTTAAGTTTTGGTTAAAGACAAACAACGATGTGTGAAAAGAATGGTGATATTAAAGGAAGCGAAAAAAGTAAAGTATGTAAGGACCGCGACGCTTGGCGCTCCGTCCTCTCTGACTACCCTGTTATGGATACAGCGTGAAGATATGTGTGTATGTATTTAAATAGCTATATTGACTTTTAATTGTAATTTAGTACCTACCTATATTATAGGGATTTATATGAAATTTTAAAGCGTAATTTTGGTTAATTCTTGAATTTATGGTGGAAATTAACTTATCTTTAGTGACTTCGAGCCATAAAGCTATCAACTTATTATATCGTAAAATTACAGTTACATGATAGATCATTCAGTATATATGTAACAATATGTGACGTACTTACCTACAGTGTAACGTATAATATCTACACATCTGTCAGTAAGTCCGCTTATGTACTTAGATACTAAATGACAAGATACTTAAGGAAATTAACAAATTCTCTTACGTCAGAATTTTTAACGCTTGACGTCAGGAACACATTGTATGTAGAGAAAGCTTCTGCGCCCCACGTTCTTTTTCACGCATTACATAATTAAAATTTCTGTATGAAAGCTCTAAATATTTTAATATGTCTTCTCGACCGCATTTAGATAACGAGTAGCTATACTCGTATCAAATAAACATCGCTTGTGTTACTGACAAGCCCCCATGCACAAAAAGCAAAGAAGGCACGTATTTGCGACTGATTATCACTCTATGATTATAAATATATGAAATGTAACTGATTCACAGTGTAATAATCGTAAATGTAGGGTGTAATTCTTATTATTTACGATAACGTAATAATGAATTAAGATTATCTTGCGTTACCTATTACCATATTATCACGCACCATCCTAAAATGGACTTCGATATCAATGTAACATAAACACGACGTTGTAAATCTATAACGTATCAATTGTAATTTTAAATACCTATTACCTAGAAACTCAGAGCATCAATCTGAAATTAAGTAATATTATGAATTTATGAAGCAATGTTTCTATTAATGAACAGCCGTGGAGTAGGTACCTACAATTCAATATCGATCTTACCTATCTATACTAATACGAATCTATTATATAATAATATTATAAAAAGGTAAGCTTTGTTTGTTTGTATGTAATGGATAAACTCAAAAACTACTAAACCGATTTCAAAAATTCTTTCACCTATAGAAAGCTACATTATCAGCGAGTAGCATGGGCTGCATTTTATTTTCCAAAAAATGTCTACCCGTGCGAAGCCGGGGAAAATATTGATGAAAGAAATTGTCTCCATTACCTACTTAATTGAGATGTAACATGTAGTACATCTTTAAAAATTTAATTATTTTATATTTAAAAATTTAATGTATATTATATTACTATATAGGTATTATGTAATATAAGTAAGTTTGTAAATACTGCGCTTCTAAAATTCCTAATGAGTCGCTTCGAGAAAAGGATGATACGGCTGTGCTCAACTTGGCGAGGGCACTGCCGTGCCCCCAGATAAGTATAATAGTTCTACTTAGTTGATATATCGTAACAGTAATTGAAGGAAATTGATTCATTTAGTTTTCATTTCTTTTTTATTAGGAAAATGTGTATAAGAAGAATTGTCCTGAATGCTAAATTATTTTCTAATTTGTCTGATAATATTTAACATAATTTTATACTTACCGTGAAAAGTAGAAACACAGGCGTGGACCTCGCATTTATGATTTTTTCGTTTGCCACAACAGCTAGGCCTTTTACAATAACTTTAAAATTATTGTTTGTTACAGTAATATTACATTTACTAAAATTAATCCTATTTTCTACATATATATACAATAAAATAAAATTAATGTTCGTCTGTAATTATTAAATATAGGCTTTTTCTTAAGCTCGTATAATTCGCACGTTAATGAAATCCAAACAGGCATTTTTTAAATTGTTATCAGCTGAACCTATTTTGACGGGATTTTTGTTAACAGGAGACTTTATAGGCACCAGACTACTTTTTGTTATGTTACTTTTCATCCCGGAACAATACTAAATTTAACAGGTAGATGAAATCATAGAGCACAGCTACTAAAAAGCTTCGACTAATCATAAAAAAATGAATTACCCGTTACCACTGCAATGGAAGTACTGAAGTAGATATATTTGGATCGATCAACTACCTTGTCTCACCGTTGTCCCTAAATTGCGGATATTCGATTTTATAGTAATTCCTGCTCATAAAAGTACCACGTTTCTCAGCACGAATTTATAAATATATAAATTATTATCTATCCTTTTCAAATACAGTTATATTAAATAACTTAAAACAAAAATATTTTACGAAATTAACCACTGGACAAAAATCGTTGATCGACCAATTTATACGTAGAGATCTATAAACTTTCCACAGCGATCTATTTTATTTCGTTTATGATATCATTGAACTACCAAATGAAAAAATTAATAGATTTGTATCACAATTGACTGATAAAACCTTGAACGTCTGTTTAATGGACAGAAAATGTTTCTTCATCAAAGCTTGTAGAGCTATAGACTTTCGCGAACAAAGAAACAGTTCGTTTTGATCTTTATGATATTAATGCATAAAGATAATTACATAAAATGTACGATGTTCCTATTAATATTAATAATCTAACCACACTTATTGATGCCAGAATTGGTGCATACATTTTTGGCAAGTTGAAACAAAAATGTGGACCGAATTGGACTTTACTTCCGCATACGAAAAACATACTTTTTGGCTCAATGTTAAAACTGACAAAGTACATTCACGTATTAATCGTTTTTATACAATGATAACTATAAACTAAATACATACCTTGGTATGTATTTTAAAGCAGTTACTTGATTAAGATAAATCACAGGTAGGTAACATCCGTTGATTTTGTGATAAAAAGTTACGCTCGCCTCACTGTGACATTTCATAATATTTCAAATGAATTATTACAAGTTTACAACGTAACTTAAGTACATACTTATGTGCCCCTATGTACCTATACTCGAATTTTAAAAATCATTCTCACATTATTTTTCGATAACGCTGTGATTATAGATAACCACTAAAAAGGAAAAACATCTAATTCACCGTATTATATTTGGTTAGCGACTCTTTTGACTGAAGAAGTGATGATATAGGATAGACAAGGAATGAAAATCATGAATTCCAAGGAACATTGCCATTAATGTGTAATAAATGTATTTATATTATGAAGAATAAAGTTTCATGTATACTATGACAACATTTTTTTGTTCATAATTGTTAAAAATACATTTTAAATCTTTATTAGGACATTCCCAGGTAACAAACAAATACTATGTAGTTACCAATAAAATCTAGTCTCGTGTGTTTCAGTTCAATCAGTTTCCAGGGTTATTTTTGGCTTATTTTAATCTATAAATACATGTCTCCGCAAACATTCGGAAACATGGACGCTGGACGGTCCACCGGCGCAAACGCAGGCGCCTCCGTGTAGATACGTAACGCATGCGTGGCCGTTCACACACACTGTCACCAACGTGCTGTGTGATATCGACCTTCTGGTTATCTTAACAAGAACTACCCAACAACCGGCAAACTAAGCCACACGATAAACAAGGAGCAAAAACGTGCGCTCACGCTGATTCCACTTATTTTGTTCTACTCTAGCCTTTGCGTTTAATTCGTGGATTCGTTCCCTCGTTCAATTCAGTTGCTCACTCGCTGTCGTCGTGTTATCACGACAAGTTTTTCGCGTCTTCTCGTCGCACTATGAACCAGCAAACCAATAATACATAAATCTTCCAAAATGAAGCCTAATCGGTTATAACGTTTTGTTTAAAAACCTCAATTTAATTTAAGATCGAATATTTATAATTGTGATATTTTGTATTTAGTTAGTATATATCTCTATTATTTATACAATTTGCAATGGCTTTGAAATATTAATTATCTAAGTAGTATAGTATATCATATATATTTTAATAAATTCAGTGCTCAAGATAATCTCATTCCAAAATCACCAGTAATTGAAACTTAGTTAAAATTTATCAATACAATGACAGCAAAAACTCGTTCACATTGGAAAGAATATGCAACGGCAATATGTGGTAAGTTGTAAGTTACTAATTTTGTCATAACCTCTATCAGTGCCTGTGTCCCCGGCCCGTGTGGTTTATTCAGCTAATTTGTAGTTTTGTCGTTCTTAGTGTCATAATATTAATCAACTTATGTACTTATTATTCATATTAATGTACACTTAAAATATAAAATTTCATTAACATATTTATGTAGTCAAGTTGTTCACTGCATGAGTAGAAAGCGTCGAAGTTTATTTCGTCGTAAAAGTCAGTTTTAATAGATTTACTACGTCAATTTAATTCTAATTTCAAAAAAATATCATATTGCTTTAATGTTTCACTAAGTAATAACAAGTATTAAAACAAGGGTTCAACGAGGTTACCAGCCAAACAACATGAGGCTAATGAAGCTAACAGCTATAATTTAAGGCAGTGCAGGCAGGTACTTGATGCTAAATGAATACTATTGTAATGAATACTATTTTCAATAATTGATTTTTAAATGCTTATGCCAAATAGTCACGTTAGATATTCATAAAATATCTACATACAGTAATGAAGACCAACATTAAAACGAAACTGAAACTAATTCGACAACGTAGTACTTATACAAACGCACTTAGTGATATTGTGATGTTGGCATTTGACTTATACAACCATGAATGAACCATGAAATGAATATTCTAATATCTTGCTTTTATCAATAAGAGTGAAATGGACACTCGATATTAAAAGACACTTGATTAAAATTTCGTAAAAGGATGCCTGTTTGTATTCGACAATTACAAATGTACATAATATGTAGGTACCTATACGTATGTGATAGACATATTGTGTTTGAGTGCAAAATCGTTTCTCTAAAATCTTAACTCCGTTTTATCATGAAGTAAAGCGTTAAAACCAAAAAAAAGTTAATTGTTTCGAGTTAAATCCCGTTGATTCCAGGAAAGGCCGAGGTCAGGTAATATTTTGAAAATATGAACCAATAGCTTTTTATTTTAGTAGATATAATACTACGTGTATATAATGGAATGCATACACAATGATTTTATAGTACAATGATTTTACAGACCATACATTAAATTCTTAAAAAACAGTGAAGGCCAAATGTTATCAGACTCTGATTAAGTCGATTCCAGGACACGTTTATTAAACAACGTATTATTTATTCGAATGGAAATTTTACACTTTGTTTAACGAAGTTTAAGAGTCCTCAATTCTTCGAAAATCGTATTCGTAGTTTTCAACTAACGTAAGTATAGTACGTTACAACAGATAAGTTAATAAGATTTATGACCTACTTTCATTAGAAATGATTCACATATTTTGTTTTAACTTTAAAGATTTCTATTATAACAAACATTGACAGACAGACAGACATTGAGGAGATTATTTTAATAAGTGTTTCGCTTTCCAGTTTTGTTACAAAACATTAAACAGCAGCCATTGTTTTACACCTTATATTCAAAACATTGAAAATATATTTGAACACGGAATTGAAATACGAAAATAATCTCATTTATTTTATAAACTGTAATTATGAATTTACGGTTTTACTAAGAAAGTTGTTCAAATAACTACATTTACATAAATATATGGAAGTATGCACATCTGCGGTCCTCTGCTATTTTCTAATAAATCATTAAGTATCGTTAACGACTTTCAAGTAACAAACATAACACAGTCAACGGATGATTAATTTCACGAGACGAAGTCCACTTCACAATAAGTACACTGGTATAGCATAAGTAACATAAGACGATAATCTATTGCAGTCGAGACATTTCTGATTATATTGTAGTAAACAACTTTGTATTCCTTTACAAAATGTCATTTTATTGGAACTCTCTAATTAAATGAAATAAATAAAGAAAACGACCGTACACATACACTTACGTTCAATATTTTACCACGGAACGGAATATTGAATGGAACGGACTAAACGATCCGGATCGCAGGACGCAGTCCCTTTTTTACATCCTTGCCCAATCATCACAAAAAAACCAACAAAGAATGTGTTGGGCACGCGCATTACTTTCATATCCAATATTTCACAATACTACAAATATTCTGTTTTCCTTTATGCCTTAAAATTACAATAGATTTTGTTTTGAAATGTTTGCTCATTTAAAAAAATCCTAAACACTGCATCGCATTTTAACAGACCTATCCAAAAACACTCGTTTCCACTTAGTTGAGTAAGTATAATTTTATGGGTTCCGTTTGAGTAGAAATTACAAGAAAATTTATAATTTTTTATTCTTAAACAATTTTTCTATTGTTTTGTCAATTTACATCCGCGTAGCTGTGTATGTAATTTCATCTTAATTGGTATAAAAAATGATTTGTTATAAGACTTTAGTTCGTCTATAAAACGCAAAATTATACTTACACGTTCATTAGTTTTCTAGTTTGTATTTCACATAACAACGGTATTATGCTGGCATTCCATCCCAATAGCAATTGCCTTGTTGGTGACGTAGTAAATGATTAATTTCTAGTGCTATTAATAATCCTATTTCCACAAGGGGAGGTAAAGATGAACGTAAATTATATACAACGAATTTTCAATCAACTGTACAATTAAAGTTGTAAAAATATTGTCGTCTTGAATGTGTCAGAAAGAAAATTTTTCATCAACATGTCTGCTCTACGTCATATTCTAGTAACACTTATACAATTCTGATCGATACTTATACCATAATTGCAGACAAGAATTTCTACATAAATTGAATTTCAACATAGATTCCGAGTAATTTTCTAAGCTTTTGCAAATTACAAAAGATCTAATAATGGCTATTTATTGATCATTCTTTCTTTTACTAGCACTTAGTGCCACAATTTACACATGTCGTTGACATCCAGTTTAGTATACAGCTGTGTAAAGTCATGCCTGGTCCGGTAGCTACTGGCTTCAATAATGGTGACGAGGAGAGAGCTGTCAGTAAACTGACGATCCATATTTATAAACAATACGACCGCAATATATGTATGTTAAACTTCAGTAACTTATTGTTTCACATAATTATGTACATCGTTACGAAAAAATTATGTAGTAGCTACATGTAATTGAGAAATAAAACAAAAATTCCATTTCACATAGGCGTTTCTTTAAAAGGGTCTTCAAAAATGACGGGTATTTTAAAGACTATCTAATTAAAGCGATAATGGGTGAGATATATATACACTTCCAATATCGTAAAAAGTGTCCTTCCTCTTTAACTTTTCAACTATGAGGTGGAAACGTCTGAAAAAATTTGACAAGTGGAACTCAAAAAACACTATAAACGAAAGTTGGTTTGACTTTTACTCTCGTTTTGACCGTGAAAAAGAAATAAAATCCAATCGTTAAAAAAATCGGATTAAATAATATAATAAATTTGTTGGGACTATTTTATTTACCCATTACACATTCGTTTGATTCAGATATGTAACAATTTTGTTACATATCTGAATTCCAGAGTCAAGATTCATAAAAAAGCTAAAATGAAGCTTTCGTTACATGACGTTCAAATATTTTCTACTTTCTAATTATACAAGTTTAGTATTTTTATATTAATGTTTTAAACAATAAAAATAATTAAGTATATATTTACTTCCCAATGTTTTAATTTTAATTCCATTATAAAAATTATATGTTTAACTTATATTATTACTGTTAAAGCCTACTTCATTAAAAGAAACACTTATAAAAAAATATTTACAATATATACGTACTGGTTAATATATTAAATTGTTTAAATTAGAAATTATTAAAATTAAGTCTTTAACACATACATAATGTGTAGGTACATAAAAAATCTAATACTTACATGAATTGTGATCCTAAATAAAATATATAATGTAACCCACATTAAAATAACAACAGAATTTCAATAAGAAGCAGAACAAATACGCAGTTCCTGTTAAAACTCGTAAATGTACATTGTAGCTAGCTACATACATAATGTTTGCTTTTAAATGGAAAATCCGCTATTGTACCTATTTACGTTCGATATAAATACGCTTGTTTTGTTTCAATGAGAGCATTATTTTATTACTTATTACATGTCTATTATTACATTCACTTAATTGATAATGATTCCTTTCAAAATTTTCCATTATCAAATACGCAATTTTAAGTTTGTTGAAACTATTGAGATTATTTTGCCTATATAATATATTACCTGAAATAACAAGATAAAACCAAAATATGATTAAAATAGAATTGAAATAATCATGCATCTGAAACTAAAAAACTTTGCTATGAGTGTGTCACGGTATCAGATCACTCTTATAAAGTTCGGTGTATTGCCGTACCTATGATTATATATCCATGATATAGTTTTTATATTTATGACACTACGGAAAGAGTAAATTTATTTGGAAAACTAAGTGTAAAAATATCATAACTATTAAATAATAATATGTTGTATACGCAACATACTAGGTATTATTGAATATGTTATTATTGAATACCTACATACTTACAGGTACTTTATTACATCTTGGTCCGTTATCGTCACACATAATATTTTACATTAGTACCTTTTCTGAAAATAATTATGTACGTATTACAACGAATTCATAAGAAATTACTTTATTATTAATAAAATTATTAAACAAAACAATAATAAAATACATTGCGTATATTTTAAAACAACAGATAGAGCCGCCATGTCACAAACACGTGCATGCAAAATGAGCACATGTTGTCCGTTTATTTATATACTGACCTAACCTATGTTTCTTCACGTGAAATAATGTATATTTGCATGTAAATCTCTTACATATTTCTAATCGCTGTATCTGTAGTTAATAAATGTTCTAATAAGTGCAGACCGTAGCAAAACCTCCACATATGTATATAGTTAGATGAATACCTATGTGAGACGTAAACGTTCATTTCTATAAATTGGCCTACCACTTAACCCAATAATTTGAAATACAATGTTCCATTTCTTCGCAACATACCTACGTATTACATATTATGTTCATCTACTTTCAGCACCAGATTCTACTACAAATTATACCCAAAATAAGTACCTACATTATACACAATTTAATTATATTAATATGTAAAGACATATGAATGCATGAACTACAGAAATTTTACAGTCGTTAGTAATTAACGTGTATTGTTAAATGAAATGTACTTTAACTAATTTCTGTGGAAGTCGACATGGTTGCTTACGTCAGTACCAGGTCGCTATGTCTCACCCTAATCCCCCTCCCTCGTAAGTTCCACAAAAGCATTTAATACATCTGTAATACGTACCTATTGTGTAATGTGTTACATTAACATCATATAATATTCATGGTGTACCGCAGAACTTTTTGACGGCTTTTTGTGTTATTCCTAATGGAGTTTTTCATTCAGCACAGCCCACGATAAAATGAAAATATGAAATAAAAGCGTGATGTCTGTCATCGTGATTGATATTTAAATCTCTCATTTTAGTATCTAAAAATAATATTCACATGCAAAAATGCTACAGCCTGTCTAATTCTTATCACGATAATATCATTAATGTTGGGCGATTTTAAAGATAGAGTTTGAGTATTGTCTTTAAACTATATTTATAATGTATTGGATAACTCATATCACCTTTTTAAATTGGATAAAAATCTATTTTGATCAAGTTTGCTTGAAAGCTCGGAGAACTTTCGGAATTACCTCGGTGTGTGTTTATCTGTGTCTATCCGTTTTTCTCAGAAACTTTTTAACGTAAATTGCTAAAATTCGAGATAATCATGTGAGATATCGAATAAAAGCTCTGAGTCATCGTTTAAGAATGTATTTAGCATCTTACATTGTGTTCCTTTACTTATAAAAAAAACCACTTAAGGTGACGAATTGGAAATTTAGACGGCAGGGATCTCAATTTTTCCAAATAATTACAAAACGTATGAAAGTGACATTTGGTAATCTGATTCTTCATTTCGTTGACTTCATTTTACTAGTTGCAATACATGATAAGTTAACTTTTGTAACAGAAAAAAAAACAACAATGAAATATCTTTTAAAACATAGATTTACATTTTTCAAACTAACGGAACCGATTTAGCTCTAAATTTTCTGTAGAGTTTAATCTGAACACACTTCAAAATGCCAGTTACAATTTACAGTTAAATTTTTTACAATTAATTATAGTTTTTAATATAAACGAAAATAATTGTTTTTTCTTATTTTTTCGTAAGGTAGCGCACGCACGTTTGTATGGTGCGGAAGGTTTATTTTAGATTAAATTATTGTTTATCACTGCGCTACTTTAAAAATTTTGTCCCCACCTTGTTTTTCAATACCTATTCACTCAGAAAATAATCATGTAAGTTGAGAAAAATATCAGGATTGCATTATAGTAGATATTTATGATTTATTTCTACGTTCTATAAACTTATAAATTATAATACAGCAATTATCATATTATAAACATAAAAATTAACGTCTAATTACCATAGATTATACATAATTCACAGAACAACAAAACAACGAAAAATTAAAAAATATGTAATGTACAGTATGTACTTACTTACCTAGACTCGATATGTTTACATGTTATTATCCTGTTTGTCTACATATCGACAAAATATTTGTTTGTAGTGACGTATACACGTGAACATGAAACGACATTGCGACCATCTATAACTATATATTTACTATTCAATGTCTGTGCCAACTGGCACTCAACTAACGTTCCCGAACCTGGATTTGTATCTGGCCTTGTATTTTTCATTTTGCTCACATTATACAGTTTAAATCGTACATTAAATGATGGGTCAAAAGATCAATGAACTACAAATCTCTTTGTATTCTCATTATCTTTTCTTTCTTGTTGGGTGTTCTACTTAAGTCATACCATATTTGAGTTAGGCTTTTATTAAAAAAATTATATGTACAATATTGCATACGTATAATATTCCACATACGTTAGATTTGTAAGTACATATTACTAACCTTTTAGTCACACACTTTTCTTTATGTAATTATTTATAATTGACTGATAATCGTAGCAGTCGTTATTAATTTATCAAATATAAACACGGGAAATGTCTCGAGTGGTCAGAAGTTTCCATAACTACCTACTGAGATAAGGGACTTGTGCGATAACAGGTATAATGCGTGCGCGCATATTCATGTAGCTGGTTTCACACATAATAAAATTTATTGATTGACATGTTACATTTTACCGGAAAACATTACAATAAACAAACATTTTAAAATCATTTGTGCGACAAATAGGTACTTCTAAATACAACAGTTTTTATCTGCAAGATATTTTCTTGGACAGTACTAAGATTTCACGCCAAAAAAAGCCGGGCTTCCACTACCAATATTTCAACTGTACACATTTTGTAAAAGCTATGTATAGATATATATATAGATATATAGAACATATTATAATTGAATCGAAGAGGAAACAGCAATTTCACTTCAATTTCAATTTATCACTCCATCCAAGTCCATCAGAGGTAATTATGACTACTTATCGAAGCATATAATACTGAGTTTGACTCCAGCATCCAACCAGAACAATTTAGCCAACAATCTGTATGTTACTGGGTGCTACTCCAGTTCGTTGTGCGACAATACAACTTGTTAAGGCGACGCATTGCATATTTCTAAATTTTCTGTACAGTTTACTTTAAACATATTCCTCAAAATGGCAGTAAGATTTTTTTTAAATTAATTATAGTCTTTAAAATAAACGAAAATAACTGTTTTTTCGTATTTTTCGTAAGCTAGCGGGCGCACGTTTGCATAGAACAGGTCTTTTTGAGATTAAATTATTGTTTATCAATGCGTCGGTCGCCTTAATTTATTATCTCATAGAGTAGGCACCTACGTACATAAAATCGTCTGAAAAATAACAGTCTCCTCTGGCCTTCCCTTCCACTACAAATATATGGGCTATAGTCACCGTAACTTTAATAAATATTAGTCTGAATTTCAATAACAGTGAAAATAAGATGTCGCATTTACAAATTTTTTTGACAACTAGATTTATACCTTCTCAAAATGGTCAGCTTTGTTTTCATAAATAATATGTCGATTTCATATTTTATTAATTAAGTTGTAATCTCTAGTATTTTCATTAGCTCATCAATATACATGCATGTAGACGTAACATGCTAATCACGTATGCGTAAAGATATCATTGACGTGTATCCATTAAATAAGTAACCATTTATAGAAATTTTACGATTGGCGAAAGACTTAGTAGGTACCCATGCATGCACATATTATTGCTGCAAGAATACTAATATTATTAATTAGTTTTAGCATGGGACTTCATGTAAATTGCGGTGGCAATGGAAACTGATCTTACATTTTCATAAATCACCCTTAAAATGAAAAGAGCTTATCGATATATGTATATTGTATACCCTATTATTTATCATAACGGCGGCATGAATAATAATTTACAATCATTTATAAATCCTTTAAATATCTAAAAATGCATTTAATTTTTCTGTAAAAAGCTAATTTATAAATTTAAGCACATCATTATTACGTAATGTACTCGTATTTTTGTTTTTTAGTACGAATTACATCAAAAGTACCGCAACTTGTTATCCATTACAACCATTTATTTAATATTCAAATCAGTCACTTACTTATTTCCCATCTGTATAATTAAATAAAGATCAAAAATAAACTAAGTCCGTTACTTACTTTCAAAGTTATAATGTAATGTAATAAAAAAAGGCAGACTGCCAATTTCTCTATATAAACAGTGTCGTAATAAACCTAAATACATAAAAGTCATTGCGATTTCTAAAAATATACAATATTTTCTGTTTTACAGCCACTCTCATCACTGCAACTGCGGGTACCTGTTACGGTTGGCCTTCACCAACCTTACCATTTCTGGGATCGCCAGAAAGCTACATACCTACAACAAGCGGTGAAAGGTCATGGATCGTTTCCATCATGATCCTGTGCTCCGCATTCACACCCATTCCCGCCGCTTACTTCGCCGACCAATTCGGAAGAAAGACCACACTTCTCATCGGAGCCATACCGTTCATTCTTGGATGGGTGCTCGTCATCGTCGCCAAGTCCGTCGCAGTCCTGTATGTGGCTCGAATGTTCTCTGGGCTTGGATACGGAATCGTATATACAGTTGCTCCTATGTATACGGGAGAAATAGCTACAAATGAAGTTAGAGGCGCCCTCTCCACACTTATCACCCTTATGAATAAAGTGAGTAATTAATTTGCAAATGTATCAGTGTCTATTGAATAGATTCAGTTATTACTTTGCGGATATCTTAAATGATGAATAAGTATTATTTTATTCTTTTTAGCTATCTTCTTATAAATTATTGTTAATCAACAAATGTTTCTCTTCTCAATGAAGCATCCTCAGAAAATTGACAGTCGACCGAATCTGATCTCTGAAATTTTCCGAGGAAGCTTCCTTGAAAAATATAATACGTGTCGATCAACAAGTTCGAAGCGTTCGCGTTAGGCAGAAAATAGCGAAGAATATACGAATTCATCACTTTCCACGTTTACTTTAACTTAGAAACTATAATTGTTAATGTGTAACATAAAATTATTAAATTCTACTTCGTTGCACATTGACACAGTATATAAATATTGATGAGATGCTTGAATAAATTATGCATAGACAAAAAATAAATAAATATTAATTAGAAAGAGAAGGTTACCCATTTAGCTTTGTTCTCTACGTTCTTGTAAAACTTCAGCAAAAATTGAACATCTTCAAATACATTCATTTAATATTAGATAATAAAATTGCGTTAAAATCCTTCAGATATTCAATATTTATTTATTCGTTTCGAGTTTTAATCAAGCGCTATTCAGAGAAATTCGCAGGGTAATTTATATTCTCACTGTCGGTTCTATCTGCAACTTATTACACTGACAAATACAAGCTAACGTATAAACGTGACTCATTGCTTTAATTACACATTGCGCAAAATGGTCTTTATAGCGTAAACAATACGTTTCTATAATTATACGTAAGAAGGAGTAGTGTAGTTCGTATGTGTGTAATCTTGCATGCATCTGTGAGTATTGTGTGACTTAGCACCTCTTAAACGAGTATACAATTTGAATATGAGTCTTTATGATTAAGATTGTTGAAAGGTTTCGTAATTACATATTAAAAACCGATATTGTTATGAAATTTAATTTTGAAAATATTGATAATATAAAAAATATTTTTCGACCTAAATTGCTGGAATAACACGTAACTAGTCCAACGATTGACCTCGCTTCGTAAACTTGTATTTTTGAATAATTTATTGCAAATGACCTCAATGTTTTGGTTTTCTCTATACACTTTGTCATAATAGGTTGAATTAAAAAATACGTTTTTATATTTTTCAGGTCGGTATTCTTGCCCAGTACTGCATCGGGCCATTCGTATCGATGCGGACATTAGCTGCAATCAACTTGATTCTACCTATTAGTTTTATATTTACGTTCATCTTCCTGCCCGAATCACCATATTACTATCTGAAGTTCGAACGCAGTGAGAGAGCCGAACGATCACTCAGATTATTACGAAGTGGTGATATAAGGACTGAACTTAAAAATATAGAAGTGAATGTTCAGGAGGACATGAAAAATAGAGGAACATGGAGTGACCTGATTACAGAGGCTACAAATAGGAAAGCTATGTTTATAAGTCTGGGAGTGTTCACCATCCAGCAGTTATGTGGAAGCGCGGCAGTAGTGGCTTATGCTCAAGTCATATTTAGTAACACCGCAGGCTCCCTTGACCCATACTTGGAGTCTATAATATTGGGATGCGTGCAAGTAGCCACTTGTACTCTATCAGTTCTTCTAGTAGACCGTGTTGGAAGAAAACCTCTTCTGTTATTATCTGCTCTTGGAGTCGGTCTCATGAACGGCACAGTCGGCACATATTTCTATTTCTACCATACAAACAAAGAGGCGATGATGCCACTTCACTGGGTGCCGATGGTAGCCATCGTCATATACATCATATGTTACGCTATTGGATTATCGACCGTGCCATACGTCATCATTGGCGAGATGTTCCCCACTAACGTCAAATTATATGCCTCTTGCATCGCTCATATCTACACTGGCATCTCTATGTTCGCGGTGCAAAAACTGTTTCAGGTAATCAAAAGGCATTAATAAATTACTAACAGCATGTTTGTGTTATAACCACAGTCATGTTTACACATATTCTCATTTCATAAAGTATTATTAGCATAATTAGCATATTTCTCCTGACCTCGAAGTGGCACTTCTTTGATAAAAAATTAAAATACTTCTATTGAACTTTTCTACGCGCGAGTACTTATAGCAGTATTGTAATATCATATCATATAGGTACTTAGACATTTCAAATTTTTACATGTTACATTTATTATTTTAACAAAATCCCACAATAGGATAGAAAAACGACAATGAATAAACAACCTATTTTAAGTATTTGTAACTCTGATTTTAGTTATAGTTTAGTCATATTTTAACCGACCTTACAACAGAAGAAGGTTCTCAATTCGTCTGTATATTTTTTTAACCATTGCACCGCAGAGGCTACACACTCCACAAAAATTTATACTTATCACAAATTAATAAAGAAATACTTCTAAAATTTTAAATATTTTATGATTAGGCAATGATCAGGCATATTTGAGTGCCTTAATTTTTTTTTATTACTCATGCGGGGTAAACAGTAAACGCACATTTTTGCGGTCGGTCGCGGTTTACAATTTGAGTGCGACAAGTTTACTTATCGCACGCAAATTTTGCTTGGCACACGCAAATTTACGATTTAAAAAAAAGAATGTAAAATAAATATCTAAAAAAAACAATCGATTTTATTATTCATTGACATCAGTGTGAAAGAAAGAAAATCTTGATTTCGAAGTTTTAGATTAATATAATAATAAATAATAATAGTTATTACTTTCTATAATTTTTCCTTGTACCAAAAATTATCTTCGCATTAGTAATAAAAAATAGTATCTGTGCAACTCGTGCGGTGTTGTTGATTGTTGTCGAATGAGCGAACTGAACGAAATGAACTTCGTTCGAGTGGGCAATCGACAACTTACCGCACTTGTTGCACAATATACTATAATTCCATTAATTCTCGAAAATAACGCATACTCATGTTGTTGCAGGTTATCGCCGATGCTTACGGCGATTATACAGTATTCTGGGGATTTTCTGCGTTCTCTCTACTTGGCCTGATATATATGCTGATCGTTCTACCCGAAACAAAGGGAAAATCTTTCGCTTCTATTCAAGCACAACTACGCCGCGATGTTGCACGTGATAATGCTAGCAAACTGATGACCGTCGAGTATTAAAAAAGAACATTATTACTGATATTTGGACCTGAAAGTTCTTAACTTAAACTTATTTTTAAAGTTAGGGATCAAGTTGAAACTTAAGAATACGTATATATACTTAAATTTTATTTAATAGTAATATTACAATATGTACTTAGGGACGCACAGTTTTATATACAAAAAAAAGTATTTAAATTATTCGAACGTCATAGAAGTAGCCTATAGAGGCATAGAGCTAAAAAAGGGAGCTGTTTCGGAGAAATGATTGAGGCTCCAGAAAAGGCGGTGAAGTCCTCGGGGTTATAGTCATCTGGTAAACCACGCGTGGCCACGACATTCGCGTAAAACTTCGCCGAGTTTTTCGCCGTCCGCGTCTTATTTGGACTCTTGAAATCAACCAAGTACAGACCGAAGCGGGACCTGCAAATGCATTTAAAAACATGACGAGTGAAAATATATTGTGACAATTATGACTGATAATGTGTTTCATTCATACCTAGACATTCGTAATCAAATACAAAATGTACGTGATTGATCCCAAAATATACATTGAAATATTTTAATTTATTTTTGAAGATATCAATTTGAGTACAAAACCATAAAAATGTAATCATTACAAAGGCTAAACTTTACTCGAAAATCATAATCAAAAAACAGTTGTCGGTCTTTTGACCGTTATGGTAAAAAGAACATCCCATTCAATTTCACCACAGCCGAACTATGATAAGTAAAATAACGTATAATTGCATTTATTATGTTACACAATATCAAATATTTTGGGTGTAATACACACATAAATATATAATTTTTTTGATGTAAGTATATGCAAAATATTTAAAATTCGTATTTATAAACAAGTTATTCAAATTGCTGTAATCTTTAATCATATCTTTTCCGGGTTTCAATAAGTATTTAGTAGTCACTAGTCATTAATAACCTAAATAACAAACAAGCCGTTTTTTTCTACCTAAAATAACATTTATGAGCAGTATGGATAGCTATAAATCTAAAAGTTATCTAAATTAATTGAGAGAAATGAAGTGCGTCAATCACTATCAACATTTTAAACTTACATTATGATATCTACTTGTCGACAACAATAAATAAACTTCGTGTCACAAATGAAGCTTAATAATTGTGATTAAAAAACTTACAAAGTAGGGGAACGTGGGATACAGTGGATCGAGGGTCACAGTGGATAGATCGTTATAGCTTTACATGTATGGCACATACACACTTGAGCGTTTGCTACGTTGCCGTTCTTACACCTCTCCCGCGTCCAAACTAGTCGTCATGTTAGTTTCGGAGCGGGAGGTCGTAGCGCAGCGCACCGGTCAACAAGTAAGCCACAATTTATTTTTTTTCGTGTTTTTGTAAAACATTTTGCCATTCCGTATACTATGAATTTGCAAGTTTTGACAATCTGTCATGATCTATAGTTAATATAGAAAGATTTTATCACTCTAATTTGTTTATTTAACGAATAAAAAATTTGTTAGGATTTCTTAAATAAGATAAGTATCAGTGGGGTACAGTGGTTCGTTTTGATTTGGGGTACAGTAGATAAAGATCCACTGTACCCCGTAGATATTAATTTTGAAAGCATTGTTAAAAGAAACTTATTTTTGTAGGGAAAATGCCACGAGATAGAAAAAGGAAGACCAATATCGGTCAGCATACCGAAGACGAAATACGGGCTGCTTTAATAAAAATATCTGATGGGCAAAAAATAAAAGCTGTAGCTAAATCGATGAATATTCCATACACAACTCTGCACAGATATAACGAAAAAATTAAAAAGTCGTTAGCTGCTGACCCTATTAATACAGAAAGACTAACACCAAATTACTCAGTGCGAAGAATTTTCACGGATGCACAAGAGAAGAACTTGGTCGATTATTTAACGAGATGCAGCAATATGTTTTACATTACTAGATACCCGCAAATTAGCCTGCGAAATGGCAGTCATAAACAACATTACAGTGCCACAAAAATGGCATGAAATTAAGCTGGCAGGGCTCGAATGGTTGCACAGTTTTAGAAAGAGATACCCTACACTCAGCTTGAGAACACCTGAGGGATGTAGTTTAAGTCGTGCCACGTCCTTCAATCGCCACAATGTGGCGATGTTCTATGATAATTTAGAAGATGTTATGTCTAGACATGATGCGTTCAGCAACGGAACTAGGGTGTATAATCTAGATGAGACAAATACCATGACCGTTCAAAAATCGGCTAAGGTATTGGCAGTCAAGGGGCAGAAGCAAGTCTCTAAAGTTACCAGTGCGGAAAGAGGGACTCTCGTGACCACGTGCTATATTGTGAACGCCTTGGGAAACACGTTACCGCCAGTCATGATATTTCCTAGAGTCCATTTCAAAAGCCATATGATAAATGGGGCTCCAACTGGAACTTTAGGTCTAGCAACACAAAGTGGATGGATGAACGGAGAGTTATTTGTTCAGACTATGCAACATTTCATAAAACACACTAACAGCCGCAAAGATAATCCCAGTTTTTTGATTTTAGATAATCACGAGTCTCACGTATGTATCCAGGCATTGAATTTAGCGAAAGACAACGGTGTGACTGTTCTCACGGTTCCACCACATTCGACTGGGAAATTGCAGCGATTAGATGTTGGCGTTTTTGGCCCGTTTAAAGCGGCATATAATAAGTCAGTTGATAGTTGGATGATGCGCAACCCTGGTAAAACCTTCTCGATTTACGACGTGGCTGGATGTGTTAAAGAAGCGCACATGAAGACAATGACACCAAACAATATTTGCAGTGCCTTCAAGGCGACAGGTATTTTCCCCTTTAATAGGGATATTTTTACCGATGATGAATTCGCCCCCAGTGATGTTACCGATCGACAACCAGAAAATGAGCTCCCGGAAAATGGGTCTAAAAATCGCAGTCACACTCACAACGTTGACAACGAGGGCAGCGATAGAACGAGAACTCCATCACCATCGGTTTTACTCCCGTCTGTCCATGTATCGCCTGAAATTGACTTGTTAATAAAGTCGCCAGGTCGCCCCAATGAAGATCTCGTATGGGCAATTGTGACAGACGTCCAAAACGAGCCGTTGGCATCTGGGTCAAGTAATACACCAGCAAAACCATCGTCTTCGGTTGAGCTACCTCGGTTATCTGAGCTTGCTTTCCAGATGTTGTCTGTTCCAAAATTGGCAGAAAGTTTTACATATAGATACAGACAACAAACGTCAAAAAAATCAATCCTAAAGTCAGTAGACAATACACTGTCAACATCCATAGTAGAACCGCCAAAAATATCGACTGCAAAGCTTTTAGACACACCTTCTAATCCCAGAAACAGTACTAAAACGCCAAAACAATTTATGAGCCCAATCGAGTTCCGTGGATTACCAAAAGCTGGACCAAGAAAACGTGGAAGATTAGAAAGGAGGAAAGGTAAAAGCATGATAGCAACTGATACACCTAATAAGAACGAAATCGAGCAAAGGACGACAGAAAAAAATAAACAGATAAAGAGGAAGGAGTCTGCAAAAACTGCAAAAAGGAAAGTTTTAAAAAGTGACAATGAAGAAGATGAAACGATGAGTTTATATTCAGAAGAAGAGCTGATGGTTGATGAAGAAGAAGATGAGGTTACCTAGGTAGACCCTAAATATTTCCGTCCTCTTCAGACTAGACCAAAAGAAGGAAATTTTATATTAGTAGAGTTTGAGGTGAAACAAAAGAAAATATATCGCTAAGGTTATCGGTGAAAAAATCTAGATTTTTTGTTAGAAGTTTATGTTACATTCTTTTATTGTGTTATTGGACAGCAGATGAGTTGTTTTCATTAAAAGTTGATATTTTAATTAAGAAAAGAGTAAGCTAAAGTTTTTAAAACTTAGTATTGAAAGGACAGTGAGAAGCTTGTGTTCCTTATTTTTAATAAAATATAATAAATAATGTGCCCATAACATTATGATTTGAAGACTGGAGCTTTTTTTAAGACTGTTTAGAAGTAATTTAGAACATACTATATTAGTAATAATAATATATATTAAATTATCTATAGCTTATAAAACAAACAGATGATTTTGAGACTAATTTCATCCAAGTACGAATTAATGTGTTTTGATTGAAAATAAACGATACAAATAATAAATACATTTTAATTGATTGTGTAAATAGTCATTATCCAGTGTGCCCCATGCGATCCATTGTAACCCAACATCTGTATTCACTGTGACCCATTCATGGGTCACAGAGGATACTTTGCCCTCTAAAAACAAAACAGGATTATTTTACAACAAAGTCTTTGTAAGGCTGTGATTGTTATGTAGTTTCAAACTTAAATGTATCTTTTAGGATTTTGTCAAAACACTGCCCGATTTAAGATGCAAAAAGTGAAGTTACAGGACTTACAAAAAAAAAGGATCCACTGATCCCCATGCTCCCCTACGTGTTATATTATTCTTACGAAAATGCGTCAATGCTGTTGTTAACTGTTCAGACTCCTCTTATCTTGTTATATTTTATATAACAGAAAGTAAACAGCTAATTAAAGCTCAATAAAATATATTATACCTTCATATAATACGTAGTGTGTGTTATCTGTTGTGAGTAGAGATAAAATTTTACTCAACGTCGGTAGAGACATGAACGACTGACATATTTATGTGTACAACGCAATATAAAAGATAGGTACTTAGTTGGATTAAAACAAAAGGCAAAATAAATCTAAGATTAGGCTTTGGGATATATGGTATTTGGGAAATAGTTTTACACAGAAAATAATAATAATGAAATACTATAGATCTTTGAATGCACTTTAGTCGTATAGTTAACTCGCTACTTACCGACCTGTTTACGTGCGGAAATAAACTTAACTCGCTGCTTATCTGCTTAACTACTTATAACGTGTAGAGACAATCCATAAATATAAAAAACCCACCCGCGTCACAGAATAGGTAAAAGACTACGTAGAGTTGGACACACACCTACAGGATTCCGTAGCCATTCTCACTAATATTCCCTTTTCAACTTCGTCTAAGGTAAACACCCTAACCACTAAATCGCACTACGGAAACATTCCATTATACGCCATGAACCTTTAAACTGGCTTCCAAAAAACAGCTATTTCAAAATATGTAATTGAGACAAATCCAATAACGCCTCATTAAATTGAAATCGATTAAATTGTTTCGGCTATGTAAAATACAAATAAACGTGTACACAGACATATGCTGGCAAGATCATCAGACATATGCTGGCAAGATCATAAACCTACCTTTTTGCTTTGCTGTTGTCAAGTGAAAAGGCAAAGAGGAGAAGCGAATTGTGGTTTGAAACTGTGGGTTTAAAAGTGAGTATTTCTACAACGTAGTGATAGAGACCCTGCCTGTGCCTAGTTGTTTAAAGTTAAGAAAGCGAAGGTGAAAATAAATCGAGTGTAATTTAGACACACTGTAAGCATATCCTATAAAAACCTAAGAATTGGTAACGGCACGAACTCGTTCTAGACTTTGAATCTCATTATTGGTTAGTAGATACATACATAGATCACAGTGTAGGTACATATATCGTCACTTATAAGATGAATCTCCTGACCTAACGGTCTATCATTGGAGCCGTCCTAAAGGTGGCAATAGTACTGCATTCGTGATCGGACTTGTGATTTAGTAAAATTAAGAGCTGCCCAAATTCATTGCCTTATGTAGGAGGGTAGACTAAGCGTAGGTTCTTTAGCAGAGATTTTTGCTTAGAACGCAACAAACCGCCCGAAGTTCCACAGTTCCAGGCCAAGAACTTATTCGAAGACACGCCTTGAATGTAAAATCTCGACACCGATGGCCTGTCCAATGTACATCCAACATATCTGTATCTCTCCGAAGCAATGCTATCGTCTGCGTACTCGAAATTTCAAGAAGAAAGCTTACAGATAATATGTATGATATTCGTTGTAATTTTCATTGCATCATTCCCTAGACCCTAGAGGATGGCAGAAATATGACATACCAATGGACGGATATAACAAAACTATTAGCGTTCTTGGTTGACTACGAAACCCTGACTTATAATTCCATGTATTGGAAAATATAGATCACAAAATATCAATAATAATAATAGAATTCAATTTAAAAATGAGTAGCGACATCTATTCTCGTTTTAGTAGAAATTTTGGTAGTGATATAGTTTGCAAATTCACAAGTCTCAACCATCTGTCTGAAAAACGAATACCTTACCTTCGGTTTATTAAATATCAACACAGATGGCGCATAAATCTTAGGCCAGTTGGAACTTACATTACTTCTATGTATTTTTAGAATAGGAGAAAATATTTAAAAAACCATTTATTTTTTTATAACTACGTCAAAGTCAAAATGAAATCAATTTATTCAATTAAACCTTTAGTAAACCCAATTATAAGGTGTTTTGTACGTCAAATCTATTACGTATCTATTACGTAATTAATTTGTTTCGAAAACAAAAGCTGGACACTGAGAAGAAGCCACAAGAAACTCCTTCAAGTATCATTTTTTCAACATCAGTTTACAAATAGATTATTAAAATACAAATTCAGAAAGCCAGTAAATGCATGTGCAGAGAAGATTATTTCCAAACTATTGTTTTATTATAGATTAAAAAGATAACGTTTCCAAGAAAATCGAGTACATATCCTCACGCTGTATCCTTAACGGGGTAGTCAGAGAAGATTGAGCGCCAAGCGTCGCGGTACTTACATACTTCTTTCGCTTCCTCAACTCTCATCATTCTCCTCACACATTTTCGCCTAGGTATGCGAGAGCTTTTGACATTTCCATCGGCTAACACTGTGGCTATTTAATCTTCATAAGTCAGCCTTGGTCTTCCTTGGCTTCTTTTACCACTCACTTTCGCTCTGTATATTTTCTTTGTCAGTCTTTCATCACTCATTCTTTCCATGTGCCCGAACCATCTAAGCATTACTTTCTTCATTTTTACAATAACACTCCCGTGCGACCCTGTGGGTATCTCTTCATTGCTTGTCCTGTCCGCCAGGGTGACACCGCAATTTTTCTAAGTGATCGCATTTCTACTGCATTTATCATACTTTTACTCGATTCGGGCATATCGGGCCTCACTATCGTACAATAACGTTGGCACCAACACCGCATTGTGAATGGCCATTTTGGCAGTGTTAGACATATTCACACTATCTACTAATGCGGACAGAGCACCGTTCACTTTATTGCCAGCTGCTACCCGTCTCGCCACATCCAACTCACATCTTCCATCCCTCGAAAACACACTCCCCAGATACACAATTTCATTCACTTGTTCTAGACGTTTTCCATTTACCCAAACCTCACATTTCGTTTGTATCGCTTCCCTTTCAAACACCAGAACCTTAGTTTTGTACACATTCATATTCAATCCTTTCACTTCACATTATTCTTTCATGCACGTGACTAGTGTCTGCAACTCTGCTTCTGATGGTGCTATAAGCGCAGCATCGTCAGCGTACGATAGGCAGTTTACCACTGTATCAACACATCATACCACTCATACTACCTTTCATTCTCTGGAGGCAACTATCCAAATACAGGACGAACAGCCAGGCAGACATCACGCAACCCTGTCTGACACCAGAACAGACTTCGAATAAGAGCAACATGTCACCGTCTATCCTTACACAGGCTCTGTGGTCTCGATATAATGCCATATTCAGGCAGAAAACTCCACAAATTCTTTCGCTCAAATATAAATATAAATATCGAGAAATTAATAAAAATCGAGTAATTATTTAATTATTACATTCCGTGCCATTCAATATTTTTAGTTCTTTTGTCGGTTATTCAAACAATTCATATATTTAAGATCTTAACATTAATTTACTTGTAATTTAGAATTATTTATAGGTAAGTATAATAATGTTGCCGTAACTTGTGGCGCCAATCACGGCGCTAATCACCAGAAAAATATAAGCAGAAAGCACCTTATGTATTTAATCAGCTTGAAAGTTATAATATTAAAAAATAATACTTACACATATCCGTCATCCCATTCAAAATTATCCATTAAGCTCCACGCAAAGTATCCAACAACATTGCTTTTGTCTTCGTGAATTGCGTGCAAAAGAGAATTCAAGTAGTGACTATAGTAAGATACTCGAGCTTTATCTTCCACGCCGTCGAAATCAGCGTAACCATTTTCAGTTACTATTATGGGAACATTATTATAAGTTTCGGTGATGTACTGTAACAATCTTCTAAAGCCAAAGGGTACAACCTGTAAGCATGATATAAACATATAATTTACAATTTTCAAATATATTAAAATTACAATCGAGTCACAAAATTGACTCTCTCACACTACTAGGTAATTGACTGTCTCTTGTTCCTGATGAAGCACGTGTCGATTAATAAGTTTGAAATTTTGACGAAATAATAGCTAGGAAAGTAAAAGTACATATAAATTTACGCAAAAGAACACCAACTAAATACAAGTGGTACCTACATTATAGACATTGACGAAATAAAAAATTTGTTCTATTTCGTATATTAAAAATATCATTTATTTTTGTGTTAAGATCGCAAAATAAGTAGGTACGTACTTGTTTACTCATTTCATTTGCATTTCAAATTTACGCATTCCAAAATAGAAGCTACCCAACTACATGTACGTAGGTATGTATTTAATATGATAACGCGTTCCTAATTGCATCAAACTTTATAAAAAAATAATGTAGGAAGTAGGGACCAACATTTTATGAAGTTAAAGAACTGCAATTTTCAAAAGTAGAATAAATAAACATTATGACAGTATGACACGTAGTGTACCGTAGCCGTTCCATGAAAAGAACTTAATTTTGTCGCAATAGAAACTATTTCACTTATATATTGCATAGATTTAGGTGTTCACATTAAAGATATGTATTTATTTCTCATAAGAACATTAATTTACAATATGATTTATGCATTTGACCACTGATGACAATGGCAGACGTGAAGTCGAAATGTACCCCCAACTAATAGTACTCAGCTGATTTCTTTAAATGCTTCTGAAAAAGTTTTAATTTAATGCTTAATTTAGGCTGTTTTTATATTTGAAAGTGTCTCTACTGTCTTTAGTGGTGAGGTATATTTGAGTGTGGATTCAATTTTTGAGTATTTTTCTGTCTGAGTACGGATGCACGTCTTGTATGTTCATAGTCGCTTTAATTTTTAATAATTTAATTTTTAATAAGTTTGGCTAATACTCTTGTGTTTTTATAAAGTATCGCGATACGTGTTTCGTGTCTCAACGAAACATCCTTAGGATATTCCATAGTACAGACTCGATCAATGGAAAATAGTATTAAAAAAAATTAGGTAGGTACATATTTCTAGAGCGTATATTATAAAATTATTGTTCTAGAGTCGAAAATTATTTCTTCCTTAAATTTTTGTTATAATTTTCATTAAAACAATTAAAAACTATTTGCAGGATTTTAACAATTTTGCATCTATTTATAGTTTAGAAAGGAAAACGTTCTGACAGCACTTTGAAAGTAAATATCTTGTAATGCTTGTAACTAAATGATTAGAAAGACGAAATTCTTAGCATTCCTTGGATTGCCGTGGACCCGGGTCCAGCGTGTGGCAGAGAGAGATACTCCGAGCAGATCCCGAGACTTGTGACACGGGTGTAGGTTTAAGGGGCCCCTTTCTGACGTATGTCAACACTCACCTTCACTACTCGTGTTTCTCTCCCTGCCCAGCCAAATCTGGTATGAACCTGCTAATGCAGTTTTAGATACTCGTTCTAGTGTAGAACTTACTGCAGTTCTGGACAGGCTAAGATCTTTCAGCAGGTTATATAGGTCAAAACATCCGAAAAAATTTGGAATACACTTCACTTTATACGATGTTTATGGGATTTATGAGTTTTACGGGAGTTCTATGGTTTAAAAAGATTGCTTTCAAAAATTTCGCTATTGTGTTTGAATCATCAATTTACGTCCGCAAACTAAATCGAGATCTAACAGAGTGAGGCCTATGACTTTGATTATTTAAATCAAAGGCCTATAGCATATAAAGTCACGGAGAGACAGACGAACAGATCGAAACTATATGAGTGCAAAGTATATTGGGCAAATAAGTAATTGTAAAAATATATTCATTTAATGGAATATATTTCCATTCATAGTTTTTTCATAAAATTTTATTTTTATAATAATTTTAAAAATAATGTAATTAGGATATTTTTTTAATATTGTATGAGAAAAACAAACTCATGGTTCTGTTTATTGGTCAATACATTTACTTTGTATCTATTGTCAATATTTTGTTGTTGGATGTACTTACTCACTGTAGTAGGTCTTTTGGGATTTTTTGGCGGGAACGGGAGAAGTGAAGTTGTCATTTTATTTAGTTTTTCTATTTTATACATTTTTGGGAGTTTTAAAGTACAAAAGTGATAGTGTATTGTGTTTTAAAATTCTGTATAAGTGAAAGGAATGAAATAGGCCTAAACAAACATGTGTAGCTGAAGTTCCAAGTAGTCCCTTATAACTTTAATAAATTTACTGGAGGAACTTTACGACAAGAAGAAAAAACGAAAACTTCGAACGTGCTTCATGTTAAAACGTGACATTGGCAAATGTGCTAATCTGTACGCCATGCCAGGAACAAAGAAAAAAAAAGGTCTTTTGTTTAAAATTTAAAAAAGAAGACGAAGATATACGACATTAAACAAGAACAAAATTACGCAGTATTCAGCCGTAAATAAATTTATAAACCATCGACCTACGACCAAAAAGGCAGTAGAACGAATTGTGACTTCTTAGACCGTCCATTATGTAAGTGTGATTTGCAAAAACGAAAACTCCTAAAACAGAAAGTGAAAGTGTTGTGGTTCATTTACTATTATTTTTATTTTAGAGTGGTGCCGTGTTGTGTTTTAACTCACTAAACATTTCAGTTTTTGAATTTAACATATTAGTATAAATACGAGTAGTAAACTATATATTACATTATTACCGTTATTACCATCACACAATGTATTGTTTAGTATTGGAAAGAACTGCTTAAGACTAACCCACCTTCAGCCAAGAAGAGGATGATTTGGATGGCCATTTAGGATCTTGTACTCTGACTATACCGACGTCATTCTCGTGCGACGGTATAGAACCGACTTCTTTGTCAGTCATGCTAAGAAGATAAGTAGTATAATGGTTCAGACCGAAGAAATCAGCAGTGCCCTTTATATAAGCAACTTCCTCTTCTGTGAATTTCGGTAGTCGTGATCGACTGTATCCTTGCTGACGGCTTTTTTCGTCCACTAATTTTATTAATTCAGGAGGGTAATTGCCCTCGGCAGAATACACTGGATACGCATACCAACCCATCTGTAAACACAACAATAAACTTGTAAACAACATTGCCACAATTAAATTAACTTCTATAAAAACCTGTCTAAGATATGCAATACTTGGTAGGTATAGACATCAAACTGGAATACAACTGCAATAAATACTTGGTATGGATGTCAAAGTCAGATCCTGTACATTTACCTTTAGACAATGAACTTTAGACAATGAGACAATGAACTAACTACTTAAAACCATTCTTTACAGTTTTGATAAACCTGTAAAAAATTTTAAACATACTTAACATCATAACTGGCAGAATAGTCTGAAATTGTATTGTTATTTCATAACGACTTAATGAGTATATTATGCAGACTGCGTCATGCTTTAGATCTACTCAATTATATTGAAAATAGCCGAATGTATGTGTGTATTTACTTAACTACTTCATGTTATGTGTCAATGTATGAACACTACAACTTACATGTGTTTTTAAATAAAGTTCAGCGGCCGATTTATCTGTCGTGGAATTTGTTTTAGGTTCAGCCCAATTTGAGTCCAAAGACATACCAATTTGTCCTGGAATAAAAAATTAAAAATATCAGTTCACTTCACTAACATTTTTATTAGTTGCGTATCAGGGGAGTTCGTTTTCGAGTGATGGAAGATGTAAGCGGAATGTGGAGAGATGTGTAGCAGCTGGCAATAAAGTGAACGGTGCTCTATCCGATCAGTAGGCAGCGTGAATATATTATCTAACTCAGCCAAAATGGCCATCCACAATACGTTGTTGGTGCCAACTTTATTATACGGCAGTGACGCCTGCATATGCCCGAAATCGAGTGAAAGTAAGATAAATACAGTAGAATTGAGATCTCTTAGAAATATGTGCAGTGTTACCCCAGCGGATAAAATACGCAATGAAGAAATACGCAGCAGTATGACAGGATTACACGACAATGTTATAGTAAAAATGAAGAAAGGAATGCTTAGATGGTTCGGACACAGAAAGAATGAGTGATGAAGGACTGACGAAGTAAATCTGCAGAGCGAAAGCGAGTGGTAAAAGATGTCAAGGAGAACCAAGACTGACTTACGAAGATCAAATAACCAGAGTGTTAGCTGACGGAAATGTCGAAAGCACTTGCATATCTAGGCGAAAATTGTGAGGAGAATAATGAGATTCGAGGAAGCGAAAGAAGTATGTAAGAAGAGCGACGCTTGACGCTCCATCCTCCCTGACTACACCATTAGAGATACAGCGTGATGATATGTATGTATGTAATATTTTAACATATTTACACTTAATGTATTGTATATGAACCGTTGAACATACTGTATACATTTCTTATTTTTGTTTTAACTTAGTATTTTTATAATTACAGCTTTTCATTTTATACTAAAATTACCTCCAGCTAACGAACGATAATGTAGATTAAATAGATGGTAAACACTCGCATGGGCTTTCAAAAGATTATGAGCACAAAGGTATTCAGCTATGCCGTGTCGATTCAACGCAGGAGCCCTGTACGTGCCTCCATATCCTTCCAAACAAGTCTGCATCGGTTCATTAAATGTTACCCAGTACTTCACTTTATCAGCAAAATTATCGAACAAAACCTTAGCATAATCTGTAAAATAATCAACTATATGCGCATTCGTCCATCCTCCGATATCCTGCAGCCTTTGCGGGAGATCCCAGTGATATATGGTAACCATAGGAGTGATGTTATATTTAAGCAGTTCGTCTAAAAGATTTCTGTAGTATTGAATTCCAAGTGGATTAATTTCATTGGCAAATCCAGTAGGTAATACTCGGGGCCAGGCTATCGAAAATCGATATATATTCACACCAAGCTCACGAACCATCTCAACATCTCTTTTGTAAAGGTGATAAGAATCTGCAGCGACATCAGCGTTAGATTTGTCTTTGACAAAGTCAGGATTATTATGTATTAAATGGTCCCATATACTTTCAGATTTACCTGTAATTTAAAGAAAAGTTTAGTTAATTGATTAGATCCATAAAGGTTTGGAACAATAAAGACATAGTTATTACACTAAATAATGAGCATATTATGTATACGTCGCAGACGCCGTTATTCTTCGAGTTCCATACATACAATTTCAATTTAATTCAAAACGAGGACATTAGAAAAACTGCTATAGTTTAATAACATATAGAAAATATATCCAGGCTTAATTAACTAGTAATGGTCAAACGCTTCTTTAATTCTAATAGAAAAATAGTAATTACCATCTTCATTCCATGCTCCCTCTATTTGAGCAGCTGCTGTAGAAACGCCAAACACGAAGTCCTTTGGAAATGTATGATTACTTTTAGTGCCACCTTCCAGATACTGAGCATCACTAAAAAATAATTACATACATTTCTACATAATAAAATAAATTACATCACATCTATCGTGTTTCTATCGTAACAAATATATTATCGTATTATCACAGATTAATTAGTTACTAAGTTTTATAAAGTATTCACTACTATTATTAAATGTTATATTATGTACTGAAAGAGACGAGTACGAAAGTAGTAGAAGAATGATGGCAGGACCTTAGGTTCTAAATAATCAAGGCTGAGAAAGAAACGCGTGGAACAAATAAGATTGGGAATGACAAGAAGCTTAACATGGTGAGATAATGAAGTGATAAAATCTATGTACGAGAAAGCATGACATTAAAGCATGACCTTATGTATACAATACGAAATATCATGTCACAAATACGAAAGTCTGTGTGTCTGTCTGTTACGTATTCACGGCTAAACCACCAGCCTGATTTTGATGAAATTTGACACGGAGATATTTTATATTCATAAATCCTAGCTCTAAGAGAGTGAAAAATGGATGAAACTTTGTGTGAAATACTACACCGCTGAACCCATTGTGGTGAATTTTGATACAGAAATAGACTGTTCTATCAAAACACAAGGGTTACCTTATTTATCTAAAATCTACTTCTACCCTGTAAGAAAGTTTTGTCGAAGTTCTACCTCTATGCGGTTAAAAAGGGTCACAAAAATTTATTTTTCGATCTGGAAAAGTCAACCCGTATAGGAGTAAAGTAAGTATCAAATTTGGTACAAAGTTAAAATATTATGTTAACGATACGTTAACCTCAAAATGTTGTAGAAAGAAAAAAGAAACTACGAATTAAATAATGAATATGTACACGTATTTACCCATTTGACAAAGACGTCGAATTGAGCATTGACAAACAAAAACGCGTTTTGTATACGAAATCCGTTAAGGAAATAACGAAGGACGTATTTAACCAATTTTAAATAAATGAAAAGTGAAATAAAATATTCTAAAAAAACAAGCTCATTAAAATGCACAAAAAAGAAAAAAGAAACCAAAGATATAATAAAACCCATATAATGTTGTGTAAACACCGAACTCACTAAAAAGTTAGGTTAAGTTGAAGTTAAATAAATGCTTGTAAAACAGTCTCAAATAGAAAAAAATTATAAATTGTTTAAAATAACTCAAAAGTCAAAGCTTATATAAAGAACTTCCAAATACATAATGAAACATGTGTTTAGCTGATTCGGAAAAAAAACTCCAAAGATATGTTATAAATTAAAATTGCGTAGAAGAGTCCAAAACTTTGTATGAAAGAAACCCTACCAAATAAGTAATTAAAGCTATATTTTACCATTTTGGAAAATCAACCCCTAACGAAATACAAAGTAATAAAAAGTAATTTCAAGCTAGATATGAAAAAAAAAGCGTTTAATCTGAACTTGCATATAAAATAACATGTTCTGGCTCAAACCACTGTGTATTATAAACTCAAAGATTTTGCTCAAAGGTTTTTTGTAGTGTAGGGTAGGCAAACCACTAATAAGGAATTTTCAGAAATTTAATCACTAAATGGTTAAAAAAGGGTTGTCAAAGGCCTTATGGAAAAAATCAAAAATGTGAATTGAATAATCCAAAACTTATAGAATATCAAATAAAGTATTAAACACATATTCGACTGATTTTAAAAAATCGATCGCATCAAAGTAACTGCAAAAATGAAATTACACGAGAACAAAGTTGCGAACAAACCATTAAGTATAAATAGTAGAAAAATGGGAGCAAAACATTTTCTTTTCAAATCTTGTCTATTGCTCAAATATTTCATTACAAGTTACTCAGACAACGATATCGGCCTCATTTTACAATTGAAATTGTGTTGAAATTGGCTGCAGATCACTTTCAGATATTCATTTATCAATAAAAATATAATATGATAAGTATTTTACAGATAAACACTGTTCTCGATACGAGTTGATATCATTCTAAATAATTCCTTTCTGAATTCGTAAAATATTTCTTTAGCTTTACTATATTTGTAATTGTAACTAACAACAGAGCAGCTATTCAATCTGTCTACTACATCATCTTCTTTTATATTGATATAATACTTATTTCATGTGTGTATTTCATATACTATTAATATTCTTGAAAATATGAAATAATATGTAATATGTGAATAATAATAAGTATGAATACTTAAAGGCAAATGCCTTATATACACACATGAAATAAGTATTATATCAATATAAAAGAAGATGATGTAGTAGACAGATTGAATAGCTGCTCTGTTTTTAGTCTGTTGAACACTGTAGTGTACCTGTTCTGATTTAAACTGTGTTACTTACAAGAGTATATAGAAACTGTATTCATAATTTTTTTTCGCTATAGGTACGTATTAATCAAAACCATTTTAACTAAATGTATATCACTAAATATCTACCTACAGAGGAGAAACCGACTGTTTTCGATAAAATTTAAAATGACAGATATGTCACAGCTTTTACTTCGTGGTCACAGCCAGCCCGCACATTATAATTTTTACGTCAATGTGAACTAGCCCTATTCTAAATTCTAATTTGCAAGTTAGCTGTACAACATTATTGCATAATTGTCATTGAAATGGCAAGAGATTTATTAGAGCGAACTTAACATAATGAAATGTAATTCAATGCAATGTAATTTAATAATATTAACAATATATCATAAAATAATAAGAAAAAATAATAAGAGGCAGTAATCCAAGGTTATGTGGTAATAGAAACATAAAATATAGATTTATGTATGTACCTACCATATAAGTGTTCAAAGTAAACATTATAAGTACAAACACATTATTGTCCACGGGTACATACAAATTATTATTTATTAATAAGGAACTTTTCGTTAAATTTTAAATTATACTGAAAACTTTACTCACGAGACAAGCAGTGTAGTTTGAAATTCTATTCCAAAAAGACAATCCTAAAGGAGTTAATCCTTTCTAGTTTATTTTTTTTTACCGGCTTTGAATTATTTACGTATTTATTATTTAGTTATTATAATTCACAGATTTACTACAGATCCAAAGAAAAGTACTACATTTTCAATATACATTTTACATATCTCTTTGTTCCACTTTTTCATCTCAGTAACCAATGAGATGAATACGTATTATGTAAATCATATGGGTACTATTAATACGTACATATATGGGCACTCTACGTATAGGTGTATACGATTTTATGAATTTATGTACCAATTTACAGCAATTTTGTGAACAGGTTGTACGCTTTATTTGCATTGAGCAAAACGACCAGCTGAGTTCAGCTGTCAAGGTTAACACGACTGAATACATTGAACTATAGAGGCGCATTCAATACGGGGTCGGAAAGAAAAGATTCTTCAGAGATAAAACTTGTACGGGATTCCACAGGGATCTGTCCTGAGAATTGGTCTTGCCAAACCTCTCATACGATGCAATCTTACGTGCCACTTTCAGGTGTGCACTTGGTCTGCTTTGCTGACGACATCCTGGTGCTCGCCGAAAGTGAGAACTTCTAGAAGACCATCAGCTCTGTAGCCCGGCCAAAGAATAAGGCCATAGTATTTTTCGCTTGTCGTAAGATGCGACTAAAAGGCCTACGAAGTCGCGGCCGATCGAAGCTAGGGCTCTGGTCATCAATCCTTGAGACCCTGAGGAAGATAGGGAGGGCTCCATAACCGCCACCTTGACAAGTACTTCGGCACAGCACGAGATGGACTCCGGTGATTTCCGTAAAAGATCCCAGAGCCCCTTGACAATGCGCCGATAACGAACACATGACCCTATATAGTCTCTTTCCTGAAGGTCTGCGTATCTGTGTGCGGATTTCTCCTGCGTAACCAATCGATGAACCAGAGATGGATGTGGGAGTGTATGTCAATCTCCACAGCAAGGATGAGTAACCCGTGCCCACTACGTGACAGCAAGAGAAATACAGCGAAATAGCTCAAGCGGCTAGAAGAGCCGAGAAGCTCTTACGAGCCTTATTAGCGCGATCCTGCCAAATTTCGAAGTCTGACTTCAGAAACGAGATGCCACGTTACCTACCGACTGACGCATATAGTATATGAATAGGGTTGTTTCTGCCTGTAGGTACTTGCATCGAGTAAGTCGGGACAAAGATAGCAGGGTCCTACCAATGTGGCAGAAACCAGGAAGGCGTCCAGCACACGTTCGAGGAGTGACTGCGTTTACCTCTGTGCGCTTAGTCCTAGTCCGCCAGATCATGTAAAATCTATCCCTGCCATAGAGGTCATGTCTTCATTTTACAAAGTTGTAATGGTGCAGAAGGATAATATCGAAAGTATAGATCCCACTTGGGGATAACGACATTGGGCGGTTGAAACGTACGCCCCGAACCGCCGACCTTGTAGCTCGGGTCAGAGAACAAGGCTACGTATCCCTCGCCTAACACAAGAGCCACATACAAGAAAAAAAAAGGCCACTGCTACGCAAGGCTAGACATGCATGATCTTGACGTAGTAGATACTCATTCCATATTGATTATCACAAAAGACTACCCTAACCTAGAAATGGTGGTCGATGGAAGTTATAAACTTAGCAGAACTTACTTTCGATTCTAGCTGCTGTCGGATGATGCGCTTGCTCGTTTGCACCCTCTGATATAAAAATAAAAAAAAAGCAACCTCTGCCCTTAACCACTATCTTCTCCAATACGGTCATTTTCTGTGGTCTTTGGTCTATAATACGATCGTTTTTGTGAGCACTTAATTCAAAGCGATTGACTTGCGAAGCAAATCTCTTTTGAAATAAAACTCGTCTCTATCTCAAATAGCCTTGCAAATTTCAACGCCGTTGATTACATAATATCTTTTTTGTCCATAGAGAAAGTTTAATAACCCGCGAGTAATGACTAAATGGACATCATTTTCATGTTAATATTGGAACATATTTGTCAATTAAAATGAATTGTAAAATTTTAAAGAATGGTTTGACGAAAGTCCAATATCTTTGCCCAAATGAAAAAAAATAGTTTAATTTCATTGCAATTAAGTCTATACTTTCCATTTTAAAACAATTCTCACATTATTATTCAATCGATCAATTGTTAGGTCATTCCAAGACCAACGGTGACATATTGAATTAATAAAATCTTATAAAACTATGTCATTGTCGATGTAAGAGACAACAACTCACGTGTTTCCGCAATGTGAACCTTCAATACTTAATGCCTATACATTTTACGGAAACCAAAAAGGTGATATATCATTTGTATAAATATATAGATATGTATATCAACTTCTTGTAACTAATTACACGGCTATTTATAGTTATTTTCTTATTAAAGGTACATAATAAAATTTGCAAGGCTTTGAAATTACTTATAGATAGATAATTGTGGTGATTGTAAAGGACTACGCAATTTCAGTACTGTTAAAATAACCTTTAGTTACATTTATAACCTCTGAGACTAATCAGTGGTATAATAAATTAAGAATAAATGGAGCTAAATATCATTAACAACCTTTTATTTCTCTGAAGAAATATAATTATTCGAATTATATTACATAACAATATTATGGTATCGTGTTGTATTTGCCCACTGATATTGGTACTAATAAAGATTTAAATGAAAGAAAAAAGAAATATCTACCAAACAAACTTGGTTCTTTTTCATTACCTACGAAGACCCGGTTCTTACAACGTTCTTGCCTAATCTTAAACTTGACAAATTTGCTTGACAGAATGTAACCGCAGACCACCTACCACGAGACAAGTAACGTTCACGAATTTCTAAGCAAACTATTCTGTCAAGATTAGAGGAATGGGACGTAAGCGAGCGGCACGGGGCACGGGCCAAAGGCTACGACACGCACGAGAGGAAAAAGAGATTATGCATGTCGATATTGTACATATCGAAAAGTCATAGGTACAAAAATTCTTTTCACGAAAAACCTTCATACAATCTTAATCAAAATAAAAATAAAATATTTTGAAATGTGAACACAATACTGGTCTAAATCATTAAATTTATTAAATGTTATTAATACTGTAATTTTGAATTACAGTAGTACACGTTATGCCAGATTATAGGTACTCATGAAAAAAGTTTCAATACTCTTTACAAATGTATATCTTTGATATTAATATAAGTAACGCAGCGAGTTGTATTAGATAATTATAACAAAAAAACTTACCAATCAAGTTTTCATGAAATGCGAAAATAAAATATAAAACAATCTGATAAACAAAAACTGGAGACGTAAAAGATTGCAAAGCTTTTTTGCTTCGTTTTACAATACGGAGATGTACTATTTTTATGGTATGTTTAAAAATTAACGCTGTTCATAGTGTTATGTAATTATACTTTAGTGAAGTTTAGTGTAATCTATCTATATACATGATATAGAAGATAAAATGTGTACACTGTAAATAATGATCTACATACACAATGTATGAAGAATTCTTGCCACAAATATCGTTTAAATTATTATGCATAACTAAGTAACGATAAACACGTAAATCTTAACTATAGTACTTATTTGCTCAACGACTAAAGATATAATGATATGTGTATTCATACCTACTGTACAAGTCGCTTAGATACACCTGTTGTTATGAATTACATACTAATACCGCAGTAACGTAATTTTAAAGCTTCGAATCTTTCTCTTACAATACCCTCTTCTAGGGCACAAAATAGGTAATATTAAGATTGCCTAAGAACTTGTTTTCCAGACTCAAAATTTTTGCTTTTTTCTCAATCATTATTAAAAAACAATTTTATTATGCGAAAATATTATCATATTTTACATAGGCAACATGTTCAAGGAATTGATGATGCGAACTGGATGTGAAGACGCTGGTAGCAGATGGAAATAAAGTTAACGGCAATCTGTCCACATTAGTTAGCAGTCTGAGTATATTATTTAAATCTGCCAAAATGGCACAATGCGGTCTTAGTGCCAACTTTACGACAGTGAGGCCCGGATATGCCCAAAATCGAGTGTGAGGTTAATGTAGTGGAATTGCAATTTCTCAGAAGTATGGATCATCCTCATGGAGAATATAAGTAAAGAAGAACTACGCAGTATAGCAATAATTTAATAGTTATCTGTGGCATGCAATAATAGAAATATTTTTATGTTTTTTCAATGTGATATGTGAATTTCACTGCAGATCGTCAAAAATATTTGCTCGGTAAACAGACCTATTTATGATTCCAAGTAAATTGCTCGAGTTTAGTGTGCTTGATCAATTTAGAAGCATTATTATTCTAAGAGTTTATAGAAAATATTCTTAACTATAATTAGTTAACAGGCATATTCAGCAAAATAGGTTCATCATCTTCCCAGATTTCTTTGGATGAATTAGTGTCTTTATTTATAGCAAAACACTGTTATTGTAATGAATAAAAAAATGCTTGGATGGTTCGGAGTTGCTTTAAGGTTCGGGCACATAATATAAAGAATAAGTGATGAACGAATGACGAAGAAAATTTACAGAGTGAAAGTCAGTGGGTGCAGATGCTAAGGAAGACTAAAACTGACTTAAGAAGATCAACTAACCAGAGTGTTAGGTTAGAAACTGATTAAATAAGACTACCCATTACGGATATATTGTAAAAATATATTGAGGAAAGTTCCCATGTGTCAGACACTAAAGGAAAATTTAAAATTAAAAAAAAATTAAATTACTCTGTATCAGTTTTTAAAATTTAAACAGTCTCAATTATGTACTTACATAATCAACACAGATATGTAAGCAGTGTCGAATATAAGCTTAGTAGCTATTAAGGAACAACTTGTATAATAATAATAATAATAAAATAAATATTTAAATAAATATCCTCTGAAATCGGTCCTTTTCTTCCATAATTAAACATAAACATTATTATAACATAAAAATAAATTTCAATGGAATAAATAAACTTTAAGAAAACAAAAACAAACTTGATCATTATCAACTTTGATCATTAACAGAAACTTTTAAGAAATTAGAAAACTTTAATGACTAGTCACAAATGATCACAAATGTAAGTAACTGAGCCAGTCCAGTTCTAGCGTCCAGTTTTAATGGCTTAGCGACATCCAAAGCCAACTTCAGAAATTACTTTCTAGGTAAAGGCATACCCTACACCTAGTTGACATAATAACAACACATGCGCATCTAACTTTCTATTGTATTCCTCATTAAGACCCGGCTCCCAAAATTTTGACCGATTTTAAATAAGATTGCTGAGGCGGGCACACGCTTAATGAATGTGAAATTTAAATATATATTTCTTCATACATTTTTTTATCGACTGCCTAAAACCATAACGTAATTTTTACATTTTCGTTCGATACTTTTTTATTCTTCTATTTTATTTCTTTTAATTTCTTTCTTTTTTTTCTAAATTACTTGAGTAAGTTACATAAAATTGCAGCTAACAGGAAGACAGTACAATTTGCTAAATACTGGCTAAAGGAGATTTTATAATATCAATTAATATTCCAGTTAACGATAAATATCGCGTTCGGGTGGCGGAATGTGAGGGCGGAGTACCAAAAAAAACTTTTTTTGGGAGTTTGCTTTTAAAACTCATATCAAATTTGTCTTTTTTGAACGTAAGTTTAACTTTAATTTTTAACTGTAGTTAAACAGGGTCTATTTTGGCACTTTATAGACTTCCAATGTTAGGCACTCCATCGTCTCTGACTACCTCGTAAAGATGTAAACGATTATTTTAGAAGAAAGACATTATTCGATCGATGACTTTTTGAAATTTTCAGGTTTAACCATGTTGAATCTTCAAAAACACGGAATCGATTACTACAACAAAATCAGCTTATAAAATTGTCCGACATTAGAGGACCTTTAGTATCCGACCTTAAGGACCCTTAAAATTTACATGTTAATAGGTAGTATTGCGTAATTTACTGTTCATAAATTCCTTTCTTTTTACCTTCCATTAACAAGGATATTTTTTGGAGGCAGCTATAAATTCTTCCCAGAATATTTTATTATCGTTAAAACTCATTGTAATTAAAAAAATCTCCACAGCTCTTCAAATAATAATAAACGGATGACTGCACTGATTGCTGTCACGCCTGTGTCTGTCAACAGGCAGCTTGTAAGCATTCACGTTCGGACATGTCGTGCCCGCGCGGACAAAATGAGTTCGCACACCGCAACAGGCAAATCTACCAGACTGCCTGCGACGGTCCTACACTGACAGACATTGGACAGACTTACAGTAGCGAGGTCCGGCGGGCATGCCTCCAGACATGCCCGCGGGCTATCTATCTAGTGAATTCCCCGCTTTAGACAAACACAAAAAAAAAGAAAAAAATAATTACAGAAATTCCTATAAATTATGACAGATTATACAGTAGATTTCAGATTATACAGTAATAATTGACAATATTCGAACAAAATTTTCACTGACCATAAAGTTTGCACTATCCTCCACGGTGAACTAAGTGGTACTGATCAGAGTACATTATACATAGGGAAATAGAGGTATCAGTCAAAATTCTCCATATAGCGCCATCTAGTAAAACTAAACAAGTGCGACAAGTTACTCGTCGCACGCAAATAAGCTTGGCACACGCAAATTCACGATTTAAAAAAGAATGTAAAATGAATATCTAAAAAAAACACAATCGATTAGTAAAGATAAAGAAAATGTTGATTTCGAAGTTTTAGATTAATATAATAATAAATAATACTAAAGTTATTACTTTCTATAATTTTTCTTTGTACCGAAATTGTCTCCACATTAGTAATAAAAAACAGTATCTGCAACTCGTGCGGTGTTGTCGATTGCCCACTCGAGCGAATGAGCGCGCACTCGCTTCGCTCGTACGCTCAACTTCTATTTACTATTGTATGAAGTGAAATGATCCTGGTATTGACTCGCGAATGAGTACTGCACTAGATGCGAGCGGCAAGAGTAAAAAAATTGTCTGATTTCTACAACAGTAATAATAATATAATATTTTTTATTTACTATCAACACCAGGTACACATAATATATAAAATGTACATATATTAATCTAACGCTAGACACCAACGTCCAGCCGCACGCGATCCATCCCCGAACTAGGACTTAACCTGTATCTCGAAAAGGTAGAGCCCGCCACGACTAAATATAGTGTCCTTATCTAAAGGTGTACGTAAGCATGTACTAGGTGCCATGTAACATATGGATCATAGAAAAAAATATCATACCATTTTCCCACTAGCGTGGCTGAAGTCGGGAATTGGTATAGCGGGTATGATCTTAGCATAACATTGAACTAAAAAACTACTGTTGTAAGTAAGAAACAAACATAGTGTTGAGTAATTGTGTGAAGTGTATGGAGTGAATATGTGTGTGTAAGAAGTTGTGTGAGATACATATGTGATTGGTAACTTCACTATCGATGGAATATCAAGTATGGAAACGGATCAACAGAAAAATCAGGCTATTAGGAACTATAAGAAATTAAGCAATGTTTCTATCTCGGAATAATTTTGTTGTTTCAACCAATTAGTAACCTCGATCTTACATTTGGCTTTGGTCATAGGGTAAATATGTATACTCTTATTGATTTTGTTATAAAGGTAACCACTAAGAACACGAAAGTGACGCTTAGCCAGGGTAGTCCTGTAAGGTATTCTAGGACACACTATATCAGATCTTCGCTTTCTTATGTATATGGTATGGTCGTACTTGGTTTGTACGTGCTTCCTCAAAATAATTAGTAATATATAGAGTTGTCTCACAGACAAAACCCCAATATCAGAGTAAAGCATGTGAGTGGGATACCAAAAAGGATACCAAAACAGTTCGGGCGTACAGGACTTCCCCTTATGTGTGTTAATATATCATATCTGCGTACCTACATTTTATATGTAAAAAGCAAACCTGTGTTATTAAAACGAACTCATAAGTACATGACAGTAACAGTACAAAAATAACTTTATAAATACGATACAAATACCCATATAATTAAATTTGACAGTTACTGAAGTCGGTGGCAAGCCTACTAAACTAATAGACTATCTGTTGTCAAACATTGATTTGGCACCGACTTCAATAACTGTCAAATTTAATTATATGGGTATTTGTATCGCATTTATAAAGTTATTTTTGTACTTACGTTTTGATTAGTAAAGGATAATTATTTCATACTTTTTAGTGTTCTTTTTTGAAGTCGGCTTAATTTTTTTATAAAAAAATGTTTATTTCTCCTACAATCTCATACAATTAGTTTACTTTTAATTCTGGAGCGCAATGTGTTAACTTCCATTCTATTGAAGAGCACAAATCGTGGGCTTTCACAATAAAAGATGCAAACAGATTGAACATGGGATATTATTGCCTATTATGGCCATTATCAATATCAATCAGTTATAAAAGAACAGTGTAAAGTTTGCATCATAATTACACCCTAGCAGTATTCTTACAATCCGAAGACGACAGCCACCAGCCGTATTCTTTGTCTGTCACAAGCCGGACTCTACTGACTGAATTTATTATATCACAGGCAATTTATATTTTCTCCCTACTACAATTATACCATGTGGAGACAACGATTGTTAACAAATGACACAAGAGAATCATCAATATAAATGAATAACGCGACCTGGTTAGGTATATCCTATACCTAAACAGGTCGCGTTATTTGGTGTATCTTCGAAATCAAAGGTTCAATATTAATGCAATTTCAATGGAACCAATCTGGAAGTGTATCCTTTCAAACAAAAAAGAAGTTTCCGAATCGGTTCATAAATGACGAAGTTATGAGGTAACAAACATAAAAAAAAACATACAACCGAATTGAGAACCTCCTCCTTTTTTTGGAATTCGGTTGAAAATAAAAATAAATATCTTCTGATAATTTTATTTGAAGTTTTATATGAAATCTTTATTTAAATCAACGTTGAAATTCGGAAAACATCGTCAAAATCTTAAAAACAATGAGACTATCAACACTATCAGTTTATAAAATCAGTGAATATACCACATTACCGCTCAGCACCAATTCGAAATGAAACTATTTGAAATTTAATCAAGTGGAGATATAATTCAAGTTAAACTTAAAACAGCAGAAAGAATACGAATAATAAGAATTGGTATTTATTCATGTTTTAAGAGAGTATGTAGGCCTTCTTTAAACTTGTGTTGTGTTTATTACAATTCTAATATGTTTAGTTTTTACAACATTCAGAACTAGCATATCAAGTTTAAACTGCATATTTTTTGTATAATTTTATTTGCCTAATCAAATTTACAATCTAGTTTGTAGCAATCAATTTTAATGACTTCTAGATAGGCAATGCTATTTTAAAATACATATTACATAAGACGGAAAACATATATAATAAGTTTGTTTGTAAGAAAGTATATTAATCTTCAGTATTTATCGAAAAAAGTAGAAGACCAGCCCATTATCAGTTACTAAGCCGTCTATAACCAAATGGCCTATCTTATCAACTATCACAATTTATCAGCGATTGGGTTTACGGTATAATACACCTCCCAAGACACAAAGAAAGGCGCTTTATATTTGCCTAATGATATCACTAGACCCATCCACTACAACGCTACACCCAAGTTATCTGAACCCAGTTAACCAAACTCTCCTCTTACGGCTAAACCACTAAATCAATTTTGATGAAAGTCGGTATAAATATAGGTTGAGCCCTGGGGAATATAAATAAATAATAAATAAATAAATATGCCACACAATACACACTAATCATCTGGTCTCAAACTAGGGCATTCCCTGTGCTATGAGAACCAGACGACAACTACTAGGGGCGTTTCCAGTACCGGAAACAAACTAGAAAAGTTCGTTTCATAAATTGACCCGACCCGGAAACGAACTCGGTACCGCAGTTGGGTGCATCACATAAACCACTGCGCCATCGAGGTCGTCAGAAGGACGAACGAACGAAAAGATGACGAGGAAAAAGAACGTAGCATACTTTTTTAATGTATGTATAACGCGTAGTTTGATTATTTAAGTATATTAGAGCTGTAGGCTTTATTACTCTACCATAGTAAAATAAGGCCTATTGGCAAGGTTTTCAATAATGTTTAATTTTGTTTTTGTTTATGATAAAAAACGCCATTTTCCCTATATATTTTATAGTAAACTAATTTTAATTATATAGTATTAGTTTACTATATAATTATTTAATTATATAGTAAACTAATTATTATTAAAGTCTGTTGATTATATTGGTTATTTTTCATTTAATTTCAAATCTTCCTTAGCTAGGCCTTAATACCCGCAGGTACCTTAGTTCATCATAAAAACTCAGCTAAAAAAAACTGATGGAGCAACAGAACTCCAAAAACGAAACATTCCTTGGCGGCTCGACAAGTGGCAAACGTTTCGTACAATCGAAACGCTTGCTGGAGTTATTACTCGTCAAAAGTGCCATTTGGTTACGTTTTGTACGACGGTTTTCACATAAATTTACTGTTAGTTTGATTTAATAGAAAGTTAATAACGTTTGATTACCAATTTAAAATTACTTACTCTAGATTAACGTAGTATTTTTTATTCTATTCTACTAGCGTTTACGACAATTGAGCTACTTGTCGACTCCCTTAGTCGATGATTTCACCTATTTGTTACAATCATTCTAAAAATGGCGGTCATAATGTTGAGTATGGTTTTCGTGCAATTTGTGTATACAACACCCAAAATGTCACATACTGGTTTAAAAACACGCAAAAATAGAATAAAACAAACAAATAACATCGATACGATGGAGTAACCAATTACACATGAATACCATTCCAAATTATTATACAAAAATGAACACAGGAATTATAGAACTATTCTAAAAATACAATAATGTTTCCGTATTTCTTGTTGATTTTTTCCCCATTTTACTTTCTGCTTTAAATAATACCTATACAATATAATATATTTATATGCTTTTAATATGCTTAATGCATATTGGAAAGTCATTTGTTTTTAAAGTAAAATAATGTGTATTTTACTTTTTACTGAAGTGCATTTCAAATTTTTCCAATTATTGTACATTCTCAAAATTTTGCTATACCTACATTAATCAAGTTGTAAAATATGTAAAATTTTCGAGACTAAGCTAACATCATCATTAGTCGGCCGTAACTTTCGTAATAAATTATTATGATATGATAAATATAGATGGATAATGAATAAATTCGTAATAATTTAATATTAATAATTATACGTATCTCTAATGGAACTGGACTGAAATATAATAAAACCCTGCTAAGGGCACCGTCCATAGTATAAGATTTTTATACCCTCCAACATAATGCCTACCAACTGAATATTTGTTCAACTGCTGTGACAATCAAGTTCAGAATTATTTATAGTAGTCTACAAGAAAAAGGTAAGTTACACATACCTAATAGTACATGTAAAATAACATTCAGTAATCCTTAATTTAAAACAAATTAATGTTTAAGACGGATCAACTTATCGAGTTCCCCTTATTTCGGGTAAATGAATCATTAGTACCTATGACAATACTTATCTTCTACATTGGTTTTAGAAATATCAGTGGTTTTGCACGAACTTTCGTGTGATTGCAAAAAATAGCTTTTCTTAAATATTTATAGCACTCGAATTATAGTAATGTTCAAATGTTTTTCATTGTAGTAAAACAGAACGAGTCCCAGATAGCAAATGTACCTTGAACCAGGCGTGTATCTACTTTGTCATGCAACTGTACGCACTTGAGACAAGTTTGAATTATACTTTCTAGTTGCCACGCGATAAAGATATTGATGGTGTAACAATCGAAGGGTTTTATGCTCGACTTCTTCAGTATGACACTGTATTAGTACCAGTAGGCAAAACTGTGGGGTAATACACGAAAGTAGGTACCAAAATATAAACAAAAATTTGCTATCTACAAAAATTATAAAATTATAGCAATGTTGTTAAAGCTTTGTTGTTTTATTTGGTGTAACAGATTTTAATCATTAAATGTGAAAAACTTGCCTCGTCACATATAACTTTTGTAATTGATTATCAAAGAAAATTCAAGCATGCTAGCCTTATACGCTATCTGGGGTTAGTAAATGAAATGAAGATATTGTGAAAATATTTTAAATTGATTGCAATCATTTATAGTCTTCACTCGTTTTGTATGGAAGACTCAAAAAGTACCAAAGCATCACCGCGATACGAGCATGAACCTCACATAATATTGTAAAATGAAACAATGTTACAAAACAATAATTTATAATAGGAATTTACACTAGTAACTAATTAATCTGTGGAAGAAGGTTGTGATAAAATTTTTCTTCTTGTTATTTAACAACAATAATTAATAAATATTAATTTATTAGATTGAAGATAAAACAATTTCTATGTAATTATAAATTATACTGCGAATTGCAAAATTAATCTGTTTATTGTATTAGTTATATATCATATACTCACCCGTTGCAATATAATACTGCGAATATCACGAAATATTGAATTATCTCCATAATCGAAATAATGTAACACTAATAATTAAAAATATCACTTATATGTCACTGATAAGAGTAAAAATAATCTAATAAAAATATTCTAAACTTAACATAGCTACGTTATAAAACGTAGGAAAGACTCATTGAGCGTAAGTGATTGTAGGTAAGTGTTGAAGGTCGGGTTTGAAAATATACGTCTAGACCGCGCGGCAAACCACCGCATACTATACCGAAAACGTCAGAAGCAATGGTAATTACCGTAAAACATTACAGCAGTATATAGGTAGAGAACTGCAATATAATTAAGTAACATGTATATTCAATGGATTAATGTCATACGTTTGACGTCAGTGCCCTTGCACTTATGGGAATGCGACACTAACACTAACTTAATGTAACACTTTATTAGTGTTTTCATTAATTTTAAACATTTACAAACCTAAAACTAAGTATTATCTTAAATATTAGGTTTCCTCAGTTGCCGCTTAAAAAGCCGACATTATTATTTTAAATTAATAGTTATTCAATAATTGCATCGTTTTTCATGCTATTAACTTAAAATTAATGAATATGGATTTCAGACAAATGATATTATAATATGTACACTACATATCATGGTCACATAGTATCTCTAAAAGTATAGATCCCTAAAGCTATGAATGAATTCGAACAGTAAATCATTTCTGTATACGGTTCAAAAGTTATGACGAATTTTTGTTTTTATGAGTCTGTGTAATGAACAAACGAAAAAAATCATAAATAGTAAATTCATGAAATTATTAGCTTATTTTTTCTAATTGGTGTAAGATATGACTGTACTACTTTAATGTAGCTGGCGATCGTGTTAAGAAAAAAACTTTACTCGATTTTTAAACGAGGAGTGATCATATTCACTTAAAGTGCATATTCACTTAAAGTTAAGTTGCCCATTTTTTGCGGATTCTACGACTAATAAGGAATAAATAAAGTTCATTGAGTAAGGTTCATTCGTAATGAAAAAAATTAAGTATTTATTAATTAAGCATCTTTTACGATTTTCTAACGACGACGAGGATAGACAAGGATGGTTATTAGGTAAATAACTACTTGTTTTTAGTTCTCACGTAAAATCTTCAAAAAATTTACGTTTCTTTTCTAGTTTATAGCTTTCACTTTTGCAAGTGAAAAACAAAAAATAAAGATCAACGTTGAAAATTGATATAAATGGGGAAATACCATGTATTACCGCACCAGCGGGTTATTCCCAAACGTTGAAAACCCAACTTTCCGTATCCAACAGGAAACTTTTCGATGATTTTGTCACATTTACAAATCTGAAATCGTATTATATTGATATTATATATATATATATATATATATCATGTTATATATAATCGTATTCACAAATCCAAGCCTCGGTTGAATTTATGCTTTCCAACGATCGGCCTTTCCGCTACGGAAAATTTCCGACGTTTGTGAATAACCCCCCAGTAGGGTTGCCAGGTGTTAAAACCGAAAAGCCGGAGATACCGGCCAGTTTAGCCGGACATTTAGGTAAAAAGGCCGGACACCCTTAATTTTGTACTCATAGTACAACCCGATCAATTTTTTTTAAAGTAAAACAAGGCTTTTTTATCATTTATCATAAAATCTTTTTAAATTCTAGTGAAACAACAATGAAATTGAATGAATGTAATCTTTATTATTAATCATTCAATATTCATTACAATATTAATTTTAATAACTGCGATAGTAGTAGCAATAGAAAATAAATTAAAACAAAACGTTTATTTACCATAAAATCTTCTTATATTTTAATGAAATAATAAATTAACGAATCGCTCTACCTTTTTAATTATCATTCATTTACTTACTACTATTGCAATTTGCAATGGAAAACAAAATTAAACAAAACTCTAATTAAAATCTTCTTAGATTCTTATGAAAAACAATCTGGGGGGTTATTCTTATGAATGAATCAATATATCCGATATGTTTTCGGAATAAGAAAGTTAGACCACATATCAGAGTTCTGGAAGAAAATCAATTGGCTCCCTATCAGTAAGGACTCACACGCTCTGTCATTCCTCTGTAACATCTTATTTAACCCCACTGCGCCGTCGTATTTTAATGAGAGAATCTGTTATAGCAGTGGTGGACGCCTTCGCTCCTGCAATAATCTGACGCTCACAGTTCCTAAGCACTATACCAATAAATATTCGAAGTCTTTTATTGCTACGCATGCCATCAGGTTATGGAATAAGCTCCCAATCGAAATAAGAAGATCTCCATCCATCGCTGCCTTCAAAACCAATCTCAAAAAGCATTGGGGTTTTGATGCTGATGCCATGAGTTAATCCAATTACTAGTAGTATTTATCTAATATGTTCAATATGCATTTTATTATTTATCATAATTATCATAATAGACGTATCGACTGTTTATGTAGATAATATCCTTATATATATATATCTTAGCTTTATATGTATGTGTATGTATGTATATGGATATATATAGATATATATATATATATATATATCCATATACATACATACAAACATATTTATAACTATACATACATATATATATATATATATATGATTAGGTTAGTCTTAGGTGATTGTTAGGATCCATTAGTCTTGTTTTTTTTCTTTTTTTTATTGATTCTATGTTTAGTTACTGTCTGCTCTTTGTGCTCAACCCACTATTTGCCACTAACACATCCAGTTATTCAAAGGTGGTTGGCTGGAAGAGATCCCTCATGGGATAAGCCCGCCTTTGCACGTTACAATTTACTGTTTGATTATGTCATTTGTGCTGTATATGTTAAAATGTGCCATAAAGAGTATACAACAACAACAACAACAATAAAATAATTTAAAAAGGGCCGGTTCATTAAGAACCAGTCCTTTTTTATTTATCATTCTTTACTATACTTACCTAGTTACTATTATTTCAATTTGCAATGAAAAACAAAATTAAACAAAACACTAATGAACTGAATAAACCTTAAATTAATTGTAACATAAAGTAATTAATATTTTTGGTTGGTTGAATAGGATTATCTTACATGTTTAGAACAATATTTTAAATTTTTTACAGAGGATCATTATTATCTGCACTACTTTCTGATATTTGTCTTTCAAAATAAAGTTTTCAAACTTATTTATTCACACCACATTTGCTGCTAAGAAATTCAACTAAGTAATTTCATTTCTAAACCATGGATACCTAGCCACATTATTTCGTTTTGTATGGGATATAAAATAAAGTGTTTGACTCAAAAGCTAGTTATTTCTTGTAATAATTAAATATGATTAATTGTATTCTTTTGAACGTCAAGCGTATTTTCAAAAATTATTGTGTTTTGAAAATGATTTGTAATTTAGGAAAATATATTATGATTTTCATTTCCAAATATTTAGTAAAAATTTGAAATTTCGTCATAAATATTTTAATTTTTCGACATCATTCAAACAATCTGCCCATTTATTCTTCAATCAAAATCATAAACTTGTAATTTCCAAGAAGCGGTCAATTTCACAAAGTGACTCCCTACAATATCTTGTAATTTCTGCTCATCACTTAATTCAAATGTATTTTTCTCGTCAATTAGGTTAAGTTCGATTTGCTACCAGGGCCACGGAAGAGTGCGAGACTGGTCCCGTTGCTCCGATAGGTACTTCTGTGTATCAAGGAACACTGTAGGTAGTAATAGGTAGACTCGGTTCACTAGGATCTAGAAGTCCTGCATACCCTCCCCGCAACCCCCAAACGAGACAGGGATGCATGTATTTAAAGCATTAAAAGGAGTTTTGGTGGTAAAAGTCGTTAAGATCAAATAAAACAAAATAACAATCAATAAAAAATAAAATGAACAGCGCCTGTGACACAGTCGCAGGTATTAATCTCAGAATTCATTTAATTTCTGACCTTACGGAAAATCCAGCAATTGGAGTTCTGTTTTATTTTGTAAATTCACTTTGTTATAAGTTATAACGTGGAGTAGGGAATTTACCTGCAGTGTAGTAATCATTAATTAATTATTTAATAAATTACAATATTCAATATGTAATGAATGAATAATCCACATAACTAACATGTATCTATTCAAACTCCGATATGTAGGTATTGCACAGAACTTTAATAAACTAACCTTTTCTAACTTGTGAAACCGGTACGCGAATACCTACATAATTATGCGTATGTATATCATGATGTATACCTATTCGTTTATCTAATAGCTGCCTGCTAATGTTGGAAGTTGCACTAAAATTTTGCTATTGAAAAAATCCACACTGAAATCCAGTTATGACATATGAACAGACGCTTAAAAGTGTTGGATTTTGTGACTAGGTACTTAAATTATTTTGATTAGTATCAAAAATTGCGGTTTTTATCTGTTTTATAAATAAAGACATAGATGTAAGTAATAATGTGCAATAACCAATGCATCACCATAACTAATAAGTACCCGGATTCATTAGTTACCTTACTCCATAATTTTATTACTGTAGTCACCGGTCACGGATAATTTAATTTCAATTCACTTCTCGACATTATCTGTGGCATTATGTAGAACCCGACACTTTTTGTACACCGAAATAAAAACTTCGGTAGATATACAGTATTTGTACAAAATTTTTGCAAGCCAAACCCACAAGTATTTACTGAAGGTACATATAAATAATTATATGTACTTAGTACACGAATTACTACATATCCTACACTGTCATAAAATGTAACCAGTCAATCAAATTTCAAACCGGATTAAAAACAGTAATATGTAAATCCATGTACACCTATAACCTATATCTATAAGCACATTAAAAGTAATTAATTGTACTTATTATAAGAAGGAACATAGAACTTTGATTCACTATCGCAATCACGATATTTTAACAGTTATGTACGTAGTGTATTGGTATCCTTACCCCTTTTGCGTGAGATTCGTCAAAAATTACACATTAATATCTACGTATAATGTTTACTTCAAGTTTTTTTTTTACTTTAATGATTTTGTTCCTAATAAGACGATTTAACCATAACCCTAGTTCACAACGTAGCTACATATTAAATATCTCGTACCTAACTAACTTTTCTGAAGTTAGTAAATAAAAATATCAAAAAACTCTTTGAATATCAATAAAATCCATAAAAATTTGGAAACATTTGTGGACGAAGCAGTGATTTGGGTAACCACATGCTACATTATAAGGACTCTCACCAAGAAATCTTATCATTCTCAGCACTCAATAAATAGCTCAATTCAGTATTCAGTACGTATTTCCAAAAAAACGTGTGGTCATCGCTCAAATAAACGTGATCTTTGATACGAAACTTTTTTTTACTGTTAAATTATATATTTATTTCTAACTAGCTTTTACCCGCGGCTTCGCTCGCGTTAATGTTGTGTTTGTCAACCAATTCTGGTTACTTTTTTAACAGGTATGGGAAAAGGGAAAAGTGTATACAATTTCACCCCCTTTATCAAAAACATTTAAAATCGGACGTTGTTATAAAAAGTTTCATACAAAGTCTAGCGCCCCTCGCCCCCCGCTATTTTCCTCCTTAAAAAGTGAATTTTAAAAAATCCCTTCTCAGCTGATGTCTACTATCTATCAACTGCCTATCTGCCAAATTTTAGCTTCATGAATACGATGGATTCATGAAGCTTCATGGATTCTCTATATTATCTTTACAACCCCATGTCGACCCTTTTTAAGAGATGTTTGAAAAAAACAAACATGCATACTTTAATTATCCATACTAATATTATAAATGTGAAAGTCTGTCTGTCTGTCTGTCTGTCCGGCACATTTTCACGGCTAAACCGCCGCGGCACCGATTTTTTTGAAATTTGGCACGGAGATAGTTTGACACAACAAGTTTCCATACCATTAACAACACCTTTCTTTTGAAATAGATCTAGATTTTTTCAAGTGTACTTACTGTGTGTTTTTAAAGATGTATAACGAGTGTAAGGTGAGTACATCAATGTCTTTGAAACGATTTCTCAGCGATGCTCGTGCGTTCATACTGTAGACCGTACGTATTGCCCTCTTTTGTAAAATAAAGATAGAATTCATATGCACCGATGATTCCCACAGTAGTTGGCCATAAGACATAAAAGGCTATGGAATTATGCGAAGTCTAGCCGTGGCCACATCTGTCAACTGTCTATAATGCGTCTAATAGCATATATTGTCGAACTGAGCTTATTAGCCAAAATCCCGATATGCATGAACCATGGTTCATTTTTAGAGGTTCAGTCTAAGTTACAAAAATTAATTTTTTTGCTGCATTTCTCTATACAGTTTCACTCCATATGCAATACGTGTCTAATTATACGAGTAACCATTATAATTTCGGTTAACATTAATAATAGGTTTTTACCTATGAAGTTGGCGTTCTACAATACTAGCCATATGAAATGTAATTTGTGTATGGCTGGTAATAAATTCTAAATTCAAATGAATTTTATTTTAAAAATATGGAATTTTATTCTTAATTTCAGTCATTTGTTTATTGATTAGTGTTTTGTTTTCACTACATTTGTATCTTTTTCATCAGTATGGACACGATAAAAATACGAGTAATTACGGAATACGAGTTCTGTTGCAGTAGCAATGCGGCACAAATGCTTCGCAACATTAACGACGTGTACGGAGTGAACACTACAAACGAACGCACGATCCGTTATTGGTGTCAATGCTTCCGACATGGAAATTTTGTTCTGAAAAATGAACCCCGCGGTTGCCCTAAAACTGAAGTCAACAACAACGAATTAAAGGCGATAGCGGAAGCTGACAATACATCTACTGCTGAGTTAGCAGCAGTTTTCGATGTTAGCATCAAAACAATATTGGTCCATTTGCGTCAAATTGGCTAGATAAAAAAGCTTGATTAGTGGGTGCCGCATGAAATGAACCATTGCCAGAGCGACGAACGCATTAAGATACGCCTTGCATTGCTTAATAGACACAAAAACGACGGAATTTTGAACCGCATTGTCAAGCGGTCATCATGTTGGTTAGACCCTGATTCAGCACCTAGGCAATGCCCCAAACGAAAACTTACCCCTAGAAAAGTGATGGTTACTGTTTAGTGGTCTAGTGCCAGTGTAATTCATCACAGCTTCTTACCAAATGGCACGACCATTATTGCGGACGTGTACTGTGAGGAACTGGACACAATGATGGAGAAGCTCGCAAATCTCCGGTCAGCTTTGGAGAATCACTCGTCCCTGCTGCTCCAAGCGACAACGCTCGACCTCACACGGCGCAACAGACGGTCTCTAAGCTAAAAGAGCTAGGGTTGGAAGTTTCGCGTCATTCACCGTACTCACCAGACCTTGCGCCGACAGACTTCTACTTTTACCAAAATTTGGACAACTTCTTAGCAGGAAAAATTTCTATATCCAAGAGGCAGTACAAAATGCCTTTGAAGAGTTTGTTGCCTCCCGCACACCTGACTTCTTCAAGAAGGGCATTAAAAAATTACCACTGCACTGGCATAGATGCATCGATAGCATGGGTGCATACTTTGGTTAATAGAAATAAAAAAAATATATAAAAAAAATACTTTAACTTTTTGTATACTAAACGACAATTTCATAGGTAAAGACCTAATATTTGTATAGTTAATTCTGGTCATCATAAACCTTCAAGTCATTAGTACAGAACATAGACTTTGAAAGATAGATTAGATTACATAATAATTGAATACATAAATTACCTAACGAAAACGAGATTTCTTAATAACGATTTTTTACAGTGACAGACAGTACTAACTCACTGACCTTGGCCGATAAATAATAATTTGTAATACGACTTAATTTTTTTTTTCTACATATCTGTCTGTATCATTTAGTAATTAAAATTCAAAATTATGTGTCATAATCGCAAAGTTAAGGGTATTTTATTAAAAATGTTTAATTACGAATAATATTAAATTAGGTTTCATGAATTAATAATCTGACAAGAAAATTCACTGAAATCCAATTTGAACTCCAAAACTAAATTGGATAACAATATCAATGGATAAAATAATGGGTAGCTCTCCAAGCTTAAAGCAGATTAATGTTCTAAATCCTCAAAGTACAAAAAAAAAAGGAATAAACCCAGTAGAGTGGTACATTTAAAAATATATTAATTATACGCTACGCACCACTGTGCAACGCTGTACTTTCCCAAATCTAGATGTTTCAAAACAGTATCTTCCGTTGTTCAGTGTATAGAAATTAGTAGATATTATATACTCACAATATACTACATAGCTATAGGCACAGATTTGTTATAGGTACTTATGCAGTAGATATTACGGCAAGTGTACACTTCAATAAATTCCTAATCATTCAATTGTAGCAATTTCCTTCCGCGAGTACAGCATTGATAATATGTACCAATGAACTCAGTAAAAAGATTTACATAATCAGGTTGGTGTTATGATACCGAACAAGAATTCGAAGACGAGATAGTACCTAAATCTAAAATTATGTAATGTATTCCTCCACGTTGTAAGTTAGTATACTTCGTGCAACAATGACGTCCATTTGAACATAATATAATGAAATACATGTTTATAGATACATATTGATATAATAACCTGAGACACCCGTACTAGTAGGTGTAAAAGGATGCATTTCAGTATTGATTTTGTATCACAAATCTTCACAAAATCTGACGGACTAACTCTTATGTTACATTTTTTGCTTAAAATTCACATCGAAGATACTAACAAGGCAAAACAAACCTGTAGGCAGATCATTAACTATGATACAATGTTAACGTTAATTTCTAGTTACCTATAATAAAACTAAAATTCGAACAAACAAGAAGAAAGTTCCTTGAATTCATTGCCGAAGTCGTGAGCCTTCATTTAGGCCTACATATATTATACTTACTTGGCCTCCAAGTCCTCCAACTCCGGCGTTGATTTCAAGAAAATAAAGTTATTTTATATCGTTTGCAAGTTTTTATTAAATAGATAGCCGGGTTTTAGTTACATAACTTCTATTTTAATTTACATTATTTCAATAATTAATCACAAATTTTATTTTATACAACATTTTTAATCTATTTTCTTGAGTCCGATAAATTCTTTTTAGTCCTTGACTTTACGTCATACCATAGACGCCATATTGAATTTGTCAAAAAGTAACAGTAAATACGAATTCAGCGACACCTCCCGCCCAGTGGAATACCCCGCCTGGTGAAACACCACCCTCTCACAGAATATCGGCGTGAAATAACAGCATCTGTTGCTGTTGTGTTTCGTTCGGTGAGTGAGAGTGCTGGTGGCCCATCACCCCCTCGCCCTCTTTTCCCTATTTTCTTAAAGGCCGGCAACGCGCCCGTGAACTACCGGATGTTGCGGGTGTCCATGGGCGGCGGTTGGTTACTCTCCATCAGACGACCCACTTGCTCGTTTACCCCCTCTTTTATAAAAAAAAAACTCAGAAATCGGTTAATTGATTTCAAACTTTTATTTTATTCTGCTTCCCCTGGCTTACAACTATGTCAGGGACTTTATTTAGAGTAGCTGTATGTTCTTCTTCCTCTCTTTTTCTTACATAATGTTTCGCTAATATTAATCTCTCTGGGTTTGGGTTTGATTCCTCTTATCTCACATCTTTCATATTCCTATCCTTATTTACTGTTACAAGTTTGTTCTTATATTATTCATCTTTCTAAGTTTAATTCCTCTTATCTTACATGTTTCCCATTGCTGTCCTTATTTTCTTTAATTCATCTGTTATCTTTACTGTTGCATCTTTGATTCTTATATCTATACATCTATTTTCCTTGCATATCTATTTACATATATCTTAATTATTTTCTATTACACTACACATGTTATTATTCTGCGTAACTCCATTTGTACGTGTATATGCTTCGTTTCTATATATAATCTAGACTAATCATTCATTATTTATTACTTATACACATACTAAATCTATTTCACAATTATCTTATTTTCTGTTATACATTGCATATCATTCACTATATACAACACTTTAACTATTTACTTTTGTTTCTGTTTATTACCTTTTGTGCTAATAGTTCGCAGTAGATATTTGATAAAGTGGTTCCTAATGCATTATTTTTATTTTGCATAATGTTTTTCATGTTATCTGTACTAACTTTATAGTCACTTATTACATCTGCATGGGTTCTCACAGCTAGGGTATGCAGGAAATTGCTATCGGTATCAACCACTGATCCGAAGGTCGACCTGGAGTCGCTGTATATCCCGTAGTCCGCAGCGGTGCAGCCGGAGGGCAGCAGACAGGGCCAAAAGCTCCGCCTGATAGACGCCGCAGCAATGATCCAATTGAAGTTTCCGGGTACTGGTCTCCGCATCGCTATTCCATAAGGATAGCACCGTGCCGATTATCCCCCGTAATAACCCCGCCGGTCGTTAGAGCGGCACACGCCAGCGGGGGGGGGGGCGCTGGGACCCGATGCGCTTGCACTGTACCATGGGAAATATGTACGTAAGGATTAAGTTTTGAAAAAAGTCGTAGAATAAAAGTTGTGAGGTATGATGACAGGAATTTTGAGGTTATTAGTATTTTTCAATGAAGCCTGTATCAATCTGTAGCGTCTGTCTGTAATTACAATTTTATTCACAATTTTGTGACAGGTAGTCATTTTACTGCCTTGCAATCCACCATTTTTAAAATTTTTGTCTGTCTGTCTGTAGGTCCTTTTATAACTCGAGAACGGCTTGACTGATCTTGATGAAAATTGGTACATAGTAAGAACATGTGATTACGCCAATGATAGGTTACTTTTTTTTAGATAACCTACCCCTAAAAGAGTGAAAAGGGGTTGAATTTTGTATGGGAAATGGTGGCAGGTGTATGAAAGTTTATATGGGAAATGCTAAACCGCTAAACTGGTTATGATGTGGCAACGAGATAGTTTAACACCTGGGAATGGACATAGGCTACTATTTTATAAAAACCTTCCCCAAAGGGGGTGAAAAGGGGGATGAAACATTGGATGGGAAATGCTAAACCGCTGATCCCATTATGATGAGGTACAGAGATAGATGCTATGTGCCCGGAGGCAGACGTAGGCTTTTTTCGAAAAACAATCTTTGTACATATATACACGTACACGTATTCTAACCTAATCCGGGAGAATCACGACAAAATTTTCCACGCAGACGAAGTCGCGGGTACAGCTAGTCTACAATAAACTTCCAAAACACCATTCTTCTCTTCTCTTTTATATACTTGCAATTCGTTTATATTTATTATAAACATTTCTGCCATTCTCATGACAAAAAAATTGGTGTATCACTAAGTTAAAATGTCTGTCTTCTTGTTACTTAATAGTCCCTAACTCTCCAGTAAAGTGATAGTAGGCTTTATTTAGAAGAATGGGAAAATCAATTCTTAACATTTGTACAGAACCTTAACCCATGACTATACTTTACTTACACTTACGTACCTTAAAACTCCAAAAAACGCAATAAATAAAAAGTTAAAATGCGAACTTCACTGCTCCCGTTCCCGCCAAGGCCTAAAAGACCGTTGATGATCAATAGATAAATAATAGATAAACATAAAGTCTATCATAAATCATAATTATTGCGACTTTCTGGTTTTCTTTAGACATATTACGCATAACAAATATAAGTAGCACCTTCTTATACATATATATATAATTAGCGACCGCGCAGCGCACAACCTTCGCCCGCATTATTTGTTAGTACTTCCGCCCTTCACTCGAGTTCACTTGAGATGCATTCTAGTGCATTGCAAACAAAAACAAGGCGATTTACCTACTTATATAACTCTGTAGATAGAGGTCAAGGACGTCCTTTGACTTGCACCTGTTTCGTCAGGTTAAATCCTATTCGCAAGAATAGGATTTAACCTCACTAACCTATTCTTGCGAATAGGTTACTTGATATTTGCATATCAACATAAAACAACGACTTGCACATCTTGTCATACGGCAGAAATATAAATCTGGTCATACATCATTTATACTATTACTAGATTGATGAATTATTAATGCCAAATGAAACCTGAAATATATTTTATCTCAATTTCAGCAATGTTTGGAGAAGTATAGGAGTATTTCAAATATTTAATACACATTATTCCTGATTAATCGCAAAACTTAGATAACATTTTTTGTTAAAATAATCAATAACTTATTAATATTCTATTATAATTATAAAAAATTGATCTATGAGAAAATTGAAACAAATGTGGCCAATTAGGTGTAATTTTACCTTTGTTTGTAATTTATAGCATTGCATTTATCTTAGGATTTAGTTTTTAAATTTACATACATACATCAAACACCACGCTTAAATCGCTGTATCCCTAACAAGGTAGTCAGAGAGGACGGTGCGCCAAACGTCGCGTTTCTTAAATACTTCTTTCGCTTCCTCAAATCTCATCATTTTCCTCACACATTTTCGCCTAGGTATGCGAGTGCTTTTGACATTTCTGTAGACTTTGAAAAATGTTTATTGCAGCGCCGTATAGCTATTTCTCATAAAAGGGCTATGAGACGAAAGAAAAAAAGAACGTTTTGGTTCATCTTTATGTTTTCGTCATGTTCACTTTAGCGCTCGACGCAATTCGTATAACACTCAAGTCGCATGCGACTAGCATGTCGAGTCGCGTGGAACCGGGCGGCTAGACATGTGGCAAGCGTTTCGTAAAATCGTAACGCTAGCTGGAGGTTATTGCTCGTCAAAAGTGCTATTTGGCTTCGTTTTATATGACGGTTTCCACACGAATTTCATTTTCGTTTGAATTAATAGAAAGTTAGTAATGTTTGACAACCAATTTAAAATTGATTACGCTAAATCAAGGGGTATTTGTCATCCTATTCTACTATCATTTACGACAATTGAGCTACTTGTAAGCAGGGCTAAGCTGAAGGCTACTACTGGGGTTCATAGGTGGCGGATCATGGAACGGCTTGGAGAAATCCTTGCCAGCTGCTCTTGCAGTCCCCGACCACTCAGAGGCAGTGTTATCAGGATGCAGTGGTGATCGCTTGGGAAAAGATTGCTTAAAAAGTACTCCCATATCCTATGACGACTCTGTGACCAAGGGCGTCGCCAAGGGGGGGGCAGGGGGGGGGCCGTTGCCCCCCCCTAGAGATCAAATGTAGCTAGCCGCAAAGCGACCAAAGTGCGAGCAATTGACTTCCTTACCTATTAATAAATTCCGCATTGCATGACAAAACGTAAATAAATTCACAAGGTTTAATGTATATTGTAGAAAGTATTGAAATATTCAGAATAGCATTAAGATTTTGACATCCGTTTTTAAAATCGCCGCCATTTTCATCACGACTATATCAGATTTGCCAAAACGCAAGGCCATTAAACAGTGTAAAAATATGTAGGTAGATATGGTGTGTGTGTGCATTGCATTTCTTTCTACGACAGCCCTTCACCAGCATTCACGTTAGTTTTGTATAATTTGTATGCGGCATACCTAAATAAAGTAGAAGTTATTGTTGCGAACATACAATTTTAATTGGTTTTGTGGACAATGCCATCTGTAAGTGTTCATAAGAAACACCTACAGTTGAATAAATCGACTACAATCCTTGTAAAACCTAGTATTGCTACTCGACGCTAGATGGCGCTTGTTCAATGAACTCTCTGGAATTTGGTAGCAGTTACTAGACCAGGTAGAATGTTACCGTACATTCTAGTTTGATGTTCGTTTGGGTATATAAAGACGTGAGCCGCTGCGAGCGAGTCACTTTTTAATTGGAAGCGATCAACGAAACAAGCTAAACAAGCGAATTGGAAAGCGAATATAAGACTACCGGCTTGCCTGTGTTAGTCAATATTGATTTATATTTATTAAATAATAAGATCTCAGTGTTGAGTTGTGAAGTTTCTGAGTGTGTCTCCATTCATCATCTTATCAAAATGGACATCAGAAAGTTTTTTGGTAAGTTATGTACTGCTTTAATCTTGGACTTGGAGCTAGTATTTTTATTTTATTTCTCTTAGCTAATAGCTTTGGTAACGGATATACTAGCTAGGGACGTATAATAATTGTTAAGAATATCATTTTTAATTTTATCTTGCATATTTTTGATGTGGAAAGAAAGGATCGATTATGTGGAAGGGAAATATTAAGAAAAACTATAATTTTATTAAAAACGAGTTTATTGATTCAATCTCTATGATGGAAGGGAAATGTTAAGAGAAACTATAATTTTATTAAAAACGAGTTTATTGATTCAATCTCTATGAATTTAACGTTAACTAAACAGTGGTTTCGTTTTCAGTAATTAATTATGAAAACAAAACATAAATTATATTTGTGGTTTAATTAAATACAAATTGAAACAAATCCTTGATATAAATAAAGCTAAAAAATACAACTGAGTATTTATTTTAATATTTATAAGTAATTGAACAAAACTGCTCTCCCGTAAAAATTTAATTAATTACATAAAGTTTTATCAAAGCATATTGTTTTGCAGGAAGTTTGAAACGAAAAAAAACTGATGGATCAAGTAGCGACAGCGATGAACAGGACAAAGTAACGACAATATCGCATGTGTCTTCATCGGTCACCACAACCACAACAGGTTATATTCAGCCGCAGGAACTACCTAGACCAAGTTCCTCTAGATATCTGGCGCCGAATCCTGATTCATTGATGTATGACTGCAATGAAAATGATATCGGGCGATATGTTGGACGGGCACACATGTTATCTACCGAAAAGAAGAAGGAATTGATTGAAAACTGTTGGTCCCCTTCCGCGACCTGTAACTTTGCGGAAAATGCAAAACATTTAAAGAGAAAATTTAATTATTCTTGGTTGGAAACATACTCTCCATGGTTGGTATATTCCAGGCGCCAAAAAGGAGCATTTTGTAAATATTGTACGTTGTTCCCACCAAATCCAAATTCATTTAGAGGCATATTGGGATCATTTACTATAAGGCCCTTTTGTAAGTTCAAAGATATTCACGAGCAGTGCAAAAATCACATTGAAACCCACTTCCATAAGGAGGCATTGAAAGCTGCTAAATCTTTTCTCGAAGGTGTGCCTGTCGATTTGCAACTGAACAAATATACCCAGGGAATTATTATAAAATATATTATTTCCAGTATTACGTTTTTCGGGTCACACGACTTAGCACTGAGAGGTAAACATTATGGTGAAGGTATTCTCGAGGATTTATACAGGCTGCGAATTGACGCGAGAGATTTGATTTTAAAGAAACACATTGAGCAAGGGAAAAAGAATGCAAGCTACCGTTCAGTGGATATTCAAAATGAAATTATTGGTATTTGTGGAAGCGTTATTAAGGCTGATATTATGAAAAAAGTGAAAGAAGCAGCAGCATATAGTGTGCTAGCAGACGAAACAGCTGATATTTCTGGCACTGAACAACTATCGATTGGGATGCGATATTTTTATGAAGAAACACAGGAAGTCCAAGAAATGTTTGTCGGATTCATTGAGCTAAAAGATTTGGATGCGAAATCGATTGCACATAGCATAGATGAGTTTTTGACAAAAGAAGATCTGAATATAAATAAATGCGTTAGTTTTGGTTTTCATGGTTGTTCAACGATGTCAGGAAAAGACGGAGGTGTACAAGCGATCTTACACAATAAGTACACCAAAGCCCTCTACTTTCATTGCTCGTCCCACAAACTGAATCTAGTTATCAATGATCTAAATTCACTTCCTGAAATTAGAAATGCCATGGAAACCACCAAAGATACTATAAACTTTTTTCGGGAATCAGTTTTGAGGAGGAAGTTGATACCTAATATTTCCAGACTTTGCGAGACAAGATGGAGTGAGAAACACAAAACCATCAGAGTTTTTAAAGAAAATCTTTCAGTAATTCTGGAAGCCTTACAAACATTATCTCAGGAAGGAAATAGTGCAACTCGGAAAAGTACCTTCCAACTGCATGCGGCTACTTCCGGAATTTCTTTCATTCTCGGGATTATGTTGGTAGCCAAATACTCGGCTTTGATGGAACTCGTTGTCAACGTACTCCAATCTGTAGCTTTGGACGTGATCAAAGCCTCGGAACACGTTAAAAGGATTTTACTTTTAATTAAAAACCACCGTGAAAATCCGGAAAAGTGACAGACGAAATTATAAAGGAAGCTACTGCTGTTGCGGAGAAAGTCGGACTGGAAGAGGACATTACATCAATGCCGCGTATTACAGGGAAACAACGTCATAGAAGCAATCATCCAGCAGAAAGCCCTTCAGAATACTGTAAGAGGTCTTTAGTAATACCATACTTGGATTCAATTATCACCTCCCTTGAAGTACGTTTTGCTGAAGAAAACACGCCATCATTCGCATTATCTAAGTTACACCCGGCGCAGATGCAAAAGATGACAACTGAAAATCTGAAACAAACTTGTGAATCTATTGCCCAGTTTTATGATTTACCGAACATAAAGAATGAAATCGAACTTTGGCAGCAATTGTGGCACGATAAGCTTAATCTAACAAATCTAACAGTTGTTAATGTCCTAAAAGAAACAAATTACTTCTTTCCCGAAACGGAAAAAGCATTGAAAATTTTGATCGCTTTACCATGCACGACCTGTACTGTAGAGCGATCCTTTAGCAGCCTCAGAAGACTAAAAACATGGCTAAGAAGCACCATGGCAGAAGATCGCCTTAATGGTCTGGCCATGATGAGTGTACACAGAGCTATAATAAATAAAAACCTAAATAATTTTAATGATAAACTGGTTGAAAATTTTGCAAAAAATCCCCGCAGGTTATGTTTTAATTAAATATTATTTTTGTTAAAATAAATAATTATTACTGTGTTTAAAAGTTTGATTTAGTTATTGTGCTGTCGAGGGCTTGTGAAGTTTTATACATTGTTATTAGAACCGTTCTTATTACAATCGTCATCGAGGCAAAGACTTCCAAAGTGTAACGCTTCATGCTCTCGGCGTTCATATTTTCCATAATATTGCCCCATTGCCCCCCCCCCCCCCCCCCCCCCTTAGTCATAAGCTGGCGACGCTCTTGTCTGTGACATAGCGAGTAATGCCGCCATCAAATAAGCATTCCTCTACTACGGGCAACCGTAATTAGTATATCCCAGAGAGGAGGCCGAGTTGGCTGGAACTGTCATAGATAAGTAATCTATCGGCGGAGATGATAGTCATCGGTACGACGATAGTACAGCGTGTGGAAGGCACTGGTAAACCACCACATATTATTTACACAGGATGATCATTATGGCTGAGAACAAAAATGCTATGGCCCTCAGTCCCCGGCAGGCCTTAAGTGGTCAGAGGGTGCGAAGAATCCCCGGGTCAGCCATGACGATTACAACTTGGAATGTTAGAAGCATATACGACACGAACGAGTTAATACTGAAAGATAAATGCTACGTTTGAGGATAGATATACTCGGGATTAGCGAATCAAGACACAAAGGAACTGGTATCACCGAGAGAGACGAGACAGTAACGTACTTTAGTGGAAATGACACCAATACTCACTATAACGGTAAAGCGGTCATGATCAATAAGGGACTTAAACCAAATGTCACCAATTTCCTCCCAAAAAATGTCATTTCGCGATTTTAATTGATTATTAATTAATGCTCAGTTATCTACAAGTTCATATAGTAAATTAGTTTATATGATGTTCTAAGTAAAAACAAACAAGTAGAAGTGTGCATTTTTTTCAATCAGTTTGAAAATCCTTTTTATCAAAACAAGCTTTCTTAGTTTCAATTTTAAATGTCTGATAAAAATTATATGCCAGTTTTTTATTTCATCCCTCTATTCGCCTACTTAGCGGCAGATTTTTGATAAAAAAGCAGCCTATGTCCGTTCCCAGGTATCAAACTATCTCCATGCCACATCGTAATTAGTTCAGCGGTTTATCATTTCCCATGCAAAGTTTCATCCCCCTTTTCACCCCTTTAGGGGTCGACTTTTAGTAAAAAAGTAGCCTATGTCTTTTTGATAAAAAAGTCTATCCCGCACCAAAGATTATAACTGAGGTTTAGCATTTTCCGTACAAAGTTTCATCCTCGTTTTCACCTTCCTAGGAGTAGATTTTTGAAAAAGAAAGTAAGCTATGTCCGTTTTCTAATGTCAAACTATCTCCATGTCAAATTTTATCATAATTGGTTCAGTGGTTTAACATTTCCCATGTATAGTTTCATCCCCCTTTTCGCCCCTGTAGGGGTTGATTTTCGATAAAATAAAAGTAGCCTATCATTTGCACAATCGCATATTCTTACGATATACCAATTTTCATCAAGATCTGTCAAGCCGTTCTTGAGTTACAAAAGGACATACAGACAGACAGACAGATAGACAGACAAAAATTTTGAAAATAGTAGAATCGAAGAATATTTATCACAAAACTAGACAATAAAATTGTAATTACAGACAAACGCTACAAATTTATATAGTAGTTTAAATAAATATAGCTAAGAAGCTAGGACATTTCTATAAAAAATCAATTGTTCCCGGCGTTCGATTGTTCTTCGATATCACTGTTTCTATGACCATGGAAAAACTTAAATTGTGCGTTATTTACGAATACAAGTTCGATCGTGGCACCAACGCCGGCACCCAATATCATACATCAACAATGCGATTTGTATGTACAGGTACCGCAAGTAAACTCACGGTAGCTTAATCGTTTCTACTCTGGAAATTTTGATCTCAAACCCAACAATGAACCCCGTGGTCGACCGGAGACGAAAGTCGATAAAAATGATTTGAAAGACATAGTGGAAGTTGATTAATCTGGCACCATGCCAGAATTAGCAGCAGCCTTCAACTTAAGCGATAAAACGAAACTGATTTATTTACGTCAAATTGAGAAGATAAAAAAGTTCAGAAAGTGGATACCGAATGAACTTACTGAACAACAACAAAAAAATCACGTGGAAATTTAATTTCTTGTTTAGTAGACACACAATTGAGGAAATTTTGAATCGGATTGTCACTTGTGATGAAAAGCGGATCTTGTATGTATCGAATCGACAATCGAAAACCATCAGCAAGTGCTACATGCATCAGTGGCACGACTAATTATACCAACGTTAGACACAAGGGAAATAGCCAAAACCATGTCCCAAACACAAATTAAGTCAAAAGAAGCTGCTTATGAGTGTGTGGTGGACCTGTGCCGGCATCGTTAATTACTGCTTCTTTAAATCTTTTTTTACGTCAGAAAATGCATTACGCATTACAATCCTGCAGAGTATGTGGGACTCTTAGGCTGAAGGGTGCAAGGCCGAGTCTATCCACTAAAACCTGACGGTGTTCCTCGAGGGCCTTTGTGCCGGGGCAACGGGGGCGCTCTCGCATTCTTCCGCGGCTCCGGCGGCCATGTCCAGCCTAATCTGAACCCTCCTCGGTAAGCTTTACCTTCACGCTTTCCTGGGAGGCGCGCCAGGATAACCCAGGCCTCAAAAGTGGCAGCAGCTGCACCCTCGCCTACACTACGGCAGGGGCCGCCGCACGCCTCTTCTGATTTTAACGTGTTTATAATACTCACGGGTTTTTACAAGTTTTGCTTCTTTCCACCTCTGTTTTTTATGTGTTGTCTCAAGAGATAATACATAAAAAATTGTGTATCATAAAACCCGTGGGTTTCATTTCGAGTTTCCCTTCTCTCCACCTTCTTATGCCATATTTATCCAGCTTTTTACGTGTTCCCTCACGAGTTTTTAAAAGTTTTCCTTCTTTCCACTTCCGGGTCCACAATATATCCCTGAGGGACAAGTGGCCCCAAAGCTTCTTTGGACCTGGCACAACAATTACCGCAAAGGTGTACTGTAAAGAATAGCAAATGATAAGGGACTTACTATTAAACGACCGAAACTTGTGAAATCTAGTGTACTCCTACTCCTTCACAAAAAAGCTCGTCTCAAAACTACAGGAGTTACGACTGGAAACTTTCCGTCAACTACCCTAGATACTAACCAGACCTTACTCCAACTGATTTCCGTTTTTTTCGGAATTTGCTCAACTTTTTACAAAAGAAAATTTTCGAAATTGAAGAAACGCCTTTAAAGAGTTCATCGATTCCCGTCCCTAAGATTTCTATAGCAGAGGCATCAATGATCTTCCATTAAAATGCCAAAAGTGCATCGACAATAATGGCCGTTACTTAAATTTTAATAAAATATATACTTTTCCTTAAAAAAAATTGAATGTTTCTGTATAAAATGGGAGTTTCGTAGGTAAGGACCTACAGTAAGCATCTAATGAAATTGTTCGGATTCAAATACCGATTATTATTGCTTTTGCTCCTGTACTCAGTCCAAAGAGATTACATATAACTTCGGTCTTGTATCTTCTACTTATTCTGTGATCTGTGTCAGTCACAATGAAAATTAAAAAGTAAATGAAATGACAGCTTCTAGAAATGTTGTCTGAATTTCTTGCCAAATTAAAAAGTAACGAACTAAAGAAACTATCTCTTTCAAACTAAATAGTTACTCTAAAGGGGAGAGTGAGATCTATATACATTTTTTATTAATTCGAAATTTATTCTACTTTTAAAATAAAGCTGTCAAATCGAGTGTCAAATACTAGCAGTTTGTCGATTTCAGATTTCACTGGTCACTGGTTTTCAGCAAAATTTCATTTCGAATTACCTAAACCACTACCAGTTTGTTGTTTTGATATCTACTTACTATGTTTTGCGAATAGTTTATAATAAAGAGCTAAACTAAATAAGTAATAGTAAAATATAAGTGTTGTGAATAAGAAACCTTTTTGTGTAAAAAAAAACATACATTGGTTATCAGCGAAATATGCAAATCGATTTCTCAATGGTGTAATTTATTATCTTATACAGAAAATATGACTTATTTATTCGGATATAGTTTCCTTGTACTGTATATAATACCATTATGTCGAGCGTCAGGCACAGACATAGCTTTAGACGCAAAAGCGACTTTATTGCACCGCATAGATAGTTTAAATCTTTTAATTTACACTTGTCTTCTAACCCTGACTGTTCTCACTATATGGGTGTTCAAACATCGTCGAGTTAGTTGGCTTCATGAAACGGGACTTGCTGTAATATATGGTAAGAATTTATCAAATGCAATTTGTTCTATTTGAAGAAATAAAATGTGTTTTTGTTAATTATAGTCATGTGATATATACAAACCTTGAGTACTTGCTGATTTGTGTAATGCACAATGTATTCTAAACCTCGAAAATATTCAACAGGTCTAATAGTTGGAGCTATAATCCGTTATGCAGGGAGTACAAATCAAATCACATACATTGATGTTCATCCTGCATCTGATACAAAATATAACTTATCAGTGCCACCAGACATGCTCCGTTTACACTTTCCTGATAAGATACAAATTTCTTCTGGAGGTCTGTATGAATTAATTACATATATATGTATATACCTTATAATCTTGGACCCATTATTATTTTTAAGTTAATTGTTGATGGAAAACCAGGTAGATTTTTACCTATACTTAACTTAGCTCTGTTTATACTCTATTTGTTTATGTTATATGTATCTGAACACCTTATATTTTGGCTGTCCTTTTGTAGATGTTCCGGTTCCAAATAAAACTTATGCATATAGCTTTCGAGGAGAAATAGTAAATGTAGAACAAAATGAAATAGATTTGAAAGCCACATTTGATCCTGAAATATTTTTCAATATTATATTACCTCCAATTATATTTCACGCTGGATACTGTTTGAAAAGAGTAAGTATTTACTTAAAATCACAACATAGTCTGTAGTACCATGGTACACAATATACAATAGTAGTTACATATTATACTGTATTTATGAGACATTGATGCTGCTGTTATATTATAGTACCTGGGCAACAAACTTTACTGTCTTTAAAAAAAAATTAAAAAAGTTGTACCGAATTGCAAGATTAAAACCCCCGCACTTTAACGTGGTAGACTTACCTACACTCAGCCACTGTGCTGTTGAGAAGGTAAACTGCTGTGAAATTAAAAAAGTTTAGAAGTTTAGAGTTCAGAAGTTTTAATTGTGTGAAAGATGGAGGAAACTATTTTTACCAGAATGGAGACCTAGCTAGATCGATTTTTCGCCCCTCTCAACCCCTATATTGTAAATTTCATCGAAATCACTCGAGCCGTTTTTGATAAAGCGCAAACAAATATATTTGTATACAAATATTGCTCATTTAATATAATAGTGGATATGGGGGTTGATCAAGTATTTTTCTCTCACTGCTGTCCCTGAATTCCTGATTAAAATTACTTAGAAAATATAGTTTCGTTTTTTTTTAAATATTTATTGCACACAGGACATACACAATAACAATGTTATACATAGAGAATTTGAGCAAAGGGTACAGCTTATTTCTAATAGTAGTTTCTCTCAACAGACCCATGACAGTGATAGTTCCATAATTCCATAAATATTGAATTTATCTTTAAACCAATTACTATCGTATCAAAATATTGAAGTAACTTTTAACAATATTTTCAATATTTTTTCTTACTTTTGGGTTGTCCAAGAGACAAGCACTGTCATTTGCACAAGAGACAATTTTGCTATTTGTCAATTTTTCTATTAAATTTTAATTCCTATTCATAAAAGTATGTTACCTAGCATGAACTTATAAATATGGAAATTATTATCTATCATTTTCAGTTATTAAAATAAATTAAATAAATATTTTAACAGTCACCAATTTGTACAAAAAATGACTGGTATGTTAGGTAATTTATAAAAAATGAGTGGCATAGGCTGGTCAGATTTTCCTGATAACAAAACATATATTTTTAAGTTTTTTTTTTATTAATAATTGTGTTTGTTCAAACTTCAGTGCAAAATTGCTGAATGGATCTAAGACAGATTGTACCTACTATTTGAAATACTAGGACCCCTGCTACTTATTACAGATATATTATTTTCCTATTTTTATGATAGAGACAGGTAATGCCATTGAGTTCTGGCAACTTATATAGTTGTTGTATTAGTATTTTTTATTACTTATTAGGATATTAGCATTTTTTCTATAATCCATGAAGATTACATTTAAGCTAAATCTATTGAATACTAAATAATAACATTAGTTATTGTGAAAAAAAATAAAAGGAACTTTTTACTCCACAGAAATATTTCTTCCGAAACTTAGGTGCCATATTGACATTTGCAATGGTGGGCACTGCATTATCAGCACTAGTGATCGGTTCGCTTATGTATGGATGTGTACAATTAATGCCAGCATCACTTGCTGCAAGCTTTACTTTTCTTGATACCTTGTATTTTGGTGCTTTGATCTCACCCACGGATCCATTAACAGTTCTTGCAATATTTTCACAACTTAAGGTAAGTGTTTATTGCTTTTTGTCTTATTGATATCATCATAAACTACCATCATTAAAATATATAACTACTAAATTATTAACATTTAATAGTTAAGATATCAAACCTGATAATACAACTAATTCAACTTTATATCTCAAGACTATGGCGCTAACGCTAATGTGTCTGTAAATATGTGTTTTACAGAATAACAGTCATTGTAAATTATAGAAATAGATTATGGGCAAGTAGTAAAATTCGTAAATTGCAAAACCACTAACAATATATACTATATACTATCTGCCCTATGGCTCTGCTCACATGGACTACAGAATTATTGTTTAGGTTTTAAGGAACCGTCTGAATGCCGACGTTCGAACACATGTGCGAATTGTGCTGCTCCGCTCTGCTTATTGTGGGTGATCCTTAGAAGATAAACATATGCTATCGCCGACTTTTTTGTAGGTCTTTTTAGGATCTACAATTATGTAGTATATTAATTAGCCATTAAACGCCCCAAAACTGTGTTTCCGACTTGATTCACCACTATCGTCAGTTTCGTACGTTACTTTATGTAACAAAATAATATCCTATAACTAGGCCAGATAACAAAACTGTGAATAAAACAAAAACTTTGTAAATCAGATAAGTGGTTCTCGCATGGAATGAACATAAACACACAGAACAGACAAATAGACGTTAAGTTCTATAATATGTATAGAATAGATTTGCACGTTACCAACCCTGTAAAGACTAATTTTCACTCCTTTTTTTAATAACCCCATGCTATTATCTCTTGGGAATCGATAGGAAGCTCATTCCACGACAATTATCGTATTCTAGCTTAACCATCCACACGTAGCTAGTAGGTACATAAGAGCAGAAGAGTGACAAAATGGTGGGAAGCTTCAGTAGTTACAAAAGTGGAACTATATTGTATTAAATTATCCTGGCTGGTGATACTAGCTTACTAGTTTAAAATCTGTCTAAGCAAAGCTAGTTGTTAGCATTTTTATTATACTATGGACTGGAATTTGTATGCTAACCTCATCTCTCATGTCACCTGGCCATATTACGAATATTTACTTCCACATATCCGTTCATTCATTAAATTGAAAACTAATGTTTATATTTTGTGTTTATGCTTTATGAGCCTCATTTATATTCTAAAAAATTAAAAATATATACATAATTATATTTTTCAGGTGGATGTAAACTTATATGCTATGATATTTGGTGAGAGTGTCCTTAATGATGCAGTTGCTTTAGTACTTAGCGGGTAGGTAAATCCTATACTTCATAATATAATTTAATAAGATTTTATTATTACAAACTTTAGGTAACTACATTGCGACAATAAAAAATCTCATTCTTTATCGCGACTTTAATAATGTGTAAACACATAATTTTATATTGTACTGATATAATTTCAATTCTGGTATAGGTATTATTAAGATTCATCTCTAAATTAATTTACGATGATTATACATATTACTGTTTGAAATGAGATTAAGACTGTTAAAATCATATGTTGTCCAATATCCTTTAAAACGACAAGGTATGGTCAGAGTTCTGCATGAAGTTAACAAAAAAAGACATCAAAAACACCTAAAAAAATGTCAAAAATATTACTATGGAAATGACATTTCAAAATTCTTGGAATCTTAAAATTTTTATTTAATTGAACGTAAAATTTATTGGATAAAAAAAAATAAAAATATGTTAAAGCTTTTTTTAAATAATTACTTTTTTATTTGTTATACAATACCGCAAAAAATAACTGGTAGCGTTAATAACTAATTAACCTGTAGTAGTAGTTTAAACTATTTTTTTATAGAGTAACCGACAAATCTGTGGTAGTGGCAAAGTTATCTGTGGCTGCGATCCTATTCTTATTAAAAATAACTACATAGTGTATTATATCGCAATAAGAAAGCATTGACTATTATAGCATTTAACCAATATGAAAACTCATTCATCAGATTTCAATTACGTGATTTTTAAGCTTAACGGCACTTTAATATTTTATTTCAGAGCTATACAAAACTACGAAAAGAGGTACTCTAATGATGGCGGTTTTGAGATTACGGCATTCTTGGGAGCCATCGGAGATTTCATTGGAATCTTTAGTCTTTCCCTGCTCATCGGTGCTTTAATGGGCTGTTTGACTGCTTTGATATCCTTTATAAATGAACTGGAAAATATTTTAATTTTAGCCAACTTCTTTAGAAAAGAAATGAGCTAAAACAATTTATTTTAACCTTCTAACTTTAAAAAACTTTTATGGTTCTATTTCACATATGGGCCCAGTAGAAGATTCTCATATAAAATTGATAGTTATTGAAGTACTTTTCATCCTTGTAGGTATTAATAAAACTTCCTTAACAACAGCTATTGTATTCTACACAAAAAGGGAAATCAAATGAAAAGTCATTACTGTTATATTTAATGTAATATTTAATGCACCTACATTTCCTTAACCACATTGCACATGACCAAATTCACGCACGTTCGTGAGTGGCCACTTCTAGAATCGGCGCTATTCGTACTTATGTCATACGCCGCTTTCCTTATAGCCGAAGTGTGCGAGCTGACAGGTAAAAACATTATTTAAATATATCCTTTTAGTTCAAGGTCAAACATAATGTTCTTTTTAGAGTTCTCTAGCCAAAAAAGGCAAAAATGGAATACTTATGATTTTTCATGTCTATCTATCCATCTGTCTGTCTCTACATATCATAGCCAATTTATTCAGTCATCTTTACACCTACTGAACTGAAATCTGACTTTGACACAGTGACATAAATTTTGGTAATCATGCACCGGAAATGAGAACAAAAATTAAATTACTGAGACCCCGTTTTTTAAACTCAACTTCTCAAAACCAGAAATTACAGAACTAAACAATTAAATATTTTGGACCCATTTTTTTTTTATTTCCGTAATGCTACGGAATCTCTCTAAGTTAATACGCGTCCGGCTGGTTCGATACGCGCGACCAGTTTTTTACATTCGACGTTTTTTATCGTAAAGCATCTGCAATTAGATTTGTTTTTACAATAATGATTTAGTATGTTCCTAATTTTTAAACCTTAAATCCATAGTTTATATATATATGCGTATAGACTTCATTTTACTTGATGAATCACTGAAAAGCTATTAAATGGATTTCTGCGCAAATGTTTCAAAAACTAAGACGACTTATGCTATATAGTGCAATGATTTCAAAAATATAAGGGTATTACTATTTTTTAGTAATCCATGCATACGAAGTTGCAGGCAAAAACTAATAATATAATATCACGCTCAAATATACATATTATGAACTTCTTCAAAATTCTTGACTATAAATGTATTATTCTTTTGTTTTACATTGGTCGCTCACATACAAGTCAATATTTACTATTTCAGGCGTGGTGGCGGTATTATTCTGTGGCATTTGTCAAGCTCATTACACATACAACAATTTGTCGTCCGATTCAAGAAACCGTACGAAGCAACTGTTCGAATTGCTTAACTTTTTAGCAGAGAACTTCATATTTACTTACATCGGTGTCTCCATGTTCACCTTTCCAAAGCACCACTTCGATCCCTGGTTTATCATCGCTGGATTTGTATCCTTTTTGCAAGGAGTTAAGAGTTAAAATTTCATAGAGATAGATTATAAAAAATCCTATAAATTATTTAATTTTCGAAATGTTAGATAATCATAAAATCAGCAGTTTATTGTATATTAAACTGTATGTATAATGATTAATAACAGTAAGCGAAAATAACTACATACTTAGTATTAATTTTAATTTAACAATGTTCATTTTAGTTATACATTATTTTTAAAGTGAAACAAATTGATTGTTTATGAGTTCGCGAATCAAAATTCCAAATGTTTGGATTAACAACTGTTATAAACTCGCTCAGAGAAACCTATAGATAACCTAGAGAGAGATATAACCTAGAGATACATAGACCATCTGGAATGTCAATCCACAACAATTTGTAAAAGTAACAATTTCTAAAAGACAGTACATAACGATATCGAACTAAATGAAGTGCATAACAATTTTTAAAAGTCAATGCCTAAAGATTTCTTTAACTCTTATAAATAGATAACGTCAACTTTGGGTCGAGCCGTCAATATCTACCCTTTATCATTTCTACTGAATCTTGGACGAAATCCACCCATACCTATGAATTTTCAACACATGCTCTTTTTCTCAGGTAAGTAAGCTGCTAAATATTAAATTAAAGTAAGAAAAACAATTTTATCTTTTGGTTATCACTCGCGCGATTTTAGATTCCAATGTTTTTTGAGTCCAATGTTCCAATTCCCTCTTTGGATTAAATCTTGCACGTAACCAGATTCAATCCAAAGAGCCAAAGTTATTCCGTTATTTCATACTAAAGAAAAAAAACTGCATTTAAATATATTTATCGTATTATGCTACTACTTTACGTTAGTAACTAATTAATCTATCCTACTACCAAAGAAATACTACATTAACAGGAATGAGCTCTTGTGCGAAAAACTGCTGAGCGAGATATGATACACTGTTCATTTTATCCTTTTCACAAATTTCTGAATTGACATTACTACAAATTCAAATTACTGTATTTTTAGTAAAAATTCTGAATAAATTGCTGCATATTTTAATTATTCAAAAAATTTTATAATAAAGTAAGTCAATTTGCTTAGATATGCTAAAAAGATAGCCTCCACATTATCTAGATTTCAGAAGCGAAGCAACCTGAATAAACCCATCTACCTGTAGTAACTACAACACACAATTACATCAAATAAACTAATCAGCTGCCATATAGCTAGAAATAAGAACACAATCCAATGATTATAATATTTGCGCTGCTGTCTTTATTTTTCCTTCTAAATTCGAAACAGTTGAAAATGGCAACATAAAGGTCAATGATAGAAAGGGATAAACTGTACAGTGTAACGCTCTCGCTCGGCACAGTTTTTATTTTGCGTATGCAAAAGTTTTAAGGTATTATGATGAAGACTAGTTTTGATAATTATCTTATATTTTTATCATTTGAAGAGAGCTCATTCCTGTTAGTATAATATATTTACGGCTACTACTCGCATTTACAGTACACAAAAGTCGTTGTGTGCTTATCTCAAACATAGACCCTAAAAAACTCGGACCATAAATGATAATGGACGAAGCCATAATGAATTGTCGCTCTTATACTCTTATCACCGTGTATCAGACAAATTTTCGTGTCTTTCAGTCTATCTCAATGAGCGTAACCAGGAGTAAAACAGCTATAGTAAGTTTGGCAACCTCGCACTGTCGGTTAATTCGTGGCAGCTCATAGCCGGCCCAACGGTCAAAACATTGCAGTACTAAAATAATTACTTGCAAAATACTCGTAAATCTTAAGTGTTTACTAGTATTCACAAAATGAAAAATACATATGTCATGTTCAGCTGTGTATTGTTGTACTGTGACCCTTCCCTAGTCACGAACATTAGTACAAGTCTAGAACCTCATACCAACAAAAAATGTTATGATTTTTGGATCGAGCTTAAAAATGAAATGTCACAGGGCTCCGAGGCGCGATGTCGTTCGCCCTGGCCATCCGCAACACGGTGTCCGAGGCACGACAGGCCATGCTCACGACCACCTCGCTTATTGTCATCGCGACAGTGGTACTGCAAGGTGGCGCAGCCACACACGCCCTCGCCTACTTAAGGATTCCCACCGGGTAAATAAACGAGTCCAGGATGAGGCTCATTTTTCGCTCAGAAAAAGATTTGATTATACGAGTATAGTCGAAAATATCTATTTTCGAGAATACGAGAATGTTTGTTATAAGTTATAATCTAGGTTACCTTATAAGCTTATAACGCTTATTACACTTAAATGTGAAAAATTATTATTTATTTAATATTTTGATTTTTTCTAAAATAATGTATAATACTTTGCTGCATTTTTAATATTTTACACATTTTTCAACCAAAATATGAAAACAAAGGAAAGTTTATGAACTTCTTTTAAGTTATTGCGTCTTATTATTAGTTGTTGTACACTCAATAATCTTAAAATAAAATTAATTCACAAAGGATCTCTTTAAAAAAGTAATATATTTCGCGCATATTGATTATAATCCTCTTTAATGGGTTCAGAAACTGTAGCTTATTACCTACCTGCAATTTGTCAACCAGTATCATAATGATATACTAAATTTTATTATACAACCCAAAACAATTTCATAATTATTTTTTAAGTATCTTTCCGGATCGCGCTGCAATTTGTCTTAAAAAAAAGCACTAAAAAAATACGCTGGCATGCGCTGTTGCAATAATTTTGCTATTCAAAATGAAAATAAATATTATAATAAATACTAGCTGTCCCCGCGACATCGTTTGCGTGGAAAATTTTTTCGTGGCTTTCCCGGATTGGGTTATATTACTCGTATATGTACATGTACATAGTATGTTTAAAGATTGTTTTTGAAAAACAGTCTACGTCTAACCTACGTCTGTCTTCAGGCACATAATATCTCTGTGTCATCATTCATATCAAACATAATAATTGGTTCGGCGGTTCGGCATTTCCCATTCAAAGCTTCACCCCTCTGTTCACCACCTTAGGGGTAGTTTTTTGATAAAAAAGTAGCCTGTGTCCGTTGTCAAGTATCCAACAATATCCATGCTACATCATAATCAGTTCAGCGGTTTAGCATTTCTCTTACAAAGTTCCCCCTTGCTGTCCCCCCCCCCCCCTCCTGTCCCCCTTTTGACAGATTTTTGATAAAAAAAAGTAGCCTATGTATCTTTGATAAAAAAAATCTTATCACCGCAACAAATTTTTTTTCATTACCAAATTTTAACGTTTCCCGTACAAAGTTTCATCCCCCTTTTCACCCTCTTAGGGGTAGATTTTTTTTTAAAAGTAGCCTGTGTCCGTTCTCTAATATCAAACTATCTTCTTGCCAAATTTCATTATAATCGGTTCAGCGGTTTACCATTTCTCATGCAAAGTTTCATCCCCCTTTTCACCCCTTTAGGGGTAGATTTTCTAAAAAATAAGTAGCCTATCATGAGCGCAATTACATGTTCTTATTACGTACCGGTTTTCATCATGACCACTCAAGCCGTTCTTCATTATAAAAGGACACGGACAAACAAAAATTTTAAAAATGTACAATCGAAGTCAGTGAGCCATAAAATGACTATATATCACAAAATTTAATAGTAAAATTATAATTACAGACAGACGCTAGAGTTTTATATATAAGTATAGATATTTTTCTGTTTTCATGGATGTACATAAAATTCAGCCTTCTTCTCTTCATCCTTTTATGTTCTAGTGTAATTTTAAAAAATTTCACTATTGTACTAAGCGCTAGATGAATCCAATTTTATTCCGATACATATCTATAATAGGTATTTGTTCCGTATTTTTACTAGACTGTGGCGAAATAGAAAGAAGGGCTAACATAATATGTTCGTCTGTTCCCTCACAGATTATGTTCATCCCCAATAATTATGTTCATCTGTTCCCTCACAGAGCGGTACCAATTTCAACATAATGCGGTTTCGTTACATTCGTATCAATTAAGTACACGCGTTTAATAGGCCAGTGTTTTTTAAATGGCGTCCATGGTGCGACCTAGTTTTAAGAAATGTTTCTTGGTCCTAAGGTGCGACATAAAATGGAGGACTGTAAAATAATCTGTGAACATAGGTATCGTATTCAAAAGCATGAAAACTCCATTTCAGTAATACATAACACATGGAACAACAAACAAAGTTTGACGAATAATATTTTTCGTAATTAACAGCAGTAAAAATAAAAAATTGGAAAAATTGAACAAAAACTTTACAAAAACAAAATTAAATAAGTAACTGTAATTACTTAACTTCATAGTAGGCGTCGCGGAGGCCATGTATTACGCTAGTAACTAATTAATATCTGGTTATGAGGCTAGTAGAAAAGTATATAGGGTTATAAATTTTAATTTTTAGCTTATATTTTTACATGGTTATTATCGTTTTTACAATAACACGACACAAAATAAATTAAAATATGTACTTAAAAAAAATTACGTGGCATCTTACGATATAATTTCAAAGTTATTTATTTATAGTATAGCAATCTAATTATACCACATACAAACACATCTGCACGATAGCATTGTCATCTCTGAGGTTTGTATATATAATTATTAATTAACATTAACCGTCGTGAGTCATGACGCTTAATAACGTTATATCTCACATATTGTTTTCAGACAAGGCCAAAATGACGAAAATGAAGCTTTGCCATATCGCGATGTGAGAAGTGTAAGTATATTTATATTATACATAATGTTTTATTTTCATTACCCTTACAATATCTACAGTTTGAATACTTTTTATATTTGACAAACTTCACAGTATTTGTCAATTATACTAGATTTATTAATATTAGATCTGTTTTTCTTCTCTGTTGCGTATAATTTATGCCGTATGCTTAACTAATTGTAAGTGAAAGTATTACAATTTGTTGCTAACCTGAAGATTTATTACCCTAACACTGGTGCCTTGTATTTTATGTCTGCTTATAAAAGTAATATAGAACCACCAAAACTAATCATTGTAGAACTACTAACTGATAATAATGTTTCGCAGCATTTAGTGTATTAGTGCAAAATTTTGATTAATTTAATATTTATTATTGTTTTTGTAGGAAAACTTTGTTGTCTTAGGAAAACATTTTCATTAAAATTGTACATACTTATTTTTGACTGTTTATAAACAACACATCAATGAGTGAATGAATGTGTAAACAGTGTATCACACATAGAATAAGTTCTAATATGTACTTTCTCAAGTTTTCTGAAAAATATTGTATAAGTATGTAATTAAATTGCATTATTTTAATAAACTAGGGGTCACCCGGTGGTCAAAAATCGGCCGTACATATAAATTTATAAACGTACAGTCCGGCCGCTGAGAGACTGCGTTCCTGACAGGTCGTCATCGATTGGACGACGTAACTTTGAAACGACGTTGACTATACGATAAAAATATTTTTATTGTTTGCCCAAGTAATGAACTGACAACAAATGATTTTGCGCTAAATTTGATGTTAAATAGTAAGAAAACATTTTTTTTTTAAATCCATACTGCGCTGTTATAGGTTATGTGAACTACCCATTTTTGTAGCAAAAATGTGTGATGATGTGGCAAAAATAACAGGCAATTATAACGATCTGTCTTTAAACCGTAAAATAATAAATACGTTTTTCTTTCTAATAATTTGATAATAATGGAATGTACTTAACAATTTTCATACGCTAGTTACATTCAGAAATTAGAAGCCAGACAAACAAGTATTTAAACTTATGTTACTCTTTTCTTGGGTCGATTGAAGAAATAATATAATAGTGTTACTTTTTGTCCATCACTAGTCATGACCAACTGACAGACGTCATCAACGCATTCTCTCAGCGGTCGGACTATAGAATATAAACTCTTTGGCGACAATGGAGATACGCAGTATCTCTTTATTACTTATTTTAGCAGCAAACAGGGTTGCTCGACAGTGTTATTGTAAAAATGAAGAAAGGAAGGCTTAAATGGTTTGGGCACATAGAAAGAATGAGTGATGAAAGACTGACAAAGAAAATATACAGAGCGAAAGTCAGTGATAAAAGAAGCTAAGGAAGACCAAGGCTCAAATAGCCAGAGTGTTAGCTGACAGAAATGTCAAAAGCACTCGCATACCTAGGCGAAAACGTACGAGGAGGATTATGAGATTTGAGGAAGCGAAAGATGTAAGGACCGCGACGCGGACGCTTGGCGCTCCGTCTTCGCTGACTACCCCTTTAGGAATACAGCGTGAAGATATGTATATATGTTTGTACAATTTCCTAATCTACTCTCATATGAACTGTACACACGCTATAATAACATCTTATAAAACTTTAGGCACCTAATACCTATGTAATTGTAATATAAAATTTAATCATTGAAATAGTGTAAAATACTATAAAAATACATTTTTTTATTCATTCATTCACCAAAGCTCTGATTTCACAAATACATTGTTGCACTTGCCACAATACAAGCTACAATAGCAGCCAGTACCGTGCATGTGATTAATAAGAAATTATTGTGGCAGCTCTACCAGGCCACGGACACTGGCGGCTCGGTATGTATTGAAGAATATAAATGCAAATATAACGGTGTATCATGCTGTGCTTCTTACATTCATGTTATTATTGCCAAATCTTACTCAAATGACAAGAACGAAGTTTTTACCGTAGTTTTACCGTACATACTATATTAAAACTAATTTATTTATATTAACGAAAGGGAAAATGCGGTATCAGCGCTTTGCGCATGCATCTCATAAATGCAGTCAAATCAAATTTATGGTATTTAAGTCCCTGATCAATCAGAAAGAATAAAAGATGATCTGTTCAAAAAATATCTTGTCTTGCTCTCACTACAATTTATTGCGCCATGCCTCTCACCGATAGCGCAACACGACGCTTTGGTGTACCAACAATGTCTCCAGGGATAGCCTAACCAGCCTTAACCGCCCTATGTGGTTCAGTGTCAGCTGCTCAAAGCTCAAAGTAGTCAGGGAAAATCAATGAAATCGAAGGAGCCACCTGAAAAGTCCTAACTTCTAACGTATCGTAGTTTTCTCTTTTGTTTATATCAAAGCCCAAAAGTATACAACACGCTTAGATTACAAAGAATAATTTGCTGACAGAAAATGATGATATGAACATTTAAGAAAGATTTGAAAGACATTTTCATTATCATGTAGTTATTAACAATCATTCCAACTTTCTGGTGTTGATAACTGCCTTACTCGTGCAAAGGCTCTACAGTCCTGGCCTTTGCGTTTTAACTAAATGATATACTATTATAACAAAAGTATTTGTTATTTAGCCGGCAGACGTAGGGTTCGGCCTGCGAAATTTGGATTCTACGCAAGCGACTAGTGGCGACAGGGCGCCAGTAAGACTAATAAATACATAGATACTTGCACGCACATTGATATAATTTATTATGCACGTATCTCTCTTACTAATACATTAATCTGTGCTAATACTTACTAAACGATCGAGTGCGTTAACAGCGCAACTTCCAATTTTATAGCGAAACTAAATCTAACCAGAAATTTTTTCTAAGTGCACAAAAATAGAAGAAAAATATTATGTAAAATTATCAATATCAGGAAAACATTTTGTTATAATTCTTCTATTTTACGTCGCACTGTTAACCTTCATTTATTTTACCTATTGCATGTTTTTATTTTCACCTTATTTGGTTTGTTTGATTTTCCTTTCTAAATCTAGAGAGGCCGCATGGTAGTTAAATGGGGCAAAGGCGACAATGGAGTGATTATGCCTTGGCAACTAAACAGTTTCGAAGTATGTAAATATTTTAATTTTATTAATATTATATAATATTTAACTGGGTTTCACTGTCTCATAGTCATAATAATGTAAATACTTATTGATACTGTCACTGCATGATATGCATGGATCGCGAAGTCATTATTATAATATTTTAAATGTTCATGTTTATATCTTTTATGTGACTGATAATATAAGAAGCATGAAATTAATAACTATTATAACTACTAGTTTATCATATCATATGCCAACTTAAAGGTTAAAATGTGTCCACTCTCTAAGCTAAAAGTACCAGGTTCGAATCCCGGGGAGATCCATTTCTGAAGTAAACTTTCTAAAAAAGTCTGGATAGTGAATACTTCTTCAGTCCACTGTGTGGCACCAGTATCACAAGGTCAGTTTACTTTGGAGCCATAAAACCGCTCGATTGGTTAATTCTTTATTGCACGAAAATTTAATTCATTTAGATAACTGCTCATTTAATTATAGATCGATAAGTCAGCGGTCAGCAATGCATTATTTCATTAGAAAACAAGGATAATTTTATTTTTACACGAAAAATTGAACATATATGGGACATTCTTTTTTTTACTAACAATGTATTGTCTGTCTCCTCGAATTTTTTTTTCAAAACATTTTGTTTTCAGAATTGCATCGATTTTTTAATAACTTAAAGCATATGTTCGTTAGATAGTAGTTACTACTTTATAAGTTTAACCAGAATGATTATGACGAATGTTGCAAAACGGTCTAAATTAATAATAATAATATGCTCAGACATTTCACACAGATAAAATAAGTTATAGACTTGAGTTCATTTAAGAATTTATTTAGCCTTTGGAAGAGTTGTAAAATAATAATTACAACTCCGACGTAAAGAAATATTGACATTATTGTTTTCTAAATAAAAATGATTTACTGGTCTCACGCTATAAGTAAGTTTTATAATTATTTTCGGTTACACATTTTATAAATAAAACGCGCGACTTATATTGACCTTGAGAACTAGACGATTGTGCTCTTCCCTTTGCTCCTTTAAACCGTTCGTGCATCACTAGACCTTAAAGAACTGAGCCAGTGACCCCGAGACAATGAAAGGAGGTGCATGTGTTTATTCGGTAGCGGCCCTGTCACGTAAGTTGTGCGGTACAGCTCCAGGCACGACCACTGCGCGTGCTGGGGCCTTTAAAATTTCGGCAGGGTAACAAACGTGCCGGGAACTGCGCGCTGATCAACAATATTATACAAATGAGAGAGGGTAAATACCTTTAATGTCCGTTAGTCTTCAGGGTGGTGAATGTCGAAGGTGGCTTCCGGCGACGTGAAGCCACAAAACGGAAGATATACTCACTTCTCACCTACCTCACCTTTTGGTCTACCACTTTTGAATTATAAAGTAACAATATAATAATACAATACAATTAACTGCTAATTTTCTAATTTCAATCGGCGAACACACAACAACACGACAGAACTTCTTTTTGCTACAAATCAGTCTATAGGGATTCACAACCAATTTTCAAACACCTTTTCTTCCCTTTTCGTCAAAAAGCGGCTGACGCCTATTTTAGACTTCTCCATTACAAACATTCAATTTACACACTAAATTATCCGCATACCAAAAAAAAGCAAAGACTAAACCAGCACTGAACTCGACATCAACGCTATCTCCCGGCATCGTGAGACAACAGGAACAATAATACGTAATAATACGTTTTATTCCGAACATAAATAAATACTTTGAAATAATAAACCCATGTTAAATAAAAATGTATATGATTATGAATATTTTTAATTCATTTTGTAATTAGGTAAAAGTTGTATCTCAAACATTTTTATTTTATACCTCCATCACGAAACAGAACGGAATGATATTTTTCGTGAGTTGTAAGTTTACCTATAATGGCAGAACCTGCTTTTTCACATATTGTCATAGTAATTCCATAATCTATTATTTCTTTAATCTAAAGTCAGGAAAGTAGAGAAAATGACTTTGCTGCAGAAATTCAGCGAAATTGATGTGAAATAAAACCTACCCACAAAAGTTGCTGAAGTTAAATGAAAAAATTTTGAAAGCTACCATGTCTGGAAGACACTTGAAAACGATATGACACCGAGAAAACAAATATGAGGAGAAGGAAATTAGCTTACCAGAAATGAAAAGAAAATTCATTCTCGCTTTATATCAGCCACTTTTAAGTCCTAAATGTCATTATAAGACTCCAGACTCGTCCACCGCTAGCGTCAGACAGGACGAAAATTTACCGCCAAAATATTCAAAGAAAAAATCACACAAAATTACAGAGAAATACCTATAGTATACAGAAATAAATATAAAAAAGACTTAAGGAGTGTCTCGCCTATAGTAAAAGTAGCATATGCTACTTTTATATGTTCGTATAAAGTACTTAACATTAGCTTAGAATATGATTTTAATAACTATTTAGTAAAATTAGATTTTAAACTACAATGATATAATAGTATGATATGATTTTACTTATCTTTTTTATTAGCGATTGTAGTTCGCTTTTTATTAGCATTTTAATAGAACGCAATAATATCAAGACAACAGCCAAAAAAAATATTTGTTTTGTAATTTTTGTATGCAAAAAAAATTAATTTGTGGAGTAGGTGTTTAACTTTTTATTACAAGCTTTTATTTAAATTGCCGTGTTAGTATGTATGTTTGAGTGGATCAAATCTTGGAAGGTGAATTAGAAACATCAAATAATTTCAAAAACTTGTAGCGCAAACAGAGAAAGAGGAATTTAAACTAAACATATTTCTTGCGTGATACAAGCTTTTGAAATTATTTGATGTAATAGAATATTAGGTACAATTATGGATATTTATTTTTTCAGTGATTATCCTAACGTCGTGCCTATATAAATAGATAGTTTTATGCAGTATTTCGATCGATCCATTTTATTATATTCATCTATATAAATAACATTGATCAGCACAACCCTTGCATAAAATTATTATTTTCATTTTAGTAGAACTGAATTTTTAAATAAAGGCTTGTTTTTTTTTACCATTCCCCAACGACCATTCCCACAAAACATGAATTTAGAAAATAAATCAAGTAATACATAGATGCAAAGAAAACTAAATTATGGCTTGGATTGTTGGTAAAAAAAAATGTCCCATATGAGTTACCCACCAAAAATAAAACCTAATGGAATTTGGTTCAGATGTTTGAAGCGTTAAAGTTACACTAAACAATTTGATAATTCATATGTATATCACATGTGTTATCCTTCCGTTTCTCACATATTAAGATGCAGACGTCTGTAAGTATGCAGGCATTTTTACTTGACTGCGGAGAAGCAAAAAAGAGAGATGAATTCAAGAAACCACGGTTTCTTGGTGTCGAGTGGAATTTTTATAACTTGTATATTTATATAAAAAGAGTACTTTGAATCAGGAGACACCCCGCGGCGAAGGCGACGGAGGCGGGGGCGAGAAGGCGCGCCTCGCTCGGCTGTGGGGCGCGCTCGACTCGCGCCTGCTGAAGCCGCTGCTGACGCACGCGCGCCCGCCCCTCACGGAGACGCTGCCCGGCTTCCTCAGGCCGCTCGCCAGCCTGCTTACCACCACGCACCAATATACCCAAGGGGTCAGTGCACCGTTCTTTTTTTTTAAGTATTAGGCAAGAAGAGCACCTGGTGCGTGAACTTCTTTAAGAGGAGTGATCATAATAAACATTAGACGCAATCCGTAATACTTGGATGCAACATAGTGAAAAGAGGTATAAAAATACCTCGTGTTTTTAGAGGTGCAAAAATTATTTAGCAAAAAAAACAAGGAATTACTTTTCACTTGTAAGTTTCATTTGACGACTTCGATGGCGCAGTGGTCTGTCTTGTAAGACTGGAAGGTCCCGGGTTCGATTCCCAGTCAACTCAATTTAGGAAACGAATTTATCCAGATTGTCTCGTGTCTGAGTGTACTAGGAACGCCCCTTAGTAGTCTCACAGGGTATGCCCGCGTTTGATACTAGATGATTGGTGTGTATTCTCTGGCGCATTTATCACGCTATAGTCTATTGCGTTGTGTGTAATCTCTTTTGTCGCTAGCATATAATAAACAATGTACTTGTGTACCATTGAGTGTGGTGTCCATGATGTGTGCTCGATCTATCTATAGAGTATAGAAGAGTACACAATGTTCTAACAGCAGATCCATATCTGCTCTTTTGAAAAATCATGGATATTTGATTGTTTCTTCACGGCATAACTGAAAGAAAGATATATGGAATAAGGTTGGATACCATTGCAAAAAAATGTTGGAAAAGTTTTGAAAATTAAAATTTATTGGTTTTAAAATTAAAATAGTAGAGAAGTCACTCTGTTACTCCCAGCTTGCTTCCAATCTTACGCAGTGACGCAACGAGAATTTGTGTAATGTAATTTGTATAGTGACGCAAAATCTACCGGGAAAAGTGCATTTTACGGTCATAGAATAATAGATAAGCAATCCTCATATATGATATCAATTTTCTATTACAATACCGGTCGCGCAGTGATCGCATGGCTGTCGCTGTCTGCAAATTTTTAGATGATAACCCCGCAGGCTCTACTTAATAATATTCGCCAAAAGAGGATTTGCAGCAACACCAGAATTTCAAAGGCAATCAAAATGAACACCAGCATTCAAGTACCGTGTGCAGAATTATGTAATAGTAGAAAGGCAATATAATATTCCAGTTATTCGACAAAAAAGGCGATATTATCATTTATCACGAATAGAAAAATATTTACGAGACACTGTACAAAAGTAAAGTACCATTCTCTGGATCGCAGAGCGAGAGATGCAGGCCACCTGTTACTAATGTCGGTTCTGAGGAAATTTCTGAAATGTCTGAACGAGAGATACAGCTAGCCCTGAGCCAAATAAAAAATGGAAGATATCCAGACGAAGATAACATCATACCCGAGATGTTGAAGCAAGGGCCAGAGGCGCTATGGAGAGCTCTAGCACTGCTGTCTACAAACTGCATATTAAACCGCAAGGTACCTGAAGCTTGGTATAACGGAGTGATAATCCTGCTCTACAAGAAAGGGGACATTCGAAAGCTGAATAACTATCACCCTATCAGTATCTTGTCCCATAGTTATAAATGATTTACCAGAGTTATCCTAAATAGACTAGTTAATAAACTCGACGATTAGCAGTCAAGGAAGCAGGCCGGTTTCCGATCTGGATACGGCACAAAGGACCACTTGAAAACGTTGAAGACATGAATGTGTCTTGAAAAGTGCCATGAATACCGAAATCCAATTATCATTACCTTCGTGGATTATAAGAGGACGTTTGACTCGGTGGAGGCTTGGGCAGCTGAAAGGGCTCTAGTAGACTCTTAGAGTTGACGAAAGGTTCATCCAGCTTATGACAACTACAACATACAGCCCCAACAAACATTTTTTGGTCGAGACGACGTTAAAGTGACAACTTTATGTTATATAATATAATCGTGTAAGTGCTGTAAGGACGTTTACTCGACGGCAAAAGGGCCCATTTAATATAACTTAACATCATAAGTCTCGTGTAAGTCATATGAAGACCTATTTGGTCGCTTAATAATTGTATAAACGTTGCCGGTTTGACTACTCGTCGTGTAATAATAGCCGCTGCAATGTGTATTCGGCTTCATGTCTAGTAATGGTGCACAATGTTATATTTATATAACATATGGTGGTTATGTTATCGTCGCAAATATGTCATATAAAGTAATGACTGTTGTATAATCTTCGTTAAAATTTCACATAGTATTTTGATCAGTGATGAAGTGAAACAAAAAATTATCACAAGAAGCGACAGCCATTTTCTTAATTTTTAATTTGATTTTAAAATAACCAAACAATAGCATATTAGTCAGCTGAAGTCAATTGGGAATTTAAGTTTATTGATTAATGTGGGCTAGTTTATAACTAATTTTTTATGAGCTTCCAAAAAATTAAGTATTATTCCATTTTGATTACATATTTTATTCGGTAACTGTATTATATGATTTTTATATAACTTCCCGACTTATAGTCTGTTCGAAACTGATTCGCCATAACAGAATTAAGGTTCATAAAAAAAATTATAAAACGATATCATTTTAGTCATTATCTTTATCATTTCACTTCACTTGCACCACATTTGTAATAGGTTTATATTTATTTAATTTCTCTCAGTTATGTCTAATATTTTTACGTTTTGAAGGTAACTCGCGAAAGTACAATAAAATGATTAATTATTATATGGATATTGATAAATTTTTAACAAAAGCGGATATCATCGGAAAGATTCACGTACCTACATTTAAAGTGGCCATGGTCATTTACCCATTTCATCCTTTCTTCTCATTATTATGGATGTGGTTTCCTGATTGTACATGGAAGTAGACCATCACATTTTGTTTTAAGTGACAAGAATGTGAAGAATTTCTTATAATATTATTAGTTTGTTCTGGTGCTCATACTGCCTGTTTTAAACTATCTACAATCATTATCCAGAAGACGAATGTGAATATTGTAATTATCGCAATACCAGTATTTCACTTAATTAATGCTGATATTACGATCTGGATATTTATTTAAATTTAATAGGTACCTATTGTTATAATACCCTAACACAATATAAATAAAAAGGTATACAGAATTTCCTACAATAGAAAATATATCATATAATTATTGCAAAATGTGTCATTCAAAATGTCGCGTGGAATATATACGTAATTCTATTCTTTTAGCAATATTTTATATCAATACTTATATAAATAGATAAATATGTTACGGTGATATACTGAATATCGAATGTATGGAACATTCTATATACTGTTCATGTATGCCGCTTTTTTTATACCACAGAAGTGGCAAACAACAATATACGCTCGCCTTATCACGCCACAAATTAAGCCCAGTACTTAATTTGTGGTGTGATTGTTTAATTATTATTAAATTACTAATTTGTTAAATAAAAATAAATTATTGTATTCATATCTCAAATTTTCATTTATGTTTTTACTTTCTATGTTGTGCTGAGAAAATTTAAATTGTTAGTAAATATTAAACTCTGACTCAGATTGGACGCAAGTGGGCGGCGGAGTGCCAACAGTGAAGGTGCTACAGTCGAGCGGTGTAATGCCCATACACCGCTCGACTGGAACACGACGCTCGTGTCTCGCTGCCCGCCCACGTCGCTGTCGCCGCCGCTCGCTTGCGTCCAGTCAAGTCTTCGGGCTGATGTCGATTCCAGGAATTCCCCTACTCACTAAATGCGTATTTTTGTATCGCAGCCTCTCGCTCGCCCACATTTGGTCGGTCAGCTCGATCGCTCAGCTATTGCGCAGCTCTCAGTTTTCAATCAAATTTTTTTAGAAACCTAAAGTTACAACTAAAATAGTATGCTATAATAATATTAGGTATTACATGAATTTGAATTTTATGATAATTATATGTCTACGTATTGAACTGTTAAATTTAGTTCCGTAATAACCTAATTGCTCGTTTTTTTAGCAAAATGCCCTTTGAGATAGTAGAGACCGCAGAAGTTAGTAAACATCTATTAACGACTATACCAGCGCAATGGAAAAAACATGGAACATTATATCAGCCGCAAAAGAACGAGTCCAATTTGAAAATATCTGAATATTCTGTGCCAGAAAATAATTGGAAAATAATGCAATGCATCAAGAAGCAAAGCAATAACCTATTTCTAATTATGAAACTGCAGAATAGCTATATGTATTACTGGAAGGACTAACTACATGCGTAGCATTTGCATATTTGAAACGCGTTACGGAACCATTCTTTTTTACGTCAATATTAGCTTCACTGCGTGTTTTATTACTATGTGTATCAATAAAAGCAGGTGCTTGAAACGCATGATAAGTATTTATACTTTCTTTTAAAGGCACCACCACTTCTTTTGGTCTTCTTCCACTTGTTTGGATCCATTTTACGAATAATAAAAAATGTGAAATGACAATACAGTTATTACAAAATGGTGCAAGTTATATACAAGTTTATTTCAAAACGTCTATATGATTATTAATCAATTAGCGGTCGTATTACTATATGTGTGTTCCCTGAGAACGTATATAAGCTGCATTCGTAACATTTTTTCGATTATTATATAATGATTTCTATTACGACGTTTAAACAACCACTGTACGTTTAATAGTTATTTAGAAGGTAATTACATAACAAAATTGACACAAATGTGACTTAAATACGACAATAACTCTTATACGACTAAAAAGTTACATGAGCTAGTTATATAGACATCGCCGTGAACACCACTATATAACTGTTTTATAAAATAGTTGAAAGAACGTCTATATGACATTATATCACAAGAAATTTATATAACAAATCAGACGCATAGTGCACCAGTACATGACGAACAGTAACAAAAATTACTGTAATATAATTTTTATAAACTCAATAGTTATATAAATGTTTCGTTACATGACCAAAATGTTTGTTGGAGCAGCATACAACAACAGCATGGGACGTCATCGGTTACTATACAGAAACTTACAGAGCCTTTCAAACTGGAGCGAGGAGTGCGCCAAGCTGACACGATTTCGCCAAAATTGTTTAATGCTACCCTCGAAAACGAAAACATTCTGAGGACTCGATTGGAGTGACAGAGGCATTATTGTCGACGGAGAAAAAATGGATAACTTGCGGTTTGCGGATAATATAGCACTGGTCGCGGATAGCGACGAAGATATGCTCACTATGATCGGCAACTTGGAGTCAATCAGCCAAAATATGATTAAAAATGGAAAAGTCAAAAACCAAGATCATGACAAACATCCCAGAGACGAAAAATCATCACCCACCTGTAGGTGTCGTCGACCATTATATTTAATTGGGCCAGAAAATCACCCTTGGCATAGAAGACCAAGTAGCAAAAGCCGAAAGACGTATCGCACAAGCATGGCCGGCTTTTGGAGCAAACAGCTCAACCTCCGATGAAAAAAGATTCCCCGACACCTAAAACGAAAAAGTGTTTAATCAGTGTGTCCTGCCTGTTTTCACATATGGAATGAAGACTGTAAATCTCACCAAAAGATCTGAGAAAATTCAAGTTACACATAGGAGCGACTGATGTTGGGATAACGCTCATACATCATAAAAGGTGGATCAGGCAGAAAACGAAAGGTAAAGACGTAGTAGACAAGATTGAGTGCCGGAAGTGGAGACGAGCAGGGCTCATTTTTTACTTCGGAGTGGAGACCCCGCGCTAATACCCGCGGAAGAGGCAGACCGATGGGTGGATGGCATCTAATAAAAGGCGGGCCAGAATTGCATGAAAGTGGCGACAGATAGACAGGCGTGGACAGAAAAATAGGAGGCGCATATCCAAAGACGGGCGCATCATGGGCTGATATAGATAGAGATTCATACTACTTTTTTTATCTATCTTATTTAATTTAATTGTTATACAATTTCATTGTTCATTCTACATTACCTAAAATAAATAATTATTCTACCCACTCATTTTATCTTATTTACCTATGCATTCCAGTCTAAAAGCAGTATTAGCTTTGAATGGTTATATTTAACTTTTCGAAAATTTAACGCTTTAATGATTAACGAAGTTAAGTTTTGGATTAACTGTGCCCACCTATGACTATGAATTATTGACACAGTCATAGTTAATTGATTCATTCGTACAAGATCGGCTTTGCCACGCGCGGCAATCTCGCGGTTACCTCGGATCATACAAAATAATGTCCAGCGACCAAAGTCCCGATCTTGGATCAAAACATGACAAGTGACCCAGCTATTAACGTACATAAGGAATCACATATCAAAGTTGGTCGAACGTTGCGTTAACATCGAGGACTCGTTCAGCACACATTTACATACAAAAATAACATTAATTCTTCAACATAATTGTTGTTTCTATAAAACGTCAGCTTGATGGACTATGCAAAACACACTCAACATAACGGTAATGCTCACCATTAAAGCTTTTTAACACGTGATACACGGCTGTGATCTGAACATACCTGTACATTTATTTTCAGGTACATAACTTCAAATAAATAGATGTATGTTCAGATGAATAATCCTATATTGCCTTATTTTTCAGGACAACTCTTTACGTAGGACTGATTCAGATTCTGATCTTTGCATTGACGAACCACAACCTGTTCCTACGAGTATTGATCCACAGGTATATAACCCAACTTTTACTCATCTCCTTTCTTGATGATACCTTAATATAATCTACATAAATGTATCTGTCTATTAATACTTATTTTATGTTTGCAACTTCTTTTATAGTATATACTGTTTTATATAATGTATTTTTATGTAACTATGTAGTTTATACTATGTATAATATTATTTTCCTTTTGGTTGCAGCTATCAATTAATGTTCGGAACGGATATGGGCATGTCTAAGCTTTGTAGAATTAGTTACGTCGGCTGTGATATGTATGGTCTATTGAACCTTTTATTAGTAAAAATTAATGAATTATAATAGGAACATTGTTTTAATTATTGCATGCAGCAATTATGGCCTGGACTTGTGGACACGCGAATCTCCGTAGAAGGTATTACTGGAAGTAATATCTAAGATCTTATCGAAGATCTATCAAATATTTTTACTACAAAAAATGTAAGCTTTTGGGTGCCACAATCTTATAACATTATTTTAATTTAAGTAAGTATATAACTTTAATATATTTAACTTTAATTTATTAAAGGATGTATACTTTAAATGTATCTAAAAATACCTGATGGTTTTGGTCAATATAGATGTTTGTTACAATTCTATTTTGACTTTTAAAAATGTATTGGTCCAAAAGCAAGAAGCATAAACTTAACAAAGCTTTAAATATATGCATTATAATCAACTTCAGTAAGCCGCCCACAATTACATTCTCATCTTTATTTTACTACTTGAACCACATGTAAAATATTAAATGCAATAAGTCTGTTATAATTCACTTAATCATGTATTTATAATTAAACAATGATACTAAAAATGTAGATTACTGTTTTCTTGTTGGGTGTATTTACAAATTAAATTTTCAGTGTTTTAGATTATCATGTTAATATTTTTTAAATTTTGTTATAATGGTTGATATTTGTGAAAGAACTATGCATTCGCATTAATTCCTAAATTGTCATAAAATATAATATATCGTGGTCGCACCTATTAGAGGCACTATAAATAGACCTCCAAAATAATAATATTATCCCATCCTTATTTCCATAAACTTTCACATTAAGATCCTGGCAAGGAATTCTCATTCTTTTTGTTTTAAAAATCTAGTCCTATGAACATTCTTTGTGATTTTTGTGATTTACATTTTAACAACTACCAGCATGTGTAAATATTTTGAATCACAATCCATTAAATGGATGTATTATTTTTAAATAGTTGGAAAGTAATAGAGTAGTAGTTACTGGTTGTAATATTATGTAGGATAGCCAGGCAGTCAAATGTCAAAAGGAAGTAGAGAAATAGGGTACCCATAATAATACTATAAAAAAATGCCACACTATTTTTCATTTTGATTTTTTAATGTTATTTTGACTTGATGATTGATGACTTTGAATAAAAATTTTTTGGATAAATATTAACTTTTCCTCTAGTTCATCATTTTAAATTATTAAACATTATGTGTGTTATTCTGTTAAAAATAATAATGTCATTTTACCAAAAGTACCAAAAGTATTCAAAATCTAACAATTATAAAAAGGATTTTACTTGGCAATGTGGCTAAGATATAGTCACTATTTCAAGGTATTTGCTTTTTCAAAAACTTTTAGGTTTATCTTCTTTCACCCATGTGTTACACAGCACCTGTTACAAAAATCTTTAATAAAGTAATAATTTTTTTTTAAATAAAGTTTTAATAAATTCATTTGAAATATAATATTAACTTAATAAAATTTACTAATTTATTCTACAAAATGTTTAATCAGTCGCGATGGGCAATAGAGGAGATGAATAGCTGTCCATTGAGGAAAGTCGACAGCCCATCTGCAGCCTGGCGGATGTCCCTACATAGAATCTACATGGGCAATAGACAAAAAAAGCTTTATAAAATAATATCTCAGAAATAGTAAATAATCGCTGATCAGTGTGGCATTTTTTAAAGTACTGTGGGTACTCTACTCCCTACTTCATTGTGACGTCGACCAGCTGGCCACCCTGTATATTATTCCTAGCAATATACAACTTGTATTTTATTTTGATTGTCCTATATCTATAAAGGTTTATAAAACCATTTATCAGATCTTAAAAGTTTTAAAAACTGACTATTGCTTCTTTTAGATTGTATTTTTCATTTGCATTTACATGTAATCACCGCTTATAATATTCATTATGTACAGGTAAATATAATAATAATATTATGTACTTTGAAAAGCAACGCCTATTAAGTTAACTACAATATACAAAATTAAATCTGACTAAAAGAAATGTTATTATTATTGATGGTTAAGTTTATAAAACTAATTTGAAACGAATTATATCATGACACATCAAGGACAACATATGTAGAAAAGCTTCTTTGTTCGTGTTAAATATCTTTTAGGTATAATAATATTTATACAAACAATTTTGTTGTTGAATTCAAAGAAATAAAATACTTTATGTGTAATAAAATTTCATTTCTATCACTGTTTTATTTGAATAATTCGAAAGCCGATTACTCCTTGGTATCTTAAACCAAAATGAACACATATTTTTATAAAATAAGAAAATGCAATATGAGTCATTTTCAAAAAAGATGTACATTATGCCCGCTACACACGATAAGCATGCATGATCAAACCCGTCCAATTTGCTTGAAGCAGAGGTTCCATCAACCCAATTTGATGGTTAGTGGCGCCGATTTGGCTTGATCAGTCAATCTTGCTTGATAGAAATCGTTTTTCACATCTGCCGTCAAGCCGTCCGGCCGTCCTGCATGCTTGCACGTGTGTGGGCGCATCCTGCCATTTCGTCGTGTTATTATGTCTCAGCGATGCTAGTCTTATTACGAATTATATTTTTCAAATCGTATTTATTTTATTATAGCCCAGTAAAAATACGATTTGAAAACAAAATTCGTATTTCTTTTTACAGTTCTTAAATATGTGGTGGATTTAAAAGTTAATCATTTTATATTTGACACGTAATGCACTTGTAAATCGGTACTGTACTTCCCATTCCGCATCTATCCCTTTCCTACAATGCACACTGTCCGTGCATATATTATAATACGCGAGTGCTATATGTGATCTACCCAATCTTGAACTTGAACTCATCAAGTTAACGCGTCTAAAATTAACTACCGCACCGCTAGCAACGACAGCACGTGCTACCTGAGTTTATTATATGTGTAAACTGTATTGTTTTAATCGCAAGTGACTACGTTGTGTGTTGTTTTTTTGTTTTTGCAAGCAAATTATATATTATATAGAACTGCAGGCAATTGAGCCTGACCGGGGGCTGGATCACAAAGGCTGCAAGCACCGGATTACGAATAGGTAAGTGTGCATTACTTCCATCCTTACAGAACTGTTTTTCCATCCTAAATATTAGCCCTTTGCAGTTCTGTTTCCATGCCTGTGCAGCTGTACGTGATTTACAAGTGCTCGGAAACAGTTTTTATATATCTATTAAGCGGCTATGGTTTTTAAGTTCACCGCAAAAATACAGTCTACTTATTATCTCGAGATATCGAAATCTTTATTAAAGAACCAGCATTGCATAATCGCACCCCTCCAATATACATAACATGTAATTTTTAGAAATTATTTGCGAATAGCCCTTTGCAGTTCTGTTTCCATACCTGTGCAGCTGTACGTGATTTAGAAGTGCTCGGAAACAGTTTTTATATATCTATTAAGCAGCTATGGTTTTTGAGTTCACCGCAAAAATACAGTCCACTTATTATCTCGAGATATCGAAACCTTTATTAAAGAACCAGCATTGCATAATCGCACCCCTCCAAAAGTGGTCCTACGACCCGGATATAACCAGAGTGGTCCGCTACGACCCGAATAAATAACATAATAGTGACCTGGATAAACATAAAATATTGGTCATTTACAATCACATAACGTAGGTCATTACCTAGTCATCCGCGTATCCCATAGTAGGTTCTTATAACCAGGGATACTTTTGTACAAAATAGATTTTAAGTATAGTGCGTGTTAAACTTAAATTAATAGTTTACATACGCATATTAAACAGTTTACATTCCGCAGTTGTGAATTATAGTATTTAACAGTAACTTAATTTAGCCGGTTAAAGAAATAGTTAGTTGTTGTAGTAATTATTTATAATTGTATTTCCCGCATTGGCAGCCTATTTTTATTATTTAATTCGCATAATCGGTATAAGTCAGTTATCTGTACTTGGTTAACATCATAATATTTAATATCTTATTATAATCGCAATTATTCGCATTCTATTTCTCTCGCCACCTGCGCATTTATTTTTACGCCACCGCCAACTTATTTTATGTTCTCGAAACATCGTACTCTCGCTAATCGTCATACATACTCCCCGCTATATATCATTAGCCGTGCTGTATATATAATATTGGATATACCTATATATAGATACAGGAACATATGGGTCGCTACGTAATAATATTATTTTACAATTGTATTTTCTATTGCTCGCAACTTTAAATTTATTAACTTCATTTTTATTTGTAAATGATCATGACTTCAAAAGGCAATAAGAATCTAGACAAAGATACTGTCACAGAAGACTCGTAGTTATTGGTATTAAAGTCCAAACGCGATATACTTTTCTCTCGAATGCAAAGCATTTATGAAATAGCTAAGCAGGTTGAGACCGAAAGTTCCGACATTAGTACATTATTATGTCAGGCTTATAACTTAGATGGTTTACGAAGTGATTTTGAACGCGCATTAGATTTATATATCGCTTCATTCGCTAAAAGTAATCCTACTAAGGATGTTAATTATCAGCCGTGGACTGCATTCGAAGAAATGTTTTGTTACGTAAAACGCATATTATCTTTGTATGATCAAAAACCAAAAGTAGATACTGAATCGCGCCCGCAATCTAGTATGTTTAAATCAGCAAAACCCCATCTACCCCCTATTGAATTGTTATCTTTTAATGGTGATATTCGAAAATGGCCATTGTTCTATCAACAGTTTAAAAGCGTTGTACATGATAACCAGGCCTTGACTAATAGTGAAAAGGTATATTATTTGGTGGGTAAGTTGACGGACAAAGCTGCATCAGTATGCGCAGAGTTGCCACCGACTGCCGAAAATTACCTAATTATATGGGAAGCTCTCATACAAAAATATGATTATCCTCGTTCGCTCGCTTGCTCATACATTAATCAATTATTAGATTTCAAACCTTTAAATAATAATAGTGCAACCGCTCTCGAATCTTTTATTCACAACTTTAACTCCTCTGTTGAAGCACATAAACAGTTAAATATTATTGACTTAACCGATTTTATCTTTTTACATCTCGCATTACAAAAATTAGATTCTGATACAGTAAAATTATTTGAAATTACACACCGCAAAGATAAAATTCCGTCATACGCATCTCTAATTGAGTTCATAAGGGAACGGAGTAAAGTACTATCTCGTTCTATTCGCAATCACACTTTCATCGAGTCCAATAATAAACCGCGTAATAAAAATATACCCACTTCTAAACTTGTATCAACTAAGTCTTTTGTTACCGATTTGGGGTGTGGTACAAACACAACTATTAAATGGGGTTTTGTGTAGAAATAGTGATAATATACATTTGTACCAGTGTTCATCATTTATGAAGCTTACCCCGCATGATAGATATAATTTTGTAAAGCAAAATTCTTTCTGCACTAATTGTTTGAGTTCCAAACAATGATGTTATATTTAAAAAAGAGGTAGATAGGTTACGTTAGTACTAATGCTTGTAAAATATTGTCCCGGTTACGCACACACATAAGCCATACGCTTTGTTTATACACACTAATAAAATGATGAAGTGTAAATAAGATAGCATGACAATTACCATAAGCAAAGTGAGACAAATATACATTGCACTGCGTCGCTATACAATGTAAGACTTCAATTGCATTTCAAACTAACAAATCACACGGCTCTCTAAAACCATTGTGATTGGTCAATTTCACTTTCTTACTGCATTTTAAGCGAATCCGTGACTAATTCATAGAATATTAGTAATTAATGCCAGAGAACAGACATTTTCGAAAAATATAATTGATGCCTAATGGTAAGACAGTAAAAAAGGATTTATGTTTGATTTTTAAATTTAATTTTTTTTGAGTCATGTACATTTGAAAACAGAATTATTTAAGTACATACATTTATAAAACAATTTTGTTATAAATTTGAAAATGATAAAAATAAAACACTAGGTATTTTCATGTAAAATATTTTTTACTGTGTGGGAGTTTTGAATTATTAGACTCACTGCTAAAACTTCTGATTCATTTTAAAAAATACGTATATTATAACTTATATACCAACAAAATACACGTAATCAAATGTTTAATAGGCACTGCATGACATTGACGGTTCTGTAACATAACTTTTTATATTCTTTGACCAAATATAATATATTGCTCTCTGTCGCCTTTGGTAATTGGGGTATTACCTATCGCATTTCATTTTTTTATGATTTAATATTTTACTGATATTTTAGATTTTGGAAAAAATTGTGACATAAATGAATTAAATAAGTATACTTACGCATTGTACGTGATTCGTGAACCTTTGGAAGTCTTGCTAGTATAGTTTCCGCAGTATCTAATAATCAGTGATCGGATAATCGGGCGCTTATATACCTAAACTTCTTTTCTTGAAAGAATAATATGGATATTTCTTCCTGAATTAATAAGTAATCCCGGATTCCCGGGATTAAACAATTTTGTAAAAACAACTATAAATAACTTAATGAAATTATAGCAATGGTTATTTTGATTTAGTATCTTTATTTTATTCATAATAAATGGAATTTCTAACTGTTTTGATATTATACTTTCTAATAACTATAATAATAATAACTATTATAATTTCTAAATGGAGTTCTAACTATTTTGTATGCAGGTAACATTTTTAGCAATCAGGAATTTCAAACGATTCCGAGTTCCGGGATTCTAAAAGGCATGATGTTTAGGTATATTAGCGCCCGATTATCCGATCACTGCTAATAACACAGGACGGCATTTTAATATTAATATTAGGAACGTACATACAAGTTGTCACTGTCACGTTGTTACACGAATGAGCTCCAGGTTGGCTAATTAGCAAAGTTTTGGGGTGCCAGCTTAATAACTTTAATGATAATAAATCACCCGCTCCCGCTGCCGTTTGTGACGCGCGGCCGCCTCCTATCATTGCAGTAATTCCGAGTGCAAGCGCCAACGCGGAATCGAACCTGGGACCTTCCGCTAATAATATGTCTGTTTGCAATTATTCTTGCGAATCAATTAATCGCACAGCTACTACTGCCCTATTGGGTACCGCACAAATTAAATATATTACATTACATATGATTATTGTAAACGTTTATCTCTTCCCATATGTAATCAAACCCGTTATACCGAAGTACAGGGTATAGGAGGGGCTTCGCAAAAAATAAATGATAGTACATCCATGACATTTTCTTCGCGGTTTAATTCTGATAAAACTTATTCTATTAACCCAATGGTAGTGGAACGTATTAATACGTCACAATTACCTGACTCGCTCATAGACACTGCTGCTATTAGATACATCGCAAGTTTACCATTGGCTGATGACGACTATTGTAAACCCGGCCCTATTGACATACTGTTAGGGGTTAATTTATATTGTGAAATTTTAATGTTTAATAAAATTGTCGGTAGAAATAATTTACCATCCGCTTTAGAAACTACATTAGGTTATTTAATAATAGGAAACGCACCAATTGTTTCGCGATATTCTAATACTAATAATAATTTACACGCTTTTTGTTCATTTTCACATAACTCATTAAACTCACTTTTAGAAAAATTTTGGTTAGTCGAGGAGCCGCCTTCTCAAAAATATTTTAGTCCCGATGACCAAGCATGTGAAAATATTTTTATTTCTACAACAGTTCGAAACGATGGATGTTACTCTGTCGATCTTCCATTCAAAGACAGCCCAGATAGGCTCGGTGATTCACTTGTTACCGCTAAACGGAGGTTTTTATCCCTTGAAAATAAATTTAACAGATCGCCTGACTTGCGCTATAAATATAACGAAATAATTTTTGATTATTTAGACCAAGGCATTCTTTCTAAAGTTCCTCAAAAGGAAATCGCGTCGACAGGTTTTTACCTACCGCACCATCCAGTAATACGGAACGATAAATCGACTACGAAAGTTCGCATCGTACTGGACGGCAGCGCCGATACGGATTCGGGTGTATCGCTAAACGATATTTTATATACCGGTTGTAATCTACAATCGGACATTTTTAATATAATATTAAATGTTCGTATTTATCGTATCGCCTTTTTCGCTGACGTTAGACAAATGTACTTACGTATGCATATTAATGCACCGCACCGTAAATACCAAGGGATTTTATATCGCTTTTCCTCGGACGAACCTATCAGCGTTTTTGACTTTAATCGCGTCACTTTTGGATTAAGATCATCTCCATTTCTCGCGCTTCGCACTCTTCGCCAGTTGGCAACTGACGAAAGAGATAAGTGGCCTCTCGCAGCTAGTGTGGTTGAGAGAGACTTGTATATGGACGATTTGGCTTCCTCTGCTTCATCCGTTCAAGAAGCAGTTGCGATAGCCGCCGAATTGATCCAGCTGTTCAAGTGCGGTGGATTTGACCTTGTGAAGTGGTCCAGCAACTCCCGTGAGCTGCTCACGCACATACCAGAGACGCACCGCCAGACTGATTCTGTTTCGTTCGATGACGGAAACGGGTTTAAAATATTGGGTCTCCGCTGGCTTCCATCATCTGATGTATTTATTTTTATTGTTGTACAACCGCCACCTACTTGTACTAAACGCGCTATTTTGTCGGCAACCGCACGTCTATATGACGTTTTAGGATTGGTCGGTCCAATTATTTTATTCGCAAAACTTCTTATTAAAAAGTTATGGTTACTTCGCATTGACTGGGATGAATTGCCACCCACAAATATTATAAATTTATGAAATAGATATATTTCTGAGCTACCGCTTCTCTCGCAGCTTCGTGTTCCCCGTTTTATGAACGTGGAAACAAACTCACGGATATCATTAATCGCTTTTGCAGATGCAAGCGAAAGGGCGTTTGGTTGTGTTATTTATTTACATGTCGAAAATGACAACGAACCACCTAAAGTCACACTCGTTTGTTCTAAATCTCGCGTGGCCTCCCCGAAGTCCACTGTAAGTTTAGCCAGGCTGGAGTTAAACGCTTTAGTATTACTGGCAAAAATGGTTCATTCTGTATACAATACGTTGTCCGCGAGACACGGTATAAATAATATTTTCGCTTTTTCTGACTGAAGTCGCACTGTGTTGGGTACACGCACAGACTTTTAAATGGAAGCAGACTATACCTATCGGTTCAAAATGCGTGGCAAATTTAACACTAACAAATATTACTCACACACATACAGAACTCAGGGCCAAATTAAGGAGTGGGTATTTATATTATCTTAGAGCGGGACTATTTGGGACACTCCAAATTTTATTTTGTATAATGTAATTTGGAGTGATCCCAATGGCTCCGCGATACAATATTATGATTGTTTGTTCGATAGATGAGGCCTGACGGCTGTGCGCTGCTGGTCTTGGGCTGCATGTACATTGTGATGACCTTGCTTGCGGTTCGGTTTATGTGGGTAGATGAAGTTTAATGACATAAACGATATATTTTTAAAAGTCGGGAAAGTTGATAATCAGGGAAGTAAAGGTTTTGAATTTAGACTTTTTGTTGTGAACAAAAGAAGCGTGGTTGGTATTTTATTCAAAATTCAGATTTGCTATTATTTGCGCTTTTGGGAGTTTTAAGTGCAAAAATTATAGTATATTGTACGTTAAAGTTGTGTACGAGTGAGAGGATTTGGAGGAATTTCGTTTAACAGTCCTTTGTAATTCCACTAAAGCCTACTTACCATTGCTTAATAAGTGTTAGAAACTTGATTATGAGAAAATATAACAAGTTTTATATCAGACGAGTGTTATCGTTAACTATTTTTCTAAGGAGATAAGCGTCAGTGAATGTTTTATAAAATTATTAAATAACTCTTCATCGCTATGCTTTGTCCTTTGATTATTATTTTCTCTAAATTACGCACAAAACTCAAAAATTAAAAGAAATCGGGAAAGTGATCGATCACATTGAGAATAAAAACTAAAATAGCTTACACAATAAACAAAGAATGTTTTCAGTCTTTTATTTATTAGTCGGATTGTTTTCTTATTACATTATCTAAGAACTCATTATAGATGTGCATCAAACACATCATGTCACTGTTTTTCAATGTGTGCCAGAAGTAACTAGCGCAGAATGTCAAATATGCTAAGGATTAGGTACCATTGCAAGTAATCGTAGGTATTATTTGTCATTATTCGCCTCGAGATATCCATATTTGTTTTCACCATTTTTACATGTGAACACACAATTTATGCATATAAAGTCCATCTTCGATTACTTGAAGCAAGAAAGTTGTATTATTTTATAAATAAATTAAAAATAATTTTGTAATTATGAGGTATGGATTCCAGAACTGGCTTTTTTCTAAACCACACTGGTCCAGGTTCAGCCCAGCATAGCGACTAGAGATTAATTTGGCGATAGCATGTTCATTTTTAATAGGTATGTTAAATTTCATGGTCAAACAACAACAGAGTTTTACGGGTATCTCTTTTACATAATAAATGGGGTTCAAAACGTTTTGAGCACAAAACACTGCCAGAATTGGTCTGCCAGTTTGTTCTTTGTAGCCTTTCTTATGTAGTTCTTTAACCACCAAATTTGAAGATTTTCATCCTTTAGAAACCCGAAATTAACAAGGTATACATCAAAATCAAAAGATAGTTGCAAAAATTGGATAGTTGCTTAACCTTAGGTACCTGTCCGTTAATATTGGGTCCTTACATATGAAATTGGCGTTTTGTCGTACTGACCACTTTGATCTGAAATATCTCCTCTTTGGTTAAGAATTCCAAATTCAAATTTATAAATTCATTTAGCTGGTACATTTGAGTTATGAAAACAGTCATTCATTTGTTTTTTCCTCATTATTTTTTTCTTTGGCGTCGCTTATTACCGCACAATGGAAAACATGAAATATCGGTATATTTACGAGTACGAGTTCTACCGTGGCACCAGTGCTGCAGAAACAGCTCGAAGGATTAATGATGTGTACGGCGCTGGTGTCGCAAAAGAAAGCACGGTACGTTTTTGGTTTCAACGTTTTCGTTCTGGAAATTTTGACCTTCAGAACCAACCCCGTGGACGGCCGGAGACCAAAGTGGAAAATGAAGAATTAAAGACTATTGTGGAAGCGGATCCATCACAAAGCACTTCAGAGATAGCTGCAGGCTTCGGGGTAAGTGACAAAACTGTATTAATCCACTTGAGGCAAATCGGGAAAGTAAAAAAACTTGAACGATGGGTACCTCATGAATTGAGTGAATCGAACTTGCAAACACGCGTCGACTGCTGTGTTACTTTGCTCAACCGACACAATAATGAAGGGATTTTAAATCGAATCATTACTTGTGATGAAAAGTGGATACTGTACGATAATCGGAAGCGCTCGTCGCAATGGCTGAACCCTGGAGACCCAGCCAAATCCTGCCCTAAACGAAAATTGACTCAGAAAAAGTTACTTGTGAGTGTTTGGTGGACTAGCGCCGGTGTCGTTCACTACAGCTTTCTAAAATCTGGCGAAACGATTACGGCAGATATCTATTGTCAGCAACTGCAAACCATGAAGGAAGAACTAGCTGCTAAACAACCGAGATTGGTCAATCGCTCTAGGCCACTGCTGCTTCACGACAACGCAAGACCACACACTGCACAACAAACAACCACTACGTTAGATGAGCTACAATTGGAATGTCTGCGACATCCACCGTACTCCCCGGACCTTGCTCCAACAGATTACCATTTTTTGCGGAATTTGGACAACTTCTTACAAGGAAAAAAATTCAACTCCGATGCGGCAGTCCAAACCGCCTTCAAAGAGTTTATTGATTCTCGCCCCCATGGTTTTTTCAGTAAAGGGATCAATGAACTACCTATGAGATGGCAAAAGTGCATAGATAACAACGGTGCATACTTTGATTAATTAAATATATTTTACAAAAAAAAAATTGACTTTATATTCCTCCCGTACAAAACTCCAATTTCATATGTAAGGACCCAATATTTAATTTCATTACGAGACTCAGTTTTCTCTGAATTCCGCCCTCTTTAAGGTACAAGTACTAATAATGTCAAAATTGGTTAGGTACTTATTGGTACAAAAATATAAAAAACCTATAAAAAAAACCTTAAACAATATAAGGAAACTTTAATTTTAATAGTTTGCAACATTATGTTGCAAACTATTAAAACAAACAACATAAGTGTCGGAGCCAAGAAATACAAAAATATCAGCTAACCGAATGCAGTAATCAAATAATTTGCAACATCAGATTTACTTACCGATGGAACGTGATTTTCGGGGCTTTTCTGTATGAGGCGTTGCAACTATTGAGGGTACAACACTTTTGTATCATATTTTGCACTTTAAATAACCAAAATAATGTTTATACACCAGGAAATATTTAATCATCGAACATGTGACGTACTACACAAGTAAACAGACGCCATACTCCGCTTATTTTGACTTAAGCGGAAGATGGCGGCTGCCACGGTTCCGGAATTGTCTATGTGTGCCATTGTGTTGCAACAAATGAAAGAAAAGGATAAAGATATACAATTTTAAACTACAATGAAAGTGACAGTGTTATTACTTACACGATATCTATGTGTGAGTGAATTATGTTTGATCTGCTTTCATTTATAAATCTGTGGGTACACGCCTCGCCACACAGGTTTCAAACATACGTAGCCAATAGGATATCACAGATTCAATCTCTTCTATCTTGTGATAAGTTTTATCATATTGCAGGTGATTACAATCCCGCTGATTATATATCTCGTTCTCTTTTACCATCTCAACTCTTGTGTCATGATCTCTGGTTTCATGGTCCCGCATGGCTATCGTTGCCGCTCAACGATGGGCCAATGAAAAAATTTGTACCGGGTAAACCTCTTTTACCTGAAGAGAAGACCGTTTCTCATGTTATTAGTTGTTCTGATGAACATCCCCTAATCGCACTCGCTAATAGGTTTTCTTGTTACAATAAGTTACTTCGCTCAATTGTATACGTTTTAAAATTTATTAAAAAGATTAAATCTAAAATTAACATAACCCCTGAAGATATGGATCACGCTGAGAAGTATCTCATTGTAGTCGTACAAAATAATGCATTTTGTAATGACATTAAAAACCTTAAAAATAATAAGTTATGTTCATCTCCACTGCGCAAACTATCACCTTTTATTTCTAATGATAACATATTGAGAGTAGGAGGTCGTTTGGGTTACTCGTCGTTAGATTATGAACATAAACACTCCGCGCTAACGAGGGCTGCTAATTATGTATCCGGAACTGGCCAGTTACAGAACAATATTAAAAAAGTAATTATAACATCTAAAAATGGAACTCTTTGGCTGAAGAATACAATTTGTTTTATGTAGCTGTCATTTGTTTATCCTTTGTGGCGTCATTTTAAAAATTGCGAGTCTTTATCACCATGGATTTAAGTCGTGAAAATTTTCGTGCTATGATTTATTATGGTTTTCGGCAAGGGCTAACTCAAAAACAGTGCATCGATCAACTCACTTCGACTTTTGGGGACGAAGCACCATTGAAAACTACTGTGTATCACTGGTTTAGTGAGTTTAATCGTGGGCGGTTTGTGCTCACGGACGAAGTTAAAGAAGGTCGCCCTAAATCGGTTGTTGTACCTCAAAATATTGATGCTGTGCGAGAACTAATAATGCAAGATCGTCATGTTACATATCGCGAGATAGAGGCGTCTCTGGGCATAAGTATGACGAGTATATATAAAATATTACACGAATATTTAGCTCTAAAAAAATTTGTTCACGTTGGATTCCGCACAACTTGAGAATTAACCAAAAACGGGCTCGTGTTTATTGGTGTGAAAAAATGTTACAAAAGTACAATCAGGGTGCGTCAAAAGCTGTCTATAATATCTACACAGGTGATGAACCTTGAATATATGCGTATGATCCTGAAACTAAACAACAATCAACGGTTTGGATGTTCCAAGATGAGCCGAACCCAACAAGTCATTCGTTCAAAAAGCACTTTGAAGCAAATGGTCGCTTGTTTTTTTGGTATAAATGGAGATGTAGCTACAGTGTCACTAGAGGATCATAAAACGGTTAATTCTGAATGGTACACGACCATTTGTTAGCCAGAAGTCTTTGAAGAAATAAGAAAGAACAACCGACAACGCAGAATCCTTCTTCATCATGACAATGCTAGCTGCTACACATCGGCCGAAACAACTCGGTATTTGGAAGATCAAAAGATCGAATTAAGGGGTCATCCGCCGTACAGCCCCGACTTGGCCCCCAACGACTTCTATTTATTCCCAACCGTGAAAAATAAATTACGTGGTCAACGTTTTTCGAGCCGTGAAGAGGCTGTTGATGCGTTCAAAATGCACGTTTTGGAGATACCTCAATCCGAATGGAAAAAGTGCTACGAAAATTGGTTTTAACGCACGCAAAAGTGTATCAATCATTATGGTGAATATTTTGAAAAGCAATAAAACTATAATAAATGCTATATGTTTGTTTCACTTTGATATTCCGGATACATAAATAGCAGCCCTCGTATTACCGAAAAAAGGTCATATTATTAATCTTATTTTGAGAAAAATATATTGGATTTTGTCCATCCGTCGCATTATTAAACAACGAATACATAGATGCATAAATTGTTATCGCTTAAATCCTAAACCTACGTTTCCGCTGATGTCAGATTTTCCCGAGTGTCGCTTGGAACAGTGTAACGCATTCACGCACACAGGCGTTGACTACGCAGGGCCTTTGTATGTAACATTAACTAGGAGACGGGGTGTGCGAAGCCAAAAGGCATATTTATGCTTATTTATTTGTCTTGTAACTAAAGCAGTTCACATAGAACTTGCGTCTGATCTTAGCTCCGCTACGTTTTTAGACGCTTTTAAACGTTTTATTTCTAGACGCGGTCCATGTAAGTTTATGTATAGCGACAATGCAACAAACTTTATCGCATCTAAAGCCTACTTAAGTGAGCTTCACTCTTTTTTGCAAGGTAATGGTTATTACAAAACATTTCAAGATGAACTTGTTAAACATCGCATTACGTGGCGCACTAACCCCCCAACCGCTAGTCACTTTGGTGGTATATGGGAGTCAAACGTTAAATGTGTAAAATCACTACTTTTTCGTGTAATAGGTAAACAGATCCTCACTTATGAGGAAATGCTTACGGTCTTAAATCAGATTGAGACTATATTAAACAGTCGTCCTTTATATGCTTTGAGTTCCGATCCATCGGAACCTACCGCTTTAACTCCTGCTCATTTTATTAACGCCGCGCCTTTGAATTTTCTTCCCGCCGCTAATTTTAATAAAGAACGAATAAGTTTATTGTCTAGGTTTTCGCTCATGGACTCATTAGTACAGTCCTTCTGGAAAAGATTTAGGTCAGAGTATCTCCACAATCTACAGGTGCGAGAAAAATGGAATACGACATCCAATCCGTTGACTGTAGGAACCATTGTTTTAGTTGACACTGAAAATATTCCGCCATTACAGTGGCCGCTAGGTGTCATAACACGGTTGTATCCTGGTAAGTATGGTGTGACAGAGTCGCACAAGTTAAAACCAAATCGGGAACTTACGACCGGCCGATTGTGCGTTTGTGCCCGCTGCCAACACACAATTGATCTCTAATTTAAGTTATTGTTTCGCATAATTTGAAGTTTACGTTATATTTAATGTTATTGTTTAACCCGCACTTATTTATTTTGTTATTAGTTTTATTTCTCTACAATACGCATAGATTTTTCGCATTCGCAATGGATAGATTTATTCGCATATCTCTACTTATTTTTTTTCGCTATTTCGAAGGAACGGGTTCCTTCAAGGCAGGGAGTATGGTGGATTTAAAAGTGAATCATTTTATATTTGACACGTAATGCGCTTGTAAATCGGTACTGTACTTCCCATTCCGCATCTATCCCTTTCCTACAATGCACACTGTCCGTGCATATATTATAATAATACGCGAATGCTATATGAGATCTACCCAATCTTGAACTCGAACTCATCAAGTTAACGCGTCTAAAATTAACTACCGCACCGCTAGCAACGACAGCACGTGATACCTGAATTTATTATTTGTGTAAACTGTATTGTTTTAATCGCAAGTGACTACGTTGTGTGTTGTTTTTTTGTTTTTGCAAGCAAATTATATATTATATAGAACTGCAGGCAATTGAGCCTGACCGGGGGCTGGATCACAAAGGCTGCAAGCACCGGATTACGAATAGGTAAGTGTGCATTACTTCCATCCTTACAGAACTGTTTTTCCATCCTAAATATTAGCCCTTTGCAGTTCTGTTTCCATGCCTGTGCAGCTGTACGTGAGTTACAAGTGCTCGGAAACACTTTTTATATATCTATTAAGCGGCTATGGTTTTTAAGTTCACCGCAAAAATACAGTCTACTTATTATCTCGAGAAATCGAAACCTTTATTAAAGAACCAGCATTGCATAATCGCACCCCTCCAATATACATAACATGTAATTTTTAGAAATTATTTGCGAATACACCCACACACATGGTTGCATCTTTAAGTAAATTATTTTCATTAAATGAACGATTTATTTGGTGGATTCACATTTTAATCCCAAAAAAAAAGTGAACACGAATATTTAAAACGTATTCCGTTCAGAAATATTCTTTAATCAGATGCGTTTATTGAGAAGAAAAACTATTTTCATAAACTAAAAAATTATCAATTGATTATCAATTATAAATTGATTACCATTATGTTAACGCCTCACAAATACTAACAGCAAATAGATGTTTCAATTTCTTACAGGCGTTCGGTAAGTTCGTACTGTTACATGTTTTAGTTTTTATTACTTACATTGCAAAATGTTCAGAAATATGTGTAAAATGTAATTTTAAGAAATTATTTGCGATACACCCATACATATGGTCACATCTTTAAGTAAATTATTTTCATTCAATTACAACGATTTATTAGGTGGATTCACATTTTAATCCCAAAAAAAAAAACACGACTTTTTAAAACGCATTCCGTTCAGAAATAGTCTTTAATGAGGTGCGTCTATCCAAGAGAAAAACCATTCTTACAAACTAAAAAATTATCTTTTGATTATCGATTGCTAAAAAATTAAATCAATAAAAAAAATTAAGTCAATCCATTATATTAACGCCTCACAAATACTAATAGTAAATAGCTTTTTCAATTTCTTACAGGCGTTTAATAAGTTAGTACTGTTTCGTTTTAGTTCTTTTTGTGTGGGTACATTGCAAAATCTTCGTATTATTATAACTGTCATTAAAATTCACATTTAAATCGTATTTATTTTATTGAAATATGTCCCGATTTCTTGAAATATATATATAAAAATCGTATTTATTTTATTACATTATGTACCGATTTATTTAAATATATAAAGTGTTACAATATTAGTTAACGGGATTTAAAGTATACGTTGTATACGTCCTATAGATAACATTTACAGGTTAAATAAATAGATATAAATAATTATTAAATTTCACATGAAAATAAAATAATAAATATAGACACAAAAGCTTCTCCACAATGTTCGAGGCGCTGTAGTACGTTGGCGTGCAAATGCGTGCGGGTGAGGCGCGCGTCACAAACAACTATGGAGTCCCTTTGATTATTTCAATTATTCTTTTTTTCGTAAGAAAGCAAATTTAGTTAAGAATTTAGTGTTTATTTTAGTTTTATTCTGCAGCTATATTAATAGTGATGCAAACCCTGAAAGGACGTTAACTAATATTTTAACACATTATATATCGAAGCGAGCTACGTTTAAGACAAATAAACAATAAATTAAAACTCAGTAAAAATACGATTTCAAAAAAAATTGTATTTCTTTTTAAGCTTCAGGGCTAATATAAATCCAATTATAGCTATATCGTCGTCTACCGACATCGTGAAAGCGGAGCTCGCCAGACGACCATACTCACAGAACACATATACTACCATACTGCTCTGAGAAATTGCGTGAAGTGGCTTGACGACAGGCGAAAAACGGATAGTGTGTGTATGCTGTAGGGGCGCCATGCCGAACAACGCTTCATGCAAATTGGATAGGCTTGATCAAGCATGCTGGATTATGTGTGGCGGGGATTACATTCACAATGTTTGTCCTCGCTACAAAATATATGTAAGTACATATACGTAATATGAAAAACTTGTCGATGTCACGAGTTTGTTTCGTTTTTAACATTATATATAATTGAACCTGGAAATCCAAACCCTCATTACTTGGATTCTACTTATAGACTATAGCAGGAAGAAAATGAAGTCCTATTCACTTCTCCATACAATTTCGTAATGTCCCACTTATGCCCTCGACAGTAAAAACATCGACTAACGCCAATTTCGTAAAAATATTATTAAATTTAGTTCAATGTGTATCAAGTTTGATATAGTTATATTAAAAAAAAGTTGAAAAACTTTCATGTTATGGCGAGCAAAATCTCATTTAAATACCTGTCCACTTTTTTAGTTTTGTGTTATGCCTGTGTGTAACAATAAAATCAAGGATATAATTTACTTATTTTAAACGCAATTTTAGTTCATTTAAGACTGGTGATAATTACGGTATAATACCGTAATTTTTCAATAATTTAATTAGTATTAAATTTAATTAATATTAATTCAATAGTTTATATTACCGTAATTTTTCAATAATTTCACTCAAAATCAAGAGTTATCAGGAATGTGACCTAAAACAAGAAATCATAACAGCAGCATATATTACTAGCGTTTGATATACTTACGGAACACCAATTTTATTATGGAATGACTGCTATTATTTTTTATAAAAATTGATAAATATATTGTTATTCCATAAAAATTTGCTTCATTTTTCAAAAGTTTAATTACAAACCATAATCTGATCAACCACCTGACATTGTTGCTCATTCGGAAGAGTTTCGAAATCATAATGAAATCCCTGATGCGTATATCTCAGTTTGAAGTCCGCTTTAATGACGTTTATCGTCAATTGTCTTTATTGAATGTTACAAAAGGGGCTGGGCACGACAGAATACCAAAATTTTTTTAAATAACTGTGTTGTGGGACTGCGAACCTGTCACACATATTTTTAACAAATCGTTGGAAACTGGCAATTTTCCTACAGCATGGAAATTGTCCTACATCAGCCCCATCCATAACTCTGGTGATAAATCTAATGTTACAAATTATAGGCCAATATGCATTCGATCATCGCTACCTAAACTTATGGAGAATCTTACTAGTCTAGTCTTACCGCAAATAACTTTTAGCTTCAAAAACAACGTTAATAGGCATAGTTAATAGGCAGCATTGTTTTGTTAGCGGCAGATCCACAACCACCAACCTGTACATGTATGTTGACTTTATGCTTAATTCGTTAGACAGGGGAAGTGAGATGCAGCCGCTTTACACAGATTTTAGCAAGGCCTTCGACATGGTGGACCATGAAGTTCTGTTAAAAAAACTGAGTCTCTATGGAATAAGATCTAAAGCTCTGGATTAGTTACGCTCGTACCTGTCCAATAGATGTCTGCAAGTACGAGTCAATGGCTACCTATCAAATGAATTTTATACTACATGTAGAGTGCAACAGGGTTCGCATCTGGGCCCAATCCTGTTCATAGTTTTTGTGTATGAAATTGGTGATGGCAATACGCGGATGACATGAATATAAATAGAGAGATAAGTAAGGTTACTTATATACTACAAGACCTACATATTCTCCAGCATGACATATGGGATTTTGAGAATTGGTGTGTGAAAAATAAGTTACCATTAAACAGAAAAAAATGTGCAGTATTCACGATCTCACAGGCGACTGCCCACTACTTATTTACTCAAAGGACAAGTTATCCATTCACTGACCGTGTTAATAGTATAACACCTCGTGCCTTTCGATGCCTTAGGTTTTATTTGTAGAGCAAGCAAAGAGTTTAATGATGTCAAAACATTGATACATCTTTTCTCAGCATTCGTCTGGCCCATACTAGAGTATGGATCTGTTGTTTGGTCTCCATTAACAGAACGACACATCAATGTTATAGAAAAAGTTCAACGAAAATTCCGTAAATGCTTCTATTCTAACTGTTCTGAAGATGTGAACAGTGTCGGCGATATATATCGCCAATATAGTTAAGTATCGTAATCAGTTGCATACGGGTGCCGCATATTATTCTTTTTAAAAATTATCAACAGAATGATTGATTCACAGGAGATTTTGGCTAACTTTGGTTTCATATGCGCAAGAGTTGAGCTGAGAACGAGAAGATTACTAACAGCTAAAATATCAAGCAAAAATTACGTCCATAATAGACCTAGAAATAGAATTGCCAGATTGGTGAATCAATACTCTCCCGATGTTAACTTCTTTGGAGGACCCCTTTCGTCATTCTCAGCTAATATAAAATAAATGGTTATGTACTAATTAAACGTGACATCTTTTGTAATTAAGTTCATATCATAATGCGACTTATTTATTTTAGGTGTTTAATATACGAGTATATGTATGTATAATGCCTATATCCATAATCTATTGTTCCGGCTGTCAAAGTGACAATACGTACAATTGCTAACCTCCGCGAAATTCGTCCATATTTTATCACGCAAGATAGAATAATATTTTTGGACAGCACCAACACGAAGACTTAAGTGCTTTTCCGGTCAATAAGTGTTATCTAGTGAAAATACGACCAACTTCACGAAAAACAGCGATATATCAGTGTGGAAATAATGTGGAAGTGTTCTTCCATGTTTAAAATAAACATGGAAGAACAAATGAATTTACTATGGAGCAAACTAAAAAAAGAACTTCGCAATCAAAGGGATAATATCAACGAAAACGTCAAGAAGACTATAGCTGACACAGTAGAGGAGAAATTAAACTATAGAGGAAAATAAAATATTAAAAAATGAAGTTGAAATATTGAGAACTAAAGTGAAAGGTTGAGAAATAGAAACAAGAAAAAACAACCTTACTTCTTCATCCACGGATTAGAAGAAACGGAAGAAAACAGCGCCGGACTGATGGATGTAGTTCTGGACAACAACACCTCCACAACAACAACACATACAAAAATTTTCCTAACTTAAATGAATGGGATAGATGAGAAATTAGCATGGCACGAAGGATTGGAAGAGGAAATGGTAAAAAAGTGAGACCCGTGAAAGTAGAGCTTACGCTAGGTTGGAGAAAAATTTAATTGTTGAGAAACAATAACAAACTTCCTAAAAACATAAAAATATCTGAAGATTTTCCAAAAGAAGTGTTAGAAACCAGAAAGGCCTTACTTCCAAAACTCATAGAAGCAAGAGAGGCTGGCAAATACGTGATCATAAAATACGATCAACTCATATTAAAAGACAAATCAACAACTAAGAAGAATAACGAAAAAAGGAAAAGACCTCCCTCTTAATCTCCATCTACCCCACACGCCTCCACATACAAAGGAAATAACGAACAAACTAACAAGAATCGACCTGCAAAATTAACAAAAGTAAATGCATTCGAAAGAGATGGAAGTAAGAGCAGGGCACAAAATATAGAGAAACACATTCAAAAAACTAATGAACTATAAGACACGGAACAGTAAAACAAACACAAACAAAAGTGACATAACTACGAATCAAGCAAAACACGACACAACATTCCTCAATACGGTTGGTCACCGCGAGGAATTAGACCATCACCTTCCAGCAAAGGGAAGAAAGTCAAAATGTTTCATAAACAATAAAGATAACACAAACAATAGAAAAAGAAAAACATACATAGCAACTAAATTGTCTATCACTGAGGACAATAGAGAAACTTATAGCTCGCTTTAACGGAAATCAAATGGGACATCCTGGGGCTAAGCGAAGTAAGAAGAACAGGCGAATGCATCGAGGATCATGGTACCTATATACTGAGAGAGTGAGAAATAAAACAAATGAGAAATAAAAGGAAGATATGGAGTTGGCTTCATGATAAAAAAGCATCTAGAAGAATATATTGAAGAATTTAAAGGAATATCTGACAAAACTGCTTTCCTGAATATTAAATTACCTGGACATGGCAAAAAGTGGATAATAATACAAATATATGCACCGACAGAGCAAGCAGAAGAACTGTAAAAGATTATACGACGATCTGTCACTTAGTCTACAGAACACTCATAAAAATGTCATAGTCATGGGAGATTTTAATGGGAGAATCGGCCAACAACAGCCTGAAGAGCAGAACATTGTCGGCATGTATGGTTATGGACAAATAAGCAATAACGGAAAAAGGATGATTATTATGGCTCTAGAGGAAAACTTATCCTTCATGAACAGTTTTTTCAAGAAGAATCCTAAGATTAAATGGACATGGCGATCACCTGACGGTTCTTTTAAAAATGAAATAGACTATATAGCTACAAACAATGCCAAAGCCTTTCAAAATATAGATGTCATTAATAGACTAAACTTTAATACCAACCACAGGATGATAAGTGCGACCCTATATGCCGAGAGACTTAAAAGCAGTAGAAAAAAGATTTGTAATCCTTATACGCTAATACCCTGCGAAACAAACACCCAAAACCATGAAAACTCAATGCGGAATAAATATAACAAAGAAATGTTTGAAATGTATGGAAGAAATAAAAATGCACCAAAGGATAAAAATAAAAACTATATTGGAGAAGACACCAAGACTTTGATTCAAAATCGAAAAGAACTCATTAAAATGAAAAAAGATAGAGAAACATCTAGAAAAATAACAGAAATAAGTAAATAGATTAATAAACACATTAAAAAAGACAAAAGAAAAATCGAAATAATGAATTACCATATAAAAAAGACAGGTGGCGTGAAAAAAGCCTATAAATAAATAATTAGTAGAGAAAAAAGACTGGATACCGAATATGAAAAATAAGCGAGGAAGAATAGAGACAACAAGAAAAAACATTCTCCAAATAGGTACAGATTTCTATAGACAACTTTACTCCGATCAAAACATTTCAGAAGATATTATACTGTACGATGAACAGGAAGAAGAAATACCACACCTTCTCAAATCAGAAATCGAACGAGCAGTCAAAACACAAAAAAATGAGAAAGCCCCTGGACCAGACTACATAACCAGTGAAATAATTAAGGTGACCCTCACAGAAAATATGAATAAATTAACAGATCTATTTAACCAATCTTAACGAGAGAATATGTCCCAAGGTAATGGATAAAGAGCATAATAGTAGTTTTACACAAGAAAGGAGACAGAAACGAAATTGCAAATTATAGACCTATCAGCTTGCTGTCTAACGTCTATAAGATCTCAAAGGTGATACTTAACAGAATAACAAAAACACTAGACGAACATCAAACCAAGGAACAAGTGGGATTTAGGGCAGGATACTCAACGGTTGACCATATACACACTCTAAAACAAATAGTCGAAAAATGCCAGGAGTATGGTGAACCCATGTACATGGCCTTCGTAGACTACAATAAAGCATTTGATTCGATAAGACATGATGTTCTCTGGAGGAATTTATTTTATTTATTTATTAGGATAACAAAGATCCATGGTGTTAGTAACAAATGAGTTTAAAAGTCTAGTGTTAGTATTAACTTATCTAATTAACAATTTAATAAAATGGTATAATATAGGAAAGTCATACCTCTCCGTAATGGTACGCAGGATACTGTTGGGGGACGATCGCACTCTGCTAAGTAGTGATGCCGTCTTCTTTCGAATGACGGCATGAAAACCGTCCGTGTGTGCCTGCGCGAACATTTCTGAGGCACTACAATAGCGAGGCAGTCCCAACAGCATCCTGAATCCATTATTATATTGGACACGCAATGTCTCTATGGCCTTTTTCGTGTAGTTGGTCCACAGGTTGCTGGTATAAAAGCTTTGACAATATGCCTTAAAAAGCGTGATTTTTACTTGTTCAGTATATTACATATTACACCGCACGGCCAAGGCTCTGCGTTCTCTTTCAATATCTACCTGATCCTTAAGGTCGTCGGCAACATAATGTCCTAGATATTTAAAACTGTGGACTCGTTTTAACGTATCTCCGTTTAGAGAGATTACGGGACTGATTTCCGGCGATTTACCGCCTGCCCCAAAGATCAAGTATTCGCTTTTCTTTACATTATACCGCAGGCCGTGGTCGGCCGCGTATGCCTCACATGTACTAATAAGCTTCCTCAGCGCGGCCACAGTGGGAGCTAGCAGCACCATGTCGTCTGCGTAACTGATGTTGTTTACACTAACATTATCAATCCGGCATCCGACACGCATGCTGCTGAGACTGCCAATGAGCTGGTCCACGTACAGATTGAAAAGCGTGGGCGAGGTCAACCCCCCCTGCCTCACCCCACATTCCAACCTGTACGCGTCAGACAACTCGTTTGCCCATCTGACGCAATTAATTTGCTGTCCATACCAATATTCAAATACTATGTTACACAAATGTTATACAAATGTTTACAATATGTTATACAAATATTTAATTGATCAGGGCGTACAAAAGAAATACATACGAATAATAAGGAATGTGTATACAAACTGCACAGCGCAGGTCAAGCTGGAATCTACAGGAGACCAATTTCCGATCAAAAAAATGAGGCAAGGAGACCCGCTATCACCAAAACTTTTCTCAGCCGTACTAGAAGGCGTATTTAGACAGCTAAATTGGGACGAGTTTGGAATTAACATAAATGGAACTAAACTCAACCACCTAAGATTCGCGGATGACCTAGTGCAGCTTTCAAACGATTATAATACCCTTCAGATAATGCTACAACAGCTTGCCACGGAAAGCAAAAAAGCAGGCCTAAGCATGAACAAATCTAAGACAAAACTCATGACAAATAGGCAAGAGCAGACAGTGAAGGTAGAAGATGAAACAGTAGAATACGAGAAAGAACTACATTTACCTGGGCCACTTGATCTCCTTTAGAGACCAAACAGATCAAGAGATAGAACGAAGGGTTTCTTCCGCTTGGAAAAGATATTGGTCTCTAAAGGAAATTATGAAGAGCAAATTCTTCCCGGTGACAGCTAAACGGAAAGTGTTCAACATAAATATCTATACTTCCCTGTCTGACATATGGATGTTAAACTTGGGCACTATCACAAAAAAATTATCACAAACTTTTTTTTTTTAATATTAACTTTATTCAATAAATAGTAATAACAAACCACTTACATATCTTATAAACAGTTATGCAGCACACATTAAAATGGACAACTTTCAGACACCAATGCCTATACAAGTTTTTAGCAGCTAATTTTGTTACAATGATCGTTACGATTATTAGTGTCTTACACAAATAAACAATAACAGAGTAAGACTATACGAGGGCTGCTATTTATGTATCCGAAATAACAAAGTGAAACAAACATATAGCATTTATTATAGTTTTATTGCTTTTCAAAATATTCACCATGATGATCGATGCACTTTTGCTTGCGTTGGAACCAATTTTCGTAGCACTTTTTCCATTCGGATTGAGGTATCTCCACAAGGTGCATTTTGAACGCATGAACAGCCTCTTCACGGCTCGAAAAACGTTGACCACGTAATTTATTCTTCACGGTTGGGAATAAATACAAGTCGTTGGGGGCCAAGTCGGGGCTGTACGGCGGATGACCCGTTAATTCGATCTTTTGATCTTCCAAATACCGAGTTGTTTCGGCCGATGTGTGGCAGCTAGCATTGTCATGATGAAGAAGGATTCTGCGTTGTCAGTTGTTCTTTCTTATTTCTTCAAAGACTTCTGGCAAACAAATGGTCGTGTACCATTCAGAATCAACCGTTTTACGATCTTCTAGTGGCACTGTAGCTACATGTCCATTTATACCAAAAAAACAAGCGACCATTTGCTTCAAAGTGCTTTTTGAACGAATGACTTTTGTTGGGTTCGGCTCATCTTGGAACACTCAAACCGTTGATTGTTGTTTAGTTTCAGGATCATACGCATATATCCAAGATTCATCACCTGTGTAGATATTATAGACAGCTTTTGACGCACTCTGATTGTACTTTTGTAACATTTTTTTCACACCAATCGACAGGAATCCGTTTTTGGTCAATTCTCAAGTTATGCGGAATCCAACGTGAACAAATTTTTTTTATAGCTAAATGTTCGTGTAATATTTTATATATACTCGTCATACTTATGCCCAGAGACGCCTCTATCTCGTGATATGTAACATGAGGATCTTGCATTATTAGTTTCCGCACAGCATCAATATTTTGAGGTACAACAACCGATTTAGGGCGACCTTCTTTAACTTCGTCCGTGAGCACAGACCGCCCACGATTAAACTCACTAAACCAGTGATACACAGTAGTTTTCGATGGTGCTTCGTCCCCAAAAGTCGAAGTGAGTTGATCGATGCACTGTTTTTGAGTTAGCCCTCGCCGAAAATCGTAATAAATCATAGTACGAAAATTTTCACGACTTAAATCCATGGTGATAAAGACTCGCAATTTTCAAAATGACGCCACAAAGGATCAACAAATGACAGCTACATGAAACAAATTGTATTCTTCAGCCAAAGAGTTCCATTTTTAAATCTTATAATTGCTTTTTTAATATTGTTCTGTAACTGACCAGCTCCGAATACATAAATAGCAGCCCTCGTAGTAGTAGTTGCACTGAATTCAATGTAATTATGTATGCTTGATTTTAAACGATTATATGCAATCTATTGGACATTTTTGTGAACTTAATTGTAGTTACTAAAATGAAGTTGCACAATTGATGGTAAAACTTAATGAAGATACCCTCAAGTTGCGGACAACCAATGTAACGCGACCCACAGCGCTGCCCCGGCCAGCGGGTCAGGCTGACTCGCGCGGAGCAACGTTGTGGTACGCGGAAGGTCTTACTCGCCTAGTCGGTATGTGCGGTGAGTAATCATCGGGTGGAAACATTGCGTAGTAATGTGGTAATCTGTAAGTGCGATATATATCGATACAATCCGCAGTACCCGATTGTCTTATTATTGATACCAGGTTGCTATGATGGGATTTATTATTACGATAGAATTTGTACGTAAGTTTTAGTATGTAATTGCGTAAAGTAGGATAGTTTATCGTTCGGCGTAGTTCTAATAAATTTGTTTTGAGAGTGTATCATCTGCGAAACATGCAAGATTAGTACGGAGTTGAATTGGAATGTCGCTTATGTATAGAATAAACAAGTAAGGACCCAAAATAGAGCTCTGGGGTACTCCAGCTGGAGAAGTTCGATGTAAAGATCTGGAATCGTTAATGTTTACATAAAAGAAACGGTCCTGGAGATAGCACTGGATGATTTTAATGAGGTCTATGTTGATTTTTAGAGAAATAAGCTTGTGTAAAAAGCCTTCATTCCACACAGTATCAAAAGCTTTCTCAACATCAATTAGAATCTTGCTGGTAGACTGTTTTAAGCTTAGATGATGCGCTATGTGTTCAGACACTTTGGCCAGTTGATGATGACTGGTGAAAAAACCAGGCCTAATCCCAAATTGTTCCGCTGCCAGAAAATGGGACGAAGCGACCATTAGCCGTTTTAAAATACGCTTCTCAAATAGTTTTCCAAGACATGATAACAAGCTTATCGGCCTGTAGCTGGTAGGTAATGAGCTGTCTTTTCCTGGCTTTTTTAGAGCACTAACTTTTGCTCTTTTCCATTGGTCAGGAAAGTAGGTAATCTGAAGACAGCGTATTCATCGTCTTATCATCGTAATTTCATCGTCTCCAGCCAGGGCTTTTATGTGTATTTAGTTTATTTAAGACCTTTCTTACCTCAAGTGGTTTAATTGGATTATTTAAGCTGGTATTACTGTGGTTATTTAAGGTAGTCATTGATTCGTATACTTGTCTATTTAGGATCGGGTCTAGCCAATCATTGGTCAACATCGAGTTACTTCGAAAAGCCGATGCCAACACCACACATTGTTCAGTGGTATTTGCTGTAGTGGATCCATCTGCACACTGAAGTGGTGGAATGTCTTCAGACTTCAGTTTCAGTGATTTTACTACTTTCCAGATGCCTGACGTCGGGTTGTCGACTTTTTCCAGCTTGCGGTTCCACAACCTATCCTGATGCATAGTAATGGACCACTGAATTTTTAATTGAAGTGTTTTAATTAAATGATGCACCAGTGTTTTCAGTTTATAATCACTAATTTTAAGGAGCTGGCGGCATAAGTAGTTTTTATTGCGGATTAATTTTTTAATGAATCTAGGCAGCTTCTTATTATTATCAACTGGCACGACTGATGACGGGACGTGTTTATTTCTGGCGTCTAGTATGCATTGCTGGAAGTACCCACCCTACAGCATAATCAATTTCACTACGGGATTTATAAACATTGGTCGAAAGGATGATATTATGGTCCAGGATACATCTAAATTTACCCCAATCGGCATCATTGAAACGATAATATGACAATTTAGGTGCCCTATCTACGGATCCCCCTATCGATAGTAGTACCGGAAAATGATTTAATAAGAGTGCATGAATAGTCTTAAGGTTATTAACATTTTTAATGTTTAAAGTCAGTGCCGTCAGGTTTAGTAGGGTTACGACCGATGGAGTAGTTTACCTGAGTAGTAGCATCAGGGTAGTGTATAATGTACTCATGATCAAACATGTGCGACAAGAGAATACGTCCATGAGTATTGGTGTAGCTGCTGTACCAATACTGGTGGTTGGCATTGAAGTCTCCTAATAAGACGACTTGCCTCTCCAGTTTGAATAATAAGTCACGATCGGTGCGTAGTAATGGAAGGTTTGGTGACTGGTATATAGAAACTATTTTATGTTTTACACCAGAGATTTTAATCTCTATACCAATGGCTTCAATATGTTTTTAGTTTTAGGAACATTAATGGAACAATGTTTAATGTTATCCTTAACAAAAAGGGCCACTCCCTGACCTTTACCACTATGATGTTTATCCTGACGATAGCACTTAAATCCTGGTATCAAAATGTTACACCTTGAAGACAATCTAATTTCGCATACTGCGACTATATCAACATACAGTTCACTTACCGCTAAGTCGATGAGTTCATTAATTTTGAACCGTAAACAATCAGAATTCCAAAACAAAATCTTGATTTCGTTTGTATTGGTGCTACACATACCGACATAGATGTGATAATATTAACACGACTTTATCGAGCATTGAGGTGCAAGCTTTAAACTGTGGTTTAAAATTTCGTAACGTCGTTAATATGTCCAGCATTTCTTTTGTTGCATCATCTTCTACTATGGGTAGATTTATCTCGGATGAAGGCTTCGTTATAGTATTTTTTTGATTGATGTTATTGCTAGATACCACGGAGTTCCAGGGTTTATCAACTTTCCGTAGGGGATTCCATGTTTTGGTATGTTCCAGTTCATCTTTCAGGTAGGTCTTTTCCCTTATTTGAATAATCATTCTACCTTTCTCGGACAAGTTTGTGAGGTATGTGATACGCGATGCACATTTGCTATAGTTTGCTGGGTGCTGTTCTCCACAATTACAACAAGCTGGGGTGTTCCGTTCCTTTTTTGGACCATCTGAGGTAGAATGTGGTTCGGTGCATTTAACACAACGAGGTAACATGTTGCTATTCCTCGAAGCGTGTCCAAATCTCTGGCACCTGAAGCATTGAGTTTCTATAAGAGTGTTCGACTTAAACTTCAATAGTTATCACGCAATTAAATAAATACTTATTTTGGCGGAACTTCGTCAGATCTGTTTCAGCAGGCAGTTGTATCATAAGTGGTGAACAAGTAGCGTTTAGGTTGGCAATTTTAAGCTTCTTAACTATGGCTCCCGGAAATCCTATTTTACCGAGTTCACTTGCGACTTCGCCTACTGCGTAAGATGGCAATCCTTTGATAACCACTTTCGGGTTCTTCTCGTCCTTACGGGTATAGGTGACATATCGAACATCGTCAATACGAAGACCCTCTTTTATTTTCTGGTGAACATCAGGAGAGTAGCAAATCACTGCAACTTTGTTAGCATTTCTGTATTGTAAGTGAAACCGACTGCTGTGTTTCATTATTAAATCACGGAGTACTTGATGTGTCCATTCAGGCTTCATTTCCAATATGATTAGAGGTACATGTCCACTCTTTTTGGCTGCACCACTGCAGATTTCAAGACTGCAACCACTTGCAGTCTTGAAATCGTTACTAGTAATGGTAGTGTCATCCACCGGAAGAGTTTCGAAACAGTTGCTGGTTTCTAGATTCTGGTTGGTGTCAAACCTCTGTTTGTTCGCGGAGGCGGGGCGTTTTGGGGCACGCCAATCATCCTTGGATTCATCAGCTGGTCTCTTGGAACTGTTTGAATTGAGACTACTTGTCGAATTGGATCTGAGTAGATATTTATCCATGACGGGTTGAACAAGAATATATCGATAGTGCGACCGCGCATCACTAAAAGGCGACACTTGACTATGTAGTACGGAACAAGCGAGCACTCGGCACGGCCGCCGAACGCGAATGAAATCACAAACTAAGAACTTTCCAAAGAGGAATGGAAAGGTGCATGTTGGGTTACACGTTAAAAGACAGAAAAAGGGTAGAAGAACTAAGATCACTCTCAAAAATAAACTATGTTCTTAAGACTGTAAAGAAACTGAAGTGGACTTGGACCGGACATAATATGACAAGAGACAGCAAAGATAAATGGACGAAGATAGTGACCGAGTGGATAGCACGAGAAGGCAAACGCAAAAGAGGGTGACAAAACAGAAGATGGGAAGACGACATTAAAAAAGCAGGGAGTAGTACTTGGACAAGGATCGCTCAGGATAGACAAAAGTGGAAGGAGCTGGAAGAGACCTATGTGTTAAGACATGCTGATATGTAAGTAATGTGTTGAAGTCATAATACAAAACAGTAAAAAAAAAATCAGCAATAAAGGTTTAAAATAAAAATGTTTAATGCCGATTGGCATAAATAAATAAATAAAAAAACAATATTATAAATATTTTTTATTTCTTACAAGAAATATTTTAAAATAAATGCAATATATACATGTACTTACCTCGAAATATTCATGATAAAAATTAGCAAAATATGAACATGTGTAGAATTTAAACTTCTAACTTAAACAAGCACAAAGAACTTCAGTCCCACAAAGGGATCTAGCCCTTAATGTAAACAAAAGTAACTTGAACCTACTTTGTTCATAATATTTCTAATTACGCAATGATGCAATGATCCCTATATCAAACACTAGTAACAACTGGGTTAATGTCAGAAATTATATTATTGCTTTCGTTTTGTAATACAATTTTTTTTTTCTAAATAAAATATAGTCATTCTATTATCTGAAATTTCTAATGAACTTACGATTTAGTAAATGTTTGTTTTTTTTCCAAGCTTAAACATTAAGATGAATGGAAAATATTAATATGAATTGTCCTTTATAAAATCCTTTGTTTAACATTGTAGTCCTTTGTATAACGAAATGTCTGTTTCTTTTGTGTTACGTACAACTTTTTTGAAAATGACTCGTATACCTCTATAACTTTCTTCATACATTAATGTCTTCTGACTGTTGTTTAAGGGATGCCCTGATTTCACTAGTCACTTGAAATTTTCTACCATGTCCAGGTATAATCCAATCTGCTAAATTAGCTATTTTTAACCTATTCTTCATTTGCTGGACAGGATTTTCGCTTCCTGCTTCTAGCCATATATTTGAGTTATCTATGTCTTCGAAACATTCAAATAAGTCACCTTAAAAACATTACAGTTATATTTATAAAAATCTTATAAAAATATAATTAGGTACATAATATTACATAGAATAAACTAAGGTGTTAACATAAATACCTGTAATAGCTACTTTCTCTGTACTTTTAGTTTTAACTAGCACTGAGACATCAGATAGTGTATGGCCTGGTGTAGGAATCACTGTCACAGTGTCATTTATGGAATACTCCTCACCTATAATGTTTTTTGATTTCAGTATTGAAAGCTATTTTTTCAAATAAAAAAAATTATGACAATTATAAACAATTCTAATAACTGGCTACCCTTATCGAAAGGAAAAATATAATATTCCTCTTTAAAAGAAATGCTGAACCCAACTATGTGCTTTGCTTTAAGAAAAAGGTTATTATTTCCAATGTGATCAGAATGTCCATGTGTAGATATAACATATTTAATTTCTTCAGGATTAATATCATGTTTTCGTAAACCTGGAATAACACAATTACAAGTGTTAAAAAAAGCACTTCAAACAATGTAGTCGATGCATAGAACAATAAATTGTTACAGTTTATAGTTACTTGATATTATTTTTTCAGAATCCCAAGCAGTCATAGTGTCTACAATAATATTATGTTGACCTTTTATTAATGTACAACTACAGTTCGCGAATAATGTTGTGCCCAATTCATGTAATATAGAATAACCATCATATAAAACAATAACATCACTCATTTTTGAATACTAGTAGTCACAGACTAGTAGTACAGTTCACAGATTAAATATTTGTAGCAAGCTACAGATCAGTCTGACGAAACTCCATACAGAAAAACAGGTTTGTATGAAATATGTGCCAACTTTAATGGCGGCTATCTGTGTCGTTTTCGACCCCATAAGCACGTCTCTCTCAATCTGTCAAAAGATAATTATCTTTGACATTATTTTCCGTCAATATATTAATATTCTGTGATTTGTGCTAATTTCATTGTTTTCTGCAATGACGTATTTAAAAAAGAGGTAAATAGGTTCCGTTTTACACACTTTTTTTATACACACTAATAAAATGACGAAGTGTAAACAAGATAGCATGACAATTACCATAAGCAAAGTAAGACAAATATACATTGCACTGCGTCGGTGTACAATGTAAGACTTCAATTGCAAACCACAAATCACACGGCTCTTTAAAACCATTGTGATTGCCTGATTGGTCAAGTTCACTTTCTTACTGCAGTAAGTTTTAAGCGAATCCGTGACTAATTCATAGAATATTAGTAATTAATGCCACAGAACAGACATTTTCGAAAAATATGATTGATACCTAATGGGTTTGAACAGCAAAAAAGGATTTATGTTTGATTATTAAAATTAATTTTTCTTACACGCATTTATAAAATAATTTTGTTATAAATTTGAAAATGATACAAATAAAACACGTAAAATATTTTTTATTGTGTGGGATTATTGGGATATTAGATTCACTGCTAAAACTTCTGACTCGTTTTAAAAAATACGTATATTATATCTTACATAGCAACTAAATAAACGTAAACAAATGTTTAATAGGCACTGCATGACATCGTTCTGTAATACAACTTTTTATATTCTTTGACCAAATATAATATACAGAGGCGTCTTTACCTATGGTGCAGGGTGTGCGGCGCAAACGGGCGCCGGGTCTAAGGGGGCGCCGAGCGCCCTCTAGTGCGACACCTCCAAAGATGCGTCGCTCGCGGCGCCGGCGCTCTCAAAGACCCTGCGCCTGTGTTTATGGCCGACGCCGGGCGCGCGGTAGCAAAGCAAGGCGCGCCACCACAAGTTACTCCTTTTCCTACTCTACACAATAACTTTTGTTTCAACGTGAAATCAGCCTTAAAACAGATAGTTAAAGATTATATTGGCGTAATGTCGCATCGCTACCAAAGGCGCGTGCCGGCGTTGCACCTGTTTGTTTTTTATTTGTTTGACAATACGCCGACTATCATTGCTAACTCGGCTGTATTGGAATGCTATAAAGTTCAAATTAAAATTCCCAGGGACGTGCGGCGGTCATTTTCAAAGGCTTGTGTACGCGTGCCGCATTTTTGTTTTACCGCTACAGCGTAGTTTTGCGAAATAAGCCTTGATGCAATTGGATTAACTATCATCTTTGAGTAAACATGTAAATGTGAAGTAAATCGGCTTTTCTTTTGATAGAAATTATATAAAAGGTAAGATTTGGTTATTTGCTTGCACAATTATTGCGACAAGCATCGAGGTCAGAGGTCATCAAAAATAGCCAGCGAAATCCATGAAAAAAAAACAACTATCGAGGTGCTATCGAGTGATAGATAGTGATATCGAAGTTAAATACCCACGACCTAGGATTTTTCATTTGTTTATCCTACTGCAGTGCGGAACAAACAACGGTAAGTTAAAGTGCTTTAATATGTTGTACCTACTAGTATTTAGTACCTAACCTTTGAACAACAAACTACTTTTTTATATAATTTATTTATTCTGTTTCATTGCCTAATGAAGGTACCGCGACGTTGATTGATATGTGTCATAATTATAATATATAATACTTAGTCCAAGTTGCAACTATTTCTCTGGGCCTATATTAATTTACATTGATAGTACTTTTAGGTGCCTATACTTAGTTTATTATTTATTTTAGATGTCTGATGGCGATGGAAAAAAGAAACTTTCTGGTGCACAAAGTCGAAAAAAAAAGCTGGAGAAGGAAGTGTCTCTGAAAAAGAATACATGTTCTATTAAAAAGTTTTTTGTTCGACCCGGTCCATCCTCGGACGAACACCTGGAGACAGAGACATATGAAAACCAAGATAATTCTACAGCAGAACTCGTCCCTTCAACGTCGCCGCCGCCGCCGCCGCTGCTGTCTTTGTCGTCGGTAGTCGAAGAAGACGAAGAACCTCCTAGTGCCGAAGCGTCCCCGGAGAATATACTTCGAGAAGATGTAATGAATGATCTCGCGTTATGGCCACAGGTGTTATCCGATATATAGAGAATATTTTTAATGGAGCGTGGGCCAGTACAGGTAAAAGTGGGTTCATATCCTTCGAATAGTTCAAAAAGATCTTTTTCAAATGCTTATTATACTAAAAAGATGTTAAATAATGAAACCGTTTTAAGAAACTGGCTGGTTTACTCTAAGTTAACTGATTCTGTTTATTGTTTTTACTGTAAACTTTTTCATGCTGATGCGACTCCTTTTAATGGTGAAATAAGTTACAAAGATTGGCAGCATTTGTCTACTGCTATAGAACGTCATGAAAAGAGCTTAGGGCACCTATCATGAAGAAACAAATTACGTTGAAAACTGTTATTTTAAAAGAAAAGTCGGTAGATTTCTTGCACCAAAATGAAATTGATCGGGAAAAAAAACGTTGGGTTGCAGTACTCGAACGAATAATCAACATAATTCATTTTTTAGCGAGGCAATGTCTGGCTTTTCGGGGAAGATCTCAAAAAATTTACGATTCCGAGAATGGTAATTTTTTAAAGCTGGTTGAATATATCTCTAATTTTGATAATGTGCTTGCGGAACACATTGCTCTAATTCAAAAATCTGAGTCACGCCTAACTCATTATCTTGGCCATAACATTCAGAATGAAATAATACAATTATTAGGAGAAAAAATAAAAAAAGCTATTGTTTTGGAATTGACACAATCCAAATATTTTTCCATTATTTTAGATTGCACTCCAGATATTGCACACGAAGAACAAATATCGGTTGTCGTACGGTACGTTCTTTTAAATGCAAGCAACAACAAGGCTGAAGTAAAAGAACACTTTCTGGGTTTTTGTCCTATTACAGACACTACTGTCTGTCTGTCTGACAGACTCAGATACAAAAAAAAACACATTGTTCTAATTTAGAAAATAAACTTAGCCATGCAGGTTCTTCAGATGTGGAAAAGTTCGAGCTCTATAACGAAATCGAATTATTACCGATGTTTATTGATGATTCCACTACGCCGTTGGATATTTTAAATTACTTGTTTACGAATAAATTAATTTCAGTGTTCCCAAATCTGTCCACAGCACTGAGGATATACCTGACACTTCCAGTCACGGTCGCACATAGCGAAAGGTCATTTTCTAAACTAAAAATTATTAAAAACTATCTTAGATCAACATTGTCGCAAAGTAGACTGACAAATTTATCGTTAATAAGTATTGAACATGAAATCAAAATTGAAGTTAGTGACATTGTTAAAGATTTCGCTAATGCAAAAGCACGTAAAGTAACTTTTTTGTAAATACATTTGTGTGTGTGTACTGTGTATATATTTGTGTGTACGAGCGTCCTGTAATGTAACTATATTAGTTTTTAAATTAAATATGTTTGGAAGAACTACAAAGTTGTGATTTTTTATTCTTGATGTAACCCCTTCCATCCAAAAAATTGATGAAATGCATTGGCATTTTATTTTTTTATGATTTAATATTTTACTGATATTTTAGGTTTGGCGAATAAATTAAGTAAGTATACTTACGCATGATACGTGATTCCTGAACCTTTGAAAGTCTTACTAGTATAGTTTCTGCAGTATCTAATAAGGCATTTTAACGTTAATATTAGGAATACACATACGAGTTGACACTGTCACGTTCAGTCACGTTGTTACACGAATGAGCTCCAGGTTGGCTAATTAGCAAAGTTTTGGGATGCCAGTTTTCGAGCTCAATAACTCATCTATCTCCTTTGTAAATATAACATCATTGGTTTTTTGTTTGTAGTTGACATTTATCTTTTGTTCAGATACACCTACATAATTATTGGATTCACAATTCTGAAAAGTGCAATACCGGCTTCCGTGATGTTGTATTAAGAAAAATGTATTACAAAACCTGTGAAATATGTAGTTTAAGAGCTGGCCGGACTAACGATAAAAAACATTTGTTTATGGCAAAATTTTCCTTAGACGAGGACAGGTTAGTACATAGCGTTTATTTTTATGTTATGTATTGTCCCAAGACTTTGTATGACATTTATTTTAAGCCTTAGAGGATTATCATAGGTACATGTAAGGAGCTGTCATGGTAGTTTTGTGTACACTCCCATAGACAGCAGAAAATTTACGAGTGTTGTGTGTCGATACAGAAAATATCGATATATTGGTCTATTGTCAATAGCTAAATAGTACAAACATATTATATAATAACTCCAATGGAGTTTTCGACGAGCCAGAAAGGCAAACGAGTCCTCGTTTGTAGTGGTTTTGAATACCTTCATTTTCGAACAAGAGATGGAATAGACTTTGGGTAAGTTAGGTTAGGTACCTATATAAACCACAACGCGCGAGCCGAGCGATCGAAGTGAGCGTGCCGCGGTATCGGCCGGCGAAGCGCCAGAACAGAATCCGCCTTATACGAGTAAGAACACTTTCTGGGTAGGTTTTTTGTTTTATGTCATAATTTATAGTTACTTAAAAACTTAAAAATTGAAAATTAAAATGTAATTATAGATTACATATAATGTTTAAAAAGTTAAATCTTGACGAAAGAAGTTTTGAAATTTGAGAACTTATTAGAAATGCCTTTGTTACTAAAAAAGTGTCATTCAATTATTCAAAAACTTTATACGTTTGACAATTTAATTTGACATAACTTTATTTGACATAACCTAATTTTATTCTCGGCAAAAAGCGCACATCATTGTGCTTTGTTCTATATGCGCATTTATACATGAGAGATTTTTTCCTTATGCGATTTAATCCATTTGTGCAATTTTCCAGGTGTAGATAGTTCTTGTGGGATTATATAACACTGCGCTTTTTTTCTAGATTCATCACAATCGCAAGTATATCAGTTTTTTTCTTATCGTAAAACTCCTCCAGCAAAGTGATAGTAGGCTTTACTTAAGTTATAAAGGACTTCTTGGAAGAGCGCGAGAAGTTCAGCTATACATGTTAATTTAGACCTACTCCATTCTTTTCACTTATACAGAAATTTAAAACACAATATACTATCAATTTTGTACTTTGAAACTCCCAAAAATGAAAAAAAAATAGAAAACCTAAATAAAATGACAATCTCATTCCTCTCGTTCCCGCCAAGAAGTCGGTTACTAGTTATCAACATGTTAATAATGTTACCAAGACAACGCTATTTATATTTGATTTATATCCGTCTCTTTCTGCTAAATTGACACACCTATCAAAAATTTGTATTAAAAAAAATTAAACCGCCTTCAAAAAAAAACACTGAAAAGTATAAAATAACTATCCTTTACTAATCAAAACTCAAACACAATTAAAATAACTTTATAAATACGATACACATACCTATATAATTAAATTCGACAGTTACGTCGGTGCTAAGCCTACCAAACTAATAGACTTTATGTTGTTGCACATTGATTTGGCACCGACTTAAATTACTGTCAAATTTTATTATATAGGTATGTGTATCGTATTTATAAAGTTATTTTAATTGTGTTTGAGTTTTGATTAGTAAAGGATAGTTATTTTATACTTTTCAGTGTTTTTTTTGAAGGCGGTTTAATTTTTTTTAATAAAAATTTTTTATTTCTCCCTTTTGAGTGGTCTTGACCTAAATAAATATCTAGGACAGGTCTGCAATTAACTTCATTCTAATTCCGGAGCGCTATAACCTATAGCTATAGAGCGGAGGCTATAACCAGATTGTGTTATCTAGTGTATCTTCGAAGTCCAAGCTCCAATATTGGTGAAATTTAAGTGGGACCACCTCTGAAGTATTACCTACCAAACAAACAAGAATTTTCAAAATTGGTTCATAAATGACGAAGTTATGAGGTAACAAACATACAAAAAAAAACAAAAAAAAAAGCAGACGAATTGAGAACCTCCTTCTTTTTTTGAAGTCGGTTAAAAATAAAAGGACGAACATATGAAACAGATAAACATGGTTAAATTAGATTCTATCTATGACTTTAGTTATTAATTTGAGTTTTTAAGCCTTTCGTAAAATCTTGATTTATAACCAAGTGCAATAGTGCGGTTCATTATCGATACTTACACATATCGATATAAATTTTTGATGTATGTGAAGTAGTAATTGACGGAAAGAATATTTTGATATTAAATCGAAATATTCTGTACGTCGGTACATTTATGACGTAATTATAGTCCTTTTTTTAATAAAATGTCAATTTAATGTGTTCAGTTGTTTAGGCTTGAAAGGCCGTTATTTTTTTAATGTTGGGATTCTACTAAAATATCTTATACCCATTATTATTATTATTCACGATATATTTTTTTTTGTTTACTGAATTCATCTTCAAAATCGAAAAGCATGCCAGAAGACAAATTACTCCAAAAATCTGTGTCATAATGAAGTAAGAATTACACCTGTATTTCATCTTAAAGTAATTATTATTTCTTTTGTTTAATTATGTAGTCGTATACTTTTTACAGCTTAGCAGCCAATACTCTTAAATAACTTTTAAAGAGATTATTTTAAAAACAAGAAAGTAACGAAACAAGTTAACATGTCAGTAATATTGCCACAGTCCAATATTCAACGCAAAATCTGCAATAAATCATCATTTATTTTATAAATTTATAATTTATAAATAATAAGTGAACATCAAAATTACACTCGACGCGGTGAATTAACGATTCATGAAACTACCTTACATCAAATAACATTCAATACGTACCCATAAAAGACGTCGACATCAAAAAATCAAACAAAAAACAATACAGAATCTAAACCACACTGATATCTTCGTCATAGCAAAATATGAACCTTAATACCATATCCTAATAATAGCAATGCTATGTGAATATTTTTTCAAATATTATGATCTAGCAATTTACGTTGGTGCCGTCACGAAGGCAGCCAAACCATACCGAGAGCCTTTCCAGGTTTCCAGTGCCTCGATCTCCAAAGAAATAGGCAATAGGCGATCGTAGGTTGTCATTTTATGGAATTTCCCCTATTGCAAGGAAACTTGTCTAATGTAATATGAAACAATTAAAGTAAATTTCAACGCCAAACAGAGAATGACCTGTAAAAGCAAGTATTAGTCTCCCCAGACTAAAACTATCACAAATTTTTGAATTAATAACAAGAGGTACTTAGGAAAATCAGGCGGCATATTTTATACAATTAGCGGTAAAACTGTAACGAATAAAAGGATGCACTAAGATACAAAATCTGGACTACAAGCGTCTGAAAAAGAAATAACTACAGTATAATAAAAGTGCCGAAGATTTTCCTACAGTATTATGTACTTCTTAAGTGGAAAAAAATAATTATGGAGGGCAACACAAATACAGCTGGTTTGCATTATTTTGTAAATTTAATCATAAAGTGCGTTCAGAAATTACATGAAAAATATGAGACTCGACAATAGTTTTTAATAAAAAATGATAAATATGTAACAATGCACAATAACATAGACAGTTTGAGATGGAAAACTATACCCATTTAACATCACGAAATCCACTAGAAACAATTTGCTAATATTTCAAATAACCGTCCAGCAGCTGTCCATAAAATCCCGCCAGAAACACCCCTCATCTAGAAAGGAATTATTCTTATTTTTTTTAATGCATCATAACGCACTGGCAACCTAGCCATCAGCACACTCATATAAGGGAAAACACTTGTAATCACATTTCGGTATTGTTATAATTCATGAGGAAACATAAAACACCTGACTAACGTCAAATCGTTCTTTCGTCTTATAATTCCCTAACACTCCTTCAGTAAATTGACATTAGGCTTTACTGAAATTAAAAACGACTTCTTAGAATAACGCGAAAACTTCAGTTACATGCTTATTTCGACCTCCTTCATTCTTTTCACTTACATAGAACTTGAAAACACAATATAGGTACTACCACCGTTGTACTTTAAACTCCCAAAAATGTAAAAAACGGAAAATCTAGGAAAATGTAAATGAAACGACAAACTCACTTCTCCCGTTCTCGCCAAAAAGTCTAATATGATTTCTCGTAGACAGATAATCTATGCCATGTATTCCGCCTCAATCACACAAGGAAAATATTAACTTATACGCATGCAACATAGAAGAAAGTGACAAAGCTATAGTATTTCCTATCCTTTAGCACGTGCCGTAGATGGAGTATTATGGAAATGAGACCTCAGCGTGTAATATTTGGGAGAGCAATAGTCTACATAACTATATTCTGACTATACTATAAGTAACACTTGTTACCATAGATGTATTATGTATGGATTGGCAACAAAGTGATTACGGCGAAACAAAAAGCAAATACCACCAGTTTGCGTGTAAGTGCATAATGTGTGTGTAAAGTGATGAGACCAGTATTGATACATATTCCAATGTCTTAATATTGCCTGACTTGACGTAGATGTATAAATACAATATTAATATTACTAGATTACTATATTAAATAAATAAGACTATATTAAAAGACACAAGGTGATTCGTGCTCTTCGACTCAGCTATGAGAGATAAGTACCTATTCTCACAAGAGGCGAACTACTCCATAAAATACCACGTGACTTAACGTGGTAGTAATCATTAATGTGTAAACGACAGAAAACTCTTCGTAACAAACATTACGTCGGAAATTGGAAATTTAATAAAGGCAAACGATCCGTCAGAGAAATGTTATCGCACCGGCCGCCGTAGTCCAAAGACTCTCAGCGCCGGCGCCGACGTTTCGTTAGCGCGTTATCCCCTCAAAACTGGAAGTCGTGTTTTCCATAGTATAGTAAAATGAGTGCCTTTTGTTATTTCCACCGACATTTATAAAAAACTTATTAAAGGACCCAATAAGCTGAAAATACAAAATTAATCTTCCGAGGAAACGATATAAAGACGTAAACTATTTAGATAATTTAAGAGCAAAAATGTTTACCTGAATTCTAAAAAGCATTGAATGCTTTTTAACATTCAGGTACAAACGCAACAAAACATCTAATTAATTAATCGTATAATTAAAAAAGTATTAAAGGATAAGCTCCTATGTTCTACATTTAAGAACACTACGCATTTGGAATATTATATGAATCGTGCCTAAATTCTATTTGTAAGTTCATTGAATCTTGTCGTTTACTCAGGGTTATGAAACAATACTAAATTTCGGTCGCTTGCATTACACCGACCAGATTAAAATGAACCATGTCAGGCGATGTACAACCGAGAAGACGGAAATATAAGAAAAAGAAAAAAGGTCAGTAAAATAGTGAAGGTAGTGTGTATTCGAAACGTACACACTGCCTTCACTAAATTTATCATTGACATTAATTTTAGACTATATTTAACCAATGAGCGTTTGTGTTTACGGCTAAAGATATAGCATTTCTGAGTGCAAACAATATTTCTACTTTATTTCGCATAACTGCGGTTAAAATTTATTAAGCTATCTCCGACTACCTCTATTTACCTACATTGTACACGATCACATGGTTGCTAATTCGACATCAACTTCACAAGGACTTATATAGTCAGACTATATATAGCCTCATTAACATGTCACTGAAATGTTACAAAATTATCACGGATGGTCTATCGATTCACCTAAATTTATTGTGAAGGACTACCCACCAGACTACCCAAAACCAGGAACAGGCTTCGTTTAGGCTTAGGTAACGCCTGCAATTAAGATTACAAGTTCCTTTAGGCTTAGGCCAGCAGTAAGTATTATTCTCATTAGGTAGTCTTGGTATTAATAGAAACAGGTAGTCTAGGTATTAATAGGGACAGTTTGAGCTTTAGGATTGTCATTCCGGTCCTTGACAAGACCAGACACGTATCCAATTTAAGTATCTTAAGTATCTTTTCAGAGTTCAGACTATTATTATTTTTGATCTTCTACTCCGGACTATTATGAACTAACACAAATAAATTATAGTAATTAAACTACTAGTAACGATCTCCGCAACAGATTTACGCACGTTAATTATGTCTGTACTCACAGCTCCGGGGTTACAGCAGATTACACCAACTGTTGAAATGGATCATAACTAGAACAAAGTAAGGCATTTCGACCACACTTATTTTAAAGAAGTTAACGCTTTCTGTGCCAAGGATTCGCCTCATGAGTTTAAAAGTCAAGACACGTCCCAGCCAGAATGTTAATACTACATTGTTGGACAAGTCTTCTCCTTCTGTCTTCAAGATTGCAATTCCCTCACAAACTGTTATAGGTTTGTTATTATTATATTTTTTAACTTTACCGAATTCAAAGTATATTATATATTTGCAAGCCCTACATACATACAACATAACGGGCCAGAGAGAAGACGCAGCGATACTTAGTAAGCATTGGATCTAACGTGATATTACCATACCTCAATTGGTCCAGAGCTGTCCTTCCTACTGAGCTATCACGATTGCCAGGTTCTGCTTCGCACGTACTCTAACGATGATCATCTATCAAGCCGTTCACCACCTGCTAACATAATGAGCACTATGACTCCATCTGTATGGAGCCACTGGTTATACACACCGCCTCCATTGGCGTATTTACATTTCTTTGCGCTATTCATACCTTATTACGAAGGCCTTGCTAGTACTAGTCTCACACTCACCGCCATTCGCCGGCGTGATTACATTTCTTAGCGCTGTGGGTTGACCATTTCCCACCTGGGTCATTCGCAACATAGGACACATCCTTTGGACCCGTCTGACATTATTTATTCATATATTTATATAGCCGGCTTGGACTAGTCAATTATCACAACGGGATGGGTCAGATCCCAACACAGCATTATTAGCTGTATAGCATAGGTACCATTCATTGATCGATCAGAGAATACCTCTTGTACTCCCCTCGACATTGGTGAGACATTAATCCCATCATCATACGATTACTGCACTTATACACGAGGACACTTAAACTAACACTTATAATTACATTATATTATACGCTTATAGAAGTTAGGTCACTTTAGTACTACATACAACTTAGGTAAATACTTAGTTCAGAACAAGTATGACTTTAAGGTACTTAGATACTTAGGTACTCAGCCTAGGTACTTAGCTTAGGTACTTAGCTCTCATTAATGTTAGCAGGTCAGACGCCGCATGACAAATGTGCGCGCTTACTCATCACATTCAATTTAAAAGAATGCGCTTAATTTCTTACCATAGGGAAGTCATAGAAGTTGCCAGATCATCTTGTAGTGTTGCTATGTACAAATATTTACATTTCGCAAGACGTCGCGACAATCACTTTACTGGAGGGAGGAGTGTTAGGGACTTAGTGTATTTATCTATTTTCTACTGAAGACATCGGTTATATGGGCACATAAAGAGCTCTTTGCCTGCCCTCCTAAGGGAGAATCATACTAAAAAAAAACAATTTATCAAGTTATCTCTTCTGCTTACTTTTTGGCGGGAACGGGACAAGTGATATCACTTTATTTAGATTTTCTATTTTTACATTTTTGGGAATTTTAAAGTACAGAAGTGATAGTATATTGTATTTTAAAGTTATGTGTAAGTGAAAAGAATGGAGTAGGCCTAAATAATCAAGTGTAGCTGAAGTTCTCGTGCTCTTCTAAGAAGTCCTTTATAACTTCAGACCTTCAGTAAAACCTACTATCACTTTACTAGAGGAGTTTTATGATAACAATTCTACGTAATCCACAGATTTATAAATGGAAGCAGATCAAACATAATTCACTCACACATAGATACCGTGTAAGTAATAACACTGTCACTTTCATTGTAGTTTAGAATTGTATATATTTATCCTTTTATTTCTTTTATTGCAACACAATGGCACACATAGACAATTCAGAAACCGTGGCAGCCGCCATCTTCCGCTTAATTCGAAATAAGCGGAGTATGACGTCTGTTTACTTGTGTAGTACGTCATATGTTCGATGATTAAATATTTCGTGGTGTATAAACATTATTTTGGTTATTTAAAGTGCAAAATATGATACAAAAGTGTTGTACCCCAATATTTGCAACACCTCATACACTAAAGTCCCGAAAATCACGTTCCATCGGTAAGTAAATCTGATGTTGCAAATTGTTTGATTACTGCATTCAGTTAGCTGATATTTTTGTATTTCGTGGCTCCGACACTTAAATATGTTGCAAACTGTTAAAATTAAAGTTTCCTTATATTGTATAAGGTTTTTTTATAGGTTTTTTATATTTTTGTAACAAGTACCTAACCAATTTTGACATTATTAGTACTTGTACCTTAAACAGGGCTGAATTCAGAGAAAACTGAGTTTCGTAATAAAATTAAATTAACGGACAAGTACCTAAGGTTAAGAAACTTTTTTTTTTGCAACTATCTTTTAATTTTGATGTATACCTTGATAATTTCTGGTTTCTAAAGGATGAAAATCTTCAAATTTTTTGGTTAAAGAACTACATAAGAAAGGCTACATAGAACAAACTGGCAGCCTAATTCTGGCTTGTTTTGTGCTCAAAACATTTTGAACCCCATTTATTATGTTAAAGAGATACCTGTAAAACCCTGTTGTTATTTGACCATGAAATGTAACCTACCAATTAAAAAGGAACATGCTATCGCCAAATTAATCTCGTCACTATGTTAAGCCGAACCTGGGCCAGTGTTGTTTAGAAAAAAGCCAGTTCTGGAAGCCATACTTCATAATTACAAAACTATTTTTAATTTATTTATAAAATAATACAACTTTCTTGCTTCACGTAATCGAAGATGGACTTCATTATGCATAAATTGTGTGTTCACATGTAAAAGTGGTGAAAACAAATATGGATATCTCGAGGCGAATAATGACAAATAATACCTACGATTACTTGCAATGGTAATCCTTAGCATATCTGACATTCTGCGCTAGTTACTTCTGGCACACATTGAAAAACAGTGAAATGATGTGTTTGATGCACATCTATAATGAGTTCTTAGATAATGTAATAAGAAAACAATCCGATTAATAAATAAAAGACTGAAAACATTCTTTGTTTTATTGTGTAAGCTATTTTAGTTTTTATTCTCAATGTGATTGATCACCCATCGACTATTTCCTGATAGAAAAATAGTTAACGATAATACTCGTCTGATATAAAACTTGTTCTATTTCTCATAATCAAGTCTTCTAACACTTACAGTAAAGCAATGGTAAGTAGGCTTTACTGTAGTTACAAAGGACTGTTAAACGAAATTCCTCCAATTCCTCTCACTTGAACACAACTTTAACGTACAATATATTATAATTTAAAACTCCCAAAAGCACAAAAAATAGCAAATCTGAATTTTGAATAAAGTGCCAATCATGCTTTTTTCGTTCTCGCCAAAAAGTCTAAATTCAAAACTTTCACTTCCCTGATTATCAACTTTCCCGACTTTTAAAAATATATCGTTTATGTCATTAAACTTCATCTACCCACATAAACCGAACCGCAAGCAAGGTCATCACAATGTACATGCAGCCCAAGACCAGCAGCGCACAGCCGTCAGGCCTCATGTATCGAACGAACAATCATAATATTGTATCATGGAGCTATTGGGAACACTCCAAATTACATCCGTCATGTGACAAAAACAATAACAAACGAAACAAAAAGAAGGAATATAATGAAGTAATAATCTCTAATACTAGTATATTACTTACTTAATTTAATTCTTAGGTTTATAGAAATCTTTATTCTCATTTAAGACATACAATCGTCACTTACATGAGAATACAATATTATAAATGTTAATTTTAATTTGTCGTACGCACTGAGTTCTTATTTTATCACATGAAAAATATAATTTGGAGTGTCCGTAATAGTCCCGCTCGAAGATAATACGCAGCATAAGCACCATTTCCTTAATGCGGGCCTGAGTTTTGCATGTGTGTGAGTAATATTTGTTAGTGTGAATTTGCCACGCATTTTGTATCGATAGGTATAGTCTGCTTCCATTTAAAAGTCTGTGACGTAATCATACAATACGTGACATTGGCAAATGCGCTAATCTGTGCGACATGTCACGATTTATTATTTTATTTATATTTCTTAAGGCTTTGGTATCAAGACCATCAGCCTAATGACGAAACTTAGGGAAACATTAACTGTCCCTAACACTCCTCCAGTAAAGTGATAGTAGGCTTTACTGTCGTTAAAAAAGTACTTCTTGGAAGAGCGCGAAAACTTCAGCTACACATGTTTATTTAGATCGCCTCCATCCTTTTCACTTACACAGAACTTTAAAACACAATATGCTATCACTGTTGTACTTTAAAACTCCTAAAAATGTAAAAAATAGAAAATCTAAATAAAATGACAACCTCACTTCTCCCGTTCCCGCCAAAAAGTCCATACATGTCATGAAGAAAGAAAAAAAAAACTTCTGCCGGTTATATTTAGATTTTAGGGTTACACTGATTATAAATAAATTTAACTACAAAGCACCTTCGGCTTTCGGTCCTCTACTACTGTTTTGAGTAGGTTATTTTAGTATTTCGGTGTTCGCTCCCATGTTCTACATTTAAGAACACTACGCATTTGGAATATTATATGAATCGTGCCTAAATTCTATTTATAAGGTCTTTGAATCTTGTCGTTTACTCAGCGTTATGAAACAATACTAAATTTTGATCGCTTGCATTACACCGACCAGATTAAAGTGAACCATGTCAGGCGACGTACAACCAAGAAGACGGAAAGATAAGAAAAAGAAAAAAGGTTAGTTATTTATTTTGTGTAAAAATAATAAAATGTTCACTCATCAATTTTTTATACGCTAAGAATTCTTCTGCTTGTTTTTTACCTTTTGCCTCTTAATTTTAGATGAATTAGGAGTAGAGGAACCTCGCGGCACTGCAGCAGTTTTCGGCGATGGCGATGTTTTTATACACTCTCAACATGATCACGGTACAGGTGGTCATTGGTGCGCAAAAATAATATTCTTTTCGCTCTTAGCTGTGCTTGTTACTCTTATTGGATTGATCATTTTGGAAAATAGAGGACTCAGTGAATGTAAGTATTAAGTTATACCTTATTACAGTAAATTTTTTTTTATTGAATGTATGTCTTCAAGGTATTCCTACAGGAGGATTCTTTAAAATTGTCATACAAAGCAGTGGCGTGCACAGAATTTTTAAGTTACAATTAAATTATATTAATTATACTTACTAACACAATACTTATAAGAAAATATTATTATTATAAATTATTAGTATGTGCACAACCCAGTTAAATTAATTAGCAGTAAGCCAGTTACATGTTTCATAATTCAAATTCAAATTTTTAATTCAAAATTTTGAGTCACATTACCTGACTTTTAAGATAAATGCAACTCTGGGACACACCTGTCTGCTGTAGTTTGTAATTTTTCATTATATGACAGAAAACCCTACTCATTTTCGTTTTGTAAAATAACTAGAAACCCGTCCTAGCTTCGCACCGGTAGAAATTGTTTAAAAATAAAATACATGTTATAAATAAATAAATATAAACCAATACTTTATATGAAATACGAATTGTATGAAGAATAGAATATTATTAAATAATTTTTAGAACAACAAATTACTTGCAGGAAGAAAACAAATATGGAGTTTTGTTTTAATAAGTAACACAAAATACAATTTTAGATGGAAAAATGTTGAATATATCAAACGCATTTGCATGCTATAATGTCATTGATGTAGGCAATGCTTTCAAAACACACAGACAAAGTTAATTTTCTAGTATAAAATAGCACATTTGAAAGATTATTTCGTGTACTGGTAGGTGAAATGTAAACATGTGTCGCAACTCACAAATCCTCGGTACAGTTTGGGTCTATGATGGGAAGCAAGAAACATGTGGGCCCGAGCTTTTGGCCACATATATGATTAGACATCCATGAATCTTACGTGCACAGTGTTGTTGTTTATTGTATGTCTTCTGTATAATTATGATAAACTATAAAAATGTACAGTCCACTATCATTTAAAGTCCTTTAAGACCCTACCACATGTACGAGTGACCGAAACATGGATATAGAGAGGTTAAATAAGTATGCAAATATTTTTATTATCACCGAAAAACGCTTTTATGGTATTAACTACAGAGGTATGTTATGATTGCGAACGAACCAGCAAACTACAATACTTACATCGAAGGGTCATCTCACAAAGAGAACAATGTTATACATATTTTGTAGAAAAATAATAAAATATGGAACTTATTTATTATAGCAAAGATACACATTTCATTGGAGTGTGGTACTTTGACAACTAATCCAGCCCAATTTTGCACTAACTGAAATGTATACCTTTGCAGTAGTAATTATGTAAGTTCTATAATCTGTTGCTTTCTAAAAAATTGTACATTATGTAGCATCTGAGTATGACTCTACTTGTCATTTTCACAAGTGTTAATAATATTGTGTACAATTATATTCGGTATAAAATACATTATTTTAAATTGTGTATATCTTTACAAGTAGTACCCACTACCTACTGTCAGTCTGCAGGTATGTCAAAAAAATGAAATGTTAAGGTTTCAGTAATTTCAATTTGTGATTTCTGTGTGATTTATAATAATTAGTAATTTACGGAATCCTAGATCTTAAAAGAAAAATGAAACTCTTAAAAGATTACTTAAAAGTGTTCATTCATCACAAAAAATTTCTCAGAAACTATATACAATATACCAACTTGAGACATCTTTGTTAATCCAAATATTTTCTATTAATTAATACTTTGAAATATTCATTGGAGAATTAAAGGAGCAAATTGGGTGCTAATCTACTTGACCTATAATTTTAAAAATTGTACAAAATAAAGCTCTTAATCCTGAATACTTAAAGTTCATAGGAAAAATATAACAAAAAGTTCTAGGTCTTATAAATCTCCAGAAATTGATTTTACAAATTTACCGTTTTATAGATATCATATGGGCTTGAGTTCAGTTCACATTTATATTTATGGACACGTCCAATTCACATTTGAGCAAATTTTAATGTAAAACTACTAATGTTTTCAAGTGTACTACAGTAAGGTTAATTTGTTATATGTTAGCATTTTTGTAATATTCATATTTTATTATTTATATATAAAATTAATCAAGTTTGTTGAATGATAACATTAGAATGTTGACCTTAACAGTTGAAGCAAGTGTAGTTGAATCTCAGTATTCTGGTTTTCTGGAGGGCTGGTTAGAAGATGCTCCAGAAGATGATCATCATGACGAACATACTCTTGAGTTAAAGCATGTGAGTTCTCTTCATATTTTTCTGTTTAAATAGATCTGTTCTAAAACACTTAGAGTGGCTTGCACCAACTATTTAAACTCAATAGAACAATAGCATTAAAAATAACTTTTTAAAACAGATCTCTAGTTCTCTTGAATGTCTTACTATGTCATATAATAATGAAAAATAATTAATCTCTAGAATAGAAGTACATTTTAATTAAACTATAGTTTTTTTTAATATCTGCGTTTATCAAGCAGATTTTTATAGATATATCATTTTCATAAATATAAGATAATTTTAATAAAAATCAGGATATAGTAAAAACTGAAGTTGTTATTAGTTTTGTACTTTATTGTAAGAGTATATAATATTAAAAAGATAATGTCAGTAAGATGTCTTTCTTATGATTTGTTACTTGGTATTATAGTTTGTTGTTTTTATGAATAATGTTAGAACGTGTTGCACCATATAACATTGAAATATCAAATACATTACTTTCTTTTTGGCATCATACAAAGGATAAATTTGTTGTGTATACTTATGTCATATTAATAAAGATCTTTGAGATTATTTCAAATTCACAGCTATATAAGTACCTAATTAAAGTGTGCTGAATGTAAATATGAAATTTAACCAATTTAGCATGACAATGAAGATGATGATGAAGATACATATACATATAACAATAATGCACATGATAATGAAGAGGATCACCAAGATAAACATGAGAAAGATGATGAAGATGATGATAACGATAGCGAAATAGACAATAAAGATGGTGATGAAGATAAAGACGAAATCAACGAAGATGATGAAGGTGAGAATGATGATGACAATAATCAACAAGAAGAGGAAAGTCAAGAGCAAAACCTAGAGATGCTGTATGATGAGGTGTGATTGAGTTATAGTTAATCCGTTATCATTTATTATAATTTCATTTAAGTGTCATATTGTTTGTTGGTTTAATATAATTTTCATATTTTTTAATAAATGTTAAGGAGGATGATGAAGAACATTACTTTAGCAAATATTACGAAAGTAGTTACAAGCCTAACAATGATGATGATGATGACGATAATAAAGATAATTATAACGAAAGCGACGATGATGATGATAAAGAGAATGATCAAAGTTACGATCGTGATAAGACGGACAATGATGGCGAAGATGCTGATAATTTGAGTACTGAAAATGATGAAGATGAGGATAATCTACTGGAAGATGATGATGATGAACATGATAATTATCACGATAAATTAGTAGACGACGACGACGACGACGAGTATGATAACGAAAATGATCAAAAATATGATCAAAAAGACGAGGATGACAGTACAGCACACAGTAAAGAGGTGCAGAATGTAGTAAATGGATTGAAAAATTTAATGCATTTTTTCATTGTCATTAATAACTCTTAAGCTTCCATTCTATTATTTGTGTAATATTGTAATTGAGTGTATTTTTAATAACGATTCTTACAAAAACTTAAAACTTAAATTTAAGAAAAAACTTAACTTTTTGTTATAGCTAGCGAAAAATGAATATTGCGTGATACTTACAATTATGCTTTCAAAAAGTAGAGCAGTTCTGCCTTAAAAGTACTTAACAAACTAAATTAAATTTTTATTTTTAACCGCAAATTTATTTCTGCATTTGTTTGTTAACAAGCTACTTCAACGCAAAAATATGATCTGTCTGTTATTGTTTTATATAGATAGATGATGATCATGAGGAAGATGAAAAGACTGAAGAGACAGATGTTGAAAAAACCGCAAAGGACCTATTTGATGTTGAGCCAGTGTCCAATGAGTCACCCGAACTTCTAGAAGACGATAATGTTTTTAGTGAAGGTATATTCATTATTCTGTGCCTTCTATTCACCTTTTACTGTAATCCCAGACATATATAGACTGATTTATTACTTCAAAATAACAAAAGCGTTCAGATAAATACAGCAATTATGTGACCCCAAACTAACCATTAATTTTGTACTATGAGTGCCACAGAGCAATCTGGAGTAGCACCCAGTGACACCAACACTCCAATTCAATTCCAAAAAATTCATTTTTAAAATGACCTGGTCCAGTGGTCAAACATAATCTCAAGACCTGAAAGTAGATGTGTCTTTAGTAGAAAATCGGTCCACCCTACCAAGTATTTCTTACATTCATACATATCTTCACGCTGTATTACACTGTATCACACTACACAATGAATTCGGAAATTCTTAATTTCTAATTTATTTTATAAGTAGGCATGCGTTATTTTATATGTAAAGTCTAAATTGGACCATATTGGGCTCACAAAATATCTACTTCAATAGAAAGGTAGAATAGCAAAATTATATGGACTTGGTGCGAGCGCATCACAAGTTACATTTGAAAGACCAAATCGAATAGAAAACTTCCGTTATTTTATAATAGTTATGGGATTTTTTTTTCTTTGGTAAATTTATTAAAAAAAATGTTAATACCACGCCATCGCGGACTGTGTTCGATCTAATATGACCACCCAATATTGATCTGCTATCGTTTCAGAATATAAAGTGCGAATTATGCAATTAAAACTTACCTATGGTACTTAGTTATCTACATATTTTTTCTTGTGCGTAATTTCCCTATAAATTAACCTGTAATATGAACATACTGATTATAGACACCTCGTGTTATAAGTTATAACATGCTTTTGCTGATGACACTTCTGTAGAGCAACCATATTCAAACTCACAAAAAGATTGAATGTTATCAACCTTTTTGTGGGTTTAGAATTTACACCAAAGGAATGTAAAATTACTATGGTTTACACAACATTATAGATTTTATAAACTAAACTGTTTTTAATAAAAGCTTGTTTTTTAATATATTTTTTCTTTTTATTTATTTAATCTAAGGTGTCACCATGATTCGTTTCTTTATCACTCACAACTATTTCTTATCAATTGTTAATAAATACAACGGAATAAGAGTATACATTATAAAAATAGCATAACTTTAAATAAAAGCGAAACATCCGTCTTTCTATAACGGATGTACAATAGTAAATATGGCAGCATTGGATGAAACTTATAGCAGAAATGAATGAGGGAGTGCTTGAATCTTTTCGGTATGTAGAATAAATGAGTGAAGAATGACTAACAAAATTAGAAATACGAGTGTGTGTAAATGTGTGAGGTGATCGATGAAGTTTAAGGAAGGGAAAGAAGTAACTAATGACCGACATGTCAGGTACTCTATTTTGTCCTCTGTTTCTTACTCTTTATTAGTAATAGCGTGAAAATATATTCTTATTATTCTAACTACTGGAAATGCTTTTTCAGAAAATGAAGATTTTAAATCAGGTGAAGAGGATGAAGAGGACAAACAGGACGAATTTCTGGAATCAAACGAGGATGATGAACCACCTCTCGTAGAGCCCATAACAGCTCCAACAGATAAACCCTTAGAAGAGGTATTATACTAGTTTTTATTAGTGTGAAAACTGCACAGCTTTTCGTTATTTTCGTACCATCATAATTTATTAATATGTATCTAATGTTCTAATCTAAGTTGTTCATAACAACTTATTGGCTTTTTTATTACAAATAAACTCACTTATGGTGTAAATTAAAAAAATACTTATCACTCATCCACTGGCTCAAAGAAATAAATATTACGTACAAACAAGTTCTGATAAAAAAGAAAGAAGTGAAATACTTTAAAGTAATGCTTTACGCTAGTAACTAATTAATCTGTGTTAATATTACTAGTAATACAGATAACATTAGGACAGAATTAGTATATTACTGTATTAAATTACAATTAATATCCAATAAACCTTCAAATTCTGAAACCTTGAAGTCGTCATGCAGTCGTAAAGACAATTATAACTCGCTTGTGTTTTGCAAACAAAAGCATTCCATCATAACTCCACGACACCGCCGCCACGCTGTCTATATTCGCGCTCTTGCTTATATATTTTCTACATGTTTACTTTGTTAACTTTTAAATTACCAGCTTTACATAATATTCATATTATATTAACCGTAACGTTAAATAATACACAAATGTACATGTATATTATGTACATTTATTTGTATAAAAAGATTATTATTTTAAAGGTAGAAGAAAGCACATCATCTGAAAAACCACCAGACACTTTAAAAGAAGAAGAGGAATATGAGAAACGGCAAGAAGAGCTGCGTCGTGAGGAGGCACAAGCTTCGCACAGTAAGTAAAGTCATTCTCAGTTCTTTGCACGAGCTTTGCTTCCCTCTGTAATCTTTAGTTTGGCCTTTAGCATCGTCAATATGTACAATACTAACAGTTTTGAGTTTGAAATATCTAACACTGTCAATGTATGGGGACACATCTAATTAGAGCATAATTATGTTAATGATAATAATTATAAAAATAAATAATATCGAAATTAATTTCTTTTATTTCAAACCTTACGCTCTCCTATTTCACTTTCTTATGCAACAGCTAAATAAAATCGAAAATATTTTGCATTTATTATTTTTTCGTGAATCGATTGTATTAATTTTTCTTTAAATTTTCATAATAAATCCCCGTAATCGTGTTTTTAAAAAGAAGCTATGATTCTTTTGATATGTCATTAGCTGTCCTTGCTGGATCTGATATTGGAATAAATAAATAAAGAAAAGATTAACTTACTTTCTTAACTCAAGGTCCTGTAATTGAATCATCTTGTATTATAAATAACTGAAAGCCTGTTAAACTAACGACGTTAGTGAAACCGCCTTTTATACTATGCTTTTTCTTTAGTCTTTCTGTAATTTGAATAACATTTTTTCATGTAATGAAGTATTATTTTAGTTATTGTGTTATATCACCGTGCATTTTTTTGTCTCTTAGGCCCGTATTCCAGAACAATACTCAAGTACGAATCTTCGATTGAGCACAGTTAGAAAGGGATGCCACTACATGTGAAGAATAGCGGCATTTTTTCCAACTATTCTCAAGCAGAGATTCATACTTAAGTATTTTTCTAGAATACGGGCAGCACTTTAACTGGTTTACACTGTGGTTCAATTTCAAGAGATCACTATTAATCTAAATTGCGTAGACAAAATAACTTGATTGGCAAATTGCATTATACATACATATTATATACTTACCAAGCTAATCGGTGTCTGTAATTTGTTCTAAACGATCTGACAATTCCGTCGATAACGGCCGTTTTGTACAATGCCGTGTGGAGTCTTGGTATCGAATAAAAGGCGTTCTAGCTCCAATTATTACTCCATCCCAAAACGACACTGATTTGCCGCCTTGCTGAACGGTTCGAACGGCAGTTCTTTGTCTTTCCGAGTCTCCAAGCTTTCTCTAGACACGGACACGTGGATTATTTGGGTGAGTACTGATACGGGTTTCGTCAACGAAAAGGAAATTTTCCCACATGTCTTCGTCCTCATCTTCTTCACTTTGACGCTGCCTCGCCCATTGTAATCTGCGTTGTCATCTTTGCCGTGTGATCAGTAGTGCTTTCCAGGACTTCATTGCTCGTAATCTAAACTGGTGTTCGCAATTCCGAATGGTTTTAGTGCTAATTTCACGTCCGATGGCGGCTTGTAACTCTGATCTGATTTGAGTGGTGTTGACTGTCGGATCACGGGCAGTCAGCAGTCTGATGTAACACTCTTCTGAAAAGCAGTAAGAACAGTCGGGCCTTGGGCGGCTACTACGAGATCGGTCAGCCATGTTACCCGTGCTCTGGTATCTCTGCAACGTGGTTACTACGCGTGTTTGAGAGACAGAGATTCTGTGCGCTATTTCTCTCGTAGATTAACCTTCTTCACTCAAATTTATTATTCCTGCTCACAAAACTTACGATAATCCTCGTGGCAATTTGAAATTAAAAACAATAACAACGTTTCAGTTATATACATCGACTAAAGTATATCTGCTGGCAGAAACCAGAATAAGCATCGAAAAGAATTGACTCCATTTTCATATGAAAAAACAAGAGAAGTGCGATTTTTTGTTTTAATGATATTTGAACAAAGAACAAATGCTAGAAAATAAAATTCAGAAATGTTCAGCATAAAAATATAATCTCAGTTTTTCCAAGTGAATGCATACTTTTTTTATATGTGTATGTGCTTCCATGCCCTGTGTTGCGCTGTACGGCCTATACGTGTCGATTTACGCGTAGGCTTAAGTAGTGATTTGCAAAATTTTGAAAATATCGGTACAACTCGATACAAAGTATCGAGTCAATACAGTCATAAAAGTATCCATATTATTTGGTATCAAGCACTTTTTTCAAAGAACGCAGATTAATAGTTGTATGTCATCACCTTATTAGTATGATAAAGCATTAGATGTTGTGCTGGAATTCATCCGCGTGATTTGGAATAAAATGTCACTATAGTCAAATTTATTGTAGAGGTTTTATATACGTACAGTACACCGCATATCTTTAGAAGAAATCCAAAAAGTATCGAGAATCAATGTTTCGATAACTAGTTTAGTATCGAAATATAAAAAAATATTGAGTACTGAAATACTCTTATCGTAACGAAAGTATCGATACTAAACAGGTATCAATACATTTTGCGGTTCACTAGGCTTAAGCGAGTGGCGCGTGTGTTGCAGTGTGGCTGAAGCTGGTAGTGGGCGGAGCGCTGCTGGCTGCCACACACGCGGTCGTGCGCCGCGCCAGCACATCGCGTGGTGCGTACATTCACTAACACTCGATAGCTACATTACCATACTTGATTACACTACATTTCGTAACCTTTTAACTGGTTTACAAGCGCACCACGTTTATAAGATACGAATCAAGTACTTATTTTTAACGAACTGCACAATATAGATTTTTTAAGAAAAATTCTAAATTCATTGAAAGCTCCTGCCAGTCCTAAAGTCGTTAATATTGTGAATTACTTATTATCACTAAATAATCTTATTATAATTTCTAAAGTAATTCTATCATTCAAGTAACTTCGCGTAGGTTTCTACTCGCATATTTGGTGGTCGCACATTTATCCGCCAAACTTTATCATTTATTATATGAAATCTAATTCAATCCCACCCTCTTATCCACTTCTCATTTACAACTCACCCGCGGGGTTATTACCTTAAAATTTGCAGACAGCGACAGCCACGCGAAAAATTAGTATCACGCATGACGATTGCGGATTGCGTATCTATTATTGTATGACCGTAAAGTGCACTTTTCGCGGTAGATTTAGCGCCACTATACAAATTACATTACACAAATTCTCGTTTTGACAACAGATATCGCGCGATATTGGCTGTCGCATGCTGTCTGCAAGTTACGTAATAAGCGTGCCGTTTTTTGGAAATGCCATCGCAATCCCTTGCGCGAAAATGAACGAAACGTGCTGATAACCCTACTATAGCCATTTTGAAATAAAAATTAGACTCAAACCCCACACCCATTACTATTATGTATGTTTCAAGGACAATATATACAAGATTAGACATAACTTTTCTGCTAAAATAATTAAGTATTACAGGATGCTTTTCTACATTATATTATAATTGACATGGTCCATTTGATAAGAACGCATTGCGATCCCTATAGCACAGACTATGTTGAAAAGTACGCATCAGTTATTTCGACTGGCTGTGGTGATAAGTAAGCATTGCTTTTACTCATAAGTAACAATGTTGGTATTAAACAATATACATTATTTTGACAACAGACATGCCTGAACGTAGCGAACGTAGTAGTAGAGGCGAAATACCCACTATAATCGACCGACGCATGACATTGATACCTGAAGAAGAATTCTTATCTGGTAATTCAAAATATATTTTATTCGGAAGCAGTAAATAGATTTCATACTAAAGGTGGCTTGCACCAACTATTAAAACTCGATTTAAGGATTTGACATTTACACTTGCACTAACTATTAAATCATTGGTGCAAGCGAGATGTCAAATCCTTGAATCGAATTTAAATAATATAATTGGTGCAAGCCACCCTAAATTACACATTTTTAAATACTTCAGTAACACCCCAAAAGATATCAGAAGTTTCACGACCACAATTCAGTCGGGAAGTAAAAAGTAAAGTACCCTTGATCATAGAATCTGCATCTCCAGACCAAGAAAGCGAAGAAGAATTGGAAGTTGAAAAATTCACTGCCGTAAGTACACAGCTATAATGTAAATGATGATTACATATAAATGTGAACTGACAACTGTACTAATTATTTATTATTTTCATTATATTCTAAAAGATGGTGTTTGTTTCAAAAAGCGTCTTCAAAGATATTGAAATTAAGTATGCTGTTAAATTTATCAAATTTCGTGAGCATTTTCAGACTAACTCTGCCATTTTTCTTATTAGTTCTAAAAGGCTTTATAATGGTCATAGTGTTGAATCTCATATTATTCTATTATTATAAAAAAATATGAATGAAATAGATATAATAAAATTAATGAATAGTTTGTACTATTTTTTTCTTTATAAAGTAAGTTAATTTTTCTCTTTGTTTCTTCCGGTAGTAACAACACAATATGAAATTTCTTATTCTTCTCTTGCACATTTCTATTCAGAAATATTTTCATTGATCATCAGTTCAATATTTTTAGGCTCAAACTTCAAAGGCAAAGAATGTAGAAGACAAAGAGTTATACAGTGACGATGAAGAAATTGAAGAGGAAATTGTGGAACCACCCAAAAAAGAAATAGTGAAACAAATTACACCAACAGAGACGAGGAAAACGCCCGAACGTCAAACAATGGATCAACCAGAGGAAGAGATGCTAGATGATGTTGAGATAGTAGACGACGAACAATTAGAAGAAGAACTGGAGGATGAAGGTGACGAAGAGGAAGAAGATATTTCTGATGTGGATGACGCGGAGTTATTAAGTCGTCTTGAAGCCAAATATGGCCGTTTACCCGAACCGGAAAGATCCAGACAGAGAAATAGTAAAGACATGACTATATGTACTCATAATTATCTTGTTTTATGTAGAAGATGTTTTGTTGGAAGCATGATTTTACTAATAAATTAATATTGATGTTGATGTCCTGAACTAACATGATGTGAGTGAAGTTATTGTGATTAATATTGTTATACGAACATATTTTTTGCATGGATTAAGTTAATAATATTTATGTATGTACAATATACATATACTTATATTTCACAAAAAGCTCGTTTAGTGTAACAAATGATATTATCTAATCAGTAGATGAATTTTCAGTAATGTGTTTGCCAACATTTATTTTCATCACATTTGCCTAATATTATTTTGGCATGTAATATTTTTATGGCGACTACAAAACAAAGAGATAATAGTATAACCTACATAGTTCTTTACAAGATCAATATAATTATTTTTCATTAAATTAAAATTCAAACAATTGAAATAACTTTCTATTCTAATAAAAATATGAGTAAGAGATCCTGAGTGTAATACTAGAAAATTCATAATAAAAAATATAATAATATAATACATGCTGTATCTTATGTCAATATTTCTATTTTTGCAGAAGATGGTGGCAATAGTATAGATGATGATTGGTACGATGAACCATCAGACCCTCAGTGGCGTCAACATCTTAACCAAGCTGAAGAAGAATTGCGGCGGGTATGCACATACGTTTATAAACTACTATGTAAGAGATGAAAGAAAACGTATGTATGGATGGGAGTATGTTTTGACTGACCATATACTTTTGTCGATCATGAAATGAAAATGAATCATTTATTACCAACAAAATACATATACGATAATCTACAGTATCTATCTGCATGTGATCGGTTGACAGCGGTGGTTTAAAATGTAAAACAAAAAAAAAATTCTTCACCCCGCAAATCCCTCAAATCCAACCCAATGCACGGATCTATCATACTTTGAAGCAAAGCCGAAAGCCATTTTTGGTTTATGACATTGAAAACCATATCGACTGCGACACAACACAACACCAGAGCAAGATATTTTTTTTATATACGATCATTCGCAATATATATACTACCCCGTTAGGGATACAGCGTGAAGATAATGTACCAGTGGCGTACTAAAAGAAATCACAATATTAATGTGTTTATGTGAATTCATTTGTCTTTTATGGCGCCAGTATAGTTTTTTTATCGTCCTAAGTTGTTGAGATATTATCTCAACTGTAAATATTTTTATCATTGGAATAAAATATATAGCATCGATAATAATAAGCAGTATCACCTACCAACTTGATGGGAGAATAAACAAAAATCCAATCAGTTTCGTAAACTGATATATTAAATTGTCTTTTATGCGAATTACTAGTCAGAGAAACACACATTCGATGAGTTTAATAGTTTTGTACACTGATTTATTATCTTTTATGCAATTTACTAGTCGAATAATACAAATCAAACTGAAATCAGGCATAGGTTATAACGAAACAATTAGTTGTTTTTTCTATGCAAAGTTCAACGATTTTAGATTTTCAACGCCGATTAAAACTTATGTACACTTTAAATCCTCACAATGAACAACTTGTTGCATTTTTTAATACAAATTAACTCACTTATGATGGATTTGATGGATGGGTTGCTATATAAACCCTAGTAAAAAAGCTACAGCTATATCGAGTTTTGCCATTAGAGAGAAAGAGAGGTTGCAAGCCCCGTTGCAAGCCAACGCGTAAGAGTGAGACGATTGATTACTCTGATTAGTGATTAGCCTTGAGATGTTAGTGTCGATCGACCGACGCACTGATTGGTTGCGACTTGAGGTTCGGTTTCATTTCTCTAAGATTCCTACACTGTTTTCGTTTGACAAGTAATTCGCGGGAATTTTTAAATCTATTTGATATGATTTGAAGTTGATGTTTATTACTCATAGTAGGGGAGGCCACAATGCTAAATGGGGATTTACTCGAGCGTCGTGGGGACCTATTAGATTTTCAAGGTAAGATGGTGGAATCAAAAAAAGGTTAATGATGTATACCTTTTCACTGGTAGGGGGAGCGTCTATAGGTTTTCAAAAATGTAAAAGAAAATAGTTACACCGAAATACTCCAGCACGTCTGATATTGATAATGCATTATGCCACACGTCTCTCCGATGACGGAGGTATGTTAATCTGCCGGTTTAGATGGTGGGGTGGTCATTGGGAAAGGTCGAAAATAGGAGAGAAAAAAAATTTACTCGAGCGCGTGAGATATTCAGAGGGGATGTTAAGTGAACCCGAACTTAAGCTCCCGTTCAAAGGACTGACGATTCGGATGCAAGCTCGTGGTGGCTTCTTAAAAATACAAAAAAATCGCCATTTTGAAATACTCGAGCACGTCCGATTTTCATACAGACGGTTCAGCTTGATGTCGTGGTCGTGCTGATCCATAATCCACCACAATACCACGAGTCCTGTGATCAGCTGTGATGATGTCATGGCGTCATGGCTGACGTGTGGGGATGGTGCGAAAAAGTGAAAGATAGAAGAGTGGTGATAAGAGCGAAAGGAAGATAGAAGCGCGGAGTGGGGAATACTTGATTCCCTGCAGCTGCACACGCTAAACTTTATTGGCGATTTTTGGTATTTCGGTTTGCGGAAATCGGCAGATTATATTTTCCCCGTTGTCCTTTAATTATTTCCTTCAAAATCAAAAAAAAATTCGACTGCGCTCGAGAATGTCGAAGTGATGTTTTTTTTACCACTCCCTCCTTATGTCACACTCAAATCGTCAGATTATTAAAATGCACACTTTCAGCATGTAATTAACCCATTATTGCTTAATCTGACGCGCTCGAGTATTTCCGACTGTCGATTTTTTTTACTATTCTGAGCGGCTGCCCTACACGCGCGGCCTTATATAAAACACTAGATATGATGGAGGTACTCAACATGGTGCAAGGTATCCTCCATATGATCATCTGCCGCGCTTGAGTAAATCCCAAAATCCCCTCTTAGACTCCCCTACTATCATTCTTGACACACATTAGTATTCTATGTTCTTGACTGAGCATTTTAGTAAGGCAGGCCGTGCTTTTGAGCTTGTATGAAGGTACCGCCACTGGTATGTAGTATAAATTATTATCCACTTATTCACTATATTTCTTATTTAACTAAAGAAAATTTAACTAAATTGGTGTATTCTTATAATAATTCAACTGAACGTCTTTTTTTGAATGTTTTCAATATGCATGTTACAATTTAATACTAACAGCATGGTGAATGAAATTCAAAACTTCAAGCTTGGCATCAATATTTCATTTATAACATTAATAAGAATACACCAAACTTTTCAATATAAATTATATGTATGTAAGTGTTGTTCAATAAATAATAAATTATATGAAAGTAAATACATCTATACTATTTATCATAAACTACAGTTTCAGGAATGGCTGGAAAACTAACTAATCATTTTAATACATAATTTTTCATCAAACTTTGCTCGTTGTGCCATTTTTTCCATAAGATTTAATTTCGTCGGTAGCACCGCCGGGCTAAGTTCTGAGCCCGCACCCCGCAAGGAACTCCCTGGCGAGCTACTGACGAATAGACATATTATGATAGAAGTAGTCTTTGCGTGTGTATAATGATCTCGTCCGAAAGCAGTCGGACATTGATTTAAGATTGAATACTGCATGGATTTGTATATTGTGGTGTGTAAGTGTGGTTTTCCTTACTAACATGGAGGGGGAGCTCGAGCAAGCAATGATGCGTGCTCAGTACATTCGCGAGAATGGCATAGACTGCGCCCGACGCCGGTGGATATATGCAGTTGCAGTCGATAAAATGGCAGAAAAGGAAAGAAGCAATCGCCTTCTGCATCAGACCATTAAAGCATATCAAGATGTATTCAAAGTGGGATATCACATCTCCGACAAGAAACTGATAGAAATCTCACAGCGAGCTTTAAACAGAATACAGTTTGCTGGTAAATAGCACATAAATATATTTAACTTGAAACTTGAAATATAACAGTAGCGAAATAGGAATTTTTTTAATAATGTTTCTAAAATATCTTAAATCTGTAAAAGTAATCATTGTTTCGGACTCGAAACTTAATACCTACATGACACCAAACGTGCAAGTACATTCAAGTATGGAAGATACGTATATGTTTAATAGGTACAATATTCATATTTAAGACCCCAAGTTTAAGGGGACTTTAGATTTTTGTTTTTTTTTTCCTAAACCTTTGTATTCATTATTTTTTTTAATTTATTTATCTCAAAATATATTTTCAGGGTGGTATCTGGATGCGGAACCTGTATATAAGACACTTATGCGTCGGTTTCCTAACAATGTCACTTATTGGAATAAACTGTGTGAATCTTTTCTCATGGCAAACCGGTATGTACTTGTATGAATAGTCCGATCAAATTAGTTAAAATGCCTCGCCTTTTGCCAAAATTCGGACTTCCATTTGATATTTTTTTTTGCTAGATTACGGTGCTACAAATTTACCCTTTAGTTTCAAGCAAATAAGTATCGGAAAATGATAAGAAAAAATTGCTAAAAACGTTTTCTTCTTTTGAAAAACATCTTAAGCATCTAGAAAAAAACTTTATTATTAAAAAAATGAGTTACACAAGGATAAAAAAATTAGCGAACTTAATCAGACCAATGATTCCGCCGAAAATTACAAATCGTATTTATTTTATTTTTAGTGCTCAAACTCGGCCAAGTTGTAGTTTGTGTGGTCCTTAATATGTGATTAAAAGGGAATCGACATTTTTGTATAGTGCGTCTGTCCTCTGACCACCATTTTGAAAAAATCATATTCTTGCGGCCACTGATGAAACATCTGGCAATTGACAGCGAAAAATTATTCCTAACACAAAATATTTTTTGACAAAATGTCTTAATTAATATACTTTCAGAGATATGGGGATTTGAAAATAAATAAAAGTTTTTGTTTGTATATTGTTATAATACATACATATCTTCACGCTGTATCCCTAACGAGGTATTCAGAAAAGACGGTGCGCCAAGCTTCGCGGTCCTTACATACTTCTTTCGCTTCCTCAAATCTCATTTTGTTATAATAAGCAATAATACAAAGTCTACTTACAATGTAATCATAGTTTGGTAACTTGGCACCGACTTGAGCAACTGTTAAATTTAATTATGTAGGTATTTGTACGTATTTATAGAGTCGTTTTTGTACTTTACTTGTGGTTAGTAAAGATAATAATTATTTTGTCTTTCTTAATCACTTGACCGTTAAAACCAAAAAAAGAAAATCACAGTATCGGAAAAAAGGAACTATGTCAATTATTTATTACTATCAATTATAGAAGCAGAATTTTTACCAACTTTTGTTGTTACTGGTTATAATATTATTAAAAGATGGGATAAATTAAAAAAAAACGTCAATTTACTGGTATGTGGCTGGGATCTTCAGATATTGATATGTTTCAAGCACTATTGCAATTTGAAAATCATCTCGAAAAGAGATCCAGCAGAATTAATGGAAGTGCGCGTGGCTTATATAGTCAAGGTTGCTGTTCCGTGAAAAAAGAATACTTTCTAATCTTACTTTTTCAATATTTGTTACATTATGGTCTCCCAGGTTCCTGGTTTAGTAAGTCGTAGTTTATATAATATTGTAGAATATTTTAAATATATTATTTATAGAAGTCCATTAAATTGAGCATGAAAAACTTAAGGACGTTTTACAAAAATACCTTTTTTTGCAAAATCGATACGTTTTCTGCGAACCTAATCGCAGAAAACGTATCGATAAACTGTCTTAAGTTTTCACTACATAAGGTCACAAAAGCTACTACTCCAAATTTTTGCACTAAAAAAAATTATTAGAACGAGAGCTGTATTATTTATGTACATTTATGAAGTCTAATGCAAAAATACGATAGTTTGCAATTTGCGGTGAAACCGAATGACGCGATTAAGTTCTTTCGGGACTCATTTTTTCGTCTTTTTATAACGCATTTTTTTTCTATTCAACTTATATGTGCCCAAGTTTTATCACAATCAGATGAATGGTTTAGGAGTGCAAGGAGGACAAGCATTCATTTTTAGAGATCCGTACCTCAAAGGAAAAATCCCTTATGGGATCACTTCGTTGTCCGTCTGTCTGTGAAGACTTCTTTTTCTCAGGAACGCGTGGGGTATCAAGTTGAAATTAATATAAAATACTCAGGTCTGCATTCCCTTGGCTGTGAAAAAATCAACTGCTAAAAATCAACGCAATTAAACCACACGGCCTTTATGTCGCATATTTTGACACTCGCAAGCGAATCAAAACCTATAGGATAGTTCTCGTTGACCTAAAAATATGAAATTTGGATAAGAATCAACGTCTTACAACACAAGTAAAGGCAAAAATCCAAAAACCATTAATTTGTAGTTATATCACGTGAAAAGGTTTTTTTTTTTCGATTACAAACTGAAGTTGGAGAGTAGGTATGGGAGAATGTTTAAAACTGCAAATATTGTCTTATATTTTTTTGTAAATACGCGACACAAATACATTATATGTTAGCACGGAAGACTGACCCCTCAGTGCGCGAGTTCAACTCGCACTTAGCCGGTTTTGATGTATAAGATATATGATATAATGACAAGTTTAGTGGGCTTCTGAATTTTATTTGTAGCCAGAAGCTCGATTCGTTTTTATCTTGATTTTAAAAACACTCAATAATCTTTATAAATAAAATCTTTAAATACTAAGGATAGTGTCCTGAGAATTTTCCCCAATTTCACTTATGCTGTCTTACGCCTAGATCCTGTAAAAAAGCCAGTCTTAATATTTTAGGTATCTACGTGATAATTGTAACATAATATAATTATTTTAGGCCTTCCTTAGCAGAAGAAACTGTGAAAGGTATTTTTAAACGCTGGCCTGATGATCGCCTTGCTTGGGCCCATTATGGATTTGTTTTAAAAACCATGCATAACAATCAAGAAAAAGCGGTAGAAGCTTTCACCAAAGCTCTAGACGGCGATGAACTCGGCCCAGCGAACCAAGCGCGCTTCTATTACCATTTGGGAGACTCACTATTGTTACTAGGACGCTACGAAGAAGCACACAACGTACATAAACGAGGTGCTAAATTGGGTCATTTTCTGTCTCCCGCTCAGCGATCACTTTATAATGCTGAAAATTTGAGGAGTAAACCATGGTGGAATATAAAAGAAACTCCATTCTTAAAACTTGCTGAAGATTTAGAAAGCAATTGGAAAGATATATTGAAAGAAGGAAAAGCGGCACTTGCCTTATACGAAGAAGAGAAAGAAGGGTTGAAAGAAAAAGGGAAATGGTCGCAATTGGATTTATTTGTAAGAGGTAAACAAATCCCAGGTAGATGTATGAAAGTGGCACCAGTTACGTGTTCTGTTGTACGCAAAGTGGATGCAGCAGTAAAGTGTCATAGAGGCCAGATCAAATTTAGTGCAATGGAAGCAGGAACGCACGTTAGACCACACGTGGGTCCCACTAATTGTCGTCTAAGAATGCATTTAGGATTGAGCAACACTAAAAACACATATATACGAGTTAATAAAGAAACCAGGTAACTATACTTTTAAGTTTAATATGCGCTTTTATCCTCAGATCAAATAAAGAAAGACGTAATGCTGCGATTAACACAGTGAGGCTGGGTTTTTAGTTGCGTGGTATGAATAACGTGACCATACGTTCCGCTTTCAGCGGGACAGTCCCGTTTTCAGGCTGCCTGTCCCGTTGTCCCCAGCTAAAGCAAAGTTGTCCCGCTTTTGCAAACAGCTTAAAAGATAATAATACGTACCGTACGGGTACTCCTACCTACCTATGTTCAAATCATGTGATAAGCTCTATTCCTACTTGAAAACTAGACTCGACATTTTGAAACAGATTTGCTCCGCCGACAAATATAAAACAAAAGCGTCTGCAACTGAATCTAATATTGATTATTTCAAATTACATAATTATTAATTAAATAAATTATTATATAAATATTAAATAAATAGTAAAGTAAACTTTTTTTTCTAAATTTCGCAAGCGTCCCGCTCTGACAAAAAAAATAAATGGTCACTTAAGGTATGAAGCCCAGTGTCGCTATATTGATTCTTAATACTCCTGTTATTATAAATAATAACTTTATAATTGATGACGCTATTCTACTGGCAACATTATTTTATTAGTAACGTATTTTTATAATACGACGTTGCGTATTGTACTTTGTACTGATACATCCCCGCACGGTTTTATAATACTGTTACGAGCTTAGGGTAATAAGATGCCGGTTAAGGGTGCAAAGAGTTTATTTTCCTTCGTACAAGCAGATGTCAAGAACACGCGAACTTAATTACGGCGGTCTCTAGTCTTCGTAGTCGCCCTCGAAGTAGGTACTCGCGTAGTAGTCACCGAAGGTACACACTTCACTCAATAACAACGTTCCCGAATCGCAGTTCTTCTATCCAAGGTCGTCGCAGTAGTCGTCGTAGGGGTCTATGTAATTCGCTTTGATGTCGCCTCGATATATAACTTCGATCTATAGTTGAAAAACACTGACTTGGCGACGGACACGGAGCTCTATTTATAGACCGATATAAATGAAGGTGGAAACTTCTAGAGTAAACCCGAATGGTAGTAATAATAACGCATAGAAATAAAGAGGGTGGAAGTTTCTAGTTAATTACGCTCGCGAACAATAATTCGACATTGTTCTTGACGCCGCTTGTTTGCATGAGTCATAGGTATATGACGCGTCATAGCTCCGGAATTTTCGAGGTGCAACTTTGTTCTTCATTCTTAATTTAACTTACACCATTCGATACTAAACCTTAAACCTAGCAATGAGTTTTTAAGTCATAACTCTCCAAAGCCTAGGTCTCGAGATATAAGCACTAAAAGTTACGTTTCTAGTTCCACCAAAAATCGACCTTATTCCTAAAGCATAAGGTCCAACCGGAACAATAGTATTAGAATTTGCCCACGATTTACTTACATAGTTCCGCCTTAGAACAATATGGCCTGTTAGGGTTAGAATGTTGGCAGAAATCGTTTTATGTCAACACTAGCTTATGTAGGTTATGACGTCATTAACATTCCCAACTACCTATCTTTCCTCTTATTTTATCCATTGCCATGGGTTACTTAAGCCCGCCATACACCATCCAGTACGCTTGATCAAGTCTGTCCAGTACGCATGAAGCGTCGTTTGGCATGACGCCCCTAGAGCCCACACACGATCCGTTGTACTTGAAGTCAATCCCGTCCAGTATGCATGAAGCACTTGACGCGCCGTCCAGTTTGCATGAAGCGTTTAAGGGACGGTTGTGCGAATGTCTTATTACGAAGTATCTTTTTAAAATTATAAAAGAGTATTTCTGAACGGCATACGTTTTAAAAACTCGATGTTCTCTTTTTATTGAGATTAAAATGTGAATCCTCCAAATAAATCGCTGTAATTTAATGAAAATTACTTATTTAATTCAATAAATCAATACATATTTCAATAAAATAAATCAAGACATTCGCACAACTGTCCCTTAACCAAAATTTCGAGCGCTGACGAAACGGCATGAGGCGCCCACACACGTTCAAGTAAGCAGGACGGACTTGATGGCTTGATGTATTGACGGAAGATGGTCAAAACGATTTCCGTCAAGTATAACTGATCAAGCCAAATCGGCGCCACACACGGTCAATATGACTTGACGAAACCTCCGCTTCATGCATACTGGACAGACTTGATCATGCATACTTGATGATGTGTGGCGGGCATTAGGAGTGGTTGGGAAAAATGTCTCAGTAACTGACGAGAATCCGTCATCATTCGAGTCAGTTCAATCACCTAGCAAAAAATCTATCTCGGAAAATCATCTTTAAAAGAATCATCTTTATTGTAAATCAACCTTTTTGAATATCATAACGGAATCTCAGCACGTCAGCTTATGGATGATGGCAGCTGAGGAGAATAACGACGCGTCCAAAACCACTATCACGCGAGGGCAACGGTGGCGTACGAGGTTAGCCGTTCCATTCTTATTTGTCGCCCATCATCCTTTAAAACAAACAAGGAAACAAGTAACTTTACCATGCATGTAACCTTACTTACCCAATAATCTGAATGATTATAACACCTACTAATGGTAACACCTGTTGAAATTTTTGTGGTCCAAGCACAAGCAGTTCTTATATTGAAAATATGTGTTTCTAAACTTATTTACGTATGAAACGTGATTCCATCCTGCTTTTTATCTTACGAAGACGGGTTGTTACACCTTTTGAGCTTACAATTCGGCATTTCCGCGATAAAATAATGTGATTTATAACTACGTCATGCTCCGATGTCGTATAACAGACTAGCTGAAACTAATAATGCGAGGCGAGGTTTGGTTGCATTTGCGTGCGTGTTGCTTCGTATTACATAGCGAGGCAAGGTTTTACAAAACTTGTGTTGATCGTGACGACGTTCTTTCTTATTTGGTCTGAGCTTGTATCAAATACCAATAAAAGGCCTAGTATAAATATTTGCGTTGGTTAAACAAATTAAAAATAAGAACGAGATATCATTTTAACCTGGTTTTCTTTTCAGACAATGGCAAGAGGGTAAAGTGTTAATGTTTGACGACAGTTTCGAGCATGAAGTGTGGCATAATGGTACCGGTACACGTTTGATTCTAATAGTAGACGTATGGCACCCGGATATTCCTCGCAAAGACTGGAATATGCTACCCCCAATTTAATTTTTAGAAGTTATGTTATACTTGTAAGTTAATTATAATTTATCATTATCATTCAGATGTAAATGAATTGAACTCGTTCATACGCTTTGTAATCTTGCGACTGTAGGACTAGGAATCCACTCGAACATCATTTACAAACACATAATGACAGGATGTCAATTAATAATATAAATATTCCATACAACAGTAGAGATGGCTTTGACTTTTTCTAATCTTATGTATGTGCGACAAGCAGGGTAGCTATTATTAACAGCAGTTTCACCCACGTTATATATGTTATTTTTTTTGGGATAAAAAGTAGCCTATATTACTCTGAAAAGTCTTCTACCTGCCAATTAAAGTTCCGTCAAAATCGGTCAGCCGTTTCGAAGATTAGCCCGGAAAACTATATGAGAATAAGGAAAAGCCTTTATTTCGATATCACCCATTTTATAGAATGATTTACTTTGTCTTAGAAGAAATTTATGTGGAAGTGTAAAGAAATCTGCGATAACCTTGTTTAAAATTCATCTACATTACATACTTTCACATTTTTAATGAACTAGAATTTTAGTGTAAATAAACATCTAAACACGTCTACATCGTCGTATACATAAAATATTTAATAAGGTATAGTCTTTTTTAACTATAAGATTTTTTTTTACTAATAATGTTATCATTACTAAATAAACGTGGCTTTCACGGTCTGTGACTTCACGGGCCGCGCCGCGCCCGTCGCGACTTCGGAATATGCAACCGTCAGTATCCACTGAATAATAATACAAAAGTTGCTGCAGAACGTTATGCGTTCTTCACTCGTCATTTTCGTTTAGCAGTTCAAACCAGACTAGGGCCCGTATTTCAGAATAATACTCAAGTGTGAATCTCTGCTTGATATAGAATGCCGCTATTCATTGTAGCGGCATCCCTTTCTAACTGTGCGCTCAATCATAGATTTACACTTGAGTGACTCGAGTATCATTTTGGAATACTGCGACCCGTGAAATCACAAACCGTGGGAAACCATCATAAGAATTCTTTAATGTACATTTATATACTTTATTATTGTTAAAAACTTAACCTTAATTTCTAAAGCGTGCTCAGTATTTTATTAGCTATTGTTATTTGTGATACTTTCTACAATATATGTCATTCTATTATGACAATATTGTGATTTTAAAAGATGATAATATAATTTCAATGCTCGATTTCAATGCCACTTTATTTCAAACCCTTTGTAATTCCAAAGTAATAGGCAAACAACAAAAAAAACAAATCTGCAAAGAGGTGTATATTTGGTATAAAAATGAAGTTTGGTTCAAATAATAAAAACATTGTCTTATAATCTAATAAAGCTTGTTTACTAATTACTATTATCATAATATTAAAATAAGGGCAATATTTCGTAAGTACATACACTGTGCACAGGTGTAGTGCATTACAAATTACAATGCATCAAATAAAAATGAGATTCATGTAGTTGTATACGTAATACTTGGGCAATTATCAGTATACTGGACGGACATAAAATGAGATTGATATAAAAATTTATTTGCTTATTAATGTTTCCATTAATTAAAACTTAATCAATAATTCTCAACTTTGAGCATACAAATACAATACAAGATTGTACCTTGTTAATGCTACTTTCAGAAATAAAATATATTTCTTGTGACACATACACAACAAGAGACCATTGTCCTGTCCTCACACAGGCGGAATGTCATTCTGGGCAGAGAAAAATTTATAATCTACAAAAATCTCAGAATGTGTGTGGGATAGTATTACATTATGCAATTCCGGTCGTTATGAGTTAATAATATGAATCAGAAAGACATTCCGCTGGGTAAAGCCATACTTATATAAATGTGAAAAACCACTGACCTCTAATACAAATAGGTATACATGATTATAGTATAGGTGAATTCAAAAATCGAATTGCCTACTACAACACAATTGAGAATAAATCAGATGAATGAAAATATAAACATTAAATGGCGTTCACGTTATGTTATCAAATTAATTTCTAAAAAAAAATCCATAATACGTATTAGAAACGCCCTTCAACTGCATGATGAATGGTTGCGGCATATGCATACACATATTCAAAACTATGGACTCAGCATTTCATTGTAAAAAAACAACACAAAATCAAATAACATAATACAATAGATATGTGATTTGTGGAATACCAGATAAATATCAAGCAATGGTTTCTTCATTCATGTATGTATAATTTTTATTTGCGAAATGTCTTTTTTACAAATTAGATACACATAATATATTCTTTATTTAATATAGTAAAACAAATACATATTCATTCGCACTATTATTTGTTAAGGGAATGTAAACAACAAAAAACATAAATTGGACAGGCCCGTTAACGGGGTGGTGGAATGTCTGCTTTCTAAACTGAGATTCCGGGTTTAATTCCCAGTCAAGTGAATTCAGGAGAGACTTTTCTAAATTTATTCGGGGTCTGTGTGTTACTGTGAGACCCCAGTTCGTACCCACAATCCAAGCGCAGTGCTTAGTTTGAGATTACATAATTTGTGTAATTGTCTGGAGTACAAAAAAAAAGAACATAAATGATGTAATACTGTATTACGTAGTTATGTTGTGTATTCGTGTCTCCTAAAGAGGAGATTTTAAAACAATTTGAAATGAATATCTTGAATATGAATTCTTATTAATAATTGCCTTTTTCCAGTTTTTTTTGGTAATTATCCATTTTATTTATAACAACCGTGTCTTCGAAATTTTATTACCTAAAATAGTTTTAGGTGAATTTACTACCTTAACTGTGATATGTGATTCTTTTTCTTTACAACTTATGGAAAAATCCAATGATGTTATAGTTACAAAATAACATAATTGAAAAAAGCACATTATTTTGCCGTTATTTCACTATACAAAATAACATCGTTTATTACGCGATACAACCAACCAAAGTCTTGCGACGCCGTTGTCGATCAGCTTATCTGATATTAAATGTGTGTGTGTGTGTGATTTTCCGGTTTTTAACCCCAGAATCTACTGTTTTTATTACGTCTATGGGTAAATGTAATAATTCATAAGAAATGCACATACAACCTATTCACATTATTGTTTAAAAATCAGTATACATATATAGGACTGAAGAGATATGTTCAGTTTTTTGATATGATTAAGGTATTTAAAGCTAATTACTTATTAATGGCATAAAAAGGAATGTATTTCATACATTATCAACAATACATTATAAATCATAACAAAATACATAATTTTTAAAATTCGAGTTAAAAATGTGAGCATCACTGGAATAAGGCACATACATACATTATTAAGGCACCACATTATAGGTGTCATTTACTGGTTGATACGCAGGAGGGCCAGGAGCTTGAGGCGTGGCTCGCGCGCTATATGGCGGGGCGGGTGGTGGCGGAGCATCCCACCCATTTTCACCAGTTGGATAACTGCTTACCACACCATATGCACTAGCTCCATATGACGGAGATTCGCATGGAGAAACCATATCCAATCTACCATTATAATTCGATCCACCATAATCATGACTCATGTTATCATAACAAGAAATATTTGCTTCATAATTTCTTGGTGGAGGAGGATCAAACCTATCTGAATCATTTCTCAATGACATGGGATCATACACATTTGATTCATTTTTTATTGGTGCAGGGTCATAACTACCAGGTTCTTTGTAAGGTCCAACTACGTCATGACCTAACCCAGTACCTACAATACTATGCTTACTTTTGTCATATCTATTTGTCATTATAGTAACTGATTCACTTGGCGGCGGTGGGTTGTAAATATCTTGTGAATGTGAGGTTTCCTCTCTTTCTGGTGCATGGTACGAGGTGGGACGAGTGCCATGAAAATTAGAATATGAGGAATGTGCTGAGGTAGGTCGTGACAGTCTTGAATCACGAGGCAAAGTTGATGTAGATGCCATATAACCTGCGTTTCTATAGGATCGGCGTGACCTTCTGACAGAAGAGTTAGTTCCTCGTGAACCAGAACGACGTTTAACTCTGCGTGGTGTCATTGGCTTTAAGGAACTCTCATTTGCATTTGTTTCTGTTGAACTTAATTCTATTGTATACACTGGACGACGTGACAGAGTTCCTTTGTCTGCAATATCAATAGAATTAAAATTGTATTAAATATTTTCTAGAATCTCTTATATTTTACGTTACAAATGTGTTTATTAACTATTGTACAATTACCTAATGATGTTTTCTCTTTATTATACAATCTATAAGCCAATAATATGGCCAATGGTAAAGCGGTGCCAGTAAGAACAGCAGCAACAACAGACTGCCCTAATTCGACATAATACCATTGAAGAAAACAACCCTCAACATGTGTTGGTCTCCAGATACCAGGTCTGTCTAATTCATCCCATACTGGTTGGCAACCCCAGCCATTGCCTTCCCACCAGCTTACACTACCAGTGCCCAATGATAACAAACCACTCTCCTAGAATAAAATTTTATGTTATTACCAAGATGTTAAAAAAAACATATTTAATATTCACGTAATATTTAAATCTCAAAAAATAATAATATTTACCCTATTTAAAACTCCTAAATTTAAGTAGTAACATATTAAAAACAAATTCCATGTTAACCATATAAAGCTCCATATAGCATACTGAAAATGAAAAATATTCATTACTTTAGGAAGTGCGTGTATATTCAGTAGGTCTGAGAATAGGACGTAAACTATTTTTCATACCCCTAAGTGATTAGGGTGGTCCACCCCAAAAAAAATTTTTGTTTTTTGGACAAAATTTTTTATTTTAATTTTTCTATGATTCCGCATTCAAAAGTACATACAACCCTAAATTTTCACCCTTCTACCACCAACCCCTATTTTTTAATAGTTTATGGCAAAACAATGTTTGCCGGGTCAGCTGGTAATGTATAAAATTAAGAGATTGGTTCCTTTATTCGATAAACTATCAATAATTTAATAATTATTTAAGACATTTTTTATGGTGAAGCACAGATTTAATTTATTTTTTAATAAAACTAGTAATAATTTTATAAAAATATTTTATAGGAATAGAAAAAATAAGCTGTACGCTACACTTCAATTGCTTTACCCTTCAATATTAGGTTTTTTTAACTATTTGAAAAGACTGGTGGTAAGTTCTTTTTAACTAATATTGTAATTGATGCCTCAATAAATGTCAATATATCATTACAACCAAATAGCACTAAATCTATAGTACAATAATTATTATATAATGCATTTTTCAAAAAAGAGTAAATAGTCTTTCTCAGCATATCCAATAGATGATAGTTTTCTTGTAGTTTTAAATTTTAATATTGTTAAATCATACTCACAGCTAAAAGATACTTTGTAATGCATTGGACAGCTCCAAAAGATCCAAATATTATTAATAAAATATTTGTAAAGTTAGCAATTATAGGTAACCACATATAACCCAGGAAGTCAAACACTTGACGCTGTACAGTCAAAATCTGTAAAGCAAGAAACATTCAGTTATCATAACACCAGTCAATAATAAACAAATAATTTTATGTAGACTTAAATGTAGTTATGAAAAATTTCAAAAGAATGAACATACTAATTCAAGAATGCAAACAATTAGCAATATAGTTCTCAGACTACAAACAGCCATTTTTAGGATAAACAGGTATCTTTGCAGTAACGAACAAAAACTTTGATTTCTGCATTAGATGATTAATCATACTGTGCATGAGTAATCACAAAACATTAGAATTTAGTGAATTTATTAAAAGGAATAGTGTCATAAATTATATGTTTACATGGGAAAATTACAACAAATCGAAATAGCAAAAACTAGTTCAGTTCGAAACTTCATATTAGGTATGTCTATCCGTAACTAGTCTGTGGGTATGTCATAATGTCATAGAAAAATTTTTGGTAAAACTAACGTATGAAAATGTTTTTATCTGTGATTCCAATTAGGACTGTTGATAAAATATCGATATATCGATATTATTATTTAGAAATATCTATATTTATTACTAATTCTTTTTCGGACGATATATCGATAGTTCGATATTGAAATATAGATATCGACAGTCGATATTTTTTTAAATAAGTTTTTATTTTTCATTTTTTCTCGTCAATCATTTAAACTACAACATCATCGTAAACTTAATCTACTGTACTTTACACTATATTATGTTTTTCCTCTTTCCATTACATTATTTATTTGCATATTATCTTAAAACGAAATGTAATTTTGTATAGATATACATTTGTGGTATAAAAAATACTATAATCTGATACCTAGTACCTACTTTACTCGCTGTTGTTGTTACTTGTCACTGTCAGGGTTAATAGCTTAGCATGTCTCTCTATTTCTACTTAGTCTGTGATTAACAGCGAGCGAAGGTCGTTGGCGGGAATTCAAGATGTGTCGGCAGCGTTTTTGTTTTAAAGTTTTCAAAATTAGTGTTTCTGGTCCTTTTTGGGACATTAGTGCTAGTATAATGTGCTAAAATAGTGTTTTTATAGTGCACGAAATAAGAACATCAAAATGAATGCGTGAAAACTGCATTTTGGATTTCGTCGAATGGCCCTTCGAGAAAACATTAACAATATCTCACTATCAAAGTTTTGTAGATGTATGACTGTCCGACGACGTTAGGGCCTTTGGGTACTTGACTGGAGGAGATAATTGAAGAACACAAAATAAGAGGAAATCGTTTACCTACGGTAGGTGCTTCTCCATGTGGAAAAAAAGAAACAACTTCATCATTGTGGGACAGACATGAAGATATGCTCTTGAGAAATATGTCCAATGCCAATGAATTTTTGGCAGAAGTTTTGGTACAATGCCTGCTGAATTAAAGCAGTATTTAGATCAGCCAAATATTTCAAGGTCATCAAATGCACTAAAATTTTTAGATCGATAGTAGACATTTTACTCCCGTGCTATCAGAAATAGCTGTTAAATATTTGATTTCTTCTGCTATATCTGTAGCATCTGAACTAATTGCCTCTACAATCAATCTTTTAGTGCCTAATAATCGTAGTAGTCAAACAGATGAACATATAAAACAACGAGTATTTTTAAAAACTTACTGAAAAATATTGGTACGAATAATTATTGTATTGTTAGGTTAAAATAAAAGAATTATGTGTACCAAATTAAATTTAATTTGTCTAATAAAAATACTGAATTATAAACTGCGTAAATCATTTTTGAGCCGACTTACGATTGTTTTTTAGATAAAGCCTATGTATCGATATATCGATTTTTTTTTTCATTATATCAAACTCCGATATTGATATATTTAAAAATATCGATATATCGAAAATCCGATATTTTAAAAAATATCAACAGTCCTAATTCCAATAGTCCGATGTGGTCCGATTCCGATACACTAGAATTTTATTTGTGCATATTTCTTGAGGCATTGGCAACCAGTCATCAGCTTAATCACGCAACTGGAAAAAATATTGCTTTAACTATAAAAGTTAAAAATACCTTTTTAACTTTCTATTACATATTTGTATTAATTTCTAATCGGAATAGAGATTGTTCTAAAAAAGTTCAATGTTTAAATCGATACGAATCGCAGGTCAAGGAAACGATTCTCAAAAAAATCAATGTCCAAACGAACAATTACTCAAAAATCTATCTACAATTTCTTAAATTTTCTATGGGAAAAATAAAGACTATATGACTCAACGAAGCGTTAAATCTAGCCCCGAAAGCATTAAGATGGCGGTATTGTTTGTTATAGTCATTGAGTACCTACAACGGTAGGCGGCATACGCGCATTTCTCATACAAAACTTTCTGTCATTTTTGCGGGAGGAGAGGTACTACTACAAGTAAATGGGAACACATAAATGCAATGTCAAATCGTGTCTATGCTTTCACACACAAACAATTCGACAACATTCCCCCAATTTAACAAATACGTAGAAATAACTGGATTGAAATTTTATTCGTGATCGGTTGAGGTCTAAAATTAAATGCTACCACGACATAGTTTCGTATAGTTGTCTCGCGTGTAGTTTTTCTTTCTTTTGCGATTTAATTGTAATTTTATTTGTAATGTGTTAAGGTTTATAATGAATGTTAACTAAAAATATAGTCTCATTAAGTCACTCAAATCAATTTATTCAAGTAAACCCAAATTCAAGGTATTTTTGAACGTCAAATCTACTTTAGTTTTAGAAATATAGATAGCTAAGGAGTGCGTTTACGTCACAATTTGTATATGTAATTATGCCAATTCAAAGTTCATTATTGTATGTCAAACATTACGATGCGACTTTCGAGAATGATGAACAAGTTATTCGAATGAATCGAAATATATTATAATGAGTTCGGCAAATCGATTTAGCAATCGATTCTGAAAAAATATATTAAAATGGAAAACTGGTACTTAATACAAAAATTACACATTCTTATAAGATATAATTCCGTCCTTGGCTAGATTGGATGTAGCGGATTTTTCGTTGCACCTCCTGCCGATATGAGACGAGATATTTTGCGGAGCGCTTATCGCAGTGAATTTCGAATATAGAAATGGTAACAAATAAACAAATTAACGAAGGGGAATGCCTCTGAATCTCGCATCAATGGATATAGTATGTTTAATTTATTAAAACAAAATTCCGCGACTATTTTTCTCTTTTATTTTCTTTTATTTTCCTTTTATTTTCCTTTCCTAAAGATAGAAAATAAAAGGTAAACAATGCCGTCGTAAAAATAGTTTCAAAAAGGACAATATCACGTTTCATCGGTAAGTATAAAATTAATAATAAAAATTTATAACAAATGCAGAGCTCTAGTGATACTGGTTGCGTTTGTCATTGTCTAGCAAGCTATAATTCATGTTGTGTTCTCACTCTTGCAGGATGACACGTGTAAGTAGGGATGCGAAAAAACGTATCGATATGTCAATATCTTTTCCATTAATTTTGAGAATTTATAATGACTACCATTCTTTGATATGTCTAGTTCCATATATACTCGTAATATATTGTTTCTTTTCTACTATTGTTATAAATTTAATTAGGTTATTAAAATATTTATTACACACATTTTTGAATAATTGTCTTTAAATTGAAAGTTTATTGATTTGAGATTTTAAACCAATAGAAATAAATAAAAGCGGATAATTCGAAGTAGTAGATACTGAGTGCTGACCACAGATACTCGCGTACGGAATATTTTTCCATGACTGGGAGTTGGTGCTATATCCTGTAATGCTTTAGCCCCGGAGCACCCACAATTTGTCAATTTAATTTTTCGTTAAAAAGTTTTACACTTGGAAAAACACGTTCTACCCAAACGAATTTGATTTGTATTTCTATTCCAAATTTTTTATTTTTTTGTGTCACTATTTCAAAATAAAGAATCTTGTTTTGATTACATACATACATATATATATATATAAATAAACTTATTAAAATAACTTGTATTTATCGATATATACAATATCTACGAATACATCTCTTTTTCGTCTAGTACGTGACGTTACCGCGCCGCCCGCTTACGTCCCATTCCTCTAACCTTGACTGAATAGTTTCGATCGATAGAAATTCGTAAACATAGGTCTCTAGGGTAGTTTGTCTGTGGACTGTGTCATCTTGGATTTTATTCTCTATATAATTTTCTTACTGCGGGCTACAATATATATATGAAAATCAATTCTCTTTAATTATTTATAGGAGTAAACTCCTATATATTAATATATAGGATATATATATTAAACTAAATAATTAAAGGCAAAGGGCTTCCTATCTTGTTTGTAATGTTCGGAAGGTTTTTGATCATTTTATCACTTTTCATCGGAACTACAACCTGCGCGACTCAACTGTGCACCTCGCTGGAATGCAACAACTCACCCACTTCTTCGCGCGGCGTCCCGCATTCGCCACGTGCGTCCAGTAGGGATAGCGTCTTGGTTACCGATGCATGCGTCTCCATTTTTAATTGTTCATTGATATTTATGTTAAATTTTTCGTTGATATTTCTGATGAGTTTTTGTTGTGTTGTTTTGTTAAGTTTGAGAATAGTTGTATTTGTTAAGTTTATGCTGTTTGTATCAACAACATTATGGTGAAGACTATTCATAGTGAAACAACGACTCTCATATTGAAGGTGTTGACATTCTTTGAAAATGAGAAAGCAAATAAACAATTTGTGATTCCTGTGGATTAAACTATAAAAAAGGCTTGTGCAGCAACTGGTATATCAAAAAGAACATCGATGAAAATTCAAAACGAATCCAATAAAGCAACACAAAGTGTTCCGCCAGCACCTATGATATCGGTGTCAGGGTCAATTACAAGACCGATAACAAAATTGTTAACACCAGGAAAAAAAAACCAAGTGCCAAAAAATCTATGCGCATTGCGAAACATAGTGAACAGCTTCTACACAGAAAAAGTGCCGAGTTTGAAAAAAATATTAGCAGCTGCAAAAAGCGAGTTAAATTTTCCAGGTGGATATACCACACTGCGGCTGATGCTTGTTAACCAATTAGGATACAAATTAAAAAAATGCAAAAATACATGACTTGTTTTAATACGAAATCCAGACATCGCCGCTTAGAGGGCTCGTTACCTGCGAAAGAAAAAAGAGAAAAGAAAATGAGAAAGAAAATGAGAAAAATAATTCTGGAGACTATCGCCATGAAATGAATACCAACAAATTTATAAAATGGTTAAAAGAAAAGCTTCTCTCAAACTTACCGCCAAATGGCCTAGTGGTGATCGACAATGCGCAATATCATTCAACGCAAAATGAAAAGGCTCCCGTGAGTTGGTCACTTAAAAGTGACATGCAAAGCTGGTTTTGAAGCAACAATATAATATTTGACGACGAAATGGCAAAATCTGAACTGAAAAAATATATTGTTGATGAATTGATGAGGGAGCATCTATAAAGTTTTATAAGTGAATATATATATGGAAGTTAGAAAAGCAAAGGGTGGCGGACTAAAACATTGATCAGTCTGAATGAAGAATGACAAATCGAACATTTGACAAGGGAGGCTATAAAATACACAACAGTCTCCGATTGGAAAAAAGAACCACATAGAACGCTTGGAAAAAGAATATTAGGATAAAGAATGCCGCCAAGAAATAGAACAATGAGAATGAATAGTTTCCCTTGGAGGCGAAGAAACCAGCTCTGAGAGCGAAGAACGATTTAGAGACCATATCGGGGGTCAAAATGATCAATTATAGTGATAATGATGATTGAGGATAATAAAAAATAATCTTAGTTTATATTTTGTTTGTTTTATTTATTTATTAAAACTAGATATTCATGTTAAAAGATAGTCTCGTATAAAGTGTTGTTTGCTGTTCTGGGTTTCGTCTTCTGTAAATCTTTATTATTTTTACGAATTTTTTTGCAAATAGTATCGTCAGAGTTACGTCACAGGGCGAGGTACTAAAACCAGTAGTACCGCTACAGTGAATTTTTGTATTTATACACAAACAGAGATCACGAAATTATAAAACGAAGAAACGCAACCTATCACCTTGAGAGCCCGCTGGCGATTGAAGAAAGGAGCCTAGCTTTCACAATAGCAGAGGAAGCCGTTTGGCGGCTGTGTGCCCATACTAATTTGTATGAAAAAATCGTGCGTAAAAATGTGGTATATTTGCAAACCTATTGCAAAAAAACTGAAAATTATATGGGAAAACAGATTTAACTAAGTTGTTGCTTGATATTTTACTATGAATTTCACAGTACTTGGAATGCGACAATGCTATTCTAGAGTTTTACATGAAATTCACGAATCTTTTCTGTTGTCGCTATAAAATATTATGGTCATTTTTTTTATTTACGGTATGCTCCATATCACAGAGCAGCGAGTGGTATTTATTTTGTTTAGAATTTTATATATTTACTATCATCTAAACTCGGGTTGTCAAACCTCGTCGGGCGCGATTTAGGGACTCTGGTCCTTAACATTTGTTTCATGGAATATGACAGAATAACATAGTATAATTCTTATATTGTCATGTTACATGAACGATTTAAAAATCATCGAATTTATCAGTCTCTTTTTGAGCGAGCGTATTGTTAGCTATTATCAATATTCTCGATTAATCGTTCTAATTATAATCGTTAACAAATGGCGGCACTGTTTTCTTGGAAGTGTTGCTACTTTTATAATAACATGGTATTTTTGAATGTCAGAAAATAAGTCAGTTGAGAAATTCACGAGTTAGTAAAAGCCAAATATATTATGTATTATCTATGAGTGAAAGCACGTCTTTTAATTATATCTCCTCATCCTACGTTTCCATCCAAGTCAACATCCTAGAAGAACGAATAGTTTTCAGTATGATATGACGAGTTAATATTGTCATGTCATGCCTAAACATTTTTTTATATATGCCACACTACAAAATGTCCGTTTGTAGTATATTATGCCTTCGCTCCGTATCTCTGTCCTAACGTTATTCGCCTCGCCTGCAAGATTGCTGTCTACGCTAGTACACTAATAGTCTATGTTCATATTATCATCTATATTATTATTCATGATATAGAACGAGTTTGTTGGTGCAAGCCACCCATATTCTATTTCTCTATAAACTTAGCCACAAGGTAATTTAAAGAAGTCTTGAAGGACTTTTTGATAGCCCCTTTGCGCGAAGACAGGGAAACCTATAGACTACGCCATACAGTCCATCTCATTGACACAAGAAAGAGACTAACTCTTCTGTATGCAATGTAGAGGAAAGTGACATAGCTATAGTATTTTCTATCATTTAGCGAGTGCCGGTTTTTTCAAGGTTACATAACAGTCTTCAAACATTGAGCACACCGACAGAGACAAAATATGTGTATTCCCTTTCCTTTCTATCATAGGCTTACGTAGTCTAACAATTCGTGACGTGGAAAGGAAATAACTATTAGTGATAAATTTGTGAATATTTCAAAGTTGTCCAATGTAATAAATGTATTATGGTCACTTAGTTAGACAGTGATAAAATACCTCCATACACAGAATAATGATAAACATCTTGCTTGGCTCGCATCATAGATAATACATATGCTCGCATTGTAGCCACAAGTGCTCAATCCTGTTGGAGTAGTAAGTCCATGGAGAGAACAAATGGAACAAAGAGAATGTAACCACATCGAGAGTACATAATCTGTGATTGAGAGATATCATAAAGTATACAGACTTTTTGGCGGGAACGGAAGATGTGAGGTTGTTATTTTATTTATATTTTCTATTTTTTACATTTTTAGGAGTTTTAAAGTACAAAAGTGATAGTATATTGTATCTTAAAGTTCTGTGTAAGTGAAAATAATGGAGGAGATCTAAAAACATGTACCTATAGCTGAAGTTTTTGCGCTCTTCCAAGAAGTCCTTTTTTAACTTCAGTAAAGCCTACTATCACTTTACTGGAGGAGTGTTAGGGACAGTTAATGTTTCTCCAGAGGGTTCGTCATTAGGCTGATAGTCTTGTTACCAATGCCCTAAGAAATATAAATAAATAATATAGTGTGTAGGTACATTGTTATTTTTTATTAACTATTTTATTGATCGCTCGATATTCCAGAAACGTGTGGAAAATTGCTGAGTCAATCTAAAATTATTTACTTCGGTTACCAGTTGTTAGTTACAACTACCGAAAAAACAACAACTAGTAAGTTCAATGGAATAAAGCTTGTTTTTTTAACCGGTGCCGGTAACCTCATTCTGCTACCGAATTAACATAAATTTTGTTCTTTTCGCAGGTTAAAAATGGCTACAGATACTCTTATTCCATTAGAATCCAATCCCGATGTGATGAATAAGTTTCTTCAAAAACTTGGTGTGCCTACTAAATGGGGTGTAGTGGATGTGATGGGCTTGGACCCCGAAATGTTGTCTTGGGTACCTCGTCCAGTACTTGCCGTCATGTTTCTCTTTCCTACTTCTGAATCTTACGAAGAACATAAAAAGAATGAAGAAAACGAAATATTATCTAAAGGCCAAGAAGTTTCTAGTAATATATTTTATATGAAACAGAATATTAGTAATGCTTGTGGTACTGTTGCTCTTGTACATAGCATTGCTAACAATATTGATAAAATAGAACTCTCAGATGGGCCTATGAAGAAGTTTCTTGATGATGCTAAAAGTTTAGATGCAACTGCAAGAGGCACATTGTTGGAAAAGACTGAGGGTATTATTAACGCCCACAAGGAATTAGCTCAGGAGGGTCAGACTAATACTCCAAGTGCTGAAGAGCCTGTTAACAATCATTTTATTACTTTTGTGCATAAAGATGGTGGTTTGTATGAATTGGATGGACGTAAAGCTTTTCCAGTTAACCATGGGGCTACTACACCGGACACTTTGTTAGAAGATGCTGCAAAAATATGCAAGAAATTCATGTCCCGTGATCCAAATGAAGTTCGCTTTACTGTGGTGGCTTTAACTGTTTCTGATTAAGGATTAGATAAGAAGCCTTTTGATCTCAAACAGCTAATTGCTTCAAAAATTAGAGCTTAAAGTATTCTTGTATCTGATACTAAAATGTGCAATGCAGTGCAAGCTTTTGTGATATCAATAAATTGTTTATTTTGAAATTGGTCTTTTAATTTCAAGTATGTAGGTATTTTAAAGTTATATTATCAAAATTTCAAAAATCAATAACAAAAATTAAATAAAAACCATTTGTATGTAATATTTTATATTTAATTTCCATATTCTAAATAATTATTTATTATGTATAAATATTAATATTTTTATTTCCATTTACATCTTTATTTCAATATGTCGCTAGGTAGGAACATAAAATACTTTATTTAATACTTAGTAAATAATACAAGGTAATTAAGTACCTACATGAACTATGTACAACGGCCACAAGTCCATAATTTCCAAGTTATGTGCATTGATGTCAAATGTGAGGGCATACTAATATGCCCTCCCTCGCATTCAACATACATGTACATGTAATGCCATAAGAAACTTACTGGGTGAAAAATGACAATACCAAGTAGTGGTAACAACTAGGACAGACTTTCATTCCCGACAGAAACAAGCATGAAAAATAATTCAATAAATTAAATAATTTGGTGTATTTTAAATTCTTAGTGATATGTTAAAAACACAGACAAATTAGCCTAAAGACAGGAAATGAAAGGGCACCGTTTTCTGCCATCGATGCGCACAAACGCTCATATAACTTCAAACACAAACGCGCGCTCCTTTAGTATTAACCAGAAAGCAGATCCGTGACCTGTGTCTAATTGTTTTAAAAAATATAGTATAAATTACGTAAACAATGCCAAATTGCGCTGTAAAGTGGTGTGGTAGTGATAGTCGTAAAAATCGTTTCAAAAAGGATAATATCACGTTTCATCGGTAAGTATAAACCTAATAATAAAAATGTATATCAAAAAAATGCAGAGCTCTCACTATACTGGACGCTGGTAGCTTTGAGTCAACGCTTTATCCTTGTCTAGCAAGCTATAATTATATGTTGCGTCCTCACTCTTGCAAGATGGCACGTGTAAGTAGGGACGCGAAAAAACGTATCAATATATTTTCCTTTAATTTTGAGAATTTATAATGACTACCACTCTGAAATTATATACCTAGTTCCATCCATACTATCCATACTATATAATAATATAATATATATATATAGCATATAATTATATAATATTTATATAATATACAGGGTGTATATGAAAACGGGACAGTTACTTTAATGGATCAAAGGGCATAACTTTAGTATGTAGTTACAAAAAGAATTATCGAAAAAAACGTATCCGTTTAAGAGTTATGACCGTTTTAATTTTCTAGTGTTATCCCCACCATTTCTCGTAAAATTGGGTTGATCGTGTACAGTTACAGATTTTAAATCTTACGTATTTTTTTATTTTGTAATAATTTCATCCGTTACTGAAATACAGCCTGAAAACCATTTTCGAAAATAATGCGTATACCCCAATGGGGGTTTTCAGGCTGTATTTCAGTACTGAAACACAGTACAGTTACTGAAATACAGCCTGAAAACCATTTTCGAAAATAATGCGTATACCCCAATGGGGGTTTTCAGGCTGTATTTCAGTAACGGATGAAATTATTACAAAATAAAAAAATACGTAAGATTTAAAATCTGTAACTGTACACGATCAACCCAATTTTACGAGAAATGGTGGGGATAACACTTGAAAATTAAAACGGTCACAACTCTTAAACGGATACGTTTTTTTCGATAATTCTTTTTGTAACTACATACTAAAGTTATGCCCTTTCATCCATTAAAGTAACTGTCCCGTTTTCATATACACCCTGTATATAATTTTATAATATTATATAATTGTATAATCCATATCCATACTAATATTATAAATGCGAGTCTCTCTCTGTCTGTCCGTCTGTCTGCTTGCTTTTCACGGCTAAACCGCCGTACCGATTTTAACAAAATTTAGCGTGGACATAGTTTGACACCAGGGGGTGAACATATGCTGCTTTATTATTCAAAAATCTATCGCTAAAGGGGTGAATAAGGGGATGAAACTTTGTAAGGGAAATTTTTAACCCCTGAACCGATTAAGACGAAATTTAGTATAGTACATAGATAAAACCTTTTCTATTAAAAAACATACTTCTTTTTTCCAAAAATCTACCCCTAAAGGAGTGAAAAGGGGATGAAACTTTGTATGGGAAATTTTTAACCGCTGAACGGATTAAGATGTAATTTGGTACAGAGATACACCTTTTCGATTAAAAAAAAACACAGTTATCATTAAAAAGATGTCACCGTTCTTTTTTCAACCGACGAAAAAATGATAGAGGTCCTCAAGTCAGTGCATATTTTTTTTTGTATACGACCATGCGTAGCTTTTTACAGAGTAGTCTGATTTTGATGATTCTCTTTTATTGGATAGAATATATCTCGAGTTTTGGGTTCAATTTAATTCGGAAAAAATTTAGGAATCCTACAATTTAAAAACACTGAAAAGTACAAAATAACTATTCTTTACTAATCAAAACTCAAATACAAAAAAAAAAATACTTTATACATACGATACAAATACCTAAATTCGACATTTGCTAAAATCGATGCAAGCCTCCCAAACTAATAGACTTTCTGTTGTGGCACATTAATTTGGAACCCACTTTAATAACCGTCAAATTTAATTATGTATGTACATACATACAATCTTCACACCATATCCCTAACGGGGTAGTCAGAGGGACGGAGCGCCAAGCGTCGCGGTCCTTACATACTTCTTTCCCTTCTTCAAATCTCATCATTCTCCTCATACATTTTTGCCTAGGTATGCGAGTGCTTTTGACATTTCCGTCGGCTAACACTCTAGCGAATTTCATTATATACGTATTTATATCGTATGTATAAAGTATTTTTTTTCATATTTGAGTTGTAATTAGTAAAGGATAGTTATTTTATACTTTTTAGTGTTTATTTCTAGTAGGTTTAAATTTTTTCTTAATTTTTTTTATTTCTCCCATTTGAGTGAACTTGATCTAAACAAATATATAGGATGGGTCTACAACTAACTACTTTTCTAATTATAGAACGAAATGATATATAAATGTATCATCAATATAAATAAGGCTTATAATTAGTAATTATTATTTCGTGTATCTTCAAAGGCCAAGCTCAATACCATTGCAATTTAAATGGGATCACCTCGGAAGTATATCAAACAAAAAAAAAATTTTTAAATCGGTACACAATGGATGAGGTTATCGGTGAACATACATAAAAAAACATACCGATGCACATAGAATCTCCCTCTTTAAAGTTGGTTAAAAAAATACATACAGACGAAAAGGTTGGGTGGTTCTACCACCAGAGCTTTTCAGTTTCGTTTTTTGTCAATTTAATTTTTTGTTAAAAAGTTTTATATTAGGAGAAACACGTACTACCCAAACGAATTTGATTTGCATTTCTATTCCAAATTTTTGATTTTTTTGTTTCGAAATAAAGAATCTTGTTTTGATTATATATACATATTTTATTATTTCTATTTTTAAAATAAGCTTATGAAAATAATTCTTGAATTTATCGATATATACAATATCTACGAGTACATCACTATTTTGTTTAGTACGTGACGTTACCTTGCCGCCCGCTTACGTCTCATTCCTCTAACCTTGACAGAATAGTTCGCTTAGAAATTCGTAAACATTTCAGGTCTCTAGGGTAGTTTGTCTGTGGTTAAAAAGTACACATACATCACGTCCTCAAACGTATCCCTAATGGGGTACAGTATAGGATGCCAAACATTTTTCTTGTTCAAATTAGATCATTCTCCTCACACACTTCTATGTATGCGAGTGCTTTTGACATTTCCGTTAACATTGGCTATTTGAACTTCATAAGTCAGACTTGGTCTTCAATAACTCCTGGTACTACTGCCTTTCGTTTTTAGATTTTCTTCAACAATTATTCATCACTAATTCTTTCTACCATATGTGCCTAAGCTGTTAAAGCATTCCTTTAAGAACTTTTAAAAGTTAAAGACCTACCTACAGGGGTAAAAATTAGGTAAATATAAAATTTAAAAAGTAAGAAGTTTTTATGTCTGGTGCTACTTCGATTTTTATGGCAAATTATAATTTGTCGCGAAATGAATAACTGTTATTAATAAAAATTCTATTTTAGGAAAAAGTGAGTATTACCTACCAAAGAGTGTAAAATTACTACGATGTCGCCTATTGGCCCCTTTTATAATTTTCCGTTGAACGTTGTTATCGCCACGTTTTTACCGTCCGCGGTCCGCGGTATGGGGAAGCAAAATGTATGCAATTGTATAGAGATGCTTTTATATTTCCGTGCACGATAACGTCCATTCCGTGGACGTTGAAAAAGCGTTTTTATTTTCGACAGAATAGCGAAACATTATGCTTACCTACCTATTATATTTTGGACGGTAAAAACGTTGCCATAAAAACGTTCAACGGCAAATTATAAAAGCGTCCATTGCTAAAACCACAGTACAAGTAAGCATACAGTATTCTATCTTCATACAAACGCTCCCAAACGACGCGCTCGAAATCTCGACATATCTCGACATACGACAGTCGCGAGTGCGCCGCGGTTGTCTTCGGACGGTATAAGACGCTCCCGCGCATTTACTGACTAAATATTATGTCAATCAAGTTTACAAGCACAATGTTCAGTGTATGGATGTTTGAATACATCTATATCGAAACCAGAAATATTTATCTGTTGCTAATTTGTAGGAAATATATTATCATAATGATCTAGTTAATTTATTGCTGATTTTTAATTATACTGCACATAAAAAAGTATTTTTTTGTCCATTTCCACCATACTAACTCACAAACTTTTGAAACTAGATATAAAATACTAGTAAAATTATATAAATAAAAACGTATTTAATTTGCAATAATATAAAATGAAAAGATAATATGACAATTTAATATAGTACCTATTATCAAATACGTAACCCAAGAAATACATTCAGTCCAAGTCGGTAGCCCTATTGCGCGTTTACGTACCAAACGACCGTAGGTAATTATCGCTAGGACACTGCCGAGATAGAATACTGTATGCTTACTTGTACTGTGCTAAAACTATGAAACGCAACGTTGGCATTTCCATAGGGCATTTCAATCTCAGAAACAAATAACATTGGCCCGCTTCTTGAACGTTTCTATCGCCACGATTTTGCCGTCCACGGTACAATAGAGAAGCAAAATGTATGCAGTTGTATGAACACGCTTTTAGTCCACAATAACATCATACCATGCACGTTGAAAAAGCGTATTTTCCTAAGACACCATAGGGAAGCATTTTGCTTAAGTATTTGTATCGTAGACGGTAAAAACGTAGTGTTACAAACGTTCAACAGACAATTATAAAAGCGGCGGTCATAACGTATGTACCTAGTTTGGTTTAAAAATTCTACTATTATTTTTGCAATTTAATACGCGACAAGTTTCGTGATTCTATCGAAGTTTCTTCTATTTTTACTTATTTTTTCATTACAAAAGCACCCACATAACCACATATTTCACTGAAAGGCCAGGTGACGCAACGTCATGACGTTGACCGTTCCGATTTTTCTCTTGGACCCTTCAATTACGAATAAAAACTGATCCATGAGCTGATCGAAGCTTGGACCACGTCTGTACGTCGATCACTTACGGTACGAATATAACATTCCAGACAGGTTAAATAATTGGAATTTAGTTTACTACATGAAACTTTTGCAATGAAATATGTTTCTAGTAGGGAGACTAACTTGAATAGTCATCAAATAACGATTTTCGTGGGACTGAGCATTATTATACCGACACCTGGTATCCTTGTACCTTATATGGAATCTATACCTTCACACAACGCTCATCACGTCAGAGACCGTGTTGGCGTAGGGTATATTTTCAAAGCCAGAAAGCGGCAATCATTTCATTATAGCCTACTTTTACCTAACATTTGTGGCGTCACTGGCGCATGTTGATATCGGGTATACTTTCAGATTTAGAAAGGGCTCGCATGGCTATTGTAAAACATACCCGACCGCAACGAAGCAATCGTTCGCTATTCTTCTGTCACGTTACTATTTCGAGCGTTCTTTCCTTTTCGCTCGCTGGCTGACGCAACATTTTGTTTGTTACATGATTTTATCACCACGTGCGAGTCAGTACTGTTTAAATTAAGTGATTCAAGTGTTTTTAATTTAAAAACCGATAAATAAAGGCATAGTACGGTGCGAAGTGTAAAAATGTGATAACTATAGTTTGTTTTCTTATTAGTGAAAAAACCGTGTAAAAGGATAGATAAAGCCAGTTTAGAGGGTTTCATAACTGAACATTGTGGACTTATCGAGAATCTGGATTTTGAATCGGAGGAAAAGTACTCCATGCAATTTAGACTGAAAACTGATCAAAAGGAAGAACAAGAACGATACGCTAATTTTATTGACGAGTTTGTTCAAAAATTTTCTTATTTTACGAAAACTAACTGAATAGTTCGAGACATCCTTCGTTGGGAAGCTTTGAATTTACTAAAATGCAACCACAAAACCAAAGAAACTTTTAGGAAATATTTCGATAGTGGAATGATACCTTGCACAGCAAGAAATTACAATGAATTGAATATACTGGACTCGTTTCAAGATACTGATGTAAATGAAATAGAGATGCTATCGAATTCTCAATTAAATCCCTTCGAAAATCATGTGTATTTGCAATGTTCCCGAAATCATAGAAGGGAAAATTTAGAGTTTAAATAACAATGGTTACTCGATACTGTTGAAACAAAATCCAAGGATTATCGTCATAATTACGCCTATAATGAAACGGGGATTTCTATCTACTTCATATGAGAATATGGTATTTGTAGACATCATCGTGTGACCAGACCAGTTCTGCGATTACTCTAGTTTTCACAACTCACAAAATTAGCGGTTTTCCATTGGCTTGTGGTATAAATAATGAACAAAATGAGTCCAATTACACGCTGGTTTTTGCCGCTATCAAAGAAGCTTTAGAAAAAAAATGAGGTAGGTAAAAAATTTGAGCCTGATATTGTAATGACGGACGATTCTACTGCAGAACGAAATGCCTTGAGAACAATTTTTCCTAATGCTCGATTATTATTATGCGCGTTCCATGTTTGCCAAGCTTTTTGGCGTTGGCTTTGCGTTGCAGATTACAAGATTGACATAATGAAAAGATGATGATACGATTTCGAAATATTCTTTTTGAAACGATCCCGAAGAATCAAATTGTATGAGGGATTGACAGGTGATGGTATGTTAAGATGATGCCAGCTCTATTAAATCATCTGATTAACTTATGGAAACGGCGGCTTGCGCATTGGTAGATATCATCACGTCCATTTTTGAAAATTATTTTCAGCGACGCATAATTTCTTACGCTAACACGCGAAAAACCAAGGATTCCTTATATGCAATACTCATGAACTGCTCGAAATATTAAAAATATTTGTAAAGTCAACGATAATGAGTACAGTGTGGAATCGGAGACAAGTTCAAATACTTTTTTCACCGTCAGAGCAGATTCAGCCGTTTGCGACTGCGATGTTGGAAAATGTGCAAGGTTCTGTGCAAGCACCTATGATGTAGCATTGAGCAAAAATTTGGGGTTATATTTCAACGGAGATACAATTTGTCGACCTTGGAATCCAGTGTTTCAAGTAACAAAGCCTCGTTTTTCGCATTCGGTTAAATGTGTGGACACTGAGTGCGGTGTGTAGGAGGCCTAATAAAAATTATTTACGAATGTCGGGAGTAGATGTTAAAAATCTGGCTCGGACTGCTTCATTAAGTAAGCATGCTGTGACAGTTTGCTCGAGACCACGGCCGAAACATCGAGTCAAAATAAATGCTAATCGCTTAATTTTCCGCTTTTTATATATTTTATAAATGAACGCGAAAATTGAAAAGTTCATGTAATTCAGTTTGCAAGAAACTGTCGTGTGTTGGCTCGTCGGCTCTGGCTTGGCCGACCGTGTCTGGCGACGTACGCCCGCGCTCGCGCAATGCGCCGCGTTCGTTTAAAACTGTCGTAGTTTGTTCATTTATTATCCGATTTTAAAAATTCAAAATGTACTTTACAGATCAAAAACGAAGTAAGATTTTTTATTCGAATTATTTTTAATGTAATTGGCAGTTTTACTGTGTTATTTAATTTATAAAAAAATAATACTTTTCAATTTTTGTTTTTATTCAAATAACTTTTTAAATATTGAACCTATACTTATGATCGTTGAACGTTTTTTGTTAGGCATTTCAATACCTTTCATATGATACCTGACTCGTCCGAATAGGTTAAGTAGTTATTGAGTTATTTGACAAAATTTAAACCAAGATTCGCCATCTTTGTGATGTCATAGCTCCCACTTCTACCAATTGAGAAAAGTGACAACATCATTTTTCTTACTCAGAAAATACTACTGAGTACGACGATACCAGTTGTCTGTCTCAATTAATACTGCTCAGTCCCACGAAAATATTTTTTTATCGCTTAGCCTCTCTACTACTCAATTTGAATTAAATTATTATAGTTATGGATATGTATACATACATACATATCCTCACGCTGTATCCCTAACGGGGTAGTCAGAGAGGATGGAGCGCCAAGCGTCGCAGTTCTTACATACTTTTTTCGCTTCCTCAAATCTCATCTTTCTCCTCACACGTTATGAATTATGTACCTATATTTACAATATTACAATATAGTTTGTACTTATACATACTATAACGTCAAGTAGCTTATTATATAAAGATTATAATAAATTATAATAGGTACCATATTGCAATTTATTTCAATTTACAATTGAATTTATAATTGAGACGTCATAAAAAGTAAAATCCAATAAAATACTAGAGTTACTATATTTCTGCGCAATCCACGGACGAATTTTCTTCTGGATTTTCTGAAAAAAAAAAAGGAAATTAAAATCTGTTATACTTACTCAACTAGCTTATTACCTAATCAGACTTTTCTTCTTAGTCCTTATTAGTCCTGCACACGTTGGGCTATGCGCTGGACTCATAGATGGCTGGAGCGCATCACAGTAATTTTACATTCTCTTTTTACATCACATGCTGGCCAATTATTTTATTGTTTGCTTTATTGATTTGCTTTGATTTTATAGTATAAATTATAACCGACATGAAAACCGTTGCTGATGCATTAATTTGTGTACCTACACCATTTTTAATTATTATTTTTAGTTGCAGCAGATAAATAATTATCTAATATTATAATATTAGTGGTAATTTCATTTTCTTACAAAATACTTCAAGAATAATTTAATTAATCGACACGTGTTTCGCCTCTCAACGAAGCATCCTCAGAATATTCCAGAGATCAGACTCGGCCAGCTAACCAGCACCGAGTCAGCTGATTCGGTATCGGCGAGTCAGGTGATTCGGTGCTGGTTAGCTGGCCGCGTCTGATCTCTGGAATATCCTGAAGATGCTTTGTTGAGACGCGAAACACGTGTCCATTAGTTTTAGAATTTTGGGCGGAAGATAGCTCAAAGTCAAATCAATATATTCAAACATATCCAATTGAAAAATATTTTTGGAAGTCAAATCTACTTTATTTCGGTTCGAAAAGAAAACCTGAACACAGAAGAACCGACAAGAAACTCGGTTAGGTATCAGTTTTTCAACATAATTCCAATAGCTATTTAAAATTAATATAATATTCAGAAAGCCAGTAAATGCGTGTGCAGAGGAGGACTATTTCCAGACTATTGTGTTTCTTCAATGAAATCGCTAATTTTGTAGTATGCTTTTCCAATCAGTGTGCGTTTAATGAAAAGTTTAAATTTATTTTCTGTCAATCGAGTAATTTCTTAAGGAATTTTATTATAAAAACGAACACAGTTGCCCAAAAATTACCCACTGGACGTTTGTAATTTAAATTTAGGAATAACTAGCTAATCACGACCACGAGTTTCCATACCATTAATGACACCTTTCTTTTGAAATAGATCTATATTTTTTCATGTGTACATTGTGTTTTCAAAGATGTATAACGAGGGTAAGGTGAGTACATCAATGTCTTTGAAACGATCTCTCAGCGACTCCCGTGCATTCATATTGTAGAGCGTACGTATTTCCTTCTTTTGTAAAATAAAGATAGAATTCTTATGCGCCGCTGATCCCCACAGTAGTACGCCATAAGACATAAGGCTATGGAAATATGCGAAATACACCAGCCTAACCGTGGCCACATCTGTCAACTGTCTAATGCGTCTAATACTTCGATCACGAATAAAGAACTAGTTTCATGATGTTCAATAAAATTTAAACAAATTATTGTCTGAATTATTGTTCATAAATTCATAATTAAGCACAGCAAATCCTTTTTTACAATCTTTAATTTTCTGTACCGAAAATATATTGAAAAAATAGTACCTATAATATTAAAAATTCGACTATTAATCAGAACAGAAATAAAAGTATAACCCGAGTACATTAGCCGTGAATGCGATACTATAGTTTAAACTTCTTATTCATGATTCATACTTAATGGTGTTAAGGTCATTGTCATTTCAAAAATATAACTACAAATTTAATAAAAAAGTTATGTAACGTATTATTATTACGAAATAATGAATACCTCAATAAAATGATATTAATTATTTGCCGAAAATAAGAATCTCCAGCTTTTTTTAGATGTGTTCTTTGTACAATTTTTGAAGGATCAATTTGACAGATTCGCTGTTAGCTTTTTCAAATATTACTAAAACAATGGGCAAACACTCATTTGAGTGCACATTTGGATCGGACATTTTTGGAGTGTTGATTGTGTATCTAGTTTTTATTTGTGATCGAAGGTTTAATCTAAACTCAATTATTCGTTCTAATTTACTTTTCAAGCAATCTCATTTAATTAATTGAGCTTTATGATGATCTGAGCGAATATCACTCATAATTTTATGCTCTTTAATTCTGCTCTTATTCATGAAAACATTATTAATGCACGTCGCCGAATGGTATGTAATTCTGGTCGGTTCATCAAAAATGTGCACAAGATCAAATGTAAGAAAGAGTGAAATTAGCATCTCCCTTTCCTTAGAACTATTTATTATGCCCACATTGAAGTCACAATATACTATGATTGACTTGTTACATTTCCCAAGCCTGGTAAGGCTCTCTACAGAAATTAAAAATTAAGAATAATCAGACGAGGGAGGTCTGTAAACACATAAGAATATGTACTGATCTGTCTCCGCACAAGATATTTCACACACACATTCATCAGAGCGAGCTAGTATGTCTTTGCAATTTTTTATTTTAAGATAATTTTTAACCAAAATCATACTACCCTGCCATCTGTCGACGCTCTGTTGAAAACCGGCCACTTTAAAATTATTTACATTAAAAGACATGTTATCAGCCCTCAACCACATCTCGGTGAGGCACAACATGTCTATATTATATTTATCCACTAATAACTCGATATTTAAAACTTTGCCAGGGAAACTATTGATATTTTGGTGTGCAAACATAATAAAATTATATAGTCCAGTAGAATTAGCTCAAAATAAGGCATGATTTTGCATTAATTGTGGTACTAAAGATTTTTGGCACACCGATAGAGTTATGTCTGTGTATGATTACCTGAAATTCGCAACCGATTTGGAAGTGCGGAAAATGGTGAAAATTGAGAAAATCTTAGATTTTTGAATAATTCCAAAACAAAAATTGTGGTACTAGTTGCGAGAATACCACGTGTTTGGAGTACGAATACCTACCTACTCAAGCAATTTGGAGCGGTTGCGACATACGGAACATACCTAAATTTAAAAAAAGTGATTTTTCGTCTTTATTTCCTAGGCAAAATTTGTGGTACTAGTTGCGAACTCATCGGACACTTGTTTTAGCTTAATATACTTATTTTTAAATTTGCAACCGGTTGCGACCTACGGTACCCTAAAAAAATACTTTTTTCAAAATTCTACTTCCAGCAAAATTTGTGTAGTCAATATTATTGCTTATATCACATTTATAGGTCGTATTCCAATTGCTTTGTGATCGCAACCTCTGAAAACACTACGGAACCTAGTCTATTTTGTAAATAAAAAGTACGTATAATTACGAGTCTTGCGAGGGGAATGCGGGCGGCGCGGAGCGGGCGATACAGGTACAGAACTAGCGTTGAAATTAGCGTTGCGTATGATAACTGTTTTTAATATTTTATTGGATGTATATTCCAATAAAAATTTAGTTGACGGGATGTCGGTGAGTGATAAGTACTGCTTAAACAAAAGACTTTTTATGTCTTCTTTTTTTTTCGAAAAAGAATTTAGATTTTTTTTGTTTTAACAAAAATTCAGCGTATCTGTATTTTACTGACAATACAGGACAGTGATTTAAAAAAAAGCGATTTATTGTCCTAACTATAGTCTAACGTTTTTACAGAGTTTAAAGAAGCACCATTTAAAATAACAATTAACTCTTTTCGCGTATTTGAGGAAGCTAAAGAAGCAAGCGCGTCGCCAAGGGGGGGCAGGGGGGGCAGTTGCCCCCCCCCCCTAGAGATCAAATGTAGCTAGCCGCAAAGCGACCAAAGTGCGAGCAATTGACTTCCTTCATTAAATATTATTTTTGTTAAAATAAATAATTATTACTGTGTTTAAAAGTTTGATTTAGTTATTGTGCTGTCGAGGGCTTGTGAAGTTTTATATATTGATATTAGAACCGTTCTTATTACAATCGTCATCGAGGCAAAGACTTCCAAAGTGTAACGCTTCATGCTCTCGGCGTTCATATTTTTTATCCTCCATAATATTGCCTCATTGCCCCTCCCTTAGTCATAAGCTGGCGACGCCCTTGTAAAGAAGTATGTATCGATCGCGAAGCGTGGCGCTCCGTCCGCTCTGACTACCCCGTTAGGCATACAGCGTGAATATATGTAATGTATGTGTGTATATTCATTTTAGTTTACGTTTATTTTTATTATCTTTTCATACATCTTTCAATATGCAAAATTTAGTAATAATTAATTTACGTCCAACAAGTCAGCTTGAAATAAAATTAATTGAAACAGAGTCCACGCATCAAATTTTTTTGAATAATCTATACACGTAATAAAATCGTAGACGCTCTTCATTTGTAATCACATCACGCATATACCACTTATTGATTTAAAAATCTAATTTCTGAAAAAAATGAACCTTCTATCTGAGTAACATATAGTGTCTATTTTATCGAAATCAACCCACTCAATCAAAAGATTAAAAGAAATCGAAACCTCACAGACCACCGTGCAACACGTCACCGGGAGGAAGTGCTTTTTTCGTATATACTCGTATGTATGTACAATGAAAATGTAGTACGTACAATGAAAATATATTTGGAAATAAAACTGAGACGGCGTTATGTTTTGTCTAAATCGAAGTAAATGAAAAATTATCTACATCCATACTAATATTATAAATACGAAAGTCTGCGTTTTCACTGTTAAACCACCGGACCAATAGATAGTTTGACATCAGAGGACGGACATAGGCTATCTTTTTTTTTTAAATGTATCCCTAAGGGGGATGAAACTTTGTATGGGAAATGCTAAACCGCTGAACCGATTATGATGATATTTGGTACAGAGATAGTAATTGCCCGAAAGCAAATGCAGGCTATTTTTCAAAAAATTTTGTGATTGAAAAAATGATATTATGGTTTTTGTATATGTGACGTCATCATATACAATATGATATGCCAATATGGCGGATGATCCACAATAGGAAATAACTTTTTTTCAAGACCTCCATCAATATGGGTATCAAATAATAAGAAATGCACAGAAGAAGGTTTTTGTATATGTGACGTCATCATAAATCCAATATGGCTAACTTTTTTGTTCAACACCAACAATATAGGTATCAAATGAAATGGAAGACGCAAAGGAAGGTTCTGAACATGTGACATTATCATAAATTCAATATAGCGGATACTACGCGAAAGGAAGTGACTTTTGATTAAGATCTTCTATAGTATCGGTATCCAATGTAATGGACGACACAGGAGAAGGTTTCTGTATATTATGTGATCTGCGCACGTGCGGCATTGCAACACATGCTGGGTACTCGGCTGAAATTAATTTTTTGTATAAAGTGATAATTGATAATGGGTGAAATTTCTAGGTTCTTCGGGGAACTAATTATGACCAAGACGTCTATTTTCAAATCGACGTCTTTGTCATAATTAAAAAAAATTAATAATGCATGTTAATTTTTTTAAATGATATGACATGGGTATCATTTTCGAGGTTTCTCGGAGTACTACTTACAAGTCTATTTTCAAATCTGAAATGGCAGACATTACTATAGGTATTCAATAAATTGATATAGGCGTCATTTCTAAGGTTTTTCGGGGTGTAGATTACGAAAATGATGTTAATCTTAAATTAAATCCAAGATGGAGGACATTATTATTTTAGTAAAATAATATGGGTGTCATTTTTGAAGTTGCTCCCGGTGCAGATTACGAAAATAATATTTTTTCTTAAACATAAAATGTACATTAAAATGTACATAGTATACTATACGATCCATACTATCTCATAATAATAAGTATTATTCTTGCAAAAGTATGTCTGTCTGTCTGTTACGTTTTTACGGCTAAACCGCCAGTTCGATTTTGATGGCATGGATCTCCGTGCCATCAAAATCGAACTGGAAATCGAATCGAACTTCAAACTATCTAGTTTGAAACCGGGAGTCGAACATAGGTTGCTTCGTTTATCAAAAATCTTTTCATAACGGGATGGAAACGGGGATAAAACTTTGTGTGGGAAATGCTAAACCGGTTAATCAATTACGATGTTTAAGCAGTGATAGACTTTTTTAAAGGAAGACAGAAAGGTTACTTTTTATGAAAAATCTACCCATAAAAGGGTGAAAAAGAAACACTAACTCGGAAAATACACGGAAAATTTTTCCACGCGGAAGAAGTCGCGGGTACAGCTAGAACATCAATAATACAAAAACAAAGAAGAAGTAGAAGCCAAAGTCATTAACCTTAATCGATTTTTTTATTAGATCTTTACCTATAAAATCGATTTTTAATACCTATGATTTCAGTGTGAATATCGATGTCTTTCATTGTACTTAGAATTCCAAATTTAAATTAAATTTTGAATTAGTAAAATTTTACGAGTTCGCGTCACGACATGATATTTATTCTTTCTTTTTATATTTGACCTCTGCTGTACATATTGCAATGAGTATTAACTATGTAATACTCATTGCATTACCTATGTAATACTCATTGCATTATGCTTAAGAGTTATTTCACTAGCGTGGTAAAACAAATTTCTATGTGTTCGATAATATTTTCCTCGTGGGTATTAAAATTAAAAAAATTATTAAATTTTATAACAATTTTAAATTTATATATTAAATTTTCAGAAATATGCAAATGCAGTTATTGTTTTGTTTGAAATTTTAGACTGAAAAATTTGCAAAAAAGCCTTAGATGTTCAATTCAAATCTAGTTATGCAAACTGACTTTCATTTCAAATTTAGGGTTTATTAGCAAATACTAACGAAATTTCAGGTAGAAAAATATACGTAGGAATATTTGAAAATAAATGTAATTTGAATTGAAAATGTATAATAGTCTGACTGGACATAATATTTTACATTATTTCATAATTTTAGGTTTTCACTTCTGTCGGCAGTCCTTAATGATGCCTATTTTTTTAACGAAAACTAATCGGTGTAATTTTTTTTCTACTGTCGAAAGTTGTTAAGATAAAATTATTACCTATTTCTCATAATTATAAAAAGAAAACACTTACCATTCCGACTTTTGGGTCTACGTCCATCTATTTTCAATTTGGAATAATAGCTTGCTAATGCGTTAATATTTAACAATGTATGAATTAACCGCACGGCGAGTCGTAGTCGCTCGAGCCGTACCCTGTCTCCCGCGCCGCTCGCATTCCCCTCGAAATATGCGTAATAAGCGTATATTTAATTTACTAAATAGACTATGTTCCGTAGTGGTTTCAGAGGTTGCAATCACAATGCAGTTGGAATACGACCTATAAATGTGATATAAGCAATAATATTGACTACACTAATTTTGCTGGAAGTAGAATTTTGAAAAAAGTATTTTTTTAGGGTTCCGTAGGTCGCAACCGGTTGCAAACTTAAAACTAATAATATTAAGCTAAAACAAGTGTCCGATGAGTTCGCAACTAGTACTACAAATTTTGCCTAGGAGATAAAGACGAAAAATTACTTTTTTTCAATTTAGGTATGTTCCGTATGTCGCAACCGCTCCAAATTGCTTGAGTAGGTAGGTATTCGTACTCCAAACACGTGGTATTCTCGCAACTAGTACCACAATTTTTGTTTTGGAATTATTCAAAAATCTAAGATTTTCTCAATTTTCACCATTTTCCGCACTTCCAAATCGGTTGCGAATTTCAGGTAATCATACACAGACATAACTCTATCGGTGTGCCAAAAATCTTTAGTACCACAATTAATGCAAAATCATGCCTTATTTTGAGCTAATTCTACTGGACTATATAATTTTATTATGTTTGCACACCAAAATATCAATAGTTTCCCTGGCAAAGTTTTAAATATCGAGTTATTAGTGGATAAATATAATATAGACATGTTGTGCCTCACCGAGATGTGGTTGAGGGCTGATAACATGTCTTTTAATGTAAATAATTTTAAAGTGGCCGGTTTTCAACAGAGCGTCGACAGATGGCAGGGTAGTATGATTTTGGTTAAAAATTATCTTAAAATAAAAAATTGCAAAGACATACTAGCTCGCTCTGATGAATGTGTGTGTGAAATATCTTGTGCGGAGACAGATCAGTACATATTCTTATGTGTTTACAGACCTCCCTCGTCTGATTATTCTTAATTTTTAATTTCTGTAGAGAGCCTTACCAGGCTTGGGAAATGTAACAAGTCAATCATAGTATATTGTGACTTCAATGTGGGCATAATAAATAGTTCTAAGGAAAGGGAGATGCTAATTTCACTCTTTCTTACATTTGATCTTGTGCACATTTTTGATGAACCGACCAGAATTACATACCATTCGGCGACGTGCATTAATAATGTTTTCATGAATAAGAGCAGAATTAAAGAGCATAAAATTATGAGTGATATTCGCTCAGATCATCATAAAGCTCAATTAATTAAATGAGATTGCTTGAAAAGTAAATTAGAACGAATAATTGAGTTTAGATTAAACCTTCGATCACAAATAAAAACTAGATACACAATCAACACTCCAAAAATGTCCGATCCAAATGTGCAAATTTTCTCAATTTTCACCATTTTCCGCACTTCCAAATCGGTTGCGAATTTAAGGTAATCATACACAGACATAACTCTATCGATGTGCCAAAAATCATTAGTACCACACTTAATGTAAATTGATAATCTAATTCTACTGCACTAATAAATCTAATAATGTAATTTCTCTATTGTCTTTTTACTTAATTTAAAGATATTTTATCCGCATTACTGTTACTACTAAAACTTGCTTCGTCTCTAATTACATGCTTAGCTATAATACTTATCACTCAGTTAACACATTTATCTAGTAATGTAGCGAGTTTACTTTTGCTTTTTTCGACAAGTACAATGTACATTTTGTCAGTCTTAATTTGAGTAAAATATTACCAATATATCTTATTGGTGTCCAAATATATAAAATTACTATGACGAAGTGTCAGAGTAAACTAAATATTAGTGCCAAGCTAAATATTATAAGAATTCATCACATCATGAAGATACTAGCAGGTACATGAGTGAGAATGAAAAAAAATCAATAATTAAAAAATAAATGGAATTACTTTTTAACCTATGATGTTGACAAGTCCGTCTTAGGGCATGCCGGGGCCCAAGGGCACACAATTAGGGGCTTCGTTAGAAATTAAAAAAGAGAATGAGAAGAAAAAGCATTTTTTTTATGTTCGCTGTTTAAAAAATAATTAAGAACCTGTTTCGGTGTTTGAACATTTCAATTTGGAAATGTTGACAGTGATTCTTAGTACGTCTACCTAAAATAGAAAAAAATTGAGCTGCTTTTATTCATGTAAGCGAATACAACCTTTCGGACCTTGGGGTCCCGGTGAGGTCGGGGGCCCTGGGCACGGGCCCCGTGCGCCCTTATGGCAAAGACGGATGCTGGTAGTGTAATTAGCGTTTGTTACTTAACAATTGCAATTTTTACTAAATGGCATATAAGCTTTGCAATATAGGAAATCTCAAGTGGAATAAAACTATTATACATAAGTAAAATATTCACTATATGAGAGTGGTGACTCTCTGACACTGAGAGCGATTCTAGTCAATTGCCACACTCGTGTCTGGGACTGGAGGATGCACTTAGTATGAAAGAGATTGAGAAAGTGATAAGAAGTCTGAAATGTAGAATGGCTGCGAGAAATGATGAGGTGACTGCTGAGATGATCAAGTATGGTGGTCCTAACGTATGGTATATCTTCTGTGAACTGTGTAACCTATTTTGGCAGAAGGAAAAGGTTTCAGAGGACTGGTGCACCGCAGTCATAGTACCTCTCTATAAAGGGAAAGGTTCTCATTTAGACTGCGTGCTATAGGGTCATCAGCTTGGTGAGTTTAGCAAGTAAAGTCTACACCAAGGTACCCAACAAACATTTTGGTCATGTAACGAAACATTTATATAACTATTGAGTTCATAAAAATAATATTACAGTAATTTTTGTTACTGTTCGTCATGTACTGGTGCACTATGCGTCTGATTTGTTATATAAATTTCTTGTGATATGATAATGTCATATAGACGTTCTTTCAGTATTTTATAAAACAGTTATATAATGGCAATGTCTATATAACTAGCTCATGTAACTTTTTAGTCGTATAAGAGTTATTGTCGTATTTGTCACATTTGTGTCAATTTTGTTATGTAATTACCTTTTAAATTACTATTAAACGTACAGTGGTTGTTTAAACGTCGTAATAGAAATCGTTATATAATAGTGGAATAAATGTTACGAATGCAGCCTATATATTTTCTTAGGGACCACACATATAGTAATACGACCGCTATTTGATGAATAATCATATAAACGTTTTAAAATAAACTTGTATATAACTGGCACTATTTTACAATAACTGTATTGTCATTTCACATTTTTTATTATTCGTAAAATGGATCCAAACAAGTGGAAGAAGACCAAAAGAAGTGGTGCCTTCAAAAGGAAGTATAAATACTTATCATGCGCTTCAAGTACCTGCTTTTATTGATACATATAGTAATAAAGCACGCAGTGAAGCTGGTATTGACTTAAAAAAGAATGGTTCCGTAACGCGTTTCAAATATGCAAATGCTACGCATGTAGTTAGTCCCTCCAGTAATACATATAGCTGTTCTGCAGTTTCATAATTGGAAATAAGTATTGCTTTGCTTCATCATGCATTGCATTATTTTCCAATTATTTTCTGGCACAGAATATTCAGATATTTTAAAATTGGACTCGTTCTTTTGCAGCCGATACAATGTTCCATGTATTTCCCATTGCGCTGGTATAGTCGTTAATAGACGTTTATTAACTTCTGCGGTCTCTACAATCTCAAAAGGCATTTTGCTAAAAAAATGAGCAATTAGTTTATTACGGAACTAAATTTAACAGTTCAATACGTAGATATATAATTATCATAAAATTCAAATTCATGTAGTACCTAATATAGCATACTATTTTAGTTGTATCTTTGGGTTTCTACAAAATTTGATTGATAACAGAGCTGCGCAATAGAGCTGACCGACCAAATGTGGGCGAGCGAGAGGCTGCGATACAAAAATACGCATTTAGTCAGTAGGGGAATTCCTGCAATCGACATCAGCCCGAAGACTTGACTGGACGCAAGCGAGCGGCGGCGACAGCGACGTGGGCGGGCAGCGAGACACGAGCGTCGTGTTCCAGTCGAGCGGTGTATAGGCATTACACCGCTCGACTGTAGCACCTTCACTGTTGGCGCTCCGCCGCCCACTTGCGTCCAATCTGAGTCAGAGTTTAATATTTATTAACAATTTAAATTTTCTCAGCACAACATAGAAAGTAAAAACATAAATGAAAATTTGAGATATGAATACAATAATTTATTTTTATGTAACAAATAAGTAATTTAATAATAATTTAACAATCACACCACAAATTAAGTGGGCTTAATTTGTGGCATGATGAGACGAATAAATTTAAATAAATATCCAGATCGTAATATCAGCATTAATTAAGTGAAATACTGGTATTGCGATAATTACAATATTCACATTAGTCTTCTGGATAATGATTGTAGATACGCACTAATTATTTAATACGGCTTTACTCACGTGTAATCGGTATAGGTACCGACTAGTTTCGGACCTATTGGAGGTCCATCATCAGGGTGAGTGGGATGAGTTCGCGGCCGCGCCCCGTCTCGCACTGCGCGCCTGAGCTCGCAACGCGCGGCTTGACAGGGTGGGGGGCGCGGGGTGCGCCGGCGATGGTGACGAACTCCGCGAGACCGATGCGTCTACGTCAATGTTGGTGTTTACGGGCGCACAAAATGTACTCACGATGTCCGATACATACTCGTCAGCACTATCGTTCTTATTCCGCGTCGTGTTTAACAACACGGGTTTCCAAGTAAGCGGCAGAGCCCATCCCTTGTCAATATTGACGTAGACGCATCGGTCGGTAGCGGCCGCGAACTCATCCCACTCACCCTGATGATGGACCTCCAATAGGTCCGAAACTAGTCGGTACCTATACCGATTACACGTGAGTAAAGCCGTATTAAATAATTAGTGCGTTAATAATGTCTCACAAAAGTTTTAATAATTTAATGATTGTAGATAGTTTAAAATAGGCAGTATGAGCACCAGAACAAACTACAATATTACAATAAATTCTTCACATTCTTGTCACTTATAACAAAATGTGATGGTCTACTTCCATGTACAATCAGGAAACCACATCCATAACAATGAGTAGAAAGGATGAAATGGGTAAATGACCATGGCCACTTTAAATGTAGGTACGTGAATCATTTCGATGATATCCGCCTTTGTTAAAAATTTATTAATAACCATATAATAATTAATCATTTTATTGTACTTTCGCGAGTTACCTTCAAAACGTAAAAATATTAGACATAACTGAGAGAAATTAAATAAATATAAACCTATTACAAATGTGGTGCAAGTGAAGTGAAATAATAAAGATAATAACTGTGATATATATCATTAAATGTAGTATGTGGATCGACGGTGACGCCTTGCTCGCACTCGCAATCTGTCATTCGTGGCGAGCGGACGTTCCCTTTGAGCTGTGTATTTACTTACTGATAATTCAGTCGTTTTATTCTAAACCTAAAGACTGAGAAAGTGGACACCACAATGACTAAAATGATATCGTTTTAATATTTTTTTTATGAACCCTAATTCTGTTATGGCGAATCAGTTTCGAACAGACTATAAGTTAGGTTAAAGTTATATAAAAAGTTATATAAAAATCATATAATACAGTTATCGAATAAAATATGTAATCAAAATGGAATAATATTTAATATTTTGGAAGCGCATAAAAAATTAGTTATAAACTACCCCACATTAATCAATAAACTTAAATTCATTCAACAATATACATTGGCGACGAGGAAAAGTGCAGTAAGTAAAATTATTGCTCAAATTATGAAGGTACCTGCTTACGGAAATTGGTCAGCAACAAAAGTTAAAATTTTACAAAAGCTTTGAAAAGAAAAGAAATAAGTGATGTGTATAAAGTGATACGACATAAATGTATGTAATTTCTTTGTGCCACCCTACATTTTGTTAAAATCAAATAAATACAATTAAATAATATTTTTATATTAATTTATACAATAATTTGTTTTACAATACAGTTTGGAAGTACTCAACCATCGCATCATTTACCAGTATATACGTATTGTTGACTAAATCTGTTTGCAAATATGATACCAATCAGAACATATTATTCGATTAAATATCCAAATATTCCAACGAACATGTCGTTAATTATATCCTGAATGTTTCAACGAACATATCGTTAATTACCCGTTTTGACAAAGTAGCACTTCGATAATTTGGAAGTTATGTAATTATGTTATAGTTAAAACTAAACAAGTGTCATAAAAGTCGTTAAGGCTAAACAATTCATCAATTTTAAGTCGAAATGAATGCATTTTGCACTGTCTATCGTTGACGCTTATCAATCAAAGAATCATCACATCTACTATCGGTAGGCCTCATTTATGCCCGACTGTACGTTTTAAAACCAAGTGACCGCCTTAGATAGTTGGTTGTAGCTATCAACTTTGTGTGACTCTCATAGCTAGGTTTTGTTTACGTTAAATGTAATAGAATCAGAGTACGAAGTACGGAGGTTATTATTTCCTATATCAATGGTGTTAGTTAGAAAATACTAAAAAAGTCGGTTATGATAAATTTATAAATACTAATTAATTAATTACGCTTTTGACATAATTTTAATATCAGTTCGGTATTTCACACTAAACTTAAATTAAAACAATAATTTCAAATTAAAAGTTTATTTATAGTCGTCCCAAATTCTCGTACTACGTTTATATGCTTACAAAGTCTTCTCCCGTATTTCCAGATCGTCTCGACATATCCCAATCACAAATTGCGGCCTTAGAACCTTTCGATTGTGAAGGTGATACAACCTCCATAGGCTTGCGTTGGGAGAGATGGAAACGCGCTTTTGGAAATATACTTTGTAGCCACAAGCAGCACCGATCAATACAAAAAACGTGCTATGTTACTACATTCCGGAGGCATGGCACTACAAGACAATTATTTCAATATTCCCGGGGCTCACGTAACTGATCCTAATGCAACTGAAGTTTATGACACCGCAATTAAAAAGTTAGATGAGTACTTTTCTCCTAAGCAAAGTTTATACGAAAGGCATATTTTTCGGTTAATGAAACAAGAACCAGACGAAAAATTTGAAAAATTCTTGATTCGTCTTAGACGACAAAGTGCAAAATGCAACTTTGCTAAGGAAGATGAGAATCTTGTCGACCAAATAACGGAAAAGTGTAGCTCGACTAAATTAAGGAAAAGTATTTTGATACTGGGGGACAAGACCACGATCGAAAAAATTATAGTAGAGGAAAACTCCCTAGAAACTGTAGAACGGCAATTAAACGAGTTCCATAATAGACGGAGCACCAATGTAACAACTTCCAACCTTAACAAAATTGACACTAAAACAATGAAACGATATAATAAAAAAGAGGTTAATTACTGTAGCCGATGTGGCAGTAAAAATCACAATAGTGACAGTAGTACCTGCCCTGCAATTAATGCCAATTGCATAAAATGTGGTTTTAAAGGTCATTTCCAGAAACACTGTAGAACAAGGGCCAATAAAAGAAAAAGTGCTAACCCCTTATCAAAAGACAACAATAAAGGTAAAAAACCTAAAGTGGAAACCCCTAAAAATAAAGAACCTACATTTGTGGACTATATTTTCCACATCGACGACGATGCAACAATAGATTGTCAGGTAGGTGGGGTCAAAATTAAAATACTTATTGATTCCGGTAGTAGATCTAATATTATAAATGATAAAACTTGGGAGGACATGAAAAAGTCTAAAGTTAGAGTTTCTAACCAACAAAAGTCTTCGGACAAAACGTTCCTGGCTTATGGCGCCAAAGATCCATTAAAAGTATTAGGCTCATTTGATGCACAAATTAAAGTTGGTTCTAAATCTTTAACATCTAAATTTTATGTCATAGAAAATGGTTCCAGGAATCTTTTGAGTAAAGAAACTGCCATTTCACTTAACGTGCTAAAATTAGGCTTTGACGTAAATTCCATTGAACAAAAACAATTTCCAAAATTCAAAGATGTTCAGTTAGAGATTACTATTGACAAAACAGTTCCCCCAGTTTGTCAACCTTATAGACGAGTTCCCATTCCTTTAGAATCAAAGATAAATAAAAAAATAGATGAACTGGTAAAAATGGACATTATTGAACCCGTAAATAAGCCATCTTCTTGGGTTTCTCCGATGGTACCGGTTTTAAAGCCTGACGACGATATTCGTATTTGTTTGGATATGCGTTGTGCTAACAAAGCCATTACTAGAGAAAATCATCCCTTGCCCACCATGGAGCAACTCATTCCCAAATTTAGTAAAGCAACACTTTTCTCAAAATTGGATATTAGGAACGCTTTTTATCAGGTGAAACTCAAAGAAAATAGTAGAGAAATCACAACTTTCATAACTAGCAAAGGGCTTTACCGGTATAAAAGATTAATGTTCGGAATATCGTGCGCACCGGAACATTTTCAAAAAATTATGGAGAAAATACTATTACCATGCGAAGGAGTTGTAAACTTCATAGATGACATTGTTGTCTTTGGACTTGACGAAAAGGAACACGATACCAGACTTCGACACGTTTTAACAGTACTCAAAGACAACAATGTTTTATTATATATATTTTATATAAAAATAAATGTGTTTTTAATTCAAAATTTATTCACTTTCTGGGGCACGAGCTTTCGTCATTAGGTATTAAACCACTTGACAAATATATAAAAGCAGTCGAGACATTTAGACCACCGGAAACCATCCAAGAAATCCAAAGTTACCTAGGATTAATCAATTTCGTTGGCAAGTGGATTCCCAATTTGTCCACCTTAACCGAACCTATTCGGCAATTACTTCACAAAAAAGTGCATAAAAAAAGCGAATATCACGGCATTTTGGCAAAAAGAACAAGCAAGGGCTTTTGAAAAGTTAAAAAACTGTCATTCCAAAAATTCCTACTCTGGGTTACTATGACGCAAAAGATCGTACCCAAGTATTTGCTGACGAGAGTCCTGTAGGGTTAGGAAGCGTGCTGATTCAGTAGGACGACAATGGACCGCGTATCATTGCCTTCGGAAATAAGAGTCTAACAGACGTTGAAAAACGGTATTGTCAGACCGAAAAAGAGGCGTTAGCTTTAGTGTGGGCTATTGAACACTTTCACATGTATTTATATGGGAAAAAATTTGAGCTTGTGACGGATCATAAGCCTCTGGAGGTCATATTTGGCACACGATCAAAGACTTGTGCACGGATCGAGTGCTGGATCCTTCGATTACAAGCTTATGATTATAAAGTCATTTATAAACCCGGAAAATCAAATATAGCTGATCCATTATCCCGTCTGTGTACGAGTAGCAACACGCAAACAAGTGCTTTTGAAGACGAACATCATGTTAATCAGATTGTGCAATACGCGCGACCCGTAGCATTATCTCTTAAAGCTAGTATGGAAGCATCGAATGATGATGACGAGTTTAAAGTAGTCAAAGACGCTTTGATGAGTGATTCTTGGGATGCTTCAGTAAATAATTACAAGTTATTTCAACACGAGCACTGGTTACATGATGGCGTCTTGTTAAGAGGAAACAAAATGGTGATTCCCACTGGGTTGAGAAAACAAGTTTTGGAAGGACACCCAGGCATTGTCAACATGAAAGCTAGGCTACGCACAAAGGTCTGGTGGCCGAAAATAGACAAAGAAGCCGAAAACACGGTAAAAAACTGCAGAGGGTGTACATTAGTTTCAGCTCCAAATCCACCAGTACCCATGAAAAGACGTGAACTCCCTTCAAAAGCCTGGGTGGATACAGCTGTTGATTATTTGGGTCCCTTGCCGGGTGGGGATTATCTTTTGTGATTATAGATTATTACGGTCGATACAAAGAGATTGAAGTCATGAAATCTATCTCTACACAAGATACAATAAAAGTGTTAAAAAATTTTTCTCACGGACCAGAAATCCCGCTAGTATAACAGCTGACAATGGCAGACAATTCTGTAGTCAGGAATTCAAAGCATTCTGTACTGAACAAGGAAACACACGCTTTTCAATACAATACCTTACTGGCCTCAACAAAACGGTGAAGTCGAGAGGCAAAACAGGGATATTCTTAAACGACTTCGGATCAGTCAATGCGGTAAATCAGACTGGAAAGATGATTTGTTAAACTATTTAATGATGTATAATAGTACACTTCATCCCTCCACAGGAAATCCTCATCCGAGCTGTTCTATGGAAGACAATTTAGAGACAAATTACCTCTTCTAACAGACCTAGAAAATAGTTATGATGATTCAGAAATTAGAGACCGAGATAAAGAAAAAAATAAATTAAACATAGACAAAAAGAGAAAAGCTATAGATAGAAAATTAGAAATTGGCGAGAAAGTGTATGTGAAGAACTTGAACAAAGAAAATAAATTAGTTTCAGAATTTAATCCAACACCTCATACTGTCATTAGAGCTGAAGGGAGCGACGTAAATATAAGGAATGATGAAACTGGTCAGGAGTACAGGAGGAATATCGTACACTTACAGAGAATAGAAGGTCAATGGAAAGTTGTCAATCAAGAAGAAGCATCTGGAAAAGAAGTTATTTGATAGATTGATTTAATTATAAAATATTGTTTAATTGATTACATGCTAAATATCATATACTAAATATTGTAATAACACAATCAAAACATTTGGAATACCAAATATTGTAATAAAATAATCAATTTTAATATATAAAAAGGAAGAGATGTGATATATATCATTAAATGTAGTATGTGGATCGACGGTGACGCCTTGCTCGCACTCGCAATCTGTCATTCGTGGCGAGCGGACGTTCCCTTTGAGCTGTGTATTTACTTACTGATAATTCAGTCGTTTTATTCTAAACCTAAAGACTGAGAAAGTGGACACCACAATGACTAAAATGATATCGTTTTAATATTTTTTTTATGAACCCTAATTCTGTTATGGCGAATCAGTTTCGAACAGACTATAAGTTAGGTTAAAGTTATATAAAAAGTTATATAAAAATCATATAATACAGTTATCGAATAAAATATGTAATCAAAATGGAATAATATTTAATATTTTGGAAGCGCATAAAAAATTAGTTATAAACTACCCCACATTAATCAATAAACTTAAATTCCCAATTAACTTCAGCTGACTAATATGCTATTGTTTGGTTATTTTAAAATCTAACTAAAAATTAAGAAAATGGCTGTCGCTTCTTGTGATAATTTTTTGTTTCACTTCATCACTGTTAAGTAAAAATACTATGTGAAATTTTAACGAAGATTATACAACAGTAATTACTTTATATGACATATATGCGACGATAACATAACCACCATATTTTATATAAATATAACATTGTGCACCACTACTAGACATGAAGCCGAATACACATTGCAGCGGCTATTATTACACGACGAGTAGTCAAACCGGCAACGTTTATACGATCACTAAGCGACCAAATAGGTCTTTATATGACTGTTACACGAGACTTACGACGTTAAGTTATATTAAATGGGCCCTTTTGCCGTCGAGTAAACGTCCTTACAGCACTTACACGATTATATTATATAACATAAAGTTGTCACTATAACGTCCTCTCGACCAAAAAATGTTTGTTGGGTATTGACTGAACGTATGAAAGGCTTTTCTGAAAGATAATTGTAGGAGGTACATGGTGGTTTTAGGAACGGTAGGGGTTGTGTGGATCAGATTTTCTCGCTCCGCGATCTCGTGGAGAAGTTTCGGGCCATAAGTCAAAAAGTTTTATTACAGACATCAGTCACGTGTCTGAAAGAAGAATGTGAAGTGAAAAGATTGAATATGAATGTGAACAGAACTAAGGTTCTGGTGTTTAGTAAAGACTGTAAATAAGTAAATTGTCTTATAAACTTCACATATTGTTTTTTTTTTTAAATAAATCAAATGCTTCAATGGTCTGATTTAAGTCAGACTCTATGCTCTAGCATAAAATATGGGCCTCATTTTATAATCTATGGGAAAGTGTGTGGAGCAAACAGTGTAAAATCTCGTTTTGTCTCTGATTTTTCACGTGACCCCTTCGATTTCGCTGAGTTTCCCTGAACGTCCTGACTTCCCGATTTTACAGAAAATGAACATCCTGATAAATAATAGATATTGATTACGTACCGTTTATAATAAGAGATTCCTGTGTGAATTTAGGCAAAAGTAATGTCAGCGTAAGTCCTAACAGAGATGCGCCTCCACATACCCATGACAGAGCATTACGATAATAAACTGAGTCAGCGCCGTCAGCACTGTAAGTAAACAAATAATTAAAATAGTCTCAATGATTTAAAAAAGATTTTAACTTTTACCAATAACTTTATAATGTATTTAATTAACGATTTATTTAATTATGTAATTAAGATTTATACTTACTACATCTGGATCAATGATATAGCTATACCACAAGCGAGCTTATCACAAAAACTCATAAGGCCATATACAAAAGCCGAAGCTTCAGTTCTTTGTCCAACCAAGTCAGCTGTCAATGACAAACTTGTTACTAACATTACTGCTCCTCCGAAGCCTGAAATAATAGTCTTTTTAAACTTGTATCTATTAAAATGATTATTTCTTAATATTCTCTCTGATTACCCCGCTAGCGATACAGTGTGAGAATATATATTTACTGTCTAGTATTTTCATAAAACCCTTAAATGTACTTTACGATGTTCAACTTAAAATTTATAAAAAAATAAGTAAAAAAAAATTTATATGTTATAATAATGATGTAGATAATGTATTAAAAGCTAAAATATAAATAAGTAGGTCCTAGGTACCAGTCATCACACCACTCTCCTCATCAATCTAGGGTATTGACCAGGCTAATAAAACAAAACCGTTTAAAAAATAAAATTTCACGCGCCCCAGGATTTTTTAAACGGGTTTATTAGCCTGATTAATGCCCTAGATCAGGGGTTCCCAAACTTATTTTGTCTACTGGCCACTGAGAATAAATTATTTTTTAGCGCCTCCATTTCTTCACCTACTGAAAAACCACTATAACTTCAAATTAAATTAATTAATTATTATGAGCTATATTAGCGGAGATTAAACATTAATTCCAAACGAGACTTTTACTATAACCCGCAAGAGTTAACTTGAAACCTGAGCGCAGTAGGTAATACACAACGGCGCTCAGGTCTCAAGTTAACTCTTACGGGCTACACCTGCCAATGAGAATGATTATTGAAACGCAACTTTATAGTATTCAAACAGAGTATCTTTTATTCAAAATAAAACAAATATAATCGATCCTTATACAGGGTGTATATGAAAACGGAACACCTTCTTGAACATGCTATAGTATACCGAGAATGCATCTTGATTACGCTTCAATAAAGTATTATTGTGTAATAAAAACAATGATACAGGTCAAATCACAATTTACTTCAGTTGTGCTTCCCCTTAACACGATAAGTTGTTTATTTCCGACACCGAAATTCAATTTTTACAATATTTTACAAATCCATAGAAATCTCCTTTATTTAGGTAAAGATAAGGTTGATATTCCTGTGTATGTGGAAATAACGTATTTTTAAATTAGAGTTCATGATCGTAGCGATTTGTAAACAGTTGTTAAGGGGCATATGCATTATTATTGAAGTTGGTTTTTATGCTTTATTTCAATAACGGATGAAATTATTACAAATTAAAAAAATATGTTCGATTTAAAATCTGTAACTTTACACGTTCCAGCAACTTCTATGAGAAATAATAGTGTTAACACCTGAAAATTTAAATGGTCATAACTCTTAAACGGCTACATTTTATTCGATAATTCTTTTTATAACTACATACTAAAATTATGCCCTTTCATCCATTAAAGTAACTGTCCCGTTTTCATATACACCCTGTATAAAAACTAATGTGAAGGATGAATCTGATGCTGTTTAATAAGTTTGTTGATATCAGGTTCCAATTTACTCAAGAACAGTCGCAAGTCGCCACGTTTGGTAACATGCAAACGATTTCTCTTTTTAGTAAGCAGTGTTGCCACAGCACTAAATCCACGTTCACACAAATATGACGATGGGAATGCTATCAAGAATCGCTGAACGATTGACCACAATCCAGGGTACAATTGCGGGATCGGTTTTTGTAGCCAAAATTCTTGGTAACCATTTTTGAACTTGATTTTTATTTCCTCGTTTGTTGTCAATTCTATAAGTTCTTCTTCCAGCTGAGGTGACATTGCTGTGTTGACATTTGAAAACGGATTCAACACCCAGTCTGGTATTTCCAAGTTCAAAATGTCCTGGTATCGTTCGGTGAAGTCAATGTGGAGGTTTTCCAAATGTTGGCAGTAGGCAAACAATTCGTCGTTACTGCATGATACTGATAAATTAGGAAAATTGTGAAACTCACGTCTGCCCATATTCTTTTTGTGTAGAAGCAGTTTGGCTGGGAAAGCAGCAACGACGTTTTTTGTTTTAATTAAATTTAGTTCATCGCCTTGCAGTTGGAGATTCATGTCGTTGAACAATTTATACAGGTCTGTCATGTAAGCTATATCATTCTTTGATGTAATGAGCTTGTTGTGCAATTCTGTATCTTTCGTTTCCAAGAACTCTATGACAGAGTCAAACAGGTTGTAAAATCGAGTCAGACTCTTGATAGCCAACGAACTTCAGTATAAAACAACAAACGGTTGAAATCCTCGTCATTAGTAACACAAAGCTGATGAAATAATCTATCGTTCAAGGAGCTGTTGCGGATTTTATTGACTGCTTTGATGACATATTGCAGTGATTGAAATAGTCGTTCACTTAAGTTTCTAGCAACCAAATGTTGTCTATGAATAACGCAATGTACAGCAAGGACATCTGGAATTTTGTTTTTAAGTACGCTATGAAGCCTTTATGGCACCCTGTCATAGCCGGAGCGCTATCCGTAGCAACTGATATAATATTTTTCAAGGGAATCTCTTTCTCATCACAAAAAATCTCCAATGTATTGAATATAGTTTCGCCTTTTGTATCGGTCTCTAAATTTCTAGCAAAGAATAGTTCTTCACATATTTTCTCATCTTTAATAAACCTCACGTAAGACAGCAACAATGCTTCATTAGTTGGTAAAGTGGACTCATCGAGCTGAATTGAGAATTGACTTGTCCTCAGGTGATCACACAATGATCCTTCCATGTTTTCAGCCATTTCATCAATTCGTCTTTGCACAGAATTATTACTCAAAGGAATTTTTCGGATAATATCTGCGGCTGGTTTATGAAGCACAGTAGTTATTACTTCCTTTATTGCTGGCAAAATTTACTCTTCTCCGATGTTATGTGGTTTGCCTTTTTGAGCAATTAACAAAGAGATATTGTACGAAGCTCGAAGTCCGTCGTCATCTTGCTTAGCAGCCGCCGAAAATAGTTTTGCTACACTTGGCTGAGTATTATGCTTCTTCTCTAGGTCTTGAAAATATGCTACATTCTTGTCTTTCTTATCTGGATGCATTTTATTCAAATGATCTTGCAGTCTTGAAGGCTTCATTGCTTCATTCGAAAATGTTTTTAGACATAGAAGACACAAAGGCGACGATGGGTTTGTCGGATTTTCAATGAATCCGAATTTAATATATTCCGCACAGTATTGCCGTCTCTTCTTTTTTACTTCCGACATTGTTTTGTTTTGAGAAATACGTAAGTAAGTGTTGAACTTAAGTACTGCTCATGTATTGCGCGCGAAACCGCAAATAAAAATAAAATAAATATTACGTTGTTTATATAGGATTGCATAAGCAGCACGCACCGACAGGAATAAAACAAACATGCATAAACTCGTTTATCTCATTCGACGCTCAATCGTACTCAACAGGTCAGAACAAGTATTCTATGAATCAGCCGATTGATACAGGAATGCACAATTCGGGTTATTTAACAAAAACTTGTTAAAACATGATTGACCGCGGTCTATTATCTACGAAAATTACCTATGTGGGAGTACTAATAACTATTAAAATGAGAAAGTGTGTCTGTTGCCTTTTTATTTGTTTGTTTGTGTCTACTTTCATTTCGAAACGGAACGACCGATTGACATGATTTTTATTTTGTATATTCAATAAAACAGGACGGATATATGAACTACGCGGAGAGAAATATCGAACCGAGTGAGCAATCTTTTAATTAATATTAGTTGATGTTCACAAGTTGTAGTTGAGAGTCGAGAGCTCATGCAGTCGTTGCCTAAGATGCCTCCTAGCTAAATGAAATTACAAATCACCCCCCAGGCCTCTACACAACGCCCCCATTTTTTTTCTGGGTCTCTTACCGCCCCCTTTAGGCCTGCAGCGCCCACAAGGGGGCGTTATCGCCCACTTTGGGAAAGGCTGCCCTAGATTGACGAGGAGAGTGGTGTGATGACTGGTACCTAGGACCTAACTAATTATTTTTTAGCTTTTAGTACATTATCTACATCATTATTATATTTCTTTTCAATAAAACAGTTTACTTAAAAACTTTTTTTTACTTATTTTTAAGTTTTTAGTTTTTATTTCGCTACTTATTATTTCTCATTCTATTTAGTGTATAGACTATCTAAACTTTATGATTCGCTATGCACTGTGTTCTACTTGTAAAGGCCTTTCATACAAATATGAAATCCGCCATTTTGTACCGGCGGTCATTTTAGATTTGAAATTTTGCATAGTGGTACTAGTCAAGACCTTTCATTTGATACCCACATTGAGGGCGTTGTGAAAAAATATGTAATCCGCCATTTTGTAGCGGCGTCCATCTTGGATTTACAATGATACCGAATATACATAATTGTATTGTCATCAGAACGAAAGGTGTGTGCTGAATTTCAGATCAATCGGTCAATAGGAAGGGGGTAAAATTACAATTACTAGATTTAACCCAAACAGGGCAAGCTAAATAAAAGCGTTTAATAAAATTACCATAGACATGATAATAAACACTCTGCGCAAAGTTCTGAAAAACTGAAACAACTTAAAATACATGATCCATATACGATACACATTTATATAAGCTATATAAGCTTTCGGCCGCCATTTCGCTAGAACACAGAACTGTAAGTAAAGAAATCATTGCCTGATTAAATGGTGCCGTGGTTTTTTAACTCCCGACGGAAAAGACAGGTACCTTTTCCATCGCTGGTTTAAAATCACATCAATTAAATACAAGTTTGACATCGTCGTGTGTCTGTGTAATTGTCTATGGCATGTACTCCTCGCACGGATGAACCGATTTGCATGCGGTTTCTTTTGTTTGAAAGGTGCATTTTTTCTATTTAGCCATGATTGGTGAAAATAGATTTTGCCGTCCTTAGAATCTTCACCTCTGAATCTTATTATGAAGGCACCTTAGGCCTTCTGTACCTTAGGCATCTGAAAGCTTTTCATAAATTCCGGATTATTTATTATTTTCTGTATCAGGGAATTTTTATATCATTTTCGAAATGATGGCCGATGTTATTTAGAAGCGGGCTGGTTCATTATTATCATATCTGTGAAAATTATCTAACGATTGAGAAACAATAATAAGCGCGGTGTAGAATGAAATTTTAATATTATATCCTAAAAAGATTTATGTTATACCACTAACCTATTAATACAGCAACTATGTAAATAAAATAGACTTTGTAGTCATAATCTGATTCAAAATACATCCAAAGAAAACCAGTAATAGCACACGCAGTTCCCAGTAAATAATTGAACTTTCTTGTGAAATTCCTTGCTGCCAACCTTTGAGCTCCAGCTGCTGCAAGACTCCCTAAGTACATAGAAAGGGGTATGACGGCAAGGGCACGTGCTGGTAGTCTCAAAGTCCTATGAAGGTACAAAGGTAATAGAACTTGTGATACGTTCACTACTAGTCGAGTGCTCATGTATACACCGCCCACCTGGAACATTACGGTTAACTTAGCAGTGTGTTTGTCAAATATAACCCTCTTGAAGTTAAGAGACTCCATGGAATCGAGTTGCGAACCTTACGAACCGAATTTATTCAGTGAAGATGGATAAATATATTATACTTAAATCACACGAATACTCTCTTATCGCTAAACGTAGTTTTATAAGAGACATTTTGGGCGCTTTTTACCGTTACCGTTGAACGATTTTACCGTCTACTATACGACAGTTTAATACATACAGTTGTTCAATTCGGAGATCGCACAGAGAGATCGTGCGGTGCAAGCGGGGTGAGGCACGCGCTTATGCCTGCCCGCGCTGCCTGAGATGTGCACCCGTCTCTATTTCGCATTCGGAGTCTTTAATTTAGCAGTGCCAAAATCCAAAAATAATTACTTGCGCGTTCTTTTACATTTTCTAAAATGACGAAACGGTACGTACTACTTGTACAGTTTATGACACAACTCTTCTTCATGTAATAAAGAATATTTAGGTTTTTTTTTAAATTTCCGGTCACGAGAAGGGAATGTAAGATTTGTTTATAAATCGTAATGTACAATTTTAATATAAGATTATATGGTAGTATAATAAGTTGATAGTGGGTATACTAAATTATTTGTGCCAGCTAATTGTTTTACTAGTATTAGGGAAACGCTCCCGAAAACGAAGACGGACGATAGTATTAATGACACCTTTAATGATGACCCATCATTTAATTTAAGGATCACTTGATCATTTGATTTAAGGATGGGTGTATATTACGGTTGTTTTAAACTATTACTACAAATATTCTATCAAAAATTACGTACTTGTAGTCACGTACCTAGGGATACATTTGGATATCTAAACGAAAACAGAATATTACTAGAATTTTGATTACATTTTTTTAGTTCTACATTGAACTCGAACATCGCCTACCCAGTTTTAATCGGAATGCTTTTTGTTAATGGAAAAAAGAATATACAATATGTATATCACGTAAAATGCAAGTTTCGTTTACCTGATACAATACTGGCTTCCGCAAAAAATCACAGTGTGCTTGATTATTTTCATAATCAATGAGTTGATCCTGACGTCTATATGGCTGTTTCTCACGTATGCATATGTGAAACAATATGGATGCTGCTGTCCCCACACTCAGCACTATGAACACTATGTGTCTAAATTTCCACGCATCGCCTGGTCCCACTTGCTATAATTAATAATAAAAATATAATTATATCAATAATATTATTTTTCATTAAACAAAGTTCTAAAGTACCAACACTAATTTTGGTATTTTAAATCCTTGAATAAATAATAAGTCTAATTCTATTCAAAATTCAAAGTAGGTAAATACATATCGCACTCAAAGAAACCGACCTAATCTAAATTTAAAAATCTCTCGCAAATTCGCGATATATTCACTTAAGGCGACGCATTGTAAATTTTGACGGCAGGGATCTCAATTTTTCTAAGTGACTACAAAATGTATGAAAGTGATATTTGGTAACCTGATTCTTCATTTCATTGACTTTATTTTGACAGTTGCGATACACGATTGGTTAACTATTGTAACACAAAAAAAAAATATCAAAAAAACCTCTTTTAAACCAGATTGACATTTTTAGGAATAACGGGACCGATTTATGTTTCTAAATTTTATGTATAGTTTTAATCTAAACATATTCTTCAAAATGATAGTTGGAGAAGGTCTATTTTAGATTAAATTATTGTTTATCAATGCGTCGCCTTAATCCTATATTTGCATCATATACTTAATAAATAACTCCAGACGCCGTGTCTCAACAGCAACGGTAAGGCAAATCAGATAAGCTAACCCACCTGTACATACAATACATATTTATTATCAGATAACCTGATCAGTGGCCATATGTAAGAAAACAGCACCTCTACATTTAAATTTTATCACTTCCTCACTTCACTGTACTAGACAGGCTGTCTAGAGTTATAAAGTCTATGCTTGCACTGTATGTAACATAAACGCGATAGGTAATTAATAACAAAAACATCAATCAATACGAAAATATTTCCAATTAAATATAATTTCTTCATTATTTTTTCTAAGGATTCGTAGCCAAATGGCAAAACATGGAATCTTTATAATTTCGTCCTGATTCGTCCCGCTGGTCATAGTCATTATATTCGGAGACTATTGGGGTGACACACACATGTTTGGAAGGTACATGAGACAACACATAAGCCCTTGGTTAGTTTCAAGTAAAAACGGAACCTTAAAGCAAGTTATTGCTGAAATAAATGTTGAATTTTAATAACTGATATTGGCATTTTGTTAAAATCAAACAGATGATGAAACTCCTACACATAGGTACACAAAACACAGGGGCAGCGCGGCTCTTAATTACGGTGCAGAATAGGTGCGACATCACTAAAAAATAACTTAGTGAATAATAACAATTTCCTGTTACCTATTTATATTGGCGCAAGTTCATAATATAGATATCGTCATGTATAATATTAGGTCTTTACCTATGAAATTGCCGTTTAGAATACAAATAGTAAGTTTTTTTTTTTATATATTTTTATTATTTCTATTAATAAAAGTATGCACCCATGCTATCGATGCATCTCTGCCAGCGCAGTAGTAATTTTTCAATGCCCTTCTTGAAGAAGCCTGCGAGATTTGCGAGGTTCTCCATCATTGTATTCAGTTCGTCGCAATATACATCCGCAGTAATGCTCATCCCATTTGGTAAGAAGCTGTGATGAATTACACCGGCACTAGACCACCAAACAGTAACCATTACTTTTCTAGGAGTAAGTTTTCGTTTAGGGCATTGCCTAGATGCTGAACCGGGGTTTAACTAACATGATGACCACTCACGATTGTTAAAAAGAATCCATTTTTCATCGCAAGTGACAATGCGGTTCAAAATCCCTTCGTTTCTGTGTCTATTAAGCAACGCAAGGCATACCTCAACGCGTTCGTCGCGCTGGCAATCGTTCATTTCATGCGGCACGCACTTATCAAGCTTTTTTACCTTGCCAACTTGACGCAAATGGACCAATATTCTTTTGATGCTAACATCGAAAGCTGCTGCTAACTCAGTAATAGATTGAGTATCGTCAGCTTCCACTATCGCCTCTAATTCGTCGTTGTCGACTATAGTTTTCGAGCGACCACGGGGTTCGTTTTTCAGATCAAAATTTCCATGTCAGAAGCGTTCAAACCAATAACGGGTCATGTGTTCGTTTGTAGTGTTCACTCCGTACACGTCGTTAATGTTGCGAGCCGTTTGTGCCGCATTACTAGCAAGACGGAACTCGTATTCCGTAATTACTCGTGTTTTTATCGTGTCCATACTGATGAAAAAGATACAAATGTAGTGAAAAAAAAACACTAATCAATAAACAAATGACTGAATTTGAAAATAAAATTCCATATTTTTGAAATAAAATTCATTTGAATTTAGAATTTATTCCCAGTCATACACAAGTTACATTTCAAATGGCCAATATTATAGAACGGCAACTTTATAGGTAAAGATCTATTACATACATGATGACAAATAATTAATGCATGATATAAATAGGTAGTGATATACTCGTATTAGGTCTTTACCTATGAAATTGGCAATTTTTAATTCTGGCTAGGGTAAACGATATCTTTCATTCTACTTAAAATTCCAAATTCAAATTAATTTTATAACATGGTCATGACATTTCTTTTAAAAAATTAGTTATTCATTTGTTTTCCTGCCGTTCGATTTTTCTTTGATATCGCTGTTTCTAGAATCACGGAAAAATCAAAATTTAGTATTATTTTTAAATACGAGTTCCGTCGTGGCAGCACAGACTACTTACACGCAATATCAACGACGTTTATGGACCGTTACCGCAAGTAAACGCAAGATGCGTTTTTGGTTTGATCGCTTCCGTTCCGAAAATTTTAATCTCAACAATGAGCCCCGTGGCCGACTAGAGACGAAAGTCGATAACTATGAATTGAAAGCCATAGAGGAAGCGAATTCATGTCAAACCACGTCGGAATTAGCAGCAGCCCTCAAAGTGAGTGATAAAATGACACTATTTCATTTATGTCAAATTAGAAAGATAAAAAAGCCAGGAAAGTATATACCGCGGAATCTCACTGACAACAACAAAATCGCGCCGAAGCTTGTTTATCTTGCTGAATAGGCACACAAATGAGGGGATTCTGAATCGGATTGTTATACTTGTGATGAAATGTGGATTCCGTATGACAATCGAAAACGTCCGTCACACTGGTTGGACACAGGGGAGGCTATTGCACTATGTCCCAAACTACTATTACAACTAAGTCAAAGTTACTTGCGAATGTATAGTGCACCTGTGTCGGCATTGTTCGTTACAGCTTTGTGAGACCTGGCACAACCATTATTGTAGAGGTGACTATCAAGAACTGCAAATGATGATAGTCAATCACTAGCTCGCTGGCAAACAACCGAGACATCAATTGCGTTAGTCCACTCATTCCCAAGAACGTTTGTATACAAACCGCACAACGAATTTTTTTTTCGAAATTTGAATAACTGTTTACAAAGAAAAAATTTCAAGAAAGCAAAGAAAAACACCTTCAAATAAGTCATCATTTTCCTTCCCTAGGATTTCTGTAGCAGTAGCAACAATGAACTTCCATTAAAATGGCAAAATTGCATCTACAAGTGCATTAATTAATGAAATAAGTACTTTTCATTAAAAAAAATTGTTCGATTTTGTTCTATTTTTCTTGTTCCATTAAATTTTTCAATTTTAAGAAAAAGAATAAACTGACTTCAAAAAAACACTGAAAAGTACAAAACGCTATCCTTTACTAATCAAAACTCATGTACAAAAATGACTTTATAAATACGATACTAATAGCTACATTTATAATTAAATTTAGCAGTTACTGAAATCGGTACTAAGTCTACCAAACTAATAAACTTTCTATTTTTGCACACTGATTTGACTTCAATAATTGTCAAATCTAATTATACAAGGTTATTGTGAAAGGTGGTATAAATCCCGCAGGGTTTCAACTTGTCAATGTTGGCTGTTATATTGCAGATTACGGATTACGTACGGAATAATTACGAGATACGTTTATTTTGTTGTCCATACAAAATAATATAATTGAAAAAAATTTACAACCTATATATAAATTTATAACCCGACGTAAAAACGCTGATATTAGGGTTGCCTCACCTTTTTTTTTAAACTTTGAGGTGTTACACTAGAACACTTTTGGCGAACTTGTAGAATGCAAATTTTCCGTTGTTATGGGTTCTTTAATATCCCGTGGCATTTACACATGCTTTCGAAATAACCTTGTAAAAGTACTAGGTAGGTATTTGTATCGAGTATCGTATTTATAAAGTTATTTTTATACTTGAGTTTTGATTCGTAAATGATAGTTATTTTGTACTATTTAAGTCGGTTTCATTTTTTTCTTAAAATTTGTTTATTTCTCCCTTTTGATTGACCTTAGCCTAAATAAATATCTGGAGCGCTATGACATACAAGAGAATCATCAATATAAATAAAACTTATAAGCAGTTAGCGTTATTTGGTGTATCTTCAAAGTCCAAGCTCCAACACCAGTGAAATTCAAATAGGACCACCTCGGAAGTATAGGAACACTTTCAAACAAAAAAGAATTTTCGAAATCGGCCCACAAGGTATCGAAAAACATACATATAAAAAAATACATAAGACGAACATATAACCTCCTTCTTTTTTTGTGTCGGTTAAAAACGGCAATTTCATAGGTAAAGACATAATAATAATGTTACTGTACTTAACTAAATAAGTACTTACAGTGATGTTTTTTTATTGTTACTATACTTAAGAATTTACTAGCTGTTGGCCACGACTTCGCCCGCGTGGAATACAATACAGATTATTTCAATCGTGAAGGTCCATTCTAAATTCTAGATCCATTCATTCATTCATTTCATTCATTCATTCATTCATTCATTCATCCATTCTAGATTCTAGTCATTTCTAAATTCTAAAACTTTCTGGTCTAGTTTACTAAATTCTACCTATGATATTTTTGCTATTACTGAGTCAGGATTAAATACTTCCATTTATGACGGAGAATTAATTCCGCCACAGTTCAAGGTTTTACGATGCGATCGAATGGATGGACGTAAACAAGGCGGAGTGTTGTTAGCTGCTTCGTCACGGTTTGAAATAAAACGCGTGTCCGTGGGTAATGTGGACGCTGCCTTATTCGAACTTGTTTGTGCTACCCTGCATCTCGGAAATAATTGTGTATTTTTATGTTGTGTTGTTTATATTCCACCAAAAACCGATGTAAATGAGTATATGCATTTATTTCATATTTTAGAAAATGTATGTGTTAAGTATGAAAATGTTTTGTTGATGGGTGATTTCAATTTACCTTCTACCGCAGTAGAAGTTCAAAGTTATATGGAATATTTCAACGCTTTCTGTGGATTTCGGCAGGTAAATAATGTTTTTAATATTAATAATCGTACGTTGGACTTAGTGCTGACTACGTTTTTGGCGGGTGACGTGGTGGTACAGGGGTCTGACGAACCTTTAGTAGATATTGACGTACAGCATCCCCCGTTATTAGCTATCATTAGCTTTAACTACCTACAAGAGCTACCTGACCAGAGCGGTACTCAAGCGGATAATTTTGTAACTGACAGTATGTTGAAATGGAACTTTGCTAAAACTAATTTCCCGATGTTATATTATAATTTTGAACTTTTGGACTGGGGTAATATATATGACATCAATAATTCAGAGGAAGCTTTGACATTTTTTTACAATGCCATCAACGAGACTATTAGCTACCATACCCCAATATTAAAACGAACAGTAGGCAGGAAAAAGTCTAAGCATATTTATCCGGATTGGTATACATCCGATTTAATAAGTGATATTAAACGAAAATGGAGATATCACAAATTGTATAAAACAACTAAATTACAGACTGATTATGAAATGTTTTCCCATTGTCGTTCTTTAGTCAAGAGTAAGACAGCGGCAGCTTATAAAACTTACCAAAATAGGCTGCAAATAAATATAAAAAATAATCCGAAATCCTTTTGGAATTTTATTAGAAGCAAGCAATCCGTACGTAATAAAACTCGCATCACAAAAGACGGGCAAATGTTGAGTGATAAAGAGTCTGCGGAGTGTTTTGCTTCCTACTTCCATTCAGTGTATAGTGAGGTAAGGCCGGTATTGGATCCGGAGGCGGCGGAAAGGAGTGCGGGTGCGAGGGCGGGAGCGGCGCGCGTTCACGTCGGCCAACTCGGTCGGCGCGAACTGCGAGCCGCGCTGAGCCATCTGAAGCCCAAGCAGTCCGTTGGCCCCGATGGGATTCCGCCGTACGTCATCAAAGACTGTCGCTCAGTATTTGAAGAACCTCTGCTGCATATATTTAATTTATGTCTAAGGGAAGGGCATTACCCCGATATGTGGAAAACCACTCGGGTTATCCCCGTACCTAAAGGTAGTTTAAGTCCAGAGGTTAGTGAATACCGGCCGGTAGCAGTGCTGTCGGCAGTTGCAAAAATATTTGAGTCTGCTTTGTATGAATGTATTTATACACAAGTTAAATCACAGCTCGCTGATGCGCAGCACGGTTTTCGGCCGTCTCGAAGTACGGGGAGTAACTTGCTGTCGTTTACGGCATACGTGGCACGTGCGGTAGACGCCGGACGGCAGGTGGATTCCGCATACTTTGATTTCCGGAAAGCATTCGATACCGTAGATAATGACATCCTCTTGATGAAATTTGCCGCAATTGGCTTCACTCCGCACTTATTAAAATTTTTTTCAAGCTATCTAAGGGATCGCAGGCAATACGTCGATCATGCGGGGCACGAATCGGAGCCTTACTTCACATTTTCGGGCGTAAGTCAGGGAAGTAATCTTGGACCTTTGGAGTTCATCATCATGGTTAACGACCTTCCACAGGTGGTAGAGGAGTCTAATTGTCTAATGTTCGCTGACGACCTCAAATTATTTCGGTCGGTTACAGACTTGTCAGACTGTGAGAAACTTCAGCGTGACATCAGTAGAGTAGTACAGTGGAGTTGCAGAAATAAACTGTACTTTAATGTTGCAAAATGCGCTATGATGACGTACAGTCGCGCAAGATCACCGCTGACCTACCAGTATAAGATGGCAGGTGAGGAGATGCCGCGGGTGTCGAGCGTACGAGATCTCGGTGTCGAGATGGTAGCCGAACTAAGATTTCGTAACCATATCATTGGCATTTGTAAGAAGTCCTTCCGAAATCTAGGTTTCATATTGAGACAATGCAAGGATTTCAACAATACAAATGTCATTAGAATTTTATATAATACACTCGTAAGGAGCCGTCTCGAAACTAGTGCCATAATTTGGAATCCACATGAAGCTAAATATGCTAATATGGTGGAAAAAATACAAAATAAATTTACTCGGTACCTATATTTTAAAGAGTACGGTGTCTATCCATATTACCCGTTGATGTATCCGAGTCTATTCGTAATGGGTATGGTCGGGTACAACAAGTTGGGTGTGAGAAGGGATCTCGCGCTCGTGACATACGTCATGAAGGTGCTGCGTGGTAAAGTGTACCACCCAGAGGTACTGGAGGAGTTGCAGCTGTGCGCGCCGGACGGGTATGTGCACGCGCGCCGCCGTCCGGACACTCTCTGCCTACCTATGTCTAGGACTAAGATTCGTAGCTTCGCCCCATTGTCGCGTGCTATTCGATTGATTAACATCGTATCGCGGGATATTGATGTGTTTCATTGCAGTCTGCCGAAATGCATAGAAATAACAAGAAAGCATCTTGAAAATGACAATTATATTTATTAATTAATTCAAATATATCAAATATTGTTACTCGTAGCATCGAATTGGTGTCTTCACTGTAATGATGTTATGTATGCATTTTTAAATAAATAAATAAAATAAAAAATAAAAAATATTGGTGATAGAATTTTGGAAATCAGATGAGTAGTTTAGGAGATTACCTCCTACATCTAAACTGACAAACTTTACCTCTTTGTAATATTGGTTTAGATTGTACTATTCATTTATTAAATGTCCAAATACTGTGCACAATGGATACTTATCATACATAGTTGAAGACTTTTACACTTTTATTACATTTATTACATTATTATTTTATTACAAAATCAATAAGTATAAATGATTAGGTAAGTGTATTATAATTGAGTAACTATGTACTTACTAAAGTTATCAAAATTTATATAAATAACGTGACTTATGGACTTAATAATATAATAAAATATCATAATATAATGACTCAACATATGTACATAGGCACTTACATGTTTATCACATTCTCCTGTGAAATGCAGAACTATCCATGTTATAAAATAAACAAACAAATTTGAGAACACAGTGAATCCAAATCTGGAAGACAGTAAATAGTTTTATTATTATTATCCACCCTTAACAGTTTCATAATACTCCATACAGAAATTTATTTATTCAATGTCAAGCAGAAATTACTATTTAATTCTTAGGATAACTAATAAAAATTTAAAATATACTTAGTCGAAATAATAATAAATTTAACTTTATTGTAAGACAGGATTTTTAATCAGAACAAAATCACCCATATAGATTAAAAAATTAAATTAATTAAGTACCTGACAGCTGTAAGATATGTTCTAGTATGATCATCTTCTGCCAATTCTGGTATCAAACTTAAATGTGATATTTGAACTGCAGCCCATCCAATTTGAAATACCATTATAAATGCCGCAAAATAGAACATTTGTGCCCATTTATGTGTCATTGAACATCCCAAACACTCAGAAAAAACAAATGGAAATGAGGCTAATACACATGCAGTACCTATAAAAAAAAGTTATTAAAATTATAGATCCATATACATAATAAGAACAGTTGTTGCACTATTGGACATAGGCATAGGCATGATACAAGAGGGTGCACTTGCACCTCCCTGTCAGCGGCAGGCGGAACTCTCAGCAATAATGCGACGCATATTCAAATATCTGCACTATTTGAATTTGATATTAACTTAATTGGCATACGAATGCACCTCTGAAAATAATCCTGACGGTGGCCATGGACATAGGCTTCTTTTTACAAATGAGGTGAGAAAAACACTCTACCATACAGGATCAGTGTACAGTGATAAAAGTAGGCTTGTATATTATACTCAGTATAGACACAGAATAGGTAATAATACTCCGACTGTGAAGGCCTATCTCCTGTTAGACTTTAAGCTGACCATGAAACTGTCTCTGTCCTCATAAGGTTTCTGACCTGGTTTAATGACTACCATCACTTTATAATAGGGGGACAATATTCTATAGAGTATTGAATTGTTGTATTTTTATAGAAGTCATTAGATACCAAAGACATTCAAATATACCGTACGCCTTAAATCTCTTTGTTACATAGATTAGGTATTTATAAAGTGGATCAATACTTGATCTTCATACAGATCGTAGATTTTTGTAATATTTAAATATGAACCGTAGAATATATGGCGTATGCGGAAATATATTCATCAATGATGCATTCTATACCTACATGACAAACAACATTTTTATAAATCAGCAACTGTATAATATACTATTATGAGAATGAGATAGATATATTTTTTTGGTATTAAAGAGTAATAATAAAATAACATAACATAACATAACATAACTTCACGCTGTATCCCCAACGGGGTAGTCAGAGAGGACGGAGCGCCAGGAGTCGCGGTCCTTACACACCTCTTTCGCTTCCTCAAATCTCATCATTCTCCTCACACATTTTCGCCTAGGTATGCGAGTGCTTTTGACATTTCCGTCTGCTAACACTCTGGCTATTTGATCTTCATAAGTCAGCCTTGGTCTTCCTTGGCTTCTTTTACCACTCACTTTCGCTCTGTATATTTTCTTCGTCAGTCTTTCATCACTCATTCTTTCCATGTGCCCGAACCATCTAAGCATTCCTTTTTTCATTTTTACAATAACACTGTTGTGCAACCCTGTCATACTGCGTATCTCATCATTGCTTATCCTGTCCGCAAGCGTGACACCGCACATATTTCTGAGAGACCGCATCTCCACAGCATTTATCATACTTTCACTCGATTTCGGGCATATCCAGGCCTCACTGCCGTACAACAAAGTTGGCACCAACACCGCATTGTGGATGGCCATTTTAGCAGTGTTAGATATATTCACACTACCCACTAATGCGGACAGAGCACCGTTCACTTTATTGCCAGCTGCTACCCGTCTCTCCACATCCAACTCACATCTTCCATCCCTCGAAAACGCACTCCCCAGGTACACAATTTCATTCACCTGTTCTAGACATTTTCCATATAATAAAATAATAAAATAATAGCGCTATATTTACATGTTATATTATGTTAATTATCTAAGTTTAAGAATTTTATTAGATATTAGGTATATATTAGATCTCTATGTAAATAAATACTTAATACTATTTAATGTTAATGTATATATTAATAGCTTCACAACCTCACAAATCACAATATTGAAAAATTAGTAAAACATTATCTTACCTATGTAATATAATATTATGCAGCAAAGACAGCATAATTATATTAAGTACCTATATTGTCTTAATATAATATATTATATTTATATTACAAATAAATTGGAATATAATAAATAAATTGGAGTCCTTTGACAATATTAATTACAGTTAAATATACCTAGAACTTTTGTTCCACATAAGGAAAACATAGATAAATGAAATGAAATATATACTCACCAAATAAATGCCATAGCTTTCTTCTACCATACTTAGCACTTACAGTATTGTCAGTACGATCAGAATAATATCCTATAAATGGTGTAAACATACCATCTACAATTTGACCTATTAACATTAAGTTTCCAGCTTGTGAAGCACTAAACTCTAGGACTAAATGAAAAAATACTAATAGGTACGTAAACCACAAACTCGCACATACATCATTTAATATATGACCAATTCCATATGCAAGTTGTAATCGTAAACTTGTTGATATATCTAACAACTCGTTATCCATTTTTAAATCAACGAATATTCGGTACCTATGTTATTAGGTAAATCTGAAACAAAAATCGTTGACAATGTAAAATGTAAACTAAACTATTTCATTACAAATATTATTATTTATCAAATAGTTAATTAACCCTAGAAAACGTGTATGTGGGCCATGTTATCTATAACTTTGTAGTGATTAAGTAAAAAATTGATTTGTAAGTTTAAAGAAGAAATCACAATGTGTTCCTTTTTACAGTAACATTAATAATTATTTTAATTCTTGTACTCCAATATTAAATAATCATCTTTTTTGTTTATTAGTGGTGTATTAGTAGTTATTAGTGTTTATTAGTGTACTCCAATATAAAATAATCATCTTTTTTTGTTTATTAGTATAATAATATCATAAAAAATATTACTGAATATTTCGCGGAACAATATTTACATTTTACACTAAAGGTGACAACGCTGAAATAATATTTGAGTATGTGGTTGTAATGTGATTGAGCTTCCAGTGAGCTTCTAGGGTCAATTCTTTAATATTGTTTTGTCAATAAACATTAAACGATAGTCGTAGAACTAATATTTTAATACGCTACCTATTGATTAGCAAAAATCACACACTGGTTTGCGTGTGGACACTACTTAGGCTAGTTTTGATAATATTATACTGATAACAACAGTATTACTCATTTGACTTCTTTTCAATAAAGGGATCTAATTAAAGTGACACGTAAGTTATCTCCAATGCTTCGTAGATAACATCACTTTAATATAATCTTAGACAAAAGGTTGAAAAGTAAAAACAGATAGACCACAAAAACATTAAACTATACTATGAACATTATAAAAAACCATTGTAGACAACACAGACTTGTTGAAAACTTAGTCATTGGTCGACAATCACACAATGACATAATATTTTCTCTATGATAATGACAGTTTTTTTTTCTTTTTCTTTTTTTTTGAGTTTTCCCTTAGGAGGAAAAGTAAAGGGTTCTGTGCCCATATAACCGATGTCTTCAGTAGTAAGTAGATAAATTCTTCACTTTATTTCATTAAAATGTTGGTGAAATACATTTTAACTGTTTCTTGGAGTTTCTGGGAACAAATATATTGGGGTAGTCTCTAGTAGGATTAGCTGAGGCGGACTAAGCCACTAAAAATCTCAACATCACACTACTAAATAGGCACTTATTTCAACAATTTCACATAACAGTACAACAGCGTAGATACTTGGGACGCAAAAATACGCCAATTTTCATCATCACACATCCACAATATCCACTAGAAACCACTCGCGTATATTTAAAATAAACGCCCAACCGCTCTCCATAAAATACCGCCAAAAACATTTCTTTTTTTTTAAATGGGCGGACGTACGTGAATACGTTGTAAACGACAAATAAACCAAGAAAACAAGTCAGTAGGTTTAAAAAGAAATTTAGAATTCGGAAAAAAGATCAGTGAAGAAGGAAAGGATAAAATATATATTATAAGTACATAGACTAATAAGTTATGAAAGAATTATATTCAATTACATAACAATATATAAATTATTAAATTTTAATATTGTTACTTATGGAACTTAAAGTTCTTTAAATATGACTATTATTATAAATAAGTAAACATATAACACATGTAGGAAGAGGATCATGGAGAGTAATGAGATTATTATAAATGAAGGAATGGCCATAAAGTGGACATGACAAGAAAATATGGTATATATCCCCTACATCCATACGATAACTATAAATGTTACTGACTGAAATTTTTAATTTATAAAGACGCGTTGAAATACAAACATGTCCCAAACGCATGCGAATTAAAACCGAAGTTGCAAATTTATTAAAATTTAATTTATAAAAGCACGGTTTTGTTGGAATGCAAGGTTGAATTTTTTTATAATATTTCCCCTTTGTTTGACAACTTGTTTTCAAAGCCTCTTCCCAGGAAATCTGAAGAAAAATTTTGGACAAGATACAAAAGTCATAATAATAATTAACACAGGCTGGTTACCACATTCTACCGCTTCCTTTGCTAAAACATCTGTCTTTTTATTACCAGATATACTTATACCGTGGGTGGGAATCCATGCAAAAACTACACAATATTGTTTTTGAGACCATTCATAAAGCATTTTTCTAATTTCAATTAATAGAGGGTAACAATAATTAGATTTAAAGGGACTAAATTCCTAATTCCAAAGAGACTAACTTGAATAATGCCGTCAAATAACGATTTTCGTGGGACTGAACCACGAAGTAAAAACAAAGAGGAGGCGCCTTAACGAATTTTCCTCATAAAATTAGTGTAACAACATGCGGGTTGAGGGGGACGCGGAATAAATGGAGGGGAATGTTGCGAATCTGCCGCCATCTAGCGAGTTGTAGCAGTCTCTTTGTGTTATCATTTTTCAAGTAGTTTTATTATTGACCACCGGATGAGTAAAATGCATTCTTGAAACAGAGACGTACTTAGTGATTAATCGGTAACTTGAAATTGCACGATTCAAAAATTTTCACATTAAATTATGAAATACCACTTATATTTGTATTTAAGAGTAAATTTATATAAATCCATAATGTATATTATGATGGAGCAGTAAAGCGGATGAGATGTAGTTTTACATTTGCAATTTTTTTTTATCATAATACAACGTATCGTTTGACACAGCGTGAAGATATGTATGTATGTATCGTGCGTGTTGGCGACCGAATAACGGTCTAGAATAGCAATTTTTAAATTAACGTTTGTCGATTTGTTTGTATGCGCATCATGAAACTGTTACTGTCTCTTTATTTAAATAGAATGATAATACAGATCGCACCACGAAAGATGAGTTTTGACAAGCGATTGTAGTGGAGAATCCGCCTAGATACGCTCTTACGAAATTGTAATGTGTTTTTAGGGATTTTCTTAGTGTCCATTCTTCTCATTTATTATATATCCAAATATATTAATTACATATTGGTGTCGAACTTTTAATTGTTAATTCGTTAATTAGAAAGTTAACTTCGATAATTGTTAAAGCGTTAAATATTCGAAAATTTAACGCAAGTTAAAGTTAACCGTTAAAAGTTAACCATCCAAAATTAACACTCGTTTTGGGCTGGAATACATAACATAACATAACATAACATAACTTCACGCTGTATCCCCAACGGGGTAGCCAGAGAGGACGGAGCGCCAGGAGTCGCGGTCCTTACACACCTCTTTCGCTTCCTCAAATCTCATCATTCTCCTCACACATTTTCGCCTAGGTATGCGAGTGCTTTTGACATTTCCGTCTGCTAACACTCTGGCTATTTGATCTTCATAAGACAGCCTTGGTCTTCCTTGGCTTCTTTTACCACTCACTTTCGCTCTGTATATTTTCTTCGTCAGTCTTTCATCACTCATTCTTTCCATGTGCCCGAACCATCTAAGCATTCCTTTCTTCATTTTTACAATAACACTGTTGTGCAACCGTGTCATACTGCATATCTCGTCATTGCTTATCCTGTCCGCAAGCGTGACACCGCACATATTTCTGAGAGACCGCATCTCCACAGCATTTATCATACTTTCACTCGATTTCCGGCATATCCAGGCCTCACTGCCGTACAACAAAGTTGGCACCAACACCGCATTGTGGATGGCCATTTTAGCAGTGTTAGATATATGCACACTACCCACTAATGCGGACAGAGCACCGTTCACTTTGAATACATAGGTAATATACATAGGTAATAGGCTGGAATACATAGGTAAATAAAACAAAAATAAATGGATAGATTAATTATTCTAGGTAATGTAGAATGAACAATTAAATACACAATCATTTAGCTCTAAGATAACAATAAAATAATATGAATCTCTATCTATATATGCCCTTGATGCGCTCGTCTTTGGACATGGGCCTACTCTCTTTCTTTCCTTTCTTTCTTATCACGCCTCTCTCGCCACTTTCTTCTAGTTCATGCCCGCCTGTTGTCAAATGTCATTCACCCATCTCCGAGGTGGTGTAGCTCTATTAAAATAGAGCCCGATTTTCCGGAGCATGGGTCTCATTATCCAGCCTCATCTGATGGCGTTCCTACGGGTTCAAATGTGACATCTGTTAATTTCTTGTGCCACTCTATTCAATCTTCTGTCTTCTTCTTGTGTCACTTTTATTAGGTGCTAATTTAGGTCGTTCATTAGTAGAAATGTCATATGTTCGAAGTCTTGCAGATGATGTTCGACGTATGAGTTGTATTCCTCGGTAATCGGTCTGATAATATAAGGAACAGAATAGTATGACTAAATAGCTATTTTTGATCATAATTTTGCATTAGGTGCATGTTGCTCTCCATAAACATTCTCAACAATTTTACAATAACTCTAGTGTTTCTGCTTACACCCACGCAATGCCTAGAATAAAAAAATATCAGTTTTAAATGTATTACTCTTGCACGCGCACTTCGCATAATACATCTCTGACCATTCGACTCGCCTAATTTACGAGTGTGACATGGCGCGTAATTCAAACAAAAAAAAAACAACATGTCAACCAACAACCAATGTAACGAACTAAAGTTAACTGAAGTTCAGTTTAACGGAAGCTAACAAGAGCGTTAACATTTTTTGAAGTTAACTTAAAAGTTAATCCATTAAGCAAATTGTTAACTTCGGTATTTAACGATTAATGGATTAACGAGTTAATGCCCACCTTTAAATATTTCCTATTTATTTAAGGACCCTCAAAATCAGAAAATAAAAAAATACACTTCGTAAAGACGATATAAAGAAATAATATTTTCAAAAGTTAAGTAATTTTGGAGCAAAAACGTAAATATTTCCTTCCATAGAAAAATGAATTTTTTTTTAATGTTTAATACATTTTATGAAATATTAGATATACTCTAATAAAATTATTAAATAAATACATTCTAGAAGTACTGTTCGCGACTAATTATTGTAACGCGTCGTATTTTTATAGTAATTTACAATAATCTATCCACCCCGCCGAAAAACGGCGCGTGATGTTTATTAAATTTTTGTTTTTTGACTTTTATTTTAGTTATAGCTTTACGAATAGTTAGTTTTAAATTTATTGTTCATTATTGTACAGAAATAGTAAGTTATTATTATAAAGAGACATAGTATAGAAATAAAAGTGAAATAGAATATATTTAAAACGGGAAATTTAACGCGATTAGCTTTTTATTCTGGCTTGACGTTTCGACCGAGTTGCATCGGCCGTGGTCTCAAGCAAACTTGAGTTTGTTTGTTTGCTTGAGACCACGGCAAGCAACTTAACTCAATCAAACTTGAGTTTGCTTGAGACCACGGCCGATGCAACTCGGTCGAAACGTCAAGCCAGAATAAAAAGGTAATCGCGTTAAATTTCTCGTTTTAAACATATTCTATAATGCAACGCGAAAGTTTAAAAGTTTACAAAAGTAAAATAGATATAGAAATAGCGATAAATGTAAATGTTATCACTTTGGTCGTCGCTAGTTGCGTACGAACGCGCGACCAATCAGAAAGCTTGACTCAATAAAGAGGATCTTGTAAGGGCGTTGTTGCTCGCGAGTTGGAGCGCTCACTTGAGATGTAAATATAGCCGCCTAACTGCCGAGAACGCATTCCCATCAGGGCAGGCGTTCCACAGGGCTCCGTTTTATCGCCCACGCTCTACTCGCTCTACACGAAGGACGTCCTCAAAACCCCTGGTGCAGAACTCGCCCTATTCGCGGACGTTACCGCACTTTTCACTTTTGACCGTAGTCGCCTCAACTCTTCTCTCAACTCAACTCAACAGAGTCTCTCAACTCCGCCAAGTCGCGGTCACGAGCCTAGGCGAGTGGTTCCGTCTTTGGAGAATCGAGGTCAAACCCGAGAAAAATTTCTCAAGGGGCACGACGACCAGCCGCGCCCGCCGCGCTAACATTCTCCGTACTATCACACTTTTCGGCCAGGATATCCCCTGGACTGGGAAAGTCAAATACCTAAGAGTCACCTTTGACAGTGCCATGACCTTCGGACAACACATTAAACCGGTCCGCGACCGCGCCGCGTTCGTCCTCGGCCGTCTCAATATGCTCGAGTGCGCGAAAAGTAAAATGTCCCTCATACATAAAGTTACTTTATGCAAGACGTCCGTCAGGGCTATCATGACGTACGCCAGCGTAGTATTCGCTCACACTGCGCCCATTCATATCAACTCCCTCCAAATCATTCAGTATCGATACATGCGCAGGGCCACCATTTCCCCTCCTTACGTGCGCAACGTAGATCTGCACTACGATCTAGAATTACCCTCGATAACTCAATATCTAAAAGAGGCATCCCAACGCTTCTTTCACAGTTCCTCTTTACACCCAAACTCTCTAGTGGTCAGGGCGTCATCGTACACCCCCAAGACCCGCGTCCGCAAACGCCATCGAAGGCCTAGACATGTCGAGCATGTTATGGGAGAACATCGTAAGCTACAAAATGTAGGTATTTCGCTTTTCCATTGTGTAGCTTAAATAATTTAGATCCTATTGCAAAGATCCTCGTAGTCGTATCTGCGTAAACGGCAAAATTATAACCAAAAACACACACAAGGAAAAAGCTTAAAAAAAATGGAAAATTGAATTATCGCAACCGACTATATCGAGTATATCGAGTATATATATAACATTCGTCGCTTACGAAAGAAACATATATTTAAGATCTACCCAAAATCTATGTTATAATCTGAATATTTATTTGCCTATTTTTTTGAATAAAGTAAATATATTTTATTAGGTGTTTTTATAATACATATATATCTTCACACGGTAACTCTAATAGAAGCTACAGATACTGGAGTGCCAAGTATTCTGGTTCTTCTATACTTTTTTTGCCTCTTCCAATCTCATCACTCTCCTCACACATTTGACATTTCGATCAGTTATCATTCTGGATCAGCTTAGTCTCCATTGGCTTCTACTACCATTCATTTTCACTCTGGAGATTTTCTATATCAGTCTTTCATCACTCCTTTCTAAGTGCACAAACCATCAAAGCATTCCTCTCTTCGTTTTATAATAATTCTTTCGTACAATCTTGTCATTTTGCATATCTCTTCATTGCTTGTTTGGTCTATAAGGGTGACACTGCACATATTTCTAAGAGATCGCATTTCTACGGCATTTATGTTACTTTCACTCGATTTCGAGTATTTGCGGCCTCACTACCGTACGATAAAGTCGCGTCAAAACCTCATTGGGGATGGCCATTATGACGGAATTAGATTACTGCCTACTACAACGGCCAGAATTCCATTCACTTTATAGTCAGCTGCTCCTGTCTCTCCACATCCGATTCATATCTTCCATAATCCATTCCTCAAAAACACTCCTTGCAGGTACACAGTTTCGTTCACTTGTTCTAGACATTTTTCATTTAGGCTGATGGTCTTCTTACCAATGCCATAAGAAGTATAAATAAAAATAAAAGTAAGGTTGTCATTTTAGATAATATTATTTTTTACATTTTTGGGAGTTTTAAAGTACAAAAGTGGTAGTATATTGTGTTTTATAGTTCTGTGTAAAGTGTAAGTGATAAGAATGGACTATAAACATGTGCAGCTGTTCTTGCGCTCTTGCAAGAAGTCTTATAAAACTTCAGTAAAATCTACTATCACTTCACTGGAGGAGTTTTACGATAACAATTACTTATTTTAAAATACAATATGTGCGCCATGCCCGAAGAAAGAAAAAAAAGTTAATCGTCAATTGTCAAATTATTACATATTAAATGGCAACATTAATCTATTACTTCCGAAATTCTTACCTCTAATTTATTTTTATAAATTTCATTAAATGGCTTTAAAATATTTATCCTTATTTATCATAGTTTTAAAACTATTTCCTATTGTTCACGGGGATGACTTTAAAGAAGAATTATTTATTAAACCTTTACCACCAACACATCTTTACGCATATTTCCAATTCATAACCTTAGTAAAAAATGAAGTTTCTTGTAAGTTTACAAATTATCATTTTACGCATAAAAATATTCCTATAATAAATGTGTTTGTTATACCTACATCCGTAAATTACTCAATTGATTTAGTAAAATACATAATATTTCAGTAATCTTGGTTTTAGTCATAATAATTACGTATTTTTAGGTACCTGTGTAATTTACTTATTTTTTCAGTCTTACATTCACATTTATCACCAAGGTCTTTGGGTGAAATTATATCTAGATTTCACGTAGAAGAATTGCATTTAACGCTAACTGAAGGACAGTGGAGACATGATAAATGGGGATATCCAGTTCTTGATGCGGCCCCAGGTGCCGAGTTATATGTCTGGTTCTCTCCTTGTGTAAAAGATGTTGACAGTCAATGGAAGAAACTTAGTGCAACTCTGTCAGGGCTTTTTTGTGCATCATTAAATTTTATAGATAATTTTAACACTGTCACACCGCAGATGGGGTTGTGGCCAACAGGACTTTTTAAAACTAGTCAAAATATTACTTCTCAGCTTAGATATGCATCTTTGCCTAGAGAAATCGTTTGTACAGAAAATTTGACCCCATGGAAAAAATTACTCCCTTGTGAATCAAACTGGGGATTTTCATCTCTATTGAATTCCAGAATGATACATAATACAAACTATCATTCCATTGGAGTTCATTTTAGGAAAATGTGTGTAGCTAAAGATTGTATAGAAACACAATTAGAAGTAAAACAAACAGTGGCACTTGTTTATGATTATAAAATAATAAATGATATGGATTGGTCATTCAGAAAATTGTTTGGGCAAGGTTTACCTGGTGCTTGTCCTCTTTCATCTGATAGTAAAGTTTATATTGATATTACTTCTAATGCTAGTCAATCTTATAAATTGACTCCACCACCCGATCAAATAGTGACATCGCATAGAGGAGGCAGTGAAATGAATCTTGCCATATATAAAATAAAACCTGATAATCAAATGATAAATATTGCTGCTAAATATGACTCACAATCAGTCAACAAAGTGGTTGTGCTTACACCTCCACCATTGCATTTCATTCGATATATTTTAGGATATGGCAAGGAATTTGGTGGAATTGTCACAGAAATATCAAATAATTACTGGACACCTATAAATGTTGTAGTATTAGAAAATGCCCCATGGTGGTTACCCATACAACTGAGCTCATTAAGAATTAATGGGAATGCAGAAAGCGATCTCATCCTATATCAGTATTATTCTCCTGGTCGAAGCAGACAAAAACCTTATCACCTAGAGCTTTTATTGAAGTTACCTCCTCGTTCAACAACAACAATTACCATAGATTTTGAGTTTGTGTTTTTAAAATGGCAAGAATATCCACCAGATGCAAATCATGGATTTTATGTAGGATCAACACTAATATCAGCAAATTTACCAACAGCTAAAAACTATACCAGTATCCCCATCATGGGCACTACGTTTGATTCCATACTAAATGGTTCACAGCCATGTGAGTAGACACCACTATCATAGGTATAATGCTAATCTACACTACTATATAAATCTGTAGCGTCTGTCTGTAAATGGTTTGTAATTACAATTTTACTATCAAATATTGTGATAAACAGTCATTTTATGACTCACTGACTTCGAGTCTACCATTTTTTCTGTTTGTATGTCATCTTATAACTCTAGAACGGCTTAACTGGTGTGATGTTATAATGAAAATTAGTATATAGCACTGGTTCCCAAACTTATTTTGTCTACTGAGTCGAGAGCTCATGCAGTCGTTGTCTAAGATGCCTCCTAGCTAAATGAAATTACAAATCACCCCCCAGGCCTCTACACAACGCCCCCATTTTTTTTTCCGGGTCTCTTACCGCCCCCCTTTAGGTCTGCAGCGCCCACAAGGGGGCGTTATCGCCCACTTTGGGAATGGCTGGTATATAGTAAGAACATGTACTTGTGCAAATGATAGACTAATTCTTTTATCGAAAATTACCCTTAAAGGGGGGTGAAAAGGGATGATGGAACTTTGTATGGAAAATGATAAACCGAACTGCTTATGATGACATTTGGCATGGAGATAGTTTTATGTAAGAGAAAAGACATAGGCTACTTCTTTATAAAAATCTACCCATAAGAAGGTGAAAAGGGGATGAAACTGTATGGGAAATGCTAAATCTTGGTTATGATAAAATTTGGTGTGGTGATAGACTTCTTTTGTCAAAAAGACATAGGGTATCGACTTTTTTTTATCAAAAATGTACCCTTAAAGGGGCCAAAAGGGGGATTATACTTTGTACAGGAAATGCTAAACTGCTGAACTGATTACGTGGCATGGAGATAGTTTGACACCCTGGGCATACGCTACTATTTTATCAAACACATACCCCTTAGGGTATGAAAGGGGAGATGAGACTTTGGCTGGGAAATTCTAATTGCTGAACCAATTATGGTGAAGTTTGATACAGAATTAGTATATGCCTGGAGGCAGACGTAGGCTAAACGTAGGCTTTAAAAACATTGTTTGTACATAAATACTTCTACATGCAACCTACACTAATTCAGGAAAGGCACAAAAGAATTTCCGCACAGACGAAGTCGGGTACAGTTAGTGAGTTATAAATTATAATGGATTGTTTTGCTTTTAGGGTATCCAGCTGTGTTCAGAACGAACGGGGCGATGGTCTCATTGCCCACTCCTGACTTCAGTATGCCATATAATGTGATATGCTTAGCCTGCACAGTAGTGGCCTTAGCCTTTGGGCCACTTCACAACATATGTACAAAAGAATTAGTGCTCAAACCTCTAGGTACGCCAGTTTCTTTAATGCAAAAAATATTGCATTTATTCAAGAAAAAGACAGATTAATTTTTGTAATTACTATTCTAGACTGAATAAATTTAATTTATGAACTAATATTTTGTATTATTTTTCTTTTATACTAGCTGTGTCTGCTGTTTGCGGCTTTGCGCGCGTACAATTCAGTTTGTGACTATAATGAAGGCCATGCGCGTTAGGGTTTGTATATACAGTTTTGCCTGTACAGTCGAACTGTGCATGCAAACCTTAGCGTGTACGTGATAAAACTGTACAGTTATCCTCGCCTGTACATGCAACCTGACGAATATCAAAATAGATATTTTCTCGGTTAAAGGGCAACACCATATTGGAAGAGGTTATTCATATTTATAAATCCGAACCCTGTATTTGGTGGGTAAAGAATAAATATTAGGTACCATTAGAAAAATTGTTAAAACAGCTCAAAGAGTTTTACCCTGCCTGAGCTTACCTTGTTGCTACAAAAATTTAATGAAAAAATTAAACCGACTTCAAAAAAGAACACTGAAAAGTATGAAATAACTATCCTTTACTAATCAAAACTTAAGTACAAAAATAACTATAAATACAATACAAATACCCATACATAAAGGTACCTAATTAAATTTGACAGTTACGGAAGTCGGTGCCAAGCCTCTAAACTAATAGACTCTGTTGTCGAACATTGATTGGCATTGGTACCCAATTCAATAACTGTCAAATTTAATTGTAAAATAATTAATCTGTGATATGGGTATTTGTATTGTATTTATAGTTATTTTTGTACTTAAGTTTTGATTAGTAAAGGATAGTTATTTTACATTTTTCAGTGTTCTTTTTTAAAATCGGTTTAATTTTTTTATTAATTTTTTATTTCTCCCTTTTGAGTGACCTTAGCCTAAATAAATATCTAGGGCAGGTCTACAGTTAATTCATTTTCTAATTCTGGAACGCAATGTGTTAACTTCCATTCTATTGAAGAGCACAAACCGTGGGCTTTCACAATAAAAGATGCGAACAGGTTGAACATGGGGTATTATTGCCCATTATGGCCATTATCAATATTATCAATTTCATATCAATGTCAATCAGTTATAAAAGTACAGTGTAAAGGTTACATCATAATTACACCCTAGCAGTAAGTATTCTTACAATCCGAAGACGACAGTCACCAGCCGTATTCTCTGTCCGCCACAAGACTGACTCTACTGACTGAATTTATTATATCACAGGCAATTTATATCTTCTCCCTACTACCATTACACCATGTGGGGACAACAATAGTTAACAAATAACATACTAGAGAATCATCAATATAAATGAATAAAGGTTATAACCAGGTCGCGTTATTTAGTGTATCTTCGAAACAAAAGCTTCAATATCAGTGAAATTTCAATCGGACCAATCTGGAAGTGTATTCTTTCAAACAAAAAAGAATTTTCCAAATCGGTTCAGTAATGACGGAGTTATGAGGTAACAAACATAAAAAAATCATTTGACCGAATTGAGAACCTCCTTTTTTGGAAGTCGGTTGAAAAGATAATGTTGTTAGCGCAAATAAAAAACAGAGAACGAAGAATTTAAACTAAATTTTTTGCATGATACAAGCTTTTGCAATTATTTGATGTAATAGAATATTAGGTACAATTATGGATATTTACCGTAATAGGTATGCCACAACTTTGCCATCCTGCATAACTTCGCCTATAAAAAGAAATTCGTTAAAATATTCCTTTGCGTCAAGTTTTGTGATCTAAGGTAAATGCAATGCTTTTGTATTATAATATCATTGGGTAAATGTACCATGTTACGCCATATTAAGGCATTTTCTACTTTGACGATGATTTTTAGAAAAAGTAGGAAGATGCTAGGAATGGAAACTGTTTTATTCTGTAGATTGTTATTATAAGATAGACGTAGAATATTATTTTGCATCGTAGCCTTTAATTTATAGAAATAATCGTTATTTTACTTCAAGTTTCTCCCTAATTCCGTGCTAAAATTTTGCTCCTAACACATTTCCGGAAATCATTGTACGTAATTCCGTGCTATCTTCAAGCATACGATTTTTATCTAAATGTAGAAAAATGATTGTCTTTACCATATGAATATATTCAAATAGATTAAAATAATCATGATTATGAAAATAAAACTACTTTGACACAATTTTATACATTTATTAAACTTATTTCCATTCAAAAATGGAAAAATAATTAAAGACGTCAAAATTAAAAACATATGTATACCTAGGTACATTGAAATTATTCATTCAACTAAATAATTTTAATTGAAACAAATAAAATAAAACTTTCAAAACAAAAACAAAATTAAAGCTGCTAAGTAATCACAATTATCATTAAAACTGAAAGTTAGAAATAAGTCAAACACAAAATTATAAAATAATGAACTAGGTAATTTAAATTTAGTTAGGAACTTTAATTACCAATGACGGCCTGGGTATCCTTCCTTAAATTTGTTAGCCCGACCAATTTCAGCTATTACTTAATTTATGTACCGAGTGTAGTAATATATCTTTCGTTACTGGGAAACCCATTTGAGCCATCATTGCAACCCATTCAAAGATAAGAAATTCCTCTGTCGGAGTCAGTACCTACAGTTGGAGCTCTCGTACGATTTTGCTTTTTGTATTTTTCATGTACCTTGTTTAACGTGTTGGATGTTTTGTACACAGATATAGTTTCATCATTAATTTCTTTTAAAGCCTTTTGAAGACTTTCGGGCGTAGGTATATTTACATGGAGCCATTTTTTTCCTGAAAAATTGAAAAAATACTGAATTAAAATAATACTTAGCATAAATATTTACTGACATTGTATGATGATAAGTAGGTATCTATTTCTACACTTATTAATATTATAATGAGGAAAGATTTGTTGTTTGTAATCAATAAACTCTGAATCAATTGAACCGATTTTAATAATTATTTCACCATTAGAAAGCTGCATCATTCAAAAGAGGCATCGGCTGTATTTTATTTGAGCCACCGCAGCTGTAGTTAATAAAATAACTTGAATTATGGTAATTTTTTTTTATTAATATTTTTTTGTAATGTTTCCGTACGATAAAAAACAGAAATCATACATCTCATATTGCCTGTTAAATTCTCAAAAGATACCTACAGCCCTGTAACAGATACGCAAATAATGCAATGGAACCCTCCCCTTACCCTTATTTTTTATTATTTGCCATAGAAACTAATGTTTGTTTTGTATTATAACATCATTGATACCATCGATATGAATAGGTGTTTTTTGTGATTTTATAAAATAATATTAACTTAATTTTGATAGCATACTCTATCAATTCATAAGTAAAGAAAAAAATATTTACAGCCATTAATGTACAGACAATAAGTAAACCTAAATGTTTCTATTAATATAAATGTGAACTAATTAGTATCATAACAGCAACAAAACAATACAACAGCAAAAAATATTTGAATGATGTTGCCTATCAACAACATCCCGAAAGGGAATTCTTACGTAGTAGTTTTACATTATCTTTAGGGAATTCGACAGTATATTATATTTATCTTCTATTTCTCTATGAGGAAATGCCAGCAGAGCTCACAGAGGATTATTGGGCGATGAAGGAGCAGGCACTTTCTAGCGAATATTCTTGAATTTCAGGAAAAAAATACTTTTTACTTTTTATACATCATATCAATGTTATAATTATATTTATATATTTATAAAAGAGGAATCATAAAATAAAAAAATAAATACTCATATTTTTACACAGACTTCCACAGATTCAGACTTACTAGTTCACAAGGATTTTTTTTTTAGTAGGTATGGTTCTCCCATAGGAGGGAAGGTAAAGGGTTCTTTCTGTGCCCATATAACCGATGTATTCAGTAGTAAATAGATAAATTCTTCATATTATTTAAATAAAACGTCGACGTATTACATTTTAATGTCTCTTGGAGTTTCTGGCGACAAATGTATTGAGACAGTCTTTCTAGTAGGTTCCACTGTGGTTCCACTGAGGCAGACTAGGTACTACTAGGTATAGTGTAGACACTGGGACGCAAAGCTACGCCAATTTTACATCACAATATCCGCCAGTAACAATTTGCAAATAATGAAAATAAACGCCTAACCGCTGCCCATAAAATCCCGCCAAAAACTTCATAGGAAGGAAATTTTATGTATTTTAAAGACTTTTTTTTGTGTAAAAATTAACTAAATAGGTTGTGTCGTTTTGGAAATATTTTACAATATTGTAACAAAAATGCAAAAATAAGTACTCTTTGGGTATTTTATGCATGTTTTTTTCTAGAAAGGAATTGTTAAAAATATTTGATCAATTAAAAATATTTATTGAATCCTTGTCTACCATTGCGTATTTTTTTAAAAGTTAAATTAACGGATATCGTAATATTTTGAATTAAGTATCCAAGAATTTAAGCATTAGAGGGCATTTAGTGGGAAACGTAAGGCATCTTGAGAATTTAGCAGAAAAGAGGATTTTCTTCTTAAATGTTTACTGGCGGTTATATGAAGCAGACTTTATTCTTTAAACGATCTTTAGAAAAATAATTATCCTGATTTACGAGCAATGTGATTACTTTCATGACATTTCCGATGTCGTAAATATTTTTTATGAATATTTGCATTTTATAACCTATGTTATCAATTTTTTATTTTAACGATCTAAGACATTATGAGATCAAAACGTGGGTAAGTAATAAGTATTACATAATAATACATTTACATCTGTTTGATTATTTACTTATACCTTGAACACTACACTACGAAGAGCAAGACGATAAATACACTTCGTATTTATCACAACATGATTTTATCTGACCCTTGCGCTGCTGTATTGACTTCTGTATACTAATTTTCAGAGATCAATCATTACAATGTCCATGCTGTGCAGCATGCGACGATTGTAAGGGATTCCAAAAAGTACGGGATCTAAAAAAAGCTGGTCTTATTGTATATCGACATAGAAGTCTTGCAGAAGGCGAAACTAGTGTCAATGTGAGTAGGTAACGAATTATTATTGTAGGTGTCTGAAATTATTCCGTTACTAACTTCATTAAGTTTTATGTCGCACTCGTTGCTTTGGCAAACAGCATAACATCTGCACTAATAATTCAGATATACATATTTACGTGATATATAAATGTAATAAAATTATAGTTGTTTTGTAGGTACCTACCTACATAAAATATGTCCTTTTTTAAATACCTAAAATTCTAGCTGAAACCCGGCTTTCAGTTAGTATTAGGTCTTTACCTATGAAATTGCCGTTTAGTATACAAAAAGTATAAGTATTTTTTTTATATATTTTTTTAATTTCTATCAATTAAAATATGCACCCATGCTATCGATGCATCTCTGCCAGCGCAGTGGTAATTTTTCAATGCCCTTCTTGAAGAAGTCAGGTGTACGGGAGGCAACAAACTCTTCAGAGGCAATTTGTACTGCCTCTCGGGTATAGAACTTTTTTCTTGCCGTCGGCGCACGGTCTGGTCAGTACGGTGGATAACGCAAAACCTTCAACCCTAGCTCTCATAGCTTAGAGACCGTCTGTTGTGCCGTGTGAGGTCGAGCGGTGTCGTGCAGAAGCAGCGGGGATGAGCGATTAACTAAGGCTGGCCGGAGATTTGCGAGCTTCTTCATCATTGTGTCCAGTTCCTCACAGTACGCATCCGCAGTAAACCTTGTGTTATTGGGTAAGGAGCTGTGATGAATTACACCGGTACTAGACCACTAAACAGTAACCATCACTTTTCTAGGGGTAAGTTTTCGTCTAACCGACATGATGACCGCTTACGATTGTCAAATATAATCGATTTTTTATTTTAAGTGACAATGCGGTTCAAAATCCCTTCGTTTCTGTGTCTATTAAGCAACGCAAGGCGTTCCTCAACGCGTTCCTCGCGCTGGCGATCGTTCATTTCATGGGGCACCCACTTATCAAGCTTTTTTACTTTGCCAATTTGACGCAAAGGACCAATATTGTTTTGATGCTAACATCGAAAGCTGCTGCTAACTCAGCAGTAGATTGAGTATCGTCAGCTTCCATTATCCGTCGTTGTTGACTTTAGTTTTCGGGCGATCATGGGGCTCATTTTTCAAATCAAAATTTCCATGTCGGAAGCTTTCAAAACAATAACGGGCCATGTGTTCGTTTATAGTGTTCACTCCGTACACGTCGTTAATGTTGCAAGCCGTTTGTGCCGCATTGCTACCGCGACGGAACTCGTATTCCGCAATTACTCGTATTTTTATCGTGTCCATTCTGATGTAAAAAATACAAATATAGTGAAAACAAAACACTAATCAATAAACTGAATTTGAAAATAAAATTCCATATTTTTAAAATAAAATTCATTTGAGTTTAGAATTTATTGCCAGCCATGCACAAATTACATTTGAAATGGCCAGTATTGTAGAACAGCAACTTCATAGGTAAAGACCCATTATTATAGCAGGCCGGCATTTGAGAAATTGAATAAGCTTACTGAAGAAAAATTGACCACAAGCTACAAAAGGTCGTGGCCTCTTTGTTGTATCCACAGTGCAAAACTTATATCATGACACTTGTAAAAACAAAAAAATTGTTCTGCAGCCTACTTCTTCTTCTTCTTTAGTTAAATGGCACCTTCGCGATTGCGAATATTGCCAACGTCCCGTAAAAATGAAGATCACAGAAACATAATAATTATGATAACCATAAAAAAGATTCCAACAATTGAAGTAGGAGAATACACAATGGGGATCAATAAAATGTTCCTTCGATTATAATTTAGAGAGTTGAGCAAATTTTAACACCTAAAAAGGAAAACATCACAGCACAAAAGAAATACGATGACAAACAGAAATACGATGTATTACATCCCGCATACAATACATTAATTACTACTGAGTTAAATCACTAGTATATAGACACATGCATGAACATTATAATATATATTACAAATAAACTACAATTTAATGTTATTAACTGAGATAAAATTAGAGAGTATTCTAATAAAAGTAGAATGAACTAAGGACAATAAGAGTTTAAATTAGATAGGACGAGGCATATCAGGAGGAAGAACATCACAAGAGGAAAAAATTCGTCTGGGACAGTTAAAAAATAAGTGATCAGGTGTACCCTCCTCTAAACCATAATTTAGCCATATGAACTGGTGTGCAAGCGTGATTCAATCTGAGTCTACAAATAGTAGAGTGCAATAGTCCCTTTTGATCGCATCTCTGAATTAGAAAAATCAGGGTTTAGGAGGAATTTCATTTTGAATGTCACCATAAAACTTGCCCTGATTTGGAAACTGACCAAGCCCGGTTCCATGCCTCCGTCAGTCTAAGTTTAGCTGAAGACCTCAAATCGTGACAGTAGACGGCATAATTGTCAGAAGAGCCTTGGGAGATTGCGTGTTTAGCACAAGAATCCCCGGATTCATTGCCTGGGATACCACAATGGCTAGGAATCCAAGCAAGGACTATTTTCAAGTTTTTTTGAAAGCAATTAAAAAGTTCCTGTCTGATTTTAAAAATAATTGGAAACCTTGATTTGGAACGTAAAGGATTGGAGATAATAGATTGGAGACAATTAATGCAATCGGAAAAAATAATAAGATTACCAAGATTGTGGGCATTAGCATATTTAACTGCTTCCAAGATAACTAGTGCTTCCCCAGTAAATACAGAGGATTGAGGAGGGAGCTTATAATTGAGAATAATTCGAAATGACGAGATCCAAACGGCAGCGCCGATACAACTGATTTTCAATAATTTCGAGGCGTCCGTGTACATTGTTGTCCAGCCACTCCAGTCATTGGACAGATTTTCGAAAAAAGTTGTAGAATCGCTGGGAAAACTTTTCTTAATACCAAAGTTTAACAGCACGGAAGGACGCAAAATAAGGACATCAAAAGGAACTGAAAAAAGAGGGTTACATAGAAACTGAGAAACCTGTACAGAAAGATGGGAGAAATAAGCAAGGTTTTTTGCTAAGCAAGGCCAATCATCGCTTGGACGATGAAGTTCATTTAAAGAACTTTTAAGAATATTAAGCTTGAAGTGTAAAGGATGGGAGGAATTTTGTAACATTTTATAAAAAAATCTGTCGCATAGGTATAGGCTACGAAGAGAAAGTGGAGGATCTACACATTCCACCCGAAGAGCATTCACTGGAGAGGATCTCATGTTACCTAATATTATAATATTAAGCGTAAAGATTTAGTTTGGATACGATTTAATTTTTGTAGGGAAGTTTTTTACTTAGTTAAATTTTCCTCGAAGGTATTCGACATCTTGTTTTCATCTAACGCCTTACACCTTTCACGCTTCTCTTTCGCTATCGCCTTCGTTTCACTTTCAGTACTGCTTTCTGCAGCTTATATCTATTTTTCATCAAACTCTTTATACCATTGTCATTTTAAGATAAACAGATTTGCCTATGCCCTGTGGGGACTGACCAAAGTGACTAATAAAAAAACTACGTTAAAAGCCTATCACGGATATGTGGGCTCTAATCTGCGTTATGGTATAGTATTGTGAGGTAACTATATTATATTAAACAGACTTTTAATAGCACAAAAACAGTGTATAAGAGCCATATGTAATGTAAATCCTTGGACAACTTGTGTTTAGTATTTATAATTAAACTTATACATTTTTATATATTGATATTCTGTGGTTCAGTCTCTGTCTAACCGGCTAACTGTCAAGTAGTGCTAAAAGTGTAAATATAGTTTTCTCTGTGTAGTAAATAAAATTAATTTCAAACAAAAGAGTTTGATTGGATTTGAACGTGCGCGTGATCCCAAACTGCAAATTGTCCATAACAACTTGTAAGCCTTTATTTCGAGAACTGAAAATACTGACTGTTCCTTACTTGTATATTTATGAGATTTGTAATTTTGTAAAAACTCATCCAAACTCATTTAAAACAAAAATGGCAAACTATAGGCCTAATAATAGACTGATACTTCCCAGCATAAAAACCGATATCTATAATAAAACTGTCTAATAATGCTAATTCGTATATATAATCATTTACCGGAGAATATTAAGCATCTAACTTACAACAAATTTCGAGTAGCTCTACACAAATGGCTAATTGATAAATATTTTTATTCTATCCAGGAGTACTTGAATTCTTAAATTAACTTATATATGTGAGTGTTTTCTTCTTTACGATAATATACCCATTATGAACAATTTTGCATGCCAGAAATGGTGAATGTGTGTACAAAAATAAATATCATGTAACAATGGATTCATGGAAATCATGGAAATAAATTATTTGAATTTGAATTTTTATTAGCAAAGTAGTTTCGCTATGCTTTCTTCTTCCTATACAGAGACACTTTCACCTCATGATTCCAAAACATATCACGCTTTTTACTGTTCCCAATCTTATTCGATCCACACACTTCTTTTGCAGCCTCGATCATAATATCCCTAAAGTTCTGCCAACATTCTTCAACATCCTCGCTCATCACTTTCAATCTATCATAAGCTTACTACTTAAGTCTTAAGGTATACAAGCTTACATCAAGATACTAACTACCCTTTAATATTTATTCCTGGTGATCGCGTCTTGCAGTTTCCAGCTCTTGATGCGACAGACCGCTGCAGGTTTGGACGCTATGCGACATCGCTACGCTGCAAACAGACCCCTTATTCTAGTTACTATTAGAAAGTAGTCTGTTCCCAGATCGGCTCCTCTGTGTGCTCTCGTGTCCATAACCTGCTATTTGAGCTGACTGTCCACCAGGAATAAATCAATCATACTTCTTTCATTCTTCCTTTCCCACGTCTATTGATGAATCCTTTTGTGCTTAAATAAAGTATTGGCAACAAAAAGATCCCTTTTTCGTACACAGTCCCAACACATTCTTACCAGCATCATTCACTCTCTTATCTCCATACTTGCCTAGGATAGACTCAAATCCTGTTCGAGCTGTCCCGACCCATCCATTCATGTTTCCACACACTGTCTCTAATTCTTTTCAACCGTCGCTAGAATTTCCCTAACATTTTCCAAAAACTGCACTAGCTCGCCAAAGCCGACGTAGGACACTGAGGCATACACCACTAAAACAAATATCCTCGTTAACCCTGTCTTGAGGCGCACCCAGAGCAGTCTAGGGTTTACACACTTGTACTCAGTTACACAATTAACCAAACGAGAGGACAATAAGACGCCTATTTCTTGACATACCCTTTCTTCTTGCGGTACTCCTGATCACAAAGCGATGGCCCCTCCAGGTAAGTCGGCAAATTCACTGCCCTTTCGCTTGGTTTCACTCAAACATAACATCGAATCTTCTTTCTCCCATAATATCAATCATTTCATTCATCTTCTCTTCAATCCCACCTCTCACATTTCACGCAGCTGTTTTGCAATTCTCCCTCCACTTCCCGCCGCGAGGTGCACAACGTGTTGGGTGGCCGAACGCCAAACTGCACTCTGCTCACGCCAGCGGGGACAAACCGGTGTACGTCGCTTTCGAGGGACGTTTTAACTCTTTTGCATACATTGTCCCGCATGATGTGCGCAGGAGAGGAATTGCAGCCTTCAGGGCTGCAAAGGCTGGCAGGGGTCGCGACGAGTACTCTTCCTCAATTGACCCTCTGTTCATCAATTAGCCAACATTCCAATGTAATAAATTACACCTTTTCAGATTGATAAGACGAACTCATCAGTATCTGTGGTTAAACCAACAAAAGATGTTTTTGTTATACATAATACAAAGGCGTCTGAAATAACTTCAATAAATTTTTTACCAGAATTCGGTAAGACCAAATCACTGCTATATACAATGTGCGTGTATACAATATAATGTATGCACTTACAATATACAAATCTAACGCTACCTACTGATATTCTTTACATAATATTTTTTCAGAGCAAAATATAATAACTTGTCCAAGATGTCGAAAAATAATGAAACATGCGCAACAACTATTGAAAACTATCCCGATTATCGCCAAAAATGATGTAATTGGTGTGTGCGATCACTGTCATATAAAAATATCTGATGGTCCATGCGAGGAATGTAAGAAAGTCGTTAAAAAATTTTTAGCAAGTAAATATGAACAAAAAGAATATAACGAACGAGTTGAGAAATGGTTAGAAGGTGTTCAACATTTAATAAAAGAAGTATTATCAGAAGAAAATCAGACAAAAAAAGTAAAAAGTCGCGCATTGTCTGATTTACACATTGACAAATTATATCGACAGGCGTCAATTACAGGGCATAAGAAAGAATTGGGACAACAACTTTCTGCGAAAACGTATCATTCAGACAAAATAAGATGTAGACCTCTTGTTGAGCAATTATATGTTGAAAATTCAGATAAAACAGAAGTCCATCATGCGTCTGATGGAGATTCTGTTGATCGTACTGATCACAACGAAGAATTTTTGGACCGACGAAAAAATGTGACAATAGCCGATTCAAAATTAACGCAATTAGCACAATTCGCACACTCACGCAAAGAAATGGACAGTTTCGAAAAAGACCGCGAAACAGTTTTAACACGTAAATCGTCAGAGTCAGATGCATTTGTAAGTGGTAAGCATACTTTACTTCCATCAGGCTCCAACCATGAACCTCTATACAGAGATGTTGGTTCTCATTTACTTACTACTGTTAAAGAACCTAGGTTACTAATGAAAAAAGAATCGTTATTCCAAAACTTTGGAGAATATTTACAACCGCATAAAAAAGACAGAAAATTAACGAAAACACCTGGTTATGACCATGAAGAAAATTTGAAAGACGTCGAAAAGCAAATCAAATACTCTTTTCCTGAAAAAAAAGGACGAGAAATAAAAAAAGACAAAGAAATCAGAAAATCCTTTGATATTTCATCTCGAAAAACATTTCACTCTGAAGGCAATTTATTAACAGCAATTTCGAGTGAAGTAAAAGATACCTTCAGAAAAGAATTCAGCTATTTTTTTCCACATGAAGTTAAAAAAGAAGTTCCTTTGACAAATAGGAAAAGTTCTTCTGAACTTATAAAAGATACTCAAGAAATGTTACAAGCAAAGGAAGAGGAACGACAAAAACAAAAAGAAGCGGAATTACAAAAAAAACGTGAAGAAGAAAGAATTAAAAAGCTCGAGTATGAAGAAAAAAAAAAATTAGCTAGAGAAAAAAAAAAGAAATTAAGGGAAGAAAAAATCGCTGAAGAAAAGAAACAACTTGAAGATGAAATAGCTGAGCAGGAAATAAGCAAAGGAAAAGAAATAGCTGAATTAGAAAAGGAAGGATTCTCAGACAAATATAAATCTGAAGGTGATAGTCATGCGACATCAAAATTAAAAGAAGAATCAGCAACTGATAAAAAATTACGAAAAACACATAAAGAGCAAAATGTCGAGAAAGAGAAAGATGACACTAAAAAAAGCGAAGGACTGCAGAGAAAGGATGACATGTATAATAGGAAAGAGGGTAGAAAAGAAAAAGATGAGCTAAAAAGGCGAGAACATGGAACAAAGGAAGAAACTAAAATAGATAGAGAGAAAAGGGAAAAAGAGGATCAAAAACAAAAAGAAAAGTACCAAAAAGACGGCGATAAAGCTGTAATAAAAGGAGAAAGGAAAGGAAAAGAAGACTATGAACGTATCGAAAAGTCGCAAAATGGTGGTGATAAATCAGAAATAGAAAAAAAAAGAAAAGAAAAAGGAGACTATACACGCATAGCAGAGGCTCAAAAATTAGAGGGTAAATCTCAACTACAAAAAGAGAAGAAGGAAAAAGAGGACCAAAAGCAACGAGATAAAACTGATCAGGAAGAAAATAAATCACAGATGGATAGAGAAAAGGCAGACAAAAATGAGCAAAAACACAGACAAAGGGCAGAAAAGGAAGGAGATATATCGCAAATAGAAAATAAAGGTGATGAAAAGGTAGAGCAAACTCAGCGAGGAAAATTTTTAGGAGAGGAAGGTAAATTTAAAACTGAGGAGAATAAAGGACTCATAGATAAGGAAAAAGGAGAAAAAACTCTCAAGCAAGGCGAAAAGGTGCGAAAGGAACAAGAAAAGAAAGAATATGAAGACCGAAATCGAACAAAAAAAGAGGAAGAACAAACAAGAAAAGAAGAAGAAAAAAAAGGAAAGGACATGAAATCTTTTGAAAAAGAAAAAACAGAAAAAGAGATTGTGCCAAAGAAAGGACAAGAAATAAAAGATAATAAAGATAAAACCGCTGAAGAAGCTTTAAAACGTTTACAGGCACAGCAAAATTTGGAAAAAGATAAAGCATTAAAGGAGAAAAAACAACAAGAAGACAACGAGAGAAAGGCCCATGAGGCTGCTGAAAAAAAAACGATACAAGAAACTGAAGGCAAGAAACTGAAAACTCCGTTAGAAACTAAAGCTGAACAGAAAACGGAGGCAGAGCCTGTAAAATCTCAGAAATTAGTACAAGAACCAACTGTCAAGGAATTAGATATTAAAGATATAAAAGTTAAAAAACCATCGCACGATGATCTTATTTTTCAGTTAGTGAAATTAAAACAGCCAGCACAAACGAAAGAAAAACCTAAGCCACAACTACCAGATCTTGATTCTCTAACCATTAAAACACAAAAACCTTTACGTAAAAAGAAAAAGACTGCTGGTTCTGTAGTTGACCTAAACTTAGAAATTGAAAGCATAATATCACTCAAAGAAAAAGAAGACAAGATTCAAGAAATGGCCGATATTATCATAGGTCAAAAAATATTTAAGTACAGACCTCCACTTATGGATAAGAAAGACCGAGAAGAAATCATTCCTATTTTATTTAAATCTGTCCATGAAAACGAGGCAACTAAGTATGCTCCAGAAGTAACGCAAGATTTTTTAAAAGATTACCGAAGCAGTCCATCTCCAATGCCTTGTCCAAAAAAAGCAGCCATGGTATGTAGTTTTCATTACTTAGTATGAGTTTGAAAATTGTTTAAAAATAGTTTTCGTATTATTTCATGCCTGTTCGTTGTTTGTTTTACTGGTTATTAGTACTTGGGATGTTGAGTACCAAGAAGCTTTCACACGCGGCGATATGCTCAACGTGTTCGTTCTATAGTTTTATCTGGGGAAAGCGACTGGCGAAATATAGGAAATATGCGGTTAATGACCAATTGAAATACATTGCTGTTCGAATCTAGTGCTAAATTCTTGAGAAAATTGAGGAATTAATATTATTAGAATGAAATAAGTCGAAACGAATATAAGAAAGAAAATGTACATACGATACAGCTAAAAGATCTGAGTTCGGTGCAAGTGTTTGTTAAATCACAAAATTACTAGCTTAGGTGTAAGCAGTACAAAATAAACAATGAAGAGATACGCAGTATGACAGGGTTGCACGACAGTGTTATTGTAAAAATGATTCAGGCACATAGAAAGAATGGGTGATGAGAGTGACGAACAAAATTTACAGAGTGAAAGCGAGTGGTAAAATATTTTAGATAATGTATTTTTGAGAATATTTCTACAGATATTAAAAGAGTTTGAAATTTAAAAAGCTGAGAACAGCGAAGAGCATATAGGTAAATTTTGGAATGAAATGGCAAAAATTGACAATGAGGAGAGCCATGCGGGAATTAATTTTGTAAAGTTTGTCTGAAGACTGGCTAAACTTTTGCATTTGATCGTTGATAAAGCAGGGTATGAAGTCATCTAAACGGGAGCACCTATATAAATAGCAATAAATAAATATATAATATTACATTTTTTTACGAAAAAAATCTCCAATGCGAAACTAAATGGTAGCAGAAGCCAAGGAAGACCAAGGCTGACTTACGAAGATCAAATAAAATAACCGGAGTGTTAGCTGACGGAAATGCCAAAAGCACTCGCATATCTAGGCGAAAATGTGTGAGGAGAATATGAGATTTGAGGAAGCGAAAGAAGTATGTAAAGACAGTGACGCTTGGCGCTCCGTCCTTTCTGACTACCCCGTTAGGGATACAGCGTGAAGATATATATGTATGAGTAATATTGTAATTAACAAATTACGAATTACCTAGTCATTATGCCTAAGTTATTGAAAATTTTTGGAACGAAAATCCTTAAAGCGGCTTGCGGGCGGTGTAAGTTAGTAGAAATTGTCATGTAACGAAAAAGCGTTATCCCCTCCATTTGGCTCTCAGTGACTCTCTCTTCGTGAGAGAGTCTTCGCGTCTCTTTCTAACACAAGTTAATTAATAGAGCAAGGTGGGCGGGACCCGCGCGCCGCGTGGCGTTAGATTACCTCAATACATAGAATCACAGTGTCTTTCTGTCACTTTCTATTATACGAACGCATACGCGTGCGAATATCGAGACTCGAGCAGACGAGAGGATTGAATATGAATGTGAACAAAATCAAGATGCTGGTGTTTGAAAGGGATGATAAAAGAAATGTGAAATATGATTAAATAGAAAATGTCTAGAACAAGTGAATGAAATTGTGTATTTGAGAATGCATTTTCTAAGAATGAAAATGTGAGTTGGATGTGGAGAGACGGGTAGCAGCTGGCAATAAAGTAAACGGTGTTTTGGCCGCATTAGTAGATAGTGTAAATATATTTAACTCTGCTAAAATGGACCATCCACATTGCGCTATTGGTGACAATTTTATTGTGCCCAAAATCAGATTAATGTAAGATAATTGCTGTAGAAATGTGTTTTATTAGAAATGCTTGCGGTATCAATAAAGACATACGTAGTATGAGAGGGTTCCGCGACAATGTTCTTGTAAAAACGGAAAGGCACATAAAAATGAGTGATGAAAGTTTGACGAAAAAAATCTACAGAGCGAAAGTGAGCGGTAGCAAAAGCCAAGGAAGAATAAGGTTGACTTAAATAGTCAGTGTTAGCTGACGGAAATGTCAAAAATACTCGCATACCTAGGCGAAAACGTAAGAGGAGAATGACGAAACATAAACGGCATGAAGATATGTGTGTAAAACACCTATATAATGGTATATAATATATTTGAGTAGGTATGTCGATGTATTTGCGTGTTACCATTTTGAATCCTTCTGCCAAAGCACATCGTGGTTATTTTTACGAGGGCCATTAAGTACAAGAATTTGACATTACGGATGAGCCTGAGAAAATGAAATGATGAAATGCCACAAGGCTACAATTCCAACGCGTGGTGTTTAGTTTTCCCTATAATGAGAGTTCTCAACTTCACGTTCAACATTAGCTCTCAGGCCAAATAAAATAAGAAAGTCTTTAGTAATTTTGTACCTAATAGTGCATTTTTCTTTGAAAAATGGTGAAGGGCCTATGGAATTCAAAAAACAGATTTTTTTTCGTATCGAGATGGGAAACATCCTCATGGACACTTGGCTAAGCCTCATTAACTAAGTAGTGTTCTGTCGCTTACAAATCTACCAACTAAAAACTGCTACCCAACCACAACGGGACCGACTTTCGGCAATACTTTATTGTAATTTGTATTCATTGCTGTAACATCAGTTGTAATCTTCTTTCTTATTTTTTTGTCGCCTCGCCTCTCTTCCATTTCTTTTTATTTCATAATTCCAGATACGAATTCTTTCATTTCTTTCCAACTTTCTTCGTCTCTTGTCATTGTATTTACAAAATTTGTCACCGCGATACTTGATGTTTGTCATAAGTCTTTGGTTTCTCCATCTAATGTACTCAAATATTGTCGTGTTGTGGTGATGCTTAAGAGTGTCTGAGCATGGCTCCATTAATATAATATTATTTTGTATTTAATATTTAAATTTTTTTAATATTATTGTATTTTATATATTAGTAGTTTGTATGTTGAGCGGACAAACAATCATATTTATTAGCAGATAGTTGCTATGTCCCGCGTGAGCTAGCGACCACTGCGCCAGCTGCGCCTGCGCGTGAACGATCACCGCGCGCCCGCGCATGCACCGCTGCGGTCTTACTGAGTCGGCTGCTTGCTTTAGCTACAATCGCATGTTTACGCTTTCAATATTTAATTGCTCGCGCGAGGCTTTATAAACGCAAATTAGTTATTTGTTATTCGATTCTTCTTCTTATGTGTTTGTCATTGTTCTCATTGCTGTCATTCTGTGCTCCGTCTGTAAACTTTTGTACATCGTAAATAAACTGTATACATTTTGTGTGTTCCGCATTAATATCGGATTACCTCCGAACGAACCACATATACCAACCACTACAGTGTAATTAGTCCATCTTTATCTCGTAGACTTCTATCTGTGAAATAGCCGGCAATCATATTCTATTAAGTAAATTGCTACTCTTCTTCTATTCAGTTCTTTCACTATGGTTTCTAGACGAACTCGTATTGACTTTTGGCGAAGTTGTGGAACGCATGTTTTCCGTTGTCATGGGTACTTAAATACCCTTTCGCATTTACTCATTCTTTCACAATAACCTTGTAGAATTAAAAAAAATGTATAAGTGTAATACTATTTAATCCCATTTACATAGGATATTTCATTTTGGGAATACCCGACATAGTCCGCCTGCAAATCAGATCGTGAGTTAAAAAACCGTATTAGGTACTTACCGAGGTACCTACCTACTGCATAGACACCGTTTCGTGTATTTACTCTGTAGTATAGACCTAGGTAGGTATAGACTATAGACGGACAGACCGAAACTACAACCAAAGAAAATATTAACAGTTCCATAAAAGAAAATATTAACAGTTCCATATGGAACTTATTCAGAATTAACAGGTCCATATGGAACTGTTAATATTTTCTCTGGTTGTAATTTCGGTCTGTTACTTACTACTACAGGTTACTTATTTGTTAAATTACTACAAATTACTTATTTACACTCGACTGCGAATTGACAAGATGGAACTACTACACATCAAAAAAGTCTAAGCAACACGCATCATTTACAGAAACTGCATGTAATATTAATTGATATTTTATTTTTTTCTTAGAAAAGTAGATTGGTATACAATATTTTTTGTTCTCGGAAGCATATACATAGGCTGAAATCCGTTCAGAAAGTGCATCCTTACAGTGGCTCCACAGTCATCGTATGGGCGGGTATTATGAAGAACAGACGAACTGAGCTCGTTTTTGTAGATGGCAATATGAACGCTGAAAGTTACGTTGAAGATGTCCTCGGGCCTTATGTTCACCCATTTGCACAAAGTCTTGGCTCAGATTTCACGCTGATGCATGACAATGCGCGTTCGCACACAGCTCGGTGGACCAGAGAGTACTTGGCAATGGAAAACATCCGGGTATTGCCGTGGCCTGTACAGTCGTCAGACCTCAATCCCATCGAGCACGCATGGGACATGCTCCAGAGACGTGTTCTAGAGAACCTGGGCGGAGTGTCGACAACTCAAAAACTGAAAGACTTTTTAAAATTTCATTGGGACCGATTGCCTCAGGATCAGATAAACAAACTTATAAATTCAATGAAAAATCGCTGCTGACAAGTTTTAAACAACAGAGGCGGTCACACTTTGTATTGAATTATCAAATAATTAAAAAAATTTCGTTATTTAATTTTGTAAAACGTGAAAAGTTTAATTTCGTTTTAACTATTTTATACTACGTATGTTACGGTACACATATTATTAATTACTGTGATTAAATGAACAATTGAATGAAGGATTTTGTTGCTTTAGTCACTGATGCGTCGAATAATGCTTAGTTATTATTTATAAAAGATATATAAATATATTAAAATAGTAAAAATCGTTCAAAGTTCAAAATCGTACATGTTGCTTAGACTTTTTTGATGTGTGTATTTACGGTATTTACCAAGAACTATACCCAACTACTTGATCTCTCTCTTGGACGTGGCTTGACCTCTGAATTAGGTAATGGATTCAAGTCATTTAATGCTGTATTTAATTTTTTAATAAATTCTTGGTCGGATTTTTCGGAAACTCGTAAGTCGTTAGTACCTTGCATGAGCACAAGGAATTTACAATGAGTAAGGCCCCTGCCCACCTCCGACTTATAGATACTAATAATAATAATATTTCTAATCAGTAAGCTTGTATTGCTTGGGTATTACACAACGAACTCTGGGGGAGCTCTCAGTAACACCCAGACTTCAAGCCAATTTAGAAAAATTAGTTTCCTAAATTGACCCGTCCGGGGATCGGCTTGGAAAGCAGATGCTCTGTCATCGCGCCAAAGGGCCGGTCAATACTGTAGGTGAAGCACCTACTTTCTACTTTTTAGCTGATGTTCAGCTGCGCCGTACTCGTCTAATGAAAATGATGGGTGTGTCCGGCTGAACTCATATCTTAGATCTTAGTACCTATTCTAACTAAGACGCTGAATTGTCAGTCTTAGAATTCAGCCGTTATTCAGAAATCCTATCGGTCGGACATTTTTGAATAATAGCCTGACTATAAGAAGACTAGGCGTATAACATTTATTAATAACAAAAAAGTACATAGTGTATACGTTAATATTTACAAACTTAAAACTACACGTTATATTGAATAATAGAACGTAATTAAGATTAAGACTTGCCTGACTGAAGTATAGACGTATCACTCACGAAAGCCTATATAGTACCACACAGCCGTAAATGTTTTTCTGAAAATTCATATAAACCTGAATTCGAGCAAATTCCTGGACTCGGCCGTTATTCGAAAATTCTGTCTGGCCATGAAATATAATTTGACGTTTTGACTTTTGATTTGATTTTGTCATTCTGTCTATTATTTGGAATTGAATTATTTTAATACATGATACCTACATATTATGTATAACATTTCGAAATATTTTATTTTATAGATTTTTTTCTATTATTATTTTGAATACAGTTTATAATGGCCAATAAACATACTGAAGTAAGTAAGATACCTACACTATTTTCCTTTAATAAAATAAAAGAGTGATGGCCTGCGGCGCCTTCAACATATATAAGTATTTTATATTGTGCTTTGTATTTATTATATATTTGTAACTATGATAAATTGATAAGCGAACAAATCATTTAAATTACGTGATTTATCAGCAAAAGTGTGCAAAGGTCTCGTAAAAGTAGAAGGTATCGTATAACTTACGATAAATTCTAGTAGATCTGTATATAAAGTTTGTGTTCACTTCAGATAGTGCCTAAACATATATCCATCAAGTATCTGTCTAATAACCATAAAGCTAGTAGATATACCTAGTCAATATATTATGTTTATGTTAACAACCATATTTAGTATATAGTTGCATGTCGCATAGTTAATAGTTATTAGTTTGGACGCGAAATGGTCGCGAAGCAGAATCGTACAATAACCATATCTTATAGGAAACTTTGGTATGTTTGGTGACTGGATCTCGATATTTAAGAAGACGGAGAGTTAGATATTTGAATACATAAACATGATTGCAGAAAAAACTGACGATAAAAAAATCCAGAAAAACCCTGTTTTGCACAAAGATCCAGTTGCATTTCCAAAATTCTACAGATTTTTAGTGATTTTTACTAATATGGATAGCTAATTATAATATATTAAATTTCTAAAACCAGTTTTTTAATTGGTAATGTAGGTTTTTTACAAATTACAATTAAGTATATGTAGAAACAAATGTTGAGATTTTTCCCCTTTTCTAGTGCACACAGTACGGCATATCTTTAGATAGGTCTTCAATTTACGCACTGCTTAGAAAACTAAGAAAGCAGAACTTAAAATTGGTATATCGAATGAGATATATTTGTTGCGCAGTTTTTAACATAAAATGGGATATTAATTAACTTTACATAATAATAAGTAATATTTCTATTTCTAGGAACAAAATTTCATCCAAATCGTTTGATTTGGATGAAATTTTGATCTTAGATAACGCTTAAAAGTTTCACGTTTTTTAGAATAGTAGGTTATCCGGGAAAAAACTATTTTTCTCAAATTTTTTTTTCAGAATAATGATTCTAGCGCTATCTCAAAATATTGAGAATATTGAGGGTATCGGAGGCTTCTATTTAAATTAAATTAAATTAATTAAATAAATTAAATTGTACTTAAGTACCTAGTACCTATTCTATTCTTATATTGGCACTTAACCTTTATAAATTGTTTATATAATTCTAAATTTAAAGGGATTCAGTATTTTATAAAATGGTACCTACACAACAATTTTTTTAAATGCTAGTCTTTATCTTTTTATAATTATGGTTTATGAAATTTCAGTCCGAGAAAGAAGTTTCTAAGGGAGTTATTCACTACGCTTTATCAGATCGTACTTTTATTGATAAAGGCTGGACTATGTTACCAACAGAAAAAGTAGTACGCAAAGTAACAAATCAGATTTTAAAACTTTAGCAATATTGTATCCAACATTAATACCACAGTACAAGACTAACCTTATCATTAACATTTAACAGATGAATACATATAAAATGCGACCTGCTCATCCAGAATTTGATTGGTTCGCTCATAATAAACATAAACAGTTAATGCAGTATGATACTGGTGAGAAAATGGCAGAATTTGACGACAATGGACGAGGTCGTTGGTACTATAAAAACGGCAGATTGGCACTTAATTATTATGACGCTGAAGGTAATTTGTATATATACATATTTATCTACATTTCATTTTTAATAGCAAAGTACTCTCGCCATGCTTTGTTCTTCTTGTACACAGACACTTTCACCTCATTATCCCACCACACATCACGCTTTTTACTGTTCCCGATCTTATTCGTTCCGCACACTTCTTTCGCAGCCTCGATCATACTGTCCCTAAGGTTCTGCCAACATTCTTCAACATCCTCACTCTTAACTTTCAATCTATCATGAAGCTTATCGGATACTACCCTTTCATATTCATTCCTGGTGGTTGCATCTTGCAGTTTCCAGCTCTTGATGCGACAGACCGCTGCAGGTTTGAACGCTACGCGACATCGCCATGCTGCAAACAGACCCTTAATTCTAGTTACCACTAGAAAGTGATATGTTCCCAGATCGGCTCCTCTGTGTGCTCTCGTATCCATAACCCGCTTCTTGGGCCTACTATCCACCAGGAATAAATCAATTATACTTCCCTCGCCATTTCTTTCTCACGTATACTGATAGATATTTTTGTGCTTAAGTACGGTATTAGCTACAAAAAGATCCTTTTCACGCACTCCTAACACAATCTTCATACATGCCTAGGACAGTTTCAAATCCTGTCGCGCTGTCCCGACCCATCCATTCACGTCTCCACACACAATTCTCATTTTCTTCAACCGTCTCTCTAACATTCTCCTAAAACTGCTCTAGTTCACCCAAACAGACAGAGGACACTGGGGCATACACCACCAAAATACAAATTCTCGTCAACCCTATCTTGACCCGCACCTAGAGCAGTCTGGAATTCACACATCTATACTCAGTCATACAATTAACCAAACGAGCAGACAGTAAAACACCTACCCCTTGGCATCCTCTGTCTTCATGTGGTACGCCCACGGTACCTCTGACCACAAAGCGATGCCCCCTCCGGGCAAATCGGCAAGTTCACTGCCCTTTCGTTTGGTTTCACTCAAACGTAACACATCCAATATTTTCTTTTCCATAATATTAATCACTTCATTCATCTTGACTTCAAACCGACCTCTCACATTCCACATAGCTATTCTGCACTCCTCCCTCCACTTCCCGCCGCGAGCTGCACAGCGTGTTGGGTGGCGGTCCCCAACGCCGAATTGCGCTCTGCACACGCCAGCGGGAACAGACCGGCGTACGTCGTTTTCGGGAGACGCTCTAAATATAGCGCAATCGTTGTCCCGCATGGTGTACACAGTAGAGGAATTACAGCCCTGGAAAGGGCTGGTAGGGGTAGCCACGAGCACGCTTCCTCAGTTGACCCCTTCAGTTGAAATGTGAAATGTGGAAAGGCTGCGGGAATTGATGAGGTGACTACTGAGATGATTAAGTACGGTGGTTCTAAGGTCTGGAATACCTTCTGTACGCTGTGTAACCTTTGTTGGCGGAAGGGGGAGGTTTCAGAGGAATGGCGCACCGCAGTTATTGTACCTCTCTATAAAGGGAAAGGTTCTCATTTAGACTCTGCGTTCTATAGGGCCATCAGCTTGGTCAGCTTAGCAAGTAAATTCTATGTCAAGGAATTGACTGAAAAGCGTTTCATTATATCAACGCCACAGAGCCTGTGTAAGAATGTAAGATGACATGTCGCCCTGTTTCGAAGTCTGTTCAGGTATCAGACAGGGCTGCGTGATGTCTGCCTGGCTGTTCGTGCTGTATTTGAACAGTTGCCTCCAGACATTGAAAGGTAGTATGAGTGGTATGATCATACAGTGGTAAACTGCCTATTATACGCTGACGATGCTGTGCTTATAGCATCATCAGAAGATGGCGAACATTATTTTTTTATAAATCGTCATGGGTATCATATTCTAGGTTTCTCGGTGTGCTGATTACGTGTTACAAAGTAAATAACAATACTTTGGAACTCGATGCCTGTGTTTTTTAAATAGAGAATATTTTTTTTTCTTCAAAAAAAACAAGTATTTTGTTTCTGATTAATGATTACACAATATTTTTTTCATTATTCCATATCTATTTCCTTTAATAAACCATCCTTTCATGCATATTTTTCATTTCAGTTTAGTTCAGTTTAGATGTTTCACTTCCGCCAGGCGTCCCGCGATGGCTCATTTTTTTTGTAATGTATGTTTGTGCGTAACTAACTGCAATTGAGTAAGTGGTATAGGAACATCCTAATATTACAACAAACTAAAAAAATTGCACAAAAATATATTTTGTATTTTTAAACGGTTTTATTTCGCTCGACCACGTATATTTGATACTATTATTGTTTTAAATCTTGCGACGTTTTTCAACTACTTCTAGCAATTCTAACCGATTCTGAAATTTTGCAGACACGTTGAGTTTTCGTTGTAATATTATTCAACATTACAATAATTTCAACATGATAATGAGGTTCTAATGATAGAGTCAGAAGGTGGACAGTGGAACTTTCCAGCGGTTACTAGTAGCCCCTTCGAGTTTAGGCTCATTTGGTTGGTTTTGACGAGTTCCATACATTACACTTGGTCAAGACAGTCTGATGATGGAGTAAAGAGGTGGACAGTGGAACTCATCGACCTTTACCAATAACCACCTCGAGTTTAGGCTCATTTGGTTGATTTTGACGACTCCCATACATTAAACTAGGTGACGAGGGTCCGACGATGGAGGCAGGAGGTGGATGGTGGGCCTTAAATTAAAAAATAGTTGAAAACTTTCAAATTAAACGGTTTTATTTTAAATCATCAGCTGTACCAAAAGTACCAGTAGTACCAGCTAGATAATAATTAGGACACTTACAAAGACCTTCTTGAGATTTTAACGTCTGATAAGAAATTGTGCAATACTAGCAGTGCCATCTTGTTTCGGATGCTAAGAAGCACTATGTGTAGCTATGTGTCGCTGCATCAGCGAAATAAGTCATAATTTTGATCATTTAATGGATTAAAATGTAAATGTGTAGCGCATAAATACCTGTATAAAGGCTGTATAATAGGACGAGAAAGACCTGTATAAAAAGACGTGTTTTCAAGCCCACTAAAAGAAATATTTTAAATACACCCAACGACAGACAGACATGAGTTTTAAGAACCACTCTTCAAACCAGATAGACTAGACCTGCCAACGACTAGGGCCTAAATTCGGCGCATACCCACGTCTTAAGATGTGACGATGAGCAAAACGACCGTGAAGTTAGGCAATTAGCTTTGTTGTGCAAATACTTTAATTTCGCATGGTCGAGCAACGCCGACACTATTACAGGCAGATGAGAGATGTTTGCTGCTACGCCAGGGCCTACCTTCTCCATGACGGACACGACACAACCGACCGACATTTTTTACAAGATGGTCGACCGGTTTATGGTTTAGTCGAAATGTTGGTCACCGAGACTAATATTTAATGTCTAGCTGGAAAACTTCTCAGACAGGCTTTTCGAAATTACATATTCATGTCCGGATGATAGATTTATTGTGTTGGGTGACTTTAAGTAATTCGTATTCCTCACTACACCATCAGGAAGCTACAGGAATGTCAGGAAGAATTCAGACAAAATTTTTCAATATGCTGGTCCAATGTAACCTAAACCAATATAATCATGTACGGAATGTTAATAACCGGGATATTAGATTAAATATATCCCAACGAAACGTTAATTGTGACATCGTGCGACAACCCTCTTACACTTGAAGACCCCCATCATAAATCTCTGTCTATTGAACTTTTACTAAATAATTTCTCTGCACTAGAAGAATATTGTAGAACCATATACTTTTATGTAAGCGGTGATTATAATTTTCTTTGTGAGGAACTTAATAGTATTAATTTGCATAACAAATTAAACGAGCATACCATTGAAGTTTCTTTATCTTTTTTCTACAACACGTTATAATTTTCGTGACAAATACATAAAGAAGAAATTAATATATCCTGGTTCATATCCTTCTTGGTATAGTCGTGCTTTGGTAAAGGTATTAAAAGAGAAATAAGACTTCTAAGAGTTAACTTGAAACCTGAGCGCAGTAGGTAATACACAACGGCGCTCAGGTCTCAAGTTAACTCTTACGGGCTACACCTGCCAATCAGAATGATTATTGAAACGCAACTTTATAGTATTCAAACAGAGTATCTTTTATTCAAAATAAAACAAATACAATCGATCCTTATATAAAAACTAATGTGAAGGATGAATCTGATGCTGTTTAATAAGTTTGTTGATATCAGGTTCCAATTTACTCAAGAACAGTCGCAAGTCGCCACGTTTGGTAACATGCAAACGGTTTCTCTTTTTAGTAAGCAGTGTTGCCACAGCACTAAATCCACGTTCACACAAATATGACGATGGGAATGCTATCAAGAATCACTGAACGATTGACCACAATCCAGGGTACAATTGCGGGATCGGTTTTTGTAGCCAAAATTCTTGGTAACCATTTTTGAACTTGATTTTTATTTCCTCGTTTGTTGTCAATTCTATAAGTTCTTCTTCCAGCTGAGGTGACATTGCTGTGTTGACATTTGAAAACGGATCCAACACCCAGTCTGGTGTTTCCAAGTTCAAAATGTCCTGCTATCGTTCGGTGAAGTCAATGTGGAGGTTTTCCAAATGTTGGCTGTAGGCAAACAATTCGTCGTTACTGCATGATACTGATAAATTCAGAAAATTGTGAAACTCACGTCTGCCCTTATTCTTTTTGTGTAGAAGCAGTTTGGCTGGGAAAGCAGCAACGACGTTTTTTGTTTTAATTAAATTTAGTTCATCGCCTTGCAGTTGGAGATTCATGTCGTTGAACAATTTATACAGGTCTGTCATGTAAGCTATATCATTCTTTGATGTAATGAGCTTGTTGTGCAATTCTGTATCTTTAGTTTCTAAGAACTCTATAACAGAGTCAAACAGGTTGTAAAATCGAGTCAGACAATTGTCTCTTGATAGCCAACGAACTTCACTATGAAACAACAAACGGTTGAAATCCTCGTCATTAGTAACACAAAGCTGATGAAATAATCTATCATTCAAAGAGCCGTTGCGGATTTTATCGACTGCTTTGATGACATATTGCAGTGATTGAAATAGTCGTTCACGTAAGTTTCTAGCAACCAAATGTTGTCTATGAATAACGCAATGTACAGCAAGGACATCTGGAATTTTATTTTTAAGTACGCTATGAAGCCTTTATGGCACCCTGTCATAGCCGGAGCGCCATCCGTAGCAACTGATATAATATTTTTCAAGGGAATCTCTTTTTCATCACAAAAAATTTCCAATGTATTGTTCCAATGTATTTCGCCTTTTGTATCGGTCTCTAAATTTCTAGCAAAGAATAGTTCTTCACATATTTTCTCATCTTTAATAAACCTCACGTAAGACAGCAACAATGCTTCATTAGTTGGTAAAGTGGACTCATCGAGCTGAATTGAGAATTGACTTGTCCTCAGGTGATCACACAATGATCCTTCCATGTTTTCAGCCATTTCATCAATTCGTCTTTGCACAGAATTATTACTCAAAGGAATTTTTCGGATAATATCTGCGGCTGGTTTATGAAGCACAGTAGTTATTACTTCCTTTATTGCTGGCAAAATTTACTCTTCTCCGATGTTATGTGGTTTGCCTTTTTGAGCAATTAACAAAGAGATATTGTACGAAGCTCGAAGTCCGTCGTCATCTTGCTTAGCAGCCGCTGAAAATAGTTTTGCTACACTTGGCTGAGTATTATGCTTCTTCTCTAGGTCTTGAAAATATGCTACATTCTTGTCTTTCTTATCTGGATGCATTTTATTCAAATGATCTTGCAGTCTTGAAGGCTTCATTGTTTCATTCGAAAATGTTTTTAGACATAGAAGACACAAAGGCGACGATGGGTTTGTCGGATTTTCAATGAATCCGAATTTAATATAGTTTCTTTAATAGTAAAAACGATCTAAGTGGACCATGATCACTATAGAAGAAATCTTACTATTTTGACGGTTTCAAATGTATTATCGGCGAAATATGGTCGATTGTACATTAATACGCCAAAAAATAGACAATAATAAAACATTGCAGCAAGATTGAATGAGCCACACCAACGTCATTAATAAAACTATGAATGCTAATTTTTGGCAGTAATTTTAAGCTGTTACTTTACAATAACGGTGCAAAAAATGCACCGGAAGCGAGGGTATAAAAAAATTATGCATACAGTTCCGCGATGGCAAAAATGATTTTCATCACTAACACTATAAGTACTAATACTTGAAATACATTGTAACCTGTTACTCCATAGGCTGGCATTATTACGATGACCGCTCGCTCTATAGCAGTAGAAGTAGATATATGTATACATTTACGAATGTTAGAAATCGTATAGTGTCAAATAAAGCCTTGATAGTTTTTTATTACCGGGATTTTAACAGCGCGCGGTTCAAATGGGCACAAATAATAGCTGCTGTTGTAATGTAATGTGGGATCTAGCGACCCGCCCTCGGTTTGCTAGAAAGATTCTTTATCGAAATAATATATAGCGTACATTAAACATAACATAGCTTCCTATTTATGATAAAATTTTTGAAGTCTGTTCGTTAGTTCCAGAGATTATCTTCAGGCTCCAACATACAAGCAAACACAATTTTACCTCTTTAGAATATTGATATTATCTTAAAATTATCGTATTATTATTATATTCAATATAATATATTAGTATTATTATGATATGGCGTGAAGATATGTATGTATGTATGTGTCTTTATAATATTATCTTCTAATAACTGGATCCGTCTGTTCAATTATTATAGGAGAGGTTGGTGGCAAATATGAGTATATATTTTCTTAGGATGTTGTATTTCCGTCATTCTGTGATTTCACAAAAATAAGTCCTAAGATATCGAAATAAAGTCTGATAAGATGGCAATGAGACAGTCTGCCAGGTCCACTTCTTATCACCAAAGCCATTGCAAAAGAAGTCAGTATCATAACAATGCATTTTTGACAAAATGTAATGACCCGTAACTAAAACCAGAAGTCGGAAAATTACAGGATCAGCCACAAAATTCTGAAGAACCTTTTATTTATAATCTTTTAAAATCTTTTTTTTTTATATGGAGTAACTAACAGTATTAATTTATTTTTTGTCAGAACTGAACGCACAACAGAGATTTGTAATATACAGTAGCGGCGAACCAGACGAACGCGGTCACACTCATCCGATCACGGTCCTTGCAATGTTTGACTACTTAGGAAATGGTGTGGTTTTTGATCATAGCGGCAAAATCCGGTATTGACTTCATTTTTAATGTACTATACCTAAAAGTAATATTTATTAAGCTGTTGAAATGATCATTATTCTTATTATTATCATTATTCTTAAAGGCAATGGGTGCTCTAGAACTATTTTCGGGTGGTGCGACATCACGTTGTGGCTCTGGCGCCCCTTCAAATATGCGGTCGCCATGGATTGTGAAAATATAATTATCGTCTGATGACGACTGATGTCGGAAGACGTCCACTGTTGGACAAAAGCCTCCCCTATACGTTGCCAAAACTCGCGAAACTGTGCCGTTTGGTTTCACCGACTCCCCGCAACCTTGACAAGATGATCAGTCTATCTTGTGGGGGGCCATCCTACACGCGATTCCCGCTTCTTCCGGTTCGCGAACCCCACGAAAGAATCTTATTTTCCCAACGGTTATCGGCGGCTCTTCGTGTTTCGTAGCCCGCCCATTGCTTTTTCAGCTTCCTAATCCTCCAGAGCTATGTTGGTTACACAAGTTCTTCTACGGCTCACTTCGTTCCTAACTTTATCACGTAGAGAAATATCAAGCATAGCTTTTTCTGTAGTGCGCTGTGCGATTTTGAGCTATAGCATGAGGCATGAGGCCAACAGATACTCAAGGACCACGTCTTGCAGTCATTGATCATCACTGTCAACACGTTTCGACCAGTACGTGCACTTTTATTTTTTGACATTTAGGTATAGTAGACAAAAAAATATAACGTAGCTTTCCGAATGCAGCCCAGCCGAGCTGGATTCTTCGACTGGTCTCTCACTCGAGGCTGTGTTTACCAAACAAGATATTTTGTTTTGGATATGCTTAGTGGTCTACAGCTTCTTTTTCGTCTTTTCCGTGTTGTTCATTTCTAGACTCACCCGACTGAAAACTAATCAGGTCACAGAGCATTGTATAATTAGATCCCCTAGAGACTCGCCGCAATAATTACGATGTGACGACGAAGACTAGTGAGGCGTTCATCATTGACATTAATGCCAAATCCTTTTCAGTGCAGAAACTTAAAAGCATCTTCAAAAGCAGTAGAGAACAATTTCGGAGAAATTACCTCTCCCTGTCTCACACCTCGCTGCAGTTGAATAGGCCTTGTAGAATGGTCCTGTACCTGTTGTCATTGTCGCCAAATTTTCAATTTCGATTACTTCTTTCTTCAATGGCCAATACTTGACGCCCCATTTACAAAAGATATGAAATTCCTCCTCCAGGACGAACTAGATAAACTAATCCAAAATAAAATTGTAGCCTTTCTTTAAGTAATTAACTAACGCTAACTAATAATTTTTGTTCTTTACTTTCAGCTTAAAATACAATCAAACGGAAGGGATTGTGCTAGACCGAACTCTAGGTCCAGTTTCACATTGGAAATGGCATACGTTGAACGATCCCCCAGTGCTGCAGCAGGTAATGATAGATACGCAAATGGCACACAAAGATCCAGAAATATTAAAACTCGGTGATCCGAAAGACGCCACGCAAGTACGCCACGAAAATGAAGAAATGTTGGCAATTGAATTTGATAATTTTATCAAAGAAAAAAGCAAAAAGTTATCGCAAAAATTCAAGCCTTTCCAAATAAAAATGAAAGCTTTGAAGATCAATGACCACTTTTCTCTAAGGGTTTTAGATCAAGCTACCATATATTTAATTTTTAGAGATGGTTCTAATAATATAAAGTTAAATATTGGAATGTTATTAGACCATCAAGAAATTATCGATACCGATACTGCAGAAGTTGGTGAAGTTTCAAATAATTTAGAAAGATTTCCAGCTCGTACAGATAGTTTAGCTGGTCTACAACGCAGTGTAGCGCAGGCCCAGCGCACCGAGAGAGCACGACTTGAACGAGAAGGTCGTATACGACCAACGCAACCTTGCGCCAGTGTAGATCAACTTACTATTGCCACATCACGACCGCTCCGACCTTCATTTCGCACTTCGCCCATCGGTTTCACGACTAGAGCAAATCAATATTACTGTAAATGTAGAAAAACAACCAATAATTTATATTACGACACTAGTCTTTTTTAACGTAAATATGGTTAACCTACGTTACATTAATATTTCTTATGTTATTTTAATACTACTAACACTAAAATCACATTTTTTGTACCTATGTAAGATAGGCACAACATATTATTATACTACACATATTTTATATCTTATCTATATTTCAAAATAAATACACTTTTACACAATAATTTTTTTTGCTTTTACGTACTTTAAAATAAAAACTATAAAATATGTCAATTTTGAAGTTATGATATAAAAACTACAACAAATTTTCTCTTTTATACATTTTTAGGATATATAAGTACAGAAGTGACGATATATTGTGCCGTAGTGCGTTATAGTCTCGGACCAAGAAAGATAATGGACGGAGCTATATAATAAGTTGCCGCTCTTACCACCGTGTGTCAAACGAATTTTCGTGTCTCTCTTTCTATCTTAAAACAGTAAAACAGCTATATTCAGCTTTAGAAAGCATAGCAACCACGCATTATCAGTTTAATTCGTGTCAGTTCATGAGTTGATCATGAAATAATTATTTGTAAAATACGGTGTCGAAACTGTAGTGTGCGTCAAAACAGGTAAACATTTTTACTTTAGTACAGGATTCAACATTTACGTAAACCCTTTTTACCACTAATAATATTTTATGGAATTCTGGAGTTACATTTTATCTGAAATTTTTTTTAACCAATAACAGCATCTGTGCTGTTATTGTTAAAAAAAATTAGTTTAGATTAGTTACTATAATAGCTGACAGTAAGCCCAAAGGTATAAGGTAAAGGTCTTACAGTATGTACGAAATCTTCCTCCTTTGCGACCGCACTATAGTGAAGAATACATCTATTTACTACTGAAGACCTCGTCTGTGTGGGCGTAGATCCCTTGGCCTTTCCTCTCAAGCATGAATTTTTGTACAAAAAAAATATTTTTGACAATTTACTGTTTTGCTTTTTGCGAATCGCGAAAGGCTTTTTGTAATGTGTGGTCTTTAAGGAATATAAACTTTTAAATTGCGTATAATATTTAGTTATTAGTATTTTTCTTTAAAATGGTAAGTTCAGTATCTACGTACCAAGTTTTATTGCAGTAATGTTATTTTGTTCATAATTATTTTAATAATTCAGAGTAGTTATCAAGATGAACCTACTGGGTACGAAGTTGGTTCTTTCCCAAAGGATTTCAGTTACGGTCCTTTCGAACAAAGTGACGAAGGAGACAACACATCGTTACAGGAAGATCACAAGCCACGAATTTTGCTAATGGGACTTCGAAGGTACACGATAAACTTCGGATTACTCGTGTCGCACTTAATTTATTGCAATGATACCTAAGTTTTAAATGATAATGAAGATATTACGTGCATAATTGTGTTTTAGATCTGGCAAATCATCTATTCAAAAAGTGGTTTTTCATAAAATGTCACCAAATGAAACCTTGTTTTTGGAGTCTACAAATAAAATAGTGAAGGATGACATCAATAATAGTAGTTTTGTACAGTTCCAAATATGGGATTTTCCTGGTCAGATAGATTTTTTTGATCCCACATTTGATTCTGTCACTATATTTGGTGGCTGTGGAGCTTTAGTTTTTGTTATTGATGCACAGGTACAGTTTGAAATGCTTGATATTTTAAGTAGTGTCTGACCAAGTTTTTAGTTTCGGTGCTAAATTTTGATTTCAACAGAAAACCTGTCGAAACTACAACCACAAATGAAACTACATTTAGGAACATTCATGGAAATTGTCGAGTCAACTGAGACTACTTTCATATGCTTTCTCTGCTCTCATGTTAAATGTTGTGCTCTGTCTACATGGTTACCTAACATCATCCCATAACAAATAAAATAGATAACATAACATAACATATCTTCACGCTGTATTCCCAACAGGGTAGTCAGAGAGGACGGAGCGCCAATAGATAGAACAATAAAATAGATAGAACAATTAATCTGTTAATTTACCAAATAATTTCTTCTATGAACATAAACAGATATTTACATTTAGCTAAAATGAACAGAAACTTAAAAAATATATAAAATAATTGCCTTGAGAGGAAGTTTTGGATTTGGTTTCGGTTTTAGTCAAAAGCGAAATCGAAACCAAACTTCAGTGTCGAAAACAAGTATAATTAAAAATGACATATACTCGTGCTGCAGGATGTTAGTTCCGCTGTGGTATAATATATATTCTTACTTTTAACTGTATACATAGTTTACAACAATAAATGCAAAAGTAATACAGGACAAAAATGATGTAGAAAGAGTTAGTTATTTCCCAAGAATCATATTTGAAATATCTTAGTGCAACATAGAATATGCCGCACAGTGCATGTAATCCATTCCAGTTGCACTGCACTTGAAGACATTACTCTCTCTGCTTTTTAACCATCATTTCGAATATTTAATTTGCTTTTTTTCATTAATTTAAGAAATAAAATTAAAATATTACAATTTTTTATGTTCTTATATGTGGTCTGTCCATTACTTTTAGCATAAACATGTAAAATGTAAAAACAGATGTGTAATTGTGAGATTTTACACTTACTGTATACACAAATTGGCATTTTAGAAATATGTACAATACGACAGATGGGGCTCACTTACACGCTGCTATTATGTAACTAAAGCAAATTATGACAATTGTCTCAATTTAACTGCCTCAGTTACTGCACGTTTCTATTGTTGTAATGAAGAACTATATTACATCGATAATGTTCATTTAAAGCTTTGTAAATATGAATGATTTTTTTTTCTTTGTCTTAATATTAATATAGATTAAAATTAAGACAAAGAAATGTTGGGCCAACCTTTTTAAGCATTCATTTCATAATTCATTATTTCAGGATGATTATCAGGATGCACTGAGTAAATTACATTCAGTCGTTACTAAGGCATATAAAGTTAATAGCAATATTAAATTCGAAGTCTTCATCCACAAAGTAAGTTGCAATGATCAAAAATAATTTCAGTTATACATTATTAGGATTGAAATTCATCAACTATAATATATGCCTGGATGTACCATGTATATCATACTAATGAGGCTTTGGCTTTGACTTAAAAAGTGAAACTTGAAGACCGATATGGTTCCACAACTTGTCTAGTGTTCTTATTAGTGATTGAAATGGCTCTATTTCTGAGAATGTTCTTGGCATCTTTTGTCGGATTGTGTCCTTCTTTGTACTCTACTAAAATGTGAGTATGTAATTTAGCCTTTAAACAACATCTGCAAATAAATTCATCCAAAGATATGCTTTCGCGAACATTAGAGCACATCTACTTATATATATATGTCGGTAAAGACATGGGACAATTCCTGCTTTTGCAACTCAGCCATGAGAAATAAGTACTTAATCTTACAAGAGGCGAACTACTCCATAAAATACAACATTAAGACAAAGTTAATGTACAAACGACAGAAAACTCTTTGTAACAATTATTACGTAGGTAATTTACTCTTTATAACAATTATTAGGTAGGTAATAGGAAATTTAATAATGGCAAACGATCCGTCGGAGAAATGCTATCGCACCGGCCGCTGTAGTTTGTTCTGTTGGCGCGGTATCCCTTCCAAACCAGAAATCGCGCTTTGCCATAGTATAGTCAAATGAGTGCCTTTTATTATTTCCACTGACATATAAATGATTAAGACATTACTTTATTTTTATAAAACAAAACATTTTCATTAGGTTGATGGACTAAATGATGATTACAAAATGGAATCCCAGAGAGATATACATCAAAGGGCTACTGATGATTTAGCAGATGTTGGCTTAGAACATGTACATTTATCCTTCCACTTGACTTCCATTTATGATCATTCTATATTTGAAGCATTCAGTAAAGTGGTACAGAAACTGATCCCACAACTCCCTACATTAGAGAATCTATTGAATATATTAATATCGGTGAGTATATTATTATCAATTTACCATCCACATAAATGTACCATATCATTGTGTAACATTTATATTTGTGTTACTAATGAGTATTTATATTTCATGTTGATATCACATATCGCATTTTTGTGAGTGTGATAATTACAGTTACCTACTTATAATTTATAATTCTCTTTCTAGAATTCTGGCATAGAAAAAGCATTCCTATTTGACGTGGTCTCAAAAATATACATAGCAACAGATAGTTCTCCAGTAGATATGCAAAGTTATGAACTTTGTTGTGATATGATTGATGTTGTAATTGATATATCTTGTATTTATGGGTATGTATGACACTGTTTATCATTATTGTTGCACTAAGACATTTCATTGCTTCCTGTCGTAATTAATGCCTTCAAATAATTTATTATTATTAAGCCTAGGCGCAAACGGCGATATTTAGGGTTTCATGCTTCAACCTTTACTGTTAAGCTGTTGCTGTTTTAGCAAGTAGTTTTTGTTGTTTATTACAGAATCTCGAAAATTTAAGACAACCCTAGATTACATTCAAACTACATATGTCCCTGCGGAAGTAAAAGTTCGTCACAAAAATCACTGTAGAATTGTAGATTGCCTTTTTATACGTATTTAGGGAACTACTTCTATGGGAACATTTCTGAACTCAACCTATATCTATCTTGAAGAAAATATTATTTGACGGTCATAAACAATTTCTTCACAGAATGGTGGATGAGACAGAAGTGAATGCATTCAACAGCCAAAGTTCAAGCCTCATAAAGTTAAATAACGGAACAGTACTTTATTTACGTGAAGTAAACAAATTCCTTGCGCTGGTATGTATATTGCGCGAAGAAAATTTTCAAAAGCAAGGTATATACAACTAAGCTATATCTTATTAAATCAGAATAAAATATCCATAGACGTAATACAAACTCTACAGACGTCGCGTCCTGTACTTCAACGATAATGCAAATCAGATAAGTTGATCCGCCTACATGTACATACGACGCACATTTAACATGCTCATCTAATTTTCTTCTCATAGGGAATCACATTTCACTAGTGCCATGTAAAGTCAGTAAATTAACTTTTAAATAAGTATACATTAATGTATTAATCTAGTGTTTCGAGGACTTTTTTAAATTCATCGAAATTTTTGTATAAAGAATTATTCAGTCTAGTCATAAAGGATTTAAATTTTTGCCGACTTTTAAAGAGGCAATTTTTGTTGCGATACTATTGCTATAATTACGTGACTTCTATTTATGTCTACATTCACTACATAATAAAGAATAACAATAACATATATATGTATATATTTATTACAATACATTTTTTTTTTATTTATTTGCACAAAAAAGTACACAGAAACAGTGGTCAAAAAAAGTAACAATGACAAAAAGTAATGCTTATCTCTTTAAGAAATTTCTTCCAGCACACCTCGGTGATAGAGAAAATGAACGAGGGTAGGATGTACTTAAAAATAAATATAAAATTTTTAGGTACATAATACAAACATAAAAATACAAATATAGGTACATAACAAATATAATATAGTACATACATAACTATTATATTATGCACACATAATTACTAATACTAACGCATACATAAATATAGATAATACATATTATTCTAAAAAACGAATTATGCAAATGACAAAAAGTGTTCTTTTAAGAGCTTTTTGAAAGATGCTAGTGTTTGACAATTTCTTATATATGTAGGAAGTGAATTTCATAGACTGACAAGCTTTACAACAGAAAGAATCATCATATGCAGCAGTATTATGGATAGGCGATTTTAGAAGGGTACAAGTGTTGCTTCTAAGGTTGTGATCTCCGGAAAAGTGTGGATGGAAACGATCACGGAGATATAAAGGATAAGAGAGATTATGAAGGATTTTGAACAAAAGTGTAAGGACATGAGTGTTCCTGCGAAGACGAATGGGGAGCAATTTTAGCTATTTCCGAAAACTAGATACATGGTCATATTTACGTAGACCGTATATAAGCCGAATACAAAGATTTTGAAGGCGTTCCAGTTTATCTAGCTCCTCCTCCTTGACGTCCAGAAAACAAACATCTGCATAATCTAACAGTAGCAGAAGAAGAGTTTTGCCAGCGTAATTTTAGTTTTAATAGGAAGAAAATGTTGAAGGCGTCTCAAAGAATGGCATGCATGATTCATTTTTTCATGCTTCGAAATTTCATTTATATGAGCCGTCCAAGTAAATTTAGCATCCATTAAAAGTCTAAGATTTTTAACTGTACCAGCGTAAGGAATAGGAACTCCATTTAAAATCACTGGAGGAATTACAGAGTTATTTAAGAATTGTAGACAAAATCGATTGCCAATTATCATCGATTGTGTTTTAATGGGGTTAATAAGTAGACCGTGAGATTGAGCCCACTGATAGATGTTAGCAGGTCAACATTCAATCCCGTGACAGCTGATTGTAAGTGTTCAATATGAAAAGATCGATAAATCTCAAGATCGTCTGCGTAAAGGTGAAATTTTGAAGAGATAACAGAAGTGATACGACAAATAAAAATAGAGAAAAGTAAAGGGGAGAGAACACCACCCCGAGGCACACCAGACGTTAACTCACACCATTTAGTCTGAAGACAATCTTCCGTACGTATGCACTGTTGTCGATCTTTCAAATAGGACTCGAACCAATTTACTGCACTAGGAGAAATATTAAACGACAAAAGAATATTCAATAGAATATCAAAATCTACAGTATTAAATGCACTGCTGAAGTCTAAAAGACAAAGTAGAGTAAGCTTTTTATTGTCTATTGCCAAGTGAATATCTTTAGTGATATTTAGCAATGCGGTGACCGTACTATGCCCGTACTGAAACCAGATTGAAGAGGATTAAAAAGAAAATTACTGATCAAAAAATCACTCAACTGTTTATACACAAGATTTTTGAATATTTTAGAGAGAGTAGAAGGAATAGAGATGAGACGATAATGAGAGAAAGTAGATGGATTATTGCATTTGGGAAGAGGAATAATATGAGCCTTTTTCCAAGTTGCAGGATAACAGCCAGTGTTTAACGAAACATTGAATATATAGACCAGCCTTTCCCAAAGTGGGCGATGACGTCCCCTTGTGAGCGCTGCAGGCCTAAAGGGGGGCGGTAAGAGACCCAGAAAAAAAATGGGGGCGTTGTGTAGAGGCCTGGGGGGTGATTTGTAATTTCATTTAGCTAGGAGGCATCTTAGACAACGACTGCATGAGCTATCGACTCAACTACAACTTGTGAACATCAACTAATATTAATTAAAAGATTGCTCACTCGGTTCGATATTTCTCTCCGCGTAGTTCATATATCTGTCCTGTTTTATTGAATATACAAAATAAAAATCATGTCAATCGGTCGTTCCGTTTTGAAATGAAAGTAGACACAAACAAACAAATAAAAAGGCAACAGACACTTTCGCATTGTAATAGTTATTAGTACTCCCAGATAGGTAATTTTCGTAGATAATAGACCGCGGGCAATCATGTTTTAAAAATTTTTTGTTAAATAACCCGAATTGTGCATTCCTGTATCAATCGGCTGGTTCATAGAATACTTGTTCTGACTTGTTGAGTACGATTGAGCGTCGAATGAGATAAACGAGTTTATGCATGTTTGTTTTATTGCTGTCGGTGCGTGCTGCTTATGCAATCCTATATAAGCAACGTAATATTTATTTTATTTTCATTTGCGGTTTCGCGCGCAATACATGAGCAGTACTTAAGTTCAACACTTACTTACGTATTTCTCAAAACAAAACAATGTCGGAAGTAAAAAAGAAGAGACGGCAATACTGTGCGGAATATATTAAATTCGGATTCATTGAAAATCCGACAAACCCATCGTCGCCTTTGTGTCTTCTATGTCTAAAAACATTTTCGAATGAAGCAATGAAGCCTTCAAGACTGCAAGATCATTTGAATAAAATGCATCCAGATAAGAAAGACAAGAATGTAGCATATTTTCAAGACCTAGAGAAGAAGCATAATACTCAGCCAAGTGTAGCAAAACTATTTTCGGCGGCTGCTAAGCAAGATGACGACGGACTTCGAGCTTCGTACAATATCTCTTTGTTAATTGCTCAAAAAGGCAAACCACATAACATCGGAGAAGAGTAAATTTTGCCAGCAATAAAGGAAGTAATAACTACTGTGCTTCATAAACCAGCCGCAGATATTATCCGAAAAATTCCTTTGAGTAATAATTCTGTGCAAAGACGAATTGATGAAATGGCTGAAAACATGGAAGGATCATTGTGTGATCACCTGAGGACAAGTCAATTCTCAATTCAGCTCGATGAGTCCACTTTACCAACTAATGAAGCATTGTTGCTGTCTTACGTGAGGTTTATTAAAGATGAGAAAATATGTGAAGAACTATTCTTTGCTAGAAATTTAGAGACCGATACAAAAGGCGAAACCTTATTCAATACATTGGAAATTTTTTGTGATGAGAAAGAGATTCCCTTGAAAAATATTATATCAGTTGTTACGGATGGCGCTCCGGCTATGACAGGGTGCCATAAAGGCTTCATAGCGTACTTAAAAATAAAATTCCAGATGTCCTTGCTGTACATTGTGTTATTCATAGACAACATTTGGTTGCTAGAAACTTAAGTGAACGACTATTTCAATCACTGCAATATGTCATCAAAGCAGTCAATAAAATCCGCAACAGCTCTTTGAATGATAGATTATTTCATCAGCTTTGTGTTACTAATGACGAGGATTTCAACCGTTTGTTGTTTCATACTGAAGTTCGTTGGCTATCAAGAGGCAATTGTCTGACTCGATTTTACAACCTGTTTGACTCTGTTATAGAGTTCTTGGAAACTAAAGATACAGAATTGCACAACAAGCTCATTACATCAAAGAATGATATAGCTTACATGACAGACCTGTATAAATTGTTCAACGACATGAATCTCCAACTGCAAGGCGATGAACTAAATTTAATTAAAACAAAAAACGTCGTTGCTGCTTTCCCAGCCAAACTGCTTCTACACAAAAAGAATATGGGCAGACGTGAGTTTCACAATTTTCCGAATTTATCAGTATCATGCAGTAACGACGAATTGTTTGCCTACAGCCAACATTTGGGAAACCTCCACATTGACTTCACCGAACGATAGCAGGACATTTTGAACTTGGAAACACCAGACTGGGTGTTGGATCCGTTTTCAAATGTCAACACAGCAATGTCACCTCAGCTGGAAGAAGAACTTATAGAATTGACAACAAACGAGGAAATAAAAATCAAGTTCAAAAATGGTTACCAAGAATTTTGGCTACAAAAACCGATCCCTCAATTGTACCCTGGATTGTGGTCAATCGTTCAGCGATTCTTGATAGCATTCCCATCGTCATATTTGTGTGAACGTGGATTTAGTGCTGTGGCAACACTGCTTACTAAAAAGAGAAACCGTTTGCATGTTACCAAACGTGGCGACTTGCGACTGTTCTTGAGTAAATTGGAACCTGATATCAACAAACTTATTAAACAGCATCAGATTCATCCTTCACATTAGTTTTTATATAAGGATCGATTGTATTTGTTTTATTTTGAATAAAAGATACTCTGTTTGAATACTATAAAATTGCGTTTCAATAATCATTCTGATTCGCAGGTGTAGCCCGTAAGAGTTAACTTGAGACCTGAGCGCCGTTGTGTATTACCTACTGCGCTCAGGTTTCAAGTTAACTCTTGCGGGTTATAGTAAAAGTCTCGTTTGGAATTAATGTTTAATCTCCGCTAATATAGCTCACAATAACTAATTAATTTAATTTGAAGTTATAGTGGTTTTTCAGTAGGTGAAAAAATGGGGGCGCTAAAAAATAATTTATTCTCAAAGTGGGCAGTAGACAAAATAAGTTTGGGAACCCCTGATATAGACCATTAAGCCCTTCAGTTCATCTAACAAAAAACGAATCATTCGAATGGAAATGTTATCGTCACCTATGGCTTTGGAAGAGACAGTATTAATGCATTTTATAGTTTCCTCACACCAGTGACTTGTCTGAATTTAAACGGAATGCAGTCAGGTTTTGGTAGGATATGCAAATCAGCAATGGTTCGAGCCCTGGTCGAAAAATCCAGAGAATTAGGCGGCTGGGAGAAATGAATATTGAGAGAATCCAGATCAACATTATCACATATAGAGGACTGACACTTTCCAATACCAAATGTTTTAAGAAACTTCCAGATCTGTGTAAAATTACGACTCGATGAAATTAAATATATAACGTCTTTTTGCATCTCTGCACATTGTGTTGCAAGTATTTCGTAACTTCTTATATTTAACAAAATTATCTTCAGAAGGACATTTTTTTAATCTAAACCTAGCTTTATCGCGTTTCAACATAGTTTCACGAATTGAAGAATTCAGCCAGGGAGCGGGAAGGTATTTAACTTTCACTCGCCTGAGAGGGGCAGGTTTGTCGTACACTGTAAGTAGTAAACTGGAAAAATTATTAACTTTTTCCTCTATGTTGGCACTGTCAAAAACTGAAGACCAATCCGTCTAATGAAAATCAGATCTAAGATCTTCTAAAACAATTCCATTGAAATTAAGAAGAGTAAGATATTTAGATTTTGTCTTTGGGGGACGTAGATTGTATGACAGATAAAAGCGATCATGATAGGAGAAAGGTGCCTCAGATTGACCATGCGCAAAAACTTTCGTGAGATCGGAGACTAACATAAGATCCAGTAAAGAGGCAGGACAGTTAGGGGCATGATGAGTTGCAGATAATGGAAGAATGTGCATAGTATTAGAGGAAACAAGAGAATGAAATTTACTAGTACGATTATCGTTTTTAATAAGACATGTATTAAAGTCACCAAAAATCAGCGTATGCTCATATATGAGACAAAGATCGTGAAGTAAAGTATCTAAAGAGAGAAAGTAATTATTGTATAGAGAGGGACTAGTAAACACCGATAAGTACTTTGCATGATTACAAACAACTTCTAAAAAGAGATATTCCGATAAATTTAAAACGATTATCAGCGCCATTGTCAGAAACACAAATAATTTTATAAGGTATATCAGAGCGTCGATATATAACAACTCCACCACAGCTTCTGGTAGTACGATCATTGAGTATAAGTGTAAAACCAGGTAGATTGTAAGAAGTAGAGGGAAGAGACGGCTTGAGAAAGGTTTCAGAGACAAAAATACCTTCCACTTTGCTGTTTTCAAAAACTGTCGAAAGATCAGAATAATGCGCAGGAATACTTTGAGCGTTAATGTGTACCAAATTGAGATTGCGATCGAGTTTCTGGCAGATATTATTCAGTTTATCATGTAAGGGATGGAATCATCACTACCATCAAGGGGTCGTCCATTAATCACGTGATGTTTTTTAGCATCTTTTTAAACTTACACTACATCAGAATTACACGTACAATGAATAACAATTAAAATATCCAATATTAAGAGAATAATAATGTAGGCATTTAATAATATGACATATGATTTAAATTTGAATTTGACATTTTTCAATTCTTATTGTATTTGACATTTCAATATCCTATAACTGTAAATGATTAATTAATGTAACGTTTAATTTACTACTCTGTCAAAAAAGTAGGTACCGGGAAAAGATCAATAATACACGAAATGTTAGTTATTCATCCAAATTTATTTTATCACCTTTAAAGTATGCTCCTTCAGAAACGATACACTTACGCCAACGAATAATCCAATCATTAAAACATTTTTTAAACGCTTTTTCCGGAATTGAGTTCAGTGCTCGCCGCGAATTCTCCTTTATGTCTTCTACCGAATGAAAACGGGTGCCACGAAGTGGTAATTTGAGTTTAGGAAAAAGAAAGAACTGGAGCCATATCTGGTGAATAAGGTGGTTGCTCGATGGTATTTGTTGAGTTTTTGGTCAAAAATTCGTTCACAATGATGCCCTTGTGCGAAGGCGCATTATCGTGGAGCAAAATCCAAGAATTTTCTTTCCACAAATCTGGCCTTTTTCGTCGAAATTGCTCTCTTAAACGCCTCATAACGCCCAAATAATATTCTTTATTTACTGTTTGACCTTCCGGCAAGAATTCCTAGTGCACAACACCGCGATAGTTAAAGAAAACAGTCAACAGGACTGACTTTTGATCGACTTTGGCGTGGTTTTTTCTGTTTCGGTTCAGTTGGAAGGTGCCACTCCGAAGCTTGTTGACTAGTTTGTTTGCATGTCAAACTCGTAAACCCACGTCTTGTCACCAGTAACAATGCGTTTCATGAATGTTGGGTCGGAATTGACTCGTTCTAGCATGTCCTTAGCGACTCTTATGCGATTGTGTTTTTGGAGAAAATTCAGATCTTTTGGGACTAGCCGAGCGGCAACATGTTTCATATCCCAGTGATTATTTAAAATGGTACAGATCGACTCGTGAGACACAGAAAGTTCGGCGACTATCTCTCTCAAACTTGAATGGGCTTTTTCAGTCACTATTTCCTTCACTTTTGCGATGTTAACTTCAGTTGCAGACGTTGATGGCCTACCAGAGCGAGGCAAATCTTCCATCACATCTCGGTCGCTTTTGAACGCTTTGTAACACTCATAAGCACGTGTTTTTAATAAAGTCCATTCACCGTAAGCCTTCTGTAACATTTTCAGTCACTCCGAACACGAAATTCCATTGGCGATGCAAAATTTAACACAAACTCTGTTCGATATTTTTGTCCGTTATGAAATTCGCAATATACAATAGAATGATATAACTGAAAACACCACTGTATTTAATCTAAATAACAGATGCAACTCAAACTCCGCGCCAAAATGGAAAACAGTTGTGCCAATCTAACAACAACAAAAATCAAAAAATTAAATTTGGAACCATAAAAGAATCATCCGTTCCCGATACTTTCTTGACTGAATGTATATTAAGACATATGGTGCTTTGGAGCTACTCTGTAAACCAAATGTTCTAGTGAATAAAATGAATTGAATTGAATGACAACAGAAGTAAAATATACATCAATAATTGTCAAAGTGTCACTTTGACATTGACAGAAATGTGAAGTGGTCTTTTACAGACAAAAAATAAACAAGTTAATTTATAAACAGAAAATTGAAATAAAATAACAGTTATAAAGAGTTCCAAATCTACCTGCAAAAAATCAAGGCAACACACAAAACCACTAACATCATTTAAGATCTCTGCGTCGAGCGCCTGATCTGGATGCTGAGGTCGCTGGCACAACATTAACCACCCGGCCCGAACTCTTCGCCAAAGGTTGTTTAATAGCAACAGAACTTTTAAGTGGAGTAAGGTCTAAAAGATTATTCAAGTCCGACATACGTTCTATCTTGTGTCGCGTTTTATCAGGCAATGAGACTACTATTCGGCCTTCTTCAGTCCATCAACTATTGATTCCGAAATGCTTTCTAGCGGCAATAAATACGTCATGACGCGATTTTGTTAACAACTCGAATATGGTTAAGCCTGTGCCATTCAACATAGTCTTCGACTTCCACACTTGACACCTATCTTCAAAATTACGAAAACGTATCATTATGGGTCGCGCTTTATCTCTCTTGACACCCAGACGATGGCAAGCCGAAAAACAACTGGCTATAATATTATGAAGGCCCAATTTTGAAGTAAATAAAGATGTAACAGTATTAATTGCACTTTCAGTAGATTGTTCGGTAGACCCATGCAGCAATAATACCTTCCTTCTTAAAAGTTTCATGTCGATCTAGGCCATATGAAAGAAGTTCTATCTGAGACTTAAAAGCCGTAAGTGACTTCAAGACAAAAGATTTAAAATCAACAAATTCGTCGACCAAACCGTTCAAATCAGGTGTTCTGCGGACTGTTGACTTTTCAAGGAGCTCAGCTTCATATTGTTCCATCGTCTAGTCGAACATTTTAGCCAATTCATCCAGGTTAGTGCTTAGAGTGTGATAAAGATCCATCACGTAAAAAGTTAAAAAAGTTTTCAATAACAGGTGAGATTATTGTAAATAATATAGTCCACAATAGCCTCAGGGTTGAGCTTTATTTATAACTAATTTAAAGCATGTATAATCAGCTTTTACTATTTATTATATAAACAAAACAGAGAGAACTTCACTTAGGTGTTCCCAGTAAAACTACCCACTTTGAATATTGTGTACTGAACGCTTATATATATTTTTTCTACCTATTGCCATAACGTCAAAAAACAATAGGTATGGACGTCTTTTCAATCTAAATATTACTTTTTGCTAAAAGTTATGGTTACTTAGGATTTCAGCCCCCTTATTCACAACGCTTCGAAAACTTTCCGTGGCGGAAAGAGCCGATCGTCGGAAAGCATAAATTCAATCCGACGAATTGGAAAATGCTATTCACAAACTCTATCGGAATCTCATCAGAAAGGACTTTACGAATCCGAAAGAAAATACATTTATGAAGCATGTTACAAAATGGTAGAAATAATTTTCCTTTTGGTAGAAAATATTAGTGTGGTTTATACGTATCACGTTTTGACAATCACAATGTATTCGGTAATATATCATAAATAATAATTATGAAACATAAATTACTTAGTATTTTTTAAGATTAAACAGTTTTTGTATACATTTTACTTAGATTCGAAGAACTAAACGGGCTTTATAAATACGAATTGTACTACCTGTGCTTATGGTCCGTGCGTTCAACAAGTTCAAATAAATTATACTAGATGTCGCTTAGTAAAAATTAATAATAACTACAATAGAAAGTACAATATCTTTTTTATTTTTGATTGTTGTTGTTTCAAAAACTACCTTAAAGAACGTTTAGTTATGGATTGCGTTGCTAATAAAATATGTTATAAAAATATAAAGCAAATTAATCCTTAGGCACATATTTAAAAAGGGCACGAAATTTGTCTAGAAGTCTAGATTACATACGCGCACGCAATTTGTTTATATTTTTGACGACAGACGTCATCAATTATACACTATATGAATATATGAGAACCGACGTCTTGGTGATGCAAGTGCACCAACATGGTATAAATTATTAGCGTTATCCTTTCCTTATAATTTAAACGCAATCTAAGTTACTACTTAGATGGTAAAGTAATTATTGTAGATTACTATCTACAATAATTGTTTGCCAAAATTATTAATTTTGTTGTCTCGGAAACGTTTTCGACACTAGAAAGTCGTCGGAAACATCTGAAGGTTTCATCCCGTAATGAACTGTCAAATCATTTCCTTTCGGAAAGGTTTCGGATTTGTGAATTGCGTTTAGACAAAATCATCGGAAAGTTTCCTGTCGGATACGAAAGACGAGTTTCCGACGTTTGTGAATAACCCCGCAGATCGCTGCTTTGAGGGCCCTGCTAATAAAGGTGATATGGGGGTAAAAAACTAATTTTTTATTTTTTCAGGAACTATGCTAGGAAAAATATAATTATAAATATAATTTTTTTTTATTTAGTTTTATTACATTCGTTAATATTTACAAACTTAAAACTATACATTATCTTAAATAATAGACTTCCTTAAAGTTGCCGCTTAGAAAGCTGTCATTGCTTAAGGTACCTAGCAGACTGGCAGCATTGCCTCTTTGAATAGCCAAACTGATTCATTGGCGGAAGAAGCTGCCAGCCCGGCGGTCTCCCGAAGCCTCGACCAGTCTCTTACAAATATCAGAAACCAGTCGATGGGCTTCGGGGCCCCAGGGACCCAAAGTTTCGACTGGAAAGGGCGTAAATATGAATCTCTCAGAGAGAGTTGCATACTTACGCCGCTTCAAGTTCTCGGCAGTGCTAGCCGCGACACGAACGCGAAACAGCAATTGTATCGACACAAGTGACATCCCACACCAGCGATCTTCCAAGTTTCCAAGGAAAACATTATTTTTATCTTTTTTACCTAGTATTTTAGTGGTATTATTTTTACCTAGAACCCATAGTTTAGACTTAAACTTTTGCTATGTGCTGACTTGTTATAACCAGAAAAAACGCCATGATAAATCTAAGCTTATGAATGATACTGTTAAAAATAACGTAGGTATTAAAAATTTCAGATTTGTACTTTTGAAATTTAAAAAAAAATATTTCAGCAGCGTTTGCAGTGACGTCACAACCGCCACATTTGTCTGCCATTTCAATTTTTCAATAACAATAACAGTATATTTTAAAATATCCAAATGGCAGCTTCGTTTTAAATAGTATTGAAATTCATCTGATTTTAAACCCGTCACACCTGAGTAACTGAACTTTCTCTCTCTCCCTCTCTCCCTCTACGGGTTAGAGTGAATTCAATAGTACTATTTCACAGAGAATAAAGAGAGAACGGAGATCTCTATTCTCCACGTACAGTATGCCTCTCGGGCTGTAGGTAAAGTTTCACTATCTGCCGACTTATAGCCGGAGAAAACATCTGCCATGACAAATATAATATGCGTATGGATACTGTTAAGAATAACATGTTACAATTTCAGATTTGTTAAAATACTTTTGAAATTTGAAAAAAGAAATGTAATTTCAAATTTTCAATAATAGTAGAATTTAAACGTAGACAGAAACCTATAGACTACGCCATACAGTCCATCTCATTCACACAAGAAAGAGACTAACTTATCCGTATGCAACGTAGAAGCAAGTGACAAAGCTGTAGTATTTTCTCTCCTTTATCGCGTGTCGGTTTTTCAAGTTTGCACAATGATTGTCCTAAACAACAAATAGTACAAAGCTGAATAATTGGGGCTACCAGGCTAGTATTACAGCTTTTCCCCATACGATATAAAATAAGGGAAGAGAAAATACTATGGAAAATTATTTCTTTAGTTTGTTAACCTTATAATAATTTATTATGAAACTAAATAGGTTTTAACTTTTACACAAATTTCGATTCAAAGAATTGCTCTCAATTTGCTGTACGAATGCCACCTTTCGTTTATGTGATTTGTGCAATATTTGTAAAGTAAATGCAAAAACAAAAAAACAAAATTGCAGTAAAATGATTACGCAGTAACATAATATGCAGAAATAAACGTCAGAAAACGGAAATAAATTTTATTTGACATTAATTTATTTTATGCTCGGACCAAGAAATATAATGTACGGAACCATAATAAGCTGCCGGTCTTACCACCGTGTGACACGAATTTTCCTGTCTCTTTCTATCTCATTGATCCTAACAACGAGTAAAACTGTTAGCTATAAGTATGACAACCTCGCACTGTCAGCATAATTCGTGTCAGGTAATGAGTCGGTCATGAAATAATTATTAATGAATAATTAAATAATGTAAAATCTTTTAACTTTGCATAGAAAAACCTGAATACCAAGAGAAACGCCTGATTTATGAATTATATTACTAGTAAATTGTATAATAGACAATAAATCAGTCTATGTGTGTCTCTCTGACTAGTAATTCGTCTAAAAGACAATGTAATATATCACTTTACGAAACTAATTGAATTTTTGTTTGTTCCCGATCCAATTATAGGTAGGCGGTACTACTTATTATTATCTAGTATATTTTATTCAAATGACGAAAATATTTAGAATTGTTCTGGTTATGACGATTAAAAAACTATACTGGTGCCATAAAAGATACACGAATTCACAAAAACACATGAATACAGTGATTTCATTTAGTAATTTTGATAAACAATGAATTGAGACATATTGGGTCTTTACCTATAAAATTGTCGTTTAGTGTACAAAAAGTTAAAGTATTTTTTTTATATATATTGTTTATTCCTATTAATCAAAGTATGCACCCATGCTATCGATGCATCTGTCAGCGCAGTGGTAATTTTTCAATGCCCTTCTTGAAGAAGTCAGGTGTATAGGAGGTAACAAACTCTTCAAAGGCATTTTGTACTGCCTCTCCTAAACAGTACTATCTACCCTGACGATTTATTTATTAAATAAGGGATATACATATATATAATGGAGTCGAGAATTAGTAATTTTATCTACAAATCTCAATATTTAAAATAGACGATTTTCTCTATAAATTTGTTACTTTTGATATAAATGACATCTTCTTTAAAATTAATGTTCTTTGCTATAAAAAAAATGGTAAACTTCAAAATTAACAGTTTTCATAATACAATTTTGGTTACAACTTCAATCACTGAATCTGGTGGTGGTGGTGGTGGTGGTGATAATGAATGCTTGGGAGGAAATCGTGAGGACAAATGCAGGCTAAGGTTTAGATTGTTTTACATTGGGTAAAATTTTGCAATTTTATACAAACATGACGATATATTTTATAACACTTTTTTTGATTAGGTTAGGTTATGTCTTTTTATCACAACGCGCGAACCGAGCGAGCGAAGTGAGCGTGCCGCGGTAGTGGCCGGCGAAGTGCCAAATTGGAATCCGCTTTGTACATGGAGCAGTATTGAAACAGGAGTCCGCACTCTAAAGAGATAATCGAATTCGGGAAATTTATTCTCGAAACATCTCTACAATACTCCATCTCTTTTCATCTTTTGCTGTTGGTAAGCTTGTTAAGCCTCTTAACAACACCATGTTCCATAACCAAGAATGGTCCTTTCATCACGTCTGTCGTCAACCTAAACAAATTGCGTGTGCGTATGTAATCTAGTATTCTAGACAAATTTCGTGCCCTGTTTAAATATATGCCAAAGGATGAATTTGCTTTATATTTTTATAACATATTTTATTAGCAACGCAATCCATAGCTAAACGTTCTTTGAGATATTCGAGGTAGTTTTAGAAACAACAACAATCAAAAATAAAAAAGATATTGTACTTTCTATTGTAGTTATTATTCATTTTTACTAAGCGACATCTAGTATAATTTATTTGAACTTGTTGAACGCACGGACGATAAGCACAGGTAGTACAATTCGTATTTATAAAGCCCGTTTAGTTCTTCGAATCTAAGTAAAATGTATACAAAAACTGTTTAATCTTAAAAAATACTAAGTAATTTCTGTTTCATAATTATTATTTATGATATATTACCGAATACATTGTGATTGTCAAAACGTGATACATATAAACCACACTAATATTTTCTACCAAAAGGAAAACTATTTCTACCATTTTGTAACATGCTTCATAAATGTATTTTCTTTCGGATTCGTAAAGTTCTTTCTGATGAGATTTCGATAGAGTTTGTAAATAGCATTTTCCAATTCGTCGGATTGAATTTATGCTTTCCGACGATCGGCTCTTTCCGCCACGGAAAGTTTTCGAAGCGTTGTGAATAAGGCGGCTGTTAGTATCTAGAGAGTAAATAAATATTCAAAGATAAAAACATATTCTTGCACTGTATACCCTAACGGGGTAGCGGTGATGTTGAAGCGCCAAATGTCTGAGTCCTTAAAAGAAGATGAGATGAACAAATAGAAAATGCATGCATGAAAGGTGATGCCTTTGTTGTCCAATATAAATAATACGGTTTTGCACAATCTTTACTTCATCTGGTTCCTTTAAACCATTCGCACATCTGTACTCTATTTGCATCACTTATTACAGAACGCAAAGTCTAGTTTTTATTACATCTATGGAAATGTCTTGATAATATAAAAATTAATGATTTACAATTCCTTTCAAATTTCAGGTGTGATCGATTATAATTTTTTGTGCTTCCGTGATGCTATAACACAGGTTTTTGAGCTTCGTAATAAGTGTCAAAACATATCAACTACTAGGGAACCTTCAGAAACCCCTGAGCCAATGCCAAATGGTGCAGCAGATTCCATTGAAAACACAGACCATTCACAACCAAGGCTACCATAGCATACATCTAAGAATATTTATTTCAACATTATGATTAATTAATATTATAGCTTTTATTTAGTTACCTGTAATAGTAATTTAATAGATATATACTTATATACGATAAAGATATTGTTTTCTAAATTGTTTTTATCATTTCGTACACCAAACAAGTGTCATGTTCTTTTACCAGATTGCGCCGTAGGTCGATGGAGCAACTGTACTACCTTAGCACAAGACATTCGTCTATATTTCACTTACGAATCTCCAACGTGCCAGCAGAGACTTACTGAGAAATATGAAGAAAGCATCTGACCCTCAAATCAAATCTCCTCAAAATGTTTGTAGTTGTCAACCATATCTATATAGTACCTACTATATTGATTATAGTACCTACTATACTATTGATTGTTCGAAACAATCACTGTTCCACTCATGTTCCAGTCAACTGCGATTTCGGAACCACACCTAGCTCTTATTTAATTTGACGCTTGTGTAGTGAATATTGAGCAATATAGTGCATTTTCCTTATTTCATACTTAAAACATTTGTGTAACATTTTTAAGGCAATAACTAAGTATAAAAAAAATTAATACTCAATTTAATATTAGATTGCAACATATATACCTATTTAAAACGAATTAAATCTGACTTAAAACTTCTACATGCAAAATTAATAATATCGTAGGCAAGTCCATTGTTGCACATTAAATTGGACTTGACCATTCGGGGCGACGAATTAATAACCTTGTCGGCTTGTCTCGCTTTTACTTACGGCACTTTTTAGTGACGAAAACGTTTCCGAGACAACTAAATTAATAATTTTCGCAAACAATTATTGTCGACTACTTCTTAGATTACGTCTAAATCGTAAGGAAAGGATAATGCTAATAATTTGTACCATGTTGAGGCACTGACATCACCAAGATGTCGGTTCACATATATGTTTATAGTGTTTAATCGATGACGTCTCTCGTCAAAAATCTAAACAAATTGCGTGCGCGTATGTAATCTAGACTTCTAGGCAAATTTCGACCCTTTTTAATACTTACCTAAGGATTAATTTGCCTTATATTTTTAAAACATATTTTATTAGGTACGCAATTGATAACTAAACATTGTTTGAGGTATTTTTAGAAACACAACAACAATCAAAAATAAAAACGTTATGGTACTTTCTAATGTAGTTATTATTAATTTTTACTAAGCGACATCTAGTATACTTTATTTGAACTTGTTGAACGCACAGACCATAAGTGCAGACAGAATAATTCGTGTTTATAAAGCCCGTTTAGTTCTTTGAATGTCAGTAAAATAATTTACAAAAAATGTGTAATACTAAGTAATTTCTTTTTCAAAATTATTATTTATGATATTTTACCGAATAAATTGTGATTGTCAAAACGTTTAAACCACACTAACGTTTTCTACCAAAACGACTACAATTTCTACCATTTTGCAACATTGTTAAATAATGCATTTTCTTTCTGATTCGTAAAGTCCTTTGATGAGATTCCGATAGAGTTTGTGAATAGCATTTTCCAATCCCTCGGATTGAATTTATGCTTTCCGACGATCGAGCCTTTACACGGAAAGTTTTCGAAGCGTTGTGAACAAGCCGCCAGAAGTTGGTCAAATTTAATAAAAAAATTTTTCATTCAATACTGTTATTCTAAATTCATAGGCTATTCAGGAGAACCATCTTAGGGACCATTCGATCCTTTTGTGAAAACAATTTAGGCATTACAAATTTTATTGTCAAACGTGAGCTGTCCATGGCAATTAGTAAAATTGCCTTTTTTTTTCTATACAGATCGACTCTGTTCCACGTAAGCGTAATTTTATCGTATCGGAAGAAAAAAATTGGACAGCAGAAATTGGTTAAATTTAATAAAATATTTTTTCATGCCGTAGAAGAATTCAATGTACTAAATTATAATCTATTTACTCGGAAACTCATTCTCTTCAACCAGTTCAATGTTCTAAATTATAATCTATTTACTTGGAAACTCATTCTCTTCAATCAAGTGACATAAACTTTTGTGGGCTAAAAGTGTTCCATATTTGAGTTTCGTGTAGGACGTATTGACGAAATTTAGCTACGGAACACTTTGAATGAATTGTTCCCGAGTAGTCAACTATGATTTAATATATTGGATTCTTCGATTACGTGAAAAAATTATTTATTCAATTTGACCATTTTCTCAGATGCAATGAAATGATTCTTACGTGAAACTGAAATATGCATTAAAAAAAGAAATAGACAATTTTACTACTTTTCATCGACAACCCATACCAAAAAAATTGTAATGACAAAATTGTTTTCACAAAAGAGACCGAATGGTTGAACCGAACCGAAAGGCACAGAACTTTAAAACACAATATACTACGAGTATCACTGTTGTACTTTAAAACTTCCAAAAATGTAGAAAATCTAAATAAAATAACAACCTTACTTCTCCCGTTCCCGCCAAAAAGTCCAAAAAAAAATAATTTACTTGTGATTCCACATAAGATTACGTCACATTGGCACTAAATGCGCTAAACTGTGCGCCATGCCATAAAGAAAGAAAAAAAACACGATAGCGCTGGGATTCTATGGATATACACACCATGCACTAAAATAGTCTAAAACATGAGTAAAAATCAAGATAAAGCACTCTGCAAATTCAATTGCCGAAATCAAAGAGAATGTAAAATTACTATGGCCGGAATGTCCAAGTAGACACCAAAGAGAATATAATCACTGTAAAGTCCTTTTCATGAAAGAAGTCCCGCGGTGATTTTTGGAACTAAATTTGACAGGTCGGCCATGTTGTCGTTCGTCGATGTTATCAAGTTCGTTTGTTGTGGTAGATTTTTGTGAGTTTTTAACTAGCTTAGTGCATTTTATAGATTGTTTACAATGCCAAAAGTTGTAAAAAGTTCGGCTCGAGAAATGATATTGAAGGTGAAAGAGTTCTGTGAAGCGGAACAAAAGAATCAAGGTGTTTTAATACCACTAAACAATGTTCGGAAGAGAGTCGCCGCCATAACAGGTACTTTTTAGAGTTGCCATATAATAATTTTTTGATGTATTGATGGGACTTTTATGATATAAATTCATTTTTGCGACAAAATTGAACAAATACATAACGTGATGAAACTAGGTAACTGAAATTGAAACATATATTACATAGTACATAAGCATTATAAACTTAAAACATAACATAACTTCACGCTGTATCCCCAACGGGGTAGTCAGAGAGGACGGAGCGCCAGGAGTCGCGGTCCTTACACACCTTTTAAACTTAAAGTTACTATTATTTTTAATTGTTCATTATTTAATTGCAGGTGTGTCAGAGAAAACTATAACAAGAATTACAAAAGAAGGTATAACAGCGGCGAGTACTTTGAAAAAAATTGTCACCCCGGGGATAGTCGCCCGCATCCGAAAAAGTTCGACTTAGACGGGTTCGATTTGTGCGCTATCCGGCAAAAAATTCACAGTTTTTACGTTGTGCATAAAGAATTACCAACATTGGCTAAATTACGGGCAGCTCTGAGAGAAGACATCAATTTTCAGGGAAGCATCACAACATTGCACAGGATATTAAATAGGATTGGTTTCAAGTACAAGCGATGTCAATCTAGACGCAAACTACTTATGGAACGTCACGACATTACCGCATGGCGTGCAAGATATTTGGATAAAATACGAATAAATCACACTGTGGAAAAACGACCCGTTGTACACTTAGATGAGACCTATATACACAATACTTATCATACAAAAAGTTGTTGGCAGAGTGAGGAGGAGCCCGGAATGTTCGTCTCAGAGTCATCAGGGAGTCGCTGGATAATCGCTCATGCGGGAACAAAAGATGGATTCATAAATGGTGCATTATTAATGTTCAAATCCCAATCAAAGTCCTCAGATTACCACGATGACATGAACTCTGCAAATTTCTTAAAATGGGTGACGGAAAAACTAATACCTAATCTACCTGAAAGGTCGCTTGTGGTAATGGACAACGCTCCTTACCATTGCACTCAATTAAACAATGTCAAATATAAAAAGTAGTATGCAGGAATGGCTCCAGCAAAAGGGTATATATTTTGAAGACACCTGGAGAAAAGCTGTGCTGTTTGAGCTAATCGAACAAAATAAAGGTCCACCGACATTTGCATTGGATGAATTATTAACAGCTCACGGACACGAAGATTTAAGGTTCCCGCCTTACCATTGCGACCTCAACCCGATTGAGAAAATCTGGAGCCTTGTAAAAAGAAAGGTGGCGGATAAGAACGTGGCACAAGATCCAAAAGAAATTGTAAAATTAACTGAAGAGGCCTTTGAGTCTATTACGGCGGAAGATTGGACAGCTCAGTGCACGCATGTCGAACATTTAGAGGAGGCATATTTAAAAAATGACGGCCTTATGGATGAAGAGATGGACCGAATAATTATATCTACGGCTAGTGATACTGAAACAGAATCTGATTCTGTTTCCATCCACTCTTCAGACAGTGATGTTCCTATGGCCGCTGATCACAATTATTCAATAAAACTCTGAATAAAAAATTGTAATGCTTTTCTTTACCCTATTTTCTCATCTTGTCCCTGTAAGTAGGTAGAACACCGCTTATATAAGTAAATAAAAATATACTTTTTACATAACAGAAATATAGTAAATATTGGTAAATGGGCATTTTTATCAAAATGTCTACCAACCCACTCATGGGATGACCCATGCAATAAGTCCAAATAACTAACGTTATTATAACTCTGTAAGTGTCGTGTTATTATTAAATAGTTTCAAATGACTAAAGTTTACTTTAGTTCTAGTACTTAGTACTTTAGTATCGTTGCTAAGCTTAAAATCGTCTTAAGCGCAGATTCTAATTATATGCCGACAGCATCGAACTACGCTGACTGCTATTTTCAGTTTGAACAATATGTTAGTACTTTTGTATAAATCTATGACACAAAAAAAAGCCCTCCTTTTTTCTGAAGATATCATACAAAATGATTTTTATTTCAATATTGATGCTGAAACAAAACTTATTTCAACAACTGACTTAACGACATCTACGTAGTAGATATTTGGGACATCACTAATCGGCGACCATTGTTTGTGACACTCGAAGTTTAGGTGGCACCATTATTTTGTACTTGTTTCATGTCCTTTAGTTTCCTTAGTCATTGCTCTAGACACGATATTGATTATCATCACAGAGTACGGTGTAATATATGGAAACTGAACAGCAAATCTTGTTGAGTACGTGCGCAACACAGCCAACATGAAAACGTTTTTGTGCAGTTGGTGTTAAAATGCGGTCCCAACCAAATTATGATTAGCAGCTGTTATGACCTCCGCAGCCTAATTGTCTAACTCCACTCGTAATCGATATCAGTATTTTGAAGGCAATTGACGTTGTCAGTTGTATCCACCGAATTGTCTAACGCACCAAACATAATCTTTGTTTTTAATATTAATGTCAACTACCCGTAGATAATTTTGCCAATAACTTGTTTGAAAAAGACACTGTACGGTATGTTACAAACACATAATATTTTTGAGTGACGACTCCATTGAGAATCTAAAACAAACAGACGACACTACATTGGACATAAAATGCTATTAACTATAAAAAACAAGACACTGATATTTACATATGTACACAAAGACGGGATGTTAATGTACACATTATTTAACATTAATACTAGAAATATGGAGAATGTTACAGACGGATATTATTTTCAGCAATAAACTTTATAAGAATTTCAACAAGTGGGGTATTAATGAATGTTAGGAGGAAATTAAAGTTGGTTGAAGAGAGAAAAAAGGAGGAAGTACATTGTACAGAGAATAATTTAACTTCAGGCAACTGAAAAAAATATGATCAACTGTACCTTCCTCTAGTCCACATTCGCACAGGGAGTGATCCCGAATCCGAATTTTGGCCGAAAAAACTGATGAGCAGATATGGCCAAGCCACAATCGAATAATAGTAGAAGTAATGAGCTTACTAGCAGAGCGAACTTTAAAGAACCATGGTCTAACTGGTATGTCAGGTTGAATATCTCCGTACAGTTTGCCTTTATTATACCTTGAGGAACCCCAAAGTTCCTTCCAACTCTTACGTAGTTCTATTTTGACCATGTTTCTTAGATCCTGAGGAAAAGAATCAAGATATGTTAAACCTGTCCGCGTTGCCTCTTTAGCACTAGCATCTGCCGCTTCGTTTACTCCGATACCTGTGTGACTGGGTAGCCAGTCTAAAACAATTTCAATGCCTTGGTTAGAACATTTGCACAAACTTGCTCTAGTTTTTAAGGTAATATAGAAGTTATTTTTAGCATGAAATGTTACTTTGTTTATATCCTGAAGGGCACTATACGATTCCGAAAAAATTAATTGTTTTATTTCAAAGTCAAAGTCAAATCAATTTATTCAAGTAAACCCAATCACAAGGTATTTTTGAACGTCAAATCTACTTTAGTTTGGTTCAAAGAGAAGAGAAAAGAAAACCTGGACACTGAGAAGAACCGACAAGAAACTCAGTCAGGTATAATTTTTTCAACGTCATTTTACAAAAGGTTTATTAAAATACAATATTCAGAGAGCCTGTAAATGCATGTGCAGAGAAAATCACTTCCAGACTATTGTTTTATCTTCAACGAAATCGTTTATTTTACAGTATGATTGTCTAATCAATGTACGTTTTATAACTAATCTAAATATATTTTCTGTTAATTGAGTGACTTCTTGAGGAACTTTATTATAAAAACGAACGCAGTTACCCAAAAATGAAACATTTGACTTATGTAATTTAAATTTTGGAACAACCAATTTATCACGACCTCGGGTTTCCTTACCACCAATATCGTCTTTTTTTGTAAATCGATCTATATTTTTCCTCGTATACATAATAATTTCAAAGATGTATAAGGACGGCAAGGTCAGTACATCAATGTCTTTAAAACGATCTCTTAGTGATTGTCGTGCATTCATACTGTAAATAGCACGTATCGCTCTTTTTTGTAAAATAAAAATCAAGTTAATATGCGCCGCTGATCCCCACACCAAAAGGCCATAGGACATTAGGCTATGAAAATATGCGAAGTACACCAACCTAGCCGTATCCGCATCCGTCAATTGCCTAATGCGTCTAATGGCATATATCGCGGAACCGAGCTTACTAGCCAATGCCCCGATATGATCCGCCCATTGCAATTTACTATCTACTGTTAAACCAAGAAAACTGGCAGATCTAACTAATTCTAACTGTTTCCCACCCAATTCTATTTTATCATGGATTCTGAGTACATTAGAAAGAGAAAATTTAATACATTTGGTTTTTTGTGCATTCAGTAGTAAATTATTAACAGCAAACCACCCCGGGACGTCCGCCAGGATCCCGTTCACCCAGGTAATATCTAAGTTCTTTGTAGCAACATTTAATTATATATATTCTGACGTATAACATTCAAACGTAGCGTTGTATCTTTTTGACTTATGGCTTTTTGTGTGTGTAAGAGAAAACAACAGTAGTTTTCTCAAAGAGTAATTTTCGTTGTTATTGCAGTTAGGGCTGTCCAATTATATTAAAAAAATATCGATAAATACAGGTATCATGTTCATATGTCTTAATTATCTCGTTTCAGGTTACAATCATGTATTATTAGAGGAAAAGAATGGCTCGATATAATCGAAAAAGAAAATTGAAACCCCTCTGTAAAATTACATACACATATATGATATATACATACATATCTTCACGTTGTATCCTCAACGGGATAGTCAGGATATAATATATTTGTGTTATTTGCATTTTGAAGAATTTTCTTTAAGTAGAACATTAAATAAAATAATTTTACTGTATGCAGCATTATCCTCGCAAAGATTATTGGAAATCAGAGAATATATTTAGTGGTACTTAATTACTTTTTAATTTCATGACCATGTAAATCCTCTATTGAGAAAAAGTAATATGACAATATAAATTGATTACAGTATGTGGCTGAATTTTGACTTGATATTTCCAAGAGAAAAAATCTACTTCTAAATATCTGCTTCTGAATGAAGTGAATCAAGACCACGCAGACTTATTTTTTAAGACCGAAAGAGCTTGTAGTGGTTTTATTAATTACCCAGATGTACTACAATTTGAAGAATCCTTTAAGACTTTAAGGGCAGAAGTAAGAGACGAAGGTGTTGGAAACTATTTCTATGGAACAAATAACAGTTTTAATTTGCTCTAGTAGGTGGATCTTGCGAATACAATAAATAATTTCACAGGAAGAGGTTTTTTCTTCACGTACCAAAAAAAACTATAGCGATTTACATGATGAGTACAATAACTGCTTAAATTTAAATCTCAGTTTCATTCAAAAAGTATAAAAAAAAATCTATTTAGTTATCTAGATTGATTGAAGTGAAACTTCTTTATCGACGTATGAGAAAATTTTTTTAGCAATAGGTGCTGATTACGAAAATGACGTTCACTTTTAAATCCAAGATGGCGAATATAACACTTTTTGGATAAATCGATATGGGTATCAAATTCTAGGTTTTTCGGGGTGCTGATTACGAAAATGACGTTCATTTTCAAATCCAAGATGGCGAAAATGACTTTTTTGGATAAATCGATATGGGTGTCACGTTATAGGTTTCTCGGGGTGCTGATTACGAAAATTATGTTTATTTTGGAATCCAAGATGGCGATTATTATTTTTGCTTAAGCTTTATCTAATTTAGATTTTTTAGCTTTATTTAACCAATTTCTGTAAAGTTGTAAATAGTAGATCATTTTTCGAAAAATGATGTCATAAAGAAGTTTAACTTCTTACGTGTGTACTCTAATACACACAAACAAAACTTTTTTTTATTTTGTGAATATGTTATTAAAAATTTTATGTACTTAATATAATTATTATTTTACACAGTAATATTAACAAACGTTTTTATTTTTCAAGCCCAGTAAAAATATTATGTTACTATACATTAAATATGACTAGTCTGACATTGGTCACCCTTATAGTGCCTAGCAATTTACTGTCTTAATTTTAAAAGAATTATATTTTTTCAAAATGCCGGTGTGTTGTGGATATTTTACGCTAGATAATATTATAAACTGTATAATATTACCTATTTCTTCATAATGTAAAGAAATTAAATTTGTTTGTTTGTAGGGGATAACCTCTGGAAGTACTTAACTGAATTTGAGAATTCTTTGACTAAGATAAGTCCAGTGTTGTATTCCTAAATGAAATGTTATTCTCAATTACTGTGTGGTAAGGCCACAAATTTTTAGTGAAATTAATTATTCCAATATTTAGTTTATCAAAGTGTTACAGTACGCTATGGTCATAGATTTGGTCGGTCCGTATGTATGTTTCTCATAGCACTTAGATAAAATTTCACCAACATCATCTCTAGAAAAAGTAACGTTCTGCATCTAAAGAAAAGAAAAGCATTAAAAGGACTATGTGCTGTTCTTCGACTACTTTGACCTATGTTAATTGATCTTCAATATTTATCAAGGCGTTTCATAAAAATATGGGTTTCTTTTAAAAAACAATTTTATTTCTGTAATAATATGTTACTGGGCAGGTCCTGAAGAACTTTTTTAAAAAAGAAAATGTTCTCTTGAGAAAGACGTAATTTATTTCAATTTCATAATTGTACAAGAATTTTAGTATGTGTCCGTCGCGAAGTTCAAACCAGACTGTCGTAAATATAAAATCGTAATTATGAGGAAATGTTAAAGCGTTACGTCAATTGCAATTGGAACTTGAATGCAACGTCATCGAAATAGTTTGTATGCAATTGCAATGTACTTCGCTATTATAACATCCCTCCCGTTAAGATTGATCATCATAGATAAGTGATGAGAAATCAGGAATTTGGTAACGGAATTTGAACTTCGTTCTAGCTCACAATAGTATTTATTAGCTAGATAATGAAATAGTATACATGTGAGCTTATGAAATAGAAAATAGAAAAATATAGACAGACATAAATTATTATTTCAAACTACAATCGTTAATATATCTTTTTTTTCTTTAACTTCGAAACAACAACAAAGTAACTATATGAAATAGAAACACTATAATTATAATAATTTTCTTTCTTTGGAATTATAAGAACAACATAGTAAACATGTAATAGGAATAACCAAATTATAATCATTGCTACGCTCTTATTTTTCTTTAATCTTTAAACAACGACATAGTAACCACATGAAATAGAAAAGAGTTCTGAAATAGAATTGCATAATAAACTTAAATTTAAATTATTTATTTTGTTTAATCTTAAAATAATAGTATAACTTTACGTTAGTAAACTAATTAATCTATGGTATAATATTACACTGATATTATTTTATAATATTTCTCCTAGGAAGAGTAGGTAATGATCTGGTTATTGTTCTTTTCTCGTCATCGGAACTAGAGTTTGTTCCGATGACGAGTCAATAGCTTTACTACTAGTTTTGGTTAAAGACACTTTATGAGACCTCTTGTGTTACATTGGTTGTAGACTTGAACGCAACACTGAGCAGGATTATTTCGACATAGTTTCCTAGATTTATACAACATGTACAAAACAACAAATATAGAAATAACGTGTCAAAGATAAATAATGCATACTATATTTTTGTAAATGAGAAGGTTCTTCTATTCGATTTCATTGTTCTTCAAGCTTATCAAGGTATACACTCGCGTGTAAAAGATAATCTAAGTTATTAATATTCGAGAGTTTAGAAAATGGAAGTTTGTTTAAAGTTCTATTTAATTTAAAGTTGTAATGACGTCATTAGGTATGAACTGCAGAGTCTTGAAGAAAGCTTTACAATTTTTAGGTAAATGTAGTATTCCTGTACCAAATAGAATATCTTCATGATAATTAGAATTATTATTACAGCTAATATGACATTTGCCTGGGTCAGATTGAAAAAAGCCACTTATTATTTCTTAGCTTAATGAAAACATCAACTTCACCATGCAAAAGCTTAATTTCGCAAGTTTTGGATAACTTATTTACTACCTCTGTTATTAGAATGGTTTCGCAAGTAGGATTTGCTATTGTTGAAAAAACATTGGTCAAATCACATACATAACATTTTTCGTCATCAATTAATGAATAAAACATATGATTCGCTGTGATTGCTACGTATAGCTTATTTGGTGCAATAAGTGCATAGGTATTTGGTTTAGTGACGTCATAGGGAACAGGTAACGGCACAATATGATATAAATTATAAATTTGTGAGAGAACCAGTGGAATTTTTATAACAACGATAACCTTATTGTTATGGTAATAACAAATTAACTTAGATATGTCTATTATCTCGTGAACGTTTTGTAGCGATAAAGCGACGGGTAACTCGCAATGTTTTGACATCATGTTACGATGCTAATCGAGCTCATTAAACAATTGATGTGGACTAAGTATAGTCGGATGCAAAATGTTCATTTTACTAAATAATATAGCATTGCTTATATCCTCTATGTCGAATGACAACTTAAGTATAATACTTCCTAGAGAGCTGATTATAGAATTCAAGTTACTACCTATTTGAATTTTATTATTGGAATTCAATATCTGTTGAAACGATTTTTCTACTATTTCTAGGTTTTGATTTAATCGTAATTCATTTTCCTTGATTTTAGAAACGGTGTTATTAAAATTGGAAATAGTTGATTTGATAACGTGAATATTATCTTTCATGAGATGCATAAGATGTTTTTCGTCTGACTGTACTTTTGATATTGCATTACTAAATTTCACAGCGTCTTCAGAATCTAATCCTTTGCCTGCCTTTCTATCCTTGAAGGCGCCTATTGCTATTGTTATTAATAACATCTTAAAATCACCTTAATCGCAGATTCTAATTATATGCCGACAGCATCGAACTACACCGACTTTTGTTTTCAGTTTGAACAATATTTCAGTACTTTTGTATAAATATATGTCGTAAAATCCAAAAAGCCCTCCCTTTTTCTGAAGACATCATGCAAAATAATTGTCAATTCAATTCACTTTTCAATACTTCTCCACAGAACACAACTTATACTGAAACAAAACTTCTTTCAACAACTGACTTAACGACATCTACGTAGTAGACATTTGGGACATCACTAATCGGCAGCCATTACTTGTGACAGTCGAGGTTTAGGCATGCACGTTTATTTTGTACTTGTTTCATGTTCTTTAGTTTCCTTAGTCATTGGTTTTTTTTAGGGTGACTTGCACCAACTATTTGAACTCTATTGGAACTGACATCTCGCTTGAACCAACTATTATAGTTTCTTCTTCAATCACCAGTAGCGCTGGTGTTCTATGAAAATTGATAACATTCGAAGTGTGCACCTTCTGTAGTATTATCTAATCTGTGATCATATCAGTAATCATAATATATTTTTTCTACAGTGTCTTAATTTCTGTTTTTCATTTCGCTGTAGTCCACAGAAAATGATCTTTTCCTTCAGTGCCCGTATTATTGTGTCCTAAGTCAAGTGTGTGAGTACTCATTTATTTTATTATTGCATAATTGTTGGTTTGAATGATACCTTTACACTTACATTTTTTCTTGTGATTCTTTGTTCATAAAATTTTAAGTTTCACATCTACGATTTTCACGGTTCCGTAGTCAAAATAGCAACTTAGCTCAGTAACTACAGAGCTAAAATTTGGTATAGAGGTCTTTAAATTGGTAACCTAAATCCAGATATGAAAAACAAAAAATAAACTAGTATTTGTACCCATTTTATTTTTTTTAAGTTAGTGTAGCGGAATATGCTCCTGGTGCTTCAAATATTTTATTCATAGCTAAAAAACTGATTTTCAATTAAACTACAATTGATTGAATAGAGTGAAATAGATGAGTTACAGTAATCAGATGATAATTATTCATTTACAAGTTACATATTCAAAAGGAAAGGAATCTGATTCAGGAATTAGAACCCATAATCTAGTCATGCAATCGTTAGGTAACTCTTATAAGGAAACACTGTTGATGTTACACTTTCTGCAATGCCATTTCAACAAAGGCTAAAAATAGGCATTCGAGAACAATTAAATATAATTTGTAATATTATGTACCATTACCGTTCTCTCTGACTACCCTGTTGGGATACAGCGTGAAGATATGTATGTGTTACAGTATTTTTTAAAGATTCAAATGATCCATAACTTGTTTGTTTTATTTCATACAAGTGACCCGCTCCGGCTTCGCCCGAGTGGTAACTATTATAATGTAACCTATGCAAAAATCTTTCAGAATAAACTATAAATGATAGAAATCAAAACCGTATCAAAACCGTTGCGTGGTTAAGAAAAAGTAAGCGGAAAAACAGACAGATGTGGACAGCGACTTTGTTTTATACTAATTAAAAAAGAGAAATCTTTATTTTATTATTGTGATAGTAGATCCATTTCTCTTCTTGAATATCGGTATTACATATTTTCATATTTATTTTGTAATATCTTACAATAACCATTCTACGATTTCAGTTTATAAGGAAAATCCTTAGGTGCGCTGCTGTGATTATTGTAGCGACAGTCTGGGTCACGCGCGACGCAAACATCGACCACTTTCATTTGTCTTTAATTCGTCCTTTACATCGTCACAAATACAAAAATGTCTAAATTGCATAAACGAATGTATTATAACATTCTTAGATGCCTCAATAATTCTAGTTATTCGAATACAGAGTTATCATTCTTCAACATAACTAAGTAATTAAAGGACAATGCTCGTTTCTATGTCGCCATGGTCAAAAAAATGTCGTATACAAAAAACTTGCAATTTTTAATTAAATAATTCTTTTTTTCTTTCTTTATGGCATGGCGCACAGATTGCTAATGTCATGTATAAGTCATAAGTAGAAATAAGTAGAATCATAAGTAAAATTAGTTTTTTCTTATTGCCAAACTCTCCAGTAAAATGATAGTAGGCTTTACTGAAGTTATAACGGATTTCTTGGAAGAGCGCGGGAACTTCAGCTACACGTATTTATTTTAAAACACAATATACAATCACTTTTGTACTTTAAAACTCAAAAATGTAAAAAATAGAAAATCTAAATAAAATGTCAGCCTCACTTCTCTCGTTCCCGCCAAAAAGTCCCTAAATAATGTTTATGTAGTTTGTAACAGTTAATTGTGAGAAAATAAATTACTTGTTCTTATTCAATTTGTATTGACTTTCCCTTGAGAGGGAAGGCAAAGAGATCTATGCCCATACAGCCGATGTCTTCAGTAATACAGATATATATATATAAAATACTAATAACCTCTTAGTACAAAATTCCTGTAGTCATACATAACAACTTTGATTCTACAACTTTTTTCAAAACTTAATACGTTCCACATAAAATATTTGTTAAGTTTTGTTGTACTGTCTGAAACGTAATTACTTTGTGTACGTATTTCCAATGGTATAGTGCAAACGCACCGGTCACTGGGTCACAGCGCCACGCCGCTCCCCCGCGCCCCGTTGTGAGTGAGCCGGTTTTGCGACCGGGTAGAGTAGATGCAATTTTTAGAAACATTTAATGAATTATTTTTCTATGAAAAAAAGTTAAGAATTTTTAAAAGTCGTAGTCCAAAAACTGTTAGGGATAATGTTAAGAACAAAATACTAAGAGGTTATTAGTATTTTTAAATTAACCCTGTATATTCTTGTAATTTCACTAAAATGCCGTCTTAATACATACATATATACATTTTAATGTTTCCTGGAATTTCTGGCGACAAATATATTGAGGCAGTCTTCCAGTAGGATTCGCTGAGGCAGACTAAGCCACTAAAAATTCTCGACATCACACTACCAAATAAGTCCTTATTATAACAGTTCCACTAATACACAATAGCGTAGATAGTTGGGACACAAAACTACGCTAATTTTACAGCATAATATCTACTAGAAACAATATGCAAATAATTAAAATAAACTCCCAACCGCTTCCCATGAAATCTCACCAGAAACTCCTTAAATGTCACCTATGATAGCATACGTTTAGAAACGTAACGAGTGATATATCCATCATTATTTTTCATTAAATCTAAATACAGCATAATCCCAAAAAACAGAAGTTATAAGAAAAAAATATCAGAGCAAGTTATAATTATTGTTAAAATATTTAGATAAAATATTTTTACCGGATTATAGATATTTAAAATGTTCGAAATAGTCAATTCTGTTATGAATCCGTTATTTCGTTTTCGAACATTATTAGGAATAACGTTAAGAGAAACTCGGACCATTTCAAGAATCAAAATGGACGGCGTGTCTTTACGGTGTCCTTTTTGTGAACCGAGTTTCAAGGGTTTTATAAGTCCGCGCTTTTACTTATGTATGACGACCTCGTTGGCGCAGTGGTTTAGGTGTGGAACCCAAGTGCGGAAAGTTCCGGGTTCGATTCCCGGTCGAGTCAATTTAGGAAACGAACTTTTCTAGATTGTCTCGGGTCTGGGTGTACTGGGAACGCCCCCAGTAGTCGTCAGCTGGTTTTCATAGCACAGGGAATTCCCTAGTTTGAGACCAGATGATTGGTGTGTATTGTCTGGCGTATTTATTTATGTGCGTGACTAAGAAGGGGTCACGGTACAACAAAACAGTTGAACATAACATATTTTTAAATTTGTGAATATAAGTAAGTAACCAAAACACTTAAGATTTACGAGTATTTTGCTAATAATTATTTCATGACTGACTCATGAGCTGACATGAATTACACTGACAATGCGAGGTTACCATCCTTATAGCTAACTGTTTTACTCGTGGTTACACTCAATGAGATAGAAGGAGAGACACGAAAATTCGTTTGATACGGTGATAAGATCGGTAACTTGTTATGGCCCCATCCATTATGTGAAAAGAGAAAGCATCTATCGAGCATTGGCCATGTTTACCTACGTGATCTGTAGAAGAGACTATAACAAGTTCAAGAAGAGAAGGTGTACAGTTAGAAAAATAGTGTGTAGCTGCAAGAGTAAGAATATGTAAATTATAAGAGTTAACCTGAGTTTTTAATTTACACGAACGGTAATCATTTTTTAGCAAACATGTATTAAAATCACCCATTATAATAGTATGCTCGAAAGAAGGACAAAGATCTTCTAAAAGTCGTTCAAGAGAAGGAAAGTAGTTAATTAAGAGAGAAGGACTAGAAAACTGGGGGAAGTATTTTTTGTGACACAAAGTTACTTGAATGTATAAATATTCCGCTTCATTCGATGGACAGTTGTGAGTTGAAGTACTACAATAACTGAAAAGGGTATATGTGAACGTGAGTAACTAACAATACCACTGCCCACCTTTCGAAGTCGGTCATTACGAATAAGATTGAAACCTGGCGTAGAATAAGAGGAAGATGGGAGACGTGGTTTCAACCACGTTTCGGAAATAAATATAGCATAGATATTTTTGTTATAAAAAGACGTCAGCATATCAGTGAAGTGAGCCGGTACACGTTGAGCATTGAGGTAAACAATATTAAAATTATTTGCTAAGTCAAGAAAATGTTGATCAAGATTATCCGAAAGAGAAGTAGAAGCTGTGGTTACTTGCATCAAAAGAAGAAGGATATAAGGAAGGAAGAAATACATTGTTGTCAACATTATTCATAATTTCTTAAGTATTACGTAATAATAATAAAAAATAAATAATTAAAAATATATATTTTTTTTATAAAAGAGGAGCAAACGAGCAATTGAGTCCTGAGACCTGCTGGAAAGTGATCACCGCCGCCCATGGATACCCGCAACGTCCGAGGAATCACGGGTGCATTGCTGGCCTTTAGGGAAAGGAGGGAGAGGGGGTGATGGGCTACCGGCACTCTCACTCACCGAACGAAACAACAGCAGTACATGTTGTTATTTCACCCCGTTATTCCAAATCGTGGTGCAACGCAGCATGGCTCGACCACACGAAATTTGTGCTATTTTAAACAATTAATTAAAAACAAATAAATATAATAATGAATCTATGTATTTGATTACTACCTCATACTTATTGTAATTTATATTCAACTAACAATCTGCTCCAGCTTTGTATGCATACTTGACTATGAATGTCAATATTTCTCTTGACTAAATAAGACTATTATACATATACACTTTCCTCATTAAATGTTCTAAATAGAGGTGACAGCCGCATTGAATTTCATTTAAATATTTAGAAGTTATAAGCAAATACACAGACAAACATGAGCTGAAACTTTTGTTAATACTATTCACTTATATTTTGTTAAAAAATTAAATGTTTTGTCTCTATTAATTCAGTGCTTAAGTTTATTTCAATATAAGATTTTCAACTAGGAATCAATTGTTTCGAGGTATTGTATAAGTAATAAAAAAATAGAGGCTTTCTGCACACATTAACACCACAAAACAGAGAGAGTACAGAAGTAAAATTCAAGTATGTACTTTATTTTTTATGCCTACTCTCGGGCGTAGTGTAACGATTTTCGAAACTGTATTGCAGTATTTTTTATTGATGCTATGTATAATATTCTAAATACGATGTAATTTTTCAAATAGAATTAGAATGGAGTATATTGTATAATGCATGCTTTTGTTTAACTTGCTACGTTCATATGTGTCTTTTCGGTTAAAAGTATGTCAATTTCGAACTACCTTCCAATATGCGATTAAAATGTAGCTTCGGTGACAATGCTTGCCTAATATTGTATTACCATGGAACTGCTTTGATTTTGAAGCCGAAAGGTTGCCAAAGAAAATCTTCCACTTACCAAGATAGTCTTGTCGTGTTTTTACTCGTCGTGAAGTTCACTGCTGGACGTAGGCCTCACAACCAAAACCTAGACACAAAATGTCATTTTTATTATACGCCTTCGATAATGTTTTTTGATTTCTTCTTTTTCTTATAACTTTCAGAAATAAATGTAAGATAATAGAAATAACAACCATATATTATATATAGTACATATACTAATTTATTACGATATACAAAATTTCTGCAATTAAAATACTATAAATTTGAGACAATCGCGCTCAAGACTTTTCCGAGACGATCCCAGATTCCGTGTCCGTGAGTGATGTCTATGTGTGTGTTGCTTGAGCGCACTTTATGTGCAATTTAACTTCTGTTACTCTCTCTCTGTTTTGTGTTAACACATTAGGCATGATGATGATGTACCTAGTCTTGCAATAAAAATTGTTAAAAGAGGTACTCGTAAGCATCGTTTTTTTCTATTACATAGAACGATTATTACTGCAAAGTGCGTTAGTTTATACATTAATAAGTACATTAATATAATAGCATTTTAAAAATACGAAACTCAAAATGAACTGCATTGGCCTTAATATAATTCTTTCAATGTCATGGCCAGTTATCAATTGAAACACGCACATTTTCCATGGGTTAATTCGCCACTGTCAATCTTATGGAATGTTTTAGGGACTGCAAAATGTCAAGGCGTTTAGAGCATGCCATACTCTAAAAGAGACCATAAATTATAATCAAGTGTATTAAGGGACTAGATGTCTAAGTGACTGCCAGTTTTCAGCTCAACTTCAGAAACGTTCCTTTCCTGCCACGCTTGTGTGGATAGAGCTTTATGACCCGGTGCTGTCTTGCTGAAAGGACCATTCTTGGTTGTGGAAGATGGTGTTGTTAAGAGGCTTAACTATCAACTCAAGAATCGTATCTTGATACACCTGGACCGACGTTTTGATACCTTTTTCACAAAAATATGGCTCAACCACTCCTTGATAGCTAACACCCCACCAAACCATCAAATGTCCACGTTGTACCCCACTGACTAATTGAGAAGCTTCTGTAGAACTTTGAGCATAAACTTGGTCATTCTGCTCATCATTTTTTATTATTGTTACAGCATGAAATATTGTCTGGTATCTTAAGTTCGATGTTCGATAATGACTAAATGATCATGCTAGGAGTGACACACACAATAATACGTAATTGTAAGTGAAAATATTAGGATTTTTGTTATTATTGCGTTTTTGAAATTTCTCGAAAATCCCCACCATGTGTCAGTTGATCAGTTCTGACACCATTGCTGCTAATAACTCGTTTGTACTCATTAAAAGACTTCGATAATTTTGCCAATTGTGGACCAATTTAGAAAATTCTTTGTAGTTTGAAAGGGTATACTTTGCAAAAATGTAATTATATATAATTGCTATCGACGTTAGGCATACTTAAAGTGACCATTTATTTTTTTTGTCAGAGAGGGACGCTTGGGAAATTTAGAAAAAAAAAGTTTACTTTACTATTTATTTCAATAAAAAAAATGAGAATAATGTATTAATAATTATGTAATTTGAAATAATCAATATTAGTTTCAGTTGCAGACGCTATATTTATGGGCGGAGCAAATCTGTTTCAAAATGTCGAGTCTAGTTTTCAAGTAGGAATAGAGCTTATCACATGATTTGAATATAGGTACCCGTACGGTACGTATTATTATCGTTTAATCTGTTTGCAAAAGCGGGACAACTGCTTTAGCTGGGGACAACGGGACAGGCAGCCTGAAAACGGGACGTCACGTCCCGTTACGTTACGCATACTGAATTTGAGGCCCTTTTAGAAAGCCAAAAAATGGTTAATTAAAACATTAAAATGTACTTTTCTTTAATGACCTAGTAACCTTGTGGATTATACAATAAGTGATTGCTATTTCACGAATGGATTTTACGTTGATACGTGACAACTATGTTTTTGAAAATGACTAATTTAATTGCGCATATAAAATACATAATAGTCCAGCTTAGATTTCGACATTGCGGGACGCCCGTCAGGCCGAAGCCCTGGAGGCCTAGACGAGTGGCTCAATTGTCGTGAACGCTAGTAGAATAGAATGACAAATACCACGTGATTTAGCGTAACGAATTTTAAATTGATTGTCAAACGTTATTAACTTTCTATTAAATCAAACGAAAAGTCAAGGCGTGTGAAAAGCGCCATATAAAATGGCACTTTTGACGAGCAATAACGCCGGCAAGCGTTTCGATTTTACGAAACGTTTGCCACTTGTCTAGAAGCTCTGGTGTCCCACGTGCCCTTAGGGTAACGGTAAAGACAAAGCAGATGGTGTACAAAAACCTGTGCTGATCTCTCTGTCCTACTCGTGTATGACTGTGCAGTGCGCTCGGCACGCTTATTATGCAACTTGCAGACAGTATGCGACAACCCATATCGCGCGATATCTGCTGTCAAAACGAGAATTTGTGTAATGTAATTTATATTGTGGCGCTAAATCTACCGCAAAAAGTGCATTTTACAGTCATAGAATAATAAATTCGCAATCGTGATACCTACATGATAGTAACTTTTTATTACAATTAATCACCGGTCGCGCAGTGATCGCGTGGCTATCTCTATCTGCAAAAATTTAGGTAATAACCCCGCGGCGGCTGCTTCACCACATAAGTTATACATTGTATGTTCTTTGCTTAACTTATATTCTTAGTCCTATTTTACACTATAAAAGGAAAGTACTGAGTTGTCGTTCGTTTAAGATTTTAAGTATAGAAATACACACATAGTAGGTACTAGTTAAACTATGCATGTTTGTGTATTACGTACTATATTTATTCTTACATACATACATACATACATACATATCTTCACGCTGTATCCCTAACGGGGTAGTCAGAGAGGACGGAGCGTCAAGCTTCGCAATTCTTACATACTTCTTTCGCTTCCTCAAATCTCATCATTCTCCTCACACATTTTCATATTTATTTTTCTTTACATAAATTTTATAAATACCTAATTAAATGTATGAAATTACTAAATAATCTTATTGTTTTCATACACTAGAATGTTTCGTCACAATGTTTTTCAAAGTCAAAAACATGTTTTTGTTTGTCGTACTATTCAATGGCGCATCGTTTTCGGATTTCTAAAGCAATACTACTAGAAGGTCATCTCTAAACGATAACGTTTGTTATTACTACATTCATCAATCAATGAATGTGTTTGCAGACGTATACGCATTTACGGTTCAAATTATGGCACCGTTGTTTTTGTTTTTTTTTTTCGTTTTCGTGTGGGGTGACAAGACCTTGATTTTTAAATAATATTTGCGCAACAGATAACTCATATGGATTAGTTGTATGGACTGTTACTCGTAAGCATTACATCACGACACACCCATTTGATGTAAATCGTAAAATTGGGGTATAGGAGATCTGACAGTTATAAAAAAAAATAGTTGTCTGTGTAATGACTACGCGATAGTAATGTAAAATTATTTTATCTTATAATACAATAATTTCATTAGTAATCAGTAATCACTAATGAAACTGTTTTTTTTTTAATTTTTTTTTTTTCACTATTTTAAATTATATTTTTGCTAAATTCAAACAACTAAATTCAAAATCTATAGTGTTAAAAATAATAAATTAGTAGTATACCTACTTATTAGTTAATACAATAGAAATTATTTAACAAATGTGAATCTTTCTATATTATCATTATTATTTTTTAACTATATTCTCACGTTATATGAATTTAAACTCTGACAGCTAAAAATAAATAAATTCATAATATTATGTCCATAAATATATTTTTAAAATAAAGATATATTAAAACCACTACGCAAATGACGTATCGGATTAATCATTAATCGATTTGAAAAAGAAGAAACTTGGAAGAAGATCCTGTTTCACCCACAACTGTATGTGCATTTGTGCATTTCTATTTCTAAAAAGTGATGTAATTTATTAGTACATATTTATTATAAACTCATTTGCAAAGAAAGCGGGCGGTTTTGATTTTTTTGCCAGAAAGAAATACAATACAAAAAAGGTTTTAATCATTTGAACATGTTACTGGCCGGTTATAAAGTGCCATGGTGTTTAAAAAAGTATGTTCCTAATTCAAATTTTTGACCGTGGCTGGTTTTTATAGAAAATAACTTTTTACTACATTTTGTGGCACGAATTCCCGAATGTTAATATCGACTAAATAACTTTTAAACAATTTCAATTGATTTACCTCATTTCCTTTACAATTTAAAGTATTGTTATAGCTGTTTAGCGGTCTCGAAAATGGTAGATAAAGAGATAAAAGGCAAATTATTAAGCTGCTTGAGGAGGGTTGCAACCAATGTGTCGTGGCTCAGAGGCTAAAAGTGAGTCGTTCAACAGTCCAAAGGACATGGCAGCGCTGTCAATAGACCTGTTGGTTCCGTCAAGAGAAGGCTTGGTTCTGGAAGAAAGGTCTCGAACCACGGGTGATCGTTTTCTGGTAAATCAAGCGGAAGAAATCGCAAATCTTCGTATGGGGACCTCAAGAACAACCTCGAAGAAATAAGAAATGTGCAAATTAGTCTAAGGACGGTCAGGAGGAGGCTTATTGCTGCCAATATACGCAGTTATCGCCTGATCCCCGTCCCTAAATTACTCCGTGAGCACCGAGTTGCCAGTTAAGAAGACTGGGATAGGGAATATTGTTTTCCAATGAAGCCAGGATATCTCTGAGCGGTGAAGACCAACGTCGGCGAGTGCTACGAAGACGAGGAGAACGCTTGGCAGAGGCATGTTTCGAAGAAATCACACCTTATGGCGGGTGCTCTGTTATGTTTTGGGCAGGAATAAATTCGTTGGATCGTACGGAGTTAGTCTTCATCGAAAACGACACACTGACAGGACCCCGATACACGACGGAAGTTGTATTCCTCATGCACAACCCGCATTGGCCGCTCTTAGCGAAAACTCAATTTTTATGGACGACAACGCTCGTGCGCTCCGGTCTGGCGATGTGGTAGCGTATATGCTAGAGATCGGAATGCGTCGTTTGGATTGACCAGCTCGAGGTCCCGACGTCAATACCATAGAACATGTCTGGGACGTTCTAAAGCGACGAGTGAGAACAGTACAGCCGGCTCCGCAGACCATCAGAGAGCTAAAGAATGTGATTACCGCGGAGTAGTAATGTATTCCCCAAGAAACCATAACCCAGACGAATGGAAGCTGGCATTTCAGCAAAAGGGGTCACACTCCATACTAAACTTTTATTTGCTTTTACTTATTAAAAACTAACGACCCGCCCCAGCTCCGACGGGTAGAAATTTTTTTGAAAATCATATACAGCCCATGTTACGCACTGATAATGTAGCTTTCTATAGGTGAAAGAATTATTTAAATCGGTTATTTTATGATTTTTGAGGTTATCCATTACATAAAGAAACAAAATTTACCTCTTTATAATAAATATTAGTATAAAAAAAAACAAACAAAAAAAACTGGTTTAATTTTTACTTAGCGATGCAGGTACACGATTTGAACTTTAACATTATTTGTCATTAATTTCATCTAAATGTTATGATAAAACTGACGAAAACTATTCCTTGCTTATTAATTTACAAAACTTTGAGGATAAGACTGACTACCTAAAATTATCAGAGAAACTAATAGTAACATTAAAATTGGTTCTTTGCTTAGGTGCCCATCTTTTTTGCAATTGTTTATTTGTTGGACGGTTTTACTATTCCTATGACACGTTAGGTTATTTATCATTCATCTACACATTCTACACTTATCAAAAGTGTCTAGGGACCAAGTACGTTTTAGAGTATCGCCGCAATTGAGGATTATTATTTTAACTTTTTTGGATCGTTATTGATTCTTTTTAGTGGTTTTCACTATTTGAATAAAGAATTTTCTTTAAATGTTGATTAAAAATAGAAAATGAACTGTCAATCAGGATTCCTATAAAAGTGTGTAATAGCGTTTTTAGAAAACCTTTACAATTTCTACATCGGAACTGAAAAAAATTGCATCGATATGGAGCGACGACGTCATTTGACACGAGAAGAGATCATGAGAGCCGTCGGAATGTCGCAAGCTGGTTCCAGGCAACGTACTGTGGCTGTCGCTCTTGGCACTACACAAAGCGTCATAAGCCGTATCTGGACACGCTATCGTATCACGGGCAGCGTGGCCGAGCGACATAGAGGATGATCTCGCATCACCACTCGCAGACAGGACCGGTACATCCAAAATATTGCTCGACAGAATCGTACTATGACCACCATGATGTTGGCTACGAGGCTCCACAGCTCTTTAGGCTTACTGATAAGCGACAAAACTATCCGAAATCGTTTACGTGAAGCGAGTCTGCATTCCCGAAGGCCGCTGAGAGTTCTGCCTATAGCACCCTGCAATCGTAGGGCCCGTTTACAATGGGCTCGCGAACACAGAAATTGGGTTGGAAGAAGACTGGCGTTGTGTTGCTTTGCCGATGAATCTCGTTTCGGTGAGGCCGGACACAAGACGTACTCGAGTTTGGAGGGCCTCTGGACGTCAAGAACGTTTGCAATTTTGTCAGGAAGTTCATTCATATGGAGGGGGAACAATAATGGTTTGAGCCGGTATTAGGATCGGTGGAAGAACCGATCTCATTTGGATCAGGGGCAACTTCAATGCTCGTATTTATGCGAAGAGGATTGTTTTAGACGTGATCATCCCTCTGCGAAGCCGGTTGGATGATTCGTTTCGACTAATGCACGACAATACACGTCCACACACGACTAGAGTCGTAACACGCGTTCTTGCCGACGCTCGCATCAACGTTCTGCCGTGGCCTGCTCAATCGCCACCAGACCTCAACCCAATCGAGCACGCATGGGATATCCTCCAAAGAAGAGCTCTACCGAGTATGGATGCCGTGCACCCCACAACTTTTTGACTTGTTAGAAAGAACGTGGGTGGCCATTCCTCAGTGATTTTGATGAACTGATTTTAAGCATGCCAAATCGCTGTGATTGTGTGATTCGTGTCAATGGTGGAAATACAGATTATTATTTTTTTTATCTACAATAAAAATTTAAAAAATCCTCATTTTTTGCCTTTTTTTTGCCATTTAATTGACGACATTAACTTAGGGTAATTTCCCAGAATTTGGAAAAATTGTAATTTTTCTTAATTTTTACTAAATATAGGAATACGTTGTTAACTTAAACATAGGAATTAAAGTAAGAAGCCAGTCTGGAAGACTAGTTTTGAAAAGTATTAATTGGATAATTTTTTTATAGTTAAAAATGTACTTGATCCCTAGACACTTTTGATGTGTGTATAATGTATATATAGATTCCCAACGGAGGCGATACCGCACCCCAGTTGTTTTTGATTGTTGAAGCCTTCTGTGGGGGCGGTAGCGGATCCAGAGGCAAATAGGGGCTTTGACAAGTCAATAGGGGTAGTCAAATAAATAAATATATTTATTATATCATATTTTTAACAATTGTTTATTTTTGATTATAATAAAATACTTTGAAACTACAAGCTTTCATAAATATATATTTTATTTAGCTATATAAATTATCTTATTGTTATCGCGTTAATAAGCATTTTTAAATTAGCATTAGATAGGCTTTCGTATACACATATACTGAGATACTGAAGACTCACCAAATTTGAAAGAGGAACTCTTAGAAGTCATGACGAAGAACTCAAAGCAAAATTCAAACATGGATTCCAAGACTTCTGGCTTTAGAAATCTATACCAGGTCTCTGTCTCTACCCTGGATTGTGGACAATAGTACAGAACTTTTCAATCACATTTCCTTCGTCCTATATGGTTGAGCAGAGCAGTAGCTAATTTACTGTGAAAAAAGAGGAAACGTGGCGATCTCCAATTGATTTTAACGAAATTGGAACCCGACATTAACAAATTGCTAACTCCACCAGTCTCAAACATCTCATTATTTTTTTTTAATTATTAGTTTTGTGTTTATTTCATTATTTTTATTTCTTATTGATTCTGTGTTTAATTTTATAATTTTAATGAACAATTTTATCGTACATTTAGTTGTCGTTTTATTAATTTCTGCTTTAAGATTTTTAATAGATAATAAACAGAAATTAGGCACAGATAAATATGCAATGATATTATAGGTAATACATAGTTCATGTTAAATTAGAAATTACCGCCCCCATGGAAGGCTCCAGCGCCCATTGGCGGCGAAATCGACCTCGTTGAGAATCTATGATCTGTACTAATATTATGATATAAAGGGTAAAATTGTGTGTTTGTTTGAATGTTGGGGGTAATCTCTAGAACTACTGAACCGATTTCAAAAATTCGTTCACAAAGAGGACATTATCTGTGCTACATTATCCGTGTCTAATATATAGGCTACATACTTATATTTTATTCTGCTAAAAAAACTCTACCGAAGCGAAGCGAGGGCGGATCACTATAATAAATAATCTGAAAGTTACAAGGACTAAAAGACCGAAATAAATAAATTTTATTTCAAAAATGAACTTCCAAAATAATTGATTAATAAACAAACTAATCAACCTAAACATATTGTGCATAATATTCTATTAAATAAAAGAAAGTCCGAGAAAGGAATGAAAAAAATCGATATTATGTTGCTTTTATAAGGTTAAACGTTGGATTCATGCTCTAAGGTTAGACATAATAATTGTTATTATAATACTTTCGAAACAGCAACATAGTGGTACGACATCACGCCATACCACGCGATCGACTGTGTTCGTTACGTTACATCGTCGCTTTGTGGTAAACGGTGGGCTCGTATGACCAATACTACCACATGTTTGTGTATGTGACCTAAAGATCACATACATACGATATAACTATCGCAGTATCTCCTCGCAGTATCTACATCCGTTGTAATTGTGACGTCGACGTCAACCGTCGTCAGCAAGTTGTTGGCGCTCAATTCGCCAATATCAACAGTATAGTGCTGGAGTTGACGCAATTAACACGCGTCCGTCTCCCCTTAATATCGCCTTATTACACATAATATTTTGTACAAAAACAGCTTTCACGGAGTACATAACGGTGATACTGAGTTATTTACAAAGACATTTAAAAAGTGAAGTAAAAAGTTTGACGGTGTCCAGTGTTTTTTCAAATCGCAAATTAACTTCTGTCAAGGTAGGATGGATTGTAATTTGTTATTTACTTGTTATTGTTATCATAACAAAGATGTCTGTAAGTCTGTATTAATAAAACCCAGTGTATGTGCCTAATTTTTTCTTTGTTAGTGTTTAGGTGAAAATAATATTCTATTAATATAAACCCATTTTACTGTTACCCTTTAGGGTCGAAGGTCTTCCGAGGTATGATGACATTACACCTCAATATCCCTTTTACCAGTAAATATTAGGGCTTACAGATCGCAAAGCGTAAAGTTAGTGACAAGTTCCTAATCCACCGTTTTTACAAGTTCCTTTTAATTAGGCCTAACTTATACTTTGACCAACTTACGATTTGCGTGAAAGATACGCGTTGTTTTTTCTTTCTCTCCCAGACCGGCACGGACGTGGAAGTTATCTTCTTCTATATGTTTATGTACTTATGAAAATAAAATTTAAGTACTTATAACTTTATTATATAAAAGCGAATTACCACTCACGAAATCTTAATAATTATTAAAACTAGGATCATGAAATTTGGTCTGATGATAGTTTGTGTAATGTAGGGGCCCGCTGTTATAGTTAATTTATATAAATAAAATTGTAAATGTTCGTGTGTTTAAAATCTTAAATCTCCGAAAGTTCTTCACCGTTTGCTTTGAATTTGTGAGTTGTGATACAACGTCGCTTTCGAATACGTGTATGTTTTAACCGACTTCAAAGAAGGAGGTTCTACGTTCGTCTGTATGTATTTTTTTATGTATATTTATTATATAAGTACATATACGACGTACATACATATTATATTATGTTACATGTAGGGTTGTCAACATTTCTTCGACTGATTATTTTCAGAATTAGCTTTAAAAAATATAATACACTTCAAAAAAATATTGTATTTTAAGAAAAAGTAATAGTTTTTGTTTACAATATGTCGTTAGGCTGTATCGCATTCAACTTTTAAATAGATCAAAATCTCTTTTCAAGACAGAAGTGCATTGGATTGCAAGCACATCATATCAGTCGAAACTCGATATGTTACAAAGAACGATTGAATCATCCAACTGAAATGTTAATAACATGTAACTTAGTATAATGTATAAGGATGGCTCGCAACAACTACTTAAACTCAATTTAAGGAACTGACATCTCGCTTGCACGAATTTTTAAATAGTTGGTGCAAGCCACCCAAAGTTTATTTTTATAATTAATTTTGAAATAATTTGTAACAGGTACCTATTTGATGTTTAACTATAGTACTTAAGTAATTTTACTCACTGCCAGATCATACAGAGTACTTAATTAGTATCTATAGGTAGACCTACTTATAAATAGTACTGTATAATAGTATAATAGACTGACCCGTTGGCGCAGTGGCAGCATCTGCTTTCCAAGCTAGGGTCCCGTATTCGATTCCTGGTCAAGTCAATTTAGAAAACAAACATCTAAATTGGCTTGGAGTCTGGGTGTTACTGGGAACTCCCCCAGAGTTCGTTGTGTGGTTGAAATTGTGTGACCCCAAACTATTGGGGTCACACAATCTGTGTAATTGTCTGGGGTATTATTATTATTATTATTAGTACATACCTGTATGTGCATTCAATCCAAACAGTCGGTTCTTTGTTTACTTTTCTTTAATGTATCTAATTATTGCACTGTTCAGTTTAATACTTTTTTGAGTTGTCTTTCAAGTGTACAGGTGTAATTAAGAGTCTCGATTTTTATGTTCATCGTTTGGAAGTAAATAATTCTATTAACTGACAATGACTATGTAGATATACTTGTTTACGTACATATTATACATAATATTATGACCTAGAGCTCAATTGTTAATACCTTACTTGAGGTAATCGATAGTAGATAGATAACGCAGTGTAAGGTTTCAGAATATGGCATTAGTTCAGGTAGGCAAATAGATGTGAATCCCATTCTTTATCTGCGCGGGTTGTACCTAAATGTAATGTTAACAATTGTCACTGCGTTCGCTCACTTTTGTTCAGAAGTACGCATTTATCTAGACATATGGTTATACAAAATTAGTTGTTTTGGTCTATTAGCTCTAAACCTTTTACCAGTGAATGTCAGTCGACGATACATTCAATGTCCTTGGGCTATAAGCGAGTAAACAAACAAAAATTCTGAAAAATACTACTGCCACAGTTTTACAATATTGTAATACTGCGTTACTGCGTTATGCTTTGGATCTAGTTGTCTGGACAAGCCACACCGAGGATAATTTCACTAAATAATATACTATTTTGAAAATTTACAAAATTGAATCTGGGGCCTCTCGCTTATTACCTTGGTTTCTTAGCTATTACGCCATAGAAGTCGTCATAAACTATAGTCAATAATATTGTATTTATATTTTATATTATCTCATGCTTGAGATGTAAACGAAAAGGATGAATGGTTGCACTGAATTTATTATCGTTTATGTCTTTGAAGTTTAAGACAGTACCTGCATAATACATATTATACCATTCTCACCCGGATGCCACGAAAAGAGAAAGGATAAAATAAATTTTGAATAGAACTTGGAACATTTTAAATAAAAATTCTGTTTGGAAACGAAAACATAATTTACCAAGAAATATAAAAACAATTTATTCATTTCACAAATGAATAAAAATGTGTAAAAATAGGAGTAATGGTGTGGTGTTGAAAAAAAATATAAATTACCTTTTAAATTAACTTTGAAATTATAATCAACATGTAATTAGAAAAGACACTTTAACCACAGACTAATGCTAGATATTATTGTCCCTGTTCGGGCGCCAATTTATACCATTTTCACCCGAATGCCACGAAAAGAGAATGGATAAAATAAATTTTTAATAGAATTAGGAAAATTTTAAATAAAAGTTCTGTTTGGAAACGAAAACATGTAATGGTGAAGTTTACCAAGAAATATAAAAACAATATTAATTTTACAAATGAATAAAAATGTGTAAAAAGTGGGGGTGATGGTTGATGTTGAAAAAAAAATAGAAATTACCGTTTAAATTAACTTTGAAATTATAATTAACATGTAATTAGAAAATACACTAACCACTGGCTTATGCTAGATATTATTGTCCCATATACATGAATTCCACTCTTCACATTTAGGGAAGTTTATCGTAGTCCTTTACTTGTTGCATACAATCCTCCGAATTGGACTGTCACACGTGTCCAGGCGAGGTAGCAAAACAAATATTTAATAAATACCTTTTATTTTAGTTATAACAATATCCGCTGTTTATTCCCACCTCCATTTAGGCCGATGAACCTGGCTTCATTAATAAATCTATCGGTTATTATTCACCGCTTCCAAACTCCCTACATAGTCCCTGCTTGTACTAGACTGGTATTTATTTTTATATTCTCCAAATTTTTCTAATTTTTATATCTCTAAAATCAACTTGTCCTCATGCCATCACATCATCGTCTCTCTCCTTTGTTTTTCCTCTCCAAAAATTCTATTCCATTTTCCAAAAAAAAAATTCAAATTTTTAACTTGCCAGTTTTACATTTAATTTTTTTGTCTTAGCTTCTATGCTCATAAAAAAGGTAGAATAGAAAAAAATAGTACAGTATACTATGTATAATTATATTGTGCGAAATGTTTAAATATCAATGCGTATAACCTTTTTTTGTTATTACATCCATTCGCGCGCATTTGAACGAAGCGAGCCACCAACTGATCACCGCCACCTCTGTAAACCACCCGCAAGGTCCGAGGAATCACGGGTGCGTTGTCGGCCTTTAAGGCAAGAGTAGGCTCATTTCTTGAAGGTCCCTAAGTCGTACCGGTCCGGGAATACCGCCGCTATAACCTGGTTCCATAAAATTGCCGTAGTACGTGGTATAAAATGTAAAAAACGCACAGGTCTAATAAACAATCATAAATATACCCAGAAATCTTCGTGATACCTACGTCTACATAATTGAATTTAGTCTAACATCGCCGGGTAGCGACTTCAGTGGCGTTCAATTTTTTTTTATTTACTCATATTAGGTATATAAATATCATGGTATAATTGTAATCAGTATTAATTGTAGTTATTTTTATTATATCAGTAAAATTGCAATTATACAGAAGTGTCAAAAAACGATAATTTTTATCAAATCATTATGAAACGTCTGTAATTTTCACTATTATTAAAATGTTTCGACTCATTTTAAAATATACGCCGTCCGTGATTGCCGATGGTCGTGCATTGTTTTTTTATCGTTAGGGTCACAGATTAATTAGTAACTATTTGGGTGTTTATAGATATGTAGGTACCTAACAGATATTATATGTCGAAATCTAAATTCATAATATTAGGGACGTATTATTTATTATCTAGGCACGCAACATCATTTTCACTATCTCCTATTTTATTCGATTTCGTGAATACTGCTGTCATAGAGATATACATAAATATTACTGTATTGTTGTATATGTACAAACATATATCCTTTTCAGGAAACAACGGGAAAATATTATATCCAAACGCCTACCAAACTAGTACATACTACATAGACTTTCTGTTGTCTTTTATCGATTTGGCGCCGACTTCAGTTTTTAGTAACGGTCAAAAGATATATCTAGGTATTTGTATCTTATTTATAAAGTTATTTTTGTACTGGAGTTTTCACTATTAAATGCTAGTAATGAGCATTTGGATTTACAGATAGCAAAGCGATATCGGATAGTCACAGTCAGTGCCAATTCCTTAAGCACAGGCTTACACAGTACATGTACTGTAACGTGTAAACTAGGGGTTCCCAAACTTATTTTGTCTACTGAATCGAGAGCTCATGCAGTCGTTGTCTAAGATGCCTCCTAGCTAAATGAAATTACAAATCACCCCCCAGGCCTCTACACAACGCCCCCATTTTTTTTCTGGGTCTCTTACTACCGCCCCCCTTTAGGCCTGCAGCGCCCACAAGGGGGCGTTATCGCCCACTTTGGGAATGGCTGGTGTAAACCAAGCGTTACAACATACCTAATATGTACTTATATACGTACCTACCTTGACAGACTAACGATTTGCGCGAAAAATAAGCAGCGGGCATATTCTATATCTATTGCTTCCATGCTGGTATGGGGGAGAAAGAAAAACTTTCCCAACCTTACCATAATACCTCTAAAGAATAATAACGTAATGTAATATATAGTTTATATATAATATTGGGTAATAAAAATTATATTAGGGTTGCTTCCGTGTTGAACTGGGGGAGAAAGCAAAACAGGATGCGTTCTATCTTCCTATTCAAGTGATAAATATCGGTCAAGGAAAAGGCTTATTATTAGGATCTTTTATGGCCGACGGATTAGCCATTATTATTCTCTTCACTCTTGAGTGTACGCCACGCCGTAACTATAAGGTGCCGCTTTGTCATTTACAAGACCAAATACTTAGTGCTGAAAGTACATAGAATCAATGTGTCATTTTATTACAACTTGACGCTCTGTCCACTCCAAGAGAGAAATGCCGTGAAGAAATATATGTATTTATAACTACACATGCACATATATACTTGCATATAGGGAGCAAAGCTATTGTTTATCAACCGAGATATTGTGTAGATGTTTACAGTTTTATACGCCATAGTTTTTCCTAACCTTTAATACGTATTTGTACCTACTTGCTAATTTTAAAATTTATATTCATGTACATCATATTTATTTTCGACAACAATGTTGTATGTAACTTTTTTTAGTTATTATTATACGATATCAATTTTTTCTTCCTGTTCGTCTTCTTAGATATTGAACTTGACGCCCTTGGTATACTAAAATAAGTCTGGCAGCTGCCATTATTCAACTTTGTCGTAAACATCCATGGACATCTGCCATTACCTATACTTATAATACATAGCGGTACACCTATGTACTTGTACCTATACTGTACATAGGCACGTAATACTGAATATATAAATAATAGAGTATTCATATATTTTCGTCGTCATAACGTTGTTTTCTGCAATGTTTAGATTTAGATAAGTGACCAATAGGTTATCATTGCGGGATCTTATTACACTATTAAATAAAATAGCTCATTAAATTCAATGAAATATAAAATTAGAGAGTATGAATGTATGAGAATGTATTTCGTGTTATATCAAACACTACACGTAGGTATGTGTTACATTTATTCTTCTTTAAATGTCATAATCACGAAAATAATTGTTGCTATTGCGAAATTTCCATTTTACGTCAAGTCGACATCCTATTTTAATAACGATGAGATTAGTCATGGTAAGGAGTAGTCGGGGGCAGAGTCCTCGTTGGCCGTTGTGTCGTCAAGCACGCCTGCACGCCACGAACGCGTGCGCCACTCAATGTCATGGGTACTTGGTTTACTTCTGTCGATGTAGCGTGAATCAAATATGAATTGGTTATAAAATACATTGAGTATATTTTATTTTTTTGCTTCCCTAGCACCTCGGATTATTTTTTTATAAATGAATTACAATTATGGCGATACTTTTTGTGTTTAAAAAGTCCCTAGCCTAGTAGGTGTGGTGTAATGTTCGTATAATATAATGAAATGGTATAATAAATAGAAACGTCTGAAGCTAAACACATTTTTCAAATAATGAGTTACGGACTTACGGAAAATATTATATTTCTGGGTAATTGTTGACTTTATAGCTAATTTGAATTGATAATTTTATAACTAATAAACACAAATAAACTTCATTCTTACGTTAATCAACACCTTATAATATTGACCATCGAACTTATAATATAAACTTACTGTATTGTAATTGTAACGTATAATATAATTAAGATATAATTGTTGTATATTCATTGGTTCGATTCTTTTTATGTGTAAATATTTATGTACACACGGATGAATATACCACCTTGTAAATAGATATGTAGATAGGATTACACTTATCTTTTCGTACTCTGTATTGCTATTCAAATTACAAGGTAAATACCTAACTAAATACTTGGTTGGACAAATATTGAAAAACATTTCAGTATTTCAGTTGTATATGTAATTCATGCCATATTACTTACTGGAATCCGTGCTTTTAATAATTGACATAACCACGGCGAAGCAAAAAGGAGGCTTCTGATTTTGGCCACATTACGGCATAATATTATGATGATATTGGTATCAAATTACGAGCTTAAAAAGGCCATTTCGAAAATATGCATATAACTCATGGGGCAAAATGTAATAAAATGAGTGTAATAAGGACATAGTGTAATTTTTCATATTAAAAAATGTAATCTATTTATTAATAAAAGAAGATTCTTCAGCATATTACATATTCAAGCATATTGTACGCACGGAAGAGTGAAAGATTTGGCATAGTTAAAGATTATTTATTAATGGAGAAGTTACTTTCTATCGCAGTGCATCCGCCATATTTAATTTATGATGACGACAGATGTACAGAAACCTTCTCCCGCGTATTCCATTCCAATTGATACCCGTATTGTTGTCATAGAGATATACATAAGTTATTTTCTATTATGGAACATCCGCCATATTGGATTTATGATGACGTCACATATATATAGAAACTTTCCCCTGCATATTCAATTTCATTTGATACCCATATTGTTGATGTTCAACAAAAAAAAATTATTTCCTATTATGGAATATCCGCCATATTGGATTTATGATGACGTCACATATACAGAAACCCTCTGCGTATTCCATTTCATTTGTTACCTATATTGTTGGTCTTGAACAAAAAAGTTATTTCCTATTATGGAACATCCGCCATATTGGATTTATGATGACGTAACATGTATAAAAAACCACGTCATTTTTTAAAAAACAAAGTAAAAAGCCGAAAACAAAGCTTACGTTTGTTTTCGGGCACATACTATCTCTGTACCAAATTTTGTCATAATCGGTTCAGCGGTTTAGCATTTCCCCTATAAAGTTTCATCCCCCTTTGCACCCCTTTAAGAGTAGATTTTTGACAAAAAAGAAATCGTATGTTTTTTTTAATAGAAAAAGTTTATCTCTGTACCAAATTTCATCTTAATCGGTTCAGCGGTTTAGAGTTTCCCACACATTTCATCACCCTTTTCACACCTTTAGGGGTAGATTTTTGAAAAAGTGGCCCATGTCCGTTCCCTAGTGGCAAGCTATCTCCATGCCAAAATTTATAAAAATCGTTTCGGCGGTTTAGCAGTGAAAACGTACCAGACAGACAGGCAGAAAGACAGACTTTCGCATTTATAATATTACTAGCTGTACTCGCGACTTCGTCCGCGTGGAAAAATTTTCCTTGAACTCTTTAGGTTACTGAGGTTACCCGAGGTACTTATATTGTTGGTGTTAAACAAAAAAGTTTCACCATATTGGGATTTATGATGACGTCACATACACAAAAACCTTCCCATGCATATTCCATTTCATTTGATACCCATATTGTAGGTGCTGAACAAAAAAATATTTCCTATTATGAAACATCCGCCATATTGGTTTATGATGACGTTATATATACAGAAACCTTCCCCTGCATATTCCATTTCATTTGATACCCATATTGTTCGTATTGAACAAAAAAGTTATTTCCTATTATGGAACATCCGCCATATTGGATTTATGGTGACGTCACATACATAGAAACCTTCCTCTGCGTATTCCATTTCATTTGATACCCATATTGTTGGCGTTCAACGAAAAAGTTATTTCCTGCTATGGAACATCCGCCATATTGGATTTATGATGACGTCACATGTCCAGAAACCTTCCCCTGCGTATTCCATTTCATTCGATACCCATATTGTTGGCGTTGAACGAAAAAGTTATTTCCCTGCTATGGAACATCCGCCATACTGGATTTATGATGACGTCACGTATACAGAAACCTTCCCCTGCGTATTCCATTTCATTTGATACCCATATTGTTGGTGTCGAACGAAAGAGTTATTTCGTATTATGGAACATCCGCCATATTGGCTTTATGATGACGTTACATGTCCAGAAACTTTCCCCTGCGTATTCCATTTCATTTGATACCCATATTGTTGGTGTGGAACAAAAAAGTTATTTCCTATTATGGAACATCTGCCATATTGGATTTATGGTGATGTCACATATGTATCTTACCTTACCCTGCGTATTCAATTTCATTTGATACCCATATTGTTAGGGTTTAGCATTATCAGGCTCCCCTATAAAGCTTCATCCCCGTTTTCACCCCTTTAGGGGTAGATTTTTGATAAAAAAACATATTTTAATAGAAATGGTGTATTTCTGTACCAAATTACATCTCAATCGGTTCAGCGGTTAAAAATTTCCCATACAAAGTTTCATCCCCTTTTCTCCCCTATAGGGGTAGATTTTGGGAAAAAAAGAGAAGTATATTTTTTAATAGAAAATGTTTTTCTAAGTACTAAATTTCGTCTTAATCGGTTCAGCGGTTTAGCATTTCCACTATAAAGTTTCATCCCCTTTTTCATCCCTTTAGGGGTAGATTTAGAAAAATAAAGTAGCCTATGTTCACCCCCTGGTCTCAAACTATCTCCATGGCAAATTTTATCAAAATCGGTCCGGCGGTTTAGCCGTGAAAACCAAGCAGACAGACAAACAGAGAAACTTTCGCATTTGTAATATTGGTATGGAAGTATGGATAGTATGGATGTGTTACAAATACATTAAAAAAAATAAAGCAATCATTGTTTCATACTGCTAATTGACATTAGCAGTATGAAACAATGATTGCTTTATTTTTAACACATAATAAGAATAACACATAATACTTATACTGTCAATGTCAGACAGTTTGTACTCAAACACATGTCACACAGTCGTTACAGAGTAGAAATTGTCACGAAACAGTTTCAAATTTTTGCTAACAAATAATTACTGACAGATTGACTGACGAGTTTCGAGCTATGAATTTTATTTGATTTCTGAGCTGAGGTGTTTCAAGTCTGTGAAGTGTGTGTCAAGGAGAAAAAGTGTTTATTTCATGAATTTTTTTCGATCTAGGTAATTTCGACCACTGGGCGACCACTAGTTACAATAAAAACGAAAGTTACCTGTAGGACTAAAACTCGACTACATATTTATTTAATAAAGACTTACAAAAAACTTTATTAAATTAATTGCTAGTCGAAGCGATAACAAAGGGAAAAGATATCATTACAGTTATTTCCTTTCATTTGCAAGTTTTTATTAAATATAGCTGATTCTCGCGACTTCGTTCGCGTTTTTTATTTTTAAAATAGCCTGTCTTTCCTCAGGATTCAAGCTATCTCCACACCAAATTTCATCGCAATCAGATGAACAGTATAGTAGCCCATAAAATACGAACAAACACAACTGATTTTTATAATATATTAGATGTACTTAGTCGGGTTTTAGTTTTATTTTTTTTATTACAATTCTTGAATTAAGAAATGATATTGTTACCTACTTATTATTAAATTAGTGCGTTTGTTTCAGGTACAAGTCCCTTGAATACTACCAACATGGGGTAATGAAGTACGACAGTTAATTGCAGTTTATTAATAGAAACGTAGTAACTGTTGTTGAACATTGGTGTTAGTGATTATTCTTTAGTAACGGCAGTGATTAAACATCCCTCCAAACATGTATTCTATGAACTATATCGGAAAGTTCATCGCGAACTTTCGCGAATTTTACAATGAAATAAATGGGGCCACGCTGACAGGAGCCATTGACGTGGTAGTCGTCGAACAGCCTGACGGGAGTTTTACTTGTTCTCCGTTCCACGTTCGCTTCGGCAAGCTCGGCGTGCTTCGTTCGAGGTTTAAAGTAGTAAGTGAATTGAGAATAATGACACATATTTTAAGAAATACTCAATAGAATTCGAGCTACTACTTTTTGCACATTACATAACTACGAGTATTAGGTTAGTAGATTCATACATGTACCTAACAGCTAACGGGTAGTCAGACAGGATGGAGCACCAAACATCGCAGTCCTTTCCTTACATACTTCATCGCCTCCTCAAATGTCTGTCATCATTCGCGTCACACACTTTCGTCTAGATATGCGAGTGCTTTCAACATTTCCGTCAGTTAACACTGTCGCTATTTGATCTTCATAAGTCAGCCTTATGTCTTATAAGTATATTAATGTAAAAGTATTTCTAATAGGTAATATGACAGGTATTCTGCAGTCTGTTATTGTTTCCGTAACAAACACCTAGGCAGAAATTGATTAATATTATAGACATACCTATAGGATCCTTAATCTAGATGTATAGATAACGTCGCCAACTCCTAAACGATTATTCAACCATTGCGTTAGTACAGACTGCTTGTACAAAAGACCTTCAGTTTATGACATCGCTTTTGTAAATGCCACACCTCTTTGGATTTCTCCATTGGATGTAATGGATTTACATTTGACATGTTTATTCACTTTTTTACACCTTAGTAGGTAGTTGATTTGCTGTAAGTATATTTAAAATATTCTTTTTTATTAAGGTACAACTTACACCAAGTTCTACATATTATTTATATTAGTGACTACTGTCACTACTACTACTTGTACTGTGCTACTACTGCAAGGCTTGTTATAATGGTCTGTCTTTATTTCGTTTTGTGGGATTGCTTTAATTTTTACAATTTTTTGTTTTATCAATTGTACCTAAGTCATACTAATGGAAGAGATCTGATGAAGACGCAATTCTGAGAACTACTATCTCAACGAGTGTCGAAATCAGTGGTACGAGTAACAACCTTGCGTACTGGCTGTAATAACGTTTGGACAAATAACATGCAAATAAAAGAATGTTAGAATATTTCATAACTATAATGTGGATATAAACACGTTCAGGTTGATAGACATAAAATAAACTGATATAATGCGGAATTACTGAAACTGACTTTACTGTGTTCCAAAAAACAGAATTCAAAAACTTCGTGTTTATCTATATTATATTATACCATTCTCAACCGGATGCCACAAAAAGAGAATGGATAATTTTAATTTTGAATAGAATTTGGAAATGTTTAAATAAAAAAATCCATTTGGAATTAAAAACATATAATAACAAAATTTAATACCGAACAATACAAGATTATTGAACAAAAAAATGTGAAAAGTGATGGTGTGGTGTTGTGTTAATGTATATGGTTTTGCCTTTAAACAATCCTTGAAACTATAATTAACGTATAATAAAAAAGACTTTATCGACTTATACTAGATATTACTTTTCTATACACTCGAATTTCACTTGTGAGTGATATCTAACATTAAGGCAAGGGTCTTGTAGTCCTTTGTTCGTTTCATAACATACTCTGAAATGGACTATTAGTCGTGTCCAGGCAAGGTGGAGAAAAAATAGCTAATAAATACCTTTTGTTAATTATTGAATAATCAGCTGTTTATTCTCTGTTTAGTCTAAGAACCAGGCTTCATTATTAAATTCATTCGTTTTTGTTAATTATTTCAAAATCCTCTGATGAGTTAGCTCTTGTTACATTATTCTTACTATTTTTTTGATTTGGTTTGGACTTGGTAGGTATACATCATGATTTTTTTTAAATCATGATGTGCGTGAGCCTGGGTTTTTCGCAAAACGCCACAATTTCGTAAAACCGCCAACGAATACTTGCTATGTCGTTCAACGCAACGCGTTTGACAATTCATCCAGCCATAGGGGCATGTCGATTCTGTAAAGTGTTCGAAGTATCCATTTATCAACAAATATTAATCTCTAATATGAGGTCAGAGGTCGATGGCATTTTTACACCACGCTCGGAATTTGTGTGATTTGCATAAAACTGTTCTACTAACAGCTGCAATCTACGTTTATTATCAACTACTTTATTACAACAAGTTATTTTGGTGTAAAATTTAATTTATTTTACCTCAGCCATCTTACGTGCACGTAAACCAATCAGTGTGGAAGCAGCGGCACTAGTGGCGTGAAGTAAAAGTTCTACATTATGCCTAGCCAGATCATGATATGGCGAAGCAGTTTGGCTTTGAATACCGACGATATTACTCTCATCAAATAGACTATTTTTCATTGGCGCGGTTATTAATATAAATAAGTTAGGCAAATGAAATTTTTTTTAATCGTACTACGACAAATAGGGTACATAGTACATACATATTACTATATTTATCTGTATACTAGGATAATTAACAACCGAATTAACAATAAAATCTACGTTTGTAATTGACCTTGATGTTAATTATAATATATTAAATATTATAGAAAGGTACCACAGTAACGTAATGTTTATGTTTAAAGTTTATGAAAGAATGACATGTAGACATCACAGGATAAAAGAGTAATGTAGAAATTATTTTTTCTATGATGGAGATTCTAACGTATTGCTGACATCCTACCACAGATAGGATTTAGCCAATCAAAACTTTTAAGTCAAACTTCAAATCCAAAACTTTTTAGTGTTCGCTATCCATGACAAGTATGACCACAACACGTACTAGATACATGTAAACTGGCATATTCTGTGCGTACTTGTGATAGATAATAAACAATATAAATCTATACTAATAATACTGATTAATTCAATTATTAAAACTTTCGTGAGACATTATTAACAAATGAATTGCGCGTCAGTGCGAGACAGGGCGCGTCCGCGAACTCATCCCACACCCTGATGACAGACCTCCAATAGGTCCGAAACTAGTCGGTACCTATACCGATTGGACGTGAGTATAGGTGGTATAGCCGTGTTCAATAACTGATTAATTCGACTAATATTATAAAGAGAGAGAGCGGATTTTGTAAATTTGTGTGTGTATCTGGAGGGTAATCTTCGTTACTACTATATATTTGAACAATCCTTTCACCATTCGAAAGGTAAATTATTCCAGATGGACATAGGCTGTGTTATATTATGTATTAAACCCGGGCGAAGTCGGAACGGGCCGCGAGTATTTGTTAAAACATACTAGGTACTACTACATTACAACAGGCAGAAACGGATGTTACGTATTTCGGCGACGACAGTCGTTCAATGTAGATTGAGTTTTAGAATTTAGAACATTCAGGAAATAGTTACTTGAGTATTGCTTTGCGCTTAGGTATTTGTTACATATTGTTACGAGCTGAGGGTAATAAGATGCCGGTTAAGGGTGCAAAGAGTTTATTTTTCTTCGTACAAGTAGATGTCAAGAACACGCGAACTTAATTACGGCGGTTTCTAATCTTCGTAGTCGCCCTCGAAGTAGGTACTCGCGTAGTAGTCACCGAAGGTACACGTTTCACTCAATAAACAACGTTCCCGAATCGCAGAGTTCTTCTATCCAAGGTCGTCGCAGTAGTCGTCGTAGTGGTCTTCGTAATTCGCCTTGATGTCGCCTCGATATATCGCTTCGAACGATAGTTGAGAAAGACTGACTCGGCGGCGGACACGGAGCTCTATTTATAGTCGGCTAAAACGAGGGTGGAACTTTCTAGTGAATTACGCTCGCTAAAGGTAATTCGACATTGTTCTCGACGCCGCCTGTTTGCATGAGTCATAGGTACATGACGCGTCATCGCTCGGGAATATTCGAGGTGCAACTTGGTTCTTCTTTCTTAATTTGACTTATACCATTCGATAGTAGGCCTTAAACCTAGCAATGCGTTTTTAGGTCATAACTCGATAAAGCCTAGGTCTCGAGATATAAGCACTAAGTTATGTTTCGAGGTCCATTAAAAATCGACCTTATTCCTTAAGCATAAGGTCCAACCGTAGCAATATTATTTAACGTTGTCTATAATTAGTAATTACATTTATAATTTATTACATTGGTGCAATAGAAGCGAATTACACAAGTTCTTAATATTATACAAGGGCTGCTATTTATGCATCCGGAACTGGCCAGTTACAGAACAATATTAAAAAAGTAATTATAACATTTAAAAATGGAACTCTTTGGCTGAAGAATACAATTTGTTTCATGTAGCTGTCATTTGTATACCCTTTGTGGCGTCATTTTGAAAATTGCCAGTCTTTATCACCATGGATTTAAGTCGTAAAAATTTTCGTGCTATGATTTATTACGATTTTTGGCGAGGGCTAACTCAAAAACAGTGCATCGATCAACTCACTTCGACTTTTGGGGACGAAGCACCATCGAAAACTACTGTGTATCACTGGTTTAGTGAGTTTAATCGTGGGCGGTCTGTGCTCACGGACGAAGTTAAGGAAGGTCGCCCTAAATCGGTTGTTGTACTTCAAAATATTGATGCTGTGCGGGAACTAATAATGCAAGATCGTCATGTTACATATCGCGAGATAGAGGCGTCTCTGGGCATAAGTATGACGAGTATATATAAAATATTACACGAACATTTAGCTGTAAAAAAAATTTATTCACGTTGGATTCCGCACAACTTGAGAATTGACCAAAAACGGGCTCGTGTCGATTGGTGTGAAAAAATGTTACAAAAGTACAATCAGGCTGCGTCAAAAGCTGTCTATAATATCTACACAGGTGATGAATCTTGGATATATGCGTATGATCCTGAAACTAAACAACAATCAATGGTTGGGATGTTCCAAGATGAGCCGAACCCAACAAAAGTCATTCGTTCAAAAAGCACTTTGAAGCAAATGGTCGCTTGTTTTTTTGGTATAAATGGACATCTAGCTACAGTGCCACTAGAGGATCGTAAAACGGTTAATTCTGAATGATACACGACCATTTGTTTGCCAGAAGTCTGAAGAAATAAGAAAGAACAACCGACAACGCAGAATCCTTCTTCATCATGACAGTGCTAGCTGCCACACATCGGCCGAAACAACTCGGTATTTGGAAGATCAAAGATCGAATTAACGGGTCATCCGCCGTACAGCCCCGACTTGGCCCCCAACGACTTCTATTTATTCCCAACCGTAAAAAATAAATGACGTGGTCAACGTTTTTCCAGCCGTAAAGAGGCTGTTGATTCGTTCAAAATGCACGTTTTGGAGATACCTCAATCGGAATGGAAAAAGTGCTACGAAAATTGGTTCCAACGCATGCAAAAGTGCATCGATCATCATGGTGAATATTTTGAAAAGCAATAAAACTATAATAAATGCTATATGTTTGTTTCACTTTGTTATTCCGGATACATAAATAGCAGCCCTCGTATCCAACAACCAATACTGTTTCTGTAAAATACATATTGCCAAAACGATATGATGTAAGTAAACTGTCTCTGATTCATTCTGAAGATTGGAATAACGCCAAATGTGGGATTCTTCCCAAGAATCTGAGAATTTGGCACACTTATATTATTCGGCAATTTGTTTATTATTATGTATGTTTTTTACTTATGTATTATATAGGTATATGAACTAGAAATTATATGAATGAATTCTGAATATTATATGAATGACTCCTTCTAGTACTGAGTTGTAATATTACTCATATTTAATTGTGGAATCAATTTCTTATAAATGAATAAATGATGTTCTGCATAAATGTGTTCTAACTTCTAAGGAGTTCAAATCAATGTCAACACCAATACCTCTGTCGAGTTACGGCCTAATAAGTTAGTCCATGACTGAATTAATATAAATAAATAAATTATTGTTATAAATTTTAGTTGAATGCTTCATTAAAATAGATATTCGTTAACGAAGATAAACATTCTGTTACGTATAGGTACGGTATACTATTTACATTTACTTGCGTCTGTGTCTGTACACCGTCAGTTGCTATTGTTGTTTTGAGCTGTTGGTCAAATGTTATATATAGTCTATAGAATTATACTCTATAGAGAGCTTCAGTAATATATATCTATTATAGCCCGCAGAGCCACTTTAATATTAATTTTGACTTTACTATTATATTCAGTAATTCAATAAATTGAAAAGTGGAAACAGTATGTACATACCATTATCTTTTTATTGTAGGTAGATTTGGAATTGAATGGCGAACCCCTCAATATTCATATGAAGTTAGGTGAATCCGGTGAAGCCTTTTTCGTAGAAGAGGTTGGTGAGGATGAGGGAGAATGTTCAGCGTACTTGGCAACATCGCCTATCCCTGCTAGTAGATTCAGCGATTTATACGAACCACGACGACGAAATTCATTATCGATCGTCGAGCCTGATCATGGACAAGCATCGGATTATACTAAAAGAAGGTACGTATTTAACTAAGTCTTATTGCGGTCTAAATTGTTATTCAGATTGTTTAGAAATTGTTGTTGGTTAATCAGTATATTAAGAGAAATTAGAAAGCGAGTACATTTTGTGTACCGCATTTATAACGAGTATACGTAATGCACTTGCGTGCAATTTGAAAGTGATCCTATTTACTATTCGTTACTTGATTTTGTTCATTTAAGAATAATGCTAATTGGAATGAGTATTTGTGTAGGTATAATGAATTTGAATGAATGACAGAAAGAGAGTTGACTATTCTTATGGTCTACAGATATACAGCTGATGGACAAACAATGCAAAAGCCTGACTTGAGCAAACTTAAACATACCAAGGACGAAATCTCTAACAATGATAATGACAATGAAGCTTTATTTGAAATGGAGGGAATAGATGAACCATCAAATAGAAATGATACAAGAACACCAAAAACATTTGCGGCCACGCAGCTTGGAGAGTCAGAAAGTGAAGCAAACCAAACTGTGCAGAAAATTAGTGCACATAATGATTTCCGACCGATAGATACAGCTCTCACCATTCAGGATGATATTAAACAGAACGGGAACGGGAAAAAGAAGAAAAAAACTAGGAAAGTAAGCTCAAAGAAGAAACACCAAAGAAAATCATCTACTAGCTCCATTTCTAGTCAATCTGATCGCGCTATGTCTGAACAGCGAGCACAGCAAACTGCTGTCATCAACCCCACCGATGTCAATTTCTTTAGCGATACTGAAGTCATTGCGACCTTAAGGTTAGTGAATTTTTTAATTATGGAGTTCAGAGTTTGAGCATGGCGTTTTATATAGTAATTGCTAGGTTTTTCCATCTTTCTAACCACTGTTTTTATTGTTGTATGCTTATCGTTGGTAACGATACTGTAGAATTGAGAAATAAGTAACATTTTGTTTGAGAGAATCGCCTGGTTTCAGCGATGAGATGTCCAACTTGAAGCTAAACGGCGAAAACCGCATCCCATTGGCGTTGTCGGACACGGCGTTTGAGGTGCACGCCGCCTCCAGACACTCGTAAACATAAACATTTTTAAAAATAACTATCTCGCCACGCTTTTATATGAAAAGTAACATTTAGTGTACTATATAGCTCGGTGAGGATCGCTTAAAATCTATATTTAATATAAATAAATACAATAAATAATATTTATATCTTTTAAGAGTCCGCCTATGCCCACTTTGGTGTGTTTGGTGACCTGAATCTTGATATCTAAGAAGACTGAGAGTTAGATATGTGGATATATGCAACATCAACTCTTTATCTTGAAATCCTTAAATGTGGAAACATGATTGGATTAAAAAATGTCGATAAAAGAAAATCCAGAAAAAAAACCCTGTTTTGCACAAAGATTCAGTTGCATTTCCGAAATTCTGTAGAACTCTAAAATGATTTTTACTAAAATGATAATTATAATATCTCAAATCTCTTAAAACCAGTTATGGAAATATGAAACCAGAAAAGAAATGTTAAGATTTCGTTGCGCTAAAATGCAGGGTGAATTCTTTCCAAAGTAACTTTTTAGTAATAAATACTTTTTTTGTATTTTTTTGTTTTTCTTTTTAAAGTTTTTTTTTGTTTTAAGTCCTATAGCAATTTTATCACGCAGATAAAGGATTATAAAACATACAATAATAAACCTGATAAACACACAGTTAGACCATTTTCTTTAAATTAAAAGTTTTGGGGATGTAGCCCCTTCATCATATTAATGGCAATAACTTTGTAATGAGAAGGACTAGACGAAAGTTTTATACTATTTTAGAAACCTTAATAATGGTACAAGTTTTTAAAATAATGGGCCACTTCAGTGTGGTACATTTTTTTTTACAGGAGAATTTATCCAATTTGGGTTATCATAATCTAAAAAAAATAATTTATTCGTTTGTGGTCTTCTTTTTTTTAGAAATGAAGATAAGCTAACCAAATCGTTATTAAGCTACATAAGCTAACTATTCTATTCAGCAATATTTTACAAAAATCAGATTTAAAAAATGTTATCACTTGGAACGACAGCATTAAAAAAATTGAAGCCTGGCGGAGAAAATGGTCAAAATAATGAAAAAAAAAATTCTCGGTAACCCTAAGGTTTTTTTTAAAACTAGTCAAATATCTTTTAGGTAATTAGTTGTTCTACCTTTCCCTTAAGGTTGATCCATTATTTACGGGACATCCTGTATATCAAACCGCCACTGCGAAAATCAACTTTATTGTTATACCTCGCGTCATAGGGCGCGGGAGTAATGAACGAATTCGGATTCAATGGGCGGCATAAGCGGACTCTTAATATAAAATATCACTGTGTTCTTTATTACCCTTATTATTATCAAGTAGTACATAATGTTACTGGCTGTTATGCTTTATTTCTTCTTTCGTATTTAACACTAATGATTGAATATAGCGCACTTTAAAACAAAAAGATTTTCATCGTAACGCTTTACACTTTTCTTAATTAGATAACATAGTACCTACTTATATGTATAACATACATTGGGGAATTATAATTAGCATGTAATGTATGAAGTCTCATCGGTTATTATAGATTATTTTATGTATGTATATATACCACTTAAAATACATTTTTTTAATAAATTTAAGAATTTAGAATTTCGTAATGCCCAATTTTCGACTCCAAACTATAATTAGAATTATAATTTTATTTGTAGTTAACAATGTGTACATATTTCGTAGACTTGTTCCCAATAAAGGTCCAAACCTACTACAAATAATGTTCATATGAGCAGTTCAATATAATATATTATGTTATTCTTACAGTTATATCGACAATATATAAAACAATGATACGTTTTACAGAAGGGGTTCACGTAGCCACACGCCCGTACAGTCCGACACCGAAGTAGAACTAGCTCGGACAAGTAAAGGCGACAAGTCGTCGCAGTCGTGGCGATGGGGCGAGCTGCCCGAGCCGCCGGTCCGCGGGGCGGAGTCCCCCGAGTCGGCTACGTCGGCCCCGTCGCCCGCGTCGCCGGGGTCGCCCGCGGAGCCCGCCTCACCCGCCGAGCCGCTGTCGTCGGATGAGGAGCGCGCCGGCCGCCGCGGCGTGCTCAGCGGCATGTTCCGGTTCATGTCGCAGCGCGAAGGCGAGGGCGCCGGCGCGGGCGCCGCGCTCGGCGGCGTCTACCTGGATGACCTTGACCGCGGGCAGGTCGACCCCGACTTGTACTTTCCTAAACATCACATCGACCGACATCGCACACGTGAGTCCGACTGCTTCTTTTTAGGCTTCCATAACAATACACACGCGCACGTACACACACGCCCACACGCGCGCGCGCGCCCACACACACACAAGTTCATCACACACTGCGTGCGCGCACACACATACACACACATATTTACTTTTTCAACTTCTTTTTAAATTTGAATTTATACTTTGACATAAAAATACTCATCAATCATCTGGTCTCGATTATCTAGTATCAATTTAGTTATATTCCTTCCATGTTGGCTTAGGAGTGCAAGGAAAAATATAGAATATGGCACTCACTTATCTTCCCATGCAAGTTGTAGAAGTCTGCCAAACACTGAAGACGATGAGTTAGCAACTTAGCACTATCTGATTCTGAGGGTATCGTCTGTGGTAGATTTAATGTTTAAATGCGAAAATGTCAATGAATTTAATCAAAATATTTGCAAAATCTGAACTTAAAATTTTAATAGTTTAATTATAAAATTTACATGTGTTACTGTATCTGTAATGTATCCAATTATAAACTCTTTTTAACTCGCGATGTCAATGCAAACAACATAATTTGACGGTTTGACATGGATAGATTATAAACTATCGAAAATTAATATGTTTATATTGTAAGCAGTAGAGTACAGTTCACAATTTATCGACAGTTTACAAGCTCTCGAGATATATTATAAACTGACGGTCTTCACAATCATAGGGTGACATAATATATGCAATTCTTCTTTGAGAGGGAAGGTAAAGGGATCTATGCCCCTACTACCGAAGTTTTCAAGAATAAATACAAGTATTCTTCATATTATTTCATTAAAATTCGACATACCAATACATTTTAATGTTTCTTAGAGTTTCTAGCAACAAATATGTGGAAGCAATCTTTCTAGTAGGAGCTGAGGCAGACTAAGTCACTAAAAAAAATCTCACCATTTGTTTACACTACTAAGTAAGCACTTATTTTAACAATTCTACATATTGCACAACATCGTAGATTTGGGACGCAAAATTACGCCACTTTTACATCACATTATTCTCTAGAAGTATTTTCAAACAATTAAAAAGAACACCCAACTGCTCTCCGTGAAATCCCAGATACCCGTCTGTAATTAATAAGTGTGGTGTATAGGCGACGTGGACGCCGTTCACGTGGCTGGCCCCAGCGAGGAGGAGTACGAGTCAGGCAACGGACCTTCACTGCCGCAATCGCCGGCCTCGCTGCCGCACTCACCGCTCGACTCCGACGACGATGACAAAATACTTGCCAAGTGAGTCCCACTCATCATTAGCCAATATTCGTCCACGAGTGCACATAGGCTTCTCCCTAAGTGTGCCACGAACCCTGCCTTAGGCTTCACGCATCCAGTACCTTCCAGCTTTTTCGCAGGTAGTCAGCGCCATCTAGAATGGAGTCACTCGGTCAGCTAATCAGCTAATCATCTGACCTGTTATCTAACCGAGTCTCATCTCTGGAATATTCTGAAGATGCTTCGTTGCGATACGAAACACGTGTTTCTAAAGATTTCAGGAATTTACCGCATAAAATGGATTTCCGCAAGGTAACACCTGAGTCTGAGTCTATACAATGTCTTAAACTATGTTTCCCTCATGTGCGGTTTCCACTCTAGTTCATTGGTTCTGCGACAGTGTGAGCAACTTATTGTGACTTCAACTTTCTGACTTTTAAAGTTATGTGACAACCCTGATTTTAAGTCGGATTACGTTGTTTCGTAGGGTGACGCTAATCATTTCTTTTTCATAGCTCGCTAAGATACTTTGACTTTGAAAATGGTGTAACGTTATGTATGTATCGTTGTAGTTATGGTCAATGAAATGTCGATTAGCACCATTATTTTTCTCTCGCCAACTGTTTTTTGGCAATTGTGTTAAATATATAATATTACATTTTTTGACGAAAAAAATCTACAGTGCGTAAGTAAATGGTAGCAGAAGCCAAGGAAGACCAAGACTGACTTACGAAGATCAAATAACACGAGTATTAGCTGACGGATATGTCAAAAGCACTCACATTCCTAGACGAAATTATGTGAGGAGAATGATGAGATTTGAGAAAGGGAAAGAAGTATGTAAGGACAACGCTTTGCGCTCCGTCCGCTCTGACTACCCCGTTTGGGATACAGCGTTGTTGAAAATATGTATGTATATTTTTATCGAAGATAAGTGGGTTTTATTTATATGTGTATTATTATCGAACGCAAACAAGTGATTTGTATTTTTTGAGGTGTTTGTGTTTATTTAACACAAGAAGAAAAATATATTTATCTAATGCCATTAATTAACTCCTTCCTGTCTTAATCATTGTCTGGGTTGATGAATGATGACGTATGTAAATACCATTTGAAAAACAACTAAAGTTTATCTTGTATTAGACTATAATTAGATAAGCACAGTTGATATTAATAAGGAAACACTATTCAAAGTAATGAACAGATAAAATATTTACAGGGAGCTAGTAAAACCTGACTCATTGCTCGATCTAACCTCAGTGAAATTCCAAGCAAATAGGGTCCATCTAGGGACTTAAAACAGTTTCTGACAGTAAACAACAGCAGAAAGTCTACTAGTTTGTCACCGACTTCAATAACTGGCAAATTTAACTATAATTATAATATAGGAGGCAATATAATTATATATATATATATATCTATAAAAATATAAGAGGTATTTGTATCCTATTTATGAAGTTATTTTTGTACTTGAATTTTGATTATTAAAGGATAACTATCTATTACGTACTTTGAGTGTTTTTATTTTGAAGTTGGTTTATAAATTTAATAAATTTCACATCTATGTACATATGCACTATACATAGTTTTTTTTTAACTGCGACAGTACGGGGAAATCCGAATCCATGCATAAGAGACACAGAGGAACTATCTTAGGAACCATTCAGTCTTTTTTGTTAAAACATTTTTGAAATTAATTATAAATTTTTTGGTCAAGCGTGAGATATCCATAAAAATTACTAAAATTGGCAATTTTTCTCAGTTGCTTGTAAGCATTATTTCATTTTTATGACCAACTTACGATTGACCAAAAAATTTGTAATGCCAAAATTGTTTTCACGAAAAAGACCGAATAGTTCCTAAGACAGTTGCCATGTATCTCCTATAGTCTCTGCTCTCCTATAGTGCTCTTGCAGGGGTTCGGTGGGCGTTTTCGCGCGCGATCTCTCTCCCCCGCGGTATAATAAATGCATTAACCGAGCGGCGCGTGCGCTTGCAGGGGCCAGGTGGAGGTGTTCGCGCGCGAGGGCCAGGTGTCGCGCGCGCTGTCGTTCGACGAGTTCTGCTCGCGCGGCGGCGCGCTGGCGGCGGACGGGCGCCTGCTGGTGCGGCTCGGCGGCCGCTGGCTGCCCTGGCGCAGCGCCGGCCCGCTGCTGCTCTCGCTCATCGCCTACAGGAGGCCACTGCCCAATGTGCGTATGCCTTTACACTAACCGCTTAGCATTCGACACCACATGGCTATATATTGGTAAAATTGACTTAATATAATTATAATTTCTACAATCGTAACTAATCCGGTCTATGTCGAGTTAATATTTTAAGGCGAATACCTTTTTTATTACGATGTTCCGACCTGATTGCATCGACGTGGTTACGGGCAGACAGGTGAGGATGAGCGTCCTCTTCGTAGTGGGCAATTTCTGACTACCACCCACATTAGACCTCTAATCCGTTTTTACTAATTTTACATACTGCTGTGGGAGAGAAAGAAAAATATGTATCAGCTGTTTATACAACTAAAAAAGCTTATTATAAGAAACTTGTATGGAGATTTGAGGAAGCGAAAAAAGTATGTAAGGACCGCGACGCTTGGCACTCCGTCCTCTCTGGTAGGACCCCTACCCCCGTTAGGAATACAGCGTGAAGATATGTATGTAGCGAGTTCCACCTTGCCATTTTAGTGTTAATGCGTAATTTTGTTGCACCACGTTGCTTTGTCCATCCCGTTTCGGTAATCGCATAACGTTAATCTTTTGTATGTTGTCCGATAGCGCGTGCTGGAGTCGCTAGAGAAGGACGCGGAGGAGGGGGCGGCGGGGGGCGGGGCGCGGCGAGTCGCCGACAGCGGCAGCAAGTCGCGCGGCTACTCGTGGTGGAGCTGGCGCCGCTCCAACGTGGACCCCGCGCGGTGAGTGCACGCACACGCACGCGCCACGCACACGTCACACTCACGCCACGCACACGTCACGCACCCGCGCTCGTGCATATACACACACACAAAACACCACCCGCTAAGGCGATGTCTACAAACTAGCACACTGTCAACCTTACTGTGACGCTATTCTATTCTTAGCGGCACTTTACGGTAGTAAATTAATTAATCTGTGGTGGCACGTTATATACGAACCGTGATAAGTGAAACTCATTGTAAATATTTATATTATGTACAAAGTAAATATATAAATCAACTTGATTTATTCTGCAAAGGTAATCATTTATAATTAAGCGTTTGATAGAGGATTGACTGGCGCGGTGGCAGTACATCTGTCTTTCAAGCCGGGGTCCCGGGTTCGATCCCCATGGTTAGGTCATTTTAGGAAACGAATTTTTTTAAGTTGGCTTGAAGTCTGGGTATTATTTTAATTTCGTATGTCTTAGCATTGGCAATAAAATGACACTTGGTTATTTCGGAAGAAAGTCGATAACGGTCCCATACAAAACTGAGTGAGCAATCTATTGTAAGAAAATTTTAAAACGTTCCATTCATTTACATTCATTTTCTATTATATAACTCTTTACTTGAACTCAGCATATAGTCTTTTTGTGCCGATACGATACATAACTGCAACCTTTTGCAGAAAAATACAATATAAATTGCTGTTGAAGATGCGACTTTATATATTGCTACATATTGGTTAAACACTATCCATCTACGTACTTTTATCTGGCTTGTTGTCTATTTAGTGATAAAGTGCTAAATGTTTCAGTACTGAGACTTCGCCCAAAGATGAAACGTCAAAAGATTCTAGTTTACCGCAAAACAAATTAACAGAATCAAAGACAGAAGAGACTCAAGTAGAAGAATTTCAAGAGAGGAATAACGAAAATAAGGAGCGCACTGAGGATGAAGTAAAGGAACTGAATGCGACGGATGATAATAAACACGAGTTTTTACGATCTGACAGCAAAAACATCGAAGACCAAGGTACCCATAAAATTTAAAACTATCTTTTGTTGTTATGTATTTTTTTTTATAGAATAACTAAATGATAACAACATATGGTGAATTTTAAAAATTACTTGTATTTTCTATAGCATTGCAGCTATGAAAATAGAATTTATATTCGTTTTACTTTAAATAAAAACAAAGTTCATACAAATAGCAAACCAATGGTTAGTGGCTATTAATACTTCTAATAAACTTATTTTTATTCGATTATAGGAGACCATCCTGATCACAGCTCATCCGACTCTGAACAAGATCAAATTGAAAAGCCTAAACGACGATATTCCAGTTTTAGGAAAACTCTTCGCCTGTCTTCAGAACAAATCGTAAGCTATCACTTCAATAAATCTTGTTTACTTTTACTATCCAGTTTACCTATTAAACAATAATTAAATATTTTTAGAAAAATTTAAATCTGAGGGACGGCATGAATGAAATGGTATTCAGTGTAACGACAGCCTATCAAGGAACTACGCGTTGCAAATGTAATGTCTTCCGTTGGCGCTACGACGACAAAATTGTCATCTCTGATATTGACGGAACTATTACCAAGTAAGTACCTAGATAAGATGACATTACATATGTGTCAAGAAGGGTTGTATCATATAATAGATTAGGAATAATAGGATATGTACTATAATTACTTATTTCGCTTTTTTTTGTTATACAGATCCGACGTATTGGGTCATATCTTTCCATTAGTAGGAAAAGACTGGGCTCAAGCGGGTGTCGCGCAACTTTTTACCAAAATAAAGAATAACGGCTATCAACTACTTTATTTATCAGCACGTGCTATTGGACAGGCCAGGGTTAGTAGACATTATTAACTACTTGGTTAGACGTATTCAGTCTCCGGTAGGCGATTGATCGCGAAGTAGTCTCACTGCGGCATTTAGACTATGATAAGATTTACAGCGTAACTGTGTCTGTTTGTTTTAGAATTATAATATTTTCTAAAATTACGCAGTTTCTATTTTTTCCTCGGGTGTTACTCAAAAACTATGAGATGCAACTTTCGTTAGTTGAAAATGTAAGGTACGATCATTAATTACGCAATCTTTATTAAAACGAAGTAGTGCCATTGAAGTAGAAGTTTTTGTTCAAGGCCGTTCTTAAACGGCGACATTTCCCCGAAATCGGTTTGGTCGGAGTCGCGGAAAAAGATAAGCAAAAATTATGTATACGAGGAAAAATATAGATCTTTTTACAAGAAAGGCGATATTGGTGGTATGGAAACCCGAGGTCGTGGTAAATTGGTAATTCCAAAATTTAAATTACATAAGTCAAGTTCATTTCATTCAAGTTTCATTTTTGAGTAACTGCATTCGTTTTTAACCGACTTACAAGAAAGAAGGAGATTTTCAATTCGGTTCTATGTTTTTTTTTATGTTTGTTACCTCATAACTCCTCATTTATGAATCGATTTAGAAAATTCTTTTTTGTTTGAAAGGATACCAGATTCTTCCAGAGTGGTCCCATTTAAATTTCACTGATATTGGAGCTTTGGTTTCGAAGATACACCAAATAACGCGACCTGGTTATAACCTTTATTCATTTATATTGATGATTCTCTTGTATGTCATTTGTTAACTATCGTTATTCCTACATGGTATAATGGTAGTAGGGAGAAGATATAAATTGGCTGTGATATAATAAATTCAGTCAGTAGAGTCAGTCTTGTGGCGGACAGAGAATACGGCTGGTGGCTGTCGTCTTCGGATTGTAAGAATACTGCTAGGGTGTAGTTATGATGTAACCTTTACACTGTTCTTTTATAACTGATTGATATTGATATAATATTGATGATATTGATAACGGCCAGAATGGGCAATAACATCTCATGTACGATCTGTTCGCGTCTTTGATTGTGAAAGCCCACAGTTTGTGCTCTTCAATAGAATGGAAGCTAACACATTGCGCTCCAGAATTAAAAAATTAATTAATTGTAGACCTGCCCTAGATATTTATTTCAACGTCACTCAAAAGGGAGAAATAAAAAAAAATTATAAAAAATTAAACCAACTTCAAAAAAAAAACGAAGTATGAAATAACTATCCTTTACTAATCAAAACTTAAGTACAAAAATTAGTTTATAAGTACGATACAAACACATATTTAATTAAATTTGACAGCTATTGAAGTCAGGGCCAAATCAATGTTTGACAACAGAAAGTCTATTAGTTTAGTAGGCTTGGCAGACTTCAGTAACTGTCAAATTTAATTATGTGGGTATTTGTATCGTATTTATAAAGTTATTTTAGTACTTAAGTTTTGATTAGTAAAGGAGAGTTATTTCATACTTTTTAATGTTGTTTTTTGAAGTCGGTTAAATTTTTTTATTTATTAAATTTTTATATTAAAGTTCCTCAAGAAGTCACTCAATTAATAGAAAATAGATTTAGATTAGTCATAAATCGTACATTTTTACATTAGACAATCATACCTAATACCTGTTAGGTATGATTTACCGAGTTTCTTGTCGGATCTTCTGTGTCCAGATTTTCTCTTTAAACGAAACTAAAGTAGATTTAACTTTCAAAAAAACCTCGTGATTGGGTTTACTTGAATAAATTGATTTGACTTTGACTTCTAATGAAATAATAGACAAATATGAAATGAAATAATAGACAAATATGAAATGAAATTATGAAAAATTGAAGTTTTTTTGGTAATTCAAAAATGCCTATTCTTGAAGACTTGAAACAAATGATTTTATATCAATAAAAAAACATTTATATATTATTTTAATTATATACTTACGTTACCTGATCTAAAGGGCAGTGTGCACTTTTTATGCAATTTTTCTCAATAATAATTATTATTATGACATGCTTCAATATTGAACTATATAATAATAAAAGAAGTATTTCATGATACATAATTTATATGTTGTATGCAGGTGACACGTGAATATTTAAGATCAATAAGACAGGGAGAGGTGAGCCTTCCAGACGGGCCGCTCCTGCTGAACCCCACGTCGCTGTTACGTGCATTCCATCGAGAGGTCATCGAGAAAAAACCAGAAGAGTTTAAAATTCAGTGCCTTGCTGACATTAAAGCTTTGTTCCCAACGGGTTCTAATCCCTTCTATGCAGGATATGGCAACAGAGTTAATGTGAGATATTACAAATGTTCTGTTTTCTGTATATAAATGGAATAATCTTTATATATACTATACAATCACATACCTATATGAATATCTACTTACGTTATCTGATCTATAGTGCACTGTGCACTTTTTATGCAATTTTTCTCAATAATAATTATTATTAGGACATGCTCCAATATTAAGACTAATAGAATAATAATTATTATTATGATATGCTCCAATTGAGGAAGCGTGCTCGTCGCAACCCTTGCTAGCCCTTTTTAGGGCTGCAATTCCTCTCCTGTGTACACCATGTGGGACAACGATAATGCTAGGGTATTCCCCGAAAGCGACGTACACCGGTTTGTCCCCGCTGGTGTGAGCAGGGTGCAGTTCGGCGTTGGGGACCGCCACCCCACACGCTGTGCACCTCGCGGCGGGAAGCGGAGGGAAGAGTGCAAAAATAGCTGCATGGAATGTGAGAGCTGGGATTGAAGAGAAGATGAATGAAGTTGTTTGAAATTGGTTTGAGCGATCTAGAGCAGTTTTGGGAGAATGTTACAGATGTTCAGAAGAAGGTTGAAAAGAATGAGAGAATTATAGTATGTGGAGACATGAATGGATGGGTCGGGACAGCTCGGAACAGAATATGAATCTGTCCTAGCCAAGTATGGAGATAATAGTGAATGATGCTGGTAGGATTGTGTTAGAAGTGTGTATGGAAAATGATCTTTTTGTTGCTAATTCCTTATTTAAGCAAAGAAAGATTCACCAGTACACGTGGGAAAGGAAGAATGAAAGGAGTATAATTGATTTATTCTTGGTGGACAGCCGGCTCTAAAAGCAGATTATGTACACGAGAGCACACAAAGGAGCTGATCTGGGAACTGACTACTTTCTAGTGGTAACTAGAATTAAGGGTCTGTTTGTAGCGTGGCGATGTCGCGTAGCGTCCAAGCGTGCAGCGATCTGTCGCATCAACAGCTGTAAACTGCAAAATATTACCACCAGGAATTAATATGAAAGAGTAGTATCCGGTAAGCTTGGCGATAAGTTGAAATTGGCGACTGAAGATGTTGAAGAATGTTGGCAGAACCTTAGAGATAGTATGATCGAGGCTGTGAAAGAAGTGTGTGGGACAAATATATTGAGAATGGTAAAAAGCGTGTTGTGTGGTGGGATTGTGAGGTGAGAGTCTGTGTATAAGAAGAAAGCATGGCAAGACTACCTTGCTGCCAAACATAACTAGCATGAAGGATTTGATGAAGGAGAAATATAAGCTGCAGAAAGCAGAAACTAAGGCACTAGTGAGAGGTGTGCGTGAAAGGTGTAGGGTGTTAGAAGAAAACAAGATGTCGGACAACTTCGAGAAAAATTTTTGGAATTTTGATTTTAGATTTTGGAAAGAAATACGTAATTTCCATAGTGATCCGACACCTTGCAGAATGAATAAAATGCGTTCGAAAGAACATCATCTGCTAACAGACAAAAAGATGTTATTTTTTGCCTCTTAATAGCAGATTATTGTAGAGAACTGTATGAAAGTGACGACTCTGTCTCTGACACTGAGAGTAATCCTAACGAATCGCCACATTCGGCTCAGAAACTAGAGGAAGTATTAGTATGAAAGAGGTCGAGAAAGCGATAAGAAATCTGAAATGTGGAAAGTTTGCGGGAAATGATGAGGTGACTGCTGAGATGATCCTAGGGTCTGGGATACATTCAATAAACTGTGCAATCTTTTCTGGCACAAGAGAGAAGTTCCGGAAGACTGGCGCGGCGCATTCATAGTGCCTCTCTATAAAGGGAAAGGTTCCCATTTAGACTGCGCGTGCTATAGGGCCATCAGCTTGGTCAGCTTAACAAGTCTGTACCAAGGTATTGACTGAACGTATGAAAGGCATTTCTGAAAGATATTTGTGAGAGACACAAGGTGGTTTTAGGAACGGTATGGATCAGATTTTCTCGCTCCGCGGTATCGTGGGGAAGTTTGTGGACATACATTGGAAAATTTTTTGCGCTTTAGAGGATCTTGAAAAGGCAGTCGATAGAATAGTGCGAAAGAAATTATGGAGTCTTCTGCCTGAATATGACGTGGAGGGCCCCTTACTGCTGTGAGGTCATTATATCGAGGCGACAGAGCCTGTGTAAGGATAGGTGGTGCCTTGTCGCCCTGGTTCGAAGTCTATTCACGCGTCAGACAGGGCTGCGTGATGGCTGTCTGAGTATTCGTGCTGTATTTGGATAGTTGCCTCCAGAAATTGAAACGTAGTATGAGTGGTAAGATATGTGATGGTACAGTGGTAAACTGTCTTTTGTACGCTGACGATGCTGTGCTTATAACACCATCAGAAGCGGAGTTGCACACTAGTTATGTGCATGAAAGAAGACTGTAAAGTGAAAGGATTGAATGTGAAAAAAACTAAGGTTCTGGTATTTGAAAGGGAAGATGTACAAAGTGTGAAATATGGGTAAATGGAAAACGTCTAGAACAAGTGAACTAAATTGTATATCTGGGAGTGCGTTTTCGAGGGATGGAAGATGTGAATTGGATGTGGAGAGATAGGTAGCAGCTGGCAATAAAGAGAATGGTGCTCTGTTCGCATTAGTAGGCAGTGTTAAATCAAACAGCCAAAATGGCCATACACAATGCGGTGTTAGTTGTAAATTTATTGTACGGTAGTGAGGCCTGGATATGACCGAAATTGAGTGAGTCAAATTAATGCAGTGGAAATGGGATCTCTTAGAAATATCTGCGGTATCTCACCCTTGCGGACAACATAAGGAATGAAGAGATACGCAGTATGACAGAGTTGCACGACATTGTTATTGTAAAAATGAAGAATGCTTAGATGGTTCGAGCACAGAGAAAGATTGAGTGACGAAAGACTGACAAAGAAAATCTATGGAGCGAAAGTGAGTGGTAAGAGAAGCCAAGGAAGACCAAGGCTGACTTATGAAGGTCAAATAGCCAGTGTGTTAGCCGACGGAAATGTCAAAATCACTCGCATACCTATGCGAAAATGTGTGAGAAGAATGATGAGATTTGAGGAAGCGAAAAAAGTATGTAAAGACCGCGACACTAGGCGCTCCGTCCTCTGACTACCTCGTTGGGGATATAGCGTGAAGATATGTATGTACCTATATGGTTTCATTATATTTATTTACAGGATGTATGTGCGTACCAAGCCGTCGGCATTCCGATTGTGAGAATATTTACAATCAACTACAAAGGTGAACTTAAACATGAACTGACACAGACATTCCAATCCACGTAAGTACTTTTTAAAATGCATAAGATATATATATATATATGCATTACACACTTCGTGCCTTACAGTGACTACATTACTACTAACATTTCTATGCTTCATACATATGTATATGTACTATATATAATAAGTATAATATTTTTATTTCAGTTACCACGTGCAAAGTGACATGGTCGATGATTTATTCCCGCTCCTGAAACGTGATAATGTTGTTAAATGTTTGGTCGAGTTTTAAATATTAGGCAGTAATACCTTATAGGAAATAACGTCGCTGGTAAGCCATATGGCATGATTTGGGCTTGGTTACGCGCGGATGTCTCACCTGTCAACATCATCTGATTACTCATATCGCAATTAGTTAACAAACAAAATAATAATAATTAACACAATTGTAATCATCGACATGTCATCTGTATCGTTATTTATATGTTTGTGTTCTGTTTCTTGTTTATCAGTTTGGTATTACTGAATCTATGTATTTTTGCATTATTATTTCAGTTACATTATAGTAATGTGGGTAACTTTAAACCTTTTAAAATAATAATTTTCAGAATTTCATACTCTACTAATAATAATTAACCATTAACTATATCTTTAATAAAATGAAATCGCAATATAATTTTTTAATTGTAAATATGGAATACATAATTATTAAGTGGCTCACACGTTAACTAATTATAATTATTGTTAGTTTTTTATTCTGATACATGTATATGTTCATAAAACTTTAGTAGCTTCAAATCTGCACTTTGAAGATACAGAAAAAATCTGCTCAGGCGATTATTGGGAAGCAACCGAATTTATAATTCTTGGCCCAGCCAGTTTTTATCTATATATTTATTCACTGTCCAAACTCATTGGATTGGAATTCATCATGAAAACCATATATTTAACATATACATTGTAATCTACTACTGTAATTATATTTTATAAACATTTTGTTTGCAGGTATTCCCACATGTCAGTGTTGGTAGATCAAGTATTTCCGCCTGCATTATGCGAACCAAGTGATGAATTTTCTCAGACAAACTATTGGCGCGAGCCTTTGCGAGAGATCAACCTTCCACCCAAAGCATCTCAGCCAACAAAACATTGACTGTCTAAAACGGAAATAAGATTAAATAAACGGTAATGAGAAAAGTACATAGATTTTAATTATCGCAATAAATTGGTCAAAATTATAAATGTAATTGCCCTTAATAACGAATTACAGCCACTTCTAAAACACCTAAAGTGTATTTTGGCTCTCTTTTATTTAATGGTGTATATTCAAATGCTTAAAAAAATGTTTACACGATTTAAAGTAACTTAAACAAATATTAATTAAAATTGAAATTATGTTTTATAACAGCATACCATTATGATGACAAGTCAAAATCTTATTTAAGGTATTAGTGTCTTAATGCTGTAAATGTATTTTGCTGATTTGTTCGTATGCAAAGTATAACTATATAGAATAACGTGGTACCTAGCTACATGATAAAGTTAAGTTCCTGCATTTTAATTCAAGATATTGGACACAACATGACAAATACTATAAGCTAGTTATACCTACATTATTTGTGAAATTCTAAAATACTATATAGTAGGGTATAGGTATAACAGCTGATCTCAATGTTAGCGCTTTTAGCAGCTTCTGGACTATTTTTGTTTGACTTTTAGTTTTCTTCTAGTTCATGTTTACAACTGTGTACAGGAGGTATAACTATCTTAAGTCCATTTTTTAAATTTTCTTTTTGTGAAGTCATTGATATCAACATTTTACGATCTACTTAATAACCTACCTACTTTAAAACAATATTGTTAAGCCCAGTGTCATTCGTGAATAAATGTTCTTAACTGAGATTAATTGTGTACATATTATGTGACTTAAGATTGTTCGCCTTCGATATGCAGTACAGTAGTTTTTAATATTATCTTATATAATATAATATTTGATTTATGTATGCTAGAGTTTGTCATGAGATCATACAGCATTGAAACTCAAATGTTTCCGTTCTACGTATTGTATTTTATTGTACCCAATGTTTTAGTGTTATTGCAAAGACTGTATGTTCCATGTATTGATATGACATAGATGTAATTTTAGTTTTTAAGTCGTGAGTTTATTTTGCCGGTCAAGTAAGCTGTGATGTCGACTGATGAAGCAATGCTTTAGTTTTGCACTGTGATTACTATTTTTATAGGGTTATAGGTTCTTTATTTGCAATAAATTGGATATAATGAAAAGCATTTGATTAAGAGGCCTGGCTTCAATAATTAAAAGCTTATTCAAATTGATTTAAAAGATTGTTAGTAAATTATTATTTTTGTAATACGTATTAAGTTCATTATTTTTAGATAAAATACGAACTACTGGTTTGTCAGGCTAGTATTTTGTATAAATTTGATAATTTATTATTCTGTGATTGTTTTAATAAATTTTATAGTAAGAAATATTTTGTCTTTTTGGTTCAATACCTTATCAGAAAAAATAGAATCCTTCGGTTTTTCAGAAACTATGTGTGATATTACAAATTTGAAATTCTGATCTTCACTAGAAATTAAATTTAGTACATATTTACTTAATTATACTATAGGCTTGGAGTTTTTACTTGTAAATTCTTATTTTTTACGGGCTATTCTGTCATCCTATATCATTCCGTATTGCCCGCTATTTGACTTTTTGGCGAGAACAAAAGAAGCATGGTTAGCATTTTGTTCAGTTCAATTTCAGATTTGTTATTTTTTGTGCTTTTGGGAGTTTTAAGTGCAAAAATTATAGTATAACTAATTGAAGGAATTTCGTTTAACAGTCCTTTGTAACTACAGTAAAGCCTACTTACCATTGCTTTACTGTAAGTGTTAGAGACTTGGTTATGAGAAAATATAACAAGTTTTATATCAGACGTGTGTTATCGTTAACTATTTTTCTATCAGGAGATAGTCGATGGGTGATCGATCACATTGAGAATAAAAACTAAAATAGCTTACACAATAAAACAAAGAATGTTTTCAGTCTTTTATTTATTAATCGGATTGTTTTCTTATTACATTATCTAAGAACTCATTATAGATGTGCATCAAACACATTATTTCACTGTTATTCAATGTGTGCCAGAAGTAACTAGTGCAGAATGTCAGATATGCTAAGGATTACCTTTGCAAGTAGTCATAGGTATTATTTGTCATTATTCGCCTCGAGATATCCGTATTTGTTTTCACCATTTTTACATGTGAACACACAATTTATGCATAATAAAGTCCATCTTCGATTATCTGAAGTAAGAAAGTTGTATTATTTTAGAAATAAATTAAAAATAATTTTGTAATTATGAAGTATGGCTTCACACACTGGTCCAGGTTCAGCCCAGCATAGCGACTAGAGATTAATTTTGGCGATAGCACGTTCATTTTCAATAAGTATGTTAAATTTCATGGTCAAACAACAACAGGGTTTTACGGGTATCTCTTTTACATAATAAATGGGGTTTAAAATGTTTTGAGCACAAAACTGCCAGAATTGGGCCGCCAGATGTAGCCTTTCTTATGTATTTCTTTTATGTAGTTCTTTAACCAAAAAATTTGAAGATTTTCATCCTTTAGAAACCCGAAATTAACAAAGTATACATCAAAATCAAAAGATAGTTGCTTAGACTTTAGGTACTTGTCCGTTAATATTTAATTTTATTAGGAGACTCAGTTTTCTCTGAATTCGGTCCTCTTTATGGTACAAGCAGGGCCGCACCGTGAGTTTAGGGGGCCCTGGGCTAATACTACTTAGGGGCCCAAAAAAAATAAGACAATAAAATATTTGATTTATATTGTAATATATTATGCCTTAGTGTTTGTTAAATACAACCGTAAATAAATTGACAAATTATAAAGCAACCTTTCTGCACTTTCCTTTGGCAAATTCTTTAATTTGCTCCTCACATTTCTTCTTAGTTAAATCAACATTTAAGGACAAAACGGATAAACGGTTAAGTCGTGAGTTTGACATCGTCTTGAAAAAATACTTGATTTGGTATTATTAGCGGAACGTAGTTATTGTCACATGGTATTTAGGAACGTTTTAGGTGTTAACATTAATCGCGTATTTTAATTTAATTTGGTAAAACTCAAAAGAGGAATGAAAACTATGTTATAATATTAAATATGTGAGTAAAATCGTTATTAAAATATTAAATCGTAACGTGTAAAATTTTTTAAGCAGTTATCCACAACTAGAAAATTAACTAAATGTACTGTCGTCCGTAAAAAATCGACGTGGAAATCCCCGTTCTGTTTGATAGAGAGTACTACTCTGTTTGTTTGATAGGGTTGCCAACCCGTAGGCGGCCATTACACATTCAATCTGGACACGATCCGCTACATTCCTCCAAAACTCTGTTTCTTTCTATCCTACTAGTTATAAATAATTGAAAATACTAAATATAAATGATAAATAATAATTCTAGCAAGATAGAAAGAGACAGAGTCTGAGAGGGAAACAGCGGAGCGCGATCGAGATCGAATGAATATGTAATGGCAGCCGAACATTGTAACTGTCAGTTCGAAGTACCAACACCTGAACGTAGGCTTGAATTAAATGAATTGAATAGGTTTGATTAATCGCAGGATTCGCAGGGCTGCAAACCTAACGATCTGTTCAATTTAATAAAATTGTGGATTTTTTCGCATTATCGTCTATTTTTGACTTGACTTAGCTAGGGGCCCCTTGAATCTACGGGGCCCTGGGCTGAAGCCCAAAAAGCCATATGGTAGATCCGACCCTGGGTACAAGTATTAATAATGTCAAAATTGGTTAGGTACTTGGTACAAAAATATAAAAAACCTATAAAAAAAACCTTATACAATAATAAGGAAACTTTAATTTTAATAGTTTGCAACATATTTAAGTGTCGGAGCCAAGAAATACAAAAATATCAGCTAACCGAATGCAGTAATCAAATAATTTGCAACATCAGATTTACTTACCGATGGAACGTAATTTTCGGGGCTTTTCTGTATGAGGCATTGCGTTGCAACTATTGAGGGTACAACACTTTTGTATCATAATTTGCACTTTAAATAACCAAAATAATATTTATACACCAAGAAATATTTAATCATCGAACATGTGACGTACTACACAAGTAAACAGACGCCATACTCCGCTTATTTTGACTTAGGCGGAAGACGGCGGCTGCCACTGTTTCGGAATTGTCTATGTGTGCCATTGTGTTGCAACAAATGAAAGAAAAGGATAAATATATACAATTCTAAACTACAATGAAAGTGACAGTGTTATTACTTACACGATATCTATGTGTGAGTGAATTATGTTTGATCTGCTTCCATTTATAAATCTGTGCACTTAGATGAACAAAAAGTTACTGGGGTTGTTATGTCTTATAGTGTCACGTTACAGTTATTTGCAGGAAAAGATCCATGCATGAGATGACCATGAAAAAAAATTACAGTATACATTAAATTGAAATAGATGTATCTCTTGCCAGCCCAGATGAATATTAATTGCCAACACTTATTGGGTTCTCCATATGTACTGCACATTTTCTTTTCAGCGTGATACTCAACACGACGATAAAATCAAAAAAAATATGTGCCCCCTAATACCATTTAGTTTAGATTATAGTCGGCCCGGGGAACCTTGATCCCTATGACACTGACAATTATTCCGACGACACAACCTTGTAGTGGCGTCACTGTTACATTTGAATCGAATTGGAGGCGTCTAAAAATGACATTTATTAATTTTAGCTAGATATATGCCATTACAAAGATATTCCGTTGGAATTATAACAATTCTTAACATTTACAAGAAATTATCTCAATCAGACTTTACGTTTACGTCCTGCAAAACTTACTTCGTTTGGAAGATATCGACTAGTGCCGAGTATCGATAAACAAATGTCGATAATGGAAAGGAGTGTAAAAAATACATTAACATAGGTCCTTTTCAGTGTCCGATTTATAATCATTTAAGTTGTCTGCGATAATAAAATAAAGAAGAAACGAACGCGTGTTTACCGGGTAAAAAAATATGACACGAAAATGAAATGGGTGCATTTTTATTTTTGGAAAACTCGTTTTACTTAATCTATACCAAAAAACTTAAATCATTACAACAAGAATATAACAAACATTAGAAATGCAGATTATATTTTTAAAAACATATTTACCAACGTGGCTGAATGCAAGTCACACCTTTGCCTATAAAAAAGTTAAGTTACATCGATAAGACCCAACACTACTACATGAACTGGTCATGGGGATCAAGGTTCCCCGGCCCGTCTATAGTGTTGTGTTCTCAATCGAGTTAAATAGGTTGAATTGTGCGCCATGACTTTCAAAGAAAATGACGGCCATTGGCCATTGAGTATGCCAGGCGCCAGACTCCAAACAAAAATCTTCAAACCCCTTTATGAATTTTATAAAGAAATAAGGATCATTGCGCATGTCGCTGAAAAAAATGGGAGATTATAGATTCCCTAAAGAAACAAAATTTTATTTATGTATGTAGATAAATAATTTCAATATATAAAAAGATGAAATAAATAGGTTAAACAATGTGACTAATTAAAAAATACTATCTGCTGTTCACCCAATAGAATAATTACTTCTGCATCACCCCTTGCATTCACATAAATGTACCATTGCAACGTGTAAAAAAAAACAGACATAGTTTTGAAGTTTTATTAATAAGAAATTGTAATCTTAGGTTTCATTTTCTTACATTACCTCTTCTTCAAGTACATTATTATCAACGTGATCCTCATCTTCATCGTCACTAAGTACATCAATGTTTTTGTGAAAACCTTTACCTTTGGTCCAATGGCATTTTATTTGAACTTTGAAATCTGCCATCTGAATTCCTAAAAGTTTCAATATACTTGCTTGCTCAGGCGTTAAGGGAACTCTTTCCTTGCAAACCTACAATAATTTTTTTAAATGTACAACTGAATGTTACCTACTTGAAAATCTTTATACATATATATAATTCAACTGTATGTGTGTATGTCACTGAACTCTTAAAAGGCAGGACTGATTTTGATGGATTTTTTTTATGTGTTTGAATGGATCCCTAGATGGTTTAAATTTACAATTGCACTCAGTAGGTGACGCTGCAATCGAGTTCTACGAATATTTTTTTCATTTTTAGTACGCTAATAGCAGCGAAGCCAACATTCGGGCAGGACAATGTCTGTCGGGTCCGCTAGATGTTTCGAACTATATGTTTTGAAACATGGCTTTTATTCTCTAGTCTCATTATGTACTTCAGCTATACATACGATAAAACATATAGTCAAACAATTTGTGATTATGGGGCATTACAATATTTTTTTGATCCACCGTAATACAGGAAATAAAATTTGTCATTATGTACTTTAATTAGCAATGACAAAAATAAAACCCCATTGCTTGCACCTTGTTTTAGTTATCATAATTCTATCAAATGAAAGAAAAGAAGCGTAATAGCTAAAAACTTGTTACAACTGACTTATAATAATCTGATTTTATAATAATCCACCTGAACTATTACTTTGAAATGTTGAGAAATCAGATTTTGTTTAGTAAGTAATAGTTTCAGACACAAACTCGTAAATGAAAATATAGCATGTCCATTATAAATTATGCTTTTACTGAAGACTTACTTATTCGGTTTACTTATTTAATAAATACTTCGTATTAATTAATATTATTAATTCGTAGGAGCTAAGAAAAGTGTATTTATGTAAGTACATGAAAATAAAGAATGAAAAAATCATATTACCTGATATTCTTTTACAAGGTGAATAACACCTCGCTCGAGAGATGTTGGAAGGCCTAGCCTTCTAAGATGTGGCTCTAAAGTATGCGAGAAGTCTACAAGTGGGCCTTGTGGAAGAACTACATCACGTGTTGCTGTAAAACCAGCACGTGCATACTCTGATTCGTGGAAATCTTTGAACCATTGCAATACATCAGGAACATTTCTGTTTGTCATTAGTAAACCACACTGCCCTTTTAATTTCTTTGATAACTAAAAAATATAATATGTAAAATCAATATTACCTACTTAACTGCAAAGTTAAATTTGTTTTTGAATTCGACTTATATTAAGTCAGTAAATAAACAATACAAATACATTGTTAAGGTGATACGGAACTCACGAGTACGAACGACTTGCGCTTGGTCAATTTCTATTAGTATACATACGTACAGTATACAACGATCTATAACACTAGCTATGTAGAACTAAAAATTTGTTCACCTTAAGAGTAGTCAATTGGTTACAACTCATTTACTCAATCACAAGCAACTAACGGAAACCGGCCAAGTGCGAGTTGTGCTCGCGCATCGAGAATAAAAAATTGCTGTTTGTGATGAAATCTTTTGATCGCTTTGCATAAGTTTAATTCGTTGATAATATTTCGAAATTGCGTGTATATATTCAGCACAATCAGTATTAGAGCTGCCACCTCTCAAAAGAACAGACCTGGAGATTTTTGAAACATCTCTGTTTTTTTGTTATAATAAAATTTTTTTTTCTTTCTCTTTCTCTTTTGTTGCAATCTGTCCAGTAGACATTCAGCAACGGGTGTGAAGGTAATCATTCGACTTGCATGGTGTATGCACATTAGCACACCCATATAAATTTATTTTAAGAAGTCTTGTGGGGCTCTCTTTTTGAGTCTTTTGAAAATTATTTTGTCGTCCATAAGATTGCAAGCAAATACATTAGGATGTTTTAAAAGTCGAAACTTATATTTTTTAATGTAAGCTTTGTTTTTTTGTTATAATAAAATAAAACATATTTTTAGGTAGGTATAATTACATAAATAAATCAACTCAAACTCTGCTATTGCTAGGGCTACCTTGATTTTTAAAATCATATTTTTTATTAGTAAGAGTTTGTTGTAGCATCTTTGCTTGCTCAGGTTTTTTCAAAAAGTGTAAAAATTCTTGGCAACTCATATTATAATTAATCTTTACAATTAATTCCGACTTTACCATGTCCACTGATAAGCAATTTCGTCTGTGTGTTCAAAAACGCATTCCACAAATGCATTACTTATGGGAATTGATAAAATTTTGCCTATTATTTTCGGCAGTTTCGTAAAAGTTAAGATTTTAAATAACTGAACCCATAGTAAATCAACTGATATTGTTGAAAAATCGTCGCACTGTTCAAACTGAGGATATATTTGTTTCAATCTGTTGATCTCATCATAAAGCCGATCCTCGTTTCTATTTTTTAAATCAAGTGAGTTGACAGCTTCTGTAGCATTTTCGTAAGTTAATGCTTTAGCATCTTTTATAAATTAGCATCTTTTATAAATTGTTTTTGCTCAGAAGGCCTAAAAAATTTAATGTTTTTCATTATTTTAGTACCGTGAAACTAATCATGTAGGTTTTCAAATTTTTTTTTAAGATTTTTCATAATTGTATGCAGTTCAGTAGGTGTCAGTGATATTTCAAGCAACAGTATGCCTTCTGTCATCATATTCATGTAACAAAATATAAGTAACATTCCCATAGGGTGATCTTTGTAGATAAATTTCTTGCTTCCGGGTTATTAGATTCGCCGCACTCTTGTATGCATTGCCATATAATTTTATGACACCTAGTTTCACCACGACTTTTGAAATATGCTGCTACAGCAGGCCATGGATAACATTAATTGGTCAATAGCTCTGCCTAAAGTAAAAGTTGGCTCATATCGTAAAATCTTTTTACATTCTTCAAAAAATAATTTTAATTCTCCAGTGTGTTTTGCGATGTTCAAGAATTGGGCATTAACTTTCATAACCAAGTTTTCTACATCATATGTCGAAAATTACATTTGTACTTCTTTTTCTTCTACGATTATGACTCTCACTCTTCCACTATAACAAACATTACACTAGTTAAATATTTTTATTAACAAAAACATCCTGAAAACAAAAAAAACAAGCACGAAACATGTAAACCACGAAATTATTGAAGCACTGATTCACTCACTGAATTGTTTCAAGACACAACAGTCCCCACTCCTACCATTTAATCTATCTCCCTTCTGGCGGGGAGTTCCCACGCGTGACTTTGGCGGGAGAGCACTACCTGTCCGTGGTGGCCCACTCCTCACTCAGTCGAGCGGCTACAGTTGTCCCGCATGATAGTTGGCTTTTGCTTGCCGCTCAGACACATCAATGTAAAATCCGTAGCCTCGATATGCACTATTCAAACCCGTAGATTCCGGGTCAAACTCGGAGGGGTGGCAGCTCTAATCAGTACACATTTGACACATAATAGATTTTAAACAATCAAAAATGGATTTCCATATACATATGTAAAAATAGTTAAATTAAAGCAATGTTATAAGACATATAAACAAACTGATTACCAAATTGAGCTGATCTTCAACTTCATCAGTTTTTGTCCTGCCGAGTGCTATTGCCATAACTTTATTCTTTCCAAAAAAAAATCGCGAATCCTTCCACTCACTGCGTAAATCTTTTAATTTCGTATTCCGCATATTATTGACAGTAAACAGAAAAATATGCTCATATTTAGTAAGCGAGTTTCTTATTTCTTCGATTATTTTCTGTTTCAGTACAAGACCTTTTTTGTTTGTTTTTGTTAAAGATACTGAAATAACAGACAATAAATTATAATTACAGACCTAGCATTTGAATAAGAACTCAAGGAGGATTTAGTTCTTTTATTATTTACTATGAAATAAAAGTAAGTCATATTAAATGGATATAGATTACTGTTTTTAAAGAAAAACTAATTCATGTTCAGACTATGCAAAGTTAACTTGACACTTGACAGCATGTTTACACAGGTACGACAATATTTGGGGTTTTTACATTTTTATAGGGTTTACAGGAAAGCTGGAGAATAATGATAAACAAGTTTTGTCTATAAACATAGATTTTTCTTCGTTTCAAAAATAATGCGATAAACAATTCCGGTTTTATTAAAACAACCAAGTACAATGTGGTTTTATCATTTCTAACCTTTTTATAACCTTTACAGTATTAGAAAATTTACCTTTTTTGTCCCTCTTTGATTTCGGCATATTTACAAAGGATATTATTTTATTCTATGAGAATTTAATTACTATTAACACAACGATATTGAATTATTAACAATAACAAGGTACATTAAATTTATCTATCTATGGTAATGAAAGAACATAGAACATAATCAAAGAGAATATAATTACTGCGTCAATAGCTGTGTCAATAGCCGTAGTATTTTCGCCTTAGTCTGTGGTCAATAGCACAATCCTCATTAGTCGGACTTTTTGGCGGGAACGGGAGAAGTGAGGTTGTCATTTTATTCAGATTTTCTATTTTTTACATTTTAGGAGTTTTAAAGTACAACAGTGATAATATATTGTGTTCTAAAGTTCTGCGTAAGCGAAAAGAATGGAGGAGATCTAAATAAACATGTGTAGCTAGTTTTCGCGCTCTTCCTTTTTAACTTCAGTAGTCTACTATCACTTTACTGGAGGAGTGTTAGTGACAATTAATGTTTCTCCAGAAGTTACGTCATTAGGCTGATCGGACAGTGACGACTCAACTTGGCCTGCAAGCTGCCTTGCAAGTTGATATAAATAAAATCGCTATGTATTTTTCGGGCAAGCGACGCCCCGCGCGCTTGCTCTTTTTCCCCGCTCGGTTTTCGACTTGACGTAGTTTAAACGGTGAAATTTAGTACAGTGTTTAAGTGACCGGCAACAGGACAGTCCGTGTGTGCTGTTTTATGAACAAAATGGCGTTGAATGCATTTAAATGGCATACATTCATTTTTATATATGACAGAAAAAGAAGATAACGTTTTCTTTTATCTGCTCCATTGTAATGAAAAGAGTTCTGCGCAAAATTGTACCTATTTTTCGATGTTGCTCGTCAAATTCGACGGAGTAATGTCACTTGACTTGCTGTAGTATAAACGGTCACTGTCCCGGCGTTCACCACTCACCACTGTACATGCACATGCCACTCGCTACTGTCCTTGACCAATGTAAATCGGCGTTCCATCCATGCACAGAGCACTGTAGCCAACACCTACTATTGTCTAGCTCGCACTTACTTGCTCTGTGGCACAGACTATAAGAGGAACTAATAGTCTGTGGGCTCACATCTACGGTTCACATCGCTCACACCAACGAATTCGGAAATACTATGGAATTCGCATTCAATTAAAAATATGACACAACGCAAACCCCAATATCGTGGGCGGGGCTAAAAAACCACAACAACGCGCTATTTAGTCTATCGTGCTCTCAGTGAGTCTGTCGTCGCAAATAAAATTGCTTTGTTGACGTGAAAACTGGGGAAATGTAAATTAAAAGTAACCTCCCGTGTGGTTAAGGGGTGTATAAGACAGAAAGAAGTCACGATATGATAACTTATCACATGTATATAAAATAATTTTACGTTTACAAGAAATTAAATAAAAATATTGTGATCTGTATTATGCAACTAGTAGCCAGGCAGTTTTTAGTACGTAAGTTATTTTCATTATACTTTTATGCTAAGTACAGGAATTCTCTTCATTAAATTGAATCTTATAAATGTATTCCTTTCATTTTACCAAAAATGAATTTCAGTTAATGATTAAAGCAGTTCGCTTAGAAAAAAAAAGAAGATGACTGGTGACCAACTAATACCAATTAGGGGTCCTCTATACATTTTGAAAATGAAGCAATCTATTCTTGTTGTAGAGGTATAGCATGTTATCTAATTGAAGACTGAAATCTTAAAGTGATTCTAAATCGAAATTTCTCAAAAACTGTAGAATGAATAGACCTAATTATAGTTATTAAAATCAAACAAGGCAGGAACATTAGTTCTCTGTTTTTCGTTTAATGCAGTGTCTATTTCACATTTCACATCCGTATATCTAGTAATCATGTTATACAACAATCACAGAATACTAATATACTAGCGTATAGAGATTATGACAACCAAAGAATACCAAGAAACTTTTTTTATAAATGCTGCCAGTATCGCAAAATTCCGCTATCAGCTTTCATTAGATAGACTATAGATACTAAGGTGTGTGACTAGAGGTCACAGTACAACTACACACAGCTAAACATAACATATTTTTATTTTTGTGAATACTAGTAGCCAAAACACTGGATTCACTAGTATTTTATAAATAATTATTTCATGACCGACTCATTACTTGACACGAATTACCCTGACAGTGCAAGGTTACCGTAGCTGTTTCACTCGTGATTACGTTTAATGAAATAGAAAGAGAAAAATTCGTTTGTTGTACACGGTGGTAGGAGTGGCAACTTATTATGGTTCCGTCCATTATATTTCTTAGTCCAAACATAAAATAAATTAATGTTAAATAACATTTATTTACGTTTTCTGACATTTATTTCTGAATAATATGTTACTGTGTAATCATTTACTAGAATTTTAGTTTTTGCATTTATTTTACAAATATTGCATAAATCAGGTAAATGAAAGATGGCATTCGTATAGCAAATTGATGTAAAAGTTAAATATTATTTTGTTTCTTCGGCAATTGAAGTTAAGAAGTTAGAATTATATAAAATTTATCTAATATATCAAAAGCATTTAAGGCATAATATTTTGAATTAAACGCCGCGGAAAATTAAGTTTAACAAATTAAAGAAATAATTTTCCACGTTATTTTCTCTCCACTTATTTTATATCGTATGGGGAAAAGTGGTAATAAAAGGCTGGAAGCCCTAATACGAACGTAATTCTTTAGCTATATACTCTGTGTTGTTTAGCAAAATCAATAATTGTGCCTGATCTTGAAAAAATCGCACGCGCTGAAAAACAGAAAATATCTTTAGCTTTATCACTTTCTTCTATGTTGCAGGCGGCTAAGTTAGTCTCTTTCTTGTGTAAATTATGAGATAGAATCTATGACGTAGTCTATAGGTTTCTTTATCTACGGTTTTGATATATATTTGAACTTTGGTTATAATCGTGTTTTAATAATTCCATGATAAAGAGAGCTTAGAAGAGAGCTCATTCCTGTTAGTGTAATATTTCTATAAATTTTTAACAATTTTTGGGCGGTAAAGGGAGCTGTGATCATACAGCCGATGTCTTCGGTATTTAATTATTATTATTCAAACAGCATAACTTATCTGATGTAAAAATTCCCCATATTTCAATATAAAGTACATGTCTGATGAAAGGTTCGCTCCTTCCTGCAATAACTAAGTTTTTAACACACTAACACTTCTCCGATGAAACGGTGATAGGCTTTATCGAAATAATAATTAACTTCTTAAAAGAATGCAAATACTTTACTTGCACATGTTTATTTAGACCTCTTCCGTTCTTTTCATTTATACAGAACTTTAACACGCGATATACTTTTTGAAGCTTAAATAAAACTCCTAAAACCGCAAAAAATAGAAAATGTAAACAAAAAGACAACTTATAACCTTTTCCTCTCCTACCAAAGGCAAAATAGCGGTGTCACGCGCAAGAAATGGATTATATCCTAAATATCTAAAACAATATTAGCGAAATTAGTATTTATAAAATTATTTAAAAGAGAGACTTTAAGTATAGATTGTGGATACTTAATAAATACATTAGTACATCGTTATGAATAACTGAATTTAAGCCACGCGTAACGTACAACACTACATACTACACTGAGTACACTGGTACTAATTAGATTTTGTTTCTTCATGCTCGTCCATCTCAGTTTACATGAAAGTTTTTGGTATATTGTTACATTAAAACTATGATTATGGTAATGTTCTACTGGTCTAAGATTTGATTTGTAAGTATCTATCTTTATGAGATTTTATGGATTTGGTTTGATCTTTGTCCAAATGTCAAAAAACTAAGGTTGGGTTCGCTCGCACCAACTATTTAAACTCGATTTTAGGATTTGACATCCTGCTTGCACCAATTATTTATTAATTTAATAGTTGGTGCGAGCGAGATGTCAAATCCTTAAATCGAGCTTAAATCGTGGTGCAAGCCACCCTTAATCTTACACCAGTAGTATACGTCTAAACATTGTTGCGGTAACTGCGTTCTGTTTTATAATTTGAGTTTTGCTGTTTTTGCCACAACAGCGAATAGAACAATTAGCCATTACATAAATGTTTAAATATATGTCGAAATATACAGAGATGTTCACACAGGTCCAGTTTTGGTTATGTACTGCTTAATGTCAGCGAGAGTTGATATTTGTTGGTGTAAATAAACTGAGCAGTGATGAATAAGAAGGTCAAATATTTCGTCTATGAAGGTTGAGTGCTCCATGGCTCACAATGTTACAATCATGCATGAATCATCGTATTAAATTTCTGAACGCTTAAATTTCAAATTTCGCGCTCCTAGTTCACTTCCTCCGACGTCCAATTCAAGATGGCGTACTTATATTGAGAACCCTTTTCCGTTTTTTGTTTCCCCTCTGGCCCCGCTGCCGTCAGTGTAGTGTATCGTTCACCGCAAGAGAAAAACTGATATTGTGTAGCAATTTGCTGGTTTAATTACTTTTTTCCCTTCTAACAAGTAAGTGTATTCACAATATATTAAGTGAAATAAAATTTTACGTGATACAAACATCATGAGGTCAGCAATTACTTTTTTATAAAACTGACTGTGACGCATAGAAGGAGTGCCCTCGCAGCCATTTTGCCTGAACCGGCGACACGGTTTCGTGGTGCAGTTATCTGTATTTTCTACTTATTATAATTAATAGCACTTAATTTGTTGTAATTACGTAAACTTTTAGTATTTATTTTCTAATTTGGTCTTAATTAGTATCGGTTTAAGTATTTGGCTGAAATTAATCAGTAAGTTGACTTCTTAACTCTTATATTTCATTTTGGGTGCCATCCTAGTTTAAATTAGGATTATTGATGCAGTGAACCTGTTAAATTATTAGTTGTTTTTCAAAATCTTTTAAATCGATCATGGATCGTGGGCATGTTAACTTGTGGTATAGGTACTCATGAGACGTAACGAGCTATCATACTAGTGCGTCGTAATTCACCGTGCGTAGTCATGCCGTTATCTCAGTCGATAACAGTTTAGTGCCGTGAAGTTGCATCGTATGTTTCAACGTAGCTGAAACATTGATTTCTAATTCTAAAGAAACTCCTGTCTAAATGAAATAGCCTTTCGCCACATGTGTATGATTCACCTTTTATGACGCTCTTGTGTGGCTATAATTTATATAGGACCTTTAGAGGTTGTCATGACCCTTGCATGGTACTGTTCAGTGCTTAACAAGATGGACATGTGCGTGACATTGACTCGGGACACAATACTATCGCATAAGTACCTAATAAATTTGTAAGCATAAAACACATGTCATCTGAATTTACCAAGGCCGTTATGAAAAATAGGTGCTTACTTTGAATCTTTCTATTATCATTTAATTTTACTTATAATTTTTATGAAAGGTATTCTTGATCACGAAAATTTTTTTTATATAGGTACCTAATTCAAATATTTTTGAAGGTAGTTCTTTTAGAATCCATCTTTTATTAAAAGTTACTCTATTTCAGATTTATGTGTACTGTACTGTTGCTGAAGTTACAACCAGTAGTTCCTGATAAGTGAAGTATGTTATGTAGTTTATGTATTATAAAATTACTGAAAATTAAATGAGGTAGTATTACCGATACTTTGTTCATTTAATTTTCACCAAAAAGTACAATGTGATTTTTTGATTTAAATTAAATTACTCAGAAATAAGATGTAAGTAGGTACAGCCGCGATACAGCATGAAATAGAATGAATTATTTCAATATCCTTTATTACACATATAATATATTTCAAATTTATATTTAGTTATATCTACAATATATACATAACTATAATGATATACATAATTTGTGAAATGATTATTTTCAAGGATGTTAAAAAAGGAGGTTATAAATTATGTTGTATTTTTTTAAATGTTTGTTACCTTAGAACTTTGTCATTTATAAAAACCAATTTGGAAAATTCTTTCTTTATTTGAAAGGATGTACTTCCAGTTCTTGGACTTCGAAAATACATCAAATTATGCTAACTACTTCTAAGCTTTTTTTATGTTGATGATTTTATTGTATGGCATTGTACTCCAGAATTAGAAAAAAGTTAATTGTAGACTTACCCTAGATATTTATGTAGGCCAAAATCATTGAAAAGAGAGAAATAAAAAAACTAAATAAACACTGAAAAGTACAAAATATTATCCATTACTAATAAAAACTCAAATACAAAAATAACTATAAATATGATACAAATACATATATAATTAAATTTGTCAGTTATTGAAGTTGGTGCCAAATTAATGTACAACAGAAAGTATATTAGTTTGGTAGGCTTAACACCAATTTTTTTTTTGTCTGTAATTTTTTTCTTCAAATTTTGTTATGTCGTTTAAGTTGTAACACTATAATAATTTAAAACATATGTTAAAAACATTCAAGTTTTCAGAAGAGCAAAAATACCGTCTCTTGTTGTATTACTTAAAAATTCATATGTTTTATTTTCTGAAAAATTTAAAAAGGGTTGCTTATTAATATTTTAGATGTATTTTAAATGAAATTTAATTTTATGTTTTAAATTTTCTATCGAATGACATACTTAACTCATACTGACTTTTTTTTGAGTTATGTTGTGTTAGAACTTAAACAATGATATTTCTCTAGTAAATATTAATTATTAAAGAACACCTTTTTGTAATTCAAACCTTTTTAATTTCATAATTTTCAAGGAATTTTAATACTATTTATGGTTCTGCAAATAACCATTACTATGTTATAAATAAAACCAACCAAGAGCATGTTGGATACACAAGTTCCATGGAAATTTCGTACAAAGTAGATAAAAACAATGGAGGTCCAAATTACCAATTAGCTGTTTAATTTTTTGTTTTTTTTTATTTCTGATTTTAACTTGCAATTTATGCCTGTGTGGCCAAATTTCAGCTCAGTAGGTGTAAAGATGACAATAAATTAACTCTGACATATGAACAGACAGAGACATGATCCACTTTTCCTAAACAGGCGGAACTTCTAGTTTTGCTAGTTGCGATTACTAACACCAAATGTATGTAATTGTTGGTCGATATATAATTTGTTTTTTATTGTTAATAAGGTTACAGTGTTCCTAAGGGACATTTTAAAATATTGTTCAGTGTTCATTTATTTGCTTGCATAAATTGCAATCTCGTCATTTTTTGGTACATAATAGCCCAGTAGGTCATCTTTTTTTTATGATAGTCTAATTTAGTGTTGCTAAAGGAATGGACCTTTTGAAATATAATTCAGTGTTTATTTATTTGTATCTTTTTCTGGACTAAAACAATCTCAACTCTGTTGTTTTTTGAAACACCGGGAAAGAAGACCTTCTACTTCTGTTTTAAAAAATGCATCTCACGAATCACCGATAGCCTAGCAACAGGGTGGGTATATGTATATGTCATACTACGATAGGAGATAAATAGGGTGGCACGAGGTAGGCGCCGGGCCGGCGGACGCGGTGCAGGCGGGGTTGCGAACGGGCGAGGGGTGTGTGCAACGTCGCGCTAGTCGTATTTCGTCTGGAGTGTTTATCCCGCGTCGTTGGATCAATACCGGTGGCGCAGTGGCGGTACCGAACGTCGGCGCGGTAGTGGCGCGTGCCTTGCTAGTCGATGAGTCGAGTCTGTGAGATGCTGTCAAACCGAACGGACGCCGCGTCGATGTCGCGTTTGGCGTGAGGGTCGCTCTTTGAGCTACATTGAGATTCACATTGCGCCAGTGCGCTCCTCAGCCTCAATTCAAGGTGTGCTTCTATGATGACTCATAACCTCATCGAGATTCGCTTCGGCGAAAGTGACGCTTGAACGATTAGTCTTTCTGATTAATAAAGTAAACGTTGTATTGCCCTTGTGAATAGAATTGGCTAGTTCATTCGTGACTTATAATTGGTTGCAGGGGCATCAGTGAAATAATTCTCTTCCATCGTCCACGATGTCCGTCGATAAGGAGGAACTGGTGCAACGCGCCAAATTGGCGGAGCAGGCTGAGCGATATGACGACATGGCGGCCGCGATGAAGGAAGTGACGGAAACCGGTGTAGAACTCAGCAATGAGGAGAGGAACCTACTCTCCGTTGCCTACAAGAACGTGGTGGGCGCCCGACGATCGTCGTGGCGTGTCATCTCGTCTATTGAACAGAAAACCGAAGGTTCAGAAAGAAAACAACAAATGGCGAAAGAATATAGGGTTAAAGTAGAAAAAGAGCTCAGAGAAATTTGCTATGATGTTCTGGTAAGATTTTTGTCATTATCATGTAAAAATTCAAAAGTTCAATAACTTCATTCTGAATGTTATATAGAATGTTTCGTCATTATCTAGGATTAACGTTTAGTTGCCGTCTTCCTACGCGGATGACGTCATATTTGCGCAACGCCAATTTGAGGAGTGATGCAAGCGACAAGTTGTCGTGGTCATTTCCTTAGTCATGGCTAGTGTATTTGGTTAATTATGGGCGTTTTAAGTTAGTGGTTATTTGAGAGCATGCAGGGGCGGGTGCGGTTTTTTCGCGTAAGGAGGGTGGGGTGACGTATTGCGCCGCGTCACTGCGCGCGCTGCTATCCCGTTTTCGTTCGTTGCCCTGTCTCTCCACATTACATTAGCTGTTTAATATTTAAATTAATTATTATTAAATTAGACAGTATTTCTGTTTTATATAATATGCAATATCTGTCTTCATTTTATTAATTAATTAAAGAAACAATTTCCATATAAGTATATAATCATTAGGAAAACTCTTAATTTCTTACAAAACTATAATACCTATTATTTTATATTTTCTGGTGAATTAATGAGTTTTTATTTTATGACTGTTGTTTTAGTATTATGTCATAATTTTTATTTGTTTCAGGGTTTACTTGACAAACACCTAATTCCTAAAGCTAGTAATCCAGAAAGTAAAGTATTTTACCTTAAAATGAAGGGAGATTACTACAGGTACCTCGCAGAAGTGGCCACAGGAGAAACCAGAAATTGTAAGTTTAATCAAGTTTATAAAATATCTACTGCAGTATCAATAAATTGCACATTTTTGTTTGTATACCTTAATCTATTGAAGACTTTAAAAAGCGTTAATACTAAAGATTAGCTAGTTAACATCCATTTACATTACAGCTGTTGTAGAGGACTCACAGAAAGCATACCAAGATGCTTTCGAAATCAGCAAGGCGAAAATGCAGCCCACACACCCAATAAGGCTTGGTTTGGCGTTAAATTTCTCCGTCTTCTATTATGAGATATTAAATTCACCAGACAAGGCGTGTCAGCTCGCCAAGCAGGTCATTATTTGTGTCAGTTATGCGTAGGCTCTCTGCTGGCTGGCACGAGTTAAGGGGTTCAGGCTAGTGGACTAACTCGCTCGCTTGTCCCCAGCCGTCGTGGAGGATTCGCAGAAGGCCTACCAGGAGGCGTTCGACATCGCTAAGGCCAAAATGCAACCGACCCACCCCATCAGGCTCGGTCTTGCGCTGAACTTTTCAGTCTTTTATTACGAGATAATCAACTCTCCTGCGCGAGCGTGCCACTTAGCTAAACAGGTTTTTTAAAATGCACACTAAAGTCTGCAGTGTGACAATGTCAGTTGTATAACTCTACTAACTACTAGCAAGACAAAACTCGAATCGTGCATGTAGATCGAACTGTTAAAATTACTCTGATGAAGAATGTTCACTTAAATTTCCTAATACCTGTATCACCCTAGCATGATCATGTTGAAAGCGATTAACCCCTTAATCTCGATCCAGCCAGTATTAGAGTGTTCATAGTTCTATGATGAGTTTGTATTTATTTTGATGCCACATGTAGTGTGCGAGCGGGACATGTAGTGTGACGAAGTGGCACGTGTGTTGCAGGCGTTCGACGACGCGATCGCAGAACTGGACACACTGAACGAGGACTCGTACAAGGACTCGACGCTGATCATGCAGCTGCTGCGAGACAACCTGACGCTGTGGACGTCGGACACGCAGGGCGACGGCGACGAGCCCGCCGAGGGCGGCGACAACTAACGCGCCGCGCTCATCCCAGCACACGCATTTGTTCTCATCGGTGTTTTATAAGAAAACGAGTAACATTCGAGAACGTCGCGCGGCGCGGGTCCTCCGCGACTGTTGCGAGCCGTCGCTTGTAAAAAAAATGTTAAATGTCGTTCGCAGCGGACCTTCACGTTCCGTCTAAATGTTATGTGTCATCTTTGACGGTTTTTGTATTTCTGTATTTACACTGGATTACAGATATCGAGCTGACCTGATGAATATAAATATTTATAACTTAAGTTATTAAAATTACGGTTTCTTAAGTTAAAAGTCTTTTCCTTTCGTAGATTTAAATAGAAATTAACAGCCCGGTCGGCCCCTCGAAGTAACATTCCTTTCGCCGCATGTCCGCAGTGAAATGGAGATCATGATGGTGAATGTTGTTTTGAATTATTTGATTATTAGTTTATTTAAAATTTGTTAAACTGCGCCCGATTACCCTATAAAATTTAGATTTTCATGAATTTACCCACAACTGAATGGCTGTATGAAATTAGGGCACAAAAAACTTGTTAGTGTCTTTTATGTGGTTTTTGTGATGTCCTCTAAAATTATATATTACCAAAGGAAAACTTATTGTTGACATTAACCAATTTATTGTGCCCATCACTGATTAATAGTTGAAATTTTCAAGCATTTATTAGACAAATAGTCTTTGTGATGGACAAATATTGTAACAATTCTGCTGCATTTTATCAGCCATTAATCTATTATATTTTTCATGTTTTCACCAATAAACTTTTGTATTAAATACAAGTTTTAGTTTTAGAATCAATATTTACTAAATAAACCGCCACCTATTAACCCCAAAAGATGTTTATCTAAACCTTTGCGGTCTAAGCATTAAGGGCACTTAAAATGAAAATTTATCAGAATATTGTTTCTCATTATTATAGTTTTATTACTTTTACGGAGTAAGTACATTTATTGAAATATAATACACTGTTTATAAAGTTTTTTAATATTTGCATCAAACTATAACTAATGTCAACACACATTGATAGGCACTCAAAAGATAACTTAAAAATAGTAATTGATGTGTCTTTCAGTTTGCTTTTGAATATAATCTTATATTACATACTAGCTTAGAATCTATACATAGTAGGAATTTTAAAAGATCTAAAAAAACATTAACATATATTTCAACTATACATTATATATAATATATATATAATTTTATAGTTGAAATATATATATATATATATACAGGATGTATATAAAAACGGGACAGTTACTTTAATGGATGAAAGGGCATAACTTTAGTATGTAGTTACAAAAAGAATTAACGAAAAAAACGTATCCGTTTAAGAGTTATGACCGTTTTAATTTTCAAGTGTTATCCCCACCATTTCTCGTAAAATTGGGTTGATCGTGTACAGTTACAGATTTTAAATCTTATGTTTTTTTTTATTTTGCAATAATTTCATCCGTTACTGAAATACAGCCTGAAAACCATTTTCGAAAATAATGCCAATAACCCCAATGGGGGTTCACGGGGTACACGATCAACCCAATTTTACGAGAAATGATGGGGATAACACTTGAAAATTAAAACGGTCATAACTCTTAAACGGATACGTTTTTTTCGATAATTCTTTTTGTAACTACATACTAAAGTTATGACCTTTCATCCATTAAAGTAACTGTCCCGTTTTCATATACACCCTGTATATACATCACGCTGTATCTTGTAAATTATATATAATAATTTTAAACATGTACTTATTATCAGAAAATCTGTGTACTCATTAATAAAATACACACAAAACGATCGTTACGCTATTGAATATGAAAATATGTACTACTACTACAGTTTTTACTTATGGCACTGAAAATGTTCTAATATTTTGCAATTTTATAATAAATAAAATTAGACCGATACGTTGATATCCCTCAATAAGAATATTTTCCTTAAACATGGCAGTAAGAAAATGCATAGGAAGGGACGCACTAAAGTGGCTATAAGATAGGCGCTGCTACTTGCTAAACTTAATGCTGTAATTGTATCTTGTGGCATCAAATCTAAACATTTATCGTTTTCGCATAACGAAATCGAATAAGCGTGATAAGCAGTGAATATTGTTCGTGGAACACATAATACAACGTATATAATAATTAGCCCTAAAGATAACTTTAATGCAGCTATTAATTCGCGATTTATGGTTTGTAATAATTTCTTTTTTGCTTTTAATTTCATAATTATCAATACACAAGCCGTGCTCATCATTACTGTCGGTAAAATTAAATTGAAAACGCCAAACATCAAATGCATGTTCATTCGGTGATGAGATTGTATTATACCGCACAGTACAAACCCATGTAAGGATGCTGTTGTAGCTAACGCAAATTCAGGAATGCTCAGTGATGCTGATAATATCCATACAAATACGATGGGGAATGTCACTGGTACTCTAGTATCCATCGAACGGTAATCTATGTTCATAGTTCTAGGTGGTGTAGAAGAATCGCTCGTCGCAACTAAACTATGACGAGACGATCTCATTTCTTCGTCATCTTCAGGATCATTTCGTTTTTTTTTCGCTGTTTCTTCGATATTTATTGAGGCGAGTGTATGAAATGATAAAGTAATGATTAAATACAAAGAAGCCGTCGATGTAAAAACATTTAGTCCTTGATAGGCAACGCAACCACTATTGCTAAAATGCCATGTCTTTGCATTGTATGTCCATAGTTCCGGTGCGATCGATGTCCCCAGCAGTATAATATCATTTATAGCCAGTTGAATAATAATGGAAAACAAACCTGAAAGAAAGACACCACATATTTTTATATTTGGTTACAATCTTTGATTATATCGACGTACTGGGATAGTACCGTTTCTGGAATGCTTGAGGAGAGCCGTTGCAACGGCACAGTTGACAAGAGCGCTGACGCCTACGATGCAGGCGATGTAGACGGCCAAGGCGAGCGGTGTGATAAGCGGCGCCGGCGGCGACTCGAGCGCGGGCTCCTGCATCGCGTCGGCAGTCCGGGAACGTATCGGGATCAATGACTCCTGACGACGCGTCACTTGCCAGCGTTCTCCGACATCACTTATTTTTTTATTTCAGTAATGAATCACAATTCGGACATGTGTAAATATGAGAGAGCGCGATCGAAATGTGAACAGTTATAAAATTATATGTGCTTTTGAATTCATTTTACATTTAATCGTTACTTATAAAAATAATTGAACAGATGCCTTAACGTCACGCGAAATAAAACAGTACTGAAGAAATTGTTGATCTTTTATGTCGCATACGCAGACTGGCGGATGTGCGAATGTTTAATAAAAATAAAGGGCCGGGAATAGCTGTATGTACCTCATTATTATTCAATGTTCGTAATCCATTGCCATCACTTGTCCCGTAAGTATTAAGCGAATATGTTTGTCTAATTAATAAATTCATAATTACTAAGTACATATTTTCAATAATTCCTAAGAGCTATGAAATGAAGTTGTTTTCAAAAAATTCTTTAATAATATTATTTATTGTTTACGACCCATTACGAGCAATGACCCGACTGCGGGTTTCATTATAATATAATGTATATAGGTACTATCAGTGGCGTGCAGTGTTTTTCAACAGGGTAGGCAGTCAAAATAACAAATATAAAAAACTAACAACTTTAGTACATAATTTATAGTTACTAATACAGCAATACTGACAAGCGAGAAACGTTACCGTTATCTACTTTAATTTTTCATAGTGTTTGTTATTTCTTATATGCGTTAGTTAATGCAAAGAAAACAAAATAAACTTTTAGTATGTACACAACCCGTTAGCCAGTTAAATGATTCATAATATTTAGAATTAAAATTTTGAGTGACGTTACGTGACTTCATATTAATGCAACTCGTACATGTATGAGTAGATGCATAAAGCATGTGCCTAGGGGTGGTGGGTTGGGCAACCTCCTCGTGGTACACCCTGGGCGCCGACCGGTAACTGCTGGTTGTTTAATGGGTTGTTACTGGGTGGCGGCTAATAGCCCGACCGACGGGTGATAGGAGTCTCCATTAGCGTGTATCCTGAAGGATGCATGTTGATGGGCTTTTTAGTTCCGGGTTGGGACCGAGTACGCGATGCCGAAAGGACCTGGCCCGGACCGTGGGGTGGGAAATGTCCCCATTTATGGGGACAAGTTGTGTTCCCTGTCCTCTGCGTGAGGGCGGGGGTCAATGTTGGGGTCACTTGCCCCTCTTTAAGATGGGTATTGTGGCCACGGGGGTGGAAAGAAGGAAAACTTTTAAAAATCCGTGAGGAAACACGTAAAATCAGAGGTGGAGAGAAGGAAAACTCGAAATGAAACCCATGAGACAACGCGTAAAAACCTGAGGTGAAGAGAAGGAAAACCCCGTGAGAAAACACGTGAAAATCAGAGGTGGCCAGAAGGAAAACTTGTAAAAGCCCGTTAGTAAACACTTAAAAATCAGGTGGGCGTGCGGATGCCCCAGGCAAAATTACTAAGTAAGGTTGTATCGATTTAGTGCAGATTCATAATACATATTACATAACCCTATTTACCGCCAATCGTATAGAATGTCATATAGTCATAGTCCGTAGTTGTGTTGCTATTAACGTGAACCCGTCTTGTTAGTTTCTTTCAGTGATTCTCAACCTTCTTCTTCACTTGTATCTGTAATTATTTTTTTCGTATTAATATCCATTTTTTCTTTTGTTTCTACGAGCCATGTTCTCTTGCGCACTCTGTCATTCTGATACCACCGATGGACCATTGTGCATTACGTGTAGACGTCAGTTCGATTTTTCGTGTGCTGGAATAACAGAACTTGGCTACAGAAAGCTGGGTGACAGGAATGTCTGGCGTTGTCATGAATGTAAATCTGACATGTCACCATCAAATAAAGAGAGCTAACCGTTTGTGGGACAAGATGAAAATATGCAAGGAAAGGCAGCACTAGTAAAGGATGTGAAATCTATCAAATCCAATCTTTCAAACCTTAAAAATTCTATTGAATTAACTCATGAATTGATCAGCAAATTTACCGCAAATTTTAAAGTAGTGGACCAAAGTATTAAGAAAATCGAGTAACTTACTAATACTACTACGACGCTTCAGGCAGAAGTGGCTAAGATCGAGGATGAAATTCGTTCAAAAGATTAATAGTCACGTGCTAACGATGTAGAAGTAAAAGGAGTTCTGTTGAAAAAGAATGAAAATTTATATAACATATAATACATACCTACATGTCGTCACGCTGTATCCCCAACGGGGTAGTCAGAAGACAGAACGCCAAGCGTCGCGGTTCTTACATACCTCTTTCGCTTCCTCAAATCTCATCATTCTCCTCACACATTTTCGCCTAGGTATGCGAGTGCTTTTGACATTTCCGTCTGCTAACACTGGCTATTTGATCTACATACGTCAGCCTTGGTCTTCATTGGCTTCTTTTACCTTTCGCTTTGTAGAGTTTCTTCGTCAATCTTTCATCACTCATTCTTTCTAAGTGCCCGATCCATCTAAGCGTTCCTTTCTTAATTTTTACAATAACTATGTCGTGCAAACATGTCATACTGCGTATCTCTTCATCGCTTATCCTGTTCGCAAGACTGACACCGCACATATTTCTGAATTTCTACTGCATTTATCATACTTTCATGATTTCAGGCATATCCAGGCCTCACTACCGTACAATAAAGTTGGCACCAACACAACATTTGGCAGTGTTATTCGTTTTGGCAGGTTAGGTATGTTCACACTACCTACTGATGCAGACAGAGCACCGTTCACTTTATTGCCAGCTGCTACTCGTCTCTCCACATCCAACTCACATCTCCCATCCCTCGGAAACGCACTCACCAGATACACAATTTCATTCACTTGTTCTTTCCAATTCTTGTTGTAGACATTTTCCATTTACCCAAATCTCATATTCCGTCTGTACCGCACCTAAACCCATCTTGCACCTCCCACAAATATTAGTATTATAATGAATAAACCAATTCGAAAGAAAGATAGAAATTACCTTACCAGAGCGCCAAGTCGAGAATCTAACGCTAAAGTCTATTGTAATGGTTTTGAACAATAGATACACTAAAAACAATTTGTAACTGCAGCGAGAAAATCTAAAAATTTAAACTTACGAGCTTTCCCAGACGATAAGCGTGTTTTTCTAAACCACAATTTAACTCTAACAAAACACTTTTAGCCAAAGCCACAACGCTAAAGAAAAAAAATTTCGATACGTATGGGTAAAACACACAGACGTACTACCCTAGAGACATGAAATGTTTACGAATTTCTAAGCAAACTATTCTGTCAAGCTTAGAGGAATGAGACGTAAGCGGGCGGCATGATAACATCACGTACTCGACGAAAAAGTGATGTACTCGTAGATATTTATATATCGATAAGTACAAGAATTATTTACATAGGTAAGCTTATTTTAAAAATAGAAATAATATAATATATATATATATAATCAAAACAAAATTCTTTATTTTGAAATAGTCACACAAAAAAATCAAAAATTTAGAATAGAAATACAAATCAAATTCGTTTGGGTAGTAGGTACGTGTTTTTCTTGATATACAATTTTTTAACAAAAAATTAAATTGATAAATTCTGGGTGCTCTGGAGCTATAGCATTACAAGGTATAGCACCCACTCCCAGGCATGGAAAAATATTCCAAAAGCGAGCAACTGTGGTCAGCCTACTACAGTACACAGTACCTACTACTTTGAATTAAAATGAAAAAAGTGGTAATTTTTTTAAGTGGTAATCTAACGTATGTCTTTTATAGAAAATCGACACCCCCAAGTCGTAAAAAAGAGCACACAATTTATATACCCACTCATTTATATAACAGTCTCATAGGGACAGGCATTCGTTTGCAAATTTTACTACGCCGTTGTATAGCGGGTTACATAATACACCTCATCTACTCCTGTATAATATAGTGACAGTACTCTCCGAGTGACGTGGCTGTAACTTGCAGATCGACAGATGGACCAGGATGAAATTACCAAGCGTCCGTTTTTATCATTTGGCTACAGAACCCTAAAATGTGCACCTTTATTCATTTTAACTATTTTTTTGTAGACTAATTTATTATAGTCAACTGAGATGGGGGTCAACTGAGAAAGCGTGCTCGTTGCGACCCCTGCTAGCCCTTTTCAGGGCTACAATTCCTCTCCTGTGCACACCATGCGGGACAGTGTAAATATGAATGCTAGGGCGTCCCCCAAAAGCGACGTACACCGCTTTGTCCCCGCTGGCGTGAGCAGAGTGCAGTTCGGCGTTGGGGACCGCCACCCAACACGCCGTGCACCTAGCGGCGGGAAGTGGAGGGAGGAGTGCAGAATAGCTGCGTGGAATGTGAGAGGTAGGATTAAAGAGAAGATGAATGAAGTGATTGATATTATGGAAGAAAGAAGATTAGATGTGTTATGTTTGAGTGAAACCAAGCGAAAGGGCAGTGAACTTGTCGACTTGCCTGGAGGGGGCATCACTTTGTAGTCAGGAGTACTACAAGAAGAAAGGGGATGCCAGGGCGTAGGCGTCTTACTGTCCTCTTGTTTGGTTGACTGTGTAACTGAGTATGTGTATAAACCCGAGACTGCTCTGGGTGCCTCTCAAGACAGGGTCGACGAGGTTATTTGTTTTAGTGGTGTATGCCCCAGTGTCCTCTGTCGCCTTGGGCGAGCTAGAACAGTTTTGAGAGAATGTTAGGGAAGTTCTAGCGACGGTTGAAGAGAATGAGAGAATTATAGTGTGTGGAGACATGAATGGATGGGTTGGGACAGCTCGAACAGGATTTGAGTCTGTCCTAGGCAAGTATGGAGATAAGAGAGTGAATGATGCTGGTAGGATTGTGTTAGGACTGTATGGAAAAGGATCTTTTTGTTGCTAATACCTTATTTAAGCACAAAAGGATTCATCAATACACGTGGGAAAGGAAGGATGAAAGAAGTAGGTATGATTGATTTATTCCTGGTGGACAGCCGGCTCAAAAAGCAGGTTATGGACACTAGAGCACACAGAGGAGCCGATCTGGGAACGCACCACTTTCTAGTGGTAACTAGAATAAGGGGTCTGTTTGCGGCATGGTGACATCGCGTAGTGTCCAAGCCTGCAGAGGTTTGTCGCGTTAAAAGCTGGAAACTCCCAATTGCGACCGCCAGGAATGAATATGAAAGGGTATTATCCGGTAAGCTTGATGATAGATTGAAAGTGATGAGCGAGGATGTGGAAGAATGTTGGCAGAACCTTATAGCATGGGATAGCATGATCGAGGCTGCGAAAGAAGTGTGTGGAATGAATAAGATTGGTAATGGTAGAAAGCGTGATGTGTGGTGGGATGATGAGATGAAAGTGTCTGTGTATAAGAAGAAGAAAGCATGGCGGGACTACCTTGCTACTAAAAATGACTGTGGTATGAAGAATTTGATGAAAGACAGTTATAAGCTGCAGAAAGCAGAGACGAAGGCACTAGTGAAAGAGAAGCGTGAATGGTGTAGGGTGTTAGACGAAAACAAAATGTCGGACAACTTCGAGGAAAATTCCAAATTATTTTGGAAAGAAATACGTAAGGACCGAAGTGGTCCGGCACCTTACAGAATAAATAAAGTGCGTTCGAAAGAAAACAACCTGCTTACAAATAAAAAAGATGTTCTGCAGCGATGGAGTGAATACTATAAAGAACTGTATGAGAGTGGCGACTCCGTCTCTGATACTGAGAGCGATTCTAATAAATTGCCACACTCGGGCCAGGGACTGGAGGATGCCATTAGTATGAAAGAGATTGAGAAAGTGATAAGAAGTTTGAAATGTGGAAAGGCTGCGGGAATTGATGAGGTGACTGCTGAGATGATCAAGTATGGTGGTCCTAGGCTCTGGGATGCCTTCTGTGCACTCTGCAACCTTTGTTGGCAGAATGGGGAGGTTCCAGAGAACTGGCGCACGGCAGTCATAGTACCTCTATATAAAGGGAAAGGTTCCTATCTAGACTGTGCGTGCTATAGGGCCATCAGCTTGGTCAGCTTAGCGAGTAAAGTCTATACTAAGGTATTGACTAAACGTATGAAAGGCGTTTCAGAAAGATATTTGTGGGAGGCGCAAGGTGGTTTCAGGAACGGTAGGGGTTGCATGGATCAGATTTTCTCGCTTCGCGTTATCGTGGGAAGGTTTCTGGCTACAGGCCAGAAAGTTTTCTGCGCTTTCGTGGATCTAGAAAAAGCATTCGATAGAGCAGTGCGGAAGAAATTGTGGAGTCTTCTGCCTGAATATGGCGTGGAGGGCTCCTTACTACGGGCTGTGAGGTAAGACGGGCCTTACACAGGCCACAGAGCCTGTGTAAGGATAGACGGTGATATGTCACCCTGGTTTGAAGTCTGTTCTGGTGTCAGACAGGGCTGCGTAATGTCTGCCTGGCTGTTCGTACTGTATTTGGACAGTTGCCTCCAGAGATTGAAAGGTAATATGAGTGGTATGGGATGTGATGACGCAGTGGTAAACTGCCTATTGTACGCTGACGATGCTGTGCTAATAGCACCATCAGAAGCAGAGTTGCAGACACTAGTCACGTGCATGACAGAAGATTGTGAAGTAAAAGGATTGAAAATGAACGTGAAAAAAACTAAGGTTCTGGTGTTTGAAAGAGAAGCGATACAAACGAAATGTGTGATTTGTGTAAATGCAAAATGTCTAGAACAAGTGAATGAAATTGTATCTGGGGAGTGCGTTTTCAAGGGATGGAAGATGTGAGTTGGATGTGGAGAGACGGGTAGCAATAAAGAGAACGGTGCTCTGTCCGCATTAGTGGGTAGTGTGAATATATCTAACACTGCTAAAATGGCCATCCACAATGCGGTGTTGGTGCCAACATTGTTGTACGGTAGTGAGGTCTGGATTTGCCCGAAATCGAGTGAAAATATGATAAATGCTGTGGAGATGCGGTCTCTCAGAAATATGTGCGGTGTCACGCTTGCAACAGGATAGGCAATGGTGAGATACGTAGTATGACAATGTTGCAAAACAGTGTTATTGTTAAAATGAAGAAAGGAATGCTTAGATGGTTCGGGCACTTGGAAAGAATGAGTGATGAAAGACTGACGAAGAAAATCTACAGAGCGAAAGTGAGTGGTAAAAGAAGCCAAGGAAGACCAAGGCTGACTTATGAAGATCAAATAGCCAGAGTGTTACCAGACGGAAATGTCAAAAGCACTCGCATTCCTAGGCGAAAATGTGTAAAGAGAATGATGAGATTTGAGGAAGCGAGAGTGGTGTGTAACGACCGCGACTTCTGGGGCGCCGTCTTCTCTGACTACCCCGTTGGGGATACAGCGCGAAGTTATGTTATGTTTTGTTGTTATTTATTATATGATAGCCGTACTCGCGACTTCATTTGCGTGGAAAATGTTACCGTGACTTTTCCAGGTTAGTGTTTCCCTTTCTCTCCCTTAATAGACGTAGATTTTTCATAAAAAGTAGTCTTTTCATTTTTTGTTACTTCCTACCATGGAGAATCTGCCATATTGGATTTATGACGATGTCACATACACAGAAACATTTCCCTCCTTATTGCATTTCATTTGACACTCATATTTCTTCCTTACACGGAGCATCCGCCATATTGGATTAATGATGATGTCACATATACAGAAACCTTCCCCTGCTTATTCCATTTCATTTAACACCCGTATTGCTGGTGTTGAACAGAAAGCTTACTTCCTTCAATGGAGTATCTGTCATATTGGATTTATGATAACGTCACATATACATACTGTTCCCCGTGTATTCCATTTCATTTGATATTTATATTGCTGGAGGTCTTTTACTTTCTAACACGTAGCATTCGCCAAATTGGATTTATGATAACGTCACATATACAGAAATCTCCCAGGCGTGCGCACAAGAACTCACTAAACTTTCATCGCAATCAAATAAATGGTATAGGAACGCATAGAAAACAAATATACAAAGAAACATCCATCTGTAAAGAAATAGACAGACCAGACTTTCGCATTTTTTGAAAAAAGAAACATTCATTATTAAATAAACAGACCGACAGATTTTCACAATTATAAAATTAGTACGGGTATCCGCTTTTATTTATTTTTATTGGCTTAAAATCTGTAATCACTAAATTTTCAATTTAAAAACAATCATTCAAAAATGTATGTAATAAATATATTAATGACGTAATTAAGTTTGTAATAATAGTAGAAAAGAAACAAGATATTATAATATGGATCTAGGTACATAATTTCAAAGAATGGTAGTCATTATAAATTCTCAAAATTAATGGAAAAGATATTGACAATCGATACGTTTTTTCGCATCCCTACTTACACGCGCCATCTTGTAAGAGTGAGGATGAACATGTAATTATAGCTTGCTAGATAAGGACAAACGCTGACTCAAAGATACCAGCCACCAGTATCACTAGAGCTCTGCATTTTTGTGTTACAAATTTTTATTAATTTTATACTTACCGATGAAACGTGATATTGTCCTTTTTGAAACTATTTTTACGACTGTCACTACCACACCACTTTACAGCGTAATTTGGCATTGTTTACGTATTTTATTCTATATTTTTTAAAACGATTAGACACAGGTCACGAATCTGCTTCCTAGTTAATACTAAAGGAGCTCGCGTTTGTGTTTGAACTTATACGAGCATTTGTGCTAATCGATGGCAGAAAAGGGTGCCTTTTCATTTTCTGTCTTTAGGCTAGTTTCTCTGTAGTAAAACACTGCAAAATTTTGGCAAGGAAGTCAAATACTTCACAATCATATCTAATAAAATCGGAAAAAGATCTTCAAAAAATCGATGAAATCTCTTATATTTTTCTGCTTTATATAATTTTTTTTAATTTCATTGTAATTTGTACACATTTTGATAAGTCGACTCATGTCTGTGGATTGGGAACCACAGACTATGGTAAGTACATTCACCGATGTAATAATTTTATTTCCCTTGTTGCTATAGCATTCATACGATTATCTCTGGGTATCTGTCATATTCATTCTCAATTTAATCTTACAAGTATATATTTAAAGTTCATCTTAATTTGTTTTTTCACTGCATTGTGGAAAAAATTCCTTATAAAGTTCACGCTTAATCTACCACTGACGGGTAAGGACCTACTGTACATGTTAATAGCTTATTGATTATTGCTTACCCACATGTTATAATATTGTTTATAATTACGCTTTAATTGATAATAATCGCTTCTGTAACTTATATCCTAAATTAAACAATTTAAACGGCATAATTATATGCAAGGGCGTCGCCAAGGGGGTAGGGGGGGGGGGGGGGGGGCAGTTGCCCCCCGAGAGATCAAATGTAGCTAACCGCAAAGCGACCAAAGTGCGAGCAATTGACTTCCTTACCTATTAATAAATTTCCCATCGCATGACAAAACGTAAATAAATTCACAAGGTTTAATGTATATTGTAGAAAGTATTGAAATATTCAGAATAACATTAAGATTTTGACATCCGTTTTTAAAAAGAAAGAAGCAGCAGCATATAGTGTGCTAGCAGACGAAACAGCTGATATTTCTGGCACTAAAAAACTATCGATTGGGATGCGATATTTTGATGAAGAAACACAGGAAGTCCAAAAATGTTTATCGGATTCATTGAGCTAAAAGATTTGGATGCGAAATCGATTGCACATAGCATAGATGAGTTTTTGACAAAAGAAGATCTGAATATAAATAAATGCGTTGGTTTTGATTTTGATGGTTGTTCAACGATGTCAGGAAAAGACGGAGGGGTACAAGCGATCTTACGCAAAAAGTACACCAAAGCCCTCTACTTTCATTGCTCGTCCCACAAACTGAATCTAGTTATCAATAATCTAAATTCACTTCCTGAAATTAGAAATGCCATGGGAACCACCAAAGATACTATAAACTTTTTTCGGGAATCAGTTTTGAGGAGGAAGTTGATACCTAATATTTCCAGACTTTGCGAGACAAGATGGAGTGAGAAACACAAAACCATCAGAGTTTTTAAAGAAAATCTTCCAGTAATTCTGGAAGCCTTACAAACATTATCTCAGGAATGAAATAGTGCAACTTGGAAAAGTGCCTTTCAACTGCATGCGGCTACTTCCAGAATTTCTTTCATTCGCGGGATTATGTTGGTAGCCAAATACTCGGCTTTGATGGAACCCGTTGTCAACGTACTCCAATCTGTAGCTTTGGACGTGGTCAAAGCCTCGGAACACGTTAAAAGGATTTTACTTTTAATTAAAAACCACCGTGAAAATCCGGAAAAAGTAACAGACGAAATTATAAAGGAAGCTACTGCTGTTGCGGAGAAAGTCGGACTGGAGGAGGACATTACATCAATGCCGCGTATTACGGGGAAACAACGTCATAGAAGCAATCATCCAGCAGAAAGCCCTTCAGAATACTGGAAGAGGTCTTTATTAGTAATACCATACTTGGATTCAATTATCACCTCCCTTGAAGTACGTTTTGCTGAAGAAAACACGCCATCATTCGCATTATCTAAGTTACACCCGGCGCAGATGCAAAAGATGACAACTGAAAATCTGAAACAAACTTGTGAATCTATTGCCCAGTTTTATGATTTACCGAACATAAAGAATGAAATCGAACTTTGGCAGCAATTGTGGCACGATAGGCTTAATCTAACAAATCTAACAGTTGTTAATGTCCTAAAAGAAACAAATTCCTTCTTTCCCGAAACGGAAAAAGCATTGAAAATTTTGATCGCTTTACCATGCACGACCTGTACAGTAGAGTGATCCTTTAGCAGCCTCAGAAGACTAAAAACATGGCTAAGAAGCACCATGGCAGAAGATCGCCTTAATGGTCTGAAAGTTTTGCAAAAATTCCCCGCAGGTTATGTTTTAATTAAATATTATTTTTGTTAAAATAAATAATTATTACTGTGTTTAAAAGTTTGATTTAGTTATTGTGCTGTCGAGGGCTTGTGAAGTTTTATACATTGATATTAGAACCGTTCTTATTACAATCGTCATCGAGGCAAAGACTTCCAAAGTGTAACGCTTCATGCTCTCGGCGTTCATATTTTTTATCCTCCATAATATTGCCCCATTGTCCCCCCCCCTTAGTCATACGCTGGCGACGCCCTTGATTATATGTGTACATAATTTACACTGTATACACTTTTCCATTTCAGTTATTTATTATTAACATTTTTTCACATATCTATTCTGTAACTATTTTTCCTTCATATTAGTTGTTTGTATTATAGAAACGTACGTTTGTCGATTCAGCGTTCAGCGGAATGGGGAGACTCGAAGGAGTACAGAGTATGAATCCTCAAATATCCATATACTTTAAAATAATGATTTATTATTTTCTTACCTGAAAGTGATCATTGGACTGTTTCTTTCAATTGTAAATTGTATATATTTACCATGTTGTTTTTCATTTTATATAATACGTATTGCGCTATTTTTTGTTGGATGCTTTATTTACGACAATGTTGTAACATTCATCCCCAATTATTACCTATATATTATCCAAACAATAAAAACTATGCTGGGTTGACCGTCTAATTTAAATTAAACACAAATGCACACGATGACGACCTGTTGGAAAATTGCCTACTGTGTACGTGCTGTGGATTTTATACCAAATTCTGTCTAAGCTACTGTTCGTTTTATATATCTATGTATTTATATGATTATATTATAATTCTATTTGAAAAGGTCTTCCATACTTAGCATTTATTATCAAAATGCTTGAGGTCTGCGTACTAAAACTACATCTTTTAAAACAAAATTTGTCTCTGAACAACTATCATATTGTTTCTACTATAACCGAGACGTGGTTTATAGATGGCATACATGATCAAGAACTTTTTGACGACGTTATTTATTTTTTTGGCGAGATAGAATCTATGGAACTAATAGACAGAAGTATGGTGTTGACTTGAAGTTTGACTAACCGAACGTTATCCTTGGCGCTCGTGAGCTGAAGACATCTGGGTTTCTGTACAACTAGGAACTAATTCCCGTCGAACATCAGTTATTATACATCTGTGTACATTGTATCTGCAAAGAAAATATTGGTAATTCATTTAATGTTCAATTGGAGAATTTCTCAGATAAATTGTTTAAAAATATGTGCTCATATCCAAACGATAAATTTATAGTCTTAAATATTGACGTATTTTTTTATTGAACTATCAGAAACCTATAGGAATATCAGGTATTATTCAGTCCCATTTTTTGATACAGTTGGCTTATGTGATTTGAAGCAAATATATTGTTTTTGAGCGAACCAATATTGCCAAAAAGGTGTGCGATTGCGAATGGAATTTGAAGAATTAGTTAAATTATTGGAATGAGAGAGCTAAGTAAAGAAGAGGGGCCCGAAGAAATGCCGGCAGTGTCCGTTAGTATTATTATAGTTTTATCATCATATTTTTTAATTTTATTGCACATTAAAATTAAAAAGAAATTTAGACAAAGTAATTTTAAATATGATATTCAATGTGTTTCGCTCTTATGTTAAATATTGATACATACATATATCCCCAACGGGGTGTTAGATATTGATGAATAAAATAAATATATTATACAATTTTCTTTGTACAATATAAATCTTAAATAGATGTTACAGTGTTCACTTTTTTCTTTAATGTAGGTATTACCTAAACAATTTTTTATTTGTAGTCAGTGGTATCGCTACATGTCGTGAAGACATCTGAATCACTGTGACCAAAATTGATCTATTGTGATCGCCACTATGTTAGAAAACACTACCAAGTCCCACTGCAATCAAAAACTGCAGCGTATTACTCAAAGTGACGTGCTGAATCTCCTCCTCAGATACTGGTCGAGGTAGGATCGACGAGTGCGTATCAGTGCTGCACACAAAATAGGAGTTTCATTCGTCTCTTGGTAATAGGGGAGAGCGGGATTAAAAGTTTCCGGTATAAGTTGTTCCGATTGAAGTAGCTCCATGAGGAAGACGATAAATATAATTAGTAAATACTTTGTGAAATGGCACGGGATCCCGGGATCCCGGTCGAAATATCTCGGGATTTAATGTAACAAATCCCGGGATTTTCGGGATTAACAAAAATTTTTGCATATTAATAATAATGAGATTTTTTTGCATGAAACGAAACGCACTTACTTACTATTTGACATTTATCGGCCATCTTGGTTAGACAGCTGATTGATTGAATTAGTTTTCGCCATAGATTATTGTTTTCGCTGGCGATTACGAAAGTTGTGAATGTGTAAAAAAGTAAAGAAATAATTTAGTAGAATTGATAAAAATGTAATATTATGTGTGCATAAAAAATAATTGAATGAAAACGGACAACAGACAACAAACATTTTGTTTAATTTAGACTTAAAATGAAACTATTACCTATTACCAAAAGAAAAATAGAATGATTGAAAATATTTTACTGACTTTTCATTGCCACTGCAATACTAAATTGATCCTGGGATCGATCCCGGGATCCCGGTATTATCTTTAAATAATCCCAAAATCCCGGGATGAGAAAAACCAGCCGGGATCGTATTCTCTAGTTGTAGCGCACCTATGACATGACAACCACTTCGACCAGTGGCGTCTCGTACATCAGAAAGCGTGCGTGTACATCACTAATCCACGTAAGTAAATATTTTCATTTTTGATATTTATAGTTATCTCACAAATTGTAATAATTAGCGTTTAGTTCTTTGTTGTTTTTGTGCAAAGATATATGTACTTATCTAATATCCTGATATACATACATACATACATATCTTCACGCTGCATCCCTAACGGGGTAGTCAGGGAGGATAGAGCGCCAAGCATCGCGGTTCTTACATACTTATTCCGCTTCCTCAAATCTCATCATTCTCCTCACACATTTTCTCCTAGGTATGCGAGTGCTTTTGTCATTTCCTTCGGCTAACACTCTGGCTATTTGATCTTCATAAGTCAATCTTGGTCTTCTTTGGCTTCTTTTACCACTCGTTTTCGCTCTGTAGATTTTCTTCGTCAGTCTTCATCACTCATTCTTTCTATGTGCCCGAACCATCTAAGCATACTTTTCTTTATTTTTACAATAACACTGTCGTGCAACCTTGTCATACTGCGAAATTCTTCATTACTTATTTTGTCCGCAAGGGTGACACCGCACATATTTCTAAGAGATCGCAATTCTACTGCATTTATCTTACTTTTACTCGATTTCCGGCATATCCAGTCCTCACTACCGTCCAATAAAGTTGGAACCAACACCGCATTGTGTATGGCCATTTTGGCTGAGTCAGATATATATTCACACTGCCTACTAATGCGGGCAGAGCACCGTTCACTTTATTGCCAGCTGTTACTCGTTAAAAGTTGGAACCAACATCGCATCGTGTATGGCCATTATTTAATAGTATTAGATACAAACCGCGTCGCACCGCTACAGAACTTAGCTTCTGTAGGACTAATTTACTCTGCGGTTCTAGGTCGGCTATTACTATTAGGCTTGTGCACCTCAGAAGTCAGAACCCTTATGAGATCTGTCTGTCCGCTTGTCACAACCGATTTTCTCAGAAACCATATGCGACATAGAAACTTGTAAGGCACAGCCATATTTGTTTACCCACACATTTGGCATCAGTGATAATTTTAAAATATTTTAAGAGAGTTAAAGAGGTCAATTGAATGTTCAAGCTAGACAGTAGCTAGAAATGAGTGACGTAACTATACCGCTAAGGCACGTGGTAGCTTGTGATAAATTCATAGGATGGGGCCTTCCCTCATTTAATTCGTTTTCTTACAAATGCATTCAAACCTTGATACATGTGTATGTACTTTAGTAGGTAACTTCAATTAATTGAAACCAAAACTATTTCATATTAAATTTTGTAAAAATAAATAAATTAAGACCCGATGATCGGGTTGAATGGCGTTTCTTTCACTGTCTTTTCTAGAGACCGTACTCATATATGTATTATGTGACGTATGCAATTATTGTAATAGTCGCAGTAAGTAGTGGCTCGCGCACGGACATGCACTCGATAAGATAGCCGTGAACTTCAAGAGATTTCGGTGTTTGGTTTTAAAACTTTGAAGAAAAATGTGATTTAGGGTCATCCTGAGGAGTAGGATCGTGAATTTAAAACCGCACGGTAGGTTAATTTGTGTTACTTTTATAACACTCAAAACTTAATTTACTTTCCTTCCAACTCCAAAAGGCTAACTCAAAAAATTCGAAAAAGGTGTAAAAAAATTGCCCGTAAAGATAGGCAATTTTTTTAAATAAAGATTTGAATTATTAGTTGCTCATTGATCCATATAAATGTATCTATATAGATGTAATAAAATTGTAAACGTTCTGTCTGTTTGTCTGCAAACACGTTAAAACTACTGATCCTATTTTGATGGAATTTTTAAAGGAATATATGGCTTACTCTGTAACTTTCCGATTTTTTCCCACTCAATGCGATTATAAAACCAAATTACATTAGAATTTTATTTTTATTGCGTGTCTAGACTACTTTACTCTTCGTCAAGGCTAATCCTATGTAAAAAAAAATTCCTGTGGTATGTACGTACGAAGTCGTGGGCACAGTCAGTATTTTATAGACCATACAGCAGCATGCATATATATATTTATATAACTACATCAATCATAAATACAGAGTAGAAAGTAAGACAAAATACAAAAGGAGCTCCGTAATATTCGACTGCATTACTCATAAAGTCGTAACAATAATATAATTAATTTGCAAATAACACCTCACTGCAGAAGGGAGATCGACATGTGTTTTTGTTATATGAAATACCGTAAAAACTTTTGTAATCTTCTTGAAATACACTTACACGCTTGCTTCATTTATTTCATTAGTAATTACCTGTATGTTGTATGTTGGAATATACATACTCGTATCTAATTATCTCATTTTTTTTTCAGAGAGATATAAATTATGTCAATTTATGTAATTTAAATATTATGCGGGCACCCCTCTTTATGAACAAATTACAAACTATGACACTGGAGCATAATTATACCTACCTATATTTGATACATACATAGTAGTTATGTTTGTACATAAGAACAATTTATAAAGTATACCTTTAAGCAATAATTGAATAATATTTTTGATATAATGTACCTATAGTATCTTTATACCTATAATCATATGGAACCATCGTCGTAGTATAAGGAACATTCGTACAAGTATCTATTCCTTCATATGGAGATTAGAGACATACATACATATCTTTACGCTGTATCACTGACGTGGTAGTCAGAGAGGGTAGGGTGCTAAGCATCGCAGTCCTTACATACTTCTTTCGCCTCTTCAAATCTCGTCATCAGACTCATCGTCTCATACACTCGTCTTTGAGTGAGTGCTTTTGACATTTCCGAGAGATTATATTGGCTATTTGATTTTACAAGTCAACCTTAGTCTACCTTGGCTTCTGCTACCACTGACTTTCGCTTTGTAGATTTTCTTCATTAATCGTTCATCATTTATTCCTTCGAATCATCTAGGCATTCATTCCGGCCATTATTTTTACAATAACACGGTAGACGAGATAATATAATCCTTTTACTTACAAATGAATTTTAAATGTAATTTTAAAATTTCATAATGACGATATTACGATATTATAATGACGATAATATTAAATTTATAAAGAAATATGTGCATAACATTAAACAATAGGTACCTATATATCGTCTGTTTTAGGGTTCCATAGCCTAAATGGCTAAAGCGAAACCTTCATAGTTTCGTTATGTTTGTCCATAATTATGTCACAGGTTACAGCCGTGACTTGAAATTTGGCACAGAGACCTAAATTAGTAACCGAAAACCTAAAATGTAAAAAAAAATGTTTTTAGATCCTCTCCTGTAGAAGAAAACGACTGACTTTTTTCAAACCACCCTATCGAATGGGGTATCATTGAAAAGATCTTTAAAAATGAAATGAAGGTTTTTTCACTACTTTTCATTTCAAAACAGCGTGTACAAAAACTAACATTTACCATAAATAAAGTGTGAAAAATAAAATGATATTATGTGGTCTCTAATTTTTAAATTAAAATCTTAAAAATCGAATAAATTAATTAGACGGTAGTCCTCAACTGGTACTTTGTTTTGGTTAATTTGTGTTTATAACTTAAAACATTAACAACTACCTCTAGTTAGTCGAACCTCATTGCTATATTAAATGTTTAGAGGTTTAATACAAGTTAAAGTGGTCATTATCCAAAGTTGGTCTCGGCCAAAATTAAATTTCTATTTTGTCCGAAATACTACTGAACCCTAAATCAATATGCATCCGACACGCTCTTGTTTTCTCCTTCGATTTAGGAACACTTCGACATCGCGAACACGTTTCGTCTTAGACAATTAAGAACCTACTAAGAACATTGCAATAGGCACCTGCCTCTTGATTGTGATTTTTTTGTTTTTGTTAGTTTAAATAATTTATTAATGAATAGCTTCATATATTAGTATGTATGAACTTATGATGATAAATTATGCATAATTTATTGTTAATTACAGACGTGTTACATTATTAATTAACTTCTTAAAAGCTATATAACTATGACATATTACGCATACGGATATATACAAGTTTTTACTGTACAGAATGAGTTCATCTATACAACAGCAGGTATACATTGTATTGTGTATAACAATATTGTCGCTCTTTAATAATGAGCGAAGTTGACCGCAAATCGATATTGTTCATTTTATTCGTTTGTTTGAATCAGCGGAGGGTGTTCCAGTGATGGATGACTTGCGGCAATGCTCCTCCGGGGACGAGTGTGGGTGGCGCCTTGACAGCCAAAATCTGCACTTTCCTTCGACTTTCTCTCGGAGGTGCGAAAGGTGCTCGTTCGGGGGCTCACAATGCTTATTCGGTAGCTGGCACCGCATAAGTGTACGCGTTCTAATCGCGGCGCAGCAACGGTCCGCGGTTTCGCACAGTTCATCACGCAATACTGATATTCAAAACTCCTGCATGCCGCTTCCGAGTTAATTTTATATAAAGCAACGCAATAAAGTGTAAGGATTCACTGAGCTGCATAGTGAGTGAGATGTCAAAGTCCAGTCATGGCGCAAACTGAATTAGTGATCGTAGCACTGTTGATCACGCTACAAACCACAACGCCTGCGCGTTTTCCGGTAAGTGCGTACGAGGGCGGGCGCCGCCCATTCTAGTCAACATAGAGCGTGCGTATCACGAATTTTGCAAAAATATTTAAGTAAAAACGTAACACCTTTTTTTCACATAAAATAATATATAATGTGAACATTAAGAAGCACAATATCATATTTCTGTTTCGGTTCCATATCTTCACGGGTTAAATGCGCTATTTTAAACACGTTCATAATAGTAAAAATGTTGCTTCGACATGTTTTATGGGATTATTATGAGTGTTGACTTATAATAATTCCGTAACATTTATCACATTTTTTTACTATTTCATTATTTCGAAAATTATTAAAAAAACAAATAAGCTGACTACCCCGTTGGGGATACAGAGTGAGGATATGTATGTATGTATATATTCAATAAATAACAAAGAAAACCACCTTTGGCGTTCATATTTATATATCGGCTGGCAGGGTGCCTTCAACGTATGCCCTAAAGCGGTCGGTGACACTGTAAAAATCTATAGGACTAATAGCAAAGAGATGCCTTTCTTAGTCGTTTGAAATAAAGCACTAAAATAGATAAAAATCCGTATTGATGGATGATGTTGCGAAATCTGTAAAAGACAAATTTAATATTTGCATCCTTTCAATAAGCAGAGTGCGTAAAGGTTGTGTAATCTTCATGTACATCTAATTAAACTCGCATTTTCGCAAATAAATAAATTATTATTATTACTTCAATTCACATAAATAAGCGTTCTTGGGCTTGTTGCTAATATAAATTACATACATATATACATATCTTCAGCTGTATCCTTAACGGGGTAGTTGGAGAGGACGGAGCGCCAAGCTATAAATTATATTTACACACATAAATAGTTTTTGTCTTACTCTAATAGATAAATAATACATATCAATAACACATACTTACAAATATAAATAAATAAATATCCATATGAATGACAAAAAAATGCCATTCTTTAATAACTTTAAACTATACGTACAGTTATGTAACTATACATTCATACAGTTATATGCACATACATAAAATAGGTATAATTATGTAAAAAAGATCTTAGCTATTCAATATCTAGGCTATATCGACGTGAATATAAAGTTGTTTGTGTTGTTTTCATTTGGTTATTTTGCTTACTACAAAATTACATGTCAAGTATGCACCGCTATATTTAAATGTGTACTAAAAAATATTAGTGCATACTCAATCTCAAATAATAATTTTTATAACAAACTGTAGCAAAGAAATTTATTAAACTATGGTTGTATGTCTGTATGTGTATCTAATTTAACATGTTATACTCTATCGCAATAAAGTTTAGGTAAACAAATATGTGAGTTTGCATAATGAGTAGGATTCTAATAGAGGACTAAATATTTTATTTATAGCAGGATATCATGACATGTAACATCCCTAATTGAAATTAATAAAGATGTAGGATTGACGTCACGTGTCATCCACAACAACATCATATTTTGAAATTATGTTTGGTATAGACCACTCTGAAGTAATATGATTTTCTGGAAAACTTATAGCAGGGTTTATTCAACGGTGATTAGTATCTACGAGTAAATATTCTGTACCCTGATGTAACTTGCGGTGTAGTTACGCAACTGTTTACTTATTTTTTACAAATCGGTACAATAAACGTCTAGTCGCACTGAAGACTTTCTCCTTCCATATTATGATACACATTTGAACTGAGCTACTATTTTATTTTGGCAATTTTGTATTACATAACAGAATTAAGTTCGCGTCTCTCCTGCACTGGATCACGTAGCGAGTTACACAAGCGCAAACTTCACGTAGAGTTTTACAATTGCTTGCCAATGATTCATATTGGGAGCTCTATTATTCCCTCGTCCGCGTGACGCGACGTGATCGCTGACTCTACGTAATTGAGATCGATACGAATAACTTTCATCATACAGACGCAATGTTCGACAATCGAGCTCGAAAATTAAAGTAATAACTTTTAGTTGTGTTATGGCGCCTGACGGAAGTCAATAATTCATTGCAGTTCTATTGTCTCGCATTGAAGAAAAGCAAAAACAAATAATTTTACTTTCCCCTTTACTTCACTGGCATCCGCTAATGTTGGACCTACACTTAGCTGACTCACGCACATGGCGTATTATTTCGGTTTCACTCACCTCCGTCACTTTGACTGACTTGCCAATATTCTGTACATGTTAATAGTACATACTTACCTATACCAGCCAACAGTGTATAATATACAAATAAGTTCTATAAACAAACAACTTACTTGTATTTTCATTGAATGCTCGTTTTGTTACCTGTATGAGGCATCATCAATCATTCCGGTAAAATGGAACAAATAATAATAGATAAGTATGATGTGTGGATAAAAATATATATATATACGGTTTATATGTATTTATAGATTAGATTGTGAGTTATTTTTAGACACAGTCAATGAAAGTAATCGCTTTCTTATTATGGAATTAATATTAATGATAAAAAGTATCGGCAAATCAAGAAATTGAAAAAGTGGCGATGCCATGGACTGATTAATTTCAATTAATTTAAGTCTTAGATTAAACTGATAAAAGTAGTGTGGGAACATGTCATCATAATCGTGCGTCGTGACAATAGTGCGAAAGCAAGCGTAGCCGCCACGCGCCGTGTCACCCGTGACCCCGTTTTTTCTCAGCATTTATCACCAAGTACCTACGTGGTTGTCGAGTGAGCTTCGACGTGTTCCTGATACCCACATTGATTGCATTGACGAATAAACACTGCGAATTTAGTCGATGAGTAATTTGCAACAAGTTTTGCGGTGAACCTCGTGGGTCGCTGAGAAATGAATTTATATTCAACACGACTCCTTAATCTATCACTATGACTCAGTACTTACTTTTATGTTTTATTAATACTTGTTTGAAATGAAAATATATGTAAGACCCAAATCTTACTTACTATGCACTGAGTCATCTTACTTCCACTTAAACTCGAACTGAAGACGAGAGGCTCTCGTAGACTATTGGGGTTAAATAAATATACCTATTCGTATTTGACGTATATTGCCAGTTATGTTTATTTGTATTCATTAACACCGAGATTAGGATAAGATGAAATTTATCAATGTCTCAGAAGTAATGCGAATCGGTTGTACGTCATTATTTATCGAAGGCACATTAAATAGTGAGCTATAAGTCTTAGGATGTTAATGATTATTTATACTTTTTTTTCTTAAAATAAAGTCAACGTTAGGCTACTCACGTCTACTTCAAATGCATTTTCAGGAATTTTCATTTCAAAAATGGATTTTCAGGAGTTTCTTCCACTACACGGGTGGTGGGCTAACGGGCGTGGGACGACAGACAGCAAAGATAGCGATGGCAACGATGTCCAAGTGGTGTATTTACCGGCTCTACTACCTCGAGAGGCACAGCTGACGGCAGACCGGCCGAGTGAAGAAATACCTCTTCCTTATACCTTTGATGCCTTTGGACGGTAATTTTATAAATAAAAAATTATCAGTAATTTTTATAGCAACGATTACAATGGTTACATTATTCTTACAACGCTTTTTATTTACGTTTGTATTTAAGTTTCTTTATTTTTTTTACCGAACGAAGTTACTCGAAACTATAAATCGAACCATTAACCCATTAGTAGATAATTAATCTTCATAGTAATTTAGAGTATGTATTAGTCTTATGTTTTGATCGAAATTACTGTACTTACTCTTTTAATGTTGTTAAAAAATGTTTCTATTCCAGGAGTTTCGAATTGAAGTTGGTGCCCAATCGTCGTCTTATATCGCCACAATTCGGTGTTTGGTCCGAACGTGGTCAAGAAACACCACTTTCGGCAGTCGACGCCTCCTGCCATTTTCAGCACACCGGGCCTGGTGCCGTTGCTGCTTTTTCGGCATGTAAAGATCATGCACTCGTGAGTTACTTTCAATATTAAATATCTTAGCGTTGACTCGCTTCACTGTCCTATACCATAATATTATGTCATAATAATAGTAGGACCGTCAAGAGTCAAGAAACCATTTTGTTTTGTATTCCGTAGATGTAACAAATAAAATAACATTAGCATTATATTTTAAATATTTTGGCAACCCTATTTTCATGTAAATCACACGTAAGTATTTCTTATATTTTTATTTAGCGTTATTTGTTTCGTATGAAAAAGTTGAAAAGATTATCGAAAATTCTTTTTAAGTACTTTTTTGCTGTTAGTACAATAGTGAGTGAGGAGCATAAAGTAAGAACGTGAGGAGCAATGAATGAAGTTAAGTCTGTGGATGCGATGCTATTCGATTTTAAATCACACGTAGAATCTACTTAGTGGGTATTACGGTTTTTTATTTCGCTGTAATGACTGCGCATTACGTGTAAATAAATAGCATTCGTTTCATCGCATTTGCTACACTGTTTAGTATTTACATTCAAATGAAAAATACAAGAGTAAGTAGGTATTTTAGTAGTTAGTCTAAATCACTGGTTCCCAAACTTATTTTGTCTACTGAGTCGAGAGCTCATGCAGTTGTTGTCTAAGATGCCTCCTAGCTAAATGAAATTACAAATCACCCCCCAGGCCTCTACACAACGCCCTCATTTTTTTTCTGGGTCTCTTACCGCCCCTCTTTAGGCCTGCAGCGCCCACAAGGGGGCGTTATCACCCACTTTGGGAATGGCTGGTCTTATTTAACAATATTTAACAATTAACAATAAAAAAATCCAAACCAAACAATTATAAATGTATGTAATTATTTAAATTAGATACGTAAAGGTAAATTTGCTTGTGAAAGACATCAACAGCAAGAGCATTTTTTTGTTATTTAGTGTTTACCTTGAACGGGATTTATAATTTACTGTTATTTACAAAATGACTCATAAACCTCGTAAATTCCCCGTATTTTTGCAGGTATGAGTTCCTAATGAGTAGGTGCCTAATAACGAAACTGTACAAAATGATTTTGCGGTTTCCTTTTTCTAAGAATTATAAAAACGAAATATATTTATAACATAAAATATATTATAACTACTTAACCTTTCGTTCTGTTAATAAAAAGAAATTAACAAACTGTTTAAACAATTTTCTTAACTTTAAGTACCTACCTATATGTACCTACTATGTAACATTTTTATTATAATATTTTACGTTAGTAACCAATCACTGTGATATTATCTAGATCAGGGTTTTTTAATCTGGGGTCCGCTGACCCCTGGGGGTAACGCTCAGTGAAGACAAGGCCGGCAAATAAAGAAAAAAATTACAAGTAGAACCATCACGCATAATGTAGTTACATAAAAGCGACACCAATCTTTACATTTATTTATTTATTTATTTCGCACAGACAATATATTTTTAAATTAACAAACAATAAATTCTTATGTACCCATAAATTTCAATAAATATTTACTTGCAAATAGAAAGAAAATGCACAACATGTAATTGAGTACTTATTGCTCTTGTCCCCACACTAGGATACATTCAATAAAATTAGTCAAATAAGTACAACAAAAAATATTATTTCAATAAAAACAAAATGTTAGTTTTTCTTATTGTTTTTGTTTTATTATTAAGGGTCCGTAGCGTTATAGTAGTTTTTTAGGGGTCCGACGTCGAAAACATTGGGAAAGGCTGATCTAGATGACCGCACATAGACCAAGTAAATGGCAATTAAATCGACTTTAAATATATTTTCAGCACGGTCTAATCGTAGTGGATAACTCCACGTATGAAGTGCGGCCGCTGCCAGCGGGCGCTGGTCGCGCGGAAAATGGCGACAGTAGAGGTCGCACTGCTCACGTAATAAGACGTGCCCCCCCGCCCCCCGCGCCACTAGACGACGCCAGGCCTCTGCGTCCTCGACCTCGCAGGCCGCGAGGAAAACATCCATATATAAAACCTGGTCCCGCCAGTTACACCATCGAAATTGCACTATTTTTGGACGAAGCAGCCTACAAAGTTTTTCATCCTTTTTTTAATTATAATGAAGCCGATTTGCGTGATATGCTGCTTGCATATGTTAATGGTGTAAGTATGTAAATTAGATCATTAAATTATGTAGCAAAGTTACATATACCTATAATATAGATATTCTCACGTTGTATCCCTAACAGGATAGTCAGAGGAAATGGGGCATCAAACGTCGCAGCCCTTAGTATTTTTTTACATACTTTTGTTGAGCTATGATCGAAGCGACAATTTTCGTCATCTAAATCTATAACACTGACAATTCGATCTTCTTAAGTCAGCTTTGGTCATTGTTGGCTTCTGTTCGCTCACTTTTACTCTGTACAGTTATAAACTTATAAATGATTATAATATAAATTATAAATAATTATAAAGCTGAGCACCTTAAGCAATTACAGTTTTCTAAGCGGCAATTTTGAGGAAGTCTATTATTTAAGATAATGTGTAGTTTTAAATTTGTAAATATTAACGTATGTGTGTACTTTTTTGTTATTAATAAACTTCACAATAAAAGTATATTATGTCAATAAATTTTAAATCGTAAGTTACTTGCACCCATGGAAGAAGGATTTGGTAATTTTATACTACTATATGGCCAAATGTGTCAGATATGACATCGTAAAACATAAATTATAAAATGCGAACATCTCATTTTAAGGAGCATTTAAAAACCATTTAAATACATGTAAATTATGTACAAAGATTGATGTAAATATTCCATCAATCTTTGTACATAATTTAAATGTTTCTAAATTTTAGTTGTATTCGTAATTTTATCTGCAACTTGTATTCGTAGCTGATCATAATTAAGAAATTGTGTCTTTATCATAATAAAACTGATATTCTGCTAATCGAAATATTGCCTAGCCTCACATTTGTAATCATGTATATTATGCTTGCAGTAACGTGTATAGTGCAAAGGCCGTTGTGATCTATATAATTACATATATTTATATATGTAGGTATAAGTTAAAAAAATAATATCACATGATATCACAAATCATAATATAAGTATTGACTGCATATCAATTTCTATACAGACGCCGTACGTAGCTGTAATAAAATTAATAATATTTTATGGCAGGTGCAAGCTCTTTATCAACATTCGTCCCTCGGCACTCGTATCCAGTTGTCGCTCGTGCGGCTGACGCTGTTACGCGCGCAGCCTACGGGGCTGCCCCCGCACGCCGAACGGGGCCGGTTACTGGATGCGTTCTGCGCGTACCAAAGATCACTTAATGTAGAGGATGACGACGATCCGCAGCATTGGGATATGGCTTTGCTTTTATCAGGGTTAGTTACCGTTAAAAACAGATGACATATGATGTGAAAACCAGACGAATGCGAGTGGTACTCGCGCAGTGAGATCCGAGAGCTCTGTGCCTTGGAAAGAAATGTATTTAGGGGATTTTCAAGCGGTGCTCCTTTCGAAAGGGCGAAACTGCTCTGAAAGAGTCAATACGCATGTACACAAAACGATGATCACCACTTGAAAATGTCTTCTGTAATACCTACTATTTATATCAACTCTATTTGAGGTTTTTCGCTTTAGAAATTTTGGAGATAAAGAGGAATGGTATTTTTATTATACATTTTATTTTTATTTTTAAGTAAGAATAAGTCTGTACAAATATAATAAAATAAACTTGTACAAATGGTCCTTCGAGCCGGACATAATCATCGTTATATTCGACAGGCGTAAGCCACGTAAGTGAAGGCTACACGTGACACCATTGAGTACCTACAACGGGAGACGCGATTCACAGGCATTCCCCTCTGTCAAGGTATTAAATAAAAAAATAACCACCACACAACAAAAACTAGTTTTGAATCGATTTGTTACCATTGCTATAATAGAATTCACTGCGTCAAGTGTGCCGCAAAATTGTCGTCTTCTATCGTCAGGAGGTGTAACGAAATATCCGCCACATCTAATCTAGCCAAAGACGGAGTTATTTTCCATAAGTAAAAATAATTTTTATATTAACTACTAGTTTTCAATTTTAATACACTTTCAGAATCGTTTCACTAAATCAATTTACCGATCTCGTCATAACGTATTAGGATTCATTCGAATATGTTGCATTAACTTGTTCATCATTCTAGAAAGTCATACAATAATGAACCTTGCATTGATGTAAATTTGTACCTTACAGTTTTTACATACGTACATGCATACATATCCTCACGCTGTAAGTTTTTAATTGCCGAATTGTACAAAATATGGCGAAAAGGCACTCCCTGGCGAGACTATTTTAGATAACATTTAATTATATATCTGAACGCGTTACAAATAAAATTACAATTAAATTGCAAAAGAAAGAAAATATTGCGGTAGCATTTCATTTTAGACTAAAAATAAAATAAAATAATAATGAATAAAATTTCAATCAAGTTACTTCTACGTATTTGTTAAATTGGGTGTATGTTGTCGAATTGTTTGTGTGCGTAAGCGTAAAGACACAACTCATCATTGCATTTGAGTGCTCCCATTTATTTGTGGTAGTACCTCTGCTCCCGCAAAAAATGGCAGAAGGTTTTGTGTGAGAAATAGCGCATATGCCGCCTCTCGTTGTAGGTAGTCAATGCGTGGCACACATAATAGACCGAATAGTTAAAATTCAATTTATAATTTTTTCTTTTTACTATATTATGTATTCGAAAATCAGTCATAATTATTACGAAAAATGATCCTTAATGATTAGAGAGAATAAAAAGACATAATACGGAAATGAGAGTTGTAAAATGTCGTACAGGCTACAGTTCGTATGGTGATGAATAAGAAACAAATAATAACTGTACAATAATATCAAATTGCAGGCTGGATTTCTACTCCGAGGAGGGAGGTCGCCGTAACGGCGTCACTATGGGCCTAGCACCCGTAGGTGGCGTGTGCCTGCCAGCGCATGCGTGCGTAGTCGCAGAGTTCGGTGCCAACGACGTTATGGGCAGGCCGTACCCGTCCGCTGGCTTTACATCCGTCTACATCCTCGCACATGAAATCGGACATAAGTTGGTTACCATAATACAAATCATGCATGGTTATATAAAGTAATATCCTTAACGGCTATTTTCATTAACCAACCCAATTTCGAACTTTCTCGAAAATGGTTCGTTGACGCAGTGGTTCCAAGCTGAATCACGAGTTCTATTTGTAGTAACGTCAATCTAAGGAACAACTTTACTAAGCTGTCTAGAAGCTGTGTCACTAGAAGCTCGTCCAGTCCGTTGTGGGATCCCCTTAAAGAACAAATTTATAACTTATAATATTTTGGGGTGATATATTGATGAAATCGGCAGGAGCATTTATTTATAAAAAAAAAAATAGGTTTTTAAAAAGGTTCATTTATTTAAAAAAATTAGACATTTATAATACTGAACAGTATTATAAATGTCTACATTAATATGTTACATTTAAATATTGAAGTAGGAAATCAAAATATTTCCCTTTTTTTCAGTCTGGGTATGCATCACGATGGCACGGGCAACTCTTGCGCACGCGATGGTTACATCATGTCTCCGTCTCGCGGCACTAAAGGTGAAGCCACTTGGTCATCGTGCAGCGCTCGCGTAGTGGCTGATCTACAGTAAGTATGTAGGTCTTATACAAATAAATAACTGCATTTAAGACACTGATTTACATTTTTATACATTTTCGTGTTGATATCTAAAGTAGTAACGTAGTATCAAATCGTACAAAAATACAAATGAAATTCAGTTAACTGGATTTTGACACACATTTCGTTGCATGAAAAAACAAGATTTCAATGAGAAATTATTTTTCGAAATCTTTTTCGCGGTTGGACAGAATATCCACTGAAGACAGGCATCGCGAGGGAACTAGTCCCGCAGCGAAGAAAATTGAAGTTCTTGAAGTAACTGACCGACAAGCGATCATCAGAGATTTAATTCAGATCATAGGCATGTTTTATTGTAATATCCTAAGAATTCTCACTGACAAACTTCATTCTATGAAAAAAAAACGAAGCGTACGAACGTTGGGTACCCGCCAGTATGTTAACCGACGAACAAAAGAAAGCGTTTTGACACTTCAAAGGCGAATCTTAAAGTGTATCGAGCTGACCCGGAAAGATATTTGTCTCTCATATCTGACCTTGGATCTATCACTTTGATCCTGAGATTAAACAACATTGTCGCTGACTTGAAAGCGAACGTCTTCACTGACACCGAAAAGTTATGGCGTCGGCATTTTTGGTTGCTAATGCTCGATTTCACCAGTACCTTAATACTTAGCGAACCCCTAAAAAAGGATAGGAGGACCCCCTATCCTTTTTAGCTGACGATGATTTTGCGTTTCAAGAAACGTTAGGAGCTCCTATGTAGTTAAAAGATCCCCTTAGTCTCATAGTTCTCGATTTTCGAAGTCATAACACTACGTGACAGTTTTGCGAGTTAGTTTTAGACAATATGGAGAATAATTTATTATATTATATAGAAACTTAGAAGTAAAGTAATAATATGTTTTATCGATAAACTTTTGAAAACGAATAGTCACTATGGAAACAATAGTAGGTAATTATATAAGTACCGGTAATTTTAAAACATATTTGAATATTTGATAAAAATGACGAATACAGTCACACATCTACTATATCATGTCTTGTGACTCATAAGGCCCTGCGTGAGGTCCTCCGAACCCAACTGGAGCTGCAGGCTGGAGTTAATTATAAATTACATTAATAATTTAATGAATCCTCCTAAATTACTATAACCGAAAGAATAATAATAAACGCTAAATATTAATAGGTAGCAAATAAATACACTACCCATAACTTATTGATGGTTTCAACGTTTTAAATTGTTTTGTCCTCAGTGTACATTTAGTTCGCGTTATTTTTTTTCAATGTTGCGATAAATATTTCAGATGGGCCACATGCTTGCTGGACGGTGACGAGGGCCTAGATACACCAAATGAACTCCATCACGAAAGATTCGGAGGAGCGCCTGGCAGTATTTGGGGAGCTAAGAAGCAGTGCGAGGTAGTTTGAATCACTTATCTCATTGCTATTCAAAAGCTTTTCATTCTTCTAGGATATCGACATGGGTGGAAACTTGGGATATATGGAGATATTATAATAAAAAGATGTGCTTTCGCTAGTTCATATAATTTTTGACCGCCCATTATTTAAAACTGCCGTTCAAAAATACCAACTGTCAAATCACGAATAATAAAAATATATTTTTTGTCTGTTAGCACAACGCACTTTATTCATTCTGCTAGGTGTCGGACTACTTCGGTACCTACCTACTTCCTTCAAAAATAATTTGGAATTTTCTTCAAAGTTTTCCGACATCTTGTTTTCGTCTAGCACCCTACACTTTTCACGCTTCTCTTTCACTAGTGCTTTCATTTCTGCTTTCCGCAACTTGTATTTCTCTTTCGTCAAATTTTTCATACCACAGCTATTTTTGTCAGCACGGTATTCTCGCAATGCTTTCTTCTTCTTGTACACAGACTCTTTTACTACACATCGCGCTTTTTACCGTTCCCAATCGTATTCCTTACACACACTTCTTTTGCAGCCTCAATCATACTATCATTAAGGTTCTGCCAAAATTCTTGAACATCCTCGCTCTCCAGATATTTAACCTATCATATTCATTCCTGGTGGTCGCATCTTGAAGTTTCCAGCTCTTGATGCGGCAGACCGCTGCAAGCTTGGATGCTACACAAACTACTAAACAGATCCCTTATTCTAGTTACTACGAGAAAGTGGTCTGTTTCCAGATCGGCTCCTCTATGTGCTCTCGTTTCCATAATCTGCTTTTTGAGCCGGCTGTCCACCAGGAATAAATCAATGATACTTCTCTCTTCCTTCCTTTCCCACGTGTACTGAAGAATCCTTTTGTGCTTAAATATAATATTAGCAACAAAAAGATCCTTTTCCATACACAGCCCTAACACAATTATACCAGCATCATTCATTCTCTTATCTCTATACTTGCTTAGAACAGACTCGAATCATGTTCGAGCTGTCCCGTCCCATCCATTCATGTCTCCACACACTATAATTCTCTCATTTTCTGCAACCGTCGCTAGAACTTCCATAACATTCTCCCAAAATTGCTCTAGCTTGCCAAATCCGACAGAGGGCGCTGGGACACCACCAAAACAAAAAAATCCTCGTCAACCATGTCTTGAGACGCACCCAGAGCAGTCTCGGCTTTACACACTTACTGACTAAAGAACGATATTACTTTTCTACAGTGCAATTTTTTTAGTTATTTCTTTTTATTTATTTTAATATCTGCATATGTTGAACAACCTGTAAGTTAATGCAATAGAATAGAATGCCAGTTGAGAGTTCATATAAATCTATTTTTGAAAAACGTAAATATGAAAATTAACTTTATCTAATATATATGCTAGGTTTTACTTGCGGTTTCAATTTTGTTTGTTTTATTCTTGAATCATTCCTCAAAATCTCTCTCGTAGTAAGTACCATACATACCACTAATCACATACATATAATATCTTCATGTTATATTTATGATAGAGTAGATATACGTATACTTAGAGAACGAAGCGCCAAGCATTGCGATCCTTACAATGCCATTTCGCTTACTCAAACAGAGTCGTTCTGTAGGTAAACCATAGATTGTAGACCATAGGTAGGTATTAATTTTATGAATTTATGATCAATCGTATTGTAGAAATAATGAAAACATCAAATAACCCTTCTCTACAATAAGTTCGTGTTACATATCATACGTCCCATATGTACACTTATGATACAAAACATAAATATGTAGGTATAGTAACTAATTAATCTCTGGTATAAGATAGGGTCAGATTTTTTGTACGATAACGAGTCCGGACGTATTTCCAGCTCCATGGACCTACATCCAGTTTTCAGGGTTCTGTAGTCAATAAGGAACCCTTATATTACAACTTCGTCATGTCCGTATCTTAAAAAAAATCTTTTTCGGGTACCTTCCATACACGTAAAGCGAGGATGTTTTTTTTTTACTCGTTTATGCCATATAGTGTAATAATTTTTTTTTGTTTTTTTTTAAATTTTAACCTTATATATTTTACTAGCGGACCCGATAGACGTCAATCTGCTCAAAATTAAAAAAAATCCTAGAACCCGATTTCAGCACCACCTACCGAGCCCAATTATGAATCTAAATCATCCAAGGACCCACTCAAACACACAAACCCGACAGACATTGTTCTGCCCGAAATAAAAAAAATTCCTAGAACCCAATTGCAATGCCATCTACCGAGTTTAATTGTGAATCTAAACCATCCGCCCACTCAACCGAAAGACATTTTCCTGCCCGAAATGTAAAAAAGTCCTAAAACCCGATTACAGCGCCATCTACCGGGTGTAATTGTGAATCTAAGCAATCCAGAGACCCACTTAAACACACAAAAAATTCATCAAAATTGGTCGAACCGTTTAGGAAAAGTTCAGTGACAAACACGTACAGAAGAATTATACATATAAAAATGAAGGTATAGGTAGCGTAATATCTAAATTCCAGTGCTAAAAACCTCAATACTGAATCGACACCGGCTTCTAATAAAAATCTAATATCGCCATTTTCTACGCGTGCAGGTGCTGCTGCGCGATCGCGACGCCGGCCCGTGGCCTGCGACGCCAGCGGCGGCGCTCTGTGCGCAGCTCGCGTGCCGCTCTCCGCACCGCGCCGGCTTCTACTACGCGGGCCCAGCGCTGCCCGGCACGCAATGCGGCGACCGCATGGTGACCATTCGACCATTGTTTTATTTTTTTTTCATCAGACGATATGACATAAAGTTTGACGTCACAAATAAATGTTAACAATGAACGTGTACCAATAACAGGTTACACAACAAAAGTAAATGGCGTTATGAAAAAGTAAAAACACTGATCTACCTAATTGAACTGTGAAGTTCTTTGTACCAAAATTATCTCCGCATTAGTAATAAAAAATAGTATCTGCAACTCGTGCGGTGTTGTCGATTGCCCACTCGAGCGAATGAGTACATTCGCTTCGCTCGTGCATTTAACTTCGTTCAAGTGGGCAATTGACAACTTACCGCACTTGTTGCACAATATACTATTAATATATGTGGTTTTCGGGTTTTCAAAGTTTTAAAATTGGTTAAAATATTTTGAGAGAATCGCAAAACCTAAATAAATGTGTGAAAATTAAATTTACCCGTAACTACCTCAAAATTATACTTTTGCTTGTGAAGTCTACTTTATTCGAGAATCGATTTACGAAATAAAATGCGAACAGATAATAACTCTAGATTTTTGGCATCACGCATGTACTTCATTATTGTTAAAATCGATGCCTTATAAGCTTATAACAGTGAGATAGAACAATAATAGTCTCTTCGCTCGTGCGCTCATTCGCTCGATTGGACATTGGACAACATCGCACGAGTTGCAGATACTGTTTTTTAATACTAATGCGGAGATAATTTCGGTACAAAGAAAAATTATAGAAAGTAATAACTTTATTAATATTTATTATTATATTAACAATAAATAATAATAAGTAAACTTGTCGCACTGAAATTATAAAATGAGAAAAAAGCTACTTATCAACAGCAAAAATGTGCGTTTCGATACTATTTATCCCGCACCAGTAATAAAAAAAAAATTTTCAAAGGAATAATTCCTTTGAAATTTTTTTTTTTTATTATGGTGGAGCGACGCTGTCATGCGACCTCATTCTGCTTATTACAATTTGAAAAAATAAAAATAATAAGCGTATTATGTTATATCTACAGTAATTCGAATCTACAGATTCAATTTCGGTGTCTCCGAAACCGAGTATTAAATAAATACTCGGTTTCGGAGACACCGAAATTCAGTTTCGATTACAGTTTGTTTCGCTCTGACACAAAAGATTGTTTGGGTCAAACGGTCCTTTGCATCGGTCAGACGCTTTTTTATTTCGGTCAAACAATCCTTCGTTTTAGTTGGACAGCTCTTCGGTTAGATCAGATGCTCTTTTGTTTTGGTTAGACACTCCTTCATTTCGACAGACGCTCTTTTGTTTCGATCGGGCCATTTTTTGAACACACTGCTTAAGGCGACGCATTGATAAACAATAATTTAAATAATTTAATTTTTTTGTATTACAAAAGTTAATAAAGCGTGTATCGCAACTGTCAAAATAAAGTCAATGAAATGAAGAATCAGGTGACCAAATATCGCTTTCATACGTTTTGTACTCACTTAGAAAAATTATGGTCCCTACCGTCAAAATTTCCTCTGGGTACTAAAATTATTGTTCGATGTTAACACAGACATGGATGCTAATAACATTTGTTAATAACCCATTAGGTATATGCAATGCGCATTGTTTATTATTATCGATATAGATACTATTCTCATTTGAAAATTGGTGATTAGGAGAATTAATAATATTTAATTTATTATTAGGAATTATTTTAACTTGAGATCACTAGTCGAGCTACATATCAGTAGAGTGCCAATTAATAATGAGTTTTAAAAACTTAGTGGTGCAGTGGAGGTGAATGCATACCAGCTGAACGTACGCCGGAGACGACCACAGCTGGTGCTGCTACTGAGGGGGGGTGGAGCGCATGGAATGAAGGCGCTTGTACGTCGGGCTGTTCTTCGAGATCTCGCGGTTTTCGAGAACGACGACGTACTTGCCTTACACAAATGGAGTGTGAGGGCGCGTCCTATGATGTTGTGTTATGTGACGATTCTAAGGTAAGGTTGACTACTTTCTTACTACATACTCCTTTAAGAATATGGGTTTACATTGAATTCTCTTCAAGAGTGAATATTATAAGTAAAATCGGAAAAACACAATTTATCGGAAATATCTACGTAAATATATTTGTAGAATTACTTCATATAAAATATAAATCTTACGTTACGAATGTTTAAAAAAATGTATTTCATACTTATATTTATTTTTAATTATTGTCTATAGAATTTGTCCTCAAACGGGTCACTGCTTCGAATGAATTTACGATTTATGAATTTTACGAAGATGAGTCTTTAACAGACTAAGTGTTGTGTGTAGTAGTATACATCATTTGTATTTAAAAAAGTGGTCGATATCATTTTATTACTGTAGATATAACATAATACGTTTATTATTTTTATTTTTTCAAATTGTAATAAGCAGAATGAGGTCACATGACAGCGTCATTGTAAAAATAAAGAACGGATTGCTAGTTATAGCCTTAGATAAAGTTCTGGCTTATAATGGGCTTATAGAAAGAATGTGTGATAAATGATCGACGAAGAAAATCTGCTGAATGAAAGCGAGCGGTAGTAGAAGCCAAGGAACACCTAGGCTGACTTATGAATATTAAATAATCAGAATGGTAACTCACGGATATGTCAAAAATACTAGGCGAAAATGTATGAGGACTAAGATTTGATAAGGCAAAAGAAGTATGCAAAAAACGCGATGCTTGGCACTTTATCTTCACTGAATACTCCGTTAGGGGTACACCGTGACGATGTGTATATATAATATATGTACAATATGGTGGTATTCGATAAGGCAGGTTTAAAAGCCTTATAGGCGATTTTAATATTTTGACAGTAAATTAGCGGTCATATTGAAGTGTTGGCTATTGACCTATTGGTACGACACAGCGCAATGCAATGACTCCAGCCTATCGAGTAAATGGTTAAAATAATAATAATATACTCGGACATTTCACACAGCGCCATCTAGTCCCAAAGTAAGCAGCACAGCGCTTGTGTTATGGGTACTAGACAACTGATATAATACATACTTACATACTTTTCTTTTGTAAATAAACACATATACATATTATACATAAACACCCAGACTAGCGGCGGGAATCGAACCCGCAACGCCCATTTACTTTCCGACACTCTTAGCCGTTGCGCCACGGAGGTCGTCATAAAATCGATTTAAAGAATTAGTTACAGAATTAATGATAGAAATCTATGTGTGCCAGCGCGCAACCCATAGCATACATTTTTTATGCGCTCACTTCCGGTGAATTTTTTGCACCGTTGACGTATTTGTAAAGTAAGAGCTTAAAACTACTGCCACAAATTAGCCTAATTCATAAAGTTACATAAAAAAACGTTGGTGTGCCTCATTCAATCTTGCAGCAATGTTTCGGCACGCTAACTTATATCGTATATTTTTGGGCGCGTTCATATACCTATCAAGTAACAGCTCCAAATTAAGATTAAATGAAAATGTATACTTTTTTTTAGAAAAATGTGTCACGTCAATGCCTGTTACAAGTGGCTGATACACCAATTTGTTTTCCTGAAACTAGAGTTCAATAACTGGTATCATACTGTTATAGTTGGACCTAGTCAAGACATTAAAGTCAATTATGGAATGACACGTGACACGCAACTTTAAGAGCTTCGCATTGTTAACATTAAGTTGTAAGTACTATTGATTGGAATCGATAGAATTAAAAACAGGCAAGTGCAAGTCGCACTCTGCACTCCGACGGTTCTTTACCACCATTCAATCTCTTCGTGTTATGTTTTTACCAAAAAAATATGAGACGAATTCAAAAACAAAATTAATTTTGCAGTTGAAAGAGACGTGCTCCCATACTCTCCAACTGCGGATATAAGTTTGTACAAAAATTGAGTATACTTTCTTCCTTTCTTCATGGCATGGCGCGCAGATTAGCGCATTTGCCAATGTCACGTATTAATAAATAGAATCGCCATGAAGCACGTTCAAAGTTAATTCGTTTTTTATTTCTTATTGTAAAACTCTTCCAGTAAGTTGATAGTAGGCTTTACTGAAGTTATAAAAGACATCTTGGAAGAGTGCGAGAACTTCAACTACACATGTTTATTTAGACCTACTTCAGTCTTTTCACTTATACAGAAGTTTAAAATACATTATACTATTATTTTTGTACTTTTTTTTTCTTCTTAATGGCATGGTGCACAAATTAGCGCATATAATTTAATCCAAAATAGACCTTCTGGTCTATGCAAAAATGCGCACGCTAGTTTACGAAAAATATGAAAAAGTAGTTATTTTCGTTTATTTTAAAAACTATAATTCATTTTAAAAAATCAAACTTTCATTTTGAAGAGTATTTTTAGATTAAAACTATATAGAAAATTTAGAAACATAAGTCAGTCCTGTTACTCCTAAAAATTTAAATCTCTGTTTTAAAAGAGGTCTCTGATATTTTTTTTTGTGTTACAAAAGTTATCCAATCGTGTATCGCAATTGTCAAAATAAATTCAATGAAATGAGAAATCAGGTTACCAAATATCGCTTTCATACGTTTTGTAGTCACTTACAAAAATTGAGATCCCTGCCGTCAACATTTCCTATGCGTCACCTTAATAAGTAGAACCGTTATCGTAAAACTCCTCCAATAAAGTGATAGTAGACTTTACTAAACTTTTGTACGACTTTTTGGAAGAGCATGAGAACTTCAGCTACACATGTTTATTTAGACCTACTCCATTCTTTTCACTTACACAGAACTTTAACACACAACATACTATCACTTTTCATACTTAAAAAATGTAAAAAATACAAAAGCTGAATAAAATGACAACTTCACTTCTTCCGTTTCCGCCAAAAGTCTTTTTTATATATATATCTCTTAAGGCATTGGTAACAAGACCATCAACCTATTGACGTAACTTCTGGAGAAACACTAACTAAGTTCCCTAACACTCCTCCAGTAAAGTGATAATAGGCTTTACTGAAGTTAAAAAGGACTTCTTGGAAGAGCGCGAAAACTTCAGCTACACATGTTTATTTAGATCTCTATTCTTTTCACTCACACAGAAATTTAAAACACAATATACTGCCATTGATGTGCTTTAAATCTCCTAAAAATGTAAAAAATAGAAAATGTAAAAAAATGAGCATCTCACATATTTATTATTTTATTATTTATATTTCTTAAGGCATTAGTAACAACACCATCAGCCTAATGACGTAACTTCTGGAGAAACACTAAGTTCCCTAACACTCCTCCAGTAAAGTAATAATAGGCTTTACTGAGGTTAAAAATGACTTCTTCGAAGAGTGCGAAAGCTTCAGCTACACATGTTTATTTAGATCTCCTCCATTCTTTTCACTTACACAGAACTTTAAAACACAATATACTATCATTGTTTTACTTTAAAATTCCTTAAAAATGTAAAAAATAGAAAATCCAAATAAAATGAGAATCTCATTTATCCCGTTTCCGCCAAAAAGTGACAACCCCACTTCTCTAGTTCCCGTCAAAAAGTCCCAAAGAGTCTTCACTTTCTGTGCAACAACGAGTCCGCAGCAACGCGATAGTAGTAGACGAAGATCCCATGGACTTTTTGGTTAAATGAAAAATTACAAGCCGACACTTACGAGTACACGGTGTACGACGGCAACCCGGATCGCGTGGTTTTTCAAAACCGTTTGTACGCCGTTTAAGGGAGAGAGTTGAAAAGTTTGTTATATGATAACACAAAACGTAATTTTTGCTAACAAGCCGAAAATGCGATATTCGTAAAGATATCAAAAAGTTTTGTTCTGAAGGTGCAAGTTTCGGCCGGTTTGAAAGTGTGGCTGAGGCTGTAGGTTGAATTTAGCATGCCACCTGAAACTTGATATTTTCTAACAAGCCGAAATTTATTCTAATGTCATGCTCTTGTCACAAGACACCTATAAAAAATATATCGGCTGAATCTAACGTGGGGAACAGTGTGTACCGACCGCTTGTTAGACAATTTTAAGTCCCTGCTGTAGCCCTAAATTCGTCGGTACATAGGTAAATTCAGCCTACAATAAATCAATATTTTATTAAATTTGACCACCATTTGCTGTCTAGATTTTTCCTTTCGATACAATGAAATGATGCTTACATTAAACTGAAACGCTAGCATTAAAAAAAATTTTTAATAAATAATTTCATGGACAACTCACGCTTCACAAAAAAAGACCGAATGGTTTCTTAATCGGCTTCCTTGTATCTCTTATGGATTCGGAGTTATCCAAACTGACCCAGTTGAAAAAAACACTATATTTGAATAACACAACATGTTAGCGAAATAACACAAAACCAGAAAGTAGTATGATCAGTATCGAGAGTGGAATCCATTTACCATGTTTTTAACTTATTAAATTGTATTTTTTTATATTCAACTGACCACTCAACGTAAAAATTAAAAAAAAAAAACAAATTTGTGTTTCTCATTCTAAAAATTCTGTAAATCTCATTGACGTCAATAAATCTACTGTCATGTGATGAATTCCTAAAATCTTTACTCGGATTCGGTGCTGGATAGCTGACCGAGTCCGATCTCTGGTATATCCTGAGAATGCTTCATTAAGCGGCGAAACACGTGTCGATTGGTGGTTTTTGGAATTTGAGCGGAATATAACAAGATTTTAGGAATTCATCACATGAAATGGATTTCCGCAAAGTAACACCTGAGTCTATACAAAATCTGCTATCTAATCTGCTATCGCGTTGTTGCGGACTCCTTTTTGCACAGCAGCTGCTACTAGGCGTATAACTAGCCGGACAGAAAAAAAGTCAGAGATGATAACCTAACCAAGAAAGTGAATTATAGACTTTTTGGCGGGAACGGGAGAAGTGAGGTTGTCATTTTATTTAGACTATTTTTTACATTTTTGGGAGTTTTAGAGTACAATAGTGATAGCATATTGTGTTTTAAAGTTCTGTGCAAGTGAAAAGAATGAAGTAGGTCTAAATAAACATGTGTAGCTGAAGTTTTCGAGCTCCTCCAAGAAGTCCTGCAAAACTTCAGTAAAGTCTACTATCACTTTACTGGAGAAGTTTCAACGTTTTATATAATGATTCTACTTATACTATTACAATACGTGACATTGGCAAATGCGCTAATCGCCATGCCATGAAGAAAGAAAGAAAGAAAAGTGAATTAAATAGACTTTTTGGTGGGAGGGGAGAAGTGAGGTTGTCATTTTATTTAGATTTTCTATTTTTTACATTTTTGGTAGTTTTAAAGTACAAAAGTGATATTATATCGTGTTTTAAAGTTCTGTGTAAGTGAAAAGAATGGAGTAGGTCTAAATAAACATGTGTAGCTGAAGTTCTCGCGCTCTTCCAAGAAGTCCTATAAAACTTCAGTAAAGTCTATTATCACTTTACTGGAGGAGTTTTACTATAGCGATTTTACTTAATAAACAATATGTGACATTGGCAAATGCGCTAATCTGTGCTCCATGATATGAAAAAAAAGAATTAAATTTGTATACAAACTTATATCCGCAGTTGGAAAGTATGGGAGCAAGTGTCTTTCGACTGCAAAGTTAAGTTTGTTATTGAATCCGACCTTCGATCACAAATAAAAAACAAGATGCAAAATCAACGCTCCAAAAATATCCGATCCCAATGTGCACTCAAATGAGTATTTGACTGCACATTTATTTAACAATATTTGAAAAGGCTAACAGCAAACATGTCAAAATTGCTACTTCAAAATTTGTAAAAACAACATATCTAGAATGGTAAAAAAGCCGGAGATTCTTATTTTTGGCAAATAATTAATATCAATTTATTAACGTCTTCATTATTTCGTAATAAAATACGTTAAATAGCTCTTCTTTTTTATTAAATTTGGAATTATATTTTCCAAATGGCATGCTTTAACAACATTAAGTATATAATCATGAATAAGAAGTTTAAAACCATACTATCGCATTCACGTCTAATTTACTCGGGTTATACTTTTATTTCTGTTCTAAATAATAGAGTCGAATTTTTAATCTCATAGGTACTTATTTTTTAAATATATTTTCGAGACTGAAAATTAAAGATTGTAAAAAGGATTTGCTGTACCTAATTATGAAGTTATTAACAAATTAAATTAATCATAGTAACATTTTTCTCATAATTGAAAAAAATATAGCTTACCTCCATTGGCTATACCTTAAAAGCCCGATCAAACAAGCCCAAAAGCCCGGCTCTTCTTACCGAAATGCTCAGTAAAGAAGAAATGGTGAATAGGTATCAACTTAAAAGCAAATCAAACGGTTTTAAAAATATCCGTGTATTACTTGTCAAACTAAAATAGCAGAAAAAACAGGTTCTTAAGTCGCGACCAATCAAAGGCAATAGCCAGCCAACAGACACTAATAAGACAACTGATTACTATAATTATGTCTTAAGCGTTCATACAGTCTTACTACTGAGAGGAGATTCGTAGTAAAATGCACACAGTGTAAGAATGAAATGTGAATAGCGTACAATACGATTCAACTTTATTCTTCATTATGTTTATTTGTTTGTGTGTCTTATTAACATTTATCTATTTATTTGGTTCTCTTCAGTCAAGGATTTTTGTAAATACTAAACGTACACGAAACAGTTGTACCTCGTTCGTCTGTGTCTTTCTTTTATATTAGATAATTAATAAACTAAAACAATCATGATATATTCAATAATAATTCGCTTATAATTTCCCACTTGAAAAAAATATATATGTCGCAAACTGAGGATCAACAGGATAAATAGGGCATAGGGACTTTGTGACGTCACGCTTGCGTTCGATTCCGACATAATATATTAAAAATTGCATATAACAAAACTCCCAAGTTTCCTGTATTTCTAAATTGCGTCTGAATACGTGACGCCTGACGTGCCACATTTTGTTCTTTGTCTAGCATTATAATCTGTATGTCTTATTCTTTTCACGTTTGCGTAACTAATCAAAATTACGTAAATAGCGATTCAAATGTATTACTTGAATTATACTTTAGGCGCGAAGCGTATGATTGAATTTTAAATATTTTATTTATAACAAATTTCGTTTCTATATCATACAAGTATCTTTTACGACCTTTGACAACCTTATGCTTTGACGGTAAGGTCTACTTTAGATTAACGCAAAATTACCGATAGTACTATACGATGTTAAAAATAATTAATTATACGATGTCAAAAATGTTAATTTGGACAATAATTTGCTCAGATTTTACAAAAAATGGTGACTAGTTGTTTATTTGTGATCGAAGAATCCGACTCATATTTTTTTGGTAAATACGTAACACGAATACATTGTATGGTGGTAAGGAATTCTCGGAGTGCAGTCTTACTCTTCATGGCGATTCTATTTATTAATACGTGACATTGGCAAATGTGCTAATCTGCGCGCCATGCCATGAAGAAAGGAAGAAAGTATACTCAATTTTTGTACAAACTTATATCCGCAGTTGGAGAGTATGAGAGCACGTCTCTTTCGACTGCAAAATTAATTTTGTTTTTGAATTCGTCTCATATTTTTTTGGTAAAAACATAACACGAAGAGATTGAATGGTGGTAAAGAACCATCGGAGTGCAGAGTGCGACTCGCACTTGGCTGTTTTTAATTCTATCGATTCCAATCAATAGTACTTACAACTTAATGTTAACAATACGAAGCTTTAAAGTTGCGTATCACGTGTCATTCCATAATTGATCTTAACCTCTTGACATAAGATCCAACTGTAACAGTATGATATCAGTTATTGAACTCTAGTTTCAGGAAAACAAATTGATGTGCCAGGCACTTGTAACAGGCATTGACGTGGCACACATATTTTTTCTTATAGAAAAAAGCATGAATTTTCATTTAATCTTAATTTGGAGCTGTTACTCGATAGGTACATGAACGCGCCGAAAAATAGACAATAAAAGTTGGCGTGTCGAAACATTGCAGCAAGATTAAGTGAGGCACACCAACATTTTTTTATGTAACTTTAAGAATTAGGCTAATTTGTGGCACTAATTTTAACCTTAACGATACAAAAAATTCACCGGAAGTGAGGGCATGAAAAATATATGCTACTGGTTGCGCGCTGGCGCACATAGATTTCTATCTTTAATTTTGTAACGAATTCTTTAAATCCATTTTAACCTATTACTCGATAGGCTGGAGTTATTGCATTGCGCTCTTAGTCTATACACATCAAAAAAGTTTGCGTTCACTAGAAAAACTGAGATTATATTTTTTATGCTTAAAATTTTCGAATTTTATTTTTAAGCATTTGATTAAAAATAAGTATGTCATTAAAACAGAAAATCTAATTTTTTCTTACAAAAATGAAGTAAATACATTTTGACGCTTATACCTCTTTTGTAAATATAACATCATTGCTTATACCTGATTCTCCCAGCAAGATATTTTAGTCCGGTGTATGTAACTGAAACGTAATTATTGGTTTTAATTTCAAAATGCACCGATGATTATCGGAAGTTTTGCAAGCAAGAATAATAACTGAGTGAAGAAGGTTATTCTACGAGAAAAGCGCACAGGGTCTCTGTCTCTCAAACAAACGTCGTGCTCACGTTACAGAGGTACCAGAGGACGGGTAACTTGAATAATTGACCTCGTAGTGGCCGCCCAACCGTTCTTAGAGCTATTCAGAGGTGTTACATCAGACTGCTGAAGAATGCCCGTGATCCACCATTCAACGCCATTCAAATCAGATCACGGTTTCAAGCCGTCATCAAACATGAAATTGTCACTCGAACCGTTTTGGGATGCAATAACGATTGTAGCTCTTCTAGCTCCAGTCGCCTTTGATTCCATACCAAGGCTCCATGACGGCAAATTTGTACAAAACGGCCGTTATCGACGGAATTCTTAGACCGTTTAGAACAAATTACGGACACGGATACGTGTTTGTTAATGATAATGCGCCTGCATATCGAACTGAACGAGTTGACACCGCTCTCCGAGAGTACCACATGTTACGATTAGATTGACCAGCCGGCTCGCCTGACTTAAACCGAATCGAGCACGCATGGGATGCTCTTAACCGAGCTGTTTGGAATCACCAGCCACCCCCACAGACTGTCAGAGATCAAAGAAGCCGCTATTCAAGAATGCGACGGGCTATTGCAAGAGTTACTGGATAACTTGATCTTGAGCATACCCCGGAGGAGTTCCGCGTGTGTTCGAGCTAGAGGAGGAGTTATTTTGTTATATTTTGTTAAATAAATAAGTTTTAAAAAAGAATAAATTGATTTATTTTAGTTCAATCATCTTTTTTCTTTTTGTTAGTTTCATAGGATTGTTTGACTTCATTTTATTTAAAAATACAAAATAATATTAATTTATTTTGTAGCTCAAATAGTACGTATTTAAACAAGATAGCAGTAGGTATTAAAAAGGTTTTTTGTATATTTTATCATAACCATAAAATATTTTAAGTTTGCCAAGTGAACGCAAACTTTTCTTGATGTTTGTGAGAATTTATTTTTGCTATTAAAAACAGAAATGTGAAAAAAATGTAGACAAATAAGTATTTATTAAAAAGGCAAAGCTATGTATGTACCTACTTACCTAGTTTCATACATCACAAGAAGTTACCGCGCCAATAATATTTTCTTTGTTTTTGATTAGTACTTCTATTTGATGCGCTAGTTGACTGTCTTCTGAATTCAAGTAAAAAACTTCGGCCATGGACTGGACACTGGACGGAGATAATGCCTTCTCGTTCGTAGTCATACCGGACCTCCTGGCGGGTTAGACCTGTAGGTGTCTGATTCTTTACGTAATACTTTAGTATGAATGTCTGAATAATATGCTCGTAGGTATATAATTTTCAGTCTTGTATATACTGCGACATAAATGCGAGCGATTTTTTTTGGGGTTTCTATGGTGTTTTCCGAAAGGAAGCCACCGTGGAAGGTGTTCGACACTGGCACAAACCAGCAAGCCCACTGGTCTGTGCTGACTGATAATAGTTTAGATTGAAGCTGGTACCGTCGTTCACTTGCACATATACCCACGCTATTACGTCTTTGCTGCCTGATGTCGCTTAAAGCCACCACTACTGTCTGTATACCTACCAAAATCCTTAAGCTTCATATTTTGACATACCTAAGTCTGGCCATTGCTACTCGTAGCTCTTGTAGCCCACTATAAAAACAAACACTTTAAAGATCTGTTGAATAGCATTATTTTATCATTAGTATTATATACTAAAAAAGTGTCTGAAATGGAAAGAAACATGGAATGGATGGAGTCATAGTCTAGTATTCTAGATTCTACTATAGTTCGTAGCTAATTACATTATCCAATGAGCCTGAAACATGAGCACGAAACTTAAAGTGCAAGTATAAACATTTTTTAATAATGTAACTGTTAATTGAGTTGTAATATGTTATCAATAAAGTGCGGAATGTGTTGTCTAGGTTTGCGGCAAGAAGACGCGAGTGGGTGCAAGTGATCTTGCGACACGTAAATGCAACGAGTACGCAGCACTTTTGCCCGAATTGGATCCTCGCGGCGGAGGACTGCAAGCACCTCACGATCCTAGTGAGTGGAATTGTGAATAATAAGTTAAAGTCACCACACATCCTTTCTATGTGGCCCTAAACTACCAAGCTTATACCAATCTTTATACCATGGGCGCCATACAACGATGTAAACTTATATTATGAAATCTGATTCGAACTCGGAATCCTCCACTTACGATTGTCAAACTTTAGCCTCAAGGGGCTTATAGCCCGACTTATTGGTTTTTATGTATGTATTGATAATACGTACTAGTTTGTTATGTAATAAACATATCAAACTAGTATCACCATAATTAGCCCTATTTTTTCCACTGCCAAAAATAGGACCTCCTCAGAGGTTTTCGCCGAGATATGTCTATATAAGGTAATAATAGTAAGTAAAAATGCGATATCTTAGAAATACCCTTACGGACACCCTTGTGGACAGGAAAAGCAATGAAGAGATACGCAGTATGACAGGGTTGCACGACAGTGTTATTGTAAAAATGAAAAAGGAATGCTTAGATGGTTCGGACACATAGAAAGAATGAGTGATGAAAGACTGACGAAGAAAATCTACAGAATGAAAGCGAGTGGTAAAAGAGGCCAAGGAAGAGTAAGGCTGACTTATGAAGATCAAATAGCCAGAGTGTTAGCCGATGGAAATGTCACAAGCACTCGCATACCTAGGCGAAAATGTGTGAGAAGAATGATGAGATTTGAGGAAGCGAAAGAAGTATATAAGGACCGCGACGCTTGGCGCTCCGTCCTCTCTGACTACCTCGTTAGGGACACAGCGTGAAGATATGTATGTATGTATATCAGTACTTTTGACATTAGCATTTGCTAACATTTGAGTCGCGCTCTTTATTTTTAGAGCTCTGTTACTAAATTTGAAAAGAGGGATACTTATCGTCTCGGTGTCTGTCTGTTAAATCGTTTTTCTCAGAGGCTATTTAATGACTAATGCATTTTTTATTACACAGTACCTACCTATGTAGATAATAAACTCTTCCAACAACAGTATTATAAAAACTATGGTACAATTATTTACATGTTTATTTAAACTTGAATTGTTACAAACCTGACAATGTGACATCTATATCTACTTCTATGCTATCTAATACTCTATCTATAAAAATCAATGTTCGTTTGTTCGTATTTTATGGGCAGCCATACCGGTCATCCAATTGCGATGAAATTTGGTATGGAGATAGCTTGAATCCTGAGACAGGACATAGGCTATTTAAAAAAAAAACGCGGACGAAGTCGCGAACTTCAGCTAGCATTATAATATTACAAATAGGTACTTTGTTAGTTAGAATGTAGGTAGGTAATCTCCGTAACTACTCGGCCGATTTAAAAATTCTTTCACCAATATTTAGAATGGTTCTTCAGGATGGACATAGGCTCTATGTTATCTTGTTAAATTCTACGTGGGTGAAGTCACGGGCAGCAGCTAGTACAATAATATCTGTGTATCCTATTTTATCATTTTTGTAAACAAACAAGAATTTATCCAAAATTTCGCTAAATTTTCACCGTTTGCTGGTCCGACGTATTACACATAGCACTTTAATAACACTGCTTGTCTGCTATATACACGAAACTGAAATATTAACAAATAACACTAAATATTATCTAATATAGTATAACATTGAAACAATTTTGGTTTTTTGTCAATCGTTTTGTTTTTAATTTCAATGTTGCCTTTTTTTGCAGATTAAATTAGTGTCATAAATCAATTCACTCTGGTTCACTCTAATATGTGAACGACACAATTGATTCCAAATGTAAGACAAAAAATAATAACAGAAGAATATTATTGTTTGCGATGTGCACACAATAATAATCTCCCATTCTTTATTTTTAAGTGTTTTTAAAAATACAAATTTTTTAAGTGTTTTTAAAAACAAACGGAAAAAATTCAAAAAATTACGTTTTACTAATAAGGGGCCATCCATAAGTTACGTTACACGTTAAGGCGGGAGAGGGTCAACGAAATGTGACATTGTGTGACAAGGGGTAGGGGTGTCAAAAGCTTTGTGACGTCACATGTCAAAATCTAAAATATTAAAACGCGAAGATTGTATGTAAACAAAAAACTTAAAAATATTAGTGGTTGCTCTATATTTATAAGATTTATGTACGTTTAAGTCGTAATTTTTCCGTTAAAAATAAAATTATTTTTAATAGAAAGAAAAAAAAAATTTAAACTAAATTTTTAAATGTTTTAATTTAATTATTTCTAAATATAAAATTGAAAAACATGCGACGTGACACCAGGGTAAGGGGGTTTCTCAAATGTGACCACTTGTAACAAGGACGGGGGGGGGGGGGTCAAAAAATCATTAAATTTGTGTAACGTAATTTATGGATGGCCCCTAACTGACAACTGAATCAATCATTTGCAGCACAGAGAAAATTATATATACTTTGATTTGCAGACTAACCCATCTCTAGTTATGTTCTAAACGTTATGGCGTTAAAGTAGTCGCCACATTTGTTTATATTAAAAAATGAAAAAAAAAAAAAAAACAAAATTGAAAAAATAGTTACACGCATAAATGCTGATTTTATCGTTTGTCTTTCATACGCCCAGAAGTTTCGTTCATGCGCTGTTAATTGAAATTTGTTTTTGTTATTTTTTTAATCACTTCCTTCACACTTGACCGAGCTTGACTAATTTCCTATTACTACTTACCTAGTCCCGACATGGATTCCATCCGCCAACTGAACCTAAGTTAGAGGAATAACTTAGGTTTAGTTGGACAATTTTATATCATTATGAGTTAAACTTATAATGATATAAAAACCTAGACTTAGCTGTTGTGTAATAGATTGTAGACTTATGGGCAGGTAATCTATCTGTCTATATATATAAAAGGCGATGTATGTATGTATGTTCCTTATGGACTCCGAAACGGCTGGACCGATTTCTTCGGACCGAATCTTCAGATTGGCCTAGCGGGTGTTCCTGTAAAGTTTGGTAGCGATCGGATCAGTAGAACTTTTTCAAAATAATTATAACTGTTTAATTTATTTTAACTTCAACTAACGCCCAGTGAAACGGGCCGGGTTTGCTAGTTGCATATAAATAGAAACTGTCACTGATATGTGCAATTCGTAATATACACGAATAAAAAAAATATAGCGGCCACTTTAATAATGAAGAATAATGACTTAATTATACCTGTTCAAACGTTTTATTAGCTCAAAATGTGAATCACTAGAAACAACTAGCAACACATAAAGCCATTTCAATGCACTTACGATAAGAAGAGTAAATGATTACCTGTGAATCTTGTTATAACTGGTAATATCTCTGATGCAGAATTTGGTGATAATTCTTTATGAGTAATATTTCTTTAATTTCAAATTTATAAATAATATATTCCGAAGTTATAATTTTGTTTAGAAAACGAAGATAGATATTATAATAACAAATGAATCCGTAATTGAAACTAGAAACTCTAGAAATATTTAACTTTATTTGAAAAATAAATAGTTTCCAAGGCTCTTTGTGGAGAGCAAGTTCATTTACAGTCACGCTCACCATTGATGTTATTTACCTATTTGCATAGAGTTTAACTTTTCAATATTGTTTTCATAGGTGTTGAAGTGTGACCTTGCGTTGAAATGTACTGAGCTCTTCAATTCATTTCAGACAATATTGCTCTGTAATAGTTATAGGACATACTAAAATGGGAGCATTATCTACAGGTAAATGGTCATAGTAATATCTACCATAACGTTTATTTTTTGATTTATTGTTAATGATTTTTTGTAATATTCTTTTATCATGGCTATGCCCCACCAAATAATGCAGATAAAGTGTGTGTACAGTTCGTGCAGCAGTGCATCAGTGACAATGTCTATCTACGTGCCTACCTGTTGCAACATATAAACTTATAGCTATATACGTATACATGTTTTTGCCTACTATATACGTTCCCCGTTAGGGATACAGCTAGAGGATAAGTATGTATGTATATACGTTCTGAACACAGAATACACCCATATTAGGACTATTCTACAATCGTATTATATAAACTTTCCAACTATGTTTAACAAACGTTTAAATATCTTTTGTTTATCGATTAGCTCGGATGTGGATGGGATGCGCCATATTTTGTAGAAGAGCATCTGGTGGAGGTTTCTACGCGCCACGTGTAGAACTAAATGATGCCGGATTGGACCCATACTTTCCGGATGGCACGTGGTGTCACCACGATGGTACTCAAGATTATTACTGTCTTCAACATCACTGTTTACCCGAGGTATGTTATCCGCAGATTTTTTTTGCTTTCAAGTTTCCGTGCTTAGATGTTTGTGTACACAGTAAGTTATGCACAATATTGATATCTAGATGAGCGTCTCGCAAGCTCGCGACACAGCTTGAACTTGACTGCCGCAGTGGAAGAAGGGCGAACTTTTGAGAGTTACTCAGGCTTACCTACTGAAGTGTTAGTTACAGAATTTATTTTTGATGGAAAAAACTCGAACGATTAAAAAACCAGAAATCATTTTTCACTTGGAATGATTGAGAAAGCTAATAAAATTTTATTTAATAATACATTACACGTATAGTCAAGTTCGAACCGCGCTATTAATTTTTTACATAGAATCTTTTCTATCTAAAATCATATTCTGTCTCTGACATCTCAATATAAGCCTCTATGCATGCAGCCTAGCTAGATATCACTTTTTATCACTTTTAAAAGTTTATGCACATCTACTCTTACAACAGTGGCAGCCAAGTCGAACTGTCACGAGACGTTCGTATATTTAAAGGTATATCGTATATTTTTAGGTGTAAAAAGTAAAGATATTTTTGAAAAATAAATTATAATTAGAACAGTACCTTATAATTAGTTTCAGACAGGTGCCTAAGCAGGCACCTGTTTGAAGCACAATGAAATTTTGTAACTAACATTGCAGTGAATAAGTAAAACATTTCTAAATATGTGAACATATTTCTACATACATACATATCTTCACGCTGTATACGGTGTAACGGTGTAGTCAGAGAGGACGGAGCGCCCAGCATCGCGATCCTTACATACTTCTTCCTCAAATCTCATCATTCTCCTCACACATTTTCGTCTAGGTATGCTAGTGCTTTTGACATTTCCGTCGGCTAACACTAGCTATTTGATCTTCATAAGTCAGCCTTGGTCTTCCTTGGGTTCTTTTACCACTCACTTTGGCTCTATACATTTTCTTCGTCAGTCTTTCATCACTCATTTTTTCTATGTGCCCGAACCATCATAACATTTCTTTCCTCATTTTTTCAATAAAACTGTCGTACAACCCTGTCATACTGCATATCTCTTCATTGCTTATTTTGTCCGCAAGGTTGACACCGCACATATTTCTATGAGATTGCATTTCTACTGCATTTATCTAATTTTTACTCGATTTCCGGCATATCCTAGCCTCTCTACCGTATAATAAAGTTGGAACCAACACCGCATTATGTATGGCCATTTCGGCTGTCAGATATATATGCCTACTAATGCGAACAGAGAACCGTTCACTTTATTGCCGGCTGCTACCCGTCTCTCCACATCCATCCAACTCACAACTTCCATCCCTCGAAAATGCACTCCCCATATATACAATTTCGTTCACTTGTTCTACATATTTTCCATTTTCCCATATTTCACACTGTCTGTACATCTTCTCTTTCAAACACCAGAAACTTAGTTTTATTCACATTCAATCCTTTCACTTCACAGTCTTCCTTCATGCACGTAAATAGTGTCTGCAACTCCGCTTCTGATGGTGCTATAAGCACAGCAGCGTCAGCGTACAATAGGCAGTTTACCACTGTACTATCACATATCATGCCACTCATAATACCTTTCAATGTCTGGAGGCAACTGTCCAAATAAAGCATGAATAGCCAAGCAGACATCACGCAGCCCTGTCTGAAGCCTGAACAGACTTCGAACCAGGGCGACATGTCACAATATATCCTTACACAGGCTCTATGGGTTCGATATAATGACCTCACAGCCTGCAGTAAGGGGCCCTCTACGCCATATTTAGGCACCAGACTCCACAGTTTCTTTCGCACTACTCTATCAAATGCTTTTTCTAGATCCATGAAAGCGCGGAAAACTTTCTGACCTAAGGCCAGAAACTTCCACAGGTTAACGCGAAGAATGAAAATCTGATCCATACAACCTCTACCATTACTAAAACCACCTTGCACTTCCCACAAATTTCTTTCAGAAACATCTTTCATACGTTTAGTCAATACTTTGGTATAGACTTTACTCGCTAAGCTGACCAAGGTGATGGCCCTATAGCACGCACAGTCCAAATGAGAACCTTTCCCTTTATAAAGAGACACTGTGACTGCAGTGCGCCAGTCCTCTGGCACCTCTCCCTTCTGCGAACCAAGGTTGCACAGTGCACAGAAGGTATCCCAGACCCAAGGACCACCATACTTGATCATCTCAGCGGTCATCTCATCATTTCCCGCAGTCTTTCCATATTTCAGACTTCTTATAATGTAATAGAGGTTGCACTAAAATAAAAGGGAGACACATAGATAAACGTCATCGAGTACATCAATTGCGATAGTCCAGTTTATCTTGGCCCGTGATAAAATGAATGTAAATTTGAAAATTGTATATTTACTGTTACTTGCCGAAGAAATGATATCGCATCTGTTTTATGGTTTGATTTTTTGATGTTTTTGCCACACCACCGAATATAACATAATCCATCATTTAAGTATTTAAATATCTGTAGGAATATACAAAGATGTAGTCAAAGATCCAGTATTGGTTATGTACTGTTTTAATGCGAGAGAGAATTGATATTCATAAGTGTCAAAAAACTGTGCAGTGGAAAGCAGGACGTTCCAATGTTTCGGCCCTATAGGTTAAGTGCTCCATGCTTAGCAATTAATGCTTTGAAGGACTCACAAGAACATACCTACGTATTTTTCTATAGATGTAAAAAAAAATATTTTAGAACTTTTTTAAAGCTATTTTAATATAATTGCAATCAGAAAAATTTTAAACTTATTGTCGTCAGAATAAGAATATCCGCATACATCACGGAAAATAAATGAGATTAAAACTGACTCTTGTTTGACTATTTGCATGGGCAAATAAGAGGACCAGCCATAATGCGTAATAGTTCTCATTGTTTGTCAACATGATGCGTCATTTCACGTGCTCAATCAAAATAGGTTCATAAAATACCATCACTGAGATAAAAGTACTGCCGCTGATGCATAATACTTAAGTTAAGATAACATCGTCGCGAGGATTTATGGCGTGTACAGGGTGTTCATCAAAATAACTAAATTTTATGGAATAACAAGACTTTATCATCTATATGTATAAAATGTCATGGAAAAATACCGTTGATGTTGAAGGTTGCAAAGCAATCGTGCAATTTCGCCAACTTGGTCAAACACCTTTGATGTAGGAGGCCTTATTTATTTTTATACTTATGGTGGTGCGTTACAATTTACAATCATAGTGTAAAACTGAGATTCCAAAGATACGGAGACGCTATTAGTTTAATTATCTCCTCACTCGTATGTTAATTTTTTACGTTATTAAATAAGTATTAAAGATAGAGATACAAGTGTTTCATATTATCATAGTATCTAGTGGTAATTACTTAAACAGTACAACGGCAACAATCACTAAGAATGATGATTTCATAATCAAAATATTGGGTACATTGCCTAAAATATATGCTCTATATAAATTAGCGTTTAGAGTCGTCTCATAATTATGACAGAATAAAATGCATGAATTGTCAGATCTTTTTGGTTTAGAAATTAGAGGTGCGAAAGAGAGACGTTTTAGATTTTTAAGTTGCACTTTAACACTACGAGTCCCGCTACTATGTAAGTATATAATTATAATTTAAGAATTAGTGATCATGTGACAGAAAATATTATTTTACGGCATCTAATGCGTAGTAAGTACATTTTATACAACTAGGATTTATTAGTATCCACTATCATGTTATTATAATATTTTATTATTAGCACATTAAAGCCCAGCATCACATGATAATCAGTCTTTTTTGTTGTTAACTGTCAAACAAGCGTACTGGGTAGATTCTACGTCAAACCGGCGCGCGCGTACCGCCATTATAATATTTGCTGATTTACGGTAAATTGTTCGCAAATTTGTCACGACGTGATTTATCTAAGCGTTTAAATAAACATGATAAATTGTCTCCCTGCTATGACGTGTTGTTTGCCCAAACTATAAAAAGCATAATACCTCTAATATGCCCATTCTATTTTTTATCGTTTTAAAAATTTCTAATTACTAGCATTTGTAACAGTCATTCATAGTCTCAGTACTATATTATAACATTATTAATAGTACTGGATTCTTTAATATAGATAACGTCTGATAAGAACAAAGTTCACAAGAGAGGTGAACTTTATTATTATCCAAGGGATAAACTCAAAAACTGCTCAATCGATTTGAAAAATTCTTTCACCTATGGGAAAGCTACATCAGCGAGTAACATACACTGTATTTTATTTTCAAACAAAATTCTACCCGTGCAAAGCCGGGGCGGGTCACTAGTTATTAATAAGACTATTGTAATATTAACTTTTTTACTCCAACATAATTAGGTTTACGTTTACCAGAGATTTTTGATGTAAAAATTACTTTGTACTTGGTAAACATTCACTTCATTCATATCACGATATTGTTAAAGAGATCTGTGTGTCAAGGCAACACATATTTACCTAGTTACAGTGATAGTACGAGTTTTATCAATAGTTTACGACATTTCGATTAAGCTGAGAAAAAGAATTGTCAACAGTGATGTAGAGCCGAGTCTCAAATCACTTCCTGACTTCGTCTCTACTGTCGTGCTGGTTACATAAGATATCTATAGAAGAATGAGACTATACGTATCCTGTATTTGTTATTTTCACAAGGGATGAACAGACACCTTCCAGATTACAATTAGGAAATTAACAAAATTACTTCTGGACAAATATATAGTGGACGACTATAATTTTAGCTTTTTCATGTGACGAATTAGTTTACTATTTGTACAGTACACAGATTATTTATATTTGCATTTTCTAAATTGCAATACATGTTTCAGTTTCAACATTAATCTCAAATCTACAATATTACCTTATTCACAAGTTAATAAATATAAGTATCTATAAACTACGTGTACACAGGTAACATAAATGTTATATATGTACCTACATACAAACATGGCGATAGTAGACAAAAATTTCGAAGGATCTCACTTATTGCAGCCAGTTAGGGAAATGATAAATAAGTACTATGTATAGTTTATTATGAACTATTTTATACTTAAACCTAGTTCATATACTTTACTTACTGAATGTCACGTGCTTATAAATTAATTATGTACCTACATTTATTATTTTCCTACGACAAATGGACGCGATGGTTTTAACAGACTAATGACTAAATTATACATCTAAAAAATTATTTTCTCATTCACAAAACTTATAAAAAGTATGTTAAGCTATTAAAATATTTTCTGTCTTCACTTTTACTTGTTTTGAAATAAAAGAGAAAACATGAATTAGCTAGTGTAGGTTTATCTAACGTTTATAAGGAAGAAAGGGGGCTAGCCTTTATTGCTGTTTCTACAATGTTTTCGAGAAATCATTTGTTCATTATTAAATTTAAATATAATTATCGGCCGTCGATGTACTCTTTTTAGAAATAAGTTGTACATCGACAAAAGCTTTCTCTAAAGATTTTCATATCTATATTCTGTCTCTCGCCTAGTGAATTTATTCTGGACCAGCTATTCTTTCGGTGTCATCTTACTATCGTTTCGTTTCTCGTACTTTGCTCCTTTCCCTTCCTTTGAGTACCATTCTGTTAATAAGTTCATCCACTGGCTTGTTTTTTCCTCTCTTAACAAATAATGTCTCGTCTATCATCAATTTTATGTTTTACAAACTGTTTTTGCATCTTTTTAGTTTTATTTTTAATTCCTTTATTTATAATTTCGTTTCAATAGACGTTTATTTTATTCATTAGTTTGTTCCGTCAATGCTCATGTTTGGCAACGACAAATTAAGTATGGCGGAATGTAGATGTAAACTTTTTGTTTTTCATTAAATGGTTTTTGTTCTTTGTAACATTATTATGGGACCAAAATCACTTCTAAGTATTACCCCATAACTCTATCGATTTCTATATACATAGTATCAGGTTCAGATTAAACTGTCATAGATAAATGTAATATTAAAATCTACTGTATTATCATGCCTATAAAGAATGGGTTTTCATTTTTGTACTGGTTCTGTTCTGTACTGTTCATTGACAACATCGCTTTCGAACTTTGGTCTGATAATAACTGTTATGCTTAGATTTTTATCTAAACTTTTGAGGCGCATAGTAATTCATAAAACGGGATCAGATCATTTGCAAAATACAAATGATTTAAATTTTTCATTCCATTCTATAGATTACCGAATATGATTTTCAGAACTACTGAGAATAACTTGGGAGAGGAAGGGACTTTGGAGAGAAAGGGTTGTCTAATCGGACATACAGGAAATTTCTCGCTTTTCGTTTCCAGTCTAATTTGTGCAGTACTCCCAACTAAAATTGGTTTGAATAAGATACGTCGTAAAGTTTTTATGATATGGGGTCAGTGCCCGCTTTACTATTAATTTCTTTATCGAAAAGCGTGAACGCTTTTTCGGCCTGACATTTTATTATGAACAACATGATCTTCTGTATATCGTGTCCTATCATATCTCCATAAGCTTAAACGACCATCTTGTGAAGAACAGAAAGATTTTTCATCTGTAAACACAACATCAGCCCAATTGTTTATATGTTGGCGTGTAAAATTTAGCCTTCTAGCTTTGTTAGCCTCTGTCAGTTCTACTTTTTGGGCGTATTGTCGATGATGAAGGCCGACACCATGAAGATAATTTCATATAGTCCGAAGGCAAACATCAAAGCGGCCCGCGAAATACTAAGTTTGCGTAAAAGGATGTTCCTCGTAATGCCGCTGCATTTCTCTTACTTGCTCAGCTGTCAGTAACTGAACACCATGGTTGAAGCGACGACGGTCTTCGATGTTACCCTCTTCTGCGTGTCGGGTGATCCATAATCTCACAGTCGTTCTCTGACAATTGAACAAAAAAAGTGTGTGTGTCAACTCCAACGCACGACTGGAGTTTACTGGTTTTTTCCATATTTTATATATTTTTATTCACTTCACTGTATACAATAATATTAAATATCAATAGATATAAAAAAAGTAGCATTTGCCATCTTCGATTTGAAAATGAACGTCATTTTCGTAATCAGTACCCCGAGAAACCTATAACATGACACCCATGTAGATCTATCAAAAAAAATAATATTCGCCATCTTGGATTACAAAATGAACGTCATTTTCGTAATCAGCACCCCGAGGTACTCAGAATTTGACAGCCATATAGATTTATCCAAAAAAGTAATATTCGCCATCTTGGATTTGAAAATGAGTCATTTTCGTAATCAGCACCCCGAAAAACCTAGAATTAGTACCCATATCTATTTATCCAAAAAAAGTAATATTCGCCATCTTGGATTTGAAAATGAACATCATTTTCGTAAATATATAAAAAACCAACCAAAACCATTTTCGAAAATGATTCTGTCCAGTCTGCGAATGGTAACAGGCTCTATTTCAGTAACGGATGAAATTATTACAAAATAAAAAAAAACGTAAGATTTAAAATCTGTAACTGTACACGATCAACCCAATTTTACGAGAAATGGTGGGGATAACACTTGAAAATTAAAACGGTCATAACTCTTAAACGGATACGTTTTTTTCGATAATTCTTTTTGTAACTACATACTAAAGTTATGTCCTTTCATCCATTAAAGTAACTGTCCCGTTTTCATATACACCCTGTATATATATTCATCATTTGAAGACCCTTTAGACCTTTAGAGTATATATTATATATCTATATATTTTATATAGAAATAACATATAGGTATATTATATACACATAATACTATCATGCGTAAGCTGCCCCGCAGCATACCCTATGTACGTCTTAATACTCACGACTGAAAGTTGAAAGGTGCTCACAAAAAACGTAACGCTGTCATTCGATGAATAGATTTTACTCCTCATATTTTTTTCATACCAGGGGCCTTATATCAAAATCGATTCTTAAGGAGTAAACTCCAATAAACTCCAAAAAATGCACTTTCAATCAATCTTGAAAATATCTATTACAATCAATTTCATTATTTTATTAAAATGTGTCACTTACCGATAATTATGCGGTTCCTCTGTTCCGTATAATTAATTCGTGACATTTTGTTGAATAATATTGGAATTGAAATATTATAATATTAATCTATATTATTATGGCATGGCTCACAGTTTAGCGTATTTGCCAATGTCACGTATTAATAAGTAATCCATAGTGTAGAATCACAAGTAAATTAGTTTTTTCTTATCGTAAAACTCCTCCAGTAAAGTGATAGTAGGCTTTACTGAAGTTATAAAGGACTTCTTGGAAGAGCTCGAATACTTCAGCTACACATGTTTATTTAGATTTCCTCTATTCTTGTCACTTACACAGAACTTCAAAACACAATATACTATCACTGTTGTACTTTAAAACTCCTAAAAATGTAAAAAATATAAAATCTAAATAAAATGACAACCTCACTTCTCCCGTTCCCGCCAAAAAGTCTAGTGATTACTTACTCAGTGCAAGTTACAATGTCACCAACTTGAAAACCGTCAACCTTAGTTTTTTTATATTATTTAAAGGACAAAAAGTTTTTATGCAATGAAATGAATTTTAAATACAATGTAATTTATAACTAACACATCACTATCTAAAGTCAAATTTCCAAACTTATCATTTGCTTTGGTGTCATTTTCATTCTACAGTCTACATCTGATTGTATAAATTAATATAAGCCTTATTGGTTTCATAGTTATCACTGAGTAAGTAATCACTAACGTTTACTACGAAATGGCAATACTCCTAGCAATGATGGTACAGCAAACCTGCGTAGTCGATTTCCTTTTTTATTAAAATCAGAATGAGTAAAATGAAGTGCACAGACGAACTTCAACTGATGTAACTTTTCAATTGGTAAATACACCAAGTCCTCTTGTCCAATTGCTTGTACCCACAATTACATCTGTAAAAGAGGCATTTAAAAAAAAATTGTTGAAAGTAATTATAATCATAATCTGTCTTATACATTCCTATCAAGAGACACCAACGGGTTATTCACAAACGTCGGAAACTCAACTTTCCGTATCCGACAGGAAAACTCATTCATAAATCCGAAATCGTATTATATTTATGTTACATATACTGGGTGTAACAGAAAGGTGTAGCCAAATCGAAAAACTAGGAAGTGGTTGGTATACAAGCATAAAGCAAAATTTCATTATCCAGAAACGAACTCTGTGCGAGTAATAAAGGATCACATGTTCTATCATAATTGTGAATGACTTTACCTTAAGATCAGCTGATAGATCATTAAAGGTTACATAAAATATTTCGTATATACTTCATATTATCATATTTACTAGTTATAGCGATAGGCTAGTGTGCGATATAATTCGTAGCAGTAGGTACGTCATAGCAGGCAGTTAGTGCCCGCGCCGTACCGCCGTACCGACGGCACGCAGCACAGCGCGTGAGAGCACGGCTACCAGGCGCGCATGTGTACAATGTTTAAATACCTCCTATTTAAGGTTCAGCTAAACACTTAAGTAATAATTAATTTTCAAAATTTAAATGAAAGATTAAAATCATCATTCCGAACTTCATAATTTCAGAATATTATTCTCCTAAAGGTATAGTTCAATACTTTTTAATTTGGCTACACCCTTCTGTTACACCCTGCATATACTCGTATTCACAAATCTAAGCCGTAGGATTGAATTTATGCTTTTCGACGATCGGACTTTCCGCCACGGAAAGTTTCCGACGTTCGTGAATAACCCCCCAGGAGAATTAAATGACTTAGACGCCACCATAGTAGCATGTCTGAAGTGAAGATGTCATCTTTTTCGAATAGTTGTTCTAGGCCGTAGTCATCGCATCATGTTGTATTGTTTTATTTTAAAGCATCCATAAAATGTATGTAAAAAAAATATCATTAAATACATGACCCGGCCGGGAATCAAACTCGGGCAGCCTGAGATATACCAAACTATCACTAACTATATATGTATATCTCATTCATCATTCCCACAAGTGCCAATAATGTGCGTAGATAGTAATTAATTAATAAAAAACGAACAAAAATACCTTTTAGGTTCAATAGGCAAACGAGCTAAAAATACGCCAGATTTAGTCGTTCTCCGTTTATTACAAATAGTACATTTATTTGATGATATTGAGAATAAATCATATTGAGAATAAATTACACTCAGTATCGGGTATTTTGCAAAGCTGGAATAAAATAGTGTTAATTAAAAAAAACATTATATTTTTACAATACAAATACAAACAAAAACAAATCCACAACATTATTATACTATACCACTAACTGAGCTCGTGGCTTCCTCAGTGGTGACTTCGCCCCCATAGAACAAATATAAAGTAGGCAATAAATATAAAGGTAAGGCCGCATAGAATAAATATAAAGGTATTTACTTACTTTGTATTTGTAATGCACCGACGAATAAATCACGTATCATTAAACACAAGCAATATCTAAAATGATTCACCGTAATAACTTGATAGCAACAAAAACAAGACTCGAAAATTTTCAAGCTAAATTGAATTTGAAAATTTGACAAATAATGACAGTTAAAGCAGGCAACGTAATGAAATAATTTTTTTTTGTAAAAGTTGGCTACATTTCACTGTAGCTATGCAGTAAATCATTTTCAGAATGCATGAATGTATGAAGTGTCCAGCCACTGATAGTTACGGGCACCAAATCTTTGAAGTGGTACGTGAATCGAATTCCTTGACTATACATTTTTTACAACTATTTAATTACCTATTATTACCTACTTTGTCCTGTTGTGTACATTTAGCTTTTAAATGAAATATTTTTAAATTAACGACAAAGTTGCGCTTTTTTATTCTTAAACATAAACTATAACTTTTTTAGTTCTTCAATATCATTAAAAACGATATGAAATACAAACTTAATTTTGCTGCCAACTTATTAAATGAATATTATGCATTTCGACTACGACGGTACCCTTCGCTGTGCGTGGTGCGACAAGCACTTTACTACTTTCGCCAACCTATATTTAGTGTATACACCTACAGTGTATATATTAAAAAATATAAAATTATTCCATGATGAGTATTTAAAAATTTAGTTTTGCTTGGAAAAGTCTTAAAATGACGGAATTTCTGGTTGTTAAATATCTTCAATGTAAAGTACAGATATAATAGGCCGTAATAAAGTTACTTCTAATAAAGGAAATATTGCGGTTACAGTATCTCTGTGTTTGGATCTACTATTTAAATATTACGCGTATAAGTAAGCTGAAATTCAGTAAATAGATAAATAGGAAATTAAAATTATCTGAAATAGAGTCTATATGACGACTACATGCTAAGATGTATAATATTTTATTTAGTATATGAAGACGTACTATTTTTTAAATCGGGAATATAAAATATGATCGTACTTTACTTTACGCACAATTAGACCAAGTGCGCTTTATTTAAATACACAATTATGAGTTTAGGCTTAATTTCGAATATACAATATGTATGTAAACGCATCTTGATATACCTACATATTATTTATCATCATTATCACCAATTTTAGGAGACAAAATCATTACTCGCATAGTTTACACGTGCTTAACATAGGAATATACTTAAAGAAAAAATAAGATATTTTAATATATTTTATATTCATTTAAATATACACATTATACGTGCATAGAATTTGAAATAATATAAAAAAATATAAAGATTTTAGTCTTCGTTGTAAGTATATAGGTATGTAATAGGCACCTACTGATTCACTTTTATTTCTAAAAAATAAGACGCTTGCACAGCACAAGTACAGCATGATACGACATTCATCACAATGTGCCTTCTTATTTAGACAATTATTTTATTGGTTTGTTTATATTTCATGGGCATTTGTCATTTATGGAAAATTGTTATGTGTATTATCCACTACTATGATCTACTTTTAAATATATGTTGCAGTTTTATTACCTATGGTTTTTATTGTAGTCGTGCTGTCATTATTTCTTATTGCTTCCACGTAATAAGAATTGTGCGGTTATTATCACGTGTACTTGGAACAAGAGGACAGTATTCTTGAATGACCAATGTGTATTTATTATTGCAGAGTTTTAAAATGTCACCTCAGTGGCATATCTGGGAACTTCCAAATGAAGATATCGGCGGTTCGTTCAATGCAAGAGCACGAACGCTGCCTGAAGACGCTGACATAACCACCGCCCTTAGATCCTACTTGTCGGTAGACGAAAAAGGTGTACCGATCGCTCGATCAGCATTCCCGCCCCAAATACCGGATGAACCAGAGAACAATTGGGAAGTCATAGATTATGTAGAAATAACAAACAATAAGAACAAAGAGTCGTGATTATTTGATTTATTTATTTATTAATTAAGTTTCTCGATATTGATAATGACAGGTTTATATAACATTTCATGTGTGTTTCGTGTGAAGAATCGTTATCTTGCCAGTATGTCAAATACCGAACACAATTATTGTAATTGTCTCTAATTTCGTTACATAAATTATATTGAACTTTACAAAGTAATTTATGAATAAATATGTATTTAAACTATATTTATACAATGTGCAAACCGTGTGGTTTGTGGAAAAATACTAAGAAACATTATACCTACATGTAACACAAAATCTGCATTTATTAGTTTAAGGGACACCGCAGTATTAATACTATTAAGTTATTAATTTTAGCGAAACATGTTACGTATCTAAATGTAACTTGTTTAATAAGATATGATTCAGTGCTAGTCCTAATTATTTATGAGTTTACCATTAGACTTAAGTAGCTGTAATATAATACATACGAGTATATGTATGATGTCATGAAATTTTATTTTTATATTGTGTATTGTTATTTACTTTAAAATATACCTTTAGTATTATAATGTTGTTGAATATTTTTTACTCTATACCCAACATCTTTTTTTTGTGTAAATAATGCAATGTGCATGTACAATATGTAATTATGTATGTGCATAGTCGGAAACATATGTAATTATGTATGGACATAGTGTATAACATTTATCAAATGTTCTTATTTCCCGAAAATAGTTAAAAATTTATAGTAATTCGATTACGAAGTAATATAGTCTACATTTTCTTTTATTATGTAATTAAGGATAACTATTAAAAGTGAAATATCAAATCGAAAAATTAAAAAATATGGCTACAGCAAGGCTGCAGTGTATACCTACCTAAAGATTAGAAATAAAATTTTCAAGACCCTCTTTAAATCACATTGTTGAGCATCTGACTATAATCAAATATATTATTATGTTAAAAATGACTGTTTAGTATAAAAATGTACTGACTAGCCCATATGTGGTAACTACATTTGTGTGTCCGACACAAGGGTTTTGGGCATGATTACCGGCCGGCTTAATTTAGATGCTCTCATAGGCCGTTGTGTAATAGCTATAGTACAAAGTTACAAACCTTAATGTAGCTATATTGGTTTATATATAACTTGTAGGTATTGTACGTGAATAATTAGTGCGATTAAAAAATTATTACTGAAATTATTCTTTTATAATTAGGCTGAACACCACAACATTTCAGACATAGGCTGACATTTCAGTTTTATTTATCTTTTTTTAAAAACCAAAACCCCGCTTTATCAGGTCTATTTGATGTGCTTACCCTTAAAGAGTGTGTGCTACATTAGGTGTTATCTTGTAATCTTAACAGAACCGGTGATCCTCTATCAACAAAAATGTTGTTACAAAAAAAGGATATTCGATTTTTAAATTACGTTTCATTTGCGCACAACGCACTAGACTAGACAATAATGTACGTAATGTTGTTTAGTCCCTTATACCGGAACATTACAGTCAAGAAGATTAGTCGATCAAATCGATCGAAATTGGGGCGTTGGTAGTTGAGTGAACCTCAATTCTCAAATGGTAACTAGCTATATTAATTGGAATGCACCAAACTAAGATTAAAAACATCAGTAGCACTCAGACTCCAAAACGATATTGAAAAGTACGTTTGCCACATCGCTAGTATCGAAATCAATAGGTACTTTCGATATTCCCGACTGTGGGGAATTGAATATGGAGAATATTTGAATCATAATCGGAATCCCTTGTAGATCCGATTTATTGACTACTTCGACTTACCTCACTCACTTTTAAACGTATTTAAAAAAAAGGAGGTTCTCAATTCGTTGGAGTCTTTTTGCATCGATTTGTTAAGGTATTCTTCTTTTATTTGAAATCATATATTGTTATGTGCAGTGTTCGCGAAGGAGTTAGCATCTGAAGATGGAATAATACTCAGACCAGTCTGAGATGGAGAACCTACTGCTTAGTCAAAAGAACTCCTTAGCAGTTTACATATTTTATTAAACATCCTTTTATTTAATCTACCGTTCAAGAATTAAAAATAAGTTAGTTGTACAACGACCCTTAACATTTACCGACTTCAAAATAAAAACGTAGAAAACTATGAAATAATTATAATTCTTTACTAATTAAAACTCAAGTACGAACTTCATAAATACGATATCTGTATAATTTTTGACAGCTATTGAATTCGGTGCCAAACTATTAAACGACAACAAAAGTTTACTGGTTTGATAGGCTTGGCACCGACTTCAGTAACTGTCAAACTTTATTTAAATTAAATTTATATTTATGAAGTTATTTTCGTATTAAAGTTTTCTTTAATGAAGGATAGGTAATTATTTTGTAGTTTTCAATAATGTTTTTATTTTGAAATCAATTTTAATTAAGTTATTTTCTATAAAAATGTACTGATTAGCCCATTGACACCGAAAGTGACTTACTACCTTTACATAGTTGGAAATAAGTTAGTTGTAGAACTATCCTAAAACATTTATTACCGACTTCAAAATAAAAACGCAGAAAACTACGAAGTAATTAATTATTATTATTTACTACTACGTTCGCCGTATTGCAATTGCAATTTTGCAATTGTTTACTGCAATTGCAGTACATTTGCATGACTATTAGATTTTTTTTTCTATTGTAATTAGTAACTATAATAATCATTTTTAATTTTGCACCGCGCTTTTGGTCAGGTAGCGCCGCAGGTGTGCTCAACCGGATTTGGATTGTGGGCTGGTGTCCACGATCCGAATCCGGTCGAACACACCTGAATGATCGGAATAAATATTAGTCTATTATGAATTTAGAAGAATCATTAACGGTTTCGACTTCGCCCATGGTTTCAAATCATTTGATTCACTGATTTCGGAGTTACTCATGTCTAATACAAACAGTCTTAATTAGTGATAAACGAATAGAAATACGTCCAGATTAAATTATAAATTTATAGGCAGGAGTTTCAGCTCCATAGCCTGCCCGCCTCGTCGCCGCCGCCACAGATTGTAAATACATGTAATATTTTCAACCGACTTCCAAAAAAGGAGGAGGTTCTCAATTCGGTTTTGTTTTTTTTTTTTTATGTTTGTTACCTCATAACTCCGTCATTTATGAACCGATTTGGAAAGTTCTTTTTTTGTTCGAAAGGATACACTTCCAGATTGGTCCCATTGAAATTTCACTGGTATTGAAGCTTTGGTTTCGAAGATACACCAAATAACGCGGCCTGGTTATTTATATTGACGATTCTCTTGTATGTCATTTGTTAACTATCGTTGTCCCCACATGTTATAATGGTAGTATGGTATAATGGTAAAGTAGGGAGAAGATATAAATTGGCTGTGATATAATCAATTCAGTCAGTAGAGTCAGTCTTGTGGCGGACAGAGAATACGGCTGGTGGCTGTCGTCTTCGGATTGTAAGAATACTGCTAGGGTGTAATTATGATGCAACCTTTACACTGTTCTTTTATAACTGATTGATATTGATATGATATTATATTGATGATATTGATAATTGAAAGAAAACAACTTGCTCGCAGATAAAAAAGATGTTCTGCAGCGATGGAGTGAATACTATGGAGAACTGTATGAGAGTGGCGACTTCGTCTCTGATACTGAGAGCGATTCTAATGAATTGCCACACTCGGGTCAGGGACTGGAGGATGTCATTAGTATGAAAGAGATCGAGAAAGTGATAAGAAGTTTGAAATGTGGAAAGGCTGCGGGAATTGATGACGTGACTGCTGAGATGATCAAGTATGGTGGTCCTAGGCTCTAGGATGCCTTCTGTGCACTCTGCAACCTTTGTTTGCAGAAGGGGGAGGTTCCAGAGGACTGACGCACCGCAGTAATAGTACCTCTCTATAAAGGGAAAGGTTCTCATTTGGACTGCGCGTGCTACAAGGCCATCAGCTTGGTCAGCTTAGCAAGTAAAGTCTATACTAAGGTATTGACTGAACGTATGAAAGGCGTTTCAGAAAGATATTTGTGGGAGGCGCAAGGTGGTTTTAGGAACGGTAGAGGTTGTTTGGATCAGATTTTCTCACTTCGCGTTATCGTGGGGAATTTTCTGGCCATAGGTCAGAAAGTTTTCTACGCTTTCGTGGATCTAGAAAAAGCATTCGATAGAGTAGTGCGACAGAAATTGTGGAGTCTTCTGCCTGAGTATGGCGTGGGGGGCTCCTTACTACGGGCTGTGAGGTCATTATATAGCGGCCACAGAGCCTGTGTAAGGATAGAGGGTGACACGTCGCCCTGGTTTGATGTCTGCTCAGGCATCAGACAGGGCTGCGTGATGTCTACCTGGCTGTTCGTGCTGTATTTGGACAGTTGCCTCAAGCAAATGTAAGGTAGTATGAGTGGTATGTTATGTGTTGACATAGTGGTAAACTGCCTATTATACGCTGACGATGCTGTGCTTATAGCACCATCAGAAGCCGAGTTGCAGGCACTAGTCACGTGCATGAAAGAAGAATGTGAAGTAAAAGGATTGAATATGAATGTGAACAAAACTAAGGTTCTGGTGTTTGAAAGGGAAGAGGTACAAACGAAATGTGATATTTGGGTAAATGGAAAATGTCTAGAACAAGTGAATGAAATTGTGTATCTGGGGAGTGCGTTTTCGAGGGATGGAAGATGTGACTTGGATGTGGAGAGACGGGTAGCAGCTGGCAATAAAGTGAATGGTGCTCTGTCCACATTAGCAGATAGTGTGAATATATCTAACACTGCCAAAATGGCGATCGACAATGCGGTGTTGGTGCCAACTTTATTGTACGGTAGTGAGGCCTGGATATGCCCGAAATCGAGTGAAAGTATGATAAATGCAGTAGAAATGCGATCTCTTAGAAAGATGTGCGGTGTCACCCTTGCGGACAGGATAAGCAATGAGGAGATATGCAGTATGATAAGGTCGCACGACAGTGTTATTGTAAAAATGAAGAAAGGAATGCTTAGATGGTTCGGGCACATAGAAAGAATGAGTCATGAAAGACTGACGAAGAAAATATACAGAGCGAAAGTGAGTGGTAAAAGAAGGCAAGGAAGACCAAGGTTGACTTATGAAGATCAAATAGCCAGAGTGTTAGCAGACGGAAATGTCAAAAGCTCTTGCATACCTAGGCGAAAATGTGTGAGGAGAATGATGAGATTTGAGGAAGCGAAAGAAGTATGTAAGAACCGCGACGCTTGGCGCTCCGTCCTCTCTGACTACCCCGTTAGGGATACAGCGTGAGGATATGTATGTATGTATATCCATAATGGCCATAATGGGCAATAATATCCCATGTTCGATCTGTTCGCATCCTCTATTGTGAAAGCTCACGGTTTGTGCTCCTCAATAGAATACAAGTTAACACATTGCGCTCCAGAATTAGAGAATAAACTAATTGTAGACCTGCTCTAGATATTTATTTAGGTCAAGGTCACTCAAAAGGGAGAAATAAAAAAACTTTTATAAAAAAATTAAACCGACTTCAAAAAAGAACACTGAAAAGTATGAAATAACTATCCCTTACGGATCGAAACTTAAGTACAAAAATAAATTTATAAAAATACGATACAAATACCCATATAATTAAATTTGACAGTTATTGAAGTCGGTGCCAAATCAATGTTCGACAACGGAAAGTCTATTAATTTAGTAGGCTTGGCACCGACTTCAGTAACTGTCAAATTTATTTATATGGGTATTTGTATCGTATTTTTATAAAGTTCTTCTGTACTTAAGTTTCGATCCGTAAGGGATAGTTATTTCATACTTTTCAGTGTTCTTTTTTGAAGTCGGTTTAATTTTTTTATAAAACTTTTTTATAGTTGTAAGTGCATATTTATAAAACTCTAATTGTTATGTATATAAAGTATCAAATAAATTTATTGTGTACACATTTTATGTGTATGTTAATGTGTATGTGCAAATGTGCGGATGCCTAATGTAAATAAGATTTATGTTAAATCGTGATAGATGAGACGAAGTAACGAATACATGATGCGATTATTAGACCATACGTACATGCTAATAGAGTGTGAGCGATTTATTGAATATTTAATGTACATATTATATCAAAATATGTACGCTTGACAAGTGTGTCGTGTTGTATTGTCTAGCATTTTTTAATTTACTTCAAAAAATAATGATTACAAAGGTTTTTCTGAGGACACTGATATGATTATAAGTAAATGAGGTTAAAAGCCAACCTCTGTGTAAGTAAATAATCACTTTTTAAAGTTACACTTATACTGTACAAAAACGCGTTACTTTGAGATTGATATAGTATATAGCATATAAGTCGTTTCCGGCCTTTCATATAGAAGAATGGTTTGTCACCCAAATTAAGCATGGAATAAAATCTAGGTGAATTTACACACAATGTGAATCTTTGCCCTTGTGTAAATTTGTACGCAATGAAGCTACGCATGCCTCATATGTTATCCACAATGATACTACCTACCTATTAGTGATGTAACAAATGGTAGATTTCCCACATTCGAGAATGCAAATGCGAATTCATCCACTTTTCCGACTTCTCCGACTTTTCTCGAATATTAAAGTTATTGGGTAACTTGCTGTGCCCATGTGCTCTTTTTTACCCTTGGGTCGCGGCGAGAAACGAACACCAATGTCGATATTTCTAACTTCAATAATAACGAACTTCTATACTAATTTTTATCACCTATTTTACCCCTAGGACCTATTTTCAAAAATCCTTTCTTAGGCCTCACGTACATTATATACTTATGTCAGGAGCCTAAAATTTCATGCTTCTAGACCAAGTTACCTACCCAGTTGCATTCACATTTCATTATATAAGATTTATTTACCTTTTTCATTAACGAATTCGCAAATTTTTCACATAATTTATGCCAATGCGAATGCGAATATTTGACAATCACTACTACATATATACATCACTATCCATAGCTATATAAAAAAGAAAATCAACTATAATATTACAGTTGTGATATGATTTGTATTTATAGTAAAAAAAAGAAAAAATGACAATTTTAAATTTAGATTTTACATATTACCTATATCAAATTCATAGACGTTTCGGATTCGGGTACCTAGGCGAAAATGTGTAATGAAATGATGAGATTTAAGGACGTTAAAGTAGTATGTAAGGACCGCGATGCTTGGCGTTCCGTTATATATCTGACTACTCAGTTAAAGATACAGCGTAAAGATATGTATGTTTATTATAATAGAACGCGAAAGTTTAAAAGTTTATGTAACTCACTTTGCAAGAAACTGTCGGGTGTTGGCTCGGCTCTGACTCGGTCGACCGTGTCTAGCGAACGAGCGCCCGCACCCGCGCAATGCGTCGCGTTCGTTTAAAACTGTCGTAGTTTGTTTATCACCCGATTTAAAAAAAATTAAATGTACATTACAGATGACAACACAGCAAAATTTTTTATTTAAACTATTTTTATTGTAATTGCCATTTTTACCGCGTTATTTAAAGTATAAAAATTAACACTTTTCAATTTTTGTTTTTTATTTAAATAACTTTTTAAATATTGAACCTATACTTATCAAATATATCGAACGATTTTTGTTAAGCATTTGAATACCTTTCATATGATACCTCATTCGTCCAAATAGGTTAAGTAGTTATTGAGTTACTCGACAAAATTTAAACCAAGAATCGCCATCTTTGTGATCTCATTGCTCCCCCGTCCAGGAAGTGAATAAGTGACAACACCGTTTTTTTTTACTCAGGAAACACTACTGAATACGACGATACCTGTTGTCAGTATAATACTACTCAGTCCCACGGAAATATTTTTTTAATCGCTTAGCCTCTACTATTAGTACATTTGTTTCACACTCACGCCTCCCCGCTCACTACCGGCTACGCTCGCGCGCTTGTTTCCGCGCCGCTGCAGCTCTCGCCTCTGCGACTCATGGCACGGCATTTGACGGCGCGCTCTAAACAACTGCTTAAAATTATTCTTTCCGCGGTTTCAGACGCAAAACGCAAGACGCGCGAGCGGTGAGGTCGTGGCCAAGGGGTAATTGCGCAAACTACGACTTGTATCTACTTGAATTCAATAAGGAAAAGATTTGCTCGACTACCGCAAATATATCGTCTCTCGTTTGTCTCTCGTGCATGTTACTGCTACTCGTTGCAACCATCATGTAATATATTCTTTTCTCTTATATTATTTATTTATTATAACCAAATCCAATGTTACAGCTCACTTCGTACTTCAGTTTCGAGAAATCCACTTGTATTTTAATCTCGCTTAATTTTTAATTATTGTATAGTAAATATTTATCTCTTGGTATAAACTTTACACATAAACGAAATCTCGAAGACAACATCAGTGCTATAAAATTTGTGAACATAAAATATCAAAACACTGGTACCGGTTATTTTGTGATTAATGTATTTTAATCTACGAGGTTTTATATTTATATTTCATTAGATAGTAAGTTATATTCTAATAACAGTGACATTGTGATGACAAACACGTACTTATGAACGGATTTAGTAGGAAAATTCTAAATAAAATTTAATAACCGAGAAATCGTGCCACAACGTAAGACTCACGATTATCAAATTTATAATAGGTACGTAATGTAATTAAAGTAAATAAACAGAATGAATTCTTTGTTGTCAAGCATGCAGTAATCATTGATTAGATCAAATTTCGGAAAAACCATTTTATGTTTACCGCATAGTGTTTAGTAAACCAACAAGCCTAGATTGATAGTGTTAGTTCCACATTAATCTTAATCACATAAAGTACTCACGTGTGATATTTTGTAACATTTTAGTAACAAGAACGAGGGTAGAATGGATTTCCAGCGTGTAGTAGGACTGCATAAAAGTCTGATTTCGGTCTCGTAAGAGCTCAGTTGTCGAGCAGCCGTCGAATAATCAAGTACATAATAGTTGTGATACAGATTTGATAGCGTGGTCATAGTGCTTCTGTTACATTTCATATTTAACATATCAGGAGTGGGATTTTACCACGTGCCTAATGAGCGGTTATTCTGCATGTCATCACATTGTAAAGTTCTCACGTTCTTCCAAGAAGTCCTTTGTAACTTCAATAAAACCTACAATCACTTTACTGGAAGAGTTTTACGATAACGACTCCACTTATTAATACGTGACGTTAGCAAATGCGCTATTCTGAGCGCCATGTCACGAAGAAGAAAAAAAACTCGCTATACACGCGCACCACATCGCACGTGTAGTGCGATGTGGTGCGCGTGTATATAAAAGTTTATGGTCGTATAGACCATAAACTTTTGTGTTTGACATAGGCAATATGAACGTAAACAATTAATATTTTATTTTAATTTAATGAATTTATAATTATTTCTTTCTGGACTCCTTCTCCATATAAACTTTAACCACAGTACAAGTCTTTAACCATGCCAAATCTCACACTCCTCCGGGCGCGTAATATGCTTAAAAAGGGGTACGAAGTTTTCTCTTCACGTATTGATTGTAAAAATAAGCACGTCACGTACAGACATATTACATCGAATAGTAGTCAGGAAATAAATCTCTGTGTGTAAATACCATTGAACAGTCATTGGCTAATTTGTCTTGCCATGTTCATAATGATGTACTTATTTATTTTCGTCAAAAGCTGTTTGTTATGCCAGATGCGATGAGACAATAAAATTAAAGTATCTACGTCGACATTTTTAAATTTATTGTAAATGACGGCCTTTTTGACGCGGCTGTAGTACATATTCCTTGTAAATGTCTAGAGATTACCTAATATCCAGCCAAGACATAAAAGCGAACTTCTCTAAATCGTCCTGAAGTCTGGATATTACTGGCTGCGTCTTCACTACATTGTAATGTTACCCCTAATACAAAGATTGGGAGCTCACAATTTGTGAAACTGTTTGGAGTATTTATTTAAAAAAAATCTTAACTAAGGTAACTTTTACTCGCGGCTTTGCAGGTGTGAAAAAAAGAACTTTTATTGGGAGGAAGATAGCTAAAAATTACAAAAATTCATCCCATGAAATGAATTTCCGCAAAGTAACGCCTATAAAACTATACAAAAACCAATGCTGATAATATAATAACGTATATTTTGTTGTTGATTAAAATAACTATTTAATTTGTTCAATTCAGAAATAAAATGGTACATCTTTTTTTGTATTTAATTTATTATTTAATTTTTTGTTTTAATTGATAAAAATATACCTACTTCAAACGTATTTAATTAAAATACTGGGGCGGTTGAGACAAGCTTATTCGTTTAACAAACTTATTTTAAGGTTACATTAAAAAACTTGGTACTTTCTCAGAAAATTTGTAGGTATTGCATTATTTTTGAAAATAAGTTTAAAAGTTACGATGGTTTGTTGTCAAGAACTACTTGTTGATCCAATAGTTCAAAATTTAGAAAGAGTATACTAATTTGGCTGTATTATAGCAAAATACCTAGGCGAAAATGTGCTAGGAGAATGACGAGATTTGAGGAAGCGAAAGAGGTGTGTAAGGACCGCGACTCCTGGCGCTCCGTCCTCTCTGACTACCCCGTTGGGGATACAGCGTGAAGTTATGTTATGTTATGTTATGTTCTAAGGATACCCCACCCATTTTTATCTTTTAGATATTACTATAAAATAATGGGTTATTTACGAAGCTATTTTAAACAATAAGTATTAATTATTAATCGCTCGCAGCGAAACGGAATCTGTTCGTGTTGTCTAATGAAAAAAACTGTTCTGAACACTGTATATAAAAACATTACATAGTTATACGACCTACGTCACACACATTGTACGCTAGCATGAACTATATAACTTTGGGTGTTCTGGCAATTTATTTCTGACACATTAATCATCAACTTTTCTTACTTACAAACAAATCTGTTCTTCTTTTCTGCTCTGGGGGCCTAGACAAGTGGCTCAATTGTCGTAAAAGATAGTAGAATAGAATGACAAATACCACGTAATCTAGCGTAACGAATTTAAAAATGAGTAGTCAAACGTTATTGACTTTATATTAAATCAAACGAGAACTAAATTCGCGTGGAAACCGTCGTATAAAACGAAGCCAAATGGCACTTCTGACGAGCAATAACTCCAGCTAGCGTTTCTATTTTACGAAACGTTTGCCACTTGTCTAGACGCTCTGTTCTGTTCTCGTTCTGAACAAGAAGTATTATATTATTACAATTTAAAAAAATTGATCTCATTTGACTCCGCCATGGGGTTGTGTGAGTTAATTTCCGCCGTCCACTTTTCTGGTCATTTATTCCTAAAATATAAGATTTTCACAAAGATTATGTACGTGTTCCAAACAACGCGTACTTATCTACAGTAACGTAAATCTATCGTTACCATAAAGATAGATTCTCTCTAATTTTCATGATTACACCAAACGCAGTTGAGTGGCTTAATTGACCTCAGTCTATCCTAGACAGATTTCGCGTCTTACTAATGTAGAGGTCTAACTTGATACATCATACATACATACATATTGATTACAATAAATCATTGGATCTATTTAAATAAAGGAATCATCTCTATAATTATATGAGATGTACAGTTGTGCACACTGATACACATTTTTTATATACTCGAGGGAAATGCCTTGACACAAATTCATGATGACTGGAAATTTATACGCTACGAAAAAATATTTTAATATTATTTCCGTTTTAACGAACACATCACAAACTAATAATTTATTAAATTTTATGAAATATCAGTTTGCCTGATGGTGTCCTTGAATATCAAAGAATATCAAAGTTAAATTCTGTTTGTATTATAATAGTGACAAAATTATTGTGAATTCCCTTGTGTTCCTCAATTCAAGACGCGATTTAAATTTTAAATTTTAAATAAAAAAAGTATTTATTTGCATCTATTTGTGTCTGTAGTTTGAAACAATGCAAAAATCAAACTGGTATTCGTTTCCATAAAGAGTATGTCGAGAATGTAATATGGGAATTACATAACGTAGTTCACCAACTGTTAATTGCACATAAAGTAAGTAATCCAGTTTATCGCCCAGAGAAAGGTACTATCTACCATCGCTTTCGTTAGTAGAAAATGCAACAATGAAGGTATGGAAAAATTTTAAATTTGCGATCGAAAACTTGTCACGTGTTTTATTAACGAATTACGTAAATTGATGATAAATCGTGACTTTCTCAAAGGCTTCGAATCTTACCGTCAGTACCATTAAAATGCTTTTCGTTAAGTAATTATCTTAACTCCACCTTGTTATAAACACATAAAAGTATTAGAATCAGTAAAAACCCGAGGAAATATTAAAGAGAGCGCTTTACTCCCTTGTTTCTCGCCTCTTCAAAATGCCATACGTAACATAGAATTCATTCGCTAATACTTACATAAAAAAATCATTATTAAATTGCCGTTTTGTCCAACGAATATTGAATGCTTTGTTTTTATTTTATTTTTGTTTCTCTTCTTTTTCCCTCCAATAAGTCTTCAATAATCTTTTAATGTCATTTAAAGATATTATGAGTTTTAACTCCTACAGAAATATCAGCGACGTGTGTATGGATCTAATACCGTAAACTTTGTAAATAACTCCTGATGCCATGCCCGATGAGCAAAGATGAGGTAAATTAAATAAGCTGACTCACCTGTACATACGACTAACAATATCAAATAAGCTGATCGTTCGCCAATTCGTTATAAAACAGCAGCACCCACACATCTCATCATTCATCATCATCATCTCATTTCATAATAGATACGGGACAGACTGCCTGGAACTATAAAGTCTGTGCTACACCTACCTGTATATAACTATCAACGAACGAACAGTATTCTGGAAAGTTTAACTTCATGATCAGACCAAGTGAACGCTCAGAGAATCAGAGAACAATAATGATAATGACAAATAAGTGGCGACACTGAAAGCTAATATGTCCAAGATCCGTCTCAAGTGGTCTCAAACTACGGCTAAGCTAGCTTCGACGTTAGATGTTAGCGTCGAAACGCAATGAAAATATCGAAAAAAGAAATTTAGTAAATGGGTGCCCTACGAAATCAGCGACCCCCAGTGAGAATCTTTATCGTATATATATATACAAACGAAATAATTTTAAATGGAATTATTACCTGCGACGAAAAGTGGATTCTATACAATAATAATAAGCGTTGATTACGGTGGTTAGATCTAGATTCTCAAGACGAACAATGGAATAAACTCAAGACTAGTTGAAAAAAGGTTGTAGTGACAGTTTGGTGATCTAGTGCTGCTGTTATTCACTTAACTTCTTGGCATCTGGTGCCAAAGTTACTGCTGACCATTACTGTCAAGAATTTGCAAATAAAGGTGGAGAAAGTCGCAGTCGAATAACTGAGACTGGTAATTAACTGATAAATATTAATTCATGACTACGCCTAGTCACAAACTACTCTACAAAAAAAGATTCCAAATTAACAAGAGTTGAAGCTGGGGACTCCTCCTCGGCCATCATATTTCCCAGATTTCTCGTCCCAACAAACTTTTAGTTTTTACGAAATTTGGATGGATAGCATTTTGCTGTGTAAAATTTCAATTCTGAAAAGGTATTGAAAAACGCTTTGGAAGAGTTCTTCGATCGCCGTGCTACAAACTTTAACAGCAGGGGCAACAAACAAACTGCCCTTAAAATAGCAAAAGTATGCGAAAATCTTAGTATAATATTCGACGGGTTTAAATTTTTTCATATGAAACCAAAATTTTATAGTTAAAAACATGATTAATTAATTATATTAATAAACAGGCAAAAAAAGTAGGAGTCTACTGAATTTGGCTGCGTGGGGATTCTTTTTCTTTCTTCGTACTAACAAAAAACCCAATGCGAAGAGTATTTAAACCTTCGCATTTACGAATAGCATGGTAAAGACTCGCTCGCTTACGTACATATAGTACATATTCATTAGTAATCTACGGATTATCTTGTAGATTTCTGTAGAACAACTACATAGACAATCTACGAAATAAAACCATTTTGGAACTTTCACCATCTTGGTTAGATATTCTGAAGACTAAATAATTTGCACCTTTACCGTTTTACGCACATTACTTACCTACCGGTAAAATTGAGATTTGAAACCAATCACGTTTAAACGATACAAGGTTGTTGAATTTGTTCAACGAATGTGTCAATATTGTTTTATAATTTTCAATTATCATTTCATTTCCTTATTTAATGTAAATTACGTTAATAAATAATGCCTTTAAACGATAACATTTTAAATAAAACGTATGTTGCATACTTATTGATTGATACATTTTTAAGTTTAAATTTTTGTTTTTAAATGGCTCCTTACCTCGAAAACCAGGATATGTATATTATGGACTTGTATACGTAATATGTACATGTCCTCTCGCTGTATAACTAAAGGGGTTATCAGAGAAGCTGGAGCGCCAAGCATTTATATATTTTTCGCTTCCTCAAACGTGATCATTCTCCCCACACACTTTCGCGGAGTTATGCGAGTACTTTTAACTTTTCCGTCACCTAACACTGGCAACTTGATCTTCATATGTCAACCTTGGTCGGCCTTGGCTGCTGCTACCGCTTACTTTCACTCCATATGTTTCTTCGTCAATCTTTCATTACTCGTTCTTTCTATGTGCCCGAACCATCAAAGTATCCCTTTCTTCATTTTTACAGTAACATCGACATCCAACACCGCCTTACTTGTATATTTCTTCATTGCTTTTTAGTCCTCGTATATATTCACATTGATAACTAATGCGGACAGAGCACCGTTAATATAATTGTCAGCAGCTATTAGCCTCTCCAAATCCAGTTTACATCAGCCAGCCTTCGAAAACACACTCCCAATAAATACATTTTCAGTTATCTTTTTTACTCTTTTCATTTATCAATATTTTAGTGATATTTTACACTTCGTCTGCACATCTTCTCTTTCAAACACCAGAACCTTAGTTTCGTTCACATTCATGTTCAGCCCTTTCACTTCACACTCTTCCGACCTAAACATATATAATCAAACCATATATTGGGTCCTTACATATGAAATTGGCGTTTTGTACGGGAGGAATATAAAGTCAATTTTTTTGCAAAGTATGCACCGTTGTTATCTATGCACTTTTGCCATCTCATAGGTAGTTCATTGATCCCTTTACTAAAAAAACCATGGGGGCGACAATCAATAAACTCTTTGAAGGCGGTTTGGACTGCCGCATCGGAGTTGAATTTTTTTCCTTGTAAGAAGTTGTCCAAATTCCGGAAAAAATGGTAATCTGCTAGAACAAGGTCCGGGGAGTACGGTGGATGTCGCAGACATTCCAATTGTAGCTCATCTAACTTAGTGGTTGTTTCTTGTGCAGTGTGTGGTTTTGCGTTGTCGTGAAACAGCAGTGGCCTAGAGCGATTGACCAATCTCGGTTGTTTAGCAGCTAGTTCTTCCTTCATGGTTTGCAGTTGCTGACAATAGATATCTGCCGTAATCTTTTGGCCAGATTTTAGAAAGCTGTAGTGAACGACACCGGCGCTAGTCCACCAAACTCACAAGTAACTTTTTCTGAGTCAATTTTCGTTTAGGGCAGGATTTGGCTGGGTCTCCAGGGTTCAGCCATTGCGACGAGCGCTTCCGATTATCGTACGGTATCCACTTTTCATCGCAAGTAATGATTCGATTTAAAATCCCTACATTATTGTGTCGGTTGAGCAAAGTAACACAGCAGTCGACGCGTGTTTGCAAGTTCGATTCACTCAATTCATGAGGTACCCATCGTTCAAGTTTTTTTACTTTCCCGATTTGCTTCAAGTGGATTAATACAGTTTTGTCACTTACCCCGAAGCCTGCAGCTATCTCTGAAGTGCTTTGTGATGGATCCGCTTCCACAATAACCTTTAATTCTTCATTTTCCACTTTGGTCTCCGGCCGTCCACGGGGTTGGTTCTGAAGGTCGAAATTTCCAGAACGAATACGTTGAAACCAAAAACGTACCGTGCTTTCTTTTGCGACACCAGCGCCGTACACATCATTAATCCTTCGAGCTGTTTCTGCAGCACTGGTGCCACGGTAGAACTCGTACTCGTAAATATACCGATATTTCATGTTTTCCATTGTGCGGTAATAAGCGACGCCAAAGAAAAAAATAATGAGGAAAAAACAAATGAATTACTGTTTTCAAAACTCAAATGTACCAGTTAAATGAATTTATAAATTTGAATTTGGAATTCTTAACCAAAGAGGAGATATTTCAGATCAAAGTGGTCAGTACGACAAAACGCTAATTTTATATGTAAGGACCCAATATAAATATACCAAACTACTAAAGAATACTAAGAAAAACTGTGTATCTATAAATTCTTGTTAAAACAAATCTTTTACTACATACAAAAAAAATTGTAAAATACTTTTTTATTGCATTCATTTCTAGATTTATTTTTATTTATCTTCACACTGTTTCCCTAACAGGATAGTCAGAGAACGGAGCGCCTAGCGTCGTGGTACTTGCATACTTCTTTTGCCCCTTCAATCTCATCAATCTCCGCACACATTTTCGCCAGGGCATGCAAATGCTATTGACATTTTTGTCAACTAACACATTGACTTTTTGATCTTCATAAGTCAGCCTTAGTCTTCCTTGGCTTCCGCTACCACTCACTTTCGCTCCGTAGATTTTCTTCGTCAGTCTTTCATCACTCATTCTTTCCATGTGCCCAAGGCATTCTTTTCCTCACTACAATAACACTGTCTTGCAATCCTGTCATACTGCGTAACTCTTGCTTAATTTGTCCGCAATAGTGACACCGCACATATTTTTCTTTATTCGATATATTATTTTTTATGTAATAGTATTGTACCTACTATGATCATATCATAGATAATAATCCTTTCTCATACGTTTGAATACGAACACTGTTAGTACTGATAACTAGCATAATTAAGATAACCAGATGAAAATTGGTATATATGTATATAAATATGTGTTTTTATTGGCAGGTATAATAAGTTAAAATGACATATTTAATGTTCCTAGCAACATTGTTATCAACTACAATTAATTACTATTTAGAATGTGTAGTATTTACAAGTCGTAACATTTTGCGATATTTAGTATTCCAAAATGTTTAAATTTTTTTATTCCAGACCGATATCAGTAAAAATATCGTAGTGTTCACGTAAGTACTACCCGGCGAGCCCTTCGTCTGCTTTGCGCACGGCGTCCTGGTTCCTGGTGCTCACTGTGGGGGAGAACCTCGAGGAGACCGTCTAGCTCGACGAGCTTTTGGTGACCCGTGTCATTACTAAAATTGAAGAGCTGGACCTTGGGATAGTGCCTTAGAAAACGACTATTGTACCACAAACTATGCGCTATGCGATTTCGGCGACGTATTTCAAGTGTTATTTATTAGTATGAATGTTATTAGTGGTCTCATTAAATGTTTACACGCTTTTAATTTGTAATAATTATTTATTGTAATGAGTTGACTCCGACTAGATAGAAAGACAACGCGGCCGCTAACAACACAGTGAGGCCATATAAAGCAATACGAACACAAACGCGACCAAACTACGCCTCGCATTACACGCAAGGTAAAGTTACAGGTGCAACTACGTAAGTAAATCGTGAGCAAATTCTATCTACTATAATAAAACCGTACTGAGACGTATCACGGAGAGGAGAATGTGTACAATGTACAATTATGCAACGTCATATTATAAAAATACATGATTGATAAAATTGTTAAAGGGGGTGATGGACTAATGGTGTAGGCGTTGTAAGCCGAGTAAACGTACTTACACGATAAAGTGGACTCTATCGTATGATTTATCGAATCTATATTTACACGCTAAATACAAATAAGCGCACTACACTTGTCAACATTTATAGACACAAACAAAACACTATTGTCATATTAAAGTAATTAAGATTATCAACAGTAACTTACGAAGACGTTCATTACATGCCACGGCAGAAAGGAAAGGGAAAAAGGACAGATAAATATTCCGTCATTGTCAAGAGTTGCCACTATCAAAAACTACTAACGTTATAAGTTATAAGCTTATAAGTAATACAAACACGATATCAATATATAATAAAGTTATCGATAAAAAAGCGTGATCTTTGATAACATTATTAAGAATCCATACGGCACACCGGCCTACGTACCAAGTAACTAAAAACTGTGTTATTCGCAGCATTACATCTTTCTTTTTCTATTTGGCCTAAGTTAAATAATGAAATATAATCATCTAACAGCCTTATGTAGGCAATATGTAGCAATATGTTGTATCCACTTCAACGACTTCTATACTCTGAGTATATATTTAACAATTACACACGAAAGTTGTTCATTGGGTGAAAATTTTTAAGACGGAAGTAACCAAATTTTGTACACCAGTGAAATTTAATTTAATTATTGAACAGTTTAATTGTACAAAATACATAATATGAAACAATTAATGGTTAAATGATAAAGAGATATTTAGAACAAAATTAATATTCAAGAATTTCAAGCACAATCACGTGATTATTAATAAAGTAACCAAGTTAACTTTTAGCTGGGGAAATTCCATATATTATTTCCTTAAGGAAACGGAGCAAATAATATTACTCGGTTCTGCATCCCGAGTATTATTAAGTTAAGTATTTATTTTTACATTAAATTTCATTATAAATACATAATATATTATAATCTTTAAAAACTTTCAAAAATGGATTAGATTAAGCTATAAAATTAATTAAATTCTGTATTAAACAAATGAAAATCTTGAACTGTCGAACTGTCATCTTGACAATGCCAATTTGTTCGTTCATAGAAGACTTTTGAGCAGTTAAAAAAAAACTTTATAAATACGATACAAATACCCATATAATTAAATTTGACAGTTACTGAAGTCGGTGTCAAGCCTACTAAACTAATAGACTTTTTGTTGTCGAACATTGATTTGACACAGACTTCAATAACTGTCAAATTTAATTATATGAGTATTTGTATCGTATTTGTAGCTATTTTTGTATTTAAGTTTTGATTGGTAAAAGATAGTTATTTCATACTTTTTAGTGGTTTTTTTAGAAGTCGGTTTAATTTTTTTTTATTTCTCCCTTTTGAGTGACCTTGGCCTAAATAAATATCTAGGACAGGTCTACGATTAATTTATTTTCTAATCCTGGAGCGCAATGTGTTAACTAACTATTGTATTGAAGAGCACAAACCATGGGCTTTCACAATAAAAGATGCGAACAGATCGAACATGGAATATTATTGCCCATTATGCCCAATATCATCAATATCATATCATATCAATATCATTCAGTTACAAAAGAACAGTGTAAAGGTTACATCATAAATACACCCTAGCAGTATTGTTACAATCCGAAGACGCCACCAGCCACCAGCCGTATTCTCTGTCCACCACAAGACAGACTCTACTGACTGAATTTATTATATCACAGGCAATTTATATCTTATCCCTACTACCATTATACCATGTGGGGACAACGATAGTTAACAAATGACATACAAGAGAATCATCAAATATAAATGAATAAAGGTTTTAACCAGGTCGCGTTATTTGGTGTATCTTCGAAACCAAAGCTTCAAAATCAATTAAATTTCAATGGGACTAATCTGGAAGTATATCCTTTCAAACAAAAAAAAAATTCCAAATCGGATCATAAATGACGGAGTTATGAGGTAACAAACATAAAAAAAAACAACCGAATTGAGAACCTCCTCCTTTTTTGGAAGTCGGTTAACAAACAACTCCGCTACCCTTCACGTTCGAGACTTTTAAGCAAACCGCCAGATGTTATATTTGGTTAAAATTTAGAATATTTTGTATATCTACAGCTGCGGCAGCAAAGTTTGATCTGTCGCGAGACGCTTATAAAAGTGATTTCAGTTTATAAAATAAAATCGTATTGGATATGCACGGTTTGAAAAAATTACCAAATTTAGTGGGTAAACGTAATTTTTTTGTTGAAACTATTAAATTTAAATAAGTAAGTTAATAATTTAAATTACTAACTTTAATGCTCATTTGTATACCATAGACTGTCTCAACAAAATTTTCCGGTACAGTCATACCCATAAAACTAAAAAGTGGCTATATGTATTTTAACTATTTATTTGTTAATTACAAGTAGGAGTTCTCAACAAATGCTTTCCAACGCTGCAGTAAAGCCTCAACAGCTCGGTATTTACTAGTTTGTGAACTTTTACTAATGTCGATTTCTAAAACTCTTAAGAGCTCTGCCCCTGTTTTGTAACGCTTCCCATCTAAGGAGCGCTTCAGTTGATGAAAACGGTTGTAGCCGTAAAAGCTGTAGAATGTACTCTATGGCTGTAGTCTCAGACAATTGCGCGATAATAATAATCAGAAACATCTACAAATAGAGAGCTCTAAAGCACCAGTGTAAAATAAATAATAATAATCACCTTTTACCTTTTAATACGCTTAGTACGACAATGGGTCTATAATGCCTCGTACGGTGTATTTTTGCAATGCGCGTAAGAAAATTATCTTTTCTGTCGTGTGACGGCCGTTTCTTTAAACCGGGAGTGATGTGGTATATTTACCTTAATACGGGGTTTCTTAAACTTAGTGCCGCACCGAAAATATAAAATGTATAGTAATGCGGAACAAGATCTTGCGCACCATGTACCGGCGCATCTTGTACCGCCGCACCCCGTAACCGCACCTCGCACTAGCTGCACATGGCCAGTGTTGTGTAGGTTATCGTCGAAAATTACAATACAATACTTAGTGGATATCGTAGAAAGCGCGCCATGTCATGTCGTCCGTGCAAAATGTCCAAAAGGTGTCGAAAGAAATTAAACCTATCTGGTGATAACGATGCCAAATCGGAACCGAAATCAAATAAACGGCTAGTTTGTCAAAAACACGTAAGTTGTGGGTATTATATACTTAGGTTAGCTAGGTAGGATAAAGTTATAAAAATTTAATTTGCAGCTGAATAAAGAAAAGTTATGTTAATTTCATACATTTCTTGGGGTCTTTTATAAATTTTATACAATTCTTAGGAAATTTTGTACATTTTCTGGGAAATGTATAAAATAGTACGAAATCCGGGAGCTGATTTTTGCAGGTATCTGTTTTTTTAATGAAACTTAATTCAAATGAATTGTTGATGACAATATATGTTGCTGCCGGGTTGCCTATCAAAAATTAGCCGCAAATACCTTTAATTAAATATTTTGTAATTAATTTATTATAATGAATTCCAGCTATATGTTTTTTAAATGATTTATACATCATTTGAAAGAGAATGATGTAAAAAATGTTAATGAAAATGGTTGCTAGCTCTAAATTAGCCGCAACCTCTAGGTTGCCAGGTGTGAACAGGTATGTTTTTGTCAATTATTAATTACACTCATCGTCTTTTTCAAGAAAATTATGTATTAAATTTAAGTTTAATTTTTGTTGAACACAATAGTGTATGGTTGCCTGTAAAAAAATGGCCGCAAGTAGTGGTTGCCATTATTTGAATTAACTACTCTCTTATCGCATCTTTTGATAGGCAACCCGGCAGCAACATATTATATTGTCATCAACAATTCATTTGTATTGTTTCATTAAAAAAAAAACAGATATCTACAGAAATCAGCTCTCGGATCATAGGCTAAAATCAAAAATTTCATACAATAACCGTGGGAAGATTTTTACATTCTAGAGAAATTAGTAAGTACCGGTTATGCTATGTTTTGGTCTAAGGTAAAAAAAAACAATGTTTTATTAGATAGCACTCATTCATAATTTTGAAACTTTGTCAACATAAGCACATAATGATTTGATATTTATTGTTTTCTTTTTCGCGTTCTATCGTAAATGATTTCAGTATTTCTCGGATTCGTGAGTACATTTTGTATAGACAGGTATTTCTGATACCTACCTAATATTTGGCTATCAACGTTTTATGTCTTGGTATTTGCCTGGTATTTAAAGCAATAAATAAGCTGTACACAACAATTTTCTGGCAAATTATAGATAGATAAGGTGCAAATAATAACTCATCAGGTGAACTACACGAATACAACTTGTTGCTATTGATTGTCTATTACCACATAATAAAACTCAAATAAACTTATGGACATTTTATTTTCCCAACACTAGAACATGTACATAATTCCTTGTACTCAGTGCGTCACGAGGTACATTAAGCCCCGTGTTTTTTTTATCTACAATTTCTAAACGCAACGCCTTTTCAATGATGAAGAAAGCAAAGTACCAAAATAAAATTATCTATATGGACAAAAGAGGATTTGAATATCTGAAACGCCACGAGGTTAAATAAACCCCTTACCGCACTTCTAATAGTTTTAGTACGAGGTCCAATGCGCCTCTTTCCGTGATTATAAAAAGTATCGATAAATCGGTAACGCTGTTAACGTGTCAAGCTAATTGACGTTTCTTTAAAAGTAGTTACTCTGGAAAAAACTAGACGAAAATAAAAATCTCTCATTCTTTATGTCTGTAATTTACATGTAATTTTTATTTTCTCTATCTTTTCTTTAACACTTGTAAAATGTAAATGAAATACATGTATTTGACAGAAAAGACACAGGGCAATCCGTGCTCTTGCGACTCAGCTATGAGAAATAGGTACCTAATCTACACAGGAGGCGAAATACTCGATAAAATACCACGTTAAAACAAAGATAATGTGCAAACGACAGAAAGCTCTTAGTAACAATTGTTGGGTATGTAATTGGAAATTTAATAATGGCAGACGATCCGCCGGAAAAATGCTCACGCAACGGACGCCGTAGTCTACTGTAGTCTAACAGACTCCCAGCGCCGGCCCCGACTTTCCGTTATCGCGCATCCCTTCCAAACCGGAAGTCGCACTTTGCCTTAGTATAGTCAAATGAGTGTCTCTTATTAATTCCACCGACATATTATAGGTAAGTATCTATAATATGTCGGTATATATATTTGTAAATTATATATTATATATAATAATAATATATTATATATATATAATATATTATATATAATAATAATAATTATTATTATAATACTACATCTATACGTCAATTTACACCAGATATAAAGTACCTATAATATGTCACATCTTCACGCTGTATCGCTAACGGGGTAATCAAAGACGTCGGGGCGCCCAGCTTCACGGTCCTTACATTCTTCTTTCGCCTCCTCAATCTCATCATTCTCACACATTTTCGTCTAGATATGCGAGTGCTTTTGACATTTCCATCAGCTAACACACTATAAATAAAGTAATAAAACTAAAACGAGATCCATCTTTACTGCCATTATCTTAAAGTTTGAAGTTATGTTCGTAAAGCGTAAATAAAATACATTTACTATAAGTACTGTAAATAAGTATGTAGTACAAAGGTTATCGAACCGGTTACATGGTTAAGTCTTTATAAATAAACACTGACTGTTTGCAATTACGCTACGATCATGCGTTCAATCTGAAACTGAAGAAAAAAAGAGATAGCTTACAAATAACTTTTTGTTTTCATTTGTTTAGATACTTTGATAGACACACTAAATTAAAATCATAATAATTCTGAAGAATAATCGGTGAATTGCGATGCTTTTCAAGTTCTATTTTTTTTATTCAGTATAATTTTCAAAATAAAATTGGTATAATATTAACTTTACTCAAAATGCTTTGTGCACATAATTTGTGTTATACTTTAAATACAGTAAGGACATAAATTTTTCGGGTTTTTTACTTTTACAGTGAATAATTGAATGCTATAAATAATAAGATTTTATTAAAACAAAGAAACAAATAATGACGGACGAATGACATTGTGGGTAATAGTAGGTATAGCTACATTTTATTGCAACTTTAACTGAAATTACGTGAAAATTATAGAAAAAAAATGATATCTCTGTATATTAATTATGTATATACTTATGCACATAAAAATAATTTATTTTAATTTCTCAAAGTGAAGCACTTCTTACAGTTGCCACTAAAATTCTCTTGTTAATGTAATGAGCGTAGAAAAGAGTTCAACGCATAGCATAAGTTTCCATTTATTAATTATTATGGTAATTATTTTATCTCTAAAAACTAAGAAGGAATCTTTATATGCGCTTCTCAGTTTGTTTATATGTAGTTTTCTGTTTGATAATGAGCATCTATTTACGTAGACATTCATTTTACTCACGTATACGAGTATACTTTTGTCTAAATGAGATACATAACATTTAACAAATTTTTAATACAATACTAAATTAAGTGTTCTAACATGATTAATTTAAGAAATATTTCTGTAACGTACGTTACCTAGAGATTGACATTGGTATATGACACTGTGTATAATGAGTAAATAAAGTAAACAATAGTATAATTTCATAACAACGGCGCACGTAGAAAGCGTTGCGTAGAGGGGCGGTACGCGGTGTAGAGCGCGCCGCGGGCGCAGTGGCTTGGCGGAGCGCGATCGTACGCCAGTGGCCAGACCCTGCGGCCTCTTTTCTTCGTGTTCTCGCCCGCGCCCGCGCCCGCCTCCGCCTCAGCCCCCGTGTATAAAGCAGCGCCACCGCGCGCCTCCGCACGCAGTCACGACCCGACCACGCTATCCCTTGCACTCCGACCCGAGTGCCACGCGCCTCATAAAAGATAACAGTCTACCTCACTGAGAGATCTCTTCACTCAAACTACAATTGTCATCATGGCCGAAGATTGGGGATACACTGGCGAAAACGGTGAGTTTATCTCTTCCTCTCAATTTTTATTAATATTTACTAAATTGTGGTAGGCGCAGACCGGTTTGTTTACAGCTACGCACGTGATTTTACGCTATAAAGTAAAATATGGTAATCAGATTTATTTTTTAAACGATTTACTGGAATATTCATTATTTATTACTTAATCGCTTATTAATAAATAAAAATAACATAGTAACAAAGTACTGATTTAGTTACTCATTATATGTGCATTAGTGTATTATTAGATAATAAAATAATTTAATGAAATTTAATTATCCTACGGCTAAATTCACGTATATTTTGGCAATTGTGACAATGACTGCCTACAGCATAATAATTAAATGACGCAGATTCGATGTTTTCGTTTCATGAATGAATGGGTTTCTATTTCACTTCTATTCGGTACCACAATAAATGACGTAAACATAAATTAAACAATTTCAAAAGTTATCGCTTTTAAAAAACTTCCAAGTGTAATTAAAATGGGAGTTTTAAAAAATAAACAGATCGGTATAAATATATTGTGAAATACTTAGATAAAATGCATTTTAATTACTGAGTTGCATGCAACGAGCGTTAACCTAGATCGATCTCGCAAATCATCTATCTACTCAGGCCAGTTAACTGAACAAAAAGTTCTGCAAGGCCTCTTTGTAGCAGTTTATCATTTATCACTCCATTTCCAAAATTCGGTAAACAAAAATTAAGCTGAACTGAATGCATAGACTATAACTCTAGACAGCTTGTCCCTTATTATTACGTAGTGAGGCAAATTAAATCAAATAAAATGTAAATGTGCGAGTACTGTTCTCTAGAGAAATGGCGATCAGCTTATCTGGTAATAAGTATGTGTCGTATGTACAGGTGACTCGGCTTATCTGATTTACTTCGCCGTTCCTCCTAGGACACTGCGTCTACAGTTGTCTATAAAGTCTATAATCGAATGCATTATAAAAAAGAAAAGACGAGAAAGATGGATAGAAAATATGTGTCGTATGCATTCGAAGTTTGGCATAGTGATACGTCCTGTTAACCCACATTTCGTATGTTGCACCAGTTAAGATATTCATAGGAAATTAAAGTTGCGGCAAATTTAATACTCAAGCTCGACTCGACCATTTCTCTTCCTTACCTCCAAAACCACTGCACTTAGAATTTTACAAATCTCAAAGAATGTAATGTATTACCTTAAGATTACAGGAAAAATATAAGGAAAATCCTAAATCTTACAGGAAAAATATCAATTAAGTTCAGTACTATTTTATAAATATCGTACGGAACCATTTGTGCGTGACTACATTGATTTTTGTATTTATTAATAACTATAGGGAATTTGACCTAAATCGAAAATATAACCAACTTACCTTCTATTTTCCCACGGTCTGCACTCTAAGAGGGATTTCACCATGATTTTTTCGTTACGTGCCAGTACACTATACTTACATCAAATCAAGGATACAGTTTTACATTATCCGTATTTCTTATAATATGACTGTTTATTTTATTGACCGGCATTACTTTGGGCACTAATGCCTTCATTAATTTACTTATTAATTCTTTTAACAATACGCAAGTAGTACTTTAGGGCAATTCTGAACTAAATTGGATCAAGTTTTTGTTGTAGTTCACATCTTTCACTACAGAGTTACGCGTCTTTATGTACAGTATTTACACTTATCAGTAGTAAACACGGTTAATATTAATCTTAAGCATGCCTAATAATCCTAAGACGGAGTCATTACTGCCTACCTTTATTCTAAAGTAATTTATTCACATTAGAAGTCAAGCCTAACTATTATTCATTTAAACTTGTCGTTATTTAAATCGTGTGAGACAAACGTCATTTCTTATTATTTGGTGTCGCTTAACGTCGTTCTTTTCAGTATGTGTCGCATTGTTTTTCGCTAGGTGTTGTAAAAATTATATTTCCTACAATTACAACAAATAGCCTGCAGTTAAACTTATCTGAAAAATAAATTGAGTGAACACTTGGTTAGTGTAAATTAACTATTTATATTTAAGTCATTATAAAATCTGTCTAGGTATGACAGTACACTAAAAGAGCCTTTAACCTCATTGCTATGAAGACTAGAGTCTACTTCTCTAATGATATACGATATACATATTATATCACATATATATACTTATTATATGCATATATATCATTACAGTAAACGTGTACCCATCACATTGATTTCATGCCCACAGATAAATGCCTAATGGATGAATAAAATATTATTTTGTAAAATACGGTTTTAAAAAAAATGTTATCGAATTAATGTAGGCACATAGGTACTTACATTAATTCGAAAATGTTTAAGATTGAAAATGAAACAATTTTAAATCTATCGATAAAAAGCTGCTCATGCAGTGCCTAAGCCGTTGAAAATCTCATAGTAGTTAGTCTGTTTACTAATATCGAGGTTATAAGTACCTACAATTTGAAAGTACGTAGTACATATTAATGTAATAAAATAAAAACAACCATTCACTATTACTTATTTTACGTTAAAGAAATATAAGGCTTATTTTTTAGCAGTGAATATTCACGATAACATCTTTGGTTGTTGTGGTTCTCAATGGTTGTACTCTACGTAAATTTGTAATGGGAAATTTAACGAAGTCTAATTCCTAAATAATTTTTGATGGGAATAAAAAATTCATATATCATGAAGTTAATATAAACACTTGTGTTTTAGGATTGAAACTTCATACTCGTTTTAAAGAAGGTTTCAATGTAACAGTTGTTATCGAGTTCACCAGAAACTTCATAAAAAAAAAAATTATGTATACGATTTTATGATTTGAAATAAATATTTTTCAACACATTTGCTCAAAAAATGCATTTACATACATACATATCTTCACGCCGTATCCCCAACGGGTTGATGGCTTATTTCAATGAATTACGTGTGAAGTATAAGCCGACCTCAACGTGGTCAATATATTCGATGTTAAAAAGCACTCTTAAAAATCTATAACGGCATCGATTTAACAAAATACATAAAATTAGATGTATTTTTGAAACGACAGTCAGATGGCTATAGTACAAGCAAGAAATCAAAAGTATCACTGCAGCTAACGTAGAAAATTTCCTTAATGACGCGCCAGATAAAAAATATTTAGTAACTATAAGGTACGTTTTGAAAACTTTTCTTTACTTTAAAACCTTTTTATAGACATTATATACTTATTTACTGTAATAATTTAGGCAATGCTTAATTTAATAGGTAAGTACCTATATTTGATAGTTAATTTGGTCATTTACCTGTATAGAACTACATAAAGCATAAATACTTAAATTACTTGTATTTTATTACAAGTTATATTTATTTTTGGTATATCTGGGCCCTGCAGACGACATGAATTAGCCAATATAAATGTGAGCGATATCGAAAACCATGGGCTTATTGCTTGTCTTGACAAGCAATAAGTCCCCATGGTTACCAGGCATACCTGACACAAAAACCAAAATCCCTCGTACATTCACCATACATGGTGAGTTTTACGCAATTGTCAAGAAGTATCAAGCTCTAAGAATTACAAACAAAGAGTATCAGATTCTTTCAGAAGTATCAAAACGGTAAATGCATGCGGCAAGTCGTTGGCGTTAACAAAATCGGTAGTGTACCAAAAGGAATAGTCACGTTCTTAAAATTGGAAAATCCGGCTAGTTATACCGGTTACAGCTTTAGAAGAACCTCTGCAACATTACTAGCGATTTCCGGAGCCGATATCATTACTGAAACGCCACGGAGGATGGCGCTCTAATAATGTTGGAGAGTGTTATATTGAAGACTCGGTACAAAATAAAATTGAAATAGGCGACAAGATATGGAACTTGAACTGGAACTCTGGAATGCTCTTCCACCTCACGCGAAAACGTCCAGCCGCCGCCGCTGCAAACTCCGCCGCCACATTAAGAAAATTATTTCTTGAGAAGAGTAGAATATTAATTCTACTCTTCTCAAATGAATTAAAATTGATACTTTTTCTCATGTTGTATCATACATACTATATCATTCAATTTAAAAAGGATTGTTAAAATAACAGTAGGTTAGCTTTGGATACACTTATTTAAAAAAAATTAACTAATAAGAAAGTTACTGCTATTCATATCGGCAGTTCTATAAGATAAAAATAGTCACGTATCTTCTTTTCGTTCATAATACTAATATTACAAGGAATGACTGTAATGTTAATAACTGCATTTATTACAACCATTAGGCTATTTTATTTACCACTAAAACGTGCTCAGAATACCGCCATTATCCTTCTTTGAAAATTTTTATGTTAAAAGTGATGGATTAATTATAAGAAATAGCAACAGTAGTAATCCAAAGCATTGCAAATGAGATACGCATTTTACAAGTTACGAGGTGATTGACGTCTGTATATGGAAAACAGTGTAGATTCAGATAACGTAGAAGGAAATAAGACTAAGAACGTGAAGAAATATCTAAATAAAATATACTTATAATTACACGTAAAGTACATATATGCAAAAAATAATATTTTAGTTATTCATCACTCAGACACAAAAATCATACACAAATAAGTAATTAAAATCAAAGATGTTACGGATATAATTTTAAACTGTTACGAAAATCAACTTGATTCAAAAATATTATATGTGCGTACGTATATAGCTACAATATTATTTCTAATTATTAATTATTATTTATGAATAAAATTTTTAGCAATTTAATTGCGGTTTTATCACCAAAACTATAAATACAAAAATGATTTAATATTTAAAGTCGATGTGTGCGTAATATCGATAGTCTTTACATTGTTCCTTAATATACTAAATTATATATTTTTCTTTTAATAACATTATTGTAACCTTACCTAATCTCATTTTCAACTAATTCATTAATTTGTTGAAATTACCAATTCCATTCATTTCTTTACAAATTACCGATTTCATTATAATTGCGTCAAACTTATCATTACTATATTTTAAAATAATAAAGGATAATAAAAATGATACATATTATTCATTATCCTTATATGCCGAACAGTTATACATTGCTTAATATACGACAATATGAATAATTCATAATAAATAAGCACTCTATCATATTTAAGTAGGTACAAGAGCTCTTATTACCTAAGTGCTGCACTATATTTTTTCGTAAATATGTTACATTTTCATAATTAGAAAAATGCCATAATAGTTTTATAGGAGTTCCTAACGCGAGAATATAATATTCAGGAAACATTTTAGTTAATAAATTCCTATTACTATAAGTAGACACATTGATTATCATTTTCAATATCGTAAGTCAAAATCACATACAGACTATGCTTGTAAGTGATTTAGATTTACAATATTGAAAACAGTATTAAGCATGGAATTAGTACCTCTACATTTTTATTACCTTTTAAATTCTTGCTATCGTTTGAGATACTGGCAATCAAAAATATTTTTGTATCATATAAATATTTTTCTTTTTCTTTTTTGTTTACTATTCATTAGTAAGTTAATAAATGTTTCAATATTATAGTGAAAAAAAGGTAAAAAGAACTATTATATTATGTACCATGCAGCGCCGTCTGTACGTTACAGCTACATCTATATTTACTCAAAGTAGAATTTCGATTTGATTTATGCTAGCATTGTTCGCGTGAATATAATAGTTGGTTATTAGAAAAATGCAGACTAGGTATTAAATAGAATAACAAATAATACGATATCACTAACGCACTAGCATCTCCGCCCTTCAATTAGTCGCGGTGATTGTGTACGTTTTTCATTATAAATACACTAGATTTATTAAGATACTGTACTAATAAGTTAAGGAACATTTAGGCGATTTTGAGTTACTTGCTCCAGTCAAATAAACAGAGGATTCACTGTAGCGTATAGAAAAATTTCTGATCTATGATCTATGACCAGATATCTTCCCGAGATCATAGAAATCGAGAAAATCTGTACCATCTTTCCCATACTCTTACTGTTTCTAAAACCACCTTGTGCCTCCACAAATACCTCTTAGAAACTCCTTTGGCGCGTTCGGACAATACCTTGGTATCAACGGTCGCGGTAGTGGGTCCGCAAAGTTAAGGAATGGCCGCTGCCGTAAATTTTCTGTAATACACTTTTCTCTGTTACAAATGCAAATTGTAATTGTAAGTAGACTTAACGTACTTATCTAAATTCTCAAATTACTATATCGTTTCTTATAACTTACTAATCATCAAAATTCTAAGGTACTTTCTAGTAGATCGACAAAATAGAAATTTGGGATATTTGGGAATGAAAGAAAGAAAAGTCTCATTAATTTTTTTATTTGCAGTTGGTAAATTAAGTATCCATACAACATTCTAACCTAATTTTATTTGATACAAAAAAAAAATTTTTGTTTGTTCGTATTTAATGCGCTGTCGTACCGTTCCTTTGATTGCGATGTAATTTGTTGTGGAGATAGCTTGAATCCTGAGGAAGGGCATAGGCTATTTTAAAAATAAAATCATCAGCTAGTAAACTACGTAAAAAATAAAAATGTTTGTTCGTGTTGGCGTTTTAGTTAAAATATTATCCATAACAAAAGTTACAATTAGACGAGTTCTGTTGATACGACGTTCAAGTGCGGACGCCAACACGTACTTTCTCACGTCTACCCATATCCAATATGTATAGCATAATTTGGATATAACTATATCTACATAAAACTAAAGCCTAAATTTAATCAACGCCCTATGAACATAGGTTCTTCGGTTTTTACGTGCGGTTAAACTTATATAACAGTAGCACTGTAAAAAGAGACTATTTTAAACGGATAGCATCTAATTGATGAAGACTGTATATATGTAGTCTACTATATTACAATATTCCATTATCTTTGAACTTTGAAGTTACCAAATTACTGGATGATTGTCTAAAAACTACAAAGGTAAAATAATGAACAATTTATTAATGATAATTAATGTCTATTTGTAATAAAATACCCAATTTTATTTTATTTAAAACTTTGTACCTTTTGGACTTGACAATCCCGAAACACGAGGATTAAGAACACTGTACAGTGAGAATTACTTGTTAGCCGTAAAAAATATAAATTAATTGTAAAAATTAATTTCTCATCAAGGGCGTCCTGTGCCATGTGGTTGCCGACATCAAAAGATGTAAGTTCTAAACAAAATAAAATTAGAAATTTATCAGAAATAGTTGTAAAATATTATTTAAAAATTATTCTTTCTTTTATCTGCCTAGTTTAAAGACAACTATTAAGTAATTTACAGACTTTATAGGTAGTTAAAAGTGTTGCAAGACTTGGCATAATTTTTTACAGAAATGTTTTAATGGGATAGACTTTAGGTACTTACTAAGCTGACCAAGCTGATGGCTCTTTAACGCGTACAGTCAAGGTGCGAAAATTAAATTTGTAAATTAATTCCAGAGATCTTTCATTCAGTCCAAAAATTTTTATAATAAAGGGAGGGGGAATTTTGGAGGAGAAATGATCGAATCGAGTGCAAATACCCAACAAATTAAAATAAATAATACAAAATATTTATGTGGGTTAAGTTAATAATAATAATAAATTACTGAACTTTCAGCCCATCTCTACTACACATGTTATGCCAATAATATTTATTTCATGAATAAATTACAATAAACACAAGAATATAATGCACTTATCCTTGTTACTGTCACGATATCACTTTCTGAAACTTCAATTCCAAACTGCGTGATTGAAATTCTTTGTTAGTAAACAATTGTTTAAATTGAAAAATTGGTGCGGGAGCGTTTGCACCTCTGTTTGCACCAATCAAGAACTTGTTTTATTGTGACCTCTACTGGTGTCGCTCCAGTGCGGAAATGAAGGTTAATCACTATATAACGCACTCTATTTTATTGTGAAAAAGAACTGTTCACCAGAACAAAGCTTCAATAAGGAAATTTTAACCTCAATGAAATACAATGTCTGATCAAAAAACTTCCCTACACAAAAATGTAGCGATTGAAGAAACACTAAGATAGATAAATATATAAGTACTCATTTATTTATTACTTCTGTTAGATTATTATTATCGAATAAATAACCAGATCTGCAATAAATATATTGGTAACACCTAACCAAAGCTATTTATTCAAAAATACCTGCATACTATAATATTTTTACTGACGACGCCACTTTTTAAATGGATAATAATAATAATAATAATACGAACACAAATCTGTTAAGATAAGCAAGGCCGAGGTCGCAGTCGCGCCGTCGACCTGCACACTGTGACGTAGAGACCATAATGAAACACCTATTTTTAATAACATGTATTCGTCACATTTTATAAAATGTTTGAAAGTACAAATAGTGAGTAACCTCAAACCAGACATAAACGTAACGTTACGTTTACTGTTTAAAACAGCTCTCAGTTAAATTAACTTTGCGTCTTTATTATCTTTTGCGCATACTGTTTTGTTACACGATAATAAAAAATCATACATATTACAATTTGAGATTGTTGCTTTGGAGATATTTGTCATAAAAACTTAGAAACAAAACAAATAGCAAATTCCTTAAAACTAAAAGTCCATAAAAAATCAAATAAATCTTCGAATGAAAATTATCCAGAAAACATTGATTTATTTTCATAAGTACAGTCATACTAAAAATTATATATAAGAAATTCAAAGTACATAATTAATTAATAAAAATGGTTAATTTTAATTAAAGTGTAAAGATTTTCTATGGCATGATTATATTTCACTATAGTATAAAGTTTTTTAGAATGTAAGTAAAAATTACACTCAGACCAAAACTATCGTCATTTGTTTAGAAATGTATGAGTATATATGGTACGTTAGTCACTGTATCATAATACAACGACGTCACCTTCTTTGAGATTTTATCTTGATCAAATACTTTTGATACTCATTGTACACAATCCTATATAAACTGTATTTTTACATAAGCAGTCTGACGTAGACGGATGTCATTCGACCACTGAACTTCGCAATTGCCTGAATTGCTGTATTATAGCGTCCTATTCGCATAAGTGATCATTACGATATTGAACCAATAATATTGTTTTTGGCCATCTTATTGACATAAAGTACATCCGTTGTGCGCGTGGACTCAATTGATAAAGTACCGACACATATTTATTTTCATCGGAGCCACCATCAAGTGGGAAATAAAATTGTTTATTCTCCTACGCCAGTAGTAACAGATGGGTCTGAAGCTTCCGATTACGAGCAATGAAAATGTAATTGGTAAGTGTCCTAAGTGCGTGTTTGTTACAACTAGAGATAGGTTAACAAGTATTTTGAACTTTGAAGATTTTAAACTATTTACGGTATCCATAAATTCAAAACAGGCTGTTTGATTCATATAAATAAATTAGCGACTGGCCCGTGGGTTCGGTGGTGGAACGTCTGCCTTCCAATGCAATAGGTAATAGGCAAGGCAAAAGGCAAGGCTGGGTTCAATCCCCGGTCAAGTCAATTTAGGCACAACGTGGTGGGTTACTAGGAGCTCCCCAGTTCGTTGTGTGGTTCCCAAAGCACAAGCCTAGCGCTGAGTTTGAGGTCGCATACAGTACTTTGTAATTGTAAATAGTAACAACCATGTGTTAAAGGTCCTTTACATTCCTTTACATTACCTTTTCAAATTAATTAAACCTTATGATAGACTCAGGAAAACTCAAGATTTGTTCTTACTCAGTATTTAATCAGTAAATAATACTCAGATCGACCCGTCACCATTTACCACGGGGTAAAGGGAACTTATGTTATGAGCGGTTGCAGCGCTATATTTTTCCATTTATTGGTTAAAGTATGTAAGAAACATCTTGTGAATATCTAATAAAATAAAATATTATCGACGAAAGTAATTTGCAGCAATAACGACGAATACAGTGGTATATTTTGTGAGCATAATAAAACTTAAATGGAAAAAACTAAAACATCAACTTTCAACCAAACGCAGTCGTATGCAAATATCTCTAAATTTCAAAAAATATTTTAGAAAAGGAAAAGTATACATTAAAACTCGCCTGTTTTACAGATCCTTAGAAATAAATTTTATAAGTACCATAAGGAACCCTCAGCGTGTGACCCACGTAACAAAAAAAACGACTGGAATTAGCATACCGAACTGTTATTAGGATTATTACACATCGTAATATTTTCGTTACATAGAATGCTGATCAGCTATTCGTCACGCAACAAACATTCGTCAACAGAACAACAATAATTAAAAATAAACCTTATTCCAAAGCCTTGTAGACATATTTGCAGTGCTTTTTACGACAGCGTTAATGTGTACTTCATGTTGTTGTCTTTATATTAAAGTTGCCAGGATAAAGAATTTTCATAAATATTGTGCGAAATCTATAATATAAACGTTGAATATAAGCATTCATAAATTGAATACATTATTAATATCAATGTGCATCTTTTTATTAAAAGCATTATTCATTCAAAATAATTACTATTGTGCTGGTTAAGATATGTGCAACATTTAATTGATTACTGCAATTAAATGTTGCACAATATTGTCGAATCCAATTCTGACTGGTATCACACTGTGGAATCGACTAGAGATGTTCTTGTTTATTGATAAAAGCAATTTTATTGTAACTTAATAAAAAATATCAAATGTTTGAATTAGTTACATTTATATGCTTTAAGCACCAACAATTAGTACTGTTATTAACCAACTTCAAAAAGGAGGTACTCAATTTGCATTACGTTTTTTTTTGCTCTGTAAGGGTAATTTGCCTTAATAAAAAAACACAGAATTCCCATAAAATTATTAACGCTTCTGATTCGGTTCGATATTCGGATTTGACTTGATTATTTTCGGCTTACCTCTCCCCCATCTCCGGAACTACGGAATGGAGAATTTTAAAAATTTTGGGGAATGTACAGTCCGACCTAACATTAAAAATGTAAAAAAGTCTTCACCATTTTACAAAAACTATCGTCGGAAGACTTTTGTTTGATTGATTTTTTAAATTTACTCCTAAAGAATCGATTTTCATATGTAGACCGCGGTACGGAAAATTTATGGAGTAATATCAAGCGTTAACAAAAAGTGAAGCGTAACGTTGTACGTCATTTTCAAATCTAAGTCGGCGAATATTACTTTTATTGATAAATCGGGTGTCATATTCTAGGTTTCTCGGGGTACTGATTACGAAAATGACGTTCATTTTCAAATCTAAGACGACGAATATTACTTTTTTGGATAAATCGATATGGGTGTCGTATTCTAGGTTTTTGCCTCCCTGCTGCTTCAATGCACTTTTCTTTCCCATGCGGAGATTAAAGAAAACTGAATAAAATATAATATACATGTATAAATGAAGATACAATAAACTATAATATTTGTAGTCATTTTCGATAACTAAATATATTATAATAATTATCAACAAATATATAATTTATCATTGGAAATGACTAGTATACATTATTTGTGTAATCGTAGTACTTGGCATATTTATGGCAAATCTATAACTATTTATCAAAATCGTTACCTAGTTTATGTCACTGTGTTACATCACTAATTGAGCGTCTGTGCAAACTTCGTGCAAACTGCATGGTCTATGAGAAAAAAATAAAGCTACAAAAAAATCGTATTACGCACATGCAATGTACAATTCAGTTACAATGACTATTCATAATTTTAGTTTTTCTAGTCCATTGCGAAGTTTTTTTTGCATTTAATTTAAACTCTTATTAAGAAACTAAGTACTTAAAATTTGCCACTTATGTTAGGTAATACAACATTAGATCGTAGGCATGATAATGTAAAAAACAGTTTTTATTTCATACAATTTCAATGAGAAAAACAAGTGAATTCGTTAAACGCGACCTTAAATTACTAATCTATATTGACAGAAACGTTTATTATCTGTTCAAGGTAATCTAAGGAATTATTGTAGGTATTGAAACCTTCAGTGTTAATTTGGACTCCTCAGTAATAAATAGGTGTACTTAATAATAATTATAATTTGTAACAGTTTTATATAGTTCTGTAACTTACGCCCGATTTCATCAACGCTAAGTCGTCGCGTACATATGTACCCCCTAGATTAAAGGACCCCTAAACCGGTTCATAGATAATGTTCGTTTTCACCAATCTAACGGTTCCCTAGTAATGTCAAACATAGGTATGCAACGTTTTATTGTTTCCATAGTGACTTCCAAAAGTTTATTGTTATCTATATTTTGTGTTTTATAACAGATATTATTGTTTTACTTCTAAGTTTTTATATAATGTAATAAATTATTATCCGTATTGTAAAAACTAACACGCAAAACAGTCACATAGTGGTATGGTTCTGAAAAAAGATTTTCTAAATTTAGGTGATCCTTTAACTACATAGCAGCTCCTAACGTTATGTGAAATGCAAAATCATTGTTAGCTGACCCCTATCCGTTTTTAGGGGTTCGCTAAGTATTAGAGGACTTTGGTGAAATCGGGCATCAGTTTAGCTGGTAGTTGGTAACCCTTTAGGACGTCACTTTGCGATCGAATATTTATATTTGCTATTAAGACTTAAGACGATGCTAATAAAGCTTATGCTCCGATCATACCTAAATAACATTTAGAAATGAATGAATTAGTACTGTAAAGAGTACATTAAATTTTGACCTAAAGCGCAAAATAATGAATAAAACTAAATGCTTACTTAACAGTACAAAACTTTAATATTTACATATTAGATATGTATAATTAATTCTCATACTTTACGTGACCAGCTACTGGAAAATGTGTAACCTAATTGGTAAATTTGTTCGTAATGACTTTAAAGGCATTGTTTGTTTGACTCTAATTTGTCTCAAACGGTTCTTTAACTTATTTAAACAATGTAGTAATCGCTAGGTAATTTGCAACAGTTTATTGTGCAAATGATTCTTAACTAAATTGAGTATACCTTATATACATAATATATTATTCCATATTATTTTAACTTCCTATTGAGATTGTTAGATAAATAAAACAAGAAAATATTTGTTCCGTTAACTACCATGTTTTGTCTTTTAAATGTTTGGACAGACAGCTGATATTTGTCGCAATAACAATGTTAAATATACGGCACTTGGTTTAATTACATAGACTGTATTATCTTTTATATAGCAGCAGAATTAGTAATTTGAAGTAAGTACAACTTATCACGGACCATTCAAGTAGGTATAGATGCTTATTTTTGATGACATGGGTGATGGGGGTCTGAATGTTGATTACGTCAGCAATATTTATTTATTTACTTTCTCGGATTTTTTGCAAAATTTAGTAGATTTTGATTTGAACACATAAGTATGACAACCTTACTTTAATAAAACAAAAAAATTAACGTGTTAATCGTTAATATATTAAGATTACAATAATTAAATATGTGCATTAAATTTCTCTATAGCCTATACATTCCTTATTTCTAGACATGATAACTGCTGCTCATCTATCAATGAAGAAACCAGGCGGGTTATTCACAAACGTCGGAAACTCCTTTCCGTATCCGACAGTTTCGATGATTTTATCTATACGCGATTCACAAATCCGAAATCGTATTATATTTATATTGTATATATATCATATTATATATAGTCATATTCACAGATCCAAGCCGTCGGATTGAATTGACGTAATTCTGCTTACGTAATACTTGAACGGCCCCTCATATTAAAAATTAATAGTTTTCACTATTAATTTGATGTTTCTTATTTAAATCACATGTACTTTAAAAGTAACGTTTCCCCAATTTTTTTACTTTTATACACTAAATACAGTAAATATAAACTTAACAGTTTCTTGCAACAAAATTATGTTTTTAACTTCAAACACTTTTAGCGAGCGTCTCGCGACAGCTCGATCTTGACTCCCATAATTGTATCTATAGATGAGGAAAATATTGTAATATGCAAAAATGACTTCTGATGATAACATTAGAAGTCGGACGCGATCATAAAGCGATCACCTAAGACTTCGTTGTTAGGCTGTCTTTTAACTGTTCGAAGATCTTCATCAAAAAACGAATTCCACAAATTCTATTAGCAGCAGCTAAGTTCGAACTGTCACGAGATGCTCATAAACCTCTTGGCAGATGTCGTTATCAGGACAACAATTTGACAGTTTATTTGTTTATTTTATAGAGAATTTTATTAATTTCGTAGCACAATCCAAATTATTCCAATTTCTTTTTATTGAACACGATTATTTTACATAGCTTCTATAATTTTTTAAACATAATCTATTTTTAATGAAGGAGTCACATTTAGGTAATTGTATGCATTATATTTTTTAATGTTAGTAATAAATATCAATTTAGTCGATATTTTTAGCAATTTTGTAGTACTTTTAAATGTATGTCATAAACATATACAGAAAATACTACATCATCAACGTCTACCCACATGCAGTCTCTATTTTGCTACGGTGATTTATTAACGTATACTACGTAATACATATGTTACTAGGTAATTTAACCAGCACCGAATTGGTTAGCTGACCGAGTCCTATCTCTGGTATATCCTGAGGATGCTCCGTTGAGGGACGAAACACGTGTCGATTGGTGGTTTTTGGAGTTTTAGCGGTAAATAGCTGTAGATTTTGGGAATTTATCACATGAAATGGATTTCCGCAAAGTAACACCTGAATCTATACAATATCCTCCGAGTAAGATTTTCGGCAATAAATAACAATACGTACAAGATTTCTTTACTGTTTTCTATATTCGGGGTGCATAGAGAATCAATAAACAATAACAAAATCACACTTGACACCTCTTCTTGCAATAAGTATTTGACTGTATTTAGGCTTATAGATGGCAAATCGAAACCTTATATTGATGCTATTATAAGACCACCTTATAATAAGCAGTCTCGGTCTAATATATTTCCATGACCTGGGCGGAAAGATAAACAGCTGATGGTACATACATAACTTTTTTTCTTTATCTCCTAAATCAACATGGAAGTAAAATTGATTAAGAGTATAAATAAAACAATTAACAATATAAACAGAATGAGGAGTATTTTCGCGCCAATCTTAAGAGTAGCTTATTAAATCACTTCCTACCAAAATATTATTAACTATAAGACCAATTTTGGCAACAGCTGAAATGACAGACGCATCGAATTGTTTGTACTTAAGTTATTAGTTGTAGCACGTGAGGTAAACATATTATGAGCTTAGGACAAAATAATGTAGTTACTTCCAAAATACGTATAGTACTGAAAAAGATACTGAATCGTATCCTAGATTCTGAAAAATAGTAATACAAGTATTACTACTAGTCATGGATCTGATGTGTCCACAGTAACTTAATATGTATTCTAAATACTACTTTTATAAGTTCCAATGTTTTAGTAAGTACAGTAGAATCCCGGTTATCCGGATCAAATAAAACCAGGCGTAATCCATATAATCGATAATCGATTTCAAAGTAAAATCAAACAATATTTAAATTTAAACCAATTTTTATTATGTAATAGGTTTTACGTACGTCGTTTAAACAATACGATATAAAACAATTACGAGCTATAACGATAATGAATTACATAGTACCTATGTAATTATAAATTTTGATTGGAAATAACTTGTTAATGATCTTTGACGTAATGAATCACATCTTCCCGGTGAGTCCAGATAATCGGATATTCGAATAATCGATGTTCGGATAATCGGGATTCTAATGTACTGTAAAAGTACCTATACATAATACATATACAGTAAATTCCAATAGACGTACTGATTATACATATATATAATTAATTACTTATCGATTTCACAGGCCCATCCACATGGACAGAAAAATTTCCCGAAGCTCGAGGTACTCGTCAAAGTCCAGTTGATATTGATACATCTCGCGCTAGCAGCGGCGGCAGCGCTCCACCTCTCGGATGGCGTTATTCCATTGACCATATTCGTTCAGTAGTCAATCCTGGTTATTGCTGGCGCGTTGACGAAAATGGATATGATTCAGGTAAATACTTACCTTACTAAACCTCGCTCCACACATCCATTTATTTTTCACATTATGCTATACAATTAACTAACGAAATCGTAATGGATCGATTTAAAGTGGCTAAGTAAATATGAAGAAAGATAGCCATTTAGCCATGAGTAAACTCTTTCCCTAATTTAGGGAAGGACTTATTGTAAACCACACACAAGGAAAACATTTAATTTTCTCATTCTGATATCCTTTCACTAAATATTATTATTCTCGTTGTAATGCTTAACTACCTATATCAGTAAAAATGTATGTAGTCGTCAACCATAAAATATTAATATATTTTAACACAACACCTGCACCGTCACGTTACAGAACTGCGCGGTGGTCCTCTTGGCTCCGATATATACAAGCTCGAACAGTGGCATTGTCATTGGGGCGCCATCAACGGTGAAGGCTCTGAGCACACTGTGGATGGACGCTCGTTCTCTGGCGAGCTACATTTGGTTCACTGGAACACTACCAAATACAATAGCTTCGCAGAAGCTGCAGGAAAACCAGACGGTCTTGCAGTATTAGGAGTATTACTGATGGTGAGTATTACCTACTTATGTAGTAGTAACTGTAACACATTATGTATTTCTAAATTACAATTCAACTTGAAGTACCAAGTATTTTTGTTTATAATAAAAACAGGTGTAAAGTAGGTAGGTAATATTCATAATAATAATGAGAATTGATATAATAGATAACATGCTACAAACCTATTGAATTACCATCTCATATTTCTATTCCAAATGACGTCGCAAAAGATTAGTTACGTACCTATGCGAAAGTAACAACAACGTTACTTAATATATTCATTCTGTAAAACATAGTGGTAGGTCTGAGCTGGTAGACAAATACATACTAGTATTTATTGATAAAAAATCAATAAGCGAAATACTTTTCAGTATAAAATATACACACATGCACAAACATTATAATTTGTACCTACATTGCATAAATGTACAAACTTTTGTTCTAAAATTTGTATTAATTAATTAGTATGTAAGTACTTACTTACCTATAACATTAATTTTATATCTGAACAAAAATCAAGTAATTCTTACTAATTATTATTAAGTAGTAGTTAGTCTTCATTTTTATGTTATGTATATATGAATAAAACATAGATATGCACTAAGAATGCTACCGAAAATAACTCTCGACTTCTGACTACAACTTTCTCTTTGTCCAGACCACGTGCGCGAAACGGTGACAATGAAAAAGATACGCAAAGCAATCCGCAATCTCATTTTATTTTCAAAAGGAAATAAAGTTATATGTACCTGTAGTACTTAATATATTACACTTAATTATTTCTTTTCTCCAACTATTTTTCAATCTTTTTCATTCTTTCACTTTTCTTTTTCGTTAATTTTTATAGCTATAATAATAGTAAGATAACAATAGTACAAATGTACTTACATAGTATGTTATTATTATCTAAAATAAGCCATACGGATAGAACTATTAATATAAAATAACCGTGTTACATCAGTGATGAAGCCTCATAGTTCAATCCTTTTACGGATACACTATCTACTTGCGTGCACCTCGTACTACGTTTTAGTTATCAACGTGTCTTTCAATTCATTATTATGACTTTATATTACATCGAAGTTATTACACCACAATTTTCGAATAAAATATGAGGTTCAATAGGTAAATAAATTTAAATAAAATATGAAACGTTTGAATACAACAGCGTTTGCTTAATTTACATGTAGGTACACATTATAGGTACATAATATTATTCAATGTTTACGTACATAAATATAATATATTTTTTATTACATTTTTAAAAGTAAAATTAAATATAAAAAACAGTTATTTTACAATTTTAATAGAAAGTAATTATAACTATGAAAGAGTATAATGATAGTTTCCCCTTATAATGAGATCTGATTCACGACTGCACAAAAAAAGAGACCCATTTGAGTGCTGCGCATCGGTTTTTATAAACTAACAGCTACCTCCACTTTATGCGTCACCACTTCCTCTTCAGCACCGTCCGCTTTTCGCCAACAATATATAAATCACTAAAGCCTTGATCTATTCGTTTAGCCGTTTAATGAAATAACCATGAGTATCGAATAATAATTCGACACGCGTTTCGCCTCTTAAAGTCTTGACTATCTCAAACTTATTGTCAAAATATTTTGTTAAACATTATGAACACTGGGAATTGGTCAGTTACATCAGGTGATCCAGTTTCCGCACTGTATAGTCCGGGCCAGATAGCGCTACTGTGTTCCTCACCTGTAGTATGAAACGATTAAACGGGCCTTCGGGGCTGCGGCTGATTGGAGTTCGGGTCGTCCATCAATGCTCCCCAAAGGAGGAGGACACAGCCTAAGCCTCACATAACCCAATCTCAACCCCAGAGGCATGAGTCTCTGTGTTCAGATTTTTCCCTTATTACAAAAAATGTTTCAAATAATGTTGAAAAAATGATACCTGACTGAGTTTCTCGTCGGTTCTTTTCAGTGTCCAGTTTCAAACTAAAGTAGATTTGACGTTTAAAAATACCTTGCAATTGCGTTTACTTGAATAAATTGATTTGACTTACAGATGTCTAAATATATAAAATATATGATGGATGTATGAAATGAAATAGACTTTCGCAAAGTAACAGTTAAATACTGTTTTTAAATCAACTTTTGTTATTAAAATGGTATCAATCTTTTTTCTGTAAAATATTTAAAAGAAAAATTATTAGCACAAGTTTTTTTTTAATATTCGTACATAAGTAGGTAGCTAATATATAAAGGTATTATTAAACGGTATAATATATAAAGGCTAATATAATATATAAAGGTATAAAAGTATCAAAGGTAGGGACCAAAAAGTGGCAGTATTATCAAGTTATCACATATATAATATAGTTCTTGAACCTAAAAACAAAACTTCAAATAAAATTCGGCATTTATCTAACTATAATTAGATATTTACAATAATAAACACTGAATAACGCCTATACCAAATAATAAAAGCTTCAGGAGTAGGTATGTGCCAAAGTTTAAAAATATTTATTCAGGCACTAGATTAATTAGAATTAGAAGCAGAATTAGATCCTAAATTTATTTTAATAATGTAGTGTATAATAAATTTATGTTCATATAATATTATATAATATGTAGGTACATATAAAACATACATTTCCAGGTGGGTAAAGAGCACAATGAATTGGACAAAGTTGTAAAACTGCTCCCCTACATCAGACACAAGAGCGACAAAGTGACATTCTCAGAGCCCTTGGATCCGGCCAAACTTTTACCAACACGCACCGCATATTGGACTTATCCTGGCTCGTTAACCACACCTCCCTGTACAGAGTCGGTTACTTGGATTCTATTTAAAGATCCCATTGAAGTCTCTACAGAACAGGTGAGTTATTACATTTTATATATATAGTATATATAATTTTGTCTGGCCCGTTGGCGTAGTGGTGATAGTGCGTCTGCCTTTCAAGCTTCAAGTTCGATTCCAGGTCAATTTAGGAAACTAACTTTTCTAAATTGATTTATGGGTCTAGGTGTTACTGAGAACTCCCCCAGTTTCTCGTACGATACCCGTAGTAAAAGCATAGTGCTTGATTTGCCATCGCCAAATGCCAAATGGTGTAATTTATTTTAATTGAATTTGTAACGTAATGTGCATTAAAAAAAATTATGTACAATATTACAATATACACATATTATATTTATAAGTAAGCCTTTTTACAGATGAAATTCTATTGAATAAGAAATATATACAAATATCAGAAAAATATAAGGATACTCTAATAGCACAAAAATATAGATAATTAACGATTACAAAACTAGTCTTTGTTGCACAGCAATTGCTTCTCGTAGCTACTACTAAGCACTTAATACACATTACACATTAGGTATAGGTACTTGTTTACACTGGACAGCGGAGATGACACACGACATGTGACCTACTTGTGTAGTACCACTGCACCAAAGTCACATCGAAATACATAACACGTATGTGTAACACTCTTCGTCCAGTTTCGTCAAGCCAAAGACTCGCAAACTAGTCTCTTGTGTAAATATAAAACAAATATACTTGTCTCCAGTTGGCGTTGATGCGGAAACTGAGGTGTGGCGAAGCGTCATCCGGCGTAGAGGCCATGGAGCTGCTTCACAATTATCGGCCTACTCTTCCATTAGGCAACCGCGAACTGCGTGACTATGGTGGCAACTAACATCATATATAACAATTTCCTAGTGTTTTAAATAAACTCATTAAGATCACGTCTCGTTCGACGTAGTGAAATAACGTTCACGAGAATTAAAGATCGAATGTATTTAAAACTTAACTGCCCTCTAGTGTTCTACACCTAATATACTATATACAGGGTGTTAAACGTTCCTAGAGTGTATCTGTTCAAGTAGATACATACTTAGTACTTACCTACTGCACAATAAATAAATATTGTTAGGATCACCAAGTGCCTTAGTGCGCTGTGCCTGTGTTGTAGTAATTAACTAGAAACGAACATAGATAATAAACAAAATTTTAATATTCATTAACATTACATGCGTACATAGAATCGCAAGTTTTCACTGTAAATAAATAAATAGATAGTTTTTAAAAATAAACATAGGTTTTTTTCATTTGCTTGGTATGATTGTATCCAATGCATATGCTATAATATATAATACATATACAGACTTCAATTTTGAAGTCGTATAATGTGCCTCAATTAATCTCAAAATATCTGAGTTCATTTTAAGCATTTTTGAAGTTTGTATCTTCGTTACTTTGTGTCTAATAAGCAAGACTAATAACAGTAAGTAATAAGCCTATCCAATCAAAATAACTGACATTTATGTTAGAAGTTACAACTCGTTAAAAACAAGTATAAGGAACAGAAAATATATTCTGTTTGAAGAATTTCATTTAAAATTCTTTTGACATATTTATTTTATTACTTAAATAAGTAATAATTTTTATAAATTATTAAAAGTCGTTCAGTGTTTGAATCCTGAAAATTAGAACTCAAGATCACTGTTGCTTCATAGAGTGCGATGGGCTTATAAAAATAAACTCTGTTTTATTTGTAGAAAATGTTTTCCATGTTTTCGTTTATACAAGGGTTATAATATTAATTACATACGTTACATACGTATTATATCTTTAATTGTAAGACGTACCTATAATAGGTACTTCTTATAGTACAGTACCTAGATATTTAGGAGTATTTAAAATAATAATTAAGTATGTAAGGTTAATATTTATATTAGCATTACAAAAATAAGATAATAGTGCCTCGTATTATACAAACGTCGCAGTTATGTTAACTGTATCGTTGCAAGAGTATGTGTTTTAATTAATCATTAATACCTTATGTTTCATTGTCGTAAAGATCAACTTATATTGCATGTTAAAAAAACTTACGTTAAACTCTGAAATTATATTTTATTTTAATTAAAATATAAATATATACTATACTGAGAAAGAAATTTTATTTAAAATTATATCACTTTTAGGGTGGCTTGCACCGACTAGTAGTAGAGTACTACTAATACTACTAGACTAGTAGTAGAGTAGAGTAGTTAAGCTCGATTTAAGGAACTTACATCTCGCTTGCACCATTTAATATTTGGTGCAAGCAAGATGTCAAATCCTTAAATCGAGTTTAAACAATTGGTGCAAGCCACCTTTAGATTCATAGAATGTGCTTGCTATCTTATCTTCGTATAAGATCACAGAAGAAACTTGTAAGGACTATCCCTATCACTATACTTGCTCTATTGTCATCTGTAAGTCTTACATTTACTAGCAAAATTGATACCTACATATGATTTTGTGAGGCCTTGATGTTCTGTCCACTATGCCAAATGACAAATGAAGCGAAATTATTATATGTAGGTATTAGTGTTCATTGTAATATAAAAACAATAATAAATAATTAATACGTGATCATCGTAGTTGACATATCAGATCATTTCTGATTCCATTGGATATTCTTTGATAAATTGATAGTAAATAAGGTTGACTAGCGTAGTAGGTATTACATACATATTAGTGGTGTGTCGGATATTCGTATTCGTATCCGTTACTTTAAAAAGTAACGTGATCCGTTAAAACGGATCATGAACGGATATTTTATATTATTGAATTTCATTACATGGAATTGTAAAAATAGATAGCAATGAAATATAATAACTTTAAATTGCTTTGTATTTCTTAAAATCACACGTTTGGCACTTTTTGTTGCTAAATCAAACAAATAATTATGATAAACATTATAATAATGTTTCACAAAACAGGATTAAATTGTATTACGAACGAACAAACGTAGTACGAAAGTTGAGGTCCGTATATCCGTATTCGCGGATCTAGACACTAATAATCCGTATCCGTGTTCGTATTCATGGATATACATTTTTAAAAATCCAGTACATGTCTAATACATATTACATAAGCTTTTATTAGTTTTTATTTCAATAATAAAGCATTAGGATAGGCACCTTAAAGAAAATCGCAGATTGAAGTTTGATTGCAATTTGATTCACAATATAATTTGAACACGTTTTAAAATCAATACGAATAATGAAATTAATGAACAGAATGAATGTAAGTTTAAAAACTAAATTCCGATTAAGAAAAAGCATGAAAGTAGTTCGAAGAGTCTTTTGTAAGGTTTTATATCATACTACTTCCACCACAAACTAGAATTATGATGGTAGATGTGTTTTGATTCCACTATATTATATTGTTTTTAATTTTTACTATAAATAATATTATCTTAGATGATATCGGTAATCGGTAGATGATCTACCGATTACCATCATCATTTGAGCTTGTGGTAGATAGCAGTAACTGGAATACAACGTTACAAGGCTCTTTTATTAAACTTGTTTATTTAAGACTTTTCAATAGATGATAGTAGATTATCTACTAAATGATGATAGATAACAATCCATGATAATTTGTTTGTTGTTTTTTTCTCTCTATTTATATATGTCGTTATCCTTACTTATTTTAATAAAATTTAGGTAATATTTTACGTTAGTATCTAATTAATCTGTGGTAATATTATGCTGAATATTTGCATTTTTAATAACGTCGATATAGTTACCTATAACAAAATTTTGCACCTGTATATACAACTAGCTGTATCCGCGACTTCATCTGCGCGGAAAATTTTTTCGTGGCTTTCGCGGATTAGGTTTCCGGTTACTAGGTCCCGGAGTAGATTTTTTTAAAAATAAGTATCATGAGCACAATCACATATTCTTACTACGTATCGATTTTCATGCAGATCTGTCAATTCGTTCTTCAGTTATAAAAGGACATACAGACAGACAGATAAAAATTTTAAAAATTGTAGAATCGAAATCAGTGAGTCATAAAATGACTATCGATCACAAAATTTGACAGTAAAGTTATAATTTCAGACAGACGTTAGAAATTTATAGTAGTACTAGCTGTACCCGCGACTTTGTCTGCGTGGAAAATTTTTTCATAGCTTTCCCGGATTAGAATGGAGGTACTTGTACATGTACATAGTTGTTTAAAGATTGTTTTTGAAAATAGTCTACGTCTAGCCTACGTCTATCTCCAGGCACATACTATATCTGTACCAAACATCGTAATTGGTTCGGCGGTTCAGCATTTCCCATGAAAGTTTCATCCCCCTTTGCACCCTCTTAGGGGTAGTTTTTTGATAAAAAATAGCCGGTGTCTGTTTACAAGTGTCGAACTATATCCATGCTACATCATAATCAGTTCGGCGGTTTAGCATTTCCCGTACGAAGTTTCGCTCCCTCCCTTCCCCTTGTTCACAGATTTTTGATAAAAAACGTAGCTTAAGTATTTTTGATAAAAAAAAGTTTTATCACCGCCCTAAATTTTATCAATACCAAGTTTTAACGTTTTCCATGCAAAGTTTCATCCCCCTTTTCACCCTTCTTTCACTTTTTTTATAGCATGGATATAATTAGACACCTGGGAACGGACACAGGCTACTTTTTTATCAAAAAACTACCCCTAATGGGGTGAAAAGGGGGATGAAACTGTAGGAAATGCTGAAACGCCGAACCAATTATGTTTGGTACAAAGATAGTATGTGCCCGGAGACAGACGTAGGCTAGACGTAGACTTTTTTTCAAAAACAATCTTTAAACATACTATGCACATGTACATATAATCTAATTTAATCCGGGAGCCACGAAAAAATTTTCCGCGCAAACGAAGTCGCGAGTACAGCTTGTATAGTAGTATAGATTGTGAATCTAGTTCTTTATTTGTGATCGAATGTAGGTGATAAAATTTTCTTTCGATTGATGTCCTGTGCAATATCGATTGAAAACCGTTAAAAATCGCGTTTCTTCATTTAATAATAAATTTTTATCAAAGCAACGTAGGAACTTGTTACTTGGTGAAAATGTTGGTTTTGGCTATTGAAAACTGTACCTGTTACCTGTAAACTGTGTTCTTTTTTGCGCGAAATTTTGAAATTCGAAAAACAACATTTATCGAAACCAAATTACTACCTATTTAATGATAGTTTATATTTATTTAATGCAATTTAAAAAAAATTACCTTATAACCATCTGGAGCCGAAAAATTTTTTTTCTTCTAAAAATTCCTGAGTCTTTTCCCTTTATTGAAAGCCTAAAATGAGACCGATTGTTGTTAAATACTTACTGTCTGATAAAAAAAATGTTTTTAAGATTTACACAAAACGGAACTTTCAGAAAGATCAACTTGTTTGTGGTGAAATCTTGCGGCGTGTGTTCCACCGGAGCAGTGAATTGTATAATTTTCTTTCCTAGGTTTTAGCGGCGCGTTGTTTAAGGAAGACATGTGACGTGTTAAGGGTTTGTTTACAAAGAAATAATAAGTAGGTCGGAGTGAGCGCTCTTCGTACGGTCTCTTCTAATACCTATCGCCTTCTCATTCCCCCGATCCCTTGTTTTCGGGAGCCGTGTTGTGTGTACAGGTGTCGGATGTGGAATGCGTGCAGCTTGTATTTTGAGGCCAAAAAAATCTCCACGGACACAGCAGGATTCTACTCTGACTGACTCGACTCTACGCCGACTAAGTAGTGTCGGACTAGAACCGACTAAAAAACCCCTCTTTGCTGTTAGCCCTAGTGGCTTTTACAGCGTCACCGGTCACGTTGAGGCGAGCGCTAAAGGCGCCCTGTCGACTTATATAGTAAGGTCAACCGCCTGAGGGTTTCTCCAGCCGAGGGATATCTCGTATGGAGGGCGGACCTCGGGCTCAAGGCGTCACCAGGGGAGCTTTCCGCACCTGTGTGCATCTTAACGGGCTCCCTACTCGGGTGAGGGCCGGGCCTCTAGCGGACTCGGCCGGCGAGGCGGCTGAAGGCCGCTTAGTGTGTCTAGTGTTCCGCATGTCAGTTTACAATGGGGCTTAGGCCCGTGTGTGTGCGTGTGGAGCTACATGATCGAACTTCTAAACGTGAGACCTTACGGGTGCCGCGGGAGAAGTCCTATCCTCCGCCGGTGGGGGCGGTGCGGTCGTAGTAAGTGGGCATGGGCGCACTCAATTTATTGGCAATTTTCACTATGAATTTATGATAGTACAATTTAATCGCTATGCCTATCAGGGAAATAACACCTCTAGATAAATCTTTATTGTTTCACCTATGTATGAACTATTAATATCATATACCTAACAAACGGCGTAAAATTTATAGTGAAAACTATGACTAAATTTGTATAGACACAGCAAAATACGACAACTTAAATCTATTATTTACAAACGTATCATTCCGTCGTCAACACATTCGTTTTCGCTTTCTGCGGCTTATATCTGTCTGACATCAATTTTTTCATACCAGTCATTTTTAAGCAAGCAAGCTAGTCTCGCCGAGCTTTCTTCTTTTTATACACAGACTGTTTCATCTCATCATCCCACCATACATCACGCTTTTTACCGTTCCCAATCTTATTCGTTACACACACTTCTTTCGACACTGGACACTGGGGCATAAACTTTAAATTAACCTACTAGAGGACAGTAAATCGCCTACCCCTTGGCATCCCCTGTCTTCATGTGGTACCTCTGACCACAAAACGATGACCCCTCCGGGCAAGTCGGCAAGTTCACTGCGCTTTCGTTTGGTTTCACTAAACATAACTCATTCGATTTTTTCTCTTCCATAATATCAATCACTTCATTCATCTTCTCTTCAATCCCACCTCTCGCATTCCACACATCTATTCTACACTCCGCCTTCCACTTCCCGCCGCGAGGTGCACAGTGTATTGGGTGGCGGTCCCCAACGCCGAACTGCACTCTTCACACACCAGCGGGGGCCGACCGGTGTACGTCGCTTTCGGGGGACGCCTTAATTATATCATAATCGTTGTCCCGCATGGTATGCACAGGTGAGGAATTGCAGCCCTGAAAAGGGCAGGCAGGAGTCGCAACGAGCACGCTTCCTCAGTTGACCCCTATGTGCAAATACGTGGTAATATCTGTTCGCTTAGTCCAAAGAACACGGCGAAGACATGATTCGTTTTGTGTAAGCCTCGAAATCATTTTTTTTAACAGACTAAGTATTTAACAACAATCTGTCTCATTTTAGGCGTGCAATAAAGGGAAAAGGCTCAAGAGTTTTTAGAAGAAGAAAAATTTCGCAGCCCCAGATGGTTATACGGTATTTTTTTTTAAATTGCGTTAAAAAATATAAACTATCATTAAATACACACATCAAAAAAGTCTAAGCAACACGCATCATTTACAGAAACTGCATGTTTTATTAATTGATACTTTATTTGTTTCTTAGAAAAGTAGATGGTATACAATCTTTTTTGTTCTCGGAAACATATGCTGGCTGATTTTAAAAATAGAACCTTTTCGGTTGTGTTTTGTTTTCATTAAAATAAAAGCTAATTATTTTTTACCGATTTCATGTGTTTTCGTTGCTTGATAAATTTGGTATTTATCGCACTTTTATCATTTTGAGATATGCAGTTTTTGAAAAAATTGAGGGGTGACTCATTTTTTATGTTATGGAGCGACGCCAATTTTCTGCTGATGAAATGCAGAGAGCTGTAGGAATGCTACAAACGGGAAGAATTCAGTCCCAGGTGTCTCGGCATTTTGCTGTCAACAGGAGCGTGATTTGTCGTCTTTGGCAGCGTTACGTTAATACAGGGGATTCTGTTGAGCAGCACCCAGGACGTGGAAGGCGTACAACTGTTCGACAGGACCGATACATACAAGTGGTTGCAAGACATCAGCCGATGTTAACCGCCCGGGAGATAGGTTTAAAGCTACAATTCTCAAGCGATGTTGTTGTTAGCCACCAAACCGTGAGAAATAGACTGCATAAATACGGCGTACGAGCACGACGCCCAATTAGGTGCCCACCTATACGCCATGGGAATCGCGCCTGTCGAAACGAATGGTGTAGGGAACACTTGACATGGACCCAGGAGCAATAGGATAAAATTTTATTTTGTGATGAGTCCCGGTTTGGATTTAGGCCTGATACGAGAAGGATAAAACTGTATCGTCGTCCCGGAAATGCTGAGATTCGTCCAGGAAGTCACCCTTATAGTGGCTCCATAGTGATGGTATGAGCGGATATTATGAAGAACAGACTAACTGAGCTCGTTTTTGTAGATGGCAATATGAACACTGAAAGTTACGTCGATGATGTCCTCGGGCCTTATGTTCACCCATTTGCACAAAGTCTTGGCTCATATTTCACGCTGATGCATGACAATGCGCGTTCGCACACAGCTCGGTGGACCAGAGAGTACTTTGCAATGGAAAACAGACCTCAGACCTCAGACCTCAATCCCATCGAGCACGCATGGGACATGCTCCAGAGACGTGTCATAGAGAACCTGGACGGAGTGTCAATAACCCAACAACTGAAAGACTTGTTAAAATTTCATTGGGACCGATTGCTGCAGGATCAGATAAATAATCTTATAAATTCAATGAAAAATCGCTGCCGACAAGTTTTAAACAACAGAGGCGTTCACACTTTGTATTGAATTACCAAATAAATAATTTAAAAAATGTCGTTATTTAATTTTGTAAAACAAGAAAAGTTTAATTTCGTTTCAACTTTATTTTATACTACGAATGAAGGATTTTGTTGCTTTAGTCACTAATGAATCAAAAAATGCTTAGTTATTATTTAAAAAGAAATATAAATATATTACAATAGTAAAAAATTTTCAAAAGTTCAAAATCGTACATGTTGCTTAGACTTTTTTGATGTGTGCAGTAGTTTGGTTTCGATAAATGTTGAATTGAAAAAGTTACAGCGAAAAAAACTAACCTCCAAATGTTGACATTTTTGTGGTGCAATTTTTTAGTCTTAAAATTAAAAAAATCAAATTCAAAACAATTGCGCATGATAGTAGGTACAACTCTTAATGAAGAAATAGAGCCCTGAACAAATGCTATACGATGTCGGAGAGCTGTACACGAACGGTTTTAAGAAAATGCTTTTTTTGACAAAAATGAAATTTTCTTGAATTTTCAAAATTTCGCACCAAAAAGAAAACCTACTGTTTTCAATAGTCAAAATCAACATTTTCACTAAGCAACAAGTTTCCACGTTGCTTTAATGACAAGTTATTATTAAATGAAAAAAACGCGATTTTTAACGGTTATTTGCATTTTTCTCCATGTGTAAGGCAAAAATCGATATTGCACAAGACATCAATCGAAAGATAATTTTAATTACCTACAACTTTCTAATATAGTTTTTTTGGATACAAGTCCAATTTCTGTTTTATTAGTGAAAACTCGTTTTTTGACCTTTCGTGAATTTCTTAGGTTAGGTTCGTCATTGAAAATCGGGAAAAAAAATGCAATCTTTCTTAGAATTTATTGTTTTACACGATCGTTTTGTTTGTCTGCCCTCAATTATCTGGAGCGTTTCTCTAGATCACTGGTTCCCAAACTTATTTTGTCTACTGAGTCGAGAGCTCATGCAGTCGTTGTCTAAGATGCCTCCTAGCTAAATGAAATTACAAATCACCCTCCAGGCCTCTACACAACGCCCCCATTTTTTTTCTGGGTCTGGGTCTCCCTTTAGGCCTGCAGCGCCCACAAGGGGGCGTTATCGCCCACTTTGGGAATGGCTGCTCTAGATTGATTGAACTATGCCTTTATTAAGATGAAGCTAACAACGCCTCATTATTTATCGAAATATCATAAGTAGGTAGTTCAGGAGCTACGTACCTACCCAGGAGCAGATGAACATACTAATATACACATACATACCTACATAATATGTTCACGCACCCTATCCCTAACGGAGTAGTCAGAGGATGGAGCGCCAACCTTCGCGGTGCTTACATACTTCTTTCGCCTCTTCGAATCTCATCATTCTCCTCACGCATTTCGCCTAGATATTTTGACGTTTCCGACAGCTAATAATATACCTACTGCTAAAATCATAATCCTCCTTTTTTTTCGCTTTCCGTAATTGGGTAAAAACGACAGAGAAAGAAAAGAAACAAAATAGGTATAATTATGTAATAGTAAGGCTATCAATTTTTAGACTAACCAATATCTAACACTTGTTTGTCTAGTTGACTATAGCTAAAAATGAGCAACAATTACGATACGTATACTTTTCTTTTTCCTTAGCAAATAATAAGCAAATAGTGTAATAAAAACAGCTTTAAAGATGATGACGCCCATGATGCGTTTTCAAAAAGCCTGTAGGTAAAGGAGTCAAATTTGAAGTGTTCCCGTAATAATACTGCGTAAAATTAGTTTCATTAGTCATTAATAAAAGTTATAGGTACATACATATGTTAATATTTACAAACTTAAAACTACACATTATCTTAAATAATAAACTTCCTCAAAGTTGCCGCTTAGAAAGCTGTCATTGCTCAAGGTACTTATATAAGGTACTTATATATATAAGGTAAAGTTATAGGTAAATAATATACAGATAATTTTATATTATTTTATATCTAAATTATGCACATAATTAAATACAAAGAATACAATTTATACTGCAAATGAGGGTTTGTATGATAAATACATGTATGTATGTACATTACAATTATGATAACTTTTTATTGTTTATCAGTTTTATAAAATACTTATATCACAGTGACAGGTATTTTCCAACTGCAACATTATCATGTGGTAAAAATGAAGCTCGGTAATATTTTAGTGAGATTAAAGTTTGACTTTTGTTATAGATTCAACTACATAATATATAAAATATAATATTATTATATGTCTATTGTATAACAATAGATTAGACCCAGTTTGTAAAAGTGGTTATAAATTGCTAAGAAACAAGTTTATCGAGAATTAAATTAAATATTTACCCGTGCTATTTAGATCTGTTGTGTGCCGAATGTCAGTTTAATCGAGTATAAATTGATTTCAACATCAAATAAGTATAATATGTAGGTTAATTAATTTAGGCACTTATTCAAAATACATGCAAAATACACAACGTTACGCCACAACACGTTGTTCTAGTGCTTTTTAGAATAATTACCCCTTAAGACACGCACACATTCCTTATAAAGGTAAGTATGTATGTACCTGTAACGCGAAACCACAGACTTTTAAATGGAAGCAGACTATACCTATTGGTTCAAAATGCGTGGCAAATTTAACACTAACAAATATTACTCACACACATACAAAACTCAGGGCCGCATTAAGGAGTAGGTATCTATATTGTGTATTATCTCAGAGCGGGACTATTTGGGACACTCCAAATTATATTTTTCATGTGATAAAATAAGGATAAAATAAAGATAATGTGTAGTTTTAAGTTTGTAAATATTAACGTATGTATGTACTTTTTGTTAATGTAAATAAGGATAAAATTAATTGATATACTAGTATTAGAGATTATTACTTTATTATCTTTTCTTTTTGTAGATTGTTTTTGTCACATGAAAGATGTAATTTGGAGTGTTCCCAATGGCTCCACGATACAATATTATGATTGTTCGTTCGATACATGAGGCCTGACGGCTGTGCGCTGCTGGTCTTGGGCTGCATGTACATTGTGATGACCTTGCTTGCGGTTCGATTTGTGTGGGTACATGAAGTTTAATGACATAAACGATATATTTTTAAAAGTCGGGAAAGTTGATAATCAGGGTAGTGAAACTTTTGAATTTAGACTTTTTGGCGCGAACAAAAGAAGCGTGGTTGGTATTTTATTCAAAATTCAGATTTGCTATTTGTTTTGCTTTTGGGAGTTTTAAGTTCAAAAATTATAGTATATTGTACGTTAAAGTTGTGTGCGAGTGAGAGGAGTTGGAGGAATTTCGTTCAACAGTCCTTTGTAACTCCAGTAAAGCCTACTTACCATTGCTTTACTGTAAGTGTTAGAGATTTGGTTATGAGAAAATAGAACAAGTTTATTTTAGACGAGTGTTATCGTTAACCATTTTTCTAAGGAGATAAGCGTCAGTGAATGTTTTATAAAATTATTAAATAACTGTTCATCGCTATGCTTTGTCCTTTGATTATTATTTTCTCTAAACTACGTATAAAACTCAAAAATTAAAACAAATCGGGAGATAGTCGATGGGTGATCGATCACATTGAGAATAAAAACTAAAATAGCTTACACATAAAACAAAGAATATTTTCATTCTTTTATTTATTAATCGGATTGTTTTCTTATTACATTATCTAAGAACTCATTATAGATGTGCTTGATGTGTTTGATACACATCATTTCACTGTTTTTCAATGTGTGCCAGAAGTAACTAGCGCAGAATGTCAGATATGCTAAGGATTACCATTGCAAGTAATCGTAGGTATTATTTGTCATTATTCGCCTCGAGATATCCATATTTGTTTTCACCATTTTTACATGTGAACACACAATTTATGCATAATAAAGTCCATCTTCGATTACCTGAAGCAAGAAAGTTGTATTATTTTATAAATAAATTAAAAATAATTTTGTAATTATGAGGTATGGATTCCAGCATTGGCTTTTTTTTAAACAACACTGGTCCAAGTTCAGCCCAGCATAGCGACTAGAGATTAATTTGGCGACAGCATGTTCATTTTTAATAGTTATATTAAATTTCATGGTCAAACAACAACAGGGTTTTACGGGTATCTCTTTAACATAATAAATGGGGTTCAAAATGTTTTGAGCACAACACTGCCAGAATTGGCCTGCCAGTTTGTTCTATGTAGCCTTTCTTATGTATTTCTTTTATGTAGTTGTTTAATCAAAAAATTTGAAGATTTTCATCTTTTAGAAACCCGAAATTAACAACGTATACATCAAAATCAAAAGATAGTTGCAAAAAATAGATTAACCTTAGGTACCTGTCGTTAATATTTAATTTTATTATGAGACTGTTTTCTCTGAATTCGGTCCTCTTTAAGATACAAGTACTAATAATGTCAAAATTGGTTAGGTACTTGGTACAAAAATATAAAAAACCTGTAAAAAAAACCTTAAACAATATAAGGAAACTTTAATTTTAATAGTTTGCAACATATTTAAGTGTCGGAGCCATGAAATACAAAAATATCAGATAACTGAATGCAGTAATCAAACAATTTGCAACATCAGATTTACTTACCGATGGAACGTGATTTTCGGGACTTTTCTGTATGAGGTGTTGCGTTGCAACTATTGAGGGTACAACACTTTTGTACCATTTTTTGCACTTTAAATAACCAAAATAATGTTTATACAACAAGAAATATTTAATCATCGAACATGTGACGTACTACGCAAGTAAACAGACGCCATACTCCGCTTATTTTGACTTAAGCGGAAGATGGCGGCTGCCACGGTTTCGGAATTGTCTATGTGTGCCATTGTGTTGCAACAAATGAAAGAAAAGGATAAAGATATACAATTTTAAACTACAATGAAAGTGACAGTGTTATTACTGACACGGTATCTATGTGTGAGTGAATTATGTTTGATCTGCTTCCATTTATAAATCTGTGCGCGAAACACATTTAGTTTAAGATGATCGATAAAGGTATGACCGGAGACAATAGAAACCAAATGAAACACTAAAATAGATTACGAGCATTTTATTGACGATGTTTTAAAAAACCGATATAAAATCTTAAAGTACTCTTATGGTATACATAGCTATAGGCGCTTTATCATATATAAATTGTTACACAAGCCTTTGGTCACAAATGTGTATAAAATTCTACATATAGGTATGTATATAATGTATCTACTCGTTACAGCACTCATTACATACAAATTTAAAAGATATAAAATTACACGCAGTTACTTAGGTTTTCATCACAAAATTATGATTATTAATTTTAAAATACCAAAAAAATCAAATGAAGATGTGATGTTGAAAACGTAAAATTAAGTAATTATTAACAAGGGGCGGTGGGGTAAAAGTTATAGTCGCGAAGTCGCCGTATAAATTAACTGAATAATATTGTAAATTATTTAAACAATAAGAAATAAGAAATATAATTTTTTTATCATAGATTAATAAATTAAATTAATGTAAAAATGTTTTCATATTTGATGTTTTTACTCAAATTCGGTGAAGCGAATAGGAGCGTTGTGATTTTAGCAGCGTATTAATGACCTCAATCTCATGGTATGTACTCAATACTTATGTAGGGTTTTAATTTTATAACTACAATATTTATAACAAAAAACTAAATACATTTATATTTAAGGACACGAATTGGAAATTTTAATAGTAAGGATCTCAATTTTTCTAAGTGATTACAAAACGTTTGAAAGTGATATTTGGTAACCTGATTCTTCATTTCATTGACTTTCTTTTGCCAGTTGTGATACACTATTTGTGCCTTTAAATTTTTTGTGTAGATTAATCTAAACATACTCTTCAAAATGTCAGTTGGATTTTTTAAAATTAATTATAGTTTTTAATATGAATGAAACTAAATGTTTTTTCATAAGTTAGCACAAGTAAACGGACCTTTAAAACGTAAACAAGCAAACACATCTATGATAGCTGATTATAACCAGATTGCACGGTATTCGATAATAACATATTCCATAGACATAGTAGCCATTAGTATGCCACTATAATGTAACTATTGTATTTGCGTCTTGTAAATACATAAGACAAATAGTCTTATGTTCTCGAAAGTATTTGCTTTTGAAATACTTAATATGTACCTAATCTAATAAATGCACGTTTTTGATTTGTCTCCCTTTACGCCAAAATCTGGGTACGCCCATGTGGACCGCTATACAATAGTGCAGCAATATTTTGAAAAAACGACTAAAATATTTAATGTATATTCTAGAAATTGTTGGATAAATAGCTACTTATCTCATTACGTATAAATATATGGTTTCAATTCGTTTTGGTTCCATAGCCAAATGGCAAAAAAACGGAACCTTGCATGTAATTTCGTCCTGTCTGTCCGTATGTCACAGTCATTTTAATCGGAGACTATTGACCAACCTAAGTATATTATTATTATAAGTGCATAAACCGCCATGGGCGTACGAGAGGATAGAGCAGGAGAAGGCAGCTGCCCTTCTAGTCCTGGGCCCTTACTTGTCCTACCTTTCATACATTTAGCTAATTAATATGTCTGTGCTTAAGGCGACGCATTGGAAATATTGACAGCAGGGATCTCAATTTTTCTAAGTGACTACAAAACGTATAAAAATGATAATTGGTAACCTCATTTTTCATTTCATTGATTATATTTTGCCCGTTGCGATACACGATTGGTTAACTTTTGTAACACAAAAAAAATGTCAAGGAAACCTATTTCAAAACAGAGATTTACATTTTTCAGAGTAACATGACCGATTTATGTTTCTAAATTTTCTGTATAGTTTAATCTAAGCGTATTCTTCAAAATGCCAGTTGGATTTTTTAAAATTAGTAATAGTTTTTAAAATAAATAAATATAACCGTTTTTTCGTATTTTTGGTAAGCTAGCGCGCGGTAAATTATTGTTCATCAATACGTCGCTTTAAGTATGTATAGGTTCATAAATAACATAAACTCGAAAATTATAGTGCAAATCATCCAGCTGCTTCATTGAATATTTTCGCTGCTCGCTATATATATGCCCTAATTAGACTAGTTATTATCTTCTTGGAAGCGAGGTTCGGTCAAGATCAATCGCCGGCGTTTACTTTGTCGTTCTTACATCCTGCTCAGCTAAGCTTAGCTCAGCTAAAAATTAAAGCTTCAGAATTCAAAATTCGTTTCGAAGAAGTCTCTAAATTTTATGTATGTATTAAAGAGTATTATGTCAGAAGCCGAGCTGCGGCAAATTTTTTGGATAAACAAGGAAAGAATATCTCGAAAGTTTTAGATATTTGCTTTCGAAATACTTAATATGTACCTAATCTAATAAGTGCACGTTTTTGATTTGTCTCCCTTTACGCCAAAATCTGGGTACGCCCATGTGGACCGCTATACAATAGTGTAGTAATATTTTGAAAAAACGACTAAAATTAATATTTATTAATTTGGTAGATACATTTCATGGACCCCCTTTTTTGGAGTCTGTTGATAACTTTTACAATTGTTTGTCGGGTGGTTTAAAACTTTCGCACATTTTTCCATCCGATTCCAATGTCCACTCAAATGATTAGTTTAGTAATATTTGATAAAGCAAACATAAAAAATGACAAATTGCTCCTTCAAAAATTGTAAAAACAACACCTAAAATGCTAAAAAAAGCCGGAGATTCTTATTTTTGGCAAGTAATTAATATCACTTTATTGACATGTTCATTATTTCGTAATAATAATGTGTTACATAGCTCTTTTTTTATTAAATTCATAATCATATTTTTCAAATGACATGACCTTATCACAAGTGCAAAATCATGAATTAGCGCTTTAAAAGCATACTACCGCATTCACGTCTAATTTACTCGTGTTATACTCTTATTTCTGTTCTGATTAATAGAGTCGAATTTTGACTCTTATGGGTACTTGATTTTAAATATATTTTCGGTAAATTAAAAATTGTGAAAAAACATTTGCTGTGCTTATATGAACTTATGAACACTGTAAAGTGACCACAGTAACATTTTTGTCATAATTAAGAAGGTAGCTTTCCTCCACTGGCTGTACCTCCATACAAGCCTGATTACTCTCATTATATCTTGAGAGATCAAGTGATAATCCGAATAATCAGTTGTCTCGCTCTCACATGCTGACTTGCAGCAGTTTTACAAACTTGTTTAAAAATCCGGCTTTCCTACTGCACTTCGTAGAGATACATAGTAAAATGCACACAGTATGTAAGAGTGAAATGTGAATAGTATACAATACGATTCAACTTCAATCTTCGTTATGTTTGTTTGTGTCTCATTATATTTATTTGTTAGTCTTCAGTCAAGGATTTTTATAAACTAAACGTAGACGAAACGATTGTACCTCCTTTGACTGGTTTTTTATTGCGCGCTTATTAAAGCGCAGTATTCAGTTATCATCGGTATATAGAAGAAAAGCAAGTTAAAGAAGGAAGGCATTGTGAGTCCGTTCCATTATTTTTTCCATTTTAATTACAAATATTTCATATCCATCAACTCATTTCTGTATGGCTTTTTTTGTTGTTTTTAATTTTTTACAGTTTTTTACACGATAAATGAAATTCGTGATTGTTAATTAACTAAAACAATACGATTGCATGAACATATAGTAAATTCATTAGCATTATAATAACGAAATCATCATAAAATATTTTTTTTCTACCTACAAAAAACAATTTTTTTTAGAAAAAGTATAGAAATTCCATTGTTTTTATATATTATATACATATATTTATCAGCATTAGATAGCAGTTCAATCACATATATCATATAGAATAATACTTGTCTTTTTGCATAATTTTTTTTGTTTACTTCACCAACTACAACTTCATTTTTTGTTCTAACGTATTCAATTTAAAATAATTATTATGGCTGAACAAGTACTCATTCGTAAACGCGGTAATCTTAAGAGAAAACTTACAAAATTCAATATTTATTTCAATACAATTAAAAATTGTGACAATTTGGGAAATATACAAATTTTAGAATTAGAAGACCGTTTCAATAAAATCACAACTATTTATGATAACTTCGATCAATTACAGGCGGAGCTCGAGCTGTTGTCGAATAATTCTGATGAGTCATTGTCAGAGCGCGAAAGTTTTGAGCAGCTATACTTCAACACGGTCGCGATTGCGCGGGACATACTTGCTCGGAGCGAAACGACTGCCCACCGCGCGACGCTGGGTTCGGCTCCCAGCCTTAACCGCGATGAACAATCATCACCGTTTGAAAATAATAACTATTCGACTGACCAAGATCAATCTGGCCCACTTCAATGGCGAGATAGTCACAAATAGTCACAAACAACTTTCTTACTCGGTCGGTGTCGGTGCGCGTGGCCTTGAAACGATAGTTGACGCCACTTGACGCTTTGCGTGACAGGACATGTTTCGACTTACATAGAATTTAATCTATGTATTGAAAATTAATAAGGTAAAAGATTTGTAAAAGATTCGCCCAAAAAGTAACGGATACGGTTACGGATCCGGATCTTTCCTCTCCCTCGGATATCCGCGGATACGGATACGGATATCCGGCACATCACTAATTATAATCTGTATATCTCATTCCTGTCACGTACACGTAACAAATCAAAATGATGTAAATAGCGATTCAAATGTATTACGTGAATTATACTTTAAGCACGAAGCGTAGGATTGAATTTTAAATATTTGATTTTTAATGTCATGTCATGCAAGTATCTTTTACGAGCTTTTATAACCTTATGCTTTGACAGTAAGGTCTGCTTTAGATTAACACAATATTACCGTTAGTACTATACGATATTAAATAAATATACTCGGTATGTCAATTCAGACATTAATTTTTTAGTTTAGATTTTACCAGTGGTGGATTCACACATTTGCCGGCAGTAGGCTATTCAAATTTTGCCGCCCCTACCGACCTCTACAACTCGATACCCTCAGAGCCGCATTTAGAGGAGGGCAACAGGGGCGACAGCCCCGGGGCCCCCACAATAGACTTCGGAAAAAAAATCTTTCAAATTCCGACTAGTAAACACTAGTAAACATCTTTTCCTTTGATATTTTTTTTTGCGGTTTTACCTTTACCTACAGTACTTTGTACAAACATTATTATATTATTCTTAAATATTAACAGAAATCATTGATCTCTCAAAAATGAATCTTTTCAAAAATGAACATAACATAACATAACTTCACGCTGTATTCCCAACGGGGTAGTCAGAGAGGACGGAGCGCCAGGAGTCGCGGTACTTACACACCTCTTTCGCTTCCTCACATCTCATCATTCTCCTCACACATTTTCGCCTAGGTATGCGAGTGCTTTTGACATTTCCGTCTGCTAACACTCTGGCTATTTGATCTTCATAAGTCAGCCTTGGTCTTCCTTGGCTTCTTTTACCACTCACTTTCGCTCTGTATATTTTCTTCGTCAGTCTTTCATCACTCATTCTTTCCATGTGGCCGAACCATCTAAGCATTCAAAAATGAAGATTATAAAAAATAGGCTTCGAACCACTATGGGACAAAACCGTCTATCAAAACTTTCTCTCCTGAGCATTGAAAGTGATTTACTTCGGGAACTGGATTTCAACGAACTCATCAACGATTTTTCGGCGAAAAAAGCTCGGAAGGTTCCGTTCGTTATCACTAAAATTTAATTTCAGATAATTCTTGTTTCTGATAATATTTATATATGCTTGTTAAATACTAAAAGAATCTACTTGGTTTCACAATAAATTATTTATTGAAAAACTCGACTGAAAAAAATTGGTCATTTTATTTGGAAAATAATTTGGGGCCAGGGGGCCTCCACTCCTTTGTTGCCCCGAGGCCTCCAGACCTCTAAATCCGGCCCTGGATACCCTAGTTCTTATTCATATTAATTAAATTTTTTTTGACAATGAAATTGTAACTAGATTTTTGCACTATCGTCCTAATTACTCCGCCCTTTTCCCGTACTTAGTATGATTGTGAACCAGGGGATCGATGTGTTAGTTCCTAGATTAATTTTACAACCCAGCGATTTAGTTAAGATTGTGCAAGAAACAGTTTTAGCTAATTACATTTAGGTATATAAATTTGAATCTTTTTAATTTTTATAAAACAAAAAAAAAAGTTAGCCCTAAATTTGCCGCCCTTAAAATCTGGCCGCCCTAGGCTCCAGCCTACTCAGCCTGCTGGTAATTCCGCCACTGGATTTTTACAAAAGATTGTGAATCTATATCACACGTATTTTAACCAGCTGTTAAAGAATTGTTCAACAAGAATGTTTTTCAACAAGACTACACGAAGAATATACTTCATACCTAAAGAGCAAAAATACGTTTACAGCAGAGAAAAATACAAGAGTAATATTTGTTATATTTGTAGTGGTTCGTACAAGTTCGTATAAGTAGTCGTTACAACTCTATTTAAAATCATCCTGAATGGTTTTAACTGTTACAAAGTTCAAAATAAATACCTACCTAATTTGTGTATCTGAAACTTAAAATGTGCATCAGTTTTGATGCACATTTGAGCATTGTGCATGTTTTGTCAATTTATCGTTTACTATACTAGTTAATAATGTACTAACCTAATTTATTCACAAACATCGTAATACATTTCAATATGATTTAATATTAAGTAAAGTAAGCATAAAAACATTTATCAACTATTAAAAGTTGCATTATAAAACATAAATATTTAAAATTTAAAGTTTGTTCTACTCCTTTTAATTTAGGCATGTATGCAGCGGCACACCTACTTATTATAAGGATACTATAACATGAGATAGTATTTTATTCATTATCTAAATATTATTTTAAAAGATTATAATAATGAATATGCAGTATACAGTAGGTAAAACATAAATACTATGCATATAATAAACGTATTTAAGAGTATTCACATACCTATACATATTTTACACTATCACTCCACATATATTCATACGTATGTATATATATAAAGGCATTATTATAATTTGCAGCAACCGTTGTGGCGCAGTTTATTATCAATCGTAAAGCCAGTTTTAGTTAAAAGTCCATAAACAATTTCCTGTTACAGATTACGAATTACAGATTCGGCCTTGATCTATTGGTCTTGATCAAAATTAACAGTTGTTAGCAATTGATGTGTCGTGGTCTCGTGTTTAATTTGTCTTGAGTCCGGAACAATAGCTTTAGGTCGGATGTACACACAACTCGAGAGCTCGAGGCAGTCACCCATGGGTGTTCAAGAAACGTGTATCTAGACTTTTTCCGCTCACTGCTTTTTCCGATCAAAATTGACGACAGCATCACAACTGCGCCGAGATTATTGTTAATTCATTTTGTCTATTTAACAGAAATAAGAGTGAAGGCCTGCATGGCTGCATATTATTTCAGCAGACAAAGTCAGCCAAATCAAGTTGGTATCGAAGGACTACAATCTTATGACTTTGTAGTGGACGTATGGTCCTAAACTCCCCTTTTAGTATTGTCATCAATAGTTAGAATCTATAGATGCTGGACATTTTCTGAAGTTTAGGCTGCAACTTGGTTTTGAATACGAATAGAATATCCATGCCACAATTATTATTTTGCATTTACACTTGAACATAGAGATATTTTGTTGGTCATAATCGAGACGGTGGCGACTAGACTAGACGCTTTAATGCAAGTGGTAAACACGACGCATCCACGAGCTAACTTAGTTTAGCTTGGCGCCCGTAGACAGAAAACCTTTCGTACTTTCATTCCCACTGGGCGAGCAACAAAAATAAAGTGGAAGTAAAAAGTCAATATATTTGTTAAGCTAAACTAAGTTGGCTTAGTTCACGATAGAAGCCGAGCTGTAACGTCATTCATCTGACTAGAAATATTTCTAATGGGCATATGTCTGTACCTTAAAATTTCGTTGTCATACATAATCTCATGGTAAATATTAATGCTAAAAATATAATTTACAATGTACAAGCACTAGATTACAGTAAGTTTGACCTACACATCGGCTAAATAATATGTTCACTCATGTATGTACAGAAAGCATAGAATGAATAATCATTATTCGCACAAATTCAACCTTTTATTATAGATAATATAAACTACATAAACAAGGGACGTGACAAGGAACAGTGGCGCCGGCGCCAGCGCGTGCAGGGTGGAACCTGAGCCTTAAATTATCATGGATACAGGACGAGTTTATAGTCTCGTTATTTATTGTTATACATATATATTAGATTTTTATTTCAATTTATGTAATAGTACATTTTAGTCCCGATGCAATCTGTACCATGAGTAATCTAAGTCTAACGGATGTCAATAACTTCAAAGTCACCTTCTTAATTAATATAAATTATAAATGTTAATAATACGAAACATAACTGCAAACACAACTGCAGAACATTCAGTTGATGAATGTTTTGCACAGAAATGTGTGTAGATTACAATTGCGGCCTAGTGATTAGTCAATAGCTATTCTGCAACCTGATGAACATCCTCATATGTAAGTAGTGAATACCATAGTATTACTTATTGCTTGCACAATTTAAATAATTATTATTATTATCTGTAATAATTTCATCCCTAACATAAATAGAGATTGCATAGGAATATTTCCTTTTTTTTTAAATTTCCCTAATATTTAAGCATTAATAAATGATTATAACATACATTACATTCAACATGTTAAAATCAAAGGATACCTTAACAATAAATATTACTATTCAGGTGGGATTAATAGTTTTTGCTCCTCATAATATATTTTAAATAATTATAATTAAAACTTAATAAGATCTTCAGTTTCATCAGGATTTTCAGTATTACTACTGTTATTGTCGTCTTCTACTGTTATTTTATGAACTATCTCTATAGGATTTGGAGACATTTTTCTTCGTGGTGGTACAGGTATTTCATCTAAGATACTGGTTATGCCCAAATGTCTACCCTGTTCGGTAAATGTTTTGACCTCTTCAGTAATATCACTACGTCTACTACTTGGCGACATTTTCTTCCTGACTGGAGGACTAGGTGCTGCTCGAGAATATGTAGGCCGATTGTCAAAAATTGATGCATGAATAGGATTTACTGAATTCTGGAATAAAGCTGCTGTTTTACTTCTTTCTAAAGCATAGCCTTGTTCTGAGGTTCCTTTTGTATTTTCTTGTGTATTTGCACTAGTATAAAATGTTGCTTTCTTGGCATTTTCCATACATAAATGTTTTCGAGCTTGAATATCAGACTTACTCCGTTCAAGTGTGAAACCACCATTTGTATGTAGATGACAACTAAATGAACTGGTGTTTACTGTACAGGCTGGTGTAGTTGAAAATGGAATAGCAGGTGCCCACAAGCAAGCACCTTCATTTCTTGGCACTAGCAGAAGAGGATCCTGACAAAAAAATGAATACATTAACTAAAACCACAATACCTTCTACATATATAATATTAAATGAATATATACCTTGCCAGTGATAGAATATATTTTTGACTGTAATGTATGAAGACGCTCACGTAAATATTCATATGAACACTCTCGTAGCTTAATCACCCACTGAATGACATTGTCTTCAGCACGGGCAGCGAAAATGTGTCTCTTCTCAGGTTCGTCACTTAAAAAATAAATCTTAATAAAATAACTAATCATAAGCCACTGTAAATATATAAGCTTTAATAAGAAAAACAATAAACATTCACTGTGTAACTTACATGAAAGATATTGAAAATGAAAATGGAATACTCTGCCCATGCTCCATTTGAATTGATGAGTTCTCCATTACAAACACACCAGCTGGATTTTTTGTGTCAAATTTACCCATTTCACTAATTTTAAAATAAAATAAATAGTTATTAATAAGCCGAAACCATCTTTCTTTAAACACTGAAATAGAAATTAATTCATAGTATGTAACTAAATAAAACAAAATATGACAGTAATCTTATTATGTACAAATATGAACTTGCTATTTCATTAGACATTTATTATATAATATTAAAAGGTTGGAAAATAATGAAATAAACTACGACAGTTTTAGTTATTTATTACGACTGTTATTGCTTTACAAAAAAAATTTTACATGATAAATTAAAATGGATTACCTGATTGATTGCGATAGCTTCCGTTTGAAATTTTTTTATAATTTAATCTCCCTTCAATTACACAGGGTTGGTCGCTCATACGAGCGAGTTCACGAATATTGCATTTCATTAGTACGAAAGTGGCACGAAAACAAAAAATGAGTATGTAAATTATGAGCACGAATGCATTTGAAGAGGATAAATCTTGAAAAGTAGTTATTTATGAACATACACATAAAAATTTTAGAAATATTATTTACAAAAGGAAACAAAAATAGAATCGTAGATAAAATGACATGCAATGACAACTTTATTTATTTATACTTCCTAAGGCATTGGTTACAAGACCATCAGCCTAATGAGGTAACTTCTGAAACTCCTCCAATAAAGTGATAGTAGGCTTTACTGAAGTTAAAAAGGACTTCTTGGAAGAGCGCGAAAAATTCAGCTACACATGTTTATTTAGATCTCCTCCATTCGTTTCACTTACACAGAACTTTAAAACACAATATACTATCACTGTTGTAGTTTGAAACTCCTAAAAATGTAAAAAACAGAAAATCTAAATAAAATGACAACCTGACTTCTCCCGTTCCCGCCAAAAAGTCCACAATCAATAGTCCACATGCGATGACAATCAATTGACCACAGACTCAATTTGATAAGGTTGGATAGCAGCACCATAAAGGTTAAAGCGTTAGTGAAGTTACTTCTTATTCTCAATTCAAAAAAGTGTTGCTAGACAACCGTTCTGTTTTTTTCTCTGGTGTGTGTCAATTTAAAATAACAAAAGACTTTATTATACTTTTACGTGTATTCTAAAAGTGTATGTGATGTAGTGTTTAATAACGAACTATCTTAACTTTTCGCGTGATTATCAAAATTCATTTTATGCGTAACGTATTTCACTCTCTAGCTTCCAACTATAACTAAACTTCAATTTGGTAAGTTGTTTCTGTGCTATTAACAATGACTAAAGAAACTAAAGGACATGAAACAAGTACAAAATAATCGTGCCACCCAAACTTCGAGTGTCGCAAAAAATGGCTGCCAATTAGTGATGTCCCAAATATCTACTATGTAGATATCGTTAACTCAGTTGTTGAAATGAGTTTTGTTACAGCATCACTATTGAAATAACAATCATGTATGATATCTTCAGAAAAAGGGAGGACTTTTTTTATGTCATAGATTTATACAAAAGTACTGAATCATTGTTCAAACTGAAAATCTGCGCTTAAGGCGATTTTAAGGGGTTATCAGCAACGATATCAACAGGCACCTTCAAGTATGGCCCCTTTCTGTCCTTCGATCTTTTTTGTATGGAACTTTAAATGAACCCTACATACAAACAAATTACTTAGGTATCTCTTTTTGTAATACTTAATAGTACGTCCATGATTATTACAGAAATAAAATTGCTTTTTAAAAGAAACCCACATTTTTATGGAGCGCTTTGATAAATGTTGAAGATCAGTGAACATAGGTCACAGTAGTCGAAGAACAGCACAGTCCTTTTAATGCTTTTCTTTTCTTTACATGCATAACGTTACTTCTTCTAAAGGTGATGGTGAAATTAAAATAAGTGCTATGAGTTTCTCATACATACGGACCGACTAAATCTATAGCCATGGCGTACTATAGCACTTTGATAAACTAAATACTAGAATAATTAATTTTACTAAAAATTAGTGGCCTTATCACACAGTAATTGGGAATAACATTTCAATTAGGAATAGAACACTGTGGACTTCTATTAGTCGAAGAATTCTCAAATTCAGTTAAGTACTTCCAGAGGATACCCCGTACAAATAAACAAATAAATTTTATTTCTTTACATTGTGAAGAAATAAGTAGGTAATATTATAGTTTATTATATTATCTAGCGTAGAAACTCCACAACATACCGGCCTTTGTAATAAATCTTTTAAAAGTTAAGATGGTAAATTGCTAGGCACTACAAGCGTGACCAATGTTAGACTAGTCATATCTAATGTACTATAGTAACATATTTTTACTGGGTTTGAAAAATAGAACTGTTTGTTAATATTATTGTTGGTAAAATAATAATTATATTTAGTACATTAAGTTTTTAATAACATATTCACAAAAGAAATAAATACAGGTAACTAAACAGCACAATTTTTATTAAATAAATTCTGGATGAAACTTTTGAATACAGGCAGTCCTCGTACTTACGGCATGTTAGGTTCTCGAAATACGCGACGTAAATCGAAACGACGTAAGTCGAGACATATTTTTTCATATGTTTACATGTAAAACTCAAGGGTTACAATCCACACGGACTCGAAATTAAAAAAAAACTGCATTTATAACAAAGGATATACATACTTTATTATCAAAAGTAAATTCTTAAAATAATTATATATGCACTTATGAAATTGCTAGTTATTTTTGGTATTTGTGTGTTATTAATTTTAATAATAATTATAAAACTTTAATATGTAATCAAAATATGTAATGAAAAATAATAAATTCAACTTTTGGCTTAAAGAAACTATCAATTCTAGATTGCTTCGCTTCTTTCTTCTTGCTATCATACAGATCTTGGTGACACTGATAGGCTGCACAAATTTTGTTATTAACGTTGAAACTTCTGTCAAAATTAGGATCATTTTCTGCAAAAATTTCAACAAGACAAGTGAATTCTCCTATGCCGGAAATCGAAACAAATGACGTATGCTTGAGGAATAGTGTCAAAACATTGTTCGACGTAACTTGAAACGACGTAAATCGAAACGACGTAAGTCGAGGACTGCCTGTACTGAGATTTGAATTTAAGCATTCATTGTACTCATCATGTCGCTGTAGTTTTTTGTACGTCAAGAAAAGAATAAAATATTTTCTGACACCTTCGTCTCTTAATTCTGCTCTTTAAGTTTTTTAAAAGTTTCTTTAAATTGTACCGCATCTGGGTTATTAGTAAAACCACTACAAGCTCTTATTGGTCGCAAAAATAACTCGGCGTGGTCTTGATTCACATCATTCCGAAGCAGATATTTAGAACTATGCGCAGATTTTTCTCTCTCAGAAACATCAAAACAAAGTTCAACCACATTCTGTAAACAATTCATATTTTCCTGTTACTTTTTCTCAATAGAGGATTAACATAGTCAGGAAATTAAAAAGTAATTAATTACCACTGTAAAAATTTTCTCTGATACCCAATAATCTTTGCGAGGGTAATGCATCATACCGTAAAATTATTTACTTAATGTTCTATTGAAAGAAGCTGCTTCGAAATGCAAATAACATAAATATATATCATGAATACCCCGTTGGGGATACACGTGAAGATATGTATGTATATATCATATACATGTATGTAATTTTTACAGAGAGGTTTCCATTTTCTTTTCCGATTACGTCAAGCCACTCTTTTCCTCTAATAATTCATGATGGTAATCTGAAACGAGATAATTACGACATATAAACATGATACCTGTATTTATCGATATCTTTTTAATATAGGTACATGGACAACCCTAACTGCAATAACAACAAAAATTGATACGAAGTAATTTACTGTATTATATGAATAAAAACTGCTAATAACTAAAAATATACATGACTATAATACAGTAAACTAAGAAACATAGTAATTACGATGGAAATATATACGACATCAGACTAAATTAATGAATTTCTATTACGTACCAGTGGAATTACAGATTTCATTGATTATTGCTGTTCCTCAAGCCGCATCCTAACACACTACACTTAGAAATTATTGTGGCATTATGCTAGCTTCTCCTTTATCAAAACAGTTCGAATATCCAGCACAAAACCACAGAAACATTAAAAAATATAAATTCATTGATATGTTTTGACATTTCATGTACTTGTCAGCGTGTCGCAAAAAATGACAGACCCGCACGTTTTGACATTACATTGATGTCACATAAAAAAGTTACTTTTCAAGAAAAGTACTGTTGTTTTCTCTTACACACGCAAGAAACCGTAAGTCAAAAAGAGACAACACTACTCCTCATTTTTCGGCATACAACAGTCGCGAATACTCCGCAGTTGTTGTCGTACGGTGTGATGTGAGATGCTCCCGCGCATTTACTGACGAAATATTAGGGCATCAAGTTTTCGAGCATATTGTTCAGTGTATGGTTGTTTAAATACACCTATATCGAAATTGGAAATATAGCTGTGTTGCTTATTTGTAGGAAATATATTACCATTATGATCTAGTTACGTTGTTGCTGATTTTTAATTATACTACGCACAAAAAAAACACAAAATGCATTTTTTTTGTCCATTTCTACCATACACTCACGAACTTTTGAAATTAGAAATAAAGTACATAGAATTATATAAATAAAAATTTATTTAATTCGCAATAATAAAAAATTAAAAGATAATATGACAATTTAATATAGTGCCTATTATCAAATACGTAACCCAAGAAAAACAGTCAGACCCAGTGGGCAGCCCTATTGCGTGTTTACGTATCGAGCGACTGTAGGTAATTATATCAAGGACACTGCCGAGATATAATACTGCCTGCTTACTTGTACTGTGACAAGACCATCAGCCTAATCACGTAGAGAAACAAACTAAGTTCCTAACACTCCTTTAGTAAAGTGATAGTTGGGTTTACTGGTTATAATAATAATAATATTACTCAGACATTTCACACAGCGCCATCTAGTCCCAAAGTAAGCAGCACAGCGCTTGTGTTATGGGTACTAGACAACTGATATACTACTTTTATACTTTTCTTTTGTAAATACACCCAAAAACACCCAGACTCGGAGCGGGAATCAAAACCGCAACTCCCGTTTTTACTTTCCGACGCACTTGGCCGTTGCGCCACGAAGGTCGTCAAGAAACAAACGTCAGAGAAACAAATTAAGTCCCTAACACTCTTCGAGTAAAGTGATAGTAGGCTTTACTGAAGTTAAAAAGGACTTCTTGGAAGAGCGCGAAAACTTTAGCTACACACATTTATTTAGATATCCTCCATTCTTTTCACTTACGCAGAACTTTAAAACACAATTCACCATCACTATTGTACTTTACAACTCCTAAAAATGTAAAAAATCGAAAATCTAAATAAAATTACAACCGCACTATTTATATTTCTTAAGGCATTGGTAACAAGACCATCAGCCTGTTGACGTAACTTTTAGAGAAACACTGACTATTCCTAACACTCCTCCAGTAAAGCAATAGCAGGCTTTACTGAAGTTAAAAAAGGACTTCTTGGAAGAGCGCGAAAACTTCAGCTACACATGTTTATTTAGATCTCCTCCATTCTTTTCACTTACACAGGACTTTAAAACACAATATGCTATCACTGTTGTATTTTAAACTCCAAAAAATATACAAATAGAAAATCTAAATAAAATGACAACCTCACTTCTCCCGTTCCCGCCAAAAAATCACAAAATCGCTTCTCCCGTTCCCGCAAAAAAGTGAATTGACAATAACATTTGACCACAGAATACTATTACTCCGTATTACTCAAGGACGTATAACTTTAACAGGACTGCGCATTTGCGGTTGAAATGCGAACCGAACAAGATGTTCACTAAGGAGCCCTTTTGTCACTGTCGAAATAGGTGAGCATAATACAATACTATTAAATATCCACAAAATCTCTAACAGGTATCGCATTTCACACGTAACAGCTCTATTTATAGTCCGATAAAATGAAGGTGGTAACTTCTAGACTTGTTACATGATTCTAATCTATGTTTTCTCAATGATGGCTCTCCGACTAGGAGAGTACGTCCCTCTCTAAATCCTAACAGCCTAGTCGATGTAATTCTATGATCCCCTGGTTTTGCCTCAGTTATTTCTTGAAGAGCCCTATCCGAATCGTTTGGCAGTGACTATTTCTATATTATTATTTCTCTTTCGTCAGATTCTCTCTCTTCAGATCGTTTTCCTCCACTATTAAATTTTAGACTCTCAGCAGCGGATTGGTCAAAATTTTCTTCATCTCTATACAATAAATTAATCAATCTTCCTGACCCTAAAAATAATATAGACTTCTTAAATCTCTATTCGCAATTTGTTGTTGTCTCTATTCACAATGTCGAGGTTAAATTTCACGTTATTATGTCGGAATGTCGGAGTCACCAGTTTAGGAATTATTTTAGTGTTCATTTGATCTTAATTTATTATAAATCCAAATAAATTAATTACATATTGGTGTCAAACTTTATATTTCTTCTTACATAATTTAACAAGTACAAAGTGGTATGGCAGGGCGATGGTATATAAGCGATTGGCAAGCCGCGTGTTCATATTGGTTTTTATTCTACAAAAATGCAATTCACCACTTTTAGCATCGCCAGGTCACTGCAATTTCCTATATATTATCAGCTGCTGATGAATGTATCCCCAAACAGAAACGATTTTCTGGTACATAAAAATTTCTCCTCCCTGGTGGGACTCTGAATGTTCAGATATAAGTCACCGACGTAAATTAGCAGAATGCCTCTATAGCAACTCCATGATTATGGAAAATTTTCTAAATTGCCAACAGATATCAGCCAAAACAAGAAGACTGTCTAAAAAGAAAAAAGCTTAATGGATTTCTTTTTGTGAAAGTCTTTCCCCTAGAACTCCTTCATCCCTCGTTTGGAAAAATATCAGAAAATATCGAGGTTTACTTAATTTCGAAGATATGTCTTCAAACGATTCCTCTGTTTGCCTAGATTCTTTCGCCGATAAACTGGCTCCTCCATTCATCCCATGTTCCGAGTACCTTCCGTCACCTCCATCTCTGCTTCATTAATCTGGTGCTTTAGATTCTCCTTTCTCTTTCGACGAACTTGAATCCTCTCTACATACTTTATTACATTCATCTCCTGAAATTGATGGCACACTATACTTTTTTATACCAAAATCCAGTAATCAGTGTAAACTTCTTTATTTACGTTTAATTAATCATTTCTTTGAAAATAATAAAACATGGAATTACCCAATCTTCATCCCTTTATTAAAACATTATAAGAATCCCATTGAACCTAATTCCCGTAGTCCCATCGCTCTATCGTCTGTGTTATTTAAGATAACTAAGCATATGATCAAAAACCGTCACGAATCTCGAAAAGTAAAGGCATTTTAGCTAATACATTTGGCTTTAGGTAAGAAATGAGTACATTAGACAGTATCTCTATGCTGACTACTGATATTTGTCTGGCTTTCATTAACAAGGCTTACCTAGCAAGCGTCTTTCTTGACATCGCTTCGGCATAATTATGATAACGTCCTTCTATCGGTAGTCAGACACAGGTTGCTACAGCTCCGTATCCCTGTGAGGATGGTAAGCAAGGAGCATATAATCACTACGTTTAATGGTACACTTCATGTTTAATCTTTTGTCTAACAAGTCGATAGTAATTAGATGTGATAATTTTCTTCTCTCTCCTAAGCACGTATGAAAAGATCTTCCTCAAGGATACATCCTTAGTCCCCTTTAATGTAATCGTTAATAGGTCTCGTTTAAATGATGAACGAACTTGTATCTAATTATATTTTATTGAGTAGTATTTATACAAAACACGGGAAATTAACGCGATTACCTTTTATTTTCTCTTGACGTTTCGGCCGAGTTTCATCGGCCGTGGTCTCAAGTAAACTGTCGCAGCAAGCTTTACTCCGTATCAGAGGCAGATTTTATTTCATCTACCCCCGATATTTGTAAATAATTATTAGGGTTCCTCCACACAACACTCACGGTGTCCACACACTGAACCGGATGTGAAAAACGAGGTTTTGTCATTTGAATCACAGGATTCCACGCTGTTGATAAATTGTATCCGCTTTCCCGATTGAAATTTTTGTGTCTCTTGATTTCAATTGCTTCACGCACGACTCTTGGGTAAAAGTGGCGATCAGTGGAAAGGACTTATGGGCGATAAAATTCTATCCAATGATTCGTATCCGATTGGAGATGTTCCGCTATCGCTGATTTGGTAGTTTGCTGGTTTTTTACAGCTGCAATGTGTTCCTTAGTCCTTTCAGCAATAGTCCGCTTCGTTTGGCCAATGTATGTATGTATGAAGCTTGCTGCGACAGTTTACTTGAGACCACGGCCGATGAAACTCGGCCGAAACGTCAAGAGAAAATAAAAGGTAATCGCGTTAATTTCCCGTGTTTTTAGATATTTTATAATGCAGCGCGAAAGTTTAAAAGTTTATATAGTATTTATACACACCCATATTTCAGAGACGCCATTACAGAGAGTATATGATCCACAGACAATAGATATTCCAGTAAACACAATAGACTAATATCCCCTAACAGTAATATATAGTCTATAAACATGTGATTTATGAATGTATGGGTCGGTACAGCTCGAACAGGTTTTGAGTTTGTCCTAGGCAAGTATGGAGATAAGAGAGTGAATGATGCTGCTAGGATTGTGTTAGGACTGTGTATGGAAAAGGATCTTTTTGTTGCTAATACCTTATTTAAACACAAAAGAATTCATCAGTAGACGTGGGAAAAGAAGGATGAAAGAAGTATGATTGATTTATTCCTGGTGGACAGCCGACTCAAAAAGCAGGTAATGGACAAGAGAGCACACAGAGGAGCCGATCTGGGAACAGACCACTTTCTAGTGGCAATTAGAATAAGGGGTCTGTTTGCGCCATGGTGACATCGCGTAGTGTCCAAGCCTGCAGAGGTCACCAGGAATTAATATGAAAGGGTATTATCCGGTAAGCTTGATAATAGATCGAAAGTGATGAGCGAGGAAGTTGAAGAATGTTGGCAGAACCTTAGGGATAGCATCATCGAGGCTGTGAAAGAAGTGTGTGGAATGAATAAGATTGGTAATGGTAGATAGCGTGATGTGTGGTGGGATGATGAGGTGAAAGTGTCTGTTTATAAGAAGAAGAAAGCATGGCGGGACTACCTTGTTACTAAAAATGACTGTGGTATGAAGAATTTGATGAAAGACATATAAGCTGCAGAAAGCAGACGAAGGCACTAGTGAAAGAGAAACGTGAAAGGTGTAGAGTGTTAGACGAAAACAAGATGTCGGACAACTTCGAGGAAAATTCCAAATTATTTTGGAAAGAAGTACGTAAGTACCGAAGTGGTCCGGCACCTTGCAGAATGAATAAAGTGCGTTCGAAAGAAAACAACCTGCTTACAAATAAAAAAGATGTTCTGCAGCGATCGAGTGAATACTATGGAGAACTGTATGAGAGTGGCGACTCCGTCTCTGATACTGAGAATGATTCTAGTGAATTGCCACACTCGGCTCAGGGACTGAAGGATGCCATTAGTAGAAAGAGATTAAAAAAATGATAAGAAGTCTGAAATATGGAAAGGCTACGGGAAATGATCAGGTGACTGCTGGGATGATCAAGTATGGTGGTTCTAGGGTCTGGGGTACCTTATGTGCACTGTGTAACCTTTGTTGGCAGAAGGGAAAGATGCCATAGAACTGGCGCACCGCAGTCATAGTGCCTCTTTATAAAGGGAAAGGTTCTCATTTGGATTGTGGGTGCTATAGGGCCATCAGTTTGGTCAGCTAAAACGTCGACGGTTTTCTTTCGAACACACTTTATTCGTTCTGCAAGGTGCCACTGCCACTGCGGTACTTACGTACTTCTTTCCAAAATAATTTGGAATTTTTCTCGAACTTGTACGACATCTTGTTTTCATTTAACACGCTACGCCTGTCACGCTTCTCTTTCTCTAGTCCCTTCGTTTCTGCTTTCTGCAGCTTATATCCATCTTTGCCGCTTGCTGATTGCAAGTTAGATAATAAGAATGCGAATGCGGTTCTTCGTTGGCCGCTGCGGCGGCGGCACGCTCGCATGGTTCGCGCGTTGTTGTAAAAAATACCTAACCTAACCTAATCAAAAGAAGTATTATAAATAATTACATCGTAGTGTTTGTACAGTTACAAAAAATTTTGCTAAATTTTACCCAATGTGAAACAATCTAAACCTTAGACTGCATTTGCCCTCATGAGTTCCTCTCAAGCATTTATTATCACCAATTATCACCTTACACAATGATGTTACGAGTAAAACACAAAAGAGGTAGATAGGTTACATGCACTCGAAAAGTGGCATCCCAAAACTTTGCTAATTAGCCAACTCGGACTTGGTCAAAGAATCTGAAAAGTAATGTGATCTAATTTGTGAATGTGACAGAACCAACAATGTCATGCAATGTCTATTGCGCATTCAAAATTCTAAAATCTTTTAATAATCCAAACGTTTTTTATAATATAGGTACACGATCATGTGATGACGTAGCCACCCAGTTTAATCATCTTTTACATTTATTAAAAGCAATAATATAAACATACAATTCAATGTCCGACTTCATTCTATGCATAAAAATAACCCAAAATGCAAAAAAATATCAAAAAGGCAAAAGAAATGAATTAAATTTATTTGAAGGTAATTAGAAATAATAATTGTTACGTTTTTCTTCCATAGTAAATGCATAATAAAAAATAAAATCCTTTTTATATGACAGTAGTTGTTTCATTTTCATCATTTTCATAATTAAAAAATTGTTGGCGATCTTTTTAAATAAATATATTCTCATGTAAATGATTCAAGAAAAACGAAATTCGAAAAAAAGCAAACATCATTTTTTACTGTTTAATCCCATTAGGTATCAATCTTAATTTTTTTAAATGTCTGTTCTGTGGCATTAATTACTAATATTCTATGAATTAGTCACGGATTCGCTTAAAATGTAGTAAGAAATTGAAATTGACCAATCACAATGATTTAGAGAGCCATGTGATTTGTTAGTTTGAAATACAATTAAGTTTTACATTGCATAGCGACGCAGTGCAATGTATATTTGTCTCACTTTGTAACGTTGTAACTGGGACAATATTTTACTTGGATTAGTACTAACACTAACGTAACCAATCTACCTCTTTTGTATTATAACATCATTGACCTTACACCACAATAGTTTCAGTGATTGAAGCTGTAACCAAAATTTTGTTGTGAAAACTGTTAATTTTGTAGTTTACCATTTTATTTATAGCAAATTTTAAAGATTTGATTTATATTAACAGTAGCAAATTTTCTTATAGTTAATTCTTCTCAGTCCTACAAACTTCGTTCTATCTTTAATTCTTGTAACATTACTGTTCTTCCTCTTGAACCTACTCATCACAACCTTAACACGAATGATTCGTGGTTGGACATAGTTGCTACTACGTCTCCTGATTACGTCGCTAATTACGGTCAACTTCCTGCACCTGCATTCTCTCATCACGACCTTCTTTTTATTTCGCTGAGAATAAAGCCTCCTAAACTTAAGCCGAGAGTTGTGTACACTCGATGCTTTGCCAGGCTCGATGTAAATAGTTTAGTCCAAGATGCTTTTCTTATCGATTGGTCACCACTGAAAGCTATGGCGTCGATTGACTTGATGGTTACTTATCTCAATAATGTTATTGTTGGTTTGTTTGATAAGCATGCACCTGTTCGCGCAGTCAAATTGAAACGTCCTCCAGCGCCCTGGATAACTACTGAGGTAAGACAAGCGATGCAGAAGCGTGATCGTGCCTTTCGCAAGTATAAAAGGAAAAGAAATGAAGGAAATTATGACCTCTTCAAACGAGCCCGAAATCGGTGTAACCAGGTGGTAAGGGCAGCTAAACGCCGTTATATTCATGCCAGCATCGTATCATCTACTTCTTCTGATATCTGGAAGTTTCTCAATTCCCTAGGATTTGGGAAACCACAGTTCTCCTTTAATAACGCTGTTTCTATCAGTGACCTTAATATGCATTTTTCCTCTGTTACGAGTCTCGATAACTCTATTAAAGCTAAAACTCTGCAAGAGCTTAACACATTAACAGTACTTTGTCCCTCTTCATTCTCATTTTCTCCAGTGACGGAGGGGGAAGTTAGGAAAGCTATTAAATCTATAAAATCCAATGCTATGGGCCAGGACGAAATAAGCCGCGCTATGATCATTTACATCCTGGATGCAATTCTACCTGCGTTTACTTTTATTATTAACTTTTCTCTTACAAATGGTGAATTTCCCAGTACCTGGCTTAAAGCATTCGTAATACCTCTTCCGAAAATTTCTAATCCCACTGCTCCTAATAATTTCAGACCAATTTCTATTCTTCCCTTTCTGTCTAAAATTCTCGAATCTGTTGTCCATAGACAATTATCATCATTTATAGCCAAGTCTGACTTCTTAAGTCCTTTTCAATCTGGGTTCCGTCCTGGGTATAGTACTTCTACAGCTCTCCTGAAAGTTACAGAGGACATCCGTAATAACATGGAAAATACCCAACTAACAGTGCTGGTATTAATAGATTTTTCCAATGCTTTTAATTGCGTAGATCATGACATTCTCCTTGGTATGCTTTCTCGCCTAAACCTGTCTCCGTTAGCACTGGAGTGGTTCTCTTCTTATCTTCGTGGACGCCAGCAGGCCATACGCGTCGATGAGAATACCTCCGAATGGTGTGATTTGGTTGCTGGTGTTCCACAGGGAATTCTTTCACCTCTGCTTTTTTCTATTTTTATCAATTTCCTGACTGCCCATCTTCAATGCTCTTACCACCTCTATGCAGATGACCTACAGTTGTATACGCAAACTGATATTACCAACATAGATACTGCCATTTGTAACCTTAATGTAGATTTAAAGTGCATTGCTGATTGGTCCGCTCGATTTGGCATTGCAGTAAATCCAAGCAAGTGCCAGGCTATTGTCGTAGGAAGCTCTCGACTCCTGTCGAGAATCCGTTTACCAAGTGTTATCCCTTTGTGCTACAATAGTTGTACAATACCTCTCTCATCTAGCGTAAAGGATTTGGGACTGGTAATCGATAGCAGTCTTAGGTGGAATGCACATGTCGCTGCAGTCAGTCAGAAAGTGACTTATACTCTTCGCTCTCTCTACCGCTTCAAGTTTTTCCTTCCGTCCAATACTAAACTCATCCTTGTACAGTCGCTTGTGCTTCCTATTATTGACTATGCTGATGTATGTTACTCTGACATCTCCCAAGAGCTTCTTAACAAACTGGAACGTTTGTTGAACAACTGCATTCGATTTATATTTGGTCTTCGAAAGTTTGATCACATCTCTCAATATCGTGTTCAACTTAAATGGCTTACTATTCAACAACGTAGAAACGTCCGCATATTGTGCACTCTATTTTCTATTCTTTTTGAACCTAACACTCCCCTTTATCTTAAAAGACAATTTCAGTACCTAAGTGACTTTCATTCTTCCAACCTTCGTTCTGTAAATGATGTCCGACTAGCTATTCCTTCTCACCATACTAGTTTTACCTCTAAATCCTTCACTGTCACGGCTATTCGACTCTGGAACAACTTGCCTCTGTACATTCGGAAGTGTACCTCCAAATTTGTTTTCAAGAAAACGTTACAGAAATTTTATTTAAATGAATATAATTAAGTAGCATTAATGCCTCATTAGTATTCATATTTATTTAATTATTATGTATTATTTTGTATATCGTTTGTATTTGTGTATTATTGTATTATTTGTATATTATTATTGTGTGTATAGTATTTATTATATATCATATACCTATGTATCAATATGTAGTTATATTTTTAGTAGTTTTCCTGCCCGAATATATTCTCATTACACCCAATGGTTGACTGGTAGAGAATGCCACTTGGCATTAAGTCCGCCATGTGTACTAAATCTTTAGTGCAGAAAGAATAAATAAATAAATAAATAAATAAATAAATAAATAAATAAATAAACAAATTTAAAAAGGAAACCGTCAATTTTAAATATCGAGATTTGTAGATAAAATTAATAATTATATAGCTCCATTTTATACATTTATATCCCTGTTGTTAATTGGTCTGGGGTTGCAGAATTCAGTTTTACGATAGGAAGAAACTAATTTACTTATGATTCTACATGGATTCTACTTATTCTGTGTCTGTATACTAGTTTGTGTTAATGCGTGACATTGGCAAATGCGCTAACTATCCACATATCTACCGAATTGTTTTCTCGCTTTAATTGACGTTGGCAATGTACTCACGTACGGTGCTATTTAAAAATAAAAAATAAAAGTAATCACTACGTTCTTATATGGCTATGTAATCTATTTTTTTTTCTTCATGGCATGGCGTGATGGCGCACAGATTAGCGCATTTGTCATTTGTCACGCTATGTAGAATCGTTACGTAAAAGTCCTCCAGTAAAGTGATAATAGACTACTAAAGTTTTATAGGACTTCTTGGAAGAACGCGAGAACTTCAGCTACACATGTTTATTTAGACCTATTCCATTCTTTTCATCTACTCAGACCTTTAAAACACAATATACTATCACTTTTGTACTTTAAAACTACTAAAAATGTAAAAAATAGAAAATCTAAATAAAATGACAACCTCACTTCTCCCGTTCCCGCCAAAAAATCACAAAATCGCTTCTCCCGTTCCCGCAAAAAAGTGAATTGACAATAACATTTGACCACAGAATACTATTACTCCGTATTACTCAAGGACGTATAACTTTAACAGGACTGCGCATTTGCGGTTGAAATGCGAACCGAACAAGATGTTCACTAAGGAGCCCTTTTGTCACTGTCGAAATAGGTGAGCATAATACAATACTATTAAATATCCACAAAATCTCTAACAGGTATCGCATTTCACACGTAACAGCTCTATTTATAGTCCGATAAAATGAAGGTGGTAACTTCTAGACTTGTTACATGATTCTAATCTATGTTTTCTCAATGATGGCTCTCCGACTAGGAGAGTACGTCCCTCTCTAAATCCTAACAGCCTAGTCGATGTAATTCTATGATCCCCTGGTTTTGCCTCAGTTATTTCTTGAAGAGCCCTATCCGAATCGTTTGGCAGTGACTATTTCTATATTATTATTTCTCTTTCGTCAGATTCTCTCTCTTCAGATCGTTTTCCTCCACTATTAAATTTTAGACTCTCAGCAGCGGATTGGTCAAAATTTTCTTCATCTCTATACAATAAATTAATCAATCTTCCTGACCCTAAAAATAATATAGACTTCTTAAATCTCTATTCGCAATTTGTTGTTGTCTCTATTCACAATGTCGAGGTTAAATTTCACGTTATTATGTCGGAATGTCGGAGTCACCAGTTTAGGAATTATTTTAGTGTTCATTTGATCTTAATTTATTATAAATCCAAATAAATTAATTACATATTGGTGTCAAACTTTATATTTCTTCTTACATAATTTAACAAGTACAAAGTGGTATGGCAGGGCGATGGTATATAAGCGATTGGCAAGCCGCGTGTTCATATTGGTTTTTATTCTACAAAAATGCAATTCACCACTTTTAGCATCGCCAGGTCACTGCAATTTCCTATATATTATCAGCTGCTGATGAATGTATCCCCAAACAGAAACGATTTTCTGGTACATAAAAATTTCTCCTCCCTGGTGGGACTCTGAATGTTCAGATATAAGTCACCGACGTAAATTAGCAGAATGCCTCTATAGCAACTCCATGATTATGGAAAATTTTCTAAATTGCCAACAGATATCAGCCAAAACAAGAAGACTGTCTAAAAAGAAAAAAGCTTAATGGATTTCTTTTTGTGAAAGTCTTTCCCCTAGAACTCCTTCATCCCTCGTTTGGAAAAATATCAGAAAATATCGAGGTTTACTTAATTTCGAAGATATGTCTTCAAACGATTCCTCTGTTTGCCTAGATTCTTTCGCCGATAAACTGGCTCCTCCATTCATCCCATGTTCCGAGTACCTTCCGTCACCTCCATCTCTGCTTCATTAATCTGGTGCTTTAGATTCTCCTTTCTCTTTCGACGAACTTGAATCCTCTCTACATACTTTATTACATTCATCTCCTGAAATTGATGGCACACTATACTTTTTTATACCAAAATCCAGTAATCAGTGTAAACTTCTTTATTTACGTTTAGTTAATCATTTCTTTGAAAATAATAAAACATGGAATTACCCAATCTTCATCCCTTTATTAAAACATTATAAGAATCCCATTGAACCTAATTCCCGTAGTCCCATCGCTCTATCGTCTGTGTTATTTAAGATAACTAAGCATATGATCAAAAACCGTCACGAATCTCGAAAAGTAAAGGCATTTTAGCTAATACATTTGGCTTTAGGTAAGAAATGAGTACATTAGACAGTATCTCTATGCTGACTACTGATATTTGTCTGGCTTTCATTAACAAGGCTTACCTAGCAAGCGTCTTTCTTGACATCGCTTCGGCATAATTATGATAACGTCCTTCTATCGGTAGTCAGACACAGGTTGCTACAGCTCCGTATCCCTGTGAGGATGGTAAGCAAGGAGCATATAATCACTACGTTTAATGGTACACTTCATGTTTAATCTTTTGTCTAACAAGTCGATAGTAATTAGATGTGATAATTTTCTTCTCTCTCCTAAGCACGTATGAAAAGATCTTCCTCAAGGATACATCCTTAGTCCCCTTTAATGTAATCGTTAATAGGTCTCGTTTAAATGATGAACGAACTTGTATCTAATTATATTTTATTGAGTAGTATTTATACAAAACACGGGAAATTAACGCGATTACCTTTTATTTTCTCTTGACGTTTCGGCCGAGTTTCATCGGCCGTGGTCTCAAGTAAACTGTCGCAGCAAGCTTTACTCCGTATCAGAGGCAGATTTTATTTCATCTACCCCCGATATTTGTAAATAATTATTAGGGTTCCTCCACACAACACTCACGGTGTCCACACACTGAACCGGATGTGAAAAACGAGGTTTTGTCATTTGAATCACAGGATTCCACGCTGTTGATAAATTGTATCCGCTTTCCCGATTGAAATTTTTGTGTCTCTTGATTTCAATTGCTTCACGCACGACTCTTGGGTAAAAGTGGCGATCAGTGGAAAGGACTTATGGGCGATAAAATTCTATCCAATGATTCGTATCCGATTGGAGATGTTCCGCTATCGCTGATTTGGTAGTTTGCTGGTTTTTTACAGCTGCAATGTGTTCCTTAGTCCTTTCAGCAATAGTCCGCTTCGTTTGGCCAATGTATGTATGTATGAAGCTTGCTGCGACAGTTTACTTGAGACCACGGCCGATGAAACTCGGCCGAAACGTCAAGAGAAAATAAAAGGTAATCGCGTTAATTTCCCGTGTTTTTAGATATTTTATAATGCAGCGCGAAAGTTTAAAAGTTTATATAGTATTTATACACACCCATATTTCAGAGACGCCATTACAGAGAGTATATGATCCACAGACAATAGATATTCCAGTAAACACAATAGACTAATATCCCCTAACAGTAATATATAGTCTATAAACATGTGATTTATGAATGTATGGGTCGGTACAGCTCGAACAGGTTTTGAGTTTGTCCTAGGCAAGTATGGAGATAAGAGAGTGAATGATGCTGCTAGGATTGTGTTAGGACTGTGTATGGAAAAGGATCTTTTTGTTGCTAATACCTTATTTAAGCACAAAAGAATTCATCAGTAGACGTGGGAAAAGAAGGATGAAAGAAGTATGATTGATTTATTCCTGGTGGACAGCCGACTCAAAAAGCAGGTAATGGACAAGAGAGCACACAGAGGAGCCGATCTGGGAACAGACCACTTTCTAGTGGCAATTAGAATAAGGGGTCTGTTTGCGCCATGGTGACATCGCGTAGTGTCCAAGCCTGCAGAGGTCACCAGGAATTAATATGAAAGGGTATTATCCGGTAAGCTTGATAATAGATCGAAAGTGATGAGCGAGGAAGTTGAAGAATGTTGGCAGAACCTTAGGGATAGCATCATCGAGGCTGTGAAAGAAGTGTGTGGAATGAATAAGATTGGTAATGGTAGATAGCGTGATGTGTGGTGGGATGATGAGGTGAAAGTGTCTGTTTATAAGAAGAAGAAAGCATGGCGGGACTACCTTGTTACTAAAAATGACTGTGGTATGAAGAATTTGATGAAAGACATATAAGCTGCAGAAAGCAGACGAAGGCACTAGTGAAAGAGAAACGTGAAAGGTGTAGAGTGTTAGACGAAAACAAGATGTCGGACAACTTCGAGGAAAATTCCAAATTATTTTGGAAAGAAGTACGTAAGTACCGAAGTGGTCCGGCACCTTGCAGAATGAATAAAGTGCGTTCGAAAGAAAACAACCTGCTTACAAATAAAAAAGATGTTCTGCAGCGATCGAGTGAATACTATGGAGAACTGTATGAGAGTGGCGACTCCGTCTCTGATACTGAGAATGATTCTAGTGAATTGCCACACTCGGCTCAGGGACTGAAGGATGCCATTAGTAGAAAGAGATTAAAAAAATGATAAGAAGTCTGAAATATGGAAAGGCTACGGGAAATGATCAGGTGACTGCTGGGATGATCAAGTATGGTGGTTCTAGGGTCTGCGGTACCTTATGTGCACTGTGTAACCTTTGTTGGCAGAAGGGAAAGATGCCATAGAACTGGCGCACCGCAGTCATAGTGCCTCTTTATAAAGGGAAAGGTTCTCATTTGGATTGTGGGTGCTATAGGGCCATCAGTTTGGTCAGCTAAAACGTCGACGGTTTTCTTTCGAACACACTTTATTCGTTCTGCAAGGTGCCACTGCCACTGCGGTACTTACGTACTTCTTTCCAAAATAATTTGGAATTTTTCTCGAACTTGTACGACATCTTGTTTTCATTTAACACGCTACGCCTGTCACGCTTCTCTTTCCCTAGTCCCTTCGTTTCTGCTTTCTGCAGCTTATATCCATCTTTGCCGCTTGCTGATTGCAAGTTAGATAATAAGAATGCGAATGCGGTTCTTCGTTGGCCGCTGCGGCGGCGGCACGCTCGCATGGTTCGCGCGTTGTTGTAAAAAATACCTAACCTAACCTAATCAAAAGAAGTATTATAAATAATTACATCGTAGTGTTTGTACAGTTACAAAAAATTTTGCTAAATTTTACCCAATGTGAAACAATCTAAACCTTAGACTGCATTTGCCCTCATGAGTTCCTCTCAAGCATTTATTATCACCAATTATCACCTTACACAATGATGTTACGAGTAAAACACAAAAGAGGTAGATAGGTTACATGCACTCGAAAAGTGGCATCCCAAAACTTTGCTAATTAGCCAACTCGGACTTGGTCAAAGAATCTGAAAAGTAATGTGATCTAATTTGTGAATGTGACAGAACCAACAATGTCATGCAATGTCTATTGCGCATTCAAAATTCTAAAATCTTTTAATAATCCAAACGTTTTTTATAATATAGGTACACGATCATGTGATGACGTAGCCACCCAGTTTAATCATCTTTTACATTTATTAAAAGCAATAATATAAACATACAATTCAATGTCCGACTTCATTCTATGCATAAAAATAACCCAAAATGCAAAAAAATATCAAAAAGGCAAAAGAAATGAATTAAATTTATTTGAAGGTAATTAGAAATAATAATTGTTACGTTTTTCTTCCATAGTAAATGCATAATAAAAAATAAAATCCTTTTTATATGACAGTAGTTGTTTCATTTTCATCATTTTCATAATTAAAAAATTGTTGGCGATCTTTTTAAATAAATATATTCTCATGTAAATGATTCAAGAAAAACGAAATTCGAAAAAAAGCAAACATCATTTTTTACTGTTTAATCCCATTAGGTATCAATCTTAATTTTTTTAAATGTCTGTTCTGTGGCATTAATTACTAATATTCTATGAATTAGTCACGGATTCGCTTAAAATGTAGTAAGAAATTGAAATTGACCAATCACAATGATTTAGAGAGCCATGTGATTTGTTAGTTTGAAATACAATTAAGTTTTACATTGCATAGCGACGCAGTGCAATGTATATTTGTCTCACTTTGTAACGTTGTAACTGGGACAATATTTTACTTGGATTAGTACTAACACTAACGTAACCAATCTACCTCTTTTGTATTATAACATCATTGACCTTACACCACAATAGTTTCAGTGATTGAAGCTGTAACCAAAATTTTGTTGTGAAAACTGTTAATTTTGTAGTTTACCATTTTATTTATAGCAAATTTTAAAGATTTGATTTATATTAACAGTAGCAAATTTTCTTATAGTTAATTCTTCTCAGTCCTACAAACTTCGTTCTATCTTTAATTCTTGTAACATTACTGTTCTTCCTCTTGAACCTACTCATCACAACCTTAACACGAATGATTCGTGGTTGGACATAGTTGCTACTACGTCTCCTGATTACGTCGCCAATTACGGTCAACTTCCTGCACCTGCATTCTCTCATCACGACCTTCTTTTTATTTCGCTGAGAATAAAGCCTCCTAAACTTAAGCCGAGAGTTGTGTACACTCGATGCTTTGCCAGGCTCGATGTAAATAGTTTAGTCCAAGATGCTTTTCTTATCGATTGGTCACCACTGAAAGCTATGGCGTCGATTGACTTGATGGTTACTTATCTCAATAATGTTATTGTTGGTTTGTTTGATAAGCATGCACCTGTTCGCGCAGTCAAATTGAAACGTCCTCCAGCGCCCTGGATAACTACTGAGGTAAGACAAGCGATGCAGAAGCGTGATCGTGCCTTTCGCAAGTATAAAAGGAAAAGAAATGAAGGAAATTATGACCTCTTCAAACGAGCCCGAAATCGGTGTAACCAGGTGGTAAGGGCAGCTAAACGCCGTTATATTCATGCCAGCATCGTATCATCTACTTCTTCTGATATCTGGAAGTTTCTCAATTCCCTAGGATTTGGGAAACCACAGTTCTCCTTTAATAACGCTGTTTCTATCAGTGACCTTAATATGCATTTTTCCTCTGTTACGAGTCTCGATAACTCTATTAAAGCTAAAACTCTGCAAGAGCTTAACACATTAACAGTACTTTGTCCCTCTTCATTCTCATTTTCTCCAGTGACGGAGGGGGAAGTTAGGAAAGCTATTAAATCTATAAAATCCAATGCTATGGGCCAGGACGAAATAAGCCGCGCTATGATCATTTACATCCTGGATGCAATTCTACCTGCGTTTACTTTTATTATTAACTTTTCTCTTACAAATGGTGAATTTCCCAGTACCTGGCTTAAAGCATTCGTAATACCTCTTCCGAAAATTTCTAATCCCACTGCTCCTAATAATTTCAGACCAATTTCTATTCTTCCCTTTCTGTCTAAAATTCTCGAATCTGTTGTCCATAGACAATTATCATCATTTATAGCCAAGTCTGACTTCTTAAGTCCTTTTCAATCTGGGTTCCGTCCTGGGTATAGTACTTCTACAGCTCTCCTGAAAGTTACAGAGGACATCCGTAATAACATGGAAAATACCCAACTAACAGTGCTGGTATTAATAGATTTTTCCAATGCTTTTAATTGCGTAGATCATGACATTCTCCTTGGTATGCTTTCTCGCCTAAACCTGTCTCCGTTAGCACTGGAGTGGTTCTCTTCTTATCTTCGTGGACGCCAGCAGGCCATACGCGTCGATGAGAATACCTCCGAATGGTGTGATTTGGTTGCTGGTGTTCCACAGGGAATTCTTTCACCTCTGCTTTTTTCTATTTTTATCAATTTCCTGACTGCCCATCTTCAATGCTCTTACCACCTCTATGCAGATGACCTACAGTTGTATACGCAAACTGATATTACCAACATAGATACTGCCATTTGTAACCTTAATGTAGATTTAAAGTGCATTGCTGATTGGTCCGCTCGATTTGGCATTGCAGTAAATCCAAGCAAGTGCCAGGCTATTGTCGTAGGAAGCTCTCGACTCCTGTCGAGAATCCGTTTACCAAGTGTTATCCCTTTGTGCTACAATAGTTGTACAATACCTCTCTCATCTAGCGTAAAGGATTTGGGACTGGTAATCGATAGCAGTCTTAGGTGGAATGCACATGTCGCTGCAGTCAGTCAGAAAGTGACTTATACTCTTCGCTCTCTCTACCGCTTCAAGTTTTTCCTTCCGTCCAATACTAAACTCATCCTTGTACAGTCGCTTGTGCTTCCTATTATTGACTATGCTGATGTATGTTACTCTGACATCTCCCAAGAGCTTCTTAACAAACTGGAACGTTTGTTGAACAACTGCATTCGATTTATATTTGGTCTTCGAAAGTTTGATCACATCTCTCAATATCGTGTTCAACTTAAATGGCTTACTATTCAACAACGTAGAAACGTCCGCATATTGTGCACTCTATTTTCTATTCTTTTTGAACCTAACACTCCCCTTTATCTTAAAAGACAATTTCAGTACCTAAGTGACTTTCATTCTTCCAACCTTCGTTCTGTAAATGATGTCCGACTAGCTATTCCTTCTCACCATACTAGTTTTACCTCTAAATCCTTCACTGTCACGGCTATTCGACTCTGGAACAACTTGCCTCTGTACATTCGGAAGTGTACCTCCAAATTTGTTTTCAAGAAAACGTTACAGAAATTTTATTTAAATGAATATAATTAAGTAGCATTAATGCCTCATTAGTATTCATATTTATTTAATTATTATGTATTATTTTGTATATCGTTTGTATTTGTGTATTATTGTATTATTTGTATATTATTATTGTGTGTATAGTATTTATTATATATCATATACCTATGTATCAATATGTAGTTATATTTTTAGTAGTTTTCCTGCCCGAATATATTCTCATTACACCCAATGGTTGACTGGTAGAGAATGCCACTTGGCATTAAGTCCGCCATGTGTACTAAATCTTTAGTGCAGAAAGAATAAATAAATAAATAAATAAATAAATAAATAAACAAATTTAAAAAGGAAACCGTCAATTTTAAATATCGAGATTTGTAGATAAAATTAATAATTATATAGCTCCATTTTATACATTTATATCCCTGTTGTTAATTGGTCTGGGGTTGCAGAATTCAGTTTTACGATAGGAAGAAACTAATTTACTTATGATTCTACATGGATTCTACTTATTCTGTGTCTGTATACTAGTTTGTGTTAATGCGTGACATTGGCAAATGCGCTAACTATCCACATATCTACCGAATTGTTTTCTCGCTTTAATTGACGTTGGCAATGTACTCACGTACGGTGCTATTTAAAAATAAAAAATAAAAGTAATCACTACGTTCTTATATGGCTATGTAATCTATTTTTTTTTCTTCATGGCATGGCGTGATGGCGCACAGATTAGCGCATTTGTCATTTGTCACGCTATGTAGAATCGTTACGTAAAAGTCCTCCAGTAAAGTGATAATAGACTACTAAAGTTTTATAGGACTTCTTGGAAGAACGCGAGAACTTCAGCTACACATGTTTATTTAGACCTATTCCATTCTTTTCATCTACTCAGACCTTTAAAACACAATATACTATCACTTTTGTACTTTAAAACTACTAAAAATGTAAAAAATAGAAAATCTAAATAAAATGACAACCTCACTTCTTCCGTTCCCGCCAAAAAGTCTCCATGTAAAGTATTTGAATCCAATACCAGTATAAACCTTTGGCTTTCGACTATAGTATTTACCTATCGCGCTGAGGTTGCTGATGACCTCAGAGGCACTGAGTAACACTGAGTAAGTAATCACTACGTTTTATCAGAGGGCACAAATCGATTAATCGGTTTGATATAGTTACAATTTTTTTCTAATATATTTAGATAAGGAAAAAATAAGTCAGATATGTAATTATTCATTTATTTTTAACTTTTAGTACAAAATAAAACTAGTACACAGGGATACATCTCAAACCTAGCATTTGCAATGTTGAATAGTCCGAGGCTTATACGACAATAAGTCTTCTCATTTGTACTATTTTAGACACTAACGTCACACAGATTAGCTCATTTTCCATCAAAAATAAACCTTAGTCAATACTGAATAATGTAATCACTCTCCAACTTAATGTGATCAATACAACGTGACATTGCCTTATGCTGTAATAACACTACCTTACTACTGGTACTCCAGAATCAATTTTAAGCTTACTTACAATACGAATAATTTTGAGGTTTGGAGCGGCATTGATGAGTTTTTTGAGGCACAATCAAACCAGTGCACTCCAATGTTTAAAATACACAAAACGACGCAATGCTGATATTTATAATTTACAAAATTACATTTACTTTATCTTTATGTGTGATTGCTTATTACGAATTCGTTATGTCGTTTATGTATTGCAAACATCTTTTTCTATGAACTATCAATCCTGAGTCCAATAGCTAGTCGTCCGATGTCTCAAATAATTAACATTGGTGGTGTCAACAATATTCGTGACAAACTTTTAACTACAATAAAAGTGCACAATTATTCAATTAAAAATGAATGTATTAGATTCCAAAATATATTATGTTTATCACAACACTGTTAATAAGTACATCCTACAAACACCACACAAAAATGACGCGCAACATTTTGTATCAGCTCTTCAGAAATGTAAAACACAACAAATTTCTACACATCTTGGGGTTACTGTACTATATGTTGCTCGACATATTGCGTACTGTGCTTCATAAAGTAGACATAAAATTTGTTATAAAAAAATATTTGTCTCTCAGACGTCGACTAAGGAACAACAAAATTTTGCTAAGAAACTCATGTGGCTAGTCACTATTTTACATAAAGACAGCATGTGGTAAAAAACCGTATTTTTGGTAAGTCTTAAATCTAAAAGGCGGATAATCCACGTGGGCAATAGAGTATCACTCACGCAAACTAATTTATCATTCAGTGCATATGCATATAATGAGACAATGCCAATTCATGCGATATGCGATGAAGCCAAAGAGAGAAAATTTATAAGGTGAACTGCCTTTGACCTCTCGCCTTTTATTACTCATAGAACACCATGTAAACATTCACCTTCATTTGTTTCATCGCACACCGTTAAGCAGTGTGTTCACACTTTCTACATACATATTCGGAGCAAGATTATTACGAATTCTAGAACTACATACATATTCTGTTTTTGAGTTTTTTTTTAGTTTTACTTTGCGTATGTTTGCGATTTCATAAAAGATTTTGTATAACCCTGTATAAATGACCATGACTCTTAAACAGATTCCACTGGCGTGTGAAGATAGTTGAGTAAAAATATAATAAAACGAGTTCATAAAATAAACTCAGCTCAAAACTATCGTAACACTCAATTTATTGTTCTGCAAGTCAATATGAATGGAGGCTTGCAAATACTATTGTAATGTAATTTTTATTATTTTAATGCGAGGCTTTTATCAACTACAGAAGAGTATCATAATACAAACTGCAATAAAATGCATTCATTATAGATACTTTGAAATTAGACAGCAATTTTATTCTGACTTCTAATATTTAGAGAAATTATGAAAGTATGTAAGAATTGCCAATAAAAGACATTTCTATAAAGATATTAATGTCTACATATTTTCTAAGTTATAATTAGACAAATTATAATGTTTATTTTGCCACTTAAAAACTGTTTCTACATAATTATGTATTACTGCATTATTACTGTGCACGAATGTTTAATATTATATGCACACATCACTAACTAGCATTTTGTTGGGAAAGATTTTTCAAAGAAAAGTTTCAATTTGGTTTCTAATTTAAGTTTTAAGACTGCAGTGAAATTAGTACGATTAGCATTTTTAGATTTAGCTTTAGAAAAGCTAACCTAAAAGCTAGCCTAATGGCTATCATTAGCTTTTTCATTGCTAAAATTTGGATTTCTTTGTAAATTTTCTTTTTGCTAAATTATAGTACCAGTAATTGACCTCTTATGTTTCAAACCAATGAAAGTATCAAGAATATTCTTCAGTGTCAAGAATATGCAAAAAATAATAAAAATAAAAGAATAAGAAAAAATGGTGAAAATAGCAAAAAAAACTGTCTTTTTTCAATAACTTCTGTAGTTATATGTATGTTTAGGTTAATTGTCGGTAACAGATATTACCGAAAGTTAGCCTAAATTAAAAAAACGTTAATTTGTGTTACTGTTATCCTGGGATATTGAAATTTTTCGATCGCTGTTCGCTATTTCGTCGCTCGAAAGAATCACTTTCGAACACAGAAGAACTTAGCATTGAGTTAGCACTTAGCACTGACATATAAAAGACATATTAACCGGTTCTTCAAATTCATGGTTTGGTGAGTAGTAGTTAGACGTTAAAAGTCCATTAAGAAATGAAGGAAGTAGTTTTTTTTTGCAAGTCTACAGTTTCCAAAAACAAATCAATAAAACCATCTGAACTTTTTAACACATAAATAAGGACCACAAAAGATACAAGTTTTAGCTCTTTGATTGACTTCGAGTTCGGGATCTTTTTTCGTCTTTTATTAATACCGCATTTTTCCGTATTCAACTTTTTTTTCATTGAACTTAATTTTCTTTCCTATACTCATCAACTGTTTGCCTTTTATACCATCTTTCGACATTGTTAGAAACTTAAGAGTCAATTTCTATTACTATAGTCTAGCGAATGAAGTTTAACTGACAGAAAGTACTTAATAATCGTATTCTTATACAAGTGGATAATATATTTTCTCCATATGATTTGCTACATATCAAATTATGCAAGCCGTCCTGTGCCGTTGGGTACTATTATACACACCGGCACAATTAGCGGAACACAAAAAAAGCAGGATTTTAAAATCTTTTACTTGAGGAACTGGCCAGTTATGATATTTTTTTAATTTATTGTCAAATTTGAAAATAGAAAATTAGATGACATACACTTTTTTCATTCATTTGTTTTATTTTCCCGAACAATACGTTTTGTCAACTTGTTCGAGTAATAACTACATAATTGTAATTTTTTTGAAAAATTGCACTTAATGGTTTTTTATAAATTTGTTATTCTATAGGCAATTTTGTTTATTAAAAGCTCTTTATTATGCCTGACTTAACATCACTGGAAATCATTAGGGCTGATGAAATGAGAAGAAATGGCCATACCTACAGATCGATTGCCTCAAGGCTTCGTCGACCAGTATCAACGATTCATCGCAGCATCAAGCGGTACAGATCGTCTAATTCTCTTGTGAGGAGGAGGGGTCAAGGTAGAAAAAGATGTACATCGAGGCGAGATGACAGTTTTTTACAACTTGGAGTTCGTAGGAATACGCGATTAACGGCTGTACAAGCTCGAAATGAACTGGAAGACGTTCGAGGAGTACGAGTAAGTGAGCGTACAGTTCGCAGGAGATTTGAAGAAGTTGGTTTAGGGTCGTATATACCTGCCAAAGGCCCAAAACTTGAGAGACGTCACCGCGTAAACCGATTAAGCTATGCGCGAGAACATCGTCATTGGGATTTGAACGAATGGCAGCAGGTTCTCTTTACTGATGAGTGCAGAGTTCTTTTAAAAGAGATCGATGGGAGACAGCGAATATGGAGACGCAAAGGAGAACGCCACATACAGTCTAATTTTGAACACACAGTGGCTTATGGTGGCGGCTCGATTATGGTTTGGGGAGGGATATGTTTGGGAGCTCGCACGGAGTTAGTGATAGTCACAGGAGGGACCATGACAGCAGATCGATACATCAGAGACATTTTAGAAGAACATGTTGTACCATTTGCCCCATTTATTGGTGACGACTTTATTCTAATGCAAGATAATGCTCGTGCTCATAGTGCACAATCGGTACAGGCATATCTGAGCCACGTAGGTATACCGGTGATGCAGTGGCCAGCAAATTCCCCCGATATGAATCCGATAGAGCATGTCTGGGACTTGCTAAAAAGAAGGGTTAAATCCAGAATGCCACCCCCCAACAATCTGAATGAACTTGGAAACGCATTACTTGAGGAGTGGGAGCGGTTGCCTCAAGAAATCATCGATAACATAATCTGTAGCATGCCCAGACGAATGGAAACCGTAATCAGAGCAAGAGGGGGAAACACTCGTTATTAATTTAGCTTTAATTTTATTGTTACATCATTTAATGCTTACTTTTTTTTATTTTTTGTGATGGTTCATAATCATCTAAAAATTTCACTTATTTCAAATTTCTTTATTTTTCAATAAAAAATAACGAAGACTTTTCAAAGTCGTTGTTAAAAGATGTTAATCAATTTGTTATTTTGTGTCTAATTACATTTTCGTCAAATATATGCGTTATTATCTCATAGTCTCACTTTTTTTTCTGTTCCGCTAATTGTGCCGGTGTGTATATTAATATTCGGTAATTACTGTCTTCGAGAAAGTTTCGAATAGTGATCCTATTGTTTCCTAATATTTGGCACCATACATGATATTTAGAGACATAAAAGCATCGTTGAACAAAAAACAAAAGTATACCAACATACATAATAAAGAAGAAAATACTCTTTAGGTTAAAGTAGCACTTATCACTTTTATATAAATAAAAGTCACCGTAAATAAACTGTTGATGAACTAATACAATAATAATATACGATGTTTTCATTCGTTTAAATATGCAAAGTTTTTTAAGGCAGTGGTATCTATTCAGTCAGTATTTCCAACACCTTAACATGCGCACTATACTTTGAATTAGACTACATGTTCAATCATAATCATTACATAGAATATATACAAAATCACTATCAGTAGGACTACTTAATTAAGACGTATTATAGAAATGATTAACATTATTCAGACTGAGCTTTCCATAACATCGAAAACAAAACACATAAAACAACAAACATTCATCGAATGACTTGTGAATAACGAAACGCTGTATCGTCACCGAATTATGTATTTCAGACAAATTCTAAGACCTAAATGAACACATGAAATACAATTCGTCACGGCGCGATAAATTTCCGGAACGCCCTCACAGAACATCGACGTAATCTAACATTAAATAATACAAGTCATAAACGTAAAATAAACTCAATAATGTACATAATTACATTATATATTCGAAAAAAATAACAAAAATCGCGATATCATTCAATACCCGAAAACGGAGTCGACGACGAACGCCACACTTTAGCGGGCGCGTCGATCGACTCGACCGACTCTATTTACATAGAATACAAACGAACATTCTCTCGAATCGGCAGTGTTCCGAGAATTACGCTAGTGTGGGTGCGCAGAGCTAGGAGCAGCGCTGGTGCGCGAAGCGGCACACGTCGCAGCGCTAGGTGCGCGGCCGTCACATCGCCGGCCGCTCCCAGTCCACGGCGGCGGGCGGCGGCGCGCCGCTCCACGCGCCCCAGCGCTCGCGCCGGAAGAACCGCTTCTTGAAGTGGTGCGCCTGCGCCGCCTGCACCGCCTGCACCGCCTGCGGCGACGGCGAGCGCGCGCCCGCCGCCCCCGCCGCGCCTCCCGCGCCCGCCCCCGCGCCCGCTCCAGCCCCCGGCCCCGCGCCGCCGCCGCGCGCGCCCGCCGCGCCAGCCACGCCCGCCGCGCCCACCGCGCCCGCCGCGCCCGCCTCGCCGTGCCCGATGCCCGAGTCGGGCGACGTGTTGCACGTCTCGTCCGACCGACGACGTTTGTCTTCCATCGCCGTCGAAGCGAAAGATATTATCTGATCGAATCGAAAGGCTATTCGATCTTGCCACTTACTTTCTTCGACCTCCTCGACTCCCTCACCTTCTGAAAAAAATCAATTATAGAATTCGTTTTGTGATTAGATACGATATAGTATACCACGATTATCATACAATATATTCAAGAAACAGGAGATAATAAAATAATCATGATTTGTATCGATCAGTAGTTTACTTGATGAGTTGCTATTACATACTATGGTAATTAACATGAAAATAGGTCGTTTTCTTTTATAGTAACACATCATAATTAACGTTTCTTAATTTTAACTAATATTAAGTATATATGGGATAAGTATGTATGGTATAAGGAAATACGAATCTATAGGAGACACAGGGAATTAAAAAATTTAAAATTAAAAAATTTAAAAATTTAAAAAAAAGAAGAAGAAAGGGTCGCACCGGGCGGGCGGATGCCGTCGGGCAGCTCGTCGACGAGCGGCGTGGACGTGTTGGAGTGCGGATCGGCCGGCGGCGAGCGCCGCGCCCGCTCCTCGCCCTCGCCCCCGCCGCCGCCACTCCCACCGCGCCCGCGCCAGTACTCTGATGCCAGCACGCGCGCTTGTAAACAAGCCGCTAGACCTAACACCACATTATAATAAAATATGTTCAACTATTACTACGATGATTTGATTGCACACGGTCCACACGACAAACATCTTTTTAACACTGGTGTCACTAACAATCTTCTTTACAAGGAGTGTTCAGAGGCAGAACAGTTATAGAATGCAACGGGGTGAGTCTAGCGAAACACAATATCTTGGAATATCACAATAACTCCTCGAGTATTCGCCGACATCAAGAATGTGGTCAACTTCTCGCGGAAGCTGGGGTGATAGGATTAGTGCTAACTCCACCAATACACAAATTTAGCGCACAGAACGTCAAGTTTCGGAAAAGGGCCCGTTCTCAAGCAAAGAACTCCCAGCGTGAAGATTAATAATAATAAGTGTTGGTTTGCTAAAAAGAAGTATGACAAAGCTTCATCTCAAATTTTCGTTCCAAGATTCTAGTGCTTTATCCAATTTTTTTTTATATCTAAAACGATATAATCGCCGGTTACCTTCAAGCGGCTGATGCGGCGTGGAAGGCTCATGATAACGGGCGCTCATATTAACGGCTGCATTGATGATGCTCTGATTGGAGATCTCGAGAGTACGCTCGATTTCCCCATTCACTAAGTCGCCGATGGTACGCGCGCCCGGAGCCGCCAGCCGCTCTTGCGATAGATGGCGTCGGAGTGCCAACTTTGCTGGCGATACCTGCGTTGAGCACAAATTATTTGCAATTAATATAATTATTTATTAAACTGTAATTGAGATACTTTTATACGATAAACGTATAGTTATATACATATGTGTTTAAAAGAATGGTTTCGATAAGTTTTTACATTTTTTGAATTGACAATAAATAATTTTAGAATCAATAATACAATTTTTAGGGAAAAATCGTAAGTACGAAAAAGGATACGTTTTCCATGTTTGTTAAATTTAATTTGTAGTTATGTTGAAGAACAATAGACATTACGTTACGTTCGTTTATGTGGTTTAGACATTTTTGTATTTGTGACGATGTGACGAACGAATTAAAGACAAACGGCAGCGGTCACGTGTTTGACAGTAGACATGCGGCGCGCCGGCATTAGTTCATGATTAATCGCGGCTACGGTGCGACCCCGACTAGCGCTACAATAAAATCACCCATAATCACCCTTAATATTGCCTAGTGTGCCACGACGCGACAACAAACTGCGTACGCTAGCTTTCCATGAAAACGTCCTACTGAAGTATTTTTTGGCGGGAATGGGAGTGAAGTTCGCATTTATTTAAATTTTCTATTTTATGCGTTTTCGGTAACTTTAAGGTACAAAAGTGATAGTATATTTCGCTTTTTAAAGTTAAGAATTGGAAAGTTTGAAAATGTGCACCTGAAATATTCGCGTTTTTCCAAGAAGCCCTTTTTAAGTCCAGTAAAACCTACTATCACTTTACTAGAAAGTGTTAGTAGGTTTAGTAATAATAAGACAGACATTTTACGTGCGAAATACACCTATTTTTAACCGACTTTAAAATAAGGAGGAGGTTCTCAATTCGTCTGTATATTTTTATTACGTATGTTCAGGCATAACTTCTTTGTTTAAAAACAGATTTTAATTATTCTTTTTCCGTTGGGTTCAGTGTAGCTCCAAGGTGGTCCCATTTAAATTTCACTGATATTGTAGCTCGGACTTCGAAGATACACAAAATAATCCTAACTGCTTGTATGCTTCATTTACATTGATGATTCTTTTGTGTATCATTCCAATCCAAAATTATCTATATGAGAATGGCACAAATGTTTCTAATATGAAACGAGTTGTCAGTACACAAAAGAGAAGAAGAAGCCATCCTAGTGTTGCGTGTACTGTCTGTAGTGTGTGTAGTGTGTAGTGTGTGGTGTGTGTAGTGTGTAGTGTGGTACCTGCGTGTAGTCCGGTTGCGGCGCATGGGCGTGGTGGTGTCGCGAGTCGGGCGGGCGCGGCTCGAGCAGCGCGGGCGGCGCGCGCGAGTCGGGCGCGCGCCGCTCGTACGGGTAGCGCTCGCGGCGGAGGTCCCGCGCCGCCGCCGCCGCCGCCACTGGAGCGGCCGCCACCGCGCGACCGTACCCCGCCGCCTGCCGCGGAGGATACGCCCCGTGTGGCCCATTCGGTTGCCTCACATAACCGTTGCTGTACTGTGTATGGGTCGCCACGGCCGGCCGCGACGCCTTCCTCTGTTCCTGGTCCTCGTTCAACACCGACGTTATTATACTCTTAAGCCTGTCCTCAAAATTTATCACCTTCGGCGACTCCTGCACTTTAGTGACGACGTTTAGTGGTTTTTGTGATTTGATCGGTGACTGTCGATGCACCAGCTGCGGAGGAAGTTGGCTCGATCGCTGCGGTTGTGTGCGATGTATGGGTGTCGCCGCTTTCGTTTGTCTGTGGTGATCCATGTGCCTGTCAGCATCTCTGATGTACCCATTCACGATAACGTTAGGTTTTGTCAGTTTCCCAGCTTCTATTTGGCGTCCTGTCTCTAGTATCTTTTGTGCTAGTATCTCAGGATTTTGTTCTTCTATTTTCCCAACATCGGGAACGTCGGGCCATTCCTGAGAACGTGATCTATGCTCCCTTGATTTTCTTGGCTTCGAATTGACAGTATGCGGTTTAACCGTAGCAACGGGTACGGACGATGTAGTTACCTTCTGTTGTTCACTGGCTCTTTCCATTTGCATTATCTCATTTTGAAGGTGTCCCACCTGTGCATGTAAACGTTTTCGGTGAGCTAACGTGGCTGATATTTCTTTTAAGATACAATCATGAGCAATGCTTTGTGTGATCTCCACATCAGGTGGTATGTGACCTAATTGGCGATATTTTTCTGTTATTTCAAACGTCCGTTGTTTTACAAGCATAGCCTGTTCAGCCTCTATATTATTAACCTAAAAGAAGAACATGAAGACAACATTAACAAATAAAATAACAATAAGAAGCAAAAAAAAACTTAAATATGAAATCATCTGCTATTCCCACCTGCGCCTGCAGTTTGCTGGCCTTGCTCTGCAACTCTTTATGTCTGCCAACGATTTCTTTCGCTTTAGCAAGTAAGTCCACTGTATTATTTGCGTGTATACCGAGTTCACTCATACGCGCTTTTAGAAGAGCAACGCTGTCGCTGATCAACACATTAATCTGTTTGTCCAACTGGGAAGCTCGCGACTTCAGCTTTTGATTTCTTTCCTAATTGTAGAATTATTTATTGCTTTAGTAAAATGAATACATACATTTCTTAAAGAGTAATATTATGTATTTGAAACTCGAAACGCGATAGATGACAATAAGAGGTGGATCATAACGATAAATACTAGAACAACAAAGAGTATAATGATGACTACCTATTACTTGCAATTGGAATACTGAAACTGTTAGTGTCCTACACTGGACAAATCGTTAAAACGTTATTTAATATAGTTGTTTTTGTTATTTTAGTTTTTGGACATGAACATCCATTACCGTTTCTATTTTTTTTTAAATATCAATAAATACCATTGTAAGGCTACATATCAAATATTATACGGAAAACAATAATCACCTTTTCCTTATCAATCTGCTGTCGTATCTCCTGTGCGTACTCCGGCGAGTTCATGCGCCGTATGAAGGTGAGGTATTGGTCTCTAAACATATCCAGCAACAGCTGCAAGCTGTAGGGCGTGTGCGGCGAGCGCGGGATGTCCAGCTCGGAGTGCAGGCGCTCGGCCGGCTGCAGCTGCACGCCCAGCGCGGACAGGCGCTGCTCCACGCACCCGGGCGGCGGGGCCGTCACCTGCGGTCGCATCGTACCCACGCGCCACGTCACTCACTACCTCAATACCTCACTACCTCACTAAACCTGACTCGTTCGTCATTCACTCCGCCATTTGATTGCAATCATTTCAAAGTATTGATGATTCCAATCGTTCATCCAGTCAATCATTTGACAGTGTCGATCTCGGTACTAGTCGATATTTAATTTATTATCTATGTCGTTTAATGTGATAAAACGTCGAGTTTAGAAAAAATTACAAGATAAACTTACACACGCATCATTTTTCAAAACATTTACAAATGCGCAGAATTATAACAACATATTCAAAAAATATCGAAATCATAAAAGATTGAATTACTCGTACAATCCTTCGATCTTTCTTTTCCATCAAAAATACATGATTGTATAAGTGTATCATCAATTATTGTTTTTGATATTAATACTTGAATGATCGAATCTTTGAAAATGAACTATTGACACAGGTCTATAGCCGACTACGTGACTACGTAACGTTTTGATTAATTATACAATGAAATACTGAGTTGAAATATTACGGGTCGTGGTACGGTGAGCTGCGATCTGATTTGTCAATTGGTCACGTTACGACGGACGTTAAATATACAAGAGGTGAGAGGCGGAAAACTGTGGGCGATGTCGCCGTTTAAGTACAAATATTATAATTCTCAACTATAGGCAGTCACAGATGCTAAAGCGTCCCTTGGGACTTACTCGTCTATGGATTTACTATACCGACATCGCTACATTCGTCCGACACCCTAGCACTTAACTTGTGCTGTAAATAGGATAGTGACATCCAAATTAAAAAGCAATAAAATGCTTTCCTTAAAATTGATCCCATTATATGAATAACATTCACAGTAAAATATGATGTTCATGTAGACAACAAAGCTTTTCCACGCGTCAGCACGCAGTACTGTTTACACAGATATATAATAACTTACTTACGTGTAATAATAGTTAATGTTAAAATAAGATAAAAATACTAGGTATTTTCTAATTAAAATTTCAATAAAGAAATGTGGAACATGCGAAAAAGTGTAGCATTATTTTTGTACGCAGCTGCAAACTCTTGGTTACAGCCGCTTACCCAGCTAACCTATGTAATGTCTACTGTCCACGGAGGTGTAGATTCATAGATGTATCAAAATACGCCCTGCAACTTATGCAGCCTGCCCTGCTAAAGTTTGTCCACGAAGCGTATTACGAACGTACATTTGCTCTTATTTGTGATAATGCTGTTAAATTGCAAGATAAAGACGTTATTTCAAATAGTACATTCGAAGTTGATGAAGACTACGACTATATTGGAACGATTTTGAATGCATCCATACATAGAAAGAAATACCAATTGTAGAATGTTTGTAGCTGCAAGACATCAGATGTCAAGTAATGAGTAAAACTACTGACTAGAATTGAATTGAAATTGCAGTACCACTATCACACAAACAAAACATTTGTACACAGATAAAAACATGTGTGTCCGCTCGGTGTAATGTAAGACACGTTGGAGGGCAGGCGTCAAGACGCACGCAGCAAGCGGACGTACAATAAGCGTATAATGACGAATACGCGTGTATAAAGCTGCGCCTCCGTGCCAGTGACGGTAGGTAGGACGCATAGAGCACTTTTTTGTAAATATATGTGGGATGAGAGTCTTTTGGGCGTGATGGTAGAATACAGTATTTTGGGCTGCTAAAGTCGATTTGACAAACACATTTGAAGGTTGTCAAAGCAGATTAATTAGTAGCAGATCTGTGGTTTAGACGTAAATTGTTTTCAAATAAAACAAATGACGTTTCCAGTGTATAAGTTAAGTGATCTACGGTAGGACGGTGGGGTAAGGTAAGTAAGGTAGGTAAGTAGAGTAGGTAAGCAAGGTAGGTAAGTAAAGTAGGTAAGCAAGGTAGGTAAGTGAGGTAGGTAGGTAAGGCAGTTAAGTAAGGTAGGTAAGTGAGGTAGGTAGGTAAGGTAGTTAAGTAAGGTAGGTAAGTGAGGTAGGTAGGTAAGGCAGTTAAGTAAGGTAGGTAAGTGAGGTAGGTAGGTAAGGTAGTTAAGTAAGGTAGGTAAGTGAGGTAGGTAGGTAAGGTAGTTAAGTAAGGTAGGTAAGTGAGGTAGGTAGGTAAGGTAGTTAAGTAAGGTAGGTAAGTGAGGTAGGTAGGTAAGGTAGTTAAGTAAGGTAGGTAAGTGAGGTAGGTAGGTAAGGTAGTTAAGTAAGGTAGTTAAGTAAGGTAGGTAAGTGAGGTAGGTACGTAAGGTAGTTAAGTAAGGTAGGTAAGTGAGGTAGGTAGGTAAGGCAGTTAAGTAAGGTAGGTAAGTGAGGTAGGTAGGTAAGGTAGTTAAGTAAGGTAGGTAAGTGAGGTAGGTAGGTAAGGTAGTTAAGTAAGGTAGGTAAGTGAGGTAGGTAGGTAAGGTAGTTAAGTAAGGTAGCTAAGTGAGGTAGTTAAGTAAGGTAGGTAAGTGAGGTAGGTAGGTAGGTAAGGTAGTTAAGTAAGGTAGGTAAGTGAGGTAGGTAGGTAGGTAAGGTAGTTAAGTAAGGTAGGTAAGTGAGGTAGGTAGGTAAGGTAGTTAAGTAAGGTAGGTAAGTGAGGTAGGTAGGTAAGGCAGTTAAGTAAGGTAGGTAAGTGAGGTAGGTAGGTAAGGTAGTTAAGTAAGGTAGGTAGGTAAGGCAGTTAAGTAAGGTAGGTAAGTGAGGTAGGTAGGTAAGGTAGTTAAGTAAGGTAGGTAAGTGAGGTAGGTAGGTAAGGTAGGTAAGTGAGGTAGGTAGGTAAGGTAGGTAAGGCAGTTAAGTAAGGTAGGTAAGGTAAGTAAGGTAGTTAAGTAAGGTAGGTAAGTGAGGTAGGTAGGTAAGGTAGTTAAGTAAGGTAGGTAGGGTAAGTAAGGTAGTTAAGTAAGGTAGGTAAGTGAGGTAGGTAAGGTAGGACGGTGGGTGCACTGACCGCGCCGTTGTGCAGCGTGGAGGCCAGCGTGGTGGAGTGCAGCAGGTCGAGGCCAGCGATGGCGGCGGGCGCGGCACGGCGCCGCTTGGCCCGCGCGGCCCGCCGGCGCGCGCCGCCCGCGCTCGCGCTGCGCTTGCCCGCCGCGCGCCGGCTGCGGTCTGTGACACGACAACACAACACACCGCTCTTATTATCGCCCTCACCACTGCCACCACTATGCCGCTAGTCGCGCTAGTTATTACAGTTACATCTATATTCTACTAGTATTACAAAGAGGTAAACTGTGTTTGTATGTAACGGATAAATTCAAAAACTACTCAACCGATTTCAAAAATTCTTTCACCTATAGAAAGCTACATTATCAGGAAGTAATATGGGCTGTATTTTATTTTCAAAAAATTTCTACCCGTGCGAAGCCGGGGCGGGTCGCTAGTTTAACATAATCTAATAGTACATTTGTACAATACACCTTTATGTGTGGTAGAGCCATGCTGCATTGCAGCACGAATTGGGCCGGCTCGCCCGATGAAATACCACCCTCTCACAGGATATTGGTGTGAAATAACAGCATCTATTGCTGTTGTTTCGTTTCGTGAGTGACCCATGATTCCCCGGACGTTGCGGGTGTCCATGGGCGGCGGTGATCACTTTCCATCACGTGACTCACTTGCTCGTTTATCACCTCTTTTATAATTAAAAAAAAACATTGCTCAATGCTCACACATAACAACAATTGATACAAAAAAAACATTAACAGAGAAAAACATGGAATATACAATTTACATAACCAATGAACGATGTAATGCCAAATTTGGACACCAAGTCAGTATATGCTGACGCGAGCAGTATCGCTCCGATTTTCAGCAGTGCCCACCCAAAATATGTGTATAATACTGAAAAATTGGAACCTCTAATTGGAGCAATTCACCACCTTCACTAAAGCAGTTTTCTTTTTTACATACATATAAATCAAATGGAAGTCTGTCTGCTATTTTAAGATAAAGGTTTTAGAACTACTACAAAAGTTTTGGACTTAACTGGGTAGGAAAAATTATCCCAATGAACAACATTAACGCTCTGAATACTTACGAATTCAGTTCAAAATGATAACAAATACGTGAATTCTGCTGTCCATAACCTCACTTTGATAGGGACTTGTAGATGCCGCTCCCGTCACTACACACACATAATATGTACTTACACAACGTGTATTCGCTTTTTAGTCTGCCCGTGATCACGTCGTTGCCAATCTATAGGTAATACATGTATGAGACAGAGAGAGAGAGAGAGAGAGCAGAGGTAACACGGCGAGTACTGACTGGAGTCCGAGGAGGAGGCCCAGGGCGCGCCCCACTCGCGCGGCGCGGGCTCGGGCGCCGGCGGCGCGTCGTCCGTGCCGCTCGACTCCTCGTCGCTCTCGTCGCTCGAGCGCCGCGCCACACGACGTTTGGCTACCGCGCCCCCACGACTCCGGCCGTTTTCTCCCCTGATTAAACAAACAAATGTTAAGCAAACATCCTACTAATATTATAAATGTGAAAGTTTGTGAGGATGGATGTATGGATGTTTGTTACTCTTTCACGCAAAAACTACTGAACGGATTTTAATGAAACTTTACAATAATATAGTTTATACATCAGAATAACACATAAGCTATAATTTATACGCGAACGAAGTCGCGGGCAAAAGCTGGTATCAATTATAAAATTTTACTCCTCATAGAATGATAATTCAATGATAAACAATATAATTTAAACGAAATTTACCCAAACAATTACATTGTCATTCGGATTTTGTTAACAGCCTCCGCTGAAAAGAGCCTTTCAAAATTAAAATTAATAAAAAATTATTTAAGGAATATACATGTCTCAGAAAAGACAGATGAATGCAGTTTTATCTATTGAAGCAGATCTTTAGAAGCATCTAAGTATTTTTTTTATTGTTGTGTTATTGCGCCACCATAGGCCCTCGTAAAATGTATTTTGCCCACATCAAATTTGAGTCTTGCCCCGCCACTGAGTATTTCACTGTATATTAAATACAATGATATACATATATACTTGCCTGACAGCTCTGGGTCTAGCAACTTTTCGCCTTCGTTCAGGCAATGAGCCCGTACTGTGATTACTATTGCCATTTAGTAAATCTGGTGTAGGTTGCCTTGACGGCGGAGCACTCAAGTGACGTTTGCTGCTCGATTCACCCTCATCGCAACCATTTGGAGCACCCTAGGATAACAACACACTTGAAGTTTGTAAATATAATGCTAATTTAACAAAACACCCAACTTGGATAATTGCTGTTATTTGCTTTTTTTTTGTTTCATATTATTATTGCTTCTTACTGTGTCTGCAAAGTATTATAAAACCCCTAGTCCATCCTTATGTGGTTTTGTTTATATTTAGTTAGTTACATGAGAATTGTATGTATAAAAGGTCTCTAAAATGTTTCGTGTTTCTACTCACGAATATCTTTATTTATTATTTTTATCTAATTTTTATATCTTAAATGGAACTTAAAGTAAAAAGCAAGGCGTCTTAGACCTTGCCTTAAATTACCATATGATTCCAGGGATAATTCATTCATAAATTGGTTGCGCTGTTTTGTCTGTGAGAGATAACATAATGTACAGACACACATATATCACATAATATATTGGTACATACATGATTGCGCAATAAATTACACTCCTCTTGGTTTTAATGTATAAATAGTTACATAGGTGCTATTTATCTTTAATAGTTATTATTAATACCTCAAGTTTCGTTAAACACCTATATTTCTGTTTTTATCTAGTTCAATAAGTAATGCTAAACATATTTAGGTCACATCAAATAGAACTATTAAATAATACAACTAACAAAGACTATTAAATAATACAACTAACAAAAGCTTGCAACATAAACCAAAAATTCCTAGAAGTTTGAAAATGTTTGAAAAGTAGATGTTTGAAAACAGATGTGCATATACATATAGGTGATTTTACCAATCAATTTGCCTGTTTGCATAAAACATAATTATTTTATTGATCTTATAAATATTTTATTGAAATTATTGTTTTATAATCAATTTGCGACCCGCTTCTGTTTCGCACGAGGACTTCATTACAAAACACTAACATTTTTTCTCTACTTCTGTAGACTACATATGAACCTTCCTCATTAGGGCCAAATGATGAGAACTGCGCGAGTGAGAGCACTATTTATACCCGTACGTAAAAAAAAAGGAGAAATCGCGCTTTATTTTATGCAATGTTTTATGCGCCAAATAACGAAACGGCTGTAAAATGAATGAAGGAAATAATTTTTGGTCTTACCATATTTTTATATTTTTCGTAATTTTTCAGTAAACAAAAAAATTATACGTAAAACTTTTTCCATTTCGAAGTACTAAGCGAAAGTTTAGCGAAAGTTCAGTAAATCTTAGTGTATCAAATGCAAATAGATAGGCATAATTACAAGAAATATTGTTAAATAAGATATATTTTTTATAGATTTGAAATCTTTATAACATAACATACTTTGACACCATCTACCAAGGTACTCTCGAGAATAATCGACTTAAGAGAAACTGACAATTTCACTTAGCAGTAACAAAGTTTTTTTTGCATTTATATTGGTGTAGTTAGTCAATTCTTACTACATCCAATGTGTTTATAAATTACAGTTATGGACGAAATTTATTCATTTATACATATTCAAGTGCCTTGTAACTGGGTTTCAGAACTTGATTATGATTGTGAAATATTTAAAAAATTGTAATTTTTTAAGTATCCTCAACTATTACTTTAGTGCACTATTCTCATGGTTTAACTCTTATTTTCGATAAGTCTTATTAAACCTCTAAATTGTCTTTACAATTTGTACCACCTTTTAAAACTGCATTAATTACGTTAAATTATAAATGTAATTGTATAAACACGTTTAATATAGCAAAGATAACAATATACACTACGATGACAAAAAAAGCATAACAAAAACGTGATTAACAATAGCTCGCAATTTAGGCGTGATTTTTGATCTGTGAGCTTCGATTAATCAATATCTATCTATCTACCTTCTAGGTAACATATATAATCAACCATATATTATGGTTCCTATGCAACTTAGAGATGGGTTTTAATATTTTACAAAATATGTATTACTATTTTACAAAATACCCAACACCATGGCATGAATAACATTAACATTACTTTTGTCATGGCATTCCAATTATGTGGATTTAATGTAATAAGAATATATTGTCATACAAAAATTAGGACGAAATTATACTTTTATGGTATTTTCAAAATAAGAAATAAAATAATGTTTATGGTAATTGAAAAACGCCCAAGATATAGTAAAGATAACCAATAGTCATGAAATAGAATATATAATATATTATAAAAAAAACGTGATCTACAGAATATATTCTATAATACTGTATATAAAAAGAATTAGAAATAAAAAACGCCAATGAATGTTCCATATTTACTATGAATATACTACTAGCAATATTATCACTTTAATAGTATGTATTTTAAATATAATACATCTAATATTAAAATTTTAAATAAGATGATATGATTGGAAACAGACCCTTTTGCTGACCTTGAGTTTCGGATTTTTCAGTCTTTGAAAGTATCTCTCCAATTTGGTCCTATCTATAATGTGTAAATAGTAAGAGACTGGTTTTCCTGTCCATGAGACTGATCCTTTCAATGGGGACATCTCGCTAACGTGCATTATGGTCCCAATGTCGCTCAAATTTCTGTCAGTTATCCTAAAATTCAATGGGCAAAAACTTTTTGATGACACTATTTTTGCACCATCTTTTAAATCAGCAAATCTTTCTTTTAACTGATGATCTACATGTGGGCCAAAGGCAAAATTATTTACAAACACGATTGTTGCTGCATTAATTTTTTCTCTATGCTCATCCAACAAAAAGTCTCCTTTTATTAATTTATATTCTCCATATTTCTTGCCATACCATCTCATCCACATTCGAAAATGATAGTCCATGCTCTGAAATCGAAAAAAAAATATATAAATTATAACATATGCATTTCGCCCAGTAAAAATACGATTTGAAAAACAATTCGCAATAAGATATTTCTTTTTACATTACTTTTTTAAGGTACATACAATATTTACGAATCAAAACTTTTAAACTTTCGCGTTGCATTATAAAATATCTAAAAACACGGGAAATTAACGCGATGCACTACCGAGTTGCATCGGTAGTGGTCTCAAGTAAACTACGGTCGATGCAACTCGGCCGAAACATCAAGCGAAAATAAAAGGTAAGGCGTTAATTTCCCGTGTTTTTAGATATTTTATTTACGAATCCAGCATAAAATAAGGCGGCATATTTAAAAAAGTTATATTATGCAACTAATTACAACTTTTCATTTCACGCAGGATTCCAAGTTTAATCTCTTAAAAAAGAAAACTATGGACAATTGATAAAAACTTTAAGCTATTACTATTTTTTGTTTGTGGGCAGTAAGTTTTTAAAGTTTATTTGAAAATAAAATTTTTAAAGTTAAACAAGTTTTTTAAAACAAATTACGTTCAGAAATATTGGACCGATTTGGTGTATATAACAAAGAGAACAACTATTATTAAGAACTAAAAACTATTTGATTAATATTCTATTTTTAATTACTTTTAAGAATTTAATTTAAAACAATTCCATGTATTTTCTTAGGCAGATTCAGTTAATATTTGGTAACAACTAATTTTATCTTTCAATTAAACCAATAAAGTAGTTATTACACAATTTTAACATTTCGTCATATATTATATAACGATGTCGTAACTTTACTGGCTTTATCAACTATTTTTTGCACTGGTTTATTAGTTTGGTAGAATAATTCTTTCTATTTAATTATTGTCTTAATAACTGAAAAGGAAAGATAATTATTTACAATTTACATACTTATACTGAGCAACGTACTTTTATGCATAGAAATTAACATAAAACATAAAAACCTCCAAAAAATAGTAAAATTTGTCGCTTGGACAATTTAAAGGGCTTTGTCTTTTGAATGATCACTAAAATAGCGAAAAATATTGAAATATTGTTAAAATTTAATTTAACATATTGAAGGGATAGATAATAGCTTTATGATTTATACAATATTTACGTATAAAATGAATACGTAACAATAACAGTCAGTGTCAGAGAATTACATTTTCTGAGGAATTTTTGTCAGGAATGTGAGTGAAAAAATTCTTAATCGACCCAATTATTTATTAAATAAAAAGCCAAATGCGAAGTTTCTATGTGGCACGATTGCTGGTAAAATCTACTATAACAGAAAGCTGAACGTGTGAGTGAGTATAAAGAATCCACTTTTCGTTATAAGGTATGGAATACTAAAATAGTGCAAATTACTTCAGTGCTAGTAAGATAGACCTTGAGAGGGACATCTCCTATACCTTTAGATTGGACTAACACTATTATATTATTTATTTTAAATTAAACTATTAAAAAAAATTACTAAATATATTCTATAATTTTTTGAAAATAAATTTTTAAGATGAAGATTCTCAATGCTCTCGTACTCGATAGTTTTTAAGGCGTACTCACTTCGGCATATTTACTAGGTACTTCAGCCTTTTCTACACCAAGACATATTCGGCAAGGTGTCGCTGCTGCCATCTGAAGGACTACTTGTCCCACGCCAGAACCCAAGTCTACGAAAACATCCTCGGATGTTATTTGGATTTGATCGATCATCTGGCATACTAACTCGTACGACGTTTCGCCATATACCTTAAACATTTGAAATAAACATTATGATTTTACTCTTTCACCATAATATTACATAGTAGAAACATTACATAATATTACATCTCAGTGTACCTATTGTTAAAATCCATTAATCTAAACAAAAAATCAGAAACAATATTTTCGATCACAAATAAAGAATTTTCTATAAAAAAATTCACACTTCTATAAAATCTAAACAAATTATTGTTCGAATTGACATATATATCTAATGTCGTATAGTATTATGGGTAATATTGTATTAATCTAGTAGACCTTACAATCAAAGCATAAGGTTGTAAAAGTTTGTAAAATATTCTTGCATGACATTAATTCGTTTTAATGTCATGCAAGAATATTTTCTTAAAAATTAAATATTTAAAATTAAATCCTACGCTTTGTGCTTAAAGTTTTCGCGTAATATATTTGAATCGCTAATTACATCATTTTAATTTGTTACGTGAAAGTGACAATGATAAGACATATTTGGATAATAATACTAGACAAGGAACAAACTGTTGCACTTTAGGCAATGACGTATTCAGACGTAATCTCGGAATAGAGACAATTTAAGTTGCATTACTACTATGAAATTATTGATATTTTCTTATTCTCAAATGGAAAATTATATGCGAGTTCTTATTGAATATATCTTGATTGTCTAAAAATCATAACTTTGATGAATAACAATTAAAGGATATAAAATCATTATTAAAAAAAGTTTAGGTTAATTATTTATCTAATGTAATAATGAAATAAAAATAATGTATTGAAAGACAGTTAAACGAAGTACAACCGTTTCGCGTATGGTTTGTATTTATAAAAATCCTTGACCGAAGGGTTAAATGAATAAATATTATAAAGTTAAATCGTATTGAGCGCTATTCACATTTCTGTTTTACAGACTGTGTGCATTTTACAATGAATCTGTACGAAGTGCAGTACGAAAGCCGGGCTTTTAAACAAGCTTATAAAGCTTGACTGCAAGCCAACATGTGAGAGAGAGACGACTGATTACTCTGACTCAGTGACGTGCACAGACAATTTCAATAGGGTAGCCTAAAAAGAAAACACCGAATTCGTCATTCAAAGTATGTGTGTAATGTTAATATATTTTACGTTATTTATTCATCGGAAATTCTATGAAAAATCTTTCAACGGTAGCATAACTGCTTCTTATAATTTTTGTAAAAAGACTATAATACTTAATACTATAACAAACTATAATATTTAATAATATAACAAATTTGAAAAGTCGCTACCTATATCAATCTTAACGCGATCATAAATAAAGAACTAGATGCACAATCTCCTGTAAAATCTAAACAAATTATTGTTCCAATTGACGTATATCTTTTTAATACCGTTTAGTATTATCGGTAACATTGTGTTAATCTAAAGTAGACCTTACCGCCAAACCATAAGGTTATTAAAGCTCGTAAACGATTCTTGCATGACAATGAAACAATGTTTGTAAAAAAATATTTAAAATGCAATCTTATGTCTCGTGCGTAAAGTATAATTCAGATAATCTGTGACTCACTCAATGTGCACTCAAACACTCATTTGAGCGCACATTTATTCGGACATTTTTGCAGCGTTGATTGTGTATCTAGTTTTTTATTTGTGATCGAAGCGCGATTACCTTTTACTTTGGCTTGACGTTTCGACCGAGTTGTATCGGCTGTGGTCTCAAACAAGCTTTCAGCAATAGTGCAATAGCAATAGGGTTAAAGAACATATTACAACAGTGAAAAACAGGCAATAACCAAATCAGTGATAGCGAAACATCTGCTCCAATCAGATACCAATCACTGGATTGAGTTTCATCGCCCACAAGTTCTTTCTACTGATCGCCATTTATATTTAAGAGTAGTGCGTGAAGCGGTTGAAATCAAGAAATATAAAAATTTTAATCGGGAAAACAGATACAATTTATCGATGATGTGGAATTCTATGATTCAAGGAACAAAACGCATTCGGTTAAACGCGTGGACACTGTGAGTGTTGTGTGTAGGTATTCCGAAAACTATTTACAAATATCGGGGGTAGTTGCAAAACTTCTACCTCAGACTCGGGGAGTGAAACTTTCTGCGATAGTTTGCTTGAAGACCACGGCCGATGCAACTCGGTCGAAACGTCAAGCCAAAATAAAAGATAATCGCGTTAAATTTCCCGTTTTAGGTATTTTGTAACGCAACGCGAAAGTTTAAAAGTATATATGTCAATCTTACTCAATAATAATTAAACATAATTTCGTTTAAATTTGAATGCCGACAAGCGCCATCTGTTATTTTTTATACTTATCTGTTAAATATTCTTCAAGTAAGAAAGAGAAAGTCACTAGAAATGGTTTGAGGGCGCTAATAAAAAAACAGATCGCTCGCTCGTGTTATTCATTCAAAGAAGTTTAATATTTTTTAATGAAGTTATACGTTACTTTTTTAATGTGTTAAATTGATCGTGTAAACTTTTAGTTATCGTGAAATCCAAATCTCGTAGGCATCGGCCATTAGCAATTACTAGTTTCTTTTCGTCATATAAAAGTTTAAAAAAAGCATCGTTTTTTAATTTTGTAAAGACACAGTTCCGCAACGCTGACAGGAGAAACTCTGCATGTTAAATTATTTCGCTTATATTATTTCACAAAAGTTCCAAAAACAGTAAATAAACTTCCAATTCACTTGTTCGTGCACTTTATGTAATATATATTGCCGGGTACGTAGTATAGTACTATAAATTTGAGTCGTTCCTAATAACCGAGCTAAATGAGTAATTTCTTAAGTGACCAAAAGATCTAATTCAATCCCGCTCTTCAAAATAGTTCATCGTTCAGAGAGAGTGTGTTATGTTGATACGGATCCATATTACTTATAATAATAATATTATGTATTAAGTACAATAAATAATTTTACTTACTGGTTATATTTTAATTAGAATCTGAGACAATTTAAATGTGGTTTGTAAATGACGTATTTTGATAGCAGAAGGTTTACACAAGTCATGCACTATTTGCCGTGATTAAATTTAATACTAATTGACGATCAAGTAAAGTAAGTAAACGACCTAGCTCAATAGATTAAATGACTAAAAACGAGTCCAACTCTAGCAATAAAATATAAAAATGTTATACGGCTAAAATAAATGTACTTGTTATTAAGAAAATAATAAAAATTAACGCATTTTGAAATCGAATGCATTAAGTGTTGTATCTGATATTAACCAATAAGATATCAGGAAAAGGACGCCACGCAGTTTTAACCAATAAGACTTCAGTAAATGAAGGCGCATAAAATAATAACTAATAAAATTAAAACTATTGATCATTATTTTTTTCCGATGCTGGTATAGGCTAGAGACTGCGTCTCTTTTTTAACTTGTGTGCGTGTTTTGGGATAAGAAAATACTCAAAACCACTAAAGATGCACATGTGTAATTATATGAAACACAACGTTAGAAACTCATTGTCTGTGTGTATATTAAGCCTTTGATGTGAAATGTCTCTCAGGCAAACGATAAAATAAGGAGAATGTGGGAATTTTGAAAATGTTTTTGGTTGCGATTTATTTCTTGTTTTTACATTATTCAGTTTGCAAATTGCTAGGGTAGACAGAGTCTATCTGTCTCTATGGAGTGCACGCCACTGCTCTGATTATGTCTTGAGAGGTTGTTAGTGTCTGTTGGCTGGTTGTTGCCATTGATTGGTCGCGATTTTGGGTTAAGTACCTGTTTTTTCTGTTATTTTCGTTTGACTAGTAATTCACGGGAATTTTTAAAATCGTTTGATAAGATTTAAAGTTACCTGATACGTATTCATCATTTATCGTTCTTCACTGAGCATTTCACTAAGGCGAGCCATGATTTTGGACTTCGGTTCGGTTAGTGGAAGAAAGCTATAGTATTTTTAATTATGAGAAAAATGTTACAAGGTCAATGTAGTATTCATAAGTTCATAATTAAGTACAGCAAATTCTTTTTTACAATCTTTAATTTTCAGTACCAAAAATATTTAGAAAATCAAGCACCTGCAAGATTAAAAATTCGACTCTATTAATCAGAACAGAAATAAAAATATAACCCGAGTAAATTAGACGGGAATGCGGTAGTATGGTTCTAAATTTCTTATTCATAATTTTATACTTAGTGGTGTCACGTCGTTTGGAAAATATAATCATGAATTTAATAAAAAACAGCTTTGTAACGTTATTATTATTACGAAATAATGAACACATCAATACAATATAAGAAACTTCGGCTTTTTTTAGCATTCTGGATGTGCTGTTTTTACAATTTTTAAAGGACCACTTTCACATGTTTGCTGTTAGTTTTTTCAAATATTACAAAAATAATGTGCACTCAAATACTCATTTGAGTGCACATTTGGATCTTTAGATCGGACGTTTTTGAAGTGTTAATTGTGTATCTTGTTTTTTATTTGTGATTGGAGAACAATATGGACTTATATTATAGTTAGGTATATATTACAGTTTATTGGATTATGATTTTTGTGCCAGTGTTTTAAAATAGGTAAGCAGGTTGACGCCTCCATATTTAGCACTACGATAACATTAGAATAACAGTTTGTTGTCAAAAGTATAAAAAATATATATCTACAACGTGTTCCAAAACTGAACCGTAAGCGGGCACCAGAGAGTGGACCTGTTGATGACTATCAAAGTCAAAGTCAAATCAATTTATTCAAGTAAACCCAATTACAAGGTATTTTTGAACGTCAAATCTACTTTAGTTCTCTATCTATATATATGTTATAATTTTTTTTTTAATTCGAAAATTTGACATTCTATGCAATATTTTTGGGTACCATGACTACAATTTTGCCAATATTACTGTAATTTTTTGTTTATTAGCAACCTAAGTAACGTTACTGTTCATCACAATTCCAAATAGAACGAAAATGTCTATAGTTTTAATACGAAAATAAAATGAAGATAGCTTATTACTTGATTTCAGAAATTTTTATTTTTTAATTAACTTTGATACGTCGCGGTATAAAAAATGTATCAACACTACTATGGCAAGTTATTATAAAATTAGCACAACTAATCAAGATTCTAAAATGGTATAATACTCTAGTGCCACTAATCACAAAAAGAAAATATACATATTTTTTTTGATCAAGAACCAAACATAATTAGTTAATCTTTATACTTGAAAACATTATTGTGTGGCCAAAAACACGTTTTTGGTTACAGATTCGGTAGACAATCATCGCTAATACATTTATGAAGTGCGAGTGAGATGGATAGTTACACCATTGGTAAGTAAGAATGGGACAAGCAGTGACGCCATTAAAAACTAAGAGTAAAACAGAGTGTAGCCACCATTTTTGTCGTTTCTGATTGGTTTATTCAGTAGAATACAGCAGCAGGTAACCAAATCTAGTTCCCAAGATACAAAACCAAAATATATAATAATTCCAGGTCAGTTCATTTTTTAAATCACTTAATAATCGTGTCTACAATCCAAGCCAAAAGTCGTCAGTGTGAGATCTACGTCAATTGAATACGAAAGGATGCGCAGTAAACAGAGAATTGAAGCACACTGACCGACATCATAAGAGCATGATGATGATTTGGTTACTTGCCACCAATCAGACAAACCAATCAGAAACGATAAAAATGGCTTCACTCTGTTTTACTCTAAATTTTCAATAGCGTCACTGCTTGTCCATTTCTTACGTACCAATGGTGTAACTATCCATCTCAGTCGCACTTCAAAAATGTATTGGCGACGCTTATCTACCGAATCTGCAACCCAAAACCTGTTTTTGACCACACAATAACGTTTTCAAGTATAATGACTAAGTAATTATGCTTGGTTCTTTCTTACTTCTTAATCAGAAAAAATATGTATATTTTCTTTTTTCTTTTATTTATTTTATTGCACACAAACAAAAATTACATATAATTGAAATTGGAAGCAGTAATCTACAAAAGGCAATGCTTATCTCTTTAAGAGATCTCTACCAGCACACCTTAAAAATAAAAATTTATGAGGGGTAGTGTGTGCTCATTAAAAAATAATAATAATATATATTATGCATAATATTATATATATACACTCTGTCAAGAAAGTACCGGGTAAAGATCAATAATACAAGAAATGTTAGTTATCCAAATTTATTTTATCACCTTCAAAGTATGCCCTTTCAGAAACGATACACTTACGCCAACGAATAATCCAATCATCAAAACATTTTTTAAACGTTTTTTCCGGAATTGAGTTCAGTGCTCGCCACGAATTCTCCTGTATGTCTTCTACCGAATGAAAACGGGTGCCACGAAGTGGTAATTTGAGTTTAGGAAAAAGAAAGGAGTCGGCTGGAGCCATATCTGGTGAATAAGGTAGTTGCTCGATGGTATTTGTTGTTTTTGGTCAAAAATTGGTTCACAATGATGGCCTTGTGCGATGGCGCATTATCGTGGTGCAAAATCCAAGTTTTTTTCCACAAATCTGGCCTTTTTCGTCGAATTTGCTCTCTTAAACGCCGCATAACGCTCAAATAATATTCTTCATTTACCGTTTGACCTTCCGGCAAGAATTCCAAGTGCACAACACCGTGATAGTTAAAGAAAACAGTCAACATGACTTTGACTTTTGATCGACTTTGGCGTGGTTTTTTCGGTTTCGGTTCAGTTGGAAGGCGCCACTCCGAAGCTTGTTGACTAGTTTGCATGTCGAACTCGTAAACCCACGTCTCGTCACCAGTAACAAAGCGTTTCATGAATGTTGGATTGGAATTGACTCATTCTAGCATGTCCTCAGCGACTCTTATGCGATTGAGTTTTTGGAGAAAATTCAGGTCTTTTGGGACTAGCCGAGCGGCAACATGTTTCATATCCAAGTGATTATTTAAAATGGTACGGATCGACTCGTGAGACCTAGAATGTTCGGCGGGTATTTCTCTCAAACTTGAATGAAGATTGTCCGTCACTATTTCCTTCACTTTTGCGATGTTAACTTCAGTTGCAGACGGTGATGGCCTACCAGAGCGAGGCAAATCTTCTATCACATCTCGACCGCTTTTGAACGCTTTGTACCACTCATATGCACGTGTTTTTGATAAAGTCGATTCACCGTAAGCCTTCTGTAACATTTTCAGTGACTCCGAACACGAAATTCCATTGGCGATGGAAAATTTAAGACAAACTCTTTGTTCGATGTTTTTGTCCATTATGAAATTCGCAATACACACTAGAATGATATAACTAAAAACAGCACTGTATTTAATCTAAATAACAGATGCAACTCAAACTCCGCGCCAAAATGGAAAACAGTTATGCCAATCTAACAACAAAAAAAAAATTGAATTTGAAACCATAAACAAATCATCCAATCTCGATACTTTCTTGACAGAATGTATACCAGTGACGTGCACAGACAATTTCAATAGGGTAGCCTAAAAAGTAAACACCGAATTCGTCTTTCAAAGTTTGTGTGTAAATGAAAATATTTTTTACGTCATGTTAATTATTCATCGGAACTAGATACTACGAAAAATCTTTCAATGGTAGCAAAACTGTTTATTATAATTTTTGTAAAAAGATTTTCTTATAATATTTAATAACAAATTTGAAGTCATTACCTATACGAGTATCAATCTTACTGAATAATTTCGTTCAAATCTGAATGCCGACGAGCGCTATCCGTTATTTTTATTACCAATTTGTTAAATATTCATTAAGTAAGGAAAAAAAATCACTAGAAATGGTTTAGAGGGCGCTTATAAAAAAGAGATCGCTGGCTAGTGTTATTCATTCAAAGTAGTTAGATTATTTTCTAATTAAGTTATATGTTACTTTTCTCAATGTGTTAAATTAATTGTATAAACTATTAGTCATCGCGAAATCTAAATCTCGTAGATAATAAAAATGAACGCATTTTGAAAACGGATGCATTAAGTGTTGTATCTGATATTAACCAATAAAATATCAGGAAAAGAACGCCACGCAATTTTAACCAATACGCTATCAGCGAAATGAAGGCGCATACAATATTAACTAATAAAATTAAAACTATTGATGATTTTTTTTTTCTCATGCTGGTATTGGCTAGAGACTGCGTCTCTTTTTTAACTTGTGTGCGTGTTTTGGGATAAGTAAACATTCAAAACCACTACAGATGCACGCATGTAATTATACGAAACACAACGTTAGAAAATCTTTGCATGTATGTAAATTTAGCCTTTGATGCAAATTGTCTCTTGGGCGAACGATAAAATAAGGCGAGCGCGGGAATTTTGAAAATGTTTTCGGTTGCGATTTATTTCTTTTTCCAACATTAATTAATTAACAAATTGCTAGGGTAGACAGAGTCTATTTGTCTCTATGGAGTGCATGTTACTGATATATACTCATATACATACATACAAATTCAATACATCCTTAAAAATATAATATATATACTGTAAACAATATATAAACATATACATATGTAACGCATACAACCTACATGTACGTATTATATTCATGCTCATACATATATTAAAAAAAAATACAACATACCTAAGGAAAAACTTTATAAATATAGAAAACATGATAATATCAGGTAAAATACAAAAAATCGGTATTATGCAAAACACAGATAATATAATTTCAAGTGTCTTTTGAAAGATGCTGTAAGACAATTCAGTACAGATGTGGGCAGAAAATTCCAGTCTGACAGCTTTACAACAAAAGGAACTATTATAAGCAGCAGTGTTGTGAATAGGAGTTTTCAAAAGGGTACAAGTACTGTTTCTGAGATTGTGAACTTTGGAAAAAAGAAAATGAAAACGATCACGAAAATATGAAGGGTGGGAAGGATTACGAAGAATATTAAGCAAAAGTGTAAGGATATGAGAGTCCCTGCGCAAACGGATAGGGAGCCATTTTAACTGTTTGCGGAAAATGGAAACATGGTCGAATTTACGTAGTCCGAATATAAACCGAATACAAAAGTTTTGAAGGCGCTCGAGTTTATCCAACAGCTCCTCAGTGATGTCCAAGAAACAAACATCAGCGTAATCCACCAAAGGCAAAACAAGTGTTTGTGCCAGAGTGATTTTAGTGTTTTGATAGAGAAAATTTTGAAGGCGTCCTTCGATCACAAATATATAACAAGATACACAATCAGCGTTCCAAAAACGTCCGAACCAAATGTGCGCTGAAATGAGAATTTTAGCGCACTCGGTCTTAGTAGTAATTTGCGAACACTAAAGGAAACATGACAAAGTGCTCCTTCAAAAATTGTAAAAATGACACGTCTAGAACGTTAAAAAAAGATGCGAGTTTCTTACTTTCGGTAAGTGATTAGCATTATTTTATTTACGTGTTCATTATTGCGTTATAATAATAACGTTATATAGCTCTTTTTTATTAAATTCATAATAATATTTTTCAAATGACAGCTACATAATACAATTAATTATACGATCGTGAATAAGACATTGAGAAACATACTACCGCATTCAGATTTCATTTATTCGGATTATACTTTTATGTCTGTTCTAAAACTATAAAATGGAGCTTTTAGTCTTACATTTTTATTTCTTTAAACATATTTTTGGTGTTGAAATTTCAATTATGACTGTAGTATAAGATTTGCTACTAATTATAAATTTTAATGTAATTTATGTAATTATGTATTCTTTTATAAACACTGCAAGTTATTGCAATATTTCTATAGAACATATAAAAAAATATATAGCTTTCTTCAAGATCCTATTCAATGTGAAAAATAGACTTCTATAGTAGCACGCCAAAAATGTGATGAATACTTCATACCAAATGAACGAAGCGTAGTTTGCTCTGATCACTTTTTAGAAAGTGACGAATAGTCACAGCGAAAGGCTTAAAAAGGCTACACAATATTACGTATTTACTTAAACCTGCACTGCATTTCTATTTGACAGTGTTATTATTTGTATTGTGGCATTATTAGAAGATTAACGTTGCCACTAAATCGTTTGAAACTAAGATTTTAAATCTTTTAATTGTTTTTTATCACAAAGTTAAGATTTCTAGTCATGACATATTTCTCTGATTACCCCGTTAGGGATACGGCGTGTTAATATGTATGTATATATTAAAATAATGACTAGCAGACGATTTCCCATCAAAAAATTAAAAAAATATCAGCACTTTATTGCGACTTCGCTCTGTATTCCTAGATTTCGTCATTGCCTGATATCCAACATTTTTTCCTTGTCTCGCATAATCTAAATATTATGTCTTATCCTTGTCACATCCACGTAACAAACCAAAAGAATGTAAACAGCGATGGAAATATATTACGTGAATTATACTTTAAGCACGAAACGTAAGTTTTTTTTTGACAAACTTCGTTTCAATGCCTTACAAGGATCTAAACGAGCTTTTACAACTTTATACCTTTAAGGTCTACTTTAAATTAAAAGAATATTACCAATAATACTGTAAGATGTTCAAAATGTATATGTCAATTCGGACAGTAATTATGTATTTAAATTTTAAAGAAAATTGTGAATTATTATTTGTGATCGAAGAACCAAAAATAAAAAAATATTAATAACAATGCTGCTTCCTCCCTTTTTCTATTCTTACATTACGTCTGAATATGTCATTGCCTGACATTATAATTTCTATGTGTCTTATCTTTGTCACTTTCATCTAACAAATTATAATGACATAAATAGCGAAACAAATAAATTACGTGAATTACACTTTAAGCATGAAGCGTAAGATTGAATTTTAAATATATTTTTGTTAACAAACGTCGTTTCAATGCCATAGGAGAATCTTTTACAAGCTTTCACAACCTTTATATGCATTGACAGTAAAGTTTACTTTAAATTAACACAATATTGATATAATACTATACGATATTAGAACTATATACGTCAATTTAGACAATAATTTGTTCCAATTTTATAAAGGATTGTGAATCTAGTTTGTGATCGAAGAAGGCGTCTCATAGAATGACTAGCATATTTTATACGTTTAGAAATTTCATTAATATGGGCCGACCAAGAAAAACAAGAATCAAATAACAGCCCTAGATTTCTAGCCGTACTAACATAAGGAATAGGAAATCCGTTATAAACCACAGAAGGTACATCTGAATCTTCCAATAATCGCAGCCAGTATCTATTACCTATTAACATAGCTAGTGATTTAGTAGGATTAACGAGTAGCCCATGAGAATGAGCCCCCTGGGGGATGTTTAACAAATCATCATTTAATGACGAAACCGCTGATTGTAAATTTTCAAGATTAAAGGACCGATATATTTGTAGATCGTCAGCGTAAAGGTGAAATTTAGAAGAAATAATGAAAGAGATACGACAGATAAATATAGAAAAAAGCAAAGAGGAGTGGACACCACCCTGAGGTACACCAGCAGTAAGCTCACACCATTTAGAACGTAAGTTATCGTCAGCACGGATGCACTGTTGTCTGCCTTTTAAGTAGGAATCAAACCATTTAACTATACTGGAAGAAACATTTAAGGATAATAGAATATTTAATAAAATGTCAAAATCCACTGTATTAAATGCATTGCTGAAGTCCAATAGACAAGAGTATAGTAAGTTGTTTATTGTCCATTGCTGAACGAATATCCTCCTCAGTGACAGTGTCAATAATGCGGTGACAGTACTGTGTCCCTTCCTGAAACCTGATTGTAAAGGATTAAACAGAGAATTACTGGTCAAGAAATCACATAACTGCACATAAACAATTTTTTCTAATATTTTAGATAGGGTAGAAAGAATAGAAATAGGACAAAAATGAGAGAAAGTAGGGAGATTATTACATTTAGGAAGAGGAATAACATAAGCTTTTTTCCAAGCCACAGGGAAAGAACCAGTTTCCAAAGAAAAATTGAACATGTGTACTAAAATGCCTATCAGTTCATCCAATAACAGCCGAATCATTTGAATAGAAATGTTATCATCGCCTATGGCTTTTGAAGAGATATCATTGATGTATCTAACAATCTCCTCAGCACTGACTGACCTGAAACTAAATGCACTGCACTCAGGTTTAGGTAGGCTATGCAAATCCGCTATAGTTTGAGCCTTGGTCGAAGTATCCATATTTAAGGGAGGATGCGAGAAATGGTTATTGAGGGAATCTAGATCAATAGCATCACATGATGATGACTGACACTTTCTATTACCAAGATATTTGAGAAACTTCCAGACCTGTGCAGTTATAATTAAGACTTTCGATTAAATCATGAATAAAGCGTCTTTTAGGATCTTTGCACATTCTATAACAAGCATTACGTAACTTTTTATAATGAGCAAAATTTGATTCTGTTGGGGATTTCCTAAATTTACACTTAGCTTTATCATGTTTGGGCATAAATTCACGAATTGATGAATTCAGCCAGGGAGCAGGAAGATATCTGACTGTAACATGCTTGGGAGAGGCATGTTTATCATATAGTGAAAGTAATAAATCAGAAAACCGCATGACCTTGTCATCAATGTTATTGCTATTAAAAACAGAGGACCAGTCCGCTGCAAGAACATCAGACCTAAGCGCCTCCAAAACGATTTTCTTTTTGTGATTAGTGGCACTAGAGTATTATACCATTTTAGAATCTTGATTATTTGTGCTAATATTTATAATAACTTGCCGTAGTAGTGTTGATACATTTTTTTTATACCGTGACGTATCAAAGTTAATTAAAATTTTCTGAAACCGCAAGTGAAAAGCGAACTTCTTTTTATTTTTGTATTAAAACTACAGATATTTTCGTTATATTTGTAATTGTGATGAACAGTAACACTACTTAGGTTGCTAATGAAAAAAAAATTACATTGAAAAATTATAGTCAAAAATATTGTGTAGAATGTCAAATTTCGAAGTTTTTTAAAAAATTATTATAACTTTTAAAAAAAAAATCCTATTATTTTTCTTATTTTTCCCTGGATGTAGTCATTAACTTGTCCAATCTCTGGTGCCCGCTTACGGTTGAGTTTTAGTTTTTTGTATAAAATAACATATATTATGTAAAATCATATCTAAAGAATATATGTATATAAAATAGGTACAGTACATATATTATTATGTGTGTCAGGGACCATTTGATTAATGAGCATTATACATATTACGCGCCACCGCCAAAATAAAAAATGTTCAAAATGTAAAATGTAACTTGTACTTAAATTAAATTGAGTGAATATTATTATAATATTTATAGGTCAAATTAGTTAAGAATTAAGGTATTTAAGGTAAGTTTTGGGTGCCACACGATGTACACCGGCGCAGAGGCACGCCCCGAAAGAGATGACGGGACGACCTAGACACGTATCTGCGAGGATGGCAAAAAATTCCAATGAATAAAAGGGAATGAAGCAGTCGAAGGAGGCTTTTTCTCAGAAGTGAGACACAAACGTAGGTTAATGAAAAAAATGTAAGTTCATAATAATATCTTTTTATAATATATTCTTTATTTACGTCCCAATAACTATGACTGTTTATGATAGGGACTAAGGCTCCGCACAAATGAGCCACCGACCACAGCTACCGGTGGCTGTCGCGCGCCACTCATTTTCGTACTGCGTAAACAAAGGTGGTCGTTGACCACCACAATTTGTAACACTCTTTCTGCTGTACAGTCTCACGATGGACTCCGAGACGAAAGGTTTGATCGCACTCCTATTAAGTCGACGACGTAGACAACGTCTATATTGGGTACACCCAATATTGGGTACTGGGTATATCAAAGGTGGGTGAGAAGGGGCCAGAGCGGCGCGTCTGTGGCGAGTATCGGCATGTAAGTAGCGAGTGGCCACCACCGGCGGCGTGTAGCGGACACTAAATCGCGGATGGTAAACAGAAGTGGCAAGTGGCCGCCACAAAACGCGAGTCCATACAAAACGTATGAAAAATCATGTGACACACTACTTGTCGCTGGTGGCTATGGTCGGTGGCTCGTTTGCGCGAAGCCTAAGTGATTACATAATGACTGTGTGATTTAATTTGTCATTCTTGCAAGCTTGTAGCATAGCAAAAATAAAATATAAATCAGGTGTTCGGTTAAGTTTATAAAGATATTTAGATGGTGGAATTTTGGTTTTCTAATACTTTCTATGTAAAATTATTGCACAGAAAAACGGCACGAATTGCTATTTGCACAGAATAATGCTGCAATACTCGTGCGCCCGAATGTAATGGCAGCACTGCCGTACCGCCGCCTTATGTAATTATTGATTGGACGATTTTTCGTCTATTAAAGGTGAATATAGACATAATTTTACTGATGCAATAAAGAGTATTGTATTGTGTATGTAGACAAGCTTAAATTATACCTTTCCATAATTTCAAAACTACGGGACGACCATCGCGAGTGTTTTAGTGGTCAAAAGCGTTACATAACCAGTCCTTCCCTCAATGGGCGGGGTACATGTGTTCAGTTTTATTCTGCTGTGCCAAACAAAAGCCAGAGTCCAAACACTTGGAAAATGATAAATTTAAACTAAACTTCTTTAAATCAGTCGCAATAAATGAAAATCGAAATCAAATAAGAATAAATAATAATTATTTCTCAGTGTTCGGTCTCAAGCCTCCTTCTTGGTAACGCAGAAGAAACCTGAACACGGGTATCCAGACCTTTGAGGGAAATATTGGGTTATGTGGGGCTCTTTCCCAATAAAAATCCTCGGTGTTCATCCTCTGTGCACTGTCGAGGGGCTCCGGGGTCTCCTACGGAACGCAACTGAGCCCATCACGCGCTCTGCCGAAGTGCTTCTAGGGGGAGCAGTGGTGACATAACTGGCCCATGCATGCTCGCAGTGCCACGACAGTGAGGATCATACGCTTTTCGTCCTCCTCGGGTTGCATGGATGAACGACCGGAGCCCCTACCAAAATCGGCCACGACCCCGTAGGCCCCTTTAGTCGCCTCTTACGATAGCCTTATTCGTGGGAATATACATGTAAAAGGGAAATAAACCAACCTCAGGTGAAAAAGGCTCGTACTGATTAAGCTTGTCTGGATCTGACACAGCTTGGTTGTACGTCTGTTGCAAAATATGTTTTAATAAGCCTCTCGAGGGATACTTGTTTAAACGTTGAGCTGGTAATGAAGTACCCTTTTCCTGAAAAAACAAAGAAATGCGTAATTAAAATAAAAATTGTTATTAATCAGTTCACTAATGGGCTAAAATAACACTCAAAGTAAACATAAATAGTTATTATGTTTACTTCGTGTCATATATTACACACAACATAACATTAAATAAACATAAAGACATAATTCCATTTATAAAAATTAAGTATTTATGTACAGACATCCTAATCTATTTGTTTAAGTACAAGAGCAAGTAACAATTTTATTAATCTGTATGTTTTGAAATTATGATTATACGTACATTTAATCATACTATAAAAATAATAAACTGTATAAATAATACAACGTGGCACTACTACCCTTAGCCTGCTCTCGACTACCAAAGTTTAGCTGGAAGAAAATGCTATTTAGCATTAAGTTCGCCTTTTTACACACGTTTTGGTGCAACAAGTGTAAAATAAATTATTAGCATCAAACCACATAATAGAAAATGGCAGCGATAATATCGAGAATTTCAATTTAAGGATGCCTTGCACCAGCTATTTAAACTCTATTTAAGGATTTGACATCTCGCTTGCACCAACTGTTTAATTTTTGGTGCAAGTAAGATGTCAAATTCTTAAACTAGTATACTAGTCTTTTTATGAGGAGGTATGAGTAGGTAACTAATATAACACGAGAATCGACAAATTCTGTACCTAAATTGAAAATATTTAATATATTTACAACAAAAGTACGTAAATATACAATTTATACAATACTTATTTTAGAAATTCCCTATTTCCCAAGCTAGAGTGGGTGAAAACTTAGGATGTGCCTGTTATGCCCATTGTTAAAAAAAGAAAAAAATCCAGTGTAGGTATATGTCATTTATGTATAACGTACTAAATAAACACTAGAAAGTACATACATATCTTCACGCTGTAATCCTAACGGTGTAGTCAGAGGACAGAGCGCCAAGCGTCGCGGTCCTTACATACCACTTTCGCTTCCTCAAATCTTAAATGTCACGCTAAAAAGTAATTTAGATAAATCAACGGCTCCTGCGTAAACAATTGCAAGTGCAATAAGAACACTTTCTATGAGTGCAGTTCAAAGATCTTTACTTATAAATTTTTCATATTTTGAAATAACTTTATGATTTGTAAAAATTATTGATCTGAGTTCCTTGATTTAATGATTGATGTAAATTTAAAATTGTCTCATTTACACAGACTAATACGAAAATTTAAAAAGCAACAATGCGCCGAGTTGCAATTTGCACCACTTTATTTGACGGATCCTACGATCTGTCAAAATTTTCTATTCACAACAACTACTTATCTTTTTTCGTAATTTTTAATACATGAGAATTTAAAATTCTTATTTACAAGATACAGTTTAGCATAATTTCGGATTTTTTATTATGTATTTATGAAAGTGCCATTACATAATAAGCGACTTTAACAAGTGAAATTGTGATGTATTTTTTTTTAATATAAATAATAAGTTTTTATTTAATGTAGCATTTACCTATCGTTTAACTTTGTACATTTATTATGGCACCTATCGACAATATTTTTAATTTAATTAAGTAATTAAAATGTTTATTTTTACTAATTCTTGCGAGAATAGACCAATAAATTATAGTGATATAATATAAACTAGTGGTCGCCAAATGTCTAAATTCAACCATAAATATAAAATAAATGCTTTTTTCCTTTGACATACGCTCCATAGACTTGAAAAAGCTCACAAGCTCACAAATCACACAAAATTCACAGCTCTAAACTCATTCAGTCAGAATATTCTTATGGGACAATCTCCACTCTGTGCAATTATATTATATAAATTTCAGCTTTCTGCACTCCTTTTCCATGTAGATTATCTATGTTAAATCTCACAGTCCACCGTGCGCGGATTATGCTTAAAAAGGGGTATAAAGTTTTCTCTTCAGGTATTAATAATTATAATATATTAATATAAAAAACTTGTGCATTTATTATAACAAATAACTTATGGTTCCGCTTAACTATTACATAATTCATAAGCCTTTTAAAAACTTACTACCAAAACTAGTGTCAAGTTATTTTCATGGCTTAATGCTCCGCCGACCCCGAATCGGATAAAATGACGTGACATTATGTTAAGTATATAATAATACAAACATTTTGAAACGTGTAGTAATTTTGAAACAATTTTAGTAGGCAATAATTACATGTAGGTGATTGATAATTGTTCTATTTGAAATTTTATATTCAAAGAGCCCGTTAAATTTACACGTAATAAAATGAGTACAACTATAATAATGAGCTGCAAATGAGTAAATTTTATAATGTACCCAAGTAACTAAATATATTTGGCAACCTTGACATTGCCGGCGCGGCGAAATGACCGATCGATACAGCCACTCACGTCATATAAAGAGCAATGTCGGTTGCCTTGAATCCGATCGTGATTCAAAAGTTCAATATATAAGTAATACAGCTGTTTATAGTGCCTACCTATGGTATTACAATACAAGCGGTCATTAGCTTCATTAGACATAGACAAGCAAAGAAGAAACATGATGAACCATATGCTTTGCATATCCAAACTATAGAGTACGCGTCTTTGAAACTCAACAGGAAGTAATAACTTTGCATCGTATTGTGTAAATTAACATAAAATTGACTATTTTGTAACCTCTAAATCGGTCACTATGATGTTAAGATTTAAATATTCATCCAGATATAGCTATGTCTAAATGTATATTATAACTAAGAAATCATGATACATCTACGGTAGACAAACAGCACAACAAATTTCAACACTCATAAGGACATAATTCCATTTGCAAAATTGAGTATCTATTTAGAAACATCCTAACCTATTTGTTTAAATACAAGAGCAGGGAACAATCTTATTAATCTGTATATTTCAAAATTATAATTATCCGTACATTTAATCATACTGCAAAGATATTAAAAAATATTACACGGTATGTACCTATATTTAGGCTGAAATCTGAAAATCAATAACGACCTCCATGAGCCGCTGGACGACTCCGATACGCGTAGCCCACCAACCTCTACCACATTAATGTGGCGCTGTTTTAGGACTGTAGTTATAAGAATGAAATAGTGTAAATATGGTATATACATATTTATGTATGTTTTTAGTTTATTTGCTTACATTACATACCTAGGTATTTCAATCATTATTATTTTATCAATACCGACCCGCTTAGGTTTCGCACATGGCAGGTAGAAATTTTTTCAAAATAAAATACAGCTAATTTACTCGCTGATAATGTAGCCTTCTATAGGTGAAAGAATTTTTAAAATCCGTTGAGTATTTTTGAGTTTCTCCATTACAAACAAACGATCAAAATGTTTTCTCTTTATAATATTAGTATATATAAACAAGGAAATGGATTAAGAAGCATACTATTTTGATCAGGGGAAAGTAACTTAAATATATGTATAATAGTCGAGGTCCTAAATGAAGAAAGGAATGTTTACATGGTTAGGGCACATAGAAAGAACGAGTGATCTAAGACTGACGAAGAAAATCTACAGAGCGAAAATTAGTGGTAGCGGAAGCCAAGGAAAACTAAGGCTGACTTAAATATTATATCTATACTAATATTATAAGGAGAGAGAGAGGGGATTTTGTAAGTTTGTTTATATGTGGAGGTTGAAAAAATCTTTCATTGTTTGATTCTAAAGGTATATTATTCCAGAGAGACATAGGCTATATATTTTATTATGTATTCACCCCCGGCGAAGCCGGGACGGATCGCTAGTAATAACTTAATGTCTAATAAAAGAGAGTTCAGAAATATATGAATTGAAAATATTTAAATCAGTACAAATATGTACATAATTTAAATTGTTTTAAAAACTTGACAAAACCCACTCAAAAATATTTTCTACGAACACCGTTATTTTTAACTATATTTTAATACTCTATTACAATAAACAAAGGGAAAGAGCCCCTTGTTTGTCCCCATCTTTACGCGTTTAACTAGGTTAACAATTAGGGGAAGCCGAATGGCAAAATCAATAATATACGGGTTACATCTACTTTTATTTTTTCTGACAATAAAATCTAACTCTAAAGAGGCAATAACGTGTCAGCTATTAAGTGCTCCGTACTCTGTCCGAATAGTGTAACTACAATGCACACCTTATTCTGTTTAAGATTTTTTTCAGATTTTTCGGAAACAGCCATTTTTAAAGCTTTTTCGAGGAGAAAGAGTATTATAATTATAGTAACAAACAGTAACGAGTTATGTTTATTTCTTAAAAATGTGATTTAAAGAGCTTTCATTTTGATAGCTACACGATGAGCCAAAAAAATTCTTTCTGTATTTTTATTGTTTCCCCAAAACTGAAACCCCAAAACTCATTATTTTTAATTCCGTCTGTTTGAGATCATAAGTAACAAATTGTAACGAGTTATGTATATTTCTTAAAAATGTGATTTACAGAGCTTTCATAACCTACACAATGGGTCCGAAAAAATTTCTTTCTATGTTTCTATTGTATGTCCAAAACGGATACGCCAAAACTCAAAACTCGAAAATGTGTGAGGAGAATGATGAGATTTGAGAAAACGAAAGAAGTATGTCAAGAACCGCGACGCTTGGCGCTCCGTCCTCTGACTACTCCGTTAGGGAACAGCGTAAAGATATCTATAATAAAACTAATGTAAAATGATGTTGAAAAAATGATACCTAAGTTTCCTGTCGGTTCTCCTCAATGTGAAAGTTTTCTTTTCGAACCGAACGAAGGTGGATTTGACGTTCAAAAACACCTTCTAATTGGATTTACTTGAATAAAATGATTTGACTTTGACTTTAGAGTCAGAAACACCCCAAGACGAAGGGAATTTTGGAACGGAACATTATAAAATAATACCGTATGCTGTTTGATTACTGTGGATGCGACGTTACATCTTTCATAAAGCAATAAGAAATTCAATAGAAATTAGTGTTGTTTCCATAATTTTAATTGCGATACATAATAAACGCACTTTAAAATTTGCTAAAATTACGATAGAAATGTCAATTAAGTATATTAAAAAAATTATTGTGGCCTACACTATTTAAATATTTAAACCAGCACTATTTCATTAAAATTATACAAATGGAAACGATATAAAATGTTTGTGAAATACAATACCATTTATTATAATTCTTTCGACGTACATTTAAATTAAGAAAAATTGGTGTTAAAAGGATTAATTTCGAAGTTTCTAACATTTAATGGTTAAAAAAAGTAAATTTATTGTGGAAACTGTCATTAAAATAAAAATATTAAATTTATAGTGAAAATTAGTAATTTTAAACACAATAAGTTAGTTTTAATTGTGATTCTGCTTGCTTGTTTAGATAGTATTTCTCACTTCTATATATATTAAAAATAGGTAGAAGAAAAACAATTTACACTATTTTCCCGTTTCACGAAGTAGATAACTATAACCGGTTGTCATGGTTACCATTGCATGCAAATACCACACTGTTAAGTTGTTAGATTTAGCTGACTTATGACGCAATCACTTCTTGCAGGGCCGTTGTCCAAACAGCCCATATGGGCGCTAGATATTGCGTCATTTGGTGTACCTACTGAGTGAAAATTAGAAAGCGGCCCTTCCCGTGTATCCATCAGAGTTCGTAACTATGATTACTAGTATAAAACAGTCAATGTAGTTTACATAACGTAAACATAATTTGAATCATTAAAAAACCGATATATTCGATTAAAGTTCGCGCTGTTACTTTTTCCGTAGCCAGTGAAATTATTTCATATTATAACTGTCTTATTTTAAGTTCAGCTCTAATTGAGTGATCTTAAATAACATGATAAATTGGTAAAAGAGACTAATGTCGGTGTGCCTAAAACTGATAGGTAATAATTTTGTGTCAATCTGCAGAAGCAACGTCATCAGCGATAATAGTCTTAATATAATTCAAATACCTACAGTTTTCGAAATGAGAGAGTCAAGAAAATATTTATATTAATTAATCACACATTATTTATATAATTGAGCAATACTTTCAATAACGACGTGAAACTTCAATTTCCTATGTCCTTTATTATCCCAAAAAAATTATGATACACAAATCAACAGATAAACAGATCAAAGTTTGAAGTAAAAACTTAATTTAAATGAATCTTAATATTTGCATCGAAATAATTCCATAATTATTAAATATTTGCTATTTTATAATGGAACACTAAACTTTTATATTTACGTGTATATATTTAGATTATTTTTTATATTTTTCCTTTTACATTAACTTAGATAATATGTAGATATACTTAAAAATAAGTTGCTGATCCTAGACCTCAATAATCGTATACAATCAATCTTTGAATTTGCATAGAGAAGTAGGCGGCCCAAAAAAAAGGTCATTAACACTACGTGAGACATTCGCGTTTGCTCAATATTGCGGTCAACGCCCCCACACGCGGCCCGTATCGAGTCTCTATCACAGTCGGATTCAATTCTTTAAGAATCTAATGTTCGTAAAAACACGATAAGAACGTAATGTCATATTTTTTGTGGAAGTTTTTTGTAAATAATAGATGCGAAACAGGCGAACATAATATCCAAATAAATAGCGTTGTAGTGCACACTAGTTAGTTGCTATGTTGGTTTGCTGAAGATATCTAAATGTTGAGGTCAGTAAACTTGAATATACATACACCTAACGGAATCGATGACAGAAATTGTCCACAAAATTATTTGTGAAATAAAATGTTAAATATGAACAATGTAACAGTACACTGTACAGGTACATGTATATACTATGTACTGTTATGTCTTTAACCTAAGGGTTACGACCTCAAGACTCCCGACAAGATGGGGGCTCTAAAATGAAATCCTTGTAAATACATAGTACATATATTTTATTGTATTTTTATCATTTGTATAGTATTTATGAAGTCATTTTTGTAAAGTTTTGATTAGTAAAGGATAATTATTTTGTACTTTTCAGTGTTTTATTTTGAAGTAGGTTTCATTTATCATAAAAAGTTATTCATGTTTGCCATATGTGTGACCTTGGGCTGAATAAATATCTAGGGTAGGTCTACAACGAACTTCTTTCCAATTCTGGAACGGAATATAGTATAAAAGATTCATCGAAATAAATAACCGTTAGGAGTAGGGCATGTAATATCGGAAGGTTTTCAATTCCGATATTAAATCGTAATATCGGAATTCCGATATTAATATCGCAATTGGTCATATTCATCATAAATTACATATATTCCTTTAAAATTGCGCATATGCATTGGAAAAGTGGGATTGGATGCAATAAAATAAGTCTATAATAAAAAAATATCTAATTTGGTAGGAACTTTTGGTACAAATTTTGTACTACAAAAGTCAGTCGTTATACTAAAATTTGTTAAATCACAGTTTTTTCATTATTATGCTATTATTACTAATTAAACTAACTTAGAATCAATCAATAAAACTTTTTAAAATTGAAAATATGCATGCAAAATCAACAATTAAAAACGACACTAGATTATTTTTTAAATGCATGTTTTTCTTGGTAGTATGTTCTCAAAAATAACAAAGCGTCAAGTATTATGTAGTCGGTTAGTGAACTTCTTATTTTATCGCAAAAATATATGGCCGACGAAAAAACACGCTAGCTTTCAACACTGGTAGGCAAAATTGATATAAGATACGTATACGTTTCTTTATATTTACAGACATACATACACACATACATACATACCTTCACGCTGTATCCCTAACGGGGTAGTCAGAGAGGACGGAGCGCCAAGCGTCGCGGTCCTTACATGCCTCTTTCGCTTCCTCAAATCTCATCATTCTCTCACACATTTTCGCCTAGGTATGCGAGTGCTTTTGACATTTCCGTCGGCTAACACTATAGCTATTTGATGTTCATAAGTCAGCCTTGGTCTTCCTTGGCTTCTTTTACCACTCACTTTCGCTCTATAGATTTTCTTCGTCAGTCTTTCATCAAACATTCTTTCCATGTGTCCGAACCATCTTAGCATTCCTTTGTTCATTTTTTCAATAACACTGTCGTGCAAGCCTGTCATACTGTGTATCTCTTTATTGCTTATTTTGTCTGCAACGGTGACATCGCACATATTTCTAAGACATCGCATTTCTACTGCATTTATCTTACTTTCACTCTATTTCGGGCATATCCAGGACTCACTACCATACAATAAAGTTGCCACCAACACCGCATTATGTATGGCCATTTTGGCTGAGTTAGATATATTAATACTGCTTGTTGCCCATTGCTACCCATCTCTCCACATCCGACTCACATCTTCCATCCCTCGAAAACGCACTCCCCAGATATACAATTTCGTTCACCTGTTCTAAACATTTTCCATTTACCCATATTTCACACTTTGTCTGTAAATCTTCTCTTTCAAACACCAGAACCTTAGTTTTATTCACATTCACATTCAATCCTTTCACTTCACAGTCTTCTTTCATGCACGTAACTAGTGTCTGCAACTCCGCTTCTGATGATGCTATAAGCACAGCATCGTCAGCGTACAATAGGCAGTTTACCACTGTACCATCAAATATCATACCACTCATACTACCTTTCAATGTCTGAAGGCAACTGTCCAAATACAGCACCAACAACCAGGCAGAGATCACGCAGTTCTGTCAGTCACCAGAACAGACTTCGAACCAGGGCTACATGTCACCGTCTATCCTTATACAGGCTCTATCGTTTCGATATAATGACCTCACAGCCTGCAGTAAGGAGCCCCCATGCCATATTCAGGCAGAAGACCCCACAATTTCTTTCGCACTACTCTATCAAATGCTTTTTCTAGATCCACGAAAGCGCAGAAAACTTTCTAACCTATAGCCAGAAACTTCCCCACGATAACGCGAAGCGAGAAAATCTGATCCATACAACCCCTACCGTTCCTAAAACCACCTTGCGCCTCCCACATCTTTCCTGTCTTTCTGAAACACCTTTCATACGTTCAGTCAATACCTTAGACTTTAGACTTTTAGACTTTACTTGCTAAGCTGAACAAGCTGATGGCCCTATAGCACGCACAGTCTAGATAAGAACCTTTCCCTTTATATAGAGGTACTATCACTGCGGTGCGCCAGTCCTCTGGAACCTCCCCCTTCTGCCAACAAAGGTTACACAGTGCACGGAAGGTGCGCTCAGACCCTAGGACCACCATACTTGATCATCTTAGCAGTCACCTCATCAATTCCCGCAGCCTTTCCACATTTCAAACTTTTATTACTTTCTGAATCTCTTTCATACTAATGGCATCCTCCAGTTCCTGACCCGAGTGTGACAATTCATTAGAATCGCTGCTACTCTCATACAGTTCTACATAGTATTCACTCCATCGCTGCAGAACATCTTTTTTATTTGTAAGCAGGTTGTTTTCTTTCGAACGCACTTTATTCATTCTGCAAGGTGCCGGACCACTTCAGTACTTACGTACTTCTTTCCAAAATAATTTGCAATTTTCCTGAAAGTTGTCCGACATCTTGTTTTCGTCTTGGTTTCGTCATACATTCTACACCTTTCACGCTTCTCTTTCACTTTCGTTTCTGTTTTCTGCAGCTTACATCTGTCTTTCATCAAATTCTTCATCATTGGTTATAGCTATATTAATAACCTGTGGCGCGCTTAAAAGCTTTATTTGACAACTCAACTAGTAAAGTGATTCCGATGTTACGATATTAGTTTACTCGGTATCGGAATTATAATATCGGAGCTCACGGTCCGAGATTCCGATATTGCGATATTCCGAGATTCCGATATTCATGCCCTAGTTAGGAGTATTTGATGTATCTTCGAAGTACAAGGTTCAAGGTCCATTGAAATTAGAAGGAAGGTAGCACCTTGGAGACATACGGAACCCAGTGGGAAAAGACTTATTGAAATTTCGTAAACAAAGAAGTTATGCCCGAACATACATAAAAAAAAAACAAAAAAATATGTACAAACGAATTAAGAACCTCCTCCTTTTTTTTAAGTCGGTTAAAAATAATTTATAATGATTTCCAGCAAACAATTATTGAAATGGGTTCATAAACAAAGTAATTATGCCCGAACAAAAAAAAAAAAAATATGTACAAACGAATTAAGAACGTCCTCCTTTTTTTAAGTCGGTTAAAAACAACTTAAAATGATTTCCACCAAACACCTAAGAACATTATCAAAAATTGCATCTTTCAAACAAGAAAATAACATGCAAATTGGTTTTTCTAAGGAAAATTAAACTTTCCCTTTTTTCAGTTGAGAATTAGAAGTACATTTTTATGTTTCTATTTACGTCATTCTTGCTTTTGATAAGGGCCCACAACTTAGAATAATAACTGCATTATTTTTCTAAGGCCCGCAAACTTTGTGTGCCTAAGAGCCCCTGCATAGCCTAAGACGGCACTGCCTATTGTGACTATTGTATATGTTTGACATGATTATCTAAACAAAACGTCAAAACACTTATCCTCCATCTCTTGCGTAGCAGTTAAATTCTTGATAAACTATTGTTTAAAACCAAACCTTTAAATTTTGACATTTTTGTGGTGCATTTCTTTGTACTTAAAATTAAAAAATTTTCATTATAAACAATTGCACATGATAGTACAACTCTTACCGAAGAAAAAGAGCTCCAAAATAATGCTGTACGTTGTCGGAGAGCTGTACAAGAAAAGTTTTACGATACGGTTTTTTTTCCCAAAAAAGAAATTTTCTTGAATAATTATTAAAATTTAGCGCAAAAAAAACACAGTTATCAATAACAAAAACAACATTTTCACAAAGTAACAAGCATCGAAGTTGTTTTGATGAAAAGTTACATATAAGTCAAAAATCAATATTGCACAGGACATCAATCGAAGAGTGAATGCAGGAAACATGGTGAATGGAGCTTTGCACTCCTTTATGAACAGTCAGAAGGTGTCTAACAAGGCTCGTTTGGCGGTGCATGAGGGGGTGTTGGTTCCGACACTCATGTACGGAAGTGAAAGTTGGGTATGGCAGAAGAAACATGAAAGCAGAATAAATGCAGTTGAGATGAGAGCGTTAAGAAGTATGATAGGAGTTAAACTGAGTGACAGGATAAGAAATAATGAGATAAGGAAACGTTGTGGTCTGAAAGAAGATGTAGTGACAAAAATTGAGAAAGGTATGCTGAGATGGTTTGGCCATGTCGAGAGAATGAATGAAGAACGATTGACGAAAAAAGTGTATAAGGCGAGTATGAATGAAAGTGTTGGAAGGGGTAGACCTCGGCGGACGTTTCGAGACCAAATCAGGGACGTCTTGAAAAAAGGCCAGGTCAAGAGTACCCTAAACCGAAGAGCATGTGTGAAGGGAATAATGAAAGTGGACGAAGCGAAACAAGTATGTAAGGATCGTAGCAAGTGGAAAGAAGTGGTATCTGCCTACCCCTACGGGAAAGAGGCGTGATTATATGTATGCATGTATGTATGTATCAATCGAAACATAATTTTATCACCATTCTAATTTCGCTTTTTTGGACACAAGTTCAACTTTTTGTTCTATTAGCGAAAAACTGTTTTTTTTATTAGGAGTCGCCATTGAAAATCCGGAAAAAGAAACGCTTTCTTAAAACTTATTGTTCTACACGATCATTTTTTTTTTCCTGCCCTCAATTGTCTGGAAATTAGCATAGTGAATCCGTAGACTGATTATACTACTAGATGTTATTTGCCTCACTTTGTAGTACTGGACAGGCTGCCTGAAGTTATGAAGTCTATGCTTTTATTTTTATTTTTCATTTTATTTCCTTATTATAAGTACATTATTAAAGTGATATGTGTTTTTAATATGTGCTATTTGCAAACTGAACTTACATATTATATTATTTCAACTTTTTAAATAAAAAAACAAAAAAGGTCTGACCACATTGCAGGATTCGAATCCGCGCATTTCGGCACGGTAGACTTACACTCAGCCACTGTGCTATGGGGAAGGTAAACTCTAAAAAAGTTTAGAAGTTTAGAGTCCAGAAGTTTTAAGTGCGTGAAAGACGGAGAAAACGATTTTTCCCAGAATTGAGATTTAGCTAAATCGATTTTTCGCCCCCCTCATCCCCTATATTGTAAAGGAGACGTTCCACGAATGTATGGAGCTCCGGCTTGCACTTTGTACACTTATAATTTAGAAACTTTAATATTAAAAAAAAGTGTTTTAATTATGGTTTCGGTATATATTAGCCTAGTTCTTTCGTACAAAAGTATTATATGCACATATCATAGGCAACACCTTACCTAAACAAGATGGCGTCAATGATATATTTGACGTATTCCACTTTTAATAGTTAATTAGTACTCTTTGTAACAAATTATATTGCAGGTCTTAACTGTTGAAACCTATTTAAAATCTCAAACAGTGGCCTGTTCACAGTTTGAACATATCCATACTGCAGTTTAGGGTATAAAAAAATTAATAGTAAATGAAATCTTTGACGCCTCGGGAAACAGATCAAACAAATCAACTTTTCTTTCGAGAAATGCAATATAGCGACAACAAATGTTAAGTCAACACATTAAAAAAGTTCTATTTTATTAATCTTTGTAAATAATATGGGTAAAGTATAAGGTACTTAATAAAAAAATAATCCCGTTTGAGGAACAGGTCAAAATTAAGCGAAATTAGAAATAAACACGTCTTTTTTGATATATGCAGTTCTAGTGTGAATTGTAGAGATTTTTAGTCAGCACATCAAAGATGGTGTTGTATTTTATCAAGCTTTGTTAATATGAATAAAATGATAAAAAAAATAACCTGAACATTTAAGTAAGCGATAGTAGCGCCAAAACGAAATACATAACAATTACGGTAAAGCGACTGTCGCATCTGTAGCTTGGTAGAAATACTTAATCTGTGCTCCATAGTTTTTGACAGCGTTTTGACCGATTTGACCCGTGACGTGCGCGACGTTCAAAGTATATTCATACATCACAACTCGAAGACATTTTCAACTACACATGTTTTCAACAAAATAAAAATAGTTGCGCAAAAAGCTCTTTGTAAGTAGGTATTTTTATTTAGTAAAGAATAAATTAATGGATGAGATTTTTTTATCATTCTTTGTTAATAATATACCTACATATAACATGAGTTTGATAGTAAATTGAATACTTCGCATTTAGTTTAGGACTCGTTATGGCGTACTTGTCCGTATAGTCTTGTTAAATAATAAAATATTGCTCTTGTACTAAAAATATATAATAAAAATTGCAATTTCACTATTTTTCTAACAATCTTTAGATTTTTCCTCGATTTTCTAAATAGCGTAAAAAGTGCGAGCCGAAAATCTAACATCTCCTTTCATCGAAATCGCTCGAGCCGTTTTCGAGAACGCTATATCAAATATATATACATGTATAATTGTATATATAATATATATACACATACAAATATTGCTCGTTTAATGTAATAGTGAATTAAGCAAATATGTAAAACAAAGATATGAAATTTTGAATGAAAATTTATTTATTATATATTTATTTTAATTAAATTATTAATTTAATTTATTATTTTTTAATGTGTAATTATTTATACACATATTAAAATTAATTATTTATTGCGTAATAATTTGCCTGTAATTAATAATAAACATGTACTTAGTCAGTTATTTATTACATATTTTTGATTATTTGAAATTCGCATCTTTATCTCACTAATGATGCAAGGGTGACTACTACAGCGATTACAGCGGTCTCATAGTGCTAAATACACGTTCCGCATATTTTTGCGTTTACAGAATGTCTTTAAAAACGTTATTGGATGCATGTATACAAATATCGTACATTCAACGAAACAGTTTTCTATGCCAGTAAAAACCGAAAAATTACATTATTATTAGATATTTGAAATTATTATTAAAATAAAATAATATAGCCTACGAAACGATATATCTACATACTACATAATAAACTATTATTATGTATAATAACCGGCAAGTGTTACCTACATTAATCATATTTGTCGGGCGGTTGGACCTCATTGTATGTATGACCAATGCATAACAATCGCATTAATCGCGACGTACTATTCTTCGTAACTTTAAATAATTAAAAGATAGTCTAAGCAAATACAATACCAATTGTATCATATAGATTATTAAAAAGTAACTACTTCAATTACATTTATCTATATTTTTTATTTATTTATATATTTGATACATACTTATATATAGTTCAAAGTTAAGTGGGAGTTTTTCTTCTATTGTTTATAATATTTCTAGGTCTAGTATAGTCTAATCGAGTGTCCAGATTAGACCACGCGTTTTACGCGCGATTGGAGCAATCGAAAATTACATAGTAACTTTGTCATCATTAAGGCTTCCGCCATAAGTAAAATCTTCCTAGGCCATAATGGGTTTTTGATGACGTCACCTTTCCTACATATGTTAGTGTACTTACGATTCTAATGATATCTTGTTCATTCAAATCGGTTGAGGCAACATATATACCCATTACCACCCACCCACATACAGACCGGTGAAGCTTAATTACCGTCCTCTTTTGACTATGCCGTAGTCAGGTAAAAATGATGAAACAGGAAAGAGAATGCAACAATGCGTTTTAAACGTACGCGATAAATAATTTTTTATTCACAGACTATTTATTTTTATTTATTATTATTATTCATTCTAGAAGTTTAGTTAATAAAGTACTATAATTTAGAACTAACGGTCAGTCCGGACTTCACCCGAGTTGAATACATAATATATAGCATATGGAATAATATACCTTACAAATGGTGAAATAATTATTGAAATAGGTGCGTGGTTCCGGAGATTACCCTCCACATATAAACAAACTTATAAAATCCGCTGCTTCTCTTTATAATATTAGTATAGAAATTATAGATTACTAAACTAACTACCTAACTTTTGATAAATAATAAAAGTCTAGTTAGAAATAATAACTTTTAAGAATAAAATAATCTGACATTTTACAATTTATTCAAAATTGTAACAAAGGTATATAATAATCCGCGATAATTATGTATATCAACTACCGAATGCTTATTGACTTGTAGGAAGCAGTGGCAACAAAGAATCAATCGTATCATGTTTTATCTACAAGGTTGTGGACTTCTGAACGTGTTGGTATGCCAGGCGGTCTTGTGGTAGTTGTGGTGACATCAAAACTTTTTACAATCAGCATGATCGCAATATACAAATATCTTGCTTGCAATTAAATTCATAGTTGAAAATAGGAATGTTTACGATCATCCCTACGAAACTATGTAACAAAAATTACTTTTTTTATAATAATACATATACCTATAGGCAGGCATACTATATATCTTTGTCAAAAATAATAGTTAGTTATTAGTATACACATATCTAAGTACCAGTAAATACATATATTATGAAGACGTTTTTAAATAAATATTTTTTATTCATAGAATAGAAAAATATTTTAATTGACAAAGGACAAAACACATTATAATCCTACTCAGTAACTTTTATTATATTAATACATAAAAATAAAATACTTATGTAAACAGACTACAGGTACATAAGTATTGTACTAAAGTAAACATACGTATCACGAGTATTTCTTCCATATTCGTTAGCAAAGGCATGCACCGCGTATAAATAGTTAGCGCAGCGTCTGCGGACATCGATCGTTTCGCCGTCGTTGCCGCCATCTTGGCCCTCGTGTCTCCCTCCTGCTGCCCATACTCTAATCCCTCCTACTGCCCCACATTCACCGCATCATTTCACACATACTTTACATGACAAGTTTGTTGTATTTATTTAGCTTTACACAAATTCTAACAATACATAATATTTAATGCAATAAATGTTCTTCAAATTCTTTCTCTCGACAGATATGTACATATGTACCCGCTTCTATTCATTATCATCAAATTTATCTGTAACATAAATAAACAGTACCGACATTTGTTGCACTAACAATAAAGTGCATACATAATATAAATTAAAAATTAATTATATGGTCATGACATAATATCTTTATAGTATCTTCTTTGTAAGAGTTTGGGTAGGATACAGCGTGAGGATATGTATGTATGTAATCAATCAAAATTGTGATTGCGAAAGGAAAACGCCCGAAAGTATAATTACAACAGCATTTTTTCTACATTACGTAAATTAGGTACGTTTCAAAAACTGTAATTAAAAACGCTTGATAGTACAAGAATTTGAGCTTTTTTGAAGCTAAAACAAACGTTTTTAAAATTTTTGCTTGTTTGCAAATCCGTAACCAAGGGGGTGTCACTGGTGACCAGGCACAGGGCGCAGACCATGGAGGGGCGCAAAAATGACCAGGACCAATTTTTGGGTCCTGCATGGTAGTAGTGCTTAAATACAACTCGCACCGGGCGCATAAAAAGCTAGTTACGGCGCAAGCAGTGGCTTGTTTGTCTTTTATTATTTAGTTTATATGAGCTTCTGTTCCAGCAAAAATTTCATGATCTATCCCCGACATAGACGCTGAACATCAGTAGTCGCATCAGTAGGCGTCGACGGCTATCGCTTACAACGAACAGTTACTAACTGTTAACGATATTTTTCTTTCTATAAGTGGGACGAGTACTCTAGCTTTTTAAGGACTTTATGAACACGGTGTATTCTCACCAATTTTTCAGTTAACATTCAAGGACGTTCGGTGTCAGATTAAGGGTAGATGTAAAGCTTGAAAATGAGTTAAGATTTTCTAGATATTATCTGTTCTCAAAGGAACGTCGCGGAAGTAAACGGAAAAACAAAATTACGTTTTTATTTCGATATTAGATTAGATATAAAGACGAAAAATGGCTTCGTTACAAATGTTTGTTTTGACCTACGAAATACTTAATATTTTTATATTTATGTAATAGAAAAAAATTATAAATGTCTGGATAATGAATACCTATTTAATAATAATATTAACTTTTGAGGCACTATTTAATAGCAAGAGAAGCCAAAAATATAGTTTTTGTAATTTTTTAACCAAGTATTTATTAATTTGAATACGTTTTTTTTACTTTCTTGACGAAATTGCTATAAATCATTCATCGTAGAAAGACCAGGCGACAAAACTTTTCAATGGGTTTTTGCTCTACACTTTTTACACAATTTTGCCTTTAAAATTAATCTTATATATTTCCATAATAGATTACAGTTATTTCGCAAATTATTTATTACTTTATCCAAAGAAACTTTGGAATGTACAAACGAAGTGTCGTACTCATACACAACCAATTAATAATAAAATTACAGAGCCAAGCTAATATAGTAAATCAATTTAAACTTACATATACATATGCGCGTATACTTAATCATTTTATTATTTAATAAACGTATTTTCTTCTACACCAAAAGATTTTTAAAGTACAGTATACAGAAAAATAAGTACGCAAATGAAATGCGGGAAGTCTGTAAATAGACGAAGGTGACATTGAAGACGTTTCCGCGACTAGAAATCTATGCCAAATGTAGGGTTGCGTTATACATTATAATGTACAATATAAGAACAAAAACTAAAAAACATGTTAAAACATATAAAAGTAGCAAATTAAGTGCAAATCGGAACGTGTAATTAGGCAAAATAAGTTAGTTTATTGGTTGTTAATAATAAACAAAAAACGACCTATGGTATTACTCATTGTATTGCTGTGATATTCTTGATGAAATGAATTAAATGAATGAATTCTTCTTGACAATAAGTATGCGTTATACGTAATGATGTGATTTATTCCTTGTATTACGTATCCTCAAAAAGATATTGCAAATGATGTGTACTTAATGGTCTGTAACATACCTACGTATATTTTAATAAACAATAAGTACCCATCAACGTTGAACTTAGATAAACTCGATATACCTAGTTTACAATGTTCTCGCAATTGCCAACTAGGTATGTAATCAATCTGAAGGTGAACATCAGCTGTAACGACCTTCCGAGATAACAGTACTAATAAGAAACGATAATAGGCCCCTAGACAGCGATATGTACATTGTACATATATATAAATTATATGTATATATGAACTATGCAATATACATGTACAGAAAAGAACAATGTTAAAAAAATGTTGCAATTAGTACCTGACATTCTATATAGATATTGTGTTTTGCGTCTAGGTTTTCGTCAAGCATAAACTTCGTAAACCTTTTTTAAGATAAGGGTGGTCCACCCCAAAAAAATTTTTTTTTATTTTTTGAACAAAATTTTTTATTTTAATTTTTTTATGATTTGGCATTAAAAAATACATACAACTCTAAATTTTCTGCTTTCTACCACCAACCCCAATTTTTTAATAGCGATATTAGTACTTTAATAATCATGGCAAAACAACGTCTGCCGAGTCACCTAGTAATATACATTCAGTCAAAAAAGTATCGGGAATGGATGATTTGTTTATGGCTCCAAATTCAATTTTTTGTTTTTTTTTGTTGTTGTTAGATAGGCACAACTGTCTTCCATTTTGGCAAGGAGTTGAGTTGCATCTGTTATTTAGATTAAATACAGTGCTGTTTTTAGTGATATCATATCTAGTGTGTATTGCGAAATTCATAATGGACAAAAACATCGAACAAAGAGTTAAGGAATAAGGAATAAGGAGTAAAGGAATGCTTAGATGGTTCGGGCCGCGATGATATATGTCTATCTCCTAAGGATAAGCCACAGTAATCATTTTTATCTTTTACATATTACTATAATAGCGGAACGCTAAATAAATAGCGCGTTATAGACTAAATACAGAGCGAAAGTGAGTGGTGAAAGAAGCCAAGGAAGACCAAGGCTGACTTATAAGATCAAATAGCCAAGTGTTGGGAGACGAAAATGTCAAAAGCACTCGCATGCCTAGGCGAAAATGTGAGGAGAATGATGAAATTTGAGGAAGCGAAAGAAGTATGTAGGACCGCGACACTTATCACTCCGCCCTTTCTGACTACCCCGTTGGATACAGCGTGAAGATATGTATGTATGTATGTAAGACACCAAATAAAGCTCGGTCGCCCAAGTACTTGTATTATTAACCCAATTACTAAACGTGTTATTTTTTTTAATTTATTTGCAAGTGTAGAACATAATGTTGGTTAAAATTTACATATGCGTACATAATTACAAATAAAAAAAACGGACTAAAAGTGCTAGCGGTCCTAATAGAAATAAAAAAGGAACACAAGTTCCTTATTGTCAGTTTTTACGAACGCCAACTGCAAAACGAAATTTGTTGTAAGTTTTCTTTTCATATAAAAAAGTGACATAACAATGCAATCCTAATAATTTTCTTTAAATGTATACGTACACTTTTTCTAATTATTTATTCTACATTGTTCTGAGTGATAGTTTAAAGAGGATTTTAAGCGCTTTTTCAAAATGTGTTATCAAAAAATAACACAACATACTGTATTACACAAGTTTGATTTCGTAATTTAATCAGCTTTACACGATGACCCGTAAAAAAATTGTATTATCTCCGTATCTACATCTTAAAATCCTCAAATGTCGTAACACGATTCGCAAAAAAAATCTCAAAACAAAATTCAGAAAAAATCCTGATTTGCACACATATTCAGATTTCCGAAATTCTAAATAATTTCACAATGATTTTTACTACAATGGACACTACAATAAAAAACTCTCAAAGCAGTATTTTAATTGGTAATGCAGTTTTCTAGTTAATTACAATTATGTACAAAAACTGACTATCCCGTTAGGGATACGGCGTGAAGATATGTATGTATGTATAATGTATATACAAAAACAAATTACAATGCCCAAATTCGCTACCACTGGTTCGAGAGTAACTTCAAATCGTTACTGTGAAAATCAACCTAACCAACCAACCTAAGACAGAGCGCGGGAGTGAACAACGAATTCGCCTGCGCTGAGTTGCATAGGCTCCTAATCTCCCAAAACTAACGAAAAGTCAAAACTCAGTTCGTCTGTTTTTGGGCCACTACTTTTTAACTGTTTAAAATTTCAGCTGTCTACGTCAAATAGTCTGAGAAAAATGACTGTGACTAGACACCAAGGTAACACCATAAATGTTCTGTTTTACCAATTTTAGAAAGGAACACTAAAGAAAACTAACTAAAATTTAGTCAAGCTGGCGCAAGATTAGTCTCCGTAAATAGGAAAAACGGAGTGACACGTCATCGACCTTATTAACTGATCGGACTGAATACGAAGAAATTGAGTTTAATAAATATAAATAGGTACATTTAGATTTATAGTATTAATGAACTTGATAGAGAGTAATAAATATTTTAACTATTAGCAATCGTCGTTAACTCATTCCGCACAGAATTTGTAAATAGAATTCCTGTGAGACATCCATAAATAGCTTAAAAGTCACTTCTTTTTTAAACATTATACCTTCGTGAAGAAAATGGTTGCCAGCTTAAAAACAATCCAGCATACTGGATTTGTTATGACGAGTCAAATATTATTATAATATGTACTAGTTTCTTTCCTATTATTGGGGTGTTTACCCTATGTAGCGTTAGTAACAACATATATATAAAATACATTATACACACCAATAATGCCTATATGTACATACATATACCTATAATTTGTATCAATCAAATTAGCAAAAGAGGTAAATAAGGTTCTGAGTCAGGGCGCGTTTATTTGACACGAATTCCTTAGCGCCGATGCAACGCGGTAGCCGCGCGGTGTCCGCGGTTGGGTAGTTCCCTGAAATTCGAACGTTGTTGCCTAGCAAATAGAATTTACATTTACTTTTAATAAATACACGAGAATAATATAATAATACTCAGATATTTCACACAGCGCCATCTAGTCCCAAAGTAAGCAGCACAGCGCTTGTTATGGGTACTAGACAACTGATATACTACTTATATACTTTTTTTTTGTAAATAAATACATATTATATATAAATACTCAGGGCGGGAATCGAACCCGCAAAACCCGTTTACTTTCCGACGCGCTTAGCCGTTGCGCCACGGAGGTCATGTCAGAATGTCAAATATTAACGCGTTTGTACTTTAAAACTCCAAAAAGCGCTAAATATAAAATATCTTAACAAAACGTCATTTTTCCTGTTCCCACCGAAGAAACTTAAGTTTTTTAATTATCTGAATGATGAGAAAGGATTTATTTTCACTCTTCGAGTATTTGATCAATTGCTATTGTGGTGATAAAAAGGAAATAACGATAAAAAATTTGACTTGCAAACAAAATAAAATAATAGTTTTATTGAAATCACGAAGTCGAAAGACCAATAGACCTTAACTTACGTCTTTACCATGTCTTTAACTCATAGCAATGAATTCAAATAATTACAATTATGTATTTACTCATATTTGCAAGTCTGTTAAATAAATAGTTGAGTTCTTATTTCTGTAAGTAGTAATTTCTTCGCAATGGCACGTTCAGTCCAAGTGTTGTTTATATTTTATAGTCCATAATTAGCAGATAAAGAGAAATTTAACTAAATGCAGAGAAATGATTGAAGTAAGGTAGAGGGGTTCAGTGGCCGGCGCAGGGAGAAACAACACATAACAGCCGCCCACCACCCTGTGCCATAGAAATACTTTTTCAAGGTCAGTGTGAGTAATGCACTGTGTTCAAGGGCGTCTGTTTATTTAACTATGATTCTGTTTTATCAAAATACTCATCATAAAACATTAATTCTGTTAGCTGTTACTAATAAAAATTATAACGAGCTTAAATTTCAGAACACATTTTTGTCTCTTTCCATTATCTTATTTTGTTCATAAGCTTGAGTATGACAGAAGGCTGTTATAATTATTCCATGTTTACGCCGCGGTTATTAAGTAAGGCCCTAATGATATAATCGGTGTGATCTTTTTTAATTTGAGGTTATATTAAAAATTTCCGTCTTCTCTGACGACCCCGTTGGGAATACAGCGTGAGGATATGTATGTAATATATTTTACATATCTCTAAATAGCATAAAGTCGCTGTTTTCGTCTGTCTATTTCTCCGCTAACTTCTTCTAAACCACGCAACGGATTTTGATATGGTTTTCACTATCATTTAGATAATTGTTTCCGGAAGATTTATATGTATAACACAATACTTGCATATTATAGTAGAGAATAGCCGAGAATTTCAATGATTTGTAATGATGTCGTAAAAAACATATTTTTGGCGGCTTACATTGCTAATGCTGGGGTAAACCTTACGAGATAGATCAAAATAATGTACTACAGAATTTTATATCTTAAAAAGGTCTACAGAAAAAACCGGCGATGATATATGTCTATCTCATAAGGATAAGCCACAGTAATCATTTTTATCTTTTACATATTACTATAATAGCGGCACGCTAAATAAATAGGGCGTTATAGACAAAATACCGAGTAGTTGTGGTTTTTTAGCCCCACACATTGTATTCGGGTTGCGTTGTCATATTTTTAAATAAATACAAGTTCCATAGTATTTCCCAATTCGTTGGTATGAGCAGTGTGTCTTAGGTGTGAGCACACAGACTATTAGTTCCTCTTATAGTCTGTGACACAGAGCAAGTATGTGCTAGAGCTGCAGTAGCGACACGTTATGATAGCCATTTTGACACTGTAAAAAAGTTGGCATGGAACTGTAATAATTGCCAATATTTCTTAAATACTCCTAATTGCTCATCAATTGCTCAATTAAAATCCGCAATTGCTCACAGTATTAATTAATTATTTAATTAGTTATTAATTAATTAATTAAATTTAATAAAAGAAATTTACTGAAATTTTGCTTAAAAATAAGATGAGCAAATAGTGAGCAATTTATTAGATAAAAAAGTCATGAAAATGCTCATCCCGTAAATGAGAAAAAACGTTTTGTATTTTCATTTGTTAATAACTGTTCCATGCCAACTTTTTTGGGGTCATTTTGAAGTCTGTCTGCTCATGAAGTTTCGTATAACTATATTTGAAGGAGAAAATTGCTGTTCACTGACATGGTTAGTCATAAAATTTATCGAACGTATAATTTTAGGACAGAAAATTAATTTATTACATTTATTTCGAAACTATATATCTTATGGTCTAACCATATAATACGGTCCCGTGAACAAATCTTTTCACGTTTTTACTAACAAAAAACAGCTCCATTTGACAGAATCCTAATAGACTAAATCAGTTATATTAATTAATTATAATATTATTATTACAATTATATTATATATATAAGTTATAAACATAACATTACATAACATAACTTCACGCTGTATCCCACTACGGGGTAGTCAGAGAGGACGGAGCGCCAGGAGTCGCGGTCCTTACACACCTCTTTCGCTTCCTCAAATCTCATCATTCTCCTCACACATTTTCGCCTAGGTATGCGAGTGCTTTTGACATTTCCGTCTGCTAACACTCTGGCTATTTGATCTTCATAAGTCAGCCTTGGTCTTCCTTGGCTTCTTTTACCACTCACTTTCGCTCTGTATATTTTCTTCGTCGGTCTTTCATCACTCATTCTTTCCATGTGCCCGAACCATCTAAGCATCCCTTTCTTCATTTTTACAATAACACTGTTGTGCAACCCTGTCACACTGCGTATCTCATCATTGCTTATTCTGTCAGCAAGCGTGACACCGCACATATTTCTGAGAGACCGCATCTCCACATCATTTAACATACTTTCACTCGATTTTGAGCATATCCAGGCCTCACTACCGTACAACAAAGTTGGCACCAACACCGCATTGTGGATGGCCTTTTTAGCAGTGTTAGATATATTCACACTACCCACTAATGCGGACAGAGCTCCGTTCATTTTATTGCCAGCTGCTACCCGTCTCTCCACGTCCAACTCACATCTTCCATCCCTCGAAAACGCACTCCCCAGGTAAACAATTTTATTCTCCTGTTCTAGACATTTTCCATTTACACAAACATATAAGTTATAATTATAAGATTATAATTATTAGTGTACTTATTTACCACACAACTCGGCATTTATCTAATACGATCGTCACATATGGGATCGTTGGCCAGCACAACTATTACCTCCGGCAAACTCGCGTCAATGCTCAATGCAAAACAAAGCAGTTTGGGGTTGACGTTGCTTCGAAAAGAACAAACTGTGAGTGCACTGCGATTGTGATAGTTTTGACCTGCCTTTGGATTTCGGATACGGATATTGATACTGCATTATGTTGACCCTTGCTCGTTAATTTGGACTCTGTTTACAGCTTTTGTGGTGGATTTTGTCGATATGGCCGACCGTAGGCAGAGAAACAGTCAGACACATGAGTTCGTTATACGACTTCGTAACTATTTCGAAATTGAGTCTAAATGGAGGGCCAATTTTACCTATAACGTCAGTGGTTCAACTCGTAGCTGATGCGCTTAATATTGGACAACAAACTGTTAGACGAATAACCAAAGAAAAATATGGCGAGACTGGCACAGAAGAAAATAAACTTCACACACCAAAAAAGAGAAAACGATCAAAACCAGTCGTTGGCGTCAATAGCTTTGATGCCGATGCCATCCGAAGACATGTGTACGGCTACTATTTACGAAAGGAGTATCCATCGAGAAAAAAGTTACTGCAATCAGTGAAGGAAGCTGGATTATTCTCCGGTGGGGAACGTTCGTTAACGAAGATTTTGAAGACCGTTGGGTTTCGATACAAACAGAGTAACAAACGCAAAATATTGATGGAAAGATTCAATATTGTCATGGCAGATATACTTTTTTTACGGCAAGTGAAACAAAATTGAAAATTGGCAAAATGTTGAGTTTTTGGATGAAACATGGCTTAATGCTGACCATACTATAAGCCGTTCTTGGAACGATGACACTGCAGTATCTACGTCCAACGTTGCTGTTGGAAAAGGTTCGCGGCTTATAATTTGTCACACCGGAACAATCAACGGGTTTGTCGAACGTTCTTTCGTGGCTTTTGCGTCACAAACCACTGGAGACTATCATGAAGAAATGAATGGAGAAAAGTTTACTGAATGGTTTACCTCAATGTTGTACAGCCTCCTTGAACCATCTATTACAATTATGGACAACGCCCCCTACCACTTGATGCAAATTGATAAGCCACCTGCCCAATCCTAAAAAAAAGCTGACATCGTCGTATGGCTTCGAAAAAATGGCGTACATAAATATGTTAAAAGCGGAATTAGTACGTCTTTTAAAAGAAAACAAACCAACCAAGATCCGATACGTCATTGACGAAATAGCTTTAGGGCATGGACACACAGTTATACGGTTACTGCCTTACCATTGTGAATACCATGCAATTGAGTTGGTGTGGGCTCAAATTAAGGGATATGCTGCAAGACGCAATACGAATCTGATTAAATGTGGCCTTTTGTGGCATTTTTTTCTGTCTCTTTCTATATGCATTTGTTTCTTGTGTGCAAATAAGGTATGTATCATTCCAATATTTTCATTCCATTATTCAGTTCATTCAAATATATTAAGTATATATTTATATTTTCGTTTTATTAAAACTTTTTAATCAGCTACTACTTGCAATACTAGTTATAAATCCAAAAACTTATAGGTGCGGCTCGCATTTGATTACATTTTTTTTTATAATAAATTGACTTTTCACGTCACTATTGTAATGTGTCAAAACCGCCATCATAGCGTGCCTATTACTGTAAAAAATAATGGGTTATTTACGAAGCTATTTTAAACAATATAAGTAATAATCCGTATCCAATTAAATAGGTTGGATTCGCTGTGCATTTAATGTAGATCAAAATGTCCCTTCACAGCATATCATTGCAATGAATATTTAAGAAGATATCACAGATTTAAAATTATTAACCGCTCGCAGCGAAACGGAATGTTTGTGTTGTCTAATGAAAAAACAGCTCTAAACATTGTATCTAAAGGCATTCTATAGTTGTACGACCTACGTCACACACTACAGTGTGTGCGAAGCCGGGGCGTGTCGCTAGTTATATAATATAAGTACATTTTGGTACACTACAAAATATATTTTGCAAGCCAATCCAACTTTTCGTAGTTAAATAATAGATATAATATTTTGAACTATGATACTACTAGCTCAACAGGTGCACCTGCATTTTTAAATATTATTATTTTCATAATTAAACGATTTGATATTTTTTAATTTATAATATTTACCAGAGCGACAACAGAATCGATGGCGCGATTGAAGCGGTCGCAAAGTGCTCTCATGCTGTCATATGAGTGGGTGTCGTAGTCGCACAAGATGTTGTTCTCCAGTGCTGCCTTCATCTCGGGCAGATCGTCGCACACCCATCTGGACAAATGAGATTCTATATATATAAACATAAAACTTAAAAAAAATTGAGTCTGTGATACTAAAATTTAGAAATTAAGTAAGACACGAAAGGTCAAGGCCGTCCGGTAGTAGCAAATTATAAAAATAAAAATTCTTCTGGACTTTGATAAGCATTCCTATGTTCTTCCTGCTCCTTGCAAGGGGTATCTTATTTTGGTAACGCGGGAGAAATCTAAACACAGGTATTCGGTCCCCTAGGGCTGAGATTTTTCGGTCACTGTCAAACGGTGCAGTAGTCCAGAGCAGAGTAGTGTTAATGCCTTTAACAGTCTGGCCGGAGTACGATCAGAGAGGTACTGACTACTGCATGCCTTCCTACCTACTAACCTTCATTCGAGGCGAATCCAGTGCGTGTTAGATCGTAAGCAAAGCGTGCGTGGGGTTCTGCAGGGGTCCGTTCTGGGCCCGCTGTGATGGAACCGCCCATAAGAGCAATCTGCGAGTGGATGTTCTCATTGGCGTTCGCCTCGTCTGCTATACGAACGACACTGGTTTTCGCAGAGGGAGAGAACTTTGAGAGGATCATTGGGCTAGCCGACCTTGAACGACTCCTGTCACGAGGGTCGAAATGGGTAGTGCCTTAGAAAATAGGCGCTATGGTTCCTTAAACTTCCGCGAGGGAGAAATTCGAGGATTCTCGTGTGAGTGATGTGTTTCAGGTAGAACGATACCTAGCCCTCGACCTAAACAGTTGCTTCGAGAAGCACTTTGACCGCTGCGACGCCCGAATCTAGAGGGCAGCGGGTATATTATATCGAATGTTCCCTACTACACCAACTACTATTAGTGCAGCGTAATATCTACTAATTGTAAGAAAATTCTGCGCTCTCCGTACCTATATTATTACAGAAAGTAAAAATAAACATATGAACATCAACGCTTATTTATCATCCCAGCAGCCTCTGCCTGCCTCAGTGCTCGGTAGCCTCTCATTGGGGGCTACGGTGAGTTAACGCCACGTGGTCAACGAGTGGATGCCACACAGTCAGCGACGGGATGCCGCACGTTCAGCGAAAAGTTACCAAAACTCACGTGCACTAATTTGTTTTCCATGTTTCATTTAGATTTTTCCTATAATTTTTTGTGTTCCGTTCGGAAATTGTAAAAAGGGAACATTTATGGAACCATCAGGATATCTGTCTGTTGCAGTTGTTTTACTCAAAGACTATTTGACTTAAACAACTGAAATTCGTGTGGGGTGTCAAAGCCCTTTAGGTCACTGATTCTAAAATGTACTCACATAATATAACATTTTCCTTTTTGCGCAATTTCTGTCTTTGCGCTTTGTCTCTAAAAGTATCACGTCTAGTGGTCTAGGTATTATTTTTCTGTCTAAAATAATAGAATAAATACTAAGTAATCATGTCAAAAAATAAAAATAGAGAGCCCACATGCATACCAATATTATAAATGCGTAAGTCTGTCTGTCTGTCTGCTACGTTTACGGACCGATTTCGATGTCGCATGGAGATAGTTTGACACTAGGGGACAGACATAGGCCACTTTTTGTAATTTACTGCTTAAGAATCGATTATATCGAATATTTTATAGCCCGCGGTAAGGCAATTTAATGGAAAGTAAAATCAAGCGTTAACTAAAAAAGTGAAGCATAACATCTCCTGTCATATTCTAGGTTTTTCGGGGTGCTGATTAAGAAAATGACGTTCATTTTCAAATTCGAGATGGCAGACATTAATTTTTTGAATAATATGACAAACGAAATAAACAGTACATACAAACGTCTGTCTTTCGTTTAATGTACGTATGTTTAATTAATTGTATTATATGGGCGTTTCTCTCTAAACTGGGCAACTCCTTGTCTCAGGCTAATATTATTTAATAAAGTACAGATTATTACATATTTTGTAATTAACTTTAAAAGATAATTACCTAATCTACCTGTACTCACCGTACAGTATCTATTTAAATTTATTTTATTACATCAAAAACGTTAACATAATGCTCAAAAAGCAATCCTGGCGTGTCACCACAAAGAATTAGTCACTTTAAATTAAATTAATTAAAACAATAACTAAAAATTAATCAAATTATTTGATTAGTTGAACAATATAACGTGATTGTTAATTATAAGTTCTTATTTTTTATTAATACATATGTTCATTAAATTAAAAAAGGAAATTAAAAGTTTGTCTCCGCCAAAGTAGATTTCATTAACTATTGGGTTAATGCATGTAATGAACGCGCAAATGACCTGAAGTTTGCACGGTTGCCACCAAAAACGCCCATCCGCCATTTAGTTTAGTCACTCGTCACTCCGTGGAACCTGCGTCGCAACCTGACAGCCGACAGTCCTCTGGTATGAATTATTTTTATTTCATTTTCTGTATTTTATTAATACCTTAGAAAATGTATTTTGTTATAATAGATAAATATTCCCTACGTACAGCAAATTATCATAACTTAATTATATTTAAGCCTGTTAAGGATACGAGTCCTTTCCTGTTATTACCTATTATGGAACATCCGCCATATTGTTTTTATGATGACGTCACTTAAATAGAAACCTTCCTTTTCGCATTCCATTTCATTTGATTTCCATATTGTTGGTGTTTAACAAAAGAGTTATTTCTTGTTATGGAACATCCGCCATATTGGATTTATGATGACGTCACATATACAAAAACCACATGTCATTTTTTGAAAAAAGAAAGTAGCCCGTATTAATTTTCAGGCACATACTATCTCCGTACCAAATTTCATCATAATCGGTTCAGCGGTTTAGCATTTTTCGCATAAAGTTTCATACCCCTTTTCATACCTTTAGGTGCAGATTTTTGATAAAAAAGAAGTCTGTTTTTTTAATAGAAAAGGTTTATCTCTGTACGAAATTTGATCATAATCGGTTCAGCGGTTTAGTATTTCCTGTATAAAGTTTCATCGCCCTTTTCACCGCTTTAGGAGTAGATTTCTAATAAAAAAAGGCATGTTTTTTCAATAGAAAAGGTTTATCTTCAGCGGTTTAGCATTTTTCATACAAGGTTTTATCCCCTTTTCACCCCTTAAAGAGTAAATTTTTGAAAAAAAAGTAGCTTATGTCCGTCCTCTGGTGTCAAACTATCTCCATGTCAAATTTCATAACCATCGGTCCGTCGGTTTAGCCGCAAAAACAACGTACCAGACAGACAGACTTTCGCATTTATGATATTAGTGGATATACTACACATTATGTAAACGATTCTCTGTAAACTGGGCAACTCGTCCTAAGAAAGTTGTCTCGACCACTTTTGTGCTTATATATTGAAGAAATCATATTAAAGGAATAGCCTGGTTATACCTGGTTAATAATGAACAGCAGATGAACCAAAAATATTTCCATTAGTTTTGGAAATATTACGCATTTTCTGAAAAATCGACACAGGGGAATGTTGCTAATAGTCAGGGGACTGTACTTAAATGATAAATACCATATTAGTAGCAAAATTAAATCTTATTTCATTTTCGTAAATTTTGCGAGTTTAGGAATTAAGTAATTGAACAATAAGGTAACAAAAAATAAACAATTTCTTGTAATATAATAAATTTTATAGGTTATACTCCTGTGTCTTCCATTCGCCACAACTTATATTTCTCAACAAATTTTCCTGATGTAATTTTAGTTAAAGAGTCTTCTTTTTTATCATTCTCATCTCTAAAAAATTCATTTGTAGTTGCTCTTTTAATATCTCACCAAATAATGCCTTTTTGACAAGATTGGTGTTTCTTTTACTTTGATAGTTTCTTTTTCAGGACTTTAATTTCTTCATCTTTTTTCTTCTTTATTTTATATCTCGACATTTTCACTATTTTTTTTCGTCGAATTCAACGTCAAATCAATTTATTTAAACCCAATTGCCAGGTATTTTTGAACGTTATAACAACTTTAATTTGGTTCCAAACGAAAACCTGTATGCTGAAAAGAACCGATGAGAAACTCAGTTAGCAGTTTTCTTAGCATTATTTTACAACAGGTTATTTAAAATACAATACTCATAAAGCCAGTAAATACATATGCAGAGGATTGTTCCCGGATTCTTGTTTAGTCTTCAATGAAGTCGTTAATTTTTTAGTATACTTTTCCAAGGAGTGCGAGTTTAGTAACAGGTTCAAATCTCTTTTCCATGAATTGAGTAATTACTTGAGGAATTTTATTGTAAAAACACAGTTACTCACGGATAAGCCACTTGACTTTTGTAATTTAAATAACTAGCTGATCATGACCTCTAGTTTCCATACAACTAGTAACGCCTTTCTTTTGAAATAGATTTATAATTTTTGCCGATCCTCACAGCAGCAGGCCATAAGACATTTCATACATTTCGCATATTTCCATAGCCTTCTATGGAAATATGCGAAATACACCAGCCTAGCCTTATGTACATCCGTCAACTGTCTAATGCGTCTATTAGCATATGTTACCGAATTAAGCTTATTAATCAAAGTCCCGATATGGTCCACCCTCTATAACTTATTATCTACTGTTAAACCAAGAAAATTAGCTGATTTAAGTAATTCTGATTGTTTCAGTTCTAGTTCTAATATTTCAGTAACTTTAGTTGTTGGTGGTTGAAATGGGTTAGATACACCCAAATTGACATATTTTCTCTCACATAGGAGTCATTATATTTCTTAATACTTTTTTATTATTGCGATACTTGTTGCAATGCACTCTCCACTTCTTCTTAGCTTCTCAATGTTCTCGTGGAGTCATATCCTTAACAGGGGCCGTACCGCGTAACTCCATGAAATTCGGAAAATTTTATGAACATGAAGTTCATGCTCATTTAATTAATATCATGTAATTGGTACCGGCTAACAACTCGATGGCGATTGGACCTTCCATGAACATCGTTATAGACAATAATAGTGCGGAAATTATTGAACGAACTATTTTAACCGCGCGTTATGTTACGAAGATTTAGCCTAATAAGAAATTTAGTATTTCATCTTAATTTCATATAAGAATATTATTTCACAGAACTCATTGCCTTTATTTTATTGTTGTGACGCTTTAGGTAGCAATTATTACCCCGAAGACTAAAAATTACTCAGTAACAACAAAACAATACATACAGAACTAAATCAACGTAGTCATTATTTACTCAGTGGAACTAAACGAAAGTGTCAGCTGTTAAACTTCATAAAATAAAATAATTAATGTGAAATGAGATTTCCATGTATGTTTTATAATGTTAATAATAAAACAAGCTTTCTAATGATTTTTTGAAAAATGACATTTTCGGCGTGTGGAATATTTGGCGATAAAACAAAGATTATTATGGAATCAAGAATTGAATTAGAAGGTAAGGTACCAACACAAAACACTGACGTGAGTTAAAGGGTCTATAAAAGCGACTTAGCTACAATTTCATGTTTTTCAGATGCCAGCACACGAGTAGATTTTCGACGCTGCAGAGAAACGGAGAGATATAAGTGTAACTACATATTCGGAATCGGAAATATTGATACAAATTCGCAACTTGTGATGTGGCTAAACGTTAAGACCACAGGGGTTCAGACCGCTGCCAAAAGAAGCAACAATTTCAATGTTTAACAGAGGCACCACTGCCGGTAACAAGAGCTACCGTCTATCAAGACCCACTACTAGAATAACACACTTAAAACGTTTTTGTAAGAATGTACTTAAGAACACATTATAAAGTTGTATATGATTACTTTCCTTAATTTTGAAATAAAATGTGACCTTTATTAAAACACTTAGGTTTAATGAGAACCACATAAGAGGGTTTTAAAGACACAATGTCGATGGTGTATTGTGGAACAAACCTAAAAATTTGTGCTTTTTCTATTAATAAATATTATTTGAATGACTGCTTTTTATTTGTATTTTTATTAACTATATTACAAAATATTTAGTTTTGAATTAAGGTGGTTATTTGTCACAAGATGTGTTGGTGATACTATAGAATAATGTATCTGCAGAGTTTCTATGTACAGTAGAAAAAACTCAATTATGAATGTTGCGGTTAAGCATTTAATGTTGAACACTAGTAAATAATTATAGAGATAAAATTATTTATATCAAAGATGACATGCAGATTGTAATGGTAAGTATTTTACCTCATAATATACTCAAGTAATGTGTACTTTTACAAAATTTAATGAGTTCCTAAGAAGCACAGTCAAAATTATTATAAATTGTAGTACCTATAGTACATGTTTTACTATGTAGGTACCTATGTTACAGGATAGGAAAAACTAAAGATAGACACGAAAGGATAATCATATATTTAAGGTTTCCTTTGTATTAACTAAGCTAATCCTTGTCATGGAAATAAAAGGCATATCAATATAATTCTATAATTTATTTCCATATTTATTTCCCTTTTGATGTCCTAATGGCGAAAGACCATTGTCAAATCACTGCACAAAGCTATAGAATGGGTTTCTGATAGCTAGACTGCTCTCTGATAGGAACATAGGCTGGCTGGTATCTCTTATCATCTCCTTTACTCCATAAGGTCGACATTCTTGACACGTTCTTCTTGTCCAGCAAGATACAATAATGTTAACGCCATGCTCACTGTTCACAGTTTATAACACGGAGAATTGAGAAAAATTTCACTTTAGATACTTAAATGCGTAGTAGCATATTGCAACAAAAGCCGAAGTGTATTGAAATTTGATTGAAACACGCAAAATAATCACAAAAATCATTGTTTTCTATTGAAGCCCGGGACGGTAAGGTTGCTGGTTTCATCTGACAGTCATTAATTGACATGATTTTCATTAGTTTAATATCATTTTTTTAGCCGGTACGGTTAGCTGTCAAAATGAAGTCCGCCATTCACTCAATTTTCATCTTGATGAACATCGAAATTTTGACACATGACATTTGCTTACGCGGTACGACGAAGTTCAGAATTAGAAATATTAACTTCATTTTAATCAAATTGTCATCGTCTTCACGTTACGCGGTAGGCCCGCAGGCTTCCTAATCCTCGTTTCTTAAAGGTTTTTCTTTCTCTCTAAGTTCATCCCTTTTCTGCGGGTCGTTTTTGTTCCACTCATATCTTTTTCGCTCGTTTCCTCTTTTTCTCTGTCAAATTTATTCTTTAGAGAGCTTTTTCTTTTTTGGCCTGATTCTCAAGGGATATTTGTATTTGAAACTAGAAACATAAATAAAGACGGCGATCCTGGCGGCGGAATCAGTCCCCTGTCCCGTTATGTAGCAGGGGACTGTTGCCAGGGGACTGTTTAATTTAATTTCATTGAAAGATAGCACAAAATATAATTAAGTTATGATAATTTGCTGTACGTAGGGAATATTTATCTATTATAACAAAATACATTTTCTAAGATATTAATAAAATACATAAAATGAAATAAAAATAATTCATACCAGAGGACTGTCGGCTGTCAGGTTGCGACGCAGGTTCCACGGAGTGACGAGTGACTAAACTAAATGGCGGATGGGCGTTTTTGGTGACAACCGTGCAAACTTCAGGTCATTTGCGCGTTCATTACATGCATTAACCCAATAGTTAACAAAATCTACTTTGGCGGAGACAAACTTTTAATTTACTTTTTTAATTTAATGAACATATATATATTAATAAAAAATAAGAACTTATAATTAACAATCATGTTATATTGTTCAACTAATGAAATAGTTTGATTGATTTCTAGTTACTGATTTAATTAATTTAATTTAAAGCGACGAATTCATTGTGGTGACACGCCTGGCGACTGTTTTTCAACCGACTTCCAAAAAAGGAGGAGGTTCTCAATTCGGTTGTTTTTTTTTATGTTTGTTACCTCATAACTCCGTCATTTATGAATTGATTTGGAAATATTTTTTTGTTTGAAAAAAACTTAACTTTACAAATAATTGCACTTCAGTAACTGTCAAATTTAATTATATGGGTATTTGTATCGTATTTGTAGTTATTTTTGTACTTAAGTTTTGATTAGTATATGGATTAGTATTTGGAGGATAGTTATTTCATACTTTTCAGTATTCTTTTTTGAAGTCGGTTTTTGATGTAATAAAGTAAATTTAAATGGATACTATACAGGAGTGCAGGTAGATTAGGTAATTATCTTTAAAAGTTAATTACGAAATATATAATAATCTACTTTTTTAAATAATATCAGCTTGAGACAACGAGTTGTCCAGTTTACAGAGAAACACCCTTAAAAAGATATTTTTTCAATTATGAAAATCAACCCCTGAAGTAGTAAATAGGACTGTGTTGGTTTGGAAAAAATTTAAAATGCGTTTATCAATACTCCAAGTTTTGAGCAAGAAACTATAAAATAAATAATTACACATGTCTTTAGATGATTTTGAGAAATCAAACCGTAAGAGGTTGAAAGGGGGTGTCAAATCAAGTACTGAAAAAATAAAAAAGTGTTTTGTGCATAAACAGTATGTACTGGCGTAAAGACATACAAAGCTTGCTAGTGAGAACGTAATATTTTGTGATAGTAACAAGAGTAGGAAAGGGACAGCAAACGAGACGCTATTGTAATCCATTTTGAATTACAGGTCGTCACAAGTCGTCACGCTGTGGAGAACGCCGTTGACTTATTGTATTACTTTATGTTATTCGTTTCATTTCAAAGAAGTACTGTATTTTTCAATAATATTTACGAGTTCTGTATGTGATTGTGATATTACATATTGCAATAATTGAGGGAATCATTCATTTCATAGGTGACATTGACAAATTTAAAATCGACACGCGGCAACGAGCTCTATGTTAGTCTATACGCTAGTATATACTAAGTTTAAAGTTTTGTGTAACACAATATGTTCACCTAATAAATAATTAATCATTTATTCAGCGGATATTGAAAAATCAACTCTCTATGGGAGTAAAATAGGGTGTCAAAGTAGATATGGAAATAATTTTTAAATTATTTTGTTTACAGATTCCAACAAATAAATGGATAGTTCTCACGAAATCCCGAAATTCCATCTTAAAAAATTAATTTAAAAAAAATTTAATTTGTAATTTTTTTTTTCGAGCATTCGATAGTACATATGTTCCTAGTATTTGATAAAATAGTGGTCCCCAGAATAAATGTGTTTCAAACACAATAGGGATTACTGTAAGGTAAAATAAGGAATTTATATGAAGGAATGATGGATGAAGGAATGATGGATGAGGGAATGACAAAATGATAAATAATGAACAAAAACTCGCGACATAATATTACATCCTTAATAAGTAACATTCGACTACACGTAATTACCTTCTTATTCCTCGACATGAGGTAATGACAAGCTAAAATGTAACTCTTGAAGAATATTAATTAAACCTTTTGTTAAAAGAACCTTTAACATGCTTAAGATGTATCTACTAATATTTAAAAATTAATAGTACTACCACAGATGAATTAGTTTACTAACATAAAGTACTACTAAGGATTAAAAACAAATAGGAGAATTAACGCATGATTAAAGATGCGTTCACAAACAGGCTGTCAGTGAGAATGTGAGGAAATGATTTTTTTTTTTTGGGACAAAAAATTATTTATCAACTTTTTTAATTTTTTTGTTTTGAAATAATACTACTTTCGAAAAAGCATTGTATTTTTTATCGATCTATAAATCTTCCAATTAAGTTTATTAAGGAATTGCCGAGTTAAAAATCCGAAAGTGTTTAAATCTGGAGTTCGGGACAGAGTGAGGGAATGATTTTCGGAACTTCAGTATTTTTTTAAACTTTTATATACACATACGATTCACGAATTATAAGTGACACTAGTAACCACAGTAATGGAACTTACGAGGAAATAATAGTTACCGATAGAGGTTGGCTACATTTTTGTTAAATCTAAGGGGACAGGAATTTCGAGATTTCTTCAGAACTACCCAAATAATGAAACTGGGATTTAGCTGATTTTAAAAATGAACTACTAAGATGTGTCAAATACATTTTTTATACAGAATCCGTCAAAAAAATAATGCAATTTTGAGAAAGCATCACCTAACGATCTACAAGGAAGTATCAAAGTAGGTACAGAAAAATGAGCAAAATTTAAAAATGCATTGTGGTTACACAATCCATCAAATAAATAAAAAAACACGGATTTAGCCGTTTTAAAAAATCAACCCCTAAAGGGGTAAAAAAGAAGTGTCAAAGTTTTAGTACATAAAAAATTAAAAATGTGTCTAACCCCCAAAACTTTATATAAAAATACTATAACATAAATAATTGAATGTGTAATTAGCTGTTTTTGCTAAATCAACCCCTATTGTTTTAAAGTTTATATGAAAAAAAATCGTTTTAAACTATTATTATACATTATACAACTTATAAAACACCGTGACTAGGTCCAAACTGCTGGGTCTGTAATCATTCTCTCATCTCTAATCACTCTGATCTGCTCAATTTTACACCTAGTTTCTTATGTACCTATTAGACTGTATTATTTAGGCTGTAGACAACCACTAAAAAGGAATTTTTGAAAATTCAACCTGTCAAAGGTTGAAAAGGGGTGTTTTTATTTTATTTTATTTGGCTCACCAACAATTGTATACACCAATACATCAACATTTAAACTAAAATACAATCATAAATCAAAGTGTTACAATCACTTATAGGTAAGCTCCGCATGCATAAGTTTAATGCTTATATAAGGAAGAAAAAAAAGAAAAGAAAGAAACTATTACAGAACGCAAAACAAGTCAACAATGTATCTATGAGAAAAACAATGCCAAAAACGATGTTAAAACAATGTTAAAAACAATGTTAAAAACAAGTTGTGTTAAAGTATTTATGAAAAAATATTTAATAATGTGTATATATTAACTCAAAACTTGTTTGTCTTATACATATATTTAGCTGATTTTGATAGACTGACCCCAAAAGAGGTAAAAAGAAGTGCCAAAGTAACCTCGAATAAAAATTTAATTCCAGAGAAGGAAGTCACAGGCAAACTGTCATCTGGATAGCTTGATTCTTCTAGGCACTACTTATGTATTGACATAATATGTATCTCATTTATTTTGATGATCCTTCATTAAATGTTATGTTCTAAAATTGGAAAAAGGCTTAAGTTATAGATAATTTACTTAGGATAAAGCCACTCAAAAGGGAAAAATAAATAACTAAATAAAAAAAAACACTAAAAAGTACGAAATTACTATTCTTTACTAATCACAACTCAAGTACAAAAATAGCTTTATAAATAGGATACAAATAACTATGTATATAATTAAATTTGACAGTTACTAAAGTTGATGTCAAGCCTACCAAGCTAATACATTTTCTGTTGTTACACATTGATTTGATAAAACTATGTAGGTACTGCATAGTATGCGACTCTCAGCACATGTGCACATGTGACAAATTCCCAAAACTCAACTAACCAGCATTTGAATGACTTGGTGCTGGTTAGTTGACCGAGTCCTATCTCTGGTATATCCTGAGGATGCTCCGTTGAGGGGCGAAACACGTGTCGATTGGTGGTTTTTGGAGTTTTAGCGGAAAATAGCTATAGATTTTGGGAATTTGTCACATGAAATGGATTTCCGCAAAGTAACACCTGAGTCTATACAATACATGTGCACATGTGTATTGGTTTAGTGCTTTATTTGTTAGATGCCCAATGAATTTGCAGTCTAACTAATGGACTAATGGACCAAAACTTAGCAACGGCCAACTTATATGATGGCAACCTTAAGTTTTTTTGTAGGTATAAAGACTACAATAGATAAGAATGTTTATAGATTAACAACTTTAAATAGTGGTGACTGTTAGATAAATGCTGAAAATTATATATTATCAGATACCATTCTGCAATATTATCCAAACGGCAGGACAATTTCAATGTGTCTAACCTCCTGTTAGGATATGTGAAAATAGGTGCATATACTTTAATATATGAGAACTTTGAGAGTGAGTAGTTACTCAAGATTATAAAGAACTGAATTGCTAACAGACATCTGTCAGACCTAATCTATTCGTTTATATATCTACACAATACCAGCAAATACAACACAGAACCACCTTTGAATAGCTTCCCTCGCTAGCATATGTCACAAATACTAGAGTAATTAATTAGGACCAATAAGAGATATCTTTGTAAAAGACAGGACTCTGACATGGATAAGGATAACACATAGTTTTAGTTTAAATGTCAAGAATTTAGAGGTTCAAAGAACAGTTACAACGAGAGATTGATGACACCATTTCAGAAACTCCTTTATCAGATAGAGAAGACAATCACACATATCAATCCAAATGTAAATGGTACTAACTGATAGAAGAGGTCCTAGACAAATATTGGGCCAACATAAGCCTTTCCATTATGTATTCCTTTTTACTTACTAGTTTAGTGTGAAAGAGTGTTTTCCTCATACCTCCTACCCGAAAGTGGGCATTAAGTTGTTAATCTGTTAATCGTTAATTAACAAAATTAACAATTTGCTTAACGGATAACTTTTAAGTTAACTTCAAAGAATTTTAACGCTTTTGTTAACTTCTGTTAAACTGAACTTCCGTTAACTTTTTCCGTTAACGTCCTTACATTGGTTCTTTGTTGACATATTGTTATTTTTTTTTGTTGAGTTACGCGCCATGCCACACTCGTACGTTCGGCAAGTCGAATGGTAAAACATATAAGTAGTATGTGGTAGTATATCAGTTGTCTAGTACCCATAACACAAGTGCTGTGCTGCTTTCTTTGGGACTAGATGGCGCTGTGTGAAAATGTTTGAGTATATTATTATTATTATATATTATGCGAAGTGCGCGTGAGAGTGTGTTGCGTTTAAAACTGTTATGCTATACATTGCGTAGTTGTGAGCAGGAACACTAGAGTTGTTGTGAAGTTGTTGAAAATGTTTATGAAGGGCATCATGCACCTAATGCAAAATTATGATCAATAACAGCTACTCATACTATTTTATTCCTTATGTAATCAGACTGAATACGGAAGAATACAATTCATAACCACCTGCAAATGTTGAAGACACTAAATACGTCGAAATCATCTGCAAGACTTCGAACATATGAGATCTATGCCAAAGGATGACCTAGATTAGTACCTACCAAAAGTAATGATTGAAGCATTGAATAGAGTGACAAGAAATTAACAGATACTCCGGAATACTGGAGATATTCGCCAAAAGCCGAAATAGGATTTACAGCAATACCAGGAAGACAGAATTTCAAAGGCAATCGAAATAAACACCAGCAAACAAGTACTGCGTGCGGAATTATGTAATGATAGAAAGGTGATATTCCAGTAATTCCACGAAAAAGGTGATATTATCACGAATTCAGAGCATCTGTTATGTATACACGTAGCGAAAAATGTTTACAAGACATTGTACAAAAGTAAATTACCATTCTCTAGGTCGCAGAGCAAGAAATGCAGGCCACCTATTACTAATGTATTAACCGCTTGTCTCATATTTATAAATTATTTATCAGAGTTGTCGTAAATAGATTAGCTAATAAACTCGATGACTACCAACCGAGGGAGCAGGCCGGTTTCCGATCTGGATATGGCACAAATGACCACCTGCAAACGTTAAAGACTAATTGAAAAGTGCCATGAATACTGAAAGCCAATCATCATCGCCTTCGTTGACTAGGAAAGGATGTTCGACTCGGTGGAGGCTCGGGCAGCTGAGAGGGCTATAGTAGACTGCAGAGTTGATGAAAGGTACATCCAGCTTATCAAACATCTACAGCAGCATAGGACGCCATCAGTCATTCTAGAGAAACTTACAAAGCCTTTCAAACTGGAGCGAGGAGTGCGCCAAGGTGACATGATTTCGATAAAATTGTTCAATGCTACCCTCGAGAACATCTTTCGAGGGCTCTATTGGAGTGACAGAGGGATTATTATCGACGGAGAGAGACTGAATAATTTACGGTTTGCGGATGATATCGCACTGGTCGCGGATAGCGTCGAAGATATGCTCACTATGATCGGTGACTTGCAAAGTCAATCAGCAAAAATAAGATTGAAAATGAATAAGTCAAAAACTAAGATCATGACAAACACCCTAGAGGAGTAAAATCACCAACTACCTGCAGGTGTCGTCGACCATATATTTACTTGGGCCATAAAATCACCCTTGGCATGGAAGACCAAGCGGTAGAAACCGAAAGACGTATCGCACAAGCATGGCCGGTCTTTGGAGCATACAGCTCGAACTTCCGATCAAAAAAGATACCCTAAAACACCTAAAATGGAAGTGTTTAATCAGTGTGTCCTGCCTGTTTTCACGTATGGAATAGTGACAGCAACTCTCACCGAAAGCTCTGCTGGGAAAATCCGAGTTACACATAGGGCGATGGAGCAACTGATGCTGGGAATAACGCTCATACATCATAAAAGGAATGAGTGGATCAGGTGGAAGGCGAAAGGCGAGAGACGAAGGTAAAGGAGATTGAGCTCCAGAAGCGAAGAAGAACAAGGCGCATTGCCTGCCATGGACTGCAGTCGATGGGCGAAAAAGACATTAGAGTGGAGACACCACGCTAATACCCGCGGAAGAGGTAGACCATCGTGGAGATTATAGATGGCATCAGACAACAGGCGGCAATGAACTGGATGAAAGTGGCGAGAGATACACAATCGTGGAAAGAAAGAAAGAAAGAAAATCAAGAGAAGCCCATGTTCAAAGAAGGGCATATCAAGGGCTGATATAGAGATTCATATTACTTTATTGTTATCTATCTTAGAGCTAAATAAATGTGTATCAGGGATGTTATGGATATATAATTTCGGATCCGGATATGGATATGGATATATGAAAAATATTATACCGGTTTCGGTTACGGTTATGGATATTGAACTATTTCGGATTATCCGATAGTTTCGGATAGTTTCGGTTACGGATATTAGATTTTTAAGAAAGTGTAAAAATAAAATACAAATAGGAATATAAATGATTCGACTTTAATTGTACTTTGTAGGTTTTACAATCAGTCATACAATTCTTTCTTACAGCTAGCTACTCGTTTTGAGGTTTTATAGGTATAAATCAAATAAAAAACAAAATTAACATTCATAGTTTCTAATATATTATCAATATCTTTATAAAAATTATCACAACATAACATATCAATCAGTCTTCATTAGTCATTGCTTGTGTTTTAATTAAACTAAAGAGTGAATTAAAATTTTAATAAAAAGAAACAAATGATTACAGTACAGATTACAGTAATTGAGATTTAAGATGAAGTTTCAGCGAAGTAGTGCCACCTCCTTTGCGTGAAAAATTTTTACCACACTGTTTACATTTCGCTAGATCTACATTAACTTCATCAAAAAATTACCAAATTAAACTAGACTTAGGACGTATTTTCCCAGACACTGATAATTTATTTACTAATTTACAATAAACAACACCTTTTATTAAGTACTTGTAAATGCTAAATTTTAATGTAATTCCGCAATGACCAACCAGTTACGACTAAGCGCGCGGCTGATCTGTCGGCTCGGCCGGGCAAAAACAAAAACCTGTCACAACATGTCGCATTTAGACTCCGCCCTATCCGAAACTATCCGAAACTTTTATATCGGATTCGGTTACGGTTACGGATAGTTTTTTTATTTCGGATATCCGATAGTTTCGGTTACGGATACGGAGCTCCATAACATCCCTGATGTGTATTTAATTGTTCATTCTAAATTACTTATAATAATTAATCTACCTACTTATTTTTGTCTTATTTACCTATGTATTCCAGCCACCACCTATGTATTGCGTTAAATTCTCGAAAATTTAATGCTTTAACGATTATCAAAGTTAACTTTTTAATTAACAAATTAACGATTAACGAAGTTAACTTTTGGATTAACTTTGCCCAGCTATGGTCCTACCTCATTTGTTTGCATCCGTCTAAGATGTGTTTACATAATACTTCCGCTCTTAGTTTCCTAATCTCATCTCATTTCCAATTATGAATAATGATAATGCGCCAAAGTTAAATAATAAGTTTAGAAATGTTTCAATTATAATTTTCTGTATTTTGCGCTGTTGATTTGATCTCATGAAATGGTGTATCTTAGCATATTAATGTTGCTTATGTATGTGTGATATCTGACGTGTGAACCAGAAACAATGTTGACATTAGTATTTAGTACTAGTAATAATGGAAATGATATTAATTAATATTCAAAATATTTATTTATAATGTTATGTTATGGTAGTACATGTAATATTTCCTAAAGTGACTTGTGAAGAAAGGCTGGGAAGATAAAATAAAAAAAAGTAATATTACCTTCAGGTTGGCACAAGTTAAATAATGTAAAATTGCACTTGCATTAGTGCTATTTTACATTATAAAAGTTCTCTGAATAATACGGTGTTGATTAGAGATATGATTCCTTTAACGGCCATATATTATCCATGATTGAATCCATACTAATATTATAAATGCGAAAGTCTCTCTGTCTGTTTGGTTTTCACGGCAAAACCGCCGGACCGATTTTGATAAAATTTGGCATGGAGATAGTTTGACACCAGTAAGTGAACAAAGGCTACTTTAATTTTCAAAAATCTACCCCTAAAGGGATGAAAAGGGGGATAAATCCATACTAATATTATAAATGCGAAAGTCTCTCTGTCTGTTTGGTTTTCACGGCTAAACCGGCGGACGGATTTTGATAAAATTTGGCATGAAGATAGTTTGACACCAGGGGGTGAACATAGGCCACTTTATTTTTCAAAAATCTACCCCTAAAGGGGTGAAAAGGGGATAAAACTTTGTATGAGAAATTTTTAATCGCTGAACCGATTAAGATGTAATTTGGTACAGAGATACACCTTTTCTATTAGAAAAACATAGTTTTCTTTTTTTATCAAAAATCTACCCCTAAAGGGGTGAAAAAGAGGATGAAACTTTATAGGGGAAATGCTAAACCACTGAATCGATTAAGACGAAATTTAGTACATAGATAAAACTTTTCTATTAAAAAACATAGTCTTCTTTTTTTTTTTTTAAATCTACCCCTAGAGGAGTGCAAAAGGAGGATGAAACTTTATAGGGGATCCATCAATACTAATATTATAAATGTGAGTCTCTCTGTCTGTCTGTTTGTCTGCTTGGTTTTCACGGCTAAACCGCAGGACCGATTTTGATAAAATTTGGCATGAAAATAGTTTGACACCAGGGGGTGAACATAGGCTACTTTATTTTTCAAAAATCTACCCCTATAGGCGTGAAAAGGGGGATGAAACTATGTATGGAAAACTTTTAACCGCTGAACTGATTAAGATGTAATTTGGTACACCTTTTCTATAAAAGAAAACTAAGGGTTTTTAAGGGGTGAAAAAGGTGATGAAATTTTCTATGGGAACTTGATAATGCTAAACCCTAACAATATGGGTATCAAATGAAATGGAATACGCAGGAGAAGGTAGATATATATGTGATGTCACCATAAATCCAATATGGCGGATGTTCCATAATAGGAAATCATTTTTTTGTTCGACACCAACAATATGGGTATCAAATGAAAAGGAATACGCAGAGGAAGATTTCTGGACAGGTAACGTCATCATAAATCCAATATGGCAGATGTTCCATCATAGGAAATAACTTTTTCGTTCAACATCAACAATATGGGTATCAAATGAAATGAAATACGCAGGGGAAGGTTTTTGTATATGTGACGTCATCATAAATCCAATATGGCGGATGTTCCATAATAGGAAATAACTTTTTCGTTCAACACCAACAATATTGGTATCAAATGAAAAAGAATACCCAGGGGAAGGTTTCTGTATAAGTGATGTCATCATAAATCTAATATGGCGGATGTTCCATAATGGGAAATAACTTTTTCGTTCAACACCAACAATATGGGTATCAAATGAAATGGAATACGCAGGGGAAGATTTTTGTACATGTGACGTCATCATAAATCCAATATGGCCGATGTTCCGTAATAGAACATAACCATTTTGTTTAATATCAACAACATAAGTACGGCGGGTAACCTCGGTAAGCCGGAGAGGTCAAGGAAAATTTTTCCACGCAGACGAAGTCGCGGGTACAGCTAGTATTCAAATAATTCTAATAGTACGGCAGAAAACAAAATAATTTAATATAAAAAAGTTTAAAACCCAGAAAAAGTAGAATATTTTAATATCAAAAACTAGCAAATATTTGCAAATTCTATAACATGTTAGCAAGTTAAGAAGTTAGCAAGTTGACGGCCACCTGACCGTTAACTCGTTAATAATTTTACCGTTAACTAATGAAGTTAACAATTTACTTAACATATTTAAGTTAACTTAAGAAAAAATTTAACGCTTGTTAACTTCCTTTAACTTTAGTCCCTTACATTAGTTGTTTGTTGACATGTTGTCATTTCTTGTTTAATTTACGAGCCACGCCACACTCGTACTTCCGGCGAGTCAAATTGTGAATGACATACCCGAAGTGTTCCGAGGTCTCTTTTCTCCGACCCTTAGAGGATAGCAAGGAAACATGTCCGCGCCCATTGCTGCTCTCATGTGACCCTCATGAGAAGTGCACATAAGAATGTACTGAATTTATAACTGTTAAGTTAGGCATGGTGTGGGTGTAAGCAGAAACACTAGAGTTGTTATGTTGTAGATTTCGATCACAAATAAAGAACTATATTCACAATCTTTAAAATCTACACAAATTATTGTCCGAATTGACATAAATATATTTTTTTAATCTAAAGTAGTCCTTACCGTCAAAGCATAAGGTTGTAAATGCTCGTAAAAGATACATGACAGAGAAACAATGTTTGTTAAAATAAAATATTTAAAATTCAATCAAAGAACAAAATGTTGCACCTCAGGCAATGACGGATTCAGACTCAATTTAGAAATATAGAAAACTTGGGAGTTGCATCATATGAATTTTTTATTTTCAAATGGGAAATTATAAGCGAGGTGTTATTCAATATATCATGATTGTCTAGAAATTATAACTTTAACTAAAATCGTTATTAAAAAAGGTTAAATCTAATATTTTAACCAAAACTTTTTTAACCCCTGTTTTTTTTTAAACTGCTTTTTCTGCTATTTTCGTTTGATAATTCACAGAAATTTTTAAAACCGTTTGATTTGCTTTAAAGTCGATACCTAGTTTAGTTTAGCTGGGCTGTTTCTGCACTTAGCCTCTTGATTGGGCCATTGTGCGTGTGTCCTGTTGTCTTCCTACTCCAACCAACCCAGGTCGTCCCAGAAAGTTAGCAGTCTTTCCAGACTGCTAAAGGCTTCTGGGAGCGATGCAGGAGATGGGAGAAGTTTTGCCCATTGATCTGCCACGCTCTTGCTTTCTATAAGCACGTGCTGTGGCGTTTCTTCTACCTCCATGCATCCTCTGCATAGAAGGCTGTCTGTAACACCCATGATAAATAGGTGCTTGTTTAGGGGACAGTGGCCGGTTATAACACCTAGAAGTTTGCGGATCTTGTCCCTTTTTGATCTGGTGAGGTTACGGGCAAGTCTTTTTGAAGCCACCGGAACTGCGTTCTTTGTTTGCCTGCAACTATCACTGTTTTTCCATTCTGTATGGTGAGTTTCTTCTGTTTTTAAACGCAGCCATGTTTTTATTTGGGCCTGATGTATGGGTAGTAGTGGTTCCGGTCCCTGTACTGTTGTCTTTGATCCTCTTTTGGCCAGTTCATCTGCTGCGTCGTTACCCAGTGAGTTGCTGTGTCCTTTGATCCACTGCAGGGTTACTCTGTTCGTAGTTGCAATGGATTGGAGTACGTTGTGACATTCCAGAATAAGGACAGATGTTATGGTGTTCTTTTGTAGGGCTTGAAGCACGGAAGCACTGTCTGAGATAATTTTTATATTGATATCTCTGACATCTCTGGCTGCAACCGCCTGTGCCGCTCTGGTAATGTCAATACATTCTGCTTGAAAGATTGTGTTTAGTTTACTAAGGGTTGTTGATATTTTAATGTTCCATTCTTTCGAGAAGACGCCAGCTCCCGTACCTTGTGTGGTTTTGGAGCCGTCTGTATATATCTAACTTCATTGATGCCAGAGCTATCTGTTGATTCTGCAGTGAGTTGGATATTATATCTTCTATCGAATATGTGATGACTCAGTGTTCTGTCCATGGGTGCCTCAAGGAATGGTATTTCCTTCAGGATTCCCTCCAGAAAAGTCGATACCTATTCATCATTTACTCTTAACTGAGCATTTCAGTAAAGCGAGCCGAGCTTTTAGACTTGTATGGAGATACAGCTAGTGGAAGAAAGCTACATTTTTTATAATTATGAGAAAAATGTTACTATGGTCAATTTACAGTGTTCATAAGTCCATAATTAGATACAGCAAATGCTTTTTACAATCTTTAATTTTCAGTACCGAAAATATATTTCAAAAAATGAAGTACCTATAATATTAAAAATTCGATTCTAATTAGAGCAGAAATAAAAGTATAACCCAAGTAAATTGCACATGGATGAGGTAGTATAGTTTTAAACTTCTATTCATAATTTTATACTTAAGGTCTGTCATTACGAAAATATAATAGACTAGATGACTGCTATTAAATGTGGTATATTTTATACATTGTATTAAAATAATTAAATGTTTTGATTATAATTGTTATTGGATATTTTTCTTTATTTCATCTTGTTCTTTATTTGTGATCGAAGGTTGTTGAGAATGTTTATGAAGAGCAACATGCACCTAATGTCAAATTGATTAATAGTAAATAACTTTTTATTCATACTACTTTTTTGTTATTTACCTCAGAGCTAAATAAATGTGTATTTAATTGTTCACTTTACATTACCACAATAATTAATCTACTAACTTGTTTTTGTCTTACATATTTACCTATGTATCTAGCCATCCATCCAAATTCCATCAATTTTTTGGAAATTTAATGCTTTTTATCTTTTACCTTTTTAATTAATAATTAATGAAGTTGACATTTCAATTAACTGTACCCACCTATGCATGTTAAACTGTTATTTTTGAGCACCTTTACAGCCTAATATCTGCCGAAGTTACCGCTACTCATTGTTTATAATCTCTACATTTTTATTCACTATAGTCTGATTACCAACAAATCTTTCAATCTTTACACTATTATGTAAGTGACTGTTGCTAGCTCTCACCTTTATATACATAATATGTTCTTTTAATATGATGAAATTTGCTAATATTTTTGTACCACTATGTTTAATTACTTTATATTTTATAGTCATTTTTCTAAACCGATTCAGAATAATACTATGTAAGTAAATAGTATGTGACATATATACCGCCTACCTTATAGTTTCTACTATCTCCAAGGCCCCATCGTGTTTGTCCTGTAATAATGAAATTATTCATTGAAAAATACACTAGTACACTATGATGTTCTATTTGAATTCAAATAGGAAGGACTTTAGATTATTTATGCTTTTTTTAAAATGCTTTAAAACCTATACTGAATATAATTGTCATACATTCTAGATTTAATGCTATTTGTAATGCCATGATATATTTATTGAACCACCAATAGCAAAAAAACTTTCAAATAGTTAAAGTACTTATAGTGAGTGCCTTCTATTACTAATACATCATTGCACTACTCAGTAAATGATTTAAATCTTCGCTAAGTTTTTAAAGCAAAAACATTAATTTTTTTAACATAAATTATAGTAACCATGGGCAAATGTTATGTTCAACGTGTTTTTAAATATCAGGATAATCTATAAGAATATCATGTAATGTAAGTTAGTAGATGTGTATATGTAATAAATGTACATATATTTACAATAAATCATTATAATAATATTTATTTCAATTTCACTTTGCATTTTGTTTAATATTCTCATAGTATAAATCTTTACATCATACATTTTTTTTATTATCATAATAAATTTTACATAAGCAGTGTCAAACTATAGAAATATGAACTCTAATGTAATAAATAAACAAATAAACGTTTAAATAACATATTAAGTTTTTTCATTAGAAATTTAATTAACTTACATTGAAGGTAGTTATTTTAAAATTTTGAATTATGACAACTATAAATAATAAAGGTTTATACGAAAATGATGAGTGAAAACTACGCAACTGCTAACTATCTAAAAAAAGCCGACACCTTGACAAAACATGAGGTCAATACACCCTAGTAAGACCCATGTGATGTAAAGGAATAGCCAGAGACGTTTCTAATTGTCACTTTTACAAATAACTGATTCCATAGGATTTAAGCAAGAAATTTGCACAATGTTTATTAGTCCTAACAAGAATATTATAAAAACAAACGTTTCCACATAATTTTAGCTAACCCAGGAAGATGTAGGTGCCTCATAAATTGAATAACAATAAACTGTATAAAAGACAATATTTTCTCTAATAAAATCTATTGTAACACTTTTATATCAAAGAAACAGAACAGACGATATGTGTATCGAGGTACAAAATAAATTAATACTGTATTTCCTTACCGAGCCATGACCCGAAGTGAGGGGCCATGTATAAACAACAGGTTCTGCGCCTGCAGGAGAATGCAGGCGTAAATCCAAAGCCATGATAAGAAAACCGCTGCATTAAAGCACACACTTTTCACTTAAACACTAAAATTATAACTAAAAACCTTTGATAATAACATAATTTCACTGCACTTTCACACACACACACTTCGCACAAACGGGCGCCATGTTGAAAATATTTTCAAATATGGCAGCAGCATGGGGTTGTAATTAGTAAAATACAGAAAACATACAAATAAAACAATTAGATTATAAGCAAACAAATTATAATATAATTTTAAAAATTAGTTTTCATGTTATGTATTTGTAGCAATAAAATTTTTTTTTTAAAGAATTTAACGGATTATTATCGGTTAATTATTAACGGGGACTGGGAATACACACCACAGCAAATCAAAAAGCATCAAAAAGTACCAATGAAAAGTACCAACGTGCCAAAGGTAAATATGCAACTGCGTATCCATCCATCATATACTGTCCGACCGAAATCGCTTTTACAACGGAAAAGGAAAGAGTTTCAGTTTCGGCCGAAACCAACACTTCGTTTTGAGATATAATTTAAAATAAAAGTTTCACTCTAAAAAATACGCTGTCTCCTGTACCGTATAGCAGAAAGTGCATTTTACAGACAGTTTGTACATAATATGGGATGGGATGACCACTCACTGTACCTCTCGTACCCGAAAATGGCAAAAAAAGCAAAAACTCACGAATATAGTTTAGTCTCCGTTTTGGTAATATGGTTTCGGTATACTTGCTGTCAAAATCAAAACTAAGCTAAAAATCCGAAACAGTTACCGAAAGTTCCTTTAAAAATTTTTGTAATGTTCATAATTAACCACATGTAACAATCACAGATTAATTCCCCTCGCTACAAATGGCGGCAGTTAGAATTAAAGTATTGTTAGTATAATATTTAGCTTTAATAGTGTTTGCTACAGGTCTGCGATGATGCGATGGATGCGGAAAAATCGGAAGAATTAGATAATTCAAATGAACATGTGCAACTGAAGTTTTTGTTTACTATCAAGAAGTCGTTTTCAAGTCTAACAGGCCCAGTACACGCTGGCCGTTTAGTACATTCCACCAATGTGTACTGGACCTCTTTGCGTAGGAATATTTGTTGTTTGCGACCAATACGCTTGGCGACGACCCGACGGTGTTGGTTTTCCATACGTGAATCTAAGTAAATTTGGCGCAACTCGCAATCGGCGTTCACGCGTTGGCCGACTGTTTAGTTCAGGGGTACCAGATCGTATAATTGTATACGAAATGTATAATGTCTTAATCTTCTGTATAGTTCATTATCTTGTATATTTCGACACAAAAATAAGAATTGAAATGTAAAGTAAATTTTTCAAAAATTATAGAATCATTTTTATACTGCATTCCTCCGGAAAGTTCGATATTGTTATTAAAAATATATCGAGAGAACCCACGTTTCTTAATAATTGTTGATGATAAACAGGCATTTTATTAAATTTCGTCTCTTTATAGATTATTAACGTGTCGGTGGATCAGACTGCTTGTAATTGTTTACGATCTTGGTTCAATAAATTGTTGCCATCTTCTTTTGTTCCATCTTTTTTAACCACTCCTCTAATAGTATGGTACGTATTTAATTAAAAATTAGGGACTTTGTACAAATAAATTGCAACGGTTTCGATACTTCTTACTTCAACGTCCTCTAGATAAAAAATGTACTTACCATGTAGCTTTCTAGCAATGACTAAGGAAACTAAAGGACATGAAACAAGTACAAAATAATCGTGCCGCCTAAACTTAGAATGTCGCATACAATGGCTGCCGATTAGTGATGTCCCAAATTTCTACTATGTAGATGTCGTTAACTCAGTTGTTGAAAGAAGTTTTGTTTCAGCATTAGTATTGAAATAAAAATCATTTTGCATGATATCTTTAGAAAAAGGGATGGCTTTTTTTTATGTCATAGATTTATACAAAAGTACTGAAATATTGTTCAACAGTCGCCTTCAAAGATAGCCCCTGTCCTTCGATCATTTTTGTATGGAACTTTAAATGAACCCGACATACAAACAAATTACTTAGTTACTTCTTTTTGTAATACTTAATAGTACGTCCATGATTATTACAGAATAGATATAAAATTGCTTTTTAAAAGAAACCCATATTTTTATGAAGCGCTTTCATAAATGTTGAAGTTCAATGAACATAGGTCAAAGTAGTTAAAGAACAGCACAGTCCTTTTAATGCTTTTCTTTTCTTTACATGCATAACGTTACTTCTTCTAGAGGTGATAGTGAAATTAAAATAAGTGCTATGAGAAACATACATACGGACCAACCAAATCCATAGCCATGGCGTACTGTAGCACTTTGATAAACTAAATACTAGAATAATTAATTTTACTAAAAATTAGTGGACTTATCACACAGTAATTGAGAATAGTATTTCAATTAAGAATAGAACACTGTGGACTTCTATTAGTCGAAGAATTCTCAAATTCAGTTAAGTACTTCCAGAGGTTACCCCGTACGTACAAATAAACAAATTTTATCTGAAAATCCACAATATACTGGGCTTTTGAATAAATATTTTAAAAGTTAAGATAATAAATTGCTAGGCACTACAAGGGTGACCAATGTCTGACTAGTCATATCGAATGTACCTATATTAACATACTTTTACTGGGTTTGAAAAATAGAACTGTTTGTTAACATTATTGTTTGTAAAATAATATTTATATTAAGTACATAAAATTTATAATAACATATTCACAAAATAAATAAATATAGATAACTAAATAGCATAATTTTTATTAAATAATTTCTGAATGAAACTTTTGAATACTGAGATTTGAATTTAAGCAGTCATTGTACTCATGTCGCTGTCGTTTTTTTGTACGTCAAGAAAATAATGAAATAGTTTCCGATACCTTTTTTAAAAGTTTTTTCAAGTTTATGTTTTTTAAAAGATTCTTTAAATTGTACTGCATCTAGATTATTAGTAAAACCACTACAAGTTCTTATTGGTCGCAAAAATAACTTGCCGTGGTTTTGATTCACATCATTCAGAAGCAGATCTTTAGAACCATGAGATTTTTCTCTCCCGGAAACATCAAATAAAAATTCAGCCACATTCTGTAAACAATTAATATTTTGTTGTTACTTTTTCACAACAGAGGATTTACATGGTCAAGAAATTAAAAAGTAATTAATTACCACTGTAAATATTTTCCCTGATTACCAATAACCTTTGTGAGGGCAATGCTTCATACATAAAATTATTTTCTTAATGTTCTATCGGAAGAAGTTTCTTCGAAATGCAAATAACATAATATATATCATGAAAACATCATATGGTTCAATTTTCTTTTCCGATTATGTCAAGCCACTCTTTTTCTCTAATAATACATGATGGTAATCTGAAACGAGATAATTACAACATATAAACATGATACCTGTATTTATCGATATTTTTTTACTATAGGTACATGAACAGCCCTAACTACAATAACAACAAAAATGATATGAAGTGATTTACTGTATTATATGAATAAAAACTGCTAATAACTAAAAATATACATGCTATAATACAGTAAACTAAGAAACACAGTAATTACGATGGAAATATATACGACATCAGACTAATTTAATGAATTTCTGTTACGTACCAGTGCAATTACAGACTTCGTTGATTATTGCTTTTACTCGAGCCACATTCTAACACACTTCACCTAGAAATTATTGTGGCATTATGCTATCTTCTCCTTTAACAAAATAGTTCCAATATCCAGCACAGAATCACAGGAACATTAAAAAATATTAAATCCATTGATATGTTTTGACACTTCGTGTACTTGTCAGCATGTCGCAATAAATGGCGGACCGGCATGTTTTGACATTACAATGATATCACATAAAAAAATTAATGTTTGAGAAAAGTACTGTTGTTTTCTCTTACACACACAAGAAGCCGTAAGTCAAAAAGAGACAACGCTACGTTTGAATGTCATGCGTTCGAATATATATTGCTATAGATCAACATGCCATGTCCTTTAGTTTCCTTAGTCATTGCTTTCTAGCCTTTCTATGTGTTGCTAGCTAATATTTATTACCATGTGGGAAGAAAGTTTCTTCACAATGAAGGAGTCAAAAGTTAATAATGTGCAATAATATGATGGTGTCTAGCAGTGAAACGTATCACATACGGGTAGGTAGATGTACATAAGAGTCCTGTTTTAAAATAATAAAATAAATTAATGTAAAATAACATTTATTTCTATTTTCTGACGTTTGTTTCTGAGTATGTTACTGCGTAATAATTCCATTCTATTTTATTGTATAATGCTGCGTAAATTAGATTCATAAGTAAAAGGTGGTGTTTATGTAACAAATCGAAACTAATTCTGTAAACTGAAATTGGCCTAAAAATTAAACCTTTTTTATCAGCAAGTGAAATTAATTCTTATGAAGATAATAAGCTAATATGTCATTACTTTGGAATCTATAGAAATAATTTTCCACGGCATTTTCTCTTCACAATACGGGAAAAAGTGGTATTCAAAAGCTGGTAGCCCCAATTCGAAAGGTATTATGTCGACCTGCCGTGCGATTCTCTAAAGCGAAATAGTTGAATTCACTTCTGAATCCGTGGTGAGATTGCACAGAACACATATACTGAGATTGTCACCTGCGGACCGGCACACTTATCACGTAACTCGCAGACGGCATGCGACAGCCAATATCGCGCGATATCTGCTGTCAAAACGAGAATTTGTGTAATGTAATTTGTATAGTGGCGCTAAATTAACCGCGAAAAGTGCATTTTACGGTTATAGAATAATAGATACGCAATCGTCATATATGATATCAATTTTTTATGATAATTAATCACCAGTCGCGTAGTGATCGCGTGGCTGTCGCTGTCTGCAAATTTTTATATAATAACCCCGCGGTACTCTCTAAAGTCGAGAGAGATACTAGTGCCGCCTCGATGAGTGCGGCAGCGAGTCATACCATCGATAATGAATTTTTTGACGTTTTGCTAAATATGACAATCTAATCTAAAAAAAACAGTTTTATTTAACGTAATTATATCAGAGAAGTTAAAATACACTAAGACGAAATATCGACTGAGATGTTTACTCTTATAGCAATCCCCGATACTCGCATCTAAGATCACTTAACTTCGCTCCTAGAATGTTTGGTTTAAAGAATTCCATTTGAAGGTCAAGTGAGTTCGACTGCGAAGTGGGGTGAATTTTCGAGCGAGTCTCGCTTTAAGTGATTCGAGTTTTTACAGGAATTGCATGGCTGTTGATGAAATAGATTAAAAAAAATTATCTATTTATTATTGAAGACGTTGGTTGCATATGCTAATATTCCTTTAGCTTCTCTCTTGAGAAAGAATCGTACTGGACTTTTTGGCGGGAACGGGAGAAGTGAGGTTGTCATTTTATTTAGATTTTCTATTTTTTACATTTTTAGGAGTTTTAAAGTACAACAGTGATAGTATATTATGTTTTAAATTTCCGTGTAAGTGGAAGGAATGGAGTAGATCTAAATAAACATGTGTAGCTGAAGTTCTCGCGCTCTTTCAAGAAGTCTTTGAAACTTCAGTAAAGCTTACTATCACTTTACTGGAGGGGTTTTACTATAGGAAAAAACTAATTTACTTGTGATACTACTTATTGATACGTGACATTGGCAAATGCGCCGGTCTACGCGCCATGCTACGAAGAAAGAAAGAAGAAGAACAATGTTTCTTGAAAAAAGGGCGGGAAACTTAGTTTCCCTTACTTTCGACTCATATTATCTTGGTCAATGGCTAAATGCAATCTGCGAAGCCAAAACAAAGAGAAAAAAAAAGAATCGTACTACTACTACTACTCTGTGAATATTACGTCTTTGGTAACCGTTTTTTGGTTTAAATCTTCAAAAACTTTAATCTGTTACATTTTTCAGCATTCTTTTTGTTTTTCAGTTTGTTAGAGTATCTCAAGAAATAGCTACTTACTAAATACCAATGTAAATTACTTTTACAGAGATGCCTGTAATACATTCAAAATTAAAATCTTTTCCATATTCATACAATGAAGATTGTATAAAACCTCTATTTTCATACCCAAACTTGGTTTTTTTCGAAGATAAGCGTATTCGCGTTGTAAATGTCGATATCAAAAGTGAAGATGCAGTGCAGGATCAGCACGATAAGTTTCATAAATTTGATTATGATATTATTGATGGTTGCATACAAGATTACTTACTTTGGATTTTATTTTGTTCTGGTGAAATTATTGTTATAAACTTATTGAATAATGCTGAAATTAAAGTAAAATACGAAAATTATTTAAATTATAGAATTCGTGAAATTGGAAGTGATGAATACAATTTGTTTTTGCTCAGTGACAGTGGGGAATATCTTTCAACATCATTCACCAAATCGCACATTGTCGATTCAATTTCTAAAGAAGAACCCGAAATTAAAATATCTCTACAAAAGGCAAACACACACTCTGAGAGAAAAATTTGCAAATCTGATTTAAATGGAATGTACTCATATATCGAGAAAGGCAAACTATTTGTGCTTTGTCCCATAACTGGAATAAATGAGCACATTCCTGTAAATACATCGTTAGAACATATTTTGCCTTGGTGTGATATGAGTGTTCTTACAAATAAGACGAAGATGTGGATTGTAGACATGCATAGTTCTCATATTATACATGAAACTGAAGATAACCAAGGAATGTATTTGCCTTTGGCTACTTATAACAATATCTTGTATTATACCTTTTGGGATGAAACACAGGTGAGATGTTGTCTGTAAAGTTTTTAGTTTTATTTAAAGTATAATATTTTCATAAAGAAAACCATTTGATTTTATTGAAAAACTTTTAAAATAACTAGTTAATTGTGTTAAGATTACATACTGCTTACATGTTTTTATACTTAACTAGCAAACCACTCTGGCTTCGCCCGGGTAGGATGTTGAATGTTTGCAACACACTAAATATTTTTTTATTGAAATTTGAGAATACCATCAAAATTTCTGACTTTTCTGGTGGATTTTCCCAAAATTTTCTTTTTACAAACCTTGTCCTGTCAATCACAAACATAACAAAAAACAATCAGCCAAATTTAGGTATGTGAAGTTGGCCCGAAAAAAATTTGGGCTGTATGGTAAATTAATGTTACAATCGATTGTCCAATGTAAGGTTACATTTTACTATTGATTAATATTGTTTTACTACATTGAATTTTTTTTAATAAAGAATATAAATTTCTCGGGCCAATAGAATGCAGACCAGAAAGTAACGTTAAAAATGCTTGCCCATTGGTAGACCATATTTTACCACCAACTAATTTTATTTTATCACCTACAGAAAAAAAGTTATTCAAACATTAAATTTTTCATAAAGCACTGACGATCCTTTTAAAAAGACAAAAGATGTTGATGCGGAAGTGTTGTGAACATTTTCCCCATACTGAATGCACCTGAAAAAGGTATTATCCTGACTTGTGATAAATTCCCAAAATCTATAGCTATTTTCCGCTAAAACTCCAAAAACCACCAATCGACGCGTGTTTCGCCCCTCAACGGAGCATCCTCAGGATATACCAGAGATAGGACTCGGTCAGCTAACCATCACCGAATCAACAAATGAATCAGCTGCACGGCTATTTAAACCAGTTGCCCCCCTACCCACACCAAAAAGTGAGTGACCAACGAAAGCTTACCACTAATGGGCCCGCCCCCTTAATTTGTACGAGTCAGTATTTGTGTTGAAATTAAACTTAATTTTAAAGAGTAAATATGTTTAATAGTGGCGAATGAATTGAATTCCTTTGTTCATTTAACAAAGCATTGTTGTTTTTACGTTTACTAATTTCTAGTTGTTCCAAAATATTCAACCTAATACCTTTGTCACATGTGTGTAATATTTTGAATGTATGACTATCTGATACATTGTGCCCTGTTTCTATAAGATGTTGTGCAAAGTGGGACTTTTCAGGATGATTATTTTTATACGCTGATATATGTTCTTTGTGTCTTATTTCAAAACTCCAATCTGTTTGACCCACGTATACGCCGTCACAATGTTCACACTTCAACTCATACACTCCATTCTTTTTATTATTATCTGTTTTATCTTTTACATTACACAGAGATTTCAAAGTATTAACCGACTTATATGCTACGAAAACACTATTTTTCCTAAAAGTTTTTGCAATATTTTCAGATATATTTCCTAAATAAGTAATGCTACCCATATATTTATTATGATCTTTGGCACATGATCCTTTGTACAGAAGGTTGTAAGTGAGAGTCCTTTGTTTTCTTCTAATTATGTTATTAATTACTTTATTATTATAGCCGTTGGCGCGCGCTATTTGATATATGATCTGCAGTTCTCTATTATAATTTTCTTTATTTAGCGGAACAGTCATAAGCCGATGTACCATGGAATTGTATGCTGCTAGTTTATGTTGCCAAGGGTGGCATGACGATGCAGGAATAGTGCAATCAGTATGAGTAGGTTTTCTATATATACCAAATTCGTGTTTTGTACCTGCTCTAGTTATAGTCAAGTCTAAAAAGTTTAGTTTAGCGTTATGTTCTATCTCTAATTTAAATTTAATTTTTGGATGTAAATTGTTTAAATCGTCGACAAAATTATTAAGTTCACCAACGGTTCCAGTTCAACAAATAATGATGTCATCCACATATCTGTAGTAGTATTTTATTCGTTTGTCCTTTGGTAACAAATTTATTTTCAAATGTATCCATAAATATATCGGCCATCAACGGACTTAAAGGAGAACCCATGGCTAGACCTACATTCTGTGAATAATATTGGTTTTTGAACTGAAAATAATTTTGTTTCATACAGAGCCTTGTCAATTTTATAATTTCTTCGATCTCTCCAGGATGTAATTTCCGTTTCTCACATAGTTCTTTTAGAATATCTAGACATTCCTCGTACGGAGTATTTGTAAAAAGACTTTCAACATCTAATGATATAAGTATCGCATTTAGAGGTAATTCTATGTTTTTTATTTTGTCGATTAATTCTAGGCTATTTATTAAATTATATTTTGCATTGAAAGAGAATTTTTCTTTGATAATTAAATTAAGACGTTTTGACAATACATATGCTGGTGCACCGATATATGAGACTACAGGAAAGGAAATACCATAGTTATTATGGACAGGACGGAATATGATGGGAAGGTTACTGAAATCATTGATACCGATGAATTTACCAATGAACCCACAAGCTCCAAGGTTATATGGTCTTCCAAAAATACATAAAACTAATGAACCAGTCCGTCCTGCAGTCTCATATATCGATGCCGAGCGCCCGCGTGCGCTGCCACCGCTGTACTCACTGTGCATCGTGCGTAGTGATTAATAGTGTGTTCGCGTCGCGTCGCGGCCGCGCCAACTCGTATCGCTAAGTGTTAGTGTTAAGTTAGTGAAGTTTATATAAGACCTAGGTGTTAGGTACACATCTGTGCACAATAAGACAGGCACAGTACGACCAGGGCTACAAAGTAGGCACTCTCCCCCCTGCCTATCCCCGGTAGGGAGGTCCTCTCATTCAACTTGGCGGCTCTACCAGCGCCATGGACACGCTGACGGACACCCAATTCCGCGCGTTCGTGATGGCTCAACTCGAGTCATCACACTCCCACATTCGCGACCTGTGGGACCACCGGGTCTCACCCGCGCCCCGCGCCCCCACCCCCGCGTCTTACTCGGCCGTTGTTTCCGCCGCCGCTACAGTCGCGAAGCCCCCGCCGCGCGAACCAACCAAGCCGGCCCCCGTTAGCGATTCGCCCGCTTCCCCTGACCCGACGGAGGCTTCGGACTCCGAAGAGGAAATGGACATAGCGCTTCCCTCCTTTTCGGAGGACGAGGCCACTAAGAGCGCCGATTGGCGCTTAGTGGTCAAGAGGAAGCGGGCGAATTCTCCGAGGGAAGGCGACACGCCTAGCCCGCCCCCCAAAACGACGAAGGCGGCCCCTCAGGCCTCCGGAGCTCCCGCGGCCCCTCTGGCCGAACAAAAAGCGCCTGCCTCACAGGCCATCCAGGCCCCTCAGGCCGACAAAAACAAAACACCGCCGCCGGTGTTTATTCAAGAAAAAGCGTCGTGGGATAGGGTGTCTCGGGCCTTAGACGCGCGCCGCATAAAATTTGTTTCCGCCCGCAACACTGCACAGGGCATTAAGGTGCAGGTCCCCACCCCGGCTGACCATCGAGAGCTCACAGCGCTCCTACGCTCGGAGCGCATAGGTTTCCACACTTATGCGCTCCCGGAGGAGCGCCAGCTTCGCGTGGTCATCCGCGGCCTCCCCAAGGAGCTCCCGGAAGAGCTCATTCTCGGCGACCTTAAGTCGCAAAACCTCCCGGCGCGTGAAGTCCACCGCCTTTACAAGCCTCGCTCGAAGGAGGCCTTCGACCTCGTGTTGGTCGTACTCGACCTCTCCCCCGAGGGAAAGGCCGTCTTCCACATAAAATCCGTGTGTAGGATTTCCGGCCTCTCCGTAGAGGCCCCGCACAAGCGCGGCACGGTGGGTCAATGCCACCGCTGCCAATTGTACGGGCACTCGGCCCGCAACTGCTTCGCACGGCCTAGGTGCGTCAAGTGCCACGGAGACCACGGCACCCCCGAGTGCTCCCGCACGCCGGAGACGTCTGACCCTCCCGGTTGCGTACTGTGCGGAGAGCTCGGACATCCCGCGAACTATCGCGGATGCCCGAGAGCTCCGCGCCGTCGCCGCCGTGGGGGTAAGTCGCGCCGAGCCGGCGGAGCACATCAGGGCCAACGCCGCGGCCCCCCTGCGCACCCAGCCCAACCTAAGGCCGCCCCTACCGCGACCTCCGCACCCACACGGCCCGCGCCCTCTGCGCCAGCCAAACCCGCGCCCTCCGCGCCGTCACAACTCGCGCCTTCTGCGCCGCCACAAACCGCGTCCTCCGCGCCAACTCAACCTGCGCCCTCAGCGCCGAACAAACCCGCGCCCTCAGCGTCGACTAAATCCGCGCCCGCGCGCGCTCTACCGGCCCGAGAGACCATAGCGCCGACGCCAGCACATCAACCGCGGCGCAAGGGGCCCGCGCCTCAAACGCGTCCAGCGGCGCCGGCTCCTTCAGTGCCGGCGTCCGATCTCCTCGGCGACATCCGAATGCTCGCCGACCTCGTTAAGGAAATCAACCTTAACGAAATTAAATTAGTCGCGCGTAAAATCCGCGACTGTAGCGACGGGATGGGACGGCTCATCATACTTGCCGAACACGCGTCCCTTCTGGACAGCCTAAGCCGCTTCACGGCGCCCCCTCGTAGGTTATAAAACCGGGCACCCACGAGACAACTCCCTCCGCGCGCATCAAACCGCGCGGGCTCTCAATCTCATTTTTTAACGCGGACGGACTCCGCAGGCAACGCGATCTTCTTCACTAGTTTACGCGAGACCACCAAATAGATATAATGCTAGTGCAGGAAACCTTTTTGAAACCTAGAAATCGCGACCCCGGCCTCTCCGGGCTTAACATCGTGCGAAACGATAGGGTGCCCGCCCCCAAAGGCGGCACTGTTATCTACTACAGAAGGTCCCTGCACTGCATTCCGATCGATACGCCCGCCCTCACCAACATAGAGGCGTCGGTGTGCCGGGTGGCCCTCACGGGGCACGCGCCTGTCACACTCGCGTCAGTTTATCTCCCTCCCGGTAAAGCGCTAATTAGAAGCGATCTAGAGGCCCTCCTAAATTTAGACGACTCTGTCATACTCGCCGGCGACCTCAACGCTAAACATCGTCGCTGGAATTCGCACACCACCTCGCGAAATGGCAGAGCTTTAGACGAACTAACCGATGTCCTTAACTTTGACGTTATCGCCCCCATGACGCCCACCCACTATCCCAGAGTTACAACACACAGACCGGACGTACTCGACATAGCGCTTCTAAAGAACGTAGCTCTAACGCTGCACTCAATAGAGGCGTTACACGAGTTAGACTCTGACCATAGGCCGGTATTACTCAAACTAGGACGTATGATAGACACTAGGACGCTCACAAAAACCGTGACGGATTGGCAGAGTTTAGACGAAACGCTAAACGCTGAGAATTCGCCGCGGCTTAACGCGATACCGGACGTTATCCGTTCCGCCGAGGACGCGACCGCGGCGATAGACGCGCTCACCGCCCACATCCGCGAATCGGTCTCCGCGTGCTCCCGTGAGGTCCCGGCGGCGAACGACCGCCGTTGGGAGCTCCCCGGAGACATCCGTCGGCTGATCAGAGCCAAGAACGCCGCGACCCGCGCTTACGACTCGTTTCCCTCAGAAACGAATAAACGCAACTTACGCGCCCTCCAACGCGAAGTCAAATACCGAATTTCCGAACTTAGGGATAACAGGTGGAGCGATCTCATGCGAGAGATCGAGCCGACGCACCAGGCTTACTGGAAGTTGGCCCGATCTCTCAAATCGGACACGTTCCAAACAATGCCGCCCCTGACGAAACCGAACGGACAGACAGCTTTCGACGATGTAGATAAAGCCGAACTCTTGGCCGACACTCTGGAGGCCCAATGCTCACCTAGCTCTCAGCCTGTAGATCAGAATCATTTAGACATGGTCAATCGCGAAGTAGGCTCCCTACCGCCCGCGACCGCCCCCTGCCAACTCAGACCCGCGACGGTTGACGAAGTTCAGGACATTGTCAAGGCTCTCAAACCTAGAAAAGCCCCCGGTAGAGACGGCATCTCCAACCGAGTAGTCAAAATTTTCTCGATGCGCCTTCTCGCGCTCTTAGCAGCAATTATCAATGCCGCCATGGCGAACCGCGTCTTTCCAGCCGCCTGGAAGGAAGCGATCGTCATCGGAATCCCGAAACCGGGTAAACCCCGCAGTAGCCCCAATAGCTATCGCCCAATCAGTCTCCTTAGCGTGCTAGGGAAAATTTACGAACGGGTCCTTCTGGCTCGTCTCAAAGCCCACTTAGACACCTCCGGTCTCCTCATAGACGAGCAATTTGGCTTTCGAGCCAAACACTCGTGCATACAACAAGTGCACCGCCTCACGGAACACATCCTGGAGGGCCTTAACCGCCCGAGTCGCACTATAGGCACGGGGGCCCTCTTCTTCGATGTAGCGAAGGCGTTCGACAAAGTCTGGCACGCCGGGCTGGTGTAGTGTAGGCTCGGCGTGCCTGACGATCTCGTACGCATAGTACGGGACTTTTTGTCAGACCGCTCCTTCCGCTATAGAGTCGAAGGGGTGCTCTCCTCTCCCCGCCCCATCAGGGCAGGCGTCCCACAGGGCTCCGTTTTATCGCCCACGCTCTACTCGCTCTACACGAACGACGTCCCCAAAACCCCCGGTGTAGAGCTCGCCCTATTCGCGGACGATACCGCTCTGTTCACATCAGACCGGAGTCGCCTCAGAGTCTCCCAACTCCTCCAAGTCGCGGTCACGAGCCTAGGCGAGTGGTTCCGTCTTTGGAGAATCGAAGTCAACCCCGAGAAAAGCGCCGCCGTGTATTTCTCGAGGGGAACGACGACCAGCCGCGCCCGCCGCGCTAACACTCTCAGAACGATCACACTTTTCGGCCAGGATATCCCTTGGACTAGGAAAGTCAAATACTTAGGAGTCACCCTTGACAGTGCCATGACCTTCGGCCAACACATCAAAACGGTCCGCGACCGCGCCGCGTTCGTCCTCGGTCGTCTCAACATGCTCATTTGCGCTAAAAGCAAAATGTCCCTCAGACATAAAGTTACCTTATATAAGACGTGCGTCAGGCCTATGATGACGTACGCCAGTGTAGCATTCGCTCACGCTGCGCGCTCTCACATCAACTCCCTCCAAGTTATTCAGAATAGGTTCATGCGCAGGGCTACCGGTGCCCCTCCTTACGTGCGCAACGTAGATCTGCACTACGACCTAGAATTACCCTCTATAACTCAACATCTAAAAGAGGCGTCCCAACGCTTCTTTCACCGTTCCTCCTTACACCCGAATCCCTTAGTGGTCAGGGCGTCATCGTACACCCCCGAACGCCGCGTCCGCAAACGCTATCGTAGACCTAGACATGTGTTAGGCGACAGCGACGACGACATTACACGTTCGAACTCGAACATGCCAACCTACACACTTCGACCGCACCGCCCCCACCGGCGGAGGCGAGGACGACCCCCGCGACACCCGTAGGGTCTCACGTTTAGAAGCTCGATCACTTAGCTCTACACGCACACACGCGGGCCTTAAGCCACATTGTAAACTGCCACGCGGAACACTAGGCACACTAACCGGCCCTCAGCCGTCTCGCCGGCCGGGTCCGCTAGAGGCCCGGCCCTCACCCGAATAGGAAGCCCGTTAAGATGCATGCAGGTGCGGAAAGCTCCCCTGGCGACGCCTTGAGCCCGAGGTCCGCCCTCCATACGAGGCATCCCTCGGCTGGAGGAACCCTCAGGCGGTCGACCATCTGGCAGGGCGCCTTCAGCGCTCGCCCTAACGCGACCTGTGACGCTGTAAAAGCCACTAGGGCTAACAGCAAAGAGGGGTTTTGTTTAGTCGGTTCGAGTCCGACACTCCCCAGTCGGCGTAGAGTCCGGCTGGGTAGCCCGCGGGGGTTTCATTTCGCCTCTCAGAAACCAAAAAAAAAAAAAAAAAATTTGTTGATTCGGTGATGGTTAGCTGACCGAGTCCTATCTCTGGTATATCCTGAGGATGCTCCGTTGAGGGGCGAAACACGCGTCGATTGGTGGTTTTTGGAGTTTTAGCGGAAAATAGCTATAGATTTTGGGAATTTATCACATGAAATGGATTTCAGCAAAGTAACACCCGAGTCTATACAATATTATCCTGACTTGATTTCATTTAAGGCGACGCATTGATAAACAATAATTTAATCTGAAATAGACCTTCTGCTCTATGCTCTATAACATTTTTAATTTAATAGTAATAAATGTAATAATTACTTTAATAACTTTAAACTTTAACAAAACTTTAGCGGAATATGCTTACAAAATCATGAAATTCTAATTAGAGAGTTGTAATTGATGGAATCAAAAATGATTATGACCGGAAAAAGACTGGCGTGACGTCAGGTGTATTTTTAAGTCCCATTTCACTAGTCCCCTAATACTTAGCGAACCCCTAAAACTGAAACTACTATGAAAATTTCATCATTAGCATATCCCTAGAGCACTTCGGTGAAATAAGGCATTCGTCTAATGGTAATAAAAAAAAAATTGTGAATATACATGACGGCATGACAGACTATTTTTCCTGTCTTCAAACTTTTAAAGAAATATTTGTATTGTGAAATGCAGTATGCAGTGAGTTTCTTGTTTTTTCCAAAGTACAGTTTTACGTCACTCAAAGGTATCTGTGTGCTCATATCTGATTTTTTCTCTTTATTTATTCATGTACCTCAGAGTTAAATAGCTGTGGCAGACTAACAGGACGAAATTATCTATGTGTTTTTTGCTATTTAGCAACAGAACTTCTACAACAAAATAAAAGTTATAATTATTTTGTATCTCTATTTCATTTTAATTAGTGCAGACTTACGTAATTCGTACTACGTTTAATTTCATCTTAAAGTTAATTATGATTATAATGTACATACATACATATCTTCACGCTATATCTCTAACGGGATTATAATGGTGTCCTATCTAAATACATAATGCTGAGACAGGAGTACGCGACAAATGTGGTTCCTCTGTGTTGAACTATCTATGTGTGCGTGTGCAGTCTGAGACTGTATGCGTAGCTTCTTACTTTTGACTACGGGCCGTGGGGACTCCGACCCTTAAGTTGCATCTGCAACAATATCGGTTTATTTTTTCTTTGAGCCTATACATATTTTATATCGTAAACATACATAGCAGAGACATCTATCTAAATTTTATAACAGCAACAAAACCATGTCTATACATTGACGATCTTTTTAAAAATGATTGAACTAGACATTTTCGGATTTTCTGATTGAGTATAACAATAAATTAACGGGTTCTTACAGAGATATTAAATATTTTGAGTTTCCCGGTATTTCGATGCTGTTGCAAGCACCATGTTCACGGGTTAACTAGCGAGATTGCGGGTGGATATTCGAGAGCACATATTTCAGTCTACTCCCTTTCTGGCTCGTAGTTGTTATATTACACCATCACCATCACAATATATAAATGTTCCGACTTGTATAGAGAATGCCGTTTGTAAATATCCTAACATGACTACCATTATTATGGGAGATTTTAATCTAAACTCCATGAGTGTAAATGTGAAACTACAATTTTCACTTTTTTGTGAATTTTGCAATCTGCATCAACACTGTACTGTAATTAACGAACACGGAGGTATTCTGGATTTAGTGTTGAGTGAGCTAGAAACCGATAAGATTGCAGTGTCACAGGCTGATAAGGCGCTGGTACCCATTGATAAATACCACCCACCGTTGGTAGTACGCGTAGGTCTATGTAATACACACCCTATATCGCCACTAACAGACACTCACCCACAAACTCATCCCACACGTACAAAGCAGTGGAATTTTCGTAAGGGCGATCTGTCGGGGCTGTATGAGGCCCTAGCTAATATAGATTGGACTGGTCTGTTAGCGGAACTCAATGTCGATTCAGCTGTTAGTATATTCTACGAACAATTATATAACTGTATTAGTAAATACGTCCCAGTTAAAAAACCTCCGTGGCGGACCGGTCGCTATGTCTATCCGAAGTGGTATACTGCCGAGGTCATACATAACATTCAGCAAAAATATCACCATTTAAAGAGGTTCAAAGCTGAGGGGAAAGTATATAATGGTGAATTATATAAATATTATAGGAAACGTGTTAAAGATTTGATTAATAGTGCACATGAGCGATATTTGGAAACTATGCAGAATGACATTTTGGATGAACCAGCTGCCTTCTGGAAATACGTGAAGAATAAGTGCAGTGATGGAAAACCGTTCAAAACATTTATATACAATGGTGAAGAGGTGGCGGCCCAGGATGCAGCTGATGCGTTCGCTCGCTATTTTTGCTCGGTTTTCCATAAAGATATTCCACGTCTGGACGCGACGGAAGCTGCCACTGGGGTTATGTCTGATTCTGCTCGTGTCGCTATAGATTTCATAGACTACAAAGACCTCTCCATAGCCATCAAAGAACTGAAATTGAAGGCAAGTGTAGATCCCGACGGAATTCCTTCGTTCCTGGTCAAGGACTGCCTATCGGTTTTAAAAGGTCCTCTCCTATATTTATTAAATCTGTCCCTTGAGAAAGCCACATATCCTTCGCATTGGAAAATTTCCCGAGTCACACCAGTTCCTAAAGGTGGCTCCAGTTCAGACATTTCAAACTTCAGGCCAATTACGGTGCTGTCGGTATTCGGTAAAATCTTTGAATCCACTTTAGATCGGCGCATTAGACAACAGATAGGACACCTGCTGGATGTGAGCCAGCATGGGTTTCGTGCAGCTCGGTCCACAACAACCAATCTGGTAAATCTAACCGACTACGTCTCTGCTGAGATGGACGCCGGTCGCCAGGTCGATGCTGCTTATTTGGATTTCCGGAAAGCGTTCGATTTAGTGGACAATGACATCCTGCTCCGGAAGTTGGCTGTCGCAGGTTTCACGCCTAAGCTCCTGGATTTTTCCCGGATTACTTACGAGGCAGACGCCAATTTGTCAGAGTAGGCGGATTTGAGTCCGATGAGTATTATACCAGATCAGGGGTTAGCCAAGGCAGTATTCTCGGACCAACCCAGTTCCTGTTTATGATCAACGACTTGCCGAGAGCCGTACGGACGGCGAAATGTTTGTTGTTTGCGGATGACCTAAAGTTGTATATGGGTGTAAGCGGTTCTACTGACACTGGGGCCCTACAGAATGACATTGACGCGGTTACAAACTGGGGTGAAACCAATCATCTTTACTTCAATGATTCAAAATGTAAAATTATGACATTTACACGTGCTGGAACGCCAATTGTGACTAACTATAAATTATTTGACACTCCATTGGAAAAAGTTGACGAAATCCGTGACCTAGGACTGATTTTAGATAGAAAACTTGACTTCAGAAATCATGTCATCAATGTTTGTAAAAGCGCCAGCAAGACTCTAGGCTTTATAATGAGGATAGGGTCCCAATTTAAAAATAATAAAGTTGCTAAACTTTTGTACAGTGCGTATGTACGTAGCAAATTAGAATATGGGGCTATTGTATGGGATACTTATGAGTACAAATACACACTTTTGATAGAAAAAGTACAGCGCAAATTTACAAGGTGGCTTTATAAGAAATCTTATGGATACTATCCATACTTGTATCCTTCTGTTTTCGTGTCAGGTATGGTTGGGTTAGATACACTTGCACTTAGGCGAAAATTGCTACTCGCCACACATTATTTATTGCTGCTACGCGATAAAGTGGACAACCCAAACGCTCTCGATAGAGTACGTCTGACAGTACCAAAACGGGGCACGCAATGCGGAGAAGTAACCTTACCTCCTAGAAGGCGCACTCGCCTGCTTGCACGACCCGTAGCTCGCACTAAACGCGCCCTCAATGCGCCTACGGCCAGGGCGCTAGCGCTTCTCGGGGATTTGCTCATTCAACACGATGATTCGGACTTATTTTTTGACTCGGTACCCTCTTTTATTAGAACAACCTATACATTCTTAAATTGTACAATGTAATTGGAATTATTACTAATTTATATAGCCTGCATTCAAAAATCATATTTATATCAATGTGATATTAGTATTAGTAATAAAATATTTCGACATTTCTCTAATATAGACATTGTATACTTTTTATTTTTTTATATTTTAATATTGAAAATTCATCTATTTTATTTTGACATTATTGAACTAACTTAATTATATTGACTTATTATTTGTATGATATTCGACATTGACATTCATTTTTAATTTGATAATTTGTAACTAGTATAATTGTTAATCAGAATCAATTACTTACCTATTATTAGTACTTAGTTATAAGTAATTATGTACTTACTATTGAAATTGTAACTAGCTTATTTAATATGGTATTGCGTATGTAATACTTACATGTAAATGTTTTGGCTTACGCTGTGAAGTTACATGTTACTGATTGAATAAATAAAAAATCACTACCGGACTACCGAGTGAGTTCCGGTTCCGGTTCAAGTTAACCCGTGAACATGGTGCTTGCAACAGGATCGAAATATCGGGAAACTCAAAATATTTAATATCACGGTAAGAACCCGCTAATTTATTATTATAATGGATACAAACCGTGAGAGTCTAAAAAAGTGTATTTTCTGATCGATTCCAAAATATGGTAAATATTTATATAATTGTTGTCTGTGCGTTTGTATGTTTATTTCTTCGAAGCTAAGAAATTGTTATACGAATTTCTCTGTTTGAAGAACTGGAGTCTTACTGAATAAAGTGCATGTCATCCCCTTCATCTTTATTACAGCAGTGCAAAGTTATTTTTGATTGATAAAGGATGTGAACTTGACTTTTGATTAGTAAAAGATACATACATATATACCTTCACGCTGTATCCCTAACGGGGCAGTCAGAAAGGACGGAGCGCCAATTGTCGCGTTCCTTACATATACTTTTCGCTTCCTCAAATTTCATAATTCTCCTCACACATTTTCGCCTAAGTATGCGAGTGCTTTTGACATTTCCGTCTGCTAACACTGGTTATTGATCTTCATAAGTCAGCCTTGGTCTTCCTTGGCTTCTTTTACCACTCACTTTCGCTCTGTAGATTTTCTTCACCAGTCTTTCATCACTCATTCTTTCTATGTTCCCGAACCATCTAAGCATTCCTTTCTTAATTTTTACAATTACACTGTCGTGCAACCCTGTCATACTGCGTATTTCTTCATTCCTTATCCTGTCCGCAAAGATGACACCGCACATATTTCTAAGAGATTGCATTTCTACTGCATTTATCATACTTTTACTCGATTTCGGGCATATCCAGACCTCAGTACCATGCACTAATGTTGGCACCAACACCCCATTGTGGATGCCCATTTTAGCAGTGTTCGATAATTATATTCACACTGCCTACTAAATGCGCACAGAGCATCATTCACTTTATTGGCAACTGCTACCCGTCTCTCCACACCCAACTCACATCTTCCATTCCTCGAAAATTCACTCCCCAGAAACATAATTTAATTTGCTTGTTCTATACATTTTCCATTTAGCCAAATATGAAATTTCATCGGTACCACATCCCTTTCAACCACCAGAACCTTAGTTTTATTGATATTCATATTCAATCCTTTCACTTCACATTCTTTCTTCATGCACGGACCTATTGTCTGCAACTGCTTCTGATGGTGCTATAAGCAGAGCATTGTCAGTATACAATAGGCAGTTTACCACTGTATCATTGCATATCATATCACTCATACTACCTTTTAATGTCTGGAGGCAACTGTGCAAATACAGCACGAACAGCGAGGCAGACATCACGCAGCCCTGTCTGTCACCTGCACAGACTTCGAAAACCAGGGCGATATGTCACCTTCTATCCTTACACAGGTTCTGTGGCCTCGATATAATGATCTCACAGTCTGCAGTAAGGGGGCCGCCACACCATATTCAGGCAGAAGACTCCACAATTTATTTCGCACTACTCTGTCGAATGCTTTTTCTAGATCCACGAAAGCGCAGAAAACTTTCTAACATTTAGCCAGAAACTTCCCCACGGTAACGCGAAGCGAGAAAATCTGATCCATACAACCCTTACCGTTCTGAAACCATCTTGCGCCTCCTTTCAGAAACGCCTTTCATACGTTCTGTCAATACTTTGGTATACTTGCTTAGTAAAAGATAATTATACCTAATCATGACTACTTAACTACCTAGTGGTTTCTAGGCGACCGATTCTAATAATAGTGCTAGACAGGTAAATACTTGCCTTAATTCAATCTTTACCTTTAAAATAGTATATTAAACATAATAATATATAACTAAATATTTCTGTTAAGGAATGTTATTGTATTTCCTTTACATGCATTTAACGCGTCGAGAGCACTTAATACTTAGTAATTACAAATATTATATGTCTCTCTTTCTTTCTTTGCCTAGCCTTATCCCATTTCACTTGGGGTCGGCTCTCCTCGTCATTTTTCGCCAAATGCGTCGGTTTTGGGTCGTCGAGTCAATAAGTTGGGCTTTCTTCAGGTCGTTATTTATGATGGACATCCAAGTTTGAAGAGGTCTCCCTCGTTTCCTCGGACCGGTGTTTATATTTAAAACTTGTCTGGTCATATGTTCTTCTGGTCTTCTCAACACATGTCCGTACCATCTAAGGCGCACTTCGGAGAGTTTTTCCTCGATGGGTCGGATCTTGAAACTTCCGCGGATATGTTCATTTCGAACCCTGTCTAACAGGGTAACGCCGCCCGCCCATCTCAGCATTCTCATCTCCGTTGCATGTAGTTTTGTGAGATGAACCTTCTTAATTGGCCAGCATTCGGCCCCCCAGATGAGAGCAGATCGGACCGCAGTTTTATACGCCTTTCCTTTTACACGCACCGGCATTCTCTTGTCGCAGAGCACACTCGATAATTGTCGCCACTTCATCCAACTTGTATTAATACGGTGAGTTATATCAGCGTCGATCGAACCATCGTTAGATACAACAGACCCCAGGTATTTAAAATTCTCGACTTTCTTTAGCAGTTTGCCTTGTATGTTGACATTATGATGACGGTTATCTGCCGAGAAGCAACATTGCATATATTCGGTTTTTTGTCGACTGACCCTCAGCCCAGCGGTCTCTAACGCTGTTCTCCAGCACTCTAGCGCTGTTTCAAGCTCTGCACAGTCGTCCCTTACGAGAGCGACATCATCCGCATAAAGTAGATCTCCAGGTGGGTCTTTCTGTATGCTAGCTGTAAGATATTCCATCACTAGGTTGAAGAGCAATGGACTTAGTGCCGATCCCTGGTGCATACCCACAGCTACTTCAAATTTATCACTTATTCCCGTTGGGCTCCGCACTTTGGTTGTAACGTCAGTGTACATATCTGTTACAGTCTGGATGTAGCATTCCGGCACGTTTTGTGCCTGTAACGATTGCCAAATTAATTGTCGTGGAACTCGGTCGAATGCTTTTTCAAGATCTAGGAATGCCAAGTGTACGTCTTTTTTCATTTCCCTTCTTTTTTCCAACAAAATTCTTAAACTGTGCAGCGCGTCGGTTGTTGATCTACCGGCAACGAAGCCGCATTGGTTTGCGGTTACAGTTGTTAATTGTAGGAGTAGGTTGTTGATGACTCTTTCCCATATTTTAAATGTATGCGATATGAGTTTTATCGCGCGATAGTTTTCACAGAGCCTGTTGTCACCTTTATTTTTAAAAAACGGAATCAAGTAGCTCTTTCTCCAATCATGTGGTATTCCATCAAGTAGAATCTTGTTGAAGAGTTGCGTTAAGAAGAGAACACCATCTTCTCCCAGACGTTTCCACAATTCCACGGAGATCTCATCCAGTCCGGTAGCTTTATTGTTGGCCATCTTATCAACCGCCCTCCTCACTTCATCAGCACTGATCTCTTGCATGGGCCCCTCAGTAGCTTCTATCAAGCCTGGTTCTTCAAACGGGTAGGTCTCATTGAGCAGTTGTGAGTAATATTCACGCCATCTCTCATTTATATCCAGGTTTGTAGTTAACAGATGACCGTCCCTATTTTTGGTGTATTTGGTGGTGCGTATATCCATGGTACTGGCGTGCCTTTGCCGTGCAATTCTAAAGAGTTCCCTATCATCTCTGGCGTTTTCCAGTCTGGTATACAGGTCGTCATTACCGCGCGCTCTAGCACATGCCACTTCTCGTTTGGCCTCTTTCTTTGCAATGCAATAGTTTTTGCGATCTTCATCGCTTCCACTCAGTTGCCAGGTCTTAAAAAGGGCTTTTTTGGTGCTCACCTTTTCTTTGACTTCTGATTGCCACCATTTCGCTGTTTTAGTGTTCTTTGGCGGGCCTCTAGAGATACCTAGCAGTTCAGATGCCCGACCTATGCAGTAGGCATGGAAATCGTTCCACATTGTATGTGATGTACACCTACTAGATTGTGCTTCTACGAGGTAGTTCTTGACGCTCTCAATCAGCCGGTCTCCTTCAATTAAGGGTAACTTCTGCCAGCGTATCTTGACTATCTTTTCTTTAATTACATTACATTACATTTAATTACAAATATTATATGTAATTATCGAAAATCAAAACGTTTGGTTCAGAAAAGTATCAAAATTAGATTTTATATTGAAGTCCTTTCAATTCGAAACAATACACAATAATTAAAATATAAATAGAATAAACCTTCAATTCGAAAACTTTAACCTTGTCATACAACTGTAATAGTCAAGAGGCTATGTGATTAATAAAACATTTTCATGTGACTGAAAGTATTATACAAGTGGTTTCGTCATATTCAGTGGTGTTTCCTGAGTAGGAAAATGACGTTGTCTCTTCCCCAACCCTTGGAAGGGAGAGCTATGACGTAACAAAGATGGCGATTCTTATTCCTAAATTATTTAACTCATATTTTTATTGGAGCATTTTTAACGCGTACTTGGCCTTTTTTACTGTGTTGCTTAAAATACAAAAAGAAAAGAAATATATTTTTGTTTAAATAATTTTTTTTAAATTTAACCTATACTTATGAATACAACACGTTTTTTGTTAGGCGTTTGTATACCTTTCATATAACACCTCACTCGTCCAAATAGGTTAAGTAGTTAGAGTTATTCAACAAGATTTGGTACCAAACTTAGAAAAATGAAAGGTATCAAAAATCGCCTTTGTAACGTCATTTTTCTTACTGAGAAAACACCGCTGAATAGGATGATACCACTTGTTGGTATAGTACTGTTCAGTCCCACGAAAGTTGTTATTTGAAGACTCTTTCAGTTAGCCTCACTACTGTAAAAATTCAATTGGGTAGTTGACAACCACCAGTCAAATCAGTTAACTTTTTATCATTTCACAAAACTTCTTAGTTTTGTATTATATGTAAAATGTTATGAATGGTGATGTCATAGTTTTTCTCTAATGTTGACAATTGTTTTTTAACAAACATGGTAATAAAAAAAATTTAAGTATTTGTTTTTTTTACATTTTCTCAAATATGCAATTGAGTTTGCACACGAAATTGTTGACTATTGCTCAGCATTGAATTGGTTATCCCTGTGCATTGATGCATGTTTTTTATTTGGGAAATTGCGAATACTCCATTTCCTTTTACTAGCAGAATATGAATTGCAACACATAATATATAGAATATTTGCCTCTGTTTATAAAAGTTATATTAAATGCCAAACTCCAGACAAATACTTCAGACAATTGCACCAATAATTTCTATGACCCCAAATGAAGCATTAGGTTATTACAATAATTGAGGAGCTCCCTATAAACCACACTCTAACCAGGAATGGAACACAGGTCATCAGTAGTTGGGATAACAGATGCTCTGCTACCGTCTACCTCTGTAATAGATCACAATATTTGACTATATAGTAGCTAATTATTAAATGTATTTCTAATAGCTTTATAAATTTTAAACTTGCATTTTAAAGAGTTTTTATAATAGCAATTTAAAAGACAAATACTGTAGAAGTCAAAATAAGTATTAGTTACATTACATGGTATTAATTTTTCAGGTACATGTTTGCTGTGCTCAGATTTCCTCAACATCAAATGAGATTCTGGACTATACCGGTCACTCCACTCCAAAGTTATCTTCACAAGAAAATTTAAAGTTACAGTTAAAAAATTTGATTAGTATGTGTTTATCGAGTTCCCATGTTCAATCAGAGGAATTCATTACTGAGTTGCGGTCTTTTTTTGACAAAATTGATGACTTTAAATTACTTCTCAATGCTGCATTAGAACTCTGTCAGTTTGATGTAGCCCACAAAGTACTGCTATATTCACTTCAAAGATTTTCTAATGTAAGTGACAATATTAATGACTTGTTATCTGATGCTATTATTAAAGTAGAATTATTGGAATATATTCAGTTTAGAGGAAATAATCACTACAAAGATATCAATATATTCCCACAAAATGTTGTTGAATTATGTACAACTTTTATTTCTAATTCAGATTTTGATTTAGCATGTATTTGTTGGTTAAAATATTCTGAAAATAAATTTGCTCTTACATCAGAAGATATAACAAAGATAATGTATTCTGCACCTCATAATATAAAGATGAGCAGTCTTGTAATTTGGTTAAAACAGTTTCTACCTACGGTTTTAGAAGAAAATCCATTTTTTATTGATCTATTGGTTAGATGGACAACAGAAAGAGTATTCTTATTAGAAAAATCAGGATACTGGCCAAAAATAGGTCTAAAGTTTATAGAAGAAATAATAGTTGTTTTAGAAAAATCATTAAGAACTATCACAGTTCGACCAATTTCAATGGATGATTTGGATGTATTAAAAGATCGTATACTATATATAATAGAGTTGAAAGAAAATTATAAAATCAACATGTTGTTGGGTGAATTAAGTTCTATGTCTCCAAGTGAAATTGCACTTGTAATGCTGCGCCGTTGTTATATTGAAGATTTACAAGCATTTTTACAAAATTACTTGCCCTTTTATGCTGCTTCAAACTCCTTTGATATGGATAAAGTTCTTCATACTTATATAAAAACTGAAGCAGCTAGCAGTGGTGGAGTCATTGATGGTTTAAGGTTACAAACATTATTAAATGTATTTCAGTCACCTACAAATAAATATGAATGTCTTCTTCAAGTTTTAAAAGTGCTGGATGTACCTTGGAATCATATTGTGACTAATTTGGCTATTGATGCTGCTGCATCTATATCAAAAGATTTTACTCTGACTGATGTAGATCGTGCACTTGTTCAAAATATACAGACAGAGTTAAATTATGCTAACATTAAACTAGTATTAAAGAAACATAATTTCTCTTTAACATGTACGGACTATACATTAGTCCTTCACAGAGTAATGAATGCTTCAAATGTGGATTTAAATGACTTAAAAATAATTTCAAAAGCAATGAATTCGACAAACTACACTCATATCTTATACATAGATAGAAGACTTCGTGATTGTGAAACAAGAGCCGCTTTAAATTATTTCAAAGACTTGCCAAATAAAGAAAAGAAAATATTGTTGAAAACAACTACAATTAAATATGAACAAATAATCAATAATGGTGTTATGCATAATATCACAATAGAAAGAAATTATTTGGATTTTCTGAAAGGGACGCAGATGTTGAATGATGTTCAAGTTACAGCTTTTGAAAACATGTATCACCTAAAAAACTCTTATGGCATAAAGTTAAATGCGAGGAACTTGCAAAACGAGAAATTATATGCACAAGGTTTAGAATTATTAAATAAAGATGAATCCACTATGTCATCAGACAATAGTAAAAGTGTAGTTAATGTTACACAGGGACATACATTCAGAAATGCTGCCTTGACTATGTTGTTACATCGAACCTCAACAAACCAAGAATTACGGAAATTTGTAGAAGCTGTAATAACTATGTCTTCTAAAGATATGACATTAATTTTGACACAATTTAGTGATGGAAATAATATTTCAATTCTAGTTCAGTCTATCAGTGTATTAGTAGAACTTATAATAAACTGCTCAGAAGAATATTTACATTACCTAATTAGATGTTTATCAATTTTACAAGTATTGATAAACTCAGATCTATCTGTTAAAAATCTTTCAATAACATGGAAATTCCATTATATATTTTTGCCTATTTTATCAACAGCCGCTGGTAACATTTTAATAAATTTTTATAGCAGCAACATATTACAAAATAATAGTGGTCTTGAATTGTTACATACTTGCAACGGTAACGACTTTACATTATTCCGAATGCTTGCAGAAGTAATGAAGATGTTTCTTGTTGGCAAAAATATGCTTAGCCACCAATTCTTTAACATTAGAGATGAGTTGGCTACGAAATTTATTTCAAAAATTGTCATGTGTTACGATATTGATGAAGTTTTATTAACATGTTTGCTATTATTATTAGAAAGTAACAAAGTGAGAGAAGGACAACTATGGATTTTAGACATATTAAGAGGTCAAAGCGAGTCTATTTCACCCCATGTAATGTATTATCTTTCTTCGCCATTTATACGACGCTCTTTTACTCTTGATAACATTATATCTAACAATCTATCGCGTCCACCTCAACATATTCTAAAATCGAAATTCAATTTGAACTTAGCAGAAATTGTTATTCCTGATATTACTGAAGAAACTTGGGATGCAAAGGTTGTTCTTTTCTATGTCTTAAAACAGTACCCTGATACAAATTTGGAACGCTTGATGGAACTGTGTCGTGCTCTGAGTATACCATTATATTATGGATTATCATTACAATTAATAACTTTGATGTCGACTTGGAATTTAGAATATAAAATATTAAACGATTCATTGGGTTGCCGCCAAATACATTACGAAAACGATGAAAAAGAGCTTTGGATAAAATGTATGACTATATGGGAAAGCATAAACAATAAAGAATTCATTATAGATGTTCTAACAGATTTTTGGAAAAATGGTGATGTCACATTGCATGGTCGTGGAGTTTCCATTAATCCCTATTATTATGAAGTATATTTGTGTATATATCGTTTGATATTTGCTTCAGAACATAACATGAAAGAATATTTTCTGATAAATTTTCTAAAAGATTATAGAAGACATAGTAATCCAAAACAGTATGAATTTGAACTATTCACTGTTAAAGGTGTTTTCCCAGAAGTCGGTTACTATCGACTACCATTTCATCTGTTTATGCGCGATGATATGTGGTCTCATTTGAAGTCAGAAATTACACTAGAAACATACGAACGCTGGTTGCCTATCACAGCGTTACTTTCATTGGATGTAAATTTACAAACATCACGAGATATGATTTGTAGTAATGCTTTAAAACAAACTATGACATCTCGAAAGCAGGGTGAAAATACTAATGTTGATTCTTCAGAAACCGAACCCTGGCGATTAATATCCCGTGAACAATCACTACTTCGCTCAGCTCGTCGTTGTGTCAAATATATCGCCAATATGGAGTGGGCAGGAGCTTGTCTTTTCTATGTTTTACAAGGCTGTACTCGCGGAGCAGATCAGGTTGCTGCTGCACAGTTATGTTATCAGTTTGCTCAACGGTGGGCTGCTCTTCAACCTGGCAATCGTGCAGTACGACAAATGGAACGTCTACATTCCACACTCTCAACGCGTCACATTTTACATAAAATAGAATGGGCATCTGAAGAATTTATTCGTCTTTCTGTAGAGCCAGTTCAACTTATTCGTGCTTTGTACCTTCATCCAGATTTTGTTGAAAAAATGATGCGACATGATATTAATCGTGCTGCTAATGAAATTGCAGATAAAACTGGCATTAACATTAGTTCAATCAGAATACAAATATTAGAGAACATACTTGAGAAGTCACAAGAGGAATGTAAAAAGAAATCAGTTGCTTTAAATATTAAAGAATTAATGACTGCAAAGTATATATTAAAAGCTACTTGTCCCAAAATGGGAGCTATTTACCTGTCCCGAATAGCGTTTGACGATGACGGTGATTTTAACAAAAGCAAAAAATTAAGAGCTCTTCAGTGTTTAGTTAGTGTGGTAGAACAAGATACTGCTGTTAAAGTGGCAAATAAAGAACGTGATACTTTATGGTTAATGCTGTTAGAATCGTTTTATGTAGCTACTTTAGAAAACATTGACGTACCGTGGATTGGGATGACATTTAAACAAGATAAAACACGTGCTCTTGAGCAACTGGTACAAGCCGTCAAAGGTAGCGTCGAAGCTTTAATAATAGCTGCCAAATTAGCTTACAGATTTGGTTCTCGAAAAATAATTTATGATATTATCCCTCTATTATTACAAGCTGATTTGCACGAAGAGACTATACCTTTACTAAAAAAAGTATCATCCACAAGTGAAAACGTTATATTTGCTTCTTGGCGTACGATTATGTTATCGCCGTTTCGACATGCGGATTATCCAATTACAGAACGCCAGCGTTTAAAATGTTTGAACGCCGTTAATTTACTACCAGTGTGTCCTGTTATTAATGATGAAGATTTGTTAGAAATATGGAAAAATTGTATAAGATGTAAAATCATTGGAATAGGCTGTTTAATTTTGCCTTATATGACGCCGCAAACAAGGCATAGTTTAACCGAACTTCTGAATGTAGATAAAAGAAGTTTAATAGCTAATTTAAAAAACTTGCATAATGAAACTTATTTGGTTTCTGGAGCTATGTATATTATTGAAAAAGTTATGACATCACGAGGTTTTAGATGATACTATTAATTTCTTATATTTAAACTAGCGGTGCGTCCTGGCTTCGGCTGGGTTGAATACATAATATATAACCTATGCACGTCTGGAATAATGTACCTTTCAAATATTGAAAGAATTTTTCAAATAGGTGCAGTGGTTCCGGAGACTACCGTCCACATAAACTTGCAAAATCCGTTCTCTTTGTAATAGATATAGATAGTATATTCAATTGTAAAATACCTACTACCTACCTACCCTATGGTGTTCTAAATGTTTTATGGAGACATATTTTTTGTATTGGTCGTTATAGATAGAATAAAATACGAAAAGTTGTTTTAATATTTACTAAATATTAAATAGATTTCTTTTTCTATTGACTTAATTTAAACAGTTACAACAAATAAAAAAATTGTTAACTACTCGTTATAATTTTTCCCAATTAAAATTTTTACAAGAAAATGATGTTTATTTCACTATGTTGGATTTACCGAGATATTAAGGACTAGCGCAGACGAGGGAGTCTTAAGCGGCACTTATTTGTTTATTCAAATAGATAATAAATTTATTTATATAATAAGCACACATTACAATTTATGTATCTAGATCACCTAGAATTGCATCGCATAACATATACAACGGGTTAAAAGTACAGGTACCGCATACAAAAAGTCCCTCAAACAAATGCGGACAGTGGGAGACCAGACCGCACAAAAGTGCTGAAAGAATACAACTAAAGTGCCGAAACGCATGAGCACACACCTCGGATTTTAGTTCGCGTTGAGTATTTGAGTGATTTGAATTCGATCCAAAAATTCGAATTAACGAAGTTCAAAAGACATCGTGAAAAAAAAAGAGTAGGTAGGTATCATGACAGTTTGATATATTGATATGTATCGAGATGAACTCAGAATTCTCGTTGGAAACGTTTGTTCTTCATATGGTGGCTTGCACCAACTATTTAAGCTTGTTTTAAGGATCTTGCTTCTCTTGAGCTGCACTTGAAGAAGCTGTTGCTGCTGCACTTGAGCGAGATGTCAAATCCTTAAATCGAGTTTAAATAGTTGGTCCAAGCCACTCTTAAACTTTTAAGTACATTGCAACAAAACGTAACCTCAGATTATTCCCTTCAATACTGTTCGCTTCACTACACAGCTACACTGTGTGCGTTGAGGCCGTGACAAATGTCGGTGGTTATTTTCTTCGTGCTTCGCGAACTTTGTACTCCAGGAACAATACTCTCTCATTTGCGCTGGTCTTAAGGGTTTCAAACAAATGTATGGGGATTTGTATTGAGTTTTACTAAGCTGCTTCAAAACGAAAGCTACAATATGATAAAAAAAGATTGTTTATATTCCGTCTGTTAATTATATTTATTTCACTTAAAAAATTAATAGTGCCTGAGTAATTATTTATTCATCATAGTGATAAATCAGCAGAAATAATATAACCGTCGAGGTATTTTGCAAATCACTTAAAGCACAAACGTGTTTTGTTAGTATGTAGGTATCTAGATTATGTTTGTTCTGCTTTAAGGTTCTGTAGTCAAATAGCAGAAAACGAAATGCAGAACACGTAAAAAATGTAGGTACTTATACTAAACTTCAATTAGCTTGCTTACTTTATTCTGACACTGACTGATCGTACTTCTTGGTCCTAGTCCGAGGGTCGTATATTTATATTGGCGTACACGTCTAGGGCAGCGCGCTTTCACCGCGAAATCGTTCAACCAATAACAGCGCAACATTTTAGCGCGAGAAATGCTCAACTCTGTCATTAGTAGATTGTAGTTTCCCGCTTGTTTACTGCGCAGGTACTATCTAGTACTAGATAAGTTAGCGCTCGTATTGTCGTTGGTTAGGTAGTTGTAGGTATATGTGCTATTTGGAAATTGTCATTATTCGGTATACATGAGATCTTTGGGTTCTTAGATTCTTATTGGCCACCCTGGAGAGAAATACAGTATAAAGTTATATAAGGGCGCCTTAACTGTATTAATTCAAACGATTCCGGTTGTAAAATAATTCTTTATTTGTAAAGATTTTGACTTGACTCGTGACTTCATGGCCTTTGAATTTAATTCCCGATATACACATACGTCATAGTAACTATTAAAATCTCATTAATGATGTAACGAACGGGAACAACGGGCGATAATAAAGTGGATCTGTAAACAAGAGTTTTCTTACATTTGGTGAATTGTTATATCCCTTTAGTAAACAGAGGCCTAGGAACTTTTTCATCTCTATTGAGTCTGTCTAAATGAACTTCTACAGGACCCTCTCGTATGTGGTCTATCGGAATTACATAATTTCCATAGGCATTTGTACACAATACTAGGTCTTGTATCATTTCCTCTGTAAAAATAAACTATAGTAGACTTTGTTTTACTATCTAGAGGTACGGTTGCACCTGCATTCTTTCGTCAAACTCAGATTTATTTTAAAGGCACAATGGTCTCCTAGACATAGTTATCATTAAGCGAAGCAACAAGCCGACGGATTTATTTGATGATTCTCCTATATCAATTAGCTCGGCTGGGATCATATTAAATTATTGTCCGTTGAAGATAAACCCTGGAATGGAATAGACATCAATTCTTCAACAGATATAGGTAGCGATTCTTCATCTAAGATGGATGGCGAGTCACTTATAGGTTCTTCAGTTAAAGCGCTAAAACAGACTTCGGTTTTTTAGTTGAGATACATGCAATGTCATCAGTTGAGTTTGGCATAGGCTCCTTTGCTGAAAATAACACCGAGCAGTCGCTAAAGTCAAGTAGTCGATCTTTCCGATTCCTTTGAATGTTCAGAACAATAACGCTCATCTAACCTATCTTCCGACCCATCCGTGGATGCCTACTCGAATAGTTTTAGCAGCTTTTCACTATTACGAAAACAATCAACGATATTTATTGGTACTTATAAACAAGACAACTAAGTAAAATTCATTTAAAATATGTGATAAATGTATTACAGTTAGAATACTAATAAATAATAATACAAAAACGACATTACAATACTTATCGAAAGATCTAAAGAATGCATACCATGCAGGCAGCAGGCCATGCGTAAAAATTCACCACGTTTAGACACCTGCTCTCTCCGGCGCACTCAACAAGCTACTGAGGATCATTTCATCATACAGACAGGGATGCTATAGCATACGTGGGTTTGAGTGGGAGGTACAAAGAGGGGAGGTCAAGCCAATTTTTAAATGTGTACCTTATCGTAATATAGTATAATACTACGGGAAGTTAGTCCGTCAAATAAACACTTTTTACACAATTATAACAATACGTGTAGGTAGTCCGTCAAATGAACACTTTACACAATTAACAATGTTTTATTTGATTCACAATCAGGTCAGTACATATGCTTACACTTTTAACACTATACATCGAGTGTGATTATTATTACACTTTTATAACCAAGATACAAGTACAGAATTAAATCCACTTTTTAACACGGTTCGCCAAAATCACGACATTACACTTTACTGACTTTTCGTCCGCACGACTCAACACCGCGATCAGGGAAGCAACACGATAAAAAATACCACGCAACGCTCCAAACTCACATATTTTATCTTTACAAAAAGTGGGGAAAAGTAATATGTCGATTGGTTATTTGTCGACTACCCCATTTAGTAAAATAATTTAAATAAAGTTACCCGTATTAAAAAAAGATAGAATAAAATTACCAACGACAACAAAACTTACTTTCGAAACTAAGAATTAAAATGCTTAAAATAATGACCCTAACAATAGGACACTAAGCGACCTACGTCGGTCGATACAGTGACACAATGTATGTGGATACTTTAATTTGTTAATGGAATGAGGCTTCTTTAAAATTTCTGTCCAAAAAAGTGGAATCAAGTTCGATTGCTATAGCATCCGTGTCTCAAGATTGAAGGCAAATAGCGATGCTATAGCGTTCGCATCCGCTAACGTGTTAAAGGAAAGGTTTCCAAACTTTTTTTCTCATAGACCATTTTCAAAATTTTACTGGTTTCGGTGGATGCTGTTACATTTCTACCATATTCCCAAAACTCGTCAAAAAATGTGAAGATAGATCTGACGATGGAAATTTGCGTCGCGGCCGAGTTCCAATCCTAAATTCGGAGTGGTAAAAATTAAAAGAAAAATAGTATATTTTCTTGTGTTCTATTTATTAAAATAGTATGATTACAGACTTAATAGAATTAAAATTAAACATTAATAACGTACCGTAATTTCAACAATGCAAGTCAACTATTAAAAAATAAGTCATAATTTTAACGGGAGGGAAATTTTCGTGGACCCCCACCTTCAACTTGTGAACCCCCATTTTTTTTTACGCCAACGTAGAACCCCGTCGAGTCTTCCATAGACCCCTGGGAGTCCACCTGGACTACTTTGGGAATTACCGTGTTAAAGCAATAAAATTGTTTCTTAAAATAAAGAATGGAAAATAAATACATTTGAATAATATTAGTAAATTGTTTTCTTATTTAAGTAAGTAGTACTAAAAGATTACTCAGGATAGTACGTTACCACCTCAGAAGTCTAGAAGATGTAATCAGATAGCCAGCCGAGCTGTCCCACCAATGGTTCGAATATCCTAGGTGTCCACGATGCTCAAAGTGCCTGCCTAAATGAGGAGATCCCTTAGCCAGCCGAGCAGTCCCTCCAATAGTCTTGACAGATATCCAAGGAGTTCACATTACCCGAAACTAACTGAATGAACCTTCAAGTCCAGGAAGGTTACCCGAGATGGTACCTAAATAATATGCATAAAACCAGCAATGTCACCTAAGATGGCAGCATATTACTATATAAGAACAAATAAGAAAACAAAAAATATTTCACAAGTCTAATATTATAGCAAAACTTTAATTAAAAATAGCCACAGATACCTCCTCATATACAATTTGGATCTATGAACAACAACAACCACTTACGAGTTGTGGTTTAAAAAAATAAAAACTAACAAAAATTTCCCGTCCAAATAAAATTAAATATTCACGGTACTGGGATAAGTACTAAAAATAAATATTTTTAAATAAAGAACATTATACAACATTAAAAACTTTTGTTAATTTTCGACGATCGCAGGGCCACCACCAAAAATATCGCAGACATTTCATGACTAGATCATTACAAAAAAAGACTGTGAAAAATAATAATATCGAAATCCAGCAGATTCTACTCAGATTTCAGTCTGAGATATTCGGTAAAAGAAAGAGACAATTAGCTTCTGAAAAGACATTTACTAATTAGAAGCCCCTGAAAATTGAGTACCGAAAGAAACACTAATGTCAGATTAACAAATCAATAATAGATTTAGAATGATCTCGACAAATACAACTCCTGAAAAACAACCGGAAGAGATGTGCCGATTAGCCAGAACATTCCAAGAACATACCATTCTACTCGATCAGTGAAGGAGGTGCAGACAGTAACAAACGAAGAAATAAACGATAATCGTAAATTACTCGGTACCACCAATTTTGAGATTAAATTCACTCATCCAACAACGAAAGTGGGCAGGTAAACCTGAATATTTTATGTTAGTATCGAATTACAGTATAAATTATCATTTAAAATAAGATTTGCTTTGTTTTATTTAGAATAAGTATATAATTTATCCCTAAATAATCTATTACAGATTTCATATATCGATTATTAATTTAATCGATACATCAAAAGAATGATCACGTTTCGAAACAAAAAGTTGCCAAATGTAAAATATAATAATAATGTTGAAACAAATAAGATTAATATATCACAAAAAAATTATATTAGGTACTAAAGGATTACTATATTAAGTCTGAATTTAAAAGAAGCATTCCGATGGCCCATAAATGTACACATTTTGCGAACTGTAGCTGCAAAATTTTCACCACTTTGATACTATTTTTTCACAATTAGAATTCGTTGTTGTGTATTGTAGCTAGGGTTGCCAGGTGGCCGGGAAATCCGGGATTGTCCCGGAATTATGTGTCTTGTCCCGTGTCCAGGAATTACACTTATTTATCCCGGATTTCGATTACTACTTTTTTTTCACGAAGTTACGACTAGGTAAGATACGCTGCGTACCGTTCGCCGTCTACGCTTCGCGTTTTTTGTTAGATAATATGTGGGCGTCCAAGCAAATAGGGTCCAGTAGTGGGGTATTGAGTTAAGACTAGATACGGAATTGAGAAGTCAATTGATAATAAGGATTAAACAATATTCAAAAACTGGCATACATTTTTTTTATCATACATTTAAAGTTGAAACTCTGAAAAAGCTTGTTTTTGAGAAAAAGTATTATTAAAGTTTGATTAAAAAAAACACACTTCTACTTCTTTGTTTCTACTTAGAAATCTATATATATATATATAATGAAAGTTTTTTTCTTTGACCGCGATAACTTAAAAACTACTGGACCGATCGGCATGGGACCATGACTATTCACGCGGAATTAGTTGTAGATGGTTATAGGCTACTTATTTTTTTTTGCCAGCGAAGTGGGCGGGAAACGTCTTGTATCATATAAAATCATTAACTATATGAGCTTGTAGATAATTGAGCATTAATTAATACTCAATTAAAACCACGAAATGCCATTTTTTCATCCAACTTTACAAAACTGCGTATATCTCGGAAACTATATGCCGACCAAAGGACCCTTTTACTTGTACGCCCACATATTATAATCTGGCATTGATTTTCTACCAAAGTTTAAATGAATAAGCAAAACGAGGTGCGGTGTTCAATTTTTATTCTGTTTTCTTTCTATAATATTTTAAAATACACTTTGTTGTATTGTATGTATGTGTATTGTGTGCAGTTAACATAGTAGGTAACAAAGTTTTTACCTTACTTATAATAGTATGTTTGTAAAATATCACAAGTAAATTTATTATAGCGATAAACAAAAAGAATTATTTATTTTCATGTACTTTCCTACCGACCATATCCGGAACACTAGAATTGTCCCGGAAATGAAAAGCCTGTATCTGGCAACCCTAATTGTAGCGCTCCATTTTACTTTAATCTCCTGCTGTCTACTAACGTACGGCTATTTTCTTTAAATGTCAAATCATGACACTACAAATGACGCGCAATTCAAAACCAGCGTTCTTATTGGAACCTTTATGTATAGTACATGCATATTACAGTAGAGAAAAGCTGAGAATTTCAATAATTTGTAAAGATATCGTAAAAACATATTTTTGGGGGCTTACATTGCTAATCCTGGCTAAACCTTGCGAGATATATCAAAATAATGTACAACGGAATTGTACATCTTAGAAAGGTCTACAGAAAAGTCCGCGATGGTATCTCCTAATCAGCACAAAAAACTTTAAAAGTTTATTCAATGAATTACTGTCAGCAGATAACATAGTCGACAAGGTTTCTGTTGCAAGTAGCGATGTGCTGAGCACTGTGATTGATTTGACTCATGATAACACAGTAGTGGGAATTGTTTCTGGATGCGACAGTGATACCTCAAAATGATATAGTAAGGCCAATAAACAGAGAAACTCAAAAACATCAATTCAAATAATTTGCGGGCATTGGCAGAAAATTAAAGGGGTGTGCCCAATAGCAGGCCAGTCCTAAGCGAGAAGTCCATATAAATTTTTTAAGTGATCGAGCGCCAACTTCCTCCATAGTACTTTTCGTCGGGGCGACTTAATTTTAGGTAATACTGTACATTATTCACTGGATTCACGCACACATAATACGTTAAAAATCAGGTAACATTTTCTCAGAACAGTTTTTATGTTAAATCGTTTTTATTTTAAACTTTTTTAATTCTAATGTTCACATAAAAGTAGCATCTATTAAAAGAGAGATTCTCTTTCAACCTTCTGAAAAAAAGGCGATAGCTTCATTAATTTTTTGTTTATAGTTGTTTTCCTTTAAGTACAATGCAGTATTTATTATAATAAATACAAAAAATTCATTATGACTTTTGAATCGTCAAAAATATTACTGGAATTCGTAGGGTTAATATTTATGGAAATGACTTCTTCTATGCACTGATTGGTCCATCCATATTTTTAGGCATATCCGGTATTTTATGGCAGCTCGTGTGAAAACAAAGAAACAAATACATCATGTATATACACTCAGAGGCGTATTTCCCTTAGGGCCAACTAGACCCAGGCTTAGGGCGGCCAGATATTAGGGGCGGCTAATCGCGGCTCTACGAAAAATTCTTAATACTTAGTATTGTAAGTACGGAAGTTAGTAAGTATATGTGTAGTACCAGACAAATGTTAGTAACATAGATGTTTGTTTGTTCTTCACAACTTAACTTCTGAACCAATTTCGATAAAAGAAGGCAAGAAAGTAAATTCATGTCTCAGTAAATGATGGATCTGAGAAGGGGGCGGCTGGAACTACACAGCCTGGGGCGGCCAAGACTGCTAGTTTGCCTCTGTATACACTCCAAAAGCCTTAACCTCCCGTGTTTGCGAAGTCGAATCGAGAAAACATAAATAACATTGCTAAAATGCATAACATATATTTTACCAATATTATTTATATTTCTTTTAATTTATATTATTTCCTTAATATATAATACCTTACTTTACTAATTTCGTATATGAAAAACATATATAGTTTTGAAGCTTCATATTTTATATGTAGGTCTTGTATTGTTATTCCTATACTGCAATTTATTTAACAGCATTATGATTTAGCATTTAGTTGTTTTTAAATATGGATTACATGTAAATGCTAATGAACATATGTACGCCGTTGCTGGTAAAACCATTTCAAATAATGGTGCATATATCCCATGACCACAAGCCAGTTGCTCTGGAGTTTCACCAGATTTATTAGGTCTTTTTGCTAAATTTACTGCATCTTCTCTTAAGAGTAAAATAAGCAATGTAGATTTACAATGACTTATTGCTGATGCCAAGTGCAGTGGAGTTTGTTCTGTAAAAAAGTCATAATTTCATCAATATTCTTCAATTAAACATTGTCATTTATGTTATATAAAAACTAATTAATCTGTGTACCTACATTATTGCTACTTATCATATAAAACTTTTTGTGGAAACACAACAGTTTGAAAAGGAAAATTTAGTCATTTAATTGTTATTAAATATTCAAGTCTAAACGCATTTTTATGATTTTTATGAGTTGTAGGTGAGGAAATTATGTTTGGATTGATGTCCTGTACAATATCGATTTTTGCCTTACACATGGAGAAAAATGCAAAAAAACCGTTAAAAATCGCGTTTTTTCATTTAATAATAACTTTTCATCAAAGCAGCTTACGAGGCTTGTTACTTGGTGAAAATGTTGGTTTTAATTATCAAAACTGTAATGTTTTTTTTGGAGCGAAATTTTGTGAATTGTTCATGAAAATTTTATTGTTGTGAAAAAAAGCGTTTACCAGAACGCTTTTTTGCTTTTTCTGCACACACCAGCGGGGACAGACCGGTGTACGTCGTTTTCGGGGGACGCGTTAATTACATCATAATCGTTGTTCTGCATGGTATGCATAATTGACGACCTCCGTGGCGCAACGGTTTAGCGCGTCAGAAAGTAAAACGGGGGTTGCGGGTTCGATTCCCGTCCCGAGTCTGGGTGTTTATGTATAATATGTATATATTTACAAAAGAAAAATATATAAGTAGTATATCAGTTGTCTAGTACCCATAACACAAGCGCTATGCAGCTTACTTTGGGACTAGATGGCGCTGTGTGAAATGTCTGAGTATTATTATTATTATTATAATACATAATTATCACCTACAACTTTCCAATTTACCGTTTTTGGATCCAAATCAACTTTTTGTTTTATAAATCTTAAAATTTCTCCATGTATAAGGAGATTATATCTCCATGTATAAGTTCTACAGTTCTACGCGACCATTTTTTTTCCTGCCCTCAGTTGTCTGGAAATTAACATAGTGAATCCATACATTGATTGGACTATATATGAGATATAGCGACCTCGATGGCGCAGTGGTTTAGATATTGCACCCAAAGTTCCGGGTTCGATTCCCGGTCGGGTCAATTTAGGAAACAAACTTTTCTAGATTGTCTCGGGTCTGGGTGTACTGGGAGATGCCCCCAGTAGTCGTCGTTTGGTTCTCATAGCACAGGGAACACCCTAGTTTGAGATCAGATGATTGGTGTGTATTGTCTGGCGCATTATTATTATTAGTATAACACATAGATTCTAATTGGTAATCATTCATCATGGTTGTACGAAAAGATATCATTTTTTGATTTAAAATTTATAAGTAGGAAAAAAGAGAATGTGAAGACCGACGGAGAAGCTTGTAAATAGCTAAGCACCACTGTTTAGCGAAAAAAATATTAATTTAATGTGTTTTGAAAAAATTGCCACACAAATTACGGAATGAAGAATTAAACCAATAGCACTTACCTAGCGATGCTTAATTGCCGATCTTTTGATGGACTTTTCTATGAAAATAGGCGATGATGAATATTAATAGCGAAGGGCACCTACAGCCACATGCAAAGCGATGACAGTAAACAGTCAAGGGCGTCGCCAAGGGGGGCAGGGGGGGCAGTTGCCCCTCCCTAGAGATCAAATGTAGCTAGCCGCAAAGCGGCTAGTGCGAGCAATTGACTTCCTTACCTATTAATAAATTCCGCATCGCATGACAAAACGTAAATAAATTCACAAGGTTTAATGTATATTGTAGAAAGTATTGAAATATTCAGAATAACATTAAGATTTTGACATCCGTTTTTAAAATCGCCGCCATTTTCATCACGACTATATCAGATTTGCCAAAACGCAAGGCCATTAAACAGTGTAAAAATGTGTAGGTAGGTATGGTGTGTGTGTGCATTGCATTTCTTGCTACGACAGCCGTTCACCAGCATTCACGTTAGTTTTGTATAATTTGTATGCGGCATACCTAAATAAAGTAGAAGTTATTGTTACGAACATACAATTTTAATTGGTTTTGTGGACAATGCCATCTGTAAGTGTTCATAAGAAACACCTACAGTTGAATAAATCGACTACAATCCTTGTAAAACCTACTTTTAATTTTTTTTTTACTTTTAATTAAAAACCACCGTGAAAATCCGGAAAAAGTGACAGACGAAATTATAAAGGAAGCTACTGCTGTTGCGGAGAAAGTCGGACTGGAGGAGAACATTTAGGTAACTGCATTCGTTTTTATAATAAAGTTCCTCAAGAAATTACTCCATTAACAGAGAATAAATTTAGATTGGTTATAAAACGTACATTGACTAGACAATCATACTATAAAATAAACGATTTCATTGAAGATAAAACAATAGTCTGGAAATGATGTTCTCTGCACATGCGTTTACTGGCTTAATGAAAATATTGTATTTTAATAAACCTTTTGTAAAATGAAGTTGAAAAAATGATACCTGACTGAGTTTCTTGTCGGTTCTTCTCAGTGTCCAGGTTTTCTATTCGAACCGAACTAAAGTAGATTTGACGTTCAAAAATACCATGTAATTGGGTTTACTTGAATAAATTGATTTGACTTTGACATTACATCAATGCCGCGTATTACGGGGAAACAACGTCATAGAAGCAATCATCCAGCAGAAAGCCCTTCAGAATACTGGAAGAGGTCTTTAGTAATACCATACTTGGATTCAATTATCACCTCCATTGAAGTACGTTTTGCTGAAGAAAACACGCCATCATTCGCATTATCTAAGTTACACCCGGCGCAGATGCAAAAGATGACAACTGAAAATCTGAAACAAACTTGTGAATCTATTGCCCAGTTTTATGATTTACCGAACATAAAGAATGAAATCGAACTTTGGCAGCAATTGTGGCACGATAGGCTTAATCTAACAAATCTAACAGTTGTTGATGTCCTAAAAGAAACAAATTCCTTCTTTCCCGAAACGGAAAAAGCATTGAAAATTTTGATCGCTTTACCGTGCACGACCTGTACAGTAGAGCGATCCTTTAGCAGCCTCAGAAGACTAAAAACATTGCTAAGAAGCACCATGACAGAAGATCGCCTTAATGGTCTGGCCATGATGAGTGTACACAGAGCTATAATAAATAAAAACCTAAATAATTTTAATGATAAAGTGGTTGAAAGTTTTGCAAAAAATCCCCGCAGGTTATGTTTTAATTAAATATTATTTTTGTTAAAATAAATAATTACTTATTACTGTGTTTAAAAGTTTGATTTAGTTATTGTGCTGTCGAGGTTTGAGGTATTGTGAAGTTTTATACATTGATATTAGAACCGTTCTTATTACAATCGTCATCGAGGCAAAGACTTCCAAAGTGTAACGCTTCATGCTCTCGACGTTCATATTTTTTATCCTCCATAATATTGCCCCATTGCCCTCCCCTTAGTCATAAGCTGGCGACGCCCTTGTAAACAGTAATTCATAATTCGATTTATATTATATTTTAATAATTTTTATTTTTCTTTGCGGCCAGTTTTTTTGGTTATTGTGCTAATTGGTTGATGAATCGCATGATTTTGAGTCCAGCTATCAGGACTGGCTCATGATACACACACAGGAACGCGCTAATAGAAGCTTTCCCTCATCCCACAATTTGTATGGCGAAGGAAAAACAAAAAGCAAGGAGTCTAACCAACCGATATAATATGATTGACTAAATTGGACAGCTTTTAAACTTTTAAGACAGCAAATAGGGTTAAATCAATAACGTGCATGTTGTAATTCCTTTAATCAAAAAGGGATAAATACTTTTGATGTTTTAACAAAAGGTGACACACCCATTCATATGTACTGATAAGGTACATATTACACATTTAGAATTACAGTCTGGGAATAAGAGCTGCATCGCTCGGGTTATTTATTTTATAGTGTGATAGTGCCATCTGTTGTTAATAGTGTAGCTAATATCAATGCATGTATATTTCAGCCTACTGGTACCTCAACATTCTATAACATGACGTTAAAATGTTTCCATGGTGGCAGAAATACTCGTCAAAACTTCGCCCTATTTTATTTTAAAATGTTAACAAAATATGATAAATATTTTTTTGTTTGCTAAATTACGCTTTGAGAGTGTACGTTTAGCTTAACTCAATGAGTAGTTTTTTATTATCATCTTTTTATCCTTAAAAATTAGTTGCAAGAAAAGTAGATTATGCCATTTATTGTACTCGTGTTTTAGAGCTCTCACTAATTGCGGACCCCTAACATAACATTATGCAATAATAAAACCCTTTATGCTAAGTGCAACGATTAATTATTTATTATTTTCAATTTATAATTACCACCATCAGAAAGTGCAGCAGGATCTGCACCAGCAGCCAGTAATCGTGCAGCTGACATATAATTATTCCAATTGCAAGCAGAATGTAGAGGAGTCCAACCAAGTTGAGTTTTTGTAGTTACTTTAGCCCCGACACTTAGTAAATATGATATTGCAGCTATATGATTTCCATAAGCAGCTCGATGTAAAGGTGTATAACCATCCGAATCATGAGTGTGAACTACTTCTGGTTGAGAAGTAAGTATTTCTTTTAATGCATCAACATCACCATTCTCTGCAGCCCATAATACATGATCCACTGGATCTGCTATAAAAAGATTATTGTAATATTATCTAAATAAAAACTTTTTTACTCATTAATTTAATGAACAATAGATTAAAAGGACCTCTAAACCAGTTCTTAGATAATATTCGTTTTCATCAATCTAATGGTTCCCTAGTAATGTCAGAGATAGTTATGTGACGTTTTATTGTTTCCATAGTGCTTATTCATTTCCAAAAGTTTATTGGTTAATACAGATATTATTGATTTACTTCTAAGTTTCTATTTAATACAATAAATTATTCTCCATATTATTGTCGAAACGAACACACAAAACTGTCACATAGTGTTACGAGTTTGAAAATCCGTGTATCTTTAAACTACATAGGGGCTCTAAACATTTAGTGAGATGCAAAATCATCGTTAGCGGACCCCTATCTCTTTTTTTAAGGGGTTCGCTAAGTATTAGGGGACTTTGGTGCAATTAGACATAGGGATGGCCGATAGCGCAATTTGAAATGATGTCTAAGTATTTTTTAAATCTGAACATAAACAAGTTAAAAGTTAAATATAAGCAATGAAAGAAATGAAAATTTAAACAACTCTCCCACAATGAACATTTACTCTTAAAAAGTGATAAATAAGATCGACACGTCGCCAAGTGAGTCAGTTTTTGATTGTCGATCAAAGCGATATATCAAGGCAATATCGAGGCAAATTACAAAGACTACTATGACGACTCTGGAACTCTGGATAGAAGACTACAGCGATTCTTCGTTGTTTGTGAATGAAGCATATAGCTTTGGTGATAACTACGCGAGTACCTACTTCGAGGGGCGACTACGAAGACTAAGAACTGCCACAATTAAGTTCACGTGTTCTTGTCACCTGTCTATATGAACGAAAATAAACAATTTACACCCTAATGACGTTGGCCGTAACCGAATTCCTCAAAAAAAACCAATTTAATTGACTTAAAAATTATATTATAATAAATTGTTACCAATTAATTTACAAGCTAAAATAGGTTTGGCGACGTTCGATGATTCTAACGAAGTGACTCGTCCCACCTGTCGTTCATGTGAGCTCGATGTTCTCATCGCCCTGTAGCGCCGATTCAGCATATCGCTGACCGTGGGAATGTTCTTGCGAAATGGGGTATAAGGTCCATAACACCCTTAACTGGCATTTGATTACCCACAGCTCGTAACAATATTAAACTAAACAAATTAAAAGATTTATGTTCCAAGCCTGGCGTACTCAACAGCCACCATTTTCTTTTTTTGAAAATTAGAGCGCAGGATAAAAACTATTATATAAATCGATTAGGGACCCTCAAATGAACAAAAAATTAATGAGGTTGCTAAGTATATCCTAAAGTGCCACATTACCGAGTTATTTGCAAGAAAAGATTGATGTATATAAACTTCAATAACAATGAAAATTATTTTACACATTATATTCAAATAGCAATTCCTAAATGTGTGCATGTGACAAAATAATTAAGGCATGTGACAAAATAATTAAGGCACAGCTGTAATTAAAGAATTTAGATACCTAATCAAAACAATTTGTTTTTTCATATACATTTTTTTCCCACTAATCGCTAAGTCAAAATTGAGGGCATGCAAGTTGAGGGCATCCTTAAATATTTCTTTAAAATAATGACACATAGATAAATAAATGTTCACCATCCCTATGCTAGATAGATTAAACTGTGTATAATTCTTCTATGTGTATATTCTTCTTTGAGAATCACTTAAAGATCATTATAAAGACATTGATGTCCTCACCTTGCCGTCCTTATACAACTTTGAAATTATTAAGTATGTGAGGAAAATATATCTGTTTAAAAAGAAAGGCAAAATTAATCCGAGGTAACCCGAGGTCATGATAAATTGATTATTTCAAAATTTAAATTACATAAGTCAAATGTTTCATTTTTGGGTAACTGCATTCGTTTTTGTACCAAAGTTCCTTAGGAAATTACTCAATTAACAGAGAATAAATTTAGATTGGTTATAAAACGTACATTGACTAGACAATCATACTATAAAATAAACGATTTCATTGAAGATAAAACAATAGTCTGGAAATTATCTTCTTTGCACATGCATTTATTGGCTTAATGAAAATATTGTATTTTAATTAATCTTTTCTAAAATGAAGTTGAAAAAATGATACCTGACCGAGTTTCTTGTCGAGTATTGAGAATACTTCAGTGTCCAGGTTTTCTATTTGAACCGAATTAAAGTAGATTTGACATTCAAAAATATCTTGCAATTCGGTTTGTTGAATAAATAGAGTTGAGTTTGACTTCTGTATGTGTGAATGTCACTAACCTAAAAGGTTAACTTTATTGTATTGTAGTTAACTGAAGATATAATTAAATATTGGCAATTATATTCATCAGGGCTAGCAGTACATTATGGTGTACTTTTAAGAACCAAATATAACTATTTTATATTTATATTTACATATATACTCTTATATATGTAAAAAAAAAGTCACATGTTAAAGACTTTTTATATTTTCCTTAATATTCCTTATATATCTTAGTATATATGCATTTGCTTTATTTGTATAATTTACATACTAAATATTTCTTGTCATATGCATAGTTTTAGGGTACAATCGCTGGCTCCTGAGATACAGTCTTGCAACTAGTTCGGGAGTCAGAGGATTTTTCCATTTTCTGTACTTTGATTTTTGATTGGAATAAATTATTATTATTATAACTATTTTAATTTATCCTAGCATTTTTTTCCAAGGTTATTGAAGTTCTCATACATCAAGCTTTTCCTGCAATAAACTCGTGACATTTTATTAATTATTTGTTTTCTTTGTTTGTTATTTTATTTAGTCTTGTAATAATTTTTTTTTACTGATCCTACATCTGATGTCATGAAGCTATCGGCTAACCTGTGCACCGACAGTATGTTTATATTCAAGTCAGAATTGTTTAAACTTTAAATACCAACGTGGTGCCTGATTGCTAGTTTTATACACTCCTCGCGTGGATGAGGCGCCTGCTGACTTGTAGCCGCTGCATAAGCGGTATCAACTAATTCGATTTTGTTATGTTGTCGATTTTAAATTGCGCTAAGGGCTTACAAGTCCGACATCATACATATTCTATTTCTTGAGAAAACAACTATATATCTTGGTTTATATCAACAATGAACTACACAATCATTATAGTCAGATATGTAGGTAATATAGCAACATTAAAATGATTTTGAAATAATTATTAGTTTTTCTTTAACAACTTAGGGTAAAAAGTATATGAATCCTACCTGCTGTCCCCTACTATTTATTTTATTTCATTAATACACTCTAAATCTAAATTATTAACAAAAGTTGGATATAAAAAATCATTATTTCCTTCCAAATTCGATGTTATTCTTGTGGTCTCCCAGGCCCTATATCGCTATTTGTGTAACAATAAAGTTACGACAGTAACTAAAGGTTACAAAAAAAGTTCAATTTTTTTTTTCAAGATCTCGCGAGATGGTGAGAAACTTCACATGAGATTATTGCAATATCTTGAATCGCTATTTCTTAGTTAACTAAAAATGAAAATTTAAAAACAGTGGTATAGTCTATAACTGAAATAGTTCTGCCGTTAACACATAGTTTTAGTTATTTGCGGAACACTAGAGGCCTTCTTTTGTTGCTTATGATTTTGCAATTGTGTGAACAGAAGTGCGAGTAACATTTATTATACTTTTACACACACCATTCCGCAACCAATGCGTTATGCTCTACCACCTTTGGCTAACTCTCATTGTGTATTTTATTTTTTGAAAATTTCACTAGAATACAACGTACCCTTTGATTATTTATTAATCAAAGAACATACCTTTAGGATCTTTTATAAAATCAACATCTTGATCAGCATCATCCCATCCAGATACAAACATACCAGACGTTTCTGGATTTCTTTTACATCGGTCAATTTCTTTAGATATTTCCTGGAAACTTTTATAATCAAAATTATCAGAGCCTTCTGAATCAGACATTGTAAAAATAGTAAAAAGTAAAATCCATGTAAAATCACAATGTGTTAGGTGGTGCGCTTACTCTTTGGTGGTGCGATATATTGTTTTTTTCTTTCTTCATACTTGTTTTTTATATTTTTTAAGGCAATGGCAACAAGACTATCAGCCTAATCAAGTAACTTCTAAGGACTTCCTGGAAGAGTGCAAAAATTTCAGCTACACGTCTATTTAGATTTCCTCTATTCTTTTCACTTACATAGAACTTTAAAACACAATATACTATCACTGTTATACTACAAAACTTAAAAATATTCTAAATAAAAAGGCAACCTTACGTCTCGATATTCTCACAACTTACCTGACGGAGTCTATCCGGAAAGCTTTTAAGCAGGTTCCGGCGAAAACTCGCCGGGATCTCTCGGGGTCCCAGAGATCTGCCTTTTCCGCTTTTCGGAACCGCTCATAGGGCGATCTCATTTCGGAGATCACTCCTTCCCATCTGGCCTACTGGAAAGTAGCCAAATCGTTAAAGACCGACCAAGTGACAGGCATCCGCTAGCTAGGCCTAATGGCCTTATCGCGTTCGAGGATGACGAAAAGGCTGAATGTCCCCTCCCCAAAGTGTTCCCCCAGCGTCCATCACGTAGACGTCTCGCACGTAAACAAAGTGGACGCCGAGGTCGAGTGCAGGGCTTACATGCCTCCGCGAGATACGCTGCCTCCAGCCACATTTACCGAAATTAGGTCCCTTATTAAGGGGCTTCGCCTTAAAAAAGCCCCGGCCCTGACGGCATCTCCAACCAGGGCCAAAGGGCAAGTCAAAGTCAAAAATAGACGATAATGCGAAAAAATCCATAATTTTATTAAATTAAACAGATCGTAAGGTCCTAAGGATCTTAAGGCATAATATATTATAATATAAATCAAATACTTTATTGTCTTATTTTTTTTTATACTTTGAGTAATTAGGTGGGCCCCTAAGTAGTATTAGCCTAGGGCCCCCTAAACTCACGGTCCGGCCCTGTCTCCAACAGGGTCATCAAAATCTACCGGCGATTTTAGTTAATCTCTTGGTGTGCATCTTCAATGCCACCGTGCTAAACTGTATCTTCCTCGATAGCTGGAAGCATGCACTGCGCACTGTTCTTTGATGTAGCGAAGCTGTACCAACTAGAGGTGCCAGACAGTCTCGTGCTCTTGCGAGACTACTTGTCCAATAGAACCGTTCGCTTCAGAATGGACGGAGCGCTCTCCTCTCCCTGTCCTATCCGCGCAGGGGTCCCCCAGGGCTCCGTGCTCGCCCCCGCCCTCTATACGTTGTTTACCATTGACGTCCCCCGTACCCACCAAGTCGAGTTAGCCCTTTTCGCGGACGATACTGCATTATATTATAGTCATAGAAAAATCTCGTTCAAAAAATTTTCGTTAAAATCTCGAGGGGAGCGCCCTCCGCGATTCCCCGCTACGTGTTCGGCTCGCTACGACGGCCTCATGGGCGCCCCCAGAATTATTTCAGGGAGGTGCATCTGCTTCTACACATTATACTATTAACTAATATAAAATATAGAATTATATACTATGTATATTTTGTAGATAAATGTAATGTCAAATTCGAATCACGCGGGTATTTGATTGAATATATTTCGCTCATCAATTTTCTGAAAACTTTCTGACTATTGTACAAGTTTTAGAACAACTTTCGTAGGAATTTTTCAGAATATCTATATTTATCCCATACTTAGATTCTATTATTTCTTCTCTAAAAAGCCGATTTTCTTCAACACACAAGAAAGTCGCAGCACGAAGCGCATTTTACCAACTATCGAGAGTTCGCTACGATTAAGGTGACGTCATCCTAACGTAACTAGGGGCTGGCTAGTTTGAGTAAACTACACAATTTATTGAATAAAGGGTGCGTCCGAAATCAGAGACAGTTTTAGATTTTTATTTGAAATGTAAAACTCTTATTATAATAAATTTATTAAAAAATGAGTAAATCTTTCAAAAATATATTGTATTAGATATTTATAACTTATAAATATCTAAAAAAATATATTATTGTTTTACAATTGTGCATTATTTTTCAAAATAAAATTAATTTTTATAATATGGTTGATAGTTTCGAACGGCTTAGATTTGACGGTTTTTTTGAAAGAACCTCCGATGTCACATTTCTTTATGTTAGCACTATTGAAACATGCGGAAAAGTTTATTGCGTTTTTTGGGTACGTTTTGATTTTAATTTCATCACCTGAAAATGAAAACAAGTCCCACACAATATTATTATTATTATTATGAAGAAGTCTGTCATCGAGATTTACGTTACCGTACGTCAAAATAAGGTTCGTGCTCGTGATTTTACCCTATTTCAATACAAATGGCTTACGTTACCTTTACGTTACGTTACGAAGGCGATACAAAATAGTTCTTTTTACGTCCTATAGGGGCGCTGCACTAAAAGTCATACAATTTGCTTACGCTACGAATACTTTGTCGATAGGATTCGTGCTCGCGCTACAGATATTACTTGTCATAGTTACTACAACAGCATAATTTATTTATGTTATCTAATTAAATTAAAGAGAATTATACTTAGTTGTAAAGGTTTAGAAACCATTACTTAGTTTATGTACTGCAATTAAAATTCTCAGTAGTACAGCTACATAAACCCATGTACATTTTATACATCAGAGTTAAATATTTCAATTCAGAGAGATAAATATATTAAATACACAATATGTTAACGTGGAGCTAATATCTAACAGAGAATCATTTATTAATTACAAGTAGAGAAGTGTTATCAGTTTTATCACTGATAAATATAAAGAAGGAAGTGGTCATCCATCAACTGCACCTACTCCTCAGTCCTTCCCCTTTGTAGGCCGTCTACTGGAAGTATAGCACCCACATGCCCCGATCCTCAAGGATTCCTCTTTATCAGGAATTGCGACTTGGCCACGCGATATAGTACCCAAGTGCCCCGGTCCTCAGAGATGTTCCTTTTAGAAAGAAATTATGACCTGGCCACTCGTTCTTTCACCCAGAGCGAAGATCATCTACTTGAATTATATTTCTTGATAGACACAGAGAGTTGAGTACCCAACCATTCTAGGTACTCATTTGATATCTGAGATTTAGATGTTCATGAATAGACTTTAGTACTATTCCTAAGTATTCATTTAATACAGGGACAGGAGGCCCACCTGGTTTTGTTAGGTGTCCCTAGAACTCTGTAACAAGTAGACATTAGGATCCTATTCCCTAGTCCTATCATTATTGCTTGCCCTTAACTACAGCTAAAGTACTCACCATGGGATCCACCATGAGATTACCTAAACTACACTAACATATTATTAACTTAATTAATACATTATTTCTAATTGGGGTGCTACTCCCACACAAAGCTATACTAGGCAACATGTCGCCTAACTAAGAGTTTCTAAATGATTGAGGCAGCTTGTTTCGCAGCAGAGAGAAAAGAAAAAGAGGGCTGCTAGATACGAAACGCTTTATATACCCCTACGACGAAAGTCACCTAGGCTCCCACTCCTGGAACAACTAGAGAAGGACAGTGGTCGATAAACCCTATCCAAAATTACATCTACCTCGCAAGTCGATAAGATTAATTAATTTTATACAAGTGTATGACGTTCAAGTCAACTATAGTTTTATTATTATTCATTAGTACTAATTAATTTATGAACTTGAGACTCAATATTACATTAATTTAGATCTTATTCTATCAGTAAACAAAGGCTACATATTTAGAGTCTATCGATATGTTTATCGAACATGTCTTTACATCCTCACTCCGAAGCAGATACTCTAGAACTCTAGACCACCGATACATTTGTCTTCGACGCCGTGTGTCGTTCTAGAATGTTGTAGAAAGTTCTATTTACAAACGAATATTAAAAATAATATTACTAAAGTAGGTCTAGATAATTCGTAGATTGTTATTATTACTTTATTATTTCTCAATAATCAAAGATATTGTATTTATCAACAAGTTTGTTCCTGCTGATAGGCTGCGGTCAATGCTTCAAACGTAGTTTAAAAAAGTTAAACTGCTCTATGTTGTCAATGTCCGTCTGCCACAGTGAATGTTGTTTGTAAACATTTAAGTTAAACAAGGAATGATTTATTTTTCAATCTCAAAGAAGGCAAATGTTAATTTATGCTTTAAGTAATTATATGTTTCTATTAGTATTATTAGATATTGGTCTCCATGTAGGTGGAGACTCAATATGACTGCTACAGACTTACTTATTGTTTCTTTATAAACAACCCTCAACACGTCACGTCTTCCTCGAACAACACGCCGCAAGATTCCACCACAATCTTCGATAAGTGCGATCACAATAAGTCTTAACTTAAAAACTTTCATAGAGAACAAAAAGAAGGCCTTTAAACGATTTCCAGTAAAACAATAAACAAGTTTATTTATAAAATTAATGCTGAGCAAATCTAGTTATTATTATTCACATTTTCATTACTTCTTTCATTTTCTAATTTTCTCTTCCTGGGTTTAGATTTTGCTTCTCTTTTTAAAGCTATAGATTTTTTAACTTTAGAACTAATTTCTTCTTGTATTTGTTTTTTTGTTTCATACATTGCACACTCATAACTATCCGCTAGGTGTTCAAACTCATCCGACTTTATGTTGATTTGGGATACATCCGATTTTCCTCCAGATTGCAAGAGCTCCTGAAAATGATGGAATCGATATTATAAAATATATCGTCGATAGATCGTAGATTGGGCAAGTCATAATTGTTCGTTTTTACGAAATGGCGTCGTTTCATGGATTTTTTTCTATCTACAACTTAATATCATTATATATAAAATATAAATATAAAAGTTAGGCGAACCGATGGGAATAATGTTTGTAAATATTTCAATCTAATTGCTTATATACATTGTGATCGGGCTGAACGTAAAGTAAAACAGTGGTATTAAACACAGCTAGTGGTGTTGTCTTCCTGCACATTATACCATATACAGAAGAGTATCGAGACTCCTGCAATTGTTAACAATATACAACAAATTGAACAGCATGTCAACTCCTTGACTAAAGTGTTGACAGAATACTATGAAAGTGCCTGTCGACTCACCATTCCCTCGCCTAATGATAGGCATTGTCAATCATAGTGGGGCCCTGAGCTCACAAGGCTCAAAAGAAAGGTCAGGAAACTATGGAATAGAGCAATAAATACAGGCACTGACCAGGATGGAGATACATGAACTATAAGGGAGTTAAATCCAAGTATAAAAAGCGTCTATGTTACAGGAAATCGATGGCCTGGAAGTTCTGTGAAGGAATCGAATCCAACCAATAGCCAAACAGTATTTATGTATGGTAGTTTAAGGTTGATCTCTCTTCTATGTTAATAAAGTTTATAGAACTCATTTGCTTTATTCAAGTAAACAAGTTTGAGCATTATTACCCCTTTCCCTGAACGGTATTACCCATAGTCAGGGGCAATAGCGCTCAAAGCTGTTTTTTTTTTGTAAATGTCTTTTACTGATTAAAAGTGACAAATAAATACTTGTGTTAAAATGTTGATTACTGAATAGTTCAATCTTTGCTATTCTTTCCTGTTTAGAATATAAACTAAAATATTAAAAAAATAGACCGTCTTTCCCTTAAGTGAACGGCATTCCCTCTGCTTCCCCTATTACTGATAGTACTGATATTTTAGAAACGTAATTAATTATAACCTATTTATATTGTTGTGAAACGGTGTTTTAATAATTCCATTCATCTTCTAATTATATTATATGTAGAAAAGTGTTACATTTATCAAGTATTTTTGGTTAGTAGTAGGTAACAATAAGTACTTGTAATAGTGTCAAAAGTTGAGTAATGATTTTAATAGTGAGTGAAATTATCTATGGGTGAGATCATATTCCTATTTGTAACGCATAATACGCATAGTAATTTAGAACACAGATCGACGTCCGGTAGCAACTGAGTAGCAACAAATAAAAACCAAAGAGGGGATTGTATTGAGGATCACAGATACCTAGTCACGAGAGATACTTAAACATTTTTACCTATAACAACACTAAAAATTGTTTTGTCTGAAACGTATTTAGGTACAAAAGCTAAAGCGTAACAGATTATTTATGCCCGACTTCACCAAAGTCACCTAATACTTAGTGAATCCCTAAAACAGAATAGGGGTCCGCTAACGATGAAAAATCATCCATCCTATACTTTTTTAAGGGTTTGCTAAGTATTAGGAGACTGGTGAAATCGGACATAAGACAGTCATAAAGATGTCACTCTATTGTACCTTGATAAACGTATTTTTTTTAAATTGGTTTTCTAAGAGACGAATTAAAACAATCATGTTATCACTTTTACAGAAAGGAAAAATGTTGAAGATTTCGTAACGAAACAAACCGAGAAAGCTCCCTATGTCGCCACTACCAACGTCACGCGACAGGAAAAAAATAACTGCGAACCACAGCCACAAATACAACAGTCAACGAAATCGCCTCCTTGTAACAAAAAGGAATCCCCGAAGGGCCTAGCGTCGTCTATCTTAGCGAAGCTGAATCTCAGTCGAGGCACTCGCGTTCGTCGTCTGAATGTACCGACGCAATTGGAAACGAGTGGTGCGATACGCCCTCCCGATGTAAGGAACCTACACTTGCCACTCAACCATGTGGACCTTGCGGTCCGCAGAATCCTCGTCTACATTTGCACACAATGACAGCTGTTCTCACCAAACCTAGTCCTGATAAGTCGAATTTGAGCGCTGAAAACGTAAAATCTGAGGCTGAAAGCTTGAAAATAAGCTTAAGGAAAGGCTACAATTACAAGAAGCAGGTCAAGGGCGGTCCCGAATCACTTCTGTGCGAGAATGCGATGCCGTTGCCGAATTTAAAGTCCATGTGCCAGCCTGTGGCGCTCGGGCACAGGTAACTATAAAACTGACCCTTGACGGTGATACATCTTGCCCGCCACCAACTTCCCCTTCTTCACTGCCGTGCTCAACTCAAGGATCATTGAACCGCCCGTTGGCACCCACCACGGGTTCTACTTTACAATCATCTAGTCGTTGCTACGCTTCTGATGCTGGGAAATCTGAGCGAGATGACTCTTGGCTGTCTCGATTCGAAATTTGCGGAAGAAATTGTCCGACCGGTGAAAAACCGATAACATGTGCGGGACAAAGAAACCGAGCGATACTCGACCGAAGCGTACAGATAATTGCTTATCAAAAGGACCTAAACATTCACCGCCAAGTAATCCGTGTGCACAGCCGAACAAGCCTCCTGCACCGGTAAAGAACCCTTGTCCACCACAGTAACAGTATGTAAAAATATATGTCGAGGCACCTCTATTGATTTAGAGGAAGCCTTTGACAAAATAAACTTCACTAGCATAAGTTATGCACTAAATAGACATGGCTGAGTGGATCGAAAAAATGCTAAGCAAGAGAATTGTTAGGTTTGTGGACAATGATTCACAACAGTCAAAGGTTATGAGGGGAGGTTCACAGGGAGGCGTTCTCTCACCTCTTTTGTGGAATCTGGTTGTTAACGATCTCATCACAGAGTTAAACACAAACAGTTTCTACACAATAGGATATCCTGATGATCTAGCAATCCTTATTAGGGGAAACTTCGTTAACGTTGTTTGTGAAGTGATGCAAACTGCACTGTATATTGTAGAAGACTGGTGCAGTAAATATAACTTATCAGTCAATCCGGAAAAAATGGAGATGGTAATGTTTACAAACAAACGGTCGCTCGGTGCTTATAGGCTACCAAGTCTGTTTAAAACTACCCTCCAGTTATCTAACGAAGTTTAAGTATCTAAGTGTGATACTTGACAGTAAGTTGAACTGGAATAGTCATATAGACAAAAAAGTCAATAAAGCGAGTATAGTCTTTTGGCAGTGTCGCCGAATGCTGGGTAAGAAATGGGGTTTATCTCCTAAGATTAACCTTTGACTATACACAGCAGTGATATGGCTAATTATCAGTTACGGCGCTCTGGTCTGGTGGTCCCAAACCAAACTGTTGACAACCGTAAACAAATTACAAAATTCCTAGAGATTGGCCTGTATGGCGATCACTGGATGTATGAGAACAATACCCTCAGTCGCGTTGGAAAGTATGTTAGATATACTGTCACTGCATTTATAAATCCAGCATGAGGTATTGACTTCAGCGATTAGGCTGAATTGCTTAAATCTCTGGAAGAACATCGGAACACCACAAACAGCTATTGTCAATATGGTAATTGAAGAACATTCATTGTTAGGGCCTGTAAATGATGTGATTCCGATAATTCATAATTTTGATAAGAAATACAAAATACAGCTTCATGAAGAGAAAGAGGTTACCTCTAGTAGGGAACTCGAAATCTACACTGATGGCTCCAAAACGGAGACAGGCACTGGAGCCGGCGTCTTCTCGGATGACTTAAGCATCCAGGAATACATGTCGCTTGTAGCATACAACACAGTATTTCAAGCGAAATGTGTAGGCATTATTTTAGCGGCAAAAGCAATTACTATCAGAGATGTGAAGGTTATTCTATTCGAATACTCTCTGATGGTATGCCAGTTTCACAAGTCTTGATAAGTAACACAATAGCTTCACATCTAATACATGTGTCATCAACTACTGATGAGAGTTTGTGAATATAACACTAACTCTCCAGTGGATTAAGAGACACAGTCAATCAGGCGGCAATGATGCAGTAGATGAATTAGCTTGGAGAGGATCCAGTTTAATTATAGCTGGCCCGGAACCCCTAACACCGTTATCCTACGGTTGGCTACGCACGCAAGTACGCGAACAAGCGAATGCTAAACGGGACATGCTTTGGTCGAGCACCCATTGCTGTAGGCAAGCCAGACAGACGCTACCTAAGGTAAACCCCCGGCTGGCACGATACCTACTAGGTCTAACGAGAGCAAAGCTCCGTACCATATCGGATGCTCTAACCGGTTATGGTTCATATCATAAACATCTTTTTAATATAGGTGTTAGTAACAGTCCTCTTTGCAAGGGGTGTCTAGAGATAGATGAAACAGCCGCTCATGTTTTACTAGAGTGCAACGGAGTGGCAGCTTACCGGGCAAAACATCTTGGATCGCCAAAACCGCTCCCCGAAGTCTTCGCCAACATTAAGAAGGCTTCCTGGAGGAGCTGGGATGGTAGGAGCAGCGCCATTTCTCATCGTGACGCAAAATAAGCGCAATAGACGTCGACTTGCGGAAACGAGCCAGTCTTCAAGTAATCAATTACCATATACGGTTGACTGGTAGAGAATGGCACCGTTTGGAATTAAGAGTCCGCCTATGTAGACTTTGGTGTATTTGGTGACCTGGATTTAGATATCTAAGAAGACTGAGAGTTAAATATTTGGGTGCATACGACTTAAACTCTTTATTTTGAAATCCTTAAACGTGGAAACACAGTCGGATAAAAAAATTAAAGAAAAAACCGTGTTTTGCACAAAGATTCAGTTGCATCTCCGAAATTCTACAGAATTTTAAAATGATTGTCACTACAATGGATAGTTAATTATAATGTCTCAAATCTCTAAAACCAGTTTTTTAATTGGTAATGTAGTTTTCTTGCACATTTTCTTGTGCAAAAACAAATGTGTAGATTTCTCCGCGCTAAAATGTGATCAAACCGCAACTGCGAAAATCAACTTTATTGTTATCGCCATAGGGTGCGGGGGTAATGAACGAATTCGGTTGCGCTGGGCTGCACAGGCGGACTCTTAAGTCTGTTTGTACCATAAACATAGTATATACTAACTTTATGATTTGCCTTGTTAAACGAACAAATTCAATTTAACAATAACTGTCAAATTTAATTATATGAGTATTCGTATCGTATTTATAAAGTTATTATTGTTCTTAAGTTTTGATTAATAAAGGATAGTTATTTCATACTTTTCAGTGTTCTTTTTTGAAGTCGGTTTAATTTTTTTAACAATTTTTTTTTATTTTGCCCGTTTTAGTGACCTTGGCCTAAATAAATATCTGGGGCAGCTCTACAATTAGTTTGTTTTCTAATTCTGGAGCGCAATGTGTTAACTTCCATTCTAATAAAGAGTATAAACCGTGGGCTTTCGCAATAAAATATGCGAACAGATCGTACATGGGATATTATTGCCCATTATGGCCATTATCAATATCATTAATATCATATCATATTGTTACAGTTGGACCTTATGCCTAAGGAATAAGGTCGATTTTTAATGGAACTAAAAACGTAACTTAGTGCTTATATTTCGAGACCTAGGCTTTGCAGAGTTATGACCTAAAAACGCACTGCTAGGTTTAAGGTCTACTATCGAATGATATAAGTCAAATTAAGAAAGAAGAACCAAGTTGCACCTCGAATATTCCCGAGCGATGACGTGTCATGTACCTATGACTCATACGAACAGGCGGCGTTGAGAACAATGTCGAATTACTATTAGCGAGCGTAATTAACTAGAAAGTTCCACCCTCATTTTATCCGACTATAAATAGAGCTCCGTGTCCGCCGCCGCGTCAGTGTTTCTCAACTATCGTTCGAAGCGACATATCGAGGCGACATCAAGGCGAATTACATAGAAGCGTTGAAGTTTGCATATTTTAACCCTTTTACTTCACATTGTTCTTTCATGCACGTAACTAGGGTCAGCAACCGTGCTTCTTAGGCACCATAAGCATAGTATCATCAGCACATGAAAACAGTTCACTACTGTGACACCACACTTCACACCATTCATAACAAGGAATACCACCTTTCAATGTTTGAAGGTAGTTATTCAAATACTGCACGAATAGTCAGGCACACATCAGGCAGCCGTGTCTAATGCCTGTATAAACTTTAAATCGAATGACATGTCACCATCTCACCTGACAGAGGTTTTATAGCCACGCAAAATTGCCGCACAGCTAGCACTAAGGGACTTCCGCGCCATATTCAGGTAAGTGACTCAAGTCTCTTTTGCTCTCTATCAAGAATGCAGTCTAGATAATTATTTTTCCCTTTCTAGTGGTACTAACTGCGGTGCGCCAGTCCCCATGAACTTCACCCTACTGCCAGAAAAGCTGTAGTTTATGAAAGGTACCTATCCCAAACTCACCATACTTGATCATCTCCATCTTCTTTCCATATTTCTAATTTTTTACTACTATCATAATCTCTTCATACTAATGACTGTCTGCAGTCAACTAGATTTTTACTATGCTCCAGTAATATTAGTACAGATGATAATAATAAATAATATTTCAGTCAAATACACCAATTGTGTGACCTCAACCTCAGTACAAGGCTTATGTTATGGATACCACAAGGAATTTAAGAAGCTCCCAGTAGAACTCAGATTCTAAGTAGGTATAGAGTAAAAAGAATATAAAAACTGTTCCTACCTTAAACAATACAATTTGATTTTGCAACAATATAGAAATGGCGTGTCCTATACGCCCTGCTCGTCCAGTTCTCCCTACCCTATGTATGTATGTCTTTATGTTCTTTGGAGGATCATAGGATATCACGTAATCACATTCTGGTATATCAATTCCTCTAGCTAAAGCGTCTGTACCTATCAACCTGTAAAAAAATATAAACGTAAAAACATATTCTACTTAAACATCGCCTTTAGGAACTTTCTACTAGTCAGATTGTCCTTCAACAGTGTAACAGATACACACCAAATAACTCGATATTGGAGACTTACACATTAATATCGGATTGAGTAAATTTCTTCAGGACAGTGTCTCTAGTTGATCTGTTGATTGCAGCTGACAGTTCTGCAACTTTTACTTTACCTTTTCCCCACGTATTTAACAACACTGTTAGCCTGTGTGCTGACTGAGAAGAATTGGTAAAGCACAGAACTCTATCCCATTTTTGCTCAATAATAAAGTGATACAGTATGAGAGGTTTCTCTTCAGATTCGCATGTGACAAATTGTTCTTTTAATTCATCTGGTGTTATATATTTTGTAATATTTGTTTCATTATCTTCATAATCTGGCATCTGAGCTGCGGAAAATAATTTTGGTTGAAATAATCCCCATTGTTCCAATTTTTCTGGATCTTGAGAAAGAGTTGCTGAAAACAATAACTTATGTGGTGGTGATTTGTATTCACTGAGACTGTCCCAATTTAAATCTGGCACCTGTCCTGTCATTAAATTATTTTCCGATTTCATATGTTTGTCTAAATGGTAGAGCCAATCATTCTGAATGTGATCCATAATCCTATCAGCTTCATCAACAACTATAAACTTTAAATGTTTCAATGAGAAGCCTTCAGTGTTTTGCAAGTGTTCTACAAGTCGACCAGCTGTACACACTATAATATCTGTTTCACAGAGCCAACCTAATCCCTCAGCTAAAATGATAATAATAAAAAATTAGTAGAACCATAATATCATAATTAAATATACTAAATTCAAAGTTGAAGATACATACTAAATCTAACAATTTGTCGCTGCTCATGACGTAAGGGTGTCGATCCACTCAGTAAAGCAACTTTTAGTTTTGTTTTAGCGCAATATATTTTAAATACTTTTGCCACCTGTGTGGCTAGTTCCTGAACTGGCAGAACAACCAATGCTCTTATGTGATGGCCAATTTCATTCATTAGAATCTGGAGAAACAATAGTAATTTATTTATTTATTTATACTTTAGGAAGACCACCAACTAAAGGTACAATATTACCTGTATTACAGGCAATACAAAAGACAATGTTTTTCCACTGCCAGTCGGTGCAGACACACATATATCATGCGGTAGTAGTGGGTGTGGTATACTGTGTTCTCTTAGTATATATGGAATAACTCGTTCTTGAACTGGAAATAAGTGAGTAATACCTTCACTTAGCAATGTCGCCTTCAAAGTACTGTGTAACCAAGTCTGCTCTTCAATAAAGCAAGTTAAATTTTGTAATTTTGTTGGTATATTAAATGGAGAGGACAACCAATACGGTAAGATTCGTTTGACCTGTAACAAAAGTTAAACCTATGAAGGAACAACATCTTTAGCCGAATATAAATACATGTTACAAAGCATTGACTGGAATTATATGGGAATTAAAAAAATAGAATTTGTAAAATTCATGTGAAATTGTTGGAGATCGATTGAGGTAGCGTGCTCGTCGCGACTTCCGCCAGCCCTTTTCAAGGCTGCAATTTCTCTCTTGTGGGACATCGTTTGTGGTCTATTTAGGGCGTACTCCGAAAGCGACGTACACCAGTTTGTCCTCGCTGGTGTGTATAGAGTGCATTCTGGCGTTGAGGACCACTACTCAACACGCTGTGCACTTCGAGGTGAGAGGTGGAGGGAGAAGTGCAGAATAGCAGCGTGGAATGTGAAAGGTGGGATTGAAGAGAAGATGAATGTGAAGTGATTGATATTATGGAAGAGCGAAGATTCGATGTGTAGTATTTGAGTAAAACTAAACGAAAGGGCAGTAAACTTGCCGACTTACCCGGAGGAGGTATCACTTTGTGGTCAGGAGTACCACATGAAGACAAGGAGTAGGTGCTTTACTGTCCTCTCGTTTGGTTAATTGTATGACTGCGTATAGATGCGTTAATCCCAGACTGCTCTGGATGCGGCTCAAGATGGGGTTGACGAGAATTTTTAAGTTGGCGGTGTATGCCCCAGTGTCCTGTCGGTATGGGTGAACTAGTTGTGGAAGAATATTAGTGGAGTTCTAGCGCGACGGTTGAAGAGAATGAGAGAATCGATTTGTGTGGAGACATGAATTGATGGGTCGTAACAGCTCAAACAAGATTTGAGATTGTCCTAGGCAAGTATGGAAATAAGAGAGTGAATGATGCTGGTAGGATTGTGTTAGAAGTGTGTATGGAAAAGGATTTTTTTGTAGCTAATAGCTAATACCATATTTAAGCACAAAAGGATCCATCAGTACATGTGGGAAAGAAGGATGAAAGGAGTATGACTGATGTATTCCTGGTGGACAGCCGACTTAAAAGGCAGGTTATGAACAAGAGAGTTCACAGAGAAGCCGATTTGGGAACGAACCACTTTCTGGTGATAACTAGAATAAGGGGTCTGTTTGTCTGGGGGGCCGCATAGTGTCTAATAAACCTACAGCAGTCTGTCGCATTAATAGCTGGGAACTGCAAGTAGCGACCATCAGGAATTAAAATGAAAGGGTAGTATCCGGAAAGCTTGATGATAGGTTGAAAGAGATAAGCGAGGATGTTGAAGAATGTTGGCGGAACCTTTGGGATAATATGATTGAGGCTGCGAAAGAAGTGTGTGGAACGAATAATATCTGCAGGGTTTTTTGACTTTTTTAGTGTCGGTATGTGATGTTATGTCTGTGACTCTGTCTTTCGCGTTGCAAAGCTAATAAACTAACGCCTAAAACTAAAAGAGTTAATAAAAGTTTTTTTGGCAAATTATCTTAATTAGATTTAGAAGATGGAAATTAAAGTACGGATTGTTACGCTTCGACTTTTAACGATACCGCACTTATTCCATAGGAACGCACAGACCCATCTCCTGTAGTTTAAACTTTGAAAATACCAGGCAATTAGAATTTGGCGCTATTTTTTCAAAGCTTTTTGTTTTCTACATGGGTTTCGTATAATAATTAAAATGTGATACAATGGTTTGCTTGATATGGAAACATCGTTCACTAGACCAGAAGATTTTTACCAGCAACGACCTTTACAGTTTACTAAGAACAAAATAAACAATGCAAATAAGTAATTGAACTCTCTTTGCTCAGCAACATCAATTAGGCATCCAAGTTACATTGCAGGATACTTTGTGACATTTTTAAATTTCGCTTTCATATCAGTCAAACGCATCAATATCGAATTTCGGAAGACAATAGTTTTCGTTTCATTTCGGTTAAAATATTTATCGTATCTTATTAGCTTATGATAGAATGATACAATTTAATAAGTATTGTTCATTGTTAGGAATCGTAATTACCCTGCTAATGACATTTTCAAAATACTTTTGAGTAATGTTAATTTTATACATTATTTATTTCTAATATTTACTTATGATTACTTCTTGTTACTTTTATTTATTTACAATTAAAAACACGTACAATTGAGTTTATCCATTAACATACAAACAAAAAGAGTTAACCTCTTTATAATATTAGTGTAAATTAAAAAGACGTACAATGGTTGCTTTCAAATAAAAACAAATGAAGCTATCGATACGAAATATGAGTTCGAATCTTTGAAGATTCTGTTTTTTTTAAAATATTGTATCGAGTTTTTTAGTATTCGAGTTTTTTAAGTATTGTATCGTATTTAAAAGAAATCAGTTTCTAAACTAAAACGGCAAAATTTTTGTTTTTCATATTGAATTTTTTAAAAAACAATGTCCTCTATGACATACAAAAACTTGATATAAATTCATTTCTAGTTCTCATCTCTTCATATATGTAAGTTGTTTTGGCTTCATGAGGGAACAGATGGTATTTTTTTATTTGATTTTGTTGTCTAGTAATATAGTCAGAACATTGTTAACTACGATTTTAATTTCCTTTGTTACTTAACAACATTAAATGATTTTGGTAACCCAGAAATATACCTACAACAGCTACAAAACACATTAAATATACTGATGTCATAATAATAAACATTACCTTTGATTTCTTCTGAAATTCATTAGCACCTAATACCTTGAAATCATTTGTTTTTTTAATCTGTCTAACGTTTACAGAGTTATTAACATTACTAAGCAAGTGTTCATTATCTTCCACATTACTTTCTTCATTTATTTTGGTTTCAAGGTCTATAGTTTGATTTTCAACATTATCAATATTAGCGTCTTCAACTCTTCTTTGTGTATTTTCTTGATCCTGCTCCTGTATGATAATATTTAATTTTTTTGTATCAGAATAAACTTTTTTCCTGTCTTCAATTTTTTGTCTTAATTTTTGAAGGTGTTTAACTTCTTGATTAACCAAATCAATATCCTCAGTTGACTCTCTATACCTAAAAAAAAAGTACACTAGCATCACATATTTTATAAATAACTTAGACGTCATCTCCCAGCAGCAACAGCGAGGCTGTCTAGAGTTATAAAGTCTATAACAGGTATAATAACAATGACATGGATTGTGGGTACAACTTTAGTTGTAAAACAACCATTTAAAATTATTTAAAATCATAATCAAGTTTAATACCTGAAATAAATCCAACTACATCATAAAAGATTTACAAACATTTTTATTATGGCATAAAATATTTTCAAGTTATAATTTCAAGTTAAATCAGTGATAACTTTGGTGAATGCAGTGTGTGCATATAGTACAAAAAATATGGTAGTTATATACATAGACGACCTACATTTACAAACCTGTATTAATCTCTATTGGATTAAAATGAGTTTAAGCCCATTTAATTAATTTAAGTCCTTAGGTAACCTTACAACAGATACGCCTAGGATTATTTTTCAAGTTTCAGTTCAGGTTTAAAAAAACCGCTTGTCAGAAAAAAGAATTATACTTAGTAATTATATTATATTAATAATCTAAAAAAATGTGTGAGGAGAATGATGAGTTTTGAAGAAGCGAAAGAGGTATGTAAGGACCGCGACTCCTGGCGCTCCTTCCTCTCTGACTGTATCCCGTTAAGGATACAGCGTGAAGATATGTATGTATGTATCTAAAAAAAATTATTGAAATTCAGACAGACAAATATGTTGTCATTGTTGCTTATTTATAAACTTAAACTTCATTAAAATAGTTTAGAAGTAGTAGTCCTAGTGAAGTTCTTGAAACTTGACATTGCCAAGTTGGTAAAGATAATGAATTTCGGTTGTTTCATCTTTATTTCTGATGGTTGTGGGGGGGAGATTTATATAGATGAGCCGCGCCGATAGTAAACGTATAATAAAAACGTTCCAAAATCGTACACGTGTCGTTTGAGGCGCGCATTGCAGTTTCGTATTAATTTTTGATTCCGATTGGTTCTCAAAAATTGTACTAAACCGCAGTGCGGGCCTCAAGTGACACATGTACGTACAGGTCTACAGCACAGAGAAAGCATAAGCGAGTTGTAACTGGCTGAATAGAAGTTTTATTTATTTATTTTATTTTTAATTGATTGACATAACAGATTTAAGGACAGTAAACTTATATTTTTTAATGTAGATTAACATATTAATTTTTAATACAGATTAATATATCAATATTAATCTACATTTAAAAATATAAGATCATATTTCAAATCAAAAACGATTTTTATTATTATAATTTATATTTAATTAGATATAAGCACTCCACTTATTTTTTTGTTTCCGGTGGACAATGCGACCGAAGTAGTCTGATTTTGCAAATCAGATTGGTTTTGTTGGACCGTTTTGTTTGTTAGTGTGGGCCTATCTATATACATCAGTGGATTCTGCATGTGGTTTGTAATGATTGGTAAAAATGGTGGAAACGAACCTGAAAAACACATGTTGATACTTCATGGAATGGGGAATTTAATGACATACTGATCACTAAGCTTCTATAATATTTATTTAGTGTTCAACCAGTTTTTGGTTTAAAACTTTTTAAATGAAAAATATGGTTTCAAACCAACTGTTTTCATTCATTTTAAACTATATTTACATCTATACATCTGCTCATTGTAAAACATGTTCAGATGGTATTAGTGAATATGTTCAAGTCAATCTATATTATATCCATAAATTTCTAATTGACAAAAATAATTTTTTGGTAAGGTGAAACTTACCATATCTTCACGATGTATCCCTGAGATTGTCAGGGAGGTGAAACGAAATATAAAGTGTATAGTGAAACTTACTTTATGAAATCTATACTACTCAGTTTATGAGTAGAAAGAACTACATGGGACGAAATTTTTAATATGCAGTACTTTCATAGTGGCATGTTAGCGCCTTATATTCTAATAAAAATATAATATCATCGCGCTATCACAACATTAAACGATCTAAGCCCTAGCCTAATATCAGAAAATAATGGCTATATGGGCATAGTTTTGGCTTTTGAGGCTTATCAAAATATTTGTCCTTTTGAAAAATGTAACATGATTTTTAGGTTAGTCAACATACCTGTTAATAATAAATAAATCCATTATAACGTCGAGAAACAAACAATATAATACAAAAATACAATTTTTAATACATAAAATTTATTTTACATTTACACTTTTAGAAGAACTAAAATTAAGAAAGAAGTCATTATAGAGTGCTTCAATCGAAGAGAACATAATCACAGATTAGAGAGACATAAATATAATCACTACTTTTTTTTTTTAAATGGCACCGTACGTGAGTACATTGCCAACGTCAAGTAAAGCGAGAAAACTATTCAGTAGATAATTAGCGCATTTGCCAATGTCACGCATTAACACAAACTAGTATACAGACACAGAATAAGTAGAATCCATGTAGAATCACAAGTAAATTAGTTCTTTCTTATCGTAAAACTCCTCCAGCAAAGTGATAGTTGGCTTTACTGAAGTTATAAAGGACTTCTTGGAAGAGCGCGAGAACTGCAGCTACACGAGTTTATTTAGATCTCCTCCATTCTCGTCACTTACACAGAACTTTAAAACACAATACACTACCACTGTTGTACTTTAAAACACCTAAAAATGTAAAAAATTGAAAATCTAAATAAAATGACAACCTCACTACTCCCGTTCCCGCCAAAAGTCCACTAATTTGTGATCACTACACTTTCATACAGAGATATGAAAGTGTGTATAGGAAAAAGAGATTTGGATGAAACGCTTTTTTTTTTTATTGTAAATATAGTGGCAACTACCCGTAGATAATTTTTGCCAACGTCTTGTTTGGATTAGACACTGTGCGGTATGCTAAAAATGATATATAATTTTGGCCAAGTGACGATTCAGTTGAGGACCTAAAAACAGACAACACAAACATTGAACAAGGACAACACAAATTAGTTAGCATTCTACATGAAATTAGATATATTGTGTTAATTACAAATACATAAAATGCGACATAAAAGGGAGTAAGAGTTATAAATTAAAGGTGAATTTTGTTTTCAGCAATAAACTTTAAAAGGGTTTCAATAAATGGGGTGTCAATATATGTAAGAAGGGAGTTGAAATTCGTGGGCAAAGGAATAAAACGGGGAAGAACGCTATATAGGGAATACTTTAGGTTTGGACAATTGAAGAAAATATGGTCAACCGTGCCGTCTTCTAGTCCACACTCACACAAGGAGTGATCTCGGACCCGAATTTTAGATAGAAAGACTGGTGAACTAATATGACCAAGCCGCAGTCGGATAATGGTGGAAGTAATGTGTTTGCTAGCAGAACGGAATTTAAAAAACCAAGGTTTGACAGGTACATTTGGTTGAATGTTCCCATATTGCTTGCCTTTGTTAAATCCAGAAGAACCCCAAAATTCATTCCAGTTCTTACGAAGCTCTGATTTAGCCACGTTTCTGAGATCTCGAGGAATTGACTTGAAATATATGTGAGAACCTGTTTGAACTGCATCCTTTGCACAAGAATCTGCCATTTCATTACCTGTGATACCAGAATGGCCGGGTATCCAGGCTAGCGTGACCTCTAAGCCTTGAGTATAACACCGGCGAAGAGTTTCTCTTATTTTTAGAGTGATATAAAAATTATCCTTAGCTTGAAAGGGAACCTTATTAATGTCCTGAAGGGCACTATATGAGTCTGAAAAAATAATAGTTTTATTTAATTTATGAGCTTCGGCGGATGAAACGCTTATTATGCTAAAGTACAAATATAAAGTAAAAAACAAAATGGACGTTTCGACACCTGTCGTACACTACTGCCAACATTAGGAAAGTGATAGTAATGTCCTGTCGGTGAAATTTTTTAAATTTTTTTGTATGTATGTTCTACTTTCAAGCTTAAACCACTGAACCCCTTAAAATGATATTTTATTAAAAAAATTACAACAATTACGCCATAAATGTACTGACGTAAAGAAAAATTCGATGAAATACAAGATATTCTTCACGAGTCAATTACTACTTCACATACATCGAAAATTCAAAATGTATATCGGTAGTAAGTATCGATAATAAACCGTACCATTGCACTTGGTTATAAATTAAGATTTTACAAAAGGCTTATAATAAATGGCATATAAGAAGATATTGAGACAATACTTATCATAAAAATAAAGGATATGTACTAACCCGTCATCATCTTAGGGAAATTTCGCCATAAACAAACGTTTTTTATTGTCAGTCCGGCCAGCTCTTAAACCATATATTTTACAGGGTTTTGCAATGCATTTTTCTTAATACAACACCAAGGAACACTGTATTATACTTTTCAGAGTTGTGAATCTAAGAATTATGTACGTTTATTTTAAAAAAAGTTATAAATATCAATGACTACAAAAACATAAAACGATGAAATTAATACAGATCACAGACTATACTGATAGAAAATAATGACGAAGATAATTATGAATTATAATTATTACTAATAATAGTTATGAATTATATTACTAACCATAATTACGACAGATTTAAAAAAGGAAGTGTATGGGGTCGAAAGAGACAGAGATAACCGCCATTAAAGTTAGCATACGTTTCATACAAACATGTTTTTTGGAATGGACTTACGTCAGACTGTTCACAGTGACAAACACAATCAAAGAGAATATATGGACTTTTTGGCGGGAAGGAGAGAAGCAAGATTAACATTTTGTTTAGATTTTCTTTTTTTTCAATTTTTGGGAGTTTTAAAGTACAAAAGTGACAGTATATTGTGTTTTGAAGTTTTTTATAAGTGAAAAGAATGGAGTAGGTCTAAATAAACATGTGTAGCTGAAGTTCAATAAAGCCTTCTTTCTTTCTTTCTTTATGGCATGGCGCACTGATTAGCGCATTCGCCAATGTCACGTATTAATAAGTAGAATCACAAGTAAATTAGTTTTTTCTTATCGTAAAACTCCTCCAGTAAAGTGATAGTAGGCTTTTAATTCGGTCTTTGACTTCGCGTTGGAGGGCGAGAAAGTTACGTCTATTCGTTTCTGAGGGAAACGAATCATAAGCGCGGGTCGCGGCGTTCTTGGATCTAATCAGCCGGGGGATGTCCCCAGGGAACTGCCAGCGGCGTTCATTCGTCGCTGGGACCTCCCGAGAGCACGAAGAGACCGAGACGCGGATGTGGGCGGTGAGCGCGTCTATCACCGCGGTCGCGTCCTCGACGGAACGGATAACCTCCGGTTTTGCGTTAAGCCGCGCCGAATTCTCAGTTTAGCGTTTCCTCTAATCTCTGCCAATTCGTCACGGTTTTTGTGAGCGTCCATGTGTGTGTCATAGGTCCTAGTTTGAGTTATACCGGCTTATCGTCAGTCTAACTCGTATAACGCCTCTATTGAATGCAGCGTTAGAGCTACGTTCTTTAGAAGTGCTATGTCGAGTACGTCCGGTCTGTGAAACTGAACGAAATATTAAAAAACGTGATTACTGTAACTTAAATACTAGCGTATAGATGAACATAGAGCTCGTTGACGCCACAAAGCACCTTTTTGTTGACGCGTGACGATTTTTAATTTGTTAGTGTCACCTATGAAATGAATGGTTCCCTTGATTATTACGTTATGTAATATAACAATCACATACAGAACACGTAACCATTATTGAAAAATACAGTACTTCTTTGAAATAAAACAGGAATAATACTACATAATAAAATAGTAGTCAACAGCTTTATCCACAGCGTGATGACTAGTGGGGACCTGTCGTGTTCAAATAGGGACAATTATTATGTACGTATATACTTATAGATTAGCAACAAAGTGATTACGGTGAGATTAAAAAGCGAATTCAAATGTGTGTGTGTGTGTAAGTTCATATGTGATATGTGTGTGTGAAGTAACGAGAGCGGCATCAATAAGTTCCTACCAAAGTGAGGTTATGGACAGCAGAATTCACGTATTTTTTATGATTTTAAATTGAGTTCGTAAGTATTCAGAGCAATAATGTCGTTAATTGCGATAACTTTTCCTACCCATTTAAGTCCAAAACTTTTGTGGTAATTCTAAAACTACATTTTGACAACAAAATATTTTGATAGTACTTTTATGTGAAATGGATAATTCTCGAGTTTTTTTCTGTGATGAGTTACATCCGGGCACTGCACACGTAACTATAACCGATCCTCCCTCTAATAAACACAAAATTAAACTGTAAAACCTGAGCTATTTAAAATATAAGCTGTACAAATTTCGTTCATAACTGACGCTGGGGTCATATTGGACCATTCACATCCCGTGTATGTGAATGGTCTCGCTTATTTATTTCGCTCTAATGTACGCAATATTATACTCTGTCTCTTTTGCATTGCCCATCGATGATATACTAATTCTATAGTTACAGTAGTGTCTCGTTTGCTTTGCTTTTCCTACTCGTGCCACTATCATAAAAAGATTACATTCTCACTCGCACTCTTTGCACGTCTAGTCTATACGCAAGTATATACTGTTACGAGTAGTGTGTAATCAAATACCGGTTAAGGGTGCAGAGTTTACTTTCCTTCGTACAGACAGATATACGCAAGTACACGCAAATTCAATTACGGCAGTTCCTAGTCTTCGTAGTCGCCCTTCGAAATATGTTCTCGCGTAGTAGTCACCGAAGGTACATACGCTTCATTCATAAACAACATTCCTAAATCACAGTCTCTATCTAAAGTCGTAGCAGTAGTCTTTTTTTTTTTTGAAAGAGAACAAACGAGCAAGCGGGTCACTTGATGGAGAATGGAGAGTGATCAACCGCTGCCCGTGGACACCGGCTATTTCCGGAGAATCACGGGTGCGTTGCCGGCCTTTAGATAAATAGGTAAAGGAGCGGGTGATGGGCCACCGGCACTCTCACTCACCAAACGAAACACAACAGCAATCGATGCTGGTATTTCACGCCAATATTCTGTGAGAGGGTGCTATTTCACCGGCGAGCCGGCCTTATTTGTGCCGCAACGCAGCATGGCTCTTCCACTCACAAAAATTCGCCTCGATATCGTCTTGATATATCGTTTTGATCAGTAGTTGAAAAAAAACTGACTCAGTTTTTTTTTGTTGCTGAGAGGGGAAGAAATTTCCACGGACGTTCAGCCGGACTCTACACTGACTGAGTAGTGTCGGACTCAAACCGATTAAAAAAAGCCCCCTCTTTGCTGTTAGCTCTAGTGGCTTTTACAGCGTCACCGGTCACAATGGGGCGAGCGCTAAAGGCGCGCTGACTCAGCGGCGGATACGGAGCTGTATTTATAGTCCGATTAATTAAGGATGGAAACTTCTAGAGCAAACCCAAATGCTAGTAATAGGAACGCAATGAAATAAGGAGGGTGGAATTTTCTAGTTAATTAGGCTCGTTAACAGTAATTCGACATTGTTTTCGACGTCGCCTGTTTGCATAAGCCATATATGACACGTCATCGCTCCGGAATTTTCGAAGTACAAATTTGTTCTTATTTCTTAATTTTGCTTATACCATTCGATTGGACTCTGGATTCAAGTGGACCTTAAACCTAGCAATGCTTTTTAGGTCACAGCTCAGCAAGGTCTAGGTCTCGAGATATAAGCACTAAAAATGCGTGTCTTGTATTATATAAAAATCGACTTTATGTTCTAGTTGTAAGATCGAACCGTAACAATACTAAGTTCATGGTTTCCCATATATGTCATTTTATACAATGGTATAACAGACTATGGAGAAGATAGTGGCTTAAAAAAATATTGAAAAATAAATCGTACTTCTTCTTAACCATTTACACTCGTATTTATAGACAAGTCAAAGTAATTACTTAAGCAAAAGTAATTACTTGAGCAACTATTTTTATTGCATAGTTAAGAAATCGGTCGAAGTAAGAACTGTCAAAAGTTAGAATTCTTAATCAAGTAATAGTAACCACTTTCGTTGCTTAAGCAACGCTTATTACTCAGTTCGTAGCTTTTTGACAGTGTTTGGTACAGAAAATATGGAAGATATCGAGCATTTATTTTTTAATTTGGACAATATTTTAAGTGATCCATTGAAAGAAGTTGAAAACAGTGTTAACATTAATGAACCTAGAAAAACAAAAGTATATTTCCGTAATGACCCTCTTCGCGAAAATACTGAAAATGATTTCAGGATGAGATATCGATTCAGTAAAAGTGTTGTACTTAATGTTGTTTTATTTTTTTTTATTTGCAAATGGCACCGTACGTGAGTACATTGCCAACGTCAACTAAAGCGAGAAAACAATTCAGTAGATGATTAGCGCATTTGCCAATGTCACGCATTAACACAAACTAGTATACAGACACAGAATAAGTAGAATCCATGTAGAATCACAAGTAAATTAGTTCTTTCTTGTAAAACTCCTCCAGTAAAGTGATAGTAGGCTTTACTGAAGTTATAAAGGACTTCTTGGAAGAGCGCGAAAACTTCAGCTACACATGTTTATTTAGATCTCCTCCATTCTTGTCACTTACACAGAACTTTAAAACACAATATACTATCACTGTTGTACTTTAAAACTCCTAAAAATGTAAAAAATAGAAAATCTAAATAAAATGACAACCTCACTTCTCCCGTTCCCGCCAAAAAGTCCGTACTTAATGTTATTTTGCCATTATTAATAACTACATAATAATCTTTCCAAGTTATAAATCACGTATCAGCTAATATCCCAAGTATAAAAATCATACATTTAAATTTGGTAGGGTTATATCGTGTGTCAAACGTTTCGATTCTCCAAACATTTTGTTTGTTCAAAGATAAAATTGAATGATTAAAAAATATCTTCTACGACTTATTTTTCTTTTTATACCGCTAACTTTATCAAATTATATATTACAAATTTATATTAGGCAATATAATGCAAGACTTTGTAAAAATAATCTAGACCTCACGTTTGCCCTCTCATGAAACAAAACGCAGCAACGAAGTGTTGCCAGTGAGAAACATTATCAAGCATCAACTCTAACTTAAGCAATTGCCTAAGTAAGTAACGTGCATTACTCAATTATAGAATAAGATTTTGTACTGAAGAATTCTAGCCACAAGTAATGACTTCATTAAGAAATTACTTAGCAACAAGTAATTACTTGTTTATAAATACGAGTGTTTGACTTTGAATATGAAGAACTTTTTAAAATGTATTTATTAAGGGTCGGCGTATCTAAATCGCGCATTCCGAGTTTAGATGATAGTAAGTATATAAATTTTTAATCAATATAAATATCAACATATAAAATCTGTGAAATGGAGCATAACGTAAATAGAAAAAAAATACAATTACATTTTAAAGCGACAATAGAAAAAAATCGTGAATTTCAGGCAAAACTCTTGAATAGCATTGTCGCGTTCCGAGTACTGTATTTAATAAGAGTCATAAAAACAACAAAATGGATATCAAATTCATTGTAAAATATCAAGCAAGAACATGATTAAATCTGTTTTTCAATAACATTTGCAGTTATTTTGCAATAGGTTTGCAAATATACCAAATTTTTACGCTCGAATATTCATACAAATTGGTATGTGCACGCAGCCGCCGAACGGCTTCCTGTGCATCGCCCGCGGTATGTCAAGGTAAGAGGTTGCGTCTCTTCATTTTGAAAATTTCGCGATCTCTGTTTGTGTAGAAATACAAACATTCACTGTAGAAGTACTATAGACCCCACTGTAGACGACCGAGGGACGTTCTAACTGACCCGGACGACCACATAGCAGTGGCGATCGACGCCCTGTTAAATATAACAAACTACGCTGCGACACCACACCGCCAACCTCAGAGGGGGCATCGACGTCTTGCACGTTAACACTAGGGCCTCTGTAGGTTCTACTCGATGACATCAAAGACTCAGATAGGGCCTCACTCGAGCGCGGGCCTTTTGCTCGCGCTGCATCACATGGTAGGCATTCACCATTTCAGGGCTTCAGCCGATAGTCTCGACGGTACGCATGTGCATTTTCTCGGCGGCAACCTGATCCGAGGCTCCGTCCTCCGTCCCAGATACTTCCCGGACGGAGGGGCCCTCGGGCTATGTCAACTTCTCTGGGCGGAGCGCCTTCCGTGTTACGTATTAGGAGGAGCCTAATACGTTCGGTTCGTTACGACGGCCTCTAAGGTCAAGTGGGGAGTGGATGGTCGTTTTAGTTGGTTCGAGCCCAACACTACCCGGCCGGTCCTCACGTTCTCTGACGTGACACCACGTTCCCGAGGCGTGAGGAGCGGTTGGGTGCTCGTTCGGAATTTTTAATCGCTGAACCGATTAAGTGTAATTTGGTACAGAGATACACCTTTTTTATTTAAAAGACATAGTATTCTTTTTTTATCAAAAATCTATTCCTAAAGGGGTGAAAAGGGGATGAAACTATAGGGGAAATGCTAAGCCGCTGAACTGATTAAGAGGAAATTTAATACGTAGATAAACCTTTTCTATTAAAAAACATAGACTTCCTTTTTTCCAAAAATCTACCTTTGAAGAAGTGGAAAAGGGGATAAAATTTTATAGTTGAAATGCTAACCGATTATGATAAAATTTAGTACAGAAATGTACTCGAAAAACCGGTACAGTATGTACCTGAAAACAAATATAGACTACTTTCTTTTTCAAAAAACGACATGTGGTTTTTTATGTATGTGATGTCATCATAAGTCCGATATGGTGGATGTTCCATAATAGGAAATAACTTTTTTGTTCAACACCAACAATATGGGTTTCAAATGAAATGGAATACGCAGGGGAAGGTTTCTGGACACGTGACATCATCATAAATCCAATATGGCGGATGTTCCATGACAGGAACTATTTTTTTCGTTCAATACCAACAATATGGGTATCAAATGAAATTAAATACGCAGGAGAAGGTTTCTGTATACGTGATGTCATCATAAATCCAATAAGGCGGATGTTCTACAATAGGAAATATTTTTTTCGTTCAACACCAACAAAATGGGAAAAAAATGAAATGAAATACGCAGCGGAAGGTTTTTATTGTATACATGACGTCATCATACATCCAATGTGGCGGATGTTCCATTCCAGGAAATAGCTTTTTCGTTCAACACCAATAATATGGGTATCATATTAAATGGAATAGGCTGGGGAAAATTTGTATGTATGTGACGTCATCATAAATCCAATATGGCGGATATTCCATAATAGCAAATAATTTTTTCCTTCAACACCAACAATATGGGTATCAAATGAAATGGAATAGGCATGACAAGGTTTCTGTATATGTAGGACGTCATCATAAATCCAATATGGCGAATGTTCCATAATAGGAAATAACTTTTTTGTTCAACACCAACAATATGGGTATCAAATGAAATGGAATAGGCATGGCAGGGTTTTTGTATATGTGACGTCATCGTAAATCCAATATGACGGATGTTTCATAATAGAAAATAACTTTTTTGTTTAATATCAACAATATTAGTACCTCGGGTAACCTCGGTAACCCGGAAAGGTCACGGAAAATTTTCCCACGCGGACGAAGTCGCGGGTACAGTTAGTATGTAATAATCCAAGTCAAGTAAGAAAATTATGTAGAAAATAAAATCAAGCGTTAATGAAAAGTAAACGCTGATGTTGTATTTTACATTAGTTTAAAATATGTTGATATCAATTTTTTTAATTGTAATGGGTGTGAGTTTTAGGATTTTTCAGGGAATAAATTACAAAAATGTCGTTAATTTTGAAATTCAAGATGACGGACATTATTTTTAACCGACTTCAAAAAAAGAAGGAGGTTCTCAATTCGTCTACATGTTTTTTTTTGTATGTTTGTTACCTCATAACTCCGTCATTTATGAACCGATTTCAAAAATTCTTTTTTTGATTGGTAGGTAATTCTTCAGAGGTGATTTCAATTAAATTTCACCGATATTGGAGCTTGGATTTCGAAGATACACTAGATAACACGACCTGGTTAGTAACCTTTATTTATATTGACGATTCTCTTGTATATCGTTGCGCTCCGGAATTAGAATGAAGTTAATTGCAGACCTACCCTAGATATTTATTTAGGTCAAGACCAGTCAAAAGGGAGAAATAAAAAAAATTATTAGAAAAAATTAAATCGCCTTCAAAAAAAACACTGAAAAGTATAAAATAACTATCCTTTACTAATCAAAACTCAAGTACAATTAAAATAACTTTATAAATACGATACACATACCTATATATAATTAAATTTGACAGTTATTGAAGACGATGCCAAATCAATGTGCAACAACCAATGACTAAAGAAATTAAAGGACATGAAACCAGTACAAAATAATCGTGCCACCTAAACTTCAAGTGTCGCAAACAATGGCTGTCGATTAGTGATGTCCCAAATATCTACTATGTATATGTCGTTGTCAGTTGTTGAAATAAGTATCGTTTCCGCACCAGTATTGAAAAAAAATCATTTTGTATGATATCTTCAGAAAAAGGGAGGGCTTTTTTTTGTGTCATAGATTTGTACAAAAGTACTGAAATATTGTTCAAACTGAAAACAGCAGTCAGCGTAGTTCGATGCTATCGGCATACAATTAGAAACTGCGCTTAAGGCGATTTTAAGGTGTTATTAGCAACGATAGCAACAGGCGCCTTCAAGGATAGCCCCTTTCTGTCCTACGATCATTTTTGTTCCATTTCAATGAACCCTAAATACAAACAAATTACTTAGGTACTTCTATTTGTAACACTTGATAGTACGTCCATGATTATTACAGATATAAAATTGCTTTTTAAAAGAAACCCATATTTTTATGAAGCGCTTTCATAAATGTTGAAGATCAATAAACATAGGTCAAAGTAGTTAAAGAATAGCACAGTCCTTTTAATGCTTTTCTTTTCTTTACATGCATAACGTTACTTCTTCTAGAGGTGATGGTGAAATTAAAATAAGTGCTATGAGAAACATATATATACGGACCAACCAAATCTATACCTAGCCATGGCGTACTGTAGGACTTTGATAAACTAAATACTAGAATAATTAATTTTACTAAAAATTAGTGGTCTTAACACACAGTAATTGGGAATAATATTTCAATTAGGAATAGAATACTGTGGACTTCTATTATTCGAAGAATTCTCAAATTCAGTTAAATACTTCCAGAGGTTACCCCGTATATACAAACAAATAAATTTTATTTCTTTTCGTTGTAAAGAAATAAGTAATATTATAGTTTATAATATTATCTAGCGTAGAAAATCCACAATATACCGGCCTTTTGAATAAATATTTTAAAAGTTAAGATAGTAAATTGCTAGGCACTACAAGAGTGACCAATGTTTGACTATAGTCCGTGAGATTTAATAGGTCGGATTTGACGTTTCTTAATTTTCATGCCGCTATAACTTTGTATCAACGTTCCTGATAGCTAATACAAATTCAATTACGTAAATGCTGAATAAAAAAACGTTATTTATTTTTCCCACAACTGATCATTACACAAAACTACTAACTTTGATTTCTTTTAGTTAAAAACACAGATATTTCCTTATACATCTTCAAAAGAATTTTCTAAATGGACGTTGTTACAATGTTATATCACGAGGCGTATTGCTCTAGTACTGCTACCATTTGCAATCGTTTCGTTACCAGACGAAAACGATAATCGATTGAAATGTCGTTATAATCGAATAATTTAAAATTAAGATATCATTATATTTTATAAATAATTTTAGTTCTGTATTCTTTTTTTGATGAGTTTACTGACAGAAGCATGTAATCAAATATCAAAGTATGTCTGGGCTAAGGTGGTGGAGAAAACAAAAAAAAGAATAAAGGAAGACTTTGAAAGAGACGTCAGAATAGACAATTTAATTGAAAATGAATTAATCATAATAGTGGGAGACGAAGATAGCTCTACGGACATGGTTCCAAGCTCAGAAAATGATTAAATATTTATTTTTCACCAATATTAGTCTGCCTCTATTTACTACAATTACGTAGTGTGCTTATTATAGTTAAATAAGGATGTTTTTTATATATTAATCCCAAAAAATAAATATATCGAATTAAGTTTATTCATATACTTAAATATGTTTTACTGTAACAAATACTATATCTCAACAAACGTACTATGTAGCTAACAAACTAATAATCGTAAGTGAAATATTATGATGTTATTATGAACATCAAACAATGGTATCGATTTTCGTTAGAATCGAAAAATAATCGAGACATATTTGTTTGGTCCCATAACTAGTCGCAGCCATGTGACAGATGTCAAATCCGACCTATTAAATCTCACGGACTATAGTCATATCTAATGTACCTATAGTAACATATTTTTATTGGGTTTGAAAAATAGAACTGTTTGTTAACATTATTGTTTGTAAAATAATATTTATATTAAGTACATAAAAATTTTAATAACATATTCACAATATAAATAAATATAGATAACTAAATAGCATAATTTTTATTCAATAATTTCCGAATGAAACTTTTGAATACTGAGATTTGAATTTAAGCAGTCATCGTACTCATCATGTCGCTGTCGTTTTTTTGTACGTCAAGAAAATAATGAAATAGTTTCCGACACCTTTTTTAAAAGTTTTTTCAAGTTCAAGTTTTTTAAAAGATTCTTTATATTGTACTGCATCTGGATTATTTTTATTAGTGAAGCCACTACAAGTTCTTATGGGTCGCAAAAATAACTTGCCGTGGTTTTGTTTCTCATCATTCAGAAGCAGATATTTAGAACTATGAGATTTTTCTCTCTCGGAAATATCAAATAAAAATTCAGCCACATTCTGTAAACAATTGATATTTTCCTGTTACTTTTTCACAATAGAGGATTTACATGGTCAAGAAATTAAAAAGTAAATAATTACCACTCTAAATATTTTCTCTGATACCCAATAACCTTTGCAAAGGCAATGTTCATACATAAAATTATTTTCTTAATGTTCTATCGAAAGAAGTATCTTCGAAATGCAAATAACATTATATATATCATGAATACATCATATGGGTTCAATTTTCTTTTCCGATTATGTCAAGCCACTCATTTTCTCTAATAATACATGATGGTAATCTGAAACGAGATAATTACGACATATAAACATGATACCTGCATTTATCGATATTTTTTTAATATAGGTACATGAACAGCCCTAACTGCAATAACAACAAAAATAATATGAAGTATTTTACTATATTATATGAATAAACACTGCTAATAACTAAAAATATACATGACTATAATACAGTAGACTAAGAAACACAGTAATTACGATGGAAATATATACGACATCAGACTAAATTAATGAATTTCTGTTACGTACCAGTGCAATTATAGATTTCGTTGATTATTGCTTTTTCTCGAGCCACATTCTAACACACTACACTTGGAAAATATTGTGTCCTTATAATAGCTTCTCCTTTAACAAAACAATTCCAATATCCAGCACAAAATCACAGAAACATTAAAAAATATTAAATCCATTGATATGTTTTGACACTTCGTGTACTTGTCAGCGTGTCGCAATAAATGGCGGACCGACACGTTTTGACATTAAAATGATATCACATAAAAAAATTACTCTTTGAGAAAAGTACTGTTGTTTTCTCTTACACACACTAAAGGCCATAAGTCAAAAAGAGACAACGCTACGTTTGAATGTCATGCATTAAAATATATATAACTAAATGTTGCTATAGATCAACATGCCATGTCCTTTAGTTTCCTTAGTCATTGGCAACAACAGAAAGTCTATTAGTTTGGTTGGCTTGGCACCGACTTCAGTAACTGTCAAATTTAATTATGGTATGTGTGTATCGTATTTATAAAGTTATTTTAATTTTACTTGAGTTTTTATTAGTAAAGGGTAGTTATTTTATACTTTTCAGTGTTTTTTTAATAAATGTATACAGTTGTAATTTTTGGTTTCTAAAAAAATGACGTTCATTTGGAAATCCATGATGGCGGTTCTTTATTTTTTGCATCAATTGATGTGGAATATTGGATAAGAAAATGTAAGCTGTTATAGTAATCGGCACCTCAAGAAACAAATACAAAAAAAATCACGTCTATACATTGACGATCTTTTTAAAAATGATTGAACTAGACATTTTCGGCTTTTCTGATTGATTCCAACTTAAGGTAAAAATTGTTACGAGCTGAGGGTAATAAAATGGCGGTTATGGTGCAAAGAATTGATTTTCCATCGTACAAACTGATGTCAAGAACGCGTGAACTTAATTACGGTGGTCCCTAGTCTTCGTAGTCGCCCTCGAAGTAGGTACTCGCGTAGTAGTTACCGAAGGTACACGCTTCACTCAATAACAACGTTCCCGAATCTACCGAACCCTTAAACCCAACAATGCGCCTTTAGGTCATAACTCTGCGAAGCCTAGGTCTCGAGATATAAGCACCAAAAGCCACGTTTCTAGTTCCATTAAAAATCGACCTTATTCCTTAAGCATAAGGTCCAATCGTAACAATATTTATGGAATTGTACTCTATGCATTTGTATGTTTATTTGTTTAAAGCTAAGAAATTGCCATTGAATTGTTATACGAATTTCTCTGTTTGAAGAACTGGAGTCTTACTTACTCGATAAAGTGCATGTCATCCCCTTCATCTTTATTACAACGGTGCGAAGTTATTTTTGATTAATAAAGGATGTGAACTTGGAATTTTGATAAGTAAAAGATACATACATATATATCTTCACGCTGAATCCCTAACGTGGTAGTCAGAGGGGACGGAGCGCCAAGCGTCTCGTTCCTTACATATCTCTTTCACTTCCTCAAATCTCATCATTCTCCTCACACATTTTCGCCTAGGTATGCAAGTGCTTTTGGCATTTCTGTCTGCTAACACTGGCTATTTGATCATCACGAGTCAGCCTTGGTCTTCCTTGGCTTCTTTTACCACTCAATTTCACTCTGTAGATTTTCTTCGTCAGTCATTCATCACTCATTCTTTCTATGTGCCCAACCCACCTAAGCATTCCTTTCTTTATTTTTACAATAAGACTGTCATGTAACCCTATGAACTATCTATGTGTGCGTGTGTAGTCTGTGACTGCATGCCTAGTGTCTTGTGCGGAATTATGTCTACTTTTGACTACGGACCGTGGGGAGTCCGACCCTTAAATGTTTTCTAATAGTTCTTTATCTTTACAGTTTTGAGGAAAAAACGTGTAGCAAAAAACAAGACTGAAAGCCTGCCGTTTAGTGTTAGAAAGAAAAAACTGTTAAAAGTTTTTAGAGCAAAGGAGCATTTTTTGCCAGGCGTAGTCTTACGCTTCTATGAATTCGTATTTGTTTGCCAGTGCGATATAAAACTCGAGATATTTACGAGGCACAATAGATGCTGCCATGAAATTTTGAAATAATAACTTTATTTTATACCTATTTTTGTTGAATACACATCAGAAACTGGAGTCGTTAGTTTCGTTTAAGTGGTGCGTAAACAAAATGTGTTTAAATTGTTTCACCAATTTCAAGTACTGCGCGTCGCGTTTATTATAAACAACATTAATAGATTTGAATTTTAGGCAGCATATCTCTATTTTGTTCTTTATGTTAGTTAATTTGATTGTTTTTACAATCGTTACATTGGATATTGTTTTAAGGGAACCTTTTTCGACCTATTCTACAAGTCCATTTAGCTGTGATAATCTTCTATAAAATTCAAACAAATTATTGTCCGAATTCAGGTATATATTTTTAATATCGTATAGTATCGTCGGCAATATTGTGTTAATTTAAAGTAGACTTTACTGGCTTACCACAAGGTTATAAACGCTCGTTAACGATTCTTGCATGACATTGAAACGAAGTTTGTTAAATACAATATTTAAAATGCAATCTTACGTCTCGTGCATAACGTATAATTCAAATAATCTATTTGCATTACTATTTAGGTCATAGTGATTTGTTACGTGAAAGTGACAAGCATAAGACATATATTGTCATTATTTAAAAATGTGAGTACAAATTTAATAAAAAAGAGCTATGTAACGTTATTACTATAATGAAATAATGAACACGTAAATAATGTTATTTGTTTATTAACTGAAAATAAGAACTCACGTCTTTTTTTAGCGTTCTAGATGTGTTGTGTTTGAAATTTTTGAAGAAGTACTTTGACATGTTTGCTGTTAGCGTTTTCGAATAATATTACAACTTGTGATTACAACAAAAGTGCACTCAAATACTCATTGAAGTGCACTTTTGGAGCGTTGATTGTGTATCTAGTTTTTTATTTGGGATCGAAGCATTAAACACATAAATCATGAACCGAGGACCGAGTATAATACGGACTGGTCACAGAAATAATAATACAAAGAGAAAGCGTAAGCGGCATCACCAATGTGAGTAAACGAAATAAAGTATTTTTTTCTATCCTTCGCTGTCTATGGCTTTTTAGCCTCCACCATTGATATCAATGCGACATTGGTGCCAAACAAATGAATGGCGCCAAAAGTGTTTTATTCGTAAAACCGTCGTGTCTCTTGATTTCACAAACTTTTCGAGATTGTTGTGCTTAAGACAGTATAGGTGTGTAGTTGTGGTAGATTGCAGTGTACCAGGCTGTAAAAGCTGTAGTGAGCAAAAATATGTCAACGTAACCTCTCATTGGTACGTAGCTTCATTTGTCATTTCTAAGTAAGTAACTTGTGTATTAATGCTAGATTTCAGACAATATACATGAAATTTGATAGTTTATAGTTGTTTACTATCATAATATGATTTACTTTGAAATGTTTTACGCAATTTATAATACGACGATAATAAATGGTAAAGCTAAATGAAATTACTATATCCCCTGTATACTATAAGTATACAGGATATAGTACTATAATTTTTTACATACACATACAATACAAGATATAGTAATTTCATTTCGTTATTGATACAAAAGGCGTCATTATTTTTGTGTTTATTTACATGTTTTTTTTGTGCTACATTACCATTAAGTACATTTTTGTGATCAACAGTGGAACACTAGAAAGTATATAGTTATCAATATTTTTATGTCTGTAATACTCCATTTCAAATAACTGTTCAATTTTCAATGTTACTCTACTTACATTATTCGCGTTACTAACTTATCAATATTATCTACTTAAAATGTGGATAAAATTAATATTGTCTTTTTTTATGGCGGAGGGAGCAAATGAGCAAGCGAGTCACTTATGGAAAGCGATCAGAGCCGTAGATACCCATGGATACCCGATTTAATAATAGTGCAACCACAGTCTTCAATAGCTATAGCAAGAATATAGTTATATGTACTATAGATTATTGCTTTCACAAATATTGCACGCTGAGGTCTCATTTAAATTATTCTCCATCTACGTTGTATAGTTATGTAGGACGCAAAAAGTTTAATATAATCATTACGTTTTAAGAGATGCCACCTAGAAGGACCATTTCTGCTAGTCATGTTAGACCGCAAATGAACACCACAATGGAAAGAACAGTCACTTGTACCAACCTACCAAAATAAATTTGTGATGCCCCCTAATTTCCGATCACAGTTTAAATGTAATACAGTCGGTCATTTCCGAGATCGCACAAAACAATTGTCTGGTGCATGTGGGGCGTGCGCATCTCTGCCCGCGCTGCCTGATGTGTGCAACCCAGTTTTTAGTTTGCATTCAGGATCTTTAATTCAACAATGCCAAAACTCAAAAATGATCGCTCGTGTGTATTTTTAATTTTTTAAATAATAAAATAATGGTACATATTACTTGTACAGTTTATGACACAAATCTTCCTCACAAAGCACAAATCTTTGTTTATATTCTTTTCACTTCCGGTCACGGGAAAGGAATGTAAGGTTTTTTATGAACTGTAATTTAAAATGGAATATATATATAATGGAGCTATGGAATAAGTAATTTTGTCAAGAAATGTCTATATATAAAATTCTTCATATTATCTTCTTTAAAATTAATGGTCTTTGCTATAAAATGTGATAAACTTCATATTAATAGTTAATACAAACTATATAATTTCGAGTAACTTTTGATCACTAACGTTTCATTTTTGTGTCTTTCTAACTCTTGGAAATAACTCGAAAATATATCTACGAGTGACTATATAAAATTGCTATATATTGTAACAGACCAAGATGACGTCAGTCACCGGGTCTGCCTAGCTGACATCACATCCTGCCTGCCACATCTGTTGTCGCCAAGGTGTGGTAGAAATGACATCAGCAAGTCTATATAAGCTGATGCGTGCCAAGATATGGATCAATGAAGCCCGATAAGATGCACGCAGGTGCGGAAATCTCCCCTGGCGACGCCTTGAGCCCGAGGTCCGCCCTCTATACGAGGCATCCCTCGGGTGGAGGAACCCTCAGGCGGTGGACCATCTGGCAGGGCGCCTTCAGCGCTCGCCCCAACACAACCTGTGACGCTGTAAAAGCCACTAGGGCTAACAGCAAAGAGGGGTTTTGTTTAGTCGGTTCGAGTCCGACACTCCCCAGTCGGCATAGAGTCTAGCTGGGTAGTCCGTGGGGATTTAATTTTGCCTCTCAGAAACCAAAAAAAATAAATAAATATGGATCATTCTACATCATTCTGCGGGCATAGCTGTTGATTGTTCGTCGTCGGGTAATCGTGACAACGTGTTATAGTTTGCAATTTGTTATTAATTATTAAGAAATAAAATGTAAAAGTGACTATGCGAGTGTGTGTTCTTAATTTGCGTAACAATATAGATAAACCAACAGCAAAAAACTAAAAGAGATGGAGAGGAATAGAGATGTTTCAAAATTAAATTTCTCGTCTTCAATAAATAAAAATAGTAAATTTACTGCGGAGACCATTAACTTTAAAGTAGATGTCATTAATACGAACAGTAGCAAATTTATAGAGACTCCATTAATTTTATAGATTGTGAGTTGTAGATAGAATTTTACTAATGCTACAGCTCCAATTATATATATATCCCTTTAACAAATACGTAGATACATATAACTTGATTATATTCGTGATCTATTAAGGTCTAAAATTAAATGCAACCACGAGACAGTCTCGTAGGGAGTGCATAGTTTTTTATTTCTTTCGCGATTTAATTGTAATTTTAACGCATTAAGGTCTATAATTAAATGTTAGCTGAAAATATAGTCTGCTAGAGAGTGCGTTTACGTCATAATAGATACGAATTAAAGCTAATTCAAGGTTTATTATTGTATGAAAAACATTATATTACGACTTTCTAAAATGATGAACAATTTATTGCAATATATTCGAATGAATCAAAATACGATATGATGAGTTCGGTAATTGCATTTAGTGATACGATTCTGAAAGAATATATTGAAATGGAAAACGTACATACTTAGTTCAAAAACTATGTTTTGTTAAATATGAAATGTAACAGAAGCATTGATCACTATGAATACACTATCAATTCTTCATCACAACCATTATGTACTTGAATATTCGACGGCTTCTCAACAACTGAAATTCGACGGCTTCTCAACAACTGAACTCTAAAAGACCAAAATCAGGCTTTTATGCAGCCTCACCACACGCAGAAATGCCATTCTACCCTCGTTCTTATTACTAAAATGTTACAAAATATCACATGTGGGTAATTTATGTGATTAAAATTAATGTGGAACTAACAATTTACTTATGAGCACGCCAATATTCTTACCAAGATATATATGACGACGCTCTCTAATGGGTGTTTAAACACATTTAAATAAAAGCTGGTTCATACGCAATTAATCGGAATATTTACTTATTATAATTTATCTAACTAATGGAAAAGAAAATGGAAGCCAGGACTGACCTGGATTGTGGATGGATAATATGTATACCTGACCCCTGCGTCCCTCCCGCGATCTGTGCACAAACGTCCGGCACCTCTTCTCGGGGATTAATTTTTCCAACTTATACAGAATTCACAGTTCGCTCATCGTAACATATGTAGCACAGGGTCAAGGAAAGCGTTGTGTATTGGTTTTGACAAAGGATAACAGATTTAGTGAATTTAATTAAAATTTAATTTGTTTTATAGAGAAGCGATTAAGCAAGCGAAGAGAAAAAAAACGGTAAGTTAAGTCACTGTTCGTGTTTTGTACACGTACAGCAATGAAAGAAAATGATGAAAGCCGAAATCTATTAGGGGCAAAATAATACTTAAATGACGTGAACAATTCGTGAAATATAATTTCGTCTTTGGCTGCATTGAATGTGGCGGATTTTTGTAGTACCTTCTTACGGTATGAGACTACATATTTTACGTAGCGCTTAACGCAGTAAATTCAGTAGTAAAAATTGTAACAAATCGATTCAAAACTAGTTTTTATTGTGTGGTGGTTATTTTTTTGCTTATACCTTGATAGAAGGAAATGCCTGTGACTGGCGCCTCCAGTCGTAGGTACTTAATGGTTATATCAGGCTATTATTCCAAATGTACTCGTAAAAATTACGTACATAGGCACGTCCCTAGTGGTACATTTAGATAGTAGATATCTAAATGAAAACGGAATATTACGAGAAATTCAATTAAATTACTTACTATTAATTACAGACAGATAAACAGTAAGTAATAGGATCAATTGAAATGTAAAAAAAATTTAAAGTTAGTATTGAAAGTCTTAAGCTAAATGCAGTCTACATTAAATTACAATAAAATAAAATTACGTTACAGGAAAACATGGTAAAAACAGTATTAATGGATAAATTTTTATATTGCTTTTGTACACAGATTTATGTATTTATACTGATTATAGATACAAATCACTGATAATAAACACTGAAACTAAACAAAAATGCGTTAATATGTCCTAAAATATGTAAATAAAAAAGTTACAAATGTGTATGAATAAGAGCAATTGCGAATTACGGTAGCGCTGGGATTCTATGCATACATACACCATGAACAAAAATAGTTTAAAATATGCTTAAAAATTAAACACGTTGGAGAATCAAATTCAAATGCCGAAATGTAAAAGTCAAAGTCGAATCAATTTATTCAAGTAAACCCAACTACAAGGTATTTTTAAAAATCAAAAATTTAGTTTAGTTCAGTTCAAATAGAAAACCTGAGAAGAACCGACAAGAAACTCAGTCAGGTATCATTTTTTTAACTTCATTTAACAAAAGGTAAAAAACAACATTCAGAAAGCCAGTAAATGCATGTTCATAGAAGATCACATCGAAACTATATTTTGTCTTCAAAGAAGTTTTATTTTATAGTATGATTGTCTAATTAATGTACGTTTTGAAACAAATCTTAATCTATTTTCTATAAATTGAGTAACGTACCGAGGAACTTCATTATGAAAACCATAATCTTAGTATGTATATTTACTACTAAGTTTATGATAAACACGGATACGGTTACCCATAAATGAAACATTTGACTTACGTAATTAAAATTTTGGAATAACCAATTTATTGCGACCTCGGGTTTCCATATCATTAATATCGCCTCTCTTTTTAAACAGATCTATATTTTTCCTCGTATACGTAATAGTTTCAAAGGTATCTAAGTGATTCTCGTGCGTTTATACCATAGAGGGCAAGTATTGATCTTTTTTGTAAATTAATGGAGTTGATATGCGCCGTTGATCCTAACAGCAGAAGACCGTAGAACATTAGTCTATGTCACTGCAAAGAACATCAGCCTAGTCGTATCTACATCCAACAATTGCCTAATGCGTCTAATGTGGGATTTACACGGATAGCCGTACAATTTTTGCCGCGTGGCGAAAATCGACCGTCTAAATGGCAATTCGGCTAGGTCGCAAGTGACTAAAGCCGCAAGCCCCAAAGTCGGGTAGCATCCGACTTTGGCCGCACGGCGACCGGCCGCATGCGGCTGGTGACTAAAATCGACCGTGTAAACGGTCAGTTGCAGGCGAACCATGAATAAAAATAATACCATACAGGTTTTGAAACCCATCCACGCACCCAAATTTTACGTTTTATTTTTTCCTTTTGTTTCTTCTTCTCTCTTTGTTCTTCAAGCAATTCTTGAATAATTGAATAACTATTTCAATTCCGGCACGAACACCTATTCTGCTCAACATTTTCTAAGGAAATGACCGAGCCGCATGCGACTTTAGTCACCTGTGTAAATGAGCTAGCGATGTAGCTTGGTGAAGCGATTTGTGAAGCGACTAGCCGCACGGCGAAAATATATCACGGGACCGAGCATACTGGCTAATGTCCCGATATGGTCCCCCCACTGCAAATTATTATCTACTGTTAAACCAAGAGAACTGGCTGATTTAATTAATTTTAATTGTTTCCAACACAGTTCTATTTTAACATGGATTTTGGGTACAATAGAAGGGATAATTTTTTAAATTTGATTTTTTGTGCATTCAGTAGTAAATTATTAACAGCGAACCAACTCGAGACGTCTGTTAGGATTCTTTTGACCCACGTAATATCTGTCCTTTTTGTCTAGTTCGAATAACAATAGTGTCATCAGCAAACAATATAATACTATTTCGCGTAAGTCCCTGAGCATAAATAGGAGACCATTAATGTTGACTAAAAACAGAAAAGGTCCCAAAATTGATTCTTGAGGAAAGCCTATTTTTAATTTTGAACCAACAGACAAATATCCATTCAAACTCACTTTTTGCTCCGGGGCAAATAAAAATGAGACCATGAAATCGAGAGCGATACCACGAATTCCGTAGTAAGTATAAGCTTGCAATATAAAGTTTCGTGACCAGTGCTACATGTCGGAATAGTGTTCCATGTAGCCTTTATCATGTTGTCTGACTTTCTAATTTTATTCGCGACATAGATTTCTTTTGCGTGTTTTGATACTTTTTAAAATATAGTATGTATGGAAACAAAACAGTAAATTAAGTTTGTCATATGCGCAATACAGCCAAAGTGAAAATGCAAGACAATTATGTTTTGTGCCATTGGTATTGAATTACGGTTCAAACCAAATTATGATAAGTAGCTGTTGAGGCGTATTGCAAATGTGTAAAGTCGTTTTTATTTTGTTTTCGGTTTCTAGATATTTGTATTTGTTCATTACGAGTTAGTGTCCGTCCACTGGTGGAAAGTTTCTGTGACATAATTGCATGACACTAATGACTAATGATTTTGAAGTTAATTCTTAATTTTACTCATTGTATCTTGTAAGATCCTTTGTACCCGTTTGTACATTCTACATTGTAGTCAAATTGTAGTCTGTTACTTTTATCTCATAAGCTTATACTTGCCTTAAACCCAGCACATCATAGTTTTCGTACGTTCTCTTTGCTGTTAATTTAATCTAGTCTATAAATCGCTCGTTTTGGTTTAGTTCTTGTATATCGCTGAATGTTCTTTTTTTGGTTACAATTAAATTACTTTATTTTTCTCTCAGACACTAAAATTGTAATAAGATTAAAAACCTATTATAATGGCAAGTGTGTCATACCAAATTGCAAATCTTCTCGAGAAGGTAATCCGGCTGTTTTTATACTTATTTTTTTCATTATTTTGTTAATAATTTTATTTTTTATTTTGGTTAATTCATGTTGTTTTTTCAGATGACATCTAACGATAAAGACTTTAGGTTCATGGCTACAAACGATCTCATGACTGAGTTGCAAAAAGATAGTATAAAGCTTGACGATGATTCTGAGAGAAAAGTGGTGAAAATGCTTCTTCGCTTATTAGAAGATAAAAATGGTGAAGTTCAAAATTTAGCAGTAAAATGGTGAGATCATTAATAAAATTAAAACGGATGAAATAATATGTAAATATTATAGTAATGTATATTGTTTTCATTTTTCAGTTTAGGACCTCTTGTGAATAAAGTTAAAGAGTATCAAGTTGAGAGCATTGTGGAAACTCTATGTGTGAACATGTTATCAGATACAGAACAGTTGAGAGATATCAGTAGCATTGGTTTGAAGACTGTTATATCAGAGTTGCCTTTAGGCTCTAATACCTTGGCAACTAATGTTTGTAAAAAAATTACAGGGAGATTAAGCAATGCTATTGAAAAGGTACGTAATATTAAAGTAGTTTTGATAACATATTTAGTGATTATTTCCAAATTACTAATCATTTTATGTGTAATAATTAGATAGGAAATTAGGGAGCATAAATATCTAAGCTTTATTTGCGGAATGATAGAGAGTTGCTAAAACGGGTCCTTAAAACTGATTTACAAGGGCCCCAGTTTGATTGGAGAATAGGATAGAATACACAGAACAAAGCACAAAATGTCTACAATAATATTAATAATATTTTTTTATTAATAGTCTGACTTACCTATAAAAAAAATATTGAATCTGCAATATCAAAGCAAAATCCGTGAGTCTGATCCAAAATTATCGTTTGAAGAAGAATCAATTTTCCGTAAACAAGCCGAGGTCAATAAAATAGACTATCACAATCAAACAACCACAAACAAAAACAAGCGCACTCTGACAGTCAAAGTAAGAGAATAGGTGAAATTCTTGCCTTTAGTGAAAGGGTTGCACACACAGTTTTTTCTGGGAATTGGCTGTATTAGCACCACTCAAGATGAATTTTACTATAGCTAAATAGGGTTGTCTCTCTCTTGCACAAGGACCACTTTATTTTGTAGACATAAAATATTGATTTATTTTATGAGTAAGACAGGATTGTAAAAATACATTAGTACATGAAATACTTATTTCTTTTAGTCCTTCTCCAAATTTAATATGTTTAGTTGTTTTTGATGTCTTGTGAATCTTAAATTTAATCAAACTTTTAGAAGTCTAACTCTTGAATAACTCCAACATTTAAGAGAATACATTACCTACTTTTGTTTTCAATGAAATATGAAATTTAAAACAAAAGGCCTTGGTCCTAAGTATTTTATGGATAACTGTTAAAAGTTTTGTAACTGTAGAACTGTAAAACTTATAAAACAAAAACTTGAAATATTTGTGTATCAAATTATTTTAACTTTATGTTATCTGTAATTTTTTGAATTTTTTAAATGTCTACGAAAACAGAAATTCAATCCCATAAATTAAAATAATAATTTTAATGCTTAATACCTAGAAATTAAGTTGGAGCCCCCCGTAAATCTGTTCATGTGTGGGGACATAAAACGGTGAGTCAGATCATGCATACTTTATCAAGTATGCATGATCAAGCCTGTCCAATTTGCATGAAGTGGAGTTCGCATCAAGTAAATTTGATCATGTGTGGCGTCTATTTGGCTTGATCAGTTTTACTTGGAAGGAAATCATTTTAGGCTTCTGCCGTCAAGCGATGAAGCCCTCTTATAAATGGGTTATATAACTGGGCCTTATTGTAAAGACGTTAATGGGTTTTATAAATAAATGCCAGGGTGTCCATGTTTTGCCATTCTTTCATATGATGTATAATAGTAATAATAACATGCCAGAGGATATACACCAATCATCTGATCTCAAACTAAGGTTATTCCCTGTGCTATGAGAACCAGGCGATGACTGCCCTCGATGACTACTGGGGGCGTCTCGCAAACTACTTTGGGCTACTTTGGACGTGTTTTACAATAGACTTAATACAATTATTTATTTTAATGGTGTATACTCTGGTATCCTTAGTTTAGAATGTCAGAAAAATTTTAGCAATGGCTAAAGGAATATGTGAATTATATTGTGCGGTGATTGGAAGGGATGGGTTGGTACTAGACACAGCTCTAACAAGAGACTTGAGTCTGTGCTAGGAAAGTATGGAGAGGAGAGTAAATGATGCGGACAAGCTTGTTTTAGGGTGTATGTTTCATGAAATAAAAATTTTTTGTAGCTAGCTTTGTATTTAAGCAAAAAAAGATTTGTCAGTGCACTATAAGATATGAACTACTAAGATGCAACCACTAAGAATAAATAGGAAGGGAAGACACCAAGTGAGCTTGACAATGGGTAGATAAAATAAGTAAGAACATTGAAGAATATTGGCAGGTTGTTAAGGACAGTATGATTGATGCTGCAAAATATGATTGGGAATACTGGGATAATAATTGGGACTGGGAAACAGTCTGTGTACAAGGAGAAGAAAGCATGATAAGACACATTACACAGCTATTTTTATCATGTTATACAAAATAGCAAAATACAAAATAAAATATTTAATTCTTTCTTTCATCAGATCTTTCTTATACATTTCTTATAACATGATATGTTGTACAGAATAGCTCAGCATGCAAAATGTATCAGCATGAATGATATGATGAAGTAGAGTGGTAAATTATCATTTATAGTAGATATGCTTTTAATGTTATGCTTTAACGACATTAGAAACAGTGTACTAGTCTTTAGTACTACATAAATATATAAAGAATAAAGGTAAGTAAATGCAGTGAGTATAACTGAAAAATTTAAGGTACCGATTTTTGAAAGTGTGCAAATGAAGTGTGAAATGTGGGTAAAAGACCAGGTGAATGAAATTGTCTGGGGACTGTTTTCAGTAGATACAGCATGAAGACATGTATATATTCAGTTAATAATGTTTATAGCAACCAGTTAATAAGAGCCTTACTAATAAGGTTCATTACAAACAAAAATTACAAGGGCTCCCTAGAACCTAGTCCATAATAGTTCATTTGTACCACCAAATCCAAACTAAACACCAACCAAATATACAATACCATTGTTTATTAGTTTTAAAAATTAACACAGAATAAATAAAAAATAAAAAAACGAGCGAGCCTTGCAGTAGTCGCATATAATGTGTAACATCTGATATCTCACATCATCTCGGAAAATGGGTTGATATCATCTGATTGCCAATTTTACCACTGCGTTTGCTCATTGGTCAAATCAAATGGCGCTCGCTTCTCCGGCTTCCTGTTACACACTTCCGTCCTTTTTCACGAAATCACTCCCACAGATTGCAGGAAAGCGAGAGGAAAGATGTTACACATCAAAAATATTTATTTGACTACCGCTCTTGACTGCGTCAACGCCATTTATCTCTGGATCTGCTACCGCCCATACATAGCTGAGGAAATTACCCAGAGTTCAAAGAATTGCTTCGAATCTTGTCGACAGTATTTATAACATATTGTAAAACTGGTGCCATCTAGGACTCAGATTTTTTGCTACTAAATGCTGTCTGTGGATCAAGCAGTGAATGACCAATACCTCAGGCAGTTGTCACTTTAAGTGAGCTATAAAACCACGATAACAGCCAGCCATAGATGGTGCACCATCAGTCACAACAGAAACAATTTTCTTCAAGGGACAGCTTTGTCAGTAAAAAAAAGTACCACGGCCTGAAAAATTGATTCTCCTCTGATATCAGTCTCTAAATATGTAGCAAAAAGCAGTTCTTGGCACATATTTTCATCTTTAATATATCGAACATATCTTAACAACATAGCTTCATTGCCAAGTAATGTAAACTCGTCCAAATGGAGAGAGAATCTGTTGGTCTGTAAGAAATTGCATAAAATGTTTTCCGCGTCGCGACCCATCTCGTCCATTCGTCTCTGAACGGTGTTATTGCTCAAAGGAATTCTCTTTATAATATCAAGTGCGGGTTTGTGCAATTGTTGTGCTGGTAAAATAAGCTGCTCTCCAATTGTGTGGGGTTTCCCCAACTTCGCTATTAGTAAAGATATGTTATAGGACGCTCGTAAACCATCAACGTCTTGCATAGATGATGACGCAAACATCGATCTTATGGATGGCCTTTTCTCTAGTTTTTCTTTAAGTGCTTGAAAGAATGACGGGCTTACTTTTTTTGTCAGCATGTACTCTTGATAAGTGGTCCTCCATTTTTGAAGGCTTCATGGCATCGTTACTAAATACTTTTTCACATATGAGACACATCGGCAAGCGTTGATTTGATAGAGATAGAATAAATCCGAACTTCAAATAGTCAAAACTGTATCGTCTGCATTTTTTTTTCGTCTCTGCTATCATAAAACTCGCAGTAAACCTGCAAATAAAAAAAAAATGTTTAAGAAACTACTTAAAAAAACAATAATAAAACTGTTATATTTGCACATGAGCTTATTTTTATCACACCTAGGTACTGGATGTTTTTTAGGTATGCACACGAGCTTACTCATTGATAAACTTGGATATAGTCATTGTAGTATAGAAAATTTGAATTAGGCACCAATCAGCGTAAAAAACGACAACAAAGAAAACTAAACATTTATAATTTTAGGTAACAACTTTTCTAAAGTAATTTCAAAAAATACTTACTTAAATACTTAAATATTAAAACGTTTTTTGGTACTTACCCTGTTACTTTTTCATAAACTGCAGAAATGTATGGTTGCGCTATTAACGCGCGGAGGTAACTAATCACTTTGTAAATTATTTTTCAATCATTTTATTTGATTCACTTTGTAATCTCTTGAAATAAATTAGTAGATGAGTGTATTATCATTCAAGCTCCAACGAATTTCAAAACGCGCGTAACAACTTGTACAGTATCTTGAAAGTTTCAATAAGAACTTGTGATAATTAATAGGGGTCGATTTTAGACCTCGTTGACCCCCAAAATCAGTTTTCGTTTATGTCGACCGCCTGGGAAACTGATTTCGACCCCAAGGGTTCGATATCGACCACTTGGGAATTCCTGATCTAGAGCTTAGCAATATTTTATTTGGGGAAATGACTTGGTGAATGATTTATTTATGTACAGAAGTTATAAAATGTTCTAAGATATAGGTATAACAGTGAAAGGGTGCCCAGGTTGTTAAAAAATATTGTCGCATTCTAAACATATTACTGCATAAAAATTACATTTTTTTCTTTTACAATTAAGACATAATATTGGTGGTTGGAAGTCAAACAGCCCGAGTGTTAGTCATACAAATATCAGAGCCACTTGCATGCCATAGTGATATGAATAGGTTTGGGAAGTTCAAAGAAATATGTAAGCAATACAAAGCTTTGTGGTTTATTCTCTCTATCTACCTCGTTAGGGTATTCATTTCAGTGTAACTATTAATTATTTATTAATTTTCTTAGATCAATTGTTATTGAGGAACTATTTAATGTTGTATAAATATTAAAAAATATGAATTTTCAAATGACACTAACATTCATTTAATTTCAGCAAGAAGATGTGTCTGTGCAATTGGAAGCTTTGGATATTTTAGCTGATTTGCTGAGCAGGTTTGGTGGTTTGCTTATATCATTTCATCCGATGTTGTTGAATTCATTGCTGCCACAGCTTGCATCTCCTCGCCAGGTAAGGATAAAACATGGTTTTAATTCTAATACGAATGTTAATTGTTAATATATCAAAGTACGGAGTGATCATTATGACATTTTTTTATACAATTGACATAAATTGAAATAGCATTTGTAATGTTGATAAATGTTGTCATTTTAATGTTTTTCTATATAATGTGTTTCTATGTTATAGGCTGTTCGTAAGCGTACTATAGTTGCGCTGTCACATCTAGTAATGTCATGCAATGCATCTCTGTACAATAAACTTATTGACCACTTATTGGAAGGTCTGGGTTCATCAACATCTTCCAGTGTCAGTCGCACACATATACAGTGCATTGCTTCAGTGTGGTATGTGTTTAGATCATATTATATTGGAGTGTAAAAATTATAAATAGTTCGAGTTCACGTAATTATTATGTGGGAAAATAATAATTGGAATCAGATTGATAATTGGATATAGCGTCACTGGATCAGCAAAGTTATATTTAATAATAATTTTATTATAAAAATAAGGCTTTATATAATAGTAAAAATGATGTGATTCCTAATTTATTACAGAACAATGTACGTTGGTTTAAATCATCTCAGCCTTTACAAAAAATATACATAAAAAGATAAAGCCTTGCCTTATCTTTTTATGTATATTTTTTGTAAATTGCATGTGTAGTATAAATTTTATAACAACGGAATTTATCTTCGTGCCATCTCCTTCAGGGGGTAAATATCGAGGATGAAGTGTCAAGTATCAAGATTCTTGTATTCTTATTTCACTTCCTCGCGTAAACCTCATAATTTCGTAGAAACTATTTTATAATATGTTTCCATGCTGGTCTGGCTGAAAAATAAAATTGTAGTTCAATTTATAGCTTAATTTTAGAAAATTATAGAATGTCACTTATATAGGCGATACGTTAGCATTTAACAATCTGTTATTATCTGGCCACTTTGCCAAGACTAATATTTAGTGTCTAGATGTGATTTTGTTTTACTTTAATATTCTGTTCACCCCAAATTAGAAATAGCGTGAAGTTAGTATGTATTAATTGCATACCTTTATTGAAATGTATTTTGTAAATTTTTTCACAATTTGCTTTTAGTCGCCAAGCAGGACACCGATTTGGTGAGCAGCTGTGGCGTGTAGCTCCTCAAGTTCTAGAACATTCTCAGGATGCCGATGAAGAGCTTCGAGAACATTGTTTGCAGGCACTTGAGGCGTTCGTCCTCAAATGTCCTAAGGAAGTGCAACCTCACATACCAACAGTGAGTTTATATCTAATCTATATTACTTATTCTAACACCTATGCGTTAGAATAAGTAGAAATAGACTATGAGTTATATGCTATATGAAGAAATAAATTTCAATCATAGTGAGGAGTTCTGTAAATATGTACGAAACTGTTTAAAACTGTTCAAAAGAGTATACTCCATAGCTAAGTCTTTGCACATCCGCAGTAAAATCTGGAACTCAGAAAACAAAGTTAAGACTACTTGGAATATAATTAATAGAGAAACTGGTAAAACACAACCACAAGACAATAACTTAACTCTAAAGATCGATAATAAAACCTTATCTAGCAAGTCCAATGTAGCAAACGCCTTTGAAATATTTTTTACTAATATTTCTATTTTAACAACGCAGTCTCTAAAGTCCTCGCCTGTCCAATCTGAAAAACTATCGAAAGAAAATGTAGCACATAATATTGTAAAACCCTTTGTTTTTGAACATATAACTCCTCATAAAATTGTTGAAACATTTAAATCTTTAAACCTAAAGCCTACTGAGGATAATTGGGGCATGTCAGTAAAGGTTATTCAGTCATTGATATTATTGCACTGCACTTGGCTGTTATTTTTAATCAAAGTATAGACCAAGGAATTTTCCCAGATTTAATGAAACATAGCCGGCACATTCCGTTATTTAAAGTAGGACAACAAACTGATCCTACTAATTTTAAGCCAGTATCCATTTTGCTTGTGCTTTCAAGGGTTTTTGAGAAAATTATGAACAAACAGTGACTTATGTTTTTCATTTTAAATAGGTTGCTTCATTGTGAGCAGTATGGTCACAATGAAGCAAGAGTAGGTCTACCATGGATGCCGGAGCTAGACTGTCGGAGCATATTTTTGATGCATGGGAACACTCACAAAACGCTACTCGTGTTTTTTTGTGACTTGTCTAGGGCCTTTGACTGCGTAGTTCACGAGACTCTTTTGCGTAAATTAATATTGTATGGTTTAGGAGACAAGGCATTGGAGCTGCTCAGTTCGTATTTGAGTGAAAGAATTCAGAAGGTTGATATTACCGGACTTAAATCGAAAAAATCATTTTAAAAACGGGCGTCCCCCAAGGATCGATTTTGGGTCCTTTTTTGTTTTTAATTTATGTTAATGACTTGCTATTCCTTGTGCAGAAATTAGGTAATATAGTTTTATTCATCGACGACACCTCTGATATTCAAAGTTCCTGTAATCATGATGAAGTGGAAAACATACTAGATACAATTTTGGAATGGTTCACCGTAAATAATTTACTTTTGAATTCTGTCAAAACTAAGTGCGTTAAATTAATTTACCCAACGTTAAAGAAGCTGACATTAATATTGTTTTGGACGATAAAATGCTAGTCTTTGTAGACTGTTAAATTTGAAATGAGGAATCATATTGAATTATTGGCTGGTAGACTTAGCTCAGCAGCATTAAATAAGACAATTAACTGATGTAGCTACGGCTAGAAATGTGTATTTCAGCTATTTTCACAGTATAATGTGGTATGAGATTTTATTCTGAGGTCACGGAGCCAATATGCAAACGATATTTGTTTTGTAGAAAAGAGCAGTATGATCTATTTATTGTTTACAATCTCAAGCAGAGAGCAAAAGAAAAGTTTAAAGATATTAATATTCTTACGGTCTATAGTCAGTATATCTTCGAGAATATTATGTATGTCCATAGGAATATACAAAGGTTCCGAATATTCATAATAGGAATACTAGGTCTAGAGATAAATTAGCTATCAAGGGTTCTAGATTGGCAAAGGTACGCATATCTTTCATTGGGGACTGTGTTCGCTTTTATAATACTTTGCCTGGAGAATTAATCACATTACCAGACATAAGATTTAAGAAAATTGTTAAAGCTACTTTGTGCTTGAAAGGCTATTATAAAATTGAAGATTTTGTTAAGGATAAATTGTTTTGATTAGGTTGTTCTGCTCATGAAAAAAGGTTGTAATGTTAAGGCTTACGAACAGGGCAATACTGTCAATCAGTGCTTGGAAAATTTAACGTTCGAAAAATACTTTACAGTTTACTTCGATTAAAAATCTATTTTAATTCATTTTATTTTATTCAGTTGTGTTTGTTTAGATGCAATTTATATTAAAGTTATTATAAAAGTATACATACAAAGTATGTAAGGTGTAGGCATGTTAAATATGAAATAGAATTAATCAGAAAGCTCATACATCTCACTAAATGATCAGTTTTTGTAAATATACAATTAATAAAATGTATTTTTTGTGAACTATGACCAAACATTTTTTGTCTGAAACGTGTTTTTTCATACTATTCGGTTGAGCTAAGTTTGCACCTCGCTGGAATGCGAGCCCCGCTCGCGCTTCCCCGCACTTGCCCCGCGTTCGCCCAGTGGCGTTAGTACGGTTGGCATCTTTGTTACCGATACGCGCGTGTTAATTTTCGTTACCTACATACCTGTTTAGTTTCAGATAATTTTTTTTAAGTTTTTTGTTGATCATTGTTGTTGTTATTATTGTTTTGAGATTAGTCCTGTTAAGTTTTGTATTGTATTAAACTTATTGAGTTTAAGGTTCGGGATTTTGTCACTGATACTTTTATGCATACCATACCGGAATAGCAAAATGACGACATCCGCGCCGAGTGCAAACTTAACCGAGTTGTAATTCAAATACATTCTCTATACAAGACCCTTGTTTCTCGGTTAGGTAAATATATTTAAGAAATAATAATTAAAATTTAGCATGTACTTAATATTATTATTCTCTGGCTACCCCGTTTGGGATACAGCGTTAAGATATATATGTATGTACTTAATTAAGTAATGTATTTGTGTTTTAATCAAAATAATTTATTTTTATATTTACAGATTATTGACCTTTGTTTGAAAATGATCACATATGATCCGAATTACAATTACGAAGATGAAGAGGGCGCTGGTGGTGAAGATGAGGAGATGGAGGATGAATCTTTGGCGCCTGATGCTGACCCAGAGTCAGATTCTGAGGAATATTCTGATGACGATGATATGTCTTGGAAGGTGATTATAACAATTTATTATATTGATTTCAATATAACAGCTAATCACTGCTTTCATAGCAACATTCACACATATGTTGACATAACAAGGGGACTTTTAAAAAATGTAATATAATACTTATACATGTTGAATAGTGCTGAATGATTAGTAATACACTTTTTTAGACTCACGGTTTGTATTCATTATAAGAATAAATTAACGGGTTCTTATCGCGATATTAAATATTTTTGAGTTTCCCGATATTTCGATGCTGTTGCATGCACCGTATTCACGGGTTAATTTATTTTTATAATAAATGTTTAGTTGTTTTAGATCTGCAAAAACGGTTAAAAGGTATGTGAAAGGAGATAGATATGTAATGGATTATATTAAATAGAGTGAATTGAATTGTACATTCGAATTGAATTGAATTGTACAATTCGAGTACCATACAATTAGTTGTTCCCAATTGCCAACCGCTAATTGAAGTTTGTTGTAGAGCCTTTTCAATGCATAAAATATTGTTAAAAGCAAAACAAAAGCAGTCATGGAGTTTATTTTTATGTAAAAAATTCTACTAATCCTATTAATACAATTTTTATCTTAATTTCAATGTTCATCACGAGGTTTTATCTATAATCTTGGAGGTAAGGTGGGAGTACAAAGACGCGTATTTTCGAAAAAGTATAATAGAGTGACATGTTAAACAATTTAATAATTTACCAAGCCAAGGAAGACTGACTGCTGACATATGAAGATCAAATAGCCAGTGTTAGCTGACGGAAATGTCAAAAGCATTCGCATATCCAGAAAAAAATGTGTGAGAACGATGAGATTTGAGGAAGCGAAAGAAGTATGTAAGGACCGTGACGCTTGGCGCTCCGTCCTCTCTGACTACCCCGTTAGAGATACAGCATGAAGATATGTATGTGTTAAACAATTTTTGAATTTGTAGTTTGTAAACATTTTTGAGTTTCTATTTGATATTACGCACCGCAATAATATTTATTTTTATTTTCCATTTAAGCTCCTAAAAGTAACTGCAAACCTAAAAACCTGACTTTTGAAGTTAATGTCTGTCTTTGGGTCATAATTTTTATAATAACTGTTCCAAACTTCAGTTTGGATCGTTATAGCTTACGTTAGTAACTATATAATCTGTTGTTATAGTAAGTTTGCATTAAATAATCTCAGAGGTATATGGCTGTGATACACAGATAGACAGACGGAAGGAGACTGTGGTGTTTCCATATGTTTCTTTATTTAAAGTTGTTTTTTTAAAGCCCATTTTTAAGTTGTCTAGAATGTTATTTGCTACGTTTGTTGGTCCGAATAATTTTTTGTGTCGAGGGTTCTTAATTTTTTATTTTCCATTTGTCTTTTCGGGCTTATGTGTATGTGTTAATTTGTTGTTTCCAGGTGAGGCGAGCTGCAGCGAAATGCTTGGAATCCGTAATCGCCACTCGCCATGAACTCCTTCCACAGATGTATGAAACTGTGTCCCCTGCCTTAATTGCGAGGTTTAAGGGTATGCCATTATATTAAAACAAATCTTCTGATTTAAGTGAAATAATATTATTAAGTACAGTAATAGAATTATACAATATGAATGTATTGCATTATAATTACAGAATTATGTAGAGTATAATATGTAGATACTTAGGTGGTAGTTCAAAAGAGAATGAAAAACATAGAATACATCAACTTATCTTTACGCGCAGGTCAAAGTCAGTCAAGAAGGTTACTTGACTGACCTTGGCTGACAAATTCTAAGCGAATTTAGTGTCAAGGATCGATTTTATTGCGCTTTCAAGCTCTGATCACCTAATATCCTGGCATTATCTACATACACATTTAAATAAAAAAGGAAAATATAGGAAATTAAATAAGAAAAACATACATAATAGAAGTATAATAGGAATAAATGTACTCAATAAAATATTAACGTAATATTGTGTTATAGGTATGTACAGTCATATTAGCGACTAGCGACTCGTCTCAACTTCGCACTGGTAGAACTAAAAAAAAAACAGCTCATGTACTCGCTGATAATGAAGCTTTCTATAGGTGAAACAATTTATATCGAGTCGTTTTTGAGTTTTATCCATTACATGCAAACAAACAAAGTTTACATCTGTAATATTAGTAGGTATAGATAGCGCTAAAATAATCATATTTTTTGTCAGAACGCGAAGAGAACGTCAAATGTGACATTCTAAGTGCTTACACTGCACTACTCAGAGCTACACGACCGCCACCCGCTCTTCAAATGCATTTAGCACCTGCCGACGACTCACCACAAGCATTACTTCTTCAGAGGGTAAATTAGTTATTCATAGATAGCAGAATATATGTAGGTGTTGTGCCATAATAGAAAGAAGTCCCATATAAGTATTGTATAATAAAGCAGGTCTCAAACTTTTGTCAACGAAACCCTTTTAGAACGCCTAGATATTTTACATTTTACAGAGCCCTATAATAAGAAATCTTGGTTTTACGAGTATGTTTATTCTAAGTTTAATAAAATCTTACAAATATACAAATTATAAAGCACTGTGTTGATGCAATTGTAAATTAATGAAATTCTTTCGAATTGATGCAACGAATTCGGAAATACTATGGAAGTGTAATTCAGAACAATTATGATCGAAAAACACGGTACTGCGAGTCTGATTCAAGTACTCCGAAACACAAAAGGTCGCAAACTCAACAGTCAACTTTTAAAAGGAATTTTTTTTTGCGCGCACGGTTTTTATTCAACCGTAGCCTGGCATTTAAAACGTTTGATAATACATTCCAAAGTCAACGGTAACTGAATGCCCGACACACGTGATCACTGATCACGTGATCGCGCGGGAAAGTGTCAGCAAGCGAGAATGTTTTTATGCATCGCAACGTAACTTATTGGTAAAATTTATTTACGTGAAGTTAAATAGTTTTTTAATTTTGATTCTCTCATGAGAAAATATTTAAAAATTATTTGAAAAGGTAAAGAATGCATATTTACGAGTTCATCTGCATTTTATTTACATATCAAGTTTGATGTGTTATGTTACCTTAGACTCTAACGTAACATAACACATCAAAAACTTACTTACTCTAAGGCTTAGAGTGTAATTAATTTATTTAGCCTGTGTCTTGTAGAATTTAATAGAGAATCTTTTTTTATCAAACTACACAGAGGAGCTCGTAATTATTACTTTTTTTAAATACTTTTTATTAAAATAGTGTTGCTATCTGGTTTTCCTGCTTGTTTGTTTTTAATAACTACAATTATGTCTATTAATTCTACAGTTTTTTAGGAAATATCGATTTAGAATCACTGTAAGAATTCAATCTTCAATTAGATAATATGCAATGCCTCTACAACAAGAATAATTAAATTTAGTTGGTAACCAGTCATCTTCTCTTTCTTTTAAGCAAGCTGCTTTAATCCACTGCAGTCATCGAAACTCATTTTTGGTAAAATTAAAGGAATAAATTTATAAGTTCCAATTCAGTAAAGAGAATTCCTATACTTAGCATAAAAATACAACAGAAATAACTTACATACTAAAAACTGACTGGCTACTAGTTGCGTAATACAGATTACAATATTTTTATTTAATTTCTTTTAAACGTAAAATTATTTTATATACATATGATAATTTATCATATTATGACTTTTTCTGCCTTCTACCAGGTCATTTTTAATTTACATTTCGGCAGTTTTCACGTCAACACACCAATTTTATTTGCGACGGCTGACTGTCACTGAGCGCAGGGTAGACTAAGTAGCACATTGATTATGGTTTTTTAGCCCCGCCCACTTGATTGAAGATTGCGTTGTCAATTTTTGAATGAATTTTCAAATTTCAGTTCCATTGTATTTCCAAATTCGTTGATGACGTGAAGTTGCCTTTTTTATTTTTCACCTAATTTTCGGCTATTATTATGTGAAAATATTTGATGTGATTTTCTTATTATGATGTTGATGTTCTTTTGTTATTGTTTTCATGACATTTGAAAACTTATTTTATGTGATATTATTTTGGCGGAGCCCTCGCTGAGTGCTTACGGCGCCTCGGGGCTCCGCGGCACTTTGAGTATGACTGGTATAATTATGAGTATAATATTTATTAGTGGGTCAATTGAGGAGACGTGCTCGTCGCGACCCCTTTTACTTTGTTCTTTTGTTCCCAACTGAGCGAGCATGCACACAGAGCAATGAATTATCGGTAACGCGCTTATTCCTTTGATGTTTACCAATTTTCTCAGAATCGGACCTTAGTTAGATAAATTTTTGACTAGCGTAAAGCACCCGCATACCTAGACGAAAATGTGTGAGGAGAATGATGAGATTTGAGGAGGCGAAAGTATGTAAGAACCGCGAAGCTTGACGCTCCATCCGTCCGGCGGTGGTTTCGCTACCTTTTTTATTTCTCGAGCCACGAGAATTCTCGACCAGGATTTGTCGAGTTGTAAAATTTTTAATAAAACGATGTTATTTTCAAATTTTTGCTTTATTACAAATTAGACTGATAGATGAGATCAATTAAATCAAATGGTAAATTATTAGTTACCATGAATTGCACTTATTAATTAAAATACTTCTCAAACGTAAATTAACCACGTTGACAATTCAATTGACTTAAAATCATTTGTTGATCGTGAACTACGACTGATAAAACCTATGTAGGTAATTAGTAAATAATTAGTTAATAATAGGTACTTATTTTCACTATGACGACACGAACATAACATACAAACGACAGTACACAATGACAACTAACACAGAGACGGAGCGACGCGCGCATGACAGACGAAGTACGCGCAGGCGGCAAGGTGACAGCGTTGCGATACTTTAGACTCGTCACGTGTTACATGCTTGTTTTTTTTTTAGTTACCTAGCGTACGGAATTGATTTCTGGAGTTCTCGAGGCGTTGAGTTTTTTTTACCGTCTCGACTAAAGATAAATGTCTCGAGAATTCTCGCCTCGAAAATTCTCGAGTAGAAATCCTAGTCCGCCGTGAAGATATGTATGTATGTATGTATGTGAAACTATATTTTAAATTTCATCGAAATCTTTTAAGCCGTTTTTGAGAACGCGATTATAAATATCCAAATATTGCTTGTATAATACTACTCTTTTAAATAACATAGTATCATAAAATAAAGGATGTCCATGAAATTTAAAATTAAATTCATCGTAGAGGAAAATAAATAACAGATTTTTCTCCATGATTTAGCCATAAGACTTTATAAATAACTCCAAAGCCAGACGCCTTGTCCGAGCAGCAACAGTCAGCTAAATCGGATAATCTGACTCACCTATACATACGACACACATTTATTATTAGACAAGCTGATCGGTCGCCATTTGAATGTTTCTCACCAACACATTTTGGTTGGCAATACAAAAGTAGTGAAGTGTCGCGTGTGCCAGGTGCCGCAGGTGGTCCGCGGCGCGCTGCGCGTGACGCGCGGCCGCAGCGTGCGCGCGCGCGGCGCGGCGCTGGCGCTGCTGCGCGAGCTGCTGGCCGCCGCGCCCGGCTGCCTCGCCGACCACGCCTCCGCCGTCGTCCGCGCGCTCACGCCCGCGCTCGCGTTAGTACTACTGCACTCGCCTTACCACCTACCACTACACCACACCATAGGTTCTCAACGTGCCCGATGACGGCCCCTTGTGCCCGTTTGAGACTTTCAAGGGGGCAGTAGAAGACCTAGAGATAATTAGGGGGCGTCGAGATGGCACACAGAGAGGACGTGAGCAGATTAAACCAATGTGGTCTAAAAAAGACAAAAAAAACCATGCTAATCACGTACTAAAGTAAATTAATATCGTTTGTTATTGTATGTATTGTAATAATTTTTATCACGTGTGCAAAAATTCACATATTTCGGTAGTTCGGGAAGTGGGTGTAAACTCAACTAAAAGATTTCATTATATTCAGATCTACCTTAAATTGGATGTCTGATGATTTTACGTGAAATGTCTCTTATATAAATACAGGTGAAGTTAAGAAAATCCTGTTAATTAAAAAAAAGCAAAAAAATGTTTGTAAACAATTAAGTTATATCAAGTTTTTAAAAAATACCACGATTTTTGAAATACTGCAGCAATTAACAGTATTATGTTTGCTTGTTCTAATTTGCTCAGTGTCATCGGGGCATTCGGGAGTCAGCGAGTGACTATACATACGACGACAGGACTGAGCCCCCTCTGTTCTCACGTCGCCCTTGACCCCACGCGGCGCTCGCGCTTTACTTCGACGACGGGTGTTACAAACGAGTTACTGCATGTTTATCTTATTCCTGTCGATGCGTGTTATATGTCTCCAAAAAGGCCGTGATTGTTCATTTTATTTTCATTAGCATTATCGCGCGCAATTTATAAAAGATTTAAAAGTTGATCTTTTACTCACGTATCTGTGAAGTAGAAACTATGTCGGAAGCAAAAAAGAAGAGACGGCAACATAGTGTGTATTATATTAAATACGGATTTATCGAAAATCCCACAAATCCATCATCGCCAATGTGCCTCATTTATCAAAAAACATTTTCAAATGAAGCGATGAGGTTTTCAATGCTTCAAGGTCATTTTAATAAAATACAGCCGGATTACAAAGAAAAAGATGTGACCTATTTTCAAGACATGAAAATGAAGTAAGAAATTCAGCCAACTATATCTAAACTTTATTCATCAGCTTCTAAGCAAGACGATGACGGACTTCGAGCTTCGTATAATATCTCATTATAGATTGCTAAAACAGGCAAACCACATACTTTTGGGAAAGATTTAATTTTATCATCAGTAAAAGAAGTAATAACTTCTGTGCTCCATAAACCTGCTGCAGATATTATCCGAAAAATTCCTTTAAGCAATAGTTCTGTGCCAAGACGAATTGATGAGATGACTGAAGAAAACATTGAAGAATCATTGTGTAATCATCTGCAGATTTGTCAATTTTCAATTCAGCTGAGTGAGTCCACTTTACCAACCAATGAAGCATTGTGATTGTCATACGAAAGGTTCATCAAAGATGAGAAAATATATCAAGAACTATTTCCTACAAAGTTGAAAACAGATACAAAAGGAGAATCCATATTTAATACACTGGAAAAGTGACGAAAAATAAATTCCTTTTAATAATATTTCGCCAGTTGCTACGGATGGTGCACCAGCATATGACAGGGCGTCACAAAGGCTTCATAACGTACTCAAAAAATAAAGTTCCTGACGTGTTTGCTGTACATTGCCGTAATTCATCGCCAGCATTTGGTAGCGAAAAATCCGAGTGAACGCCTCCATACATTCCATACATTACTGCAATATGTTATCAGAGCAGTTAATAAAATCAGAGTTAACTCGTTGAATGACAGATTATTTAGTCAGCTTTGCCTTGCCAATGATGAAGATTTCCACCGATTGCTACTTCACACAGAGGTGCACTGGCGGTCAAAGGTACTTGTTTGACTCGATTTTACAATCTGTTTGGGTCTGTGAAGAGTTCCTAGGAAACAAAGACACAAAATTGCGCGACTACCTCATCTCATCAAAAAACGATATTGCGTACTGACAGACCTGTATCAATTATGTAATGATGCCAATCTCCAACTTCAAGGCGACGACTTAAACTTGATTAGGACAAAAAATAGCGTTGCTGCTTTCGCAATCAAACTGCTATTATACAAAAGAAACAGATGGGAATTTAATAACTTTCCAAATTTATTACTAGTATCATTCAAGAATGGCGACTTGCTTGTTTACTTACACTTGTAAAACATCCACAGTGATTTCAAGAAACGATTCCAGGACATCTTAAACATGGACATACCAGACTAGGTTTTGGATCCTACACAGGACACAGTTAGAAGAACTAATAAAACGGACGACAAATGAGAAATAAAAAATTAAATTTAAGAATGACTATCAAGAATTTTGGCTGCATAAGCCGATTTCGCAACTGTAACCAGGATTATGGTCGATTGTTCAACGATTTCTGATAGCATTCCCATCGTCCTATTTAACTGAACGTGAATTTAGTGCTGTAGCAATGTTGGTAATTAAAAAGAGCAATTGGCTCCATGTCACTGAACGCGGCAACTTATGATCGTTTTTAAGTAAAGTCGAGCTTAATATTAACAAACTCCTTAAAATGCATCAAATTCAACCTTAGTAAGATAAGTTATAAATTTAATGTGTTTTGAATGTTAATAAAAATACTTCTCAATGTAATTAAATATGCGTTTTAATTGTTCTCATTGAAAAATTTTTCTAAAGTCAGAAATGAGATAGGGGTTATATCTTATCTTACGACTATATAATATTACACGTTTAAATATAATCGTGGCAATAGCTGTTTCAGATTCGCGACAGATGGAAAAAAAAAATTGGGGAGCTCTAGAAAAAAAATCTCGTGGCTGGTGGGCAAAATAAGATTGAGAACCTATGCACTAGACGAACACACACACACTTGACGGCCGTCCGAGCTACCTTTATTTTTATTATTATATTTTATACTAAATTTTAAATATATGTGGCCAATCGGCCTTGACGATTTGGTATGCTTGCTCAAGAGAATCAAAGAAATCATCTAAGTCATAGACTCCCAACCTTTTCTGGACCATCGCCCTTAGAAAATTTCGCCTTCGAATCGCCTTTATAAGAGAACAAAAATTTCAAAGCCTATTACAGCCCTAGTCCATAATTATTAATTTCATATAAAATATGAAAATATTATTGCATATTATCTGTACCTTTTTTTTTTTTTTTTTTTTTTTTTGCGTCAGGAAATGCTTTATGCATTCCGTCCTGCCATGGGGGATGGCAGGGGGATATGTGGGACTCCACGGCTGTGAGGTGCAATGCCGGGCTACCCACTAAAACCTGACGGTGTTCCTCGAGAGCCTTGGTACCGGGGCAACGGGAGCGCGTTAGCATTCCTCCGCGGCCCCGGCAGGCAACGGCCGGCGCTATACCGCCAGCCTCGTCTCGTTTTGGGTGGGAGGGCAGAACTCCCACCCTAAGTGCTTGAGAGGCGCGCGGGAACACCGCGCGCGCCATCTCGAGGCTATCTGAGGGGTGGCACTCCCCCGAATGCCACCCCAAGCCTCAGTGGGCTCTCCGCCGCTCCTGTCAGCGGCAGAGGAATCGCACGCCAGAGGCGTTGGTCACCAGGGGAGGCCACTAGTCCGTGGCCATCCCCTCTACTCCTGGCCTGGCAGGAGCCACACGGGCGACGGCAGAAGCCACCCTTTCGCCCTTATTGGGCTTGGCCCCCGCACAGGCTTTCCCCCCCGTTAAGTGACCGGCAGGTAGACCGCTCGCGGCGCACAACGTGCAGTTGGGCGCCGCATTGCACCCGCCGGCCTTGTGACCTTCTTGGCCGCAGCGGTAGCACTGCCCGCTGCGGTCCACCTCCGACGTGCAGGAGACCCGCACGTGCCCGATCTTAAGGCACTTATAGCACCTTAAGGGCCTCGGCTCGAGGAGTTGCACCCCGGCCGAGACCCAACCGACTAACAGCCGGGCACCCGCCACCTTCTTCGCTGCCTCTACTGGGCAGCGGACCCAGGCTGCCCCGAGTCCTGAAGGGGCGCGGCGGATCTCTCCCACTTTGAGGTCCTCAAGGGGAACACCTCCAACCTTTGCGACGGCTGCGGCCACCTCCGATATTATCTGTACCTAATTTAACTGTTTATTATCTATTAGAAATCGTTGTTTAAAATGGTAATATTATGTATATGAGGATAATTTTAATATTTTTGTCATTTTAAATATCACAACATTCAAATTGAGTCTATGATTATCAATGGATTTGTTCGTATTTCTATCCACTATAGCCTATACCATAATACAAGCAATATTTGTATATATATTTGTAATCGCATTCTCGAAAACGATTCTAACGATTTCGATGAAATTTACAATATGTATGTATGCCTTTTTCTTTGCGACCTCCTGCAGACTAAATGGTTTGATGGATTTTGATGTGCAACCTTGCACATCAAAATCCATCCAAATCGTTGGATTGGTCTTGATCCAAGGATTGTCATAGGCTGTATTTTAACCTGTGATCTTTGTGTCAACAAGATCTAGGGGCGTCTTCCAGTACACACAGACCCGAGATAATCTGGAAAAGTTCGTTTCTTAAATTGACGCGGTTGGGAATCGAACCCGGAATCTTTCGCGCTTAGACACAACGCCTAAACTACTGCGCCATCGAGGTAATAGGTGGTTGTAAGTTGTGTGTGTGTGTGTGTGTACCGCAGCGACAAGGGCACGTCGTCGTCGATGAAGATCGAGACGCTGGTGTTCATCGTGTGCCTTGTGCGTGGGCACGGCGGCGCCACCATGCGGCCGCACGTGGCGGCGCTCATGCCGGCCGTGCTGGCGTGCGTGCGCGACCCCTTCTACAAGGTCACCGCGGAGGCGCTGCGCGTGCTGCAGACGCTCGTCAAGGTCATGCGCCCGCTCGGTGCGTACCCGCACGCTTATTACCGCACCTCACCTTACCTAACTCACAGTCACCATGCGACAGACCAAATATCGCGCGATATTTGCTGTCGAAACGTGAATTTGTGTAATGTAATTTGTATAGTGACGCCTACCGCGAAAAGTGGATTTTACGGTTATAGCGCAATACACACGCAATCGTTATACATGATACCAATTTTTTATTACAATTAGTCACCGGTCGCGCAGTGTTCGCTTGGCTGTCGCTGTCTGCAAATTTTTAGGCGCCTTGCTCACGCTAATATCCAATTACTAAAGAGGATAGGACTTTATTTGACTTTCATATCATTTCCCTATTATAAATATGTATGAAATCGTGAAATCACCAAGCTCGTTGTGAAACCGGTTTTTCATAAGTTCGCTATATCAAAAGCACCATATTACTAAGTAATCCTTGTCAATATATCTAAACGCTTTGTTTTATAAATTGCGGGTTTTGGATTACATACTTGACGTACTCGTTAGAACTTATCGTTCAGTGTACCTATGTTTTGTATTGTTAGGGTTAGGTCTGCTTTTACCACTTTTGCTCCTCTAGGAAGGCCACAGCACCTTCGTAGTGGTAATTTTTGGATCTCAGAAATAAAGTGATAGAATTATTTAAAATGAGAATGCGTGACGCTAAAGGAGCAGGGGTCAACTTCACTTTTTGAATTTTTACGTCACATGGTGTTGGATTATTTCCTCATTTTTTTTTCTTTAATAATACTATACAGTTAACTACTGAGGACAACTGTTTTAAAATAGTAATGGTTCTAATATGACGACTGCGAGATAATCGTGAAATCGCTGCGTATATAGATTGTAGTTAAAAATAATGTTATATTTCGTACTAATTTTTTTGGCTTATAATATTTTAGATAGTGGAAGCTATTTGAGTGCTGAATACGTTACTAAGGTTTTTCTTTGCAACGTTTGAGTTCGTATTGTACTTGTAATAACACTCTAAAAGCATAACCGATAAAACTGTTGTACGTGAGTTGCTAAAAAGTATCTAATTTTTCTTCTCTTATACTGTACTGTATACTTATCTATATACTGGCAACGCGTTACATGTTTATTAGAATCATTTCCGCCATTCTCACGTAAAAAATAGGCGTATCTGTGTGTATTGCTAACTTAAAATGTCTGTTTTCTTGTTACTTAGTAGTCCGTAACACTCCAGGAAAGTCATAGTAGGTTTTATTGAAGTTAAAAAGGACTATTTGGAAGAATTCGAAAACTTTAGTTGCATATATTTATTCAAACTTTTCAATTCTTAGAACTTTAGCGTACAATATACTATCACTTTTGTACCTTAAAACTTTAAAAAATGCAAATATTAGAAAATTTAAATAAAATGCGAACTTCACTTCTCTAGGTCCCGCCAACAAGTCGAAAGTATAGTCAAAAAATCCATAGTTGAGATTGTAAGATGTGTGTCAGATGGCGTGAGCGCGGAGGGCAGCGAGAGCCCGCCGCCGCCGGCCGCGGAGCTGGCGCAGTTCGTGCCGGGCATGTACGAGTGCGTGCTGGTGCGCCTGCGCGCCACCGACATGGACCAGGAGGTCAAGGAGCGCGCCATCGCCGCCTGCGGACAACTCATATGCCACTTCGGCGACTATTTACAGGTATAGCATACATAATCTATGTTTTTAGAGCTTCGTAGCCTAATGGCAAAATACGGAACCCTTATAATTTCGTCCTGTCCATATGTCTGTCTGTATGTCACAGCTATTTTATCCGAAACTGGCATTATGTAGATGGTAAATGGTAGAAGGTAAGTGTGTTCTGTGCACCATGATACAATGGTGTAGTAAACTAACGAAAAGAAAAATTATAGGTGGCACCTCGTATATGCAACTGAAGGACGAAAAAAGATTCCAGTCCACATAAGCGTGCGGGATAAGTCATCAAAAATTATATAGAGGTCTCAAAATGACTAAGCCCATAGTTGCTGAGATATGCGATATATTTTTAAAATCTGGATTTGAAATAAATCCGTATTTTGCAATCCCTGTTTCTAAATGCATGGACTTCTAATAAAGGCATTTATTGGCTTTTATGGCTTAAATTACGGATTTTATATTGTTACAGAATGAGCTTCCGGTGTGTCTGCCGATATTTTTAGAACGGCTCCGCAACGAAATAACGCGTTTAACTACAGTGAAGGCTCTCACTAAAATTGCTTCTTCACCTCTGAGAATCGATCTAAGACCTATATTGGTATGTATAATAATTGTATAATGTCATATGTTTTAGTTGTTTATGCAGATGTATTAACTGTTGAAATTTTTTTTTTAGTCTGAGGCGGTGCCAATATTGGGGTCATTTTTGAGGAAGAATCAGAGAGCACTGAAACTATCAACTTTGGTATTACTGGATACCCTTGTTCAAAATTACAGCACCGCTCTTAGCATTGAATTATTAAGCAAGGTGAGACGAAAACAAAAACATTATTTTCGATAAATTTTGATTTTGTACAAAGATTTTTAATATAATGCAATAAGCAAGCACTGAGAGGGGAATTTTTGTAATATGATAAAAGATATTTCTAATATGATAAAAGAGGTTAACACTTGACATATACATACTTGGAATTTCATTTTTGTCAATTAGTATATTATTTGTGATCGAAGATTAATATACAAAAAAATTCTATGTGATCTAAATCGTGGGTAACACTGAGTGTTGTAGTATTAGATATTATGAATTCGATCGATCGCATCAGGTGTTGGTGGAGGTGCCGGCGCTAGTGTGCGAGGCGGACCTGCACTGCGCGCAGACGGCGCTCACGCTTGTCCGCGCCGTCTGCTTGCGCTGCCCCGCCGCGCTCACGGCCGACGCGCGCTCCGCTCTCACGCCCAACATACTCACGCTCGCCAAGTCGCCGCTGCTGCAGGGTGAGACATACTGGCCGCACTCATCATTCACTACTCAATGTCTCGCAAATATGTACAAGCGAGCATGCAATCCCTTAAGATTAGTATCATTCCAAACAACTCTGCTTTATTGTGATCACTTAAATTCCTTAAGCGAAATGCAACTGTTTCTGTCATGTGTCCTTGTCTCACGTAAATATCGATCTTTTGTTTCTGTTGCGACGCGAACCGGTACTGTAGTTGAAGCAGTGTAGCCAACAGATGTTTCCCCCTAAATTCAAAGGTATAGAAATTGCACAAGATTTTTTTCACAAATGCTTAAAAAAATTTCTAATGCTTTTATGCTTATTCGTTTTTAGAGGTTTAAAAATTAACAGAAATGTAATTTAATTTAACTTTTTATGTGACTTCAAATTACATTCAGTTAAAATGGTGAAACCTGTAATATGAAGGAGAAATACACATGTATGTGTATGTATATGTATTTACATACTTTATGTACTCGCATATGTATATTTGCATATTTATTTATGTATATATATACTTATTTTGTTTAAATAATTGTATTACATATTTATCTGTTTATTTCTGACCATATCATTTTTTAATTATTGTATATTTTAATTTATTATATTTTTTAAGGCATCGCCTGAAAATCAGCGCCTCGCTCCCTTAAGGTGGGGCAATATGCTGAGGCTCTTGCCTTTTTCACTGCCATACAGTTTGTTCGTGTTTTTTTTTGTGACTGCTTAGACCAACCTTTCCCAAAGTGGGCGATAACGCCCCCTTGTGGGCGCTGCAGGCCTAAAGGGGGGCGATAAGAGACCCAGAAAAAAAATGGGGGCGTTGTGTAGAGGCCTGGGGGGTGATTTGTAATTTCATTTAGCTAGGAGGCATCTTAGACAACAACTGCATGAGCTCTCGACTCTCAACTACAACTTGTGAACATCAACTAATAGTAATTAAAAGATGGCTCAAACTCGGTTCGATATTTCTCTCCGCGTAGTTCATATATCTATCCTGTTTTATCGAATATACAAAATAAAAATCATGTCAATCGGTCGTTCCGTTTCGAAATGAAAGTAGACACAAACAAACAAATAAAAAGGCAAAAGACACACTTTCGCATTTTAATAGTTATTAGTACTCCCAGATAGGTAATTTTCGTAGATAATAGACCGCGGGCAATCATGTTTTAACAAGTTTTTGTTAAATAACCCGAATTGTGCATTCCTGTATCAATCGGCTGGTTCATAGAATACTTGTTCTGACTTGTTGAGTACGATTGAGCGTCGAATGAGATAAACGAGTTTATGCATGTTTGTTTTATTCCTGTCGGTGCGTGCTGCTTATGCAATCCTATATAAACAACGTAATATTTATTTTATTTTCATTTGCGGTTTCGCGCGCAATAGATGAGCAGTATTTAAGTTCAACACTCACTTACGTATTTCTCAAAACAAAACAATGTCGGAAGTAAAAAAGAAGAGACGACAATACTGTGCGGAATATATTAAATTCGGATTCATTGAAAATCCGACAAACCCATCGTCGCCTTCGTGTCTTCTATGTCTAAAAACATTTTCGAATGAAGCAATGAAGCCTTCAAGACTGCAAGATCATTTGAATAAAATGCATCCAGATAAGAAAGACAAGAATGTAGCATATTTTCAAGACCTAGAGAACAAGCATAATACTCAGCCAAGTGTAGCAAAACTATTTTCGGCGGCTGCTAAGCAAGATGACGATGGACTTCGAGCTTCGTACAATATCTCTTTGTTAATTGCTCAAAAAGGCAAACCACATAACATCGGAGAAGAGTTAATTTTGCCAGCAATAAAGGAAGTAATAACTACTGTGCTTATAACGTGGCTTCGGTGATGTTAACTTTGAATGTTCTGTTATTGGTAGGCATGAACTACTCAGGATATTGGGTTTCTTTAGGGCCACCCTGGAGAGGAATACAGAGTAAATTTTTATAAGGGCGCCTTCCCTGTATTGCTACAATCGATTTCAGTTGTGAAATAAATACACACTTTAATACAACCTTCACCAATTTATTAAAGAATTATAATTATCCCTAAATATAGATCTAATGAGCTCACTAAATGAAATCTTAAATGTTATATAGAAGAATTTTAAATGAGATTTTACATACAAAACAAACAAATTACATCTGAATTGGAAATTACAAAAATGAGTACTGTAACCAATAATAAGTATAACTGTTTCTTAATATTTGGTATAACTAAAACATTAAGATGAACTACAATAACAAAATATAAGGTTAGTTATGTATATTTATTCTTGAATGTTAATAATTTTTATATATGCTTGTACATTACCATCTAAGGAGATAACCATGTATATATATATAGCCAGTCGAGTTGTCCCACCAATGGTCCATAAGAATATCCACGGTGTTCACTAAACCCTTAGTGACTGCACAATTAAGTTAGGTCTTCTGCAAGCCGAGTTGTCCCTCCAATGGTCTCAAAGAATTTCCATGAAGTCCACTATACTCGTAACTCACAAATAAATCTCAAAGAAAAGAGATTAAATATGTGTTAAGGTAATCCAACCTCATAATGCAATGCACAAACAAATGATCTGAGAAAGTAATCCATCTGATCATGTATCTTTAAAGAAAAATATCCAACTAAATGTGAAGTACACCGTCATTCCACGGTGTTTATGAGATTAAGAAGATAACATTAGTCCACTCTGTTTATGGAACTAATATTTAGAATTAAACTTGGAAATCAAACGTAGTATTAAGCTTGGAGATTAAACGTATAAAGAAACTTGGAAGTAAACATGTAATCACACATGGAATTTAAACATGGAACTTAGCCTGGAATTTAAACATGGAACTTAGTCTGGAACCCTGTAACAAAATTTGTGAAACAGATATATATCAACACTCGTCTCTCTCTTATCGAATACAATCGATTATTAGGAATTACTCATATTTAAATTTTTACAACAATTTATTTATCTCATCGTCAAAATGGGAAAGCAAACCTGGACAAATTATATTAATATCTAATAAAAGTATTATCACCCACAATTGTTTTATTTTGTTTATAACAAAACTATATTTTTATACAAAAGAAAATCGATTATCGCTTTATTACCACGATACTTATTACTGTCGATGTTACCAAACATTCAATGTTATTACTGAACGTAACGTAAGTAAATGTAGATTTTAACGAAATTACCAATGAACTTTATAATGAAACAACTAAATAATTAAAAGTTTAGTATATTATGTTCTGGTTTAAATAATATACACTTAAAGTGCAATATTTATTGATTCTACCTGAGAAGAAATGAAGTAGTACTACGTACTCGATTGCGAACAACTTTCCGAAAGCGTTACCTATTAATCATTGTATCGGAGACAATTGTCATCTGTCACCCACTAACCTCAACAAATATTACTGTGGAATGCAAATGAAATTTGTGATCGATTCTAATTTGTATGTAATTAACCGTAAGTATATATCTACGAAAAAAAAGTGTTAGATGCTTCATAAACCAGCCGCAGATATTATCCGAAAAATTCCTTTGAGTAATAATTCTGTGCAAAGACGAATTGATGAAATGGCTGAAAACATTGAAGGATCATTGTGTGATCACCTGAGGACAAGTCAATTCTCAATTCAGCTCGATGAGTCCACTTTACCAATTAATGAAGCATTGTTGCTGTCTTACGTGAGGTTTATTAAAGATGAGAAAATATGTGAAGAACTATTCTTTGCTAGAAATTTAGAGACCGATACAAAAGGCGAAACCATATTCAATACATTGGAAAAGTTTTGTGATGAGAAAGAGATTCCCTTGAAAAATATTATATCAGTTGCTACGGATGGCGCTCCGGCTATGACAGGGTGCCATAAAGGCTTCATAGCGTACTTAAAAAATAAAATTCCAGATGTCCTTGCTGTACATTGTGTTATTCATAGACAATATTTGGTTGCTAGAAACTTAAGTGAACGACTATTTCAATCACTGCAATATGTCATCAAAGCAGTCAATAAAATCCGCAACAGCTCTTTGAATGATAGATTATTTCATCAGCTTTGTGTTACTAATGACGAGGATTTCAACCGTTTGTTGTTTCATACTGAAGTTCGTTGGCTATCAAGAGGCAATTGTCTGACTCGATTTTACAACCTGTTTGACTCTGTTATAGAGTTCTTGGAAACTAAAGATACAGAATTGCACAACAAGCTCATTACATCAAAGAATGATATAGCTTACATGACAGACCTGTATAAATTGTTCAACGACATGAATCTCCAACTGCAAGGCGATGAACTAAATTTAATTGAAACAAAAAACGTCGTTGCTGCTTTCGCAGCCAAACTGCTTCTACACAAAAAGAATATGGGCAGACGTGAGTTTCACAATTTTCCGAATTTATCAATATCATGCAGTAACGACGAATTGTTTGCCTACTGCCAACACTTGAAAAACCTCCACATTGACTTCACCGAACGATACCAGGACATTTTGAACTTGGAAATACCAGACTGGGTGTTGGATCCGTTTTCAAATGTCAACACAGCAATGTCACCTCAGCTGGAAGAAGAACTTATAGAATTGACAACAAACGAGGAAATAAAAATCAAGTTCAAAAATGGTTACCAAGGATTTTGGCTACAAAAACCGATCCCGCAATTGTACCCTGGATTGTGGTCAATCGTTCAGCGATTCTTGATAGCATTCCCATCGTCATATTTGTGTGAACGTGGATTTAGTGCTGTGGCAACACTGCTTACTAAAAAGAGAAATCGTTTGCATGTTACCAAACGTGGCGACTTGCGACTGTTCTTGAGTAAATTGGAACCTGATATCAACAAACTTATTAAACAGCATCAGATTCATCCTTCACATTAGTTTTTATATAAGGATCGATTATATTTGTTTTATTTGGAATAAAAGATACTCTGTTTGAATACTATAAAGTTGCGTTTCAATAATCATTCTCATTGGCAGGTGTAGCCCGTAAGAGTTAACTTGAGACCTGAGCGCCGTTGTGTATTACCTACTGCGCTCAGGTTTCAAGTTAACTCTTGCGGGTTATAGTAAGTCTCGTTTGGAATTAATGTTTAATCTCCGCTAATATAGCTCACAATAATTAATTAATTTAATTTGAAGTTATAGTGGTTTTTCAGTAGGTGAAAAAATGGGGGCGCTAAAAAATAATTTATTCTCAAAGTGGGCAGTAGACAAAATAAGTTTGGGAACCCCTGGCTTAGACTGTTCACTTTATACTGGGCAGTGAAATAAATTGTTCTCTTTTTCTTTCAAAATACCTACAATTGTAGGAAATGGGGTCTTGGATCGATTTCGGGAGGCTTCGGATTTATTTTAGGGGATTTTTGGATCAGCTTAGGGGAAAAGTTCTGTTGAACATGTCAACACTGACACTGAGTTGAAGAGTGACAGTGTCGTGTTGCATGCAGGCGGGGCGCTGAAGGCGATGCTGGGCGTGCTGAGCGCGCTGGTGTCGGCGGACGTGGCGGGCTGCTCGCGGCGCGAGCTGCTGGCGCTGCTCACGGCGCCCGTGCACCGCATGCACGAGCACAACGCCACCGCGCACCACATCAAACAGGTCAAGCTCCACACTTACCACACTACCATAACTACTATTCGCCGAACAGACTATACGGAGAGACTAAATAGAGTCGTCATTAATGAAAACGTGATGCCTGGTATCAAGATCTATCCGATTCACCTACGATTTTTTTTTAAAGACTATAAAAATTGTATAGTACACGCGCTACGCACACGCAAGGAAGTAGAGAGCGAAGGCAGAGATGGAATGACGGCGTAAGAGAGTGTCATGCCGTTTGCCGTCACGGCATACGAGTCCTTATCCTTCAGGGGCGCCAATATATGCTTTATATCAAAAATATTTTATAATAAACATAACATAAACATAATATAACATAACTTCACGCTGTATCCCCAACGGGGTAGTCAGAGAGGACGGAGCGCCAGGAGTCGCGGTCCTTACACACCTCTTTCGCTTCCTCAAATCTCATCATTCTCCTCACACATTTTCGCCTAGGTATGCGAGTGCTTTTGACATTTCCGTCTGCTAACACTCTGGCTATTTGATCTTCATAAGTCAGCCTTGGTCTTCCTTGGCTTCTTTTACCACTCACTTTTGCTCTGTATATTTTCTTCGTCAGTCTTTCATCACTCATTCTTTCCATGTGCCCGAACCATCTAAGCATTCCTTTCTTCATTTTTACAATAACACTGTTGTGCAACCCTGTCATACTGCGTATCTCATCATTGCTTATCCTGTCCGCAAGCGTGACACCGCACATATTTCTGAGAGACCGCATCTCCACAGCATTTATCATACTTTCACTCGATTTCGGGCATATCCAGGCCTCACTGCCGTACAACAAAGTTGGCACCAACACCGCATTGTGGATGGCCATTTTAGCAGTGTTAGATATATTCACACTACCCACTAATGCGGACAGAGCACCGTTCACTTTATTGCCGGCTGCTACCCGTCTCTCCACATCCAACTCACATCTTCCATCCCTCGAAAACGCACTCCCCAGGTACACAATTTCATTCACCTGTTCTAGACATTTTCCATTTACACTAATCACACATTTCGTTTGTTCCGCTTCTCTTTCAAACACCAGAACCTTAGTTTTGTTCACATTCATTTTCAATCCTTTTACTTCACAATCTTCTTTCATGCACGTGACTAGTGTCTGCAACTCTGCTTCTGATGTTGCTATTAGCACAGCATCGTCAGCGTACAATAGGCAGTTTACTACTGTGTCACCACATCCCATACCACTCATATTACCTTTCAATCTCTGGAGGCAACTGTCCAAATACAGCACGAATAGCCAGGCAGACATCACGCAGCCCTGTCTGACACCAGAACAGACTTCAAACCAGGGCGACATGTCACCGTCTATCCTTACACAGGCTCTGTGGTCTCGATATAATGACCTCACAGCCTGCAGTAAGGAGCCCTCCACGCCATATTCAGGCAGAAGACTCCTCAATTTCTTCCGCACTACTCTATCGAATGCTTTCTCTAGATCAACGAAAGCGCAGAAAACTTTCTGACCTAAAGCCAGAAACCTTCCCACGATAACGCGAAGCGAGAAAATCTGATCCATACAACCCCTACCGTTCCTGAATCCACCTTGCGCCTCCCACAAATATCTTTCTGAAACACCTTTCATACGTTCAGTCAATACTTTAGTATAGACTTTACTCGCTAAGCTGACCAAGCTGATGGCCCTATAGCACGCACAGTCTAGGTAGGAACCTTTCCCTTTATATAGAGGTACTATGACTGCCGTGCGCCAGTCCTCTGGAACCTCCCCCTTCTGCCAACAAAGGTTGCAGAGTGCACAGAAGGCATCCCAGACCCTAGGACCACCATACTTGATCATCTCAGCAGTCACCTCATCAATTCCCGCAGCCTTTCCACATTTCAAACTTCTTATCACTTTCACAATCTCTTTCATACTAATGGCATCCTCCAGTCCCTGGCCTGAGTGTGGCAATTCATTAGAATCGCTCTCAGTATCAGAGACGGAGTCGCCACTCTCATACAGTTCTCCATAGTATTCACTCCATATTTTATAATAGTAATTATATAATAAACTTTATTGCCAACTTGATAATATCTGTATACTTTGCGCACGTATACCGATGTACGAATCACCTCACTTTATGAAGTGATATTTCTTTGTCAACTGTACCTAGCGAAAATCGTGACGTCGTGTATGCGATGGTACGTGTCGCGTCGCCGTCGACAGTGCGCGTGTGTGACGGGCGTATTTCCAGAGAATGTATATAAAAGAAGGCAGACTCCCGCCTCGCTCGTAACGGAATTGTCTACTTTCGGTCGGCTACGTAGGGTTGTTGTCATGTTTTTTAAATTTAATTTTTTGTACTTATCTTGAAGAACGATAACTTTCGATTCAAATAACTAATATTATTTAGATATTAAGGACATTACACTACGTTCGTTTATACGATTCAAACATTTTTGTATTTGTGAGGAGAAGCGGTCGCGTGTTTGCGTCACGTGCGATCCCGACCGGCGTTACGATATTCACCCATAATTACCCTAAATATTGCCGTTGTGTGCGTGTCACGGCGCGTGCGTATTAGCGTCCACATATACATATAAACCGCGAACGCTAGCTTTCTGTGAAGACATTCTACTGAGCCGCTAGACAAGTGGCAAATGCTTCGCACAATGGCGTTATTGCTCGTCAAAAGTGCCACTTGATTAAGTTTTGTCCGGTGGTTTTCACATAACTTTAAGTTTCATTTGATATATAAGAAACTTAATAACTTACGACTACCAATTTAAAATTCGTTACGCTAGATTACGTGGTATTTGTCATTCTATTCTACTAGTGTTTACGAAAATCGAGCCACTTGTCTAGGTGCCCTCTGTTAAGGATCGTCCATTAATCACGTGATTAATGGACGATCCTTAACAGAGGGCACCTAGACAAGTGGCTCGATTTTCGTAAACACTAGTAGAATAGAATGACAAATACCGTACGTGAATCACGAGGCTCAAAATTGGTTCGCAAAAAATCACGACATACCACATTGTACGAAATATCACGTGTATATATTTTTTCGTTGAACGCGCGATTTCTAAATAATAATCCAGAGATGCGCAATGTTCATCCTTCACACATCCTCAAGCGACGATCGATCGTTAGATCTGAAGAAATTCTCTGCATAGTGCGCGAAAATAATGACGGTGATTACGGGTCTAAAACTTCACCACGTATCACCATGTTTAAAAAGTAGCTAAAAAGCATGACGTGATCAATGGACGACCCCTGACGTGTGTGTATGTGTGTGTGCGTGCGCAGGCGTTCCACTCGCTGGCCAAGTGCGCGGCGGCGGTGGTGGTGTCGGGCGGCGGCGGGCCGGCGGCGCGCGACGCGCTCGAGGTGGTCCGCGGGCTGCTGCGCGACGCCGCCGCGCCGCCCTCGGACGCGCACCACATGTTCGCGCTGCTCGCCGTCGCAGAGATCGGCCGCCATCTGTGAGTGACACTTGCCACCTTGCCTTCGACCAACATCCTCGTCTAAGAATATGTAGAAAAGAAGGCCACTCATGCCTCATGCGTAAAGGAATCGCTACTCTCAGCCAAATAGACAGTAGTTGTGTTAGGTGTGAGTTGCGGAGAGCATCTTGTTCAATTATAGATTTAGTATATGATAGTAATAGCTAGTAAACTAATTAATCTGTGGTAATAGTATATTGTGCAACAAGTGCGGTAAGTTGTCGATTGCCTACTCAAGTGAAGTGCGATCTTTCGCTCCAGTGGGCAATATATAATTTTTCTTTGTACCAAAATTATCTCCGCATTAGTAATAAAAAACAGTATCTGCAACTCGTGCGGTGTTGTCGATTGCCCACTGGTTCCAATAATTACCCATATTCACCCAAAATGTTGCCGTCGTGTGCGTGCTACGCGGCGTGCATATTAGCGCGCACATATACAAACCGCGTACGCTAGCTTTCTAGTAAGACATCCTACTGTTATATTTATACTGTGCTCTCGGCCTCGGCATAGTTTTTATTTGGCGTATGCAATAGTTATAAGGTATTGTGATAAAGACTAGTTTTGATAATTCCATGTTATTATCATTTGGACAGAGCTCATTCCTTATCACTTTCTCAATGATGGAGTAAGTAAGATTTCGGACATATATGATTTTATTATTTGATACTGTATCAATTTCAGAGATCTAAGCTCAGTTCCGAATCTAATAGAGGTGTTGCTGGCGTCATTTGCACCATCTTCAGAAGAAGTGAAATCTGCTGCAAGTTACGCCCTGGGATCCGTAGCAGTCGGCAATTTGCCTGAATTCCTGCCATTCATATTGCGTGAAATCGAAGCACAACCTAAACGACAATATCTGCTACTACATTCACTTAGAGAGGTATGATAATTATTGTGCCAGTATGCTTATTACGTTGTTTTTTAATTTTCAATTATTACTCTAAAAATTTCACAACGAAAACTCGTGTTGCAGATTATCGCAAGCGAGTCATGTACTCCAGAGGGTGTAGAGGCATTAAGGCCTTTTATACCCGAAATATGGGTGCAGTTGTCTAAACATTGTCAATGCGTCGAGGAGGGATCTCGTAATGTGGTATGTTTCTTTTGAAATGGTAATATGTAGGTGGATATTTTATATAGAAGTATATTGTACATGTAAATATGTTTTTTTCAGGTTGCTGAATGTTTAGGAAAATTGTGTCTTCTCGAACCTCAAGATTTGTTGCCTCATCTAAAGGAATTCCTTAAATCACCTGAACCTCTTACTAGAACAACTGCTGTAACTGCTGTCAAATTTACTATATCTGACCAGGTAAGACGGTTATAGGATATTACGTTAGTAGTTGTATTCACTTACGTCTGAGTATGTTTCCTTATTGAGTAATCTGATGGACTTAAAATAAAAATAAATGTTAGTATGAAGTAAGCTGTAAATTAAAAAAAAATGATATCTAATTCGATTATCTAATTCGGTTTTATATGATGCGTGCACAGACAAATGTTACTTAAATGATACATACATGCATGCATATCCTCACGCTGTATCCGTAACGGGGTAGTCAGAGAGGACGAACTTAAATGATGTCAATGTAATTGTATACGAATGTAAATCACATGCAACAATGACATGCTGCTACACTTGCTAACTATTGTTCAATTTGTCCAAATATTATGCAAAGTAATCTCTAGAAATTCTTTCACTATTCGTAAGGTGTATTATTTCAGATGGACATAGGCTATATATTATGTATTCGACCCGAGCGAACCGGGACGGGCCGCTAGTATTTTATATATAACCTAGCGACTCGCCTTGGTTCTGCATGGGTGCAATGTACTAATGCGGGACCATAAGTGGCGCATCGTATCAGTGCGGGGGACACAGAACGATTGGAGAACCAATCAGCGCTTACGAACAAACACGCTACGACTGGAGAGCCAATCAGCGCCTACGAACGATACGCACGTCCGCCCCGCGTCTCGCTAACTCTTGCAAGATACCTTATTTTCGATTTCTGTGCTGTAACGGTCACCGCTAGACTTTCGTGCCGCTACCTATATAAACATATCGTTGTTTTATACTATTTAGAGATTGTGTTGTGCGCAGCCGCAAGCGATCGACCCGCTGCTGCGCGAGTGCATGAGCGAGTTGCTGGCGCCGCTGCGCGACCCCGAGCTGGGCGTGCGGCGCGTGGCGCTGGTGGCCTTCAACTCTGCCGCGCACAACAAGCCCTCGCTCATCAGGGACTTGCTGCCGCAGGTGCTGCCCACGGTCTACAGCGAGACCAAGATCAAGGTGACTGCTCCCTGCTAGGACGATCACTTACTTCGTCCTATTTATTTACTGGCCTATTGGCGCGGTGGATAATGCGTCTATTCTCTAAGCTTGGGGTCCTAGGTACAGTTTAGGGAATAAACTCGTCTAAAATGTTTTGCAGATTGAGTGTTATTACTTACTATCACGATTCATTGTGTGTGCAATGCGCAGATAGTATCCAGCTGTGTTAGCGATTACAATAATGTTATGCAAAGAAAAATGTAATTCAACCTCGCTCTGTTGACATCTTATTGAAAACTAACTTTATTGTTCTAATAAATGTAATGGTAATATATACGGTACATGTATTCATTACATTCGAATATAAATCACTAAGTGCAACGATGACTTATCCCTACTGTTAATAATAATTCCATGATCTTAAAATCTATGGAGGTAGATTTGATCTTCAAAAACACCTTGCCATTGAATTACATTAATAAATTATTATTTGACTGAATAATTAATCAATATGAAACCATGCGTGTGTGAGCGTGCTTTTTGTAAATTTTTATGACGTTTTTAGCTTCAATGTAACGTAATTGTTTAAATTTTTAATGTAAACTACTTGAACAACAGGTAAATTTTTCAATTACTTATGTAGTTCAAAAATTAATCAATTTATTAAGTTGAATAATTTGTTTCGTAGACGATAACGTCTACGAAATGATTCGTTTACAAATGAAACGATTAGCGACTTGCGTAGCTTTGGTATCGTTAAGTAAAATTAGTTTAACACACCTGTCAACTGGTTAGTTTAAAAGAAGAAAAAACCAGTTGACAGATTTAATTAGTTTTATTAAACAATTTGAAGGAATTGCAAGAATTGGAAGGAAAAACAGTCGATTCATATCAACGATCAACCGTTGATTCTACTTGTTAGTTGAATTTCATCTGTAATGTTCGCTATACACGATCAAGCCCGTCCAATATGCATAAAGCGGAGGTTGCATCAAGTAAATTTGATCGTATGTGGCATTGTAGAGGCGCCGTGCAAAACAACGCTTCATGCCAATTGGACGGGCTTGAGCGAGAATACTTGCATATTTGATCGTGTGTAGTGGGCATAATGTTGAAGCCAACCGTTACCGACTCCGGCCGCAGAAAGAGCTGATCCGCGAGGTGGAGATGGGCCCGTTCAAGCACACCGTGGACGACGGGCTGGACCACCGCAAGGCGGCGTTCGAGTGCATGTACACGCTGCTGGGCACGTGCCTGGACCGGCTCGACGTGCACGAGTTCCTGCGGCACGTGGAGGACGGCCTGCGCGACCACTACGACATCAAGATGCTCACGTACCTCATGTGCGCGCGCCTCGCCAGCCTCTGTCCCGCCGTCGTGCTGCAGAGTGAGTGCATGCCACCTATATTCTATTTTTTTCATTATTATCTTTTTGTTCTTTCTTTATGGCATGGCGCACAGACTAGCGCATTTGCCAATGTCATGTATTAATAAGTAGAATCACAAGCAAATTAGTTTTTTCTTATCACAAAACCCTCCAGTAAAGTGATAGTAAGCTTTACTGAAGTTGTAAAGGACTTCTTGGAAGAGCGCCAGAACTTCAGCTACACATGTTTTTTTAGATCTCCTCCATTCTCGTCACTTACACGAAACTTAATGTTATATACTAAGAAAAATGAATTTTCACATCACACAATGTACTATCACTGTTGTACTTTAAAACTTCTAAAAATGTAAAAAATAGAAAATCTAAGTAAAATGACAACCTCACTTCTCCCGTTCCCGCCAAAAAGTTCATTATTGTCTTTAATGTAAACAAATGTGGCGACTTTGACATTTATAACATACTAGAGATGGGCTAATTCGCAAATGATTGATTCAGTTGTCATAGTTATTAGTAAGACACAACATTTTTAGAATTTTTGTCCGTTTGTGTGTTTATTTGTGTGTTATTAGTAAGACAAAACATTTTTAGAATTTTTGTCCATTTGTGTGTTTGTGCTTCAATAGAAACCATTATGAATAAAATGTCATGACAAATGTAAAAATTTGTATTTTTAAAAAACGCTTAATAATAAAGAATAGATTATTATTGTTTGCACATCAGGAACAATAATATTCTTCTGTTATTATTCTATCTTACATTTAAAATGAATTGTGTCATTCAAATATTAGAGCGAACATGAGTAAACTGAATAATGACTAGTGATACCAATTTGATCTAGGAATATAGGCAACCTTTCAGTGACATGTAAATTAAAAACAAAACGCTTGACAAATAACGCAATTTTTCAACGCTGTACTAAATTTGATAATATTTAGTGCTATTTGTTAATTTTTCGTAGTTTCGTGTACATAACGGAAAAACAGTTTTATTAGAGTCCTACGTGTAATATGTCGGACCAGCGAATGGTGAAAATGTAGCAAAATTTTGGTTAATTTCTTGTTTGTTTACATTTAAATCAAAAATGAAAAAAATAAGATGTACAAGACTGGCAATGTAGAACTAAAAATTTGCCCACGTAAAGAGTATTCAATTGGTAGTACTCATTTAGTCAATCACGTGCAACTATCGGACCAGCGGGGTTATTCACAAACGTCGGAAACTCGACTTTCCGTATCCCACAGGAAACTTTTCGATGATTTTGAAACGCAATTCACAAATCCGAAACCTTTCCGAAACGACATGATTTGACAGTTCATTTTTTTAGTGTACTTTTTAGTGTTGAAAACGTTTCCGAGACTAATAAATTAATGTAATATGTGTATAATCGATTACGTCTGTCGTCAAAAATCTAGACTAATTGCGTGCGCGTATGTATTTAGACTTCTAGACAAATTTCGTGCCTTTTTTAAATACATGCCTAAGGATTAATTTGCCTTATATTTTTATAACATATTTTATTAGTTACGCAATCAATAGCTAAACATTGTTTGAGGTGTTTGAGGTATTTTTAGAAACTACAACAATCAAAAATAAAAACGCTATTGTACTTTCTATTGTAGTTATTATTAATTTTTACTAAGCGACATCTAGTTTAATTTATTTGAACTTGTTGAACGCACAGACGATAAGCACAGACTTTATAATCCGTATTTATAAAGCCCGTTTAGTTCAACGAATGTAAGTAAAATAATTTACAAAAATGTTTAATCTTAAAAAAGACTAAGTAATTTCTTTGTCTAAGTTGTTTCTCTGTCTGTTTAAAATGATATTTTACCAAATACATTGTGACTGTCAAAATGTCATACGTTTAAACCACACTAATATTTTCTACCAAAACGAATAGAATTTCTACCATTTTGTAACATGATTCATAAATGCATTTTCTTTCGGATTCGTAAAGTCCTTTCCGATGAGATTCCGATAGAGTTTGTGAATAGCATTTTCCAATCCGTCGGATTGAATTTATGCTTTCCGACGATCGGCCCTTTCCGCCACGGAAAGTTTTCGAAGCGTTGTGAATAAGGGGGCAGGTTGTCTGATTTGTGAGCGAAATATTTGAACACTTCATTAAAAATGCGTTTATTATTAAATTACTTACGGAAGTTATATCATGCAATATTTATGTGCTTTGTTTCAAGTATGATAATTAACTCGTGATGTCTGACAAAGTTTTCGTTTGCCATTGCTTGTCTTGTGTGTCAATGGAGTAACCGACACAAACACGACGTGTTTACACACCTTGCGAATCCGAAAATTAATAACTTATTTCACCATTACAAACTAAATTAAAATTTAATAATGAAAAATATAAGTTACTCAGTTTTAAACTTATTCGGCGATGGATTGAAAGCTCTTTGATTCAGCGCTGAGCAATACCACTAGGAGTTTGTGAGGTCACTGCATCGTTTATTTTAATGTATGAAACATATCAGTTTCAAGGCAGATCAACTAAACTATTGAATGGTATACTTGCATTATATTTATTTGCATCGATAAAAACGTTAACACTAATAAATAGCTATGACCCTTCCAAGTGGATTTATAATTTTATAATTATAATTAATTGTTACTTGAATTTACTAAATTATCTGCTGTCATATATTGTGATTAATCCATACTTCCATACTAATATCACAAATTAATGAATGCGAAAATCTGTCTGTCTGTCTGCTTGGTTTGAACGAACGAACTTGGAATTACTTGAAACTTGGAATGACAGACATGAGAAGGAAGGTCATTCCACAAGTGCATTGTTGCTTGCATATGAGAAAATGTACGAACGACCGACATTTGCAATCAATATCGAGTGTATACACCGTTGTTATCAATAACACCTTGGAGTCCGCCTAAGCGAGTGCAAATGTTGGTCCCTCGCAAATTTTCCCATATATCTCTACAACGTTGCACGAGATCCTCCGTTCTCCTTTCATTACGGCGATCCCATCACTGCTCCATTAAACCCCGTAAATTTTCTATGAGGTTAAGATCAGGCGATTTAGCTGGCCATGGAATCACCGTAATGTTGTTGATTGGACTTCTTTCTTACCATTGCAAGAATAGTGGATACACCCAGTTTAACAATGTTACCATCAGTTTATTGTGATGCTGTATAAGTTTTATTTATTATCGAATCATAAATGTATACTAAATGACATAATCCTTCATAAAAGAATCGAACTCGCTAACAACTGAATTTCTCGTCTTTTGTGTTTGTATGGAATATCTTAGTTGACTATCGGTATCCCGACCATCTAGTAATTTTTTCTTAGTATTTGTTATTCCCTCCACTTAACTTAAAACAATTAACACAAATTATAAAGAGTGATAAAAAGTTTTATTCGTGACCTACGACCAAATCATAAGGGTTCCAAGTTTGACTACGCATCCATAAATTGCGGTTAATTTTTATTTACTGTTCTTTGGCACATGTCGCTCTTCGATTCTCGTCATTCATGTTAGCTCTGAATAGGAAGATTACCAATTGGTATCCCGTACGTTTATCTTTCAATTTTGAATTTAGACATGACAAAGACAGCAATAGAAATTGCAAATTGCTGACTTTGTCGAGTGGATAAAACAGTCTATTACATGGCAAATTCAAAGGTTATTTAAACTGCTAAACATTCGCTCTCCGCGATAGTCCATATTATATACACACATATACAATATACATATCTCTATTATTGTTAATTTTTATTTATATTGTATATGTTATTGTTATATTGTTTTTATGTTTCTCACTGTTATATTTTAATGAATGTTATTTGGATGTATATATTGTTTGGGGGTCATTTTAAATAAAATAAAATTTATTTGTAGGACTAGAAAGCTTAGTGGAGCCATTAAGAGCGACGTGCACAATGAAAGTGAAAGCACATTCCGTGAAGCAGGAGTATGAAAAACAAGACGAACTTAAGCGCTCTGCCCTGCGCGCTACAGCGGCTTTGTTGCAGATACCAGAGGCTGGTTGGTGTTATTTTTTAGAATATTTCTATTGCTCTATTTATCAAATAATCATTATTTTAAATCAACTTATAATACATTTACTCCTAAATGTTGTCGTTACCTGTAAATGAGGTTCAGATTATGAAAGAGATGGATATTATAGTAGGAGAGTTGCGGTTCGTCCGACTAACCCGTTTTCTACAAAACTATAAATTTTTTAAATAATGTTTTATTATCGGTCAATTAAGAAAGTACCGTTCTGGCCTGCATCTCGCGGTTGCGTCATTATCCCTTAAATTTTTGAAAATGTAAAAAAAATAAAATTTTAAAAATCTACTCCCACAAGGCTACAATTTTGTTTTAATTTACATATGTTTAAGCGTAAAAAAAATTGACAACCCATTTTGAGGGTTGCAAGTGTGTGCCAGACGATAGTGTAAAGTTGTCATAGGGATAGTTATTCATAACCTGCTCTCACAAGATTGAAATTTCGAGGGAATATTCTTATAATAGTTTTAAAAATATACGTAAACAGTCAGCCTATTCTGGCGGTTGCAAGTGTCTGCTAGACGAGTATGTAACGGTGTATATTATGTAAATTAAACACATTAAAATTGTAGCCTTGTGGGAGTAATTTTGTAAATTTAAGGGATAATGACGCAACCGCAATACATATAAAAATACACATTTATGTCTACACTAATATACATAATAGAGAGAGTTAATTTTTTAAGTTTGTTCTTATGTGGAGGGTAATTTGTAGGACTAGAAATCAACCATTGCATCTATTTAAAAAATTCTTTCAAATAGTGAACAATTTGAAAGGTACATTATTCCAGATGGACATAGGCGTTATATTATGTATTCAACCCGGGCGAAGTCGGGACGAGCCGCTAGAATGTGATAAAATAATATGGGAAAAATAAAAAATAATGTATATACACTTGTAGGTAAATGTTCACAAGTTTTGCTTTAGTGTTTAGATTAATTGGTATAATTTTTTTTACAGACAAGAATCCTCATTTAATGGATTTCATAACTCAGATCAAGTCGTTCCCTGATTTGGCGCCCATTTTCGAGTCTATTCTTAAGGATCAGACGGGAGGTGGCGTCGACTCCAACCTTATGGATCAGAGTTAGCTACAATAAAGGATTCATTCATTCATATGACGGCAACACTAACTAATATTAATTTTTGTTTTTCTATAAACTATTATCAGCTGAGCCTGTTGTAAAAATGTTTCGAATTAATAGATTTCTAATAAAACTTAGTTTTTGATAATTTCATTTATGTTCTTATAATTTAATAGGTTGCATTAAAAAAAGGCAATTTCATCCAACAATTTTTATTATAAAATTATAAGTACATAATTACAAAAATCACTTCACTACTGGACGTGAATATAACACATTTATTCAATACTCATTAGGAGAACTAAGGAAATAGGAAATATTTGAGCGGTCACCATTACAGATTTGATTGTTGTGACGCTACATATTGAACTAGCCTCACATAATTATCGATAGCTAAGCTGTCTATTTTACATATTAATTCGAGGGCCTTAGAATTATTGCCAAATAAGCCTTAGCCGAATAAATTGATTTTAATCTGACAGCGCGACATCGATATTTATGCAGAGTTAATTGATATGTATTGTGATATTACATGCTATCATATTATATTTGGAAAATCATAGGAGAATGGATAAATACACTATTATGAAGCGAAACACGAATATTAGTTATTTTCCTTTCCTTGTGGTGGCTGGAGTGACGCTCGTTGCCCTTGTGGTTGGAGCTTCATTCTGTCGACAACAATGTTAAGTAAATTAAATTACAACCAAAACGTAATAATACCACAGTAATAATACTAAAGACTGCACTGTAATGTGAATTGAAAAAAAAATCGGTGTGTGGTTTATGATCACAAGATAGAAGTGAAAACTTGTATGATATCTAATTTTAAAATAGCGCGCTAACTAATAAAATTTAATAAGAAGCGCTCTTGATGTCGACTACAGCCGAGTATACCCGATTCAGCATCACCGACCCGAGCGCGACGCTTTAGTTTCGTTCTCTGTTCAGAAAGAGTGCAGGGGAAGATGAGATTAAAGAAGTTTTCACTTCTAAAAAGCTAATGTTCTTCATTTAGACTAACCACAAGTTAGTATAGCAGACGAATTAGTGACTAATGTCAGTGGAAATGTAAAGTACTAAAATGCTACTTTTATAGAATTTCATTTGTATTTACTCGTGATTATCACTGATTCCTCTGTTCTGCGTCGATCAGTCTAGATTACGACAATTATAATAACAGATTAATTAGTTTACTACATAACACGATACTTATTCAATTATTATAATTGGAGTATTTTAATATTAACTCTATATATACTCTGTTTTTTTATAAAATTTGTAATATGTGTAGAAATAAAATTTAAAAACATGAATTCGAATTACTTTTTTTTATGTTAACACAGCGTTCAAATCCAAGAAAGACATTATTCTATGTTTTTGTATTACCAATATGTATATATATAGCATCCTTTATCTTTCCACTGACGATATATAATTCAAGAAATGTAAGTCATAAACAGCGATATTAGTTCATATTATGTTAAAATTTATTAAATTTAATTGTGGCTACAAATTGAATACGGCTGTAGTTACAAATAAGCCAAAGACTCCAATAAACTGAGGTAGACCCATTTTACTCTAAGCGAACATTTTTATGCGATCTTCGAACTAAAATATTGACAATATTACACATACAAAGAATATTGATGTCAATGTAATTAGAAAGCTAAATATGTGTAGACAATAAGAGTAAAAGAAAAAGTTAATTACGGTTTTCCTGATTTTATACTACGTCATAAAGTAAAGCGCGCGACGTGCGTTTCGCATTCACTAGAGTTAAGAACTCTTATTTAACGCTTCAGAATTTGGTACGTAGGACACGTCTACCTCAACTTTAAGAGCTTATTGGGTGCTTTTATAATTTATTGTTGAACGATTTTATCATTAGGACAGGAATACAAAATGCTTTCCTATTGAAAAAGCTTCTTTTTCCACGATACAATACTGGTCGTTATCGTTCGACGATAACGTCCACGGCATGACGTTTTCGTCAATGGAAATTTAAAATCGTCTTGATACAACTGCATACATTTTGCTTCCCTATTGTATCGTTGATGGTAAAATCGTGGCGATAAAATCGTTCAACAGTAAATTATAAAAGTGGCCTTTGGATTTTAAATACCGGTTTAGCGGGTAACGGCGACGCTCGCGGCAGTGTGGAAGAGCTAGAGTTGCGCGCCAGCGGCCGCGCTGCGCTGCCGGCCGCGCTCGTAGCACGCTCCGGGCTCTTCTCTTTGCTATGTATCCATACTTATATTATAAATGCGAAAGTGTCTGTTTGTTTGTTACGTTTTTATGGCTAAACCGCTGGACCGATTTTGATGAAAATTAGAATAGAGATAGATATTAATATTTATTATTATTTAACAATATTTAATAATAGTTATGTAAATGTAATAAGCCTTTATATTTTCTGAATTTTTTAAAATTCTAGATAGTTTTGCAGATAAGAGGGAATGGTAAAGTTGAGTTCGAGTACCCAATTTGCCCAACAAGATAATTTCATGTTTATGGATCGTATAAACAAATGGACGCATGAGTAATTTTATAAAGATTATTTTATAATGGGTCGATCTAAACTTAACTATAATGATTAGATACATTTTATTACATTTTTTTTTCAATAAAAGATAATAATTTTAGTAATTTTTATTTGTTGAAGTATCATTAGAAACAATAAAAAATTGTTTAATTAAGTTTTAAAAGTGCCAACAGCATTTTATTAATATTCGAACACATCTTTTTATAGTTTTAACAGTACGTTTTCACGTTCTGTACTGATAATATACTTAAATTTATTTACCATTCGCATGGTTGGTGATCATTTTATCATTCATAAATATAGTTTTATTGTTGTAGGAATAGAGGATATTTTTTCACCTGTTTCCACGTGATGTTTGTCCCTTTCTACTGAAAATATCGCTTAGTCTGCCACGCAAATCTCGTTTACTTCCCATAGCACTCATGTCCGAATCGGAACCCTGAAATTAAACAATAACTTAAAATGTGTTATCTGACATACTTTTCGTTTAAATGAGAGAAAACTACCTGAGCAGACGACGTTGTGCCGATTGGTTTAAACTCTACCACTTCTGGATCAACTTGGTCGTCGATGGAACGAGATTTAGTTAACTTTTTAAGTTTACCAAAAATACCCTTCTTTTTCTTCTTCTCTGTTGGCAGTACGTCACTCTGTGCTGAGCCACCGGATAATCGGCTGTAATAAGAACTGTTAATTCATAAATAATTTACAGAAAGTCGTGAGCTTTTGAAGAAAGAAGAAAGAAAGTCGGTGAAGGTCAGGTGCGCTGTGGTAAGAACTCCATTCTTTTTCAGTTACTCGGTCATAGAAGTAAATCAAACATTAGCCATGTCACGAACCTGTCAAGGCTAGCATCTCGTTGCATAGTGAATAGACGAACACCTGCATCGCCGTCTAGTGACTGCATTGACGACACGCTGCTTTCATCCACTGACCTCCATATAGCACTCTGTATTTAAAAAAAAAAAATTTAAATGAAGCGAAGTACTCAGGGTTACAGATAATGTATGAGTTTACCTGATCTTTGGTAGTCTGCTCTAGTGAGACGGATCGTTTTTTGAGCGAAGGCGCACGAGATGGCGTTCGTGAGGCGGGCGTAACCGACAACGTGTCACGTGGCTCAGTTGACATGGCTCTATAAATATAAATTCTTATTAAAATACTTAATGGTCGTTTACTTATATTTTCTTGTTTTTAAATCCAGAAAAGTCAAAATAATTGAATTGCATCTAAATGATTGTGTGTAAAAACTAAAGTAAATGATTTATAAAAATAGTATTTATAATGTGTTAATGTGTGAGGAGAATGATGAGATTTGAGGAAGCGAAAGAAGTATGTAAGAATAGCGACGCTTGGCGCTCCGTCATCTGTGACTACCCCGTTAGGGATACAGCGTGAGGATATGTAGTTATGTATGTATTTATAACATATTTATGGATATGTATGTAAGTATATCGATACAGAATATAATCAAGTAGTAGAAACGTGTGTCTGTACATTGAATAAATTTACCAAAAAATAAGTGTGGGTGATAAAAAAGAGTAACAGAACATAAAAAAGCATTTTTATAAATTGTCGTCTGTGTGTCTGTTTGTACACGCTAATCTCCAAAACTACTGAACTGATTTTATTGCAGTTTTCACAGGTAGATTAAATTCAGCTTGGAGCAACATTTCGGCTTTGGTTCATTGAAATCACATGACAGTAAAAAAAGTTATCGTTATTTAAAGGTTCTCTTTCTAAACAGCTTGACCAATGTTGATGAAATTTAGATTGGAAACAGATTAAGTCCCGGAGAAAGACAGGTTACTTATTAATTCCACGCGGACGAAGTCGCGAGCAACAGCTAGTTAACAAGGCAACAGCTAGTTAACAATTAAAGCCCGAACGAAATCCATTTTTATAATGGAAAATTTAGAAATCGACACTGGTTGCGGAAACTAAAACTTAACGAACCTTACAATTTTGGCTGAAAACGAAACCAGATTTTTGGTTAGACAAATTTTTGTCTAATTGATAAATTTTTTCAAAATTAATGTTGTGTTGTGTGAATTTTCTGTATTTTGTGCTTTGATTTTTTACTCAAAGATTGTATGTGTGATGTTTCCATAATCGTAAGAGTCAATGGCATATTTAACCTAGGGCCATAGGGGCTATGGCCGGGCCGGCAGGCTGCGAGGCGCATGCCGAATAGCCATTCTTAGGTAATATAGAAGCAGACTTAACATAATCTGTTAATTATGACAGTGTCATTAATGAATTTGTCAGCCAATTGTACATCGCCAAAAAAATGTACGTAATAAGCAAATCTTGGCCTTTTTTATTATTAAAAGATTTTTGATTTTTTTTTTTTGTTAATTTATGTGGCAGCAAACTTTATAGGCCCAGGGGGCTTACTACCATCTCTTATAGAATTATTATTTTAATGTTACTTAATTTAGAAAGTTCGAAATTCTAACAATAGGTTAGTGATTAGTTTTATCATTCGACATTCAATCGTCAGTAGGCGACAGAAATACGTCAGAACTTCGATGTTTAGCCGTCCAACCCACCTTAACTACCCTGTAAGTCAAGCCAAGTAACACTAAAATAATAATGCTAAGAGATGGTTTTTTTTTTATAAAAGGGACAAACGAGCAAGAGGGTCATCTGACGGAGAGTAACCAACTGCCGCCCATGGACATCCGCAACATCCGGAGAATCACGGGTGCGTCGCCAGCCTTTAGGGAAATAGGGAAAAGAGGGGAAGGAGGTGATGGACTACCGGTACTCTCACTCACTGAACGAAACAACAGCAATAAATGCTGTTATTTCTCGCCGATATTCTGTGAGAGGGTGGTATTTCACCGGGCGAGCCGGCCTTATTTGTGCTGCAATACAGCATGGCTCTACCACCTTTAATGGTAATAAGCCCTCAGGGCGCAGTGGTGTGGTGCGGTGTGGTGTGGTGTGGTGTGAGCACGTTACCGTCTAGCGGACGCGGTGTGCCGCCTCTGCCGCTCGGCGATTCGCGACGCCCGCAGCTCGTCCGTGAGCCGCCGCAGGCGCACCGCCGTCGCCGCCGCGTCGTTGGGGGCGCTCGCTTCGACCGTCTCAGGAGTGGCCGATCGAGACCGCGACTTTGAAGACTGAACGCATTGAAGAATACCAGTGGGTACGTACATATCTATACATCTATAGTCTATATCTATAAATAAAATTGAAGTGTGTCTGTGTATTAAAATAAAGGCTTTTTGTTAAGCTTACAGTTATTCGCACGTACCAAAACTTAAACACGCTTTTAAAAAATTTTTGTCTGTCTGTTTGTCCGGGGTAATCTCCGAAACGGCTGAATCTATTTTGACGGAATCACTGGCAGATACAGGACTTCTCAGAGTAATCTAGGCTCTTTTTTACTAAACTTAACGCGGGTGAAACCGCAAAGCACAGCTAGTAATCACTTGAAATTTTGTCGCAATGACACTAGGTCAAGTTTCGTTCCATACAAATGGAATCAGTGATTTTGAATTTAGGTATACATATTATATACCTCTATAATATTAAAATAACGTGGTCAATTTCGCTTGTTGCGTGAAGTCACAACATAGCCCTAGACTAACGTTTTATATAGAGGTATAATGACTAAAATTAAGGTTAATATTATCAATCACGCATAATTACCCTGTTCCGCCTAGGAGGAGTGGGTGTCATCAAACTCTTGTCAGGTTTGATTGCAGGTTCTGTGCGGAACAAGTCTGGACTCTGTTTCATTAGGTCATCTATGGTTTCCAGTAATTGAGTTATTACTTTATCATCTTCCTGTAATTATAATAAAATGGTTCTGTCGTATAATGAAAAATCAAAATCTATTTTAAGTTTATATTGATAAATAAATAGAAAACAATGTCAATTACACTTATTGTGGAACCATAAACTATGTACTAGGTTTGTGCTATGGGTATCACATAGCGAACTGGGGGAGTTCCCAGTAACATCCAGACTTTAAGTCAATTTAGAAAAGATCGAAGCGAACTGAACATTAATATACCTACGTATATATAATATATATTATATATATAGATCTATATAGTATTACGCAAATATGGAACGGATTTTAAAATACAATAAATATTAATCAATTTACATTTTGAAGTTTAAAATATATTATTCGTGCTATTAGGTTGAAAGCGGCTAGTTTCAAAAGTACACTTTATGTCTGCTTAATTTTGAAAACCACGATACGGTGATTATTAGTGCAATACGACTACGAATATTAATTGTGCTTTTGCATTTACCTGTTGCGCGCGTTTGAGTGATCCAACAAGCAGCTTGTTTTGATCACGGTCGCGATCGTGGCGCTCTTTGTCTCGGCGCAGTTTTTCGTTTGCCGTGCGTAGTTTAGCGTGAGCATCACGTAACTCCAACAAGTCACACTGAAGTTCTGTTACCTGATACATCATATATACGTAAATGACTCATAACTATTTCTATTATTTCTGAAATGAATGTTCAAAGTGTCGCAGAAAATAGCGTATCGCCGTAACATCTCGTTAGTTATGTCGATCGAAATACCACGCCGTATTAAAAAATATTATAATTGGCCATATGTCTTTTTGTGTACTTATAATAAATGCCCATTTTATAATATTAATATATGACGTGTAAATTTTAGCAGAGCTCGTCGTCACGCGTTGGCGTGTTGTAGTTGGATTTTACCTTTTTCTTAGCCTCTTCGGTTTCCTCTTCTGTCGTTCTCTTCAATTGTTCTAATCTTCTCTTCATGTCTAACCTCTCCTTATCCCTTTCGCGTTCCATCTGTAATAAAAGTTATATATTATGATGTTATTATTAATGTCTCAGATAGGAAGTGTAGTAATAATCTTTCTTTCTGTACATAATGCACTGAAACAGAAAGAACATACAAAATATTTAGTAGCATGAAGCGTTGACATCGCAGAACAGGTTGGTATAAAGGTATGAATTATGGCGATTGATATGAACACTACCTCAAACAGGGTCTGTCGTAAATCTCTGGCGAGCGTTGATGTCTCTTGCAGTAGTCGTTGTTGTTCTTCACGTTCCTTCTGCCAAGCCAGTTCCATGCGTGTGGCCAAACCCGCCACACGTGCTCGCCCTGACGTCAGCAGACGTTCTTCTTCGTACTGTGTATTGAATTTCAGTTTAAAAGGTGTAGTCATTATATGAGATTGTCGACACGTTTCTTTGTGTCTACATAAGAAGGAGTTTGATATCAAGTACCTATGTTTCACTTATTCCAACAGCAGTGTTATATTACGCACCTCGTTAAGCCTAGATTGCATTTCTGCGAGACGCACTTCTGCGGCAGATTTTTCGCTGATCAATTCAGTATTCAGTTTGGATGCGTTCAATCTCGCTTCGCACAGCTCGTCTTCCAGACATGCCACCTGTTGCTCCAGTATAGCCAACTTGCTGCGGTATTCCTCCTAAAAGAAAATTAAATATTTGTACTTAACTTTTTATTTCAGTTCAATTTCATTATTTTCCGTGACGTATGAAATAAGGATGTACCTCGTCGGTACTCGAAATAGACGCCCTCTTTGCGCTTTTCTCCCCACTCTTTAACTGTTCCATTGACTTTTGAGCTGCATCTAACATTTGTTTGTAATTATCTCTTTCTCGTCTGAATCTTGACACCTGAAATGTATTGCAAGTGTTAACATATAATATATTGTCTTATGATGAAAAAAGAGATCCTGTGCGAACGATTTTTGGCCCTTTAGAAAGAGTTAACTAGTCAACCACTAAAAAATTAAAATAACAGCAATTAGGCACCTGATTTTGTAATGATTTTAGTTCATCTCGCATGGTGTTCATTTGGGATTCATATCTCATTTTTGTATCAGTCAGTTCAGATTTTCTCGCCTTATCTGCTTGTTCTAAACGTCCGTTTAGTACCGATAACTCTCGTTCTAAATCCGCATTTTCTGTCGTCAAATTCCTTTGAACATTTGCTAATTTTTCGTAGTCCTCCAATTTTCTTCGTGCTTCCTCCACCTGGAAAAATTTATCTAAATGAAATATGTCCTTACAAGGGATGCTTTAATTATGAATGAAGAAATAATTTGTGGTTTTAGAGCAATACCAAAAGAGTCTCAAATGTGGTGTGGACACCAGTTTCCTTACCTCTTTCCTGGCGGCGTCGAGCTGGTGACGGTGTACGTCGCGCTGCTGTAGGGCGGTCTTCAGTTCCGCGTCCCGCGCCTCCAGCCGCGCCGCCAGCCTAGCGCGCTCCACCTCCCACCCGCCGCCGCATAGCCTCTCCTGCAGCGAGGACACCTCGCTCTGCACCGACATACGTGTTTCGTGCTATAGCCTTTTACTTTTAAACGACCATAATACTGACGGAGCTGAATATTGATTTTGATATCCAGATGTGCTCTCTGCATATTAAGTATATTATGATAATATTATGTGAAAACGCATACGAAATATTTCTTCAATAACTGGAGTTGTGCATGCATACGTTATTTCAGATATGTTTGTCAATTGCAGTGATAGGTAGTGTAACAAACAATTTAAAAGTTGATAAAATATGGTTTCGTGCGCATTGCATCATAGTAAATATATAAGCCGTTAGATGGCCCTTCAATGTCATTGGTCAACGAACCACTGCACCCTGGCGCGCCAGGTCCTAAGAGATGCCGAGGCTTCAGTGTATAAATCGTTAGTCGCAAAGTTTATTTCATATATCATTAATTAATTTCATTTTCGACTCGGGTTATTGTTTATTTAGTCGAATGTCGAGCTATTACAAGAGTACGAGCTACACCAGAAACTATTTTTCAAATCTGCTTAAAATGCCAAGGTTGTAAGTACTTACTGGCATTTGTGTTATCATCAGTATCAATCTTATTTCGATGAAATTCAGTTGAGTTAAATAAGGTCAACCGTTCATTTTGGGTAGGATTCTATTTTTTTTTAATTATGAACGGGGTGGGTATCCAACATGAGTTTATATTTGAATTTTTACGTAAGGAAGAATTGCCATTCGGCTGCCATATTATTAAGAAAATTGATATTAATGGATTTTTACGTGTATCTCTGTAAATATAAGTCTGATAAAAAATTTGTAACAAGCTTTTTGAATTACCTTAACTTTCCCACATAAGTTTTTATAATAATTCTCATAATCAAAAAATTATATAACTAAAAACACTACCCTCCTCCTTGGGCAGTCGAGTAAAAGTTGAAGGAAAATGATTGGATTGAACTTTTTTTTCTATTAATTTAATAAAAGAGAAAATACATGAATCAGAACATTTTCAAAAAGCATTTCATAATAAAAATGATTACGTATTTTTTATTATTATGATTTATCTCACAAGACTTTAGTTTCGAATTCTGTACATTTGAAGAGCGTTCATCCCGGAAATAAACACAGACAGTTTTTAATTTTTATAGTCATATAATAAGGTAACAATAATAACTATTGTTGTTTTAAATGTCATTAATTATAATATGTACGAGTAGTACGTTGTTAGTTTGTTTAAATTACTAAAAATTATTAGCAAAAATAGGGAATTACTACGATATGGGCTGTGATCCCTAAATTTGCCGAATCGACAGTTCTATGAAAATAAATACATATTACGCACATAAAACGTAAACGAGTAATCCAGTGCTGTTATTCACAAACGTCGGAAACTCAACTTTCCGTATACGACAGGAAACTTTTCAATCATTTTGTCTGAACGCTATTCACAAATCCGAAACCTTTGCGAATCGAAATGATTTGACAGTTTATTTCGGGACGAAATGTTCAGATGCTTCCGACGACTTTTTAGAGGCAACGTTTTCGAGACAACTAAATTAATAATTTTTGCAAATAATTATTGTCGATTACTACTAGAAATCTTTTAAATTATAAGGTAAGGATAACGCTAATAATTTGTACAGTGTTGTGGCACTGGCATCATCAAGACGTCGATTCTCATAATGTATATAGTGTATAATCTATGACGTCTGTTATCAAAAATCTAAACAAATTGCATGCCCTTTTTAAATACGTGCCTAAGGACTAATTTGCCTTATATTTTGATAACATATTTTATTAGCTACGCAATCCATAACTAAACATTGTTTGAGGTATTTTTAGAAACACAACAACAATCAAAAATAAAAACGCTATTGTACTTTCTAATGTCGTTATTATTTATTTCTTCATTTTCACTTAACGACATCTAGAATAATTTGATTGAACTTATTGAATGCACAGACAGTATGATTCGTATTTACAAAGCCCGTTTATTTCTTCGATTGTAAGTAAAATAATTTACAAAAAATATTTAATTTTAAAAAAGACTAAGTAATTTTTTTTCATAATTATTATTTATGATATTTTACTAAATGCATTGTGATTGTTAAAATGTCATACGTTTAAACCACACTAATATTTTCTACCAAAACGAATACAATTTTTACCATTTGTAACATGGATCATAAATTCATTTTCTTTCGGATTCGTAGTCCTTTCCGATGGGATTCCGATAGAGTGTGAATAGCATTTTCCAATCCGTCGGCTTTGATTGCAAATAAAGAACTAGATTCACAGTCATCTGTAATATTTAAACAAATTATTGTCCGAATTGACATATACATTTTTAATATCGTATAGTACTATCAGTAATATTGTGTTAACCTAAAGTAGATCATACCGTCAAAATATAGTTGTAAAAGCTCGTAAAAGACTTGCTTGACATAGACACGAAGTTTGCTAAAAATAAAGTATTTAAAATTCAATCTTATGCTTCGTCACGTAATACATTTAAGTCGCTTTTATACGTCATTTTGATTTGTTACGTGAACATGACAAGGATAAAACATATATAAATTACAACGCTAGACAAAGAACAAAATGTTGCACGTCAGGCAATGACGTATTCAGACGCAATCTAATGCGCAACGCGAATACAGAAAACTTGGGAGCATTATTATGCAATTATTGATATTTTTTTATTTTCAAATGGGAAATTATAAGCGAGTTGTTACTGAATATATTATCACGATTGTCAAGAAATCATAACTTTTATGTCTTGAGAGGTTGTTAGTGTCTGTTGGCTGGTTGTTGCCACTGATTGGTTGCGACTTGGGGTTAAGTATCTGTTTTCTTCCGTTATTTTTGTTTCACAAGGAATTCACGGGTATTTTTAAAACCGTTTGATAAACTTTAAAGTTGATACCTATTCATCATTTATTTTTCACTAAGCATTTCAGTAAAGTGAGCCGGGCTTTTGGGTATGAAGTACAAGGTAGGGTCAGTGAAGAAAAGCTATATTGTTTTAATATTATAAGAAAACTGTCACTAGGGTCAATTTACAGTGTTCATAAATTCATAATTAAGTAATACAGCAAATCCTTTTTTATAATCTTTAATTTTCAGTACCGAAAATATATTTAAAACTTAGTACCTATAATATTAAAAATTCGACTATTAATCAGAACATAACAGTATAACCTGAGTAAATTAGACGTGAATGCGGTAGTATGGTTTTAAACTCCTTATTCATGATTTTAAACTTAACGTTTAATAAAAAAGAGTTATGTAACGTATTATTGTTACGAAATAATGTACACCTCAATAAACCTCAATATTAATTATTTGTCAAAAATATGAATCTCCAACTTTTTAGCATTCTAGATGTGTCGTTTGAGTGCACATTTGGATTGGACGTTTTTGGAGCGTTGATTATGTATCTAGTTTTTTATTTGTGATCGAAGTCCGTCGGAATGAATTTTTGCTTTCCGACGATCGGCCCTTTCCGCCCCGTAAAGTTTTCGATGCGTTGTGAACATGCAGTAGGAAATACCGTTACGTGTATTTTATGTTTATAGTGTAGATTAAGGTGATTTTCGATGCGGAATAGCCGAATAGAGCACAGAAAAGAGAGCTAAATATTTTTACAAAAAAAAATTAAACACTGTCTACTATATGCTATATGCTTTATATTATATACTATATTCGATTAATTTGAACTTTATAATGAGTGCATCAAATGCACAAAAACATCAAGCATTAAAAACATTAACATGATCAAAACATGTAAGTTTTTATGTACCTACCTGTAACTCAGATTTTTCTTTATTCCAGGTTGCCGACTGTGTTTCATAGTTGTCTTGAAGAGTTTTCAACTCGGCTAATGTTGCATTTAATTCTTTTTGTACATGTAGCAATTCTCTAAAAACAAAATCTTGACATAAAGGTTGTGTAAGAAAATATTAATTTGACGATTCGGAATGTTCCTTACCCTTGTGCTTGTTCTTTCTCCACAGTGAGTCGTGCTTTAGTTACAACATGCTCTTCTTCTAACAACTCATATTTACTAGTTAACTCTTCATACTCTGCTTTTTCAACCGCTAGCGAATGTTCCAATTCTGCAACAAAGTTAAAGATTTTTTTAGAACAAATCCATTTGTTAATTTAATACGTGCATTTATACATACTTTTAACTGTTTCTTCGTATTCTTGTTTAAGATCAGCTATCCTTTTGGCTCCTGCTCCTGAATTTTGCTCAAGGATTTTTAATTTTCCCTTTAACGTTGCTAATTCAGCTTCTTTGTTTTTTAGGTCTTTGTCATGAGAAGCACGCATTCGTTCCAATTTTTTACGTTCTGCCTACATACCGAATATTCCCATGTCAGTTACGTTTATATATGCAATAGAATTGTTTAAAATAATATTTATATAATAGTGTCATACCTGTAAATCTGTTTCGAATTCAGAGGATTTATTTTCCCAGTAACTGGAGTCTTTCTTCTCTGCTTGTAATTTGTTTTCCAAATCTTTTCTTTCATTTTCTAACCTCGTAATATCGGACTTTAGTTGCGATGTATCATTTTGCAGTGTAGAAAGTTCTTTCTCAGCTTTATTTAATTCCTCTTCTTTTTTTTCAAGATCTTTGTTGGTTTTTTCTAAATTGCTTTGTAATTGTGCCATTTCAACCGCCGATACAGCTTCACTCGATGTCTCTCGTAAAACATCTTCCTAGAATGCAGTTGTGGGTTATATAACATCTTTTTTATAATGCCATGTGTTTAGGAATTTAGGAATTGGATAATCTAATCTACAATGTGGACAAAAATGCATCGAAACATGCTTCAAATATAAATGCTTTTTATCGTTTTAATTATATTGATGTGTTAAGTATTTGGTGTAAGGTATAACTGAAAGTTCAATTTAACATGCTGTGATGGGTTCCACTCAGTAACATGTACAAGGTACCAGTTGCTTTATATGTATGTCTTTGGCAGCTATAACTGATTCCAAGTTAGTGATTTTACTTTCATAATCAGTCTTCATCTCCCTTGTTTCTGTTTCTAAAGTAATAAGTTTACTTTCTGCTTTTATGAATTTCGTTTGTAATTCATCTTTTTCGCTTGTGTACTCAATAGACAAACGTCTATTCGAACAGGTTAAAGCTTCGACTTGTTCTTTTTCTTCTGATAGCTAGCATTTATAAATTCATTTTAATATTAAGAAATTTCGAACATTAATTTTATTACAATGGTGAAACGTAATCACTACTAAATGTATTACATAAATTAATGCGTACCTCTTTTTCTAGCGTAGCTACACGATCCTTGCGAGCTGAATGTTGTTTTTCAGTTCGTTTGACTTTGTCTTCTGTTTCTTTTAATTTCTTTTCTAATTCAGATATTTTTTTAGTTTTATCTCCAATCTGAAAATTGGATTATGTTATTATGTTACGTACATCTTACAATTTTTTAATATTCTTTTATGACTTACTTCTTTGAGCATTTTGTTTTTCTCTTGTTCTAACTTATTTATATTTTCCACTTGTTTCTTTAGTTTATCAATTTCTTTGTCTTTAACATCCATATCTTTTTTAAGTTCTTCAATTTTTTTCATACAATTAGACATTGCCATTTGATGAGTGGATGTGTTTTCTAAAAATGTTTTGAAATTATATCGACGAATCAAATAAATAAAAGACTTACTAAAAGTCATATGTACCAATAAATTTTAATTGATAAACTAACAAGAAAATTGTTTATAATTAACAATTGCGTTTACTTAATTGCGTTTACTTACTTAAATCAACATTAAGCTTATTGACTTGAGATTCTAAATTCTTCTTTTCTTCTTTAAAGTGTTGGCATTCAGTAACAGCTTTATCTTTTTCCAATTCTAATGCCTTACATCTATCCGAATAGGAACATTTGTCTGCTTCTAACTTTACATTGAGATCTTTGAGTTTAGATATTTCAGTTTGTAATCTATTCTTTTCGTTTGTTAATTCATATTCATTCCTCAGTAACTTTGATTTTATATCTTCGATATCCTTTTCTGTTTGAGCGTTTGATGAAAGACCTGCATTTTTCATTACTACGTACATTTCTCCTGTTGAAGATAAACGTTAAAAAGGATTAATTATTCCATTAATTAATTATACGTATTAAGTATCTGTAGACTATGGAATTCGTACCAATTTCGTTTTCAAGTTCATTCACCATTTTTTTTAATTGTAATTTAGTGGTTAAATCTGTTATCTTTTTAGGTATTCGGGGTTTGAAAGATTTTATTGCATCGTCTTTCAGTGCTTTTAATAACGCCTGAAGTTTAGCATTTTCTTTCTCCAACTGTAAGCATCAAAATTGAAATCTATAAAACATCAAAGAAACACATTACATACAACCTGATAATACATAGAATAATTTAAGTTTTACCTTGGCGAAGTTAAGTTTTAATCTATCTAATTCTTCTTGTTTATTTTTTAAAGAATCTGAATCTTTTTTACTAGTGTCTCCTCCAAATCTTACTCTCTTTTCTTCCTTTTCTTTATTAGTTTCTAAATCTTTAACTTTTGCTAAAGCTTCTTTTAATTCATTTTCCAGTTGACTTATTTTATTAGAGTTTTGTTCCATGGACTTGTCAGATTTTAAAGTTTTCGTACTCTTTATTAGTTGTATTTTTTTATTTTCTGCCTGTAATTTTTCATTATCAGCCTCAAGGCTTTGTGTTTTTGCTCTGAGAACATTTGCTTCTTGCTCTACTACTTGAAGCTGTCGTTTTAAGTCAATGTTTTGTTGATCAGCCGTACCATCAAGTGACCTAAATAATTCGGTTAAATAAAATATATTATATACATTAAAATAAATATTAGTACGTATATAACTCTTTAAATCTTTAAGTAAAGCCTTAATTTGATAGGAAAAAAGGTAAAACATTTATGTTGTCGTAGTAACCTCTTCTTTATCAAAAGTAAATGAAAACTCATTATTAGAGATGTAAAAAAAATCAGTAGAATGTTATTTACCGAACGGAAGAACTAATTAGAATATTGTTTTTATTTTGTATATAATAAATAAAAAACACTCACTTGCTCTTTAGAAGTGATGCCTTGCTTGCTGGTTTCTTTTGTGCTAAGCTAAGTTCTGCGTGTAATCTTTCACAGTCACGTTCTTTCTCAATGAGTTTCTTCCTAAGCTCATCTATTTCGTCTTCTAAAACCTATAACATAAAAGTTATATTGTAATATTAATTAATGCATACATACATAGTCTCACGCTGTATCCCTTACAGGGTAATCAGAGAAGGCGGAGTGCGAAGGAGGCACACATCTATAATAATTAATAACTGTTGATAAAACAATACATTGTTTAGTTATGGATACTCACTTTTACTTTCTCCTCTGCTAAATTGTTACTCTTAGTTGTATTTCGTCGTAGTCCAATAGTAGAGTTTGTGTTTGATTTAGGTATGTTAGCAACTTTATCTGTTAGGTCTTTAATTTGTCTCTTTAATGAGTCTTTATCTAATTCTAATTCTTCTACTTTTCGCCGCAGGACTGCCGCTTCCTTTAAATGTTTGTATCATAATTACAAATTAGTTGTTGTTCTTCTAAATTAAATGTAGGTATATTTAAACCTTAGTTAGTACCTGTTCATTAAGTTCAAGTAGCAGACGTAATTCAGCTGGGTCTTCTTCATCAGATATTCCTTCATCTTTTTCGTTTGGAGCTTCAATGGATAGCCTATTTGTAGGAGGGGTTGGTGATAGTTTCCGACCTGAAAATAATTTATTTTAAAGTAATTAATATTTGTACAGTATTTTATATTAAGGGCTGAATATTACATAATGTGAACACAACATTTTTAGCCGTTAAAATATAGGTAAACATGGAGTTAAGGGTTTTGTTAAGGAAATATTAGTACATTTGAAAGAATCACTTACTGTAACATTTAATCAAACCAATCAAGTTGCACTTTGATGGTAATTTTGCAGTATATTCAATAAAACCGAAAAAATAACAACAAAACAAGTGTCACACCTAACTGGAGAAAATGGCTACCATTGATACGCTGCAGAATTTCAATACATATAATCAAAGCATGTTAGTAAACTTGAAATATTGCAGAACAAAAAAGAGAGTACTAGGTAAAATTATGGATCTGTTATTAGATGTAATGTTCATGAGATGTTATGTGGAATAGGTACAATGCAGTTTGGACTCTTTTGAGGGTTTTTAGTAAAACAAACTGAGTAAACTTTTCACAGCATAATTAGTTGGACATACTTCTGGCCTTGGTAGCCATTTTCTTCAGCTGTAGAAGTAAAGACTCATTGTCGTCCTCGACCCGTGATGCTGTTTTACGTAAGTTATTTGCCTGAAAATATTCGTTAGTTATCATTATTGAACACTGATGTCTAATGGTATTTATAAAACTACACTACATACAATATTATGAAATAGGTACTTATACGATGTTATAAACAAAAATATATCAATCAAGGAAAACAACATGTAATAAATTTAGGGACTAAACAGTATGTAGGTACCTATTGTCGGTAATCTTACTGCCAATGGATTAAATAACGACATAATGGAGAACGGGAATGGAGATGAAGGTCCGGCGACCTCTTTATCAGGGGAAAGTGGGGGACTTTCGGACTTTTCTTTAGTAACTTCTATTTTTTCCTGATATTCTGATTTTAATTCATTGTTGTCGTCAAAAGTCGAAGAAAGCTCATCAATGCTATAAACATCGACATTATCCGTCATAGTTCCCTCGTTAAAAATAACTTTAGTTTCAGTCTCTGTGCTAGCATCATTAGTTTTTATACCGTTAGCGCACGTTTGTTGATTTTTGTCAGAATAAGTTATTCCTGTTTGGGTAGCATTATTCCTTTGTTTAGGTCTATCTGGTTGTGTCATATTATTAATTCCTGTAGAATTACTTTGTACATATTTATTTATCATAAACGCCACTTCTGTTTGTGTACACATATCTATCGTTTCATTGATAAATTGAACGCTCGAATCCTTAGTTATTTCTCTGGTATCAGTACCTATTTCATGCATCATTATGAGATCTGTTTGACAGCCTTGGGAATAATGTATAAAGAAATCTTGAGGGAATTGAGCGGTGTAGTTAACACCGATTGACAAATGACTGTCGAAAGAAGATAATTTTTTGTCTAAAGCTTGTTGCATTTCATTCATACGCTTTTCCGTTGAAGCTTTATCTGTACTTATATCGGGATCAGTTGACATTTGGGAGGGGATAAGGTCAGGATGAAAAGAATGCGTTGATTTTGATGGAGGTATTCTTCTGCCTCCGAAGCGTAGACGGTACCGATTAGCCTGTTTGAAGACAAAATAAGTCTTTGAAATGTATTAGGTTATTAGGTTATATTAACTAGAGCTGTGTATTTATCACTAAATCTGTTCGCATAGACATAATTGTTGATTATACAATGTGTTTATAGTAAGGAATGATTATTTATGGACGGCGTGTCTAACATTTGTCTATTTGCGTCGTAGTGTTGAGTCAGGTTCGCGCTGGACGTATGCCAGTTGGCGACGATTGAAAGCTAATGTCCTATTAAATGCAATTGTTTCCTAGTATAACTAACTGATTGGAGAAGAGAGCCTTAGCATTTCCTATCGTGATATACTTTTTAACGATTATTTTATTGGATATCGATTGAAATAATTTCCGTTACATTTACGTGAATAAAAATGAAATATTCAATGATTTGAAGCCATGATTACGTGTTTTGTTTTTACAATACGTATACAAGTTAATTTTAAATAAAAAATGCTGAAGGTTTTTCGAAGTCCAATGAACTTTATGGACTGCAGAAAGGTACAATACATACAGATAGATACAGCAGTAGTATGTATAATATATATATATGTATATATATTATGTACCTCTTCCTCTGCATTACGCAGTTGTTCTCGCAAATCGGCCTCGCGTTCCAGCGAGTCTTGAAGGTCTCGCAGTAGTTGTGCGGGGTCATCTTGGCTACCGCCACGTGTTAGCGTCGACCGAGATACTTTCTGTTGTAGATAACAACACTTTTTAACTTTAAGGAAATTATGCTTAAATAATGCTTACATAGTTTGGGCACATGGAAAGAATGAGTGATGAAAGACTGACATAGAAAATATACAGAGCGAAAGTGAGTGGTCAAAGAAGTCAAGGAAGACCAAGGCTGACTTATGAAGATCAAATAGCTAGTGTTAGCAGACGGAAATGTCAAAAGCACTCGCATACCTAGGCGAAAATGTGTGAGGAGAATGATGAGATTTGAGGAAGCGAAAGAGGTGTGTAAGGACCGCGACTCCTGGCGCTCCGTCCTCTCTGACTACCCCGTTGGGGATGCAGCGTGAAGATATGTTATATGTTATGTTATGTTGTTATGCTTAAATAAAATAGGATGCGAAAATATAATTATTATTACTTATGGAGTTTTTTTGGGAAAGATTTTTATGTGTATATAGTTATTAGATTATAGTTATTCGCAAAAAGCAGAACTAAAAATATTTTTATAATTGTATACTCAGTAATTGTTTGAGCAAGCAAGTTCATCATATACTTACCTAACATAGGTAGGTATTTAGATTAAATGATAAAAATAAGTAATAATATTTATATTTTATATGTAGATCGCCTGAAAAAGGCATTTAGAATTAGAAACTCAATAGTCATTTTTATTTAAAGTGAAGTATTTTTATTTGAATGAATATCGTGAGAATTACGCTAAAAAATTGAATATATCTTAGTTCTTAGTATGTAATTTCAAATCTAGTTAAAAATGAAAACAACTATTGCAAGTTACTATCTTTATTTATATCATGCTACTTGGTGGGTATTTACTAGAGTACTACACAACTTGATCAGATTTAGGATTTACATTGAGTCAGTTAACAGGCGTCAATACAGGCGCCGAGAACTGACTGACATTGTTTACATAATCTCAGTGGAGTCGTGGTTATTTATTCACTGTGCCTGCACGTTATGAATATAAAAATAAGTACTTTAAAACAGCAGAAGATCGAGTATAATATTGCCCAAAATATAATTCTTTTGGAAAATTTCCATTTGCACTAAAAATCGTAACTTATTCCCGGCTGTAGCCGAACCTGCCGAACACGTAACAATTTATATTGAACTTTATTTGCAAGAGCAATTAGGAGAGTATTGCTTGCTACGTATTCATAACTGATAGATATTAATCGAACGAAGTGGTGCGTACAGCACGAGCAACCGATCAAACAATAACAGCGCAACATTTTAAGGCCAGAGAGAGACTAACATTTTAAACACGACGCGGGGTCGCCCTTCATTGCAGTATCAGCTAATGTCTAACTACTGACTTCGGCATTTAGACGAAGTCAGTACCTCTGGTGCCGGCGGCAAGAGGAGCGCACTGACTTGAAAAATATCTAGCGGGAATATTGAAGTCAGCACTGACCCGACAGTGGTGTAATACTGATTTGGTAATCAATTTACACTATAGCAATACCGGGTTAACACTGATTTGTCTTGAATTCGAGAATTCGAAGTTCAGTAACTGAGTCAATGTGAATCTATTATCATGCTAAATGTATTATGTTTATAAAATTTATTATGCTTATTTTTAATGAGTTCGCGGTTGTTACACGCTCATCCAAGCATCATGCAAAATAAATGACAATGCATGATTTTACATACATATTTTATCTTCATGTATCCCTAACGGAGTAGTCAGACAGAACGGAGTGCCAAATTATTTCGCCTCCTCAAATTTCATCAATCTCCTCACACATTTTCGCCTAGGTATGCGAGTGCTATTGACATTTCCGTCAGCTAACACTCACAATCTCACGTGTTGATTTGCGAAATATTTGCCACTCGACCGTCAGTCGCCGTTGAACCGCTTGTTGTACACCATGGTTTAACATTAACTGTTAAACAATCTAGTGTGTAACGGGCGCCTAACAATAAGATGAAAATAGTATTTTCTCATATACGAGAAATATTAGTCATTGATGACTGTTTAAATTATTAATTGCATTAAAAAAAATCTTATATCCAATTTAATAAGTGAAATTACCAAATAATTCTATATCAAATGATAAATATGCGCCAAGTACTAAGAATAAATTGCTATGAATTACATATGATGGCGGCGGTGTGTTGACAGGTGATATCCCAATTGTTCCGCAGCTAACTATTCAAGAGGTACTTACGCCGTCATTGGGTGTGATCGTTTTTATAGGGGTGGCAGATGGTGCACCCGATGCGAGCGTCAGTTTAGCATTTGCTTCACCGAGCTCTCGCTGTAATCTAAGCGCCACTTCCGTCGAACGAGCCACCTCCTGCTCCAACTCTTTGATTCTATTTACGCGGTCCAAACCATCCTGGCCTCCCACTATCTATCAAAAATAAAATTAACGTTGGGTTTAGTTTGTGAGGCAAAGGTATAAGCGTGTAGTGCTAATTTAATTTGGATTTTGGAAATGTAGTATTAATATCCATATTTCGTTATGGTTAATATTTTATTATGACACTGATATCACTGACGATATAGTTACAAACATGTCTTCATAAAAACTTATAAGGTATACTAAAACTAAATGATAATGGTTGAACATATTATTACGGTTGTGTCTTGGGTATGTAAATAAATATAGTGTAAGTTTAAAGGAAATGTTCTACGTATAATATTAAAAAAATGAGTATAGTCTTACTTCTAATAATTTCTTTTCTTGCTCAGCCTTTTCCTGCTCCAGGTGCTCAGCTCTTCTTTCAGTCTTTTTTAGTTTAAACGATAAAACTCTACAATTCTTTATTGTCTGTTCTAGTTCCCGTCTCAGGGATGAGTATTCATCAGCTTGGTCCTCTCTGAAACAAAATTGTAGCATCTCATTATCTTTTTTCTGTTTTAAATATGAAAATTCAATGAAAATGCTTTTGAACGTCATTTAGTTATTGCGATAATTCAAATGATTCATTGAGTCCTGTCTGTCTATTGATTAATTGCTCTTTTTGAACTCACGAAATGGCATACAAGAGTTGCGAGAAAATTACTAAAAACTATATTTATTTTACCTAAAGTTATCTTGCATTTCCTCAATCTCCTCTTCGAGATCTCGCAATTCCTTTTTCATATCTTCGTTCTCGTCCATCAGTTCTTCGCATAGCGTCTCTGCGGCCAGCAACTTCGCACGAAGTTGTTCTATTTGACGCGCTTGCGCTTCTGCTGACGGCCGAGACTACAAAGCCGTTATTTAAAATGTGTATATTTATTTAACAAGATTAGTCTTCATTTCATTTTTGGGTTTCAAGCTTATAGAAATAAATTATTAGGGTAATGTGAATTATTTACCTCAAGTTCACATTCGATTTCTTTAACCTTTAACGTGAGATGTTTCTTCTCGTCTCTCAAGTCTTCATTTTGTGCTGTAAGTTCATTTACTTTCTGCTGTAATTTGAGCACCTCCGAACTGCGACCTGTTGTGTATTTATTCGCAGTATCGATATTTGCTAACCTGCGAAGCAAGATATCACTTTTTTCCTTTTCCACCCGCTCACAACGTTTTTTAAGTGTATCGACTTCTTGCTTCAAGCTTTCTATTTGTTCCTGCAAAGATTTTAGAGGAAATTTAGTTAAATATATATTTAGCACTGCGTAAATTCGCGAAAATTGTCTGTGTGAAACTTCAGGTGAACAATATTATTTTATTTTGTGAGATTGTAATTTAGGAGATACTGTTTCTGATAACTGAAATTACCAATTTGTAATAAAATAACACTGTACAACTTTTGTAAAGTTCACAAACAAATAAATATTTTGCTGGCGAATCAGATTTATAATGAAATGTGACTACGGCGACAAACATCGAACTAAACAAACTAATCGACTAAACAAAAATCGCTAAATATTTTTGCATTGATGAACCATGATAAATCCCGATATTTGTTGAATTTGGAATTACAATCTTAATAAATATAAGACAGTTCAAAATCATAGTAGGTACTTTGTTTGGGATAAAAAGTAAATCGTACAAATACTAACCCCCAAATGTCAAACATTTCTTGGTAAGTCTAGTTATAATTTTTCGCAAAAACTTTAGGTACCTACTTACAGTCGAAGGAATTAATGTACCTACTTAATAGGTATGAGGTATACATATTATATATTACTTGGTATTCCTTTACGTTAGCATCGACTAGGGTGGTTTCAGTGGTGACGGTATCAGCCGTACTTGCGTCATCATCCGACGTGTCCTCTTTGTCTCGTGAAGGACCCCCTCGTTTTGGTGGCTTTGGGTTTGGTACAGAGTTACGTGAAGACTTCACCTAATTTATAGAATAAAAAGAATTATCATATTTTCATGTTCGGTTAATAGGTATGTACAGACGAAATATTGTTGAATATGAGAAGTTTGGTTTTCTATCAATTCGTTTAGATCGTTCGTTTAGTTATACAGATGGATAACAAGTAGTACATAACGTTATGTTATTATACATATACTTATACACTATTATATATGTATGATATAAAAAAACTGAAACCCGATAACTGAGAAATCATGCTCTAAAAAGTATGAAACAAGAAAATATTCTCATCTGAAATTGTTACGTACAAACTATTCAATGTTTATAAACAAATACAATATGTTATCCTTATAATCCTAATTTTTTTTTTATTTCTTGGTGAATTTGCAATCAGTCGTTACACCATAAGCGAATTTGTTGTGAGATAATATGGCTTTTCTGGTGAGACGGCCAGCGCCGCCCCTACCAATCAAATAAGGTGGTCACTTCTAAGTCTCCTGACCACCGCAGGCGGGTCCAGCTAATCTGCTACAAGTGGATTTTGGTGTAAGGATATCTGCTCTATATATTGTTTCCTGTACCGCTCGATTTCAGATGTAATTGTCGGCACGTTGAGATATTTATAAACTTCATAATTTCTTGTGAACCAAGGAGCGTGGACTATTGCCCTCAAGATGCAACTCTGCGCTCGTTGTAGACAGAGAATGTTACTTTTACTTGCAAAATCCCATAGCTGGATTCCGTGGATCCAAACTGGTTTTAACAGAGACTTGTAGATAAGAAGCTTGTTGTCTATTGACAGTACAGAGTTTCTTACCATGAGCCAGTACATATTACGAAACTGGTGGTTGACTTGGTCTCACTTTTGTTTTATGTGATGTTTCCATGTGAGGCGCCTATTAAGGTGGAAGCTAAGGTATTTCACAAGTCTGAGTGCGGTATAATTCTAATACACAAAAAATTTTTTTAGTTCTTGACTTTATGACCTCTAAAGGGCGCCATATACAATTTAATGAGACGTCACATAGCCTATAAACCAGCGGACGATCAAGACGCTTCCAGTGATACCTCGTTCGTCAAATTATGATAAGTACCTAGTTTAGATGTTATTAGGGAACAGATGAACATACATACCCACATACGTAGCGATCAAAATCATCAAAGATCAAATCTTCCTTTTAGTTTTGTCGTAGTGAGGTAATTATCATTAACAAACATATAAGTATGTGGATTTATATTTTAAGTGGATACTTGTGAGTACCTGCATTAAGAACTTGACATCTTCTTTAGCAGCGGCTCGATCTTCTTTCGTTTTTGTTGATTTATCCTCTTCTTTACTACGAGATACACTCCTTTTTTCTCTTTCTTTTTCTATACTCGGTTCTTTTTCAAAACTATTTTGAGCCTTTAATAACTGCATCTGTAAGTTAAGATAAATATAGATAATATACCGTTTCCTCAATTAATTCTAATGTCTTGCACAATGCGAAGCTTTAAATTTGATGGTGACCTTTCATTTATTTTAAGAGCAACTCACAGAGTTGAAAGCTAAAGTGAACAACTACCCACTTGACCTACATTGACAAAAACTTTTCTGTATCAGATTTCATAGTGATGTCAGTTATTCATTCATTTAAGTTTATATATTTCTGTTATACCTACGCTTTCGTTGTCATACAGTTATAAATTTTTTTACAGGAATTCTAAGCACTTATTTTAAACCTTTTTTTTTATTATAGCTACCGACCAAATAAGTATAGACGATCAGGAATTGGTAACACGTTTAAAAAGAAAGGATTAAGTGTTGTTTTAAGTTTGTAAATAATAACGTTGGGATTAAGTAAGAATCAAAGAAGGGATTATTCAATCTTTGCTTATAATCAAATAATAAAATGAGATGTCGATTTGTTACCTTTCGAACGCGTTCCGCTAAGGAGTCATTTTTGTTGATAGTCAAACTGTTTGATGACGGCGGCGGTGACGGTGATGGACGTCGCAATGTTACAGTTTCTGTTAATCCGTAAGTTTATATAAATTAGTATAAATCCGTATCTATGGGATGAGTTTATACTAAATACTTTAAATATACTACTAAGGTAAGCTGAGGTAATAAATAATGTCTAAGCTATATTAAAGAGAATGTAATTAACGTTATATTGTTATAAAACAAAGCTAGGATAGGATATCTAACAGATTAAATGGCTCTTTGTATTGCCGAACTGACTCGCCGACTCTGTTTAGAAGCTTAAAAGTAAGCTATGGCGTTTTTGAGAACATAGTCTTTAGTGATCTTTCAAGGCGGTTAGTCGAGGCATCATGACAGGTGGGCTAGCAGTTTTTCTGCCAAGGGAATCGGTATGGATTTATTGTAGTTACAACGGCAAATAAATTGTTATCTAGAAAGACTTGGTGTTTTATGATGAGTTAGATAAATAAATATAAAAAGGTGAGATACCGTTCACGGCGCTTACAAAAACTCTACTTAAATCTTATTAGATATCTTTGAACATTTATTTCCTTACAAAAGTCTGCAAATTATTTTTTCAATGAAATTTCAATTTCCGTTATGTCAATTTACCGTTGTTTTGACCCGTGTCTAACGAAGGTAATGGTCCGGTGAGGCGTCTCTTGGGCAACTTGAGGCTGACGGTGACTGCGGTCGTACTCTCAGACTCGTTCACCCCGAGATCTGGTGTCGACGTCCACGAAGCGCTGTTTCTGCTGATCCCTAAAGAAATCAGTAACCAGTTTTGTAATACTTAATTGGGAATTAGTAATATACTTAGAGCTCTTACCCGTTTTATGGAACACCTATGGAAATATACATAAGTAGCCATACATGTTTTCGACAACTATCTCATAAAATGCGATCTACTTCATTATAGAAGTACCTAGAACCTAATTTAAAAATGTTTGGTTTTGGGTACCTACTTACATACGGTTTTGGGCGGAGGAGAGGAATACCTACAGAGATATAAATTTGCAATTTATGAAAATCTGACCCTGACATTTATTATTTGTGTTTTAGAAGTCCAAGAACTTGGTTAAATACTTAAGTTTGGAAAATGGACACAAAAATATATATGTACTTATTGATCGAAATGCCATTAGCTCCAATCAATTTAGTTTGATAGTGTTTTGGGTTCTGTACCTTAAAGGAAAATGGAACTTTTGATCACTAGTGCATCTTTCCGTTCGTTTGTCACAGTCGATTTTCATCAGAAACTATGGTCCGTATTCAAGTGTGAATCTATGTTTGAGAGCATTAGAAAGAAATGCTGTTATTCATTGCATGTAGCGGCATCTCTTTCTGACTGTGCTTAATCAGAGATTTACAATTGAGTATCGTTCTGTAATACGGGGGCCTATATGATGTACCTATAAATAGCAAATACAATTAGTTGATCTTCACAAATCAGCCTTGGTTTTCCTTGGCTTCTGCTAACACTCGCTTTCGCTCTGTAGATTTTCTTCGTCAATCAATTTTACAATAAAGTCATAGGAGAAACAACAAGTAAAGAAGGGGCAAATTTGGCACTGGAACTCTACAATTCCATACCCCTTATCTCCGAAACTAGTAGGCCTAGGCTGTTTATAATTTGAGGAAATATAAGGCCTTAGTTCTTAACGTCGTTGCTAGATTAACACTTACGTTGGATCACTAATTATATTTAATTAATAATAATAGATAAAAATTAATGTTGCAACATTAATTATAATTAATGTTGAATATTAATTATAGTTAATGTTCTAATGTTCCAATCATAATTACGAGGGCCTCATATTACAATAATTATGAAAAAGTCTAGAGCCCCAATCGTGTTCAGTCTAGTTTTGTTATCTATAGCTTTTCACTTACTAAGCTGACGTAAAATAAGGAATGTAAGTGAAATCAGCAGATACCTCTAAGCTTTCTACCCTTTGTTAGACAGATAAAAAATCTAAAAATTGTTCTTTGTTCGAACTAGCTCCCAGAAATAAATTCGAAAATATTTGCTAAAAGCTTTAAAATATATTATCGTAAACCACTATCCACTAGGTATTATATTAAACGAGCCAATGATGTTATAATTCTTTTATAAATATAACATCATTGAAACGGGCAATGTTTGCATATATATATATTAAGGTGGCGCAAAAAAACAGACTATTTATTTTTTGAGTCTCGAGTGAAAAAATGTTAGTTTTTGATGTTTTAAGAGCTACCTCCAGAGGACAGTTCAAATAAAAATTCTTAAGAGGTCGCTCAAAATGTTTTAAAATTTCAAAATCTGTCAAAAATCTAATTTTTTTTTTAATTTTTTTTCTCGTTACAGTATAATTTTATAGACAAACAAAAAATAAGTTTTTGAAAGTTTCAATTTAAAATTTGAGTTTTAAAAGGTCGCTCTGAATTTTTTTTTATTTATTAGTGCATCACTGGATTTTTTCGAGCGACATTTTAATATTCCAATTGTTTCAAATTGTCATTTGTTTGATTTTTAGTTCATCTCGGGGTGAATTTTTGTTGATTATTTTATTAAATAATAGAAAAAAATTTATGAAATTTTAATTTGAATATTAAAATATGGCCCGAAAAAAATCCAAAGTGATGTACATAATAAATAAAAAAAAATTAAAAAAAAATTAGATTTTTGACGGATTTTGAAATTTGAAAACATTTTGAGCGACCTCTTAAAAATTTTTTTTTGAGCTGTCCTTTGGAGGTAGCTCTTAAAACATCAAAAACTAACATTTTTTCACTCGAGACTCAAAAAAAAATAGTCTGTTTTTTGCGCCACCCTAATATCGCTTTCTCGAAAACGGATCTAGGGATTTCGATGAAGTTTACAATATAGGGGTTGAGGGTCTTGAGGGGAGCGAGAAATCGATCTAGCTAGGTCTCAATTCTGGTAAAAATCCTTTTCTCCGTCTTTTACACACTTAAAACTTTTAAACTTTAAACTTCTTAATTTCGCAGAAGAGTTTACCTTCTTAATAGCACAGAGACTGAGTGTAGGTCTACAACGCCGAAGTGCGCGGGTTCGAATCCTGAAATGTGGTCAGACCTTTGTTTTTTTATATAAGTTGAAATAATATGTCTACATTCAGTTTGCAACAAGTATCTATTAAAAACACATATCACTTTAATAATACACTTATACTAACGAAATAAAATGAAAAATAATGATAAAAGCATAGGCTTTTCATAACTTCAGACAGCTTGTTCCGTCCTACAAAGTGAAGCAAATAACATCAGATAAAATATAGATGTGTGGGTGCTGTTTTGTAACGAAATGGCGACTGATCAGCTTATCTGATAATAAATGTGTGTCGTATGTACAGGTGAGTTAGGTTATCTGATTTAGCTCAGCGTTGCTGCTCGGACACGGCGCTTGCTTTGGAGTTATTTAAATTTATAATGTGGAGCTTTGCAGTGGTCAAAAATCGATCAAGCTAGGGTCTAATTCTGAGAATGTTCGTTTTCTCTATGTTATCACAGACTTAGAACTTCTAAATTCTTCTGATTTCACAACAGAGGTTACTTTCTCAGTAGTACAGTGGCTAGAGTGTAGATCTACCAAGCTGAAGTACGCGGGTTTGAATCCTGCGATGTGGTCAGACTTTTGTTTGTTTTTTTTTTTTTTGTAAGACCTACAACTACATGAACCATATTAGTTAACCGTGTTAACGATTAAAAATAACCTACATATACAATATAGGACAATTTTACAGACATCATAGCGATATGGGCACAGATTAATTAGATATGGGTCCTATTCCTAAGTATAAGGACCAGAAGGAGCTAAACTACACAATCATAACTTTACAGGAGTGGTTTGAGGTTTTTCGATAAAATCTGGTCCAATATTCCTAAGATAATGAAGCCGAAGTTTATTAAACTTATTATGAAACTTTGCATACTACCCTACCAGTAACGAATTAATCCGTGCTACTACTGTGACAACTCTACGTCTATTGTTTATGATATAGTACATTTTTACAGATTTTTACTGAAAAGAAGCATTTACCACAAAAACCGGCCAAGTGTGTATCGGGCCACGCGTAATGTAGGGTTCCGTAGTTGTCCGTCACAATAATTTGCGTACTCAGAAGGGGGTTTTTAATGTTATAAGTATATTGAGTTCGCGGTTTAACTGCTAATCATTTTCTATGGAATTTTACATAATTTTAATATCCAAGTTTTTATAACTCGGTCGGCTATTATAAAAGTATTCGCAATAGTATTATGTATAAAAAATTCAAAAAGAAAATTGTTACAGGTACGCGTAGGCTCTACAAGTTCATGAGTACCTAATAGTCGAGCAACTTATAAAAATTTGAATACGTAAAAATTATGTAAAAATTCCATAGAAAATTATTCACTGACTCGTAACAAAAGTAACCACTTTAAAATATTTCGCAAACGGGTCCCTGAATTGAAAAAATGTTCAGCACATACCCGCAATATTTTTGAACGATCTATCCAACGACAGCCCACACAATGGAATAGACGAGTAAAAAAATCATCCCTGCTTTTTCTAAATTTATTGGACGTCTCTGTTTCGCTTGTAACTTTTTGAAGATATTTTTTAAAAGCCAAGCAACTAAATTTCAAATTCTGAAGAATGTAACGAATCCAAAACATTGTCACCGAATTACTCATTAAATTTAAATATTTCAATCCAATCAAATCATTGCAATTCAACATGAGTTACACTGTTATATCTGCTATTACCTTGTATTGCATAGTATATATAATTTTCTCTATGTGTTGCATGCAAGAACCACTTGTCAGACTGATTTATGCAATCAACGACGATTACGCAGTATTGTTTGAAGAAGAAGGAATGTACTGAATTGGGTGGTTTGTACTCAGGTTGTGCGTCTATCTTTATGGAAGCGTTCATAAAAAAAAACAAGTTCGGAAAAAACTTGACTTATGTGGTTTTTGAAATGATCAATTCAATTACATAGGTAAGTCGTTTTGGCTACATGAAGAATTTATTCTTACCTGTGGAGAAGGAATCCTTTTTCGGTGGTTCTACGGAGCTGAGATTTGTGCTAGAAGCCCAGCCCCGGCCTGACTTCTCAACGTCTGCGCCATTTTCCCCATCACGACCACTATTTTAAAGATTTGACACAGTTTGATTAAACGACAAAGTATTAAATTTATACAAATTAAGAGCTAAAAAAAAGACTGAAAAATATAGGTACTTCTTAGTTCTTACGAGATTACTTTTACGTTTATTTTGCTTATAAATTTCGAGAAAAACAGTTTCATGAACTTGCAATTGACGTAATAGTGTGGGCGAGTTATTTCTACGCTGTAGGTAGGTACTAGGTATAGCAGATACCTAAACAATAAATATTTAATTAAACTCCTACAATATTTCGTAATTTTGCTATTATGAATTAGTGAAAAGTATTTTTCCATGAATGAACCTTGAAATTCCATGAACCTACCTATCGCAAAACTTTGTCTTCTGATGTGCTACTTATCATCGTCCTAGATAATTATGATACCTCGTAATTGCAAAATTATGGGATTTCGAGTTCAACATTTTGTTCACGGGAACTTTAATCTACCAATGGCAAAGTTCAGTATTTCTCGCGCTAAAATCTTGTGCTGTTATTGGTTGATTGACCGCCCATGCGGCGTTGTGCGGCGTGCACCGTCTTGTTCAATAAATCAGAGTTATGAATGCGTAGCAAGCAACACTGCTAATTGACTGCAAATAAACTTCAATATAAATAGTTACGCGGTCCGGCGTTCGGCATGTTCCACTCGGGAATTACTTACATTTTTCTGTGCAAACGAAAACTATCGAAAGGAATTATTTGTATTTTGAATAATAAGTATACTCATAACTTCTGCCATTTTCTAGTAGGTACACATTTTTACTCCATCGACTTTAATCGGTAGGTAACGTCCGGACACCGTGAAGAAATAACCCAAGACCGACTGTACGTAAAGTGCGAGTCAGTTCTCGGCGCTAACACGTTGTAAATTTGCCTACAGGTATACGATTAATTACGCCTTACATAATTCATAATTATAAGACTCGGACCACTCGTAGAGTCAAAATCTATATTGCCGCGAAAGAGAAGGCCTTAGAAGAGGAACGAAACGAATTTTAGGTGCATAAGATTTTGAATCTTATTTCCATAAAATAACTACAATTTAGACACGAGACTAAAAACGTGCGAATTTTCGAGAATGTTCGAGGATTCTCGGAAAAACGTGCTACTCGTTTTTGGTCTCATATCTAAATTTTACGTTACTTCATGAAGATAAGGTTCAAAATGTTATAAGTACACAAAAAATTCCCTGCGCTTCTCTTCTGCGGAAAAGTACATAAATTATAAAGCACTTAACCTAATGTAGATTGATCTCTGAGGATTGATCCTTAGTTTACTGTGCACTAGGTGTTGATAATTACCTAGAGACTTAACAGTGCCCCCGCCAAGTTGGAGTTTGTAAGTATTTCCTTGAGGTATAGGAAATTATGTTTATACTCGTATATTAACATAATGGCCTAATCAACAGTTTTGTACCAGAAATATTCACATCGTCTAGAAACCTCTTTAGGCCAAATCGATTTCTGATGGCTGATCGCATATGTCCTGAGTTATACACGAAGATTCCTATGTTAGTCAAAGTCAAATCAATTTATTCAAGTAACCCAATTACAAGGTATTTTTGAACGTCAAATCTAATCGTCAAAATTCGGTTCAAATACAAAACCTTGACACTGAAAAGAACCGACAAGAAACTCAGTCAGGTATCATTTTTTCAACTTCATTTTACAAAAGGTTTATTAAAATACAATATTTTCATTAAGCCAGTAAATGCATGTGCAGAGAAGATCATTTCCAGAATATTGTTTTATCTTCAATGAAATCGTTTATTTTATGGTGTGATTGTGTAATCAATGTACGTTTTATAACCCATCTAAATTAATTCTCTGTTAATTGAGTAATTTCCTGAGGAACTTTGTTATAAAAACGAATGCAGTTACCCAAAAATGAAACATTTGACTTATGTAATTTGAGTTTTGGAACAACCAATTTATCACGATCTCGGGTTTCCATACCATTAATATCGCCTTTCTTTTTAAACAGATCTACTTATATTTTTCCTCGTGTATATAATAATATCAAAGATGTATAAGGACGGCAAAGTGAGGACGTCAATGTCTTTAAAACGATCTTTAAGTGATTCTCGTGCATTCATAATGTAGATGGCACGTATTACTCTTTTTGGTAAAATAAAAATGGAGTTAATATGCGCCGCTGATCCCCACAGCAGAAGGCCGTAGGACATTAGACTGTGAAAATATGCAAAGTTAGCTGATTTAACTAATTCTAATTGTTTCCCAACCTTTTCTATTTTATCATGGATTCTGGGCACATTAGAAAGGGAAAATTTAATACATTTAGTTTTTTGTGCATTCAGTAGTACATTATGGGCAGCAAACCATTTCGTGACATCTGTTAGGATCCTGTTTACCCAAGTAATATCTACATCTTTCTGTCTAGTTTAAATAACAATGAGGTGTCATCAGCAAATAATGCTGTTTCGCATCAGTTCCTGAACATAAATGGGAAATCATTAATATAAACCAAAAACAGGAAAGGTCCCAACATTGATCCTTGGGGAACGCCCATTTTTAATTTTGAACCAACAGACAACATCCATTAACACTCACTTTTAGCTCCCGGTCAGACAAATACGAGATCATGAGGTTGAGAGCGTTACCACGTATTCCATAGTATTTAAGCTTGCAAATTAAAGTTTCATGACTAACACAATCAAAAGCTTTGGAAACATCACAAAAACAACAATAGCATCCTGGGACCCCTCCCAATTAAGCCTGAAGTACAGTCCTGATCAAGCTTGCTCCCGCGTGAGTTATTGCCCGCCCTCTCATGTCATGAATGAATTACCCTATCACACATTACAAGTAAGATATTTTTAATGAATTCGTTGTATTGTGAGTTTATTGTAAGTATAGGTAATACGTGTTAAACATTGTAAAAGTTTCGATTTTCGGTTTTATTATTTTTTGTTTAGAAGCCAAAATGCTTAAAACGGAACGTTATAGTTTTATCATCTCTATTGATCTGCTTGTATACGAGTAGGTAACAAACGAATAGATAACAAACAAAACAAAATTTCATAATCTTTTGCACCTATTTAGTTGAAATTAGGCACAAAGACAAATTCGTAGCCTAAAACCAGAAATGAGAACAAAAAGATTAAATAATTCGAAATTGCTATGAAACCTTATGTTAGTGCGTATCCGAGACGCTCTTAGTCGTTACTTTTTATCTGGTAGTTGAGAATTGAGATTGAGAAAGATTAATTGTAATTTGCTGTCGGAACTCCAAATATAGGTAACTTTCGGTGACACTAGATCACTCTAATCCAAACCTAGTACATATTAGTAAAAATTCTAGTCATTCAATGAAACATTTTAATTATTACAAAAAATATACCGGGATATAAAACAATCAAGACGTTCTGTAAAAAAACATTACCCTCCTTCGTACAGTGGGGTAATAAAAAAGATGACAGTACAAAATTCGTAAAGTTAGCTGCTCCTATCAATGACATTTTATATAGGCACCTATAGAGAATTGTGCTGACAAAAAACATATCCGAGAGATGCAACAACAGCCCTTTTTCGTTGTAGATTCATTAGCATTGTAACATTTTGTCAACATTGTAGTTGGCTTCAATTACTTAATTGTTCCTATGGGCACGACAACGCCATAGTGTAGCAACTAGCAAGTGATGCCTACGGTGTTGCATGCGTCTAACCAATGATGTTAAATTTCCGCAAAGTATCAGGCAAGCCGTATGCTTGTTGCAACCTTAGTGATATAAAAAAATCCTACGAATGGTGCCGATAGGAATAATTATTTCTTAAAGTTACCCTTCATTTCAATAGCTATAAGTGTAACGTTGATCCTAGGACATACCGAAGCGGTGCAAGTGCTCCACCTGGCAACCCTTTATAGGGTTCCCTTACCGGCCCTGCTTATCCTATAAATCACTGGTTCCCAAACTTATTTTGTCTACTGAGTCGAGAGTTCATGCAGTCGTTGTCTAAGATGCCTCCTAGCTAAATGAAATTACAAATCACCCCCCAGGCCTCTACACAACGCCCCCATTTTTTTCTGGGTCTCTTATCGCCCCCCTTTAGGCCTGCAGCGCCCACAAGGGGGCGTTATCGCCCACTTTGGGAATGGCTGCTATAAATACTTACGTAATGTAGCAAAATGGTAAAATATTATGTATCATAACCTAAGCTCGTCTTGAACTTGGCTATTCTACATTCACTGCTTTTCATGGTCAACTTATATGTTAATAGACGAATTTATTTCTAGCTATTGCCCGCGAATTTGTCTGTGTGAAATTAAAAAAAAGTAGCCTGTCATATAAAACCAGTCCAGCGGCTTAGCCGTGAAAGCTGATCAGACAGACAGACTTTTGTATATGTATTAAAAAAATAAGTTTGAAAAGTAAAACCCGATTATGGAAAAAATCGCAGTCTGAAAAATACGAAACAAGAAAATATTCTCGTATGAAATTTTTATATACCAACTATTTAATTATATCATCTAATAAGTAGACAACTTGTATATTTTATTTACCACACAGACATAGTGATGTTAAGAGGATATAACCGTGGTCGCATACCGCCTTGCCCTAAGATTTGCTTACTTGACAATACATTTTAGGGTATTTTTTTAAATAAATACAGTAATTTGAAATATACATATGTAGGTTATGTAGAGCATCGTGGTCGTCGTCATTAGTGTCCTAAGGTAAGGTGGCATGCAACCACTGTTATCCCCTGAACATCACTATATTTATATTATGTCTGTGTTAAATTAAAATGTACAAGTTCTCTATTAGATGGTAAATATTGAATAGTTATATAGTACATAAGAATTTCAGACGAGAACATTTTCTTGTTTCGTACTTTTCAGTGTGATTTTTTCAGTAGTTGGGTTTTAGTTTTTAAATTTATTTCCTTAGTGAATTTTTTTTTGGGTTTTATTTTCGCGAATAAAAAAATAAAAAAGAACCCGACCATTCATACGTTTTTAGCCTAAAGCTAAACTAATATTTGTGAGACATGATTTTATAAATTTGCGTAATTATCGAGAAATGCATTTATCTGCATTAACTAGATAATCAATACTCGATAAAGCAGTGAGCAACAACTAGTACTCTATGTATACATATATAATATATATACTACATATATTTGAAATGTGCTGATTAATTGTGCTCATTATTTGATACCCAACACGGCGCATTTTTTCAAGTTTTTTTAATGTAGTACTTTATGTTCTCTAGAGGGCACCATGTTAAATTTAACGTGACGTCGACGAAGACGAAGACGCTTCTAACGATACCTCATTTGTTAAATTATGATAGGTAGTTTAAAATATATGCGGGAATAGACGAACATGCATACATGCAGAAATCATAACCCTTCGTAGTCGGGTAACTAGAGATAGTATGGATATAATAAATAAATTGGATAGTACTGATATAATGGCAACCGATCTTATTTTCTCGGACAATAATTTCTCAGTACATAAATTCCCTGTAATAATTTCTCAAACAAAAATATATCATTGTAATAATTTCTCATAGCAATAATTGCTTATGTATGAAATTTCTCCGGCTATAATTTCTTATTTTCATATTAATATTTTTAAGTGCCGCCACAGCGGCCGGCGAAGCACCAGAACAGAATCCGCCTTATAAAAACAGTCTTTCTGGGTAGGTTAGGTAAGGTAAGTATATAAACTACAATGCGCGAGCCGAGCGAGCGAAGTGAGCGTCCCGCGATGCGGCCGGCAAAGCGCTAGAACAGAATCCACCTTATAAGAACACGCTTTCTGGGTAGGTTAGGTTAGGTTAGTGTATAAACCACAACGCGCGAGCCGAGCGCGCGAAGCAAGCGTGCCGCAGTAGCAGCTAGCGAAGCACCAGAACAAACACCCTATAAGAACACTCTCTTTGGGTAGGTTACGTTAGGTAAGTATGTGAGAATATATTACTATAAGAAATATTTGTACTGAGTAATAATTGTATGAGAAAATTTTGCCCGAGAAATTTTTGCCTGAGAAATACTTTTTGAGAAAATAAGACGGGGAGCCGGATATAGTATGTCTATACTAATATTATAAATGCGAGTCTGTCTGTCTGTTACGTTTACACGGCTAAACCGCGAACCGATTTTGATGAAATTTGGCACGGAGATAGTTTGACACCAGGGGACGGACATAGGCTACTTTTTTTTTCAAAAATCTAACCCTAAGGGGGTGAAAAGGGTGATGAAACCTTGTATGGGATATAAGTTTTGTTTTTACATTGCGCAAAGATTTAAATATTTGTAGTTGTAACTAAGTAGGTACCTATATACGTATTACCTATGTAAGTTTCAAAATTCTTAGTGAGATTTTACTTGTATTTTAATTAGACAGAAATGATTACACCTTTAAACATTTTTGATAATAAATATTCTTATGGATGATAGCTGTAAAGATCTTTAGAAACATCATAATAATAAACAAAGCCTAGATCACTTTGCTACAGAGGTAAAACGTGATCGAAATATTGCAATAGTGTGTACTGAACTCAACGTTGCGTCAAATCGTCGGCAGGCGAGTTCAATTTAAACAAATCAAGAACAAATCCGTCAAGAATTTTTTGGAATTGTGCCATTGATTCTCTTTTGTGTTTACGAGCAGGAGATAGCAGAATACTGTACTTATAAGTTATTGAGGAACACAATTACCATATAAGTTTAAGATTTTGCGAAACTGCATATTTATAAATAAAGGAACTAAAACTAATAATTCTCCATTATCCGTGCAGATAAGTTTGTGACTTTGTCAGAGCAAGAGCGTATATAATAATTAACGATTTTCAACCATTAAAGAGTATCTAAGCAATGAGCCACCTACTCCTACTACTTACATTCAAAATCAGGAGCTTATTTATACCTACAGTCTTTGCGCATGGAGCATTTTCTTTGCGTCTAATTTCTATTATAGATTTTTTGTAAACAATAGGTATTTTGGTTAACTAAAACAAAAAATGTGTGTCAAACTCAAAAATCGAAAAATAATAAGTTCATTACTTTATATACATACACACTATGTATATCAGCAGGTAAAATATGTTTTCTATCCATGGAATTAGATAATTAATAAGAGTTACGCTTATTAATTCCATGGTATCTAATCGAAGGTATTTGGAAAATTAACTATACTGGATTTAATTAAAAAAATATATCTCGCATTTGGTAGAGGTACCTCTATTATGACTTCTATCACCCAAAACTTTATTTGGAAAAAATATTTTAAATTATTTACTAGGTATCTTAAAATCTGAAATTTATTGGTACGTATTATGAAAGTACGACTCATACTTAGTTGTTACGAGATACATAGCCTAAGGCAATTAAAAAATTGAATGCTATCCTCTTGGTTCACTAACCGTGACGACGGCGAATTCCAAGAAGACAGACTAGGTGTGGAGGCTGTAAAGTCGTCCTCTTTTTTTCTTCCACCGCCATGTTCTTTGTAGTCACGAAAGCAACGCTTGCAGCGAGTTGGCCACCGCACTTGTGGGTGGAAACCCAACGGGCAGAGCGGATCGCCCTTGGCCAATGGATACAAGTGATGCATACTCACAAAGACACAAAATGCACTTCACAAATGTAAAAGATTTCAACTAAATGCCACTGCTTGATATTTTGATCACTGATGAGTAATTATTATATTCTTTCACGTAATAATCACGACCGTCCCACCAATTTCTTTCTAAAGGAATACTTAGTTGTGATCGGTATGTACAAAACGACGGCGTAGTATGTACGTTCAGTTACTTTGTGTGAAAGCTAATAATATAATGGAATGAGCGTAAAATTTTATGCTACTGTATAACACCATAATATCTAATGTAAATATTTATTAAGTAACGTACTCTGGCGGTCGTACGTCTGCATCGAACGGTAGCAATAAAAATATCCCGCTGCTAGCACCGAACCGGGCGACCTAAATCGGCAGCTCCCGTATGCGCTACTAAGTATTTCACGGACTCTAGCCGCGTAAACACAAACGCTGTGTGATCGGCGGAGAAAGCGTTTTTTACGATGCAGATGCAAATAGCTAAGCATGAGCGTCGCGCCGCTTCGAGATGGTAACGTAGCGGAGTAATAAAACCGAAGATTAGTATGCGGATGTTGAGATGCGCGGGTGGGAAGGTGCGGCGCAGGCGGCGGGCGGGCCGGCGGCGCTCCGGGGACTGGCGCGGGAGCGCGGGCGCGCCGCCAACTAGCCGCTAGCACACCCGTCCATGCCAGAGATGGGTAGCTCCCGTATTATTAAGGATATCGGCCCAGATGTACATCTACAGCTCTGTGACCTATATCCAGGTCTCGTGTCCGCGGATTTGTATTGGTACCAACTACTAACTCTCGAACCAGATATACGGAGTGTGCGCAGCTGGAGCGGATAAGTAGGTACTTGGCAATTTGTAGAGAATTTGTAATTAACAGTGAACAAAGCATGGGAAGCACGAAGTCTACACATGACCATTGTAGCAAGTGCACGATGAATTGTTACCAAGTGAATCTTTCCGTCGAATATGGAACTTCCGAAGCAGCAGCTTACGAACAAAGAGAGTTATTGGATTAAGTACTTTCCTGTACACTTTTAACGGCTGTTACGATTATATTTGATAATGTTTATTGGAGACACGAGTCGTACTGGTGCCTACTGATGTTCACCTAGTTATGTAGTATATCTTATTGGTCAGTGATTACATACGACGTGTCCGATATTCAATTGGATGTAGGTACATCCTATGGTATCGCTGGGTATACGGGTCCGCGGACAGGTTCCCATCCGGACTTACTCTATAATCCATATGCCGAATACCATACACTATACTCCACTCCGCTGCTCCTACTTTGCGCACTTTCATAAATACAGACTCCCTATGGAATTTTTGGGGATAAAAATGGGATTAAAGGCTAGCAATATCCGACCACGGAATTTGCGTATACGCCAGTCTGTACATTACCTTACTCCGCGGCATGTATGTTGCAATAATTAGCACGAGCACGTGTCTTTTAGCGCTCTCTTCCAAAATAGACGTTAGGTGGATAGCGAACAAAACTCGCACCGAGGGCCGTTCCGCAACGAAATATTTGCGTTATAAAGTTGGCACGTCATAGTAATAACTTTATGAATGGGCGTTGACGTCATAATGATACGTATCGAGAATAAAAGTGGAAAGTTCTTTGTGTTCTTATATTATTGAAAACGGGCAACGTAAAATAAACTTGAAAGATTCACAGAACCAGAATGCTGTTTGAATCGAACATTGAATTGAAGAATTGTAGTACAATTTTAAATATACAGGGTTAATTTAACAATACTAATAACCTCTTAGTGCAAAATTCCTGTCAACATACCCAACAACTTTTGTTTTACGACTTTTTTTAAAACTTAATATGTTCGTTAAAAATATTTGTTCAGTTTTGTTGTACTGTCTCAAACGTAATTACTCTGTACGTATTTCCAATGGTGCAGTGCAGGCGCAACAGGCCTCAGCGCCGCGCTGTGCGTGTGCCGTTTTAGCGACTGGGTAGGTAGAGTATGTGCCATTGTCAGAAACATTTAATGTATTTTTATTTTTGTATGAAACATAATTTTTAATTTTGTATGAAAGAAAAAACATGAATTTTTGAAACTCGTAAAACAAAAACTATTAGGGTTAATGTCTAGTACAAAATACTAAGAGGTTATTAGTATTTGATTAAATTAACCCTGTATATAGTTCATATAGTGGTAAATCTGTGGTTACTCTGTTGTATGTAGACAAAGGTAAAAAAAACAAATAACAAAAAAGTATTTTATTTCTACTTATTGTTAAAATATATTAAGTCTCTGTTACACAATAAAATATACATATACTTAAGTGTAATGTTTACAATTACTTTGAGCCTTAAAATTAAATTCGTGATATTTTATTATGCATGATTTACGTATATTCAATTAATTTATACAATACAAAATATGTATCATAGTGATAAAGATAATATCAATGTGTATTCAACCTAATCCAATATTAAAATAATGACAGTATTATATCCAATATTATTATGATGATATGCTTAGTATACTAACATTATAACTTGCTCAACAAAAATCTCCTTCATTAAGTGGCTCGTCTTCCTTCTTGTCATAGACCAGAGTCTTGTAGGTAACTTCTTCAAAATGCAGCGCATTCAAGCCCTTAGGTTCCGCTACTTTGATTTTCACATCTCCCGGGTATAATATCTCGCCCTTGTTTTTCGTACAACCCATTACCAAAGACTTTTGCAATTTATCAATGCAAGGGATTTCTGTAATATAAAAAGTGTATTTTCATTAATAATATACTTAAATATATTTCGATTACCGTGAGGAATGTTGAAACGTAATTACTCCTATTCTATTGAAATGTTGAAATGAATAATAAATTAATACTATCTCTTGCATATTTTTTGTAAAAGGCAAGTTTTGAATGATTAAAAAACTAAAGAATTCGGGTGCAAGAAATTATTTCATAACCAGTAAAAACTAATCTGGTTTTTCATTGATATTTATGAAATAATTACATAATTAAGTACCTATAAATTTCTGTTGTCTGTTTTTCTCCTATTTGTTTTTTTCTGTTTGCTTTTTTTGGGAGTTTTGGACAACGGATTGGAGAAGCGCACACCCAGGCAATAACACCCACACTCCAAGACAATTTAGAAAACTATTTCCTAAACTAATTTAGTTGAGCATTGAGCCCTTAACTTAGAATAAAACATTAAAAAAAATTGTAAGAGGAAGTAAGCTTATACATATTAAAATAATATCGCTTGTTTTGTGTTTAATTTGTTCTAAAAACTGTAAGCAATAACACCAAAGTACCAACAAGAAGTCAATAGCTTACCTGAAGTAACGACTTTCTTAATTGGAGTCCCCATCGCCGCCTCGATTACTCTTATGTCGCGAACTAATTGTTGGAATTCGGGAGGCGTCAGGGAGCACACGTGGTCAGTGCCTTTCATGGTTTTGTCCAGCGTTATGTGTTTCTCCAGAATCTGTTATATGTGTTTCAGAAATTTTACTAACAATTATCTATGAAATATCAAGGAATTACAACGCTAAGCAAGTTGTTCAGGTTTCGATTACAGTGTAAGCTGTTATACATTAATTTGGATATGAATATATCATATATGAGTTAATGTTGAGCTAAAGTGTAAAATGATTTTAATAAAGGTGTTATGTTTCAATATAAATTGTATAACATTATTATATGTTATAAACTGTACCTAAATTACAAATTGTGATTTACAATTTAAAAGTCTACCCTTTTTTTCTTTGATTATATATTATGAATGAATTCAATAAGAAACACACATTTATTATGAAAAGAAAGACCATATCTTGCTTTTATTACTCTATTTTCGAACACTTGAAATTTTTATGGACTCTATTATCAATGCTACTTATTGATAATAGTATAATAAAATATATTAATATTGTATTTATTTGTGATAATCTAAAAAGCAGTAAATCGATTTTATGATAACTTTCATTTAGGCGCTGCGCAGATGTAGCAATTTTAGTCGAAGCAACTGTCAACTTTTCACGTTTCCATAACGGTTGTTAGTTACAGCAACACAAAAATAAAGTTGATGACTGCGGCAACTTTTACTAAACTGTTCATCATATATTAGTGTGACAATGGATTTCGAATCAGCAGCACTTGTAATTTCATTACGTCGCCGTTGACGACATCCATAACGACTTAATATTATTATAGTATATATTAAGTCCATAACTAATTTCCGTAATCGGCGGTTTTGGATTCACTCTTATTTGCGAAATCGAACGCAATTCATTAATATGGTATGAAATGAGCTCAGAAAATATGATGAAAACTTTCATCAATATCTTAGATATCCGTTAATTTATTTGATGAACTGCTTACTTATTTCCTCAATAAAATTGTGAGTATTTAATCCGAAACTCATTTGTTGGATTTCTTCCATTTTACACTTGTGCGTAGGGTGTAGGGAAGTCAAACGTATGGTCACGACTATACGGAGAGCAAGACTGCGAGGGAGGGAGGGGGTCACTGGACGCGTTACGATTGCCGGTGGCGGAAACCGGAAACCTGTAATTTGAGACAACTGGTACTAAGTAGCTAGTTGCGGCAATTAAGTTATTTAGTCACCTAGTATATGAAAACTGTCGTCAACGGCGTCGATATCCGAAACTCGAAATTATAGTTGCTATGTCTGCGCGCTTTCTTGAAATTATAAGAAAGAACTCGCATACCTAGGCGAAAATGTGTGGAGGAGAATGATGAGATTTGAGGAAGCGAAAGAGGTATGTAAGGACCGCGAAGTTTGGCGCTCTTTCGTCTTTGACTACCCCGTTAGGGATACAGCGTAAAGATATGTATGTATGTTTATGAAAATCGTCATAAACAGCTAGTTGCGAGTTGCCAGTTGCCGAAACTAGAAGATCGAAATTATAAGTTTGTCCTCTTTTTTAAATGCATATTAATTTCAAGCATTCACACCTTGGCTCCTAATGCAACTGCCGCCAGCCCTACTGCAGTGCCAACCTCTTGTCCAGAGTACCCAACAGGAATGTCAAATGTATTCTTGTAGTCTTGAAGTACCGTCAAATTGCAGTCTTCGTATGGCACAGGATATGCGGATATGCAATGTAGTAGGCAAAATTGTTTATGTTGTTCTGATATTATATCGTATATGGTCTTAACTGCCCGTTTATCGATCATTCCCGTCGATATGATTAGTGGCACTTTCTTCGATGCAGCATACTTTAAGAATAATAAGTTGTTGGAGTCTCCAGAGCCTATTTTGATAAATGGTACTTTTATATTAACGAGGAAGTCGAATGATACCTGAAAAAGTGGAAATTAATTTCTATTATAAAAGATAAATAAATGTATTTAAGCTGCTCTGAGAGAGAGAATAACATAGATTGTAACAAGTAACAGCTGCTTGTCTTCCTGCGCAGATCGCAAAAGTCGAGTGTTAGAACTTGTGTTAAGGTTATAAGGTGCACTGGTAAGTACCTATAGACAATGGCCTATACAACTTGTCACGAAGTAAAATTAGTTCTTGAATGAAGTTGGGAGTTGGTGTGGCGTTATGTATGCAGGTATGTGTACAAATAAAGAAAATTATAAAATTGCAATTTTCTGGTTTTCTTTGTACGTACGTGTACAGTATATCAACTTCTTTATTTGGTTATTTAAGTATGCCTTTATGTCCAGTTCATTCAGTTCAATAAGTTTCTAATATTTGGGGTACTGGGGTAATTTTTAAAAGCTTTCTGGGAAACTATAGTTTAATTAATAATTGTTAAACTAAAAAGACATTTTTTCTACGTAGACAATGTTGAAAATTGGTAATAAAAAGGTTTATGTTATCTTACCATATCCATAGCAGAAGCGGTGAATAATATTCCGATTTCCTGGGAATATTTAAATAGTTCCCGGTACTGACTTTCAGAAAATTCCAAATGCCTTTTATGGTCGCCATAAGTCTTGCCCCAAGAATTAGGGTTGTCGTACGTTCGCTCCAAGTATTTTTTTGTGAATTTCTCTTTCAAACATGTCTTTTGAAATTTGACGCAACTTGCGCCAGCCTCCTGAAATAAGAAATTGTAGACAAGTTAATAAGTATTAGATATATATGTGTTTAATGCATAAAGGCAATTGAAATACCTAGTTCTGAATACATTAAGTATTAAATCTTTAATGTTATGATTGTTCAAATGTATCAACTAAATAGTAAAGAAAAAGACAAGTATAATTAATATGTACTAGTAGTAATAAGTAAATATGTCACATCGTTATCAATAAAGTGTTTCTATGTTGAAATCAGATAAGTAGATATACATTTTTACCTCGTACATGTTACTTATCTAGAAAACATATCTATCTATAAAACAAATATAAGTAATGTTACATTTGTATCTTTGGTATTGGTATGGTAGATATTATATAAGTCCGTTTTATAATAATTTATGTTAGGTAGGTAGCACCTGACTAAACTTTTGGTTTCAATTTCATTTTCGACAAGTTTCGGCGCTAAATGGCATAGTGGGATCCATGGTGGAATCTTACCCTATGCAATGATAGTACATTATTTTTTAATGCAACAGAACTATAATTTATCAACTGCTTCTATGAATACAAACATATTATATTTGCAACTACTAATAATGAGCAATAAACAGAAACACAAAAGAGTCCGCCTATATTGACATTAGTGTGTTTGGTGACCTGATCTCGATATCTAAAGAGATTGAGAGTTAGATATTTGAATACAATGCCAATTATTTATCTGAAAATCTTGAAAAGTAATGCCTTCAAGGTCTTGCTATTACAAATGATTACATATAAAATCAAAAACAGATGCGAATTCTTCGCGTCAAAATAAAAATGATCAAACCGGAACTGGTACAATCAATCTTCATGCTGTCACCATAGGGCGCGGAAGTGAAGAACGAATTCGAAAGCCTGTGTTTTGGCTAAAAGTGAGATAAATTATTCGCTTCCGGTAGTAAAGAACTAGTTTCAGTCGGAAACTAGGTAATTTGCATACTAGGTACGTAGTACATACATATCAGCAACAAAATAAAGTTTTTTCAATACAGTTTTAGGATATAATTTATTGATTCTAAATAAATGTAATGAGAATTTAATGAGAAGCATTTATGTTTCGAATGATGAAATATTTATGTTGTCAATATCTATTGTGAATGACATTCCATTTGATATTCCGGACAACTTGATAAATAACTAGAACCATCGAAATAGAACAAATGGATAATTTTAGGAAGTCTTTATTACCTTAGGAATATTAATTAAAATTGATCTGAGATATTATTATCTACAAACAGACATTATATATGTCTATCAATATGTCTATGCTTAAAATGAAGAAATAGGTAGATACCACAAACAAGATTGTCTTGAGTGGGACTAAATTTCATAACGTTAGAAACTAATTAATCAGTGCCATAGGTATGGACAGCTTTAGAGCACATATTGTCAAAACTCAAATATTATTTAGGTTCCTACATAATAATAATCTATGTCCACTCTCAGAATTACTCTGAATTCAATTCACAAAACACAGGTAGGAATCACCATGATAAATGGATTAACTTGAGTAACTGCAATTTCAAAAATATGTGACCTAAAAATGTGAGTACGATTTCAAGACCTAAGTGAAGGGAAATATGTAAGTATGTACATATAGAATTCTAGATTACTATAACTATACATTAATATGTGTAAGTATACAAGTAACTGGTATACATGTTTTTGGAAAAGGTACCTAATAACGATTTGGTAGCTGTTAACTGGTGGAAAATAAAAATAATACATGCAGAATACTACTAGAAGCGACTATAGAGCAGTGAGTAGGTATGAGAAATATTGTTGACGATCAAAGGAAACGATATAAAATATTTTACACAAAATGATCATCTAGGCACATGTAAACGTATGCAGTAAGTAAAGGCAATTAGTCTGTATGTGAAAACATAATACACTAAACGTGCTCTACAGAATATACATATTTAATTTAGTAACACTTGTTTGTTGACTAACAATAAACAAAAACATTAGTCATTGTTTATATCTAACCTTAAAAGTCAGCAACAAAGTCGAACCAATATAATGTCAATTAAAGCATTAGGTACTTGTTACTGTTAAATGCTTACCTTAGCAGCTCTTATTAATTTTTTTGCGATTTCAATGTCACCTTGATGATTTTGTCCCACTTCAGCGATTATAAAGCAGGGATTATTAGCCCCTACTTTGATTTCGTCTGTTATTTTGACTTCAACCATCTTTACCGTCGTCCCATATACACAAACAAAGCGAAACCGGTTCAAGAGTTGAATTGAGCGTTGATGTCAAAGCAACTGCGTAGCAACTTATGGTAAAAGTTTATCGACCTCACATTCAAGATCAAATTGAGTGAATAAGGTCAATTCAATATAAAACGAGCTACTCGCAGCGCGCCCGCCGCACTAATGTGCGCTCGCGCAGCTGTGGTACCCTCTGCGCTTGATAATTGATAAAAACTTGTATATTGTCCGCGACAGGCGACACTCACCGCTCTCACTCTATTTACGACTGTTCTAAACAAATAATGCCAAGTAACAACTACAGATATGTACATGGAATAATAATTGTTTATTGTATATACTGATTTACACATACAAATTCTTAAACGTATTTACATAAACACTTATAAATAATGACTTTTCTAGAAGATTATGATGCTAAAGTTCACATGTCGCCGTTTTAATAATGTCTTTATTATTTTTAAATCTATCGCAAATTGCTCGATTCACTTTGGATTCTGTGGGTTTGCCGAGGAAGTTGGAGATGAAGCGGCCCGCCTCTACTAGTTTGACCAAGTCTATGCTCGTGTTGACCCCTAGACCATATAGAAAATAGACGAGATCTTCGGTGGCGAGGTTGCCACTCGCGCCGCGTGCGTATGGGCACCCACCCAGCCCCGACACGGACGAGTCGACGCTCTTTATACCGTACTGCAAAAACAATTTTAAGTTTAATAATACCTCAATGACGTAAGTTGCATTAACGCGAGTGGGAGTGTTTTCGTTGCATATGTGCGGACTACTATAAAAATAGTATTTCCATAATAACCCGTAACCTTTAGTTTTTACCAGCTTCTTTATTTATTTCAGACTAATCATAGAACACATATTTCAGATTTCACATACATATTTTAAAAAACATGTTACGAATCATAATTATAAAAGCATTAGATATTCGTTAACCACTAACGAAGCACCCAAGATAATATAAGTTCACGAAGTTTTAAAGTAGGAAAATAAATACTTTCAAAACAAATTGGCACAACTTTTTTAAAAGTACTTAAACAAAAATAAAAAAAACAACATACATATCTACCTACCTAACATTTTATTAATAATAATAATTTGTGATGTGCCGGATATCCGCATTCGTGTCCGCGGATATCCGAGGGGAAAAAAGATCTCCATGGTTATTCACAACGCATCGAAAACTTTCAACGTGGCAGTGGCGGAAGGGGCCGATCGCCGGAAAGCATAAATTCAATCGGACGGATTGGAAAATGCTATTCACAAACTCTATCGGAATCTCAATCAGAAAATACTTTACGAATCTGAAAGAAAAACCTTTGTGCGTAACTTACATTTCATGTGTCTTCTACAAGAATGTGTTCGTACATAAATAATTAAATAAATAAATAAAATGAATTTATGAACCATGTTACTAAATGGTAGCAATTGTATTCGTTTTGGTAGAAAATATTACTGTGGTTTAAATGTACGATGTTCTGACAATCACACGGCAAATATCATAAATAATAATTATGAAAAAGAAATTAGTCTTTTTTTAGATTAAACATTTTTTGTAAATTATTTTACTTACATTCGAAGAACTAAACGGGCTTTGTAAATACGAATCAATACTGTCTGTGCATTCAATAAGTTCAATCAAATTATTCTAAATGTCGTTAAGTGAAAATGAAAAAATAAATAATAACGACAATAGAAAGTACAATAGCGTTTTTATTTTCGATTGTTGTTGTGTTTCTAAAAATACCTCAAACAATGTTTAGTTATGGATTGCGTAGCTAATAAAATATGTTATCAAAATATAAGGCAAAACAATCCTTAGGCACGTATTTAAAATGTGTATGAAATTTGTGTAGATTACATACGCACACGCAATTTGTTTAGATTTTTGACAACAGACGTCATAGATTATACACTTTAAACATATATATGATAATCGACGTCTTGATGATGCCAGTGCCACCATACGTACAAATTATTAGCGTTATCCTTTCCCTATGATTTAAACGTAATATATAAGTAGTAATCAACACTATTTGCCAGAATTATTTATTTAGTTCTTTCGGAAACGTTTCCGACACTAAAAGTTCATCGGAAGCATCCAAAAATTTCGTCTCGAAATGAACTGTCAAATCGTTTCGTTTCGGTAATGTTTTGGATTTGTGAATAGCGTTAGGAGAAAATCATCAAAAAGTTTCCTGTCGGATACGGAATGTTGAGTTTCCGACGTTTCTGAATAACTGTATTGTACAGTAATACCCCGAACTTACGCGATAGGGGGGATCGAGCGATAACTGCGTAAGTTGAATTCGCGTAAGTCGGGGTATAATTTCACATATAAATACTTATAAATTATTTTTAATTGGGATAGGAAGCTAAAGAAAATAATAGTTTAAATAAAAAATGTTTAATAAAATCTTAGATTACGTTAAGTTTACATTCCAAAGATAAAGTTTTTCTTTTTTTGGTTTGATGAAGACGAATCAGTTTTACTTCGTTTGGATGACATTCAAGTCTTCGTAGATATAAAAAAAAACACGGTATAAAAATATAATAATAAACACGCACTCTGTAGATAAGAAATAAATATTATGTACATAATATAAAATTAATTGTAGCTATGCGTTGATTCTGCGCGACAAGTCCGAACATTATGTACATTAACTGAGCAATAGTGTGGGGGCAGTAAGTCTACAATCGATAATCGAGAGTTGTGTGACGCTCATACAAAAGACGAATCGACGAGATTTGAAAATCGCGTAACTCCGAGTGCGCGTAAGTCGGGGTAGTGTAAGTCGAGGTATTACTGTGTTCGTATCTGAATCCGTTACTTTTTAGCGGATCTTGATTTTTATTGATTAATTGATTGATAAAAGATCCATATCTTTTATATTAATGAACTTCATAGAATTTTAAAAATAGATAGTAGTGAAATATAATTACTACAAATTACTTTTTATTTCTGTACGAGCTACCGTACAGACATTCTGTATTCATAAAATATACATACATACTTATCTTACATAAGGACGCGGTTCACGCTGCGATTAACATGCGATTTAAATATAATTTTAGTCCAATAAAGACGAACATTGGCTGCGGTTGTTTCAATGTAACTTCCGCAACATACTAACAATTACGAACATTACAAACAGACAATAAATGTGAGGGAAACAGACCTAAAATTAAAATTACAGTTTTGGCACTTTTTATTGCAAAAATTAAACAAATACATACATATATTCACGCTGTATCCCGTAATTATTATGTATTAAAGAAATAATTATGATAAAAATGATTATGATACAAAACCTGATTATGTTTACATAAAATAGGTTTATTTTAATTGTATACGAAAGAACAAACGAAGTACGAAAGTTGAGGTCTGTATCCGTATTCCATATTCGCGGATCTAAACACTAATAAATTCGTATCCGCGGATTTATGTTGTTAAGTTGTTAACAATCCGACACATATCTAATAATAATGCGTCAGACAATTCACGCCAATCACCTGATCTCAAACTAGGGCATTCTCTGTGCTTTGAGAAACCCATACGACGACTACTTGGGGCGTCACCCAGTACACAGACCAGAGACAATCTAGAAAAGTTCGTTGCTTAAATTGACCCGACTGGGAAACGTACCCGGAAACTTCGCTTGCGAGCCAACGTCTAGACCACTGCGCCATTGAGGTCATCAACTATCATTATTATTTTTTTATTTATGAGCTGTTCTTTATTTAAAATAATAAGATAACTAGAAAAAGCTGATTAGGAACAACTATAGTATAATTTGAGTGATCACATATACATTCAAAGGACACCAGCAATACTTACAAACTAATTAAAAAATAATTAGTAACCTCTAATCCAGCGAGCAAATTAGATAGACCTTGTCCATAAGTGTCGTGGAAATGCAAGGCGAGTTTGTCAGCTCCATTAATTGGAATTACTTCTTGCAGCAATCGTCGTACTGAGCCTGCTGTTCCTACGCCAATTGTGTCTCCCAGTGACACCTCGTAGCACCCCATAGTGAACAGTTCCTCAGTTATCTAACATGAAAAAAACATTTTTTCAATCTGCATAATGTATCTTCTGTGCACTCTGCAACCTTTGTTGGCAGAAGGGGGAGGTTCCAGACGACTGGCGCACCGCGGTCATGGTACCTCTCTATAAAGGGAAAGTTTCTCATTTAGACTGCGTGCTACAGAGCCATCAGCATGGTCAGCTTAGCAAGTAAAGTCTATACCAAGGTATTGACCGAACGTATGAAAAGTGTTTCTGAAAGATATTTGTGGGAGGCGTAAGGTGGTTTTAGGAACGGTAGGGGTTGTATGGATCACATTTTCTCGCTTCGCGTTATCGTGGGGAAGTTTCTGGCGTTTCTGGGTTTCTATAGGTCAAAGTTTTCTGCCCTTTCATGGATCTAGAAAAAGCATTCGATATAGTGCGAAAGAAATTGTAGTCTTCTGCCTGAGTATGGGGCTCTTTCCTGCAGGCTGTGAGGTCATTACATAGCGGCCACAGAGACTGTGTAAGGATAGAAGGTGACATGTTGCCCTGGTTCGAAATCTGTTCAAGCATCAGACAGGGCTGCGTGATGTCTGCCTGGCTGTTCGTGCTGTATTTGGACAGTTGCCTCCAGAGAATGAAAGGTAGAATGAGTGGTATGATATGTGTTGACAGAGTGGTAAACTGCCTATTGTACGCTGACGATGCTGTGCTTATAGCACCATCAGAAGCAGAGTTGCAGACACTAGTCAGGTGCATGAAAGAAGAATGTGAAGGGAAAGGATTGAATATTAATGTGAACAAAACTAAGGTTCTGGTGTTTGAAAGGGAAGCGGTACAAACGAAATGTGAGGTTTGGGTAAATGGAAAATGTCTAGAACAAGTGAATGAAATTGTGTATCTAGGGAGTGTTTTCGAGGGATTGAAGATGTCAGTTGGATGTGGAGAGACGGGTAGCAGCTGGCAAAAAAGTGAACGGTGCTCTGTCCGCATTAGTAGATAGTGTAAATATATCTAACACTCCCAAAATAACCATCCATAATGCGGTGTTGGTGCCAACTTTATTGTACGGTACTGAGGCCTGGATATGCCCGAAATCGAGTGAAAGTATGATAAATGCAGTAGAAATGCGATCCCTTAGAGAGATGTGCGGTGTCACCCTTGCGGACAGGATAAGCAATGAAGAGATACGCAATATGACGAGTCGAAGAAATGAAGAAAGGACTGCTTAGATGGTTCGGGCACTTAGACAGAATGAGTAATGAAAGACTGACGAAGAAAATATACAGAGCGAAAGTGAGTGGTAAAAGAAGCCAAGGAAGACCAAGGCTTACTTATGAAAATCAAATAGCCAGAGTGTTAGCGGATGGAAATATTAAAAGTTCTCGCATACCTAGGCGAAAATGTGTGAGGAGAATAATGAGATTTGGAGAAGCGAAAGAAGAACCGCGACGCTTGGCGCTCCGTCCTCTCTGACTACCCCGTTAGGGATAAAGCGTGAGGATATGTATGTATGTATGCGTAACATATGTACACATCATTCAGCACGAATTTAACATATTATAGCCCAATCAATCTACGGAAATGCTCCAGACAATTGAGGGCAGCAAAAAATGATATGATCAAGTAGAACAATAAATTCTAAGAAAGATAGCGTTTTTTTTCCGGATTTTCAAGGGGACGCATTTAATGGCACTTTAAAATTTGTGAAAATATAGACAAAATTGCTATGAATTGCTAATAAAAAATATAATGTTATACAATAAAATGTTACTTCTTCATTAAAAAGATTACGAGATGACATTTGTCCTCACGATTTCCTCCCAAGCATTTATTATCACTTTATATTTAGTTTTATTACACCATATTAAAGTTTCAGTGGTTGAAGTTATAACCAAAATTTTATTGTGAAAACTTAATTTTGAAGTTTACCATTTTTTCATAGCAAAGACCATTAATTTTTAAAGCATATGTGATTGAAAACCGTAAATTTTAAATATTGAGATTTATATACAAAATTACTAATTTTATAGCTCCATTAGATATATGAATATATCCCATTTTCAATGGCGTTCGCCATAACCTAACCTAAAAAATTCGAGAAAGTCCAAAAACAGTTTTTTTTATTCAAACAAAAAGTTGAGCTTCTATCCAAAAAAGTTGATGAAAAGGGAAAATTGTTGGTATTAAAATTATCTTTCCATTGATGTCCTGTGCAATATCGATTTTTGTGTTATACATGGAGAAAAATGCAAAAAAACCGTTAAAAATCGCGTTTTTTCATTTAATAATAACTTTTCATCAAAGCAACTCAAAAACTTGTTACTTGGTGAAAATGTTGATTTTGGTGGAAACTGTAGTTCTTTTTTTTTGGCGCGAAATTTTGAAAATTATTCTAGAAAATTTCATTTTTGTGAAAAAAAAGCGTTTTCGTAAAACTGTTCGTGTACAGCTCTGCGACATCATAGAGCATTTATTCAGAGACCATTTCTTCGTTAAGAGTTGCACTATCATGTGTACAATTGCTTAGAATTTGATTTTTTAAATTTTAAGAACAAAAAATTGCACCAGTAAAATGTCAAAATTTGGAAGTTTGGTTTTTCCCTGTAATTTTTTTAATTTAACATTTATCGCAACCAAACTATTTAATGAGTTTATATGTTTTAACGAATTTAAAAAGAAAAAAAGTGTGTGTGTCAGCTCCGACGCACGACTGGAGTTTACTGATTTTTCCATATTTTATATACTTATATATATTTTATATACATATTTTATATTTTCCATATTTTATATTTTCCATATTTTATTCACTTCACTGTATACAATAATATTAAATATCAATATTAATAGATATAAAAAAATGTAGAGCGACCGAGTCGAGATTTGAACTCACAACATAATAATGATTCTCGAAAATAAGAGTGAGTACGTGTGAGCCAAACACACGTTGATGTAACATGCCAAAATTTTGTATTTAAAGCGTTATGAGCAACAATACATGACGTCTACGTAACATTACATAATTCGGTTGAGTTTTAATGTTGTGAGTAAGATTTCATTCAATTTCAAAATTCAAGAGGAATAAGTGACACGTCTATTTAGCAACACGTCTCAGCGATCACTGTCGAATCGGATAGGAGTGAAAGAGAAGGAAAAAGTGAAAGGTGCGCAAGGTATGTTGCGCAGAAAACGTAACGCTTTTATTTAACGCTTGTATAAATTTTACTAGTCATAAAATTTCCATACCGGGGGCCTTATATGAAAATCGATTCTTAAGGAGTAAATTCCAATTATTTATTACCATACGACCCTCTGGAGCTGAGAAAATTTTTTTTTCTAAAAATTCCTGAGTCTTCCTTTTATTGAACGCCTACGAAAAGACGGCATGATGTGACAGTGATGAGCGAGGATGTTCAAGAATGTTGCAGAACCTTAGAGATAGTATGATCGCGGCTGCGAAAGAAGTGTGTAGAACGAATAAGATTGGGAACGGTAAAAAGCGTGATGTGGTGGGATGAGGAGGTGAAAGTGTCTGTGTATAATATAATGTATAATGTACTCAGACATTTCACACAGCGCCATCTAGTCCCAAAGTAAGCAGCATAGCGCTTGTGTTATGGGTACTATACAACTGATCTACTACTTATATACTTTTCTTTTGTAAATAAATACATATTATACATAAACACCCAGACTCGGGGCGGGAATCGAACCCGCAACCCCCGTTTACTTTCCGACGTGCTTAGCCGTTGCGCCACGAAGGTCGCCAATATTGTATTAGAAGAAAGCATGGCGAGACTACCTTGCTACTAAAAATGACTGTGGTACGAAGAATTTTATGAAAGACAGATATAAGCTGCGGAAAGCAGAAACAAAGGCACTAGCGTAAAAGATGCGTGAAAGGTGTAGGGTGTTAGACGAAAACTAGATGTCGGACAACTACGAGGTAAATTCCAAATTATTTTCGAAAGAAGTACGTAAGTACGAAAGTGGTCCGGCACCTTGCAGAATGAATAAAGTGCGTTCGAAAGAAAACCACCTGCTAACAAATAAAAAAGATGTTCTGCAGTGATGGAGTGAATTAGACCGTACGTGCTATAGGGCCATCAGCTTGGTCAGCTTAGCAAGTAACTGAACGTATGAAAGATCTTTCTGAAAGATATTTGTGGGAAGCGCAAGGTGGTTTTAGGAACGGTAGGGGTTGTATGAAATACGATCTATTAGAAATATGTGCAGTGTCACCCTTGCGGACAAAATAAGCAATGAAGAGATACGCAGTATGACAGGTTTGCACGACAGTGTTATTGTAAAAATGAAGCACATGGAAATAATGAGTGATGAAAGACTGTCGAAGAAAACCTACAGAGCAAAAGCAAGTGGTAAAGAAGTCAAGGAAGACCAAGGCTGACTTATGAATATCAAATAGCCAGTGTTAGCCGAAACGGAAATGTCAAAAGCACTCGCATACCTAGGCGAAAATGTGTGGTGAGAATGATGAGAGCTGGGGAAGCGAAAGAAGTGTGTAAGGATCACGACGCTTGGCGCTCCGTCCTCTCCGACTACCCCGTTAGGGATAATAATACTAATTTTAATACATACAACTTCCCCTTTTAACTTTTTGGATAGAAGCTCAATTTTTTGTTTGATTAACGAACAACTGTTTTTTGGACTTTCGCGAATTTTTTATGTTAGGGTTGCCATTGAAAATCCGGGAAAAAAACGCTATCTTTCTTAGAATTTATTGTTCTACACAATCATATTTATTTTTCCTGTGCTCAATTGCCTGGAAATAGATTCGATTAATAGTATAATTAAACCTATCTGGATATAAGAAAAATAACGTGTCAATTATTTGAATTCAGAATGATTTATCGAGATAATTTATGTTATACAGGGTTAATTGAAAAATACTAATAACCTCTTAGCAATTCATTCTTATTCACAATAACTTTTGTTCTACAGCTTTTAATAATTCATACCTTTCTTTTCATTCAACAATAAAAATACATTAAATGTTTCTCAAAATTGCACCCACTCCACCCGCGGGGTTATTACCTAAACATTTGCAGACAGCGACAGCCACGCCATCACTGCGCGACCGGTGACTAATTGTAAAAAAAATTACTATCATATATGACGATTGCGTCTATTATTCTATGACCGTAAAATGCACTTTTCGCGGTAGATTTAGCGTCACTATACAAATTACATTACACAAATTCTCGTTTCGACAGCAGATATCGCGCGATATTGGCTATCGGATGCTGTCTGCAAGTTATGTAATAAGGGTGCTGGTCGCTGAAGCGGCACGCGGACAACGGGGAGCGAGGGCGGCGGTGCAATTCCGCGGGGCGGTGCGATTGCGCTTAAATACAATAGAAATAAGTAAACAGAGTAATTACGATTCAGATAGTACAAGAAAACTTGAAAAATGCTTTTTGGGGATTCCAGTCTTGAAAAAAGTCATAGAAAAAAGTTAATAATTAGGTAGGATGACAGATTTTGCACTAGGAGGTTATTAGTATGTTTCAATTTACCTGTATATATAATGAAAATGTTTTTTGTTCTGTGATCATGTGAAAACATGGTGAAAACTGATTGTATCTGTATGAGACTATGACGATTCGATGCGGAATCATTTGTAGATGGTTTTAGGCTATTCATTTTTTGAATTCCATAGACCCTTTTTCATTAGGTACAAAATATTCCTTTACTCCCAGCGAAGCGGGTGGGATACGGCTCGTTTATAAATACATTTATATGAAAAGTTAATAAAATGTAAACAAAATATGTTTATGAACTTTAAAATTCATATTTATTATATATAGTATTTTAATTCATAAACTGTAGCCTTTCACCTACATAATATGTACATAGTTATGAATGGTAATTCTCATTGTTTGGTTTCGCAGCAGAAGCTTGAACATAAGTCAGTCCCTGGGGATAGGATGTGGGTCTTTTAATTTCTGCGGTGGTTAACCTCAGTGCATTGTCGAAGGGATTGTGGGATTTTCGTATGAAATCTCTTCATGAGAGCCCCTTTCGTGCTACCCCGATTTGAAAGGATTGCGAAAAGAGCCTATCACCAAGTATCAAGTAAGTAGTGTTGTATCTATGTACTTTTATATGACAGCGCCCCCTTGCACTCTCGCAGGGCCACGACAATTCAAACCGAATGGTCTGTCGTCTTTCTCAGGTTGCTTAGATGAACGACCAGAACCCCCACTCTGACCCCTTTAGTCGCCTCTTACAAAGGCGGGGAACGCCACAGTTTTATTCTATGGTTCAGGCTTGGGTTGTAATGTTAATTACCTTGGCTATAGTTTTTGGACTGATAGGACCATCATAGGGGCAACCTACTACACACGACACATATCCTCTCACTCTCAGGCCATCTTTGACAGCTTGTTCAGCCACCAGTTTAAATCTCTTGAGACCTTCTTCTACAGAGCAGTTAAGGTTTTTTTGAGAAAAGCCTTCTGAACCTGCAGGAAATATAGCTACTTCTTCAATATTGCATTGTTTCTGAAATATGAGATTCAAAAATATTTACGTTTTAAATTAGTTGATTTCAAGGACATACAATATATGACCAAGTATGTAAGAACTTGGTACAGTTATGTAAGCTCATACTGAATCCAACTGTCGAAACAAGCATAAAACGGTTTGAAAATATTGGCATACTCATCAGCCGCCGTTTTAATTTATTCAAAACTGGTAGCACACAATGTAACCTATATAATTTTGACCGGACTATATAGGATTCTGAGTTTATTCAGAGTATACAGATAATTAATGTACTTGATAATATAATATTATATTCGGATGTACATACATTATTAAGTAATAAATTGGGGAATTTAAACTGGGTTCATAAGGTAAATAATTGTGTAAAATTAAAATTTTTAGATATTGGTGTTATTAGTACTTACAGCTATTTCATATCCTTTTAGGTTTGGTATAAGAACTGGATAATTCACTCCATGTACTCGTTTAAGATTCTTCATAACTTCTAAGCCATCACTCATTTGTTTAACCCATTTAGGACTAACGAAACTGGAAATAAGTATAATAAAATAGTTAAGTATAGTATATTTTTTTATAAATAGATTCCAATAAAGTCATTAGAGTGCATTTTCTGGACATATGCTAATCATACCTTGCTGATTCAATATTTTTTAGGCCGGCTGATGCTAGTTTATTTATAAGTTTTACTTTAATGTCTGTAGGCACAAATTTAGATTCATTTTGAAGACCATCTCTTGGACCCACTTCGTAGATTCGGATTTCGGGTGCAACACTACTCTACAAATTAGAATTGGTGTTTTCCTTAGTCATGTTAAATTTTTATATTATAGGCATGTATTGGACCTCTAACACAGGTATTACATACTTACTAGAGGCCTCAACAACTGTGAAATAACTATAATTATTGTTACTGAAATAAATATTTTTGTATTTTGTATTTTTGTATTGTATTGATTAAAAATAACAACTTACCAATCTTCGCATGAAACATTGCAAATTTCTGGTAGTTACAAATCTAGTTATTGTGACAAAATGCATGTTTACTTCTTACTTAGAGCTATTTTTATAGAGGACAATAATCAACTAAGCATACTTCCTTTCAGTCTAACCGCCTAATAACGTTATCTCTCATTTTGTGTTTTATTTGATAACGTCTACAATTGTTATTTCATAATAGTAAAAGCGGTCGTCAATGTTCGAGTTTGAACAGTGAACTTTGATGTTTGTTTTGATTTTTTTTTTCTTCGTGACATGGCGCACAGATTAGTGAGATTAGCACATTTGCCAATGTCACGTATTAACATGAAGCTCGTTCAGTTTTCGTTTCTTATTCCTACCGTAAAGCTCCACCAATAAAGAGATAGTAGGCTTTACTGAAGTTGTAAAGGACTTCTTGGAAGAACGCGAGAATTCCAGCTACACAAGTTTATTTAGACCTATTCCATTCTTTTCACCTTAACGCAGAACTTTAAAACACAATACACTATCACTTTTGTACTTTAAAACACCCAAAAAATAAAAAAATAGAAAATTTACCTAAACAAAATAACAACTTCAATTATCCCGTTCCCGCCAAAAAGTCCTTTTTTCTTTCATTATGTCATGGCACACAGATTAGCGCATTCGTCAATGTCACGTATTATATTCGTTATCGTAAAACTCCTCCAATAAAGTGATAGTAGACTACTGAAGTCTTGTAAGAGTTCTTGGAAGAGCGCGAGAACTTCAGCTACGCATGTTTATTTAGACCTACTCCATTCTTTTCACTTACACAAACACAAAACACGTTGGCAAATGTGCTAGTCTGTACTGTATTGTTCACTCGATCAAAATTTAAACTGGAATGGCGGATTGGCGAGTTGGGGGTTGGTTGGCTGGAAAATCGGACGTATTCTCTTTGGACAGGAAAATGGGCGGGAGCGGTGACGTACGAAGGTCGAGAGGGTGGTAACTGTCGTAATCTATATGTGAACCAAAAACAAAACCTTAGACACAAAGCTAGGATTTCTTAGATGAAGATAACAGGCCGTGCTCTGGCTACTTATTTATTTCGAGTTGAGTTTTGGTTTACCTTGTGTTTTCTTCGATTTCATGCTTGAGTTGAGAACCTTGTAATGCCTATTCTCCTCTGTTTGATGTAAATAATCCCCTAAGCCGATGCGTTGGGGGTTTTTCGGAATCACTAGGATATACTGACATAAAGGATATATAAAAAATATTGATATGCACTTATTGTATGGTTGTCAAAAAAGTAGGCGATAGTAGCGCCAAAACGAAATACATAACATTTACGGCAAAATGACTGTCGCATTTGTACCTTGCTACAAATATTTAATCTGTGCTCTGACTCTGGTTACTTTTCTATTTCGAAATGAGTTTTGGTTTATCATGTGTTTTCTTTGCTTTTATGCTTGAGTTGTCTGATGTAAATATTTCCTAAAACGCTACGTTGGTGGTTTTTCGGAATCACTAGGATATATTTACGTAAAGATATGTAAAATGTATTGGTACCTCCGTATAGTACGATTGTCAACGGCGATAGTAGCACCAAAACGAAATACATAGCAATTATAGCAAAGTGACTTCCGCATCTGTAGCTTGCTACACTTTTTAATGTAATGTGCTGTGTGCTAGGACTTTTTGGCGGGAACGGTAGAAGTGAGTTGTCATTTTATTTCGATTTCCTATTTTTTCATTTTTGGGAGTTTCAAAGTACAAGTGATAGTGCCTATTTCGTGTTTTATAAGTAAAAGTGTATAAGTAAAAAAAATGGAGTACGTCTAAATAAAAATGTGTAGCTGAAGTTCTCGCGCTCTTCTAAGGAGTTCTTTATAACTTCAGTAAAGCCTACTATCACTTTACTGCAGGAGTTTTACGTTATGAAGAAACTAGCTTCGAACATGATTCAAATGCCCTACACACCTTCCAATTTGTTGGAACAACTTTCCTAGGGATGGCGATCTGACATCGATTAATGGAAGAATCGATCATTCGATCTTGAACAGTGAATCGATCCAGTGAATACACGACAGATACTCAAAAATCGTTCTACAGGTTTTCTAAAATTTTGCATGGGATAGATAAAAGTTAGACGACTCAAAAAGCGCTAAATCTGGCTCCGAGAGCGCTAAGGTGACGGCAGTGTTCGATATGTGTATGTATAATTCATAAAAAATTCCACGCTAGCTGATTATTTTATAGTTGTGTTCTTACCAGTACAAATATAATGAAAACTCCATTTTTGGGTCTCCGCAATCAATTCACTAAATCGATTCTTTACACGAGATAGATCAATAAATTTTTCCATTAATCGTTCTCGTATCGCCATCCTTAGGAAAGTTGTTCCAACAAATTGGAAGGTGTTGGGCATTTAATACGTAACATTGGCAAATGAGAAGTTCCTTGGGCAAATGCGCTAATCTGTGCGCCATGCTATTATTGCCTATTGCCATGAAGGACGAAAAAAAAACTAAGTCTGATAGGTACTGCAATTTTTTGTTAATATTTTAAATGGTTTTACAGTCTCTTATTTGATTTTTTAACTGAAGAAAATAAATATAAATTATGGGTAAGGTACATAACAATTTGTCATGATATTTCTTTAAATGTTCAAATTATGTAGAAAATTATTTATTTCAGCTGTAAACAGTGCCACGTCTTTTATTTTATCATCTATCCTAACACTTTTATTATTTTCCGGGATGCAAATGTATAAACCCTTGTTGATAAGATCTCCAATAAGTATAATATTTGGAGGTTATCTAGGATCCCTTATGTTCATGTTCTTCGTCACTGTATCCTTTTTACACAAAGTTATTTCTGTTATTTATGTTTACAATGTGAGGAGAATGATGAGATTTGAGGAAGCGCAAGAAGTATGTAAGGACTGCGACGCTTAGCGCTTCGTTCTCTCTGACAACCCCGTTATGGGTACTGCGTGATGAGATGTATGTATATGTATGTCTACATTGTTTCAATTTTTGGAAGTATGTTACAATACTGCTTGAGTGTATACTTAATGAGGTGTATTATTGAGGTGAGGTGAAGGTGATAGATTTTGTAGAAAGACAACACTGAAATATAAGGCGATTGCTTCGCAATCGCCATAAACTTCTAACTTAACTGTCAGAAGTCGTTTTTGGATAGAAAAGATTTCGTAAGGCGAAACTTTGTTTTTGTAAATTGATTAAGACTGAAAGCACCACCTATAACAGACCTAGTTTTGGCTCCCAGGAACTAGTGTAAAAACGGGAAACATTAGTTATTGTAACATTTAGCCCAATTTTTATTTCTGCTTAATCTATTTGGAGCTAAATTACTGAAGTGCTTTTATTTCATTATAAATTAACATTTATGTGCCTATTAGAACAGCAACTGAAGTTTTTCAATTTGCTTAACATTCAAGTACCGGATAAGTCTAATATTGGTGTCAAACATATTACATTAATACTTATATATTCTTAACTTAACAACACAGGCTGTTGGAAATTTGGAAAGTACATTGTTTGGTAAAAGTTTTCAATTGAAATTACCAGAAATAGTTTTGTCTATGGCTGTTTCACTTATAGCAGCTGGTATGGTCCATAGGATTTGTTTCACTACTTGGTATGTATTTAATTATCTACTTTGCTTTTTGTTAATGTTTATATAACTAATATTCAAAAAATACTATTTACATACAGTTTGAAATAATATTTTTTTAATAATTTAAATCAATACAATAACATGATTTTTGTAATTGTAATAGATTTTATCATTAATTGTCCAACACCTTGTGATCAATTTTTATATATTTTTAGTAATGTTTGTGTTTTGTATAGGTAAAATTATATTTTGTTTCAGTTTAATTTTCTCCATTATAACTATTTATTACATGAACAAGTTATCACAGAAAACTTATGCTTTGGCTGCTGTTAATGCTCCAGTAAAAGGTCGTCGTCACAAATAAGTATACTAATTGATTTTTTATATTTCAGTCTAATAAAATACTGCCTCCAAATTTGTTTACTTTTATTTTGCTATAATAGAAACCAGGAAGCTTTTATTTAGTCTGTCAAGGTTAAATTGTTACAATAAAAAAAAGCAGGCACAAAAACATTCAAATAAAATGTAATGTCTTTTAATACAGAGCATAGCATAGACACACTTAACATGAATAAATATATTTATAATAATAAAATACCAAATCTCAATACAATTAAACATTGAATTGTAATAGTTCCGAAATTAAACACGAGCTTTTGTCAGTATATATACAAATGCATACATACTGTACATAATATGATACATTAAACAAAACATTCAATTTTCAAAGCAATCAAGAAATGCCTATTTAATTCTGGAAACTTGATGCTGTTATTTGGAGAGCAGATGTGTTAACCTCTTTACTACTGGGTCACTCAAGTATTATAAATGTTACATGGGTGCCGGCAGGAGGGTGCAATTGCACCGCCTGTCATGAAAGATAATACACAGAAAAAGATTAAGAAATATTTTTTTATTAAGCACTGTTTGAATAAAAAAGTCCCCCTTTTGTACTCATCGTGAGACAGGCTGGTCGCCCAGCAATGATGCGATGCATATTACATAGGTATATGTCTAATTTTATATGCCTGTATGTAATATACATGCACTAAATATTAATAGATGCAATGCATCTTTCTGAAAATAATACTGGCATCGCCCGTAAACTCTTATAAATTATACAATTATTATTACCTAGGTATAATGACAATAAATAAGAACAAACAAAAATGATTTATTGTAAAAATCTTTATTAAAGACAATATGAGAGAACTAGGCGACTTAAAAACACATCTTCCTCTTACCTTTTACATTTGTAAATCCATATAAGAGAGGTGTTTATATTATTATTCCTCAACATAATCTGTTGATATATAATAGATAAAATAATAAAGAATAAAATAATACATAAGGCACATTGCCAAGCATTTTTATACCTATGTGCCACTTAAAGTAATAAGTCTAATTAATTTGTTCTATTTCCTGAAAAAAAAAACAACTATTTCATCTCACTAATTTTAATATTGTTTAATAATAAATTCTTATTTTCTAAACATTGTTCAATGAAACTATTATGACACTGATACATTGAAAATAATGATATTCCAAACCCCACTCCTTTATTAAATAAATATAAAAAGCTTATAATTACATGACTTATATTGCACATTGGTATACTTAAAAATACACCAATTCTATTTGCACTAACTCTGTGAATCCATAATGCCACATAATCGAAATATTCCTAATTTATAATTTACAAGTTTTTGCACTATTTACAAACAGCTTGTTAACATTAACTTCTCACTCAATTTTGGATGGATTGTAACTAACTATAGTGATAGCAATATCATTATGAATATTTTAATTCCAGTTCATTGATTGGGTAGTGTAACAGTCTGTCATTTTTATAGTGGATAAAATACAAACAATTTAGCTTAAAATCTGTGTAACTGCTTTAATGTAAGATTGTCAGTAGTTACCTATGTTAATTCTACTTGTAATTAGTAAATATTTAAAAAAACTATAGAAATCAGTGGAGTGTAATGTATAGAATTATAAAGCAATGTTTGGCACTGGAAGAGACAGTTATATGATATGATAAAAATACAAAACAATATACTTAATTATATTCATGAATTTTAATTTTGGCCTGGATATATTCTAACGGTAATGCTGTTATTATTTCAATTAGGTTATATCACAGATTACCATTTTCATAATGAAGGCACAAAATTCAAAACCTAGTTATTCTATCAGGTATTACTTAATTATAGATAAACTTGTGTTGAAGATGTTTATAAATAATGATAATTTTATATTGCTTCATTCAAAATCAACATAATAGTCTTAAGAGGAAAACATTTGACAGTAACAATGAAATTATTTCCAAATAAACTCATTAATGAACAACATGTTATAAAGTACATTTATGTTCATAATAAAACATATTATGAACCTAACAGTGAAAGAATACTGGAATATAAGTAATTATTATAATTACTGTTATATAAAAAGTTATTTGTTTCTGATATGCATACTGTTGTTTCTTACATAAGGGTTTTGTAAGATCCTAGGTGTTGTTTCCATAACTCGAAGAAGTAAGTCATCTAAATAATTTTCTAGGTCTTTATTTTTCTTCTTTTCTGCTTCTGCATCTTTTTGTAAATTATAGATCATAACAATTAAATCTTCTCGACTTTTACCTTCAAACTGTTCTAAAACTGTTTTGGGTATACTATTATAAGCTAAGTTAAGCGAATCTTCTTCAACAATGTTTTCTTCTCCAACAATAATACGTTCTTCCAGTAGCTTCTTAGGTTTATTATTGTTTCCAAATTTCTTGAAGAACTTTGGACTAGGTTTTTCCTTGAGAGAGCTTGGACTATCAAGTTTTTTATTCCTTTCCAGACTGGACGACTTTTCTCGATCAATATTCAGTTGACTATTAGACTTCCTACGAGAATACAATTTTTGAGACCATTCATCATCATTATGTATTACTTGTGAGGGCAGTTGTGGTGGTACAAATGTATCAAGGCTTAAGCGAACAGGTTTTTGGGGTGCTGGTTTATCCATGGTATTTGCCAGATTACTGCTTGTAGATCTCCTTAAAAATTCCCCTCCACCTAGATTTTCAAGAGATGCATTTACAGGTGAAGGTGTATATTTATGGCCTCTCGGCAATGTGTTCACATTTAACGAACTACCAGAGCTCTTATGCGATAGATCATCAAATGCAAATTCATCTTCATCTTCACTAATTACACCAGGATCTGCTTCGCCAGATAATCTCTTTGGTGTGGAATGATCAGGAGTTGAAAGTGTAGAACTTTTTAGATTTCCAATACTACCACTAAGTGATGTTGATTCACTCTTTTTTTCCTTTTTAGTCAAATTAATTTTAGAGCCAAGATTTTTAGCAAATTTTTTTAATCCTTTTCTTTTTTCAATGCTTCCAATGCTCATTAGACTGCCTCCAACGTTCTGAGCAATACTAGATAAAGATGATTTGTGTTTCTCTTTTTTGCTTAGATCAGATAAGCTGCCTTCTTTTACCGTGAAACCTATTTTAAGTTCCAGTTCACCTCTGTTCTTATCATTCTCTTTACCAGATTTACCTAATAAAGTATACCAGCGGTTTCTTGGTCGTTCGTAAACATCGAGGTCTTTTAACGGAATACTTACTTGACCTAATAAATGATCTTTTATCAAATCTTCGTCATATACTTTCAAAATAATTTCAGCAGTGTTTCCTTGTGAGGGTATGCGCAGTTCGCATTCTTCTAACCACTCTACATTCTCTACAGCTTTGTGTTTTACGGAAGTCTGAAATTTTTCTTTACCGAGGGCGATAGTAACAAAACAGTTATTCGTACCATTTTTACCTTTGATTACGAGTCCACGAGCTTTTTGTACTGTTACTTGAACATGAGTTGGATCCCACATTTTAATATTGTAAAATCACTATAACACCTCACTAAGATTTAAAAGTTATAAATTCTAATAAAAAAATACAATACAATAAATAAGATGTCGTCACCGTTAATTGTTAATGTTGCCACCAAAGATAAAATATAGTCTAAATGTTGCCACTTGCAAACTCAAGTTGCTATTGTTTGTATGATTCTCCCTCGAGAGGGAAGGCAAAGAGATCTATGCTCATACAAGCAGCGTCTTCTGTGATATATGGACATATGTTTAGTTTGTTTTAGAGACTCCGATATTTTTCATACTTACACTGAACTGTAACGCGCAATATACTATCACTTTTGTACTTTAAAACATCCAATATCGCAAGAAATAGAAAATTAAAACAAAATGTTAATTTCAGTTATCTTCCGTTCTCGCCAAAAAGTCTCGTATCCTCTGAATATCAATACAGAATTAAATAAAATAATATACTGCAGTCAGTCCATTCGGATATCGCACAAAGAAATCGTGCGGTGCTTGCGGGGTAAGTGGCGCGCGCGTCCCTGCCCACGCTGCCTGATATGTGTACCCAAGTCATTGAGTCTTTAATTCAGTAGTGTCAAAATCCATAAGCAAATCATTGCGAGTTGTTTATAATGATAAAATGGTACAGTATATATGGTGATGAAACGTACAGTTTGATATACATTTTCTTGACATAAAAATAAATATTTACATTTTTTTCTACTTTAGGCCTCGGGAAGGCCTACATAATTTAAAATTTATTTTTAAACTGAAATTTAATATTTTAATATAATAGGATTATATGGTAAGATAATACGTTGGTTGGTGGTACCTATTCATTATTTGTGTCTGCTTATTGTTTTAATTATATAATTAGACTATTATTACAAATATACTCTTGAAAATTATGTACATATGGGTATTAAACATATTAACGACAACAATATTCTGAGAATTTTGATAAAGATATTCTCGAAAGGTGCACAAGATTTTACTCACTTTTTGAATCAGTTTTAGTTTCTGGAAAGTAAAGATCCAGATTTAAAAGAAACTGATCAAATTGAAAACAAACATCGCGTATTTGAAAGTTTGTTCAAAAAATTTAATGACATTAACTTTTACAGTTACAAGAGGACAGCCGAAATTTAATAAAAACGGGTTAATTTCGGGTTTTCTCGGAAAATTGATATTTATGAAGCAAAAGATTAGTCGACGTGAATTCTCCCAGTTTCCAAACTTGTCACAGGCAGAATATCTTGATGAGTTGTACGTTCAATATTTAAATGTCCTGCATGATAACGTCAAAAATGGATTTGAAGATATTCTGACGATGGAAATACCACCATGGATCATAAATCCATTTGATAAAACGGAAGTGGCGAATGTAGTATTACAAGAGGAGCTACAAGAGCTCAGCACCAATGAGGAGTTGAGGGTGAAATTTAAAAAAGGTTATCAATCATTTTGGCTGCAGGCAAAAATACCCAAAAAATATCCCGGGCTGTAGGAAATTGCAAGAAAACTTTCGATAGCGTTTCCCTCGTCATACCTTGTCGAGGAAATTTTAGTGTCGTTACAAAACTATTAACAAAAAAAAGGAGCATTGAACATCACAGAACGGGGAGATTTGTGGTTATTCCTTACAAAACTGAAGCCAAATATTGATAATTTGCTGTTAATCCATCAAGTATATCCCTCCCATTAGGATTATGACAATTTTTTTTAAATTGTTTATTTGCGTTGTTGAAGTTCGGTATGTTATTAATGTTTAATTTTAATTCTATTAAGTCTGTAATCATATTATTTTAATTAATAGAACACAAGAAAATATACTATTTTTCTTTTTATTTTTACCACTCCGAATTTAGGATTGGAACTCAGGCGGGACGCAAAGGGGTTCGAAGATTTTGGCATACTTTTCAGCTGCTATTTTGTTTTTTTTTTTTCAAAATTGCGGGGTACGATAAAACCTATAAAATTGATCAGGGACATTTTTACAAACAAAAAATCACTTAGTTCCCTATGTTTTTTTATCTTTGTCCCTATGTTATTTGTTTGATTTCGCACATGTTGTTTTCTTGTGTAGGCAATGTGCAATGTGGACGAAAAATCTGCATAATATGTGTGATACTGATAAGATAACATGACATAACATTTTATTTTTAATAGATACGTAGATGGCGCCTACCGGCATTCAATTTTGAACAAAATTATATTTAATTTTTCTTTGGTGTTGTAGCTTTATAAGATAGCGAGTAGTAATTTTGCTATCCTTGAAATATTTTTCAAAGTAGTTCCTGTGATTAAATAATGTAAAATTAAATTAATACATTATTACATTAATAATTATACATTAATATTATATATTACATACGAATTATATGACAAGTGGTGATTTTATTAGCATTTTGGTGGTTTTCTTTTTGTCTACCCAGCTGAAAATGTCTGTGCACGTCACTGAAGATACCTCTGTACGACCACCATCCGCCTTCTTGGATAATGTTCTTTTTTCCGATGATGAAGATTAACGAAACTGTATTTTAATGTTTTATACAAGTAATACTTTAATACGTATATAAACTGTAAACAGGTAACTGTGTTAGACTGTATTTGCACAACCATCAGGTGTATATATTTATACAAAAGAATAATCTACAGTTTTGGTGGAGTAGTAGTTTTCGTGACTTGCTTCCCCTATGAAGCATCTTGTAACAATAAATGATGAGTTTGTAATATTGATTAATATTTCAAACATTTTAGTCCTATTTCAAAGACGAGAACGACCAATTAGTGTTGGATACACTTACAGAGGATACTTGCGAACGTTCTAAATATAGTAACTACTTACTGTAGGTAAGCTTCGCATTCAGTACATTAAATTCAGTTTCAGTAGGTACCTATATTAAAGACGCGATGTCACACTGTCTTCTTTTGTTTGTTTGATTATGGGCGCATGATGGTGCTAGTTTATTCCATAATATTGACGTGAAAATAGTGGTTTTTGGTTCTTAAAAGTGCACCATATATTGACAGCTCAAAATGTTTATACTATTTAGTAATACTATTTAGTAAACATTATTCTTTTTTTGGGCTCCGCCACAGTCGGGTAAATGTACTAATACTTATGTCAAAAGTTAAGTTGGATACATTATACTGAGTAGAAACATTTAATGAATAATTTTTTCATAGTTATTGAAGTTCTCAAACATCGATTTTTTTCCTGCAAATAACTCTATAACGTGACTTTTAGGACATAGCGACCTTAGTAATTTTTTGTTTGTTTAGGTGTCCCTAATCGATATATATAAAAAAAAAAGAAAATGCAACCGGGCGGTATGCCAGGCTCAGAACAAAAATTTTCGAACCCCTTTCCATTGTTACATCTAATCTTCACATATTTGACGACTTTTAGGAATATGGTAGAAATGTACCAGCAGGGGGTTCACCGAAACCAGTAAAATTTCGAGTGGTCTACGAAAAAACAAAGTTTGGGAACCTCTTAGTTACACGAAGTCTGCATTTTTATCGTACTGCTTAACTACCTATGTTACATGGTACTACTTTATTATAAATACATTATTTGTACCTAATAAAGTATTTCATACGTTTTTTACAGATGACCTAAAGTAAGCATCACACTTAGCAAACGTTTGCTACAGTATGATTTTTACTTTAGGTATCTAAGCATCACACTGTTTTACATTTAACGAACTATAAGATTTGACAGACAGTTGTACATTACCTACCTTTGAGATCAACAGATCAAGGAACATAATAGATGGAATTGTGGATGGAATTATAATAAGTTGCCGCTCTTATCACCATGTAAACGAATTTTCGTGTTTCTCTTTCTATCTTATTGAACGTAAGTACGAGTAAAACAGTTAGCTACAGCCAGCTATAGTAAGTATGGCAACCTCGCATTGTCAGTCTTATATTCTCTTTGCTGAGTAATTTGTGTCAGCTCATGTCGGGTCGGTCAAAAGTGTGTTAAGTGTTTTGGCTATTAATATTCACAAAAATGAAAATATGTTATATTCAGCTGTGCAGTGGCGTGCACGGAGATTTCAGACAGCGTATGCACGGCTAAAAACTTACCAATTACAGCATTGTTCAGGTGGCCTACCGCCAGTAGGTGCGTACCTGACTGCCTCCTACTTACCGCACGGCGTCCGGCGCGGGGGCGGCGCCATTGGCTTCGCTCTAGACTAGAGCATTAATTTGCTGATATTTGTTTGCGACCACCATGAATACGTGATCGATGATAACAGGTCACTTATGTGATATCCAAAGTGGCCTTTAAAAAGGCCGTAAAAGGTTAAGTTTGTTTTCTTTGCGCAAATTAATTAAAATAAAAAAATTTATATCTACTTCACGTATCAACTGATTATTTTTTACAAGTTAATGTTTATAAATCAAATCGATGCGCCTATCTTTTTTCAGATAGTTCTGCAAAACGTCGTCGTAAAAACTACTAGATCTTTTTAAAATTATCAGAAGTTCTTTTTCAATTGCAATCATAGACAAATCTGTGTCTGTTTTGGCCGCAGGGCCAAAACAGACACAGATTTGTCAGACAGACACAGACAGACACATTTATTTAATTTCTCACAAATTTTACATGGAGTTTGCTCTTCGTTTTTACTATTAATTTTTAAGTTTCCATATTTTCTTTTAGATAAAAAGCTTTTTTTATTTACCATGTGTTTCGTAAATATGTATGATTTCTTTTTAAATTTTCATCTTGGTTCGAAAATAATATGCAAGGAAGACAATATAATTTGTTTGTGTGTACACAACCTGTTAGCCAGTTATAAGTATTATAAAACTTTATGAAAAGAACGAGTAGTATTACCTTTTTTTTTGAGTTAAATCTAACTCGAGTACACACCTTCCCTTTGCAATTAATTTAACTTTATCCACAAAAGATAACGTTGAAAAAGCGGTAGATTTTAATTTATTTAAACACCCTTCACCAGCACAGGTCTCAAATTTGGCCCTGCGGCCAAAACAGACACAGATTTGTCAGACAGACACAGACAGACACATTTATTTAATTTCTCACAAATTTTACATGGAGTTTGCTCTTCGTTTTTACTATTAATTTTTAAGTTTCCATATTTTCTTTTAGATAAAAAGCTTTTTTTATTTACCATGTGTTTCGTAAATATGTATGATTTCTTTTTAAATTTTCATCTTGGTTCGAAAATAATATGCAAGGAAGACAATATAATTTGTTTGTGTGTACACAACCTGTTAGCCAGTTATAAGTATTATAAAACTTTATGAAAAGAACGAGTAGTATTACCTTTTTTTTTGAGTTAAATCTAACTCGAGTACACACCTTCCCTTTGCAATTAATTTAACTTTATCCACAAAAGATAACGTTGAAAAAGCGGTAGATTTTAATTTATTTAAACACCCTTCACCAGCACAGGTCTCACAGGTATATTTTTCAATTTTTTACAGTAAATTAACTAAACAATTAATTAATTACAACCAAACGCGCCAAGAAAAGCAATCAAAACAAAATGGCAACAAAACTTCGCAATTAGTACGAATAAATAAAATAGTAGATCATTTCATTCCGACTAAAACAAGTCGAACCTCTGCAATTAACAACTATGCAATGCTTACAGACAAGAGAGAGAGAGAAAGCAAAGTATGGACAGTATACAATTAAAAGCTACTTTATTATTTAGTGTTGCCACACACATACATGTGAGCATGCACTAAATATATTTAACATGTGCCGGGTGTGGCATGTTTACAAATGATACCGGCATCTCCACATCTCGGTCTCCTATCACCCACCGAGAGTACTCCTTTTTGATTTCGTACAAGAATGCGATCTCTCGCACTCTTGTATCTAGAGGCAACATCCCAGCGAGCAACAGTGCCGAGTTGAGAGAGACCGTACGATACGCCCTAACTACTTTTTGTGCAATACCTCCCTGCACCACATCCAACCGCTTCTTGACCCCGTATCTGCTGGACGCTGGTGCCCACACATACGCAGCACACAACACTATAGGCTCGACCAGTGCCATATGTATGGTCCGGACAATCTCCGATTCCAACCCCTAGTTGACTCTGGCAGCCCGCGAGACACATTTAAATGGTTAGGGTGGGCATGGTCTTTGTGCCTATATTGGGTGCACGCCACTGCTGACCATTGCATACTCAGTTGCAAAAATTCAGCAGTGATTAAGAAGGCAGATTTAGTATTTAGCCTTCTGTCAGAATGTAGCACTTGGCGTGCATTCCGAAGCACGGAGTCGGACGATATAGACCCCACTAGATCACTTCACCCCTTCTCTTGCGGCAGACGATCGTGCTCTAATTTGATTATCTCATAGCTCCAACCCACGAATTGCTTGACTACTACGTATACCCTAAGGTTTACCACTTTACACGGAAATACCATTACGCTACACTACCCCCGTATGTTCATTTATTTAATGGCTTTATAGAAATGTTGTTAAATGTTTACACACAATTTTACACACAAATTATATTTTAGTTATATCAGGTATGAATTTGAAATAGGCATGGTGTGAACAATATCTGTGCTCTGATCCATTATCCATTATTTGTTCTAGTTTACGGAAAAATATTCCACAATAGATGTCTCAAAACAACTTCCTCTATTTTAATGTTAGCACTTTAGGCAAAGAAATGAACAAAAGCCTACGCTCCCTGATTGACTACAATGAAAACAAAAAAACTGGGCAGCCGTACTTCCATTTGTTCCGAATAGACTTTTTTGTCTGTATTATTGACATTTTAAGAAAAAATAGCACAATAAAGTGCTTATAAAGAGTTGCAAGGTGTGAAAATACGAACTCAATAAAAGTAGTTGATTGAGCAACATCCCCGGGGACATAAGTTGATATGGAGCGCGTCAAGTATTCCTAGCTTTGTGGGTTGTTAGCGCAGCGCTCATTAAAGTTATATTTGTTCAGTAACGTCTCAGACATCTTATGTTACTGTACTAGCAATATAACAGTAGATCTACGCAGTCGAACGCAGATATATATATACGTGCATGCGTACCCAGCTTTAGGCCTAAGGGGTGGCGAATCAGGTACGTGTATTTATTAGATTAAGTAGATAAAGTATTTATTTCAAAAGTAAATAATATTTCCAAACTTTGGAGTTTCACCTCCTTTTTTATCCAAAAAATTCATCACAGCTTTTGACGTAATCCACTCTAATACATATAATTTGGAGTCTTTGATACGAATTTTAAAATCTGGGATTGTAATTTTTGTTAGCTGAGTAACATGTGGGAACGACAAAGCAAACGACGGCTATTGATTTCGCTATACTTTACTTCCAACAAGATAATAACGGGTCCAAATTGGGCATGAAGAGTGGCGAAAATACTCACTTTAATGAAGCAGGTCGGCGAAAATACTCGTCTAATGAAGCAGTTGGGTGATTTGCTCTGCAGTTTCGGAGTTTATGTTATTTATGTGATTATGCATACTTAAGGACAGACATATTAAGTAACTAACTGTATAAAAGGAAGAAAGGCAAATTACCTGACCCAGGAATGGTAGTCTAGGTCTAGAGGAGTGCAGCTGCCCTTCCCTGTCCTCCCTTGTGTATGCGTGTTTTAATTAGACTTACAATGCTACTAGGCGTATCCGGCAACGCGTTGCTGTAACTCGGTAGGTATATTGGGTATGTAAAAATTATGTAAAAATATCCGTATTCGAATACGTTGTGTCCAAATTTCAAAACAATGAAGATCTTTCGGAGATTTAATATTTTCGACAAACGAACATTTACTTTGTTATTTATTTATTTGTTATTTATTAAACACAAAATACAGAACACAGCCATAATACACCATAAAAATAAAATGCAGTCGTGTACTATCGAACACCTCATCGCAATTGTGAAAACAGGTTCAAAAAATATAAGTGAACGCGATGACAATAAACTCGTATATACAAATAAAAAAAAGACAGCAAAAAAGGGAGAACATGAGAAAAAGAAAATAAACATAATAAATAAAAATAATCTAAGACAATTCATTTATACGAATCCTAAATATTCATTTAGAAATAATCTTTAAGTAGCGAACTTGGTTTCCTTTTTTGTATACTTTATTGAAAATGTCTTTGCACGTCACTTTATTAAGTTACTAGCATTCCGTATATCAAACACTATTTTGTAGCTTTTTTATTACATGAATTTTTTTTCTGTTCTTAGTTAATTTACATCTCAATTAGCACAAATTTGAAAAACCACTAGGATCTGACGAAAAAAGGGAATTCCGTAACAACAATCAGTAAAATTATGATTTTTTATAAAAAGACATCGACTATAGTTTAAATACAACCAAAATAACACGATTTTCAAATATAAATACTATAGTCTAAAAGCCGTGTTGAGCATCCGAATGCGTCAGTCGCAACTACACTACACTGCAGTTCCGTACGATTCTGTTGTCGGTAAGCGCAAGGTGACAGTGAAATTTTCATATGGATTTCCTGTGATACCGGTAACTTTATGGGATACATTTAAGGGCACTTCAAAGTTGGTGAAAATATAGACGAAATTGCTATCAATTGCTAATAAAAATTATAATTTCATACAATAAAATGTTACTTCTTCATTAAATCCATATTAGCTTTAAAAAATTTTAAGACGCTATAAAATAATAATTGCCAATAAAAAAAATCATTCATCAAAAAAGCAATCATTTAAAATAATAGATTGTGCTATGTAAAATAACATTTTTTTAAAAATTATATAAATAAACTTGACAAGCTGTCATTCTGAGAATGCTGGCACATCCGGCGCAGTGAATGCAGTTAGAGGAGTATTACATTCCTTGATGAAGTTGGTGCAATTGCGCAACGTCTCTATCTAACGCCTGGAAATAAATCGGAAATACACCTACTAGTTTATATAAGATTGCTATATATAGATATACCAGCAGCAAAAGACGAAAAGAGATAGAGCATTGTAGATGTTTCGAAATTAAATTTCTCGATTTCGACTCTCTTTAGAGCGAGAACTGTTTCAATACTACTCTTTTTTTTAATTATATTCTGAGAGGCCAAAAAAATCTCCACGGACACTCAGCCGGACTCTACGCTGACAGAGTAGTGTCGGATTCTAACCGACTAAAAAAAACCCCTCTTCGCTGTTAGCCCTAGTGGCTTTCACAGCGTCACCGGTCGCGTTGGGGCGAGCGCTAAAGGCGCCCTGCCTGATGGTCGACCGCCTAATGGCTCGTCCAGCCGAGGAATACCTCGGACCTCGGGCTTAAGGCGTCGCCAGGGGAGCTTATCGCACCTGCGTGCATCTTAGTGGGCTTCCTACTCGGATGAGGGCCAGGCCTCTAGCGGACCCGGCCGGAGAGGCGGCTGAAGGCCGGTTAGTGTGCCTAATACTGCACCTGGAAATAAGTGTATCTATATATGGCAATGTTATATACACAAATATATAACATTGCTATACATAGATATACCAACAGTAAAAGATGAAGAGATGGAGGATTATAGAGATGTTTCGAAATTAAATTTCTACTTCAACTATCTCTTTAGAATGCGGACTCCTGTTTCAATACTGCTCCATGTATAAAGCGGATTCTAATCTGGCGCTTCACCGGAGTACGCTCGCTTCGCTCACTCGGTTCGTGCGTTGTGGTAAAAAGACCTAACCTAACCAAAAAAAGTGTTATAAATGTATTGTCGTGTTTGTAAAAAGTTACAAAAAAATTTGAGGATATTCAGACATACGTTCAACACTTAAATGCCCTGTATGATGACTTCAAAAATAGATTTGAAGATATTCTGACGGTGGAAATACCACCATGGATCATAAATCCATTTGATGAAGTGGCGAATGTGGTATTACAAGAGGAGCTACTCGAGCTTAGCACCAATGAGGAGCTGAAGGTGAAATTTAAAAAAGGCTATCAAACATTTTCACTGCAGGCAGAAATACCCGAAAAATATCCTGGGCTGTGGAAAATTGCGACGAAACTTTCGATAGCGTTTCCCTCATCATACCTTGTCGAAGAAAGTTTAGTGTCGTTACAAACCTATTAACAAAAAAAAAGGAGCAGATTGAACATCACAGAACGGGGAGATTTGCGGCTATTCCTTACAAAACTGGAGTGCTATTCACAACACGTATACATCCTTGCATAGGATGAAACATCCGTGAGCTTTAAATTGTAATGAGCCAAGGTTGCTTGCATCCGATGATCACATCCGATGTACGAATTTTCCATACTAATTTATGAAATTAGCATTCACAACTTCACGGATGTAAAATTGTGAGAAAGAGAAGTCCGATAACCTCTCGTTCTCAACCTCGACTTTAGCTGTCAAAATGTAATTTTGACACTTCGTCGCGTGCAACGTTGCGTACATCCTCGCGCTCGTGATCTGTCAAATTGTATGACAACATCCACGAGCTAAAAGCTACTTTCTATTAGACGAGTTCTACGATGTTAAGCTATTTTCTCGGTGAACAGTTAAAGTTTTGGAAGTTTTTCTTAAAATAATTAAATTATACTTTATTTTCAACGTGTGATACATGTGTCATAAAGTTAAGTGCAATTTTATTGAACAAAAAAACTAATTTTGTGAAGGAAGACGCTTAGTATGGAAATTCACATCAAGATGGTAGACTTATAGTAGAAAAGGAGCGAATAAATTTAGCGATTTTCAATATCTTTTCTATACGCAAAATGTTCATTTTGCTGTTAGTGTTTGCAGACGAAGGTGAGGTTACCATGAATATTGCAATTGTTTTCTTGGATTGAATTTTATTACTAAATTATAATTAATGTTATAAATGATTAATTTCATAAAATTAGTAAGTACATGTAACTGTAGGTGCGATTACGTATATGATATAAAGTTATTTTAAGTAAAATTTAAATCTAGCGGTAAAAAATTGTGGTAATATTTTTTCGTACTAGTTTTGGATTGAAGTACACCCAGGTCACAATAAAATGTCTCAATAGTCATATGTAAATAAAGTTATGAACAAAAACGAGGTTTTGCCATGTAGTTAACAATTTATATAGGTATTTATTTTGCTCTTGAGTACAAAATACAAATCTTGTCTGGATTATATTTGTGTTAGTCTAGTGATATTTTAGTTACCCGGTGACACTATATTAATAATAAAGCAACACTAGTCTATTAGTATTTAGTTAGTAATGTGAAATCAAAGATGTAAGATTTAAGTTGATATACAACCTATAGGTACCTACTGAATTTGACTGCTGTTTTCACATTGCTATATGAGCAAACTGATACTGACTTAAATAACTAAAACTTAAAACTGACTCAAATTTACATGCATAATCCTCCAACAACTTCACTAATCTTGTTTTGAGTTATAAACATTATATCTCTATGTATTCTAGTTAATACTTTTAATATTATTGTATTACAGGTAACTCGCCTAACTAACCTACCTAAAAAACGTCATGTCTAAGGTTTGCAAGAAATCTTCCAAAATGTATATAATGTATTGAATAAGTTAAAAATATTTTAGAGATATTATTTAGCAAAGTAAACATGAGTACTTAATAAAGATAAAACATGAAATACAATAGGAGTTTTAATTACATGAATTAGCTGTAGTGTGATAATTGATAAATATAATATCAATCAGGATAATTAGATTACTGAAATAGGTATATTATACTATAGTTCACAGATAATAATTGGAAACTTCCAGATCAAGGCCAGGAATTGTAGGAATTAGCATTCTTTAAAGGTGTATCCTTTATTGTTTTCAATGTTTATTGAAGTTTAAAGTTCACTTTTAACTTTCATTTTCAACCCTTTTTACATAACTAACTTTCTAGTAGATAATACCTAAGCAGTAATTTTATTCAATATTAATATATTCACAACCTCACAAGTCACAATACCGAAAAATTAGTAAAACATTCAATGTAATAATAGGTAGGTACTCCTAAATCTAACATACTGGGTAATATTATGCAATATCATTACAATGAATTATATGGTCTTAATATCACAGTAGGTATTTATTATAAATTTATTGTTTTCTGCTTGTGATTGGCCTCTTTAACACCATCATTGCATTATAAATTAGGACTAAAAAGACTAAAGCATAAAAAATCATAGCAACACATGAGCAATACATTTAAACTACATAAGTATAGTAAGTACATAAAATATTTCTATCGCATGGAAGATAAGTAGGTACTTATAGCATGAAGGGATAAGCTGTTAGCCTGCCAATTTACATCATGAATATACCTAAGTATGCATTAAACTGAAAATCGATATTTTCATTTTAAATAGTTTCCAAACACTTAGAAAGTAGGCATATAAACCTAATTTCTATAATTTGATTTTAAAATAAGTCTAATCTAATTACACATTACAAACTATTATACAATAAATTGTAGGTATGTGATAAATTATTAAAATTTCACTTGCCGCCGGTTTTAAATAAGTCCTTATTTCTAGCGGTAAATCATACAATTTAACGTAAGGGCGCTTTTTCATTGGCCGACACGATAACGATAATATCGTAGCCGTCACACGTAGATATTTTATTATCTTGAAACTTTTTGATTCAACGACACGGTACCAATATCGATGGTGACAAAACAAAAACAGAACTTTCATGTCTCAATGACAAACATTACACCTTCGAGATCAATGCGTTAACTATAAAACTATACTTATTCAATATGGCAGACGACAAATTATATTTAGTTATTTAGTATATCTGCTTTACTTACGTCTAACATATCATATAAACTGTTCAGTACAATGGAGTAGAGCGAACGACAGATTAGCGGGGAGGTGGGAGATGGTGACGTTGAACCCACACATGCACCATTGTGTAATTATGTCATACATCCTTGATTTTATCGGGACGATTCTATGGGGAGCAGACGTAGCACTGACATGTCGTCGCCGATCGCCGGCGACGATAAATCGGAGTCGCGTCGTTCAGTGAAAAAGCGTCGCTCCATAGATTTCTATGGCCCGATATCAATGAGTCTGCATCTGCGACGATATATCGTTATCGTGTCAGCCAATGAAAAAACGCTCTAACAAAAATACTACTTATAACATCCGTTCTTTCAAATAGTAAATACCCGTTATTATTATTACAAATAACAGCAATATTAAGAGCACTTGCATAACTTAGGCGAGTGTGTGAGAGGAATAATGCATAGACAGGTAATGAGATTTGATAAGGTGGAAGAAGTATTCAATGACCGCTTTGCTTGGCAACTCCGTCAGCAATACAACGTGAAACTATCGAACTATCGTATAAGTAAGTACGTATGAACGAGAAATACATAAATACCTACCCATTACTATTTACCATAGATTATGAGACCTTATTTGGTCTCATAACTTATCTCATTTATTCTGTTATATTTATTATTTATCTCATTCTCATTAAAAGATTAATCCTCGCTATAAAGAGAGACACCTAGTAATACAGTATTATTATTTTATGAAATTGGTTGCTAGTTATTTTATTGCAGAAAGGTATTTTGTATGTATTGTCATTTTATTTCTTACTTTGTGGGCGTAGATCCCTTTGCCTTCCTTCTCAAAAAGAAAATCTGATTTTTGTAAATACTCATTTCTTCTTTGATGTAATAAATCGAAATCTCTCGTAAGAATTAAGTATTTGAAACGTTTCTATGTCGTGTGTGATAGGTAGATAATATATTTCAAAAACCTCAGGAATTGTAAACAACATATTTCGAATCATAAGGTTACAATGGATGCTGTATGCAGTATATCATCACTTATGTCATGCACCAGCAGACATACAGCATACAGACTTATAATATGGATATATCCAGTAAATACAATGTCCACGAAATGTGAGTATGGATACTTTTATTGTAATATGTACATATTCTAAAACTAAATAAGAACTCATAACCATGAAGTTTTAGAGCTACACACCTTTGTAAGTATTTAAGTAGGTGAATGAAATCACAACAGTATTGTTTATTTATGATGTACAGACAGGAACCTTTTTAAGGAAGTTAGTATTAACATTAATGATATTAATAGAGCTGTATCTGTATGTAGTATAATAAGTATGTATACTTCTAATAAAATGTTGATATGTATGTACATTTTCTGAATTGTATTAGTGGTATAACTCAGAAGGATAACAAATTAATGGTCTTTTTTCTATTAAATATTGACCAGCAATGAATTAAAATTCAGTTGAATTGATTGACTATTAGAAACAGTTACTTTTTCAATAGCTGCACATTAATTTTATTTAGGTAATGAATTTTATGCAACTTTTTTTCTTACAGATACATATGGATACAGCTACTGATTACAATTTTATCATTGTTGTTGAGAAGTAAGAACTGAAAAATCATAGCATTCAACACAGCTTTGTACAAGTTTCCCCAACTTTTCTTGTACACAGTTTTCTTCACAGACAATTTTGTATTGGTTGTTAAATAATAATTAAAGATTTATTAAAAGCAAGAGTATGTACATACCTATTGTCTTTTAATTTCATTCCTGATATAATTTATAAGTAATTTATTCTATGGGACTGACGATAAGAATGATTGATAGGAGTAACTACTAATATTTTTAGAATTATTAATACTTATTTACCTACAGAAAGTATAGTAGTACCCAGCTATATAATTTTATGGAGATATAATTTGGAGAACTAAAAGAATAAAAAAAATGTACCTCGTTTATAAATTTTACCTTATGAACCTCAATTATAATAAAAGTATGCAGGTACAAAATAAGTAGTTCAGTAGATATCATTAGTGTAATCATTTATTTCATAAAGCAAAGTTTAATAGCTACTTATTACATTTATATTAAATAAGATTGATAATAATTGTTTGTAACATGACTTCTATAGTATTTCAAAAATAGCACAAAGTTTTAGAAACCTATTACATATATAAATAAATATAACCTATACCGGTCATTATAACATTTTTGTAATTCATAGGTAGTTTGTAATTCACAGGCACATGGTAGGCAAGTACTTTATCATTTCTTTTTCTTTTGTTCAAGGTTTACACTTCCAAAATACATTTTAACAATTCACTGCATCAACATTTCTCTTTGTAATCATCTCTATTTTTTACATCATGATTTTGCCTTATAATACATAAAATGATGTGGATATTGGTTATTTCTTTGTATGAGAACTTGACACTGCCTCTCTTTTCAAACCCATTCGCACTGAAATATTAAAATAAACACCTTTAAGCTGTAGTTTTACAAAAACATGACAAATTACAGAGAATGCAGTTTCCCGCACTTTTTGTTTAATGTTTAGTTGGCTATTACAGCAAAATACAAAACACATTTTTGTCCTAACTTCTACAATACTTACTTGTAAATGGCATTAACTCTTAAGTCTCACATTTATTTATGTTTTTTTAACAGAAACAAACGGCTAGTTTGTAGGCTTTTTTAGGATTTGTAGGCGTCCTCGATCACCAAAATCACCATAAATGTCCATGAACTGCAGTTTTAGTCACATTAATTCCTTGAGAAATCCTTAGCACCATTTATTTCACGAATATGAGATCACTGTACAACACCGTTGCTTAAATAGTATAAAGGTAAGTGACGAGAGTAACGATAATAAGCGGGCATCACGACACCATTTTGAAAACTTATTGACAACTGACAAGTTGACGAATGACGTCTCCGTATGTAATAAAATGAATGGACCGAGAGATAGTATTTAGTTTGATTCATATAATTGTAACATTACATACATTAAAATATTTATACGTGTATTTTTACATTTTAAATAAGCTTTGTATTTAAACATCATCGGAATGATCAGAACAATTTTAAAAACAAATTTGTTTTTTATATTATACTATTGAATTTCAATTTTACCATATGTGTAGGTTGTAAAAAGTTTTTGCTGCGAACTCCTTGGCTATTACATCGTAGGAAAATCCTTGCGAACAACCGATGTAATTTTTCATCGATGTTGTCAACGATGCGTTCATCTGATGTTTCATCCGATGAAATGAAGTTGTGAATAGCACTCCTGAAGCCAAATATTGATAATTTGCTGTTAATCCATCAAGTACATCCCTCCCATTAAAATTATGACTATTTATTTTAAATTGTTGATTTGCATTGTTGAAGCTACGGTACGTTATTAATGTTTAATTTTAATTCTACAAGTCTGTAATCATATTATTCTAATAAATAGAACACAAGAAAATATACCATATTTCTTTTTATTTTTACCACTCCGAATTTATGGTTGGAACTCAGTTGCGACTCAAATTTTCATCGTTAGATCTAATCTTCACATTTTTTGACGAGTTTTGGGAATATGGTAGAAATGTAGTAGCAGTAGCAGGGGGTTCACCGAAACCAGTAAAATTTTGAAAGTGGTCTACGAAAAAAAAAGTTTTGGAACTTATTTATTTATTTATTCTTCATTGTACATAATGTAATGCCTAATGGCATTCTCTACCAATCACCCTGAGCTTTACTGTCAGAGAAGCAAGTAGTGGTACAATAGTCACCGAAAAATAACTACAATATGTATATACCATACATATAGATAAGCATACACATACATATACGCATATATACACACATACATACACTTATACATACATATGTACATACATATATACATACACATATACACAACAAACCCTCCATATATATTTATGTATACATACAAGTACACATCCAAGTGAAAAAATAATCACCATCTTGGATTCGAAAATAAACATAATTTTCGTAATCAGCACATCGAGAAACCTATAATGTGACACCCATATCGATTTATCCAAAAAAGTCATTTTCGCCATCTTGGATTTGAAAATGAACGTCATTTTCGTAATTAACACCCCGAGAAACCTAGGATATGATGACACCCATTTCGATTTATCCAAAAAAAGTAATATATTATGCCATCTTGGATTTGAAAATGAACGTCATGTTTGTAATCAGTACCCCGAGAAACCTAGAACATGATACCCATGTAGATTTAAAAAAATTAATAATATTCGGTACCTTGGATTACAAAATGAACGTCATTTTCGTAATCGGCACCCCGAGATACTTAGAATTTGACACCCATATCGATTTATCCAAAAAGGTAATATTCGCCATCTTGGATTTGAAAATGAAAGTCGTTTTCGTAATCAGCACCCCGAAAAACCTAGAATTTGATACCCATATCGATTTATCAAAAAAAAAAAAAATCGCCATCTTAGATTCGAAAATAAACATAATTTTCGTAATCAGCACCCCGAGAAACCTATAATGTGACACCCATATCGATTTACCCGAAAAAGTAATATTCGCCATCTTGGATTTGAAAGTGAAAGTCATTTTCGTAATCAGCACCCTGAGAAACCTAGAATTTGATACTCGTATCGATTATCGATTATCCAAAAAAAGTAATATTCGCCATCAACGAATTACAGTCCTTAATTTCACCCACTAGTGTCTCAAGGGTTTTCATTAACATTTAATAAATCACTAAATATGTTCTTGTGTCTTATGCAGCACTTTCACTGTTCACTTTCACTAATTTAATTAACTACACTAACTCAAAAGGTTTAATTCTTTTTAGTCTTCTTACTAGCAGTGTGGTATCGAGGAGCTAGATTGCCTCGACATTCACATGGTGATGAAGCCGTATTTCGTGTGCTTCTGCTATTTTTTTATAAGTTCTCGTACGAGTACAACTTCCAGATCCCCATGGATGTCCTCGTTCCTAATATACCAAGGGGCATTGACAATATCCCTCAATACTTTGTTTTGGAACCTCTGTATTATTTGTATATTACTTGACTGGTACAACCCCACAGTTGGATACCATAAGTCCACACAGGTCGCAGAACTTGTTTAAACAACAATAATTTGTTGTGTAAGTGAAGAGTTTCGTCCTACTAGCATTTATTTATTTAAAAATAGGTTTTTTCATGGCATTTTTTGCGTGTCTGTTACAGTGTTGTATCTTTTGAGACTTAAACAGGCGATATGAGATATATGATTCTGTTTTTTATCGTACGGAAACTTTACAAAATAAATTAATAAAACAAAAATGCACCATAATTCACGTTATTTTATTAATTACAATTGCGGTGGTTCAAATAAAATAAATGCTTTTGAATGATGCAGCTTTTTAATGGTGAAATAATTATTAAAATCGGTTCAGTTGCTTCAGAGTTTATTGATTACAAACAACAAATATTTCCCCTTTATAATATTAGTAAATGTAGAAATTGATACCTACTTATATCAGTAAATATTTATGCTAAGTATTATTTTAATTCGGTGTTTTTTTTTTAATTTTTCAGAAAAAACTGGCTCCATGCGCCCGAAACCCTTCAAAACGCTTTAAAAGAAATTAATGATGGGACTATATCTGTGTACAAAGCTTCCAAAACGTTATACGACAAGGTACATGAAAAATACAAAAAGTAAAATCGTACGGGAGCTCCAACTGTACTGACTCCGACAGAGGAATCTCTTATCGTTGAAAGGGTTATAATGATGGCTCGAATGGGTTTCTTAGTAATGAAAGATATATTACTGCACTCGGTACATAAACTAACAGCTGAACTAGATAAAAAACGTATGCTTCGAAGATTACGCACGGAATTACGTTTACAATGATTTTCGGAATTATGTTAGGAGCCAAATTTTAGCACGGAATTAGGGACAAACTTGAGGTTCTGCAACATAACGATTATTTCTAAAAATTAAAGGCAAGATGCAATAAAAAAAGGTAAAATAATGTTCTACTTCCACCTTATAATGACAATCTACAGAATAAAACAGTTTCTATTCCTACAATCTTCCTACTTTTTCTAAAAATCATCCTCAAAGTAGAAAATGCCTTAATATACCGTAATATGGTACATTTACCTTACATATGACACTATTTTGCTTTTCATACCTAAATAGAGCTACCTACTTACAATGAAAGCAAATTTTACCAATAATTCTGCAAATTAGCGTGACAGATTTTCAGATATAAGAATCTCACTAAAGTTCCTTTATTGATAATTCAACAGTTTTCACATTCACGTTTTTCGATACGTACCTAACTCTTTCCTGACAGGTTACAGCAAAGTTCAGTCATAACAAATTGCTTATCATCACTTAGCTGTCGTAACTTGGCGGGAACTGTCAAGGTTTAAAACTTTAAATATGCTAACGTTAAGAGATAACACATATTTTCTTCAATTAAATAACTTAGGTACTTACTGAACATCTTGTTTATTTACCTTAACTATGACACAGATTAATTGGCTATTAACGTAACCTACGAATAGTTCTCATCAAGGGCGTAGCCAAGATTTTATTCTTATTCAGGAGAACAGGTAAGAGAAAACAAGAAATATGTATGTCTTGAATAATTAACGTTTAATTACCGAACAAAGGGCTGTCACCCGAAACATGTTAAGACGGCAAATGGAAACTATCTTTATTTAGTTAGACATAAGGTCTACTTTGAAGCGAACTAATTAGGTAGTTTCGGAAGTTTCCGACCATAGAGAATGCAGTTGCAGAATGCAGCCACTCAATTAGTGATGAACACAGTGACATAAACTAGGTAATGATATCGATAAATATTTATAGATCCGCCATAAAATATGTTAAGTAGGTACTACGATTACACAAAAAATGTATATTAGTCATTTTCAATAATAAATTATATGTTTGTTGATAATTATTATAATATATTTAGTTATCGAAAATGATTACAACTATTGTAGTTTATTGTAATCTTTATTTATACATGAATATTATTTTATATAGTTTACTTAAACCTCCGCATGAAAAGAAAAGTGGAATGAAGCAACAGGGAGGCAAAAACCTAGAATACGACACCCATAATATCGAATTATCCAAAAAAACTAATATCGCTATCTTGGATTTGAAAATGAACGTTATTTTCATAATCAACACCCCAAGAAACCTAGAACATGATACCTGTATCGATTTATTCAAAAAAGTAATATTCACCTCCCTTTTGAAGTCGTTTAATAACGGTACTAATTGTTAGGGCTTAAAGCATAAGCGTAACTAATTCAAACATTTGATATTTTTTAATTAATTTCGATAAAATTGCTTTTGTCGATAAACGATAACATCTCTAGTTGATTCCACAATGTGACAACAGTCAAAACTCGATTCGACAAAATTGTGCATCATTTAAGTGCAGTAATTTTTTAACTAGGACAATAGTAATTACTTTGAATGAATAATACTTTTTAAAAAAAGATACACATTGATATTGGTAATGTATTGTATTTATTAATGCTTATATTCAATGTTAATATTGGGTCCTGACATATGAAATTGGCGTTTTGTACGGGAGGAATATAAAGTCAATTTTTTTTTGTAAAATATATATAATATATTTTTGTAATATATAATATTAATTACTCAAAGTATGCACCGTTGTTGTCTATGCACTTTTGCCATCTCATAGGTAGTTCATTGATCCCTTTACTAAAAAAACCATGGGGGTGAGAATCAATAAACTCTGAAGGCGGTTTGAACTGCCGCATCGGAGTTGAATTTTTTCCTTGTAAGAAGTTGTCCAAATTCCGAAAAAAATGGTAATCTGTTGGAGCAAGGTCCGGGGAGTACGGTGGATGTCGCAGACATTCTAATTGTGGCTCGTCTAACTTAATGGTTGTTTGTTGTGCAATGTGTGGTCTTGCGTTGTCGTGAAGCAGCAGTGGCCTAGAGCGATTGACCAATCTCGGTTGTTTAGCAGCTAGTTCTTCCTTCATGGTTTGCAGTTGCTGACAATAGATATCTGCCGTACTCGTTTGGCCAGATTTTAGAAAGCTGTAGTGAACGACACCGACGCTAGTCCACCAAACACTCACAAGTAACTTTTTCTGAGTCAATTTTCGTTAAGGGCAGGATTTGGCTGGGTCTCCAGGGTTCAGCCATTGCGACGAGCGCTTCCGATTATCGTACAGTATCCACTTTTCATCACAAGTAATGATTCGATTTAAAATCCCTTCATTATTGTGTCGGTTGAGCAAAGTAACACAGCAGTCGACGCGTGTTTGCAAGTTCGATTCACTCAATTCATGAGGTACCCATTGTTCAAGTTTTTTTACTTTCCCGATTTGCTTCAAGTGGATTAATACAGTTTTGTCACTTACCCCGAAGCCTGCAGCTATCTCTGAAGTGCTTTGTGATGGATCCGCTTCCACAATAGCCTTTAATTCTTCATTTTCCACTTTGGTCTCCGGCCGTCCACAGGGTTGGTTCTGAAGGTCGAAATTTCCAGAACGAAAACGTTGAAACCAAAAACGTACCGTGCTTTCTTTTGCGACACCAGCGCCGTACACATCATTAATCCTTCGAGCTGTTTCTGCAGCACTGGTGCCACGGTAGAACTCGTACTCGTAAATATACCGATATTTCATGTTTTCCATTGTGCGGTAATAAGCGACGCCAAAAAAAAAAAATGACGAAAAAACAAATGAATGACTGTTTTCAAAACTCAAATGTACCAGCTAAATGAATTTATAAATTTGAATTTGGAATTCTTAACCAAAGAGGAGATATTTCAGATCAAAGTGGTCAGTACGACAAAACGCTAATTTCATACGTAAGGACCCAATATTATAGATTTCGCACAATATTTATGATAAATCTTTATCCTGGTAACTTTAATGTAAAGACAACATGTTGTACACATTAAAACTGTCGTATAAAGCATTACAAATATGTCTACAAGACTTTGGAAAAGGTTTCTTTTTAATTATTGTTGTTCTGTTGACGAATGTTTGTAGGGTGACGAATAGCTGATTAGCATTTTATGTAGTGAAAATATTACGATGTGTTGACGAATGTTTTTTTATATCAGAGGGGGCAAACGAGCGAGCGTGTCACCTGATGGAAAGTGATCACCGCCGCCCATGGACACCCGTAACGTCCAGGAAATTACGGGTGCGTTGCCGGCTTTTAAGGAAAGAGTAGGCTCGCTTCTTGAAGGTCCCTAGGTCGTAACTGTCCGGGAATACCGCCGCTATAAGTTGGTTCCACAAAATTGCCGTACGTGGTAAAAAATGTCGTAAAAAACGCACAGTTGTAAACCGCCATCCATCAAGGTAGTGGGGATGGAAGGACAGTCGATTGCGTGTCGTACGGTAATGAAATTCAGCAGCAGGCTCCTCCAGCAGGCAGTACTCCGAACAATCTCAGAACATTCCCCATGATAGTATCCGGTAAAATATGCTTAGGGACGCAATGTACCTCCTCAGGGCCAGAGAATCGAGCCGATCAGAGAGTACTGAATCACCGACAACCCGGACCGCTCTACATTGTATACGGTCAAAAGGAATGAGTTGATACTGGGGCGCTCCAGCCCAGATGTGGGAACAGTATTCCATGTGAGGCCTAACCTGTGCCTTGTAAAGTTGTAGGCGATGAGTCGGGGTGAATTACTGTCCCGCTCTACCGAGCACACCCAGCCTTTTTGAAGCTAATTTAGCTTTACCAGATTTAGTCAGATGACCGCGAAACTGAACGTCGCTAGAGATATCGACGCCAAGGAATCCAATAGCCGATTTGGCATCAAAGTACCTTTCAAAATTGAGGGATACGACAAAGGGACGTCTTTTTGCTGTTAACGTGCACACTTGAGTCTTAGAGGGATTGAATTGGACTAAGTTTAGTCGGCCCCAACTTGAGACATGACTTAACATGTTCTCAATATTTTAGACACAAGTTTGTTCCGGTTCTCAATAACGTTATCCAAAGAGAAATTAGCACGTCCGATATAAAGTGTATCCCCAGTACTGTCATCCGCATAGCAATGAATGCCGCTATTTGATTATTTATGCAGCATGTCATTGATATGCAGAAGAAAAAGAGTAGGAGAAAGCATACACCCCTGCGGGACACCAGCGTTCACGGGCTTCAAGTCAGAGCACAAACCATCTACTACCACTTTTATGCTACGCCCAGAGAGGAAACTGGCAACCCACGTGCATAACTTCTTGAGAAGCCCGTAAGATGGAAGCTTGGAAAGTAGAGCCCCGTGCCATACCCTAGTAAACTAATTAATCTGTGCCCTATCAAAGGTTTTCGCTTTGTCCAGACTTACTACCAGAGCCTATCTTTACTCTCGTTCTCACATGCCTGATTTAATTAATGGAAAGATTAAATTGAAAGACATTAATTCTAACGATACAATTTCCACATTAAGACATTTTAATTTGGAACTTTTTGCATATACTTCGCATCCGATCTCTTACAAATTTCATATCACAATTGGAAATGACGTTCTTAATGGTGTAATTAGTATGTCAGATAAATTAGAGTAAAAATACTTTAGAATTAAATAATAAACATATTATAAAATTACAATTTTCAGAAATCAAGTATTATATCCCAGCAAGATCTGAAACTGAAATAAAATGCACTGTAGCAAATCCTATTATATAAAGGAAGGAATCGTTTTAGATCAACACCTTACCGATAATCTACCAGTAGCTAATTGTGTAGTACAAGTAAAAAATAATAGTCGTATCAATCTTACAATCGCAAACCTAAACCTACAACTACATTTGGATCCTATTGAATTTTGTACAAACAATTATAAAAAAGTGCATTATATAGAAAATTCCCAAGACGAATCGTGTTTATCTCGAACTCATAAAATCTTAAATTCACTAAGAACAAATCATCTTAATAACGAAGAAAAATCTAGCCTCTATGAGATTTGTTCGAATTATTCTGATATCTTTTATCTTCTTGGTGAGCAATTAACATACACAACAGCCATCGAACATGAAATTAGTGTCCCCATCACAACTCATCATATAGATTCCGTGAATCTATATGATTTCGTGTTAATAGGAATCAGAAGTATAATCACAAATAAATAAAATGTTGAGTGATGCCATTGTTAAACCTTCAACGTCCCCTAGGTCGGCATCTATTTGGATTATCTCTAAGAAATTAAACGCCTCCGGACAACGCAAATGATGTGTTGTAATTGATTGCAGGAAATTGAACGAATTAACTATTGGGGACTCTTACGTTGTTCAAAATATCTCTGAAATCCTGAACCAATTAGGGAAAAGTAAGTGCTTTCTCCGTTCTCCAAGGCCATTTTAAATTTATTCACATGCCTTTTGGTTTAAAAAATGCTCATTCGATTTGTCAGCGATTAATGAACTCAGCATTATTAGGTCTTCAAATTATCTAATGTTTTGTATATCTCGACGATATAGTTGTCTATTCCTATGACCTAGCTTCTCACGTCAAAAATCTAACCAATGTAATTGAACGACTCCGTTCTTTCAATTTAAAACTTCAACCAGATAAGTGTGAGTTCATGAGAAAGATTATATCTTACTTAGAACACCTTGTTAATGACAATGGTGTCAAACCCAACCCTGACAAAATGAAAAGCTGTCAGTGAATTCTCACTGCCTAAATCTACGAAAGATATTAAGTCTTTTCTCGGTTTGATATCTTATTATCGGAGATTCATTCCCAACTTTTCCAAAATTGCGAAGCTTATGACTGACCTAAAGAAGGACATTCTATTTCTATGGAAAACGAACATCAAATCCCTTGTTAGCTTATTCTGACTCTTAAAAACTCTTTATACTTACTTGCGATGCTTACAGTTACGCCATTTCAGCAATCTTATTTCATGATCAAATAGGCAGTGATCAACCAATTGCATATGCTTCACGTACCCTAAATAAAGCTGTTCACACTGATTTCCAAATAAATATTTTGTCGGATCAGGTCGCAACAGAAAATAAAACACCAACAATTCTGTTTTTGCTAACGATGAATAATTGATTTTTTATTATATGTATAAAGGTGAACTACCCTGCTATGTAAAATATAAGTTGTTACATTGATACTAAAGGACAGCTAACGCCATCTATCAGCTTATGACGAATTTAAATCAATGTAATTTTATGTAACAAATATGTGAACTATACATATATCGCCCACCAAGGACAAACTCAGCTTTGTCCTTATATAAAGGAAATCGCCCACCATGATACAATATATATAACGTTGCATGATACAATATAACGTGTACATATAATAATATAATAAAATAAGTATACAAAAACAATCTAGTAAAATAATAACGAAATAAAATGAGTTCAACAAACCACGATTCTACTGCTAAAATCAATTTGTAACAGGAAGGAGACATATCCTAGATACTGGCCTTTTGAGCGTACCATTTTTGACCTTTAAAGTGACAACTCTAACTATATTATCGTTTCCTGGATGAGTTGCAATCACTCTGCCATACAACCAGCGACTAGCAGGTAAATGATCTTCCTTCACTACAACAACATCACCAATCTTAAGCTGAGGACTCTCCGACGACCACCGATGTCTTTGGTAAAATTTTGTTAAGTATTGCCGCGACCAATGACGCCAGAAATTCTGAATCATTCGTTGAGTGAGCTGCCATCTACGCAGCGAACCCACACTCGAGGACTCGAAGTTCTTCTCTGGCGGAATAACTAATGCTTCACCAACAAGGAAATGACCAGGCGTTAAAATTGTCGTATCATTATCTTCGTTACAGGCGAGCACCGACAGAGGTCTAGAATTTAAACAGGCCTCTATCTGTGTCAACACTGTAGTAATCTCCTCGAACGTTAAAGTAGATTGTCCAATAACCCTTTTCAAGTGGTATTTGACGGATTTAACACCGGCCTCCCATAACCCACCGAAGTTGGGTGAGTGCGAAGGAATAAAATGCCAGGTACATCCATTCGTTGCTAACGTTTCTGCCACTTCCCGTAACATTGAACTCTTTTCCTTAATAAATAATCTTTTTAGTTCATTGGCTGCTCCTATAAAATTGGTGGCATTGTCGCTCCAAATATCCGAGCAGTACCCTCGCCTGGCTACAAACCTCTTGAAGGCTTGGAGGAAACCCTCAGAAGTAAGATCGGTTACCACCTCTAGATGGATAGCTCGAGTTGCCATACATACAAACAAACAGATGTAACCCTTTTGTGACTTATGGCCTCGGCCTTTAGCCGTCCTTATCTGGATGGGACCTGCGTAATCTACTCCACTGGACTTAAAAGGCCGTGAAGGTGTCACCCTCACAGAAGGTAACTGTCCCATCAGTTGTGTTTGTACGTTGCCGGTGTTTTTTACACAAACGACACACTTTCTAAATTGAGATTTTACAAGTTGTTTGACTCCCATTATCCAATATTTGAACTGCAAATAGCATATCATGAGCTGTGGACCACCGTGAAGTGTCTGTTTGTGAGCATCCGCAACTATAAGACTACTCAAGTGTGACTTCTTAGGTATTAGTATGGGATGTTTCCTACGTTCATTCAGCTGTGAATGTTCAAGCCTGCCACCAACTCTCAATATATTATTCCCATCAAGAAATGGATTCAAAGCCCGGAGACTGCTTCGCCGAGGTAAATTTTCTTTTTTCTTTAGTTTAGCTATTTCTTCACTAAAATAGCTAGCCTGACATTGTACTATGCATGCGTTCATTGCTTTGTTTAACTCCTGTGTAGTTAGATATCCAAATTGCCTATCACGCCCTTCTTTCTTCACATTGTCGACAAATCGTTTACAGTATGCAATAACTCTCACCATTTTTGTGAGTGAGGAAAATCTCTCCCATATGCTCTCCTCTATCATAGTGCAGTGAGTTTTCATTTTAACTAATTCCAAGTTAGTACCAATATCTGCCGATTTTTTATATTCTATTTGTTCTTTATATAGAAACTCTGGACCCCGAAACCACACAGTACTTTCCACCAAATCGCCTGGATATAGTCCTCGAGATGCACAGTCCGCAGGATTATCCTTGGACGCCACGTGTGACCAATGATGTGAATCTAAATTACTAATAATTTCGGACACACGATTCGCTACAAATACCTTCCAGCGGTTTGGGTGACTATTCAACCATGCGAGGACCACTGTTGAGTCTGTCCAAGCATGCAGATGACTTTTCTCAATCCCTAATACTGAAGCTACTTCCACCATTAATCGAGTCAACAGCACAGCACCACATAATTCAAGTCTCGGTATTGATACTTGTTTTACCGGTGCTACCTTAGTCTTTGCAGAAATTAAGACAACTCGAATTTTCCCAGTAGATTCAACTACACGACTGTAAACGACCGCCGCATACGCATCCTTCGATGCGTCACAGAACCCATGTAGTTCCATAAACTCACCAGCCCTAATCCCGATCCAACGTGGTATGGAAATGTTACTCAGCAATGTCAACTCTTTTCGGTAAGTAAGCCATTGATCTGAAATTTTATTAGGCACTACATCATCCCAATCTATCCCTGCTAACCATAGTTTCTGGATTAATATCTTTGAAATTATTATGCTGGGCCCTACCCAACCGAGAGGGTCATAAAAACGTGATATATCGGAAATTATTTTTCTTTTTGTTGCAGGTTCATTTATAGGGGGCAGTTTCACTTCGTAGCGGAAGGAGTCATCGCTGCGGTTCCAGGTAAGTCCTACGATCTTTATTATTTCATCTGTTTTTATTTTCAGACCATTCTTGACTTCCTCCTGGTCTCCTTCATCCTTTCCCCTTTCCATTTCAGATTCCTTCATTTCCTTCAATAATTCTTCGCTGTTAGTTGTCCATTTTTGTAGTTTAAATCCTCCTTTAGCCAAAAGATTATTCATATCCGTATAAAGCTTGATTCCTTCCTCATTACTTTCACATCCTGTCATCAAATCATCCATATAGAAATCAGATAAAACTTTTTCAGCCGCTGTCGGGTAATTATGCCCTTCATCTAGCGCTACTTGTTGTAAAGTTTTCACCGCAAGATATGGAGCAGAAGCTACTCCAAAGGTTACTCTCAACATTCTATAATGATGGACCTTATCCTTTGTATCCTTTCTCCACAGTATCCTCTGAAAATCAATATCCGCATGGTCTACCTTTATCTGTCGATACATTTTTACAATATCAGCCGTTAAACAGATAGGTGGAATTCGCCAACGCATGACAATGTGTCTTAAATCAGGTTGTATAGTTGGTCCTACTAACAAATGGTCATTCAAAGACTTATTATTAGTGCCTTTACAGGACGCATCAAAAACTGCTCTTACCTTGGTGGTATCTTTATCATCCCGGACAACAACATGATGGGGTAAGTATATAGCCTTTAAATTTGTCAATTCGTCTTCTGGAACCAATTCCATGTGATTCATTAAAATGTATTCATTAATAACCTCTTGATATTTTTCTTTCAAGTCTCCGTTCTGCAGTCTTCTTTCTAAAGAATATAACCTCTTTTCGGCTATCCGTAAGGAATTGGTTACTTCTAGATTTTCTGTGACGAGTGGAAGTCGCACGATATATCTACCACATTCGTCCCTTCTAGTTGTTTTAGCATACATTTCTTCACACCTTTTTTCGTCTTCGCTATAACTTTTTTCTTTTGACATCGTTACATCCTCTTCCAGTTCCCAAAACCTCTTTAACATTTTATTATCTTCTACCTGACAATGCATGACACTAACCTTTTCAGAAAGTGCACTTGTCACATCAACAGGCCCTGATAATATCCAACCAAATAACGTAGATTGTGCAACCGGAGAACCAAGCGGTGCTTTCTTAACTCCTTCGAAAAGAATTTGACTGTATATTTCAGCACCCAATAACAAATCAATACGACTTGGCGTATCATAATCAGGGTCCGCTAAAACCATTTCTGTAAGTTCCTTCCATTCCACAGCTTCTATCTTATTAGTAGGTAATAAAGTGGTAATGGACTTTAAAACATATGCCTTCACGTTTATGGTCACATTTTGATCAATTCGTGATGATATTTTAATATTTACCATAGCCTTAGAGAAAGGACCCTTTTCTCCACCTACTCCTGAGATTTGACTCTTGATAGGAGTTTTCTTTAATCCTAACAGTTGAACCGTCGACTCTGTCACAAATGACGTTTGCGAACCTTGATCCAATAAAGCACGAATTGTGTAATATTGACCATTTCTCGACATGGTTTTTACTAACGCCGTCGCAAGTAAAACCTGATTACTTTTTACTTTCCTTGTCGAAAAACACGAAACTACTGTATTAGATCGCGAGTCTTCAGCATTTGCAGATGTACTAGGTTGGGCCATTTTATTAAAACTTGAAGTACCCTTTATCGTATCATTCCCCTGCTCCTCAGAACTACCTTTGTTCGTAGGGTGTAAAAGAGAATGATGTTTTCTCTTGCAGATCCGACATTTAATGTTATTTTGACAGGATTTGGCAGAGTGATTACTTCCCAAACAACAGAAACAGATATTGTTCGATTGAACAAAATCACGCCGAGAATTTACCGACTCCTTAAAAAACTTTTTGCAGTAACCAAGCCTATGTTCCTCCGTACAAAAAGGACAACGCAAACTCGCAGTGTGCATTGATTTCATTTTATTAACAGGCGAATTATTGGCGATATTTCTATTAGTACTGGACCGAGAATCTAGAAACTCCAACGCTCTATAGCGATTTGTTAAGAAAGTTTGAAATTGATTATATGTAGGCAATGCGTCCGATTGGTTATTATCGGTCGCACTGAATTCCCACTGTCTTCTAGACTCTGGATCCAATTTTAAAGCTAATATATGAATTACCAATATATCCCAACTTTCAGTATTTATACCAATGTTTGACAGCGCTGATAAACAGTCTTTTGTAGTGTCCATTAATTCCTTCAAACTGCTGGCTGACTCGCGAATAATATTTTTTTGACTTAATAACCTCTTCAAAATGTGATGGCAAATATATCTTTTATTATTATACCTTTCCTCTAATAACTTCCAGCACCTACTATAATTACTTTCAGTAATTGGTATATTACTTAATAATTGTTCAGCTTCTCCACTTAAATATCCTTTTAAATATAATAACTTTTGAACATCCCCCAAATCGCTATTATTGTGTATTAAAGATTGGAATAAGTCACGGAATGTATTCCATTCTGAGTATTTACCGGAAAAGTTTGGAATGGTAATTTTAGGTAATTTTACGTTACAAGATCTTGTGCTAGAAGTGCCAGCAGTTTCATTGGACGACAGTGATGATAAAAATGTTTTTAATTCCAATTTATAACTGAAATAAACCTCCTCTCCTTTATCAAAAATGTCATCCTTTACGTAATTTGTGTTAGCTATTTCCTTTGATGATGATACTGAACGCATTAATTCCTTATGACCCGCCAAAAACTCAAACCACAATTGATCGATAATTTCTAATCTTCCTTCTATATATTCTTTACTAATACGATCTTTCGGACTCTTTTTGAAATTCAATCTAGCCTTAGTAATTCTAGTATACAATTCCTCTTGGAAACTAATTAACGATTCCATTTTTGACATTAGAGTAAATAAAGTTTTCAAACAAGTTATAATAAATTATAAATAATTCGTTTTCTCTGACTACACCGCCAGGGACACAGCGCGAAGATATGTATGTATAAATAATTATAAAAGAAGTACTTAAACAAAAGATAAAATTTTCTAGGTTCATAAAACAATCAAAATTCGCAAACAACAAAATTGTATACAAAAGCAGATTAATAAGTTACTAGCGTTAAATATAAGTACCTACATGAAACTAACAAACAATAAAATGTTCAAAAATTATCAAAGTAAACCAACAACAAATTTTTCTGAGATCACAAAATGACAAACAATAAATTTTGAAGTTCATATCAAATTAAATAAACATCTAAATTTACAACTTGGTATACTTACAATAACATTTTCTAAGTTCATAAAATTATCACCACACTGTTGTACTTATTTATTCGTAAAAACTTTCTATTTAAAGTTTAAAAATTCACAATTTTTTTACTTCCCAGGCTTGTGGTTCTGACTTAGTTCTCAGTCTATTTCACTCGATATATATATATATATAATCACCTGCCGCCAAGCAACTATGTTTGACCTCCTAACAGTATTTCCACTGCAGCGAACTTCCTCCGCCAGCCAGCAACTATCACAGTCCTGACAGCGTTCCTCTCAAAACACTGTCTAGATTGAATTCTCAGTCTTGTCGCAGACTTCCTCCAGCAGCGAGCAATTATCACAGGCTACAGGCCCTGACAACGTTCCTTTCAAAACGCTGTCTAGACTGAGTTCTCCTCAGTCTACTCGTCACGTAGCGATGATAGAACACCGTCCGCGATGACAATAAAATCCTGCATCAACTAGATGCCTCGCCGGAATACGGGTCGATGGACCATGTTCACACTGATTTCCAAATAAATATTTTGTCGGATCAGGTCGCAACAGAAAATAAAACACCAACAATTCTGTTTTTGCTAACGATGAATAATTGATTTTTTATTATATGTATAAAGGTGAACTACCCTGCTATGTAAAATATAAGTTGTTACATTGATACTAAAGGACAGCTAACGCCATCTATCAGCTTATGACGAATTTAAATCAATGTAATTTTATGTAACAAATATGTGAACTATACAAAAGCTTAATCGAATTACAGTATTGCTGAAAAGGAATGCCTCGCTATCATTTTCGGTGCAAAAACCTTCCGTCCTTTTTTTATATGGACGAAAATTAAAGTCGTCACTGACTATCGTCCACTAAAGTGGCTTTTCAACCACAGATCCCAGCAGCAAACTCCACAGGTGGAGACTAAAACTGGAAAAGTATGAATACGAGATTTTTTATTAAAAAGGAAAATTAAATCGAGCCGCAGATGCTTGATCAAAATATCCTGTTAACCCAATTAATGTTGAAACTTCAGATACATCTGAATCAACTCCCGAAACACAACGCACGATACCAGAACTAACCGAGGATCGATCGAGAACAAAAAGATTCTTTCCATACACAGCCCTAACACAATCCGAGCAGTATCATTCACTGTCTTATCTCCATACTTGCGTAGGACAGACTCAAATCCCGTTAGAGCTGTCCCGACCCATCCGTTCATGTCTCCACACACTATAACTCTTTCATTTTCTTCAACCGTCGCTAGAACTTCCCTAATATTCTCCCAAAACTGCTCTAGCTCGCCCAAGCCGACGGAAGACACTGGGGCATACACCACTAAAATAAATATTCTCGTCGACCCTGTCTTGAGACGCACCCAGAGCAGTCTCGGGCTTGCACACTTGTACTCAGTTACACAATTAACCAAACGAGAGGACAGTAAAACGCCCACCCCCTGGCATCCCCTGTCTCCATGTGGTACCCCTAACCACAAAGCTATGCCCCCTCCAGGCAAGTCGGCAAGTTCACTCAAACATAACACATCCAATCTTCTTTCTTCCATAATATCAATAATTTTATTCATCTTCTCTTGAATCCCATCTCTCACATTCCACGCAGCTATTCTGCACTAATTCAAATTCAAATTCAAATTTATTCAAATTAATACAAATTACACCCTAAAAATTTAATACAAATCTTAATTAGATTGGTTGTTGCATTTAAACAAAGGGGTGCAATGTTAGGGAGGTGTATTTACAGTTCTCTCTTTTTAGCGGCCGCTGCACTAAGCTCGAGGCTTGTATCGCAGGTGCCTGTGCATTTGTGAATATACCATGTAGATATTTAACGGGCACTACGCCTCTGAACTTTAGACATAGAATTACTGCACCTTGACATAGAACCACTACACTTGAGACCTTTGCCTTGAACTATGACTATTTCATTCGAATTTCAAAAATCAACATAAATTGTATAATATTGAAGTCAAAAACCAAATAATTGTAATTTTATGAAAGATAAAAAATAATACCTATTAATTTGATAATATGCACAAATAGAGATAGAAAATTACAAAGTTAAAATACCTAAGCTAAGTGTATGTGTATGTGTGTGAGTGGGTTTGGGTGTGGGTGTGTGTGTGGGTGGGTTTGGGTGTGGGTGTGTGTGTGTGCGAGCGTTCGTGCATGTGTGTGTGTGTGTGTGTGTGCGTGTGTGTGTGTGTGTGTGTGTGTGTGTGCGTGTGTGTGCGTGTGTGTGCGTGTGTGTGTGTACGTGAGCGCGTTTGTCTTAACCCACAACAGCCAGAAGGTTCTCTGTCTGCGAATAGGTTTGCCCCAATAACCATCTCCGTATCACAAATTTAGCCTTGCTGGTGGGTAGGTGTTTTAAGCCGCTGAGGTGATGACAGATTTTGTTATACAGGAAGGGGTGGAGGAACGGTGGGTGACGTTTGGCAAACGCTGATTGGGTTCTCTGCTGTGGGATTCTATACACACGACGCTTGACAAGCTGCTCGTGAGTGACGACTGAGCCCATTATTCGCCTGTGTGCTGTAGTGGTTGTCTTCAGTATAAATAACTGACGCACCGTTAGGACTTTGCATTCCTCATAAAGAGCATCAGTGGGAAATTTGAACGGTTTTCTGAGCATTACCCTTAACACAGCCCGTTGAGCTCTATCAAGCTCAAGCATTTTCGTTTTAATTGCACCACCCCAGGACAGATTACAGTACGTCAAAAGTGATTCAGTCAGTGCTTTATATACCATGAATAGAATATCTCTACTCGCACAGAAGCGTAGAGATCTGAGAACATAAATAGTCTTCCTGACTCTTCCCGACAGCACAGTGATGTGTGATTTAAAAGACAAGTTTTTATCGATTTGCACTCCTAGGTATTTAATACAATCTGCGTTGTCAATAGCTTTACAACTGCATGTAAAATCACAGGAAGAACCACACAAATCCGTGGGTGGTGTCCCGCAGGTGTGAATAATTAGTGCAGGCAATACAGGAGGCTCCGATGCACGCGTTTTATGGAATGTTATGAATTTGGTTTTGCCCACATTCATAGTCAACAAGTTCCTACAAAGCCAATCAGTAACCAGGTTCATCCCCCTTTGGGCAGTACTGAAAACCTTCTCCCAAGAAGTGTCTTGAAAGAGAATCACAGTATCATCGGCGTAACAGATAATATCCGCACGTGGTATGGCCAGCGAAAGAACGTCATTAATGTAGATTACAAACAGCGTAGGGCCAAGTATGCTTCCCTGGGGCACACCGAACCTGACAGGAAGCTGACCACTAATGTACGCACCCACTCTAGTACACTGACTACGATCCGTCAGATAACTTCGAAACCAATCCAGGGCGACTCCCCTGATTCCAAAGCATTCCAACTTACGCAAGAGGATGATCGGGGACACGGTGTCGAAAGCTCTGGAAAGGTCGAGGAATGTACCCAGGCAGCATCGGCCCCGGTCTAATGAGTTGGAGACTAGACTAGTCAGTAAAACCACTGCGTCCTCCGCTGATGCACCACGGCGAAATCCAAATTGCTTGTCAGATAGTAGTTTGTTATTCTCCAGAAATGAAACCAGGCGCCTATTAACTATTTTTTCCAATATTTTGGAGAAAATGCCAAGCAAAGAGATTGGTCTGTAGTTGCATGGCACATCCTTCCTACCGTCTTTATAAATGGGCGTAACAACTGCGAGTTTCCACCGCCGAGGAAACACGCCACAGGAAAGGCTTAGGTTGTAGATATGAGTTAAGGGTTCCAGTATTAAGTGACGAATTTGTTTAATTAGAAACGGGGTGCACCGGTCAAGTCCTGGCGCGCTTTCATTTTTAACAGAGTGCAATAGTTTGTCTACCTCCAAAGGGTCCGTTGGAGACAAGAAAAGGGAATCAACCGGTAGCATTACGTTTTTGAAATTAGCGGCTAATGCTGTCTGGGAGCAGCCAAGGTTTGATAGGCTCTCTTCTGCGAGAATACTTCCCACATTACAAAAATATTCGTTGCATTGATTTAGTGACTGTACTGGACTTTGAACAATCGTGGTGAGCCCCAACGCGTCATTTTTCTTTGTAGGTAAGTGACATATATCTTTGATTGTGTGCCATAGCTTTCGCGGATTGTGTTTATTTTTGAGGAGTTGTTGACTCTCATATTCTTTTTTCATCCTGTGTTGAAGACTATTGAGATAGTTACGGTATCTTTTGTATGTTATTTGACAAATTGAATTTGATGGGTTCCTCCTAGCCTCCGAGTGAAGTCTGTCACGGATCCTCTGACATCGCATGAGCCCTGGAGTTATCCAGGGCTTAAGGTTACGCCGCGAACGTCCAATCATAACGTGTTGGGTATGTTTGCTAATGGCTCTTTGCAAGATCTCATCGAACCTGTCCACTGCCCCGTTCACGTTTATTTCATACAAAACAGCCGACCAGTCTGCAGAACTCAATTCTTCCACGATAGCGCTGTGATTAATTCTCACGCTAGTGCTTCGTGGATGCCTCGTTTTGGGGATGTTATAACTTAACGAAGTACCAAGCAGACAAATGTCATGGTCAGTTATACTAGATCGACATACAACTCCCACAGATGACAATGGGTTTCTCACAAAAATGTGATCGAGACAAGCCCTACCCCTAGTAGGCTTAGTAATGGCAGGCAAAAGTTGATGTCCAGCCAACAGGCACAGATATTCAGAACTTTGTTCGCTCAACGGGTTATTACAAATGTTCAGGTTAATGTCACCTGCCATTATAATTGTGCGGTAGTTAGCGACTTGTTTTAAACAGTTATCTAGAAAGGAGGTAAAAGTGTCTACGTTTCTGAAGGAAGGAGAACGATATATTCCAAATATTGTGGTGTTCGTATTGAGATCTATTTTCAAACAATTACATTCCTCGCACAATAACTCAGTCACAACCGCATTCCAGGAGTCTCGCACGTAGGCTGTCACACCTCCGCTCTTATTTATAAATTTATTTGTTCGATAAGTGTTATATCCCACCATCTGCGGAAGCAACGTATTACAGTTAAGCCAGCACTCTGTGAAAACAATAACATCTGGCTGCAGACTCAGGCGCTTCATAGTTATTAGAAACCCATCAAAATTACGCTGTAAGCCTCTGACGTTCATGGTTAGCACCTTGAGATCAAAGTTGGATGTCAATATGTTGCAGCATAGCTCTGGGTCCTCAAGTGATTCACAATCTATAGATAATGTTTTGTCAAAATCTTTTAAAAAGTCCACTTATATATAAATTGGTAATAATAATGACGCTTTGTAAAATGAGGTGAAAATCACTGGAGGACCTGGAGGAGGAGGAGGAGGAGGACTACTCCCTTCACTTCCCGCCATGAGATGCACAGCGTGTTGGGTGCCAGTCTCCAACGCTGAACTGCACTCTGCTTACATCAGCAGGGACAAACCGGTGTATGTCGCTTTCCGGGGACATCTTAAATCTTTCGTATACGTTGTGCCACATGGTGTGCACAGGAAGGAATTGAAGCCCTGAAAAGGGCTGGCAGGGGTCGCGACGAGTACGCTTCCTCAATTGTCCCCCAAATTATTATTAAACAATTTCAATATATCTAGTAGTATATTGTTGTACAGACATTTTATATATTTAGAACTACCAAGGGCCAATAAAAAATGACTTGAAATTAAAATTTAAAAAAAAAAACGGTGGTGTGACCGAGTCAAGATTTGAACTTACAATGTAAAAATGATTTTCGAAAAATTTTTATTAAAAAAAATTAAACCGCCTTCAAAAAAAACGCTGAAAAGTATAAAATAACTATCCTTTACTAATCAAAACTCAAGTTCAATTAAAATAACTTTATAAATACGATACACATACCTATATAATTATATTTGACAGTTACTGAAGTCGGTGTCAAGCCCACGAAACCAATAGACTTTATTTTTTTGCACATTGATTTGGCACCGACTTCATTAACTGTCAAATTTAATTATATAGGTATGTGTATCGTATTTATAAAGTTATTTTAATTGTACTTGAGTTTTGATTAGTAAAGGATAGTTATTTTATACTTTTCAGTGTTTTTTTTGAAGGCGGTTTAATTTTTTTTAATAATTTTTTTTTATTTCTCCCTTTTGAGTGATCTTGACCTAAATAAATATCTAGGGCAGGTCTGCAATTAACTTCATTCTAATTCCGGACCGCAACGATATACAAGAGAATCATCAATATAAATAAAGTTTATAACCAGGTCGTATTATCTAGTGTATCTTCGAAGTCCAAGCTCCAATATCGGTGAAATTTAAATAGGACCACGTCTGAAGTATTACCTACCAAACGTAAAAAGAATTTTCGAAATCTGATCATAAATGACGGAATTATAAGGTGACAAACATACAAAAAAAAAAACATTCAGACGAATTGAGAACCTCCTTCTTTTTTTGAGGTCGCTTAAAAAGACACGGGAATTGAGCCAAAATACGTTCACGTCACACGCCAAAATCTGACGCATACAACAATACGCGATGTCTACAATATATTAGACAATTCGGTTGTATTTTAATTTTATGCGTAAGGTTCCATCCCAAAGGTGTATGAAAGAACTTAGCTTCAATACGAAAGACAATGATAATTTCGAAATTCAAAAGGAACAAATGACACGTCCATTTAGCAACACGTTTCAGCAATCACTGTCGAGTCACATAGGAGTGAAAGAGTAGGAACAACGTGAATAAAATGTCTTAAAAAAACAATAAACCAGGTATTATCTTCTAAACTGTTAATTTAATTGAAAATCTTAATCGTCCAATGTTTATTTTGATAAAAGACATATATTTGCCGAATTTTATTAAAATATGTTAACGACGAAAACAGGTTTTTTTCCCATAAATTGTGTTCAGAGGTTACTTTAAGATTTTCTTTTTTCAAGAAAATTTACTTTAAAACATGACATTCTGAATTTCTGATTGATTATAAACATGATGTAGATTCACATATATTTTTTTCAATATCTTTGATTGCGTGGTTATTGCTAAAAATTTACCGAAATAAGGCCGATTTGCAGCACTATGCATCTTAAAACAATATAAACTGTCTTTTTAAAACAATATCATCAAGATTAATTTTATGAGAAAGCCACGAAAAGATGTAGTTTTTATGTTTTGAGGTTATGTTAATATGTTATCAAGTTGAAAGTGTAAACAGGAAAGCTTCCGAAATATAAAAAAACTTATAATATGATGGGAGCTTTTTCGTATCTACTTTCTAAATTCTGTAGAAAGAAAAGAATAAGATCGCTTACATAAGAATATTCGTTTCAAATACACACCATGTACTCGATAAATAATGCTCAATAAGGAAATATACAATAAAATATTGTGTAGGTGCTTAGATATGCATAATTATGTTGCCTGTTTTCAAAATTTTTTAATAAAACAAAACACGTTACATTTTGGTATGCATTTGTTCCTCATCAACTTTTTTATAGGAGTACTGGCAACTCGTTTCATATTTATTACAAATATTTCTTTCTGAATTAAAAAGGATTTCTTGGAAAACCACGAAAACTTCAGTTGCACATATTGATTCAAACTTTCCAATTATTAGCACTCGCACTGAATTTTAACAGACAATTTATTGTCACTTTTGTACGTAAAATTCCCAAGAAAGCAAAAAATAGAAATTCAAAATAAAATGTCAAGTGAACAAATGAAGTGTCAAGGGAAATTGAATTGATTTCAAAAACTATATTATCTTTAGGATACGTTCTATTTCTGTGGTCGGTATCGATAAGTGCTGGTAGATCGGTACCAGCTTCATGCTTTTTACCGGATGCGAACTTAGAAAAAGACAACATTTAGTCAAAAATTTCAAACGGAATTTGCAAAAAAAAAAAAAGTTAATAAGGTAAGAATAATAATTACCTAATGCTTTAAAAGTTTAAATAATGGAATCCTAAATAATATTACATTTACTTCAGAAATGTTATGTGAAAATTATACGCATAGCTATAGGTACTATGCTAGGCATGTATGTAAAGATGTGTAAATAATTGAACACGAGATGGGCGCTATTTGTCGTTGACTCTGAATGGTCTTAATTTCGACATAGCTGTGTTAGCCACGTAAATTACGTTACATTATTGCAATGTCACATGTTTTCATTAAATCATTTTGACTTTCTTTCGCATACTTCACATAACAATAACTAAAGATACATAGATATCGTTATAATTAATCTAAATATTAATATGTGAAGAGAAATTCTTGTACCCTTTTTTAGGTATATTGTGCACACGGAGGAGTGTGAGATTTGGCATAGTTAAGTTTAAATGGAGAAGTAGTGCAGAAAGCTAAAATTAATTTATAATATTATGCGTTATAAATATATCGAATTAAAATAAAACACTCATTGCTGACGTTCATACTGCCAATGTCAAACACATAATAGTAATAATGTCAATGTGATACACATAAGTTTGTAGTTCTAGTTGTGGTCAAGCTTCAGATTAAGAATTTTAATGGACGGAGGTTTTTTGTTGACCTAAGTCTAGACTTATACTAACGTGCGTGACTAGCGAAGGGTACACTACACAGCTGAACATAATATAGTTTTGTTTTTGTGAATATAGTAGCAAAACACTTAAGATTTAAAGTGTTTTACATACACATACATACATATCCTCACGCTGTATCCCTAACGGGGTAGTCAGAGAGGATGGAGCGCCAAGCGTCGCGGTTCTTACATACTTCTTTCGCTTCCTCAAATCTCATCATACATCATAAAGTGTTTTACAAATAATTATTTCAGTAATGTCATGTTTTGTACGTCAAATTGGCCATGAGCTGACACGAATTACACCGACAGTGCGAGGTTGCCAAACTTTACTCTGGCTGTTTTACTTATGGTTACGTTCAATGTACAAAAATTTTATTGATATAAGAGCGGCAACTCATTATGAGTCCGTGTATTCTGATTCTTGATCAAGGGTCAAACAGTCGCACAGAGTAGAGATTGTCGTCAAAGAATTTTAAAATGTTGCCAATAAATAGTTACCGACAGATTGATAGGATAAGTTTCGAGGTGTGAATTTTGTGTGACGTGAGATTTGTGAGCTACGGAGTGTATGTCATGGAAGGGAATGAAGAGTTTATTTTATATTTACGTTCAAATTTCGACCACTAGGCGGCCACTTGGTGATAATGTAAATTAGTGGCGTGCACAGGGTTTTTCAACAAGGTAGGCAGTCAAAATACCGAATTTATAAAAGAAAATAACAATTTTAATAATTATTTATACTTACTAATACAGCAGTACTGACGAGCTGAAGAATAGAATTTTTTAAAATAACTCTTAGAATAACAAATCACTTGTACGAAGAACACAAATATGGAGTTTTATTTTATTGATTGAAGTATAAATCAGTGAACCTTAGACAGAGTAAAAGCGAATAAAACAACACAATTTGAGTTGGAAAAGTGTTGAATTTATCGAATGCGTTTAACTCTTTTCAAAAGGGGCGTAAAAAGGTTTTTACAGGGTCGGCAATGCGCAAGTGATATTCCTGGTGTCGCAAGAGTTTATAGGCTACGGTAACCGTTTTAACATTTGGGGCCATATGGTTGTTTGCCACCATGAAAATGCAAAAATACAAAAAAGAAACTATAATGTCGTTTATATGGGCAATATTTCCAAAACACGCACACAAACTTAATTTTCGATTATAAAAAAGCACATATTTGAAAGATTACTTCGTATACTGATAGGTGAAATGTAAACAAGTAAATTGGAGTCACCGGACCGACGTGACTCTGAATTTATATTATAACGTCTATTTTTTATCGAAAGATGGCATGATTGTTAAAAATAAAATACAGTAATGTAAAATACGAAATACGATTACAAACAGATGAAGGACGGAAGAAAGAGGATGGTAGGCTCTCTGAATATTGTATTTTAATAAACCTTTTGTAAAATTATATTGAAAAAGTTATACCTGGCTGAGTTTCTTGTCGGTTCTTCTCAGTGTTCAGGTTTTCTTTTCTCTTCTCTTTGAACCGAACTAAAGTAGATTTGACGTTCAAAAATATCTTGTAATTGGGTTTACTTGAAAATATTGATTTGACTTTGATTTTGAAACCTGCGGTTCCAGGTTCAATTCTCGACGAGATCAATTTTGGATGACAAATCAAGTTTGAGTGTAACTGGGTGCTCCACCAGTCCGTTATGTGGTAGATACCCATAATACAAAACTAGTAAGTATATACATAGTTTGGGATCAGAGAATTTGTGGCAGGTCTGGATTCTCACGGCTGGGCACAAACTTCTCATGAATGAGCTCAGAACAAGACGGATTACACCTCACACTGCATCAGGCGGACCACGCACAAACTGGTGGAGGTATGTTAGTGGCCAAGCTGCCTATTAGACAATGTTTTTTAACAAAGGCCCCAGAGAAAGACATTATATATCGCCGTCGGATTTGACGTAGTTTGACGATAAGTTACGGGATAAATTGACAGTTACTGTTAAATCACATACATGTTACGTGTACATTTTTGCATTTTCTACTGAAAGACACTACTGCTATAAATGCATATCAGAAATCGAGATCTAAAACATACGTGCGTTCAGAAGCTTTCATGTTCTAGTTGACCCCGAAAGATGAATTTTTTTTATTCTGACTAGGTGGTCGTGTATAATATTACTTGTTCTCGTAACTGTAACTCGTAACTATATCGAACACCGCAACATTGCCACCGAACACCACGAAATTTTATAATAATATTATAATTATATAAGAAAAAATGTCTATAGTAGGTTTTATAACTAGGGAAACAGTCTATCTGGCACTGGTTTTTGCTACAAAAATATAGCTTGTGTACACCCTACACACATTTGTTTTTCTGCCGATGGAGTGCGGGGTCACATTACATCTGAATATTTTAACAGACACGGAAGCCCAAACACATCGTGTCCGCCTGTGAAGAAAACGTAGCTTATAATTTACAAGCTCATGTTGGACAGTCTAATGTTGGCTTTTGCTTTATTATGACTGTATATTAGATATAAAGAAATGTGAAAAAACTTGCAATAAGTATTTCAGATTACTATTTTTTTTTACGTGTATGACAGAATAATACATTTCTGTTGTATTTGTAGAAAAAACCCTTAAAAAAATCTCTGCTTTTTAAACCTTCCAAATCTCTATATTAAGGTTTAAGTTTCCAAGTGTTATCATTTTTTAACTTTTGTTTAGGGTCTTCGACGCCGATGTTGAAGACTCTTCTACAACATAATATTGTGATTAAAGAAATTAACTAATAGCTATTTAATAGCACTTAAATATCTTTCTTTAATTAATTAATTAAATAAATATTAAACTGATATACAAGAGATAAGGTTAAAAATGTAATTGACTACTTTCACTGGGATACTCAGCTTGAGCGAAGTTTGCCTGAGTACAGGCAGAAGTACATTGTCATATGCAGATGCAAAGTCACGAAAAGTAACTACTAGATACTGATTGCTCGAAAAAGCAATGCGGATGTCTGTGACAAATGAGCTGAGGCTGTCCACCGTTCCCAATCCCTTCCGGAATCCAAACTGGCTTTTCGGAAGAATTCCTTTACTTTCTATTAACCACTCCAGACGGTTCTTAATTAAATATTCGAAAATTTTATCGATAGTGCATGAAAGCGCTATAAGGCGATAACTAGATGTGATCACTACTAAGTACAGGCAGAATTATTTGAGATTTCTACTCAACAGGGGGGATGCCAATGAGAAATATGTGATTAAGCAAATTAAGAAAGGCCACAATCAGAAGGAACCTTAACAACCTCAACCAACTCCTCCAGAGTCTATTCCACTGGAATCTCTCGTAATACCCATATGAGTAACATTGTAAGATGGAATTGTAGCATCATATTTGGCGGTAGCAAGAGTAGGGTGGTCAATGAAATCATTAGCGTCTGCGGCAGATTTAAATTCCACTGAGATTCTGTTACGTCTTACTCGTTTTGCACCGTCATGAGTAACGTTTTTATTTTATTTCTAAAAAGAAAATGACCAAATTTAATTGGTCGTAATGGGAGGGATCAATTTGGAATTTGCTTATCTGCACCAAAAATGGGGAAGAATCACTTTCTTAATATTTAGTTTTTTTATTTGTGTAGTCTGGGTGTCTGGGTAGCTCTACACAATTATGCATGCATGGAGAAGATTCAGAGGGGTTAACAATAGTTTTCTTGGTGGGTTGTGTAGATTTTAAATCTATTTGGGTACGTTTACGATTTGTATTGAATTGTTCCACATTTGAGGGATGAGCTTGAGAGAATACAGGGAGAGAGAGGGAGGCAGGGTCATTGCAGATCCCCCGGGATCAGGAGGGTCAGTATCCATCGCGAGACGTAAAAAAACAATACGAACACTAATAGACGAATGCAAAGATGTAACACAAACAAAAAGGTAAAGTAAGTCGACAGAACACTTTTTAAAGAAAAAAATTACACCAAAATATCACGATACTTGTATCTGTCACTCAGCCTAAACGCTGAGTCCTCTTACAATTCAATTTTTAATTCTCCAAAGAATTTTAAAATGTTGCAAACAACAAATAATTACTGAAAGACAATTCTATTCTTAATTCTCCAAAGAATTTTAAAATGTTGCAAACAACAAATAATTACTGAAAGATTGACTTATTGTGATTCGAGCTAAGAATCTTGTGTGGTTTGTGAGCTGGGAGCTGTTTCGAGTCTGTGACGCAGACTCGAAACAGCTGTGGAGTGTATGTCAAGGGAAAAGGCAATTATTTTATATTTACAGTCGAATTTCGACCACTGTACGATCACTAGAAATTATTATGGAGTGACTATCCATACAACAACCACTATTTATGTATCCTTATTTAGTTCGGTTTGCTTAATTGCGGGTTGAAATCCAGATCTTCGGCTTAGAAGACGGAGATATTTAACTGAGATCCATCGGATCTATAATATTTGCATGCTGGATAATATTAATTGAGTGAAAAAATTCCATAATAGTAGTTTTCATAGAAATGAGAAGATACACTGTACCTTGAGGTTTACTTCTACTCAACCGATCAAGATGAAACTATCGTTAAGCTAGGCGCTAAACTTATACAATAAATAAAGTATTTGATATTAGTAAGTAAAGGTTACTCCGTGGGCGTCTTGAAATCTATATAGCTACCTAAACTTTCTTAACGTCTATTTAAGGTATCTCTGTACTACTTCTTCAAAATAGGTACCTAATTTGTGGTCCTTTCATCTTACGGCCTACGGCTCTTCACAACAAAAATCTCGTATAATATTAAGTAGTTAACCCAAAAATAGGATTATTAACAATTTAACTGTAAAATCCAAAAACATATCAATGAAAATCTGTGTGTAAAAACAAATAATAAGAAGGATATGACGTCGTCTAGGCCGACCCAGCGTTACTAGCGACACATCTAGGGCTTTCGAATACCGGATTTTTTCAATACCGATATTAATACCGGAAATTTTTTTCCAATACCGGGATCCCGGGATCCTGGTATCCCGGTATTGCAATTATGTTTATTTTTTTTTACTGAACCAACAGTTAATAGAATATTTTCTGAAGAAAACAGTTTAATAACACAGAATTTTAAATCGAAAATCTTCTTTTGTTTATTTTATAATAATGTGAATAAATATTATTAAATTAATATTTAGTATAAATAAATATACTAAAAATAACACTCTACATATTAAAAAACATCTGAGCTGGAGGAAGTTTATGTTTTAGCTATCTTTCTTCGAGTTTTAGCCTCTATTTCTGTCTCCAGTTGCTTTTCAATCCTCAACTCAACATTGGTTTGGACTCAAGCTCAACATTGATGTGGAGTGATGTGTAGCAGCCGTGATATCCTCACTACCACTTTCACCGTCACTGGATACAGTAGATTATTGTTCACGCTCTGCTTCTGTATTTGAGCATTTGACTAGCTGTAATATTCTCACAATGACATAGTGGATCTGATATTGGGTAGGCTTTGAAATCGTATCATCTTCTTCTTCAGCAGAAAAAGCCTCGGCATTATGCAAAAATTGAAGAATACCTAAAATAATTTGCTGTCTCCGTTTTATACGCATTCTGAGGGCGCGGCAAAGTTTCGGCTAAGGACGCTATCAGCTTCATCTAGTTTTTGCAGCGTAAATTTAAGACAAGCGTAAGCCATAAAAAATGTGGCATCACGGCGGCAAAGTGCAGTGACGGTAGTCTCGATGACATTAAGACTTTAGTGGATGTCGTTTAATAAAGTGAAATCTTCATAATCAACTGTCATATTAGATTTCAAATCAATAGGACCTTTGGAGATGCTCTGTTTCAGCTTCAGAAAGCGACCTACCATATCTGCCATACTACAACGGGTTTTCACGTCTAACATCAAATGGATTTATTTGCCATGTTTCTAGATAACGTAAGTTTGAAGTAAATCATTTCTGGTAGCTGATGTTGTGAAGGATTTTGTAAGTTTTTGCACCTTTTCTGTGACATCTTTGCATATAAAGTGCAAATACAAAAACCCCGTTTGAATTAACATCCTCTTCATTGTAGTAACTTGTGTCAGTATGGAACTAGAATATTCAGACGTAGATGCAGCTGTAGGTGCAGATTCGAATGCTTCTGATTTGTATTATAGGTCTATTACTGCCAGTTGTATGCCGTGAGCTAAACATATCTGATGATAACCCTGGAAATCCTTTCTCATTTCACTTACACATATGCTTCGTGCATGCGAATGTGTCTAAACTAGTTCAAAACAATTAAATCGGCAATACCGGTATCCCGGTATTAAAACTTTCAATACCGGTAGTGAAAAGAGGCGAAATATGTCCGGGATTCCGGTATTAGTCAATACCGGGATCCCGGTATTGGAAGCCCTGGACACATCACTTCATTACAATAGAATGACTTCACGTCAATTTTTTGCAAGCCCGGTTTGGCTGACGAGGGTGACTAGTCTAGCTCATGCGGCGATGTGGCGACTAGCTCCGTTACAATTACTAAATACCTGCGTTTTACGTAGTAGATTAAATATTACATTTTTAATAATGTCGTTTATAGATTCATTTTCAGTTTGGTCTTTCGCTGTTTTGCTAATTGAAAATGCTGATAATGTCGTTGCCGTTTATCACGCATTGTTCAGATTCGTAATTCGTGATAGATATATTATTCGGTGGCCTTCCTAAACCAAAATGCGATGCGTGCGGGTCAGCGCGTGCGAGGTTGTACTTGCAGGATTTCATACGACGAATGCGACACGAAAGCTATATTTTATCTCAATATGACGTGCACGAAGCCGTGTAAAATGCAAATTATGTTAAAAGTGAATATATGTTTGACGACTTCGATGGCGCAGTGGTTTAGGTGTTGCACCCAACCGCGGAAAGTTCCGACTTTGATTCCCGGTTGGGTTAATTTAGGAAACGAACTTTTCTAGATTGTCTCGGGTCTGGGTGTACTGGGAACTTCCCTAGTAATCGTCGTCTGTTTGTCACACAGCACAGGGCCCTAGTTTACAGTTACAGATTTTAAATCTTACGTTTTTTTTATTTTGTAATAATTTCATCCGTTACTGAAATACAGCCTGAAAACCATTATCGAAAATAATGCGTATACCCCAATGGGGGTTTTCAGGCTGTATTTCAGTAACGGATGAAATTATTACAAATTAAAAAAAAACGTAAGATTTAAAATCTGTAACTGTACACGATCAACCCAATTTTACGAGAAATGGTGGGGGTAACACTTGAAAATTAAAACGGTCATAACTCTTAAACGGATACGTTTTTTTCAATAATTATTTTTGTAACTACATACTAAAGTTATGCCCTTTCATCCATTAAAGTAACTGTCCCGTTTTCATATACACCCTGTATAGCTATAATATTAAGCTAAGTTATATTTTTTTTCCGTGAGTTTAATGTCACAAAAATATACTAGCTATATTAAAAAAAAAAAGAAAATGCTATGATCGTGTTTTCTTTTTTATATTAAAAGCAAATTATTTTGTTGGAATCTAAAGTAAGTTTGCCTTGGCTCAACAAAACATTTATCATTTAAAAAAATTTTCAATGTCAGTTATTAGCTTCTGTATATAATTTACGTCATGTAACGACGTCGTCTGACGGCTGAAGAAATGCAAAAAGCTATAGGGTTGCTTTGATCGGGAAAAAATCAATCTGAGGTATCTCGGCATTTTGCATTAAATACGAGCGTAATTCGTCGTCTTTTGCGTCGTTATTCTGACAACGGAAACCCTGTCGAGCAGCATTTAGGCCGTGAAGGGAGTATAACCATTTGACAAGATTATTTTATCAAATTCACCGTAAGACTTCAGCCTATGCTAACCACTCGAGAAATAAGTTTGAGGTTAAGGCCTCAAGAGACGGTTGTTATTCCTCAAATTGTTAGAAATAGGCTGCGCGAGTATTGCTTACGTGCGCGACGCCTAATTAGATGCCCACATATCCATCACGGAAATCACGTACCTACATCGAAACGAGTGGTGTAGGGAGCGCATTGCATAGATCCAGGATCAATGAGATTAAATTTTTCATTTCAGATGAACCTCGTTTCGGATTGAGACAGCTAAGAATCCATCGTCCTGCTGGAAACGCGGAACCAATGAGGGCCGTCTAGGAAATGCACCCTTAAATCGGCTTTGGTTGGGGAAATAAAGCGTTGTCGACAAATTTCAAACAGCCGAGGAGGTCGTACACTATTGATTTTCATTTACGGAAGATTTAATTAATTTTTTTCTCATCAAGTAAATTGATAAATTGGTTAGTTTGTGTAGCGTACATGTTTTTTTAATATGAAATTGCTTTTGACAATAATAGTGCTTTTCTTTAACTAAAAAAGATATTAAACGAACAAAAAAAAACGCTGATACGTAAAATCGTTAAAATATTTGCAAATATTATTAGACATTTCTGATGTGTGTTCTTGATATTTTATTGTTCTACTAATTGGATACTAAAAATGAATAACCTATAACCACACACTAATTTCATTATTGTTCTTCAGAATTATCGTTCATAATACTATTACCTAAGTACCACCCAGATTATATTATGGTCGCTATTGAAACGTAGGACCTTAACGTACGTCCTCAATGGACCGCTTCCAATCGATGTTAGAATCTCTTTCAACTAATATCTATTCAGTATATCTCTTTGCTCTCTATTTTCCCTTGCTTGGTTGCACCAAGACTGTCAAAGCGGCACTTAGGCAATGATGATGAGTGATGACGAGTGATGACGAGTGATGCTGACGACGTAAATTAAAAAAGAATTTAGTAATTCAAACTCTCATATTTCAAACTGAGTTCAAACTGTAATTTATTGCATTTAAAATTATTAAAACTGTAATTTATTGCATTTCCACTATACATTTACTATTTCATGTACACACACCATCAAGCAAATGGTTACTTACACATTGGACTTTGAACTTTATAAAACGTACATGACCAGAGAAATGGATGCGGATATTCTGTGAAACCCATCCTACCACCTAGTTACGTAGGGCACCACAGGATTTACCTACCATGAATTGCGACTTACGATTACGAGTATAAGAAGTAATAAATAATAAAGTTTTCTTTCGCGATTTCCTTACTTTTTGTATTCACATGTATTCGAAATATTAAAAATATCGCTATTGTTCTATCAAAACGAAACACAAATACGATAATAAAACATTTGCAGGCTATTATTGAAGTTGTAATTTCCAAAAATATTCCCCATATTATTTTCCTTACCATGTTATGTGTAGTGTGTGTAGTGAATTTTTTATATTACATTATACTCATTATTTTAAATATTTTATTATTATTGTATTATTGTCGTTAAAAATAAATCATTAGTGTTATGGTTTTCATTAATAAATGCTTACTCATAATTCATATACTTGTAAAGGTACGTCAATTGCATTCTAAAAATTGATTTCAATCATATTTTAGCTTCGCTACGATTTTAATTATATCAATTTGTCATCTGTGACAGTTTTGTAGCATTTTATGCAAGAGTAAAATAGGTTACTTACGTATAAATGAGGCTTCGTATAAGAGTCATATACTATCGAGCATAAGAGTCTGTCTTCACTACTTCAGTTTTTGGAGATAATTGTCACGCAACCGTCAAGTGATCCTCTGCAGTGTATTCAAATGGAGGCAGTCGCGAATCAACAATAAGTTCAAAGCTGTAGGTGGGTGTAATTTATACATTATGGGTTGCTATTGCTTATATAAAATATTATTTTACAATTACTGTTGTTTACTGTTAAAGGGTTTAATGAATTCAAAACGTAGTGTTATTAATGTACTAAAAATAAATATAAAATCAAGTGGGTAAGGTAACACGTAACTAATTAATCTGCGGTAACGCTACAACATTTCGAATAATAATAGATGACGACTGGTTAAATGGTAATTATTAAACACCTTTTTGGTCCAGGATGAAATTTTTCTATAATTCAATTTATCTTTAGCTTAACAGGAGAAACGGAATTTTTGTAAAAACACTTATGCTTCCCTAAGTTTTTATAATACAGTTGATTTTCTTTAATACTTTACGGAAAAGAAATTTAAACCTTACTTAAATCTTACAAACAATAATCATGTTTGATTCAGACATATATATGTCGGTGGAAATAATAAAAGGCACTCATTTGACTATACTATGGCAAAGCGCGACTTCCGATGACGAGCTAACGGAACGTCGGGGCCGGCGCACGGTCTGTTAGACTACGGCGGCCGGTGCGATAGCATTTCTCCGACGGATCGTTTGCCATTATTAAATTTCCAATTACCTACGTAATAATTGTTACAAAGAGTTTTCTGTCGTTTGCACATTAACTTTGTCTTAACGTTGTATTTTATGGAGTGGTTCGCCTCTTGTAAGATTAGGTACCTATTTCTTATGGCTGAGTTGCAAAAGCACGAATTGCCCCGTGTCTTTTCCGACATATACAATTTATTTAATTAATTATTACGATGTTAAAATTAAAAACTTTATATTAATTTTAATTTGTTATAAAGATAACAAATAGCTTTATTATTGACACTAAGCACCGTTTAAGATAAAACTTTCATCTATGGATTAAAATTATGATTTGTTTTCATCATTGAATGATCAAAAGATCAAAACTCATTTAAATTACATTACTTGTAAATTACAATATATTTGGTTACCTAATTGAAACGATTAGTTTACATATAAATTTTTTTTATGTAATCGTAGTAAACATAACATGATAAATCTATAATTAATAACTATATATCGAAAATATAATCTAGTTTATATTATATTAGGTATATCACATCACTAAACGAGGATTTGAGAAATGTCAATTCAATGGTCGGAAACTTTCTACAGTATCAAACTAATTCACTTGAAAATAGACCTTACGACTAACCAAATGAAGATAGTTTCCATTTGCTGTCTTTAGTTCAATTTAATTCACTTATTTTCCAATTTTGACTAAATTTTCTATGAACACGACTTACTGATGATACGATACACCTTTGTGAAATTCAACGTGAGGGCATCGTTTTTACTCTTTAATGCAGCATTTTCATCTCTCTTTTTATGGAATTTCGTGCGATATTCAGTGTATCGAACGTTCAATTGCCTGAAGTGCGCAGAGACTAATGATGGGTCATTGAAATTACTCAAGAAAAATTCTTGAAATTTTTCAATAACTTTTCATATTTTTCAATTATTTTTCTGATATTATCCTATATTTCAAATTTTTTCCAAATAAATCATTCCATGTTTTGAAAAACTTCGGAAAATTATCCAACACTAGCAGTGACCGAAATGCGCGGAATTACGCTGGTTGAGCGGGCACCGTCCACTTACTATTTCTACTGGTTATTCTTGTTCTGAGGTAAGTAAAAATCCGCAGGCAGAGAGCTAATAACGAAATACAATATTAAATAGGTAGGGTTTATTTACTGTAAAACTGTATGAAACTATAGAATTTTAATGATTAAATAATGTACCATTCGAAATACTATTTCACATTGTGCCAATTCATTGACATATGACGATCCTTGGTTCTCGCCTGTTGTGTAGGTAATATATACTATGTATAGGTATACATAGTCGCGACACATTGTGACAATGATTAATATTTACATACCATTACTCAGTGAAAATTTATGCGTGTTCATCATAATTGTTACATAATTAGAATATTAGCTACTAGTAAAATTTAAAGTGCTATTAATAAATCACAAGTAACTGCGAAGTAGGTGCTTGTTTAATTAGGGTCAAAAATTATGTTGGGCTGATAACTGTTATTTTAAACTTATCAGATTTCTATCTAAATATACCTCCAGTGTTTCAAAAATATGAAATATTTTGGTATTAACAGAATTGGATAATGTTACTTATTCCACCGCATGTTATTAAAAAGAGAATAATTACCTTATTTTTTTGTAACACGACAATCTAATACCTTTTTGAAGTGATATTATCTGACTAGCAAGCATACGGAGATAAATAGTGAAATGTGCCGAATTCTGCTAATAAGTTTATATACTTGTATCACTTATTTTATCCAGAATACTTTGCGGAAATCTATTTCAGGTGCAGATGTATTATTATAACTTTTAGCTATATTATCAAGCATCCTCAGGAAATTTCGTCGTTGAGAGGCGAAACACGTGTCGAATAACAGGTTCGATGTCTTAGGCGGAAGATAGCTAGAAATTATATGAATTCATCTCTTGTAATTAATTTTGAAAAGTGTAGATGTCGTTAGTGTAGTGTGCCTAAGTACGGACAGTGACAATAATAAAAATTAAAAAATGTGATGACTGATGAATGCGTGTGGGTAGTTGCCAGAAACCGCACACTACGAAGACGACACTTATCCTCATCAGTCTGCCCGTGACCACGATCGGTGCAATCCGGTCGAAACGTCGGGATAAAAGAGGTATTTAGCCCTAAAGTATAAACGTGAAATAGCGTAAATTAGTATTGTAAAATTATGAATTTGTCTGTAAAAACTACTGACATGTAAATACATACATTAATACATGTCAGTGGTAAAAACTAATACTTGGGGTTTACCAACTTATCATGGAAAGTTAACAGATGGCAGCACGTTGAATGTCAAATATCGCTAAGGATATTATAGGTACGTCCCGTATCAGCTCTGAAGCCTGGGCCAGAGAATAAGGTTGCGGCATACCTTGCCTATCGTTAGAGATCTTCAGGTTGCGGCCGATCGGAGTGGGTTTTCGGTTGTCTATTCATACGACCTCAAGGAGGACGACAGCGCGTAAAGTTCGCGCTGTCGAGGCAACTGTTAAAATACTGGTCGGCTCTGGAACTGTCCCCCGAAAAGTGCTTCGGCAAAGCGCGAGAGGGGTTTCAGTGTGTTCCGTAAGAGATCCCGGAGCCCCTCGATAACGCGTCGGGGACGACCACTGCCGGAGTTGGATGATAGCTCCACATAAGCGAATTTCTCCTCTAGGAGGCTTAATGTAAACATGTGGATTTTTTCTGCGTAAAAAAAAAGTTTCGTATGTGGTATATACAGGACTGTATTGCTACCCTGTATCTATTTGTCCCGTTTTTCAACAATATCGACAAAATAGGGAAAATGGCCCAGAGCTGAATGGCTGAGTGAGTCAAATCATTCTTAAAAATGACGGCGAAAAAATATAATAATTAAAGTTTTTTTATATTAATAGAGCTTAATTTAAAAACTGTTACTACGACTACTTTGAATAAAGACTTTGATTTAGTTTTGAGATAGCTATATGCTCACAATTGTGTTTACCGCATGGAAAAAAATGCATTTTGGGTCATCGAAAGTGATGAAGCGTCTCGTATTACTTCCTGAAAATTATGGCAACCCTAAATATCGTCATGAAATAAAGAGAAGAAAGGGATGCATATTTATTTTCAATTCCACAAGGTCTTAAAGGAAATGTATCTGTTATCTATCTAGGCTCTAGAAATTGGGCGATTGTAAGTGATTTCTACATAACTTTGAATATTAAGTAGTTGCAGAGGTCAATGAGTTACAGGTTTCATTATTTGTTTTTTCGGAAATAAATGTATTCGTAGTCAAATAAGGATTAAATCTCGAAATGAATATATGGGTGCTGAATTTTTGAAAAACATTGTTATTACGTTTAAAGACTGTTTTCAAAGTTTTATATGTATAACTAGCTGTACCTGCGACTTCGTCAGCGCGGAAATTTTTTTCGTGGCTTTCTCGGATTAGCTTATATTATATGTACATGGGCATAGTATGTTTAAAGATTATTTTTGAAAAAGTCTACGTCTAGCCTACGTCTGTCTCCTGGCACATACTATCTCTGTACCAAGTATCACAACTGATTCGGCGGTTTAGCATTTCCCATTCAAAGTTTCATCCCCTTTTTCACCCCATTAAAGGTAGTTTTTTGATAAAAAAGTAGCCTGTGTCCGTTTCCAGGTGTCCAACTATATCCATGCTACATTATAATCAGTTCAGCAGTTTAGCATTTCCCGTACAAAGTTTCGTCCTCCTCCATCCAGTCCCCATTTCACAGATTTTTGATTAAAAAAGTAGTTTCTTTGTACATGTATTTCTGATAAATAATGTCTTATCACCGTACCAAATTTTATCATTATTTAGATTTAGCGTTCTATACAAAGTTTCATCCCCCTTTTCACCCTCTTAGGAGTAGATTTTTTATAAAAAATAGCCTATGTTCGTTCTCTGATGTCAAACTATCTTCTTGCCAAATCTCATCATAATCGGTTTAGCGGTTTAGCCATTTCCCATACAAAATTTTGTCCCTCTCTCTCCCGTCCTCCTTTTCACAGATATTTAATAACAAAAGTAGCTTATGTATTTTTGAAAAAAAAAGTTTTATAACCACATCAAATTGTATCATTACCAAGTTTTAACGTTTCCCACACAAAGTTTCATCCCCATTTTCACCCTCTTAGGGATAGATTTTTTTTATAAAAAGTAGCCTATGTCCGTTCTCTGATGTCAAGCTATCTTCTTGCCAAATGTCATCATTATCTATTCAGCGGTTTACCATTTCCCGTACAAAGTTTCGTTCTTCTCCCTCCCGTCCCCCATTTCACAGATTTTTGATAGTTGTCTATGTATTTTTGATAAATAGTGTATTAACACTGCACCAAATTTTATCATTACCTAGATTTAGCGTTCCCCATACAAAGTTTCATCCCCCTTTTCACCCTCTAAGGGATAGATTGTTTACAGACAGACACAGACAAAAATTTTAAAAATTGTAGAATCGAAGTCAATGAGTCACAAAACGGCTATTTATCACAAAATATGTCAAAAAAATGGAATTACAGACAGACGTTAGAGATTTATATAGTAGTATAGAAGATATTGCGTGTACTCCTCAGGGTGCGTTTAGACACAACGCGGTCGTCGCGTTGTCACCGAGCTGATACCACGCGGGCGCGGCGACTGCGTCACTTGTCATTGCGCTGTTAAAGCAAAATAAAAACTAGGGTTTTACACAAATGCATGCTCTATAATTTTCATTGCAAGATTTACCCCTTATTTCACTTAATTTGTTGGGACTGTATGGAATAAAGCGACATTTGAATGAAATGTACTTGAATCGACAGAAAATATTTGACAATTAACTTCCACTAAATATTTATAATATTTCATCTACCGGGAAAATTAAGTAAAGGTTAGTCTTATGGACGGGCCACATCGTTCACTTATTAATCATTACAAATTTAGGTACCTTTTTTAAGAATGTAATTTGTTTTAATTTTCAAAATGTATGTAGGTACCTTCATTGTAATATACTTATCGGTGCAACAATTTATGTATTATGTACGAAAGTATAAAATTATTATTGTGTATCTTAAAACGAATATGAGATATCAGAAGTCGAGAGGAGTATGTATTTAAAGACCGCGATGCTCGCCGCTCCATCCTCTCTGACTGTGTATGTATGTATGTATTATAATAAACACCGAACGTTGCCATAATCCCAAAATAGGTAAATAAATTTTTTTGTGATTGCAATTATGTTGTCTAAAAGATAGAAGATAAGCTGGTCGGTGGAAGTACTTTACTTCCACTACTACTTACGTGTTTTTATACTTAATGAGATATATTTATTGAGGTGTCAGCGATAGAATTTGTTTTTTGATAGAAGAGTTCCGAATAGTTAAAAAAAAGCCTAACCTAACCTAAACGCCAGAAATGGTTTCTGGCAAGAAATGATTTCACAAATCAATCCTTGTTTTTGAAATTTGATTAATACGGAAAATACCATCTATACAGCCATACAGGCTTAGTTTTGCCTCCCAAGAACTATATACACACATCAAAAGTGTCTAGGGATCAAGTGCATTTTTAACTATAAAAAATTATCCAATTAATATTTATAAAATCTAGTCTTCCAAACTGGCTTCTTACTTTAATTCCTATTTTTAAGTTAACAAGTTATCCCTATATTTTGTAAAAATTAAGAAAAATTACAATTTTTCCAAATTGTGGGAAATTAACCTAAGTTAATGTCGTCAATTAAATGGCAAAAAAAGGCAAAAATGAGGATTATTTAAATTTTTATTGGAAAGATAAAAAAATTAATAATCTGTGTTTCCACAATTGACGCGAATTACACGATCACAGCGATATGACATGCTTAAAATCAATTCATCAAAATCACTTTGAGGAATGGCCGCCCACATTCTTTCTAACAAGTCAAAAAGTTGTTGTGGGGTATGCACGGCATCCATACTCGGCAGAGCTCTTCTTTGAAGCATATCCCATGCGTGCTCAATTGGGTTGAGGTCTGGCGATTGAGCAGGCCACGGCAGAACGTTGATGCGAGCGTCGGCAAGAGCGCGTGTTACGACTCTATCCGTGTGTGGACGTGCATTGTCGTGCATTAGTCGAAACGAATCATTCAACCGGCTTCGCAGAGGGATGATCACGTCTGAAATAATCCTCTTCGCATAAATCTGAGCATTGAGGTTGCCCTTGATCCAAATGAGATCGGTTCTTCCACCGATCTAAATACCGGCCCAAACCATTATTGTTCCCCCTCCATATGAATGAACTTCCTGACAAAATTTCAAACGTTCTTGACGTCCAGAGGTCCTCCAAACGAGTACGTCTTGTATCCGGCCTCATACCGAAACGAGATTCATCGGAAAAGGAAATACAACGCCAGTCTTCTTCCTCTCAATTTCTGTGTTCGCGAGCCCATTGTAAACGGGTCCTACGATTGCAGAGTTCTATAGGCAGAACTCTCAGTGGCCTGCGGGAACGCAGACTCACTTCACGTAAATGATTTCGGATGGTTTGGTCGCTTATCAGCAAGCCTGCTGTGGAGCCTTGTAGCTAACATCATGGCGGTCATAGTACGATACCGTCGAGCAATATTTTGGATGTACCGGTCCTGTCTGCGAGTGCTGATGCAAGATCGTCCTCTATGTCGCTCGGCCACGCTGCCCGTGATACGATAGCGTGTCCAGATACGGCTTATGACGCTCTGTATATTGCCAAGAGCAACAGCCACAGTACGTTGCCTGGAACCAGCTTGCAACATTCCGACGGCTATACACACTTTTATAGGAATCATTTTCTATTTTTAATCAAAATTTAAAGAAAATTCTTTATTCAAATAGTGAAAATTACTAAAAAGAATCAATAACGATCCAAAAAAATTAAAATAATAATCCTCAATTGCGGCGATACTCTAAAACGTACTTGATCCCTAAACACGTTTGATGAGTGTAGTTAACAATATTTGTTGTCAAGTGTCAAAACGGGAAGCAGTAGTTTTTCTAAAGCTTAGCCTGACCGGTCGCCATTTCGTTAGAAAACAGCACCCACACATCAATATTTAATCTGATGTTATTTGCCGCACTTCGTAGTACGGGACAGGCTGTCTGAAGTTATGATGTCTATGCTTTTATCATTATTTTTCATTTTATTTCTTATTATAAGTACATTATTAGATGGATATGTGTTTTTAATAGATACTTGTTGCAAACTGAGATTAGACATATTATAACGTTGTTTCTTTAGACCCTAGCACCCGGTATCTAACCGGCACGCATTTAGCAAATTATTCAGTCGACCAGACCTTATTTCGTAAATTCTTTGTTATATGTATATTAGTAGATTTCGTTTCTCGTTGTCTGTTTAGGTTTTGCTTTCATAACGTAAAATGTAATTAGTACGTGACTAGAAGGTTATTAGTTTTTGTTTACACGTTGACATTCATAGATTGATGTTGTCGTTCCGCTTGCTAATAGCTGCGATGCAAAGGAACCTCGGCACATACAGCCTAAGAGTCGAGTATTGCATAGTCAGAATTAAGTTTAGAAAGTAAAATTCAAAATTTTAGGGTCTGAGGTGTATAAATAAAACACTTTAAATTGTAAACTAAATACCAAGTTATAATTATATTAACCCATGTTTACAGGGGTTCAGATAGTACATTTTAGAAAGTTTTAGAAAATTGCTATTCAATATTCGCTATAGTGTAAGAACAGAACAGTCATTATCTATGACTGTTCTGTTGTCAAAGACAACCTACCACTGTTCTTTTCAACTGTTCTTTTGTTCAACAATTTTTCCCAGAATTGAGACCTAGCTAGATCGATTTCTCGTCCTCCCCAAATTGTAAATTTCATCGAAATCGCTAGTACCGTTATATATGCCGTATATATATGTCCGGCTTCGAGCGTATCCGCAGCAAGTTTGTGTGTGTAAACACATATATTGTACACACACACACTTGCTACGGGTATGCTCAAAGCCGGGCATGCACAACGTGCAGCTGCAGCTGTTAATTCTAACCAATCGGTTATCTGCAGATTGTGTGAAAGCTATCGGTTCACCGAAAGCACGGCTGAATGGCATCCTGGTAGATATCGTGTAACAACTCAGCGACAAGAGCGTTTTATACGAAACATAGCCAGAAGAGAGCCTAAGACTACGGCTCAGCAAGTCATAGAAAAGCTGCGATCGGAACACCAAGTGGTTACATGAGATCGGTTTCAAGTCTCGTAGGTCGTTGCGGGTTCAAGCTCTTCGGCGTTGCAATCGGACATGGCTGTTACAGTGGGCACGTGTTCACTTACGATGGTCGGAAGTTCAGTGGGCTCATGTTCTGTTTTCTGACGAATCAAAGTTTGGTTTCCATCCTGATTTAAGAAGTATACGCGTTTGCCGTGCTGTGGGACATTTATTAAAAAAATCGCAAAATTTTAAGTAGGCATCAAAAGTGTACACACACACACACACACAAATATTAAAGTCATAGTTCGAATGAGCGAAGTAGGTAAGAGTACCTGTATAAATAAGATAAATAAAGTTAAATATCGAATTTAGCGTTGAAATGAATTTAACTCAAACGGTTTTCTTTTATGAAGTAAAAGACTTTAATTAAACGACTCAAAACTTTATTAGGGCGAGGTCAAGCGAGTGATTTGTAAATACCAATTAAGTAAAGCCTCTCGTGAGTTTGATTGACACGGCATAACGCTCGTTAGCTTTTGTGTATATTAAACCTAATCATGCTTTCTTGCACTCTTGTGGGTAACAAGTAAAATAGTTAGCTATAGTTCGGCAACCGCGCACTGTCAGTCTAATTCATGTTAGCTCATGACCGGCTCGACGTACAAAACATTGCAGTACTAAAATAATTATTTGCAAACTGCTCGTAAATCTTAAGTGTTTTGACAACTAATATTAAAAGAAATAAAAATATGTCATGTTCAGCTATGTATTGTTGCACTGCGATTCTTCCCTAGTCACGCACATTAGTACAAGTCTAGAACCTAGGACAACAAAAAACGGACACGCTCATGAAGCAAAACTTTTGTCTATATGATTCTTGGTTCGAGGTACCTACAAATAGTTTATACAATTTGATAGAGACATGTTTCTTTTTTTGTGTTTTCTTTGTCAAAATGTTTGTATTACGTATTGGTCTATGATATTAACCTCTTGTAATTATTTATAAAGTAGATACTTACAGTTGCTATTCTCGGCACCCATTATTTATAATTCGTGTCTATCGAAACTTATACGTATATATAAGTTCGTTAATTATACATGTTTCGTAGGTGGCAATCTACTATCCCGGAGATTGTTCGATGTTTTCAGTCCGGGCTTCGGCCTGAAGTTTCTTGATTGATGAGTCAGCTGGTTGCATCTACTCGTCTAACGTGTTCCTTTACACATAAACTTCGGTATTCAACACGATCACATGTTCATATTTCATTACACTTGGCATATTACAGAGAAAACGTTTCGTTAATAGTAAAATAATATAATTAAAAATTATTAGTAAAATAATATAAATAATATAATAATATAATAGAATAATATCTTTGATTGAAATGGATGTTTTATGTTATTGTGATTTCATGTTACGTACGTATGTATTATTTACGTAGCTACATAGAAGCCGTTGTAGCTGTTACAGATGCACTTATATCTCATCTATAAGTTATATTTATAAGTGTTTTAGATCTCGTTAAAGACGTAAAATACTTTTTCTTTACTAATCTATAGCAACAAGTACAAACAAACTTATTGTAATTTCTAACTCGTTACGGTACCTAATCATGATTTATTACAAAGTATAATATGACAATAATACGTATTATGTGTTTAAGTATAGCTATTTGTATAGAGACAGATATTAATTATAGTTTAATAATTAGCGAAACTGTAATAATGTATTAAGTTCATTATCAAACACTTCCTCCCTGTATCGGGCCTTAATAATGTACACTTCAATGTAATATCGACGTCATTCATTAATCACTCCAGTTAGTAACTTAAATAACTTGTTAAAGAGAAAATTCATTAGCTTACCACAGTATCGTTGTTTGGTGAACTTCGGCTTATGTCAATATTTTACTTCGACTCTATGGCCAACTTTGAAAGCAAACAGCTTTGCGATGTTACCACAGTAAATTTGCAGTTTGTTAACTATAACTGCAACATAATTTAATCTAGACCTTAGTAGGATATTTTGGGGGGAATAGGAGAAGCGAGGTTGTCTTTTATTTAGATTTTCCGTTTTTTACATTTTTGGAAAATTTAAAGTACAAGTATATACATGATAGTAAATTGTGTTTTAAAGTTCTGTATAAGTGAAAAGAATGGAGTAGATCTAAATAAACATGTGCAGCTGAAGTTCTCGGACTCTTCCAAGAAGTCCTTCATAACGTCAATAGTCTATTATCACTTTACTGGAGGAGTTTTAGAAGAAAAAAACAAAAACTTTGAAAGTGGTTCATGTCGATTCTACTTATTAATACGTGACATTGGCAAATGCGCTAATCTGTGCGTCACGCCATTAAAAAAGAAAAAAAAATAGACCATAGTACGTAAAAGTGATCACCATTTTTGATTTTTTTTTTGTTTTCTTGTGTGATAGTACAAAAGGAAACAAAAAAAAATTTATAGCACGCGCCATACAAAATTTTGCTAGAAGAAATGTAATGAAACATGAGTAGTTTTATTTTATCTATACCGCTTACATTTTTTTTCCGTTGGAACGGATCGTTCCAATATCGTTCATCCATATAAATTTTTTGAAGGATCTATCGGCATAGCGATTATACCTACATGAACATTTAATGGAAAATATACGAAATGCGGTAGTATTTCGTTCGAAAACATACATTACCTACGTATTGTAAAATATTTTTATGTCATAACAAAATAAAATAAAAGTAAGGATATCGGAGCTGTGCCATTTAAAATCATTATATGAATTTGTATTTAAGTCTTTTAAAACGAAAAATTAGTGAAATTTTTTTTCCATAACTGTATCATAAATAAAATCGGGATTTATACTAATATACATATTAGTTATAAAGTAGTTACAAAATGGTTTTATCCATAATAGCAACAAATCAAATCAAATCAATTTATTCAAGTAAATCCAGTTGTAAGATGTTTTTGAAGGTCGAATCTACCATTCGGAAAAAAAAAACCTGTATACTGAGAAGAAAAATTACATTATTCAGAAACCCAACAAATGCATGTACAGTGAATATTATGTGATAAATTCCTAAAATCTTTACCTATCTTCCGCTCAAACTATAAAAATCACAAATCGACACGTGTTTCGCCTCTCAACGAAGCATCCTCAGGATATACCAGAGATAGAATTGCCACCTAACGAGCACCGAATCCGCAAAGTAACACCTGAATCTATACAATATCTTAGAGAATATTATTCCCAGACTATTGTTTTGTCATCGATGATATCGATTACTTATCCATTATAGCTTTATCTCTTATAGTTTTAGAGTTCTCCATACTGCCCCTTCTCAATATTACACTGTGTATTTTCCAAATTTTCATTGTTCATGGTACTTATTATCAGATTTCACCGAAGAATTCAAGTAAATGAAGTTATTTTTGTTTGTAATTTTTGGTTAAAGTCGTAATTGAGTTTTGCTATTTTTGAGATAATGCAACTATGTATCTACCATTACAGATTACTGCCCTAGGGGATTCGTGGTTTCGGCTAAGTGTAATGTGTTTCATAGGATCATTATTTTTGTGATAAAAATTCGTCTTCAAAGAAAGTTTCAAAAGACAAAGAATGTAATTATAATATTTCCAGATGAAATACTGGCGGATAAGCATTTAATTGCGAGCTTTATCCGGATCATGCTGAGAGTCGCTGTAATGCTGCCTCTTTGTGGCTTAAGCTGCTTTTGTCATTTCATTTAGAAACTATAGTTATTTAATATTTTATGTCCTTTTTTACAAAAAAAATATATTAAAACTGTCGGAGTATTAACTCTGAGTATTTGTCAATTAAAAATTGTATTTAATTTGAGTTTTGACGATACTTCCATGTATGCAGCGCCGGCCCGAGAATTTCTGGCGCCCTAGGCGAAAGACTGAAACGGCGCCTTTTTAGGATAATGCGTGACAAATTAAAACAATAATGTAAACAGATTAAGTGCGTAATTTTTAATAAAAAAATTAGTTTTCATTTATTACATAATGAAGTGTATCATTACCTTCCTTTTTTGCTGAATGAAAGAGAAAAACTTAAAAAAAACGTTAGGTTAGGTAAGATTTATTTTCTTGCTTTAATTTTGGCAATTATGATTTGCGCCATGCGCGGGCCGGAAGGGCGGTTAGCGCTATCGAGCAGTGTTGCCAAACCAAAAAAAAAAATGTACTGAGATACTAACAATTTCGATGCCGCCGAATGCCGCCCCCTAATACGCGCTAGGCCGTCCGCGTGGCCTAGTTCGCCTATAGCATTGTTTCTCAACCATTTTTATGTCGCGACCCACGAAAAAGCCAATTAGTATAAAGTCTTGCAAACCTTCACTATAACATTATAATTACAATAGTATTTTAATTAATAGTTTATTTATACGTTTAATTTTAATTTTAAAGGCCTTTAAAATTAAAATGAAACGTATAAATACTTACGTGTATGTAAGGTATGTATGTAATGTGTATAACGTGTATGTAACGTATAAATACTTACGTGTATGTAATGTGTATGTAATTTGGTAAAAGCAGGCTTGTTCTGTATTTGAGATGAATATATTTTTAAATTAATTATTGACGAAATAAAACTAGTTAAAATAAATGTAAAATTTTTGTTATAGAGAAATTACGAAATCATTTTCTCATTTATCATCTCATTTTATATTTTAACATATTTTATATTTTACCATCATTATGCGTCATACGAACACTTTTTCTGATTACTAGACACAATTTGTAATACATGGTTATAGATTTGATTTATTTAATTAAAAAAAGACATTGTGTTTTACATTGTGCGAAATTTTTAATTATAAATGTACTTGAAATACCACGCAGGTATTATATTGTGTAAGTAGATATATATTTAGTACAGTATGTTTATTATTATCTTTAAACATATAAATAAAATTAAAGTGTCTGTCTATGAGATCGAAACAAGTGCTTTTCTTAAGTTTAAGTGCTTATTTGTACGAAACCAAAACCCAAAAACGCTTTTTAAAATTTTTGTTTGTCTGTCTGTTTGTTTGTCTGGGCCAATCTAAGAAACGGCTTAATCAATTTTGACAAGATTTTCATTAGCAGGTAGAGGACATTTTAGAGATTAATTAGGCTACTTTCTATATTGGAAAAGAAACAAATTTAACGCGGCAGAAACCACGAGGCACAGCTCCTTGTTAATAACGTAACAGTGAGCCAGTAACAAGCTTCAACCGTCGCTAGAACTTCTCTAACATTCTCCCAAAACTGCTCTAGTTCACTCAAACCGACAGAGGACACTGGAGCATACACTGTTAAAATAAAAATTCTCGCCAACCCCATCTTGAGGCGCACCCAGAGCAGTTTGGAATTTACACATTTATACTCAGCCATACAATTAACCAAACGACAGGACAGTAAAACGCCCACCCCCTGGCATCGACCGTCTCCATGTAGTATCCTTGACCGCAAAGCGATGCCCCCTCTGGGTAAAACGGCAAGTTCACTGCCTCTTCGCTTGGGTTCACTCGAACATAACACATTAAATCTTTTCTCTTTCATAATATCAATCATTTCATTCATCTTCTCTTAAAGCCCACCTCTCACATTCCACGGAGCTACTATGCACTCCTCCCTCCACCACCGGCTGCGAGCTGTACAGCGTGTTGGGTGGCGGTCCCCAACGCCGTACTGCACTCTGCACACACAAGCAGGGACAGACCTGTGTACGTCGCTTTCGTGGGACGCCCTATCATTATTGTTATCGTTGTCACAAATGGTGTGCACAGGAGAAGAATTGCAGCCCTCAAAAGGGCTGGCAGGGGTCGCGACTAGAACGCTTCCTCAGTTGACTCCCTATTTACTTATTATTATTATTTATACATTATATATACATATAAATATATTATTTACTTGCCTATATACTTTAATTATTCATTTATATTCATATTTAATAATCATAGCCTTAAAAATAAAACTTAAAACATTGAAAATGAAATTAGATTCTGGTTCAGGAACTGTAGTCTTTCTGAAATTTATATTTTTGCAATTTGTATGTATTATATACGGTTAGTTTAATAATACTAAAAACCTTTTGGTACAAAATTCCTATCATCATACATAACAACTTTTATTCGACGCCTTTTTCACTGTCTGATACGTAATTACTTTGTATACGTACAGTGTAAGCGCATCGTCCGCCCCCTCAGCAGTGGTTAAAGTTGATATCTCAAATGTGATAGATATGGATGGATTGTGGATTATTCGACGATTTATTTGTTTAATATTGTTGCAATTATTTCTAGCGTCACCAGTTTAATGGGGTTGACGTCAATATTTACTGGACCGGAGCCCCCGAGCATGTCCTGGTGGTTCATACTATATCTTACAGAAATTTTGGAACAAGACGATTACCTACATATTGTACGTACCTAAGATGGAAACTTTCAACCATTCGTAATTATGTCTTTCACTTTTTTCCATAATTTATCTGTAGTTGCAAATAATTATTATCTGTTGACTGATAAATGTATGGACTCGAAAATATCCATTCTGTTATTAATAACAAAAAAGTACATACATACGTTAATATTTACAAACATAAAAGTACACATTATCTTAAATATTTATGTAATGTAGGTAAATACAGATAAATTGCAATTTCATTGCTGACTGTAATGTTATTGCTTAGTCTTTTGTACTCCTAATAGCATTTATTACTTTAATATTTTGTTAATTATAAGTTACTTAACTTTGTATAGCTGAGGTTGGAAGAATTTGACAAAGTTGACAAAAATAAGTTGACAAAATTTTAAGATTGCATGTGTCGTGTCGCGAGATACATTTCACGAAATATTTTGTTGTTATAGTTTTGTATTATGTATACTAGTTTAATTAGATGCCTTCATATAATTTTAAAACACGTTAGCGTAATGGCATATTAATGACTTTTGGTAATGAGCCATTACAGTATTATATCATATATACATACCATTTATTTAACTGACGAGTATTGCAAGAGAACCTTTGCTGATATAAGAGTAATCATCTGACATCAGATGCTCTCTGAATTTAAAGTGATTTCTGAATTTAAAGTGATTATAATTGAGTGATGGGAGATCAAGCATTAAATCGTGCTCTTAACTACTCTCGTTTTCGGAATTGGGGTGGCGGAAACTCAAGACGAAGGGAAGAGAATATCGTAAATTGCCGATCAACAAGATATATTCTAAAGGATCCTAATGATCTTCAGGAATTAGAAGCCTTGGCAAAAAAAGCGGTAGCATTGATGGAGAGACATGGAACTAAAACAGAAAACAGTTTCAAAGAGGTAATGGACATGCTTCGGGAGCAACATAATATGGTAAGACTAAAAGATATTTATGCACAATATGCATATTATACTTTAGATTGTTATTCAATTATTTACCTCATACCTCAAAAGTAAGAATGGTAATATTTTACGATTACCCACGCGCCCGTCTCTGTCACTTTGTTACAATCGATTTCTCAGACAGAAACTACACCATGCAGTTTGGTTTTAGTAATACCTACATCTTATTAAATTATATATTTTTCTAATGAAAATTACCTAATAGCGACTCATCTCGGCGTAGACTAAAATAATCCATGAGGAATTACATTTTTTTTTAATGAGTTCGATACTTTTTAGCTCCCAAGGGCTAGATTTTCAAAATTCACTAAATACATATTAAGTTGGTTCTTTACAGTTTTTAATTTTTTCCATGCTAAATCTTATATATTATGTATCTTTCAAGTTTATTAAGGATTAAATTTCCCAAAACCACAATGTATTAGCGAACTGCGCAAAATTACAAATAACTTTAGTAGTAATTTATGTTGTGCCTTTTGTTTTTTTTTTAGTTTTTATTATATAATATTATGCGGGGCCCTGGGCACGTAGTTTGCTGGTTGTTTGTAGGCTGGCTAGTTGTATTATTAGAAAGACATAAATATAAATATAATGTAGAAATATAATGTGTTTTTTAACTCCCAACCGAAAAGGTGATAAATTTGATTCCGCTGTCTGTCTGTCTACGTTTGTCTGTGGTGTAGTAGCTTTCAAACAGTAAAACCGATTTGCGTGCTGTGTTTCGTTTGAAAGTTGCAATTTTCGATAATGTTTTTAGCTATGTTCGATGGAAATCATTCCAGTTAATTTTTTGTGTCGGGAGTTTTTCGAATTTTAAATTTCATTTAATGACCTCGTTCGTCGTTATAGTAGCTATTACCTATTATACAAAAAGTGATATGATTACTATTTCATAAATGTTACTTACGTTGATGTGTGAAAGCCATGTTTTTTTAAACTCGTTTAATTGTATAAAATACTTATTTATGGGCTTGGATTTCGCCATTTCGAAGCACACATCAGCTCTGCCAAATGCTGGAGGTCCTTGGCTCGTGCCCACATGCCCTTAGGGTAGAGACCAAACAGTATATATTAATTTACTGCGAAAGTTTGTTTCTCGAGTCCATCTCCATTTGAATTTTACTTTTTCCAGGTTTTAATTTAAGATTTTAAAATTTCAGAATTTTATTGTCTTTTGTGAGAAATGTGGAGGACCGCATCGTCAGGATTACGATGAACTGACTGCACCTGAGAGATAAATGTTAGTAATAGATGTTATTATATTTTTGCTAGATATGAATACTTATAATTATTACATTATCGTTTAATACAAACACAAAATGTTTCTACTACTTCGTTCGTAAGTAGGTACAGTTTATACAAAATACAGACACGAAATCACTAAACGAAAAATAATGAAATGTGTATGATACATATGATAATAATTATTGACAGAAACGTGATTTCTTTTAACTTTTAAGTACTACAGGTTAAAAATGAAAAAGTTAAAGCTCATCAGGTCAGACGACTCAATAAGGGATCATGAAAGACAAGGTAAATGCGATATATACCTATCATTTTTACTTTGATTTGAGGAAGCGAAGGAAGTATGAAAGGACCGCGACGCTTGGCGCTCCGTCCTCTCTGACTGCCCCGTTAGGGATACGGCGTGAAGATATGTATGTATGTATGTATTTTTACTTTGGACTTATTCTTTAGTTTTAAAAAAGTATTCAAAAGACCTTACAATATTCTTTGTTTGTACTAAAAATGAGCATTTCATTATTTAAAATAGTCAATTTACAGGTATATAAGTTTTTAGTTATCTTCCGTCCCAAGTTTTAAACTTGTTGATCAACATGTGTTTCCAGGAAATTCCACAGAATCGGATATAGTCAGTTACACAGCACATGTGCTTCGGTGCCAATTTTTATCTCTGGAATTTCTTGATGATGCTTCGTTAAGAAGCGAATTGTCGATCAACAAGAAGTATTGAACAAAAGATAGCTAAAATTAAAAAAAAATGCAAGTACCGGCCCGGCCACGTGTTGCTATGGCTCAGTAGATATTATTATTAATCGTGAGTTATGGTTTTTAGGTCGTACAAAAATCCCACAGATTACAGTACTTTCAGTTTTTCCCCAATTTTATAATTTTCCGGGCAACTTACTCCTATCACAAATACGTAGTTATCTCAAGAAATGGCGCCAGTGTGTGATTTCGTTATGGCTTGGTGCTCAGTCCACCGCGAATGAAAAGTGGCGTGAAGTTATGTATTAATTAATATATTCAAATAAACTAAGTATTTATAAAATGATAATAATTAGTATAATAATAATAATTAGTAAATTGCTTCTAATGACAGAGTTATGCTATACTTAAACAGTGATTAACAAATCTGTAATAATCACATTGCATTGCGATTGCTATATAAAATTCAAGACCTTTCCTAAAATGCATTCAATTGTTTATTGTCCAAATTACTACAATGGTGAACCTACCTGGCCCATTTCAACAGTCCGCACGTGACATGGGCGAAAGGGGCAGCCAGCGCGCGCAGCGATCACGAACACCTGTCTACAGTCAGAGGGAGGTCCGGGAGTCGAGGTGGAAGTATGATTTCAATAGTCTTTGGGACATGGAAAACTATGTCATCAAACTGATGAGACCGCTGGAGAAACATGGAAACGTTAAAAAAGAGGATTACGAAACTACTATGGATCTACTACGGGATGAATACAACATGGTAACTATTCTATGTGTATATTTATAATTAATAGTTTTACATTAAAAGTTCTTTTTCGAAATAATATGGTAAAAAATAGAAACTATTATTTTGATATCTTTATACACTTTTAGATAAATATCGTATTATTGTTTAGATTTTCTTCAACTTTATGTAAAGGAAGAAACGGACTGTCTTACTGCCTTATTGAATCCGCTGGATCTAAAACCTCGAAGTTTTGTATAGAGGCAATTCCATTTCCTTATATAAACGTCTAGGAATATTAGCATTAAGAAGAGATGTTTATAAATGAGAATCGTCGAATAGTGTGGTAAAAAATAAAAATTTAAAATTGCTTTTAATAACTCAACATTGTGTTAAAAATCTATCAACGCGCATTTAACCGGTATGAAAAGTCAACACACACACCTAAGGTAATAACAAAAGTTAAATGCGTCAGAACAAGGTCAAAACTATATTTTTTTTACCATTTATCGAGATATTTACATCGAGTGAAGCAAACGCTATACAATTTCATGTAATCGATGTTACGACAAAGCGTTCAACCCTTACTCAACCATTGAACGTTATTTTGTTATAAATATTTATGATGTACTTAAAGTAAATAAAGAACTAGTACATACATATAACGTTAATATTTATAAAATTAAAAATAATTGTCTTAACATTTATTTTTATTTACATTACAAAAAGTACATACATAGATACGTTAATATTTACAAACTTAAAACTACACATTATCTTAAATAATAGACTTCCTCAAAGTTGCCGCTTAGAAAGCTGTCATTGCTTAAGGTACCCAGCAGACTGGCAGGATCACCTCTTTGAATAGCCAAACTGATTCGTTGGCGGAAGATGCTGCCAGACCGGCGGCGGTCTCTCAAAGCCTCGACAAGTCTCTTACAAATATCAGAAACCAGTCAATGGGCTTCGGGGCCCCAGGGACCCAAAGTTTCGACTGCAAAGGGTTATAGTTAAACTTATTTATTTAAAAATTTTGTTTTTCTTGTAGCATTTCCTAATACTGTGCGAAAGATGCGGGACATGCCACGGATACGACGCGATCACAGCTCCTGAACGATGATCGTCAGTAGGTACTGAAAACTGCGTATTATATATAATAGATATAAATCTAATACTTTAGAATTAATTTTTTATGTAATTTTCTAAGCATCGATTTTTTATGTCTTTTTAATAAATGTCTCTAGAATATAATTTTTTTTTTAATTATCCACATGTAGTTATTACTGACTAGGATTTGTTATCTGTAAATAAGATAACAATAATATACTTTTTTTTTTAAATGGCACCGTACGTGAGTACATTGAGACGTGAGCCAACGTCAAGTAAAGCGAGAAAACAATTCAGTAGATGATTAGCGCATTTGCCAATGTCACGCATTAACACAAACTAGTATACAGACACAGAATAAGTAGAATCCATGTAGAATCACAAGTAAATTAGTTCTTTCTTATCGTAAAACTCCTCCAGTAAAGTGATAGTAGGCTTTACTGAAGTTATAAAGGACTAATTGGAAAAGCGCGAAAACTTCAGCTACACATGTTTATTTAGATCTCCTCCATTCTTATCACTTACACATAACTTTAAAACACAATATACTATCACTTTTGTACTTTAAAACTCCTAAAAATGTAAAAAATAGAAAATCTAAATAAAATGACAACCACACCGTTCCCGCTAAAAAGTCCATAATATACTTTATAAAATGTAAATTTTACCTTCTTAAACTATAACCGTGTCTATGACTGCGTTTGGAAGCTGGACCAACGTGTGGATGCCTCGCAAGCGCTTGCCACAAGCTTTCCTTGATTTGTGCACTAAGCACCGATACATGCGCCATCAGTAGCAAGCGCTAGTAAGTCTACGTAAGCGAAGACAAACGTTCGATATATCTAAATATTCAAATTTAAGAACGTTTGTCAAGGCTTGGCAAGCGTGTATATCTATATAGTAGATAGTGCACTGGCAAGCCTGTATATCTATATAGTAGATAGTGCACTGTCAAGCGTGGTAGATGTCAACGTTTGGCTTTCCTGCACTTGCCAAGTGTTTGGACCACTAGACAAGAGTTTGTAACAGGCGTACCGAGGTTATTAACAATATAAATTTGCCGTTTAGTGACAGCTACATTTATTAATAATTCCCTATAGTTTAAAGATTGTGTAGTTGTTGTGTACCTATTGGCACCTCCAACTCCTTAGGGGAGCTTGAGGGAGCAAAAGAAGTGTAAAGAATTAAGTTAAAAATTAATTTAAAAAAAGCAATTAAGTCGACAAAAATTAGGTTCATTTATTTTAAGAAATAATTAAGTCAACTTATGACTTATGAAATACAAATAAGTGGGTCGTGGATCAGGCTAGCAATGAGTTTAGATCTACGGCGGTCACCGTCCTTTCGCGGCACCGTACTCCCCCTGTCCTCCTTTTCTGGGTATGGCCGGATGTGGCAACCCGTACAGCCGCGCTGTAGGTAGATTATTGGTTGGTGACTGATGTTGGTGTCTGCGATGTAGATAGAAGGGCCAGAGTCCAATCCCAACGGAATTCCTGGAACGTGCGTGGATCGAGTTATCATGAGTACATTCTTCGTTCTAGACTGCCATAGCCGATTATCGTTTATACAAGGGGGTAGATTTACAATTAGCAACGAAGCAAACGGGGTAATGTGGCAGTCCAGATAATGAATATTAGCAGTAATTTACAGCAGTAGATACAAAACGTTATGTAAGAATAAACAGTGAATGATACTATACAAGTTTAAAATGTTGTGAAAACAAAATGACGGTTTGCAACCAGTATGATTTAAATAATTTAAAAATATGAGACATTCGGAAAGAACTAGTTCTATAAATAATCTAGATACATTTATTTAGCGTTTAAGTTTCAAATCAAACAGCAATAAACGTGAAGATACTAACAAAACAAACAATGTATGAAGCCAAACAATGATTATTATTAATATAGTGAAAAGTAAGTATGCACATTGCAACAACTTACCCGGTACGGGATCACACTCGATTCACAATTATATTGAATTATTTAGAATTTAACGCTTATTATAAATTTAGAAAGATTGTCACCAAAACGATAGTATGTTGGAGAAAATTACAAATATTAGTTTTACTCGTATTATAATAGCTGAATAGTTTTTCTTTTAATATTTGTACTTAGGACAGCTAAGACGAGTGAGCGCTGGTGAGTGAAAAAAACAATTTTAGCAGAATGAATGTTATTCGTTCTCTTCGAGAATGAATGTTACGAATGCATCGCGGTGTAGCTACCGTGCGTCTATTGTTCGAATTCACTATATAAAACTTATATTAATAAATTCAGAATCTGTCTGTATATCGATTTTTTATTGAATATTGAATATTTTTATTAATTAGTTATAGACAACATTTCAAGGATAACAAATTAATTCTTTTTAGAAAACATATTTTATTTAGCATAAAAAATTTAATTCGCAATCACGAATTCCAATCACCTTTCTACAAAATAGTGTTACGTTACACTATAGTATGTAAATTACTAAGTGATAAAGAAAGCCGTCGGACTGATCTGATCTGTTTAAATGTAGTGAGTAGATATCTAATTAATTCAATATTGTTGGAGTAATTATAAATGAGAGTTGTCCAATTTAATGTAGTAAAAAGTAAAAAATTAAAAATGCTTTTAATAACCCAACATTGTGTTAAAAAAATATCAACGCCTATTTAACCGATATGAAAAGTCAACACACCTAAGGTAAAAAAAAAATGCGTCAAAACTATATATTTTTTTTACCTTTCATAGTACATCGCGTGAAGTAAACGCTATAAAATTTCACGCAATTGATGTTCGGCAAAGCGTTCAACGCTTGTTCAAACATTAGCCTTATTTTATTATAAATATGTATGTCGATGTACTTATATTTAAATTTATTATTATTTACGATGTTCGTCGGTAGTTACTGAAAACTACGCATTGTAATAAATACAGAACTAATACATTGGAATTTATTATTTATGTAATTTTGCTAGTATCGATTTTAAATGAGTATTTAAAAAAAATTTTATTACGTTAATTTTCTTGCTCACTTGAATTTATCGACATGGAATTATTACGAGCTAGGTGTCCATAATATAAAGTTGAAAAGCATATTATACGTTTTAAAACCAGAACCGTGTCTATGGCGGCGTTCGAATGCTGGATCAACATGTTGATGCCTAGCAAGCCTGTTTCTCGACAAGAATCAAGTGCTTATTAATAACTTAAATATTACCACAAGAATGTCTGAATAAGTCCATGTAGTATTAAAAATATATGCTTATGCATGTGTACTAATAAAATATAAAACAAGAACATTAAATAGACAACCGGAAAAAGTTATTTTATGAATTTTTTGGCCTTGGTATGTTATATCTAATTTGAACGTTTAAATATTTAGTAAACGTTTAGTATACTTCAAACAAGTAAAAATGATATTGTGGATACACAATAGGTGTGTGTTATGGTGTGTGTGTACCGTGACCGAGGCACGCTCGAGCTATTTGTCATCTATTTATGAAATGTGATGAATAGCAGTTTAACGTGAGTGGCCATCTATTGTTATTCAAACATTTGTTTATTTGCGAAGCAAAGATTTTATAAAAACAATGAGATATACAGCTTCTTAGATATTTCTAATAATTTTAAAATCTTATTTTTAATATTTTAGGGGGAAAATTTTAAATATAATATAGTCTATCCTGCTTTTAATTTTTTTTAAAACTAATAAAATAATGCGAATTAAAATAAAGTCACGCTCGAGCTCCTTTAACAGACTAGCTGAAACGATTAATGCGAGGCATTGTTTGGTTGCATGTGTGTGCATATTGCTTTGTATGCACATGGCGAGGCGTAGTTTTGCTGGCCTAACTGTGTTGTGCGCGGCGACCTTATCTCTTTTTTTTTATTTCGCCTGAGAGTTCTACTACCTTATATTTTGGACACTTTATACGACTTAGAAGGGCACATCTCACCAACTATTGAATTTAATAGTAAAAGTTATTTTAATCCTTGACATCATTTTTTAAGACCTATTAGAGCACTGGTTCCCAATCTTATTTTGTCTACTGAGTCGAGAGCTCATGCAATCGTTGTCTAAGATGCCTCCTAGCTAAATGAAATTACAAATCACCCCCCAGGCCTCTACACAACGCCCCCATTTTTTTCTGGGTCTCTTACCGCCCCCCTTTAGGCCTGCAGCGCCCACAAGGGGGCGTTATCGCCCACTTTGGGAATGGCTGTATTAGAGGATACTCCACACGCTTACATGCACTTGATTTTTTTATCCCTCGTTACCTACATGTATGAATTGCCACCATAATTTTTTTATGTAATTTTACTACACCGTTATATAGCCGTTTACAGAATACGCCTACTTGCCTCATCTTCATAGTGCCAATAGTCTCCGAGTAAAATGGCTGTGGCCGCAACATACGGACAGGACGACGGTTTTTCCATTTGGCTATGAAATCATATAGTGTCTAAAATAATACATTGTAATAATACATTTTCCATCAGGTTACTTGCTTGCTTGTTTGTCCCCTTCGCCCAATGATGTTATAACACAAAAGAGGTAGATAGTTACATGCACTCGAAAAGTGGCATCCCAAAACTTTGCTAATTAGCCAACCCAGACTTGGGTCAAAGAATATGAAAAGTAATTTTACAGAACCAACAATGTCATGCAATGCCTATTGCGCATTCAAAGTTCTAAAATATATTAATAATTCCAAACGTTTTTTATAATATACGCGATCATGTGATGACGCAGTCACCCAGTTTTATTCATCGTTTACATTTATTGAAAGCAATAATATACTATAATTCATCATTTTCAAATTTATAATTAAAAAATGTTGGCGATCTTTTTAAATAAATATGTTCTCGTGTACATGATTCAAGAAAAACGAAATTCGAAAAAAGCAAACATCATTTTTTACTGTCTAATCCCATTAGGTATTAATCATATTTTTTTAAATGTCTGTTCTGTGGCATTAATTACTAATATTCTATGAATTACTCACGGATTCGCTTAAAATGTAGTAAGAAATTGAAATTGACCAATCACAATGATTTAGAGAGCTATGTGATTTGTTAGTTTGAAATGCAATTATGTTTTACATTGCATAGCGACACAGTGCAATGTATATTTGTCTCACTTTGTAACGTTGTAACTGGGACAATATTTTACTTGGATTAGTACTAAGGCAACCTATCTACCTCTTTTGTATTATAATATGGCCTTCGCCATAAAAAAACCACTCAAAGTAGACTGTAACAGTTTACTTGCAAAGGTGTGCTGTACAAAAAAATCTGTAACATAAAATGATGATAATAAGTTACTTATGTAGGAATTGCAGTTTCGACAGTTAATTTTACAATAGACATCTACTTCAAGGCAATGCCTTTGGTTTCAACAATGGAATAATTTTTAGGAAAAAATTATGTACTTACCTTTATTAATTACATAGCACACATAACATAGCAACGTTAGCTGTGCTGTTCCTAAGATATTACAAAAAGTAAAATTTTTTAAATCTAGTCGAATATTCAGCAATGATTTATCATGGCGACAGTTTTCTTTGACGTGGGAATGATATTAAACTATAATTTTTCAATGGTATAACAATTTCGAAACTCTTAATTTTAATGAATGACCTTCCAAATGTATAGGTTCACACACAACAATAAAAATTAAAAGTTGATTGTGATAAGACAAATATTAATAGTGTTTATTAAAAGGTTTCATTATCGTTCAGGTGCCAAAATTTCATCTTAATAATGCAGTAAATTGCAAATAAGGCATGAGAGCGTTAGAGATATTTTTTGTAATGGTTTTTATAACTTTTATCAACTTAAATTTTATACCTAGACATTTTGATCTCTGTTAACACCACACCACATATGTAATTAAAAAGAATAAAGAAAGTTAAAAGTGTCAATATGGACGGTATGAAATGTTAATAAGTACTATATTTTTATGTCTATCCCAATGATGTTACATTTAAAAGAGGTAGATGAGTCATTGTGTTCGAAAACTGGCACCCCAAAACTTTGCTAATTAGCCAACCTGGAGCTCATTCGTCTAACAACGTGACAGTGTCAACTCGTATGTGCGCTTTTAATATTAATATTAAAATGCCGTCCTGTGTTATTAGATACTGCAGAAACTATACTAGCAAGACTTCCAAAGCTTCACGAATTACGTATCATGCGTAAGTATACTTATTTAATTCATTTGTGTTAAATCTAAAATATCAGTAAAATATTAAATCATAAAAAAATGAAATGCGATAGATAATACCCCAGTTACCAAGTGCGACAGAGAGCAATATACTATGTTTGGTCAATTAATTTTATATCCTCATGTTTTGTAGGAAAACCGGAAGGTTCATTGATGAAACAAAGGAGGGAGTACCACCAGGCCAACAGGTAACTGGAGCTCTAACCAGGGAACGGGGCTGAATGGCGCCACTCGAGTGAAGTCGACAGCTCGTCTGCAGCCTGGCGGACGTCCCTATCAGCAATCTACATGTTTGGTCAAAGAATATAAAAAGTTTTGTTACAGAACCGTCAATGTCATGCAGTGCCTATTAAACATTTGATTACGTTTATTTAGTTGGTATATAAGTTATAATATACGTATTTTTGAAAACGAATCAGAAGCTTTAGCAGTGAGTCTAATATCCCAATAATTCCACAAAATAAAAAAAAATTTACATCAAAATACTTATCGATATATCTATATCGAAAAGTATATAATATATCGAAATGTTTTATTTTTATCATTTTCAAATTTATAACAAAATTATTTTACGAATGTATGTACTTAATTAATTCTGTTTCCAAATGTACATGACTCAAGAAAAATTTATTTTAAAAATCAAACATAAATCCTTTTTTACTGTCACCCTTAGGTATCAATCATATTTTTCGAAAATGTCTGTTCTGTTGTATTAATTACTAATATTCTATGAATTAAGTCACGGATTCGCTTAAAATGCAGTAAGAAAGTGAATGGGTTTTAGAGAGCCGCGTGATTTGTTAGTTTGAAATGCAATTGAAGTCTTAAATTGTATAGCAACGCAGTGCAATGTATATTTGCCTCACTTTGCTTATGGTAATTGTCATGCTATCTTATTTACACTTCATCATTTTATTAGTGTGTATAAACAAAACGTGTGGCTTATGTGTGTGCGTAACCAGGACAATATTTTACAAGCATTAGTACTAACGTAACCTATCTACCTCTTTTTTAAATATAACATCATTGGTCTATCCCTATTCGTAGATGTGTTCTGTGATTCGTAGCAACTCTCTAGTCCAACCAACGCTTAATTGACTGTACTACTCTAGCACGTTTGCTTTCGTCTGGCTCTTAATTATTATTAAAGCATTGAATTTGTGTCTGGAAAATTGATTTTAAATTTGGTATTAATTATTATGTTAATTATTTAATAATAATCAAAATGTTGCTAAATGTTAAGACCCAATATTAATATGTTTAATATTATGTGTACAATTACAGATAAATGCAACGTCTACCGCTAGCTAGATAGTCTGCATGTCGATCGAGAGAGAGAAGAAAAGAGATAGCAAAAAAAACTGCAATAAAATACTTTTTTCGAAAACGTTATACGTAAGTCAGTAATTAGCGAATCAATTAAAATTCCTCGCTTGGTACATATTAAGTAGCGAAATAAATCTAACGCCTATTTGCGCCTTGCGACTTTTCGAGCTGTTTACATGCGGACATTTAGTTGAGTTGCCGACTTAACAGCGCAGTTAGACGACGCGTAAATTTTCTTGTGGCCGCCGCGCGTTTAACATTCTCATGTAATTATTAGAAGAGAATGTAAACTCTATTCACCAGGCAACAACGTTCATATTTCTGGGAACTACCGAAACGCGCGGCGACTCGCGGCCGCAGCGCGGTCGCCGCGCGGTTTCCGCGGGGTCGTTCGCAGTCATCGCGCGTTCTAAAACTATACCACCCTCGCATTCCATTCCTCTCTGCCCACTCCAGACAGAGCGAAGTTACTTGCGTTTGACATGAGCTTAAATATGTAAATATATATAGTGTATTTTGCTCTATTTTGCGGCGTCCGCTTAAAGACCGCGCGGCGGCCATGCGCCGAACCCTTTGTGTCGGCGCGAAGAAATTCGTGTTGATTAAACGCGTCCTAACGATTTACTAAGTTAATATATATGGCATTGTCATGTTGCGACGATGTTACATAATTTAAGTAACAAGTAATACCACAGAGCTTATGAGCTTATATTTTGTGGATACGTTGGCCGGGGCTTTTTCATTCATTATTAATAAGGGTTGAATTTCCAAAAATCCCTTTCTAGTGTATCTATTACCTTCGAAATTTCATGTTTCTTTAGCGGTTTAGCCTGTGCGTTGTCTGCCAGTCAGTCTGGAGCTCATTATCTATTATCATTACATTGAAGTTGTTATAACAATAATAACATTAAATAATTTCTAGTAATTTTGTCTATCTAATGGTAGTACCATAGATGTCATAAAAACTACATCTATGGGTAAGTACATTCATACTACTAGATTCCTAAAATTATGATATTACTAAGTTTCTCGATATTTAGGAGAAAATATTTACAACTAACAAACACAGCCTGTTTTACTGGGCAGTTTTTATAATTATTTTGATACTGCAAAAAAAAAACAAAAAAAAATTCTACTGCTCCGATCCCTACCAAACTTTACAGGAACACCCGCTAGGTCATACTGAAGATTCCCTGAAAATCCCTGAAATCTGTTCAGCCGTTTCGGAGTCCATAAGGAACATACATACATACATACATACATTGCCTTTTATACCTATATATATAGACTAAGTTTCTCGATATTTAAGAGAAAATATTTACAACTAGTAAACCCGGCCCGTTTTATTGGGCGTTAGTTGAAGTTAAAATAAATTAAACAGTTTTTATAATTATTTTGATACTGCAAAAAAAAAAACAAAAAAAATTCTACTGATCCGATCGCTATCAAACTTTACAGGAACACCCGCTAGGCCATACTGAAGATTCTCTGAAAATTTTATCGAAATCGGTCCAGCCATTTCGGAGTCCATAAGGAACATACATACATACATTGCCTTTTATATATATATATAGATCAAGGGTTCCCAAACTTGTTTTGTCTACTGCCCACTTTGAGAATAAATTATTTTTTAGCGCCCCCATTTTTTCACCTACTGAAAAACCACTATAACTTCAAATGAAATTAATTAATTATTGTGAGCTATATTAGCGGAGATTAAACATTAATTCCAAACGAGACTTTTACTACCGCAAGAGTTAACTTGAAACCTGAGCGCAGTAGGTAATACACAACGGCGCTCAGGTCTCAAGTTAACTCTTACGGGCTACACCTGCCAATGAGAATGATTATTGAAACGCAACTTTATAGTATTCAAACAGAGTATCTTTTATTCCAAATAAAACAAATATAATCGATCCTTATATAAAAACTAATGTGAAGGATGAATCTGATGCTGTTTAATAAGTTTGTTGATATCAGGTTCCAATTTACTCAAGAACAGTCGCAAGTCGCCACGTTTGGTAACATGCAAACAATTTCTCTTTTTAGTAAGCAGTGTTGCCACAGCACTAAATCCACGTTCACACAAATATGACGATGGGAATGCTATCAAGAATCGCTGAACAATTGACCACAATCCAGGGTACAATTGCGGGATCGGTTTCTGTAGCCAAAATTCTTGGTAACCATTTTTGAACTTGATTTTTATTTCCTCGTTTGTTGTCAATTCTATAAGTTCTTCTTCCATCTGAGGTGACATTGCTGTGTTGACATTTGAAAACGGATCCAATACCCAGTCTGGTATTTCCAAGTTCAAAATGTCGTGGTATCGTTCGGTGAAGTCAATGTGGAGGTTTTCCAAATGTTGGCAGTAGGCAAAAAATTCGTCGTTACTGCATGATACTGATAAATTCGGAAAATTGTGAAACTCACGTCTGCCCATATTCTTTTTGTAAAGAAGCAGTTTGGCTGTGAAAGCAGCAACGACGTTTTTTGTTTTAATTAAATTTAGTTCATCGCCTTGCAGTTGGAGATTCATGTCGTTGAACAATTTATACAGGTCTGTCATGTAAGCTATATCATTCTTTGATGTAATGAGCTTGTTGTGCAATTCTGTATCTTTAGTTTCCAAGAACTCTATAACAGAGTCAAACAGGTTGTAAAATCGAGTCAGACAATTACCTCTTGATAGCCAACGAACTTCAGTATGAAACAACAAACGGTTGAAATCCTCGTCATTAGTAACACAAAGCTGATGAAATAATCTATCATTCAAAGAGCTGTTGCAGATTTTATTGACTGCTTTGATGACATATTACAGTGATTGAAATAGTCGTTCACTTAAGTTTCTAGCAATCAAATGTTGTCTATGAATAACGCAATGTACAGCAAGGACATCTGGAATTTTATTTTTTAAGTACGCTATGAAGCCTTTATGGCACCCTGTCATAGCCGGAGTGCCATCCGTAGCAACTGATATAATATTTTTCAAGGAAATCTCTTTCTCATCACAAAACTTTTCCAATGTATTGAATATGGTTTCGCCTTTTGTATCGGTCTCTAAATTTCTAGCAAAGAATAGTTCTTCACATATTTTCTCATCTTTAATAAACCTCACGTAAGACAGCAACAATGCTTCATTAGTTGGTAAAGTGGACTCATCGAGCTGAATTGAGAACTGACTTGTCCTCAGGTGATCACACAATGATCCTTCAATGTTTTCAGCCATTTCATCAATTCGTCTTTGCACAGAATTATTACTCAAAGGAATTTTTCGGATAATATCTGCGGCTGGTTTATGAAGCACAGTAGTTATTACTTCCTTTATTGCTGGCAAAATTAACTCTTCTCCGATGTTATGTGGTTTGCCTTTTTGAGCAATTAACAAAGAGATATTGTACGAAGCTCGAAGTCCGTCGTCATCTTGCTTAGCAGCCGCCGAAAATAGTTTTGCTACACTTGGCTGAGTATTATGCTTCTTCTCTAGGTCTTGAAAATATGCTACATTCTTGTCTTTCTTATCTGGATGCATTTTATTCAAATGATCTTGCATTCTTGAAGGCTTCATTGCTTCATTCGAAAATGTTTTTAGACATAGAAGACACAAAGGCGACGATGGGTTTGTCGGATTTTCAATGAATCCGAATTTAATATATTCCGCACAGTATTGCCGTCTCTTCTTTTTTACTTCCGACATTGTTTTGTTTTGAGAAATACGTAAGTAAGTATTGAACTTAAGTACTGCTCATCTATTGCGCGCGAAACCGCAAATGAAAATAAAATAAATATTACGGTATTTATATAGGATTGCATAAGCAGCACGCACCGACAGGAATAAAACAAACATGCATAAACTCGTTTATCTCATTCGACGCTCAATCGTACTCAACAAGTCAGAACAAGTAATCTATGAACCAGCCGATTGATACAGGAATGCACAATTCGAGTTATTTAACAAAAACTTGTTAAAACATGATTGCCCGCGGTCTATTATCTACGAAAATTACCTATCTGGGAGTACTAATAACTATTAAAATGAGAAAGTGTGTCTGTTGCCTTTTTATTTGTTTGTTTGTGTCTACTTTCATTTCGAAACGGAACGACCGATTGACATGATTTTTATTTTGTATATTCAATAAAACAGGACAGATATATGAACTACGCGGAGAGAAATATCGAACCGAGTTTGAGCAATTTTTTAATTAATATTAGTTGATGTTCACAAGTTGTAGTTGAGAGTCGAGAGCTCATGCAGTCGTTGTCTAAGATGCCTCCTAGCTAAATGAAATTACAAATCACCCCCCAGGCCTCTACACAACGCCCCCATTTTTTTTTCTGGGTCTCTTACCGCCCCCCTTTAGGCCTACAGCACCCATAAGGGGGCGTTATCGCCCACTTTGGGAAAGGCTAATATAGATTAACTGACACGTTGATAACCCAACGTCAAAGATTTCTGTTTCAAGATATATTAAAAAAAAATCTTAGTTGTAATTGTACATAAACTACGTAAATAAAAAATACTTCCTTAAAAATGGAATGTATGTTTTATTCGATACTTTTGAACTTTTACGACGCAAGATTTTTTTTGCCATTTTGTAGACGTGTCCGTTCGGCCGGCGTTCTAATGAACGATCATTACTTTGGTCGGTGTCTTTACAATTTAGAATGCAAAGCGTTATGTATTTACTTTTTAATCGGTTTGAGACATACTGTTTATATCTTGACAAAAGTGTATATTGTCGTTTATAAATAGGTACTTTCCTATAATTAGGTATAATTTGCGTAATTATGCTTAAATACATAAACGTTTTAAAGACATCTTCATCCGCGTAAAGCGAAAAACATCTATTAAACTTTCAAGTCGTTTCAAAAAACCTAGATTCAGCTATTAGGCCGACAGGTAATGACTGAATTCAGTAAATTGACTTGTCTCGAGTCGTCAAGAAAATGCCGTTATTTAATGTTGTTTCAGGATCAATCAGGGTTCAGGTTTTCGTGTTTCGAGTTATCTACGTAATATTTCTTTCTCTTTAGAAAGTCTTTCTATTTAATTATTTTTCCTTAGCAATATTTTTCTGTCAAGTTTGTTACTGCAATGCGGGAAATTGTAGGCTGAGGAAATGAAAAATTGATTTGGTTTTCTTGTAGTGAATATTTTACAGTTAAACTTCTGTACCTTCTTCAAAAATGTTTGTTATTACATTTAGTTCAAAACCAAACTGAAACATACTTTTGTATATTAGTTTAATGGTATTATGATATAGGTATAAAGTATATATCTAGCTACAATTTAAGATTGAACCCCTATCCGATTTTAGCGGTTCGCTAAGTATTAAAGGAAATCGGACGTTAGTTCCCCGTAACTAAAATACTTTTTGACCAACGTCTTGCAGTTTTGTAACTAAAATTTTCCCTGTACATACTACAAACATTTTATTGGCATGTGTGTGAAAACTTGTTAAGTTACACTGACAAGTTTGTCATTTTTTGTTAACTGTAACTAAAATAAAAAGAGCGATTAACAAACGTAAATTCTTATAGCCACTTCTAGTAAAGATTTAAGGAACTTCTATAGAACTTGGCACGTCCTTTGCACGGATCTTGGCTACTTTTTCACATTTTATGCTTTTCGAGGGATCTAGGTAAGCATACTAATGTTACCAGATGGTTCCTGAAGCTCTAGTAGGTAGTTAGTAGTGATTATCATACGAGTAAACACCCTATCCGTTTGATCTATTGATTTACTTGGTAATTACTTACGTATTTGTAAGTATTTACGTAATATAAGTTTTTATGTCACGAATATAAAATCTGCCATACTTGTGTGAAATATCGGGGTGACCGGAGGCTGGTGGAATTTGTTCAATATCTTGGAAACTAAGGTACGGTATACTATTTTTATAAATAATAACTTTTATTGAACCATGAAACAAAAATGCGAATATATTAAATAAAATTTAGTAAAGAGATCTTATTGAGGGCCGTTAAAGCTGGAAATTGCGAATTCTCTTTCATCATTTAGTCATACTATGCGACCCTTTGTATTAACATGTCTGGTCCAGAAAAAGCCGGTTATACAGTACAGTCGTTTCTATTTGTTATTATATATTATATAAGTACAAAATTTAGTTATTATATAATATGTAAATACTAATGATTATATAAATTACAGATCAAATTTTATTAGTAGGGAGAGTTCTAGACACAAATTACTTTGATTCGGTACTATGACGTAAAAAGTTTCATTTGATGCGATAACAACCATTTTTTTGAACTTTTTGTTCCAGTCAAAGTCCGTCTAGGCCACTAGTTCCCCTAATTGTTCTAAAATTCCAGTTGTTCATGTCGAATGATCTTTGAGAAAAAGGGTTGTGACAGACAGCCAAAGGCTCGTACACCCAGTTGATTCTATAAGTTGATACATGCAAGGAACAATATTGTATCTCCGTTTTGGTGACTTTGAATTATTAATCATATCCCCGCTAAAATAAAATACAGATTAACAAAATTGTTCCAAATGAACTGCAAAGTAAATATAGGTGTCGAAATGTTTTTTAAATTTTGGAACGGAATACTAAAAATAATATCTAATAAGAATAGTTACAGACATTTACCTCCCTATTACTTTAGTGTTTCACATTAATACACGATATATCTATGTAAATTGTGGAGAAAATGAGGAGTTCTAACGTTTATTTGTTTAAGTATATCCAGAGGGAAATGGGACCCAGCGTCGTCATTAATATGTCATTAACAACTCTCCGCGTCTTAACCAGGATTTCCCGCACGCCACGTGAACGTGCTTCGTGTTTCGATATTAAGATAAGATATTAATAATTTAAGTTAATAAATAACAAAACATTCACTACCATTTTAGGAAACATTTGACTGTACATGTATACCAAGAATTTTAACATTTTCCTTATGAAAAACTATCGTTATTAACGTTTAACTGGTAACTCAAACTGATAACTGGATAAGACTGTCTCTACAAATATTTACCTACGGCTGCGTAAAATTATAACAATGTGGTTTAATATTGACATTTATGGTGTGAAAAATAAATATTATACATAAAAACCAGTATTTTATTACGCTAATTGAGTATATTTTTCTGTCAATTTTTAAAAACTGATGATAATTCTCAGTTGTATTTACATAGTACGTTTTAATTAAAATTGAATAATGTTTGGGTACATACAAGTGTGCTTGTAATTATTTTACAACAGGTTTATCTAGATGAATGAGTAAGATTTCGAGTGATGTTTTGTACGTACATGCCGTTATGTTGAAGTCTGAACACAGGAAATTAAATGGAAGCCCCTCGCTGGAATGAGGAAGCAATACGATTGGATTCTCTTAATCACCCTATGATAATGAAAGGAAAGGTTCAATTAATTTGGAAGAAAACATGTAGATGAAATATTAAGTAGACTATATAATATTAAAATACTTTTGGTTATGAAATAGTCATTTGAAAATATTTTATTATGTACATTTTTAGAGTAGTATTTTAGTAATACTCTAAAAAGTAATCCTTTTTAGATAAAATAAATGACTTCCAATCTTTGATCACATATAACTAGATACACAATCAACGCTCCAAAAATGTCCGAACCAAATGTGCGCTAAATGAGTATTTAAGCGCATTTCTGTTTTAGTGGTATTCGAAAACGATAACAGCGAACGTGTCAAAGTGCTCCTTCAAAAACTTCAAAAATAACACATCTAGAACGCTAAAAAAAGACGCGAGTTCTTATTTTCGGTTAATAAATAAATAATATTATTTACGTGTTCATTATTTCATTATAGTAATAACGTTACATAGCTCTTTTTTTATTAAATTCGTAATCATATTTTGAAATATTGCCTGACAATATTTGTCTTATCCTTGTCACTTTCACGTGACAAATCAACGTAGCAACATAGCAACGCAAATAGATTATTTGAATTATATTTTATGCACGAGACGTAAGATTGCATTTTAAATATTTTATTTAACAAACTTCGTTTCAATGTCATGCAAGAATCGTTTACGAGCGTTTATAACCTTATGGTTTGACAGTAAGGTCTACTTTAGATAAACACAATATTGCCGATAATACTTTACGATATTAAAAATATATACGTCAATTCGGACAATAATTTGTTTAAATTTTATAGGAGATTGTGAATCTTGTTATATGTGATCGAAGCCTTCAATAAATTAAAATTTAACTAAATGAAGACACGTGACAATGCAGGGAGCGCATCGCCGCGCCAGCGCGTATTGTCGCGTTCTTGAAACTTGCTAGATATTGAGGTAATTGGGTATATTACACGTCTTATAACATAGCTTACCGATATACCTGCGTAGTTATCACGATTTTAAGGGCGAGGAAAATAGATGGCCCGATCAGTTAGCTACATCCTGAGACTACAAGTCCCTCTACGGGCTGCACCAATGCACGTTAAATCTATGCTGTCATTGTGTGATTGATTTGGCGCCTTGCGCGCTGCAGTGCTGCCAATTTAGCGGTTTATCGCTAGAAATGACGACTTTTACTTAAGTCTTAGAACAAAAAAAAGTTTCGACGAGAAAAATCATTTAGCGACTTATCTGGCGATTTTTGGAGGACAAATCAAAAGAGTTTTATATTAATAGATACGTTTTTAGTCACTTTGTAAAAAAATATTAACCTTGAAATTTTGAAGTAAGTATTTAACTATAGAGTAGGTATTATATAGGTACTATGCTGACTCTAGAGTAACAATACATTGACTACAGAAGAACCCACTACCTACTTACTACTGTGTAATCGTCGATAATTTATCGATCTATACTTTTTTCAAGTAATTAACATAATTTTTGTTCAAGTTGACAATAACGTTGACAATAATGAGTTGACATACGTAATATTAAGTAATAATAAAACATATTGTGTTTTAAACAACAATTTATGTGACCGTTACAATAATGATAATAAATGTAATTAAAAGTTAGCGTTTTAATGTACATTCAGTCAAGAAAGTATCGGGAATGGATGATTTGTTTATGGTTCCAAATTCCATTTTTTGTTTTTTTTTGTTGTTGTTAGATTGGCACAACTGTTTTCCATTTTGGCGCGGAGTTTGAGTGCATCTGTTATTTAGATTAAATACAGTGCTGTTTTCAGTTATATAATTCTAGTGTATATTGCGAATTTCATAATGGTCAAAAACATCGAACAAAGAGTTTGTCTTAAATTTTGCATCGCTAATGGAATTTCGTGTTCGGAGTCACTGAAAATTTTACAGAAGGCTTACGGTGAATCGACTTTATCAAAAACACGTGCTTATGAGTGGAACAAAGCGTTCAAAAGCGGTCGAGATGTGATGGAAGATTTGCCTCGCTCTGGTAGGCCATCAACGTCTGCAACTGAAGTTAACATCGCAAAAGTGAAGAAAATAATGACTGAAAATGCTCATTCAAGTTTGAGAGGGATAGCCGCCGAACTTTCTGTGTCTCACGAGTGGATCCGTACCATTTTAAATGACCACTTGGGTATGAAACATGTTGCAGCTCGGCTAGTCCCAAAAGACCTGAATTTTCTTCAAAAACACAATCGTATAAGAGTCGGTGAGGAGATGCTAGAACGAGTCAATTCCGACCCAACATTCATGAAACATTCAGAAACGAGATCTAGTGGTTTACCTATCTATATATCATTTTCATAGTTGGAATACATAATTATTTTACACGAATTTTTTTACTGGTGACGAGACGTGGGTTTACGAGTTGGACATGCAAACTAGTCAACAACCTTCGGAGTGGCGCCTTCCAACTGAACCGAAACCGAAAAAACCACGCCAAAGTCGATCAAAAGTCAAAGTCATGTTGACTGTTTTCTTTAACTATCGCGGTGTTGTGCACTCGGAATTCTTGCCGGAAGGTCAAACGGTAAATAAAGAATATTATTTGGGCGTTATGCGGCGTTTAAGAGAGCAAATTCGACGAAAAAGGCCAGATTTGTGGAAAGAAAATTCTTGGATTTTGCACCACGATAATGCGCCTTCGCACAAGGCCATCATTGTGAACGAATTTTTGACCAAAAACTCAACAAATACCATCGAGCAACCACCTTAATCTCCAGCCGACTTCTTTCTTTTTTCTAAACTCAAATTACCACTTTGTGGCACCCGTTTTCATTCGGTAGAAGACATAAAGGAGAATTCGCGGCGAACACTGAACTCAATTCCGGAAAAAGCGTTTAAAAATGTTTTGATGATTGGATTATTCGTTGGCGTAAGTGTATCGTTTCTGAAGGAGCATACTTTGAAGGTGATAAAATAAATTTGGATGAATAACTAACATTTCGTGTATTATTGATCTTTTCCCGGTACTTTCTTGACAGAGTAGTATCTTGTTTCTTACACACGATGCGTTATTTAATTATCAACTTATGCATTTTTTTTCACGTAACGTTTTATATCCTCACGTAAAGTTCATAGGGATATTAAAATAAATATTCTTTTTTTAACTGGTTTTCTGATTTTATTAGCTTTTACTGTCCATTACTGACTTAGTTCAAGTTGTTATTTTGATTGCAAAAACGTAGTTGTGTTTTTTGGCATAAAAATTATCAATATAAATTTATTGTTAAATTTTAATAAAAGTTACCCATTTCAAAGACACGATATTTTGCGTAAGTGAAATAGAAAGTGAATGCATTGTAATAATTTTTGGGCCACGATACCCTTTTTTTAAATTTACCCTCGGTTGAATTTCCAAAAATAGTAGGCATCGAGTGTAGACAGTGCTTTATAAGGAATCTGTGTGCAAAATTTCAAGATTTTATACAATTTTATAGTTTCTGTACTGCTCTTGACCCATGCTTTTTGGTTAGAAAACAAGAATGCATTAGGTACATGTGATTATTGATTATCATGTACGTAAGTATATGTCTAACTTGAAAGTTGAAATTTGTTTTAGATTGAAAACAAAGTGTTGTATGTGAAACAGGTTTACGTAAATCACAAACTACAATTTCATATGCGCATCACGCACATACCCCTTATTGCCGAGGCGCGATAAATATGATTTATCTAGTGGTTTACCTACCTATATATCATTTTCATAGTTGGAATACATAATTATTCATGAATCATAATACAGAGATTAAGTATTTTATGTGCAAGAAAGACATAATAGTTGAATTAAAAAAATTTACATTGAAGTTTCTTATGGTTCCACTACTTCGAAAATAACTTCGAGATTCTCTCTGCTTTCTTATCTTAGATGTGGTTAGATTAATAAAAATAATACCTACCAAATTAGTAACAGTAACGACTTGTCAACAGCTAGATGTGGCATGTTTTGAGTAGGTAATTTTATTTGTAGGTAATTAGTACTTACTACCTAGATTTAATGTAGTTCACTTACCTGCTACTATAGGTATACACAATAACCCCATTAGAATATCTGTTAATTGCAAGTAAAATAATGAATTTCTTCCATTAATTAATGTTTATCGATAAATCACTGTTATTAAAAATGTATTATGTGATTTTATCAGTACCATACTCATTAAAGAAAAGTTATTTGAAAATGTTGTTACCTACACAATAACTTGAATGACGTAACAATGAGTAGGTACCTACATAACATGTATTCGACATGTATGCGACATTTTGAGGATGAATTTTATGTTTATAAATTGTAACATTAAATTAAATAGAATAAAATAATCATACAAAAGAATAGATTAATAAAATTATAAAATTTGTAATGGCAATGTATTTGAGTTTGTATAAGTACATTGAAAATTGTGAGCAAAGTACTTAAATACATTTTTTTTTATTAGAGTAGTTAGGTACTGACTTTATTTACATCGCAATATTTTCAATTATTATTTCATATCCGCAACAAAGTATATAATAACTAATCCAATAAAATTCGACTTTGACTGAAAAGATTACAACCAAGTTGGAACTTCACGAAAAACTTTATTATGATGTCCTCAGTATGCTTAGAAAGTTATTATAAAAATAAAGACAACATACGAATTTCGTTATACAAGTTTGAGTACAACTTAAGCTATCTTTCACTTAAGGCTTTAAACTTGTTGATCGACACGTGTTCCGATTTTCAACGAAGCATCTTCAGGAAATTTCAGACTCTTAGCTATCCAGTACATACTACACTACCCAGTCCTCTTCCGCACGTAACAGGATGTTTATTAGAAATAAGATCACCTTGAAGAAGACGTGCATTAGTCTCATCATGACCTACGCCGGCGCGGCTTCGTGTTTGCACATGCGGCGAAGAGTTACTTCCCGAGCTCTCGGGGTTCCAATGATTATAAAATAGGTTTATGCGTATCGCCATGGGGATCCATCTTACATGCGCAATGTAGACCTCCACCGTGACTTTAATCCTCGCACCATTTCAAAATGTCTGAGGCGTGCGCGCGCTTCTTAGATACCACACGCGCTTTGCCTTCCCGAGTTTTGTTAAATATTTGTTTTTTAATCCTAAATATTGTATTGGCAATGAGATGTACGAGTTTTTACTAAATAAAAACATTGCGACTCGCATAACAGTTTTTATGATTCCTGTCAAATATCTGTGTGTAATTAATTCTACTGAAGTTTTTCGTGCCAGTAGTCCGTTAGATCGAATCCACTAAAAGTCATTAAACACACACGCGAGGCTTCGCTTCGTTATTCCCTTTGTTTCAGTTTACATACTAAAAATGTAATGTAACTCCACACACAACTAATTAGGGACCTTTAATATAGACCTGTAATTTATTTACCAATCTGGCAAGTATATTATGGTCGCTTTTTCATATATTAAGCGCGTTGTTGCTTGTACATTAATTGTATTATTAACAGTGTATTAGATATGTTTAGAGTCCCAAGGTAGAAGTAGGTTTCCCTAGGGATTAACTACATGTAAGCTAAGTCTCAAAGAAATAATGTTGATTTGAAGACTTAGGTAATCAGTTATGAATAAGTTATGATATCTATGAAATTGCCGTTTTTTCGAGGCAGTAAACTGAAATATCTACATGGTTTGACTTGGAATTCTAAATTCGAATACATTTTGTGTTTATGGCATTATACATCTTTCATCCCTCTTTCAAAAATATTTATGATTCGTTTTTTTTTGTGAATTTTGTTTTCAAATATGGATCCAAAAAAAACTCTTACCCCTTTTTGATATTAGTCGCGACAGAAATATTTCTTTTTAAAAATTTTAATTAAAAAAAATTAAACCGCCTACAAAAAAACACTGAAAAGTATAAAATAACTATCCTTTACTAATCAAAACTCAGGTCCAATTAAAATAACTTTATAAATACGATACACATGCCTATATAATTAAATTTGACAGTTGCTGAAGTCGGTGCCAAGCCCACCAAACTAATAGACTTTCTATTGTTGCACATTGATTTGATGATTAATTTTCGAAATCGGTTCATAAATGACGGAGTTATGAGGTAACAGTCATACAAAAAAAAACAACATACAGACGAATTGAAAACCTCCTCCTTTTATTGAAGTCGGTTAAAAAGGTTAGTGCGCGTCATCATGGCTTACCGTCATCATTGACTGTTTAAATATCAAAATTGAAAACAAATGAAAAGAAGTACTAAAATCGTTTTTTGTATGATATTCATTTCGTGTTTTCATTTGTAGTGAACAGTGCACTTTTTGCTATTTAAGACGAAATGACTGCAATGCGGACTGTTCCGGAGAATGAAAAACAAGTGTATACATTTAAGAATGCGGGCCTTCTTACAATACTACTCATCATAATGCAATGTCAACGAAATGGAACTCGCTGTCTTATATAAATGCTGCTGAAAAATTTCGAATAATTTCTACTCATAAACTTTTTTTTACGTACGTCTTTTTTACGCTTTTCAATACAAGTGAAAATATGTTTAATTTATTGTTTTAAAATAAATAGAAAGTATTGTACCAATAATATATTTAAGAATAGATTTCAATTCGTGGATATAAATCAAACTCTTATCAAAGTTTTCTCTTAGTAAATGAAAAGTGAAAATTGCCGTGAAAAATTATACGTTGCTTTGATAAGATGTGAAATTGTGGGTTTTCATAAAACTTTATGGTTAGCTGAGATGAAAAATGTTGCGTTGCTTGGTAGTATTTACGGGTAAAAATAGTAATATAAATAAAGTTTAGAATTTAATACTAGATAATATATAAAATGGGTAATATTTTTTTACAGTGATAGCAGTTTCAATATTTGTAGATGGCAACAAAAGGAACATGTTAGGTAATATAGGTATCGGTGAAATTTTAAAAGAATTACAACAACAACAACAAAATCAGGTACTTCCAAAAAATTTGCTGAATGCAGATGAGGTTGAACATTTTGGGTCACTGAAACCTAATGAATTTTTAGACTTAATCAAAGAAGAAACCGAAGCAATGGACGAAAACAATAGAAAAGATAAACGACAAAGTTATGAAGATAATTTAGAACAAAAAAGAAAAGAAAAAAAAGATTTTGCTAAAAGGAAAATTAAACAAAGTCAACAGAAACACAGAAGTCAACAGAAGATGAACTTACTGGATTGGTTACAGTATCAGGAACAGGAGCCTGAGGGTAGTGGTTCAAACGAATACCGAGATAAATTTAAAAAATTAAATAAAATTAAAAAAATTAAGTATAGATCTAGACACGGTGATTCAGAAACAAAAAAGTCAAAAGTTTTCAAAAAAGAAAAAAGTTCTGGCCATGTAAATTACTATGATGACCAATATAATATTAATATATTGTCAGATCATACAAATCGTATGAAGAAGAATAAACATTTGGAGCTAAATGACTTAATAGCACCAATAAAATTTAACGAGTATCAAAAGAGGGAAACTTTTAAAGATTTTGATGATTATTCCAAGATATTTGTTATTTTGAATCCACAAGCTATACAGAAAAGTAAGCACGAAGAAAACCTCAAACAGTTGTGAGTGTTGTTTGTTATAGTATTATTACTTCAAATTTTGATTCCTATAGTAGTATATTTTAGTAATCTTAAGTTTACTAGGTAGCTCTTAATCATGACTGCGCTTGCGCGAAATTGGCAAGTGGTAACCTGATGGTGACGTCACTCTGTAATAGTTTTCGTGGAACAGAAAACAAAATAAAAACAACAACAGATTCCTTCAAGTCTTTATTTAAGTTTCGACTAAGTGCTACGAGAAACCACAAAGTTTAGTACGATGCAACGACTTTGCAATCATTAAAAACCAAAGTTAATAATTTATTTCAAAAAAAGAGTGAAGAAAATTTTGTAATTATTTATAAAGTCGAAATTAAGAACGATCGCGATGTGCGAGTGTAAAAATTTCTGACAATAATAATGTGTATTAACCGTTCTTGCGACTATGCGAACAAAGCTGCAGGAAACAGTTGTATTTTAATAAAAATAGATTCAGATTATTTTTTGCCAGGGAATAATTTTTTTTAATTATTTTGTTATGCTGTTGCGAGCACCACGATCACATCGAAATATCGGCAAACTCTACCTTATCGCGGTAAGATCCCATTCGCTTGTACTTATTGTTAATGCATACAAACCATGAAACTCTAATAAAGTTTAATTTTATTCTTAACGGTAACGATTTTGTTAAAGGTTATATGTTTAGTCCGTAAATTTAATAATATGGTACCATTTCTTTACGGGAAAAATCTGATAAGGATACCTCCTACACAAAACTTAAGCAAATTGTATGTACCCGCGAATCTCAGTAAAAAGGTTGTGGCTCACTCCGTCGTTTATTTATATTTGATTTGTGCCAAACTCGGAAATTAGGTGCGTTATTCTTATCGGTTGGCGGATTCTGAGATAAGAGGGGAACTTATGGGATTACAACCCCTCTTGAGCTTCAATCAACCACAATATTTTTATGATGTCATTATAGCTGGCTTATTACGACTAATAATTATTATATATAGCACTTGAATGCCTATGAATGTTCTTTTCATAAAAAAAATTGGTTGGTAATTTATTTTCATTGCTCCCCTGATTCAAAGGTAGGATCCGTCTCTAAGTACATGAACAACTGTCATTTACTTAGCACCACCAATGACGGCTTCTATCGTACTGATGGGCGACATTTTTATCGCATGTGAGTAAAAATATAGCCCGCAAAGATAATTTTCTGCCGAAAGGAAACAATAATTGCAACTGTTAAAAAAATATTTTATCACGTGATAGCACCAATAACACATAAATGATAAAAATATACTTTTCTTGCCACAAAAATATGTGGCTTTAGATAATACTGCTTTTAACAATATATTTCTTTCAGAATATCAAGAATACTTGCTTCCTCGTTCGATCAAAGAGGGTATGGAGAGAAAAAGAGTGACTACAAAGGATTTTTCGTAATGGATGATTTTTCTGGGAGACGACTTAACCGTGAATCTAAGGAAAGTAAGTAATACAGATATTTCGTTGTATTGTATTATTTTGATAGTGAATGAACATATTTCAATAAATCCAAGTATATTTTTTTTTGCTAAAAATATTATTGTGTGATACTTTACGGTTTAAAATAACTTAATACTCCCACACATACAATGTTTGGTTACATATAATTTCGTCATATGACAGTGTACAATCCGAACGAGTCTATGGAAGAAAGGCCAAAGCGTCCACGGTCTGATTTCGGCGGGAGCGGGCGTACTGCCATACCATATATAAGGCAACGTGGGGACATATACGAAAGAGCTAATTAACGTAGATATTTGGAGTAATTTTATTATTAATTAAATAATTAATGAAGTACTTTGTATTAAGTATTTTTCATGCACATAGCGAACCAGTAAAATATTTGAAACAAAAATATGCTCCAGCCTATTTTTATTTCAAATATTTTATGATAACATGATATTACTTATTAAATATAGGAATTGGTAGAGATGTAAGAGATGGTAGAGGTACCTATTTCCAATTTCAGGTAAAAAATGACTAAAACTACGTTTTCCTTTGATAATATTTTTAATAATGCATAGTTTCTTCTATTAATTTATATTACGAGTATATCACAGTCATCACTTTAGTAAATGCTTGAATACAATATATAATATTCGTGTATTACACAGATTGCATTAAATATTAATATTAATTAAGAAATAATGACTAGTACCATTTCAATAAACTCGGTTATATTATATATAATAATGATAATATATAATAACAAATATACTGTTTAGGTGACATGGTGCATTGTTTAACTCCTTATTTAAACTTTGTGATACTAGATCCAGTGACTTCTATAACCATAAATATGTAGTTGACATCTTGTTATTGAAATAATTATAATTGATTATCGGAAATGTTAACAGTGTGTTCTATTATTACTATGTAAAAAAATCATTTTTTTCATTTATGGTGAAGCCATTTATTTACATCGAACATAAATATGAAATCATAATCTTACAATAAAATTTAAAAATTTCGTAATTTAGGTTTGTGCACAATATTACAAGACGACTGAACAAATTTTAATACTATATGCAGTCAAGTGCATGAGAACCTCGTCTTGAGAAATTTTTGATAAGTCAAAATGGATTATCATACCATTATTTCAGACTCATAATGGAAAAATTATTATATAAAAGAAATCCATATGCTCAGAGTCTTATTTGTGTTGGCTTCTTAGCTTTTAAGTTTTATAAGAGGCACGCACGGCTGGCTGTCGTCTAGGATGATAAAGCGCTTTTCGGGCAACTTATTCTGCCGTAGGATCATGAAGTCCTCTGGCTTTTTGATTTAGGTGTAAAGATTCATTGAGTATATTGAAATATATCGAATATTCTTATATTATCACTATGAATAATTGATAAAATTGTGTAATATTTCTTAACATTCCTATACGATAATATTTTAGGGCATTACTATAATTGACTAGAATATTCAAATAATCCAACGACTTTGACTAGGCCATAATTTTTTCATATGCGAAAGGAAACTAACGATAAGCTAAAAAGGCTATTTTATAAAGATAAAATAATATAAGTATAGAATGCGAATAATCAACAAGTTTTTTTTCAATAAAGGAAGTTAAATTGGAAGACGATGGACAGATTGAAGTTTCAAATTAAAGTACATACATTTGAGTATAAGTTGGGGCAGTTGTAATTTATTTATAATGTCTATTATAATCGGTATATTATATAGTAGTCACCCTTCAATAATATTTTGTAATTTTAACCCAAAAGTATACTCTATTTTTTGTATATTATATTATGTGATTGTAGGCTTAATACACACCTACACTAATATAATAATTGTATAAGTAGATATTGAAGTTTGGTGAGAATTAAACTGTTCTAGTGATTAGTATTTCTGAAGGGAAGAAGAATCATACTACAGAGAACTAACAACATAATATTCTTAAGTATGTTGTGCAAGAGCATTGAATTTTTAATTTTAACTACTTATAACGCAATTGATCCCATTCCAGGCAATTCACAATTAAATCCGACTGATGCATTTACTTTATATTTATATACATTATTTAGGTACTTAGTAATAACACTATTTTGTTATTAATTGAACTACCTTGTGTGATTGGCTCTAATCTATTATTAGTAACTATAAATAGTGGTTTATTTCATGATAATTCGAAATCGTACAGTTTGAGATCTTATTATTCTTTTTCAAATTTTAATAATATTAAACAATCTAATGGACCCTTTCATTGTCTACTCTGTACATATACACGTCACGCACCACTTATATTTCACTATTATTATTATTATTATTATTTATGAGTACTACGATTAATCCTGCTTGTCTATAGTCACTGACAATAAACACTGCGAATTCGTAGTGCTACGAAATTTTCTTGTACGCAGGACTTTTTGGAGTGCGTGTATTGGTGTTTCCTACATATTCCGCCTCGCAGGCGAGACCTGTCACCCTCAGAGGTAGTTTGGCCGTGACATACAGCAAAGTACACCCATACTTTTGTACAAAGATCCTCTCCGTTTGTTCCTCCATAACCCATTAACATCGTCACCTTTCAGAGCTACGTTGGTCTCTGAAACAAGATACGAAAATTTACTTGTTTTTTTTCTTTTATTTATTTAAGCGTAGTTGGATTTTTTACGGTTCCGTATCCAAAACAGAACTTTTACACTTTTGTCAAAAGGGCTGTACGTCTGTCGGTATTCTGTCAAACCAGAAATCGAAAATAAAAATAAAAAATTCGTATTTTGGACCCAATTTTTTAATACAACTTATGTAAGTTAAAGTATAAAGTAAACTTTGCACGAAACTTATACTCTTAGTACTGTGTCTCCGACAAGCTCATGGACGGTTTTTATGATTGATCCAATATCTGCTTATGTGAGAAAAGTGTCAATTTTTTTCTTAAATGTAAAAGTTGATGCGTAAGTGCATCAGAGGTATAATCAGATATTTTAAGGTAATTAAGCGCTTTATATAAAAGAGATATATTTATTATTTTCTAAGACTGCTAAAGGAAGTTAAAAGTGAATGTAGCTTAGAATAGTCGTCTCGTATGACAGACACGGTAAAAAAGATAGAAGTCTAATTCATAGCGATGATCGGTTTATTTTTGAATTTCAGTAAGGACTCAATATTTAATAAGGATTAAATATGATATACTTAGGTACCTACTGTATTATTTGTGAAAATCATATTTCCGATCATGTTGGTCGGTTGGTCAATTCGTTTTTTTACGTAGTAAAAGAGCATTTTTTCACTTTGTTGCATAGTGTTCTTAATGTTAATAGAAAAACGCAACATTGCTGCTACAACACGAAAAAATTTTTATAGAAACGGGTCCATAATTATGCCTTTGTTACAATTTTACAAGTGAGCTTCAGTTAATAATGAGTAAAGTACCTAAATGATTAAGATTCTCGTGTTGAGGCAGGAGCTCTTGTATGTCGTTAACTATTCTTGTAATTTCTTGTGTATCTTTGGCGATGCTGCAGAGTTCCTCCTGATTGAAATCCGGTGTGATTTGCTTGCACAAAAGTATCTGGCTGATCACGTTACCAAAATTGGATGGTCCGGCTCGATTTTCTGTTCACAAAAGGTATCATTTAGCCATTTCGCCGGCGCTCATGCATGACGAATGAGAAACACAATTAGGACTGGATTGGAGAGGCAAATGAAAATTAATATTTTATCACGCTACCGAAAAAAAAACGAAGTGTACTTTGTGATATGGGTTTGAATTTTAATAATTTCGAGAACGTGTACAAGATTTATTTAAATATGCAAAGTATTAATTTCTTGCATTCATAAGTAAAATAAAGTTAAACCTTTGCTGAAAAACGTATATAAAAATGCGTTATTTAAAGTATTGACACTTATGTACTTGATTATATATTTGTGCCAAGAAAACAGATATGATCTGTACTGGCTTTCATCTCACCGTAATAGGAAGTCATATCCATGGGTACAAGCTGAACGAGTCTATGGCATTTAGCGAGTTCCCGTAACAAGAGTTGTGCCATGAAGTAAAGTAATACCAGTTGCGGTTGTTCTGCACAGCTTTCATTTGACGACCTGTTGAGAAGAATAATAATTAAAATTAGCAAATTATATCCATTTTAAATAAATTTCTTTTTTAAGAGGAATGTTTAAATTATTTGTATTTTGCTTACTCGTAACTGTTGCATACCGTTTAGTTGTTACAAATACTTAGATATTTTTCTATACCTTCTGATTTTTCAAACGTAAGTTTACAAAGAATAAGTACATTCATATACAACATAACCATACATACATAGCATATACAGTAGTTATATTGCTACAAGTATATACACATGCATAGTATGTAAATACTTATTTAATGAATTTCCTGTTATATTGTGTGGTTAGGATCCTTTTATTAAGTTCTTGTGAAAGGGATTTAGACTTAACGAAAGACATGGATCTCAATGAAAAGAGGGTTGAAGTTATTGCGATTAAGTGTCGTATCTTTAGATTCAATATTATAATGGGTCTGGTGGTTTCTATTGAGCAATGTTGAGCAAAACACACGCGTTCAGATTGTTTTATACTGAGTTATTTTATAGAAGTAATTTTAGAGTTATGAAGAACGTGAAGTTCAAATAGATATGTATGTATATAAAGATAGACTATATGACGGGTATCAAAGCGGAATCCATGTTATTTAAGAAATTAAGAAAAACATACAGATAGCGATCATTCTTAAGTAGAGATGTTCCGTAACGTTTCATGATAAACACTTGAAGCAGAGAAAACTGTGCTTAATAACGGGAAACAATGCACAGCCTCACTACGAGTTGTAGCTATTTGAGAAATCTCTTATATTGAAACAATATTATTTTCCTTATATTATTTGTTTGCATAGTTTATAATTTTCTCTACTACGTATTTCTATGTTCATCATGAACATCAGTAAAAAGGATATCAATTATATTAATTATTTTTTTCCGAGATTAATTTGTAGCCAAATTGTGTAAAACCCACAGATAAACGAACAAACAAACAGTAAATCTGCGGTAAAACCTGAAACCAAAGACTTTCGTCATGTCTATCCACAGAATTAATATATTGGCGTATCGTCTGTCTCTCTGTATGTTATAGTTGTCGCAGTCAATTTATTCCCTCACCAATTTGTCCATAGATAATGCTTTGACTAATTTTATAATAAAACAAACAAAAAAGGAGAGATCTGTGGTCCTAGTCACCGTTTAGGTAATATATTGCTAGATTATGGACAGCCGTAGGTGCCCTCATAAGGACGTGGTCTTTAGAGCTGTTGACTAGTAGGTAGCTATTTTATAGTTCAAGAAAATCTAAACTGTAATTGGATTTACGAGGTTAGACCGAAATGGCAATATAACAGTTTATTCGTTTTTGGTTTACACTGAACTACTAAAATTCCAGCGCAGCCACTTCAGCTTCCACTTCCACTTCATTAGTGCAGTATCTACTCACAGTCAAGTAGCGAGCTATAAACTAGTAGCTAGTAGCTATTTTGTAGTTTAAGGAGAGCTAAGCTGTGATTGGATACCGAAATATCATTTTCAGTATAAGAGTTTAGTGGTTTTTGGTTTTCGTTTTGAACTACTAGCTCAGCTACTCAGCTTTAAGACTAGTAGCCACTGTGTAGTTCGCTGCTAGTGTGTAGTGAAGTACAAACGTATAAATAATTGTTAATTATTGATCGCGATAAAAAATGAGTGGGAAGACTGAGACACAGTTACAACTGGAAAGTCACTGTTTATAGCTCAGTGATGCCAGATACAAGTTCGCTAGCTCTCTGGTAGCTCACCAGAATGATCGCCATTCGCTAATAGTTTATTTTCACACTATCCACCAGTTAATAGCTTGCCAATGAACGCGACTGCCATTCAGTAATAATTGACTAGCACACTATATTTTTGGATCTATTTTGATACATTAACGTTAATTTATTAAATCGTAATCTAAGTTTATCCATAATTGCTATTACTGCTGAGTTAATATACTTATGTGACACAATCTTAGTCGATTTTTCTTAGGAGGACAATCAGCAATCGTCGTAGTTGCATTCAAAATGTTTATTACCGTTCTTTTTAAATAATAATACATTAATATCAGTTTTACACCTGTATACAAGTTAATTAATTTTCATGTAACAAAAACCATTTTCAAATATATTTTACGAGTTACTAAGTAATACCTACACAAACAAAGAAATAGCTATACAAAAAAGTTATTCAAGCGAATATTTATTTTGTTTCAAAGAAGATCAAAATACCCGCCTCAATCTTTTTCCTAATATATTTTCAATGTGTGTATTAAAATAGTCTAGTGGTACACATACATACATACATAATACTCTATTAAGAAACTGCTGCTTTCATCTTTCCAACAGGGCTATTTACACTGAATTCCATTCAGTGACTTCTCACTCAAAGTCAAAGTCAAAGACAAATCAATTTATTCAAGTAAACCCAATTGCAAGATATTTTTGAACGTCAAATCTATTTTAGTTCGGTTCGAAAAGAAAACCTTAACACTGAGAAGAACCGACAAGAAACTCGGTCAGGTATCATTTTTTCAACATCATTCTACAATAGTTATTTAAAATACAATATTCATAAAGCCAGTAAATGCGTGTGCAGAGAAGATTATTTCCAGAATATTGTTCTTTCTTCGATGAAATCGCTAACTTTGTAGTATGCTTTCCCAATCAGTGTGCGTTTAATGACAAGTTTAAATTGCTTTTCCGTTAAGTGAATAATTTCTTGAGGAATTTTATTATAAAAACGAACACAGTTGCCCAAAAATGACCCACTTTGTAATTTAAATTTAGCAGTAACTAGCTGATCACGACCACGAGTTTCCATATAATTAATAACACCTTTCCTTTGAAATAGATCCATATTTTTTCTAGGGTACATTATGTTTTCATAAATGTATAACGAGGGTAAGGTGTGAGTACATCAATGTCTTTAAAACGATCTCTCAGCGACTCTCGTGCATTTATACTGTAGTTGGTACATATTGTCCTCTTTTGTATAATAAAGATAGAATCAGTGGAGCTTGAACAAGCAAACACATAAAGAAATTTTGAAAAAAATGTTTATTTTGTATTTAGAGACGTCTAAAAAGCCTTTCTCATTAATTTTTTCAAAAATATCTTCAATGTACAGACTACTGCGGACACGCCACGCCTCCTACAGTTTCAGGTAATGCAAAAATGATAACGCAAGTGTTAAAATCTTCACTTCATCTGTGATATTGCGAATTGTTTTAGAATATTTTCGCTAATAATTCCAACATTATTAGCGAAAATAATTCTTCTTCTGTTCTTCTGTTTATAATAGGCTATTTCAAAATTACTTTATGTTCTAGTAAGTATACATTCGTTACTATATAATTTGTGTTTGGTATTTTATATTGAATTTTTATAACTCCCGAAGCTGCCTCCTAAAAATAAAACTCAAACTTTTAAAACGGTAAGTTTTATATTATAATAAAACCACCTACATCAATCGAATTGATTTCTGCGAATCTTAACTAATTGACAGATTGAGACAAACTTAAAATTCTAATATTATATTGTGAAGTCATTTCATCGACATGATATCTATTAAATGTTATTTGACCTAATTTTACAAGCTTTTTTTAAAATGTAGATGGTACAATTTCGGCAATATGTGTATTGTCTCTAGATGTGTGTATAACCACACGCTATCTACAAGTTTCTTCTTTCGAAAATACATGAATTCAGATATATTTTTTACTCGGTCACTGAGTTTTAAAAATACTGTTAGACGGGTCGTGAAAGTATTGTGTGTAAATACGTACAATTACATGTTTGCACATACATGTGCTGTGTGTATAATTTTTATATTCAAAATTAAACTCTATTCATTATTCCTACAATCGGAAATACATTAAAAAGGTAGAAACTGTTGTAATTAGAACTCTTTTGGATTTGACTTCCGGAGAGCGCCAGCTGGTTCGCCTTTTGAAATGCAAATAATTGGGTAGAGTTTGCATAAAAGAGAAGCACTCAATTTGTCTCTAGATCAGTTATTGTATCAGATATGTTAGGTAAATATTTGAATTTGGTAATTTGAATATGAGTTGCTATATACCAAAAAGTACAAATTTGGATAATAATAACAATTTTACATGGAAACTGAAGCTAAAGATATCTTAATTTCTTGGATTTATTATATACAATTACACTCAATCATAATTCATTATGCGTTGCTTCCTGGATTGACTGAATTATACATGTTGCGTTTAGTGTAAAGCTTAGAATCCATTTGTCTAGTGTGAGGGACCATTAATCTAATCTTAGACACCGATCCCACAGGCAATGCGAATTTCGATTTGGCTCTCCACCTACTTGTATTCCCTTTTGTTAAATTCCGTTTGTTGAATTAAAGGTATATTATAAGTGGATATATAACTAGATATTAATTTAGAACATAGATTCCTTACCCTTTAGAAGAGAACAAAAATGTCGACGCCCTCCTAGTCCGTCATAATAATAATAATCCGTAATAGTTAATTTTATATGAAATGTTAAGACGTTTTGGCGGAATTTTATTAGTGCGGTTGTGTGCGTTTGGTTAAATTATTTGCGAATTGTTTCTAGTGGATATTGTACCGTAAAATTGGCATAGTTTTGCGCCCCAAGTACCTCGGTTGTGCAATATGTGGAATTGTTAAAATACGTGTTTACTTAGTAGAGTGACGTTGAGATTTTTTTTGGTGACTTAGTCAGCCTCAGCGGATTTTACTAGAAATACTGGTTCAATATATTTGTCATCAGATACTACAAGAAACATTAAAATGTACTACGTCGACATTTTAATGAAATAACATGAAGGATATATCTAATTATTACTGAAGACATCTTTGCTTTCTCGTTCAAGGGAGAATCCGCTACCTGCCCTCTAGAAGTTTCCATCGCACACTGGAAGGCGGTATCGCAATCGTAGGGAATCTATGATTTAGACCCATGTTTTTCAACCTTTTTCATGATGCGACCTCCCTGGTATGAAAAAATATTTCGCGACCCCCCGACCCTTCGCTTTTTTATCATGTTTGTATGTGTATGTTATAGTGTTACAAATATTCATTCCATACGACGTTTTTATGCGTCTCCATAATAAGGATTCGGATATAAGTACATAATAACTTTTAGTAATAATTACGCATTTGAAGTGATTTGTAATAATTTAAAATGGATAAATTCCTGAAAAAATCAACAGAACCGCCAACTTCTGGTGAGAGTAGTGGAAGTAAAACAAAGAAAAAACGTCTTTATGACGACAATTATTTGAGTGCGTTATTTGCTTTGAAACTTTATCAAGGGAAAGCATGAAGCCATCGAAGTTAACACGCCACCTCAACACAAAACATCCAAATGAAAAAAATAAGCCAGTGGAATTTTTTGAGAGAAAATTACAAGCTCTTCAATATCAAAAAACTGGCATAGTACAAATGTCCAACCTAAATGAGAAAGCGTTGCTTGCTAGTTATCGAGTAGCTTTTCGTGTGGCTAAAGCAGGAAAACTTCACACTATTGCCGAAAATTTGATTTTACCAGCGGCTTTAGATATAGCAGAGATTATGTTTGGGAAACAAGAGGTCGAAAAACTCAAAAGTATACCTCTCTCTGACAATTCAACGCAGGATAAGCGATATGGCCACTGACGTTCGTGATCAAGTCATAGAAAAAATAAAGGAAAGTACTTTTGTATCTTTGCAATTTGACGAATCTATGGATATCGCGGGTTGCGCACAGTTTGTAGCTTTTGTGCGTTTTGAATCCAGTGAAAAATTAATGGAAGAAATACTATTTTGCAGAGCGCTTCCCACAAATACTACAGGCTTGCATAACATGTTCCTTGAAGCTACGCAAGATATGAATATCGATTGGGCAAATAAATGCATTGCTATTTGCAGCGACGGAGCAAAAGCGATGACTGGTGCGAAGAGTGGATTTATTGCTAGGCTGAAAGAACAGATGCCAAACGCTTGTTGGGTGCATTGCTTTCTTCATCGCCAAGCTCTTGCGGCCAAAACCTTACCACAGGAATACAGCCAAATTCTAAATATTATTATAAAGATTGTAAATTCCATTAAAGGAAAAGCGTTGCAGACACGATTGTTTCGGATTATTTGTGAAGATATGGGTGCACTCCACCAAAATTAACTTTACCATACAGAGGTTAGGTGGTTGTCAAAGGCAAAGTACTGACCAGAGTTATGGAACTTCGTGCTGAACTTTTAATCTATTTACTGCAGGCCAAGTCAGAATATTCTGAATTTATTTGCGACCCGGAATTTCTTTTGAAATTAGCTTTTCTTTCTGACTTATTTGAGCATTTGAATATCTTGAATAAAAGTCTTCAAGGCGAGATGAAAATATCATCACTGCAAAAGACAAAATACATGGCTTTACAAAAAAAATTGACTTGTGGTCGTCGTCCGATTCATTTTCGTCGACACAATCTTTTACTGAAGAAGTCGGATGTGAGATAAACATCAAGGCATATATACATGGTATGAAAATTGTGTTAGATAATTTGAAAGAAGAATTGTGTCATTACTTCTCAGTGCAAGAGACATCGGAGAACATTGGACAGAGGTGGATCTTAAATCCGTTTTTAAATGCAGCTATAAATGAGGTTAATTTGCCAACTAAGTTAAAAGAGAATCTGTTAGAATTATCTGTCGATGGGATTCAAGTCTGTTAATTTGGATACTTTTTGGTTAAGGAGAAAAACAGAATACCCGGAATTGACAACTGAGGCTTTGAAGTGTTTGATTCCATTTGCCACCTTGTACTTATGCGAGTTGACATTTTCATCAATGGCCCAAATAAAAAGTAAGCAAAGAAATCGCTTAAATTTGGAAAACGATTTAATTCTATGTGTAGCAAATACAGATCCACGATGGAAGAAATTGGTTAATTAAAAACAAGCACAACCTTCGCATTAACATGAGTTTTAGGATTTTATTTTTTGTTAATTTGTTTGTGTTAATATACAAATGTTTATGAGTATATCCCTTTGTTAAAATTCTCTTACTTAATAAATCAATCTTTTTAATCTTTATTGTTTTTTTACTAAAGTTCTTTCGACCTCTGGCGACCCCCCTACAGAAGCTTCGCGACCCCCCAGGAGGTCGCGACCCGCAGGTTGAAAAACAATGATTTATACGGTTTAATCACATTGTTTGACATTGAACTTTCTAAATCCATTCGAAGTACGTAAGACTATTTATATTTAAATACGAGCTGAAGAGTTGTAAATTTTTAAGGCCCTTCTTCGCACATTGGAATTCGTTAAACAATGAAGTTTATTGCATGGTTTTTAAAGAACAAATATGAAGTGAATGTGTGTGAATGCTGATAATTCTATGCAAAACTAAGGAGGAAAATTAAAATATTTTCTTATTACCGACTTCCTACATGGATTGTTTATGGAGTGGGATATATCAACAGATTTAGTTTATCTGATAAATATATCCGGTACCTTTTTGTGTTAATGATAAAAGAAAACCTGATCAAAAAACTTAAAATTACTTGGCCATTGGTTACTATATCACATTCTAATTATTATATAAAGTATGTACTAAGTGATGATTTATGTATCTACTACTGGATAAAATATCAGTTGGATGCACTACACTCTACACGCTACTAATTTTAATACCAATATCCTACAAAATGTATTCCACACAAAATCTGATAGCATCAGGCACTATAGTTAACACTATTATCCTGTACATGCATACATACTACAATTCTGATTCGACTAATTATTGCCCATATTTAAAAAAAGGTTAACTCCGCTTCACATACAGTGAAGCAATGAAAACAAACCGGCCTGCCCGTAAATACATTTTAACTATATATGAAATAAGTTGTTTCGCCACCATTTCATTAAAAATCTGCGCAGGATGAGTTGAAATTATTGTTTGTTTCGTATTTACAGGCAGCTTACATCGATTGCTTCACTTTTGAAGTATCTATGCCATGCTGAGTTTATCGTCTTTATAATTTCTATGTTTGTGACTCTAGCCTTTTTTAATTTTCTTACTTTTTGCAATTAGGAAGCACTAGTTGACTTGTTTGCTTGGTGGCCTCAACACACGAACGGCGCAGCCTGCGGACGCGCTCGCGCAGCTCTGGGCAGTCGTGCGGCTGGCCGATGTGGATTAATAGGTCGCGGAATAGGGCGAGTTGCACGTTGATTTCGGTTATCAACTGATGGGAAAGAAAAACAACGTTTAAGTCATACACCTATTGGCAAAACTAGTAGATATATCATTATATCTATAAAACTGTAGTTTTTGTACATATTGCAATATACCCAAAAAATGTTTTTCAAGCCTACTTAAATTTAATAGGTTGAAGTACTATTTTGTGTTTATTTATCTGCTTGTTTGTCCTTTTCTCCGCAGATATCACAAGAACTATTTGACGGATTTTGGTAAAACTTATTGTAAGTATAGTATAAGATGCCTGTGGATAATAAGGTCTAGCTAAGAGAGATTTAACATAAAATAAAAAAATTCAACCATTTTAATCATCAGATTATAATGGTAATTAATCTTATTCAATTACTATAAAGAATAAACGAAATATCGCAAAATCTATTATGGGTAAAAACAAAGTTAAACATTTTTAAAGTCCATGCCAATAGTCTTATTTTACTGTGCTAGAGTAAAAGGCCTCCGGCTTCAACATATTTAAATAATTAAACCGCGCATTATACATTTGGTACTTGAAATCAATGCAGCAATTACACTCAAAATTCTTAAAATAAATATGAACATTCCTGCTTAACACTTAGGAGGCACTCAAATGCCCGTTTGGGACACATCGTGATTGTAGACACAAAACGTAACGATCAAGCAATCGTCAGTGAATTGCACACTGTTTATTTACATTCGTAATATCTTGAAAGTATTGCGAAACATACTACGTGTATGATATTATAAATACACAGTACTCGTATTACAAAATAAAAATAAAATGGTACTTCTTTTAAAAAAAAAAACCTTTTACTCTTTTTCCGTATGTTGTGTATATATTGTAAGCAACAAACGGTCATGCGATGGGCGTGACTGCGCCTCACGTGACCTGCACGAGCGGAGCTCGTCCATTTGCTTTTTGCTTTCGTCGCGAGCCGACGCATTAACTAGACCTCTTGTCGATTTTCGCTTTGTTTGTTAAATTATTTTCGACATTACAATTACTTTGTACAATCATTATTGTGAAATTATATCTTTGTGTTCATAAGTCTATTTTCTTATAATTAAAGTCTGATTGATCGCTAAAATGTACAATCATTATTGAAAAATTATATTTTTGTGTTCATAAGTTTGTTTTTTTATATTAATTTCTGATCAATCATTAAAATAATAAATGGGGGATAGGCTCTTATGCCCATCCCCTTTTAGTTGACCTGGCGGTACAGTTTAATTTCAAACAATGTCCGAAAGTTATCTTCTAGTTCAGAGAGTAGGCGCAAACAAAGCTTGGACGCAGCCGTGCTTCGAGATCAACTCGGAAAAATGATGGCACGTCTGAATGCTTTAGAAATTGGTAGTAGTGCGAGTAGGGTATTAAATTCCCATAGGCAGGTGGTGGTTGACCCTGGTGGTCCCGCAGCAAACGTCGTCACCACGGTGCACTGCGGCACGCCACCGCCGTCTCCACTGCTGCAGCACGCCTGTGTCACCTAATCCATGCGGCAGCGCTACAGAAGCTCTCGATGCAACGAGCAGAATCATTGGAGCGTTAAATGCACTGACAAAAGTAAGATCTACCCACTATTTGGTTTCTAATTTTGATCCAAATATAAACAACATCGATTCTTGGTGCGATGAGGTACAAGGCTTGCGAAATTAATGGTTGGGATCATAATGAATATCTCTATAGAATCGCTAACTATTTAAAGCGAGAAGCCCGTAGTTGGTTAAACGACTGGGTCAGTAATGACTGCATCTGGTCAAATTTCAAAATTGAGTTTAAATCGTTGTGCTCGCCAAGTATTGTACGAAGTCATGTGTACGGATTCTGATAGTTACGCCACGTATGCTGAGTATGCCAGACGCTCCTTATTGCGTCTAGGTACTGTCAAGGGCTTGAGTGACGAATTAATAGTTGGGATTGTCATACGTGCCATAACGAATGTGCAGATTCGTGCTACTGTAAACAATGCTAAACTGACGCCTAGTCAGTTGCCTAGATATGGCCATTAGCTTCCACCAGATAATGGTCGATAGCGATTCCGTACTGAGGACTGCTTTCGTCACGCCGGAAGGGCACTATGAGTATCTTAAAATGCCTTTTACGATTTAAGCAACGCACCGATAGTTTATCAAAAAATTATTTGAAAAATATTACGGAAGCTCATAGAATCTCGCATTAAAACCCTGGGTTACGTAGATGACGTACTCATCCTCGCATCTCCGGTGGATGAGGCCCTTGAAAACTTAGAAGAGGTCATGTTAACGCTAACGTCCGCGGCGTTCTCGATTAATTAAAGAAAAGTATGTTTGTAGCTACTGAGGTCGACTACCTAGATTGTAAAATAACACAAGGTTAAGTTAGGGTAAGCGAGTGCAAAATACAAGCACTAATTGATTTATCTGATCCCACGAATATCAAGCAAGCTCGTCACTTACTTGGATTGGCCGGTTAGTTTCGACGATGTATAGGCTATGCGTCCAAAACCGCGTGCGTATACTTGACGCGTAACGGCATACCGTTTTTATGGGGGTGATGGTCAAGAAAATGCCCGCAAGTATCTTATCGACTGTCTAACTAACAAGCCCGTGCTCGCTAGTTTTGACCCCAATCTAACCACCGAATTACATACGAACGCGAGCTCCATCGGTTACGGTGCGATCCTAATGCAACAGCATGAAGACAAAAAGCGACATGTTGTAGCATATTATAGTAAGGCTACACAGGGCGCCAAGACGCGTTACCATTCTAACGAACTAGAAACGCTTGCGGTGGTTCGGGCCATGCAGTTTTTCCGTCACTACCTGCTCGGAATTACGTTTAAAGTAGTTACGGACTGTTACGCGCTTAAACTGACGCAACGGAAAAAGGATTTACTGCCCCGTGTCGCACGGTAATGGATATAGATGCAGGACTTTCAGTTCTGGATTGAATATAGGAAAGTCACACTTATGTCGCATACCGACTATTTGAGTTGAAATCCAGTTGATGTTCGTGTCATCACCAGACCGAAAAATTGGCTAAAACAGCTTAGTCTGCTGAAGAGGAAACTCGAAATTTGATTGACAAAGTTAAAAATAACGAATTCGACCCTACCCGATATATAGTTAAAATATATTACAAGTACACTCCCACTGCCAAAGAAACTAAACTACTTTGTTTCACTTGTACAGGTCACAAGTTGAGTCTGCTTAAGACTTTTCCATAATCAACATGAATCAACATCAAAAACTATCGACCTCTTGTTACGTCATTTTTGGTTTCCCGGGCTCCGTACCTTTGTCAAAAAATATATTAGCCCACTGCTTGGTCTGCCTCTCGATCAAGAAGGTGCCAAGAGCGTCACATCAGCCAATCACGTCATGGGTAAAGCCCGACATTCCGTGTAAAAATATTCATATGGAAGTCCTTGGTCCTCTACCCGTTTCCAGTGGTTATAAATATGTTCTACTTATTATAGATTCATATTCTAAGTATTGCTTGATTTACTTATTGGTTAAACAAGACACATATGAATAAAACGTACAATTTAAAACGCTATCTCATTATTTGGTACTCCCGACTTATTGATATGTGATCGAGGCAGCACAATTCACTTTATAACTCTTGAGATTCATAGTGAACATGGGCATGTCTAACGTTCTTGACATCAATTGTGTCAGCAGCTTGTCGTCAATTGTACCAAAACATAAGACTACCCAAGCCTCACCATTGCAACTTTCGATCGGTGTGGAGATCGTTACTCCAATTATCCGATCTGTTGTACGAGACGTCACCCTTGATAACGTTTGCCCAAACCGTGAAGCGTTGAGGAAAATGAAAAGACAAAGGACCTCGGAACTATTAGAAAAAAATATACTGATACAAGATGCTTATGTAAACAAAAGTCGGAATTCCGAAACTTCAATCAGAACGGCTTGGTGTTTGTTACAAAGAATTCACAGATGGCAGAAAAATTGGATTCAGGAATGCGTGGTCCGTACAGAGCCATGGAAGTACTGCCGTATGGCCGTTATGAGTTACGCCTGCTTGGTGGATCTTATGGCATGCTGGCTTGTGGTAGAGCCATGTTGGATTGCAGCACGAATAGGGCCGGCTCGCCCGGTGAAATACCACCCTCTCACAGAATATACGCATGAAATAACAGCATTTATTGCTGTTGTGTTTCTGGTCTATAGTTCTGAATATCATGTTTATTGCTATTCTACCACCGAAGCTACGCTTTCCGAATTCCGACTGTCAAAAATATTTTAGATAAAACGGTGGGTACTTTGAAAACCGTTTAACTGTGTAACCTAGTTCCAAAGTGACAGCTTGGTATTTTATTACATGAATGCTTTCCAGACAACAAATTACAGGCATCAGGATCAAGATTATTTAAAGATATGTTGTCATATATCCATTGTTTACGATGAGAATCAAAAAACTTTACCCAAAATTGACACCAACTCAAAGCATCCTTGACGATTATATCGCGAACGTCGTTCACTATTGTACAGAGATAATATAACATCATTTGCACTCAATTAACTATATAAATTGTTATTACATTTATTCTCCCAAAGTAACACTGACTATTTTTAAATAATACCTTAATATCACTTGAACATCTGAGTTCACGTTTTTTTTTTTCATTTTTTTAATTTAATTTAATTTTATTGTATTATAAATTATATCTATTATTTGATGTAATAAAAAAATGTTTTTGCTTATTTTACATTTGTTTGGATAGAAATAAAAGTAGTTTATTCCTAGCACAGTACACAGTACAGAAAATGAAAAACAAGTAATTAAGATACATAAAATAAACAAAAGTAAAAAACAAAAACAAACAAAATAATAAAAATATGCCTGACGTGTGCTGTTACCATGAAAAGTTCCTGGCTCAGCAGCATGTTGCAGACTAGTTACAGCGCTGATATTTTGCCAGCACCCAAAAGTTGACAAGTGCGTTTTCTAATTTTATTTCGAAGTGACTATTCGCTCAGTGCCCTTGTGAAGAAAAATTGAACGAATGTAATCTATAAGTGAAGAGAACATATAATGCGAGGAAGAAAATAGCAGGTACAAGTAGTGTAATATTATGAAAGTATACGTAAATGGAGTTCAGAATGATCAATAAATAAATACGAATTTTTATATGTTACATAAACATTTAAAATATGTAAATATGTATGGAATTATGATGAATGTGATTACGAATGTGAATGTGAAAAGAATTATGAGTTCGCGAGTACATATGTACATGAATGTGAGTACAAATGTAACAATTTGAATTTGAATATCCATTCTTCATTTTTCTATATTTTATTAAACGAGATTTCATAAAGGCCGAACGAGGTATTTTGAAGTGTCATTACGGAATTTAAAACACCTATCTATTAAATCCTTTCAGGTGACAAGTCATCACCGTGTCACCGATTTAAAATACATTCAGACGGTACAAATTCAATTTATAAATAGATAACCGGAAATAGAATTTCGGACCGTTAGGTTAACGTCTCGATTATTATTTTATCAATATAGTATGCCCCTAAAAATATGAATCAAGTTGAAATGATCACATCTCTGCACCGGTACAGAAGGAATTATTTAGAAATATTTTAATCCCTTGAATGTATTTTTAACGATTCGAAACATGTGTGATCGGTTTTTTATTTCGACTCATGTTCCTGAAGAAAAGCCCCACCGTGAAAATCTACAATCTATTGAAAACAAAATGAAGGTGTTTGCGTTGTTTGATTTATTTTCTTATTTTCTGGTTAGAACACTATGAGATTTTAGAAACTTAATTTCAGATTTCGAACTGTCGAAAACGGCACCGGTATTCGCAGGATTAAAATGCTAAGAATTTACCTTTCTTCGGCCCCTGTTCGATTCGATCCATATTTTTAAATACTTTTTAAAAACCTTGTACCATGTACAAATACATTATACTGAACATTCGAAAAATCCCATTCTCATAATAAATCTTTCCTTTGGTTGCTAAACTTTATCTATTCTTATTGGAATTTCGTCAGAAATGATTTAGCAGGTTAAAACATGAAACGGCTGTGTAAGACTCAATAAAAAAAAAGTTTAATGAACGAATTAACGCCCGACCAGAATATAAAAAACCTCGCCATATTGTGGAAAAGAAATGGAACTAATTTCTACTACTGGCAACTAAACAGTAACTTTGAAATGTCACCATTGTCAAACGTTGATTGTTAATACAAAGTGTGAGCGCGGTTCATTTTCTGAGTTCGTTACATTTTTATGCGAGAAAATGCCGAAAACAATTCACGGTCGTGAGAAAAAGGTGATTCATAATGTATTTAAGTATTTATCATAAAGAAAGTCCGAAGGATTGGACTCTATTCCTTTAAATAACATTACGGACTTAGTTGTCAATATGACTGGTAAGTACATCATATAATATGTACATTGAAAATTTAATTATTTTAATGTGGTTTATTTGAGTTTAAATAATTAATTATTTTGTGCTTTTTAGGCGTATCTCGTTCCTCCGTAATGAAAATACGAAGAGAAGGACAAACATCGGTTGTATTTTCTACGCCTAAGAAAAATAAACCCAAATCAAAAAAGAAAATCAACCTAGATGATTTCGATCTTTGTGCAATTAGGCATAAAATTCATGAATTTTACGCAGTTCTTAAAGAAGTACCAAGTTTAAAGCGATTATAAGCAGCTCTCAAAAAAGATATCAATTTTAATGGTGGCAGAGAGTCTCTTCGTTTACTGTTGCACAAATTAGTTTATAAATATCAAAAACGAAGGTGAATCTGATATGTCTGGAATCCAACCATTAAGTCAATCTGATCATGAAGAACATGAGATGTCATATGACTTGGTAGAATATTTAGATTCTGATTTTGATGAATAATGAAGTATAAAAAATTTTACTAGCATTGACGGTTTTATTTGATTTTAACCCAATTGTCCTTTGATCTAAGAAAAATGCTATTTCTTAAAATGTTTGAATTTCCAATGACAACAATATTAAAAATAAATCAATGTTGCTGTTTCAGCGTCAGGAATAAAAGACAGAATGTAAAATATTTTTTTTAAACTTACCAGTTCACATGAGTGTGACTATACTTGGTGTTGCAATAAAAAAAGCAATTGAAGCGCCGCTTGACCAGTTTTTTTATTTTTATGGTCGGGCTTTACAACAAAAATACTAGTGTATTAAAAAAAAACATTAAAAAATAGAATCATTAATCATTAAAGCGTATGGTACCAGATATTTAATTTGTAAAGATTCTATCCGAAAAATTGGCCAACATAATCACACGACAACATGACAGATTAATATGTAAGAGAGTGGGCGTATTTGTTAACCATTTCAACCGAAGTATATGCTAGTTTCAGGGTCTAAAAGCATTATTGGGCTAATTGTTGGTTGTGAGTGTTTCGACATTACTACATCGTATGCCATTGTACTTTCTAAAAAAAAGACTTATTTGTGTCAGAAATAATGTTTAGTGTTTTATAAAATGTGGTATGTTTTTATGTCATGTACTACAGTAAATATTCAAATATTTAGTAAGTCGCTACCCTTACGGCTTACAAAAAATCAATGTAGTGTGTTTGACGGATACGGTCAATCCGAGTCAAGAGTCGGGGTAGACTTTTTGTATATCAACTCTCTTTTACCCATATAGTATAATATGCTGCTTACATTAACCCATGAATCAGAGCATCTGGAATTTGTTATTCGATCTCGATACACACGTCTTATAAACAGCGAGTGCATTAGACGTAAAGGAGACATTAATCTAAACTTCTAAAGGGTCACGTTAAATCGGATTACGTTACGTTACGTATATATAGGTTACGTACATCAATTTCATGTGTTGGGACGATGAAATTGAGCGAAAAATGTAATGACGCGGCGTATCGGTAGAATAGGCCCGATAAATTGAAGGGGAGTTTAGTAAACATTTGGCCAATGAATAACAGGAGCGCGGAGTGCTCTAATTACCGACGGAACAAACTCGCCGTTCGTATGCGGCGGGCTCGCGAATTCGACGTGATTGGAAATGATTTATTTTTCGTTGCCATGTTTTTTAACAACCCAGCTTACCGCAATTCACAACGTAAGCTGACACGAACACGTGTCATTCTTAACATGATATAAAGAAGTAAGAAACGAAAGAATCGTTGAAATATAACTTGTGTGATATCTTGTAAATTATTTATCGATGACAGTGCCGACAAATTGAAAAATATGTTCATAGAAAATGATATTGCAATTTTATTTAAAAATTTTCGTTATTTCTATGAGTTTTTAATGGCAAAAATATGTACACGTTATCGTTACAGAACAATTACTTTATTTTTTATTTAAAGCGACGTCATAACTAAAGGGTCGTCGATTCATTAGTATTTTTTAATTTTTCATTTACATGTAAATTCAACAACACTTTTCAAATAACGATGATGCCTAATCAGATAATGGACTCTTAGAATGCACGAAAGATGTAAAAAATTGCGTAGGTAATTTTGCATACTTTTTACAAACATGGTTAATATGCTTTTATGTAGTACTAAATGAAAGGTTTCTATAACGGTAATGTAGCAAAGAAGTGAAGGGTAAGTAGGTTAAAAGGCTCAGCTGAAGTTAAACTAAGCTTAAATTAATAAATTAAAAGTAGATTAAACGTTATGTTGGTTAGATTATGGTGTTGAGTACAATATTATAATGTTAAAGTAATTACGTGTTAAATATTTCGCCCGAGTTAAATATTTTTGAGTGTTTGCACTTATCTCAGGCTATAATCTTTTCAGGAATTGCTACCTTGGTACACTTGGCTATTGATCAATGTGATGTTAAAAAAAGATAATGTATACTTTTTTAGGTATTAATAACGTCACCTATGAAAAAACAATGATAACCATAAAATAACGTTTTTAAATGACGTGTATGTGCGTGCTTCAATTTTTTTTTTTATGAGTTTTTATTGACCTTTCAGTCTGAATTTTCAAAAAGATTTCATTAAAAAAAATTAAACCGCCTTCAAAAAAAAGACACTGAAAAGTATAAAATAACTATCCTTTACTAATCAAAACTCAAGTATAATTAAAATAACTTTATAAATACGATACACATACCTATATAATTAAATTTGACAATTACTGAAGTTCTTTGAAGTATTACCTACCAAACGTAAAAAGAATTTTGAATCGGTTCATAAATGACGGGAGTTATGAGGTAACAAACATACAAAAAAAAACATAAAAAAAACAACACAGACGAATTGAGAACCTCCCTCTTTTTTTGAAGTCGGTTAAAAATAGCCTTGATGACAACAAACCTATTTAAACATATCTACCATATATTTCATTAGTACTATGAATACGTAATCTATTCATTACAGAATGATTATGTTATGAAACATCGTTGTCGAAAAGGTGAATTACTAAATCAAGAACTTACATATACAGATGAGTCTTAACTGAGTTAGCGGTTTGCTTCATTAATATTTTAAAGACGCGCAGGCGCTGACGGACAAAGGGGTGTCATTTGTTGTGCCAATTCGTTTCGCAGTCGCCAAGTCATCACGGACCATCCACTGGAGTACATTCTGCATTTTATGTTCGTGTGTATTATAAAAACAAGCGATCAGTGACTATTGGGAGGCGGATGTACCAAGTGAGCACGATTTACAAGTCATTAAGTAAGCACCAAATGCTAATTCGAAACGTAAATGGATCATTTCGAGACAACCGAGTCAACAGTTAGAATAATAATGGATTTCGGTCGCCCAAAGTCAATGAGGACGACAGAAATTATTGAGTGTGTAAGCGATGGGTTAGAGAAAATCGTCGACGAACAACAACCAAGAGAAGGTTTTAAAAATCAAGAGGACAACTTCGCAAAAGATTTTTGCAAAGGATTGGTGCAAACTTGCACCACGACTTGCATCCTGCTTGCGGCTGGTTCAATAATTATAGCCTAACCATGGCAATCTTCACTCACTCAATCTCACAAACTCGCGAAGTTCCGATCTCACTAGAAATTATTATTTTCTACGAGGATGCCTTAACCAATGGTCTATGAAAATAATTCAGTGACATTAGACCAACTGAAAGACATTATTCTACTGGAAATCCATTTTCCATTTTTTACAACACAACAATGTTTGAATGCTTTTTAAGTTTGAAAAAATATTAACACGAAGAAAGTGCATTTTTTTTATTTTTTTATTTTTAAACCACTCATTACCGTTAAAGCATATTATGTATATTGTGTGTTTGAAAGTTTGGTTAATTCTGTGTCGTAAGCTCTCATTAATAAAGTTTTTTATATAACATGGAGGACATACTCCCTCTAATTTTGAAATCAAATAGAGATCAGCTAACGCCTTCATATTTGTAGTAAGCGACCAAGTCAATCTCGATTTTGTACAGTTTTCTGAAAATCCGCAATCGTTTGACCAATCAGACTTCAATAATTTAATAAGAGATTTAGGACAACCCAAGATAAAGCAAGACTGGTTCGAGATTACATGAGAAAAACAACTTTCTCCTGGAACTTATTTTTCTGGTACCGTAATAGAGAAAACGATTTCTTGCAATTTCTTAATTGGTAAAGATGGTACGATATTGAATACGATACTATCGGTTGGAGACTTTATCGATTGTTCAAAGAGAAGCTTAAAAGCAGCTTTATTCCATAATAGAAACAACTACTCTCCTATATAAATTGCCTATTCTAAGCACTTAAAAGAGTGTTACGAAAATGTTGTTACTGTTTTGATTAAAATTAACTACATCCAACATGGGTGAATTGTGTGTGGAGATTTAAAAATATTTGGTGTGTATTAGGACAGTAAAATGGCTTTACAAAATATTCGTGCTTCTTATGCGAGTGGGACAGCGGAAACACAACGTTCGATGATTAGAAATAATTTTAATAAAAAGTAAAAATATAGTTCGACGAAACTTAGTTCTACCTATAATAAAGTTCTATTACTACCTCTGCGCGTAAAACTTAGTACAATGAAACAATTCGTGAAAGCTTTAAACAAAAAGGCGATGGATTTAAGCATTTAAGCATCTCCATCTAAAGATTGAAACTGAAACAAGGCGGCTCCGACATAAAAAAACTGATGAAAGATGAAACTTCGACAAGAAACAAAATTTTACAGAATTGGCAGCATGAGTATCGTTAAAACAAGAAATTAAGAACTCTTTACGAAACTATAAGAGACTGGATTATGAAGAAATAATCAAAATTTCCAAAGATTAGGTCATCTGATGAACTTCGAACTTCTTTTTCTGCATTCTCATTTAAGCTACTTTCCTGATAACTTGTGAGCTGTAAGTGAAAAAGCAAGATGAAAAATTTCTTAAGGATGTAAAAGTAATGTAATACAAGCATGATGGCAGACTACTGTTGGATGATAAACCGTGATCATCCAAACAAGACTCATAAGAGGAAATCGACCCACAAGAAATTTCCATGAAAAAAGACAAGGTTTCACAAGTCGTTGTCCTTGAAAACGACTTCTTACAATTTCTTAATGAAGATGCAGACCTTGTTTATTTTTAAAACATTTCTGGATTGGTAAACATGCATGATTTGAATACGATACTATCGATTGGAGACTTTTATCGATTATAAAAAATACCTATTCTTGTGTATGTAGTATATTTAAATAATAAAATATTATGTAAACCGCGAACTTATACTATCTCACTAAGACTTTTTTCAATAAAGTAGCTCAATTATTGTACGGTAATTATCAAAATTATGTATTGTAAAAAATCCTGATAGGAAGTCCAAAATCTCCATAATCGTCTATAAAAACCGAGAAAGGAAAAAAAGTTTAGAATTTAAAGGCCTTTGATATTATTATTAAGTAGCAACACTCAAAATTACAGTATTGCCAATTATGATTGTAACAATTAAACACGAATGTTGACAATAGCTAACAGTATGTTATGTTATGTTACGGAAAGTTTATTAACAAATTTCAACCACTCGAAGAGATCAATACTGGGCGGTGCCGGGTTTGTAAATGAGTGAAAATCTTTAAGCTATTGTATTATTACGAGTAAATATTTCAATTAAAATTTTAATCCACGGAAGCGCTGGATTCTCAAATACTAAGGCAATAATTTAAATTTATGCAATTTAATCTTTAGAAGAAGAAATTGTTAACTTTGTTTTATGCAAACCTTTATTGAAAGATGATTTAGAAAAAATAACTGCAAAAATGTTTCAAATCATTTTTGGTTATGTGGATAGCACGCAGGTCAATAAAAACTTTTTTCTGTTCATATTTTTATTAAATTTTCCGACTCCATAACAAAAAATAACTAAAATCGTCATTTATTATTATTAAAGTTTTGTCCTTTTTACAATCTATATAAGTATATATAAATATGCCTACTTAAATGTTAATATTCGTTTGTTCCAAATCTTAAATCTTAGAAAGTTCTTCATCGATTTCTTTGAAATTTTGTCACAACGTTACATTCGAATATGCGCGTATTTTAATATATCTAAAACTAATATAGTACCTAATAAACCTACTGAGTTAACAGCAACACGTGGCCGGGTGTACACCTAGTGATAAATAAATATTTATGTTTACGGATCATCGCATAACGAGTGTTTTAATATGTGCAACCAAGTAGCGTGGCAGTCACATGGTACATAGCTAGGGTGATTTGTGTATCGCTGGATCCAAAAATGTGTCAAGAAGTTGTAAAAACGACGCAGATTCTTTTGCTACGTTTGCGACGAATTTATCAAAAAAGAAATAATGCTTTGGCTATGAATTTAAAGTGTTATGTCTATAAAGGTTATTTTATAAAGAGCTCAGAATTATAATGAAATTATTGATTGCTTGAATAATTTATGCTCATGTTGCAGAATGATCCATAAAGCGCATGTGTTAAGTGTTTACAGCCATCGATTTAAGGATATTAAGGGTATCATTTCAGAGGAACGAGGGAAAGATTTCATCAATATGCGACGGATTTTGAACGACGGTATCAGGAGTATTAACTATATTGAAAACGTGATGAGAGATCACATAAAAAATTTCTTACGAACATTAACAGAGTATTAAAAATATAATTTTGAATAATAATAATTTAAAATAATTATTTAGAATTATTTTTAGAATTCTGTATCTTAAAAGGAAAGAAGAAAGATCGCGTCCGTCCGTCTGTTCGACTATCATATTCGATTTCCTCCAAAGTTAATGTGGACGTGCAAACTTCTTTGGCGTGGTACTCTAGTTAATCCACATAGTATTTGTACTAATTAAAACTTTAAAATATTATAAGGAGAATTATGATAAATAAGGGACAAATTGGAAACTCGAAGTCGATGACTCCTCCGTCGTTATAAACATTTCAGAGAAAATGAGGCCTCATTTAAGTACCTATATAAATTATACGAAAAGTCCCAGGTCTTATAGATCTTTAAAAGTTAAATCTAGAAATTTACCATTTTCAACGTCCAAAGAGGGGAGTTTGACGCCTATGTGTATCTGTGTATCTGTGCGTCTGTCTATGGCATCGTAGTTCCCAAACAGAAGGCCCGATTCAGATGCGGATTTCTAATAGATAATTAATCTCAAGTAGATCTTAGTCATGTTTGATGAAGATCAGGTAAGCTGATCCGAAAATATCAGCACTTTTCCTTCGTGACGAACGAATCTCAGTTGTAAAATGAAAAAACGCTTTTCTACTCGTCTGATTGAATACAAATTAAGTAGTACACTGTAATACGCGTTCCAATAACTTGGTAAAATTGGCTTGATGCTGCAGTTATGCTGCAAATAGATCCAGTTCTTTAACAGCATGCAGGTGTGTTGGGTTCGGCGGTCATTCAACACGACATTTAGATCAAATTATATATTATGAAAGCACCATCGACCAAAGCAGTAATACATAATTTTTACATGCTCAAATTCTCATAAAAAAATTGGATTAAAAGTTAAATTAAAGGTTTAAAAAACCTCCAACATATAAAAAACCTGTAAAAAGTAAAAATATATTTACATTTCTTTACTTAATGGCGTCGGAGACCTTCTAAGTAAATAATAGTATATTTCGTTCAGAGTATAAAATGACGTTTTTCTTACCCGAGAAAGAAAGCTTTCATTCCGAGGGTAAGAGAAGCCATTTTGTACTCTATACGAACGATATTTTTTCTACTACCTGAGAGTCTGGTATATTATTTCATCACCAGATTCACTTTCAGAAAAATTCGCCATGTTTTTCATGTATTCCCGCCAATTTATCTTTTATAACCTTTTATTACCTTGCCGGGCGGCGCGGCGCGAAGTGGCCAGTATCAATCGGACCACGCGCGCCGGTCTATGGGCTGGCGCTAATAACTGGTCAGTATCATTCTGCCAACTACGCTGCCGCGAGATAAATTTGAGTGTCTGGGTACAAAAAGAAAACCTAACCGAGTACGAAATGAAATTTCATACAATATTTCGTACTGACCTGTAAGTCATTTTGCACCGGAGTCCGGAAAGTTCGATTTTCGAAACTTATTTCGAGTATGAAATGGAACTTTACTCAAGGTCGTAGAAAAAATAAAATTCAACACAGAATAAGTACTACCCATACCCAGTAGTAGCTACCCATCCTAGTAACAAAATAACGATACCAACCACCTACATTTATGCTACTACTAGCTATTTTTGGTCAAATGACTATAGTATCTAAATTAAAAATTTGACACAAACAATAAATAACTCACATAATGAGTAATTTTAAAGGTTTTAGCTGCAATAGCAAAGTCTCTTCATGATTTAGAATCAGAGCTAAAGATCTTGATGGCTGGATAGCTAGACTAGATTTAGATTTAAAAGTTCTATTACGTATTAAAAAAAACGTATGTAAATCGGTTCATTGGCGTGACAGCTAATATGCGCGCATAGACAGACTACCGTACGGCAACTATATCAAAGTTTTAAAACCCCTCTTTTCCGTTAGAGATTAAAAAAATCACGTCACTAATACTCGTGATTGCTCTGACGCTAATTTTTAGCACATGTGTAAGTTGTAAAGCGAATTTTAATAATAATAAAAAAAGACATTTTTTTATATATTGTTCCGATCATTCTGATGATGTTTATATACAAAGCTGATTGAAAATGTAAAAATACACGTACAAATGTTTTAATGTAAGTATTGTTACAATTATATGAATCAAACTAAATACCAACTCCCGGTCCAATCATTTTATTACATACGGAGTTGTCAACTTGTCAATAAGTTTTCAGAATGGCATCATGATGCCCGCTTAATGTCGTCACTCTCGTCACTCTCGTCATTTACTCTTACATTATTTAAGCCACGGTGTTGAACAGTGATCTCAAAGAATTAATGCGACTAAAACTGCAGTTCATGGACATTTATGGTGATCAAGGACGTCTACGAATCCTACAAAAGTTTACAAAGTACAAATACCAACTAACCATTTGTTTCTGTAAAAAAACATTCTAAATAAATGTGAGACTTGAAAGAGTTAATGCTACATAAAAGTGAGTGTTGTAGAAGTTTGGACAAAAATGTGTTTCATATTTTGCTGAATAGCCAACTGGACATTAAATAAAAAGCGCGGGAAACTGCATTCTCTGCAATTTGTCATGTTTTTGTAAAACTTCAACATGTAGGTGTATATTTTAATACTTCAGTGGGACTAGTGTTGAAGAAAGAGGCAGTGTCAAGTTCACATACAATGAAATAACCAATATCCACTTATCATTTTATGTTTTACAATACAAGATCATGAGAGAAATGATGCAGTCAAATCTTAAAATGTATTTTGAAGTGAAAAACTCGGAGAAAAGACAAAAGAAACAGAAAAACTTGTAAATCTCTAATAATGTACCTGCCTACCATGTGCCTATAAATTACAAAAATGTCATAATTTACTTATTTAGGTTTTTCAAACTGTGTTATTTAAAATACCTACATTAGAAGTTATGTTACAAACAATTAATAACAATCTTATTTAATATGAATGTAATAAGTAGCTATTAGACTTTGCTTTATGAGATAAATACACTAATAATATCTGCTGATCTACTTATCAGTGATTAATAACCCTAAAATATTAGTAGTTACACCTATCGATCATTCTCATTGTATGGGGAGTGCCATAGAATAAATTACTTATAAATTATATCAGGAATGAAATTAAAAGGCAGTAGGTATGTACATACTCTTGCTTTTAATAAATCTTTAATTATTATTTAACAATCAATACAAAATTTTCAGTGACTAGAACAGTTGTGGGAAATTTTGCAAAGCTTTGTTGATTGCTATGATTTCTTACTTCTCAACAACAATGATAAAATTGTAATTAGTAGCTATTACCATATGTATATGTAAGAAAAAAAAGTTGCATTAAATTCACAGTTACCTAAATAAAATTAATGTACAGCTATTGAAAAAGTAACGTCATTAATAGTCAATCAATTCAACTGAATTTTAATTCATTGCTGGTCAATGGTCGATACCTAACAGAAAAAAGACCATTCATTTGTTATGCCTCTGAGTTATACTACTAATACAATTCAGAAAATGTACAAACACATATCAAAATTTTATTTAGAAATATACATATATTAAATACAGTTACAGCTCTATTAAACTCATTCATGTTAATTCTAATTTTCTTAAAAATGTTCCTGCAATAATAAAACAGCCTATTATTTTCATACTGCACAGACTGGCATTAGGTATTTGTAAATATTTACTAGCCCACATGAGCCACCAATTTCATAATCTGATAATATTACTAGATGTCTCTCTTTACAGCAAGGATTAATCTTTTATTAATGAAAATGAGATAAATAATAAATATAACAGAATAAATGAGACAAGTTATGAGATCAAATGAGGTCTTATAATCTATGGTAAATGGTAATAGGTTATTTATGTATTTCTCGTTCACACGTACGTATACATACGATAGTCTCACGCTGTATTCCTGCCGGGGTTGTCAAGCATATCGGTCCTTGAATACTTCTTTCACGTTAGCAAATCTCATTATTCGGCTATACATTATTATCCTCACACACTTTCGCCTAAGTTATGCAAGTGCTCTTAATGTTGCTGTTATTTGTAATAATAATAACGGGTATTTACTATTAGGAACTGATGTTACAGTATTTATTCGAAGGAACGGATGTTACAGTATTTATTAAAGCGTTTTTTCATTGGCCGACATGATAACGATATATCGTCGCCGAAGCAGACTCACTGATATCGGTGCACAGAAAACTATGGAACGACGCTATTTCACTGAACGACACGATACCGATTTATCGTCATGTCAGTACTACGTCCGCTCCCCATGGAATCGCCCCGATAAAATCAAGGATGTGTGACGTAATTACACAGTGGTGCATGTGTGCGTTTAACGTCACCACCCTCCCGCCACCCCACTAATCTGTCGTTTGTTCAAGGGTCACTCCATTCTATTGAACAAAGTTTAGTTTGATTAAATATTCAAAATGACTTTCAAATAAGTTAATTCAACGTATCTAACTGTAACTATTTGATGTAACCAAAACTGTTTAGCAATTTTACTTTTTTGGCGACGTCAGTAAAGCAGATATAGTAAATATAATTTGTCGTCTGCCATATTGAATAAGTATAGTTTTATAGTTAACGCACTAATCTCGAACGTGTAATGTTCGTCATTGAGACATGAAAGTTATGTTTCTGTTTTGTCGCCATCGATATCGGTACCGTGTCGTTGAATAAAAAAGCTTCAAGATAATATCGGTATCGTTGTGTGTGTCGGCTACGATATTGTCGTTATCGTGTCGGTCAATGAAGAAACGCACTTACGTTAAATTGTACGCTTTACCGCTAGAAATAAGGAATTTCTTAAAACCGGCGGCAAGTGAAATTTTAATAATTTATCACAGACCTACAACTTATTGTATAATAGTTTGTAGTATGTAAATAGATTAAGCTTTGATTTTTAAATTCAAAGAAGTTAGGTTTATATGCCTGCTATCTAAGAGGAATCTGTTTGGAAGCTATTTAAAATGAAAATATCGATTTTCAGTTTAATACATACTTAAATATATTCATGACATAAGTAGGTAGCTAATAACATATCTCCTCATGCTATAAGTACCTACTTATCCCTCATGCAATAGAAATGTTTTATATACCTACTTACTTATGTAGTTTAATCGTATTGCTCATGTATTGCTATGATTATCTAGCTTTAGTACTTTAAGTCTTTTTCAGTCTTAATTTATAATGCAGTGATGTAGTTAAATAGACCAATCACAACCAGATAATAATAAATTTATAATAAATAGCTACTGTGATATTAAGTTAATATATTTCGTTGTAATGATACTGCATAATATTACCTAGTATATTAGATAAGATTTAGGTGCCTACCTATTAATACAGTGTATGTTTTACTAATTTTTCAGTATTGTGAGTTGTGAGGTTGTGAATATATGAATACTGAATAAAATTACTACTTATAATTATCTACTAGAAAGTTAGTTAAGCGAAAAAGGATGAAAATTAAAGTTAAAAGTGAACTTTAAACTTCAATGAACATTGAAAACAATAAAGGATGTACACCTTTAAAGAATGCTAATTCCTGCATAAAATGACCTCAATCTGGAAGTTTCCTATCATTATCTCTGAATTATATAATATGCCTACTTTAGTACTTAATCTAATTGTCCTGATTCATAATAGCTCTATTCATCATACTACAGCTAATATACTCCATATAAATAAAACTTCTATTGTATTTAAAATTTTATGTTTTATTTTTATTAATCATGTTTACTTTGCTAAATAATATTTCTAAAATATTTTTAACTTATTCAATACAGACGTTATATCAACATTATATACATTTTGGAAGGTTTATTGCAAATTTTAGACATGATGTTTTTTAGGAAGGTTAGTTTGCTGAGTTACCTGTAATACGATAATATTAAAAGTATTAAGTAGGTTACAAAGAGATCTCATGTTTTTGTTTAGTTTTATTTCATTGCGTCTGATTGTATACCAACTTAAATCTTACATCATTGACCTGACATTACTAACTAAATATTAATAGACTGTGTTGTTTTATTATTAATATAGTGTCATCGGGTGACTGAATAAATCATTATACTTTAGCATAAATATAATCCAGACAAGAGATTTTATAACCAAGAGCAAAATACGATATACCTATATGAATTGTTAACTACATGGCAAAATATCGTTTTTGTTCATAACTTTGTTAACATATGAATATTGAGATAATTTACTGTGGCCTATGTATGCTTCGATCCAAAACTAGGACGAAAAAATATTACTACAATTTTTCACCGCTAGGCTTAAGCTGCACTTAAAATAACTTTAATCATATAAGTAATCGTACTCAAAGTTACATGTACTTACTAATTTTATGAAATTTATCGCTTATAACATTAATTTTAATTTAATAATAAAATTCAATTCAAGAGAACAATTGCAATATTCTTGGTAACCTCACCTTCGTCTGCAAACACTAACAGCAAAATGAACATGTTGCGTATAGTAAAAGCATTCAAAATCGCTAAATTTATTCGGACCTTTACTACTATAAGTCTACCATCTTGATGTAAATTTCCGTTTTAAGCGTCGTGTTTAAGCGTCTTCTTTCACAAAATTAGTTTTTTGTTCAATAAAATTGCACATAAATTTATGACACATGTATCACGCGTCGTTGAAAATAAAGTATATTTTAATTATTTCAAAAGAAATATACAACATTTTTACTTTTCACCAAGAAAATCGTTTAACATCGTAGAATTCGTGTAATAGAAAGTAGCTTTTCGCTCGTGGATGTTTTCATACAATTTGACAGTTTACGAGCGCGAGGATGTACGCAAGGTTGTACGCGACGAAGTGTCAAAAATGTGTCAAAATTACATTTTGACAGCTAAAGTCGAAGTTGAGAACGAGAGGCCATCGGACTTCTCTTTCTCACCTTTTTACATCCGTGAAGTTGTGAATACCGATTTCATAAATTAGTATGGAAAATTCGTGCATCGGATGATTATCGGATGCAAACAACCTCGGCGTATTCACAATTGAAGGCTCACGGATGTTTTATCCTATGCGAGGATGTTTTTCGTGTTGTGAACAGTTCGAGAGAAAAAGAAAATCCTAGACCGTAAAAACATGGAATATAAACATTTGTAAGGTCAGAAATAGCTTGCAGTGGCGTACCTTGATACTCTGACCATCCCGAATGGAAAATAGGGTGAAATAAGGTTTGATATGAAATAAATATTTTTTTTAATTCAGATTAATGATTTTAACACCAACTTCTGTGGTATGAAATAAAGACATAATTTAAAAATTAATTATAGAAAATGTAAGCAGTTCGTTTGAACTACTTGGTAAATTCGAGGCAACGTGGAAACTTGTTTTAGTATATTATTACTTTATTGCTAATGTTTAGAAAGAGCCAAGTCTAGGGTTAATGCTGTTCGAAGTTTAAATTAGTCATAAAACCTAAGTCGTACGATGAGTTGGTGACCAAGTGTTACATTGAACTTAATATGCTAATATTTGTGAGAGATATAATCCATTTAGTTACTACTAGTGTAATTAATGTATTGCAGAGAAACAAACACACAGTGGCGTATTTATCTCAGGGCTATTGGCAGCAGGCTGTGAGGGGTGGCGCGAGCCAAATAGTCATTCTTAGTATAGAAGCTGACTTAACAAAATCCTTTAATTATAACAGTGTCATTGACGAATTTGTTAACCACTTTATGTATCGCAAAATATGTAAATATTTAACAAATGGTGTTTATTCTTTTGTATCGCCTTTCTCATTATTCAAAGATTTTTGCTTTTTTTGTTTTATTTATGGATCACAAAACTTTATAGGTCTAGGACGTTAGATTTAAAAATATGCCACTGCAAACAAAATTAACTGCTTTTGGATAAGGAATAACTATTTTAAAAATGTACTACGGGTTTTTATTTCTACCTGAGATTCATACTATTGGGAAGCCGAACGAACAAACAGTCCTTACAGCAAGTGGAATGAACGGCCCGTGGACATTAAGGATATTAAGAAAACACTTCGACTGTTGCGTTGGCAACCCTGAGGACTCAGCAGTTATTGTGCCTCTTGAGCCAGAAATGTCAATGGCTGTCTTAGCCTTCACATCGGAACACAACAGTGCAAGCGCTGCTGTTTGACGGCACGATTAGCGAGTACAATGTTGATAGCGATCTGGACGAACACCGCATGATCCTACCAGTCGCAAAAGGTTACATTCTTTCGGTTTTTTAAAAAATATTAGGTATTTGATCACACTTATTTATTTAGAAATATTTGTTGTTTCGTATCAAAACTGGAAAAATTCTTGATTTTTAAATAACTTATTTTGATTTTTAAATAACTAATGGAATATAACACTAAACTCGGTGTCTGTCTTTCTCTCACAGACGTTGTTCCTTATGACTATTCAAATGTTGTATTCGGACCACTACTTCCCTAGGTAGTGGTCCAAAACCCAAATACAGACATACATTATACAGACATACATATACAGACAGAGATAAATATACAGATGTGAACTTCGAAAATCAGTTAAGTGTAAGTTCGACTCATGCACAGCTGATTCCGTACGATATTTATAAAATGATCAATTTCTAAATTTTATGTATGAAAAATTATCAAGATCTAGCTTTACATTTCTTGAAATATATTAACAAGTATCACTATTAGAAATTTCAAGTATGTGCGTCACACAGTTGTCCGGAGATTGACTGTAATGGATGGACAAACGGACGCACGCATCAGTTCTTTTAGAGTGCCGGTTTACCTTATGAGTTATAGAACATTAAAACTTTAATATCGACTTTGGCACTTAGTTTTAGGTGAGTTATTAGAAGGTCAAAATTAAAAATCCTTTTGTAGTTATCATGTCATACGAAAGCTCTTCAAATCATGGACTTAAAAAATTGTAACATCTTACTATTTCTTTATACTTTTCACAAACTATAAATTACTCTTTCCGCATTATCTTCATAAGTATGGTACAAAAACTACGAATTCGGAAATACTACAAAAACCTGAAAAATCGTGTACTTACGTAGAGAACAAGGTGTAGGTATCTATATTGAAGGGAGATAATTATTGTTTTTTTTTAATTATAAATTTTTATTTACATTAACAAAAAGTACATACATACAATAATATTTACAAAATTAAAACTATACATTATCTTAAATATTAGACTTTCTCAAAGTTGCCGCTTAGAAAGCTGTCATTGGTTAAGGTACCCACCAGACTGGCAGCATTGTCTCTTTGAATAGCCTATAAATAACTGATTTGTTGGCGGAAGAAGCTTTAGTTAATCTTTTTAAAAACATAAATTAATTAATTTTGTGTTGTGAATAGCATTATTTATTAACCTCTATTTATTATTTATAATATTGAATGTAAAAAAATAAATGATCGTATAAGTATAAAATTAAGTAAGTAAAGTAGTTACATATATTATAATGTCTAAGTAGCCTGCTTCAATATTACATTGGAGCCAAACGATAGTGCGCAATATTTTATAACCAGATATTGATTTTATTTGAAATAAATAAAAGAAATAATTTGTCGAAAATTGTCCTATCATTTTTTTTTATACAAATCAATAGAACTAATTTTTTAAATCTGAACGATAATTGTTTCTGTATTATTTTATAAGCTAATTATATTTAAAGTAAGTACCGATACTTTATGTAGTTTTTGTAACGTAAACTAAAATAATAATTAAAGATCTTAAAAAAGATACACCGACAATAGTAAATATTTAATGACTGTTTTTATCTAAAGCCACTAATGAAGTACCTATACTAATTTCATATTATTATTATTATGTAAGGATTAATACAATAATATGTAACCATAACGTATGTTTTTATTTGGTAGGCATGCTTTTTCAAATGAAAGGTCAAACTCACCGAATTAGCGGAAGGTTCTGTCTCATGGTGATAGGAAAGGTGTCGAATCGTCCCCGCCATGCCGCTTGCTCCTGCCACTACATACTGCTGCTTTCACGTCCCCATTTAGATATCACAGTTCGCCTCGTCCCAAAATGTTACCTGTCTTTAAATTGACTTCGAATTCCCATTGTAACACATTGTCTTATCTATGGTTTATTAAAACTGCTTGTATATACTCAGCTATAAAATGTTACTATTGGGATTGCACTTTACAAAATTGCAATTATTTACTATTTCAGTTTTTAACAAATGTAATATGTAATGAAAACTATTATAATAATTACGAATGGTTGTAAGATGTGTTTTATTAACTTTACTTGATTTAAAGTCGCAATAAATTTAGAATATTTTATATTTATATCTAATGATCGATACGCAAAGGTATTAAACAAAATACGTATTATGCAATTTGTATATTATTGCAACAACTTTAGATACACTGGACAGTGGAAGATAACCATGTATCATTCCTAATTAAATATAACTGAAATTTAGATATAGTTGTATAATATAGAAGCTACGTTAATTACGATAATGTGGTTTAAGGCAAAGATTCACGGAGAAAAATTGTTTTATTCATATTCGAAATTATGTTCATAAAGTAAGCATTATATTAAATATTTGTATCCTTAAGTATGACGACTCCGGAAAATTTAAATATAATTTACTCAAGGTTGAGAAGCAGTGTTTAAGCAAGTAAACGTGAATTTAATTTTATAAGAAAATACGTTTAACTCTAAATTTCTGCGTTAATGGCTCAAAGCCGCGTTTCATAATGTTATTAAGCTCGGGAGGGCTGAACATGGCTTGCAATGGTAGGTAAGAACATTTTAGTAGCTGTATCGAGTGGCGAATACTTCACTTTTCTCTAATTAACTTGAACCTTTCTAGTAGTTTCATTTTCATCGAACCATTTCATAAAGCAGTTTGCAACGACAGTGTAAGATGATTAATTAGGTTGACTGGTTTTTAATTGAACTACTGCGAACAAACTATTCAAATCGTAAATGCAACATTACTTCTGGAATTGCGTTTATTAATTTCATGTAAATTTCACAATATGTAACCCTTTTTGGGTCAGACACGACTTACTGAATTAATGGAATTAATATTATTTCATTATGTAGTTTTACTTGAATTATGATAATTTAAAGAATGTGGATAAAAAAACGAGCGAGTAACATTAACATTATATCCTGAAAAAAAAAATGATTCGGGTAGTATTTGAAATGAATTTCGTAACGAACAATAATTCTTTTTAATAAAATTATATTTATTTAATTAACACTAGGAGTAATGCAATTTTTTATTGAAGATAGATGTTTGTTCAATTTGCGGGAGAGCGGATACCAACTAAAATAGACATAGACAAGACATATACTTGTGATTTCAAAGTATTTAAAAACCGTTGAAAAACTGTCTCAATAACAGTACCACTGTTAGTTGTCGCGCGATTTTATTTGGCTCTACCTTTCCAGTTTTTAATTTTTCCTCACGTTTTTTCTGCCGGTAATCTCGCATATATTCTGCTCTGGATTTACCCATCTCTACAACTCACGAAATCATTAGAATTAAATTAGAATTATACATATTTAAAAAGTTATTAATATCGAAGAAATTATTTGTGTAATTAATTAATTTGTTTTTTTAATCAAAATTAAAAATATCAATTGAGTAGCGATAGAAATTAACCTCAAAAAAGCTAAATACTGAAATATTTATTCGAATTATTAAATATTATTATCGAAAAATGGCTTGGTACCATCTGACGGCCAACTCTACCACCGCGCGCGCTCATTGGTCAAATCAAATAGCGCGCACTTCCCCGGCTTCCTGTTACACACTTCCGTCCCTATTCACGAAATCACTCCCACAGATTGCAGGAAAGCGAGAGGAAAGATGTTACACGCAAAGATGAAAAATTCAGTGTTAATTTATGTTTGGAATTTCTATTTAAATATACAATTACTGAAAAACTATTTTTTTTTGTACAACACAATACTTTTTTTCATATTTTTACAAAAACATGAAAAAAGCGTATTGCAACAGCAAACCACTTTACTGTTTATCTCATTGTTAATATTCTTGGCGTTCGAGGGTAATTTTTAATTTGACCATTTATTATTCGCACATGTTTACGAGCTGTTACACAACATCTATTTATAATTAATAAGGTATTGGGTATTCATTAAATGTCATATATCAATACTTATTGTTTTCCTTTTATGTGTAGCGGTATGTTGTTGATAAAATCTAGTACAACATATTCAGACATATTTTACCACAGTAATTATTGTGCCTAGGTTTAATCACCGTTTCATAACTATTATTTTTATCATAGTGTAAAACAGAACGTGTTGGATTTGGGTTCAAAAATATTATTTATTTACTACAAAATTTAAATTTTTCTTATACTGGTAAGGCAACCGCAAGTTAGAAAATCTTTTTACCTCGTATTCAATTTTTTACCAATTCTTGTCGGTATAACAAGGTCTAATATTCTTTTCCCAAAATGAAGTTTTGGTCTAAACGTGACTGAAATTAAAGCACATCCTCTGCTAACTACATATGTACTGAGTCCATGAGATATACTACATTCTATTTACTAATGCTACACTGAAACTTAACAATACAGAAATAAATGTACTATTTATTATAACGTTTAATTTAGCCATTATGAATATAAGTTTATCGCAAATCACGTTTACATGTGCCTTCCAATTAAGTCTATTGTCCATAATGAAATCCAAGTATTTCTGCTGATCTACCTGTTATAGTGATTTGCAGTTACAATACATATCGTTACTGATAACATTAGAATGTAAGCAATCTTATGACCAATAATTTTAATTGTACGAACAGTTTAGTTGACTAGAATGCACAAGCACCAGTTTAGTTTTTTGAGTATTTAACACATAACTTAAATCGTGGGAACATTGCCTAACTCTTAAAATTATTTAGAAGGTTTGTTACAGCAATTGTAAGATATTTGTATATATATATATATATATATATAGGTACATTTTACAGAACTGTATGACGTTATTTATGTCATTTATGTATGCTATGTAATTGAAAGGGCCCCAACACGGATTCTTGAGCTGTGCTTTCTGTTATGATTATTATAATCACTATAATTAGAATCCGTTTTTACTTTGTGAGCTCTACTTTAAAAAAAATTGTAGATGTATGAATATTTAGTGAGTTGTAAATAGATACGGTAGCACCTACAAATATGTAAAAAACGTAATAAATTTTATGAAGGTAAACAAATAAATACCAAAAAAAAGAAATTAAATCCAAATTATTTTGCTATTATATTCAACAATACGAAAATGTTATGGGTCATTTAAAAGTCAAATGGTAAAATATTTTTTACGTTTGTAACATAATTTATGCAAAAACTAGATAATATTAATAATGAAAAACTAATTTTACGCTAATAAACAAAATTTTAATAAGAACGAAGACCGGTAATTACTTCTAAAAACTTTTTTAACACTACTTATTGTTCGAAGTGATATGTTATTTCATTTTTGTTTGAATAATATTCATATATTATATATTTCACTTTTCACTAATGCGTTCGCGCATGAAGTCTTTGTCACTTGTCGTAGACGCGTAGCTCTATGCGGCTAGGGAGCTACGGCGAGTGAGTCCCGGCGTAGCGGCCGCCAGAGCCTGACTGCGGCAGTGTCGGTTCCCGCGCGACCCGCGCACTCCGCACCGTGCCTTCCTAATGATTGACAAAATACTTCACTTGTGTTTTCTTAGTGGTACAGGTTGTATAAATGACGGATGGTTGGATCCCGTTGGTAACAAGGATAAAAATACAAAAATAGATATATTTCTATCTATTCAACGCACACGAAATCACAAATAACAATAAGCGCTAATAATAATATCATATAAATTAAAGATGAAATAAAATCATTACTTATATTATGCAAAAGTATATGTTTTTATCAACATCAATTTAAAAAATAATTCATTTTACATATTGTTTCGTAAAGCCTGCTCCTCAAAATGTAATAATAGGTATATTCTGAATACAATAAATTGCAAACAAAGCATAAACATTTTATCATACTAAAGCACAAATTTTTATGCTAAAGTAATAAAATTATATTTGGGATGGGATTGTTTAGTATTCGCAAACAATTTTTATGATTCGAAAATAAAAAAATATTTTTTAACTATTGGCAGCCGAATACACGGAGTGGTTTTTTGTAGGTTTTTTATGAGTCTATTCGACAGAAAATTACTTAACACGGCGTCAATAATGTGTTATAGACAGAGACAAATCATCTGCACGGTAATTCACGATTGAGTTTATCTGTTTCCGTTTTGGGATATGAAATAAAATGAGACAGACTTCAAGACAGAGTAGTTTTCGCCGCATCCTTGTCCATCGTAAGGACGTCTCGGTGATGAGATAAAAGATGTTGAGAGGTCACAATGTACGTTAAAGATATTATTAGGTTCTACGACTTCTGTTGCCACAATTTTTATTTTTTATAATTTAACAAAAACTATAATATCAAACTTTGTTATACTAATTAGTCACGCGTTATTGATTACGCGCTTCCAAACCGCTGGGAAATTTTGAACATCATTAAAAATACCTGTCACCTGTACACAAATAATGTTGTTCAGTTTAATATCTAAATCGTTTTTACTGTCGTATCGAGTTACTGACACTTTGACTAAGACAATAGAAATCATTTGGATTCATATCCGGAGAATATCTCGAGTGAATGATTTTTATCTTTTTTTTATCTTCAATCAGTTACTGAACTATTTTTGTTTTGTATGGTCTAGTATTATTATGTAAAATTATAGGAGTCGTTACATGATGGTGTTTTATCCTATTAAGGATATCAAAAATCAAAAATGGCTTATAGAGCTCTATTTTTTATTATTATATTATATTTTTTATTATTAATATTATTTTAATCGTAATTTCTAAAAAAAGCAATCCCTCTAATATCCGTAGCCATTATATGTGTAGCATCTTTCGTTAATGTAATTCTGATCATGGCTACAGTGTTTGGTTCCAACCAAACTCGTAACCGATATCTTTGAAGAAGAGTATAAAACTCGATCAAGTTTCATCTACGCATCACATGAATTATATATAACTAGCAAACCCGGCCTGTTTCACTGGGCGTTAGTTGAAGTTAAAATAAATTAAACAGTTTTTATAATTATTTTGATACTGCAAAAAAAAAAAAACAAAAAAAAAATTCTACTGATCCGATCGCTACCAAACTTTACAGGAACACCCGCTAAGCTAATCTGGAGATTCCCTGAAAATTTCATCGAAATCAGTCCAGCCGTTTCGGAGTCTATATCTACATCGCCTTTTATATATATAGATAGATTCTTACTACTTTAAAATCTTATAGAAAGAAAATGTATAGTTAATTATATATAATTTTATACGACGAGGTGACAATCAGAGTCGTATGCAGATATCTAGAGTAGGCATTATATAACTTAAGTATTTGTGGAGTACAGATTTATATAAACCTGAAGTTATTTATACTTATTTAATTATTATTTCTAGCTATTGGCAATTGAAACGTGTTACATTATTCAACGAAGCATTTTCAGAAAATCGTAGATAATAATTTAGACTCGGTCGGTCGTATGTCAGAATAACTTCAAGTTGTTTACAATTAACTACAATTCCAAATAATGTTCAATATTACACAATGATGATATAAATAAAGATATCCCCATATCCTTTACATGTAATTGTCGATTACGTAGTAAAATTTCTTTGTTATTTAATAACAAATGATTTTTACTTGTTTCTATTTCGTCGATACATACATATTCTCACGCTGCTTCTCTAACGGGGTAGTCAGAGAGGACAGAGCGCCAAGCGTCGGGGTTCTTACATACTTCTTTCCCTTTCTCAAATCTTATCATCGATACGTTATGACAATTGCAATAAATTGTAATTATTTATGTGTAAACATCGGTGAACAAATTCTCAAACATCAAATCTACTATACCGTCATTTCTAATTACAATTCACGACAAGGATCTCTTAATAAACGCCTAACGCACATGCACAATAATCGTATAACTTTGCCCTAAACGACCTAACCTCAAATAAACCTCAACCAAAATGCACATTTATGTAAGTATTCGTGTAGTACCAGTAAATTAAATGAATATTGCGGTAAGCATGTACGTATAATATTAATATTTTTGTTATCATTTTTGTGTCATTTTTTAAAATCAATTTAGTGCTTCACATGTATACATATATAATATGGTTGTTTAGGCAAGCTTTTCAGTGGAACCCCATTTCGGAAAAATATATTTTAATTACATTTGATTTTATAATTACTTAGATGTATATTTTTACGATTGATAAAGTTATATTGATTGAGATTGAGAAAGTGATAAGAAGTTTGAAATGTGGAAAGGCTGCGGGATTTGATGAGGTGACTGCTGAGATGATCAAGCATGGTGGTCCTAGGGTCTGGGGTACCTTCTGTGCACTGTGCAACCTTTGTTCGCAGAAGGAGGTTCCAGAGGACAGGCACACCGCAGTTATAGTACCTCTCTATAAAGGGAAAAGTTCTCGTCTAAACTGTGCGTGCTATAGGGCCCTCAACTTGGTCAGCTTAACGATTACCAAGTCTATATCAAGGTATTGACTGAACGTATGAAAGGCGTTTCTGAAAGATATTCGTGGGAGGCGCAAGGTGATTTTAGGAACGGCAGGGGTTGTATGGATCAGATTTTCTCGCTTCGCGTTATCGTGGGAAAGTTTTTGGCTATAAGTCAGAAAGTTTCCTGCGCTTTCGTGGATCAAGAAAAAGCATTCGATAGAGTTGTGCGAAAGAAATTGTGGAGTCTTCTGCCTGAATATGGCGTGGGGGGCTCTTTGCTGTAGGTCGAGAGGTCATTATATCGAGGGCGCAGAGCTTGTGTAAGGATAGAAGGTGATATTTCGTCCTGGTTCGAAGTCTGTTCAGGTGTCAGTGGCTATTCGTGCTGTATTTGGACAGTTGCCTTCAGAGATTGAAAGATACTATTAATGATATGATATCTGATGACACAGTGGTAAACTGCCTATTGTACGCTGATGAAGCTGTGTTCATAGCACCATCAGAAGCAGAGTTGCAGACACTAGTCACGTGCATGATAGAAAAATGTGAAGTGAAAGGATTGAATATGAATGTGGACATAACTAAGGTTCTGGTGCTGGAAAGGGAAGCGGTACAGACGAAATGTGAGATTGGGTTAAATGGAAATTGTCTAGGACAAGTGAATGAAATTGTGTATCTGGGGAGTGCGTTTTAGAGGGATGGAAGATGTGAGTTGGATGTGGAGAGACGGGTAGCAGCTGGCCATAAAGTGAACGGTGCTCTATCCGCATTAGTAGGCAGTGTGAATATATCTAACACTGCCAAAATGGCCATCTATAATACGGTGTTGGTGCCAACTTTATTGTACGGTAGTGAGTCCTGGATATGCCCGAAATCGAGTGAAAGTAAGATAAATTCAGTAGAAATGCGATCTCTTAGCAATATGTGTGGTGTCATGCTTGCGGACATGATAAACAATGAAGAGATACGCAGTATGATAGGGTTGCACAATAGTGTTATTGTAAAAATGAGGAAAGGAATGTTTAGATGGTTCGGGCACTTAGAAAGAATGAGTGAGGAAAGACTGACGAAGAAAATATATAGAGCGAAAGTGAGTGGTAAAAGAAGCCAAGGAAGACCAAGGCTGACTTCCGAAGATCAAATAGCCAGAGTGTTAGCGGATGGAAATGTCAAAAGCTCTCGCATACCTAGGCGAAAATGTGTGAGGAGAATGATGAGATTTGAGGAAGCGAAAGAGGTATGTAAGGACCGCGACGGGCGACGCTTGGCGCTTCGTCCTCTCTGACTACCACGTTAGGGATACAGCGTGAAGATATGTATGTATGTATGCATGTATATATGTAAATTTTTACGATATTTTTATTAACGAACGCAAATTCTATATGCGATACTGAAACTACATGGGTTTGTGCCAATATTCTTTGTTGGTGTTTTTGTTATTTTTTGTAAGTTTTTAATTATACTTTGTGTTTATCCATACTGTGTTAATGTGCAACTGTTGACAAATAGAATAAATACGACATACCAAGGTATACGCTAAACTAACTAAAAGAAAGAGTAAAAAGCGTGGATATGCCTTATTTTTTCACAGAGTATGAAGTGGAAATGAGCTGCTAGATTAGCACGATACACCGGTAATAGGGATAGGTAGAGGTCGATCAAGTCCTAGGTAACTATATGGCAAAATGAAATAGTCGCTATCACAGTCGCTACTGTACATACTGGGCGACAATTACAAACGACTAAGATATGTGGAGTTCTTTAGAGGATGCTATTACCCGAAAAGGGTCTATAAAATGATTATGATTTTTGTGATATATTTTATTGTTTAATGTTTTCTTGAATAATTAATTCATTTGTATTTATACATATTCCCTTTTAACAATCATTTCAATATTAGCACAGGCATGATGTTTTTATATTGATTGAATATAATCACATTCATCAATTTAATTGTATAAAATATAATATAACAAAGTGTCTTCTGAAGAATGTGTGTTTTCATGATTTTTGTAACCTTTTCAATAAAAATTCACTAAAACACAGGCTTTTAGTCGAAAATGTACATAATTTGTAAAAGTTATAAGGGGCCATTCATTTATTACGTAAGACGATTTAGGGGGGAGGGGGGGTCGACCATTTCTTATTTTTTCTTACAAAGGGGTGGGAGGGAGTCTTGATAGTTCTTACGTAAGATGACAAAAATGTGCAAAGTTAAGATTATACATTGAAAAAGCGCGGGCATCAGCGCGAGTGCCGAGGCGTGCGTTCGAATACGTGTAGATTTTTATGGCAACGGACCCGCGCCGCCCGCACTGTACTTCCCGGTAACTCCCCTCTTATGTACTAGTATATGATCAACATTGGTATACAAGACATGTGCAAGAGTCCCAATACTTTTTACAAATTGTAAAAAGCATTGATAAGGAATGCTGTGGTAATATAAGGAGTGGCATTCGTTAAATCCTTCCGCAAGGGTTTTACCTCCACCATGCCCATTACGGTGTGAAACTTCGCTCATGTTTCCCGCCCCAGAGGATGTTAAAGCATCCGATCACCTTGCACCTTTAGTTGTGCGACAGTTTTTAAACATGGAAGTTGAGTCCCCATTCAAGACAGTTCCTTACGAGAAATAAAACCAAAGTTGATTAATACCAAAAATTAAAAATACTACTCGTAGTACCTTCGTAGGTACAAATAAACATTTCTAAAAATTGTTTCTTTGAAAAATAAAACAAACCAAACGCGTATTCATTTATTCCTTTAAATTCTTACGTAATAGATATTCAACAGGGGGGAAGGGGTCGGCCTATTCTTATTTTTTCTTACATAGGAGTGGGAGGGGGTCAAAAACTGGCAAAATCGTCTTACGTAATAAATGAATGGCGCCTAATATCCATGTAAAAGTTTTACAACTTATATATAATATTTTAAAAGAAGTAATAATGAAAATCGTTGTGAAATATGTTAATAAAAAGTAATTTCAAAAACAAAAAAACTTGTCTAACGATACCTAACCAAAATTAGAAAGAACATGTGATCATAAATGAGTATATAAATTATTCCGGTTGCCGGAGTCGGAGGTTTAAGGGAATATATTTTTTCATTATAATTCTACTAAAGTTTCTTGAGAAAACATACACACATCGTGTATCAAACACAACAAAATTACATATTAGGTAATCTCTGGTTTCTAACTATTAGTATACTTTAACAATTCTTATTTAAAAAAGAAACGCTTACTAAAGATTGATACAGAACAAATGAGTAAAAAAGTTATACATGTGTACGTAAGTAGCATTACGATTAAAATTAAAATTTAATTTACATGAGTATTTTTTTTTAATATTAAAAGATGTTTTAACTTGTTCCTATGTGTTATGACATCATTTCACAACACGTAGCGTAAGTTTTTATTTACTAATTCTTGGGAGGGATTAAAGGGGTCTATTCATGGCTTCAAGTATATTACTACATTTTCGTGAGCGTATTAGCGTTATTATTCTAAGAGATTCCTATAATAAGTTTTAGCCTATTTCTACGGCTTGTACGGGAAGACAAGCAAGTAGGTATTACATTACATTTTGTACCTTTATTTTTTCTCATCCAGTAAGAAACCAGAAACTTAAAAAGATATAGCGCTAAAACAGATACTTCGCGTAAACAAGCTGATGTGGTATTACAACGTAATAATATATATAACACTCTACCTGTTGAATCGCTAACTATTGATACGCAGGTATAGTATTTATTTGTTTACTGTATCATTTAGTGTGTTGTCAACAGCTTTCTGTTTTTGACAGGACAATTTATTTAAAAACAAACAATTTCCAAGCGTTATTAATATCTCACTTATACGTCAGCTCCGTAATAAAATCGAGTAGTTTTGACAGGTATAAGTAATTCGACGCTACAAGGGAACGATAACCTCTTGTATATCTTCTAGAACGATATAGGTAAATAAACAATATTCCTTGTTACTAGCAAATTGCTGTTTTTGCTACATTACTTATGTAGATATATTAACACATACTTTCATAAAACTGCTGTTTTCTTTCGCTATTGTCGCTATTATTTATTGACTCGATCGTTTTTACATAATTAAACAATATGAAGATATACGTACTAGGAAGCTGAGTTATGGAAAAAATTAGTGCTGAAATGCCCTATTTGAAGTGGGTAAGCATACCTACTAGAAAATTAAAATACAAGTCCCTATATCTCATAAATCTTAAAGATTAATTATATTTTTAAGGTTAGTATCTCAAAGTAAATAAGTAAAATTATAACAAAAGTCCTATTATGTCTTACAGATCTAAGAAATTAATTCTATTGATTTCTTATTTTTAGGGTTCCGTAACTTAAAGTAATGCTTTCGTCCCTCATTTTTCTGTTATTGTATGGATTTAAAAAAAAATTCTTTGACAAAAATATTACTCTGGGTGACATTCAAACAACACGCTCGCGTCGCATGTAATTCTAATATACATATATAAAATCTACTAATTATTCTATTCTTAATCAATGTGACGAAAGTAAGGGCGCTCGTTCCATGAAATACTGAAGTCGTTTTCACTGTACGATGAAGCGTTGGCGTATGATGTTCTACGTTTTCGTTTACATAACGGTATCAATATGTCAATGTATGTCAATACGTAAGTTTGTTTTTCCTATGTTATTGTTCTAATTTTACTACGTATAACTGTTATTTTAGTTATTGGCCGCTTTTATGATTTTCCGTTAAACGTTTTTATCGCCAAGATTTTACGGTCCACGGTAAAATAAGGAAGTGAAATGTATGAAGTTGCATAAAGACGGTTTAAATTTCCGTCCACGATAACATCACGCCGTGGACATTGAAAATGTGTCTCCTTCATCGACACAATAGGAAAGCACTTTGATTACGTATTGTGTCGTGGACGGTAAAAACGTGACGACAAAAACGTGACGATAAAAACGTTCGGCGATAAATTATGAAAGCGTTTTATTACATATGTTATTTCTGCAGTATTCTAGTCGGTATTCTGTCGGGCTTACCGCATATCTTATCCATTTGCGCCTACTTGCGTACCCAACAGCCATACAAATCTGTACCTATATTATAAAGAGGTAAACTTTGTTTGTTTATATGTAATGGATAAACTCGAAAACCACTCAACCAATTTCAAAAGTTCTTTCACTTATAGATAGCCACATTATCAGCGAGTAACTTAGGCCGCATTTTAATTTCAAAAAAATTCTACCCGTGCGAATCTGGCGCGGGTCGCTAGTTATATATATGTCTATCTTAATTGTCTTATTATCGGAATATTTTTATTATAAACTAGCAAACCCGGCTCGTTTCACTGGGCGCTAGTTTCACTTGGCGTAAAAAACAAAAAAAAAATATTCTACTGATCCGATCGCTACCAAACTTTACAGGATCACCCGCTAGGCCAATCTGAAGATTCTCTGAAAATTTCATTGAAATCGGTCCAGCCGTTTCGAAGTCCATAAGGAACATACATACATACATACATCGCCTTTTATATAATACTAGCTGAACCCGGCCACGCTTCGCTGTGTCTCTGTCAGTTTTTGAGTTTTGTAGACACAAACATACGGAAGCTACATTTTTATATACATAGATATTATTAATATAAGGGATGAAATGTGTCTAGTTTGCAGTGAATGCAAATTTCTGGATGTCGACTTACTGGATTTTATTGAAAAACACGTCCTTACTAAGCAAATGGTTAAAAAACAACAGCAAGTATAAAACATTGCCTTAATATCAAGCGAATATAATTAATATATTGACGGTCTAATATGAGGAATAATAATATGAGATATTTTTTTTAGTAATGAAATTTAAAACATATTTTTTGTAGTTTATTTAAAAAGGTGGATTAAATCAATGACAGAGTACGCCGAAGTAGGTCATTACATAAAGTAAAGGTATAGAAATAATGTGAGAGATGGGTATCAAACACAGTCCCTAAATAATATAATATGTATATGTTATAGTAAAGTCAGAATTATTAAAGTGGATGCTATTTATACTATCCAATTATTTTATATATATAGTTATACCTAGATATTTATTGAATTAAGCCTGTGATTGTTGAGGTGTAATATTAATCAATCAATCTATATAAATAGTAATAATATCCACTGAGACTTGAATTAAATAATGAAACATAATTTTTAGTTTCATATATCATTTATTTTATTTTGCTCGGGTTTGTGTCTATACGAGAAAGCGATAGGTTGACGTTTTGAACGGGAGCAAGCGAAGCGACCTCGGTAAACTTGGGCTTAGCCTTGGTTAGGTTCGCTTGTTACATTTGCTCACTCAACTGCCGACACGTCTCACACAACTGGCACATCTTGAATTAATACAATAATTCGAGAAGTAAAAGTAGTATCGAATCAATAGAATCGTTTTTATGTTCCTATAACATTTCTATTCGTATAAGGCTTTATAATAATATTGTGCAAAACTGGTTTATAAATAGTCATGACTATTTGAAAAACGTCGTTTAAATCAATTTCAATTATTTACAACCACTTAGCAACGCGTACGCGTGTTTTTATTCTTTAAAGGAAAAAATAAGCGCCATAGTCTGCTGCGTTACGTGACTTACGTGTCATGTTCTAATGTTTACTCTGTAAGGTATATAGAGTGAAAATATGTACGTATGTATGTACTATACTTAGTTTTGTTTTTTAATACTACTAACTAATAACTAAAACTAAAGGTTAACCAATGTAAAAATAGCCTTGTGTACACTATTTCTACATTGGTTATAGCTTCTGTAGGAGTCCATATTATTTAGCAAGTGGTGAAAAAACATTACTGAGTATAGTACATAGATATAAATATACGTACATATCTTTACTCTATATGCCTAGCAGGGTAAATATTAGTAAATGACACATGACGTAACAGACGTTAGCGCACATTTTCCTTCAAAGAAAAAAAAAACACGCGTAAGCATTGCTAAGTGATTGTTAATAATTGAAATTCGTTAAAACAGCGTTTTTGAAATAGTCGTGACTATTTATAAACCAGTTATCCACAATACGTATTTTTTTTAAAAGGTTTAGGTACACGGTGAGACAAAATGTAGTTCCGATTTTTAATATAACAATTTGTATTATTTCACCGTGTTCAATATCGGCTGCCTATCAATAGGTAGCTGTTGTAAGATTTCTCGTCCTCGTAACACTTTCATCGACTGCGACTGTTACGTCAAGATAAGCTTATAAAATATATATATTTCAATGCTTATCTAACATCTTGGCATTAACTTTGCTTGAATAAATTCTTTTGCTTATCAAGAGTTTTGTGCAGTCATATTTTGAAATCATAAACATTTTTTTCTCTTGTAATTTTAAGTTGACACTCTACCCTTTCTTGAGAAAAAAGATCTTGACAGACGGATAGATAGACGGAGAACAAAGGGCCATGCAAGGGTTCCGCTGTTTCCTTTCGAGGTATGTCACCCTAAAAACAATCACTTAATTAAACCTTAGAGAATAAATTTGTTCACAAGCTGAAAAACGGGATATTGTAACGTTTAGGTGTTATTTTACGAAGTTTATAAGTATTAACTGCAGTGTCTATAAAAATATTGGTACATAAATTAAGAACATTACTTTAGTTTAATACTTTTATCCACTCATCTTTTTTAAATTATGTGACTTGACTTGCCTACTATATAATAATGATGTTGTTATGTGCTATTAAACATAATTTTTTGTACGTAATTCGTTAAACAGATTATACGATTCATTTTATAACTTATAGACATGCAAGGCTTTATTTTTACGTAAAACTGTTATAATAATAACGTTTCGTATTATAGGCTTATGGGTATGTTAGGTAGTTTTTTCTATGTACAGATACAGACAAATTATAAACAGAAACTTCAAAGAAATTTAACAAAGGTTTGACCATCTTTCCTCTTTTATATTATTTTAATGCCGCTCTTTGACATTTAGTTAAAATATTACCACTTGAATTTACTAAGCTCTAATGAATACGTAATGAGACGTCCAATGTTTTTTATAAAAATAAAGAGCCTTTTCTTTTATTTCGCAGAATACGTCAAACGAAGTTTATTTTTCATTCTCCGAGTGAGTGTGGTGTAAAATTATACCTCGTGCTGGTTTAAAATTATACCTCATGCTGGTTTAAAATTAAACAAATGGCTTATTGAATTTAACTTTAAAATTGTTTCATGCGACTGCGGGTAAGTGATAAATGAGACAGGTACCTACGCATTTGTTACTGGTAATAATAAGCAAATTAATAGAAGATTACATGAGTATAGAGGTTTAAACATAATACATGAGTATGTATTATGTTTAAAAATATGGTACACTTGTAGTGATAATAGACAAACTATTATTAAGACATCGAAACGTTAGCCAAATTCTAATTGGGAACTTTGCTTCTTTCGATACAGATTGAAATTCTGGAAAGTGCTTAAAAACATCCGAAAACATGAATAAAGTAGTTAATTACCTCCCTTTTCGCTTATTTGCTGCAGTTAGATTACAAACATTAGAGAGGTCTCACATATTAATATAACGAAATAGTTTTAAATTATTTACACGAAAAGATATAATAATAAAACAAATCACATTGTATTCAATGTTTTTGTGTGATATAGCGTTTTCGATATTTCTGTTAGGTATTAGGTTTGTTATGTTACAAATAATATTAACCAGATATGAGATTTATTATGTTACGTACATTAGTATATTACGACGAAATCTATTGTTATTATTCTAAGATTGATGGTTTCAATTTGTCGAACGATTTCCGATTCACCCGTAGACTTTAATGCCGTTTTACATAAGATACAACGTTTTTAACGTGAATATTAGCTAACCTATATTTCTTATAACGTACCTACAAATTTTTAAATTCAAGGAATATGTAAGAAAAATGATCGGAAAAGTAACTTTTTGATTATTATTTACTTATTTATGCAGTTGATCACATAAATGTAATAAAAGTTCATGATTTGCGCAAGTATATTTACAAGATGCATACTTGTCCTACTGTCCGCTTATAGCATGAGTTTTACGTAATATACTAGGTGGAGTTCGATATTATGGTTGTCACAATAACATGGAGTAGCAACATTAGAGTTTCAGAATTTCTCTAAGTATTACGGTAATGTTTATGAAGTCTTAGGTGTGCTATATACATGGTTGGGTCGCCAGATGAAACTTCTCTGTGTGTTCAACTTTCATACGACTCGCCCGATCGGCGAAACACTCGGGTCTATTCGAGTTACGTTCGGCTTTTAGTGCTTCGCATCTTCATAAGTTCTTAGGCGTGCATGGTCGGGTCGGCAGATTTATTATGAATTTCTTATTGAACAACAAAGCCGACCCAATGAATCTTCTATAAATGTTCGACTTTCATACGGCTCGCCTGATTGGGAAAAACTCTCGAGTTTATTCGAGCATCGTTCGATTTTTAGCGCTTCACGTCTTCATAAGATTGGCATAAAACCTTGCTAAAACCGCTGTTACTCCTTGTTGTATTCAGTTTAACGTATCATATATCGTTTTGAATGAAGAGATACGCAGTATGGCAGGGTTACACAACAGTTTTATTGTAAAAATGAAGAAAGGAATGCTTAGATGGTTCGGGTACATAGAAAGAATGAGTGATGAAAGACTGACGAAGAAAATAAAAGAAAGTGAGTAGTAAAAGAAGTCATGGAAGACCAAGGCTAATTTATGAAGATCAAATAGCTATAGTGTTAGCCGAAGGAAATGTCAAAAGCACTCCCATACCTAGGCGAAAATGTGTGAGGAGAATGATGAGATTTGAAGAAGCGAAAGAAGTATGTAAGGACCGCGACATTTGGCACTCCGTCCTCTCTGACTACCCCGTTAGGGAAACAGCGTGAAGATATGGATGTATGTACGAGTATATCGTTTTGCGGTAAAGAAATTCCGTTAAAGAAATCATTGCTGTCGTGCGATTTTGAATAGCGGCCTGTTTGTCGACTATTTATCTACATACATTCGATTCCATGCAGACCCGACAATATGTATAGCAACTCTGATGGTATAGATTTCGAAATTCGATCAAGGGACGAGAGCTGCGGCGCGTCTGTAGCGGCTGGCGGCGTAGCACCGCCACCGTAGCGCTTGCTCCGTATAGCAATAGCCAAATCTGAAATTATAGTTCTGAGGATGGAATTTCATGAAGTTTAAATAATAACTTCGAAGTAGGGTATGTACTGAGTTAACAATACTATTTCATCGTGAGCAGAGCCGCAATAAAAGCAGTTGAAATATAATTAATTAATAGGTATAGGTACATTAATAGCTAATACATATACATACATTTAAAACTTATAATCACACGTTTTAATGTGTAAATAAAAATGTAAATGTAGTATGTTAGTATGCATAAACCGATCCTTTGTCAAAGTAACCACATCGCAAGATATCAAGAACCATGTCTGAAAGCATTCGTTTTCAGTCATGGTTCTTGATTTCTTGCTTTTAGGTACATATATATTATGCATTATACCAGATGGAAATGGTCGGTATATTGATGATAAAGTGGAGACCGTGCTCATAGTGCATGGAAGCTGTCTATTGGGTTACTTTGTGCTTGAGTAGAGGCTTTTAGTGCTGTTATCATATTATAAACGACAATTGCTATGACATATAGCCACATATATATAACTCCGTGAATGGTTTAATAGGACGGCGAAGAGAGTGTATTGGTTTTAAAGTAAAGGTTACGAAGTTGTTAAAATATATTATATTGGATGTTATTTTTGTAGCCCGGAGTAAAAAAATAGGGCTACGGTATTTCTGTCTATTATACTAGGTGATTAAAGGAGAAATTTGAAGTCATGGATAATCGGAATGGGGGCTCTGATCGTCCAGTTCAGGCCACTTCAAGGAGGATGACAAAGTTGTAGTCCTCACTGCCGCGTTACCGTAGCACTGCACTGCCGTAGTACGCTGGGAAGGGCCTCTTTGGCCGTTTCTCGAAATTTCAGATGCTTTTAGACTTTCAGCACTGCGCTCCATCTTTGCGTACTGAGGGAATTTCGGAATTTCTAGCACTAAAAAAAATAGTAATGATGAATAAGAAAAATTGTTTCAGTTTACAAATTTTAAATTTTTACGTTCGCTATATAATTTAAATTTAGGTAGGTAAACGAATACAATGTGAGCGATGTCGATACCGCTCTATAAAAATATACATATTCATATATGATATGTACTAACATGATACATATTTGGATTCAAATAAAGTTTGTACTTTTTAAATATGCATATTGTTATACATAAATTAAAATAAACGTGGTAATAAACTATAATATGAGCCTTTATTTATATATTCCATTTGTATTCCATCGGTTTTAACCCTAATTTCAAATATTTTCATTTTTCAATGATTATTATTGATTATAGGCGATACCAATCTGCTACGTCGTCGTAATCTAATACGTCGGGGTTATACTACCTAATAATTTGCAGACAGCGACAGCCACGCGAATTGTAATGAAAAATTGGTATCATGTATGACGATTGGGTATCTATTCTTCTATGACCGTAAAATGCACTTTTTGGCGGTAGATTTAGCGCCACTATACAAATTACGCAATAAGCGTGCGCCTTCGCTTTACTAGCTATAAACGTTTTAAACAGGAGATGGTGTGAAGTTATACATGTATCTAATACGTGCATTTTATAAATGTATTAAATCGACACTGACAATTAAACTATCTTTTTACCAAAATCTCCACAAAAATATCTGTTACCCGCGACTATATCTATACCAAGTTACTTCAAAAGCGGTTCAGTGGTTGAGTCGTGAAACTGTAAATGTAACACAGTATTAGTTTACACTAGTAATTTATTAATCTACGGCTTTAGTATAAAAGAGTAGATACGAAAGATTACGGTTATGTTTTGTATAACAAATAGAAATGTATACATTAAAAACAAAAAACTTTGAGCATTTTACATTTTTATACTTTTAACAACCAAGTGGAGAACATAAAAAGATGTATGACATTTCGCGCGTCGATCTTTAATCGATATCGAATTGTGTTCGTGACACGCGGACTCGACACTTGACTCTAACTTTAATATGCCTACAATTCATTTAAGTAAATGAATTTCAACATGAGTATAATACAAAATATAGGTTCATAAACGTTAACATTTTTGATATCTTGTTAAAGCTTCGTGAGTATTTGTATTTAGGTTACAAAGACGGGAAGTTTGTTTAGAAAGCTTACAAACTTTCTCTAATATACCTTGGACTGCCTAATAAAACAATAGGTGACACTTTGTTCTAAACTTACCAGAGCGAAACTGCGAAACATTTATTCTGTATAATAAATTACATTCATGTAAGTTTCATATAAGTGTTATGAATATTATATGAATAAGTAAACTGATAATATCACAAATTATGTAATAAAATATGTTATGAGCAAGTTTAAATTATTTATTAACCTTACCTATCCTGTACTATACTATAATACGAGCAATATTGGTATATTGTAATCGCGTTCTCGACAACGGCTCTAACGATTTCGATGAAACATTATAGGTGTTTACGGAATCGAAAAATCGATCTAGCCAAGACTCAATTTTAGGTAAATCCGTTTTTTTCGTGTTTTTACACACATAACACTTGTTTGCGAAATATGATTGGTAATTTTGCAACAGAGTTTACTTTCTCAATAGCACAGTGGCTAGAGTGTAAATCTACCACGCCAAAGTGCGCGGGTTCGAATGTTGCAATGAGTTCAGTTTTTTATTTTTTTTAATGTAGGTAAGGACCGCGAAGCCTGGCGCCAGGATACAGCGTGAAGATATGTATGTATGTATTTGTTGTATGTACCTACAATCAAACCTAAAAGACACCGAGCAAAGCTCGGTCGCCCAGGTTACAAAAAAAAAAACAATAAAAAATACTACTTGGGCCCCATCAACCACAAATAAAGAACTGGCCCGTATTCCAGAACGATACTCAAGTGTGAATATCTGCTTGAGAATGGAAAGATATGCCGCTATTCAGCGCATGCATTCCTTTTTAACTGTGCTCAATTAGAGATTCACAATTGAATATCGTTCTGGAATACGGGCCTCAGTAATCCGTTCAAAGTTTGTCTGTCTGTCACACCCGTTCAGAAATTTTTCAACTTAAACAGTAAATAAATAAATAGGTATCTATAATATCTAATAGTACCTAAGTACTAACTAGTGACTTGAAGATGAAAGACACATTTAACGTTGGGTCGAATTTTTACATTGGGGGTTGATATTGGAGGGCTTAAATAGAAAGTAAAAAATTGTAGTAATTGGAATGGGTGTCCAATAAAGCATTTTACTTCTTTCTGGAAGTGAAACATCTCATGCGGCGGGTCAGATCGGCTGTTGGCGTTACGACTTGGCAACGCGTTGTATAGGTATTACGAGTTCAGTACAAGCGTGACGCGTCGCCACTGTACTGAGCTCGTATACCTACAGCGTATGCAATGTTGTTATTCACTTTAGAAAATCGGAATATTTTGTTTTTTAGATAAATTTACATGCGTGTCATATTCTAGGTTTCTCGGGGTGCTGATTACGAAAATGATATTTCACTTTCAAATCTAAGATGGCGAATATTATTTTTTTGGATAAATCGTCATGGGTGTCATATTCTAGGTTTCTAGGAGTGCACATTACGAAAATGACGTTCATTTTCAAATTCAAGATGGCAAATATAACTTTTTTGGATATATTGACATGGGTGTCAAATTCTAGGTTTCTTGGAATGCTGATTATGAAAATGATCATAATTTTTTGCTTTAAAAAAATCTGAATATATGATACTAATTATTTAATACGGCTTTACTCACGTGTAATCGGTATAGGTACCGACTAGATTCGGACCTATTGGAGGTCCATCATCAGGGTGAGTGGGATGAGTTCGCGGCCGCGCCCCGTCGCTCGCAACGCGCGGCTTGACAGGGTGGGGGGCGCGGGGTGCGCCGGCGATGGTGACGAACTCCGCGAGACCGATGCGTCTACGTCAATATTGCGAACTCATCCCACTCACCCTGATGATGGACCTCCAATAGGTCCGAAACTAGTCGATACCTATACCGATTACACGTGAGTAAAGCCGTATTAAATAATTAGTGCGTTAATAATGTCTCACGAAAGTTTTAATAATTTAACTGAATATATGGTATTTGATTATGGCAAATTTTTTGATTATTTCATATTTATTACCTTGAATGAACTATCTTTGTATACATAGTTTCTGTTGGTGAGGTCTATATTTCCTACTTCTGGTTTTATCTTTCCACTTTGATCTATTCTTTTATCAAAATTGAACGTTTAGCAAGTAGATTTTCGACACAATGTACGAATTGAGGGACCTCAAAGATCATATCTTTCAATAAAAATAAAATAATAAAATGTAGATGTAACACGTTACTTCGAGTTGTTTATTTTATTAATGAACAGTGGAAAATAATATTAATTATTTATAAATAATTGTGATCAGTTTTATATTACATATTTAATACTACTAATTTAAATATATAACTGTTAACTTGCGTACACACATCAAATGCATGCACAATCGCATGCAACATGAAGAAAATAACTCTCCTCCTGATTTCGCCATAGTCTGATATAATATCCCTGTTTGTATATCGTTACAACGAGCTACTCATTTTAACAAACAGTGATCATTATGTGAGTCGTTACTGAAAATAAACACTCGAGTACACCCTTTGTATCTCTTAGCTAATGACCAACTGACGAGAATGTAAAAACTAGAAATTGTCACCCTTTGTGCATTTGCATATTTAATTTCAGGTTTAATTATAATAAACAAGTCTTACCGAAATAAATATTACCTATGTAAATGTGTTTCTCCATATTTAATTTTCGCTAGTGTTTTGAAGCTATTATAATATACTTGAAACTATCAAATGTACAATGTTTTGTAGCTGTCACAAATGTACATTGTTTTGAAGCATACATACACTGCGTCTTATAGCTTATCGTCGGTACAAAACGAAGCATGATAAGTGATAAATATTAATATTAATAGAGTTAATTTCAGTTTATTTTCGCATTCCGTCTATGCAATATGAATAAATTTGCGATATAAGGTATAAGAAGTTAGGTCAAGGCTGATGGTACCTCATAACTAATTACTTTTTTAATATATTTAATGTTTATCTCATGAATATAACACCGGGTTAAAAGGAAAACCAGCAAAGCTTAGTCCAAAAATGAAATGCTGAGTCAAATGATATAGGTAACTATAGTGAAAAACTGAAATGGTAGTTGGTTTTGCCTTTAACCCGTCGATAAGCTCTATTTGCTATAGCGTTAACATATGCAACGTTACTCAATAGACATTATAATACATAATATACATATAGGTGTAAATATTTAACCGATTTATGCAAACAGAAGTGAGCGTCGAAGTAGCGATGCGGAATGAGGTGCAACAACCAGGTCGAGTGAATCAAATAACAAGCATCAATGATTCTACTTGCACTGATCGCTACGATTGCTGCTACTTTTAATACTTACATACCTATTTTATTAGTAGGTGGGTAAAACATTACACATAATCATTATACAACTAACATAAGATAACATAAAGTAAATATGAATAAACTTAAGGTTTATAAGAATTACATTCCATTAGGTATTCGGAATTCAGAAATGCTTGAAAATATTATTAAAAAAAATCTTAATTTCGAAAAAAACAAACATTAATTTATGGATTGAGTTACAACAATTAATTTTTGGTAAGCCTTTTTATTTATCTTGAAAATTATATAATTATACTTGTAAAATAAAAATGAAACAACCACTTACATTAGGCCGATGTAAATAAAAGGGTGCATTTGAAAGCACTGGCAGAAATTACAATAATATCAATTTTAGCGGAAACGAATAAATTGAAATACAATAAGTTATAGTTTGAGTTACTAATTGTATCGCTCATGTATTTGCCATAAATAATAGGATAATAATGATCGTATGATTTTTTTTCTATTTTATTTTTCTAGCATACTTTAACATACATAGTGTTAGTAACGTAGATCTGAAGAATAGTTTACAGAAACATAAATAGTAACCATGTATCTTTGTAATTTTGCCTAAATATAAACCTTATGTCACATGTAATATTACCGTAAAAATTAACTACCATAATTCTTCTACATTACAACATTCAGTACTTGATTTTGGATTGTACGATATAGATGTTATTCAAATATTGTGACTTATTAAACTTATGACGTCTTTGGATGCATAAATATTGCAACGCGATCCACATAAAATATAAACAAAATTCCCTGGGCAAGATCTTCTGGGACTGGCAATAATTCTTTCAGTCATCATTTTTCTTCCTAAACCAAGGAATCGTAAATCGCAATGAAAATACGGTACGAAATAATTTAATGGTGAGATATTAAGAGACAGAACAAGTATTTTGTGTTGTTTTTGTTAAAAATTGTAATATCAGTCAAACATTGAAGAGCTTTCTTGGTAGGCATGAAAGTATTAAATATTTTAGGTAGATTTTTATATATAGCCAGAATGGGAAAATTAATGTGATTTTTCTCTCACTAAAAGTAAACAAACATATTGCGTGTAAACACTTTCTCAACCTTGAAGATATTAAGTATCGCAAAGTAGGTCATGATATTAAATTAATTGTAGGCTTTTGGATGTTCATAACCGCCTACTTGACGAGACGACATAATGCACTGTGATGAAGGGGAGATTTCATATCAAATTTCAAGGAAGAAAAATTAATTTCGCCGTTATGAAATTTTGCCTGCAAGGTAACCATTAACGTTAATGCGTTATGGATAATAATCTGATGCTTTTACTCAAAAATTATCTAAAAATAATAGGATAGTTTATATCATTTACATACATTTCATTACGTTTAAATAAAAAATATATTAATTTTTATAAATATATTTAAATGGAGTACTAGAGTAAATGTATCTAATAAATGACTCGTTTATATTAATTTAAATATAAAAATAATTCATTCCTGAATGGCATTGCTATGCGCTGTATTTACACTTCCCATACAAAGAAATTTATGTAACACATAATGAGAATGTTTCAATGCCATTAATGAATGATTCAGTTCTTTGTGTAAATTAAACGAAATATAATACCTCTGTTTTTAACATCACGTAATGTAATAAATGAATTCCGACCTCCGCATTTTGGAATTTCTTATCAGGTATTTCACAATTTTAATTACGTTTACTAAACTGAAAAAATATGTACATAATTTCGAGAAAGAAAATATACTAAAAAAACAGTGTAAAAGCAAATAATGCTTGAGCAATTAATGTTTCTTACTGTCATTAACAACCGCTAACAACAACAAATGTTGTCGCAGAACATTTTTTATTAAAAAAAATGTATCTACCTAATGTAATGTGACCCTGATAATTTTTGTTCAATGTACAATCCACTTCAACGCTTATGATTTTTCTTTTATCTTTCGGGAGAAAATTAATCCGACTTCAAAATAAAAACACTGAAAATTACAAAATATCTTTACTAATAGAACTTTCTGTTGTTGTTTCATTGGTTCGACACCGCATTCTCTAACTGATAGATACAAGTATTCATGAAATTATTTTTGTACTTAGAATTTTGATTAGTAAAAGGTAACTGTTCTGTAGTTTTCAGTGTTTATTATTTTGAAGTCAGTTTAATTTCTTTCTTAAAAGTGATTTATTTTCCCTTTTTGGTGGCCTTGGTCTAAATAAATATCTATAGGGTAGGTCTACAACTAAACTTTTTTCAATCCTGGAACAAAACATGAAATAAAAGGATCGTCAAAAAACCACTGCAAAGTACGAAATAACTATCCTTTACTAATCAGAGCTTAAGTACAAAAATAACTATAAATACGATACAAATACCCATATAATTAAATTTGACAGTTACTGAAGTCGATGCCACGCCTACTAAACTAATAGACTGTCCGTTGTTGCACATTGATTTAGCACCAACTTTGATAACTGTTTTAAATTCAAATTTAATAACAATTTAAAACAATAATTAAACAATAAATAACATGATTAAACAATATAACATACCCGTGTTTTTAATTATTTTATAATGCAACGCGAAAGTTTAAAAGTTTATAATAAATAACATATTTAATTTTATATGGGTATTTGTATCGTATTTATAAAGTACGAAATAACTATATTTCGTACTTTTCAGTGTTTTTTTTCGAAGTCGGTTTAATTTTTTTATTAATTGTTTTTTATTTCTCCCTTTTGAGTAACCTCGGCCTAAATGAATACTTAGGGCAGGCCTACAAATAACTTCTTTTCTAATTCTGGAGCGCAATGAGAGAATCATCAACATAAATTAATAAAAGTTATAACCAGTTTGTGTTATTTGGTATATCTTCGAAACCCAAGCTCCAATACCGGTGAAATTTAAATGGGACTAATCTGGAAGTATATCCTTTCAAATAAAAAAAGAATTTTCCGAGTCGGTTCATAAATAACGGAATTATAAAGTAACAAACATAAAAAAATATTTTATAACTATACAACCGAATTGAGAACCTTTTTTTGAAGTCGGTTAAATAAGTAAACCGTTGAGAAGTTCTCTTGTTTAAGCAGTACTGTCTTCAAACCTTTATTAAATGTTTATGTGACTAACCTCGACATACACCCTTTCTAATAAAAAAGAATCATCGAAATCAGTACTCAAATGGCGGAGAAATCGGTGAACATATTTGAAAAAAGATTGAGATTGAGAATCTCCTCCTCTCTTTTAGTCTTTCTTCTTTTTTTGATTAAAAAGTAATACAAAGTAACTTGTTTCACCTTTTTGTATTTCTTTCATTTGATACCCCACAAAGACGCCGACAATTTTTATATTCTATCAAGCCTCCAGAACTAACCTCTGAAGATTTGACTTCGGAGGTCAACTTTCGAAATTCACGTCTGTGTTCAAGACTCTTATCACTTATTGCAACTGTGCTATGACTGTACCAAACAACTGATTACGTCAAATAGTCTCTGAAAAAAAATCTCTCCTTGCGAAAAAAAGCGACTATAACAGATAGATTAGTCATTCTTCCAAGTAAAAGATAGAATGATATAAATATCCTATTTTTTTCGTTATTGTCTTTAATGTAAACCACAAAATGTAAACAAATGTGGCGACTATGACAATTTTAACATTTAACATAACACATACATAACATGGGCTAGTTAGCAAATGATTGATTGAGTTGTCATACTTATTTGTTATTAGCCAAACAAAATATTTTTAGAATTTTTGTCCGTTTGCGTGTTTGTGCTTCAATAAAAAGCACCATGAATTAAATCGTCATGATATGTGAAATATTTGCATTTCTAAAAAACACAACAAAGAAAAGGAGATTATTATTTTTTGCACATCGCAAACAATAATAATGTTGTCTTACATTTAGAAAGAATTGTGTCATTCACATATTAGTGTGAACCTGAATGAAATGATTTATGATACTAATTTTAAAACAAAACGCTTGACAAATAACCAACAATTTTTTAATACTGTACTATATTGGATAATATTTAGTATCATTTGTTACTTTTTCATAGTTTCGTGTACCGGAATGGGGAAAATACGAATGGTGCAAATTTAGCGAAATTATGGTTAGTTTCTTGTTTGTTTACATTAAAGTCAAAAATGAAAAAAATAGGATATACCACAGAAGACAGACAAGATGATAGAATGAAAATAATGTTGTTGAAGAGAACCAAAACAGTTCCATATGTTACATTTTTGTCAACTTACACCGAGAAAAAACTTAAAAAAGTGATGTTATTTCAGTTAATAGAATAAGATATTTTACTAAAATTCTTACATAAAACATTATAATTATTTCAAATGAATCTGAAATTTGTAAAAGACCGGTAGGGGCTTCGGAACACCATCGGGCTGGTAGCTTCTTCCGCCAGCGAATTAGCTTGACTATCCAAAGAGGTAATGTTGCCAGTCTGCTAGGCGCCCTAAGGAATGAGAACTTTTAAACAGCGACTTTGAGGAAGTCTTTGAGGAAGATAATACTTAATTTTTTATAATTTACATTTAGATATGTACGGCTTTGTAACTGTTACTATTGTATCTTACTTTTCTTAATTAATAGTTTATATTTGGTTTCAGGAAAAGCAGATTCATATCAAAAAGTACGGAACTCTAATCCTTTTAAAGAATGGAACCCTAGACATGTTACAATTCAACTTAAACCTATGCGTTTCAAATGTAGGTATTTGTTTTTTAAAAGCACTTTATTGTTCCATTAGCATGACTTATAAAATTGAAAGTATGAGCGTGTTAACGAAATGGTATCAACTTTGGTCACGAAAACCAGCAAAGCCATTGCTCCGACACAGGTAAAAAAAAGTAGAGTAGGTACATTTATATAACCTAATTCACCAAATTATGATTCTGATTTTGAATAAATATTAGCTTTAAAACACGATTTTATGAAACAGTTAACATGGTAGTAACATGACAGTGATTCTATATATCACACCTTCAGAATGAAAGTGACCTAACTCAAAAGTGCCAGATTTTGTTTTGGCAAAGTTACGGCAATGGATTCAACTATTCAACATACAAACAATAACATGGATTACACTAGGATGGATTAGATATAATGGATATACAGCTTATGGGGCGCACAGACAGGTAAATTAGTATTATATCTAAATCGTAGGTAAGTTAAGTTTATTATTACAATTCAAACTTCAAAATTTTGAATTAGGTCACTTTCATTCTAAAGGTGCTATATTATGTAGTTCTAATTTTTTGATTGTGATGTAGAAATGTTACCTACATTCCTACATTTATATACAATTATGATTTCCAACCATCGAGTATTAAAAAGTTTTGTCGACTGAATCAAGATTTGATATGTATATTAGAAAACATAGTTAAAAATTTTAGCTTGGTAGGTGCAAAAATGACAAAATAAATCGCTTATGACATATGGATAAATGAATGAACTGAGGTACAGACGCATTGACAGACAGACACACAGATAAACAGACGGACAAACAAATGCATATAACGATACTACAAGGGCGGCCGCGATTGTTTGTGTATCTGTCTGTCCATCTGTTCATCTGTGGTAAAAACTAAGGTTGTCGTTATTTTTAGGCAAGGCGTGTATAGATATTTACATAATTTAAATAATCCTTCTTTAAAATCCTTATTATGGCCGCCATTTTTTTAATAGTACCGACCTACATTACATAATTTGTTAGTTATTTCGTTATTTACATGAACTTTTGCATTTTCATATGATAATAATCAGGCAATAATTTTAACATAGAATGTGGAAATTTAAACGAAAGTATAAATCGTTCCTTAGTTTTATATTGTAATATCACGAACATTTATGTAAAATAACAAGCATAAGTCAAGGTTCATTATAAACTTCTTAACGTGCTTAACTTTAGGCTTAATAATATACTTACTACAGAAATAAGCACACCTACATGTAATTTGTTATAAGTATAACTTTGAATTTTTTCTGAGCTAACTCTTGTGTTTTTCAATGTTCACGTAGTTATCGTAAAATTTAGAAAAAAGTGCTTCAAACAGCCAGTGCGGGTAAATTGTGTCCATAACATTTGCGCTCTCCTAACACAATTGAATACAGGGCTGTCAATAGGGCCTACTTTTTTATACCACCGGGTCTATGAAATTAAACAAAATCAAATCTTATTAAACAAATCAAAAAAAAGAAATGGATTTTTTTAAAGCGATTGCTTGTCATTATTGCTTAAGATACGTTCGATATCTCGATATATTTCTTTAACAACAAAGAAATTCCGCAGATAATGATGGATAAAAGCAATGTTATAATTGTAGCAAAGTTATAATATACTCGTAATATAAGTCTTTCAAATTATACAAAACAATCTACTATACAAACAGGATACGTAAGATAACTATATTAAATACATTTTGTGTCCAATTGTACGATTTGACAGCCCTGATTGAATACGCCATCTTTAGTTGAGCATGAACTTGAAAACGCTTGCTTTAGCTAAATATGAAAGTTGAGAAATATATACTTTTTTTTAATCTTACATATCTTTATCAAATAAGTTAATTAGATATTTATTACGCCACGTTTTTCTTTAACATATCCTCACATATTTGAATAGTGTTGGAAGTTGGATAACACAAAGATTTTCGATGAATTGGTGTGTCGTAAAACATAAGTCGAAACCTACCTATATTGCGTAGGTATAGTCTCGTGTTTTTTAAGAATCACTATAAACTTATATTTTTAAAAATAAGTACGTATGTTGATAAATACATATCCTACCTGTTATATTTGTCATGCGTTTCTAGCTAACCAACGAGTGTACTGCTGAAAAGTTAAAAACTTCTAAAACTGAAAATGTTAGGTCTAATATAGATATATGTCTTAGAAACTACACACACCACCCTGTCATTGAAGGTACTATAAATACAAAAGTAGTAATACGTTTGAGCATCATGCATAGATTTAAATTGACACATACATGGTTAAGTGCAGTGTTTATAGTAAAAATTTCAAGCCAGTATGTATCCACTGTCAGACCTTAGAGATCAGTGCTTTAGAACAATAAGAAATGGTCTGTATGTTATAGACATGGCGAGTATATTAATTTAAGTAGGCTAAGTTTTAGAATTATGCTCATTGTTATCTCGTCCTCGATGATGATAGATTATAAGTGTAGTACCGGCCTTACGAGTCACTGACCATAAATCATTTTAAAGAAATCAGAGCGCAGCTAGTACTTTACATATGCTGCCTTTTGTATCTGTAACTGACTTCATTCGATTTTTATGTCAAACCGCTGACGCCGCATTTTTATTTAAAACATTGTAAATTTAATGTAAATCTTAAATAAAATGTGTGAAAAAGAGATCTGTGGAAGAGAACTTAGCTCATCTCGTCAAAAAGTAGAAGAAAATTGAAAGTACGCCTAGAATCGGTCGCGGAAGATACGCACCACCTAGACACGCACCACCTGCACACGCACCACCTGCACACGCACCACCCGCACTCGCACCACCTAGACACGCACCACCTAGACACGCACCACTCACACAGGCACTACCTGCACACGCACCACCTAAGACACGCACCACCTAGACACGCACCACCTGCACACGCACCACCTAGACACGCACCACCTAGACTCGCACCATCTACACACGCATCATCTAGAAACGCACCACTTAGACATGCACCACCTGCACACGCACCACCTAGACACGCACTACCTGCATACGCACCACCTGCACACGCACCACCTAGACACGCACCACCTGCACACGCACCACCTGCTCACGCACCACCTGCTCACGCACCACCTGCTCACGCACCACCTAGACACGCACCAGCTGTACACGCACCTCCTAGACACGCACCACCCACACAGGCACTACCTGCACACGAGGACGAGATAACAATGAGCATAATTGAATATTCAAACGAACTTACCTGTGACCTGTAAGTGAAGTTCGACCGTAATTATGCAAAATTGTTATCTCGTTCAAAGATGATAAGTCCCACCCAAGAAATAGCTGTGTTCTGATTTCTTTAAAATTATGTTGTGTCAGTGACTAGTAAAGCCAGTACTACACTAACTTGTAATCTATCATCATCTTCGGACGAGATAATTAATGTAAGTGAAGTTCGACTGTAATTTTGCATAATTACAATCAAGTTCGTTTGACAATTCAATTATTTACACTATGGCTTAAAAGGGTCATCCTATTGAATTTTTAGCCGACTTCAAAAAAAAAGGAAGAGATGCTCGATTCGTCTGTATGATGTTTTTTTTTTTTTGTATGTTTGTTACCTCATAACTCGGTCATTTATGAACTGATTTCGAAAATTCTTTTTTCGTTCTGTAGGTAATACTTCAGAGGTGGTCCTATTTAAATTCACCGATATTGGAGCTTGGACTTCGAAGATACACTAGATAACACGACCTGGTTATAACCTTTATTTATATTGACGATTCTCTTGTATATCGTTGCGCTCCGGAATTAGAATAAAATTAATTGCAGACCTGCCCTAGATATTTATTTAGGTCAAGATCACTCAAAAGGGAGAAATAAAAAAATTTTATTAAAAAAAATTTAACCGCCTTCAAAAAACACTGAAAAGTATAAAATAACTATCCTTTACTAATCAAAACTCAAGTACAATTAAAACAACTTTATAAATACGATACACATACCTATATAATTAAATTTGACAATTATTGAAGTCGGTGCCAAATCAATGTGCAACAACAGAAAGTCTATTAGTTTGGTGGTGGCGTATTTATAAAGTTATTTTAATTGCACTTGAGTTTTGATTAGTAAAGGAAAGTTATTTTATACTTTTCACTGTTTTTTTTGAAAGTGGTTTAATTTTTTTTAATATATTTTTTTTATTTTCCTGTATTAATTTTCGACCCGGTTTAATCTATTGACACATGTAGTCTACAATTGAGGAAAATTAATAAATATAGGAAACATGTAAATACCTTGTCCTTTGGGCTCAATATACGGATAAGATTAAAAAAGGTGATTTCCAGTTGATAAATATGAATTACAATAGTGATAATTATTTTGTAAACAAACTATTTTGTTTTCTGGTTAAGACGAGTTTGAAAAATCGACTCTTTTTAAAATAATGTAAGTACTCTTAGTAATAGCACAGATTAATTAGTTTACTACCGTAAAGTAATAGTTTACGGTAGTAACTAATTAAGCTGTGGTAATAGTATCAACTACCAAAACGTTATCATACTTCCACCGCCCAACTTGTGTATTATATTATTTAAAATACTTATGTATTATAAGAAGACTTTTTCTCGGTTTACCTCCTTTTTTCTTTAATGAAAATGCAAATACTTTATTTTGTTTGTGCTTCCATCTAGCAACACGCTATGAAAGTTTAGTATTTTCATAAATTGAACCGAGTTTTCTCTACTACCGCAAAGGGCAGCCCCGCCCGCCTTTGCAGGGTTCAGAGTCATATCAATAGGTGGCGTTAGGCGTTTTACAGTTTAGTGTTGAAACTGAAAAGTAATTTGTCCTCAGAATCTGAGTAATACAAGTAGTTTTTAATGGAATTTGAAACTGAAACACAAAAATAATAACGAAGTTATTGTAAAACTGGAAATTCAATTTTATAAGTATGTCTTTATGGGCACTGACAAAGGTCATTTTCATAATTTACCGTTAAAAGTTTTTTTCGTCACGATTTTCTCGTCCACGGTACAATAGAGTAGCAAAATGTATGCAGTTGTATGAAGACGCTTTTATATTTTCATCAACGACAACGTCCATGGCATAATAGTATCGTCAACGGAAAAAGTGACTTTTCTGCGCCGCAATAGAGAAGCATTTTGCTTACCTATTGTATCGTGGACGGTAAAATCGTAACGATAAAAACGTTCAACGGTAAATATAAAAGCGCCCAATGGTACTGACATCTTCGTGTTTGTATTAGTCACTATGCCGTGTTTACTACTACTACTATTGAAAGCAAAATATTGAAAGCTAATTGTGATAAGTGTCTGTTTTAATTAAAAGTTGTTCTTACGACTTACTCATAACAATAATGCAGCTAAGTCAGCCAATGCGATATTTAGAATACATAAAATAAATTTCATTCTTTATAAACGCGCAATTAATATTGTATGAAAATGAGCATACCTTATTTAATTTTAGAAATCGGCTTGATAAGAAATTAGAGTATAAAATTACTACTTCCAATATAAATCTGATTGACCATTAGAACTAGTTAGTTTGTTATGAAATCATATTAGAATTTACTAAATTGTCGAACTTAACTTTAATTCTGAACTAGTTATACGAGTAAAAACGAGTAAATCTGAACATATTACCAGATATTACAGATAATGCACACAGACATTATTCATTGTTATCAGTCAGTATACATACTCTTATATCATAATCCTACCACACATAATATAACAGTAATCTATACACCCAAACCTACATCACAGATTCATTAGTTACTAACGTAACCCTACGTGTCATAAATAATGGATTTCCAGTTTTTATGCTAATATAGAAAGTAATCTTATAATTTTCTTAGCTTTAACATTTATATATGATTTCCAAAAATATTACTCGAAAGTACTACATTTTATTTAGTTATATGAAAGCTATTCGTTTTTCTAGAATATCGACATGGATGTGTAAATGTAGGATATATTGAGATATAATTAAAAGACGTGCTTTCGCTAGCTCGTGTATTTCTCCAATATTTCTCGACTGAATTATTTTTTTATTTCCAAAAATACCGTATTATTATTAAGTAGCAACACCCTTAAAATATTAGTGTTGCTATTTCTTAACGATTATAATTATAACAGATAATCACAAATATTGACAATAGCTAATAAATAAGTTTTAACATAATAAATAGTAAATATATACATGAAACGAATGCTTTTCAAAATTTCATCTCGACATATCTAACTAACATGTAACCTAGTTACTCAGATATTCAGCACCATTTGTTAGTTGTAAAACTAAGTTAGAACCCATATCGAAGTATGTAGGTATGAGTTTAATATCGGTGGTTCGGTGGTCTCGTTTTGTGCACAGAGAGCAAAATCGATTTGTAATAATTGGAAGCTGACATCTATTTTAATTCTACTGACGTTGTATACCAATTTCTTTTAGCATATTTCTTTATTTTATTATTAATATTATTAATATATTGCTGTTATATTATTTTCAATTACTATTATTTTATAGGTCAATTGAGGAAGCGTGCTCGTCGCGATCCCTGCCAGCCCTTTTCAGGGCACAATGACTCTCCTGTGCACACCATGTGGGAAAAATGATAACAGTTTATTTAGGGCGTCCCCCGAAAGCGACGTAGGGTCGATGCGCTGGTTTTAGACCGATTAATGGATTTGCCAAGTTTAAGCAATAAAAAAAATAGTTTTGCAAATCAAAAATGTATTCCAAATATGCAATTTGGTTGCAAATATAGTTTGTTTTTTTTTATTTTTAATTAAGAACGAAGTAAATTTGCTTTCACGTTAATTTTATTTACGTTAAAACCAAAAGTTAAGGTAACTATTGCCAGTTTTAGACCACAAAATTTAGTTTTCGACCAGTATTAAATCAGTTTTCGGCCATACCACTTCCCGGTCTAAGTTGACGGAGTCTTATAAACGAAATCATGCTCAGAATTAGACGACATTTATTGTTGTATGTGAAATGATATCAGTTTCACTGTAGTTATCTTTGATAAGAAAATTATGTTTTATTCTCATATTAACAGCCCTTTGACATTTTTGTGTAAAATAGTGATATTTTGACGCTCTAACTCTCAGAAACCTTAAGATTTTTTAATATTCTGCTGACAGTTTATAATAGTTCCATTTTCCTTCTTGAATATTTTTGTTGCGTATTTTCATAATTATTTGATAATATTTTACAATAACCATTCTACGAAGTCAGCTTACAAGGAATATTCTTAGACGCGCTAATTGGACGTCCTAATTAACATTGTTTCGACGAGTTCTAACAATTTCAAAAATATGTTGAGATCAAGTACATATTCTTATTGACTGTTAGTGGAAATGTCATAAATTTCTTCCTTTTTACAGAAAAGAAATTTAAAAAAGCTTATTGGCTTTTTCCAAGGTAAATTGTCGTGATTAAACGTCGATTTAGACGTTTATCGACATGACAAATACACGACAAATATTAAAAAAAAGCAATTTTTTTAAATTAATCAGTGTAATAAATATAATAAACAGAATAAAATCAATATAAAATACGCGATATTGACGCGTGTATCTAAACGCAAAGGCAAACAAAAATCAAAAATTTTGATTCGGAAAAAGTTTCAAAATTGTATTTCATACTGCAGTCGCGACACGCGACGAAGTCGCACGCGTGCATGAGTGCCCAAGCGCCCCGATATCAAATTCATGCGTTTCGATTTGTCATAGGGCTCTTAATAAGTAAATCTTATTCGATGTTATCAGCAACACAATCACCATCGATTACTTTCTCCTGTTATCATTAATAAAATTAATCTTTAACTTAATTTTTTAACCCATGATTTTTCAATGTATGATTTTCAATATCTCGATTATTCTTTGCTTCGCCAGCTTTTGTAGTATGTTAATCCCCCTTAGGCATGTGGTCATATCGTTATGTCGTAGTCATCATGTTCAACATAAGAATTTTCGCTTGAAACTTGAAGTTTCCTCTTAACACTTTTCAATTGTCTAAGTATTAGTCAAGATCTCAGATCTGAAGCAGTTTATTCCCAATTATGGGGTTAGGATATATGTTTATTTTTGTAACCGCTTTTCTAATTGGGCAAGTGCAGTGGACAATATGACTCGAGCTCCTATATATGATGGGAGGCCTGTGTCCCAGCCTTGAGGACTTGTATAGGATAATAGTAAGGGAAAAAACCCAAATTTTATTAACTTCAAATGGAAATAGAAAAATTCATAATAATGACAGCCGGTAACTAAGACATAATCAATTGTACTTTTAGTTTTCGACCGTTATGTTTTTTATATAAAACGATAGATGGCCGAATACTCAACTAAAAGCGGAACACATTTGATTTTCGACCACTGATACTTAAATCGTATATTTTACGTAAAGTAATCTATCGTCTATCTATCGTGTCAAAAATTGAATTTGATTCAAATGATTTAAAGGAATTCACAACTCTTAAAGAAAATAAATTACTTTAAGCTTTAATAACATAAAAGTAAAAGTTACTTTCTGCTGCTTATGCTAGTAATCCGACCACCCGTCCGAAAATCATAATTACCAAAGAAATATTATTTCGGTATCCGACCACCTCCAATTTTAATTATGCATCGAATAATAAATGAAAAATTAAATACGTAAATGTTTTTTAGGGTTTCAAGAAAGCTACGAACTTATTTTTAAGTAAGAATTACTCACGGAACATCTCGAACTTGCCGCGAAATTTCAAACTCGTCACTAATTTTATATGCACTTTCAGACACAATTTGTATACGCGAATACGGGTTCTAAACTAAATTTAGAACAGTTATTAGTGTCTATTCTTTCTACCTTTAGTATTCTACTGTAATTAGAGCTAGAAGATTAAAGTTTTTTCACGTATAAATTTGACAGTACAAATCGAATCATAGCCACTATTATTTCATTTCGAAATGAAAGAGGCAGTGAGTTATTCGAATACTAGAGCCGGTCGCGAAACCAATGCAACGATCCTAGACTGTTTCGACCCCGCTTGTGAGTGCAGGCAGAGTGCAGTTCGGCGTTGACCATCACCAAATACGCTGTGCACCTCGATGCGGGAAGTGGAGGAAGAAGTACAGAACAGCTGCGTAGAATGTAAAAGGTGGGATTGAAGAGAAAATGAATGAAGTGGTTGATATTATGCAAGAGGTAAGATTGGATGTGTTATGTTTGAGTGAAACCAAGAAAAAGAGCTGTAAATTTGCCGACTTGCCCGGAAGGGGCATCGCTATGTGGTCAGGGGTAGCACATCTAGATAGGGGATGCCAAGGGGTAGGCGTTTTACTGTTTTCTCGTTTGTTAATTGTGTGACAGAGTATAGGTGTGTAAATCCCAGCTCTGGGTGCGGTTCAAGATGGAGTTGAGGAGAATTTTTATTTTGGCGGTGTATGCCTCAGTGTCCTCTGTCGGTTTGGGTGAACTAGAGCAGTTATGGGAGAATGTTACGGAAGTTCTAGCGACGGTTGAGAGAATGAAAGAATTATTGTGAGTGTGCGACTCATTCATTCATGTGTTCCCACATGAATGGATGAGTCTCAACAGCTCGAAGAATATTTGAGCCTGTCCTAATCTAGTATGGAAATAAGAGAGTGAATGACGGTGATAGGATTGTGTTAGGAGTGTGTATGGGAAAGGATCTTTTTGTTGCTAACACCATATTTAAGTACAAAAGGATTCATTACTAAACGTGGGAAAGAAAGAACAAGAGAAGTATTATTGATTTATTCCTGGCGAACAAACTGGTCAAAAATCAGGTTATTGACCCGAAAGCACATAGAGCAGCCGATCTGGGAACAGACCACTTTCTAGTGGTAGCATAAAAGGTCTTTTTGCAACAGGGCTATCTCGCGTAGCGTCCAAGGCTGCAGCGGTCTGTCGCATCATAAGCTAGAAACTCCAAGATGCGATCAATATGAACGCATACATATGAATAGTATCCGGTAAGCTTGACGACAGATTGAAAGTGATGTGCAAGGATGTAGAAGAAAGTAGGCAGAACCTTAGAGACGACATAATCGGGGCTGCGAAGAATTGTGTGGAGCGAATAAAATTGGGAAAGGTAAAAAGCGTGATGTGTGGAAGGATGATGAGGTGAAAGATTCTGAGTACAAGAAGAAGATAGCATGGCGAGACTACCTTGCTGCAAGAAAAAGCTGTGGTATGAGTGACTTGACGAAAGAGAGATACACGGTAAGCTGCAGAAAGCAGAAATATAAGCACTCGTGAAAAAGAAGCGTGAAATGTGCAGTGTGAGATAATAACAAGATATCGGTCAATTTTGAGCAAAACTTATTATTTTAGAAAGAAGTATGCAAGTACCGAGGTGGTCCGGTACTTTGCAGAATGAATAAAGTTCTTTCGAAAGAAAATCATCTAACAGACAAAAAAGATGTTCTACTGCCATCGCTGTACAACATATTTCTAGAGTGATTATTGTAGAGATTTATATAAGAGAGGCAATTCTGTCTCTGATACTGAGAGTGATCCTAATGAAACGCCACACTCGGGTTAGAAACAGGAGGAAGTCATTATAAGAAGTCTGAAATGTGAAAAGGCTACGGGAAATAACAAGGTGACTGCTGAGACGATCAAGTATGATGGTTCTAGACTCTGAAATACCTTTTGTGAACCGTGCAATCTTTGCTGTCAGAAGGAAGAGATTCTGGAAGACTGGCGCATCGTAGTCATAGTACCTCTCTATAAAGGGAAAGGTTCTCGTTTAGATTGTGCGTGATATAGAGTCATCAGCTTGGTCATCTTGACCAAGGTATTGATTGACGAAAGCACAAGGTGATTTTAAGAACGGTAGAGGTCGTATAGATCAGCCTTTCTCGATCTGCATTATCGCGGAAAGGTTTCTGGCCGCATGTCAGAAAGTTTCTGTGCTTTTGTAGATCTAGAAAAAGCATTTGATAGAGTAGTGTGGGATAAATTGTGTAGTCCTCTGCCTAAATATGGCGTGGGAAGCCCCTTACTGCGGTCATTATATCGCGCCCACTAAACCTGTGTAACCATAGATGGTGACATGTCGCCGTGTTTTGAAGTCTGTTCAGGCGTTAGACAGGGCTGCCTGGCTATTCGTGCTGTATTTGCACAGTTGCCTCCATATACTGTAAGGTGGATGATGATACTCATTGTCATGGCACATTGAAAAACTGTCTTTTGTACACTGACGATACTGCGCTTATAGAAGTGGAGTTGCAGACACTAGTCACGTGCATAAAAGAAGACTGAAGTGAAAAGATTGAATATAAATGTGAACAAAAGTAACGTGGTGTTTGAAAGAGGAGATGTACAGACGAAGTGTGAAACATGGGTAAATGGAAAATGTCCAGTCGATGAAATTATATATCTGGGGAGCGCGTTCTCGAGGGATTGAAGATGTGAGTTGGATGTAGGAAGACGGGTAGTAGCTGGCAATAAAGTGAACGGTATTCTATCCGCATTTGTAAGCAGTGTGAATATATCTAACTTAGCCAAAACGGTCGTCCACAAGGCGGTGTTGGTGAGAGCTTTATTGTATGTTAGCGAGGCTTAGATATGCCCGAAACATGCAGTACAAATGCGATCTGGTAGAAATATGTGCGATGTCACCCTTGCAAACAGGATAAGCAATGAAGAGATACGCAGTTTGTCAGTGTCGCACAGTGTTATTTAAATAGAAGAAGGGAATGCTTAAATGGTTCGGACACATAGAAAAAATGAGTGATGAAAGATAGCCGAAGAAAATCAACAGAGCGAAAGTGAGTGGTAGCAGAAGCCAAAGAAGACCAAAGGCTGACTAACGGAGAACAAATAGCCAGAGTGTTAGCTGACGGAAATGTCGAAAGGGTCGAAAGTATGCGAACCTAGGCGAAAGTGTGTGGGGAGAATGATGAGATTTGAGGCAGCAAAACAAGTACGTGAAGACCGTGGCGCTAGGCGCTCCGCTCTCTCTGACTACCCCGTTAAGGATACAGCCTGAAAATATGTATGTATTTATATTTCTTTTTGTAACTACCTTAAGACACTTAATGCCTCACATTTCGATCTATTTGCGAGTATGAATTCAATTCTTCCCCTTTATCATCGTGATTTCATCCTTCCATCCCGTCTGCGAAGACGAAGAAAAGGCAAGACGATAGGTCTTGCCTCTTACTCTTTCTTCCTTATAGTCTCAGTTTTCTCTCTAGGAGGTTGACTTTTTCGTAATATAATTTTGCATTATAAAATGTATCATAGCTTCTAGCTGGGGCATCGTTAGACCCTAAAATTGTAGCTTTAGTGTTTCCTAATGTAGTGAAGACCCTCTGCAAAGTTTCAGCAAAATTTGAGACCCGCAGGCCTGGTCCTCTCCGTGTAAGTGTGATTCCATTAGCTTCCTTTCTATAGTCGTTTCTGTGGCAATAACTTTTTGCATGTCTTTTGCATTTGCCTTTGCTGTCATCCAGCTCTCTATTCTTTATGTAGTAGATATTTATTATCTTACACATACTTTATTACATTTCAGGAAAAAAAAGCTTTATTAGGTCTAAAATGTAGTCGATAAAATATATTATAGTCGTATTTTTTGGTATGAATTTGATTATGTATTCCAAAAATAAATATACAGTTCAAACTGTCTCAATAATGGATTTGCAATACGCTAGTCGATCCTGAATTATGTATCCCATCCATTTCTCTTCACATTTGAATATTTGATAAAGACAAAAATTTAGCAAATCACAAGGTTAAATAATTTTTGTGACCTTTTTGTTCATCATGTAAAAAATGTCTCCGCTCGTAACATAGCATGGTAATTTATAAGATTAGATCGTTGGAATCGTTTGGAAAGCGAGGGAATTTTATTAAAGCGTTTTGTATTCAGGACGCAAATTATAAAAGCTAATTTTACAGTTTCGTAAAGCGGCCAATAAATTCTTTACCAAGACGTGTCCGCTGGAATGCGCTCGCTCATTTTTTCCGGTTCGGTCGCCTTGAAGCATAAGTCTGCTGGCGGATGCTGCAAGGAGGTTGTATATCAGTCAATGTCCGAAAGGCACTTTAATTGTACCCTAATTTATTGCCTCTATATACGAAGTTAGTGGACCGGGAACCTTTCGGCACGCTACAGTTATATCTTGCACGTATTTATGAGCCGGAAGGGAAAATGTAATTATGACGGAAGCGATACGTGAACAGAAAATGTAAACATGTTGGAGCTGGGATATTTTAAGATAAACATTTTCAACAAAACTATCATCAAACGTATGCAATCAATTTTACGTTTTATGATAGCTACATATTAAATTTTGTTTTTGATCAGTCTAAAGTTCTAAACAAAAGAAGTTTTAATAACTGCTTCTATTCATAGAAATATAGGTAAATATAATATGTATATCTAAACTAGTTAAATATAAGATATATGGCGCTGGTTCAAGTATTTGTACAGTCAGCATTAAAGAATTTCGCTGTTTAAAAATTACTTAAAAAATGCAACCTAATTTTATAGTTCGTAGGTTACTATAAGAGGTAATAACTGTATTGTTCAACATGTGAACAATAAATTTACAATCAAATAAATTTACAATATCACAAACTTATTGTTGTCATTTGATCAGAAATAATGCGAATATCGGCTGCAGCCATTGTGAATCTAATTATGTCACGTTCTATTGTGAGTTTGACTTTGATGCTGACTATACTCTTATTTCATTAGTGATCATCAGTTAACTATACTATATGTGAATTTGTCACATCAATTTACATGGTAATAGGTTAGGGAGAAAATGACGATAACGCCAAACCACACACATATTTAGTCACTCTGCAAAAATTGAGAGAACTTGGCTGGGAAGTGTCAATGCATCTACCGTATAGTCCTTACCTTGCAACCAGAGATTTCCACTTGTTTCGGTCTTTTCAGAACTGTTACAGCAGTGGAAGGTTGACATCAAGAGAGAACTTTTAAAATTACTTGTCGCAATATTTTGATAAAAAAATAATAAAATGTTTGGATCAACAATAATCATATCGCTACCTACAAAAAGGCAACAAAATAAAAAACAAAACGGCACATATACACGTCTATACATTTAATTAAGTGAAAAGTTTAAAAAAATGTCTTCGATTTTTATATGAAATACGAAAATACGAAGATTCTTTGTCCCCGACCATAAGTACCTGTTGTACCTATTTGATTATTTGAAATCTATATACACAACCTTTTCTACTTTGTTAGTTTTACAGTCAACATATTTTCAAATTCTATGTTTAAGGCTATGTTCTATGTTTTATAAAAGGAGCGGAAATGCATGTACTGGTATACATAACTTAGTACATAGTTTTTGCGAAAATTTATTTGTGTAAATAACTAGTAACGAAGTGTTTTGATCTGGTACGGTTGTATATAAAAATAAATAAAAGAAGTCACGTACACATTACATTTAAAGAGCGCTTAGCATCCATCTTAATTATTCTGAAAACACGTTTAATGGAACTGGAAGTACTGCACATTAAAAAAGTTGCCTTGGGACAATTTAGCTACCATATACGTATAAGTAAGTACATTAATTTTAATAATTTTTTCTTGACAGACGAAACCCAAATATCAGAATATTATTACAATTCAGAATTATTAGATCAGTAGATTAAGATGGGTACTATTGTATATAGATCTATAAATTGCTAATCTAATAGAAATAAATATTGTTATTGCTTTCACTTTGCAATATGAAGGATTGATACAAAATTATGTATTTGAGCCCGGGCGTTGTTATATCAACGTTATAATAATCTAATATATAAAAATCAATGTTTGTTAGTTTGTTTGTTCGTATTTTATGAGCTGCCATACCATTCATCCGATTGCGATGAAATTTGCTATGGAGATAGCTTGAATTCTGAGGGAGGGCATAGGCTAATTTAGAAAAAAAAAACGCGGACGAAGGCACGGGCATCAGCTAATATGTTATACGAAGTTTTTGTGGTTAATACTATCACCAAATTTTAGCAACGGCAGGGAATCTGGCAGCTTCTTGATCAAGGCTATGTCGGTAAACTGAGTTCGAAGGCTTAGGAGATTGGGGATTTAATAGCTCCGACAGGTTAGCAACTAACCTCCTATCAATTTATATCCGACTAACGAATTATGATCTGATTTCTTTTACATCATCACCAGAAGAGGTCAGACGCGGCATACATTTGGTAGATAATACTTCAGAGATGGTCCCATTTAAATTTCACCGATATTGGAGCTTGGACTTCGAAGATACACTAAATAACGCGACCTGGTTATAACCTTTATTTATATTGATGATTCTCTTGTATATCGTTGCGCTCCGGAATTAGAAAGAAGTTAATTGCAGACCTGTCCTAGATATTTATTTAGTTCTAGATCACTCAAAAGTGTGAAATAAAAAAATTTTATTAAAAAAATTAAACCACCTTCAAAAAAAACACTGAAAAGTACAAAATAACTATCCTTTACTAATCAAAACTCAAGTACAATTAAAATAACTTTATAAATACGATACACATACCTATATTTAAATTTAACAGTTATTGAAGTCGGTGCTAAATCAATGTGCAACAACAGAAAGTCTCAGTTTGGTAGGCTTGGCACCGACTTCAGTAACTGTCAAATTTAATTATATAGGTATGTGCATAGTGTTTATAAAGTTATTTTAATTGTACTTGAGTTTTGATTAGTAAAGGATAGTTATTTTATATTTTCCAGTGTTTTTTTGAAGGTGGTTTCATTTTTTTAATAAATTTTTTTTTTGAAGTCGGTTTAATTTTCAACCGACTTCCAAAAAAGGAGGAGTTCTCAATTTGGTTGTTTTTTTTTTTATGTTTGTTACATCATAACTCCGTCATTTATGAACCGATTTGGAAAATTCTTTTTTTGTTCGAAAGGATACACTTCCAGATTGGTCCCATTGTTTCACTGGGATTCATTCACTGGGTTTCATTGTTCACACACCCAAATTTCACTGGGATTAAAGCTTTGATTTCGAAGATACACCAAATAACGCAATCTGGTTATTTATATTGACGATTCTCTTGTATGTCATTTGTTAACTATCGTTGTCCCCACATGGTATAATGGTAGTATGTTATAATGGTAAAGTATGGAGAAGATATAAATTGGCTGTGATATAATAAATTCAGTCAGTAGAGTCAGTCTTGTGGCGGACAGAGAATACGGCTGGTGGCTGTCGTCTTCGGATTGTAAGAATACTGCTAGGGTGTAATCAGGATGCAACCTTTACACTGTTCTTTGATAACTGATTGATATTGATATGATATTATATTGATGATATTGATAATGGCCATAATAGGCAATAATATCCTATGTTCGATCTGTTCGCATCCTTTATTGTGAAAGCTCACGGTTTGTGCTCCTCAATAGAATGGAAGTTAACACATTGCGCTTCAGAATTAGAAAATAAACTAATTGTAGACCTGCTCTAGATATTTATTTAGGCCAAGGTCACTCAAAAGGGAGAAATAAAAAAACTTTTATAAAAAAATTAAACTGACTTCAAAAAAGAACACTGAAAAGTATGAAATAACTATCCCTTACGGATCGAAACTTAAGTACAAAAATAACTTTATAAAAATACGATACAAATACACATATAATTAAATTTGACAGTTATTGAAGTCGGTGCTAAATCAATGTTCGAAAACGGAAAGTCTATTAGTTTAGTAGGCTTGGCACCGACTTCGGTAACTCTCAAATTTAATTATATGAGTATTTGTATCGTATTTTTACAAAGTTATTTTTGTACTTAAGTTTCGATCCGTAAGGGATAGTTATTTCATACTTTTCAGTGTTCTTTTGTGAAGTCGGTTTAATTTTTTTATAAAAGTTTTTTTCTTAAAAAGTTTTTTAAATCGAATAATGGTTGAGGTAATAAAATAAAAAACAAAAATAAAACCACATTTTAAACAAATTAAATTATACCTACACTCTCCTGTGCACACCATGCGGGACAGTGTAAATATGAATGCTAGGGCGTCCCCCGAAAGCGACATACACCGGTTTGTTCCCGTTGGTGTGAGCAGAGTGCAGTTCGGCGTTGGGGACCGCCACCCAACACGCTGTGCACCTAGCGGCGGGAAGTGGAGGGAGGAGTGCAGAATAGCTGAGAAGATGAATGAAGTTATTGATATTATGGAAGAAAGAAGATTGGATGTTATGTTTGAGTGAAATCAAGCGAAAGAGCTGTGAACTTGTCGACTTGCCTGGAGGGGACATCGCTTTGTGGTCAGGCGTACCACAAGAAGAAAGGGGATGCCAGGGGGTAGGCGTCTTACTGTCATCTCGTTTGGTTAACTGTGTAGCTGAGTATAAGTGTGTAAACCCGAGACTGCTCTGGGTGCATCTCAATACCAAACATTGCGACATCGCGTAGTGTCCAAACTTGCAGCGGTCTGTCGCATAAAGAGCTGGAAACTGCAAGATGCGACCACCAGGAATGAATATGAAAGGGTATTATCCGGTAAGCTTGATGATAGATTGAAAGTGATGAGCGAGGATGTTGAAGAATGTTGGCAGAACCTTAGGGATAGCATGATCGAAGCTACGAAAGAAGTGTGTGGAACGAATAAGATTGGTAATGGTAAAAAGCGTGATGTGTGGTAGGATGATGAGGTAAAAGTGTCTGTGTATAAGAAGAAGAAAGTATGGCGGGGCTACCTTGCTACTAAAAATAACTTTGGTATGAAGAATTTGATGAAAGACATATAAGCTGTAGAAAGGAGAAACGAAGGCACTAGTAGAAAGAGAAGCGTGAAAGGTGTAGGGTGTTAGACGAAAACAAGATGTCGGACAACTTCCAGGAGTATTCCAAATTATGTTGGAATAAAGTACGTAACTACCGAAGTGGTCCAGCACCTTGCAGAATGAATAAAGTGCGTTCGAAAGAAAACCGCCTGCTAACAAATAAGAAAAATGTTCTGCACCGATGGAGTGAATACTATGGAGAACTGTATGAGAGTGGCGACTCCGTCTCTGATACTGAGAGCGATTCTAATGAATTGCCACACTCAGGTCAGGGACTGGAGGATGCCATTAGTATAAAAGAGATCGAAAAAGTGATAAGAATTTTGAAATGTGGAAAGGCTGCGGGAAATGATGTGGTGACTGCTGAGATGATCAAGTATGGTGGTCCTAGGGTCTGGGATACCTTCTGTGCACTGTGCAATCTTTGTTGTCAGAAGGAGCAGGTCCCCAGAGGACTGGCGCACCGCAGTCATAGTGCCTCTTTAAAAAGGGAAAGGTTCTCATTTGGACTATGCGTGCTATAGGGCCATCAGCTTGGTCAGCTTAGCAAGTAAAGCTATTAACCAAGCTATTAACTGAACGTATGAAAGGTGTTTCTGACAGATTTTTGTAGGAGGCGCAAGGTGGCTTTAGGAACGGAAAGGGTTGTATAAATTAGATTTTAACGCTTCGCGTTATCGTGAGAAAGTTTCTGCTCTTAGGTCAGAAAGTTTTCTGCACTTGCACTGCACTTTCTGTACTTTTCGTGGATCTAGAAAAAGCAATTGATAGAGTAGTGCGAAAGAAACTGTCAAGTCTTCTGCCTGAACATGGCGTGGCGGGCCCCTTACTGCAGGCTGTGAGGTTATTGTGTAGAGGCCACAGAGCCTGTGTAAGGATAGATGGTGACATGTCGCCCTGGTTCGAAGTCTGTTCAGGCGTCAGAGAGGGTTGCGTGTTGTCTGCCTGGCTATTCGTGATTTATTTGGACAGTTGCCTCCAGACATTGAAAGGTAGTATGAATGGTACGATAAGTGATGGTACAGTGGTAAACTGCCTATTGTACGCTGAAGATGCTGTGCTTATAGCACCATCAGAAGCGGAGTTGCAGACACTAGTTACGTGCATGAAAGAAGACTGTGAAGTGAAAGGATTGAATGTGAATGTGAATAAAACTAAGGTTCTGGTGTTTGAAAGAAAAGATGTACAGACAAAGTGTGAAATATGGGTAAATGGAAAATGTCTAGAACAGGTGAACGAAATTGTATATCTGGGGAGTGAGTTTTCGAGGGATGGAAGATGTGAATTGGATGTGGAGAGACGGGTAGCAGCCGGCAATAAAGTGAACGGTGCTCTATCCGCATTAGTAAGCAGTATGAATATATCTAACTCAGCCAAAATGGCCATACACAAGCTGTGTTAGTGCCAGCTTTATTGTATGGTAGTGAGTCCTGGATATGCTCGAAATCGAGTGAAAGTAAGATAAATGCAGTAGAAATGCGATCTCTTAGAAATATGTGCGGTGTCACCCTTGCAGACAAAATAAGCAATAAAGAGATACGCAGTATGGCAGGCTTTCACGACAGTGTTATTGAAACAATGAAGAAAGAAATGCTAAGATGGTTAGGGCACATGGAAAGAATAAGTGATGAAAGTGAGGGGTAAAAGAGGCCAAGGAAGACCAAGGCTGACTTATGAAGATTAAATAGCTGGAGCGTTAGCCGACGGAAATATCAAAAGCACTCGCATACCTAGGCGAAAATGTGCGAAAAGAATGATGAGATTTGAGGTAGCGAAAGAAGTATATAAGGATCGCGACGCTTGGCGCTCCGTCCTTTCCGACTACCTCGTTGGGGATACGGCGTGAAGATATGTATGTATGTATGTAAATTATACCTACTTACAGCGCTTATCACCAAATTGTCAATCGTTCTGGATTAAGAGTTTAAGTTCATTAACTTAATGGCCGCCACACACGATTAAAAATGCATAATCAAGCCCGTCCAATTTGCATCAAGCGGAGGTTGCATCTAGTAAATTTGATCATATGTGGCATTGTAGGGGCGTCATGCCATACAACGCTTCTTGCCGATTGGACGAGCTTGATCAAGCATACTTGATTGCGTGTGGCGGGCATTTGAGTTAAGGATATAATTGTTATAGCATGTAAAGATTTCGAGAGACAGTACTGTAGTCCGGACTCGAAAATAAGACTACGGTGTTCTTCATCTATCATAAGAGATGATAAAAGGGGACTTTGGGGTTGCAAGTAATCGGAGTGGATTCTCCAGTTGTCCATCTAAAGAGGTAGTACTGCCCGTCTGCTAGGCACCCAAAGCAACGAGGACCTTTTAAACCGCGAACATACGTAATTGCAGATACAAGAATTGAAGTATCCGACAAATCAAAGAAAAGTACAACATTGAACAGTATTGACGTACGGAAAATTTACTTCTACCTAATGCACACAGATTTGTAGGGTCGAGTACATTTTCGCTTCAATAAAGACTGAAAAGGTTTTAATGAATAACCACACTGCTTTCGATTCTGGATTTTGTAAAGTTAACGTGGAATTCTTGTGAATGAATATTATTTATTTTTATTACCTATTTATAACTACTTATTACTAAGATGTTGGTTTAGCAAAGAATTAAAAACATACTTAGAATATTTTATGCCAGCGTTATATCTTCCCGCGCAGGTCTTAAACGTCGACCAATTACTTGTTGCAAAGAACTAGTATAGGAGATGGCTAGCGATATGTCATTATGTGGTTCTACTTTACAACCTGTAAGCCCATTATGCCAGAATACAACTGAACAACAGAACAAATTACATATTGCCAGGACAGTGGCATAATTTTTTTGCGCCAGTATATTTTTTTGAATTATAATATTTATCTAAAACGGAAAATTTAACGCGATTACTTTTTATTTTGGCTTATTAATTATTGACTTAAGCCAAAATAGAAGGTAATCGCGTTAAATTTCCCGTTTTAGATATTTTATAATGCAACGCGAAAGTAAGTTTACATAAGTATAATATTTGTTCCAATATTCATGTTAATTGTCGCTTTAAACACTAAAACGACTACAGTCCACTTTGAAAGTAGGTACTCGATATATGTTGATGCGGATTTAAGGATCCATTGAGCAGCTTTGTAACATGTAGGTTCAACTGTAATCTAGGAACCAAAACGTGATTTTCTTTTTATTAAGTGTACTAAGTATAGTATAGTAAAAAAAGCACAGGTAATTTTTTTTTATATTATAACATTTTATGTCATCGTTTCTTTCGTAGCTAGTTCAAAAATTATTGTACACTTTTTAAAGTATATTTTATACATTATAGTCTTACTCTAAGTAAATAAATAAGTAAGTTAAGTATCTAGGTAACTTTCAATCTTCGCAACTTATCGCTGTTAATTTTTAGCTTGAATTGTATAAGAAAGTACGATGAAATGTAGGCGTAGGGGCGCCGCGCCGTCGTAGCCGCTTAAGTTTTGAACGCTTTCATTGAAAGTTGTGCTGTTCGGGGCAGCTCTTCTATGAATGGCGGATGGCACAGTTGGTCTTAACAACTTCGCCGATTTAATTCCACTCTGTCCGTCTGTTCTGATTCTTCGATTGTTAGACGCCTCTTGTCTTTTCACTGTATTTGTTAAATGCGTGATTTTTTTATGAAAATACTGACTAAACATAATACGAGTATATACCTATCCTCACGCTGTATCGCTAACGGGTTAGAGTGGACGGAGCACTGAGTATAGCGGTCCTTACATACTTCTTTCGCCTCTTCAAATCTCATCATTCTCACTACACATTTTCGCCTAGGTTTGCGAGTGTTTTTGACATATCTGTCAGCTAACACTCTAATACTGAATAGCCCTGATATAATAAGAATTTCGCAGAATTTAGGAAATTGGTTGAGAGTAAAGTACATTAATTGTTAAATACTTATAGTAATTATACATACTTAAGCATATGCATGTAGTAATAAGGTGCAGGGACTGTATTTACGTTATGAGAATGAAAAACACATAGCTTGGAACTAAGTCACAAAAACATGCTGTGATTGTAGATGGTACTACAATCACAGCAAATTTTTATATCGAAGAACGACTATTTGATTGGTTTTGATATTGTCGTCTATTGTCGTTCTGTGATATAAAAATTTGCTGTGATGTAGATGCTAGTGTTTGTGACTTAGTTCGTATTATTTTAAATATACACATTAAAACCAAGCGTGTTTTCCATTCTCACAACCTAAATACAATCCCCGCTCCTTAATATCTGGTTAAGGTACTAGAGGTAAATAAGGGCCAGAGATAGATAGATACATCCGCTTCGATATCTCCGCCTCCTCTACAAACGAGGTGGATCATCCCGAAGAACGCAACACACTTCTCTTCTCAAGATGGGTGGTCAAGAGCTTATAAAAAAAGGCGCTGGTGCTAGCCTCCAACGTCCAGGTCTGGCCGAATTATCCGGCCGGGTCAGTGGAGGTCGATCGCGAAGCGGAATGGTTCCAGGGCGCAATGACGGATGTCTGTGACGCAGCCATGCCCCGGGCCAAGCGACAACCTCCCAAGGCGTCAGGTGTACTGGTGGTGTAACGAAGTCGCCGATCTCCACTCAAAATGTGTGAGGGCGAGACACCAGTAGACCCGGTTCTGCAGGCGGCGGAATCGAGATGCAGACGTGGAGGATAAGCTGTACGCGACTTACAGTGAAAAAGTAAAAACACCACAGCTGGCCATCAGCGCCGCCAAGGCGAACGTCAGGGCGGAGCTGCTGGAGACTTTGAATAGGGATCCATGAGGGTGCTCATACAAAATATTGCGGAATAAGTTCTGCACCTGGGCGCCTCCGTTAACGGAGAGTCATCTTATCTTTACCATATTAGCTTATCGGGAAGAGGTACAAAAAGTTTTTGGGCAGGTGTCAGGAGATGGACCAGTTACACGTTGTGTGGTGGTCGACTGGTCCTGTTGAAGAAGGACGGGCGTCCAGCGGAGCCTCCCTCCGCCTACCGTCCGATCATACTGCTCGACGAAGCGAGTAAGCTCTGTGAACGGGTCGTCGCTAGTCGCCTCTTCGAACATCTTCGTCGTGTAGGTCCCTTGCCGTGTAGGCAGTTTGGCTTCCGAAGGGGCCGGTCGACGATTGACGGTATTTAGAGCGTCAAGGCCCTTTCGGAAAAGGCAGTCGCTCAGGGTGGGGTGTTTGGCGATGTCTCTTGACATATCCAACGCTTTAACACCCTCCTCTGAGCCTGTATCAGGGAGGCACTTCGATACAGGTGTAGTTCGATGCAGATTTCATAGAATGCCTCCCTACTTGAGGAGTATCATTGGGGCCTACGTGAGGGAAAGGTCGGTTGTTTGCATCGGACTAAATGGGCGGCGGCACCGGTGGAGCAAGCCGTGCGATGTTACCCAGGTGTCTGTTCTGTGTCCGCTCCAGTGGAACATCGGATACGACTGGGTGCTGAGAGGTGAGCTCCTCCGAGGGGCCAACGTGACGTGTTACGCAGATGACACGCTTGTCACGGCCTGTGAAGGAACTCTTATATGGAGGTTGCCCGCCTCGCCACGTACACGGTCGCGCAAGTGGTGAGGCGGATAAAGATGTTGGGACTCGAGGTGGCGCTGAACAAGTGTAAGGCCTTTTGTTTCCTTGGGTCTCGAAAGAGGCTACTTGAAGGATCCGACATCGTAATAAACGGCTCTTGCATCGGGGTCGAGCTTCATATGAGATACCTGGGGCTCGTCTTTGATTGTCGATGGAGTTTCCGTGAACACTTCCGGCAATCGGCCCCCCGTCTGATGAGGGCATCGGCCGCGCTTAAAAGGTTGATGCTCAATATCAGGCGGCTCAAGGAGGAATGTCACCGCCTTAAAATTACTTTTAATTAATGCTTTCTTTCATGTTTAATGCTTTTAAACATTCTCATTACTTTTGGCAACCACGAGATAGTTTATTTAAAATAACCTAAGATTTTCTTTCAAATATTTATACCTCTAAATACGCAAACAAAAAGATTTCAATTCTCAAAAAAAAAGTCATAGAAGCTCCCTCACTTCATGATTAGCTCGAATATTACGTAGTATATCAAATGCTATACGAACGAACTTTTGTAATAATACGGTATTACATTTGCGTTCAGTCCAAAAAGTTAAACGAATAAACCGCTGCACGTACGAAAATCTGGCAACAACTTTTAATAATACGTAACCCGCAGAATATTAACCGCAAAACTAAAATCACTCATTTTATTCAATATCACACTGTCTGTAAACGCCGAAACATTTCCTATTTCGCCCTAATGTGCGAAAATCTCAGAAGCTATTGAAAGTTTGAATGCGCGAAAGGTCTAAGTTATGAGTTCAGTGAAAGCCACAAAAAAAGGAAAGGACACGAGACGGCCGTCAATTTGATAGGTGTATCATAGACATATACTATGTATGTCAACAAACAACAAAGTATATTATCATTGTATCATTATTATTATGTATTTATTTTTATTATTATTAGGTATTATGTGTGACCATTATTCTATAATTTTCACAAAATTACATAAGTTTTTATCTAAAGAATTGTCATTTGTGATATATTATTAAATTAAATGTGTAGGTATATTTTGTTTATAGAACACCTAGAAGCATATAAAATAGAAATGACCGAAGTAGACATACAGATATCGGTTTAAGATCAATTAAAAGCGCGAGTGTTAGCTGGCCATTAGGCCAAAATTGATTGCGTTATTTGGCAATTTTTGTACATTTAAGTAGCATAATTACTTGTCATATAATTATTTACGTAAAGTAATTTTGGAACCTCAATTTAATTCACTACTAATGAACTTGAAACTTTACAAGTATATACGTATGAAGAAGTTCTTACCTCTTCATAAGTATTTGCAAACATAAGAAGAAACTATGACACAAGTAAATACTTATTGAATTTTTTTTATTTCATGGTTTTAAATATTAGATAACTTACTGCGCATTACAGTTAAACCTAGCTCGTTGCATTATGTACTGATATCTTATTTCATTTTAATAAAGATATAAATATATAAACCTTATCAGTAGAATAATTATTTCATTATTATTATCGTATACAATATCATATAGTTCCTACACACTGTGCATAATATTATTATGGTTTTAGCCCATTTATAACTAAAATAAACCTTCGGCTGAAGTTTATGACTGGGGTCGAACAATTGGTTTTGGTTTTCGCCTCGGGTAAAATCTAACTTTCGTTCGGACACTAATTATTCTATTACTATTAATAGATTCTCAGTTATATTGGTTTAATAATTTATAGGTTTTTAATGTTGATGTTTCGCTAACAATAACAGAAAAATTTAGTTTTCATCAAAAACTTTCAATTTAAACTTATAACTACTTTTGAATATAAATATCAGTATATTAATGTTGTTTATGTAATCTGTACATACAGGCACACTGTAGCACGGTAGATATACAATGCACCGTCTGTTACCCATCGATAAGCAACGTAACTGGTTTGTCGAGAGATACTGCTGAAGACTGAACATGGATACTGGACTATAAACACAGTTAACTGAGAATAATGTAGGTACTAATCGTGTACCTATGCTGTTAGACAGTGGACGCTGCATTGAAAACATGTACCTATATAGTAATATATTAACAGTACGGTTATTTCGCATTTATAACATTAAATGCAGATAATATGGATACAAAAACAAAACAGGAGGCAAAGTAGGTACTCAATTTAATTGACTCGACCGTCCTCCCCCCCTTATTTTAGAAACTGCTCAACCGAAAACATTAATATGGTAATTTCGAGGAATATAGCACACTTGAAGTTTTTTTTTTTATTTTACAGATTTCATACAGATATATTAAATATGAAATGGAACCCACTAGGTGCGAGTCGAGCCTGCACTTGTCTCTACAGACAAAGAAGCTCTGCTCTACCAACCAAAATTTAGATATTAGCCTGAATTAAAATTTGAATTTGATCCTTAGGACCGTAAGATCAATGGTAGTTTAAACGAAGGAAGAGAGTTTAATCTTCTGTCTTCGATTATTTCATAAGATCAATGGCAATTAATCGATTACGAGTAGATTAAATTATCGAATATTGACAAAGAATCTTGAAAAGAACGAACGAACTGTGAACGAATAATATTACTATGTGTAAGACATTAATCTAGTTTTTACTAATCCGTTCACTATTTCAAGATTCAAATCAAATTTTATCGTAGATTACCAAATCCGTAGTTTAAGCTGCATTTGATCTTACGGCCCTTATTCAAATTTAGAAATGTTCATAGTTATGAATATTGGAACTTTTGTCGACAATTGAACAAACCTAAGGCAGGATCGTGTGACTCGAATAATTATGCGCTTGCAAAAAGTATCAGTTGGGCAGGAAATTAAGGTTACTTTATAATTAACAGCGCCACTGTTTTGAAATCACGGAGCTTAGAAAAATGTTTATTCATTGAGGATTTTAATATAAATATGCTTTTAGATAAATATATAAATAAACAGTTTTTAAATTCTATGCGAAAAAATATTTTTACTTAATTGTGAACAAAATGAATATCCAGATAATCACATGTATTCTACGAATCTAAGCTAACTATTGGTATAGCATACTAGGGAATTTGGGTAACATCAGTGACATATGGCATTCAAATTGCAACGTATTTTTTCTCTTCATAAATTGGGCATTTCATCATTGCACAGTCCGGCTCCGGCCCGGCACCGACACGGACAGCCATATTCTTCATTTAACCGACACCGACACGCTCCGACCCAACACCACGGATGTATAATTACAGTAGGACGTGGGCAAGAGCGATGGCAGCGTATAACAAATTGTATTTCTTGTATTTATTGTATCGCAAAGATAGGGCTTTGATTCCACTATTTCAATTAGACTAACGACGACATATTTAATATCGGCCATAATTAAAAAAAATAATTCTTTCCGCACGTGTGTGAGAACTGCGGGAGCGCGGGCGATATGATCCAGCCACTCACACACCCACATGTAAACTTGCATGTATATTTATTTTGTGTGTAGGTATATGTGTGAATATATAATACACAATTTATCTAATATACAAAATAATACCGCATCCAGATTTAAACAAGCGTGTATTACCATTACAGCACACTAACGACTGTTGTCTGTAGTCAGCACCGTGAAATAATTAGAACAAAACTTTTAAATTAAATATTTTGCTCGGATTTAATTGTTTTACTTGAATAAAAACTTCTTAATATTCTCGACAGGAAAAGTTACTTGGTGGGAGCCGGCAATTTCACTTTCTGTTTAGAAAAGGAGATTACATAACTATTATATTTACTCTTATTACACGAGTACATTCTTTCATGAATAATATGAGTATATTATATTTATTTACCAAAAGTAGACAGATACAAGTAAACATGGAAAATGAGTGTTTGACTAAAACATGAATGTATTCTTGTGTGTTAATGTCACATGTCTAATTTGTATTCTTTTTGTTTATTTTATAAAACACTAGCGACTCGCCCCGGCTTCGCCCGAATGGGATGTTGAATGTTTGCAACACACCAAATTTTTGTTATTGAGATTTTCATGCAAAAAACCATCCAAATTTCCGACTTCTCCGGTGGATTTTCCCAAAATTTTATTTCATGCAGACCTTGTCCTGACAATTATGAACACAACAAAAAAATAATCAGCCAAATCGGTGGAGCAGTTCTCTAGTGATGTTCCGTCATCCGATTTATAATTTTATATATAGGAAGATTGATAACCTAGTTGATACCCTAGAGTCATATAGCAACGTTCTATACAGTTACTGTGTAATTCACAAGTCACTACATAATTCATTCAGTCATAATTTCGAAAAAATAGAAGAAAGAAACTAGTAAAAAGAAAAAGAAATAAAGTCCAATATACGCATTAATTTTTTGTTCCTCATTTTTAGTTTTAGATTTTTACGTTTCCGTATCTTAAGGCAACGGAATAATTCGGCTGCGACAAATACGGACAGACAGGCAAACATGTGGAAAGTATAAGGGTTCCTTTTTTGCAATTTGCCTACGGAACCCTGAAAAGGAAACATAATTTGTTTTGATATTTCTAAATACTATAATTATCTGCCATAATTTTTTAAATATCTTTTTTGTGTTCTCTAAACAATGTATGATCATTGATCACATAAAATGTACAAAAAATTGAGAAGTAAATCCAGTGACGAATAGTTTAAAAATGCGGCGAAATATAGCTAAAACATATAAAATATAAATAATATTGTAATTTGTAATAGCTATTCGTAAAATAAGATCAGAGTTAACATGCAAACAAATAAAACAGTCGGATTAATATCAATCGCTACGGAACACTAATCTTATAAGTGATCAGTTAGTTTTTCTATATTGTATATCAATAAGTGGAAGGAGGAATAGCTTTGTCGACGTAATATAACATACGGTGCGAATAACCCGGATGACGTAAGCGGAGTCCTGATAAATAGTCCTGTTTTCCACGGAAGAGTTTCTAATTAAGTTATACATAAATCACGACTAATTCTGAAGTATCTAAATGAAGATTAACAAATTAATTCCACTTAAGAAAACATTTTGAAGGTGTGATTGTGTAAAGTTTCTTTGCTTATGAATAGATAACGCAGTTGGATCGAATTCGGTTTAATAATGCAAGTGACAGTGTAATACAAGTTACGGATCCATTGAATTATTAAGAGCTCATTTCTACCAGTCCGTTTAATGTTTCAACTGACTTCAAAAGACTTTTATAATAAATGGTATTGAATAGTTGTCCTTATAATATGTAACAGTAAAATAAAATAGTAATAGTTACAAAGCTGTACACCCAATGTTAATATTTACAAGCTTAAAACTAAACTAAGTATTATCTTAAGTGACAGACTTCCTCATAATGGCCCATTAAAAAGTTTTCATTGCTTTAGCAGACTGGGCAGCATTACCCCTTTAAACAGCCCAGGTAATTTGCTGACGGAAAAAGCTGCCAAGCCGACGGCGACGGTCTCCCCGCCCCGACTTCAAGCCGACTTCAATCCGACTTCAATCCGGTTTCAAGCAAAATTTAAAAAAATCATTCTGTGAGGCTAGAGGCCTAAGGTAAGTTTCGACTGCAATATGAAACTCTCAGAGTGAGTCAGATACTTACGTAGCTTCGAATTTTCGCCAGTGCTAGCCGCAGCACTCCCTTGCCTATGGAACTGGCTAGGATACGGGAAACAGCAAGTGTATCAACTAATTAGTTTAAAATGTTGAAGAAAACACAGTGGTAACGGTAATCGAAAATGCATCATCAGCGGGAAGAGTAGGGAGGAGTGCAGAATAGCTGCGTGGAACATGTGAGGTGGGATTGAAGAGAAGATAAATGAAGTAATTGATATGATGGAAGAAAGAAGATTGGATGTGATAACACATCCAATCTTCTTTCTTGGTTTTGCGAAAGCGAAAGGGCAGTGAACTTGCTTACTTGCCTGGAGGTGGCATCGCTTTGTGGTCAGGGGTACCACGGGGTAGGCGTCTTACTGTCCTCTCGTTTGGTTAATTGCGTAACTGATTATAAGTGTGTAAATCCGAGACTGCTCTGGATGCGTCTCATGACAGGGTTGACGAGGATTTTTGTTTTGGTGGCGTATGCTCCAGTGTCCTCTGTTGGTTTGAGCTAGCTAGAGTAGTTTTGGGCGAATGTTAGGGAAGTTCTAGCGACGGCTGAAGAGAATGAAAGAATTATAGTGCGAGGAGACATGAATGGATGGGTCGGGACAACTCGAGCAGGATTTGAGTTTGTCCTAGGCAAGTATGTCGATAATAGAGTGAATAATGATGCTAAAAGGATTGTGTTAGGAGTATGTATGGAAAATAATCTTTTTATTCCTAATACTTTACATAAGCACAAAAAGGTTCATCAGTACACGTCAGAAAGGAAGGATGAAAGGAGTACGATTGATTTATCCCTGGTGGACTGTCGGCATAAAAAGCAGGTAATGGACATGAGAGCACACAGAGGAGCCGATCTGGGAACAGACCGCTTTCTAGTGGTAACTACAATAAGGAGTCTGTGTGCAGCATGGCGATGTCGCGTGGCGTTCAAACCTGTAGCGGTCTCGGCACCAGGAATGAATATGAAAGGCTAGTATTCAGTAAGCTTGACGATAGATTGAAATCGACGAACGAGGATGTTGAAGAATATTGGCAGAACCCTAGGGATAGTATGATCGAGAAAGAAGTGTGTGGTTGGTGAATGTGATTGGGAATGATAAAAAGCGTGATGTGTGGTGGGATGGTGAGGTGAAAGAGTCTGTGTACAAGAAGAAAGAAGCATGGGCGAGATTACCTTGGTGCCAAAAATAGCCGTAGTATGAAAGATTTGATGAAAGAGATATAAACTGCAGAAACAGCAACGAAGACACTATTGAAAAAGAAGCGTGAAAGGTGTAGGGTGTTACACGAAAACAAGATGTCGAACAAATTCGAAGAAAATTCAAAATTATTTTAGAAAGAATTACGTAAGCAGACAGCCCAAGTATAAGTACCAAAGAGGTCCGACACCTCAGAATGAATAAAGTGCGTTCGAAAGAACATCATTTACTAACAGACAAAAAAGATGTTCTGCAGCGAGGGAGTGATTATTATAGAGATCTGTATGAGAGTGACGACTCGTGTCTCTGACACACAGCGATCCTAATGAATCGCCACACTCGGGTCAGGAACTAGAGGAAGTCATTATTGTGAAAGAGATTGAGAAAGCGACAATAAGTCTAAAATGTGGAAAGGCTTTGGGAAATAATGAGATTACTGCTGAGATGATCAAGTATGGTGGTTCTAGGGACTGGGTTTCGTTCTATAAACTGTGCAATCTATGTATAAGGCCATTAGCTTGGTTAGCTTAGCAAGTAAAGTCTATACCAAGGTATTGATTGAACGTATGAAAGGCGCATTTCTTAAAGATATTTGTGGTGGTGTTATAGTGGTCCAAGAGTCTGGGATAAATGCTATAAATTGTGCAATCTTTACTGGCAGAAGACAAAGATTCCGGAAGACTGGCGCGCTTCAGTTATAATACATACATATTTACATACATATCCTCACGCTGCATCCCTAATGGGGTAGTCAGAGAGGACGGAGCGCCAAGCGTCGCGGTTCTTACATACTTCTTTCGCTTCTTCAAATCTCATCATTCTTCGCACACATTTTCGCCCAAGTATGCGAGAGCTTTTGACATTCCCATCCGCTAACACTCTGGCTATTTGATCTTCATAAGTCAGCCTTGGTCTTCCTTGGCTTCTTTTACCACTCACTTTCGCTATGTATATTTTGATCGTCAGTCTTTCACCACTCATTCTTTCCATGTGCCCGAACCATCTAAGCATTCCTTTCTTCATTTTTACAATAACACTGTCGTGCGACCCTGTCATACTGCGTATCTCTTCATTGCTTATCCTGTTCGCAACGGTGCCATCGCTCATATTTCTAAGAGATCGCATTTCTACTGCATTTATGATACTTTCACTCGATTTCGAGCATATCTAGGCCTCACTACCATACAATAAAGTCAGCACCAACACCGCGTTGTGGATGGCTATTTTGGCAGTGTTAGATATATTCACACTATCTACTAATACGGGCAGAGCACCATTCACTTTATTGCCAGCTGCTACCCGTCTCTCCACATCCAACTCACATCTTCCATCCCTCGAAAATACACTCCCCAGATACACAATTTCATTCACTTGCTCTAGACATTTTCCATTTACCCAAACCTCACATTTCGTTCGTACCACTTCCCTTTCAAACACCAGAACCTTAGTTTTGTTCACATTCATATTCAATCCTTTTACTTCACATTCTTCTTTCATGCACGTGACTAGTGTCTGCAACTCTGCTTCTGATGGTGCTATTAGCACAGCATCGTCAGCGTACAATAGGGAGTTTATCACTGTGTCAGCACATATCATACCACTCATACTACCTCTCATTCTCTGGAGGCAACTGTCCAAATACAGCACGAACAGCCAGGCAGACATCACGCAGCCCTGTCTGACACCTGAACAGACATCAGACCAGAGCGACGTGTCACCCTCTATCCTTACACAAGCTCTGTGGCCGCTATATAATGACCTCACAGCCTGTAGTAAGGAGCCCCCCACGCCATACTCAGGCAGAAGACTTTCACACTACTCTATCGAATGCTTTTTCTAGATCCACGAAAGCGCAAAAAACTTTCTGAGCTATAGGCAGAAACTTCCCCACGATAACGCGAAGCGAGAAAATCCATACAACCTGAGGCCTGATCCATACAACCCCTACCGTTCCTAAAACCAGGCAACCAGGGAGGCACAATCCCACAAATATCTTTCAGAAACGCCTTTCATACGTTCGGTCAATACCTTAGTATATACTTTACTTGCTAAGCTGACCAAGCTGATGGTCCTGTAGCACGCACAGTCTAAATGAGAACCTTTCCACTGCTGCGGTGCGCCAGTCCTCTGGAACCTCCCCCTTCTGCAAACAAAGGTTGCACAGTGCACAGAAGGTATCCCAGACCCTAGGACCACCGTACTTGATCATCTCAGCAGTCACCTCATCAATTCCCGCAGCATTTCCACATTTCAAACTTCTTATCACTTTTTCAATCTCTTTCATACTAATGGCATCCTTCAGTCCCTGACCCGAGTGTAGCAATTCGTCTCGTACACGGAGTCGCCACTCTCATACAGTTCTCCATAATATTTACTCCATCGCTGCAGAACATCTTTTTTACCAGTTAGCAAGTTATTTTCTTTCGAACGCACTTTATTCATTCTGCACGGTGCCGGGCCACTTCGATACTTACGCACTTCTTTCCAAAATAATTTGGAATTTTCCACAAAGATGTCCGACATCTTGTTTTCGTCTAACACCCTACACCTTTCACGCTTCTCTTTCACTAGTGCTTTCCTTTCTGCTTTCTGCAGCTTATCTTTCATCAAATTCTTCATATCACAGTCATTTTTGGTAGCAAGGTCGTCCCGCCACGCTTTCTTCTTTTTGTACACAGACTCTTTCACCTCGTCATCCCACCACACATCACGCTTTTTACCGTTCCCAATCTTATTCGTTCCACACACTTCTTTCTCAGCCTCTATCACACTATCCCTAAGGTAAATATTCTTCAACATCCTCGCTCATAACTTTCAATCTATCATCAATCTTACCGGATACTGCCCTTTCATATCCATTCCTGGTGGTCGCATCTTGCAGTTTCCAGCTTTTGATGCGACAAACCGCTGCAGGTTTGGACACTACGCATTGTCGCCATGCTGCAAACAGACCCTTTATTCTGGTTATCACCAGAAAGTGGTCCGTTCCCAGATCGGCTCCTCTATGCGCTCTTGTGTCCATAACCTGCTTCTTGAGCCTGTTATCCACCAGAAATAAATAAATCATACTTCTCTCATGCTTTCTTTCCCAAGTGTACTAATTGATCTTTTTGTGCTTAAATACGGTATTAGCAACAAAAATATCCTTTTCCATACACACTCCTAACAGAATCCTACCAGCATCATTCACTCTCCTATCTCCATATTTGCCTAAGACAGTCTCAAATCCAGATCGAGCTGTCCCGACCCATCCATTCATATCTCCACAAACAACAATTCTCTCATTCTCTTCAACCGTCGTTAGAACTTCTCTTACATTCTCCCAAAACTGCTCTAGCTCACCCAAGCCGACAGAGGACACTGGAGCATTCAGTTATAGTGTCTCTCTTAAAGGGAAAGGTTCCCATTTAAACTATCAAATGAAGTGTTTTATTTCTCTATACTAAATAGAAATTCTAAATAAATCACAGGTAGAATTCATTTTTTTCAACATTTATGCACAATGCTATATCATAGACATTATAGAACTGTTCTTATACATTATATAGACATATGTATATACAGAAATATAGATATCCTGTTGTTACAATACCTACTTACTCTCATTATTACTAGCGTTTACTATATTTGTGGCAAAAAAGTAATATGACACATATACTAAATATGGGCTGTCTGCTGAATCTATTTATTTACCGCACTATTTATTTGTAAAAGAAAGTGTACCCATTCCTCGCACACATTCAATTACGCGTTGGCTTGTTAAATAAAATACAGTCTCATCACGAGACAATGGCTATTATTACTGTTGGTATTATTGGAACGCAGCTGCGATGAGAAAAACATGAAAAGCTGTTTTCGCCCTGACCTTATGAATGTTTGCACATATTTCGAATTTCATATGTGTTATGCATATCAACTTGAAATAATAATAGCTACAAAACATTTTGCAAGAATTAGGTACAATTGGCTCTTATGTTATTACCATTGTGTGAAAGAACTGAAACAAACCGATGATTTATTCGAAATTATATTTTGATACGTATACCTACATTTTTTGTTCAAAAGTTCAGGCAAGCGTCTATAAAATGTTTACTGCACATTCGGATATTGCCCCTCTCAACTCCATTACGAACGTATTTTTAACGACTGTTAATGATGGAGATGGAGAGTGATGAATGAGTTCAAATGAAATATCAGTGTCTTTAGTATGGTTCCGGAATGACTGTGTAACTAATTTTTTTGAACAGTATACTCGGAGGAATTACGAGTATATAAAAAATTCATTATGTTGCATCTGAGTTCAGATAAGTACAGTAATAAAAAAAAATCATTGGGCTGGATAATAATAGGTTAACTTTGTCTTTCAACCCGATAGCCCTGGGTTTGATTCCCATTAAAGTAAGTTTAGAACTTTTTCAAGAGCTTTCCAAGATCGTTGTATAGTAACCATAGTATAAGCACAATAGGTGTAAGATATAAGCCTAGTTTAGGGTTTAGGGTCACCCAATTGGATAGTTCACATAAAATATATAATATATCTAAAACGGGTTATTTGCTTGAGTTGATGAGTTTGCTTGAGACCACGACCGATGCAACTCGGTCGAAACGTCAAGCTAAAATAAAAGGTATTCGCGTTGAAAGTTCCGGTTTAGACATACTATAATTTTATAATGCAACGCGAAAGTTTCAAAGTTTATATGCATAGTTTACAATTAGTTAAATCTCAAATCAGCTACTTTTTAACATCTGTTTAAAACGTAATTTAAAGAATTTGATCGGTGACGACATGGATCTTCTCTGTCATTACTATTTCTTATAATAAAAATAATGATTAAAATCTTTAAACGTTGTCATGCAAAACATTTTATAATGTATTTTTGATAGTGTCAAATACCCAATTGGTTTCATTCTTTGGAGTAGAGTGTTATATTCTATGGTAAAATACTGTGATATGAATTACTAGATATTACCCACGACTCGGTCTGCGTGAAATTTTTTCCACACTAACTTTGACAGCCTTAGGCTTTCACTTTCCTAATTGGCCAAGTAAGTGTTTAATAACACCGGTCAACAAAAAAAAAAAAATTTTGCGCATGGGTTTTACTCAATATATTCTGATTATATAAGCACATATATAAAAAAAAATGTGATTACAAATCGAAAATATTCGCTTTTTAAGAACTTAGAGCGATTTGATCATTTTTGATTTTCGCACCCAATGAATGAATCATAAATGGATGTTCGATATCTTTTAATAAATCAACTCTATGTCAATTTTTTATGTATTGTCATTGATTTTAATTTCCCCATTTTTTACTGATACAAGCAAATTCAGAACTATTTTTTTTTTCTTATTCTTATTTTTAGATATAAAAGCAATAAAAATAAATTATATGTAACCCGTGCGCAAAAATGCTGTAGATCGGTGAATTGTTTGTTTAATAGGTCTTTGAGTTATTAAATGCACTTAAATTTATTTCGCTCTAACTTTGACACCCCTTTTTAACTTCATAAGGGTTGAATTTTCAAAAGTCTCCTGTTAGTACTTGCGTACATTGTACAAGAATCTCTGTGCTAGCGAACTAAACTCAGTTGGTAGTCAGCGAGCAGCCCGTTCTTCTAATTTTGTATTGTAAGAGTACATTGTATACATATATACGCATACTTAACAAGATACTTTATGCTAGATTTATTTACTCGATGGAAATTCGTATCGTCATTACGTGCCATTTGTGTGAACGATACAGTACTTAATTAATTAGAACAATGATTTCAGTATATATTTCAGTGCTTGTGTTGATCCCTATCTACAGTGTCAAGTATCGCATCGTCGTTTAAATTCACAGCCGGCTCTCTAATTCGATTCCATACCCTTTTCACCGTGGCTTCGCGTTCCTGTCACTTCCACGTGCTTTTTGTCCAGGTATTACGAGAGAAAATTGGAATCCAAGACCCAATTTGCTATACGAGATTTTTTATATATTAGAAAGAAGGTAATTTAAATTTTTAGAAACCGATACGATGTAATAATGAAACCGTCCATACGGCAATACACTCGTGGTATGTGCATGGCTCTCCATAATATATGTAATTTTTAAATATTTAACAATGACTACATAACAAGTCATTGCTATGTTTGTAGAGTCGTATGTTGTTTGCGATCATTTAATTGGTGTGATTAGATGGAGGATTCATTGTTATTATTTTAAAAAATAACTTGGTATTTCGATATAGTTATCAATACTCATAAATAAATATGAAGGATTAAATACTTTCAAATTGGTTTGGGAGAGAAAGAAAAATATAAATCGTACCTTTCTTTCTGCGCAGTTGGTGGTGGCGCAATATTGAAAATACTAAGAAGTATCGAAATACTAAGGCTTAAAGAAATTTTCTTACAAATAATTTTGAAGATTACTATTTTTTTAACTTAAATCCTAAATAGAAAAAAACCTTAAAGCGGCATCCCCACTCAGATTGCACGGCTCTCTGAGGGCAAGCTACGCTACGCTACGCTACAGTCCGATCAAAATAGACCTTCGAGGTTACGATAATTCGCATAGAGCTGAAAATTCGTACGAGTGTTGGGTACACCATTATAAATAAAATGTGAAAAGTTCCCGTCTATCCTACATCTGCAAAAAAATTTATTAAAGGTCAAATTCGCAAATATGGGTTTTTTTTTCAACCAAACGGTAAGTTTTATCATAAAAATTGGTAGAAAAAAAATTGTAGATAATGCAATTAATTACCTATAAAATTTGTTCTTACAATTTTTTTCTAAGAATCCCCATTTCTGAGATATAGCGACTCAAATAGAGGAATAAGTTGTGTTCTCCTGAAGCGCTATTTGAATTCCACCACTTCGACGTTGCAGTCGCGATCTTAGACATTATGTTTGTTTTACGGACGAGTCAAGATTTCTAATGCGACTGGATTCAAGACGTTAACTTGTTTGCACAGTTTCTGGACATCAGGCTCGTTTGAGGACTTGCAGAGAAAAATCTTTGAATAACGGTGGAACCATTATGGTTTGGGCAGGGATTTGGAACGGTAGAAAAATAGAGCTCATTATAATCGATGGTACTTTGTCTGAGCATTCAAATCACCATACCAAAAGATAATAAGGTCAGTGGTTGTTCCGTTGGAAGACGATTAGATTTCGGCTTTCGTGCACCTTCTAGAACGCTCGCAGAAGCCAGTATCTAAATTTTCCCTTGGACTGCATAGATGCCCAATATGAATCCCATTGAATCTGCGTGGGACATGTTGTTACAACGAAAAGTTTCTGATGCAGTGAGAAGCCTAACTCACACGTAAACTCGACTTTAATTCAACTTAGCAATGAGTTTGGGCGGCTGTTTCGCAGAGTCACATGTGTGTATTAATTCTGAGTATGAATTTTCGTTGATGAGCTGTAATAAATAATCGGGGTTGTCACAATCATTACTAATTTTAGTTTCATTTTATTAATAAATGATAGAAAGATTTGTTAGTAATTTCGAATTTAGTATAATTTGATGGCTTTTTGACTTTCAAATAACATATCTTCACGCTGTATGCCAAACGGGGTAGTCAGAGGACGGAGCGCCAAGTGTCGCGGTTCTTACATACTTCTTTCGCTTCCTCAAATCTCATCATTCTACTCACACATTTTGGCCTAGGTATACATACGGGTGCTTTTGACATTTCCGTCAGCTAACACTCTGGCTATTTAATTTTCGTAAGGCAGCCTTAGTCTTCTTTGGCTTCTTTTATCACTCGCTTTCATTCTGTAGATTTTCTTCATTAGTCTTTCATCACTCATTCTTGCTATATGCCCGAACGACCTAAGCATTCCTTTCTACATTTTTACAATAACACTGTCGTGCAATCAACTTTTAAACAACCATTCATGGTTACATAATAAATGCTTTTCTTTAGTTTTTTTTTAAATGATTTATGTATATAATTATCACACTTAAGAAGTACGTTTTCTGGCTATTTCCTTCCAGAAACGAAAACTAATCATGAAAATGTAAAACTCAAAAAATACTCAATATCTCTTGACTTTTATAACTAATGTATTTATTTATCTATACATATGCGTAAATAATAAATTATAATTAATAAGTGGAGACTTACCCGTTAGGGATACCGTGTGAAGATGTACGTATGTATCTATGTAGGTATGTAAGTGGAGACGTTTAGCACTTGGCTGAAAAATAACAGATACCTCATTAGGTATTTGTCGAATAATTAAATTACCATAGTATTACAGTGTGTACTAAGTAGATACAATATTTATAAATCGCATTAGCTGTACCATATTATTATTCGCTAATCTCATTATGAATTCGGGTCTCTTTTGCGTGTTTCAATCCTCAAACTATTAATTTGTGGACGCTTCAAAATATACAAACAACTGAACAGAACTAAATATTAAACTACATGACGTGGTATATTGTCTGTTATAGGTAGTTATAGCCCCTATAGCACGTAACTACGAGAATAGAATCGACTGAGTGAAATTAATTACAGGAGGTTGAAAACCTTCGTTAAACATTAAAAAATCCTATTCTTTTAATAAAAATAGCCTATAACCAATTAGAAGTTGTATATTTTCTAATTGGCCAAAATCTTCATTTTATACATTGATAAATATCCCACTTAATTTGTTTTTCAACCCTCTGGTGACATTTTGTTTCATAACATTTTGTACATAGTATTAGGGTTAGTTATATGCTGTTGGACTATCACCACCGAGGATATTTATTAATTAGAATATAAAAAGATTGTAAACGTATATAATTTTATAAGAAATTTAACATTATGATGATATTAAGTAGTGCAATATTAGTTACATGTAGCACTATTGTGAATAAACATGTTGAGAGGACTATTGCAGTTGACTTTTTTGTGTAAAAGCTTACAAATTCTTATAAAACAATTATAATTTCTTCTGTTCATAAATAAATAAATAAATGCTCCAGACAATACGCAACAATCATCTGGTCTCAAACTAGGGCATTCCCTGTGCAATTAGAACCAGACAACGACTACTAGGGGCGTCTCCCAGTACACCCAGACCCGAAACAATCTAAAAAAGTTCGTTTCCTAAATCGACCCGGCTGGAAATCGAACCCGGAACTTTCCGCACTTAGACACAACGCTTAAAGCACTGCGCCATCGAGGTAGTCCTTTACATGTCGGTATTTTTTAATATTAAAATCATTTACTAATGTAGCGTCGTTATAGAAATCGCCACAACACTATGTCACAGTTTAAAATAGAAGAAATATATACTCCAGAGTGTTAGTTATTGTCAATATTCGCGATTAGTTGTTATAATCATAATCGTTAACAAATAGCAACACTGTTATTGGAGGGTATTGCCACATTAATAATAATATGGTATTATTGAATGTCAAAAAATAAGTCAGTCGCGAAATACACGAGCTAGTGAAAGCACATCTTTTAATTATATTTCGATATATCCTATGTTTCCATCCAAGTCGACATCCTAGAAGAAGTGGGATGAAAGCTATTCGTTCTTCTATAGCTATATAATAGCTAACAAGAGTTTCTGGATATCTAACCACTTTGTTAGAAACAGCTTGTGTCTAACGTTTAGAAAACACGTATTAATCAAGATTTAGACAAATCTTATAATTATAAGTATATTTTACATAAGTATATTTTACACAAAAACATGAAATGATTGTTATATAAAATTTTTCTTTTCATGCATTGTATTGCAGAATGCAAAATATGGCTTTTAATTCAGCAGTCACATTACATGAAATAAGACATTATTCGTCGAGTGAATGGAAGAAAGCCCTGAGGCTGAGATACATGTACGTGCATATAGCTAGTGCTTATAATTACAGTTGATTGTACGATACATACTTAAATATTGTTCCTACTATATTAGTATATATTATTAGTGTAAATAGTTCAACAAATTTAACAACAGATTATAGAAATAATAATACATACATCCATACACACGTATAATCACGCTATATCCCTAACGGGGTAGTCAGGACGGAGCGCCAAGTATCGCGGTCCCTACATATTTCATGCGCCTATTCAAATCTCATCGTTGTTCTTACAACATGTTCACCTAGATTTGCGAGTGCTTTTGACATTTCCGTAGCTAACACTGGTTGTTTGATCCTTATAAATCAGCCTTGGTCTTCCTTGGCTTCTGCAAACACTCACTTCCGTTTTGTAGGTTTTCTTCGTCAGTCTTTCATCACTTATTGTTTCTGTGTTCCTGAACCATCTAATACCTTTCTTCGTTTTTACGTTAACACTGTTGTGCAACCCTGTCATACTGCGTATCTCTTCGTCGTTTATTTTATCTTCGAGGGTGATACCGCACAAATTTCGAGTATGCGGTATGCACACATTAATAATAATATTACATCATTGTATGACTCAAGACTGAGCTCTAGATCTATAATTTGAATATAATAACACACATCAAGTTAGAGGCGCACCCAGTAACAGCTGAATGTAGAAAATGTAGAAAAATTTGGTACCCCCGATTTGTAAGGCTGATGCACTAACGAATGTGTCAAAAGGCCAATAAAACTTGTTCTATTATGAATGAGTATACCTGTTTGTGTTTACTACTTACGCGTATGTATATTGATGTATAATGTACATGTCATATATTTACTTAGACAGCAAAGGATGATAATATGATGTATGTACTTATGTATCATATTTTTGTACTTTATATTATTTGACATTATTGAAGTAAAGTTCGAAAACAGACATCAGTTATTTATATAGACAAATGTAATGTAATGAGTAGGACAAAGTATCCTTTTTGTTTTGAAAAAAAGCAAACTTCTGATGTTTATGACAAATGTGTTACTATTATAAATAAATATTTTATGGTTATTAATACGCTTACTGAATACCGATTACTATATAATTGCCCCCAATTAAAAGGAAACAGGAGTGAACACAAAGTAAACAATTTATATATATATTATAGGTTATTGTGAAAGGGGGTATAAATCTGTTGGGGTTCCAACGTCTCACTGTTGACTGTTATATTGCAGATATAATAATTACTGGATGGATACCGCTATTTTGTTTTGTATACAAAAAAAACATTCATTCAATAGAAAAAAATGTACAACCCTATCATTATGCCCTATATTACAAAGGTTTGCTAGTGATGTAAAAACGTTGATATTAGGGTTGCCTCACCTTTATTTTTTCAAACTGATGTATTACACTAGAACTACTGACTTTTGGCGAAGTTGTAGAACGCAAGTTTTCCGTTGTCATGAGTACTTTAATACTCTTTCGGATTTACCCATCCTTTCGAAATAACCTTGTATACAATAAATTTTTAACCTGCGTTACATTCTATTTTGTGTTGATTTTCAATTTAGCAATCATTAGCTTTTTCATTCGTCGATGTTTAAATAAAAGTATTTCTTTCACAGTTTTTTGAACTTATTCAGACATTGTGAAACAGGCCCCTTAATATATACATTACAAATTTCAAATACTTATTTACTTATGTCGATTGTCAATCCATTGAATTCCCAATATTTCCAGTACCTATGCTTCGTACGCAATACTCACATTCTGTGTACACATATTGTGCCACATGTTTTCTGTCCAATTTCAATAAAAGTTCACAGGAAAGATTTCCAAGAATAACAACGCTTGTGAAATACGCACCGATGTAATTTAACAGCAAAAATCTTAGCAGCTAGTACCCGCTTGATCGTTTCTACTAACAGCTTCGCTTTCGGCACACGATATTATAATTTCTGGAGCTATAACTCAATATGAAATAAACTGTTTAAAGTGTATACCATTTGTATACACAGTGTTTCATACCAGTCACATAAATCGATTTTATTGCAGTTCTGTTCTCAGTTGTATATAATATTTTGTCGTTTGCAAACTTTACACGTTTTTAGGGTTCAGTTGGTACAATAACAACCACGGAATCCTTACAATTTCGTTTAAATTTACGTCTACCCTTAAAGTTTTATTTGAGCCGAGCTGACGCGGATATTTAGCATGGAGAAATAAGCTAGTAACCCAAAACCAGAAATAAGAAAAACGAAATCCGGTTTTCGACTCATTTTTTGTGTGTGTTTTTAAACTATGAAGATCAAATATTATTATTATTATCATGAAGATCAAATAGCCAGAGTGTTAGCAGACGGAAATGTCAAAAGCACTCGCATACCTAGGCGAAAATGTGTGAAGAGAATGATGAGTTTTGAGGAAGCGAAAGAGGTGTGTAAGGACCGCGACTCCTGGCGGTCCGTCCTCTCTGACTAGCCTGTTGGGGATACAGCGTGAAGATATGAATGAATGAATGAATGAGTTTTTAAACTTAATTTATTAAATTAGACGTTTTTGTCCGAAATTACTACAATACTATAAAATTGTGTATTCGATATTCTCTTGGCCGGTCTTATGACAAATGTTGTGTTGGAGACTATCTAGTCTCTAGTGACTATCTAGTCTCTTGTGTTTGTCTCTTTCTTTTTCTTAAATAAACACTTCAAAATACGTTAATTATAAATTCTAAATTAAAATGAACGTTATGATTAATAAAACTTGTTACAATAGTTTATAATGCACTATGTATAGGTACTATGTATACGTGTCATATGTATGTCACCACGGTAAAATTATTATTGCGAATTATTTCTGAATCCTTTACTTTGTTCGGACGCGACAAATACAGTACTGAAATAAATATTATAACCAAGCCTGAGTTATTTCATTTTAAACTTGTATCTGTTCGATGACAGCTTTAATATTATATCTATGTATTATGTATACCCGTCACTTTGATTTTTTATTTCTCACCTGTCATATTTATGTCACCACGGAACAGTACGTACATTATTCTTGTAACTTATTCTGGATTTGCTTATTTTCTTCAAACGCGATAAATATTATTAAATAAATATTAAATCGGAGTTATTTCAGTTTAAACTTGAGTCTATTTGATGATATCTTTAATATTATATACTTGTTATTATATGACTACGAAAGAAATATAAAGAAAGTTATGGGAGATAGGGTGACGTCGATTATACCCACAGTAAACCATTGATATCTACAAATACCTACGTAACGTACTCGTACATGTCTAGTACGTATTTTGTCAGACACGGCACAGCATAAGTTTTTACATTCACCAGCATGTAGCGTAACCAGGACTTGTCAGCACAGACAAGGCTCAGGCACTAGATTTTCATTTCTGTATTTATTCATAGCAACGCGGTCTGTACCAATAGGTTGACGTGTTCATATCTACCGCGCAGATACGTACAGAAACTCGCTACAATGCTGGCCGTTGGTTCCGCATCGGCTCGTGTCTGCGCGAATACGCTACACGACTAAAGAAGTATTCATATCTACAGACAAGTAGGGTCTCCGGCATGTACGATCGCTGATATAAAAATATCGTTATTTACATTTTCTATTAGACGCATTCGTATCTTACGGACGTCGGCGTAGCCTATCCGCGCAGGCCGGGCCGGCTGTTACTTATAGCAATTGGTAAATGATCAAATGCGTTTGTTAAATTGTACGTTTCGTTTGTATGGATCTATCAAATACAAGCATTCTGGTCCAACAGACACGGAATTTTCGTGGCGATGGGACGCATGAGCAAAATAGACAGCATTTCTTTCATTGACTATGTAAAAAAAAAGAATGACACGAATGTAATGTTATTCGTTGCTAAGCGCAAAAGCTGAAAACGACTTAACCGATTTGGCTTTTTTTTACATCTTTGTAATAGTGCGAATAAGGTTTTCATGCAAAGAAAAACTAGAAAAACTTCACGAAAAATTGGAAATGAGTAAATCTGAAAGTGTTTTTTTCTATGGGATTTTTGTATGAACTCGAGACCCATAAGTCACGAATAATACTGAAATACCTATTGAGCCACAGAAACGCGATTTCGGGCACAGCTAGTTATATACACATATATAAACGTCTATGACAGAAATATTGCGGACAGATTCAGACGACTATTTTAACTTAGAATGGACACCGATCGCAATATACATAGATGATCTTTAGGGCGCGCCAACCGCACAAAAATGGCGCGCTCGCTTGACAAACATTAACTGCACGCGTTCAAAGTCAAAACTTTTTGACAAACTCACCGTCGATCAAATTTTTCTCGAACACATCAAATCTCGGTCAAACCAATGACTAAGGAAACTAAAGGACATGAAACAAGTACAAAATAATCGTGCCATCTAAACTTCAAGTGTCGCAAACAATGGCTGCCGATTAGTGATGTCCCAAATATCTACTATGTAGATGTCGTTGTCAGTAGTTGAAATAAATATTGTTTCCGCACCAGTATTGAAATAAAAATCATTTTGTATGATATCTTCAGAAAAAGGGAGGGCTTTTTTTTGTGTCATAGATTTGTACAAGAGTACTAAAATATTGCTCAAACCGAAAACAGCAGTCAGCGTAGTTCGATGCTATCGGCATATAATTACAATCTGCGCTTAAGGCGATTTTAAGGTGTTATTAAGGTGCGCCTTCAAGGACAGCTCCTTTATGTCCTTCGATCATTTTTGTTCCATTTAAATGAACCCTACATACAAACAAATTACTTAGGTACTTCAATTTGTAATACTTAATAGTACGTCCATGATTATTACAGATATAAAATTGCTTTTTAAAAGAAACCCATATTTTTATGAAGCGCTTTCATAAATGTTGAAGATCAATGAACATAGGTCAAAGTAGTTAATGAATAGCACAGACCTTTTAATGCTTTTCTTTATATACATAACGTTACTTCTTCTAGAGGTGATGGTGAAATTAAAATAAGTGCTATGAGAAACATACATACGGACCAACCAAATCTATAGCCATGGCGTACTGTAGCACTTTGATAAACTAAATACTAGAATAATTAATTTTACTAAAAATTAGAGGTCTTATCACACAGTAATTGGAAACAATATTTCAATTAGGAATAGAACACTGTGGACTTCTTTTATTCGAAGAATTCTCAAATTTAGTTAAGTACTTCCAGAGGTTACCCGGTATATATATATAAACAAACAAATTTTATTTCTTTTCGTTGTAAAGAAATATGTAATATTATAGTTTATAATATTATTTGGCGTAGAAAATCCACAATATACCGGCATTTTGAATAAATATTTTAAAAGTTAAGATAGTAAATTGCTAGGCACTACAAGGGTGACCAATGTCTGACTAGTCATATCCAATGTATCTATAGTAAAATATTTTTACTGGGTTTGAAAAATAGAAGTGTTTGTTAACATTATTGTTTGTAAAATAATATTTATATTAACTACATAAAAATTTTAATAATATATTCACAATATAAATAAATATAGATAACTAAATAGCATAATGTTTATTAAATAATTTCTGAATGAAACTTTTGAATACTGAGATTTGAATTTAAGCAGTCGTCGTACTCATCATGTCGCTGTCGTTTTTTTGTACGTCAAGAAAATAATGAAATAGTGTCCGACACCTTTTTTAAAAGTTTTTTCAAGTTCAAGTTTTTTAAAAGATTCTTTAAATTATACTGCATCTGGATTATTAGTAAAACTACTACAAGTTCTTATTGGTCGCAAAAATAACTCGCCGTGGTTTTGATTCACATCATTCAGAAGCAGATATTTAGAACTATGAGACTTTTCTCTCCCGGAAACATATTCAATTTTCTTTTCCGATTATGTCGAGCCACTCTTTTTCTCTAATAATACATAATGGTAATCTGAAACGAGATAATTACGACATATAAACATGATACCTGTATTTATCGATATTTTTTTAATATAGGTACATGAACAGCCCTAACTGCAGTAACAACAAAAATGACATGAAGTAATTTTCTATATTATATGAATAAAAACTGCTAATAACTAAAAATATACATGACTATAATACAGTAAACTAAGAAACACAGTAATTACGATGGAAATATATACGACATCAGACTAAATTAATGAATTTCTGTTACGTACCAGTGCAATTATAGATTTCCTTGATTATTGCTTTTCCTCGAGCCACATTCTAACACACTACACTTGGAAATGATTGTGGCCTTATGCTAGCTTCTCCTTTAACAAAACAATTCCAATATCCAGCACACAATCACAGAAACATTAAAAAATATTAAATCCATTATGTTTTGACACTTCGTGTACTTGTCAGCGTGTCGCAATAAATGGCGGGCCGGCACGATTTGACATTACAATGACAACACATAAAAAAATTACTCTTTGAGACAAGGACTGTTGTTTTCTCTTACACACACAAGAGGCCGTAAGTCAAAAACAGACAACGCTACGTTTGAATGTTATGCGTTAAAACACATATAACTAAATGTTGCTATAGATCAACATGCCATGTCCTTTAGTTTCCTTAGTCATTGGGTCAAACACGTATAGTCCAACTTTTAATTCGATGAAGTAATTTGACGTTTAATGTGTCAAAGTTCTCAACTATGGAGCATTTAACCTATATACTTTAATTGTTAAGCTAAGCTGATGGCTCTATAGCATGCACAGTGTAGATGAGAACCTTTTCCTTTATATAGAGATCCTGTGACTTCGGTGCGCCAGTACTCCGGAACCGCTCCTTTCTTCCAGCAAAGATTGCACAGTTCACAGAAGCTATCCCAGACTGTAGGACGACCATACTTGATCATCTCAGCAGTCATCTCATCATTTCCCATAGCCTTTTGACCTTTCAAACTTCTTAGCGCTTTCTTAATCTCTTTCATACTAATGGTCCGCGCAATAATGCGGTCGAGTGTCGAGTGATAGATCTGAGTCGATATCGATTTAACTAAATCGATTTAACATTTAATTCATTTAATTTGGTGTTGAGATGGCCCTGTATTACAATATACCATGAAAAGAATGATCCAAAAAGGAGTTCTCATGCCGATAACGTTCCTGAGGGGGAGCAATCCTACTTCCTCTACGGACTAGTAGAAGCCAAGTCGACCTAGGGGGACATCACTATTTAAAGAAATTGTTTTTTATAAATTGATTATCCTGGAGATGTCAAATCACTATATAGAATAGTTTGTTCGTCAAATACGTCAAACAAAGCCGCAGGTTATCAAATGATTTAATAAAACAACGATAAACTCTAACATTTGACAATCCATATTTAATTGTGATCGTTTTTATTGGGAGCTTTAGATTTAGATTTGAATACGCCTACAGGTAATTTTTTTTTTGAAAATTATAATTCCCAGTCTTGAGATGCAAAGGAAACTATGCCCACATACAGCCGACGTCTTTTGTAAATGCCTATATATGATTATATTGTTTTATCTCTGCACTGGTACGTGCCTGACAAGTTCGTTGTCTGTAGAAGCGAAGACAGCGCTGGTAATTCAGGTGATATTCAGAGTTGTTATATTTTATGTGTTTTCGTTCCATAAATATGATACTTCAGAATATTGGTACGTAATAAGGGAAAAGAAATAAATTATAGTTACGTAAGATATAATTTTTTAAGCAGCGTTCTTTATATCAATGCAGAATTGTAGAATAATGTGTATATATCGCCTTAATTTCTTCAAAGTCTCATTAGTTTCTTTGGTAACCTTGCGCAACTCACGTAGTGTCATCACTAAAACACATTCGTAATCTAGATTAGTAAGCCTCTTGTGCTAATTAACTTGCGTTTTGAGATAGACCAATTTACCGAACGTTACCGATCATTTATAATGCAAATTCCTTTCATCTGTTACCAAAGGACTTTCCTTAAGTACTCCTTTAAACGCAGCCAGGACTTTACAACGGGGTGGTATTCTGGTATCAATGTAACAACTTTTTACTTATATAGTACTTATATAGTTTTTACTTATATAGAAAGAAAAAACGACAGAATCGTTTTAAGTTTGAAATAAAGTGCGCGATCGTACTGTTTGACATTGTAAAATGGTTCAGTGTTTTAACCAGTTTCACGTACCTAAAACTAAAAGTATGTATTTATTAGCTCGTTAACATATTTATGAAATCCAAATGTTTTAAAAAGCCACTCACTTGGATATTGAAAATACTTTAGGTATACCATTTTAATATACATTTTTGTAATCCAATGTTACTTTTAAAATATTATTGACTATTGACAGTTGTTTAATAAATACTACATCGCAGGCATCGCATTTGGAATAGTTGATTAATTAAACACTTTATATTTGGAGCAAGTATGATATAATACAATATACGATTTGACATCGATTGAATAATAATTTGATTCCATTTAAAATATTTTATTTAGTAATAAAACAAAGGTTTCCATTTTTCATTCAAGGTGTGATTTTTAAATGAACACAAAATTCATCGTTATTTAGGTCATGTACACGACATCTATGTACATAGGTAAATGCATCATTTCATGTTGCTGAATTGCATTTTAGTATCGCCAGGTCGCTATAATATGTATGCATGTCGTAGAAACTATTATTTGGCACAACTTAGCAGAATTTTCAGAATGTTAATTATTTAAAAGAACGAACTTTGCATTGATATTACATACAATACATATTCTATAAAAATCGAATCAATTTATAGTCGAAAAATCTGAAAGTAACCTGAGTGTAAATTACATAAGACTGAGTTTCGTCCATTTTTATTTCAATTGTTTTTAGTTCAAGAATCTGATCCCTTCAATTCAATCCCTGAGTCCATCCGTTACGATACCCGAGAAAATTCTAAACCATTGATCGAATAAATAATTTAACGGCTAAGTAGACCTTGTTTGCGATCTCGAATTATGCGGGTGGCCACCATTGTTTACTCCCAGGACCCCGCGTTCAGTCATAACTATTGTTGTGTATAATATCACCGCTTAACTACTAAAATTAAAAGCATAATATATATATGTACATTGTACATACATTGATACGATAAACATAATGGGCAAAGGTATGTATTGTGAAGTGATACGTACACATCGTATATTATAATGTATGTACATATGTATTGCTGTATTACTTTTAGTTTTGTAACTAGATGCCAACAAGTATTGCTTATTTAGGTATGGAATTTTAAAACGGAATACCGTTTAAAACTAATGAAAAATTGCTATCAATTTGATACATGAATTTTAGCATTTTTCTAATGATTGGTAAACAGTTTCCGCCATAATACTCTCTGCATAAGAGAAAATAAATCATAATAAAAACCAACGCTTTTTATTTATAAAGTTAAACATACTGTAACACTTTTATTTGAACTTGATTTTCACCTTGAGTATTTAGTATATAGATATTAAGAAACCAGTTGCCTATTCTTTTAGAGTGATTTTATAGACTAAGGGTTATCTTAAGCCATAATTATTAAGTAATTTTGATCTCCGTAGAAAGTAGTATATTGTTGATTTTATAAAGTTTTACATGTTTTTGAAACATTGCTGCATTATTTTTTAATTTTAATTCTGTTACAGTGAATTATCTTATTTAAATCATTGTTATTGTTGTACTTAATACAATTTATAACGAATGACTCAACTTTTCCTATGAATAAAAATAGTTACGAACAAAAATTGTTTTTTTTTAAAAATATCATTATGATAATTTTATGATTATACCAAAACTGGCTAACCCTTAAATCTGTGAGGTGTTGCAAATATCGTCTACTGTGTTTAAATTGAAAAAAAAGGTAGAAATCTCGGAATTAAGATACACAGATCTATTGATTCTGAATAGTCCCAAAAAATGCCACGTAAAATGGTTTTATTCAAATAAAATAGCAAACTTTGGCTTCCTCTTATTACAATAAATCCATTTTTCACTCTTAGTTTTCAGAAGAACTCGATATATTAATGGTGGAGTCATCTGAACACAAATTTTCGTCCCAAATAGCCCCCTTTTACGGTATAGGTATGACAATTCTTAGGCAAATGTGGATATAATTGACTAACATTATTAGCGAAATTACAAACGAAAATGCATTAAAAGCAATAGTATAAGAGGAAAACAATTTTTCGACTTTTAAACTTGTTTTGTACCTAACTAGAGACTTTTTTTTTCAGAAATAATTTATAACATACTCGAATTTATAGTTACAAAACAGATAAACCCACATAAGGAACTTCAATTTGAATGAACTAGTCATATATTAAGTACAATACCTTGGCTGGATCCTGTTGCTGACTAGTGACGTACACGGAGGCACGTCGGCCCAGTAACGTCCGACTAACGATGGAACTGCTCCGACGTCCTGACATGCGGTCTTGTGGCACCGGCAGCATCTTGAATTCGTCACTTATTCACTGGATCCAAAGATTTATTGAAGTGCCCTCAGAACTTTTGATTCTTAAGAACTTACTTTTCCATTAACATTTTCAAAACCACATAGCACTTTAATTAATTTTTCATAATTAAAATTAAATAGTTGAGGCGCATTTATACAGTATAAATATTTACAACCGGGACAGTGTCGCGTTTTCTCCTCATTCTATTTATATATTCTACCTGGAACAGAGAAAAATATGTTATTTTTTACGCTTTAATGTCGGAATATAGGTACTTATGACTTAAAGAAACACCCTCATCATTCGCGGCCGCCTTCTTCTTGTCCGTGAGCGTCAATCACGTGAGAAATGATATGGGTTCTATTTGAATCTGCACTCGAAGAAAATGTTAAATAGATCATATTTTTCCCAAAGCATCATTTATTCTCTATTCTATTATGTTAACTTACTTTTATTACTTATCAAATAGAATAGATACTTCAGTTTTACATTGTAGTTTACAAATTTTATGTATGAGACATTTTTGCATGACCTAGTTCTGAGAAGAAAGATAAAAACGACTTAAGCAACTATGTAGTAACAGTATGCGTTAGCTACAGTTTTTGTTAATTTTACACGCGTTTTCATCATATCAAAATATTTTATTTCAAGTAAAGTTATGTAGCAGTAACAGAATTCACGTAGATCTTTTGTATATAGTACATATGTCGTTGCAGGAAAAAAAATCAAATGAAGTAAATGCATAGTGATGCACGGTATTTGGTTAAGCTGATACAAATAAAAAATAAGGTAAACTTTTTAACTTAAAAAGACGGTGCTTGACGTGAGTGGAGTAATGTTTTGCATCTAGTAGAGCATCGCAAATATGAGTATGTAAGCCTGAAAGCCCGCGCGTAGTTCGTTTTGTCCGGATTTTTCCGTCAGTTTTCATGTAGATACCAAATAGTGCTGCTCTCGCACTTCGTCATGAATGTATGTCGATTATTGATTCATACTACATAATAATTACTGAAGTGAATTATTTTTCGAACGATAACACTGAAATACAAACGATTCGGACAATAACTCGTAACGATAAAGTAAGAGAATCGCCAAAATATGTCGGAGATAATTTAGAGATATAAAAGCATTTCAAAGGTTGTATTTCAGCCTCAATTTACTTTATTGTTTTATGACTAAGTATAGTATACTTAATCCATCAATTGACATGTCATATAATAATAACGAATAACACTTTTAATAAATTGTAATAAATATGCTTTATTTACATTAATAAAAAGTACATACATACGTTAATATTTACAAGCTTAAAACTACACATTATCTTAAATAATAAACTTCCTCAACGTTGCCGCTTAGAAAGCTGTCATTGCTTAAGGTACTCAGCAGACTGGCAGTATTGCCTCTTTGAATAGCCAAATTGATCCGTTGGCGGAAGAAGCTGCCAGCCCGACGGTCTCCCGAAGCCTCGACTAGTCTCTTACAAATATCAGAAACCAGTCGATGGGCTTCGGGGCCCCAGGAACCCAAAGTTTAGACTGCAAAGAGCGATAAGAATGTAATAAATTAAATTAAACCAACTTATTGAGTCAGTAAAAAACCATATCGACGTCTAAACAATAAACATACTAATGTACGAAATAGGAATAGGTGGTATCTTTGCGTGTGTTGGTAAATAAAACGAAATATAAATTCCGAAAGAAAAGGCGGTGTACATTAAAGAAAAAATAAAACGATTAAAGAAAAAATCTAATAATTTTAGATTCTGAAAACCTGAACTTGTCATAGAGTTGTGAAAGGCGATTCATGGTCACATATCTTCGCAAACAATAGCGCCTCATCACCTCGCCGATGTACTGTTCCATGATTGCCCTCTTCCTCACACAGTGATGAATCTCATTACCAGAATACGAATAATTGATTCAATTGAAGCTAATGACTTAAATTCACTGCATGTATAATGATATGGTATCCTCTAATACTAATGTACGGTGATTAGTTCCAAAATCGAAATTTAACCTCAACGGATATGGGTATTACAAATGCGACGCTGATAACTAATTTTTTTTATTGTATTTTTGCCTGTGGCATCATAGCTTTTGACCCGGTGAACCGATCTGCATGCGGTTTTTTCGATTAAAAATTACTATTTCTGAGACTCTCCTTAGATATTATGTTTAATGGTAATTGATGTTTTTAAACTTTTACGACTTAATACCACCACGTGACCATGATCTGTGCAATCCGGTCGAAACGTCGGGATAAAATAGGTAATTAGCCTTAAAGTATAAACGCGACATAGACCCGTTAGTAAATATTGTATAATGGTAATTGGTCCACATATCTTCAAGATTTTTAGTTCCGAAAGCCATTCGTGAAACGATCTTAGATATACTGCCTTTAATTTTTTTAAATGCTTGTTATTTGCGAACTTTAGTGCCGCAGAACACAATATACTTCAATATAGATGCTCTCTTAACCTTAATGCAGCATATTATGCATCGTATCCGACCAGGACAGACCGCAGTGAATTATACATGTAAATACTCGACTACTGGCTTCATATCCTTTCTATTACTGTCTTTACACCGAAATGATATCCATGAGATTAAACGCAAACAAATTTCATGTGTCAAAGATTATTGACTTTTTTACCTACCTTTATTTCCGTCCCCATACAAACGTCCGCAAGAGTTTTAGACAGAGAAAAGAATTCTCATAGAGTATTCGCTTGAACAAAACGCGTCGAATGTTAATATAATGCTTCTTCATTATCTGCACTCGCTAACTGTTTACTTAACCGACATGCAATAAGTCTTTATGTGTAAATGTATTGTACTTAATACCTATATTCAAAGTCAAATCAATTTTGCAAGAAATCCAATTGCAAGGTATTTTCAAATGTGAAATCTAGTTTCAATTCGAAACTAAAACCTGCACACTGAGAAGGACCGACAAGAAACTCAATCAGATATCATTTTTTCAAGTCGAGTGTCATTTTTGGAGTTCCGTGCCACAAAAGGAAAAAGGAACCCTTGTAGGATCACTTCGTTGTCCGTTAGTCCATCCGTCTGTATGTCTTTCTCAGGAACGCGTAGAGGTATGAAGTTAAAATTAATAACAAATACGTCCGCGGTCCCTTGGAGCTGTAAATAATCAAGCTTCTAGTAAAAGCAATAAAAGAATACGGCCATCTGCGCCCTATATTTTGACACTCATAAGTAAATCAAAACCTATAGGGTACTTTCCGGTGACCTAAACTAATGAAATTAGGCAAGAAGCAAGGTCTCAGCACGATAAAAGGGAAAAATCCAAAAATAGCGAATTTATAATTATATCACGATTTTTTCCATTGCACGCTTAGTATGTAATGGAAAAAAGTACTTAGTATGGGAGAGTATGGGAGAGCGTATCTTTTAACAGCTAAGTTAAATTGGATTTTTAACCCAACTTATATTTTTTGGTAATTAATAACGCAAATATATTGCATGGTGGCACGGAACCCTTGGCACGAGAGTCCTATTCGCACTTGAGTGTATTTTGCAGCTATCTAGAGGTAACTGGGGGCTCCTAGATCCACTCTGGATACTTGATGCATTAGGAAGAACGTCAGGAAGTAGCTAAGGTCAATGGGTCAGTGGACGAATTCCCTCTCTTTTCAATTTGCGGCGCCCATATTAATTTGAAACAACACATCATTGAATGTACAGTACATAATTATTTGGTCCCGCAAAACTTTCTTTTTTTCGTTAAAATTAATGGGACAACTGCCACTTCGGTTGTATTTCATTGTGCCTACATTATTATGATTTTATTCTATGCGCAGTTCATACGAATCACCCAAGGGATAAAGTATTATGATTTATTGTAAGGAGCTTATACAGGTAACGGGCTAACAACCTATCACAATACGGTTTCGTTTTGCCATCTCTAAGCCTAAATATTTATTGCTAACCGTGGAAAGATGTGAGTGATTTTGTAATGCTTTGATATTCTTTCCGTTCTTAATCCCTTAATGCAGCCATACTCAACCTGCTAGAAGAAGTTATTATGAATACGTGGCCAAAAAAAAGGTTGAGAATAACTGTCTTAGTGGGAATGACATTATGTTTTTCGTAATTTTCTCGCATTTATGTTAAGGAAAAATGGTTATTATATTTAAAATTCACGTTATCATAAAATAATAATAATTTGCATCAAATTAACACAGTAAAATGGCAATTATTTGCGTTACTACACATAGAAAGCTTCTGAAATGTAGTATAAGTGCCAAAAATTTTCGAAATCTTCCAGGTTATACTGGTCCTATGTTAAGCCGCCACTTCTTCAGTTTGAGAGAAGTAGCTCGAATAATAGCAGCTATTGTGAATAATGAGGTGAATACAACAGTTATCTCGATAAGTTTATAGTGCAATAGGCAGTTTAGAACTGACCTCAATTGTTATGAGTTAATTGTTATGTCAATATCAATTTTGCACCGCCTACCGTAAATGTACTCTAAAGCTTTCTGATACCCAAAGGTTGCCTGGAAGAGATCGCTTTAGCGATAAGGTCGTCCAAATTGTACAACTCTAATTTTTTTTATTCATGTATTTGTATTCTTTTAATGGTGCAATCAAAGAGTATTATTATTATAAGTGTAAGAATGTCTACAGTATAACTTTCACCAATATTGTTACCTACATTACATAGTGTATTATCATACATAACTTACAGCCTTAACAAATAAATAAAATAAAGCATAATTTACAAATAAAGACTTTTTATAAGCTATTTAATTATTTATTTGCACGATCTCAAAACCTAAAGTCGCGTTTTTAAATTTTTTACTGTTTGTCTGAGCTAATCGGGAATCGGAAAATTGGCAGGTGGAAGAGTTTTCAGAGAGTAATGTGCCTAGATATAGAACTTCATATCACCATAGATACCTACTTAGTATTATATATTATATTATAGAATTTTATGTCACCAAGAAATACCAAATTTAACGCTAGGGGAACTCGTAGGTCCCGGCTAGTCTCTAAAAAAGTTATCAATCGCCAAACAAATCTTAAGGATTTCTTTGAGGAGAATAAGTGAATAATAAGTAAAAAACTAATATAATGCAATCTTGATAATTATTCTCCTTCATATTCCTTCTTGGTAGTGGGGTAGTAGTGGTAAACTGCCTATTGTACGCTGCCGATGCTGCGCTTATAGCACCATCAGAAGCAGAGTTGCAGACACTGGTCGCGTGCATGAAAGAAGAATGTGAAGTGAAAGAATTGAATATGAATGTGAACAAAACTAAGGTTCTGGTGTTTGACAGGGAAGCGGTATAGACGTATTGTGAAAGGGTGCAAAAGGGTGCACGGAAGGTGTCTAGAACAGGTGAATGGAATTGGGTATCTGGGGAGTACGTTTTCGAGGGACGGAAGATGTGAGTTGGATGTGGAGAGACGGATAGCAGCTGGCAATAAAGTAAACGATGCTCTGACCGCATAGTGGGCAGTGTGAATATATCAAACACAGCCGAAAGGGCCATCAACAATGCGGTGTTCGTACCGTACTTTATTGTACGGTAGTGAGGCCTGGATATGCCCGAAATCGAGTGAAAGTATATCTTACTTTCACTCGCAGTGTAATGGAATACAATACAATGCAATGAAAATGCGATCTCTTAGAAATATGTGCGATGTCACCCTTGCGGACAGGATAAGCAATGAAGAGATACGCAGTATGACAAGGTTGCGGGACAGTGTTATTGTACAAATTATTAAAGGAATGCTTAGATCATTCGGGCACATAGAAAAAATGAGCGATGGAAGACTGACGGAGAAAATCTACAGAGCGAAAGTGAATGGCAAAAAAAGCTAAGGAAGACCAAAGCCAACATATAAAGATCAATTAGCCAGAGTGTTAGCCGACAGAAATGTCAAAAGCACTCACAAACCTAGGTGAAAATGTATGAGTAGAATGATGAGATTTGAGGAAGGGATGGAAGTATGTAAGGACCACGACACTTAGCGCTCCGTCCTCTCTGACTACCCCGTTAGAGATACAGCGTGAAGATATGTATGTGTGTATATTCCTTCTTATCTTATCTTCAGTGTTCGTGATTTCTTTAGATTTTTCAGCAATTTGAAAACATTATTTCGAAAAATATAATAAAAAAATGAAACAAGCAATGCGTAACATTTTTAATTTATGATTAAAGTTTTTTTTGATATCCTATGCGACAAAGATAGATATGTACCTACTACATTGAGTTCAAAACAATCGCTGTATTTCACTCAACTGCGGTTCGGGAACCACACTTAGCTGACTTTAAATTCAACGCTTGTGTAGTGAACGACGTAGCGCATTTTACTTCATTTCAAGCATTTTTGTAACACTTTTATAAATAAGTAAATAAAAATTGATGCTCAGTTGAATATTAAATTGTAAAACATACGTTTAAAATGTATTTCTAATGAATTAAACTTACTTTATTATATGCAAAATTATAACGTCGTGAACAGCAGTGTCTCGCTGTTAGTTACGGTGAAGCGGCAGTTCCCGCGCTCCGCTCTGCCAGAGCGTAGCATCACGATTATTGTTTTGATGTACTATTCTAGTGTAACGTATAAATTCATTCCATTTATTGACATAAACATTTTTATTAAATTTCTAAATAGGGTTTAATAACTAGCTCCCAAAAGTCAAAAGTCAAATTTTGAAGTTCACTTTGGATTGGGGCTTCTACTTACTATAGCGGTTTCCAGTTTTAGCTGTTTATATCAAATTGTCTGAGATAAGTAATTGTCGTACAGATCTATGACACATATCGATGTGATTCCATTATGATAAGGTCGGCATTGTGCTCATAGGAGGGATCGTACCAAACGGAATAATCAGTAGTGCGTCCCCGGTGTCCGCAGCAATCAGATTGCCCAAGCGACGGCCATTCGCAGTTGGATTTTTAACATTACCCTTCGGAGTTTCGTAGCGAGCGGACGATCTGCGTGGGCCAGCGAAAATGACAAGCAATGATGTACTTGTTGTGATTTTTTGTTGGCAGAAGTATAGGAGAAACACCCGCTAATCTTAGAAACTACTGTAAGGATTTTCATTAGGTTTTCACCAATAGACTGATTCACGAAAAAGATTTGGTACATTTATAAATATTTTGCGCAGATTGGCCGAACTATGAACATATTTGTCAAATAAATCATACCTATTGAGAACTTTATTGTCGTGTAAACAACGTTGTACACACGTAGAAAAACTTTAGTAAACTTCGTAATCATTAATAGATGGTAACTTGAGGGTGTTGCTATTTAATATTAATTTATTTGTGACTAGCAACCCCCACCGGCTTCACATGAGTAGAAATTTTTTTGAGAATAAAATACACCCCATGTTACTCGCTGATAATGTAGCTTTCTATAGGTGCTACACAAACAAAGTTTATCTCTTTATAATATTAGTATAGATAGTTTAGAAGTATAGATTTAGCCAGTTGGTATTTTGGATATCAAAAAAATATGCTAATAGAAAAAAAATTAAAACTTAAGGAAAGTAAATCTTTTCTTATATCCCTAAATATCCAACATTTGCAACCACGTCGATATCCTGGAACATTGTTTCTCAACCATTTTTATGTCGCAACCTACGAAAAAGCCAAAAAGTTAAAAGCTAAGTATAAAGTCTTGCGATCCCTTCACTACAAAACTATAATTATAATAATATTTTAATTAATAGTTTTTTTATACATTTAATTTAAATTTTCAAGGCGTCCCTCAGGCAATAAAAACGCAAAACCGCGCATTACAAATATAAATTATCGCGCGTGTAAATCGCGCCCGACTGTCTGAGGGTCTAAAATTACTGTCTAGGCGAGGTTTTAACCTGTGTTGTACTTGCACGAACTTGTCAAATTAGCCGCCCGCGCATCCCGTGGCACGTGCGCTAGACAGGTTCGTACATGTTAAATGCCTTAGTTTTAAAAACAAAAGGACGCGAGGCAGAGTTTCATTGTCATATACATTTTTAGGGAAGTAGAACAGGGAAGCAAGTACATACAACAACGATCCTCCGGGGCGCAAAGGCTAAGCGCGTCGGCGTCGCGCGTCGTCGTTTATGTATAATATATATTAATTTACAAAAGAAAGTATATAAGTAGTATATCAGTTGTCCAGTACCCATAACACGAGCGCTGTGCTGCTTACTTTGGGACTAGATGGCGCTGTGTGAAATGTCTGAGTACATTATTATTATCTCACTCACCAGGTGTTTAATTTTTAAAGCTTATATTAAAATGGACAAATTTGTGACAAAATGAAATGTGCCTTTTACGTCAGGTGAAACGAAGAAGAAAAAAACCAGGTTATACAACGACACATATTTAACATGTAGATTTATTGCATTGGATGACAAGCCACAATGTGTTGTTTGTTTTCAAGTGCTATCCGCGGAAGGCATGAAGCCTTCAAAATTACTCCGGCGTCTGGAAAGAAGACATCCGCCTTTACAAAGCAAACCCTTAGAATTCTTCGAGCGCAAGTCACTTGTTTTGACAAATCAATAAATTGCTACTGCAGCACTTCATATATCCTTCTTAGTAGCACTGCGAGTCGTAAAGGAATCTATGCCCCATACTATTGCGGCAAGACTCATTTTACCCGCTGCCATTGATATGATCAATAAAAATTAAAAACTTTACCCTTTTCAAATGATACAATATCGAGATGTATTAATGAAATGGCCATTGATATCCACAACCTAATAATTGAAAAAGTTAAATGAAGTGAATTTTTTGCCATTCAGTTTCACGAGTCAACAGACGTGTCGAACTTGGCGCAATTTTTATATTTTATGCGTAATGAAATGCGAGAAATCTATTACAGGAAATATGCTTTTTTCCAAATCAATTCTTGGTCGAGCATCTGGCGAAGGACTTTTTAACGTATTCATTGAAGCAATACAAAACGAAAACTTGGACTGGAATAAATGTATTGCGGTGCGTACTGATGGCGCGAAAGCGATAACGGGGAAGAACAGTGGCATGATAGCAAAATGAAAAGACATTATACCGCATGTGGAATAGACGCACTGCTTTCTTTACAGACATGCGCTTGCCGCAAAAAAGTTGCCGAACAAGTTACAAAATGTTTTATCACGAGCTGTTAAAATAGTTAATTTTATTAAAAGCCGACCGTTGCAATCTAGATTGCTTTCCACACTCTCCAAAGAAATGGTTGTCAAGTACAATTCACTGCTTTTCTATACTGAAGTGAGATGGCTGTCGCGAGGAACAAAGTTTTAACAAGGCTTTTTGAATTGCGTAATGAATGAAAAATTTATTTTACAGATAAAAGTTGTTAGAATTTTTACATTTGAATGACTTCAATACGAGTTTACAAGGCCGTAACAAAAACATTTTACTTATAACAGATACAGTCAATTAATTTATCAAGAAACTTAGTATTTGGATTATACGCCTTGAAAAACAACATTAATGCGAATTTGGAAAATTTAGTTATTGATTGCCTGTAGGAGTGCATGAAAATGCATTTAGGTGAATTAAAGATCAGTTACTGGAATATTTCCCAGACGACAACAATGATTTCTCAAAAAGATTGGTTCTCAACCCGTTTGATGAAAATATTGTTGCAGCTGCCAAGTTACGAACTGAGACTCACAATCAACTCATTGAACTATCGGCTGATAAAACTTTACAACTGGAATTTTTATCGCAAGATTTAGATAAATTTTGGCTTGCACGAGGACGTAAATACGGAAGCCTAGTAACGGAAGCTTTGAAAACATTGATACCCTTTGCTACTTTTTACCTGTGCGAAAAAGGTTTCTCGTCTATGCTGGATTTGAAATAAAAAAAAAAACAGAAATTGTGTGTTATCACTCGAAAATAATTTACTTACAAGTGTTTGCAAAGATGATCCATGTCTAGAAATACTTTTAAATGAGAAACAAAGCATTAATTAATTAATAATCAAGATTAATCATTTAAATTAAACAAAATAAGCTATATATTTATTTTTTCATGTTGTTATTACATGGTAATATTAAATTTTATAACACTGCACTAAAATTCATTCCTTTAATAAACGAATCTTTTGTATATAGGTCTTATTTTTTTTAATAGACTGTGACCCCCTTTAATAACAAACACGACCCCGAGGGTAGCGATCCCCAGGTGTGAAACTAGGTCCCAGAAAAACGATGAGCATATCTAGAATCTGAGATTGTTTACAATCGTTTCAAACGTTCTATCTAAATTAAAATAGTCTTTGCCTTAAAGTTGTTGTACCGGTAGTTTAATTTCCGGAAGTGTGGTTTTCTTGAGCAAAAAAATATAACGGCATACCCCGACAAAGACGGTACACTCGAACTCGATGTATATCGCCGTTGATAGCAGAGCGTAAACGAAGTTTATATTATATGATTTAGAATTTGGATGACAATTTGGATAAAGCACATGGCCAGCAGACATTCAACGTTGCTGTAATTGATTTAAGCGTTCAATGTTGTTCACGCGGATAATTGCACACGTGACATCAAAACTTATTAATCTTTTTTGTACCTAACTCTGAGTCAAATCAACAAAGAAATATCTTAAATATACAGTTCAATGTAGTAGTACGTGGACTTAATATTTTGTTGCCCTAACGTTGTTCTGTTGAAATGAAGTCACAGGAAGAATTCCAAAGCAATCATATTTTTAATTTGAGACGGATCTAGGAGCACTACGCAGCGTGCCGGTAGAAAAAACATATCATTACGTCAGATAGGTTGTCAGGTGTTAGATACTTAGTCCTGCCCTGGCGAGGCTGAGGCATGTCGCTAGTATGAAATGAGTGTAAAGTGTAAGTATTAATATGACCCATGGTGTTACGGTTGTTTCACATATGCGTTCTCTAGAGATACAGCAAAGTAACAAAGTTTAAGGAGGCATTCTCTCCTCAGCTGTCAGACCGACTATTATTCCTGAATGCGGGCTCCTCAGCATATTTAACCTATTATGAGGTTAATGGACAATGACGGTGCTGCGCTAGGGGTGGGTCGGAGCTTTAATTTTCCGCCAGTTCTTAGCTAACGAGACGGGCCACCATCGCTTCTCTCACTCGCTTGCCATTCATCACTAAAATTGTGGCTTAAGAGATGGAAAACAGTATATTCGATGCCTGCCAAATATCATTAAATGTGATGAGTATTACAAAAATATACCATTGAATAAAAATTATTATTAACATGTAATTTGGCCGACAGATTCTGATTTGATCCATATATCTCCGAACATAACAAAACTTCCTTATTTAGACCATTATAACCACGGTCAATGGAATGCATATCTGTCAAACGGAAGGTCCGTTTTTTCCTATAAAAAAGATAAAATCTCCTAAATTTTTTAAGAGTGAAATTGGATCTTTTGGAGTTGTGCGAGCCCTGTTAAAACTAACTGAAATCATTTGAAATTGTTGTAGTACATACATACATACATACATATCTTCACGCCGTATTCCTTACAGGGGTAGGCAGAGAGGACGGAGCGCCAAGCGTCGCGGTCCTTACATACCTCTTTCGAATCCTCAAATCTCATCATTCTCCTCACACATTTTCGCCTAGGTATGCGAGTGCTTTTTACATTTCCGTCTGCTAATACTTTGGCTATTTGATCTTCATAAGTCAGCCTTGGTCTTCCTTGGCTTCTTTTACCTCTCACTTTCACTCTATAGATTTTTTTCGTCAGCCTTATATCACTCATTCTTTTTAAGTGCGTCTAAGCATTCCTTTCTATATTTCTAAGAGATCGCATTTCAACTGCATTTAATCATACTTTCACTCAATTTCGGGCATATCCAGGCCTCACTACCGTTCTATAAAGATGGAAGCAGCACCGTATTGTGAATGGCCATTTTGGCCGTGTTAGATTTATTCACACTGCCTACTAATGCGGACATAGCACCGTTCACTTTATTGCCAGCTGCTAACCGTCTCTCCACATCTAACTCACATCTTCCATCCCCCGAAAACACACTCCCCTGATACACAATTTCATTCACTTGTTCCAGACATTTTCCATTTATCCAAATCTCACATTTCGTCTGCACCGCTTCAGTTTCAAACACCAGAATCTTAATTTTGGTCAAATTCATATTCAATTCTTTTACTTCACATTCTTTTTTTATGCACGTGACTAGTGTCTGCAACTCTGCTTCTGATGGTGCTATAAGCATAGCATCGTCAGCGTACAATAGGCAGTTTACCACTACCTAGCAATCTCTGGAGGCAACTGTCTAACTAAATACAGAACGAACAGCTAGGCAGACATCACGCAGCCCTGTCTGACACCTGAATAGACTTCGAACCAGGGCGACATGTCACCTTCTATTTTTACACAGGTTCGTGTGGCCTCGGTATAATGACCTCACAGCCTGCAGTAAGGGCCACACCATATTCAGACAGTAGATTCTACAATTTCTTTCGCACGACTCTATCGAATACTTTTTCTAGATCCACGAAAGCGCAGTAAACTTTCTGACCTATAGCCAGAAACTTATCGAAGATAACGCGAAGCAAGAAATTTCTAAATATCAATCTGTTTCATTCATATTTATATATCAAACATTCTACATAATAATATTATAACTGCTATACTGCATTCAATAAGAAACTTTATAATTATTACCAACCAACCATTGAAACATGGCGCACAAGTTTGTTATTCCTACATTAATGCTCCGCCAAAACTTTGGCTTTGATTAAAACCACAAGATATCGTAACGTAATCCTAAAACGCAAATTCAGATGGGTAAAATTAAATTCATAATAAAATTTATTGCTATGTATACCTGTGTAATATGAAATTTGAATTGTAGAATCTATGAAGATATATTATTCATAGCGTTTTTATTAAAATCTCAATACAGAGATCTGGTTGGGCTTCATTCAAGTACAGTTTACTATATGCATAGCGCTTAAAATTCCCGAGTATGAATGCACAGGGGCTTACTTTTCCCGTATTAATTCACTGACACAATTAATACTCAGCTCATATAAATAATAAGGCAAACACTTTCCTCGCAGTTGCAAATCATAACAGTGGAAATTGCAACCAAATCAGTTCAGTGATTCTCAAAATCGTGCAGTCTTACAAATAGACGGATGTGCGCGAAGAATATTCTACTGACAATTGTAATGATAACGTAAACGTCAATATAATACTGATGTAAAATATCAAAAAACACGGGAAATTAACGCGATTACGTTTTATTTTCGCTTGACGTTTCGGCCGAGTTGCATCAGCCGTAGTAAACAGTAAACAGTTTACTTGAGACCATGGCCGATGTAACTCGGCCGAAACGTCAAGCGAAAATAAAAGGTAATCGCATTAATTTTCCGTGTTTTTAAATATTTTATAATGCAAGGCGAAAGTTTAAAAGTTTATAATACTGATGTAATTTTACATTGAAACATTTTCATGAAAATATGTTAGCCATTGCACATTTCCAATTAACAATTACGCTACATTTCGTCAGCATAACATACTACTTTCTTTCATTTAAAGTGTGCCATTCCATAATATGTCCGTACAACATAAATATAAATCCATGTTTAATGGAGTTATGATATAAATCAATCATTTTCCGGTTTAGTGAGTATGCGTTTTTCTTTTACAGACTTCAATATGTTGTGCATACACATACACACATAATAGACATTATTACTGTACAGATATAGGAAGCTTCCTGTTGTGTCATACCTTTTTACTCCTTATCAATATGTGTAAAGAGCTACATGAGTACGAGTTATCGTATCGGTCGGTTAATAGAACACGGGGTTGTATCCAATCCACGGTTTGCTAATCGGATGGGATTACGACTTAGGGTCACCCGAGTGTGACACCAGGCTTATGCCGTCCAACCAGGTATCAATCGAAACCGAGGTTACTTCTAAGACATATTATACACATAAAATACAAACATACATATCTTCACGCTGTTTCACACATAATAAGTTATATAATTCCATTTTTATATCTCTTTTGTAATATAACATTTAGTAGTTAACGTATCATCAGTACATATTTTATCGTTATATACCAAACTATATCCCGTTTTGGAATTCATACACTATATACATTTATGAAATTATTTCTTTACACCTATAGGTATATAAATATTTAAATTCTAAATATATAAATATTTCATTTAGAGGATATGGCTCATAATTAAGAGATCCAGTTAAGTACATTAATATCGTTTATGGACACAACTTAATCAACGCGCAAAGCAAGCATAGCAACTTGCTGTACCCTACGCTGATAACATCATACAATGAATAAAAAACGTGATGCGAACTGTAATTTAGTTTTTATGAACTTTTTCGAACTATTTTCGAGTTCTATAATGCAATTTTTTGAAAACGGTGTATCTTTATTAAATGGCATAACGAATTGCGTAAAGTGAGTGAACAGAGTTCAGGCTTGGTGATTGGTAACCGAGCATACATAACATAACTGACATAATCTTCATCAGCTGGTACTTGCTCTTTTTCAGTCATACACTTCTCTTAAGACAAATGTTAGGAGAAGTCTCCTAAGACAAATCTTAGAAATTTATGACCGAAAGTGCACGACTACCAGCTGATGATGATTATGTCAGTCTCTACTAAATTATGTGCGAATTTAAATTATTTTTTACTGATAATCACATGATTTAATTATCATTAAAAAATAATTTAAGCTCGATCCGAGTGCTCATGTTAAAAAACCAACTGCAAATGGCCATCGTATTCGATTCCCAAATCCGATTGCTGCGCGCTATTGAGTATTCTGTTTGATACGAACAATATAATAATAATATAATATAATAAACACCACATGGTGTTTATTATTTGTTATATTGTAAAAAGGAGAGAAGATCTATGAAAATTAGAAGAGATAAAAGTTGAGCGGCTTTTTCAGTCTTATCTCAAATGGAGTGTGTCGGAAAATATATCCTTCCTCTACAAAAAATGTTAAGTGGGTAAGAACAAAATCATCGACCTGCATAAACCATTACAAGAACCGTGAAAACTTTCTTTGAATAATCTTAAATCGGTAGACGTACATCAAGTACATACTCAAATAAGAGTATATGTAGATATAACTGTTAGGCAACGCACTCTTTCTTATTGTGCTCATATAGAAATAAAGTAATGTATAATACTTACATTTTGTCCACTACTTTGTTCCTATATTTGCATATCACATTTTAAATAATTACTCAGATATAATTGTAACATTCCATTGATCCCTTTAGAAACTCAATTTCAAAAAAGCCTTTCAGTATTATTAATGTTGATGTTTTCAATCAGATGTTTTTCATTCGATATTTTTTGACACTTTTTTGTAACACTTCTTTGCTTTCCTTAGATATTTAATTTCTAAAAAAAACTTTTTTGATTCGTTATGTCAGATTACGTTGATATTATCATTCAGTTACATTCCTTTTTTTATGCGCTATATACATAGAATATAGCACCATACATACATCTCACACTCACATATATCTGACTATCACGTTGTATCTCCTACGTGGTAGTCAGAGAGGATGGAGAGTCAAACTGCCAGGTATTGCGGTCTTTACATACTTCTTTCGCCTCTTTTACGTATATACATCAAGGACTAATATACTTAATAAAAAAAGAATTATTACAAGCGAGTATTAATAATTAACTAATTTTAAATTATATTTTTGAGCAAGTCTGCTATATTTAGATAAATTTGCATATATATATATATAAATTCAAAATCTGTTCACAATCTAATGAGACTCCATTAGGAAACACGTGAATCTATTACATAAACAAATACAGATTGAACTTATTACTTTTCTGATAAATAAATGTTCGGTCGTCGTCTTTCATTATAAGAAGTATTTTCTAAATAGGATAAAGAATTTTATTTTTACATTACGATCTAATATTACTCTGAATACCACTCTATTTCTGTTTGATGCATTCCATATTGCATGCCATAAACATCAGATGTTAAATATGGGGCACTATACGAGAAACTTTTCAATCTCCTGTACATGACAGATCGATCTATTTCACACTCGATGTTTCTTCACATAGCTCTTTCTTGTTCTTAGTCATTTACTCACTTGAGTTATGTCACAGTATAACGAAAATTTTTTAATCGATTTTACAAACACGTACTATTAGTTTCCTTGTAATAAAGAACGATTGTTACAAATATAACATAAATCCTTTAGAAAATATAGAAAATGTCTTGAATCACTGAACAAAAACAAAGCAAAGTTAATTGATATATGGTTTGCTGTGTCCATAGCCTCGCGTAAAGGTAATCAAAATCCATCAACTAATGGGGAATACTAAGTTGACGTGGATGAACACCATAAACTTTCATTTTTGTACTAATTCCGTTTAAATTAAACAACGATACAAGTGCTATCTGATCATATGACATTGTACTCATATCATTAAATCAGCTTGAGATCGTAAAATTTAACAAGTACATGTAACGTTGTAAAGTAGAATATAGCATTACTTGGTGTAATTACATCTTTGTTATAAGTACATAATATTAATAATGTAATTCCGCGTTTGATTATACAATTATGAAAACGCAAATACTGCATCGGTGCTCTACTTTAAATCGATACATATTTTAAAAGCTTCCTAAAAGAATGAAATTGTTAATGCGTAATGGGGAATAAAATTCATCTGAAGGGAAATCATGCCTAATCACCTCTTCGGCTCAAAATGGGCTCTTTTCCCTAAAACGGACGTTTTCGTAAGCCAAAATGGCTACGTCATTTCTCATTGAGGTTTTATAACAATGTGTTCCGAAGGAGATTAGCTGATAATAATTACATGATAATGTGATTCGTAGCCCTTGCCGGCCCGAAGTTATGTAAGTTAGTTTATCCATGCGTAAGACGGAAGATATGTTAATGTGCCACTCATTTTATGCTATCTCATGATATTTGCCGGGACACGCACGCACGCGTGCGTACCGTGAGAATATTTATACATATTAGGTTCAAACATTTGTTTGTCATACATATATCTGGCTTTGTAAAATTCTACCAGCGTATAAATGTGTAATTTCTAAGTATTTTATGCCAGCTAAACGGGCTTGTTAACAAACATCCATAAATTTAAAAAATATCAGATCCCAATTTAAGCTTTCTAGAATTGCCGAGTATAAAAATCAACAACAACTCCAAATTTGTTTTCCGATACTCCATGAGGGTCGAGAAAAACGCCAAGGTCACTAGAGATTTATGTCCATCGTGTATAACAAACTTGTTAAGCTAGTTTACATATAATTCGTATAAACAGTAAGTACCTTCGCGAATTGTATACTTGCAGAATGTGGCATGTATGTTATTAACATGTATGTTATGATTCTTGTTTACAACATACACTTATAGCAGCCTACTTCCTATTTCTCTCACACATTTATAATATTTTTTAATATTGTTTAGATATTATTTGCCTAAATGCCAGCATCTCAGCCAGAAGACGTTCACTGCTGGACATATGCTTCCACCATAGATATATCGCCAAAACCAGAAGCCATAATGATAGATACCTAAATAATAATAATAAATACTAACATGTAGTATGTAAACATATTTATTATTGCCTGTGTTTATGTTTTTTTTGGGTTCCGTACCTAACAGGTGCCAACAAGCTCCTGTAACTAATCATACCAAATTACAAAAAAAATAGAGATATCTCCCATACAATAAACGTGTCTTTTAAAAGTTCTTTTGTTTGTACAAGCGTTAATGTGTGGTTATAATTTAAGCTCTAAAATAGGACAACAAGAAATAAAAAGCAGCGAAGTGTGGAACGGGCTTGTGCTATGTATCTCGAACTGAATGAAAGAAAACAATTTATATATGTTATGTATTATATCACACATAATATATTGTGTGGTGATACGAAACCCTCGTTGCGCAAATCCGACTAGCACTTGGCTGGTTTTTTAATTTAGTAAGCGACACACATCACACAGAAGCATAATTTGTTACTTTGTTTATGTGTGGTAATGTCGCTACATAAAATCGACACTAATGTTCATTGGGCTTCTAGCGGTCTATAATATTACACAACATTTACATTTTTACGCATCATATTATCTACACAGACTCATCGTTATCATGACAATTGGGTCACTAATAAATGTCAGCCATATAATAACACCCACCCGTTTAATACCTACACAAGATTAATGCTTAAATAAGCGACCGGTGATAATTAGGTGATGTCGCAGGTTACAGATACCTATTTTTTATTATTAGGCAAATATAATAAAAATTACGTCTATACGAGTACATATCTTCTTAATTTTAATGAGAGTTCACAACACCAAATATCTGGGTGTCTATATTGATGAAAATCTAAAATGGAACGTCCATATCTCTACTATCACTGCTCGTATAAGAAAACTTATTTACATTTTTAAGATATTAAGAACTGTCGCAGGCTTTGAGTTACTAATGCGAGTCTATAAAGCCTTGTGTGAATGTGTAGTTAATTACGCATAAGTTATACATGATGGAAATGGAACGGGCGCAGCGCGCAGTATTGAAGGTAATGATGTGCTACTCATTTCGTCATCCTACAGTGGACTTGTATGATAGGTGTAATGTGCTCACTGTACGTAAATTTTATATTTACCAATGTCTCCGTAGAATACATAAATCTAGTTCTGGCTTGTCTTCCGTCTCCGGTAGACGAATTAAACATCCAGTACCTTCATCCATCCATCCTTTGCACATAGTTCTTTTGCACAGCGGCATTATAGTTTTCAGGCTCCACGTTTGTATAACACATTTATTAAAGTTTTCAATTCTGTAAACTACACTAACAGGTAATTTAAAATAAAAATTAAAGAATGGCTCAATGATTTTGACTACGATATGACGGAACAATTGTTTTACCCACAACTCTAGCACACAAGATCATGCACACATACACACACATATTACACACTTACTCACACGCACAGTCACACACACACACACACACGCACACGCAAGTACATGCACACATACACACACACACATACTCAAACATAAACACACATGATTAAACATCAACATTTATATTCACTCACATTCTCAAACTTGTCCTTTTTTACCAAATTAATTTTAAAATACGCATTTTTAATTAATTAATTTATTTATTTAATTTATTTATTTTCTTTCATTTTAATTTATAATTACATTCATTTTAGATTTCATATGTAGCATAACTTTTTATTTTTATTTTTTATTATTGTATTGTGGTTTTGTCAAATTAGCTAGGTACGCTTTCCGACATGTAACGAGCCGGAGAAGACTGTCTCCTGAAATACAGGATTTCCTAGTTTAGGAGGCAGGGCCCCACTAAAGATGTTATCTGTAATAACTTTTGTCAATAAAGCATTATTATAATTATATATCTAATATATTGAAACGAATTACTCTTCTTTCTTTCTTCTCTTTGTCGTCTTTGTATGTTTGTTCTTTATGCGTCCCTAAACTTTGGTGAGTTGTTCTGCGTGCCAGAGAAGGTTTATGAATTGTTTTATTTAGTAAAAAAAAACGTGGACAGTGTCGCGGGCGACAGATAGTAGAAAAATATAAATAAACATTTCCGCGTTTGTCTCTTACGCATTTCTCTACCATTTTACTATTGCGTTGCAACTTTGGTGAATTATTGTGCCTACGCCGGGGTAGGTTTCTGTATATGACGTCATGAATCCAATATGGCAGATACTACATAAGGAGTAACTTTTTTGTTAGGGACCACCAACAACATGAGTTTTAAATGAAAGGAAACTAGTAATCAGCAAAACGTATATGATTATGCAGTACGTTTAATTAAAAAAAAACAAATACATATCTTCACGCGGTATCCCTAACGGGATAATCAGAGAGGACGAAGCGCTAAACGTTGCGGTCCTTAGATACTTCTGTCGCTTCCTCTAATTTCATCATTCCCCTCACATATTTTCGCCTAGCTATGCGAGTGCTTTCGACATTTCCGTCGGCTAACAGTTTAGCTATTTGATCTTCATAAGTCAGCCTTGGTCTTCCTTGGCTTATTTTACCACTCACTTCCGCTCTTTTTAAAGCAATTTTTATCGCAGGACGTTACAATTTTTACCATTTGGATAATAATCCAAATACTAATTAATAGAAATGGAGTCGAATGTGATTTTGTTGCGTTTTGATTCTCCGTTTACCCTGAATAGGATATGATGTAATGAATGACGATATGTAAGACTGTACGTTTTATAATAGTAGAGCAAAATATTTTAATATTTTTCATACGTTTGATGATCCAGTCGATAAGAGTTAACTGGAATAGTCACAATTATTGGGGATGCATTTACAGGCAGTTAAAATTGGTAAAAATAATATCAAAATCCTATTTATCACTTTAAAAATTGTAACGTCCTGCAATAAAAATTGCTTTAAATATAATATTAAAAAATATAAAGATCTTATGAAATAATTATAGTCTATATGTGACAAAAACGGAAACAACATAAAATAATAGTTTGTGCTAAGTATTAATATAATGTACAATTCCGTATATATATTTTATTTAATATCATATTTTCTGTGATCCTGATGATAATGTATGTAGTTTATAGGATTTAAATAAAAATAAATTGTGTGAAACCTATTAATTTCAAAGTTTACAATATTATGGTACAGAAACGGTTAAAATTCATTTTATAGTGGAAATTATTCATTTCAATAAGTATTAATTATTATACATATAAATGAACGGGTTCTTACCACTATAATAAGTTCAAGTTTCCCGATATAAAAAAACCTGTTCATTTATATTGTTTAATGGATACTAACCGTGAAAAGTGTTTAACTATTAATTATTTCGCTCAACTACTTATAAACATATATTATGTTGAACATTTATTTAATTCCCTCTTTAATATCAGTTGGTACTGAACACTATTTCAATTATGACAGCACTGTGATGAGATATGTCGCTCAACTACTTATAAACATATATTATGTTGAACATTTATTTAATTCCCTCTTTAATATCAGTTTGTACTGAACACTATTTCAATTATGACAGTACTATGATGAGATGATTAGCTTTACTGAATTTGGATCCTTAATTATGTTTCCTTATAATTAGATATATTATTTACTCTCGTTTTTTGTTTTTCCTCTCTCATAGATACAGAACCGCTATAAATAATATTAAATTCATAAACATATCGCGTTACTGGGAGGTCACTCATTATGAGAGAATCTGACCACGGTAAAATGTGCTGAATACAAAATTACTTTTGATGTAACGGTCACCACATGCGACGTTATATTTATAATATTATGCATAAGTGTCGCTCTTAAATATTTAGGCAATAATTATTTAGGCAATTATTTTTGGTTACATGAATGTAGCTCATCCTTATATTTCATAAAGATATCATCATTATTGCTTACTAATATAAATTATAACGATGTGACATATTACTTTGAACATCAAATAAAAAGTTGGAAGCGGAATTTAATGCTAAAAAATATGAATAGTGGGTTCTTTTCTTCTTCTCTTTTATGCATTGGCAATTTGTTTCATATTAGAAACACACCTACCATTTTCATGTAATAAAGTGGTGTATCGTCGACATATGTCTGACGTAAAATATCTGTTTTCTTATCACTAAGTCTCTAACACTCCCCAGTAAAGCGATAGTAGGCTTTACTGAGTTGAAATGAATTCTTGGAAGAAACCGAAAACTTCAGTTGCACAGCTATATTTAGATTTCCCAATTCTTCCATATTTGCACAGAACTTTAACGTACAATATACTATCACTTTTGTACTTTATAACTCCCAAAATTATAAAAGTGAAAGTAAAAAAACTAATTTATTTAAGCTTTCATGACTTATAAATACACGTCTTATAATTTCAACTAACCGAATATATGTCGTTTTTTATCGCGGACAGATAAAAAAGGTATTATAGCCTTAAAGTATGAACACGACATAGACCCGGTTAGTCGAAATTATAATAATAAACTTACTTCTTACTACTTAGGGGGTCAACTGAGGAAGCGTGCTCGTCGCGACCCCTGCCAGCCCTTTTCAGGGCTGCAATTCCTCTTCTGTGCATACCATGCGGGACAACGGAAATGATTATGTTAGGGCGTCCCCCGAAAGCGACGTGCACCGGTCTGTCCCCGCTGGTGTGTGCAGAGTGCAGTTCGGCGTTGGGGACCGCCACCCAACACGCTGTGCACCTAGCGGCGGGAAGTGGAGGGAGGAGTGCAGAGTAGCTGCGTGGAATGTGAGAGGTGGGATTGAGGAGAAGATGAATGAAGTGATTGATATTATGGAAGAGAAAAGATTGGATGTGCTATGTTTGAGTGAAACCAAGCGAGGCGGCAGTGAACTTGCCGACTTGCCCGGAGGAGGCATCGCTTTGTGGTCAGGGGTACCACAAGGAGATAGGGGATGCCAAGGGGTAGGCGTTTTACTGTCCTCTCGTATGGTTAATTGTATGACTGAGTATAAATGTTTAAATCCCAGACTGCTCTGGGTACGCCTCAAGATTGGGCTGACAAAAACTTTTATTTTGGCAGTATATGCCCCAGTGTCCTCTGTCGGTTTGGCTGAACTAGAGCAGTTCTGGGAGAATGTTAGAGAAGTTCTAGCGACGGCTGAAGAGAACGAAAGAATTGTTGTGTGTGGAGACATGAATGGATGGGTCGGGACAGCTCGAACAGGATTTCAGTCTGTCCTAGGCAAATATGGAGATAAGAGAGTGAATGATGCTGGTAAGATTGTGTTAGGACTGTGTATGGAAAAGGATCTTTTTGTGGCTAATACCATGTTTAGACACAAAGGGATCCATCAATACACGTGGGAAAGAAAGGGTGCGAGAAGCATGATTGATTTATTCCTGGTGGATAGCAGACTTAAGAAGCAGGTAATGGACACAAGAGCGTATAGAGGAGCCGATCTCGGGACGGACCACTTTCTGGTGATAACCAGAATAAGGGGTCTGTTCGCAGCATGGCGACATCGCGTAGTGTCCAAACCTGCAGCGGTTAGCCGGATTAAAAGCTGGATACTGCAGGATGCGGCCACCAGGAATGAATATGAAAGGGTATTATCTAGTAAGCTTGATGATAGATTGAAAGTGATGAGCGAGGATGTTGAAAAATGTTGGCAGAACCTTAGAGATAGTATGATTGAGGCTGCGAAAGAAGTGTGTGGAATGAATAAGATTGGGAACGGCAAAAAGCGTGATGTGTGGTGGGATGATGAGGTGAAAGTGGCTGTGTATAAGAAAAAGAAAGCATGGCGAGACTACCTTGCTACTAATGACTGTGGTATGAAAAATTTGATGAAAGACAGGTATAAGCTGCAGAAAGCAGAAACGAAGGCACTAGTGAAAGAGAAGCGTGAAAGGTGTAGGGTGTTAGATGAAAACAAGATGTCGGACAACTTCGAGGAAAATTCCAAATTATTTTGGAAAGAAGTACGTAAGTACCGAAGTGGTCCGGCACCTTGCAGAATGAATAAAGTGCGTTCGAAAGAAAACAAACTGCTTACAAATAAAAAGGATGTTTTGCAGCGATGGAGTGAATACTTTGGAGAACTGTATGAGAGTGGCGACTCCGTCTCTGATACTGAGAGCGATTCTAATGAATTGCCACACTCGGGCCAGAGACTGGAGGATGCCATTAGTATGAAAGAGATTGAGAAAGTGATAAGAAGTTTGAAATGTGGAAAGGCTGCGGGAAATGATGAGGTGACTGCTGAGATGATCAAGTATGGTGGTCCTAGGGTCTGGGATGCCTTCTGTGCACTCTGCAACCTTTGTTGGCAGAAGGGGGAGGTTCCAGAGGACTGGCGCACGGCAGTCATAGTACCTCTATATAAAGGGAAAGGTTCCTACCTAGACTGTGCGTGCTATAGGGCCATCAGCTTGGTCAGCTTAGCGAGTAAAGTCTATACTAAAGTATTGACTGAACGTATGAAAGGCGTTTCAGAAAGATATTTGTGGGAGGCGCAAGGTGGATTCAGGAACGGTAGGGGTTGTATGGATCAGATTTTCTCGCTCCGCGTTATCGTGGGAAGGTTTCTGGCTTTAGGTCGGAAAGTTTTCTACGCTTTCGTGGATCTAGAGAAAGCATTCGATAGAATAGTGCGGAAGAAATTGTGGAGTCTTCTGCCTGAATATGGCGTGGAGGGCTCCTTACTGCAGGCTGTGAGGTCATTATATAGAGACCACAGAGCCTGTGTAAGGATAGACGGTGACATGTCGCCCTGGTTTGAAGTCTGTTCTGGTGTCAGACAGGGCTGCGTGATGTCTGCCTGGCTATTCGTGCTGTATTTGGACAGTTGCCTCCAGAGATTGAAAGGTAATATGAGTGGTATGGGATGTGGTGACACAGTGGTAAACTGCCTATTGTACGCTGACGATGCTGTGCTAATAGCACCATCAGAAGCAGAGTTGCAGACACTAGTCACGTGCATGAAAGAAGATTGTGAAGTAAAAGGATTGAAATTGAATGTGAACAAAACTAAGGTTCTGGTGTTTGAAAGAGAAGCGGTACAAACGAGATGTGTGATTTGTGTAAATGGAAAATGTCTAGAACAGGTGAATGAAATTGTGTACCTGGGGAGTGCGTTTTCGAGGGATGGAAGATGTGAGTTGGATGTGGAGAGACGGGTAGCAGCTGGCAATAAAGTGAACGGTGCTCTGTCCGCATTAGTGGGTAGTGTGAATATATCTAACACGGCTAAAATGGCCATCCACAATGCGGTGTTGGTGCCAACTTTGTTGTACGGTAGTGAGGCCTGGATATGCCCGAAATCGAGTGAAAGTATGTTAAATGCTGTGGAGATGCGGTCTCTCAGAAATATGTGCGGTGTCACGCTTGCTGACAGGATAAGCAATGATGAGATACGCAGTATGACAGGGTCGCACAACAGTGTTATTGTAAAAATGAAGAAAGGAATGCTTAAATGGTTCGGGCACATGGAAAGAATGAGTGATGAAAGACTGACGAAGAAAATATACAGAGCGAAAGTGAGTGGTAAAAGAAGCCAAGGAAGACCAAGGCTGACTTATGAAGATCAAATAGCCAGAGTGTTAGCAGACGGAAATGTCAAAAGCACTCGCATACCTAGGCGAAAATGTGTGAGGAGAATGATGAGATTTGAGGAAGCGAAAGAGGTGTGTAAGGACCGCGACTCCTGGCGCTCCGTCCTCTCTGACTACCCCGTTGGGGATACAGCGTGAAGTTATGTTATGTTATGTTATGTAACTTACTTCTCCAGTTCCCATTCTATATTCCAAATATCCATAATGAGATTAGGTACTGAATTTATTTCTTGTCCTCAATTCTGATTTTTGAGTTACCAGTTTACGTCCCTCTGACAAATTTCATTTCGGTGAATATCAATATGACGAAATATCTGTGATATACGGACAAACAGACATGACGGAATTCCATTTTTGCGATTTTAGTACGATGTCCTTCAGCTGTTTCAACAACATTAAAATATATTTTGCTATTACTTCTACTTAATAGGCCATAAAGTTGTCACAAACAAACAAGTAACACAGTTGTTTTTCTAAACGTAGGTTAACTACAATTGTCGAAATACATAAATACCCAGATAACATCACCTCTTTCCGTAATCAGGGTGAACATAGCACTATAGGACAATGTTAACTTACCAATGGCAAAGAGGAATTTTATGAATAGTATCAAATATATTAACATAATCCAGTTTAAAGTGTAAAAAATTTGTCAAGCGTGAATTAGACTCGCGGATAGAGGTGATGGCAGAGGGTTAGCTGTTGCCCGCGACTTCGTTCGCGTGGACTTCAACGGCCATACGCAGTACAACTACAAAAATGTCATCACACTCGCATGAATGGGGGAACGCAAACATATAAAGAATCATTCATTTTTATATGTATAATAAATAAGATTTAACGATAAATTTGTAAAGTTAGTTTCTGGAGATCTATCAGACTCGTTATATTTTTCCTGTAAATACTAGATAAGGTTCACTTCCTGGAATTTTAAAATTCAGAGATCATTACACGTAGTTTCGGAAGGGGGGAGGAGGAACAGCCAAGTCTGAGTACGCGTTTTGCCTCTTCTTTAATTCTAAAATTTTTTTAAACATTCACTAGTGCAATTAGTATGAGTGTAACGCAGTGTATCACAATGCTAAGTTTCAAGTTTGTACGTCACATAGTTACTAACAAAATAGACTATGACAATAGGACGAGTGAAATGAAAGCTAGAATATTGACCTGGGTAGAAACGTACAGGTATTTTTTTTTTTCATTTTTGTCTTTAATGTAAATAAATGTGGCGACTATGACATTTATAACATAACTGGAGATTGGTTAGTTCGCAAATGATTGACTCAGTTGTCATACTTATTAGTTATTAGTAAAATATTTTTAAAATTTTTGTCCATTTGTGTTGTGTTTAAATAAAAGTTATCAAGAATTAAAAGAATAATAAATGTCATGACAGGTGTAAAAATTTGTATTATTAAAAATAATTTAAAAATAAAGAATAGGAGATTATTGTTGTTTGCACATCGCAAAGAATAAGATTCTTCTATTTTATTATTATGTTTTACATTTGGAATGAATCGTGTCACACATATTAGAGTGAACTGATTTACGATACTAATTTGATCTAGGAACATGGGCAACCTTTAGGTAACACTACAAATTAAAAACAAAACGCTTAACAAATAACCTTGATTTTTTCAATCCTGTATTATATTGGATAATATTAGTGTTATATGTACATATTTCAGTTTCGTGTTATACAGCAGAAAAGCAGTGTTATTCATAGATAATGGTGTTATTAGAGTGTTACGTGTAATACTCCGGACCAGCGAACGGTGAAAATTTAGCGAAATTTTGGTTAGTTTCTTGTTTGTTTATACAGAATTCAAAAATGAAAAAATAGGATATAGGATACATAGAGATATAATGAAAAGACGTGCAAAAGCTCGTGTAATTCTCGACTGCTTATTTTCAAACCTGTCGTTCTTAAATGCCAACTGTCGAAATCAAGAATAAATTATCGTTAAGTAACAACACTCACAAAGTACAGTGTTGTCATCTATTTGATCATGATTGTGATCTTACTTTTATAAAAGTGATGTTGTACTGCGATTTTCTATTTTTAACCTTAAAAATAGCAAATAACAATACAACGTCGTTGTTACTTTTTATGTATCTACATAATCCACTATTAATTATAATACAATTCTTCCATACTTGTCTGGGGAAGAAGGAAAAATACAGTATATGCCAGCCGCTCCATTTCTTACGTATCTCATAAAAGTCAGCCAAGAGATAGGCTTAATGTAAAGAACTTCTGTAGACGATGGGTTAACAATGTGTCACCTATTTGGATAATAAGTATATGGTTCGACTTAACCATTCGTAATCCCATATATGTATCTGCTAAAAGTTGCGTCAAGGTCTGATTAAGTTGCTCTTCGATGGTTTATTCATCTATAATGGAAAATGACGTGTCCAATTACATAATTAATTATGCATATATGTGTAAAAAAATACAAATAGCTCACAATAATGGTAATGGTCATGTCCAATGTAAATATTTCAATCAGTAGTTATTAGATAGTAACAATAAAACTAATCCTATACGTACGTCTCACTTACACTTGAAAACTTTTATGTGAGTTACTTTGCAATGTTAAGCGAGACGAATTCAATGATTTATGATCAAGTTAAAATGTTCTCTAACAATAGCGCTCTAGAACCTAAGCAGTGTTGTGTACAAGTCGATATTGTTAAATAATTCCGCAGGTTCCAAGCATTCTTAGAAGAATGGGTTTAGAACAAACGCAGTATTACAACACTTTAATAACATCTAAAAAGTTCATTAATGTGTTTAATTAATTCATTTCTTAATTTTAGTTAATTTCTCTATATTTTATATTTTACTTAAATGTTATCCATATGTTATATTCAATAAACAAATGTAATTATTATTATTATTGAATCAACAAGCAGTTTTTTATTGACGTACGTCATCACGTCGTTGTTGACCTTCATTAAAAAGAGATATGTACTCGTATAAGGTTGTTTAAGATGTGATACGAAAACGTGACTTAATTAAGGAATCTTTATTAACTTACATTTTTTCCGCATTGTTTTCCAAAGAATTTGTGCAATCGAGAACCAATAAAGTGAACCAAGACACAGTTAAACAAGTATGTTAAGCATTAAAGAAATAAGGTAATCAAATTTAAACGATGTTATTATATATTCCTGAACTTAATCTCGGAAAAAGCGATGTCAAATACACTCGAGCACATATTTAGAGGAATGCAAAAACTAGGTTGAATAATGTTTACTATGTTCTCATTATACACTGGCCACCTATATATTATGTTATTTGAAAAAAGAAGTGTTTAAATCATCTCTTATTTCCGAGTTCCAGTAGTTTTCTTCATCTAAGTGTTAACTTTATTAATGCGTAGTGCAAAAAAACTTTGCTGAACTTGGTTGTTTTTAACAAACAGTTCATTCATGAATTTTTTTTTCAAAAATTCACTGTTGTCGTGAGATGTACACAACATTTAGAAGATTAATGTGATAATACCAAATTTCAGCGTAGAGAAGTCTCTAGAGCTGTAATTTTAATTGAAATTGATTACATATATAATTAAGTGGTCCAAACATTGCAAGTTTGTAAGTCTGTAATTTTTCACTATGTTAAACGGTACCGGTAGACTGGAGCACAGATTTATAAATGGAAGCAGATCAAACATAATTCACTCACACATAGATACTGTGTAAGTAATAACACTGTCACTTTCGTTGTAGTTTAAAATTGTATATCTTTGTCCTTTTCTTTCATTTGTTGCAACACAATGGCACACATAGACAATTCCGAGTCCGTGACAGCCGCCATCTTTCGCTTAAGTCAAAATAAGCGGAGTATGGCGTCTGTTTACTTGTGTAGTACGTCACATGTTCGATGATTAAATATTTCTTGGTGTATAAACATAATTTGGGTTATTTAAAGTGCAAGAAATCGTACAAAAGTGTTGTACCCCCAATAGTTGCAACGCCTCATACAGAAAAGCCCGGAAAATCACGTTCCATCGGTAAGTAAATCTGATGTTGCAAATTGTTTGATTACTGCATTCAGTTAGCTGATATTTTTGTATTTCTTGGCTCCGACACTTAAATATGTTGCAAACTATTAAAATTAAAGTTTCCTTATATTGTTTAAGGTTTTTTTTATAGATTTTTTATATTTTTGTACCAAGTACCTAACCAATTTTGACATTATTAGTACTTGTACCTTAAAGAGGGCCGAATTCAGAGAAAACTGAGTCTCGTAATAAAATTAAATATTAACGGACAGGTACCTAAGGTTAAGCAACTATCTATTTTTTGCAACTATCTTTTGATTTTCACGTAAACCTTGTTAATTTCGGATTTCTAAAGGATGAAAATCTTCAAATTTTTTGCTTAAAGAACTACATAAAAGAAATACATAAGAAAGGCTACATAGAACAAACTGGCAGACCACTTCTGGCAGTGTTTTATGCTCAAAACCTTTTGAATCCTATTTATTATGTAAAAGAGATTCCCGTAAAACCCTGTTGTTGTTTGACCATGAAATTTAACATACCTATTAAAAATGAACATGCTATCGCCAAATTAATCTCTAGTCGCTATGCTGGGATGAACCTGGACCAGTGTTGTTTAGAAAAAAGCCAGTGCTAGAATCCATACTTCATAATTACAAAATTATTTTTAATTTATTTATAAAATAATACAACTTTCTTGCTTCAGGTAATCGAGGATGGACTTTATTATGCATAAATTGTGTGGTCACATGTAAAAATGGTAAAAACAAATATGGATATCTCGAGGCGAATAATGACAAATAATACCTACGATTACTTGCAATGGTAATCCTTAGCATATCTGACATTATATAATATATGACATTACTTCTGGCACACATTGAAAACAATGAAATGATGTGTTTGATGCACATCTATAATGAGTTCTTAAATAATGTAATAAGAAAACGATCCGATTATTAAATAAAAGACTGAAAACATTCTTTGTTTTATTGTGTAAGCTATTTTAGTTTTTATTCTCAATGTAATCGATCACCCATCGACTATCTCCCGATTTCTTTTAATTTTTGAGTTTTATGCATAGTTTAGAGAAAATAATAATCAAAGCATAGCGATGAAGAGTTATTTCATAATTTTATAAAACATTCACTGACGCTTATCTCTTTAGAAAAATAGTTAACAATAACACTCGTCTGATATAACACTTGTTCTATTTTCTCATAACCAAGTCTCTAACACTTACAGTAAAGCAATGCCAAGTAGGCTTTACTGGAGTTACAAAGGACTGTTAAACGAAATTCCTCCAACTCCTCTCACTCGCACACAACTTTAACGTACAATATACTATAATTTTTGCACTTAAAACTCCCAAAAGCACAAAAAATAGCAAATCTAAATTTTGAATAAAATGCCAACCACGCTTCTTTTGTTCGCGACAAAAAGTCTAAATTCAAAACTTTTACTTGCCTGATTATCAACTTTCCCGACTTTTAAAAATATACCGTTTGTGTCATTAAACTTCATGTACCCACATAAATCGAACCGCAAGCAAGATCATCACAATGTACATGCGGTCCAAGACCAGCAGCGCACAGCCGTCAGGCCTCATGTATCGAACGAACAATCATAATAGTGTATCGAGGAGTCATTGGGAACACTCCAAATTACATCCTTCATGTGACAAAAAGAATCTACAAAAAGAAGGAATATAATAAAGTAATAATCTCTAATACTAGTATATTAATTAATTTTATCCGTATTTACATTAACAAAAAGTACATACATACGTTAATATTTACAAACTTAAAACTACACATTATCTTTATTTTATCCTTATTTTCTCACATGAAAAATATAATTTAGAGTGTCCCAAATAGTCCCGCTCTAAGATAATACACAATATAGATACCCACTCCTTAATGCGGCCCTGAGTTCTGTATGTGTGTGAGTAATATTTGTTAGTGTTAAATTTGCCACGCATTTTGAACCGATAGGTATAGTCTGCTTCCATTTAAAAGTCTGTGGACTGGAGAGTGTACGACAAGCAAAGGGCAAGGCCGCAAAAGTTAACTACAACGAGGAACGACATGAGACAGTTAACATCAAAACTATAAGAAGAATGCAGCTGGAATTGGGGCATACTTGCCATCCAGAGACATTGATTTACTTACCACAAGACATCGAGTAGCTCAGTCCAAATTTGCTCGCTCGCACCGAAACTGGAATGATGATGCTTGGAGAAAAGTACTGTTCACTGACTAGTCCCGGTTTTCTCTTAAACCAGATGATGGAAATGTAAAGGTACGAGGAACAACTGGAGAAAAATACTCTTAGTGTAACATTGTTGGAAGAGAGCGTTATGGCTTATGGTGGAAGGTCAGTAATACTACAGGACGTCATTTGAGGAGTAGCTATATTTAGGAGTACGTACAGCTATATGTAGTAAGCAAAGGGGTCCCTGACTGCGGCGTGCTACATAACAGACATATTAGAGTAGATGGGATGCCGTTTGCCTCATATATTGCAGATTTCAATGCATGATAATGCTCATCACCACGCTGCAGTGATAGTTTTGGAGTATCTTAACAAGCATTTATGGAACAAACTAGGAAGACAAGTTAGACAAAGAAATACAGACCAGCTAACTTAAGAGACCTCAAAAGTGTATTGGTAGATCTAACGATGTAAGGATGGTAATGAAATCTAACGATAAAGTTTTGTCGATGATTTGATTAAAATTATGCAAAAGATGATGCAGGCAGTTTTGACAGCAAGAGGAGGTAGCACTAAATATCGAGTGTACAATCGCACGTTAGGCAAAATTCAGCCTTTGGAACAATATTCAATTTTCGTTACTTTAAGATAACAGTGGAAAATTTCCTTACAACTATTATATGAAGATTATCTCTAACTTGTATTTCTTTTTCAAGAAGCATTGTCATCGTCAAGTCGTCCAACCATGTTACTTTTATTAATTAATCTTTAAAGCTTTTCGTCCCCTTTTTTGTGTTTCCCTAAATATGTCCACAAGTGTAGAGACACATATCTACGAGTAAATCATTCAACAGTTTCTGGAAAAATTACGAACATAGATAAATTATTTATAGGACATTAGATAAATTTTTTTGTAGCCAGTACAAAAATAGTATTAAAAGTGTCTCTTATAATTTTTTTATTCACTATTTGCAAAGAGTATTTAAATGCAATGCAATGAAAAAGATATTTAACATATTGTGAAAATGTTGATGCTTAATCGCTGTTTGGCAATGATTACCTAAAGCAGGTAATAGCTTTTTTGCGGTCTTTCTTCAGAAATTAATTTCTTCGAGATCGATTTCAATCAATGTGTAAAAACACTAATTCGCAGATTTTAGAGTCTTACAGCAAGATTTTTTAACTAAAAAAGTAGTAATAGATCTTCAGAATTGAAAAGCACCCATTGACTTCGATTTCAAGTTAATTTATAAAGCTTCGTTTCCTTGTTCGAACTCAAAAGTCAAATCCAGGATTCTCAATTTACCGGTCAGACTTAATACTAGCTTTCTCATCGACGTCAATTAAAGATATGAAGCATATATACAATATATTAGGTATGCACGAAAAATGATCTCGTTATAAAATTCCACAAAATGCGCATAACATAATGCGTCTCAAATACTAGTAAAGTAAAATGAAACCTTACTTACAATTTAATCTTAGTATTATATCGTATTCACAAGGACGTTTTAACAAAAAAATCCATCTGAAAACTTGGCCATAAAGTCTGAAGGGAAAGAATTATTAGATATTTTTTGTCAGAGGCTAATTTCGCGGGGCTTCCGTCCGCACAGTAATATGGCGGTGGCTTGTTGATCTCTTGTCTGTTTTTCGCGAGAGTCCGCATAATTTTATAGCTCTCCGTAATAAATATTAAAACATCGAAAAATTTATACAACAATAAAAAAAAAAAATTTAATGCTATAACATTTGATTACGATTTCATCCCTACAAAATTCACATTCTGTTTCATCCTTTTCTAGAATTCCTTAAAAGTCTCAATTTAAGCAAGACTACATTACTATATACATCTTATGTTTCTAGTTCTAGCAGTCAATTTTAACTAGGCGTTGGTAAATCAGTTCGATACGATATTTTTTCTTTATATGAATATGATTGAACACACAATAAAAAAATTAATTCATAAGTCACTAACAATGTTTTGTCGGTTCGAACATTTCTGGAAAAATAATATCTGACGAAAATTCACCCCTCCAATAAATTAGTCACCAGAAAATCAGAAACAGTGCATTCACACATTTATACACACATATAACGGTACCACATACATATAACCTATAACGGTAAAAAATAGATGGTTTCGAAATGCTTTGAAGCAAGTATGATGTGTGAATTGTAGATCTACCCTACCATACATATTTATTTAAGACAAGGTCACTCAAAAAGAAAAAATAAATAAATTAATAAAATTAAACCAACTTCAAAATAAAAACACTGAAAGTTATAAAACAAATATCCTTTACTAATCAAAACTCAAGTACAAAAATAGCTTCAGAGAAACAACAAAAATCTATGTATAATTAAATTTGAAGTCGATGCCAAACTAATAAACAACAACAGAAAATCTACTAGTTTGGTAGGCTTGGCAACGACTTCAGTAATTATCAAATATAATTTCATTGAATTCATGAAGTTATTTACGTGTTTGAGTTATTACAATCATAGTAAACGACAATTTTTTTAGTTTTTAATGTATTTTTTTATGGAGCTTAATTTTTTTCTTAATTGTATGTTGCAGTGATGAATAAAAAAACGGTATCCATATTTAAGATCTCATAAAATAGTCTCAACCTGCCTTTTAGAAATGCTAACAAATCAATACGAAACAAGAATATAATACGATAGTATCTTGTTTTGACAAATGTCTATTATATAATAAATAAGGAGAATGATGGGATTTGAGGAAGCGAAAGAAGTATCTGACTACCCCGTTAGGGATACAGCATGAAGATATGTATGTATGTATGTACATATAAATAGTGCTTAAAAATATATGGTAATATTAATACCTATTATAACTTTAAATTACAGCAAAACGTTACATCTCTACATTTTACATTTTGATTCCCACGAAACGTACTTTCAATATTTTATTACTTTAATAAAGTTAACTATAGTGTAATATTTGGTGTACAGAACACTAGTTATGCGTAAGGAGGAAATATAATGTACTCCTTTGGTTTAATTTTATGACTTAAAATTAAAAAAAAATAACGATTCATTTTTTATACTGAAACATAATTTTATACATATGTAATACATATACGAAGAAAAATAAACAATGTTCCATACCTGATACATTAATAATTCTCCAATAACGTCAATATTCATTGAACTGTCACATACAAAGTCACTTTACAATCGTACGGATATACCCAGTAAGTTGCGGAAGACGTGGACGCGATGGCCGCGGCTGGTTACTACAGACCGCGCTCGCTGACTGCCGCTACGAGCTACGACGCTACGCGCTACGGCACTCACGATCAGATAAGAGTTATTATATTATGGATGCTGAATATCACATTATTGACACTATAGAGTGTACTACGAGAGCAGATTGGTAAAAGATATGAAGCATTCATAGGTAGTGTGAAGAAAGAGATAAATATGGAGAACGAAAAAAATCTTTTTTTTTAGTAGAAAAGATTTTTCTTCTACTGAAAATGGTCTTTTACATTTACAAAACTGTTACGGGACCTAATAAGACAAAATAATATTAAGAAAACATTATATAAGATATATTTTGCCATCCAAAAATTTAAACATAACAGTTCATAAATGCAAAAATCAACGTTAAACATGTATTTTTATATCTCGAACATAAGGTATATTTACTGCATTATAGACACAATGAACTATAAGCAACAATATTAGGTCACACGAAAATTTTGTGCTGCAAAATAATGTATCCGTACACACTACATTATTACTAGGTCTCTGATTCCAGAAATAAATTATAAAAACTACGGTTATTTCATTTCATTGCAAACGTTAATGAATACTTAGTTGACTTTTAGTATTATAAATTTTACTACAATGTTTTTCCTGTTTAACATGTTATATCTATAGAGAAATTACATATTAAATTAACTTTCCTGTACATACTGAATTATAAAAAATAGCAATAATGGCTATTGATACATACTATTATCTCAATTCTTTTCCTTGAGTCTCACTATTATGCTAATCTAATGTATCCATTATTGTCATTATGTGATATTATAATATTATAAATAATTATTTATTTACTTTTCAAATGACGTTGATGTTTTACAGTTACGGTGACCACTTTAATCCAAAATGTGTCTTCTGTGGGACTTTTACTAGACTTATTACACTATCAATTTAAGCCTAGAACTTCAAATTTCCAATCATAAGGGCGATTAGATAATGTTTGAGTTAGTGTTCACAGATTGATTACATTTAGACCCAAATACAATTAATGAAGTCCAAATGTTGTACAATGTGTCTTGACTGCAACATAAAGTGTATAGAACTAACTTCACCATAATCGCGGTCCAGTATAATTACGATGCAGTTGGTGCAACTGCATCTTGACTGTATATCAGAGATGGTTTGCAGTTAAACGAATTTTTAATACAAGTTTTTAAAATTTTCTTGATTTTCCCTGATTTAACTTATCGACTTATTCTTTAACTTATCGATTTTCCCCATTTATCACAAAGTAATAATTCCAATGTCATTAAAGTAATGAAAAAAACTTATTTAAAGTATTAGTAACTAAAGCAATACCAATTAGGTGCTAACATTATGAGCTGTTTACTTACGTCTGATATGCTTATCTAGTTAGCAAAGAATTTATATGAATTGATTTTGTACAGATTTTTAGGAAAAATATTTGAAACTATAAGAAATCCGCAAAAATCTACATAGGTGGATTGGATTATGCATGTGGTTATGTTTATAGTAGATATAAATAAGTACTCACCACCTTCAAAATTCCTTCCTTTTAGAGGAGGATAACAAATGCAAAATACAGGGTGTATATGAAAACGGGACAGTTACTTTAATGAAAACCATTTTCGAAAATAATGCGTATACTCCAATGGGGGTTTTCAGGTTGTATTTCAGTAACGGATGAAATTATAACAAAATAAAAAAATACGTAAGATTTCAAATCTGTAACTGTACACGATCAACCCAATTTTACGGGAAATGGTGGGGATAACACTTGAAAATTAAAACGGTCATAACTCTTAAACGGATACGTTTTTTTCGATAATTCTTTTTGTAACTACATACTAAAGTTATGCCCTTTCATCTATTAAAGTAACTGTCCCGTTTTCATATACACCCTGTATTGACAAAAAAAATCCATATGAATTTATTTAATAAGTGTAGATTCTGTTTTCGAGGTGAATGCTTAGCAGTGTTTAAGGATCGAAGGTTGACATTATTATCATAACGTGGTTGGTTATGAGGACTGAATACACAAGTTTTGTATGAATCGGAAAAAGTTGACAAAATTTCATTAAACAGAGAACAAAATAAATAATAAATGGAACGTGGACTTCAATAAAATCTTTTGAAAAGATTTCTTTATGTTTTTATTAGAAATTTATAAAACTTTATTGTTCTCCTCAAGGTGTCAAAAAATATTTTTGTGCACAAGAATTTAGGATTGTTTAACATTATCGATCACTTACCGATGCTTAGTTTCATAGTAACTTCAAAAACTAATATCATTAATTTTAAATTTAATTATTGTGTGTAGAAACCAGTAAATAAAAGATCAACTTTAACAGTTTAGTTTATGTAATTCAGTGAGGTACAATCTTTACTTACCCATGTGGTCTATAATTTCTGATATTCTTTCACATTAATAAATCAAATGAGTACTCAACCTTCAGTTACTAAGAATAACTTTATAGTCCAATTGGAAAGAAGCGAATTGCAATCGGAATCGACGTTGAGTACCAACCCGTTCTTTTTACTGCAAAGTTTTTATGGCATTTGTAATCGAAATCTGTTTTTTTACTCGATTTAACTACATTATTAACTAACTACAACATTTGTACTTTGACATTTTTAGTATTAACTTACATATAAAATGTATTTCTCATAAAAAATTGAAGGAATGAGAAAAAGCGGCTTCCATTTTTTTCAGACTTATTTCAATTAAAAAACTTTACTTAGCTGCACACAAATTTTTGATAAAGCTAGCGATGTCATGTTTAATTCTATCAATTTGTTTGGAGACGTTGCAGATGGACGATCCAGTTGGCAACTGGGACACAATGTCGCTCTTGAATACAACCAGATTACACTGCGTCGTAGTTTAAATGATGTCGTCTGCTCTTTTATTTACTCACATATTTTTGCTTCAAAGAAGCGTCGATTACTGGAGAAGTGACACCATTTCCTATCAACACAACTTCGCAATAGTGATAAATTAAAGAGCTAATTTTAGAAGCTCTGTGTACCTAATATCGTGAGCTCAGTTTTATCAACGAAAAATAACTCACAAATAAATAACCACAGTAATATTTTATATTATTTTACTAGTGTCTTTATCTTTCATATTAAAATAACATACATACATACATACAAATCCTCACGCTGTATCCCTAACGGGGTAGTCAGAGAGGACGGAGCGCCAAGCGTCCCGGTTAAAAAGTAAAATGTAAAATAATATGTATATAAATAAAAATCAATTGCCACATGTATGACGAAGTATCGCTTGAGAACGGTTCAATTGATTTGGCTGATTTCTTTTTTATTGTATTCGTATTTATCAGGACAAGGTATTAAAGAAATTTTTTGGAATTTCAACGGAAAAAGTCGGAAGTTTGAATGGAATCTTTGTATGAAAATCTCAATAAAATATGTTGCAAACATGCAACATCCCACCCGAGCGAAGCAAGGGTGGGATGACAATAAAATTTGATTATGAAATATTATGATATAAAAAGAAACATTGGAAATTAATGTTTTTCATTTCGAGGACACCGTTTCTCTAACAGCGTATGACACAAAATTAAACGTGACATTTTCATTGGAATAAATAGAAGTACCTACCTAACTTAAATAAAGTTATCGCATGTATGTATTGTATATAATGAGAACACGATATGCCTAAACACACATTATCGTTGCTGTATTTAAAGGCCAAAATGGGACATTACCAATCGTAATATGCCGTTACAGTGAATTGTTAATTGACTTAGCTCAAATCAGTAGCCTAAAGCTTCACGCGTGTAAATGAATTGACCGATAAAGATTGCCTGTTATACCTACTCGATATTTACACGATTGGCATGAGTTTGAAACGATGAATGTATAATACATTATTCGCTTTTCATACGAAGATAGGTGTGTGGGTACGCGACGCGAGTGATTTGAGAATATACGCCTCAATGGCGAACGTCGTCATAATAGCTCACGAATCTCGTCAACCTTGTCGTCTTATGAGTATGTTTGCACAGTAAAATTACATAATGTAATATAACCTAACTTCTTTTATAATAAAATTTTATACATAATCTACGTATATCATAAAGATCGATCGATGTGCAAAATATAGGTAACAAAATTACAAATTGGAAACGTTTCATTGATTTTTGAAAGCTTTAACACCTCTGGCCAAGAAACGTAATGAATGGAGTCATAATAAGTTGCTGCTCTTGTCACCGTGTCTCAAACGAATTTTCGTCTCTTTCTCTCTCATTGAGCGTAACTACAAGTAAAACAGTTAACTATAGTAAATATGGCCACCTCGGACTGACAGTATAATTCGAGTCAGGTCATGACTTCATGTTTATTACTGAAATAATTTTTTACAAAATACTCATAAATCTCAAGTGTTTTCGCTACTAGTATTCAAAGAAACAAACAAATTTTACGTTCAGCTGTGTATTGTACTGTGTCTCTTCCCTATTAGTCACGCACATTAGTAAAAGTCTAGAAAGTCGGTAACAAAAAACGGGCACGTTCTTAAAGCAAATGCGCAAATGTAATTCTTGGTCTGATTTTAACACGGTTGCTTCTCTTTCTGCAGCATATCTATAATTTTAGAGTGAAAGGATTGAATATAAATGTGAACAAAACTAAAGGTCTGATGTTCGAAAGGGAAAATGAACGGACAATGTGTGAAATATGGGTAAATGGAAAATGTCTAGAACAAGTGAACGAAATTGTATAACTGGGGAGTGCGTTTTCGAGGATGGAAGATGTGAGTTGGATGTGGAGAGACGGGTAGCAGCTGGCAATAAAGTGAACGGTGCTCTGTCCGCATTAGTAGGCAGTGTGAATATATCTAACACAGCTAAAATGGCCATACACAATGCGTTGTTGGTTCCTACTTTATTGTACGGTAGTGTGACCTGGATGTGCCCGATATCGAGTGAAAATAAGATAAATGCAGTAGAAATGTGATCTCTTAGTAATATGTGCGGTGTCACCCTTGTGGACAGAATAAGCAATGAAGAGATACGCAGTATGACAGGGTTGTACGACAGTGTCGTTGTAAAAATGAAGAAAGGAATGCTTAGTTGGTTCGGGCACATAGAAAGAATGAGCGATAGAAGACTGACGAAGAAAATCTACAGAGCGAGAGCAAGTGGTAAAAGAAGTCAAGGAATATCAAGGCTGACTTATGAAGATCAAATACCCGGAGTGTTAGCAGATAGAAATGCCAAAAGCACTCGCATACCTGGGAGAAAATTTGTGACGAGAATGATGAGATTTGAGGAAGCGAAAGAAGTATGTAAGGACCGCGACGCTTGGGGCTCCATTCTCTCTGACTACCCTGATTGGAATACAGCATGAAGATATGTATGTGTGTGTTATTCTACAATACCAAGCAACCACGTTATGGTAAATATATACCTATATTACATAAAGGGAGGTAATGTATCTACATTGTATGTATGTATCTATCTACATGTATGTATCTACATTGTACCTATGTATTATATAGGCCTATATAAAAAGTCTCCTTACAACTAGATCGTGAATAAAGAAGGTTAAGTATATCTATCTCTTACAAATTAGGGACTACGAAATATATGGTCGAGAATCCCATAGAAGAAATTTTTAATCCTGTCAATGGTTCCCTCTGATTTTTTATGTTTCCCTATGAATTGCGAGACAGGGCATATTGGACAAAACCCAATTCAATATACCTACATAGTACCGCCTAATTTCAGTAATATACAATCATATTTTCACATGTTCTTTAAAGTAAACTGAAAATTTTCTCAAGCATTTAAGGTACTACATACCATAAATACGATACACATATAAAGACTGAAATCATTGAAATCAATTTGACCCAATATTCTGTTTATGCATTCCAATCTAAATTCTGCTAATGACTGGAAACGGATAATGACTGGAAACGATACATGATGAAACGGAGTACATATGACGAGTTCCCAAGCAATGAAATGCGTAAATGCATATGAGCAATCGGTATAGTACTGAACGAAGCGGAGGTCAGTCACTGGAAATTGTCAGTAGCGGAGTTACAGGAAAGTTTTTGTTTGCAAAACCAAGTGACCTTATATCACGGCCATGTAAAGAATCAATGGTGTTTCGTAATCGAAACTTTATTAAATATGTATTTTAATTGATTTAATTTTTTTAAATAACCAAATGTAATAGGTACTATAAGTAGCTCATAATTTGTAGGGTTTTAACAAAATTAATATGCTTAATATGTAACTACGACGGGATTGGCATTTTCGTACTGCAAACAAACGCTTTTAAAAAACAAAGATGTAAAAGAGAACGCGTGCGGTCGGGGGACCCCCGTCAGGAACGAAGTTCCTTAGATATAGTTTCCATTTCTCAAAACTTTATTGTAATAATGAGGCATTAAAACTCTCTTACGATTTAAAAGAAAAAGAACGCGCGCTGCTCGTTTGCTCGAATCTCGATACCTGCAGGCACATACACACTCGTATATAATAGAAAGAAACAAAGATCACTATGAATCTACGTATAGAGTGAATGAATTAATGAATGATGTTTTTTATTTAATAAAAGTTATTAACATTAGAGCTAACGATCCTAATGCCGCGCGGAGCGCAGATCCTACCTAACGTTGCTTGATTGACTAGCGTGTGTTAGGAGGAGACATAGAGAAAGACAGAGTCGCTGAAAGTCGAATGGACGGGGCCTAATGCTTTTTCGTTACGTGACGATTTCTACCAACTCACACCTCCCGCAAGGTGCGTTAAGGAACTTCGGTCCAAAACTATTTAAGGTAACTTTTGTCTGTCTTATGTCCCAAAACAAACTTCAATACTCTTTTCGTATGAGTTTTTATTAATGTCATAGAGTATTCCCACAGCATTTAAAACATTTGTTACAGAAAAATGCTTTTGCTTCGCTTAGTACCTAATTTCGTGTAAAATATTCTGCTTCCCTTATGAAACAGAAAAGACAATGGGCATTTTTATATGGGCTCAATCCTTCTCACCAACAGACATGAAATGGGTGTCAGTTTGTTTATAAATAGCCACAAAAAGAACGTCTACATTTTGCACCTTGGAAATCAATGGACTTTTTGAAAGAAATGAAACAAGAGACGTGAACGAATTTTTTTCGCATGAAATCATTCTAAAAATATTAACAGTTAAAAATAACAATTATAGACACAACTTAAACATTTTCAAGCTGAACACACATTGTGTTAACATAATAATAATAATAATTGGCATTATTATATTATTTGTTTCACCTAAGACCACCCTCGTAGTATAGCAGCGCAAACTCCATGTGTTCAGTTCATGAAGTCGTCTCATGTGGACAACGGGAGCCTCCTCAATACTCATGAGATTTGTAATCTGTAGCACTATTTATTGTAATGTAAGCTCTATTCTGCTGTTCCTGAGATACAGGGGTATATAATAAGCCTAACCTAACAAAACATAAATGTTTTCGACGTATTACATTTATGTTTCGTTACGTGAACACGTGTCTAAAGTCTGGCAGGAACAGTAAACATGTACGTACTAGAAAGAAAGGCTACTTTTAAGGCATTTGACATTTACCCATGTCACTATAAATTATTGAGAAGTAGCTCAGCAGGTAACCTTTAATGCATATTTCGAGCCTGTACTAAAGACGTCACAATGTCCTCTACTATTTTGTTAAACCTACATGCTTTTCTCAAGTGCTTTTTACATTATAAATGAACTACGCATTGGTGAGAAAGAATACTATTTATGTTATATACTCTATTACATTAGTACTCATATTTCTATAGGTAAATAGGCAAATAACACAGATTTCAGTAGGATAGCTGTAAATTTTAAATATAAAATTTCCAGGCTGATATGAGAAATAAAGAAAAATGTATATTGCGTACAATACATGTTATATTCCCGCATAGGTGATGAAAGTCTGTCAAGGAATAGACCTTATTACAAGGTATTTGTGTGACAACAGGCTAGCAACTTATGTAACGATTTGCTATTTGTATACGTTTTACCATCTGCATGCTTAATTACTTATTGCTAGGAATGTAGCAAGGCGAGATTCTATTGTTAATTAATGTTCTGTTAATTAATGTTAATTAATGTTCTGTTTATTGGTGTGGAACTGTTATGTTAAATAACAAGTTTCTCAGAGCGTTTATTTTCGTTAACGACAAATTATAAAAAATTAAAAAAAGAACGTATTTGGGGTTACGACCTATTTTAGGTCGCAACTCTAAATACAATTTTTTTGTATCAAAATATTTTTTTTAATATAACTATACAACGTTTATATATGTATACTGTACACTGTACAGTTACATTCCCTTGTATAGTATTTACGCCTTAACGTATTAGATAAGTGTTAAGTGAAATACTTTCTTAAGAGCTACCTAGTGACTAATGATATTTTAATATGCTGTGTTGCTTATCTTCTTAGTTAACTGACAAAAACGTGACAGTTTAAAAGGTCAATACGATAGAAGGGTATGTACCTACATTTTTAAGATAAATTTATTATTTTGTCTTTTTTCTACAACAGACAAAAATATTGCCGTTCTGTTGCCTTGCAACTCGAAAACTAGTTAACGGAATTTGATATGGTTTTCGAGAAAACGGAATTTGATATGGTTTTTAGATATAGAATTTCTCGCGGTTTATTGTTTGTCCTTGTGGGAAGATCCGCAGGCAAGCTACTTTATAGAAAAGAGAATGTAACTTTATGTGTCTCTAAGGAAATGGATAGAAATATTTCTAAACACGTTAAATAATTCAGGATGACCTTTTCTTTTGAATATATCTCTTTTTTAATTAATTATGTACTAACTAATATACCTGGTATCTATCATTTAGTAAATTTAGTATACGTAATAAATCAATTCATAAAAAAAATCTAAATTTTCAATTTAAAATCACGAATTTAATTGGTATTGCCCAGCGAAGATTAAAAAAAAATTCGTAATGAAACATTTTTTTACAATCGTCAAATGTGTTTAATGTGTTAATTTAAGATACTGTATTTACAAATTCACCCAGATACATAACCGCTCAGTTTAAATAGTTATATTTGTGCCATTACAACGAATTATTTGGTGGATCCACAGCTCTGTTTCAGAAAAAACAGAAATACGAACACCTGATAAAGAAGAGAAATGTTCCTGTGTAAATTTCTTTTACAAAAAATACATACGTTTCTACTTGGAATTATGTGTATCAAGATATATTCTCGCGACAAGCTTTTATATCATACTAGCTGTACCCGCGACTTAGTTCGCGCGGAAAATGTTTCCGTGATTTTCCCAGATTGAGTTAGTAGATGTAACATGTATATATGTACGAAGGGTGTTTTTGAAAAAAAAGCCTATGTCTAGCCTACGTCTGTCTCCTGGCACACACATTACCTCTGTATCAAATTTCATCATAATTGGGTTAGCATTTCCCATTAAAAAAGTAGCCTATGTCTTGACGATAAAAAAGTCTAACACCGCACCAAATTTTATCATTACCGCGGTTTAGCACTTCCCATTCAAAGTTTCATCCCCATTTTCACCATCTTAGGGGTAGATTTTTGATAAAAAGAGTAACCTTTGTCCATTCTCTGATGTCTAACTATCTCATGCCAAATATCATAATAATCAGTTCAACGGTTTAGTATTTCCCATACAAAGTTTCATCCGCCTTTTCACCCCTTTAGATGTAGATTTCTGAAAAAAAGCAAGCTATAATTTGCCCAATCACATGTTCTTACTTTATACCAATTTTCATCAAGATTGGTAAGATTGGTCAAGCCGTTATTGAGTTATAAAAGGACAGACAGTCAGACAAAAATGTAAAAAATGGTAGAATTGAAGTCAGTCATAAAACGAATATTTATCACAAAATTTGACAAAAGAATTGTAATTACAGACAGACACTACAGATTTATATAGTGATATAGTATGGATAAAATTATATAATGTAACAAAATGACAGGTTTGATTTACTTCAAAGTTTATTTTCTTCTTTTTATAGCATTTATATAAAAGTTTGTTTTTTAAAATTGTTTTCTTTTGCATAACATTTTCAGTTCTTTTCACATGCAGTTTTTATTATAAAATTACCTTAGTTTTCCCGCGAATAATTTTAGATACTTTGATTTGTGTGGTCAATACATACCCTGTATATATTTAATTGATTTGGAGATTTTGTATCCATAACGCACACAAAAAAACCCTCATTGGCAGGAAATGACGAGTAGTACGCAGAAAGAAGTTATGGCTCCGCAACATCGGGGAGAGGCCGAGGATCGCGAGTGCATCTGAAATGTTCTGTTCTTCCAAAGACATAGACAGACTTGATCAGCTGATAGCCACCGTTGACTAGTTGAAGTGATATTTAAAGAATAAGAGGAAAATTATTATTATTTATAATTATTAGTAAGTTGTCAAATTAATAACCTTAATTTTGAATAATTTGGAAACAGCATATGGAATCACAAGGAGCTTTGTTTCCAGACAACCAGTTACTTCAATTAGAGAATGAAAACAGAAAAAACGTGATCGTTGGATTGAAAGAGCTCGGCTCACGTTTTTTTTATTGAGTAGCCATACAGTGTCGTAAACAGGTTTTGCGTAGGTCGTTATTAAGGCGACTGTTGCGAAAACTTACTTTGATTTTACTTAGGAGAACCTACATTGACCTATGTTTTTTTACTTTTGTACCTATGAATTAATCAAATTAAATACTTAAGGTTATTGTGTTTTATGTGAGTCTTCATTCTATACAATTATAGGCTGTATTGAGTAACACGTAGATTGGTTTCTTAGATGCCCTTCATAAAATGTTTTCGACAAATATTCTTGTACTAATAACAAATAATACAATAAAATAAATAATAATAAGGAATAAAAATAAACAGAACTACTCTAAAAAAACTAAATCTGTACTAAGGGTGTAACGCTAATATAACACGAATAAAAATGAAGACAAAAACAAAGGGAGTACACAGTAATAAACTTCTAGCCAGATTAGAAACATAAATTTTTTCTAAATTGATCCGACCTGAACTATTTCTTTTTTTTTATAAAAGAGGGGGCAAGTGAGCAAGCGGGTCACCTGATGGAGAGTGACCACCACCGCCCATGCATGCTCGCAACGTCCAGGGAATCACGGGTGCGTTGCCGACCTTTAGGGAAATAGGGAAAGGAGAGGGAGGGGTAGATGGATCACCGGCACTCTCACTCACCGAACGAAACACAACAGCAATAGCAAACTCGTACCATGGACCCGGTCATAATCAAGTACTCAAGATTCCTATAAAAGTTTTCAATACGATATAGAGTTGTATCGTTTCGATAATACAAGGTGTAAATGATTATGATCTTTTGTGTTACGTTAGCGTTTTTCACTTGCAAAGGCTATCAACTACCTCTCCGGAGTGGGTACTAAAGAAAACGTGCTCTCATTCTAGGCGTTCTTACTCCCGATTGCGTCCCTATATATTTTTTATAACCACTTTTCTCCTTGACCCTTTGAGATATGGGACTCAGTAGTGTATATTGCTTAATACTTAAAAAACGAACGCGTGCTAACGATATTATTAGTGTTCCCAATGAAAAGAAATTATGTTTTTGACAGCTCATTGCGTTATTTTAAATATTATTAATGCCGTTAATTAAATGCTACAATATACAATGCTACTTAGGTTTCTAAAGTTAAAAATGAAATAATTAAGGAAATTCGCTTTTAATACGCAAAAACAAAAGAAGTTTGCACCTTAACTTAAATTATATTGCTGCATTTGTCAAATTAACTTTTTTAATTAATTGGCGGATTATGAGTCTAGACTTTTCGTGGACTCAGCAGTTAAGTAGCTAAGGATTTATCTAATCCCAAGTCTTTAACTAACTCGCAATACTGAATCTGATACAATAGCTGTTTTTTCAATCGCCATTTGAAGCGAATGTGCTCGCGATATTGTGAACTGAGTGAATTCATTACACCCAGATTTGTGTTCACACAAAATCATGCTTAATTTGACACTATTCAATTTGAAGTATGACAATATCCTTTCATGCTGATCTAAAAGTAAAAGAAAAATATAAAATGTGCCAGCTGCTGATCTTCCCTCACAGGTTGAATAAGTTGCTCAAACTGTAGGGCTTATTGTTAGGAGCTTGCATAGGCAACGAGCTGGTAGCTTGCCGCTTACTGGTTTCACTTTCCCATTGGTAAGCCTAGTCACATTAAAGTGTATTTTTTTTATACCCTGATGCTGTGTAATATGTACATATTATATATAAGTAAAATTTGATAAATCCAACATTTTAAAATAGAAGCCTCAGACCTAGAAATACGTTTTACTAATAAAATAATGTTATCAGTAGAATAGCGTCATCAATGACAACGTATTTTTTACAACTGAGGCATTAGGAATCAATATGGTAACACTGGTCTACGTACCACACAACTAGAAATCTGACCTCGGTATTCGCAGCAGTATCGACGTCTTTCTTTTTTATTAAATCTGAAATATGAGCTACGCTTTAACTGAATTTAGAGAGAACTTTTTAATGCTAAATACTACATTGGCAGTTTTAAATTAAGATGAAAACAGTTGAATTTTATTTAATCCTTCTACAATTAGATGCCAGGAATTGAAGTAAGTAGTCGTATTTTACAGATAAACTTTTTAAACGTGTAAAGTGGTCATAACTCGTGACAACTGAGATTTACTTTTTGAAAATATCTACTGAAAACTGATAAATAAGATTTTAAAAAAAATTGTAATAAAAACGAATTTTATTATATGAAATTTGTTGACTTTTGAAAATGCGTTAAAAAATTATTCATAAATTTATCTATATCTTTAAATGACATACGTACCTGTATATTACTGAAGCGCGTTGTTGAAGTTAGAGCAATGAATTCCCTAATAATTATTCCTTTAGAAACACCCGCATTTATCACACGGTTTAGCAGTATGAGCACATGTTTACATTGTACGGATAACATAATCCACATTGTCCGGTCCATTCCAATATGATAACTTTAATACCACTCTCTGTTTTCCATTTCAATGATCTGACGACTGCGTAGGTAGTCTGTTGTATTCATTTCGATTGTAATGGAATATTGTGTCAAGACATGTGGATACGACATTACTTCTCTGTCTACGCCATGTCGATAATATATCTGAGTATGTTTTATTATAAAGTATACCTTTTCGTGATTCGAATTCTATTGTTTTGTGTTAATGCAGTGATAGAGAATGTTTCATACTTATTTGATGAAAGATGTAAATCTGAAAAAAACCTATTAATTATTATCGCTAAATATAAAAAAGTACATTTAGACGCTTATGTATTACTAAACGTTTTAAATAGACGAATTTTTTTTCAACTTTTCCATTAAATTTCTTACTTGTGACTAATATTAAAAAACCCAATAGATTGAGTATAATTATGTTTAAATCAATTAAATTACAATATAGAAATACAATTAAATTACAATACCCTTAAATTAAAATAATTAGCAGCAAGGAATGTTTAGATGATTCGGGCACACAAAAAGAATGAGTGATGAAAGACTGACGAATATCCAAAGATCAAAAGCGCGTGGTAAAAACTTACAAAGATTAAAGCCAAAGTTTTAGTTGACAGAAATGTCAAAAGTACTCGCATTCCTAGGCGAAAATGTGTGAGGAGAGTGATGGGTTTTGAGGAAGCGAATGAAGTACGTAAGGATCGCGAAGTTTGGCTCTCCGTCCATTTTGACTTCCCCGTTAGGGATACAGCGAAAAGATATGTAGGTATATATGTAAAATAATTATATGAAATCTAAATAAGGATTAAATGTTTTGATAAAATTAAGAAAATTCGTGAAACGTTTTGGTACCTTTTTATACATATACAATATCGAAGTTTCGAGTTCCAAGCTTCATCGTTATCCTTAATTAAATACGCGACACATTGATACTTATGTAAATAATTAATTACTTTAATGTATTTTTGAATGTTTCCTAATTTGAATAAAAATGTATCTTAAAATGTTTCCTTAATGTAAATAAGGAAATCTTTAAAAATACATTAATTGCCTTTTTGAAAATACATTTGAATGCATCTTCCTGTAATTATTTTTCCTTCAATAACATAAATAGATATCTGAATTTCACAATGTAAGACCTTAAAATTAGGTGCTATCTATTCATCTATTATGTATTTATGTAATGAAACATAATTTTTACCTTCGTCATTATGAAACTATCGCGTTTATAATTTTAGAAGTTTTTCTTATAACTTGTATAATTACATAGTTATTCTATTTTAAAATTAACTACATTTACAATACTTACCCGCGACATATTTTATGTAAACTCTTCGTTTACCATCGGCCTTTCATATATAGCTCTTGGTATTCAATATATCGTATCAGCGCCGGGTCGTAGCACAAGCCGGTGTTACTATTGACAACGCTCTGATGGTTTCAAACTACCAAGTTCAATATAAAATATTTAACTTTATCTCTGACTTAACAGCAACGCAGAAAACTTAAAAATAATGTTTCATCATATATAAAAACCAATTCACATTTGTTTTGATAGAAAATACAAAGTTGTTTCAAAAATTGTATAATTCGTGTTTTAGCGTTATCCTACAACTTTTTCTATTATTACTAAGTCGATTAAAGTTTTATATAAAGTGATATAAATATAATTTGACGCTTGGCGCTCCGTCCTTTCTGACGACCCCGTTTGGGATCAGCGTGAAGATATGTATGCATGTAAATATAATTGTATTACTTATATGTCTGCTTATTAAAAAAATATAACAATAGAAAAACACATATGTGCACATATGTATGTCACGCTATGTCTCTAATGAGATAGTCAGAGAGGATGGAGCGCCAAGCATTGTGTTTCTTACATGCTTCTTTCGCCTCCTCAAATCTCTTCATTCTCCTCACACACTATCGTCTAGATATGCGAGTGCGTTCGACATTTCCATCAGCTAACACTCTGAAGATTTGATCTTCACATGTCAGCCTTGGTCTTTTTTGAGAACTGCTACCACTCACTCTCGCTCTGCAAATTTTCTTCGTCAGTCGTTCATCAGTCATTATTTCTGTCTTAAACTATCTAAGCAATCCAATAATAAAAAGATAATATCAGTATTTGGAGATCACTTTAGAGATATTTCACTAAACAGCTGTTTTGCATATTACCGAAATATGAATGGTTCTTCTTTCAACTCAAAGGCGGAAACTGTTATCAAACAATATGCGTTAGAAATTCTAAAGGTGCGAAATAATACAATGAACACTTAAATTTTAATAAAAGCACTTGATCTGTCTTTATCAGCGTACCAAGCAATAACAATATGCTGAATTATCGTAGATAGGTAAATGAGGACCTGTCAAGAATGTGCTGGGCCGTAACACATAATAGGGTTCCATTAATTTACTCACTAATATTATTTTCAACTTTGTGCTATGCTATAAATACCTACGCATTACACATTTATTAAACCCCATTTCACCTTGACTAAACTAAGGATGGCTTGTACTCACTTTTTAAAATTCGATTTAAGGATTTGACATCTCGCTTGCACCAATTATTTAATAGTAGGTGCAAATGTGATGTCAAATCCTTAAATCGAGTTTAAATATTTGGTGCAAGGCACCTTAACTCTCGAAAAACAGTTAAATATTTGAAAATATATACGCTGCAATATCCTTTATAATTTTTGTTGAAAGTAGCCTACTAAATACTTTTAATACTAATTTATGAAACTTTTTTTAATTAATTTTATTTATTTTACTACTACAGAAACTAAGAATTGTACACTCAGATAATAGAATTATGAATTTAAAAGCGGATATCTTATATCTTGTGAAGGACTAAGTTTGACCAAACATTTTTTGACCTATTATGAGCTTTTTAAATGATGCTTTTAAGCTGGTCTGTAAATGGTAAAAAACTTACTTTTTAGAGCGAAAGGAAATGATAGCAGAAGCCAACTAAGACCGACGCTGACTTATATTAAATAGCCAGAATGTTAACTGACGGAAATCTTAACATTTCGCGTATATCTAAGCAAAAATGTGTGAGAATGATTAAATTTGAGGAGGCGACAGAAGTATGCAAAGACTGTTAATGCTTAGCACCCCATCTTCTCCAACTAACCCCTTAAGAATATCATATAGCACGCAAAACGGAACCGGAACGAGATTGGTTTCACGAACCACGAATTCGTCGTGGGCACAATCACGACGAATTCGTATATGTCGACAGATTTCCGGTGACTCGCGTATGTTGAAAACGTTTTTTTTTTGTATAATGGAGAAGGCAAACGAGCAGGCAGGTCACGTGATGGGGAGTTACCAACCGCCGCCCATGGACACCCGCAACATCCGGATAATCACGGGCGCGTCGCCGGCCTTTAGGGAAATAGGGAAAGGTGGGAAAGAAAGGAGGGTATGATAGGCCACTGGCACTCTCACTCACCGAACGAAACACAACAGCAAAAGATGCTGTTATTTCAGTGTGGTATTTCACCGGGCGAGCCGGCCCTAGTAGTGCTGCAATGCAGCATGGCTCTACCTCCTAGATATTCCTAACTCAAATGGATAATTGAATTGAAGCGTTGATACAAACTATGAAAGAGTGACTAGTTTCGGTTTGCATTCACTGTACCGGTTACACAGGAATCTTCGGTCCGTTTTCGTATCCTTTTCGTATCTTTGCGAGTTAAAAAAAAATGAAATGCGTGAAGAAACTATAACCCATCTATAACCATAACATAAACTACATTCGTGAGTTTTCGCTCTAACTTCGGTGACGATCGGTATTGTGGGTAGTCACCTCACCCTATATTGTACCATATACATATAAAGTAGAAAATAGTTTCATCGAGCAACAAAGCAATTAATTTATCAAAAAAATTTGGCACGTACAGCACACATATTCGCAATTAGGTAAAACTAAGGGAAGTTGCAATTTAAAAATACATACATACATATCTTCACGCTGTATCTCTAACGGGATAGTCAGAGAGGACAGAGCGCCAAGCATTGCGGTCCTTACATACCTCTTTAGCTTCCTCAAATTTTCGCCTAGGTATGCAAGTGCTTTTGACATTTCCGTCTGCTAACACTCTGGCTATTTGACCTTCATTAGTCAGTCTTGATCTTCCTTGACTTCTTTTACCACTCGCTTTCACTCTGTAGTTTTTCTTCGTCAGTCTTTCATCATTCATTCTTTCTATGTGCCCGAGCCATTTAATCATTCCCTTCTTCATTTTTACAATAACACTTTCGTGCAACTCTGTCGCTTTATTGCTTCGTCTTTATTGCTTATCTTATCCGCAAGGGTGACACCGCACATATTTCTAAGAGATCGCATTTCTACTACGTTTATCATACTTTCACTCGATTTCACTATATTTAGGCCTCACTACCGTACAATAAAGTTGGCATCAACACCGCACTGTGAATGTACAGGAATATCTGAAATTAAAACTGAAACTTCCCGAGGAAGTTTCAGTTTTAATTTCAGTCCAGACTGTGACAGGAACCGAACTTCGGTCTCAATTATAAAAATATACATGTTTCACTGCTAGACACACTCCATTTCTCACATATGTGGATAGAAGGAGATGGGCGATGCGGGCTCACTGCAGAGTACTGAAAGTAGACCAACATGTCAGTCAACATGTGGCCAAGATGTCAGTCTGTCAGAGTTTTCAAACCAGCTATAAAGCCTATGACGCGGCTTAACGTGTCAAAGCACGGACACATCTCATGTGAATGTCACTACTCATCCAGTAGACAACAAAAATATTAGACGCTTGCTCTCGGTAAAACCGTGTTAAAATCTAATCGAAAATTAACCATTTGTCGTACGTAAAATGTAGTTTTCATTGCGTGTAATCCATTGATATACGAACTCTCCTGCAGTTAGTTTTCTTAGTCATTGGTGTAATCTAGGTAATAATAATACACCAGGCAATAACACAAATTATTTGACCCCAATCTAGGCACTGGGCTTGTACTATGGATATCACACAACGAACTAGGTGGGGTCCAGTAGCACCCAGACTCTTAAATCAATTTAGAAACATTCATTTCCTAAATTGACCTGAGTGAGGATCGAAGCCAGTACCCTGGCTTAGAATGAAAATGCTCTGCCACATCTGTCTTCATATTTCCGCATTGATGAAAAGTCATTAACGCATAAAAGTCTATCTAAAATATCGTTTTACATGAATTGAATAATTCGACTTTATTTTTGAATTTAATCAATGCAACGTTTTCAAGCGTTATCCGTCTTTCAACTCAATTATCGTCGGTTGTTTTCTTCTTCTAAGTTGTTCGCACTGAAGTAAATGAAAACGAATAAAAGTGAGTTAATGAAATAATGGAAGTCTGGTGTCGACCAGAGCAGTCATCCGAGACATAACCTTTCCATCTGTTAATTAACGTAAGTCCTGAACCAAACATTCTGATTAATCTGTATATATGTCTAGTGTATAGAACCCTTTGCATGTACAATATAAAAACAATAATTAATGAGAAAACTGAAAAAATTCATTCGCGAGTCCGTCTCGCGTACCTACTTACAGAGGTCTTTGCATGCATTACCACATAACATATTTGTGTAATGTACTAACCAAAAATAGGTACGTAAGGTAAGCATCAAAATTTACTCTAACGAAAATGTCAGCAGGATTAATGGACAAACTTAATTTTGGATTGGAAAAATTATTCTCCTATACATCGGTCTACAACTCGGACAATGCTCCAACTGCGAATGTAAGTTTGTAATCGCATTAAAAGTGATATAACTGTGATATGATATAACGATTTTCGCATCATTTCGTTTGCTTGCGCTTTTAGACCTTGCTTCTTGCCAAATTTGATATTTTAACTTCAAGAAGTAACGAGTTAAAAAAAGAAATAGAAATGATAATGCCCAAAAGCTATGGAACTTAGCCCCCATCTACAAATTTACATGCCCATTATTAATATTTATTTTATTGTATTAGCTATTATGAGCACTTTGAAATAGTCCAGTTACTAAAAATACTTTTAATTTGATTATTACTTGTGCTAGCATAAGGAACATAATATAAATCACAGAAAATCGTAAGAAAATAAAATATACTTTTTTTTAAATAGAATGATTACGCTGGGACCAGTGATAGCGAATTTGGTCATTGTAATTTTGAAGTTGTCTAAAGGTTGTCTACTTAATAAAATATGAAATGCATACATACTGTGTCTACATAGCTACAACTCATAGCTAGACGAATATGACAATTGAGTACATATGTACAATGTACATACCACATACCCTCATGCTGAATCCCTGATAAGGGCTGTCAGAGAGTACGGATTACCAAGCTTCGCAGTTCTTGCACACTTAATTCTTCAAATCTCATCATTTTCCTTGCACACTTTCACCGAGATATGCGAGTGCTTTTGATGTTGCCTTTAGCTATACTTGGGCGATTTGATTTTCATAAATCAGCATTGGTCCTCGTTCGCTTCTGCTACCACTTACTTTTGCTTTATAGATATTCTTCGTCATTCACCACTTTCGAACCATCTGAGCATTCCTTTCTTAATTTTTACAATTATGCTGTAATCCAATTTTCTCTTATTGTTAGTCCCCGATTAAACAATTTAAAAGAAATTTTTACCAAAACTAAAAAATACCAATATGTAAAATCACATATGAAACTAAAAAGGCCAGAATGTTATCATCATCTATATTTCCCAAAGGAAGTCTATTTTCATAAATTTTTATTAGGTTAATACTGTGCCTGCGCCCATCCAATTGGATCCTCGAAACTCAGAGCAGGCCTCACAACTGCCGTTATTTTCGCGACACGACTGAGGAACCATTTTCATCTTGAATATAATCCATTAGTGGCCTTCATAATTTTGTTAGATAATGAATTGATCATAATTAAATTGGCAGTGGCACTCTTTGGTCTTACTTTAATATTATTTTAGTGAAACTTGGTAAACAGTTTAATCGTGAACATGTCTTCTTGCTGTAATGTTGTGTGTCAACTTGGTGAAATAGAACACTTAGGGAATCACTTGTAGTGTGGGCTGTCCGCCGAGGTTTATTCTTTATTGACTTTTGTAGACTATTAACGTATTTGGGGAACGGAAAACCCGGAACTATACTTTATTGACAATATTACCATATTTTTTATTTATTTCTTTTAAACGCAACACTACCCCATTATTAATTAAAACAAATAAAGACCCTACGTTAGTCCTTCGAGCCGGATATGAACCAACGAAATGTGGATCATTTGACCTAATAACAGGCGTTAGTGTACTAAATAGCCGTTTTAACGCACTGGGGGTCAATCGCGCTAATTCACCACAGTTTTACCGTTCGAACGGTTCGAACGTTCGAACCAAAGAGAATGTAATATTACTACGTATAATTTTCTCTATGGTTCAAACGGAATAATTTGATTTTAGTTTAGATTTGGATTAGCTAGTGTCAAAAATGTCATCGCGCCATTTTTTTTCCCTACTATGCATGGACAGTATTATTATAATACGATTTCAATATTTCAATATATTAAATGTCATCCAATGCCTCAATAAATTTAAAATAATATATCAAATGGCAGAAGTGTCGCAGTAAATGTCAGATTTCAATATTCACGTGAGTTTTTTTTAGTGAAATAAATAAATATTGTATCTAACGGATGAGTAAGTATTGTCTTTTATAATATAGAAAGAATATTGTTGATAATCGAATTAATTATGTTTTATGCTTTGTGCTTTTGTAGAGACTTGACGGAATACGCCGAACCTCTACGGTCCGGCAGCTTCAGTGGCCTGCTTGTAGAAGCGAATAGGGGCATAGGCGTTTGGTCCACGAAAGACTCCGATCGCAAGAGGCTATAGGGCGTTCTCGAAACACATTTAAAAGAAGAAAAGAATGACTGAAAGTCAACGAGTCAACGACAGATTTCGATATTAAATTTTGTAAATGATGAGACGACTGCTTTGAATTGTCATTATTATTTTTCTTAAGTTTACAACTACGTATTTTGTGTATCGGCTACCGTCGTCCGAGGTGATAGAAGTCGTAGACTAAGAATTAATAAATAATAAAAAAATAAAATAGTTTGAGCATCTGACTTTTTTTTACTTCAATAAATTAATAATACATAATTTGTTATCATTGGATTATTCTAGTGGTTCTCGCTGCAGTTGTCGTCGCACATTGTAATCTTCGGTCGTCGAGTGGGTACCTACTACATACATCTGTAGCGTCAGTCTGTAAATACAATTTTTTTGTCAGTTTGTGATAAAGTTTTATGATTCACTGACTTCAGTTCTATAATATTTTCAATTTTCGTATGCCTGTCTATCTGTATGTCCTTACATAACTTAAGAACGGCTTGACCGATCTAGATAAAAATGGCTATATAGTAAGAACATGTGATTTCACAAAAATAGGCTACTTTTTTCAATGAAAGTCTATGCTTAAAAGGGTAAAAAGGGGGATGAAACTTTGTATGCGAAATATTGAACCGGGAAGAGATTATGATATGACATGGAGATACTTTGACACTTAGGAATGGACATGGACATAGGCAAATTTTTTATCAAAAAGTGCTATTTTTTTATCATCTCTAAGGGGATGAAAAAAGGGATGACACTTTGATTGGGAAATGCTAAACTGTTGAACCAATTATTACACATCGAGAGTATGCGCCCGGAGACAGATGTAGGCTAAAAGCTAAAAGTAGGATTTTTTCCAAAAACAACTATGTACATATATACAACCCACGGAAAATTTTTCCGTTCAGACAAAGTCGCGGGTACAGCTAGTCTTCAAATAAAATTAAAAACTGATACTATGTCATGTTTCACTTTTGTTACAATGGCAACATGGCATGGGTGCTATCGTTATACAACTTAGAACCCCTGGCAACCTCGTGGCTCTGTAGAAATTAAATTAAAAAATATCATATCGTACGAAAGGGATAACTAACACAGAACTACTGAAGATGACATGATGTACTGTTAATAATAATAATGTTTTATTTGCTAGAATGCGAGTAGTTACATAAAACATAGATGGACATAAATAAGTTTTCCTTTACACATTCTACTAAGACATAGCATGCAAATATTTAATATCCAAACTACCTAACGGATTTTGTAGACTTCAACTTTTGCAACTTCTTTCCCATCGTCTTTTTATTGTATCCTCTCAATCGTTGTTTTAGATGGTATTGCCATGTGTTTCTTTAGGATCGTAGGTATATTGTACGCCATTGTAACTTCTTTTGCAGTTTTCTTGACACTGGTTTAAGAGACTGAGTTGTACTTTATATCTCCAGTCGACCTGTGTTATGAATCCAGTCGTGTAAAGTTATCAAAAGCTAAAACATGTAATAACCAATTTGTATTTACTTATAGTATATAATAATGTAATTACCTAATAATTTAGAGTGCGCCATAAACACTTTTGCCTCCACATCTCATCCAATTGAATTACGATGGGGCAAGTTATGAAGACTTCATTCCTTCACCAACCAGGTATAAAGCTCTGTTAAAAATACATCGTTTTCTGGCGATATGGAAAACAATGATCGTCTAATATTGGTATTCCGCCTGTGGATTGATGCTCTCTCTTCAGCCACGTCTACCTCATGAGCACTGTCCAGCAAATTGAGATAAATCCTCATAATTTTAGACAAATAGACAAATAGACAAACTTTATTCGACACACACAGACAATATACATTTATGAATTACAATACGATCAACATACAATATTAGGGAAAAAAACAAGTTTATTCATTCAAAAATTAAAGGTGTGATGCCGAACAGGACTTCCAACTCAGCATAGTGCTACGGTTCCGCCTAAACGTCACCGAAGCGCTGATTTTCAGTTGGGCCCTAAAGTGTGTTGCGCGTGCGAAACGATCGCACAATAAGAAATAGAGTATATAGGTATACAAAAAAGATTCATAGATGATAATAATAATATACATCTTAAATAAATAACAGAATAACTGGAGGCTGTGCAAGTCAAATTAATATAATATTATAAACTTTATATATATATATATATACACATACATACATACACCAAACAAACATAATAATGCAACTGATAAAAAAATAATAATAATATTAATATTTATAGGTAGGCGTTAGCTGCCGTGCGTAGGTGGGAGTTAAGCGGCTACCGAAGGGAAACTGTTTTTGGTGATGCAGCAGGCGTTCTTTCAGACGGAATCTGAAAGTAGCCAGACTGATGGAGTCCCTAAGAGGAGGTGGTAGATTATTCTAACATTTTGTAGCCGCATAACGGAAACTACCACGAAACGCCGCTGTTTTTCCAGTGTAGTAAACGAGCATTGGGACCACAGTACGAGTCGAGCGAGCATCTCGTCCACCACGCCATTTTAACCTTTCGTATAGATACTCCGGTCTTTCAAATTTAACAAGACCAAACAGAAGTGTGGACAAATGGAGCTCTCTTCGAAAAGTCATTCTCAAAATGCCAGCTTCATTTAGATACGGTGTCACATGGGTGCGTGGTGGTATCCGAAAACAGAAACGCGCGCAAGCATTCTGCACTCTTTGTACGACGCGTTCTGTTCGAGCCAGGAGTCGAGGACCATACACGCTATCTGCATAGTCCAGGCGAGATAGTATTAGGGAATCACATAATCTGACACGAAGGTCTACACTCAGAAAATCACGCATTCGATATAAAATTTTAAGTCTATAAAAGCAGTTTCTCACAATTTCAAATACGTGATTCTCAAAGTGCAGCTCCCCGTCCATCAGAACACCAAGATTACGCGCCTCTGAAACTCGCTGTACTTGATCGCCTCCAACATTAATATTTACCCTATCCACCGCGGCGACTTGCTGCCTAGAGCCCAACAGTATGTACTTGGTCTTGCTGGGGTTAAGAACTAGGCCATTCTTTTCCGACCACGCCACTATGTGCTGCAGATCCTCATTTATTTTGCTAGATGCCACTGCCCCCCCACGGGGATCGAACGACAGAGAGATCTGAATGTCATCAGCGTATATATGGTATTTACTATGTTTAATAACCTCGTAGACGTCCGCAGAGTAGAGTACAAATAATAACGGGCCTAATATTGACCCCTGCGGTACACCTCTTGTAACAGGATGTGGATCTGATGAGATAGAACATCCTTTTGTATTTGTAACTTGTACTAACTGCGAGCGTCCACTAAGGTAACTATAAAACCATTTAACGGTGTGTTTGTCAAAACCATAGTACACCATTTTTGACAGTAACAAAGAGGTATTTATCGTATCGAACGCCCGCGAAAAGTCCAGTAGCACCAGAATGGAAGCCTCACCAGAGTCACGCGCGGTCAGCACATTATCAACCACATCGATTAAGGCTGTCGTAGTGCTCCGGTGCCTTCTAAAGCCTGACTGAAGCGAAGGCAGAATATTATTTCCTTCTAAATATGCAATCAACTGTATACTAATTGCTCTCTCCAGTATTTTGGACAGACAGGGTAGTATACTAATTGGACGAAGATCCCGGAGCTCAGAAACGTTCTTTTTTTTGGGAAGTGGTATGACTTTTGCTACTTTCCAGTTATCCGGGTATGTACTTGTGGAAATAGACTTGTTTACTATTGCACTGATAACAGGTAATGAGTGGGGAAGCGTCAGTATTAGCATATCGAGTGAAATGCCATCAATGCCCACAGCATTAGACTTCAGAGATTTTATAATGTTTAAAATAACATCATCCCCGATGGTTTTGAGCTCGAACACTGAATCACCATATCTATGAGATTCGTAGTGGATAATATCTGGCAACGATGCGGATCCATTGTCAGGGATATTGATAAAATGTGCATTAATCGCGTTTGGATCTGTAAAATGATCTGGCAGCTCAAGATTACGATTTTTTCCAGTGACGTCCACGGTACGTTTGATACTTTTCCATAGTGCACGAGGGTTTGTTGCATTATTATTAATATTCTGCACAAAATATGACTGCTTTTCGGTGTATAGTGCAGAATTTACTGAATCTTTGAGCTCCTTGTAATATGTTTTATGCTGGTTATTACCGGTAGAACGATACCTACGATACGCCTTGTCTCGTAATTTCATCATATCACGCACAGTTGAGGTAATCCAAGGACAGGGCTGGTCTTTAGCTAATATATGTTTATATGGAGCATAAAAATCAAAAATTGATAAAACAGTTTGTGTAAATGCCTCGACGATGTCATCAACATTAGGTGCCGATGCCATCTCGATCCAATCAATGCAACCCATTGTTTCATTAAACATGGCGGTGTTTATATTTTTTACCGAACGAAAAGTAATCCAGCGAGGAACAGGCTTTCTTTTTTTTATTATTAACTCACAGCTAAGGAAGGCATGGCGGCTAAGAGTAGGTATCAAATCAATCTTGCTATTTCTGACAACAATATCCGTGCATATTACATCTATTAGAGTTTCACTATGGTCAGTGAAGTGAGTAGGTTCAGTTATTATTTGTTTTAGATTTGTGTATGTTAAAAACTGACTGAGCTTGTTGGAGTAAACATCAGTAACTAATAAATTGATATTAAAGTCGCCCATAAGGATAATGTGGTCATACTCAGAAAAAGAAGTAATGGTGTCAGTCAGTGCGTCGATGAAAATATCGACATCCAGCCATGGCGGACGATAAGCTGTACCAACAGCAAGTTTCACGCCGCCAGCCATCGTAAGGGAGAGCCACATTTGTTCAACAGGCGGAGCGGAAGGGTGCGGCAACGCACGCGCAGTAAGTCCGCGCCGCAGGTAGAAACCGACCCCACCGCCGCGCCCGCGCACCTCCAATGGTCGCGGCGTATGCCGCAATCGATAGTTGGGTACGACTGGTGCACGATTTTCCTCATCGTACCTGAGCCATGTTTCATTAATGGCCATAATATCTACAGTATGCCGTTCCATAGCTACAATAAATTCTTCATGACCCGTCCCTAGTGATCCTGGGTTAAGGAAACCAATTTTCAAGTAAGATGTTTTAACCATTAGATAGTAAAACCTATAAATATGCATGAATAAACAGCGAACCAGCTTAAATAACACATGTAATAGATACACAGAATAAATACAGAATAAATAAGAGCAAGGATAAGCATAGCGAATAAATACGCCACGCCGTCGCCACCACGATATTTCACTGCATACATTTTTCTATAGTAATTATTATACCAATAATATATAATCGCTAAATAAAATAAATAATTATGTACAATAGTTATAACTACAAATATAATATTTTTTATATCTATGAGCGCTTGGAGTATAAGATTTTGTATAATAAATGATTTATAATAATAGTTATGTGATTTTCGCACGCACACATAAGTCATATTTAATTTAATAACTGAATAAATAATCAAAACACTACACCAAGACATTACGTAAATAGGCATAAACCATAAAGAGTACACATACAAAGCACAAAAAGAAGCGCTATACAAGCTGCAACCAATGCTAACAGCAAAAAAAAACGTGAAAGCTAATTCGCACAAACAGGAGAAACTCCAAAAATCTCAGTAATGTCAGCCTCCACCCGCACACGTCGTCCCTCGCTATCTTGTCGCCGTCTCGTATAAATACGGCCGTCCTTGGTCCAGACGTATTTCCATTCGTGCCGGGAGGCTGCCTGTCGTGTAGCGTAAAAAAGCTGACGGTTCACACGAGTCAAGCGTTCGTTAACATAGAAACGGACCGGTGGGTCCGGTAGCTGCATGCCGGCAGTGTCAGCGCCGCGGCGCACGCGCGCATTCTTCAGCAGCTGGTCCCGTAACGCGCGGCGCGCTAGTCTCACAACAAGCGGACGCGGCCGCGTCCTCTCACCGTCCACAGCGCCACCACGCCGCAACCCAGCACGTCCAGCACAGATTATATCTCGTTCGCCCATCTCCACGCCCAGCTTCTCCGCTACTAACATAGTCAGATGTAATGGATTCTCCATAGAAGATTCCGGTATACCAGTGATTTCCACCTCAGTAAGCAACAGCTCCTGATCGCGATCGTTAATGTCTGATTTAAGGCGCTCGATAGTTTCTTTTAGTGAATCATGATTGCATTTACTGGGACCCGTGTTCTCAAGTGCAGTAACTCTACTCTCTATGTGATCGATGCGGGTATTTATCGATTCGATAACATTGACAAGTCTATCAACCTTTGAGCTCAGCTTCGACATATCATCGCGCATCTCGAGCATCAAAGAGCGCAACTCACAACCCAGCAAGTCGCTATCCGACACTGGTTTTTCAATTGGTGTGTGGACTTGGGCACTAGGAGGTAACTTTTCTAACATACCTTTATTGTCGTCTCGCGGGGTTCTGGGCTGCTTGACAGAACACTCCGGGCAGATCCAGTCAGGTGGCACCTTTGTTGTTCTCGACATTTTAAGGCAGAGACGATCATAAACGCCACCGCAACGGCAGCATTTAATGCTGTCAGATGCAGTGACAAAGCGTCCGCAGGCTAAACACTTACTCATTTTTTCTACAATACAAACAGGCTCACACAATCTAACTGGCCGATGACGTCACCCGCAATCGCACGCAGCCGACACGCAGCACAGTATAGCACGCGCAATGCGTAGTCGCAGTACCAGTAGTAGCGATGTTTCGCACGATGACCCACACCTCCCGGTAGCCCGGGCGCAGCACCGCCTACCGCGTCGTTTGTTCCGCCTCGGTACGGCGCGTATTGGGTCCTCGGTTCGCTACCCACAAGGTGCGCACGATTAAAATTAGGACAGACTTTGCACTTCACGATTTGTCTCTCTCTGGTACCTCCTAGTGGGTGGAGCCAGGTCATAAACAGTCCATAAGAGTAATAAAGAAATTCAAAATTCACTTAATAACCAATCACAGATTTTTAAAACTAATTTTTAGAGCCAAAGTTACACAAGGTTTGACACACGTCCGTTCGCTCCGCAAGCGCAAGCGCAGTATATTATATTAATAGTTTTGTTATTTTAATAGTTTTGTTTTTATAACGACTCACAAAACTTTATAAAAGTTGCTCAGCCCGAACTGAATCAAAAACGTTCGTTTGACAGAGGAAACAACATTTTCGACGAAACGGTTTTGGTTTTAAACGCTGTCCGAAAATTGCGTTCAGCACGAATTATATCAAAAACGTTCGTTTGACAGCGGAAACGATATACTCAACGAAACGTTTTTGGTTTTAATCGCTGTCAAAAAACTATGCGCGAATATATCTCTAATTATTTAATATTGTATATAAATATAATAACTATATTTTTCTAAGGTATAAAACAAAAAGTTTGATCGCTGTACGTATTTTCCGAAAAATAGCTAATTCGTTTCCGTTATATACATTCAGTCAAGAAAGTATCGGGAGTGGATGATTTGTTTATGGTTCCAATTTCAAATTTTTCGTTTTTTTTTGATGTTGCTAGATTTGCACAACTGTTTTCCATTTTGGCGCGGAGTTTGAGTTACATCTGTTATTTAGATTAAATACAGTGCTGTTTTTAGTTATATCATTCTAGTGTAAATTGCAAATTTCATAATGGACAAAAACATCGAACAAAGAGTTTGTCTTAAATTTTGCATCACCAATGGAATTTCGTGTTCGGAGTCACTGAAAATGTTACAGAAGGCTTACGGTGAATCGACTTTATCAAAAACACGTACTTATGAGTAGTACAAAGCGTTCAAAAGCGGTCGAGATGTGATGGAAGATTTTCCTCGCTCTGGTAGGCCATCAACGTCTGCAACTGAAGTTAACATCGCAAAAGTGAAGAAAATAGTGACTGAAAATCCTCATTCAAGTTTGAGAGAGATAGCCGCCGAACTTTCTGTCTCACGAGTCGATCCGTACCTTTTAAATAATCACTTGGATATGAAACATGTTGCCGCTCGGCTAGTCCCAAAAGACCTGAATTTTCTTCAAAAACACAATCGCATAAGAGTCGGTGAAGACATGCTAGAACGAGACAATTCCGACCCAACATTCATGAAACGCATTTTTACTGGTGACGAGACGTAGGTTTACGAGTTTGACATGCAAACTAGTCAACAAGCTTCGGAGTGGCGCCTTTCAACTGAACCGAAACCGAAAAAACCACGCCAAAGTCGATCAAAAGTCAAAGTCATGTTGACTGTTTTCTTTGAATTTGAAAATTCTTGGACTTTGCACCACGATAATGCGCCTTCGCACAAGGCCATCATTGTGAACGAATTTTTGACCAAAAACTCAACAAATTATGGCTCCAGCCGACTTCTTTCTTTTTCCTAAACTCAAATTACCACTTCGTGGCACCCGTTTTCATTCGGTAGAAGACATAAAGGAGAATTCGCGGCGAGCACTGAACTCAATTCCGGAAAAAGCGTTTAAAAAATGTTTTGATGATTGGATTATTCGTTGGAGTAAGTGTATCGTTTTTAAAGGAGCACACTTTGAAGGTGATAAAATAAATTTGGATGAATAACTAACATTTCGTGTATTATTGATCTTTTCCCGGTACTTTCTTGACGGAGTAGTATATTAGCGCGCGAGATGCGCTTAACGTAACGTTTTTGGTTTAGTTTTGGTATTATCGTTCCAAATTAGCGCGATTGGCCCCCGTTAGTTTGAATTAAATTAAACCTGCATGGTGTCAGATTTCAGAGTGAAACTGTTTCCACGCAAAAAATATAATATTGGACTTTTTGGCGGGAACGGAAGAAGTGAGTTTGTCATGGGGCACGTTGTAATTCACCTCCAAGTGTGTGCTGGTGGTTTGCGGTCCCCGGGGGACTCAATGTAGTCCCCTCGGGAAGGTAAACCTCTGGCACCGGTGTGTCCCGGGCAACATGGTTAGCGACTTACCGACGGCTTCGGCCGAGAGTTTCTCTCTAGCTACGGCTAACGAACTACCTAAACAGCCAGGATGAGTAAGTGCGTCCTGGCAGCACGCTGTTTACATCTGCACTTACCTGCGCTAGGGCCTGCGCAGTCGAGCGCCGTACGTGGGGATGAAGGAATCCTGGGAGGTTGAGCCGAGCGGGTGTAGGGATAGATACACCCGTTAGGCAACACGCCCCTTTGGTCTGGATTTCAAGCCAAATGGCAGCCTTCACAGCTAGCCACTGAGAGGGAAATGGTCACGCCTCTTATCAGAAGGCGGCAGGAGAGGTGCGGGGGGGATGGTATTCGGCCACGCTGAGGGAGCAAGGGTGTGTGGAACAACTGGAATAGCTTGGATCCGGCGAGTCCAGCCGCATGCTTCGAGCTCCTGATGTCGCGCCGTAACGCCTACTCAATGCACCTATATCCCTTCGGTAATCTTAGCGACCCTGAATAAGGGCGCTCCCATTTTTGCGGGCTCCGGGGAGGGTGGGAAGCCGAGGGGATGAATCTACTCTTTTTAAAAACATGGAACGTAAAGGAATCCATTTTAAACAATCTAAGAAAGGTATAGCTGTGCTGGAGAGGAGTCACGGAGGTGCGCCTACCTATCCGAGGGGTGCGGGGAAACCTGTGCCCTCAAGCACGGCGAATGCCAGCACCAAGGCTGGTGGTACGGCTACGGGGAAACCTGCGGCTGGGCCCCAGGCCGAGGAGCAGCGAGCTGGGCAGACGATAGGAAAGGCTGTGCCTTCGGGAAAACTCGATGGTGCGCCGAGCCTCGGTCAGTCGAGAGGGAGGGAGGAGCCTAAGGGGTCACCCAAAGGTCAATCCCAAACTCTTGACAAGTTTACTGGCGAGCGGTCTGATAAAGATCCTCAGCCATCTACCTCGTCCGGCCACTCCGGTACCCCGGAGCGAAAGGACGATTTCGACGCAGCTTGGACCCTCGTAGGCCCGGGAAGGCGCAGCGGTAAACTACCCCAAAAGAAGGGGGCGGGCTGCTCGCCTGCCAGGGACTCCGACAGTGGTACGAGCTCGGTAAACAAGGTGAGGAAGAATAAGCCGAACTCGAGGAAGCGCAGGAGAGCAAAGCGTACGGCTTCTTCTTCATCACCTTTAGGGACTTTTGCCCCAACGCAAATGACCCGAGGGACACAGAGCGACCTGGTCGGGGGCGGGGGCCCGGTGAGTGATGGAACTACGGCTTCATCAACCGCTAGGGAGCCCCGGCCGGCGTCTAGGAAGTTCTCTGCACGGGGCGGGAAAAAACAGGCGGGGAAGACGCGGGTGGAGGCTGCGGGACAGGCCGCGGTGAAAAGGGCTCGCCTCAACGAGACAATCTCTCCGAGAAGACAGCCCAAGAAGCCGCGGCTTGATTGCGCAGTCAGGCCACGCCCCGGCTCCTATGCGGGAGCGGTGAGGGCCGACTATATGTCGGCCATCACTACTGTCGGAACCTGCCTACTTACGGGGCCTCAAGTCGATGAGGTGCGCCAACTCCTGGAGTCAAAATTTGTGGACTTAGCTTTGTTCCAAGGCTCGACTCCGGAACAGACTGTGCCTTGTTTCAGCGGGAAGCCTGTAGTTATAGGCGGGACCTTGCAGCTCTGGTGTGTAGACGCATACACGCAGGAGTGGCTTAAGGCCCAGTTTGAAGGGATCATGCTGTCCAGTGGCGTGAGACTTACGATGAAGCGGCCAGCGGACATACCGCGCAGAATGCGATGTGGCATCCTGCTTCCTGGGACTATGGAGACCAGCGTCATTGGGCGATTGCTGCGTCTTCAAAACCCGTGGGCGAGTGTGGAGCGCTGGCTGCTACGGAGCAAACAGGCAGGGAAAGGAGACCTTCGTCGTGGTCAGCATACCCGAAGACGTGGTCCCGCCCCTGATGGACCATCATCGGCGACTCTACTTCGCAGCGGGGTTGGTGTATGTGAAGTTCCAGGGGAAGAAGGGGAGGTTCCAGGACACACCCCCCGCGGATGCGGATGTGGGGCTTGACCGCGATGCTGCAGATCCGGAACCTGCTCTTGACAAACAGGCTGAACAGCCTACATCAATGGAAACGACTCCGGCACCCGACGTTCGGGCAGAGGAGGACGGTGCAGAACCCGGTCCCTCTCATCCCATCCCTGAAGCCAGCGGGAATTCCGAGCTGAGGTCGACGGAACCCGCCGTAGAAAGAGACTGGGAGGAGATGTACAGGGAGCTGGAGGAGGGAGCCGTGGATGATTTGTCCGATGGCGTCGCCCTCCTCTAGCACCTGCCGGATTCTTCAAGTTAGCCTCCACCACAGCATCACCGCCACGGCTCAACTGCGGAAGTGGTTGGAGGTTAACACAACAGCTATTGTCCTGATCCAGGAGCCGTGGATCGGAAAAAATAGCAGAGTACAGGCTTTCTCCAATTTTGGAGTTACCTCCATGATAGTTGATAGTTATCAATGAGCTCAGACCTCGAGCTTGTATTTACATTTGTAGGAAATTAATTGTACAGCCTTTAACTGAGTTTTGTTTCAGAGACTTATGTGCCATAAGGCTACCACTACCGCAAGAAACAAGCCCTCGACCATTAGTTGTGGCATCGGCATATATGCCGGAAAATGAAGATCCTCTACCACATGAGTTGACGAGGCTTGTAAACTGCTGTGAGGCGGACGCCTTGGACCTGATCATCGCCACGGATTCCAACTCTCATCACACCTTATGGGGCAGTGATAGTACTAACAACAGACACTTGTTGAATACCTTTCCACAACAACCCTAGACATAATTAACTCTGGGTCTGAACCAATTTACGTGACCAGACGATGTAAAACTATCAAAGACCTGACTCTGGCAACAAACTCTGCGTCCAACCTTGTAACAAACTGGCACGTGTCCGATGAGGCCTCGTGCTCAGATCACCGGTGGATCAGGTATGACATTCAGGTAGCTATTAGCAACATACAACCGCGCAGAAATCCACGTCGAACGGATGGTTCCCTCTACAAGATGCTAGTCTACGACAAACTTAAGAGCATCGAAATTCCTAAAATTGCTAACAACATAGAACAAATCGAACAGCAGGTCAACTACTTGACAGAAAGCTACGAAACTGCCTGTCCACTCACCACTCCCCCGCCAAATGATAGACATGACCAATCATGGTGGGACCCTGAGCTCGCACGGCTCAGAAAGAAGGTCAGGAAGTTATGGAACAGAGCAATAAATACAGGCACCAACCAGGATTGGGATAACTACAAGGCAGTTAAATCCAGTTATAAAAAGCGCCTACGTTATAGGAAATCGATGGCCTGGAAAAAGTTCTGTGAAGGCATCGAATCCAACCCTCAAGCAAATGGGGTACGTAAAGTACTCTCGGGTCAACACAATCACGGCCTAGGATCTCTTCGGAGAACAGATAAAACCATCACAAGCTCTCCAGCTGAGGTGCAAGAAATTCTGTTACGAACCCATTTCCCCGGATGTAGGCTGATTAATGAAGTCGTCTGGGAGGATCCTGTAACAATACCTACGATTGGCTGTTGGCATATTGCCCAAAGTGTAGTATCTGCTGAAAGGATACAATGGGCAATCAACAGCTTCCACCCGTATAAATCAGCCGGACTGGACGGTGTCTTTCCTGCTCTCTTACAGTGGGGAGGCATGGACGTCGTCCGGCTATTAACGGGTGTCTTACAAGCTTGTCTAGCTTTTCGCTATATTCCCCTGTCCTGGTGACAAGCGAAAGTAATCTTTATACCTAAACCAGGGAAAAGTGACTATACAAATGCGAAATCCTTCAGACCCATCAGTCTCACATCATTTCTTTTAAAAACATTAGAAAGACTGTGCGACAGAGAACTGAGGGATCACGTACTTAAAAATATACCGATGCATCATCACCAACACGCGTACTGCGCGGGGAAATCCACAGAGTCGGCACTCCACAAGGCAGGATTGAAGATGCAATACAGAGCAAATCTATACGTCTAGGCACCTTTATTGATATAGAGGGAGCTTTTGACAAAACGAACTTCACCAGCATAAGTGATGCACTAAATAGGCATGGCGTCGCTGCTGTTATTGCAGAGTGGATTGTAAGTATTGTAACATGCTAAGCAAGAGAATCGTTAGGTTTGTGGACAATGATTCCCAACAGGCTATGGTTATGAGGGGATGCCCTCAGGGCGGCGTTCTCTCACCTCTTTTGTGGAATCTTGTTGTCAACGACCTCATTACAGAATTGAACACAAATCATTTTTACACAATAGGATATGCTGATGATCTAGCAATCCTTATTAGGGGAAGCTTCGCCAATATTGTTTGCGAAGTGACGCAAACCGCACTGTATATTGTGGAGGACTGGTGCAGCAAATACAACTTATCAGTCAACCCGGAAAAAACGGAGATGGTAATGTTTACAAACAAACGATCGCTTGGTGCTTATAGACTACCAAGTCTGTTTAAAACTACTCTACAATTATCTAACGAAGTTAAGTATCTAGGTGTGATACTTGACTGTAAGATGAACTGGAACAGTCATATAGACAAGAAAGTGAATAAAGCGAGTATTGTCTTTTGGCAGTGTCGCAGAATGCTGGGTAAGAAATGGGACCTATTTCCTAAGATTACCCTCTGGCTATACACAGCAGTGATACGGCTAATTATCAGTTACGGAGCTCTGGTCTGTTGGCCACGAACCAAACTAACGACAACCGTAAACAAATTACAAAGCTTCCAAATATTAGCCTGTATGGTGATCACTGGATGTATGAGAACAACACCCACGATCGCGTTGGGAAATATGTTAGATATACTGCCACTGCACTTATATATCCAGCAGGAGGCATCGACATCAGCAATCAGGCTGAATTGCTTAAATCTCTGGAACAACATCGGAACATCACATACAGCTATTCTCAGTATGATAATTGAGGAACAGCCATTGGTAGGGGCTGTAAATGATAGGACTCCGATAATTCATAATTTTGATAAGAAATATAAAATACAGCTTCATGAGGAGAAAGGGGCTACCTCTAGCAGGGAACTCCATATCTACACTGATGGCTCCAAAACGGAGACAGGCACTGGAGCTGGCGTCTTCTCGGATGACTTAAGCATCCAAGAATATATGCCGCTTGGAGCATACAATTCAATATTTCAAGCGGAATGTGTGGGTATCATCCTAGCGGCAAGGGCAATTGCAATCAGAGAGGTGAAGGATTTTCCTATTCGGATACTCTCTGACAGTATGGCAGTGTTACAAGCCTTGAAATGTAACACTATTGTATCAAGTCTGTATGTAACACTATTGTATGAGTGTCATCAACTACTGATGAGAGTTTGTGATAACAACACAGCAACTCTCCAGTGGATCAAGGGACACAATCATTCGCGCGGCAATGATATGGCGGATGAATTGGCTAGGAGAGGATCCAGTTCAATTATAGTTGGCCCGGAACCCCTAGTACCGTTATCCTACGGTTGGCTGCGCACGCAAGTGCGTGAACAAGCGAAGATTAAACGGGACATACTTTGAATGAGCACCTATGAATGTAGGCAAGCCAAACAGGCGCTACCTAAGGTAAACCCCCGGCTGGCACGATACCTACTAGGTTTAACGAGAGCAAAGCTCCGTACCATAACGGGTGCTCTAACAGCTCATGGTCCTTATAACAAACATCTTTTTAATATTGGTGTTACTAACAGTCTTCTTTGCAGGGGGTGTCTAGAGACAGATGAAACAGCCGCTCATGTCTTACTGGAGTGCAGCGGAGTGGCAGCTTACCGGGCAAAACATCTTGGGACGCCAAGATCGCTCCCCGAAGTCTTCACCAACATTAAGAAGGTGCTGGACTTCCTGGAGGAGCTGGGATGGCAGGAGTAGCGCCATTTTTCTCCACCTGATGCGCAAAATAGGCGCGATAGTCGTCGAGTTGCGGAAACGAGCCCGTCTTCAAATATCAAGTAAGTGAGGTTGTCGTTATATTTATATTTTCTATTTTTTACATGTTTGGGAGTTTTAAAATACAAAAGTGATAGTATATTGTGTTTTAAAGTTCTGTATAAGTGAAAGGAATGGAGTAGGTCTAAATAAACGTGTGTAGCTGAAGTTCTCACGCTCTTCCAAGAAGTCCTTTATAACTTCAGTAAAGCCTACTATTACTTTACTGGAGGAGTTTTACAATAATAAAAAAAATAATTTACTTGTGATAATACTTATTAACACGTGACATTGGCAAAAGCAATCTGCTTTTAACGAGAAGATGGATGCAGCGAAAATCAGAGTAATTTTCGAATACGAGTTCCGACGCAAAAACTGCTCGTAATGTCAATTCTGTGTTAGGAGAGAATACGGCTAACGAACGCACCGTATGTTTTTGATTTAACCACTTTAGTAGTGGAAACTTCGACTAAAAGAATGAACCACGAGGAGTACCAGCTACTAAGATAGTGATGAATTGAAGATTATGGTGGATGCCATGGGTTAACGTTAACACCCCTACAATATTGACGCATTTGCAGCAAATCGGTATAATTAAAAAACTTGAAAAATGTTTGCCTCATGATTTGACAGATCGGCAGAGAGCAGCGTGCGTTGAAGCTTGCTTTATCTTGTAAACCAGTACAAAAATAAAGGGATTTTTGAGCGAATTGTGACGTTTGACGAAAAGTGGATTCTTTATGATAATCGCAAACGAACAACGCAATGACTGATCCCAGGTCAAACGCCTCACCATTACCCTAAAGCGAAGATTTCCCATAGAAAGATGATGGTAACTGTTTGGTGGTCAGTTCTTGGTATAAGTCACTACAGATTCCTCAGATCCGGTCAAGCAATAACACCAGATGTCTACTGTGCAGAACTCCTAACAATGATGGCAAAACTCGCAGCTAAACAGACCCAACTCGTCAATCAATCTTCATCATATTTGCTCCACGACCGCAACGCAAGACCTCACGGTGTGCGAGAAAAAGTTTTAACCACAAAGTAAAAACGAAGAGAAGGTATCGTAACGAATTTTCCTCCTACAAACCAGTGTAACAATATGTGGGTTGAGGGGGACGCAGAATAAATGGAGGGGAATGTTGCGAATCTGCCGCCATCTAGCGAGTTGTAACGTTGTAAGAGTTGTCTCTTTGTGTTATGATTTTTTAAGTAGTTTTATTATTGACCACCAGATGAGTAAAATGTATTCTCGATACAGGGACGTACTTAGTGATTAATCGGTAACTCGAAATTGCATGATTCAAACATTTTCATATTAAGTTATGAAATACTTATATTTGTATTTGAGAGTAAAGTGATATAAATCCATAATGTACCTATATTATGATGGAGCAGTAAAGCGGATGAAATGTAGGTTTACATTTGTAAATTTTTTTATCATAATACACCGTATCGTTTGATACAGCGTGGAGATATATATGTATGTATCGTGCGTGTTCGAGACCGAGTAATGATCTAAAATAGCCATTTTTAAATTAACGTTTGTCGACTTTTTTGTATGCGCATCATGCAACTGTTACCGTCTCTTTATTTAAATAGAACGATAGTACAGATCGCGCCATGAAAGATGAGACTTGACAAGCGATAATTGTGGAGAATCCGCCTATGTGCACACTCCTACGACATTATAATATGTGTTTTAAGCATTTTATTAGTGTTAATTTTCTTCATTTATTATAAATCCAAATAAACTAATTACATATTGGTGTCGAACTTTTATTTTCTTTTTACAATTCAGCACTTTTAGCATCGCCAGGTCGCTACATAGTTATTATTAATAAAACACAATGAAACCGACTTAATTTAAAATTTCAGAATTTCGGATTAAAATAAGAAACTTAAAAATACCTATTGTATAGACTCAGGTGTTACTTCGCGGAAATCCATTTCATGTGATAAATTCCCAAAATCTTTAGCTATTTTCCGCTCAAACTCCAAAAACCACTAATCGACACGTGTTTCACCCCTCAACGGAGCATCCTCAGGATATACCAGAGATAGGACTCGGTCAGCTAACCAGCACCGAATCCTTTTAATTAAATTCGGTGCTCAGGATATACCAGAGATAGGACTCGGTCAGCTAACCAGCACTGAATCCTTTTAATTAAATTCGGTGCTGGTTAGCTGACCGAGTCCTATCTCTGGTATATGCTGAGGATGCTCCATTGAGGGGTGAAACACGTGTCGATTGGTGGTTTTTGGAGTTTGAGCGGAAAATAGCTAAAGATTTCAGGAATTTATCACATTAAAAATACCTATTGTAATATTGCATAAATTGATACTTATACATGAAATGTGATATTTTTAGAGTATCACAGCATCCGTCTGAATGCGACTGCAACCAACCACACGCCACTTCATTTTTATATTGTACGTTCGCTGCAAATCTTTTGATTTTCATGTGTATAGATTATAGGCGACAAGAGTATTACCGATTCTTAAAAATTTTTTTAACAAAAAAATTAACTGACAAAAAACACATCATCAGACCCTCGACGACAGTCATAAATCAGCTAGATTTAAAGTTCTCATGAAGATGAATGACATAATTCCAAACACAAGGTAACTGTTGTAAACTGTTACGGAATGCCCTCGACGATTTTCTGTCTCCATCGTAAGGTCAACTCCGAGTCTCCATTATGTTGTGTCTACATCTGTACATGTGTGTGAACTACATACGTGTTTCATGTTTTACAGAATCGGTTCATAGGTGAAAATAAAATGGGTGAAAAACCATCATCCGCTATTTTTCTACCCCTATGGGTGGAACTTTAAAAAAAAATAGGACTAACTTCGAGGTATATACCCTACTCAATAAAAAGAAAATCATCGAAACTGGATAACCCAGTACAAAGTTATGTGTGGCAGAATAGATTAATAGGTAAGAATTCAATGGGTGAACAATCAATTATCACCTGTTTTTCTACCCTTAGGAGTCGTCTTTTTTTCAAATTTAATGGGACCAGCCTCGAGCTATATATACCCTATCTAATAAAAAAAGAATCGTCAACATAGAATAGCTAAAAAGCAATACATGGTCATACATAAATAACAATAATAAAATACCTATTATGTTACCGGCCAAACCCGATTTCAGGCCAAACTAGTTTGTCCTAGGTGAAACCTGTTCATCCTGAGTGTCAAAGTCAAAGTAAAATCAATTTGTTCACGTAAACGGAATTACAAGGTATTTTTAAACGTCAAATCTACTTTACTTCGGTTCGAAGAGAAGACCTGGACACTGAGAAGAACCGACAAGAAACTCAGCCAAAAACTCATTTTACAAAAGGTTTATTAAAATACAATATTCAGAGAGCCAGTAAATGCATGTGCAGAGAAGATAATTTCCAGACTATTGTTTCATCTTCAACGAAATCGTTTATTTTACAATATGATTGTCTTATAATATGATTGTCAGCTCTTTAAGAACATTCTTTTCCGGTAGGTTAAGTTAGACTAGTATGTTGACCACAATGCGTAAGTCGAGCGAGCAAAGCCGCGACCTTTGTTTATTTTGTTACTTGCAACGATTCAATCATTCAAGCAAACTAGTTAATTCTAAAGTATTTAGACCAAACTAGATTGTTCTGGGCTAAACTAGTATATCATGACATCTTAGGATGAACCGGTTTGGCCTAGGACAAATTAGTTTGGCCTGAAATCGGGTTTGGCCTACGGGCAAAACCCGATTTAACCAACATTATATATATGCGTCGACTTGAGAACCTCCTCGTTTTTTTCTGTTAAAAATGTGATAAATAGGTTTTTAGCATATCAAACCGACAAATTCACATTTACTCCTCAACAGAGGTGAATAAATTATAATTTATCAACGTTTTCTCGGTCCTAATTTGCCGTCACTGTCCTTTCACGCTGAAAGGTAACTTTTACTTTTTTATGTGGGTACCGTGAAAACTATTTGTCTTCATATCGCTTTACAAAACGCCGCGGGACGCGGGATGCTCGTTAATCACAAGTGCCCTCCGTGCCAACGTTTCAAATGGTTTTCTTTTCCGTGAAACGACTATATTATTATATCTGATAATAAATTGGCGTTACTCTTCTGGGAACAGATGATAACTTTATTTTTAGTCTCCAACCCATAAAGTTTCTGTTAAGGTTCGTCCATCTGTCTACACGTCCAGTATGTTACCTAATGTATTACACATTGTGACATTGTGTGTAATAATGTTAAAATTGGGCAGATTATGAAATGTGATATTTTGTCAAATGCCACGATTTCATGAAATGAACTGTTGCCCTCAAATTATCATGCCCCCAATGAAAAATAGGTCAGATCGATGAGAAGTGACAGTGTTACGTTCGTCAATATTCCAAGCTAAATGGTTCGCCTATCATGATCTTGCTGAGCATAACGAAAAACACTTGCATTTCACGTCGCTATAGCGTTGTTTCCACGTTCTCTTATTGGTTTACGTGCGCGCAAGATGGCTCAAGACGAATTAAATATTGTACTAAAACGTGGTAATAATAAAGTAATTAGAGGAGAAAAGTGCAATTCAATGAAGCTATGAGCAAAAGTTGCAAAGTTTTATGCAAGTCATACAATTTAACGTTATTACCAAGTTACCACGTTTTTTACGTTGATTTTAAATTATTAATTCACTTTCTTTGTGCTTTCTTGTCTGTCTGTTCGTTAGGGTTCTGTACTAAGTAAACTGTTTGTTGTTGTATGTTTAAAATTGATTCGAAAATTCTCCAAATTTATTACTAAAAAGCATAAAATAAAATAAACGAAAAAAAATGAATATGCCACTTTCTAAAATGGATTAAAAGTATAAAATTATTTTACATAGCTATGAAAACAGTTTTAAGATTTGAAACGGAAAACGTGAGACGTTTTAAAGAGAGTACAAATAGTTTTTGTTGATAAAACTCACACAACACACAACGGTTAATACGATTTGAAGTTAAAGTATGTAAGCAGGCAAGTAAAACTGTTTGTGACTTAAGCGAACTATTCATGCCTCAATTAATATCTATTACACGCGCTCCACATTTTTTGTTTTAAATTTTACAAGTAATTTCATAGCTACATAAAATAATTTTTACTTTTTAGTCCATTTTAATAACATGGTACATTAATTTATTATTAATTTTTTTTTAATTAATTTTGTTTAGTAATGCTTTGGACACCCTACCTAATCGATATTCGATAACCCGCAGCCACAGCCGGGCGAATCGTCAAACGTATAAAATTTGTAATCAAATCCTGTGATAAGTGAAGACAGGTCGCTAGTATTAGATGTTTTCCTACTAAAAATTTCCTACCACAGACACCGAAAGGGCTGGTGAATGTTCAATTTTACCCTTATTATACCCCAACCTCTTGTACCCCTAAACTATTCAGGAATAGATTTTCTGTTGTTGAATAGGTCCACGTTTCGCTCACATTTAGTGGTCAAACTTGCAACGATTTATGTTCTACAAACAAAATAAACAGCTATGCGTTATTTAAAGCTATTCGTTGCTCCGGTTTACCACAAAGCCTATTACATGAAAATACAATATCCCTAGCTCTCAGCTCGAGCAGAGCACTGGCTAAGCAGATTGTCGGTGTAACAAATGGGCCAATCCCATGGGAGATCCTTTAAAAAAACTTCGTAGATTTACGAAGTGATCCTTCGAATTTACCCTTATAGCACTATACTACATGTAACACGTTAATCAGATGCTCGTTATTCTTTTTTGAGTTATAAATAATGTTATGTAATTTATATTGTGAAAGCTATTTATTAGTGAAAATATCTCTACATATAAGAAAATAATAAATAGACTTTTGGTATATCTATGTGGTGTGGTGTTGTTTAGTGGTGCTGATTAGCTGGCCCAGTCCGATCTCTCGAATATCCTGAGGATGCTTCGTTAAAAGGCGAAACACGCGTCATATAGTGCTTTTGAAATTTTGGGCGAAGGATACGTAAAAATTATAGTAATTCATCACATAAAATGAATTTCCGCAAAGTAACACCTGAATCTATACAATGCCATAATAATACCACAATATATAAAACCTTTTTAAATATGTATTAAAAAAAGAAAACCAAGAATCATTGTCTGTCAGTCAGTTTTTCAAGTTATTTTCTTTTGTAATGTTGGTATTGTTTTCTCGTTGGGTGTTAGTTGACGCTGAGATGTGATAGGTGTGGATCTCTGTATCCGTCAAAGAGAATGTAAAATTACTACGTGTATCTGCTGTTTAGCACACTCAATAAATGTATATACCTACATGAATTCTCGATGATTATACGTCGTAATAAGGGAAGCATTATAATAAGGAATAACAACCAATAAGAAACTGAAAAGAAGTCAAACACCTTTTTGGCGAACGCACTCTTTTCTACCGCGTGCACCATTTTCATACTTCATCAATATTAGTTCAGTGCTTCTTGAGATAAAAATCTGAATTTATTTATTTAATACAATTTTAAGAAGTTTTTTCCGGTTCCGGGTTTCAAACTGTAAACAACTACGTCAACGAGCTTCGCGAATAAAAAATTAAAACTAGTGCTAAATAGTGTTAAAACAAAACGTGCTGAGTCACAAAAACAACAAATATGCATCAACTAACAAAAGTTGGAAGTGATCATAGTGCAAAATACAAATTTCGCAAAGAAAAATACAAATTCCACCTGGCAAAATAACCTATAAAAGTTTGAATCACGGTCACGTCATAGATACAAGTACCAACATAACCAACAACTGCCAAATAGTGTTAAATGACATTGATGCTTGTAGTGTTGCCAATAACAAGCTCCAAAATACGCCAAGAATTAGTGTTTCTACTGTAAGAAATAAAATAAGGATTACGACGACTCGATTGATGGGAGAGAGAAGTACAAATATACTTGGAAAACAACCGCAAAACATATGATCACAAACAGAAACCAAACATACAACAAATATCAACTTAGTGACCAAACTCTAAAACCAATAAATGAAAGAAAATAATTAATATTGAACCAAGCTGAGAAAGAAAAAATGAAATTGATAACAGAAATAAGCAAGAGAAAATATTAGCAAAGACCGTAAAATAAAAAGAATACAAACCCTAGAATTTCATATATTAAAAATAGGAGGCGTCAAAAAATCATTAAATGAACTCAGAGACAGAGAAAGAATGGATACCAAGATTGAAAAAGAGGTCAAAGACCATCTCGAAGCGAAAAAACATCAAGGATCTAGCCACAGATCTCTATCACCAAGTATACGCATAACAAGAACCGACAGGGTTAACAGATCACAACTGCAGTTACACAAATACAGCACGAGAGGCCGATGAAAAAAGTGGAGAAGGCTATTGTGAGCCAAAAGGTGGGTAAAGCACCAGGCACAGACAAGATAACCAACGAACTAATGAAGGGAAAAATCGAACCGGTACCAGTTCTAACAAAAATATTCAATGAGATTTTAGAAGTCATAGCCCAGAACAGTGGACTGAGTCCCATATAATTTTGCTATACAAAAAAGAAGACAAAGAAGGCATCGGAACTTATTGACCGATAAGCCTAATGTCAAACGTGTACAAAGTGTTTGCAAAAATTATACTGAATAGGATCACACCAATGCTAGATGAGCAACAGCCTATTGAACAGGCGGGCTTCAGGAAAGGGTTCTCAACTATAGACCATATCCACACAGTCAAACAGGTGCTTGGAAATTGCAACGAATACGACAAAGTCATATATATTGCCTTCATAGACTATGCCCAAACTTTTGATAGTATAAGGCACGAGTACATATGGGAGACCCTAAAACAGCAAGGAATACCAGCAGTCTATACCAACATTGTAAAAACCATCTATTTGAATAGCGAGGCCAGAATCCAATTAGAGTCATTGGGTAGGGAATTTAACATTGAAAAAGTAGTGAGGCAAGGGGCCCCTCACTCACCCAAACTATTCTCCGCAGTTCTAGAGAATATCTTTCGAAAATTGGACTGGGAAAATTGGCTCTGTTTTGTTTGTTTTTTAATTTTTAATTACTAAAAAAAAATTAATTTATTGTTAATACCTTTTTCATCGTCATGTTGGCAGCAATACGCAAACGAATACAAAATAATGATTAATGACACACATTTTTTTATTATTTAGCATGACTGAACGATTCTTTATTTGAAAATATTGTCAGGGGTTCCCCAACGACGCTTTTAGTACCTATACAACATTAGTAGCATTCTAGCATTGTTTCTTGCTTACTAATGTCAGTGAGTTCATTTATACACTCAAAGTATGTATATTTACTTTAATAGAGTATAGATAAAGAACTGATGATGAAGTAGCTTTGCATCTTTAAAGTATTTTATATGGATTCATATCTCTTATTGGATAAAACCCAATCAGTTTGGACAGGGTCACAGAGTTCAATTTTTTTTGCACTGGGGCTCTAGGTTAGCTAGCTACGGCACTGACTCTTAGTGGTATTTGTCGAAGCACTGACGATTATTGATAGCTTTAGAAATACGTTTTCAGTTTTCGAAAATTCCGTTTAGTAATTTGTATATTGTTATTTAATAGTGCGTTGAACAAGGAAAGGCATTAGTCCGAAAATGTTAAATCGAGATTAATATAATGCGGAGTAAAACTAAATCCTTAGAAAAACACAAATACATCTCTGCGTTATAAAATAAACTAAGCCTTAGTTAAGTCTCGGATTAATAATAATTTAATGATTTCGTTTTAAGAATAATTGATCGTAAATGATCTGAGTATTTTTAAAAATAGAATTAAATTAACGTTTAATTACTTTCTATATTTATCTACTTTTATTTAATTAATTTTTTTTTATTTATAACAATTACAGCAATTACGTAATAATTGAAAACTTTCCTTTTTTATTTTCAACCGACTTCCAAAAAAGGAGGAGGTTCTCAATTCGGTTGTATGTTTTTTTTTTGTTTGTTACCTCATAACGCCGTCATTTATGAACCAATTTGGAAAATTCTTTTTTGTTTGAAAGGATACACTTCCAGAGTGGTCCCATTGAAATTTCATTCACATTGAAGCTTTGGTTTCGAAGATACACCAAATAACGCGATTTGGTTATAACCTTTATTCATTTATGTTGATGATTCTCTTGTACGACATTTGTTAATTATCGTTGTCCCCACATGGTATAATGGTAGTAGGGAGAAGATATAAATTGCCTGTGATATAATAAATTCAGTCAGTAGAGTCAGTCTTGTGGCGGACAGAGAATATGACTGGTAGCTGTCGTCTTCGGATTATAATAATACTGCTAAGGTGTCATTATGATGCAACCTTTACACTATTCTTCTATAACTGATTGATATTGATATGATATTAATGATATTGATAATGGCCACAATGGGCAATAATATCCAATGTTCGATCTGTTCGCATCTTTATTGTGAAAGCCCACGGTTTATGCTCTTCAATAGAATGGAAGTTAACACATTGCGCTCCAAAATTAGAAAATAAACAAATTGTAGATCTGCCCTAGATATTTTTTTATGCCTAGGTCACTCAAAAAGGAAAAATAAAATTTTTTTATAAAAAAATTAAACCGACTTCAAAAAAGAACACTGAAAAATATTAAATAATTATCCTTTACTAATCAAAACTTAAGTACAAAAATAACTATAAATACGATACAAATATCCATATAATTAAATTTGACAGTTATTGAAGTCGGTGCTAAATTAATGTTCGACAACAGAAAGTATATTAGTTTAAGGCTTGGCACCGACTTCAGTGACTGTCAAATTTAATTATACGGGTATTTGTATCGTATTTATAACGTTATTTTTGTACTTAAGTTTTGATTATAGCGATCACGAACCACAAAAAAATATAGGGAAAATTCTGTGTCATCCCTGTTCTAAAGATACATCTATTTCAATCCATTGACTTGCAAAGCGAGCTTGAGGTAACTTTGCATAGACGGATAGCAATGTCCTCCTTTGTCATATTTTGATCCGTTTTCCATTCTCTGTTTTTAAACCCGTTTAAAATATTGCATTTTCTACAAAATCTTTTACAATTTTAAGTTCAGACACTGAAAACCAGTAAAATGATATAAGTAACATTTTAATCCACAGATGGACACTCATTTAATTCTACGTACACACACATCTAACATTTTTGATTTTGTTGGTCAATTTATTATTGTATTTTTCACAGATTTATATCATGTAAAATTAAAGAAAATCTCTGTAACAGAATGCCGGATAGAAAAAAATGTATATCCGCGAATATGGATACGGATTATTAGTGTTTAGAACTAGATGTACATCCGCGCATACGAATCTCAGATATCTTACATTATTTGTCCAATTTCTTTCATAGCCGGTGTATGACCTTGTGACCTTGGACCGGTAGTTGCTGAAGGTCCCGCTTTATGTAAATGAGACATGTTTTGACTTGCAATACACTGCGTGCATGTTTGTTTATTGTTTAGTGCGTTGAAGGGTGGTTAAAGGGCACCGTAGTTTATATACGTTAGTTTTTTTGGTGAATTTACAAGTTAAAAACGATGTCTACACAAAGAATTATTAGTGCAATACGGAAATATTTTACGTTAGTAAACAAAGATTGAACACAAGCAAAAACGCGGGAGACAGATAGTAACGATTATAAAATATACGTTTCGCATCCACTTAGAAATAACGGATATAAGTAAATACGAATACGAATCTTTTTTCCTCCATAGATATGGATACGAATATCAATAGCATATCGCTGCTGTATAATGACATCCAAAAAAATCCGACATTGTTCTGAGCGCGACAGTGATCACTGGATTAAATAATAATTGGTAGTCTATATAATAATTCATAAAATGGTCGTTAATTTCTTCGTATATAGGTCCTTACTTGATTTTATTTATGAGAAAATTGGTGATGTTACCCTTCTCACATAATATTTAAACTTCCTGGGAAAAACAATATTTAATAAACTCTTAGCAATCATCTTTATTACGCTTGTGTTAAGCTGTTATGTTTGTCGCCATTTTACGTGGTAGCTCTTGAAAAGATGAACCAATTTGCATTTGGTTTTTTTGTTTGAAAGCCACAGCTTTAAAAACAGAATCGATTTAAATTATTTTTGGGTCGGGGATTTTAAAATGTGCAAGAAGTCGAAATAAAAATCGTAATATACCTGATTCAACTTGACGTCCTCGATATAAATATCTGTAAGCTAACTAGGCCGAGAAGGAAAAATGGTCTGTGACGTACCTAGATGTCACCTGAAGCGTGAAAGGTATGTAGATTAAATATTTACTTGACATTCTTTCTCTTTACATATAGTATCGAGTACTTTCAAGTAGGTATTTAAATGTCTTAGACAAAAAGTTCTCGAATTCTACATATTTTTTATTACGATATATACTTACAATATAAAATTGAAACACCTGCAGTGATTTCGAAATGAAGGCTTTTTTAAGCTCAAATACTTATTTGTACGTCACGGAAACCCAGATACGCGTTTTATAAATTTTTATCTGTCTGTTTCTCCGTGTTAATCTCAGAAACTGCTGAACAGATTTTGACGGGACTCTCATAGGTAGAGAGTAATATGTAGACTATGTTTAATCTCGACAAAAAACCAGAGACAGGGCTGAAACCGCGGAACACAGCTAGTTCTACAAATAAGTTAAATAACACTTACCGACTTGTAACACGACAATTTCTGATTGATTATCACTGAGCCAATACATATTTAAAGATAAAACTATGTTCAGTCGGTAACTTTTGTTTGGTGACGTAAACACTCAACTAGTCTTTTTGTAAGATTGTTCTGTAAAAGAACAATCTTTTCCTCTTTCTCTTCACACATTTCATGTATGTATGCCGAGTACTTTTGATATTTCCGTCGGCTAACACTGGGTATTTGATGTTCATAAGTCAGCCTTAGTCTTCCATGGCTTCTGTTACCACTCACTTTCGCTGAGTAGATTTTCTTCGTCAGTCTTTCATTACTCATTCTTTCCCCATGTCCCCAAACCTTAGCATTTTATCTTAGCATTTCTTTCATCGTTTTTATAATAACACTGTCATATAACCCTGTACGTGTACGCGTATCTCTTCATTGCTTATCCTGTCCGCAAGAGTGACGTATTTATGAAGTTATTTTTGTACTTGAGTTTTGATTAGTAAAGGATAGTTAATTTATACTTTACAGTGATCTTTTTTTGAAGTCTGTTTGATTTTTTTTCCTAATATAAGCTTTACCGGTACAACCACTTTGTAAAATAACATGTAACAGTAACTACGCAATATCTACTGTAATGTAAAATTCATTGCGAGCGTAAAAATCTCATTAACAGTGATTTCCCTACGGCAAATGTACGTGCATGCTTTACAATAATAAATTAAGCATCAGAATCAACTTTGGTGGATATAATAACATTTTCAGAATATCACTGCGACATTTCTATCTATCTAATGTAAATAAAATAATAAACTGCATAAGTGACATAAACATCTAAATTTTCCACACACAATTATAGAAATAAGAGCGATGCCCAACTTTTATAACAGGTACTTAATAATTTTAAGATAGGTAAGCATAACACGAGCATGTCATGATGTCACAAACAACAAATTAAAATTAATGTAAAAGCTACCTTTATTATAAACATACAGGTACCTATAATTATTAACCTAGCAAATAATTCCTGTAAGTATACGGGACGCATAACGAAAATAAATTAGTCCTAATTGCAAAAGCATTTAGTACAGAATAGTTTTTACAGGAGCGTTCAGTTTTCTTAAATATCCGCAGTTTAATCATTAAGTATTCAAATAACTCCCACTTCAAAAAGAAATAAATATGAAGATAACACGAAAACACATAGCAAAGTACGATAATAGATTCCACTGTTATAGACTTGCAAAACAGTCTGCCAAAGCGATGCAACGTTTGTGTCTGACAGACGTAGAACGCAAGAACAGTGGTTTGAATAGTATATTTGATTTCATCCATAGTAGATAACACATCCATAATCTCATCTCTTATATTTATGTGTCTTCAATACGTTAGTTTCACAACGATTTTAGCCACATAAATTATTTATTAGCCGTCTGTGATAATTTTGGGCTGTATATGAGATATATATATATAGTCTTTGTGATATAGTAGTTGTCAAATAGCCGCCACGTGCGTGTAAATGGAGGTAGTGTACGGTACAGCTCCTGGTACGACCACTGCGCGTGCTGGGCCCTTTATAATTCGGCAGGGTAACAAATGTGCCGGAAACTGCGTCGACATTGACAGCGATACTCGGCGCTAATAAACAAAGTTGTATAAATAATAAAAGAGGCTAAATACCTTTAATGTCCGGTAGTCTTCAGGGTGGTGGAAGTCGGAAGTGGCTTCCGGTGCTGTAAAGCCACAAAACGGAAGATAGATCCACTATCACCTTCATAACCTCTTTCCCTACCACTTCAATAATTATATAGTAACAGTGTAATGCAAAACAATCAAATCAAATTCCAGTCGGCGAACACAACATTACATGTGAACAGGACACGGGGCAGAATTTCTTTTAGCTTCAAAACAAAAAAGATAATTGAGATTTACAACCCATATTCCAAAAACTTTCCCTTTTTCTTATCATAAAACGACCGACACTTTTTTAGACTTCTCCATTACAACTCAATTCACACACTAAAATAACTCACATACAAAAAAAACATAAACTAAACCGGCGCCGACGGGATAACTAACGCCGTCTCTTGGTATTGAGACAATAGAAACAATAATATGTTTTATTCCTAATAGGTAGTCAGAGATAGTTTAATTTTAACCGCCGCAATGTGCTGTCGGGTAGAAGTAGTACAATCGGCACGCTTATTATTTAACTTGCAGTTAACTTGCGACAGCCAAATATCGCGCGATATATACTGTCAAAACGAGAATCTGTATACGATCATTGTGGTCGCTATCGCTGTCTGCAAAATTTTTAGGTAATAACCCAGCTGAATTAGTATATCTTTAGCTGTATCTACGAACGGTCGTTGTTTAGATATATTAAAAAATAATAGTTAATCAGTGATAAATTTAGTGAATTCAGTATGTGTTCTGTATGCTTCGTGCGTTAAAATATCTATACACGTATACTAACATTATGTGCTACACACATACTTGATATATCCCTGATTAGATAACATTTAAAACTGTTCTTTTCTTACAGAATTTAGGTTACAGGTTTACAGAATTTAATATTACTAAAAATGTAAAAATATCAAAGCTAAATAATGCAGCAGAACGATCCTAAACTCTATTAAAATTTTTATTTACGGTTACTTACGGAGTTTTATGTCAAAGATTAAAAACGGTTTCTCTTTTATTTATTTTATTTTCATAACAGTTGTTATACAAGTAATAAGTTAACACTGGTTGAGTTTGTTCAGGTAATAAAATCAACACCAAGGAGCGAAACAGGAACCAATTTCACTTTTACCTTCGTAATATTGGAATCATATATGGAACAGAAACAGATAAAACGAAAATATTGGAATAACAAACAATCGAACTCGTAACTAGTAGGTATACAAACGAATCAACACACATGTAGGTAATAATATTATTGCAACGCATCGGGCGAACAAATATCAAACTTGGCGACTATGCTCGTCCCTGGAGAAATGTAATTCCAACAAACAGTTGTCACAAAATTCGTGCGAAACATAAATTCTTTTTGTAGATAAAATACATATTATTTTCAATCATTATTTTATAATTTAATCGAAATATTCTATTACACAAGAAAAATTACATAAACATTAGCATATACAGAAATAATATATACCTGATTTTACAATCAAAAGCGAAATTAATTAAAAAAACAGTTGTACGACAATTTTATTGCTGATTACGAATATGTAAAACTAAAATAAGTGCTATCTAGGTAGGTAACAATAACAATTTAACAACTTTTTACAACTATAAAAGAAATTACAAAGATCAAAGTAATATGTTCTAAAATTCTAAATGAACAGAGTTCCCACTAACAAATGAGGTCTGATCTCTGATCTGATCTACACAAATAAAGCGTTTAATTTTTTTTTGTATCTGAGAAGGGAAAAAATTCCGAACGAACACCCAACCGCTCCTAACGCCTCAGGAGAGAACGTGAGGACCGACCGGGAAGTGTCGGGCTCGAACCGGCTAAAAAAACTCTCCTCTCGCTACTTGACCCTACAGACCGTTGCAGCGAGCCGGACCGTACGGGGGAAACAGCGGAAGGCGTTCCGCTCGGAAAGGTCGACAAAGCCTGAGGACCCCACCGTACGGGGAGTACCCAGGGCGGAAGACGAGACCTCAGCTAAGGTTGTCGCCGGGCGCTTAGGATGTCGCCGGGATCAGCGTTTGAGTGCTGCGCATCAGTTTTATTTCTTTTAATTCTTTACTTTTGTAAAGAATTAAAAGTTTGTTTGATTGTTTTTCGTCAACAATGAGAATATAGATGTGAAGAATTGATTAAACTAGTTTAAATTGTTAATACTGCGGTTCTCATAGTACATTAAAACAATGGGTTCCTAGGTTACCATGTAAAATACTCTGAACTGAATAAATGCTATACTGACTAAATTGTAAAATCTATTGTATAATACCTACATAAATAGTCGTCTAAAAAATCTACGGTCACATTGAACGCATGGGCTAATCCATGACAATTTATGTGGAGAAGGGGATTCAAACGTATTTATTTCCCCTCTACGAAATGAAACTTGACTCCTTGCATACGATATAGTAGCTTAGCGAATGTAAAAAATAAGGCTAAATTTAGATACAATGCTTTTATATAGGTATAGAAAAAAGGTATGTATAATGTATATGACTACTTATGTTTATTTTAACCATTTTAAAATCACTTACATATTTACACTCGTAGTGTAACAACGCAGTTAAACGACGCGAAAAATTTCTTGCGGCCGCATGTTTGCCATTCTTATGTATTTATTAATGGCGAATGTGAACTCTATTCATTAATCAAGAACATTCAAATGTCTGGGAAACACTGGTCTCTGCGCGCCGACACGCGGTTACCGCGCGGTCGTTCGCTATCACCTCGCGTTTTAAAACTATCCCACCTTCGCATTCCATTCCTCTCCGGCTACTCCTATCAGAGTGGAGTTACTTGCGCATGACATGAGCTTAGATATGCAAATCTATAAAATGTATTTTGCTCTATTTTGCGGCATAGGATTAGCAACCGCGATTTGTCGACGCGAAGAAATTCGTATGATGCTTCGGTGTATGATGTGATCACCGACATAGAATTACGTTGCATACGGTCACTTATTATATGAGTAGGTACCTCTTTATTTGGTCTGAGATGGGAGCTACAGTAGCATCCATATTAAGCATTTACTCTTGGTCTCAGGTCCCAGTGACATGAAACTAGATTAGAACCGTTAACTGCGACAGGCAGTTGGCCGCTAGTCTGCTTCCACTAATCCACTAGGCTATTTGATTGTTATTTATTTCTTAAACTTTATTCTTAGATGAACAGAAAAATACAAGAGTTGTCGAGTCTAAACTCCTACTGAAGCGGGGTAAACTCGGGCAATGACACTACGAGTTTACGACGTCGCAGCACCGTAGCGTCATCTTCCTCTGACTTATTCTAACTCCATCCTCACTGCTGGAATTAAAAGCCAAAAACTCCAATATTTTTTAATGAGTTTCGAATACTTTTCACAGTTGTATTTTTATTTTTTCAATTTAATGTATAAAACGTATCAATTTCAAGATCAGTCAAATGATGTATTCTCACCCAGTGAAGCAGAATACGGCCCGTCTCGTTCTCAGCTCATTTGTGAAAAGAGTACCTGTACCCATCCAGTTAGACGTCAACTAAGGACGTGAATACTAAGTTATTACTCTCATTACCTCTCTGAGTACCCTGTTAGGGATACAGCGTGAAGATATGTATGCGTGCATGTACTCTTATCGGAGAAAACGAATGAAAATACAGTGCACCAGATGATTAGTGAACAGTGACCCATCGACGTTTACAATGTCAAGGCTATGAAGTAAGAAAGCACTTTAGATTGCAAATGTGTTGGCACCCCGGAGGACTAAGATGTTGTCTCTTGTTTCAGAAATTTCACCAGATATCGTACCCTCCACACCGGAACACAACAATACATGCAATAATATCGACTGCCCCGTTGGCGCAGTGGCATATTCATCTGGTTTCCACGCTAGGGTCCCGGGTTCGATCCCCGGTCAGGTCAATTTAAGAAACGAACTTTTCTAAATTGGCTTGGAGTCTGGGTGTTATTGAGAACTCCCCCAGAGTTCGTTGTGTGGTACCCATAGTACAAGCTTACTGCTTAGTTTGGGGGTCACGCAATCTGTGTAATTGTGTGGAGTATTATTATTATATTTAGGACAGAATATGTTAGGTAAAACCTAATAGCGATATGAAGTATCTACTTAACAAACGTTATTTAGATTCACATCATTCATTCATCTTTATCACATAGTTCATAGTTCACATAGATTCACATAGACTAGCAACCTGCCCCGGCTTCACACGGTTAGAAAATTTTTTGAAAATAAATTATAGCCCATGTTACTTGCTGATAATGTAGCTTTTTATAGGTGAAAGAATATTTAAAATTGGTTAAGTAGTTTCTGAGTTTATCCATTACACACAAACAAACAAAGTTTACCTCCTTATAATATTAGTATAGATGTGTAAGTATTGAGCTATAAGAACAAATTAATGTTAAATTATCATTAGTTACGAATCGCGAGGTAATATCTCGATGAAGAGTCTTATAACAGCGAGTTTCCCATCAAACACTCATTAGAAAGTAATCAATACTCGATCACTCGATCGAGACGGACTGATTCAATATAATTCTATCAATAACAGAACCATTTCACTGGGTATTGTAGTATATATTTAAAAGAATATAAAAATTAAAGCATTAATAAAAATGTTAAGGCGCGTGCAGCTCTTAACGATCTTGAGTATAGAGCCATGGGGGCGTCCCCAAACGCTTTTCGCCACGCCATCCGCAACGTATTACTCCGCAATAAAATAGCGCCTGCATGATCCGTCGCCTATCAGCAATTTTTAACAATCACACTCATTGAATTTTGCAATTTAAAAGACTCATAAAATTGCGATTTGAGAAGTTCATCATGTAATTCTTTGATTATTTATTTGTAAATAATCGCCTGCCTGAACAGACTTCGAACCAGGGCGACATGTCACCATCTATCCTTACGCAGGCTCTGTGGCCTCTATATAATGACCTCACAGCCTGCGGTAAGGGGCCCTCCACGCCATATTCAGGCAGAATACTCCACAATTTCTTTCGCACTACTCTATCAAATGCTTTTTCTAGATCCACGAAAGCGCAGAAAGCAGAAAGCGCAAGGTGCGCTTCCCACAAATATCTTTCAGAAACATCTTTCATACGTTCAGTCAATACCTTGGTATAGACTTTACTTGCTAATCTGACCAAGCTGATGGCCCTATAACACACATAGTCCAAATGAGAACCTTTCTCTTTATAAAAAGGCATTATGAATGCGGTGCGCCAGTCATCTAGAACCTCCCACTTCTGCCAACAAAGGCTGCACATTAAATATTTCCCTTTCATATTGTTTCAATTTATCTTCACAATTTACAATTAATTTGGAGCGTTATAAGTTCTTAAAAATTATTATATTTTTTTGTGTTAACTGACTGAAATGTCAAAATCACTCGCATGCTTAGGCGAAAGAGCGTAAGAAAAATAATAAGATGGAAATAACTGAAATGAGGCGGAAGTAATATGTAAGGACTACGATGCTGGGTACTCCACCCTGTCTGACCACCTCGTTAGGGATACAGCGTGAGAATGTGTATTTATGTATTTTGTATGTATTATATTTTTTCAAGTTGGTATATTTTTAAGGGATGCAGTTAACGGCACTTCAAAATTAGTGAAAATATAGACACATGCAGGATGTTTCACATTAGGTAACATTTTGCAAATTTATTTGTAACTTCATACAAACACGATTATATATTTATATTTTTTTTTGGTTAGGTTAAGTTAGGTTAGCCTGTATTTGTCCTCACAATTTCCTCCCAAGCAAACATATCACCATTACACAACATTAAAGTTTCAGTGATTGAAGTTGTAACCAAAATTTTATTGTGAAAACTGTTAATTTTGAAGTTTATCATTTTTTTATAGCAAAGACCATTATTACATCAAAAGTAGCAAATTTATAGAGAAAACCGTCAATTTTAAATATTGAGATTTGTAGGTAAATTATATAGCTACTATACTAATTCTATAGCTCCATTATATATAGATCCCTATTTTTAAAGAATTGGAAGTATCGTATTATAGTGGATTATATTAGGTATATAGCGATAAAAAGGAATTTTAAACTTGAAATTAAAATTGAAAAGAAACATAAAAATGATTCTCAAAAATAAACGGGAAACGCTGTCAATTGCGCCAATAGACCAGGGTCGATAATTTTTGAAACAAAAAAAAATAATAATAGGATGAAACCCATTGGAAAAGGAAGAAAACATAACAAAAATGAAAGGAAAAATAATTTACGGGCGATCTGAGGTCGGGAAGTGGAAGGGGGTGAGTTTTTAAGGGTAAAAAACGGTTTATCTCGATTTCCGGCAAAACTACAAGTCCTATGGAAAAAAGTTAAATGGCAAAGTTGTAGGTAATAAAAAGATCTACAACGTTTGTTGATCTACAACACTTTTTTCACATAACCTCAAAATTTATGTGAAAAATTCAAATAACCAAATTTTTGTTTTTTTATTATTATCTTTTACAAAAAAAAAAATATTTTTTCACGAAATTTGGTGAAAACACCTTTTTATGTCCTAAACACACTATAATTTTTTAATTTAAAATATTTATTTTTTCACCTTATTTTGACTGAATATCGAAAAAGCATCCTAATTTTCAATCGAAAATTCTCGGGTCAAAATATCTGCTTTTTTATAAAAGTCGGTGGGCTTATTGTTCGTTGAAATCTCTACTTTCTGATGGTGTAAAAAAAATATACATTACTGTGGTAAATGTTCTCAGAAAATGCAAAGACACGAAAAAACTCAATCCGAAAATTTTTTTTTCGGTCCTTTTGAATCAATTAAATTCAAATAATCATGACATTTATTTTCTTAAGCCAGGTTCTGGAATTATAAAAGATCTATTTTTCACATCTAATAGTTTCAAATATGAATCATTCAAAAATAGCGTTTCATTTCTGCATTGTTTTTCTGGTTGCGATACAACATCTGGATTTGCCGGCAAAGGAAAGAAAAGTATCGTAAATTCATTATTAGACGATAAAAATTTGTCAAATTTGGCCAATATTTTTTATAAAAAAGATGCAAAGAAAGAAAATATTGAAAGAAATGGATTACAATTAATCAAATCTATTTATAAATGTAAAAATCATAATATAACACTGAATCAATTAATTTTTAATTCAATTATACGTATATTCGAAATATATTTAATAAATAAAGAATTAAATAATTCAATCAAGATTTCGAAAATATCAATTGGCAAAAATTAAATCATCTTTCATATTGGCAAATGTCACACCCACAGAAAGTGCAGCAGAACAACATTGTTACAGGGCATAAATTATCAGCTTCAAACTTGGCTGGGTAACGAACTGACAGCAACAGATTGGGGCTGGAAGCAACGTCAACGTGGCATTACGCCCAAATTTACAGACAAGGAATTAATTCCGGAAATATTGCTCAAAACTATTTGCCGCAGCTGTGAAACTGGATGTAACAGTTTAAAATGTGTCTGCCGAAAACATAGTTCAAAATGCACAAGTGTATGCTCAAATCGTCATGGTTCTGAAAAATGCTCCAATGTGGAAGAAAAAACCTACGAGGAAGTTAATGATTCAGATGAAATTGTGGATGAAGAACCAATACAGAGTGGAAATAATATTGTAGACGAAGACGGTGATGGTCTTGAAGATTTCGAAGATCTAATAGAATCGGGAAGGTTTGTCGAATCTAACGATGAAGAAATGCCATCAAAGAGACAAAAACTAAGGGATAAGTGATTAGAATTCAAGATAAGGTATTTATAAATAACAAGATTAATGTTTTCTAATCATCAGTATAAAGTATCTAAATTCAATAGTACGATTTACATGTATATATTATGAAATTTGCTATAATATAAATGTAATTAGAATTTGATAAATCAACTTCTTTACTGAAAAAAATAGCAGCAGTCACATTTTTTAGATGAAGTCCCCTTTAAATCCTATCTTTAATATTTAGAACAATTTTCGCATGTTTTTTGCAATCTTTATGTTTTATGGATTTGTAATTTTTTTGTTTATCAATGTAACATGGAATCTTACGTTTTTCGAGTAATTAAAGTGTAAATTTTAATAAATAGCTCAAAATTGTACATAATGATTAAAAAAAAATGTTCGGATTAGAGTTTTTTTCGTTTCTGCATTTTCTGAGAACATTTACCATAGTAATGTATATTTTTTTTTACACCATCAGAAAGTAGAGATTTTAACGAACAAAAAGCCCACCGACTTTTATAAAAAAGCAGATATTTTGATCCGAGAATTTTCGATGGAAAATTAGGATGCTTTTTCTTTATAAAGTCAAAATAAGGTGAAAAAATAAATATTTTAAATCAAAAAAATTACAGTGTGTTTGGGACATAAAAAGGTAAGTTTTCACCAAATTTCGTGAAAAAAACATTTTTTTGTAAAAGAATAATAAAAAACCAAAAACTTGGTTATTTGAATTTTTTACATAAATTTTGAGGTTATGTGAAAATAGTGTTAATACAAACATTGTAGATCTTTTTATTACCTACAACTTTGAAAGAAGAAGAAAGAAATAAGTAGTGTAGTTTTGCCGGAAATCGAGATAAACCGTTTTTTACCCTTAAAAACTCACCCCCTTCCACTTCCCGACCTCAAATCGCCCGTAAATTATTTAAATTATTATATTCTGTTCCTTTTCCAATGGGTTTCATCCTACTATTTTTTTTTTCACTTTTTACCATTTTCAAAGGCTTCAGTCCTGGTGTACAAAGACACGTTGACGTCACATCTCAAAATCTTGTATTTTAAGCACTACGAGCAACAATACGCGATGTTTACATGATATTATACAATTCGGTTGTCTTTTAATTTTATGAGTAAGGTTCCATCCCAAAATTATATGAAAGAGCTTAGCTTCAATACAAGAGACAATTATAATTTCGAAATTCAAGATTTTTTTGGTTTCTGAGAGGCGAGAAAATCCCAATGGACACAGCCGGACTCTACGCCGACTGAGTAATGTCGGATTCAAACCGACTACTAAAAAAACCCCTCTTTGCTGTTAGCCCCAGTGGCTTTTACAGCGTCACCGGTCGCGTTGGGACGAGCACTAAAGGCGCCCTGCTAGATGGGCGACCGCTTGAGGGTTCCTCCAGCCGAGGGATACCTCGTATGGAGGGCTGATTTCGGACTCAGGGCGTCGCCAGGGGAGCTTTCCGCATCTGCTTTTAACTTGCTTCCTTTTCGGGTGCGGGCCGGGCTTCTAGCGGACCCAGCCGGCGAGACAGCTGAAGGCTGGTTAGTGTGCCTAATAGTGTTCCGCGTGGCAGTTTACAATGTGGCTTAAATGTGGTCGTAATGTGTAAGTGGGCATGTTCGAGTTCGAATGTGTAGTGTCGTCCTTACTGTCGCCTAACACATGTTTAGGCCTGCGATAGCGTTTGTGGGTTCGGAGGTGTACGATGACGCCCTGACCACTGTCAAGGGTGACAGTGTCATGCCCTAGGTTTTTGACTTTCTAGTCCAGGGCATATCCTGACCGAAGGTATAATCGTGCGGAGAGTGTTAGCGCGGCGGGCTCGGCTGGTTGTCGTGCTCCTCGGGAAATACATGGCGGCGCTTTTCTCGGGATTGACGTCGATTCTCCAAAGTCAGAACGACTCGCCTAGGCTCGTGGCCGCGACTCGGAGTAGTTGGGAGACTCTGAGACGACTACGGTCTGATGTGGAAAGTGCGGTATCGTCCGCGAATAGGGCGAGCTCTACACCTGGAGTTTTGGGGACGTCGTTCGTGTAGAGCAAGTAGAGAGTGGGACATTCAATAGGAACATATAATACACGTCCATTTAGCTTGACAACACGCTTCAGCGATCACTGTCGAGTCGCATAAGAGTAAAAGAGTAGAAACAACGCCATATCGCTCAAAATAAAATGGCTTAAGAAAAAAACAATAAACCATTAATTTTCTTCTAAACTTTTGAATTAATCGAAAATCTGATTTGCCGAATTTTATTAAAATATGTTAACGACGAAAACAGATTTTTTTCCCCATAAACTCTGTTCAGAGGTTACTTCGGGATTTTTTTTAATCAAGAAAATTTACTTTTCTGGGTGATTATAAATATAATGTAGATTCACGTTTATTTTTTTCAATATCTTTGATCGCGTGTTTATTGCTAGAAATTTACCGAAGTGAGGCCTGTTTGCGGCAGTACGATCAAGTGAAATCAAGACGAACAAAACTGGGTGCAAAACATAACTGAAACATCAGATGGTTATTCATATTAAATCAACGTTGATCACTATTTTCGGTTAATTATAGTTACGCAATTCTCTCCTACTGATTCAAATCTCGCTATGCGAGTGCAGTTACTGTCGTACCAAACATTTATCTTTATTTAGTACTCGTATAATGTTTGCTTAATGTTTATAAAAATGAACGGGACATTGAAAATAGAGGATCACGAACTATTATTTCTTTTAAAAGAAAATTTTTCAAAATAATTATTATTAATTACCACTAGTGATATTATATAACTCGTACAATGAATAAGTAATTGCCACTACTTCTTAATATGAAGTTACATTATACTCAGTCTCTATATGGATATTCGTTCAAAACACTTTTACCGCGGGATTGAAGTGAATGAGGGTACGCGCTAATTGAAGCAATTAACGAACTAGCCCTGAACGAACGATTCGTTGATTACAATGAAGCCATTACGCACTTGATTAAATTCGTACCTAACACTTATTACGATAATCCTGAAAAACAGTAAATACTGAAATATGAGAGTAAAAAAGTTAGCGCAGGAAAATCGACCGAATAAAAGTGTCGTTGACAACGCATTTTGGAGCTTTTGGGTATTTTGTCAATAGAATTTTACGTAAAAACGAACGCAACATTATTATTAAACCGTATTTATACGTATTTAACTTCGGCTTCTTTAACATTCCGGATGGACAGAGATTCCAGGCTCAAAAAAATACACCTTGAAGCCACTTCTGGCAATAATTATTTGGGTTTACAGATGGCAAACCAAAACCAATTAGTACAGACTGCTAGCTTATCACCTATACAAGTTTCTTGTAATAATATCCCTTGGTCGACTTTTACGACCTACGCGAGAAGACAAACACCAGACATATTTCTTTCTCTCACCGACCAGTATGGAATTTATAACGTATGTATACAATCCAATTTTTTATATGCATATATGTAAAATAAGTGCTTAAAATAGTAAAAGAACTGCTCAAAATAGGATTAAACTCAGACTTTATTGCGACTTTATTATTTTTTATGCGTGTGTTCTCTACTCAGTGGCGTTGCGTGGGTGTCAGCCGCCCGAGACGGAAGAAAATTTTGCCGCCCTCTTATTTAGGTATTTCAATTTAAAAGACTAAAATATACAGTAATTCTAAAGAACTTTTCGGGAAGAACAGTCATCGTTATTGTGTATTGTACAAGTTACAAATAAAAAAGTCATATATATATTGTAAAGACTCAGGTGTTACTTTGCGGAAATCCATTTCATATGATAATTTCCCAAAATCTATAGCTATTTTCCGCTCAAACTTTACTTTAAACTTTAGTTTGAGCGGAAAATACCTAAAGATTTTAGAAATTTATCACATGTAAATATATATATATATAATGTATATTATATAATTATACATATATTATACCTAATTTATGGATGGATAATAGTGTGATTAACTAGTATTATACGACGAGAAGTTGTTTGTATATATCTATATTTATATATAAGTATATATTATATATGTAAAATATAAGTACAACAATTATAAGCATTCGTTATTTATTAATGTTAATGAACGTTAATTAAAAAACCTCATTACTTGAAGATCAAAATTATGTTATAGACGAGAGACGATGGTACGCCAAGTTTTACAGTTCTTTAATATATTATTTTTCTTTCACTTTATTATTATTCTAATAGTCTCGTCAAAAAACAAGTAATATTGAGGCTAGGGCTGTTATTACATTTTAAAATCGTCAGATTTTCAATATATCAAAATTTGTATATACATGTAGGTACATATATCATTATCACAATTCTAGGCATATTTTAAAAAATTGTTCGACATATCGACTTTGTTTAAAAAAATAATACTTCAGTCTATACATAAGTGCTTTAGTTTTTTAATGAAGTAGGTACATTTGTAAATATTTTTTATGAAGACACATTATTTTCTAGCGATTTTTGGGTTAAAATAATAATACTCCAGACAATTACACAAATTGTGTGACCCCAAACTAAGTAGTAAGCTTGTACTATGGGTACCACTCAACGAATTCTGGGGGGAGCTCCCAGTAACACCCAGTCTTCAAGCTCTTAAATTGACCTGACCGGGGATTGAACCCGGGACCCCGGCTCGATTAGTAAATGCTGTGCCACAGAGTCAACGGGTCAGTCTACTTTTACTTTAATTTGTGTTTCGTTTTAAAAGAATACGAAAGTATATAACTGAGTAAAATAGTACAGTTATACGTTATTATTAACGATAAAATTAAATTAAAAAAATGTATGAAAACAAATTAAACCGACTTCAAAAAAAACACTGAAAAGTATAAAATAACTATCCTTTACTAATCGAAACTCAAGCACAATTAAAATAACTTTATAAATACGATACACATACCTATATATTTTTTGATAGTTATTGAAGTCGGTGCCAAATCAATGTGCAACAACAGACAGTCTATTAGTTTGGTAGGCTTGGCACCGACTTCAGTAACTGTCAAATTTAATTATATAGATATCACTTATTTTTTAACTGTCCCAAACTAATATTTTCCCTCTATGATGTTCTTCCTCCTGATATTCCTCGTCCTACCTATTTTAAACTCTTATTGTCCTTAGTTAATTCTCCTTTTGTTAGAATACTCTCTAATTTTGTCTCAGTTAATAACATTAAATTGTAGTTTAATTTTAATATTTATTATAATGTTCATGCATGTGCCTATATACCAGTGATTTAACTCAGTAATAACTAATGTGTTATATGTGGGATGTAATACATCGTATTTGTGTGTTTGTCTATAAAATGTGTTGTCCTGTGATTTGTCTGTATTTTGTACTGTGATGTTTTCCTTTTTAGATGTGAATATTTGCTCAACTCTCTAAATTAACGTTCGAACAGGAACATTTTATTGATCCCCATTGTGTATTCTCCTACTTCAATTGTTGGAATCTTTTTTATGGTTACCATAATTATTATCTTTTTGTGATCTTCATCTTTACGGGACGTCGGCAATATTCGCAATTGCGAAGGTGCCATTCAACTAAAGAAGAAGAAGAATTATATAGATATGTGTATCGTATTTATAAAGTTATTTTAATTGTGCTTGAGTTTCGATTAGTAAAGGAAGGAAGAAAGTCGAAGTTCCAATACCGATAAAATTTAAATGGGACTACCTCTGAAGTATTCGGTTCAATCGGTTCATCAATGACGGAGTTATGAGGTAACAAACATACAAAAAAAAACAACACAGTCGAGTTGGGAACCTCCACCTTTTTTTGAAGTCGATTAAAAAATATCAACATCGAGATCCTAGTTTTTAACCGACTTCAAAAAAAGAAGAAGGTTCTCAATTCGTCTGTACGTTGTTTTTTTTTGTATGTTTGTTACCTCATAACTCATCTGTATATGAATAAATTTGACAGTTATTGAAGTCGGTGCCAAATCAATGTGCAACAACATAATGTCTATTAGTTTGGTGGGCTTGGCACCGACTTCAGTAACTGTCAAATTTAATAATTATATAGCTATGTGTATCGTATTTATAAAGTTATTTTAATTGTACTTGAGTTTTGATTAGTAAAGGACTTTATTTGAAAAGTATTTTATACTTTTCAGTGTTTTTTTTGAAGGCGGTTTAATTTTTTTAATAAATTTTTTTTTATATTATAGTTACAAAAAGTGTCACACCTAAATATCGAAATTTCTAGAAATACTATCAATATTTCGATATTATACTGAAATTTCGATTCCGACTATTTGATCTTTACATATTCTCCTTGGTCTTACTCGGTTTCCAAAACCATTTCTGTACACGTTTCTTCATTGTGCCTGCAACGTTAACTCATCCAGCTTGCCATTTTGTGTACCTCTTCATTATAATAATAATAATATACTCAGACATTTCACACAGAGCCATCTAGTCTCAAAGTAAGCAGCACAGCGCTTGTGTTATGGGTACTAGACAACTGATATATTACTTATATACTTTTTTTTTGTAAATAAATACATATACATATTATACATAAACACCCACACTCAGAGCGGGAATCAAACCCGCAACCCCCGTTTACTTTCCGACGCGCTAAGCCGTTACACCACGGAGATCGTCATTGAAAAAATATTCTGCCTGTGAGGGTGATGCCCTCTAATTTTTGAAACGTATTCGATTTCAATCCATTCAGATTCCACTGCCATACAATAAAATACACGCACAATAACATATTATTTCTTTATTAGTTGAGTTCATAAACTGTCGTCTTGGCAGCTTTCAAACACTTGTTTTTATTGGTAGGTAGGTACTTGCTACACGCATTTCCATCTCAAATTCGCATTCTCCATCTCTCGAAAGTATACTTTCCAAGTACTTGTACTATTGTTCCTCCTAAACATTTTCTATTCACCCATATTTGACTTTTCGTTCGTAGGCATTTCCTTGCAAAAAAAAAACTTAATTAACTTAATAAAATAACCCGTAGCGCGGTACTCCACAACTTTCTTACACAAGTTTATGTACGAGTGCTTGCAATTTATTAAAATTTTCTATGAAAGGTACCCTTACGGCAGGTTTACACGGTTCAAGTTGATAAGTAGTAACTAAATCAGTAAGTTAATTTTAAGTGAATATTAAGTGACATTCAGTTCACACGGTATGAATACAGCGCTTAACCACGCCCAGTGGGGAAAAAAAGTGATACGGGCGACGCGGTTACTTAATCGTAAAAGAAAGAAAAGAAAAAGACTGGAATATATTTCTTGGCATCTTTATCATTTAATTGGTAACTAACCACTTACCACTTGTTTACACACGCAAATTAGTTAATTTTAAGTAGATCGGCAACTCAATTTTAACTAATCACTTACCAACTCGAAACGCATAATATAAACCAGCCTATGCCCGGTTTACATGATATAATATTAGCTGGCAAGTCAGTAGGTTGGAAGTCAAGTTAAATTCTGCGTATAAGCAGGTCATCAAGTGGTAAGTCGCTCATTAATCGATTAAGTTGATAAGGAAATAGATTGTCAAAAAGCATGATAAGTAAATAAAGGTTGTAGAGCCATGCTGTATTGCAGCAAGAATAGGGCGGGCTCGCCCGGTGAAATACCACCCTCTCACAAAATATCAGCGTGAAATAACAGCATCTATTGCTGTTGTGTTTCGTTCGATGAGTGAGAGTGCCGGTGGCCCATCACCCCTCCCCCTGCTTTCCCTCCTTTCTCTTCTTTACCTATTTCCCTAAAGGCCGGCAACACGCCCGTGATTTTCCTGATGTTGCAGGTATCAATGGGCGGCGGTTGGTTACTCTCCATCAGGTGACCTGCTTGCTCGTTTGTCCCCTTTTTTATAAAAAAAAAAAGTTACAAATCATGTGTTACAGTTTTAGTCGTTTAGTTGACTCGCGGCTTACCGAAGTCTTTAGACGAGGTTTAGTTTCCTTTTAACGACTTATAACGTGTATGTAAATTATTACTTTATAAGGTGTAAACCTGACATTACAGATTTTCCCGTGAAGAACAAATTATGCGTTATTAATAGTACTTTTTAAAATACGAATAAAAGTTTAAATAAGGTCATGAAATGTGGTTCGGAGATAAAACCTACAAAGTACCACGGCACATACTCTGTTTTGTGAGAAGTGTTCTTCTTGAAGTAAGAATAAAGTTACAAAAATACTTAACTAATAATGAACTATCAGTAGTGTAGTCAGTAGTAGTCATCGTCTAATATCGCGATACAGTTCAGAAACTGAACTGACCCGGCCTAGGCAAGCGGCTCAATTATCATAAACGCTAGTAGAATAAAATGACAAATACAACATGATCTAGCGTAACGAGTTTTAAATTTTCGGTGTTGAACAAAAAAGTTACTTTCTATTATGGAGCATCCGCCATATTGGATTTATGATGATGTCACACACACAAAAATCGTATGGTATTTTTTGAAAAACAATAAAGTAGTCTACATTTGTTTTCGGGCACATACTATGTCTGTACCAAATTCCATCATAATCGGTTAAGCGGTTTAGCATTTCCCATACAGTTTCAACCCCCTTTTCATCCTTTTAGGTGTAGATTTTTGATAAAAGATATGTTTTTCTAAAGCCTATGTTTTTTTAGTAAAAAAAGTCTGTCTATACCCAATTTCATCTTAATCGGTTCAGCTGCTTAGCATTTCCCACACAAAGTTTCATCCTCCTTTTTACCCCCTTAGGGGTACATTTAAAAAAATAGTCTATTTCCTTCCCCAGGTGTCAAACTATTAACTAACTATACGTCGGTGCCAAATTTCTTCAAAATTGGTCCGGCGGTTTAGCCGTGCAAACCAAGCAGACAGACAGACTTTCGCATTTATAATATGGATTAGAAATCATAAAGCAGAAATCAACAAAACGAAAACCAATGTACAATAAAATTGTTTATTAAAATTTTAAAAATGAACACAGAATCAATAAGGAATAAAAATTTTTTAATGTACAATAAAATTGTTTATTAAAATTTTAAAAATGAACACAGAATCAATAAGGAATAAAAAATTTTTAATTAATTTAGGAATTAATTAATTTAGCGTTGGTGCAAGCGAGATGTCAAATCTACCCTTAATTTATTTATTTGACCATCCTTCTCGACTGCTTTAACGGCCCTCTATTGCCTCTAGATTCACTACCGCCCGCATGAAAGGCTCCAGCGTCCACTGAAGGCAGTATAGTCACAAGTACATGTCTTCATACAAATGCTGCCAAACGACGCTCCTCGAAATCTCGGCATTTCTCGGCATACAACAGTCGCGAGTGCGCCGCGGTTGTCGTCGGACGGTGTGAGACGCTCCCGCACATTTACTGACTAAATATTATGGCATCAAGTTTTCGAGCATATTGTTCAGTGCATGGATGTTTGAATTAATCTATATCGAAACCGGAAATATTTCTTTGTTGCTCATTTGTAGGAAATATATTATTATAATGATCTAGTTACTTTGTTAAGAAACCAAGGAAGACCAAGGTTGACTTATGAAGATCAAATAGCCAGAGTGTTATCAGACGGAAATGTCAAAAGCACTCGCATATCTAGGCGAAAATATGTGAAGAGAATGATGAGATTTGAGGAAGCGAAAGAGGTGTGTAAGGACCGCAACTCCTGGCGCTACATCTTCTCTGACTACCCCGTTAGGGATACAGCGTGAAGATATGTTATGTTTAGTTACTTTGTTGCTGATTTTTAATTATACTGCACAAAAAAAAAACATAAAATGCATTTTTTTTGTCCATTTCCGCCATACTAACTCACAAACTTTTGAAACTAGAAATAAAATACTAGTAGAATTATAAATAAAAACTTACGAAATTTGCAATAATATAAAATGAAAAGATAATATGACAATTTAATATAGTACCTATTATCAAATACGTAACCCAAGAAAAACAGTCAGTCCCAATCGGTAGCCCTATTGCGTGTTTACGTACCGAGCGACCGTAGGTAATTATCTCAAGGACACTGCCGAGATATAATACTGCGTACTTACTTGTACTGTGATATCATCCCCGTTGGGAATCTATCTCTTACACCATATAAAAATATTAGAACACTAGAATCATATCATATAGAGTAAACTGTGAAATTAAACAATATACCTATCTGGAACAAATCTGTTTTACACGACAAGAACAGTATTAGTATTATTTATTATGTACCCCTTTGTTTAGCAAAAACATTTATATAATATGCAAAACAATAAGGAAACGTGAGTCTAAAAATGAAAATGATTTTCTTCCGCGAAAAACTCACAATAACAGGTAGGTAGTGTATGCTTTGTTAATGCAATCATACTGAATTCGTGGCCACATACACGATATATTATGTATAAACACTTTATATACACGATTCATTGAGCAACTCGCTCAATGCATACAAAAAAGTGTTGGTAAAGGTGTGAACACTTTTGTCGGATAAACGTAGGCCTGTTACAGTTTGAAATATTCAGTTAGTCTACGAGCTGTATACTTGACCTCGATTTTCACTTCACGAAAACGTGTAATACGCTTTTATCATATGAACTCTCAATATGCCGATAAACGCTAATTTATATTTAGTTCAAAATAACAAATAATTATGAAAAGCAATTTCGGAGAGATATGCGTATGTATTAGTTTTTGACAATTCAATAGGGACGCTTAAAAATATACTGACTGTATAGATACTTCGTGATAGATACTAGAAACGCCAACGATACATATTCTTTGCCAACGATAGCTTTTTATATTAAAATTTCAATAGATTACTCTCAGGAAACTTGGAGTGTACAGCGCATCACTGCGCAACCGTATCACACCTTAATAATATTTCTAACCGATAAGTTTTTAACTTTACAAATGGCAAAATGGAACCGAATAGTGAAGATAACATTAGTTCCTTAAATAAGCCCCCTTGGTCGACTTACGGTCTACATAAACAGGTAAACGGGTGGCACATTTCAAACTTTTGTCGGGTCGGGATGTCGGGACCGGGCCGTGCCACGGGCGGGGCACCGTGAAACATTTATAACATACTTTTGTATGAAGTAATTCATGTTCGACCGTGCCAAATCCGTGCCACGGCCGGGGCACAGTCGGGGCACGGCGTCGAAATGTCGGTGGGTATTTATTTCCGCCTCCGACCCGGCCCGGCGAACACAACGACGAACTACAACAAACTAAATGGCATTATAACACACTTAGTTTTACCTTTCAAGCGATAAATGGAAACTAATAAAAATATAAATGAAAAAATGGGCAGATTGCATTGACAACACTCAGTATACTATACGCGGACGCGGGCGTGCAATAATTACTTATAAACAGCCCGGTGTAACATGAATTATAGGCCCGGCCGGAGTACGGTAGAACCGACACGGCACGGGCAGGGCCCGGCCTCGACACGGTGTAACGTGAACCATGCTTTACTCTGCTGGGAATGTAGCTTTCAATTGGTGAAAATTTTTCGAAATCGGTTGAGCAGCAACCGCACGGGTAGACATTTTTTGCAGAATAAAATACAGCCCATGTTATTCGCTGATATTGTAACTTTCTATAGGTGAAAGAATTTTTGAAATCGGTTGTTTTTGAGTTTACACATTACATACAATCAAATAAAGTTTACCTCTTTATAGTATTAGTACAGATGGTATAGATTGTCTTAATTAAAAACTGGTAAAACGTCATTATAAGAACGTATTCATACTTTAAAGAGCATTTCAACAGTTGCACTTCTCGATCTCAATAAGCGAGCAGCAATTAGTGCAGTGTAGAGACTACAGTGAACGATCGCAAGCTTCATTACTGCCATCTGACAGCTTTAATGATCAACAGTAATGTATTATGTTCCTCTATAACTTTGAAGAATGAGAAAATAAAATAATGAACGTATTACTGCTTACCAAAACTTAAATAGAACTGGGTAAATATGTTGATGGACAAAATCTGTGAAGGTCATTGATAAGACATTATTAACGTGTATTATTTTTAGAAAAACTGGTGAGATGTAAGATAGGTACTTTAGTTACACGTAATAGCATATTTCAACATGCAATTTTTAATGTTATCTATTTTTTTTAATGTTTTATGTTTCTAAAAGTAATTAATAAATGAATAAATTTTAAGTATATGGTATAACTTTTTTCTTCGCTGAATTCGAAATGGGCTACCAATTTTAAATATTTAAGAGTCAATTTATTAGTTATGATTACGAAGTAGAACCATCTAACCTTTTTTGTTGTGCCTAAAAGATGGATATGAATTATAATTTCTATTTATAATAGTGTTACGAAATATGAATACAAACGGACAACATACACAAATTCATGAGTTTTTGTTTATGAAAATAACCATACCATATTCTCACTCGGAGAACATTCTCTTCGCCCATCTATATCGCAGACCCCCAATTTCAAGTTGGCCGACTATTGAACAACTAAATCGCATATTATGTTTCCAATTTAATCGACCAACTATCACGTATCACGTAGCGCTCGTTACGTCGCAAACTTTACTGATATGGTTGGTGACAGCGTTGATAGCGCGGTAACGCGTGCTTGAATTTGATGAAAAAAGGACATTTTAATTGATTTAATGATAAAACAACGAAAACACAAGAAAACATTTTGGGTTTATCCTACATTAAGTAATAGTAAGTATTTGGGAAATTTCATACCTAGCATTGAAAGCTTTAATTTCAAATAAAAGAAATAAGATAATTTTTTTGCATTCTACAGAATGACTATTTATTTCTTCCTTCGATGAATTTGGTTCTCGCATCGAACCAGTAATACTTAAACAGGACATAAAAACTGCGTGGGCGTAGGCCCACGACTGACCAATTAAATTGAATAGTTAGCGAGCTTGCATAGCTCTCCATGCTAATCGGCAGTCGGCTGATAGGTGGTCGACTTTTTAATCGTGTGTAATTGGAAAGGAATCTAGGAGTCCGATACGATTATAATTCAACTGTTTAGTTGAATCGTGAGATCCAAGATGTGCGTACTCTCATATATTGCCATGCCTACTGTATACTTCGCGATTTAGTTGGCCAACTGGAAATCGCAGGTCTGTGGGCGCTCTAATAGCTCATGTGGGGCCCACTGATGGGCACAAATTTCTCACTAATTATTATATGTAAAAAACAGACACGAGCCATGTCCTAATGTTCTATTTCACGGGGTCTTGCGCAGTTTGATGAACAAAAACTAGTGCACTGTTAATGTTCTCAAACCGCCTATAAGATCTCATCAGCATGGTCATCGGCCTATAATAGTCCACTACTTGGACTATCAACTATTCTCATCCAATGGCTGTCGGCCTCTGCAAAGCGTCACGTTGCTGCGTCTTGCTGGAGAGCACCCTACAGTATATCGAGTATACAGTGTACCTGACTAGTACCTAATACATCTACCGTCACGATTCCTTGAATAATTTAAGTATGTTATCAGGATCTGAGACAATATACCTAATATATCTACTGTATTGTTAATTACATACTGTTCCTAGTACTTAATGCATCTACTGTAATAATTTCCTTGAATAATTTAAGTATGTCATCATGATGTGAGACACTGTTGATATCGACAGCTCAATACGTCCCATAGGCATTAACGTCGCGTCGCTTAAATGTGCCGTACAAAAAACTCCAATAAAAACCAGCATAAATGTCTCTGTGCTTTATTGCTTGAAAGCCGTTCGCCTGCTGAAACAGCCCCTCGAACGCGAATAAGATGTTCGTTACAACAACTTTTACGGTACTTCGTTATGATATTGCGTAGGTGGTCTACATAAATTGAGCTCTTAACAATTCGCAAATTAGATATTACTTTTATAGGTGGGTTCTTGTTATATCGTTCTATAGGTGCTTATAGTCTTTATACGATATCTAATCTGTCAGTTTATTTTCCTGTTCGTATGTTTATTTATTCGGCCCGCGCGATTATTCGCACGTGTTTAGAGAAAAATCTTACCCTTTCCTCTTCACGTTCGTAAGTGTTTAACAGAGTTTGTAAAAGTAGGTATGAGTGGTAGATATATACTTGTGCTTGTAGTAGCGGGATTACGCCCTGCTCAACGCTAAGCTTCACTCGCCATTGCTATCCTGAATTGAATACTTAGTTTTTATAGCCTCGTTTTTGGAGTAGATATCTCGCGCATAATTCTAAACCAGGCTCATTGTATTATTATCATCCAATATTTTGCATTTCTTTTAAATATCACGCGAATATTACATGTCCTTTTCTATAAGATAGTGTCTATATCTATAATAAAGTGGGCTATTTTACCAGTAATAATTCATTAACTGAGCTCTATAGTTAATGTGAATAAAAATTCACAATGTTTATTTTATATAATATATACTACATTATATGTATTTAATTGTCATCTTCTAATCAATATAAACATTTATCTAGACTTTTTGGCGTGAATCGATGTCATTTTATTTAGATTTTCTAATTTTTACATTTTTGGGAGTTTTCAACCACAAGAGTGATAGTATATATCGTGTTTTAAAGTTCTGTATAAGTGAAAAGAAAGTAGGTCTAAATAAATATGTGTAGCTGAAATTCTCGCGCTCTTCCAAGAAGTCCTTTATAACTTCAGTAAAGCCTACTATCACTTTACTGGAGGTGTTTTGGAATTAGAAAAAACTAATTTATTTGTGATTCTACTTATTAATACGTGACGCTAAATGCGCTAATTTGTGCACCATGCCATAAAAAAAAACATTTATCCATAGGTAGTTACATGACATAATAAAAATACCTCATCTCCAAATGATACATGTATACACCAATTACACCAAATACTCCGATTGCGTGACCGCTAACTAAGCACTAGGGTACAATTGGTAAACACGTACCACACAACAAAAATAATTTAGAAGAGTTCGTTTTCTGAACTGACTTGACCAAGAATCGAACCTAGACCCCTCAACTTTTAAAGCATATTTAATAACCACCACACTATGAGCAAGTCAAATCAATAATCAGGGTTAAAATTTTTGATAGTTGAGTCGTATACAATTTGCGCAGTAACTACAGGACTAAATTACATAAGATTTTCAATATTGTACTTCTTACGCATTCGAGAAAAATGGGATGTGTCATTTTGATACGAAAGATAATAAAACGCATCAAAAGGTTTTATCGTCGTTCATTCTTGAACGCAATCCGATTCGCAGAGTTCATAAGGCTAGGATATCGGTTCCGAAATCGATCTTAGAAAATACTAAAGTACATTCTTTACAACTTAATCAATTTTCTCGTTTTCAGTATAATCATGTTATACCTATTTCTACAAATAATTTAAGTAAGGTAAATGCGTCAGACCCGAAACAGGCAAGATCCGTAGTCAAACGATTTATTTATAACCATAAATTTAGAAAACAAAAACACATGCCCGACCCGACTTCCATTGCAAAGTTATATTTTAATTTAGTAATAAAAAGGTCCGTTTTTAGATAATACATATCTTAGAAAATAATTAATTTTAATTATATTTTCATAAATTTCGAAAAATGAAAAAAAAACGTTTCAGTGTTTTGTATAAAATAATTTGCTTTCTTATTTATAATGAAATAATATGCACAATAAAAACAGTATTTTTGCTTCATAAACAAATAGCCTTCTATGTACCTATTTTATTATAGAAGACATTGAAGGGATTCAACACCAAAACCATCCTTCTGAGTACGTATCGTGCTAGAATACAGGCCTAAGTGATGTAACAAACTTGATATTTAGCATAGTGATGTATCTTGTTAATACACACATCAGGGAATACGAAACCTTACATAAATTTTAATGGAAAAGTTATCTATATATATACACATAATAATTCAATTTCCTTATATTTGTGGTCACGAAACTCAGAGTAGACGGTCGATCGACTTGAAATTTTTACATAACTTTGCGTTCGAATGTACGCGTGGTTATATAAATATAAATAGAAAAGTTCGTTTAATCAACGCGCGCCACAGCAACGCATGGCTGAGAACAGCTAGCAAAAAGGTTTTAAGATATTTGTTTGGACCCTGAAATACTTAATGGCCGCCATTTTTTTTTAATCACAGCGCGCAATAATACCAATATAAATCTATTGGAGATACTTCAATCCTGAAGTGCCACGTTCCAGAGTTATTTGCAAGAACAGATCGATGTATTTACACTTCAATAACCATGATAATGTTACTCGTTAAAAGTTTTTACGCAGTATATTGTATGCAAATAGCAATTCCTAGATAAATTAAACTTTTTACTTTAAGTATTAGTACATACTAAATTTTATTAAAGGGCACATAGGCTCATTGCGCTAGTATTCGACTGATTAGTGGAGTTGCTAAGTTTGAGCAATAAAAAAAAATAGTTTTACGTGTTAAAAATGTATTTAAAATATGCAATATGGTTGTAAATCTAGTCTAGATGGTTTTTAATTAAAAACTGTAAAAAAAAGTAAATCTGTTTTAACGTTATTTTTATAAAAAATTAAAACCAAAAATTAAGCTATTTCGCCAGTTTTCGGCCACAAAATTTAGTTTTTCAGTTTTCGGCCATACCATTTCTCAGTCTACGTTTAGGGAGTTAGAGTTTTATAAATAAAATCACGCTTAATTTATTGTTTTATACGAAATGATATCAGTCTTTCTGTAGGTATCTTCTATAACAAAATTCAGTTTTATTCTCATATGTATAAGTAAATCTTCTTCAATCTTATCAGTAACACAATCACCATTATTACTTTGATTACTTTTCCCCTGTTATCACTACTAAAGTTCATTCTTAACTTAATTTTCTTTCCCATGATTTTTCAATGTATGGTTTTCAATATCTCGATCATTCTTTGCATCACCGGCTTTTTCAACGTGTTAATCCTAATTGTCGTCATGTCATAGTCATCATGTTCGACATTAGAGTTTTCGCTTGAAACTTAAACTTTTCTCTTAACACTTTCTTTCGTCTTATTTTTCTGATTTTCAACAATTACTATTTGTGATTCTCACTTCTTTCCAGTCGTTTCTTTTTAGATGCGTCTTTCTTTTCGAAATTGATTTCTCTTTATCTTCATGGCACTTCCTTCAAGTTGAAGGTGAAATTGCAGCTAGAAAGATTCCAGCTGCAATTTCATTTTCAGCTTGGAGGAAGTTGAGACTAAAAAAAAGTATGTACACCTATTTAAAACTTGTTTATACTTTTTTATTAGCGTTAGGACAAATAAATGTTTACGAAAGAGATTATTGTTTTCTAATATTAGCGTACTAGTTTGGGTTGGTATAGTTAGGATGTCATCTAGTAAAACTATGACACAGACTTCCAATTAACTATCAGATAGTCAAAGAATTGAAAATGCTTGATCATGTATTAGTGATTCATTGGCTTTTACTGGCTCGAATGGTGTAAACCCTTTCTGACTCTGGTTTGGATTCTTGTAATAATATTGGTTTTGTCAATATAATATGTTTCATGAGCTTTTAGAAATGAGAAGTTGCCCATGTTGCTCATGGCCGTATAACTAGCTCGGTGCAAAATATCACAGTGATCCGTTACTCTGTTGTAACTTGTGACATGATAAGGACAAATAAACAAACTTTTGCATTTATAAGTATTAGCTAGGATGACAGACCTGGAGCAGTTTATTTCCAATTCTGCAGTTAATGCAGCTGCCGATTTTAAAAAGAACAAGTGAAATTCACTGGGTGTAGTGGACAGTATGACTCGAAATCCTTCATGTGAAGGATTTTGTGTCTTTTTGTGTCTCAGCCGTGGAAACTTGTATAGGATAATAATAGTGGACAAAACACAAATTTTATTAACTTTAAATAGAAAATTTAAAAACAATGACGGCCGGTAACTCAGACATAACAAATTGCACTTTTAGTTTTCGACCGTTATGTTTTCCATATAAATGTTAGACGACCGAATACTCAACTTGAACACATTTGGTTAATTCAATTAATTTAAAGGAATTCACAATTCTAAAAGAAAATAAATTACTCCAAGCTTTAATAGCATAGGAGTTAAAAGTTAGTTACTGTTGCTTATGCTAGTAATCCGGCCACCCGGCCGAAAACCAGAATTACCAAATAAATATTATTTAGGTATCCGACCACCTCGAATTTTAAATATGCATCAAATAATTAATGAAAAATTAAGTGTATAAATGTTTTTTAGGTTTTTAAGAAAGTAACAAACTTACTTTTGTGTAAGCACGACTCACGAAAGAACTTTTAACTTGCCGTGCAATTTCTATCTCGTCACTAATTTTTATGCACTTCCAGACACAATTTGTGTGCGCGGATGCGGGCTCTAAACTAAACTTAGAATAGTTATTAATGTCTATTCTTTCTACCTTTAGTATTCTATTATAACAGGGCTAGAAGATTAAAGTTTGTCCACGTATAAATTTGACAATATGAAAAGAACTACAACCACTATTATTTTATTTTAAAATGAAAGATGCAGTCGATTGGTCGAATACTAGAGCCGGCCGGGAAACCGGCGCAATGACCCTACTTTTATAACCTTATTGCCATGTCGTTAAGCATCACACTGAAGAGATAATATGTAGTCTACATACATGATATCAAGAACCCCTATTACAAATTAGTACGCATATATTATTCTCGTACAAAAGTCACAATACGGTAGCGTAAACTGGACCTTATTTCGTGACAAGCGAGGCACAAGGACGTACAAACTTGCTTCAAGACTTTTTGGCGGGAACAGGAGAAGTGAGGTTCACACTTTATTTAGATTTTCTATTTTTTACATTTTTGGGAGTTTTAAAGTGCAAAAATATATTGTGTTTTAAAGTTCTGTATAAGTGAAAAGAGGAAGACTCTTCCAAGAAGTCCTTTATAACTTCTGTAAAGCTTACTATCATTTTACTGGAGGAGTTTTATGATAAGAAAAAACTAATATAGTTGTGATTCTACTTATTAATACGTGACATTGGCAAATTCGCTAACTGTGCGCCATGCCATAAAAAAAAAACGCTTTAACCGACGCTCAAAATTTGTCCACGATATGCAATATTTTAGTATTAATAAAAAGCTAAGAGAGTCTTTTTTATGCTAGAAGGCTATTCTATTGTTATTTGTAAGAAACCAGCGTAAATATAAAAAATGCTCTGAAAAAATATTTGTGTTTTAAGTTCAAACTGCTTGCAATGCAAGCCTACATATCCGTCCGAGAGTAGACAATTCCGTTACGTATGAGGTGGGAGTCGGCCTTCTTTTTTACATTGTTCTACTTCTGCCCTATTTCAACTACAAATGAGAAAATGACTGCTACGAAGAGTTAATATTATTTATTATGAGTTGCCCGTTGGCGCGGTGGCAAAGCGTCTGCTTTCCAAACTGGCATGCTTATTACCTAACTTGCAGTCAGCATGAGAATCGGCAGCAGCAGCCGAATATCGCGCGATATCTGCTGTCCAATCGAGAATGTGTATTATATAATTTGTACAGTGGCGCTATATCTGCCGAGAAAAGTGCATTTTACGGTCATAGAATAATAGATACGCAATCGTCATACATGATACCAATTTTTTATTACAATTAGTCATCGGTCGCGCAGTGATCGCGTGGCTGTCGCTGTCTGCAAATTTTTAGGTAAAAACCCCGCGGGGCCTCGGGTTCGATTCCCATTCAAGTCAATTTAGGTAAGGAGCTTCTCTAAATTGGCTTTGAATCTGGGTGTTACTGAGAGGTCCTCCAGTTCGTTGTGTTGTACCCATAGTATAAATAGTTTGTGAATAAATAGTAAGTGGATAGTTTGAGGTCACACAATTAGTGCAATTGTCTAGACTCTAGAGTATTATTAATATCTAATTTAGTATTATAAAGAGAGATAACGGATTTTGTAAGTCTGTTTATACTTGGAGGGTAATCTCCGGAACCACTGCAACTATATCAATAATTCTTTCACAATTAGAAAAGTACAGTATTCGGCGACGGACACAGGCTATATATTATGTATTCAACCTGGGCGAAGTCGGGATGGACCGCTAGTTTATTATAAAATAGGAATGATTACTTAAATAAATTCATAGGTATATATAGGTGTACGATAGTTAAAATATACAAATAGTGGAAGCCTAGTACTCTTCATCTATCATTTTCCTCAAATACACATTATGTCGCAACATTTCGTCGTTGACGACTACAGAAATAATGTAAATGGAAGAGCTCTTGGCAAGTTTGTGAAAGTGCGATAAGTTGTACCTATCCTGAGAAATGAGCTCTGAGCGTAGTCTGTCCCGTGAGAAAATTACGTCATTCGTTACATGCAGACAAGGAATCGATGTAAGTAATTATTGTTCTAAATTTAAATGAAAACAAACACTATTGTAATGAACAGTAGCCGATGCAACGTCAATAAATAATCAAGAAACACATATTTCTTGTTATTATTTACAAAGAAATATTTAAATATTGTTATCCATACTATCCATACTTCCATACTAATATTTGAAAGTCTGTCTGTCTGTCTGTTTGTCTGCTGCTTGATTTTCACGGCTAAACCGCCAGACCGATTTTGATGAAATTTGGGACGGAGAAAGTTTAAGACTAGGGGATAGAAATAGGCTACTTTTTTTTTAAATCTACCCCTAAAGGGTTCAACAGGGGAAGGAAACTATGGTGTCTTCTGCCCGAATATGGATGGCGTGTAGGGCCCCTTAACTGCTCGCTGTGAGGTCATTATATCGAGGCCACAGAGCCTATATAAGGATAGATGGTGACATGTCGGCCTGGTTAGAACTCTGTTCAGGTGTCAGACAGAGCTGCGTGATGTCTGCATGGTTATTCGTGCTGTATTTGGACAGTCGCCTCCAGACATTGAAAAGTAGTATGACTGGTGGTGTATTGAAAGTATGTGATGGTACAATGGTAAACTGCTTTTTGTACGCTGACGATGCTGTGCTTATGGCACCATTGGAATCGGAGTTGCATACACTAGTTACGAGCATGAAAGTAGATTGTGAAGTGAAAGGATTAAATATTTATGTGAACGAAACTAAGATTCTAGTGTTTAAAAGGGAAGATGTACAGACAAAGTGTGACATATCGGTAAATGAAAAATGTTTAGAACAAGTAAACGAAATTGTATATCTGGGAAGTGCGTTGCGTGAATCGGATGTGGAGAGACGGGTAGCAGCTGGCAATAAAGTAATCGGTGCTCTGTCCGCATTAGTAGGCAGTGTGAATTTATCTAACTCGGCCAAAATGACCATACACAATACGGTGTTGGTTCCAATTTTATTGTACGGTTCTGAGGCCTATATATACCCGAAATCGAGTGAAGTTAAAATAAATGCAGTAGACATGCGATCTCTTAGAAATATGTGTGGTGTCACCCTTGCGGACAAAATAAGCAACGAAGAGATATGGATACAGCGTGAAGACATGTATGTAAATGAAATGGGATATAAAGGAGAAGGTTTCTCTATATGTGACTTTATCATAAATCCAATATGGCGGATACTCCATGATAGGACATATCTTTTCATTCAATATAACAATATAGGTATCATAAACTTTTAAACTTTCGCGTTGCATTATAAAATATCTAAAATGGGAAATTTAACGCGATTACCTTTTTATTTTGGCTTGACGTTTCGACCGAGTTGCATCGGCTGTGGTCTCACGCAAACTGTCAATATGGGTACCACATTAAGTTGAAGACACAGGAAAAGGGTTCTGTATATGTGACGTGATCATAAATCCAATATGGCGGTTATTCCACGACAGGAAATTACTTTTTTGTGCAGCACTAACAATATGGGTATCCAATTAAATTTAATATCTACATAGGAGAAGGTTTCTGTATATGTAACGTTATCATAAATCCAATATGATGGATGTTCCACAATAGTAAATAACTTACTAATGAAAATTGGGATGGTATTTTTGTATGACAATGTCAATAAAAAAAGTTTAGTATGTTGCAAACATTCAACATCCCATCCAGGCGAAGCTGGGGCAGGTCGCTAGTTTTGTATAAAATAAATCAATATTATGTGTCTATTATATTTTCAAAAAATATAATACGTCTAACGCCACGCCATTCCTTTTCGGATTCGACAGAGCAACGAATGACACGTTCGCTGAAGCGGAGAATGAATGCCTTAATCCGCAATAAAATTACTCTTTGACATCATTTTTACCCGGCTCTCTCACAGAGCTGAACGGCTATCAATTTCAATGTATCAATCATTTGATTCGTCTGGTTAAATGTTAGGTTATTTTTTGAAAAATTCAATATGGCGTCTGTGACTCCAAGATAAAGTCAAGGCTAAAAAAGAATCATCGAACCCCACCATGATGGATATCAAATTCAACAGCCTATGACACCCATTCCAAAAGTAATTAAAACATAAAAATACTTCATAAAATGGTAATGGTAATACTAATTTGTGATGTCATTTCCGAATGTTTTAATTTGACTTGAGGGTAAAGTGTAAACTTAAATAACACACGAAAAAGTCAGTAGTCTTGTTCTTGGCACGGTAGAGCGGTAGAGAGTCAGAGATGGAGCCTAAATTATTATCTGTTGGTAAGCCACCGACATATACTAACATTATGGACATTATGGATATTTAGAAATGTTGACAGAAAGTAAAACACGATAGGATAGAATAGCATAGGTAATTATTTCACATTATCACAAATTAATTTACAGTAAACAATAAACGTACTCGATAAAATTATGACGCGACACAGTACACTTATTATTATAGTTTCATTCGAAAAGGTATTTGACATTTTTGTGAAATTATTTTTGATTTTATTTTGTAATATAAATAAATGAAACTAGGTACACATATTTAATATTTCCTGGATCTATTTACGGCAAAAATCTATAATAATAGTTTTTAACCTTACATCTGTTATTACAATATCTCGTAATATCTGCCTCTTTTGATGCTCTCTTTTTATGTGTAGGTACCTAATCATTGTGATCAAGCTCAGATTTCAATACACAATATGATGTTGTTTTCTGATGTAAACATGTGTCGTATTTATTATTTCTGTTTCTCTATAAGTTCTTATCTCTATAAGTAGATAATCTAAAAAAACATTCTGCTATTTCGTAAATTTGAAAACATTAGATCTTTTAAAGGATTACGTTACTAGTTTTTCAAAAGATCTGTTTTTTTAATATTGTATACTTTTCTATTATTATCGTATAACATATATGAGGATATAGAACCTATCATACACTATTTTATTTACCTTTAAAGTAGGTACTTTAAAAGTACTCGTATTCTTATCAATCATCTTGTTTTCTGTGTTATCAATCTAGATTCATAGAGTCTATAAGATCCCAAAGGACGGAAACGATCCCCGCTTCATTAGCCCAGATGCGCATCACCGACCGATGACCGGGATAACTTTGTACTGTATTATAATATTACTAGATACAGCATTGTAACAGTACAGTATCCTATATTTTTTATATCTTGATATCTCTATTATTTTAATCTATATTACATAAATGTTTACATATAGTATAGGTACTATAGACCTACCACAGTATGTACCTATACCTACCCAAAGACGAATGGTTAAAAAAGAACAAAAAACTATGATATTTGATACATTTCTTGAACTTTTTAGGGCTCTAAAGTAAACTAAGGAATCCTAACAGCTTCGGCAAGACCGTCCGTCTGTCTATCCGCGCTTTAACTTAGGCTCTTGGCAGGGTTACATATATATATTAATCACGCCTACAAAGTTCATGTGAACTAAAATGTTTCTTAAATCTTAACCGTAGAGCTGGAATGATTTTTTTTAGATACTTGTCTATTCTATTGGGTGATATTGAATAAAGCAAAAGCAATTACTTCTACTAGTATTTAGTATTAGCATTAGCAATTGTTATAAGCTTTTACTCATAGCAATTACTTTCGTTTAAGCTTTAAGTAAATAATCTTTTACTGATATTACTTTTTGTTCACGCTTTTTTAGCAACAGCTAGATTTGGCTAGCAATTACTTGGGTAAGTAAAAATAGAATAAGCTTTTAGTATAAGCTTTTGGTAAAGTAGATATATGTATTCCTTTAAAAATGTAAGTAAAACAAATGCTGAAGTTTTATTCACTTAAGTCATTGTGTGGGATGTTGTTGGATAGTTTAAGTATTAGATAGCACAGATTAATTAGTTTACTCGTAAAATATATTAGATAGTAAAAATATTATCTACAGAATCTATATGTGACAAACATTCTTTCGATGCAGGGGATTCAATTATGAAGAATGAAACAAGTTATAATATACGTATATTATAACTGTATTGTTGTCATAAAATTTAAATTATCTAAATGAACTATTAATACTAAATCACGTTATTAAAAAGCCTCTTCTAAGTACGCATATTGTGACGGGCAATTACAGACCCTACACTACGCGTGCCTCGACAAGCATTTGACTTATTTTTTTGATAATCTCATAAGATAACCATTTGCTTTAAAACTAAAGAGTGGAATGTCTTTGTTTTAACTGATTTATCAAATATTTTTAAATAAAATCAGAATAAATATCTATTCCTTTATAATACCTATTTTTATAATACCTAATACCTACCTAGTTTTGTAAAAATATACCCAAATACACAGTGTGAATTTTATATTAACCGCTTCTCACTATGTGTACTCACCACACAACATTAAAAAGCTGTAGACTTAAAATAATAAAAAGGAGCGCTTTTATCGTAACCATATAGCTTGACTAAGTGCTGGATACGCCACAAGACGTTTGTGTCAAATTACATTTTTTATTTCCTCAGATTTTATTATGGTAATAACGCGAGAAGGGCCATGAATAATGTTCTATCCTTGTAGGTACTGCACGAGCGGAAGGTTCTCTGCCCTTGTAGATTTAAATGTCTTTATTTTTTGGTTATAATGTGCAGTAGGTACATACATTTTTTTAAGCATTAGAAATCTGCACACAGATACTCAGCCCCCTGGGGGAGAAACCGGGCTATATGGGGCTATTAGCCACCAGAACTCTTGCAGTGGTCGTCCACGCGCGTTGTCGAGGGACTCCGGGCTCCGGGATCTCCTACGGAACGCACCGGAGTCCCTCCCGCGCTGCGCTGAAGAACTTCTCGGGGGCGGGTCCATAGTCACTAGACCAGAAACTTAAACGTCGTATATTTTTAATCATAGTTTTCATGATTTTGGCAATATAAAAAAATTCTACTCGAGAAACTCATACCCCCTCATACCAAACGTGAAGATACCTACCACATTTGTAAACATTCTATTGAAATACAAACGTAACATAGGTATCTAGTATCTACTACATACTAAGTCGCTCTGTCGAATGGAAATAACACCAGAGGGACTAGAAAAGTAGCTTAATTGTCATAAACACTAGTAGAATAGAATAGCAAATACCAAGTAATATAGCGTAACGAATTTTATTTTAAATCGGTAGTGAAACGTTGTTAACTTTCTTATATATCAAACAAAAAGTAACGTCCTGTGAAAACCGTCGTATAAAATCTAGCCAAGTGGCTTTTGTAACGAGTAATAACGCCAACAAGGGTTTGATTGTACGACACGTTTGCCGCACTTGTCTGTCTTGGCCCTGTAGCCCGGGTCAGAGAATAATTCTTTGATATTCCCTGCCTGTCGTAAGAAGCGACTAACGGAGCGTTATAGGAAACGCATGTGTTGTTAAGCAGTTGAACCACTGTATACACGGTTAATGTGAAAGGGGGTATAAATCCGCAGGAGTTATAACATGTCACTGTTGGCTGTTATATTCTATACTGTTACATTAAAAAAAATATTCTTTTAATAGGAAAGAATGATCAACCCTATCACTGTGCCCTATATTCCAAAGGTTTACTAGCAACGTAAAAACGCTGATATTAGGGTTGCCTCATATTCATTTTTTTTAACTTTGAGGTGTTACTCTAGTACTATTGGCTTATAGCGAAGTTGCAAAACCCAAGTTTTCCGTTGTCATGGGTACTTTAATACCCCTTCGTGTTTACCCATCCTTTCCAAATAACCTTGTATAACATAAGTATGGAAGTATGTAAGGACCGCGAAGCTTGGCGCTCTGGATTCTATGACTACCCCGTTAGGGATACAGCGTGGAGATACGTATGTAATATGTATCTATGTATATATTTACTTTTACACCATCGACCTATTTACACAATGAATAAATGGCTAGTGATGTTGTATACTTATATCAAAAATGTTACCAATATTTAAAAAAAATATGTTACCAAAAAATACGCGAAAAATCTGTGTGTAATAGTTTATTACACTCGTAATAAATTATTACACACAGATTTTTAATACAAAAATTGTGTTTAAAATTGTAAATACACAAAACTTCAGACAATGAGCCTAAATTTCCATTAAACTTGTACTCCACCACTTGCAATTTGTAATCACCACACAACACCCTGGGCGAAAACCCAGTAATCTTCAACTTCAAGGTAATTAAAAAAAATTACTTTCCTAAATGTGCTAGACGCGGCAATCGACTCTGGTACTCTCAGTTTGACAGGCTACGGCACGTAGCTCTATGTGTTTTAAACTCTACATAAAAATGTAACATTTATTTATTACGTACGTAAGAGACATAAAAAAATAATAATATTTATTTAAGCGAACGGAAAAATAACACAATGAATGTGACCATGAACTAATATTTACAAATATTATTTACATTCATACCTATATATTCAGCAAACTTTGTAAGATGGAATGACAATAGATACGATTGACATAATATAAAAGGACGAAACAAACACCTGAGACTGAGGCTCACATAAATAACGAATCCTGAACATATTACTAACTTACACCATTACAGGCACCAGGGGCGTAGCTACCGTCGTATTAGCCGTAACAACGATACGGGGCCCCCGAGTTAAAGGGGCCTCGACATGTTAGCAAAATCTCGTCTATTTGCAAATACTGTTTGACTTAGATCCTAGAATCGTTGTTTTTAAGTTTTATTATACATGTAAGCAGTTTTATAGTATTATCTTATACTTATAAATATACTTATTTTGTTAATGAGTGTTTTGTTTGTTTTATAATAGAAACATTACCCTCGTTTTGCGTTTCGCCTCCAACAAAATATTGAAAAAGGAAGTATTAAGGACTAGCTACGCCACTGATAAATAAAGGACAGATATTATACCCACCAGAGTACCGGTACCGGTTTCTTTTGTTGAAAAAATGGCAGTCTGTTTCCTAGTAAACTAAATTGCGGAATTCAAATGAATCAGCGAAAATATGCGACTAATTTATGTATATCCAAGTATAATGCCTGAAGGCAGCTAGAGCCAGATGACTGGCTTTATTCTCTTTTTTCATTTGATAGATAACATCGTTCGTCATTTCTAGTGAATAAATCCAATGTGGACCCGCGATCAGGTACTTCTGGACATCGTCCTGGCTCTTTGCCAATCACATCCAGTTTCAATAGATAAATTATATTACATAAGAATCTTTAATTTTTATTCGAATTTTTTATTCTTTATTTTATTCGTAGGTATTAAATAAGTACAGTTGGCAGCAAAAATTTCTCTAATTCAACAGCGGAATCAAAATCCTACTTTCGACTAGAACTGGAAATAGCGGAAAGTTAATAACACTGTTATACACCTATACATTTTACACGTACATGTATTTCACTCGGCCTATGACTGTAGTGGCTATAACTAACCATACTCTGCTTAATTGAAGAATAGTTAAGCAATTTTCGTTTGTCTATGTGAGTTTTGTTGAATTTTTTATACCTAATTTTAAAGTTTAAGTCTAGCCATATAAAAGTTGAAACCGATAATAATAATAAAATAATAATAATCTTTACTTCTAACAGTGGATCGTTTAAAACAGTTGAATTACCTGGACCTCAAACTAGCGAAGAGATAATCGCTAGATAGAACTTGATAATCGCTAGACATTTACATAAAACATGGCACCAGGTTTGTAGCAGGTACTAAATACAACGAATTTGAGGAGCACAGATTTCAAGACAATATTAGAAGTTCATTTTCTAAATCTCCATGGTCGTAATCGAATGTGGGAGTTTAGAAAGTAGCGGTACCAACCATCCCACTATCGGACCAGTCAATGAGACAAATTCTTGAAAGTAGCTTACCGTAAAAGAGTAGACAGATACTGTTTTTAAATTATTCTTATACGTCTATCACTTTTAAACAAAGAAAATATCAGAATATGTACCAAAAAGTGTACCAGTGTCCCAACCATTTTAAATTAAACCATCAAGCAGAAAAAATGTATAAGGTAAAATCATGGCAATTGTGCAAATGAGACGGTGATATATAATGTTCAGTCTAGTCGGACCTCATCAACGACATTATTTAATCGTTTTAAACATTTTCAGAATGATAATTATTCTCGAAAACTTCCAAACGTCCTTTTTTTAAAAACTAGTGAATTATTTGAATTACCTTACTCTTTGAAGTAAATGTATTTTTCTCATGAAATTACGCAAGATGCCTTTGAAAAAGTCGATGTGACTATTACGCCTGGATGTTCGCTCCGACTGACGAAATGTCGTGAAGTCTAGTACAGGGGTTCCCAAACTTATTTTGTCTACTGCCCACTTTGAGAATACATTATTTTTTAGCGCCCCCGTTTTTTCACCTACTGAAAAACCACTATAACTTCAAATTAAATTAATTAATTATTGTGAGCTATATTAGCGGAGATTAAACATTTATTCCAAACGAGACTTTTACTATAACCCGCAAGAGTTAACTTGAAACCTGAGCGCAGTAGGTAATACACAACGGCGCTCAGGTCTCAAGTTAACTCTTACGGGCTACACCTGCCAATGAGAATGATTATTGAAACGAAACTTTATAGTATTTAAACAGAGTATCTTTTATTCAAAATAAAACAAATATAATCGATCCTTATATAAAAACTAATGTGAAGGATGAATCTGATGCTGTTTAATAAGTCTGTTGATATCAGGTTCCAATTTACTCAAGAACAGTCGCAAGTCGCCACATTTGGTAACATGCAAACGATTTCTCTTTTTAGTAAGCAGTGTTGCCACAGCACTAAATCCACGTTCACACAAATATGACGATGGGAATGCTATCAAGAATCGCTGAACGATTGACCACAATCCAGGGTACAATTGCGGGATAGGTTTTTGTAGCCAAAATTCTTGGTAACCATTTTTGAACTTGATTTTTATTTCCTCGTTTGTTGTCAATTCTATAAGTTCTTCTTCCAGCTGAGGTGACATTGCTGTGTTGACATTTGAAAACGGATCCAACACCCAGTCTGGTATTTCCAAGTTCAAAATGTCCTGATATCGCTCGGTGAAGTCAATGTGGAGGTTTTCCAAATGTTGGCAGTAAGCAAACAATTCGTCGTTACTGCATGATACTGATAAATTCGGAAAATTGTGAAACTCACGTCTGCCCATATTCTTTTTGTGTAGAAGCAGTTTGGCTGCGAAAGCAGCAACGACGTTTTTTGTTTTAATTAAATTTAGTTCATCGCCTTGCAGTTGGAGATTCATGACGTTGAACAATTTATACAGGTCTGTCATGTAAGCTATATCATTCTTTGATGTAATAAGATTGTTGTGCAATTCTGTTTTTTTAGTTTCCAAGAACTCTATAACAGAGTCAAACAGGTTGTAAAATAGAGTCAGACAATTGCCTCTTGATAGCCAACGAACTACAGTATGAAACAACAAACGGTTGAAATCCTCGTCATTAGTAACACAAAGCTGATGAAATAATCTATCATTCAAAGAGCTGTTGCGGATTTTATTGACTGCTTTGATGACATATTGCAGTGATTGAAATAGTCGTTTACTTAAGTTTCTAGCAACCAAATGTTGTCTATGAATAACGCAATGTACAGCAAGGACATCTGGAATTTTATTTTTTAAGTACGGTATGAAGCCTTTATGGCACCCTGTCATAGCCGGAGCGCCATCCGTAGCAACTGATATAATATTTTTCAAGGGAATCTCTTTCTCATCACAAAACTTTTCCAATGTATTGAATATGGTTTCGCCTTTTGTATCGGTCTCTAAATTTCTAGCAAAGAATAGTTCTTCACATATTTTCTCATCTTTAATAAACCTCACGTAAGACAGCAACAATGCTTCATTAGTTGGTAAAGTGGACTCATCGAGCTGAATTGAGAATTGACTTGTCCTCAGGTGATCACACAATGATCCTTCAATGTTTTCAGCCATTTCATCAATTCGTCTTTGCACAGAATTATTACTCAAAGGAATTTTTCGGATAATATCTGCGGCTGGTTTATGAAGCACAGTAGTTACTTACTTACTTAGCTTATTACTTCCTTTATTGCTGGCAAAATTAACTCTTCTCCGATGTTATGTGGTTTGCCTTTTTGAGCAATTAACTTTAACTTAACTTGACAAATTAACTTAAAATTTTTGAGCAATCGTCATCTTGCTTAGCAGCCGCCGAAAATAGTTTTGCTACACTTGGCTGAGTATTATGCTTCTTCTCTAGGTCTTGAAAATATGCTACATTCTTGTCTTTCTTATCTGGATGCATTTTATTCAAATGATCTTGCAGACTTGAAGGCTTCATTGCTTCATTCGAAAATGTTTTTAGACATAGAAGACACAAAGGCGACGATGGGTTTGTCGGATTTTCAATGAATCCGAATTTAATATATTCCGCACAGTATTGCCGTCTCTTCTTTTTTACTTCCGACATTGTTTTGTTTTGAGAAATACGTAAGTAAGTGTTGAACTTAAGTACTGCTCATCTATTGCGCGCGAAACCGCAAATGAAAATAAAATAAATATTACGTTGTTTACATAGGATTGCATAAGCAGCACGCACCGACAGGAATAAAACAAACATGCATAAACTCGTTTATCTCATTCGACGCTCAATTGTACTCAACAAGTCAGAACAAGTATTCTATGAACCAGCCGATTGATACAGGAATGCACAATTCGGGTTATTTAACAAAAACTTGTTAAAACATGATTGCCCGCGGTCTATTATCTACGAAAATTACCTATCTGGGAGTACTAATAACTATTAAAATGCGAAAGTGTGTCTGTTGTCTTTTTATTTGTTTGTTTGTGTCTACTTTCATTTCGAAACGAAACGACCGATTGACATGATTTTTTTTTATATATTCAATAAAACAGGACAGATATATGAACTACGCGGAGAGAAATATCGAACCGAGTTTGAGCAATCTTTTAATTAATATTAGTTGATGTTCACAAGTTGTAGTTGAGAGTCGAGAGCTCATGCAGTCGTTGTCTAAGATGCCTCCTAGCTAAATGAAATTACGAGGAAGAATGCAAGATCGTTATGTTACATATCGCGAGATAGAGGCGTCTCTGGGTATAAGTATGACGAGTATATATAAAATATTACACGAACATTTAGCTATAATAAAAATTTGTTCACGTTGGATTCCGCACAACTTGAGAATTGACCAAAAACGGGCTCGTGTCGATTGGTGTGAAAAAATGTTACAAAAGTACAATCAGAGTGCGTCAAAGGCTGTCTATAATATCTACACAGGTGATGAATCTTGGATATATGCGTATGATCCTGAAACTAAACAACAATCAACGGTTTGGGTGTTCCAAGATGAGCCGAACCCAACAAAAGTCATTCGTTCAAAAAGCACTTTGAAGCAAATGGTCGCTTGTTTTTTTGGTATAAATGGACATGTAACTACAGTGCCACTAGAGAATCGTAAAACGGTTAATTCTGAATGGTCCACTGTTGACCATTGACCATTTGTTTGCCAGAAGTCTTTGAAGAAATAAGAAAGAACAACCGACAACGCAGAATCCTTCTTCATCGTGACAATGCTAGCTGCCACACATCGGCCGAAACAACTCGGTATTTGGAAGATCAAAAGATCGAATTAACGGGTCATCCGCCGTAAGCCCCGACTTGGCCCCCAACGACTTCTATTTATTCCCAACCGCGAAGAATAAATTACGTGGTCAACGTCTTTCGAGCCGTGAAGAGGCTGTTGATGCGTTCAAAATGCACGTTTTGGAGATACCTCAATCCGAATGGAAAAAGTGCTACGAAAATTGGTTCCAACGCATGCAAACGTGCATCAATCATCATGGTGAATATTTTGAAATGCAATAAAACTATAATAAATGCTATATATTTGTTTCACTTTGTTATTCCGGATACATAAATAGCAGCCCTCGTACAAATCACCCCCCAGGCCTCTACACAACGCCCCCATTTTTTTTCTGGGTCTCTTACCGCCCCCCTTTAGGCCTGCAGCGCCCACAAGGGGCGTTATTGCCCACTTTGGGAAAGGCTGTTCTAGTACATGAGCCTGAAATAGGAGTTAATAGCATTGTTAACAGAGAGAGCTACTTTCTTATAAAACAACAACAAAGTCGTTTATATAACAGATTAATCATCATCAAATTAAAAAAAAATAAATGGAATAAGTATTTTAGATATTCGTGTGTGTTGGTGTTGCTCTCTACGCCAACAATCCGCAGCAGCTGACGAAGACGGCATTTACAGACGGAGCGCTTTTGTCTTTGATGATGAGCGGTAGCTCTCAGCTTCGCGTCCTTGACAACATGAATAAGTAGTTATGTTATATAAAAGCCTTACAATGCCTAAGATTAACTATAGTGACATTTTTTTCTAAATCCACGCCGACGAAATCAAGGACAATAGCTAGTAGTTAATTAGACAAAACATAATTTTCATATGATTCGGGCACATAGAAAGAGTGAGTGATGAAAGACTAACGAAGAAAATGTACATAGCGAGACCGAGTGGTAAAAGACACCAAGGAAGACCAAGGCTGACTTGCGAAGCTCAAATAACCAGGGTGTCAGCTGACGGATATGTGAAAAGCACCCGCATACCTAGCAGAAAATGTGTGAGGAGACTGACGAGATTTTGAGAAAGCGAAAGAATTATGTAAGAATCGCGAAGTTTGACGCTCCGTCCTCTCTGACTACCCCGTTAGGGATACAACGTGCAGATATGTATGTAGGTATAACTTTTAAAGATTTTGTAAGTCAAAGTCAAATCAATTTATTCAAATAAACTCACTTACTAAGTATTTTTGAACGTCAAATCTACTTTTGTTCGGTTCAAAGAGAAACCTGGATACTGAGAAGAACCAACAGGAAACTCAGTCAGGTATCACTTTCTCAACGTCATTTTACAAAAGATTTATTAAAATACAATATTCAGAAGTCAGTAAATGCACGCGTATAGATCGTGGACTATTATTTTGTCTTTAACGAAATCATTTATTTTATAGCAGGTATGATTGTCTAATCAATTACGAATCTAAATCTATTTTCTGTTAATTGAGTAACTTCCTAAGGAACTTTATTATAAAAACGAATGCAGTTAGTTACCCAAAAATGAAACATTTGACTTTTGCAATTAAAATTTTGGAATAACCAATTTACAAAGACCTCGGGTTCCATACCATTAATATCGCCTTTATTTTTATACAGATCTATATTTCCCCCTTATCTATACTAATATTATAAAGAGATAAACTTTGTTTGTTTATTTGTAATGGATAAACTCAAAAACACAAAAATTTCAAAAATTCTTTCAGCAATAGAAAGCTACATTATCAGTGAGTAACATGGGCAGTATTTTATTTTAAAAAAAAATTACCTTTACGAAGTCGGGGTGGATTCCTAGTACATAACAATTTCAAAAATGTAAAATAACTGCATATGCTATATCCGAGAAGCAAAGGTGAGACAAATCAGATAAGCCGACTCACTTGTACTTACAACACACATTTATTGTCAAACAAGCTGATCGCCCGCCATTTCGTTAGAAATCAGCACCCACACATCTACATTTTATTTGATTTAATTTGTCTCAGTTCGAAGTACGGGAAAGTCTGTCTGGAGTCTAGAATAATTTTGTGATAAATGATTAATAATGGCAACCGAAAATAATGAGAAATAAAAAATTTATTGAAAATAAATGTAATATTGATGTAGATAATGTACTAAAAGCTAAAAAATAATTAGGTAGGTCCTAGGTACGGTCATCACACCACTCTTATCGTTAATCTAGGCGTCTAGGACATTGATCAGGCTAATAAAACCGTAAAAAAATCGTAGGGCGCGTGAAATTTTATTTTTTAAACGATTCATTAGCCTTATCAATGCCCTAGATTGACAAGGAAAGTGCTGTGATGACCAGTACCTTAGGACCTTATTAATTATTTTTTAGCTTTTAGTACATTATCTACAATCTACATCATTATTTATTTTTTACCTTTCTTTTTAATAAAACGTTTAACTTAAAAATTTCTTTTTACTTATTTTTTAATTTTCAAGTTTTTAGTATTTATTTCGGTACTTAATATTTTTCATTCCATTTAGTGAATAAACTGTCTAAACTCTGATCCGCCATGCACTGTGTTCTACTTGTAAAGCCCTTTCATACAAATATGAAATCCGCCAATTTGTACCGGCGGCCATCTTATATTTGAAATTTGGCATGATGTGCTGCATTCTACTAGTCAAGCCCTTTCATTTGATACCCATATTGAGGGGGTTGTGAAAAAATATGTAATCCGCCATTTTGTGGCGGCGGCCATCTTAGATTTACAATAATACTGAATAAAGAACTAAAGGTGTGTGTCAAATTTCAGATCAATCGGTCAAGAGGAAGGTGGCAAAATTACAATTACTAGATTTGACCCAAAGAGGGCAAGCTAAATAAAACCGTTTAAAAAAATATATACATATTATTATGCTCAAATGTACGTACTATAATATATGCGATTTGGTACCGGTATAGCAAACAATAGATATGATTAATTTTATGCCCTTCAAGTTAACTGCCGAGAAGACATCTTCCGATTTATGGTTTGCAAATAATATTCCGGGATTTTATTGCTTTTCCTTGCCATGTGGTAATAATAATAATTTATATAGCATACACTGTATTATAAAGATGTAAATATTTGAATGCCAGAATGCACATAAAACAGCACGTTCAATAGTATATAATTTATATACATTTCTATTTATTTTATAAAACAAAGCCGTTATTTCTGGCTGTTTGTGCTTTTAGTTCTTTTTTACGCAATAGATTTTAATGCTGTCTTTACTAGGATTTTTGCCATTTTTTGAGAATTTATTGTAATACTTCAAAGACGGGTGAAGCCGGGGTGGGTCGCTAGTATATGTTAATTATCGTATAACTTGTGAACGACTTGACTCATTAGGGTCATATTCTCGCAAATATTTGTTTTTGTAGAAACGATGGCTGCGCTATGGTAGGCTATCGCGGGTGAAACCGCGAGACGGAGACAGTGTTAGATAGATAGATATTAATATTAACTCACAATTTACATACTTTTTAATTGGTTTAAGATAGCATGTAATGAGGAAGAGAATGACGAGATTTGAGGAGGCGAAAAATGTATGTAAGGATCGCAATACTAGGCGTTCCGTCCTTTCTGACTACCCCGTTAGGGATACAGCGTGAGGATATGTAGGTAAATATAAAAAATACAATTTTTTTAAATATATTTTTAGTCAGCCAATTTTTATCTTCTGGCAATCTATTTTTTTTGTTTAAAATTTTGTATTCAAAAAATAATACAATTAGGCAATATGACAATGTCCTTAGAAAATGCATAGACCTCATAAAATAGACACAACAATTATGTAGATCCACTTCATAAACATAGTAAACACATAAACATAACATATCTCCACGCTGTATCCTTAACGGGGTAGTCAGAGAGGATGGAGCGCCAAGCTTTGCGGTCCCTACATACTTCTTTCCCTTCCCCAAACCTCATCATTCTCATCATACATTTCCGCCTAGGTATGCGAGTGCTTTTCACATTTTCGTCAGCTATCACTCTGCCGATTTGATCTTACAACCTTAGTCTTCCTTGGCTTCTTTTACCACTCGCTTTCGCTCTGTATATTTCCTTCGTTAGTCTTTCGTCACTCAATCTTTCTGTGTCCCGGAACCATCTAAATATTTCTTTCATTTTTACAATAACACTATCGTGCAACCCTGTCATACTGTGTTTCTCTTCATTGCTTATCCTGTCCGTAAGGGTGACACCGCACATATTTCTAAGAGATCGCATTTTTACTGCATTTATCATACTTTCTCTCGATTTCAGGCACATGCAAGACTCGTTACCGTAAAATAAAGTTAGTACCAACAACGCATTGTAGATAGCCATTTTGGCTGTGTTAGATATATTCACACTGCCTACTAATGCGGACAGAGCACCGTTCACTTTATTCCCATCAGCTACCCGTCTCTCCACATCCAACTCACATCTTCCATACATCGAAAACGCACTCCCCAGATACACAATTTCATTCACTTGTTCCAGACTTGCTCCATGGACCCATATCTCACATTTCGTCTGTACCGCTTTTCTTTTAAACACCTGAACCTAAGTTTTGTTCACATTCACATTCAATCCTTTCACTTCGCATTTTTCTTTCATGCACGTGACTAGTTTCTGCAACTCTGCTTCTGATGGTGCTATAAGCACAGCATCGTTAGCGTACAATAGTACAATGCTCCGACTTGAAGCTCGTGAACGCTGGTGTACCGCTGGGGTGTGTGCTTTCTCCTACTCTTTTTCTTCTGCATGCCAATGATATGCTGCATAACAATAGCGGCATTCATTGCTATGCGGATGACAGTACTAAAGATGCACTTTATATCGGACGTATTAATATTTCTTTGGAAAACGTTATTAAGAACCGGAACAAACTTGTGACTGATATTGAGAACATGTTGTCATGTCTCAAGTTGGGGCCGATTAAACTTAGTCCAATTCAACCCCTCTAAGACACAAGTTTGTACGTTAAACGCGAAAAGACGTCCCTTTGTCGTATTCCTCAGTTTTGAAGGTACTCCCCTTGACGCCAAGCCGACTATTGGAGTCCTTGGCGTCAAGCCGACTATTAGGGTCCTTGGCTTCGATATCTCGAGCGACGTTCAGTTTCGCGGTCATATGGAAGGTAAAGCTAAATTAGTTTCGTAAAAGCTGGGTGTGCTCAGTAGAGCGGGACAGTATTTCACCTCGACCCATCGCCTCAACTTTACAAAGCGCAGGTTAGGCCTCACATGGAATACTGTTCCCATCTCTGGGCTGGAGCGCCCCAGTATCAACTCCTTCCTTTTGACCGTACACAATATAGAGCGGTTTGGGTTTTCGGCGATCCGGTACTCTCTGGCCCTGAAGAGGGACATTGCGTACTTATGCATATTTTACCGCATCTATCATGGGGAATGTTCTGAGGAATTGTTCGGAGTAGTTTTTATTAATTCCATTACCGTACGTCACGCAATCCAGTGTCCTTCCATCCCCACCACCTCGATTGATGGCGGTCTACAACTGTGCGTTTTCTAAGACATTTTCTACCACGTACGGCAATTTTGTGGAGCCACCTTATGTTGTTAATATACCAGGTATACTAACTTTATGATTTAATTAGGCTTTAAATAGGCACGTCGGTCCGAATTTTCTTTCAAGATTTATCGTGACCTATGAAATGAAAAAAAAAACTGATGAAATTGAAGTTGTGTTTATACTGTAGGGTATTGATTAATACTTTTTTCTTTTGTTATCAAAGAGTTTGTTAGGAATACAGTATTTGGATCTTAATGTTTTTAGATAAGAAAAAAAATTGTTTGTAGAAATTGTAATTTTTATTTCCTTAAAAAACTAATTTTCGAGAAAGATTAAGACAAAAATTATAACATCGATATATCTTAAATAAAAAAGAAATACACATCTGAACAGTCTTATTGTACATAACACATGCAAACTTAAATATACTAAAATATCACGTACTTACAAGATGTATTCCTGAAAATGCATTTTGTTACCATACATACCGTACGTGAAATTTTCAAAAAACAATTCAATATGCAGTGGCGGATTATAAATTTCGGAGGCCCCAAGCAGAGGTCATGCAGGCCCTGTTGCTTAGATTGGGCTCCTCAGCTGGGGCCCACGGGTATAGGAGATGCTGAACACGACTCGTGTTCGCACAAAATCACACCTCGCCGTGACCTCGGATACCCGACTCTCGTTAGATTGTATGAAACTCGCGTCATTTAAGCATAATTAGGTTACTTAGTAGTTGCAAAAAGACTACGTTTCGCTCAATCGTTAGTTTAAGTAGATGAACGTATGCGTACTTGAGTGTCCGATAATCGCGCAAAGAAAAGACAGCAAAGGGAGCAGAGGAGGCCCCTGAAGAATAGTAGCTCCAAGCACGTGCTTGTAATATTTATGATTTAATCCACCATTGTCAATAAATGAGATCATTATTTTACGACATAAATTACGCCATAATCAATATATCATTTCTCTATGTAATCTATTAAATATTACATTATTGAATATTGAATCAATGACATGAGTGATTAAATACATCAGGTAATAATTTGGAAAATATAATAAATATCCATAACAATTAGTTACCCTTAAATTGATAAGGATAGAAACATTATAATAAATTGTTGTATTAAACATAACAATTTAAGCATCACTATTTTCCTGCTGGGAAGTATTTGGCGTAAGTGTACTCTCTTGTGGAATTTCCTCAGCTTCCATATCATTCCCTTCAGGTAACTGACTTACTTCATTTTCTTTGGTTTCTTCTGTATTTTTATATTTTTCCTGAAACAAAAAGTCGGTCAAATGAATTTTTTAAAGTGCCACAAGAAGTTTCTAAATAGACTAAAATTAATAGATAGTGAAAACATAAAATGATGATGAAATTATTTCAAACATAACTGTTATAGGTACTGTAATGCAAAAAATGCCCGAAAATACTTTATAAAATCCACACTAAAAACGGGAGTCTGACTGTTATTTTTTTTTTGTTTCTAAGAAGAGAAAAAATCCCCACGGACACTCAGCAGGACTCTCCGACTGAATAGTGTCGGACTCGAACCGACTAAAAAAACTCTCCTTGTTTGCTGTTAGCCCAAGTGGCTTTCACAGCGTCACCGGTCGCTGCCTGTCTGTCTGTTACATTTTCACAGCTAAACCGCCAGACCGATTTTAATGAAATTCGGCGTGAAGATATTCTGACATCAAGGGGGGGGGGGACACACATTCATTTAATCACGAACATTAACAATAGCTAACAATTGGCTTGACGTATACGATTTATGAGGGAAGATATGCAGCTGGCACAATACATATTTATGTATTTTTCTTTCTCTCCTAGACCTTCACGGAAATCAGTTAGATATATTATGATAATAGTGGTTACCTAATATTAAGATACAATAAATAATACAATATATATAAAACAAGGTTTCGATAAATAAGTGTTTACTTACCTCATCTGTCACATCACTAGTGTCCATTGCGACATTCCTGCTACGTCTAGATTTCTTCTTGGCTATCTTCTCCTCAAACTTATGTATGTAGTCTTCTTTATCGATATAATCTTCAGGCTTTTGTGATAAATATTTCTCATGGACTGTAACATCTGAAATATTATAATAGTTATTCAGTCAGGGTGTCCTTATACGATCTCCTAATAAGTACACTAATAAGACGATAGGTTTATAGGAAATAAACTGGTTTATAAGGGTCCAGAAAAAGTAATAAGACGTAGTTTCTGAACTGAACTTTTTTCACTTTTGTTGTACTACATCAAAAAAATCGCTGATGTCGAACGAATAAATTTTGTAAGGCAGTACTTTTCGATTATCTTGCACATGCGACCCTTTTACAAATTAAGATTATAGTGGACCACGGACTACGGACCCAGGACCGTAACAAAACAATGTCAGTGATTTCTGATTTTCTTTTTATTCATCGAAAAATCAAGTGCACTGTGCTAAGTAGTCACGGGTGCGCTGTGGGCAGTTATATAAACTTAGCAGAACGGAAGATGCAGGAAACGATAAATTATTTTAAATAATAAACAGCCTTCTCACTGAAAGGGAAGTATTTTTATTGTAATGTAGGACCTACAATCCTTGATTTTTACTGTTACCTACCTTGAGACCGCGACCTCCCGAGCAAGACTGTGACCCCTTAGGGGTTGCGGCCCACGGATTGGAAAATATGACTCTAAGGTATGATAAATCACTTTGTACAAACAAAGAATGTATCACAAATTTGAAGATATGTATGATTAAGAAGTTTTTTCTTAACCACAAGTATTCCAAATATAGATTCCATAAAGTAATATATTTATATGGTGAAATGTTATACCTTATATATATATAGTATGTACAACTGGATACATCTGGGTACTGGGATACATATACCTATCACTAAATATCACTATTTAATGAATATTGTAGATATTGTAATATTCTACATATAGAAAACTGCCCACAAACATTTATACCTAGTCTTGCCATAAATATTGTTACAAGGCGAACATCGTTTTGTTTCTATTACACAAAACGTTTATTACTGCAGTGTGGGTTAGTTTATACATTAATATAACAGCATTTTCAAAATATGAGGCTCATTCAAACTGATCTCCATTGGTCTTAATATAATGCTTTAAACATTGTGGTCAGTTATCGATTGAAACACGCACTTTCTCCATGGGAAAATTCGCCACTGCCAATGTTATGGAATGTTTTAGGAACTCCAAATTATCATTGCGTTTAGAGCATGCCACACTCTTTAAAAAAGATCATAAATCAAGTTACTAATATTTAAATAATGTAATTATTACTTCTACTAATAGTCATTCTCAATAACTAAGCAGGCATCCAAGGTATAATCACGGTATTACATATTTGTATTATATGAAACAAAATCCAATTCAATTTAACGCGTTAATGAGAATTTAATGCGACTAGATCATGGACACCTGGTTTAAAAAGTCGTAAGTACAAATGAAACTCTGATATGATAACAATTATTATCATATGATCTTACCAAGACCAAATATTTCCGGCACCATGAAAGGGTAAGTCCAGCCTACCAGCGGCGTCTCACCTGCTACGTAATGGGCTTTCTTATGGTAAAACAATAAACCATCTAATACTGTATGCTCATTTTTGAAAGGAGGATGAGTCATCATGAATCTGAAAAATGTTTACATGTTTGTACATGCATATGATCAAGGTTATGTAACACATCTTATGTAAAAAAAGCAGTTTTAAAGTCAGGCCCTACGAATGTGGATGCAGTATATCTAACAAGAAGTAAAACTTAAAATACCACATATATCACAGACCAAAACTATTATAAACTGAAGTGTACATTGGATAATATTTTCATATACACCACTTGAAAACATATCAATATAAAATGAAATTTAAATATGGGCGTAATTTATTATACTGCATTTATTATACTGAGTGAAATCTAAAACATTCGAGAAATTGAAAGAGCTGTACTCATGGTTAAGATCAATTCTATAATATAATTCAACAAATCAAATTCATAAAATAACAGTTATTTAACCACCTAAAAATCATAAACTGATTTAAGAAATGATATTAAAATGTCATTGTGTATAATTTCTTCATAAATACATGTGCCTAATGATATTATAATATAAAAGAGGTAGATAGGTTACCTTAGTACTAATCCAAGTAAAATATTGTGTGAGAGATATACATTGCACTGCGTCGCTATGCAATGTAAAACATAATTGCATTTCAAACTAACAAATCACATAGCTCTCTAAATTATTGTAATTGGTCAATTTCAATTGCTTACTATATTTTAAGCGAATCCGCGACTAATTCATAGAATAATTAGTAATTAACTCCACAGAACAGACATTTAACAAAAATATGATTGATGTCTAATGGGATTAGACAGTAAAAAATGATGTTTGCTTTTTTCGAAATTCGTTTTTCTTGAATCATGTCCATGAGAACATATTTATTTAAAAAGATCGCTCACATTTTTTAGTTATAAATTTGAAAATGATGAATTATATATTATTGCTTTTAAATAAATAAATAATTTTAAATAAATGTAAACGATGATTTAAAACTGGGTGGTTGCGTCATCACATGATCATGATGACATAAAAACGTTTGGATTATTAAAAGATTTTAGAATTTTGAATGCACAATAGGCATGGCATGACATTGTTGGTTCTGTGACATTACTTTTCATATTCTTTGACCAAGTCCGGGTTGGCTAATTAGCAAAGTTTTGCGGGTGCCACTTTTCGAGTGCATGTAACCTATCTACGTCTTTTGTATTATAACATCATTGCATGTACCCAAAAAATGTAATCTAACAAAGAGATTTTATTTTTTAAGCACATGTATTCATATTTTTATTGTTTTTAAGCACATGTGTTAATGGTGATATTTGTATCAAAATAATACGGTGCACACACATCGATTAACAATACCAATTTTGTTCAAGTTTACAAACAATTCTACTGCATGAAAATTGTTTACTTAAACTGAGTTCAACATTACTATGCATTTTGATATGAACCACCCCAATAATTTTGTTAAATGATTTGAAATTCAGCCTGTACATTTAATTCCAGTGCACTAATATGCAACACAACATAACAAAAAGCGTTCGACAAGGTCACAGAATAAGTGATTCAAGGTCATGATGCAACATTTATAGCACATTTGATCGATGATTCGATCTACAATTACGTAGTTTTCATCGGCGTATTTAGGGATATTTTCCAGGCGGGACCAAGCCCCTGAGATGCGACGGGCGATGAAGCCGAGTCGACGGCCAATGTAGTCGGTGAGCACGATTAGCATCATAATTCATAAATAGATCTCCACTTCTTAAGTAATTTTTTTTTTATACAACAAAGGTGGCAAACAAGCATACCGCTCGCGATGTGGAACGGTTACCGTAGCCTATGGACGCCGCGACACCAGGAGCATGACCTGCGCATTGCCGATCCTGTAAAAACATTTTTACGCCCTTTTTGAAGAAGCCCATGCTGTAGTTTCTTGAGAAAACTTTGTCAGGGAGCTCATTCCACAACCTCAAAACTCGAAGGAGAAAGCTTCTTTGAAACCAAACCGTGCGCGACCATTTCGGTTCCAGTGTGAGGATGAAATCCCTGCCGGTGGCGAGCAGTGCGATGGTAGACGGTAGCCGTGGGCAACATGTCGAACAATTCCTCTGAACACAGCCCGTTATACAAGCGGTAGAAGACACACAGGGAGGCGAAGTTTCTCCTCAAACTTAAGTGTTCGAGACCGCTTGTAAGCCTGGGATCGTCGACAACTCGCACAGCTCGCCGTTGAATCGAGAATCGAGCAGTACTCCTCCACATGGGGCCAAACTTACAACATACGAGGTCTGTCCCAAAAGTATCCGACCTGCATTTATATCTTCGCGCCGCAGCACTCAGACGACCTTTGTAGGGTACGAACATCACCTGTAACTCCTCACGAACTCATCAGTTGCTCGCAGTTCTCGATAGAACGGTTAGTTCATGCTCAGCGTGTATTTGTTTACAGTGTCTTTTTCACGTTCGTCGAATTTGTTCATTGTTAAAAATGACTGAAAGAACCGAACAGGGAAGTCGCATAAAATTTTGTTTTAATCTTGCTAAAATTTGCTCAAAAAGGTTATTACTGGTAATGAATCATGGGTTTATGGTTATGATACTAAAACAAAACAAGTCTTTGCAGTGGAAACTTCCATCCAAGCGTCGGCCGAAAAAAAGCCGTCAAAGCCTAAGCAACGTCAAATCAATGTTGATTGTTTTTTTTGATTATGAAGGCGTCGTGCATCACGAATATGCTCCTGTAGGTCAGACGATCAACAAAGAGTACTACGTTGAAATTTTGAAAAGATTGCGTGATGCAATCAGAAGAAAATGACCGCACATTTGGTAAACCAGAGACTGGCTTCTTCACTACAACAATGCTCCAGCGCATGCATCAAACCTTGTGCAGCAGTATTTATCAAAACACAGTGTTGTACAGCTTCGTCAGCCTCCATACAGTCCCGACATAGCTCCTTGCGACTTTTGGCTATTTCCTCGATTGAAAATGTCGCTTAAAGGACACCGATTCGACGACAAGAAGACTGTTGAAACCAACGCGACAAATGCACTAAAGGCGATTCCAATAACTTTCAAGATTGCTTTAGGAAGTGGAAACATCGATTTGAGCGTGTTGTTCAATCAAATGGGGACTACTTTGAAGGATGCTACCAACCGGATGACGAAGAATAAGTCAAGCACCGAAAAATCGAGGTAGGTCGGATACTTTTGGGACAGATCTCGTATACAATAATAGCCCTTGATCCGAAGTGAAGTACTGCTTCGCCCTGTTGAGCACATCGAGCTTTTTGGACGCCAGCCTGACCTTGTCTTCCAAGTGACTTCGGATTTGCAGATCACGAGAGATATCGACACTAAGGATCCCAATACTCTCAGAGGTGGTAAGGGACGTGTCTTGAAACTGAAGTCACAGCAAATGGGTTTCTATTGCGGTGAATGCACAAACTTGTGTCTTAGTGGGTTTAAACTATACTAAGTTCCGTCATCCCCGATCGGATACTCTGACTAGAGTGCTCTCGATTTTAGACACAAGTTCGTTCCGCCTTTCATCCACAGCAGAACGAGGAGTATTCACTCTACCTGTATAATAAGCGTCCCCAGTGCTGTCATCTGAATATCAATGTATAACGCTGATACACAACATATCATTGATATGCAGCAGAAACAGTGTCGGGGACAGCACAGTACCTTGTGGGACGCCAGCGTTAATATTCATGATATCAGAGCAACTACCCTCTACTACTGCTCAGATGCATCTGTCAGATAAAAAACTGGCAATCTATGTGCACAAATCCTCAGGTAGTCCCTATGATGTCAACTTCGAAAGAAGACTCCGGTGCTAGACCTGATCGAAGGCCTTCGCCCTGTCTAAGCAGACTGCCAACGCCTCATCCTGGCTCTCAACGGCAAGAGCCCATCAGTGTGCGAGGTACACTAGATTATCACTCGTAGAGCTATGATAGCGGAAGCCGTATTGTCGGTCGTTAAGCTTGTCGCTGTAACGCCATGTTTCACGTGTTTGAACAATAAACTGTTAATTCCATCACACGAATGTATCAAAAGCGTTAAAACCACAAGGTATACTCGTAGTAGTATACTATATCTATTTGATGCTGACCGTACGCACTAAAAGTATGTCAACGTCTATATTTGAGCTAGGTGTATTTCGATCATTAATTTTCGGAATGTTTACTTAATTTTTTTTTAAGTTTCGTGAATAGTGTTTACTTCGATTGGTTACAAATATAAAGTGAAAAGAATGGAGGAAATCTAATTAAACATGTGTAGCTGAAGTTTTCGCGTTCTTCCAAGAAGTGCTTTTAAACTTCAGTGAAGCCTACTATCACTTTACTGGAGGAGTGTTACGAACTTAGTTTAAGAAGAAAAACCGAATTTACATAATGTATGTGTATGTCAAGAATTTTAACAAACAATATAATGTGACGTGATTATAATTTATAACAAGTGTTTCTCCAGAAGTTAAGTGATTAGGGTGATGGCCTTGTTGCCAATGTCTTAAGAAATATAGAAAAAAAAATGAATTTCTGTCAATTGTTTCGTTTATTTTCAGAGAGCTAGTAAGTACCCTCAGATTTTGTCTGAGTTATTATCTACCGACATTAGTAGTAGTATTCCTGTTAATTAATTAGAACAACTTTAATTTAAGCTTCTTCTCTGCAAAACTATTTAAAACTTTTTCTGGCATGACGTTTTCTTGATGCACTTATTTTTAACCCAGACACAAAAAGAGAGGTGTTATAAGTTTAATTTGTGTATATATGTGTCAATGTATATGTGTGTATGTTTGTGGCATCTTAGCACCTAACCGGATGAACTGATTTTGAATTAGTTTTTCTTGTTTGAAGGGTGACTTGATAAAGTGTTCTTAGCTATAATTCAAGAATATTTGTTCAGCCGCTTTAAGCCAGCACTTTTCTAGTAATTGAAGAGATGCGAGCAACTTCTACTAATCTGATCGATTCAAAATTTAGTATCCTGTGACTTCAATGACATTACAATAATATTGTAATATCATTAATAATCATATATCAATAACAACAATATTGTAATATAATTGAATGACCTTATCTTGATGCTGCAGTATCATCTGGAATCAGCAGGATACCCAACTCCTTACCGATTTACAGCAGAGGTGTTTGGACTCATTGGAAAGGTCTCAATGAATAGGTTATAGATCGATGATGATCAGTGTCTAATGACGGAGCAGGAAAGAGTATTAGAAAAATACAACTTATGTCGCGATTTCGTGTATCGTGCCGAAAGTATTTGTGTGAATATGGGGATAGTGTCGATCGCAGATCGCATTAAAAAGCGTGAAATAAAACTTAAATTTAAAAAACGCCCGACTCCAATAAAAAACATCTAAAAAGTAAGAAAATTATATTAAATGTAGTATTGGCCTTACAAGTATATGATAAGTTGTGATATTACATAGTAGTAGTAATATATCCATATTACATAGTAGTAGTCATATATCCAAGCGTTCTCGAGTTTGAGGACCGCTAAGTAAATAAGGTAAAAACAGAATGCAACAAAAATTACAATGTAGAAAAACTTAGCGGTCCCCCGACGCGACGACGGTTAGATATGTTACTACTACTACTGTTTATATTACAACTTATCATAAAGTTAAAGGGCCAATAGATACTACAATATTATTTTCTTACATTTTAGATATTTTCTGTTCTTCTCCTACAGTAGACCTCAGCCACGTCTTAACTCTCCGCATTAGGTGTCTGAGGTGGAGCGACAAGCGACGGCAGTGTTCCGGCCAATGGCGTGGGCCCGGCTGTGGTTTTGCGTTGTGACGCGAAATTCAAATGTACTCTAGCCTAATACGTTGTGTATTTGCGGATTTCATTACTTTGGCAGCTTCAAAATTAACTAAATGGAATGTATTATATAGATAATCACGTGATGATTCATCGTCCATTAATCACGTGATGTTTTTTGTAACTAATTTTCAGAATATTCTTTAAATACAGATATAATCGAATTTAACTCTGGCAATTCTCGTGTTCACTGAAAAAATAAATACACGTGATATCTCACAGCACCCCTCCTAACTTCCCTCTGTGATATTTAGTGATTTTTTCCGAACCCCCTCCCCCTCCTTTCGAGCCTCACGTTATTAATGGACGATTACATATTATAGTGAACAGTGGACTGATCTATTAATTGATCTTGATTTGATTCGATGTATTTGATCTAGCAACATGGGCTATCTTTAAGTAACACTACAAACTAAAAATAATTAAAAAGAATGTTTTAAGTTGTATGGTTTTATTATAAAGAAACAATGATGCAGATAATCTATTAAAAACTAAAAAATAATTAGGTAGGTACAAGTCATCACACCATTCTCCGCATCAATCTAGACTAGACCATTGATCAGACTAAAATAAAATTATGGGGCGCGTCGAATTTCTATTATGTATATTCAACTGCCCATATCATTATATGCTTTGCATGCATCTTCTTAATAGACAACTTATGCAAAATGTGTGTAAAGCTAAATAAGTCACTATCATCGTGCGACATCACAGAACGATCATTTACATATTTACTCAGTTTACGCTACGCCCTACGATTTTATTTTTGTTTGATCATTGCTCTAGTTCAGCCATTCCCAAAGTGGGCGATAACGCCCCCTTGTGGGCGCTGCAGGCCTAAAGGGGGGCGGTAAGAGACCCAGAAAAAAATGGGGGTGTTGTGTAGAGGCCTGGGGGGTGATTTGTAATTTCATTTAGCTAGGAGGCATCTTAGACAACGACTGCATGAGCTCTCGACTCAGTAGACAAAATAAGTTTGGGAACCAGTGCTCTAGTTTGATGAGGAGAGTAGTGTGATGACTGGTACCTATCCAAATATTTGTTTACTTTTAGTACATTATCTGCATATTTACAATAAAACCATTTAACTTAAAAAATTTTTTACTTATTTTATTTTCAAGTTTTTAGTTATTTTTTCAGTTAATATTTCTTATTCTATTAAGTCCATTTAATGCCTCTTTATGACACGGGTTCTTTCCTGTCAGTTGGTTGCAATGTATGGACTGTCTAAAGTCTATGATCCGCCATTTTGTTTCGGACGCCATTTCGGATAGGATTGAGAAAAAAAATGTAATCCGCCATTTTGTGGTGGTAGCTATCTTGGATTTACAATAATACTGAATATACATAATTGTACTGTCATTAAAACTAAAGGTGTGTACAAAATTTCAGATCAATCGGTCAACAGGAGGGGGTTAAAATTTCAATTAGTAGATTTGACCCACGCAAGACAAATAAAGCAAGCTAAATGAACAGTTTAAATAAAAAACAAAACGCTTGACAAATAAGTCTCAATTTTTCCGATATTGTACTATATTGAATAAAATTAATAGTATTTTTGAATATTTCATATTCGTGCATATAATAGAGAAGCAGTGCTATCGAACTGCTACGCGTGTAATACGCCGAACCAGCGAACAGCGAAAACTTAGTAAAATTTTGGTTAGTTTCTTGTTTAAGGTACATTACATTACGAACAAAAATGAAAAAAATAGGATATAATATGTAGATTTCTCATTTGTAGATTATTTATTTCATTGAAATGGTTTTTATGTGAAGTTATTTAAGTGTCCAGCCTAGAATTTTTTGAATTAACCCAACAGGCTGAGCGAGGGCACCAAACTATTCTGCAGTAGGTACGGCCCAACCTCTATCTGCGCCTATGATAGTTTTACTGTTTTATACAAGTCCTGCTTGCTGCACTGGCTGCAATTGTTACGGTCCATCTTTTACAAATATGTATTTAAAATAACGCAATGTGCTGCTCGGTGAGTATGAAATAATATTGAAATGAAAGAAAATGGAAGACAAATGTCTTCTTTTTATACACAAATCGTTGGTACGTCTATTAGTTATTGTGTAACTTTTGTCGAGACAATCCGATAGATGGCGCAGTGGTCAAGTTATGAACAGATTCAATATATAAAGTGAGCAAAGCCGCAGGTCATGGCTAGTCATTTGTATTTCTATTTTGTTATTAAAATGTATAAAAGAAACAAACAGAGAAACATCGTTTTTTGTAAAATAAAAATAATAATAATACTCCAGACAATTACACAGATTGTGTGACCCCAAACTAAGCAGTAAGCTTGTACTATGGCTACCACACAACGAACTCTGGGGGAGTTCCCAGTAACACCCAGACTCCAAGCCAATTTTAGAAAAGTTCGTTTCCTAAATTGACCTGACCGGGGATCGAACCGGGACCCTAGCTTGGAAAGCAGATGCATATGCCACTGCGCCAACGGGCCAGTCAAGTAAGTACATTTTCAATAAAAAACCACTGCCGAGGAAGGTAACATACTATCCTACCTTAACAAATTTACGAAAAATATGAACTTTCACAAGGCAAACAACAATTCACATAAAAAAATGTAAGTAATAATTTGGAATGTACTTACCTATTAAATGACTCTGGACTGCAAATAACCATGGGAAGCAATCTAAGAGGAATATCATTTTTACTAGACTTTTTTTCGAGTTCTGGTATTTCCTCAAATTGTGTTTTCAGCCAGTAGTGTCTGAATTCAGTCTGAAAATTAACATTATATTATATATTTAGAAATACAAACCTACATAATGTATGTGAAAACTCTAGCAATTTTCATTATAATAATTTTCATTCGAAACAGAACAATCACTTCCTTTATTATTCTTTTGCAGTGGGTTTTGGCATATAAAATATGTCTATTCAAATGCAAAAAAATAGCAGACGAATCTCGGTTTCTGTAGCTAATGTGATTTCTTGCCCATTGAAGTCTAAGAACACTACTGTAACATAGAAGTGGTAATAGTGTTAAGAGGTCTTCGAGAATCAAGATTTGCTTCGTGCAAACAATACTGAGTTTGGTCACTCAGCTAACTGGAGGCAAACTAAGACTGCCAAATGGAGATATCAATGTACTGATTTGAACGGAGACTCCTTTGAGTACGACAAAAACTGACAAAATCTTCCTCGGGTTGAGGCGGAGTCTCATTTGAGATGCACTGCCTCTAGTGAATGGAAACGCAGCTTTTTAACATTTTGTGACTGTAAAGAACATTTGTCACATCGTGCTGCCAGTATCCAATTCATCATGATGAAATATCAATGCTATTGGTGCTCCATTAGCCAATTTTTTTTAAGTCAGTGATTCTTTAAAAAATTCCTAAAATTACAAATGGTAAAATAATTTTAATTAGGTGTTATACTATTCGGTTATGTCATTTTACAAAATTCTTAGTTTTAATTAAAAATGCCTTTGAAAACTATCCAATAAACTTAACAAAAGATATGGTATAAAATATTGGACATTGATTGTAGCTAAATAATTGTTGATATCCCTAGACTATTTTGACATAATATTTTATTACATAATTATTAATTAATCATAAATTACGATACTTGTGTCAGTGTTCTGCAACTACAAGGTCATGATCTTCAGATTTTCTATCGGTTGGAAAAGGTTAAACATTTAAAAAACATACTGTTTAAATATTTAAAAAAATATACTTATTTTTTTTTTTTTTACATTTATTTCAAAGTTCAACAACAAAACAATTTTTAGTGTTCTATTACAGAATTGGAATAAATAGCCCAGTCCAAATAGACAAAAAAACAGGGTAAGCTTACAAAAATTGCGATAGAGCTGAAAATTGCTGGGCCTTACAAATTACTAATGAAATGCCAAAAGTCCAAATCAATCGCCCCTCTGTTAAAGATGTTATTAAAGAAAGATCAAAGATTAAAAATCGGATTTTTCACATTTTCGAAGTGTGTTACGTAAAACTAGGCCAGATAAAAGTTGTAGACCATCGAATTCTCTATGAAAATTGTTTACATGCTTTTATCCTGCAAATCACCATTTAAAAGATATTGCAATTTCAAACACTGATAATACTCATATGTATTCTTATGTGGATTGTATACATTATCGACCATTCAACAAAAGTAAAAACATGAAAGTATTTGTGGTCTAAGCAACTCACACAGTAAAATACTATTAAATATAATATTTGACTACACAACTGCTAACAAGATCGTCTACAGAGGATATCTATTACACCACGTTGTGTGGGATCATGGGATAGAGGAAAATATCATTAAGTATTTGTTATTATATTTTAATACAATATGCAAAATTGAAATATGCAAATCAGTTTCGAGAGCAGTCATCTAGACCAGCATTTCCGAAAGTGAGTTCCATATAAAAGACATTAGGGGTCTGCGAGTGTTATATTGGTTGTTAAATAGTTGGAAATTTTGGTTACCATCATCTGTGGCAACATTATTTCTTTGAAAGAAACTTGATCTAAGCATACATATTGACAAACCCTGAACCATTTTTATTCTATCATAGTACTACACAATAAAAATGCTCAATTTCAGACCTATTCCTAGTTTTTATAGGAAGCAGTGAAATAATTTAATTCATCTCATAAGTTTTTATTTCCAATATTTGTAATAAAGGATTTTTACTCTTATTTTAAGTATCTTTTATTTGTTATAGTTTGCTAAATTAAAAGGGATTATCCATTGGACCATACCCATTGGACTGTAACTTTGCACTTTGGAGAATAAATTTGCAGATAAATAATTTATTAACGTAATTACCTCACAATCAGTCATAGGTTGATTTTTCCATGCAAGCAAATCCAACACATACATGATTTTATTATTTTCTGAATAAAAACAATCCAACACACAGCATTTACATTTGAATCCACCACCTTCATAAGAATTACCACCAGGCAGAGCAGTGTTAATCTCAAACTTGAATTGACCATATCTTGTGTAACATTTTGTCTTGCCCTGGAATTTATACATAATACATATCCAACTTAATTGCTTTAAATTTCAACCTCAAATAATAAAGAATGTGACAATATACTATTGCCTATTACAAATATTACCTTACAAAGCGCATTGTTCCTTCAAAATAAAGCTGAGTAAAATAAAAACACTAACAAAAAAAAATAGATTCATCATAATATAAAAATAATTGAATTATTAAATTGAAATAATGTTAAAACTTTTACGATAAGACTATTAACTCACATTATTTGCAATAACGAGCATTCGGAGCCCTTTAGGACATGGCACCACATACCAATTTTCACAGAAATCTTCTGGCTTATCTATTAACCATTCCGATAACATAAGCACTTTATTATAAGTGGGTGAAACTTTAGTAAATCCTGCCACATATAGACTAGGTCTATAACTTGCCTGTAATACATAGAATCAATATTCCACATTACTAAGTATTTAGTCACAGAAACAATGCATTTGAAGGGGTGAGTAGACAAAGGTGTTATAAAAAATAATAAATTCAAATCTAGCACACTATATGATAATTAAATACCTGTAATTAAGTACAATTGTTTTACCTGTACCTATAATTACAGTATATGTAAAAATCACTTGTAATAATAATTGTTAATGAATTCATTGTTTATGAAAAGCTTAACTGAAATATAAGTTAAAAACATTAGCAATCACTTTGTTTAATATTTTTGTTACTATAATACCTTTATTCACTCATTTCACTATATTTCCTTTAAATAAACTGCAAAAGTAACTTATTTCTTAAACATGATTAAGAAAATAAGAATAGGATTTACCATTGAGGGCAGTGGTAAAATATCGATTTACATAACTGGAATGAAGAAAGGCTACAAAAAATCTAGTTTAAATTATTAATAAGTGAATCACCCTCATTATTCAGATATTAATATTAAAAATACCTACATTACTTATTAAAATTAGTATTTGCTATGTACAGATAGCAGAGGACACCAATAATAAATATTAAGTACTTACATAATGTTTTGTTTTGAAAATGGTATTTTCGACAGCTTGTACCAAATCTAAAATGCCTCTGAAGGTATCAAGATTAGAGTTACGATTACTGTAAAAAAAGTAATTCCATTTTACAAACATGAATATTAAGCAAAAAAATAAATTAAAATTATATTATGTAGACCTGCAGAGTATAAACAACTAATGATTCAATCACTTTTTCTTCAATTGGGAAACTTGTAAAAATAAAACAAAGATAAAAATTCATTAACTTACTTTTTCTGAGATTGGAGTATATCTTTCCTCCTCTCGTCTTGATTTCCATATTTAGCTCGACTCTTATACAAATTTTCAAAAGAACTTTTATCATTACGTTCTAGATTGATAACAGCACTACCCAATTTATGCAAAATATCATCCATGCTTATTTATCTGAAATGATTATAAAAAAATGAAAAAATCAATCACATACTCTACACATCAAAACTTAGTTTACTTTTAGACTTAATCAACATAAATCAGGTATAAACTTGGGAATATTAGATTCATGTAGGTATGCCACAACGCCACTAACAAAGCTGCTACCAAGCTGTAGCTGCTGCTGGCAGTAAGTATTATTAGTTTACATGGCGAATAAAGAGACCACATGTTTTACCTCATATTATGATGTTATCTTAATGCAACTTCGAAACAATACATTGAATACAGTAATATAAATATTTGAATAATGAGATTTGAAGAGGCTAAAGAAGCATGTAAAGACTGCAATGTTTGTCGATCCATAATCTAGTAAGTACCCCGTACCAGTAGATACAACGTGAGGATATACAAGTATGTAAATTCTTTAAAAAATTATCGAGAAACAAAATGACACTAAATAGATAAATTTAAAGTCAGTTAAACTTTCTAAAGTACCTATTTATTTTGTACTTACTCAAAAGTATATTTCTAGTGTACTTTAATTTAGTATTACAAACCTAATCAAAGGGAGCGGTTAAAGAAATATAAAGGTTTAGATTAATAAAATAAAACAAAACAATCACATAACGTAATATAGTCAAAATGTGTGGTAAAATCAAATTTAGATAATGATAGTTTAAAATCACAAAGAGAATGTAATACACAGAGAAAGTCACAGATTGAGCAAGTAAAATATTAGTATTATATGTGAAGTAGGGATGGCGATCTGAGATAGGGAAGAGAAAAAATATCGATATATCAAAATATCGATATTTTTTCAGAAAATAATAGATAGATATCGTCGATATTTTTAATTTCAAAGTATCGATCATCGATATTTATTTCTGGTTATCAAATTCAATATTTTTTTAAGATCTTTATTATATTTTATGTTGATTATGTTTTTCATTTATTTTTGTAATATTAATAAATTAATTAAATAAATTAATATAAACCAAAGCTAGCGCGCGCTAGCTTTGGTATAATTGCTGCCTCTTTAGTATTTCACTAGAAGTTACGTCATTAGGCTGATGGTCTTGTTACCAATGCCTTAATAAATGTAAATAAATAAATAATAATAATTTTGTTTAATTACAAACTTTACTTCTCACTAGGGAAGACGATTCTCTCGAAAAAAGATCGATCTTCGAATCGATTCGAATCGAAGTATGAAAAATCGATTCATAGAAAATTGAAGTCTAAAAAATCGATCTCTCGAAAATCGATTTTTTCTCGACACTATATAAGTTTGTATTTATGACAAATATGAATGCAATTATAGAAAACTTGGAAGACGCTAAAATAATCAATCTAATCATTTTTAATGAATTAAACAATTACAACTGTATTAAATGTTACATGTATAAAAACCTCTACTTAAGATAAAAAAAATTATATTTGTTAAAAAATTATAAAATTCACAGTTCCTACATTCAACTCATTCTAAACAATTTTCTATTTCTTATCATAAAAAAAATAATAGAATCTCGATTTTCAAGGGTAAAGTATTGATCACAGAATCGATTCACTACAAAATATGGATTAAAAATCGATTTATTTGGTTGAAATAACAATTCTTTGATTAATCGATCTCAGATTAGGGATGGGCAAATGGAAAAAATATATCGATATATATTGTATCGATATTTTTAGACAATATCGACATATATGCAGAGTATAAAATATCGATATTTCGATATATCGATATCTTTGCCCCAAGGCGCAATTACCTAAAAAATTGGCAAAATATTCGAATGTGAAAAAAATGGACACATTTTGCAGTTATATAAGTATTATTTATTATAAAAAAAATATTCAAGTGTTATTAGTAGAGAAAAAACAAAATTATTGATAAAATCAAAAATTCAAACGATGCTATCTTATTCACATTTTATTCAAACCAATAGTCATCAGATATAGACATCAGAAGCATTCTTTCTTTGATGTGCTCCCCGGTTAACCTACTTCTATTATCTGGCACAGCTAAATTCACAGCCGATGCGAGTCTTTCTGACGATACTGAAGAGGCCTGACAGATTAAATATTTTAAGGCAATTTCAGATGCGACGTGAAATGGCGACAATTCACCCAAAACTCAATTGGGTCTGACTTTCTTTCTAGTTGTGATTGGTCCAGATACTGTTTAAGTTCATTGGGGACACAACCAGAGCTTAGAACCTCTGCTCTATTTGTGCTGAGGTTATTAGTTTTTCGTGTCTACACCAAATGGATGACTCACTAGCTTCTGGTGATACTTGAACTGACCGATCTGACTTGAACTGATCTGGAGAACATTGTCCTCTACACCTATGCTCTTAGCGAATATCACTGCTTATTTTTGATATAGCATTTGACACAGCAATTGGAGACGTAAAATGGAGGCGTTTGAACCGGGGGTCTAATATTGTAGCTGCTGAGAGAAAATTTTTTTTTTCAAATGGAGCGAGTTTTTCGTCGACTTTTGTGAGTAAAGCCTCTTTAACAGTATCTCCTAGAGTGGTCGATGGTTTTGATTGATCCGTTACTTGGGGAAGTAAATTTGAAACAGGGTTTGCTAAGCTTCACGTCACATAATTTGCTCCACTTATTTCTTCAGTAGCTTCTTTGAAAGGACCAAGAAGAAAAATAAGGTCTCGTATTACATTAAGCTGCGAAGTTGCAACCATATCAGGTGTATTCTTATTGGTTTGACTTTTTGTAGCTAAAATTTTAGCTACAAGTGCAGACAGTTTAACAAACCGTTCTAGCATATCCAGTTCCATCTAGTACTGACAGCTTGTGTTAATGTCAACACTTCGCCTTCTTTCTTTCCAGATGCCTGTTGTTCAGCCCTCAATTGGTCCGAGGCGTTTACATATTGCTTAAAAAATGTCGCAATGCTTTTGACTTGATCGCAAAGTGCGGAAAATGTATGAATCTCTTTCAGTACCCCATCAACAATAAGGTTTAAGCAGTGAGCCATTCAGGGAATTCTATGATCGTCTCCTAACAATAATCGCACTGCTGCCACCATATTTGCGCCACCATCAGTGGGCAATAGACACAATTTTACTTTTATCAATGTCAAACTCTTAGCAGATTTCATCCCGGGTTTCTTTGATATATTGTGCTGTATGACCCTAAAAAATTAAGTTCTCAGTTCGGAGTATTTAAAAATTTAGTGAAATCCTTATATATCTAGCTTTGCGTCAGTAGTTCTCTCTTTGTGAGAGATGTAGTAATTATAGAAATATAAGCGTTTCTTTGTCGCGGGGGCGAGCGTCTGAAATTTGGAAGGGGCGTCGCGACGCATCGCGAACAGTAGCAGATACAGTAGCGGGGCAATTGAGCTTCTGGGTGCCTAACTGTCCCTAACACTCGTTCAGTAAAGTGACAGTAGGCTTTACTGAAGTTAAAAAGGACTTCTTGGAAGAGCGCGAAAACTTCTGCTACACATGTTTATTTAGATCTACTTCATTCTTTTCACTTACACAGAACTTTAAAACACAATATACTTTCACTGTTGTACTTTAAACTCCTAAAAATGTAAAAAATAGAAAATCTAAATAAAATGACAACCTCACTTCTCCCGTTCCCGCCAAAACGTCTAAACAAAATTCAAGACTTACTGACCACAGAACACTACCGAGCATATACGCTAGTATATTAGTATTCTGTGACCGAGCAGCGACCACAGAATACTAATATACTCTACCGAGTATAATTTTCTCTATGCTACCGAGGGATTTCATTTCTATGCTTTTTGGTCATTTCACTCCACACAATTCCTATGAATGTTTGGCCTTTGTAATAGTGTAATCTAGCATAATTCATGTTGGAGAAGGCTTGTTGAAAAAGTATCGATATATCGATATTTTTAATTCGATATATCGATATTTTGAGTAGATATATTTTGATCCGATATATCGATACAAAATATCCAATATCGAAAATTGTATTAAAAACGATATATATATTTTTTTATTTATGTAACTTACATAAGTCACTAGAACCAAAACCGTAAAAGATAGGAACGAACGAAAAAAAATAACTGTATTGTCTATGTCAATACAGTTATTTTTTATGTTTTGTTTGCGTCGCGTGTATGTGTGTGTGTGCGGCAGTCGTCCGTCACTCTCATTCGTGAGTTCTTTTGAAGATACTTTGTGTTAAAGTTTTCCGCGGCTAGGAAAAATCCATTGACAAATCGCTGCGATAATAAGTAGCGACTTCATGATTGATAGCAAAATCAGCGTCAGTAAATACATCATAATCGAAAATTATAATCGGATAGATACGAGACATTTTACCCCAGTTCTTTCGAATCTGGCACTTAAATACTTGACACCTACGGCTTCCTCTGTACCTTCAGAGAGGGTGGCTTCTGCCGTCTGGTGTTCCTAACAATAGAAGCCGACTGACAGCGGAGCATGTAAAGAACAGTTTTTCTACTTTCGCTACCGGACAAATGCTGATTAGGGTGATATAATAAATAGATCTTAAAAATATTAGTCACAAGATAGCTTTTTAGTTTTTGATATTTTTGTAATTTTGCCTAATAAAAAGGAATACTGATAAAAATACCTTCGATTTTATTGAAATTTTTGTTCATTAAAATAATATACATTTTGTATAAAAATTACTATTGATATTATTGAGTTAGGCTGAACAAAATATACTATTAGTTTAAAACCGCAAAATTTTTTGAAAATTTGTCCGATATATCGATATTTTTTCCTCGATATATCGACGTCGATATTGATATTTTAATAAATATCGATATATCGATTTTTTTTTCTCTTCCGACATCCCTATGTTGGAGTATATGTATTCTGTGAGTTCATGTTACCACTAGTTTTTTATGTCAATTAACGAACTTTGTCATTATAGTCATTATAAATAATAAAAGTAGTGATGGCCAAAGATAATGTAATATTACTACGTAATAAGAGTCGGGACTTCCATAGAGCTAAATAGACTCCAAATGTCAAAAAAGGTACCCAAAATAGACAATCTGATGATTATAAAACAATAAGCTACACCAACATAAAGAAAAAAAGAGACGTGCCGCCTTACATTCAAATCTATCAATATCTATTATAATTAGCGCGACATGCGGTACCAGCAATTGGTGAAAACAATCTAAACACTGATTTCGTTTAAGCACCACTTAAACAAAACCAGTTTGTGATGTCTATTCAATAAAACTATCTATGAAATGAAATATTTATTTCATAAATTCGTGGCGGTGTACATGCAAGCATATGTAACACTACGCCCGGTAGAGTATGCTCCTTTGCTCTAGAAACTTTCCTTCTTCTCCTTGCCACTTTGATAGGTTCCTGACCAGTTTCTTCTTTTGAGGACTAACGGTCGACTTTCACTTTCGTTTTTTTTGCTACAGGTTTTTATCTTAAAACTGTAGACATAAAGAACTATTAGAAAATATTTAATTAATAAGTTTTAGGAAGTTCTTTAAAGTCAAAGTAAAATCAATTTATTCAAGTAAACACAACTGCAAGGTGTTTTTAACGTCAAATATAACTACAAGTCGAAAAAAACCTGTACACTGAAAAGAAACGGTAAAAAACCCAGTCAGGTCATATTTTCAACATTTTAAAATAGGCAAACTTAAAATACAAATTCAGACTTTCCCTCAAAAAGTATTAGGAAAATCTTAACAGTTTGTCATCTAAAAGTGGTTTAGCAGTTAATCTCTTTTTTTTCTCTTTAAATTTTTGTCAATAAAATATTCTTCGCGTACAAATTTTAATTTGTGGAGTTTTTCGATTGATATTTTGTACTATGTCCTCGTTTTGCGTTTTTCACAGATTTTTTACATCTAAATAATAAAAACATTGATATCGACATTCATAAATGTACCATTGCCACACTATTTTTAATGAACGAAAGTTATACTCAAAACTAAAATTGTGAAATTTTATCCATTGGATTGGTATTGACCAAGCATTGGGGCTGATGAATTAGCTAATACTCTACTCACCGAACTTCATCCAGAGAATAACTCGCCATAATTTTTTTTTAAATGTTATTTTTTTGATTTCCAATCACATTTTATTTTCTGCACTTCATGTTTGTTTACCCACTAAATACACACTAAATATTGCAGGTCTGTCAGAAGTTATAATTACCCAAATATTGCTAAAAATAATTAATTTTGTAATAAATTGGGCAATGAAACATTTACGCTGTTGAAGCAAATAAATTGTAAGTCGTGACAGATGACACTATCAAAGACAAATATAGGCATAAGTCTCTTTAATCTGGACAATGCATTAGAAAACATACTTGATCCGAGATAAAACACAAAAAAATACCTCTGTTCCGTACATCATTTTTTTTGTATGAAGTTGCGACAGACTGGTGATGGCTTAGTTTCATTTGACGTTGCCTTGTATATAAATATCGTATAAGAATTTTTGGAACGGAACGGGAGAAGTGAGGTTGTCATTTTATTCAGATTTTCTATTTTTTAGATTTTTGGGGGTTTTATAGTACAAAAGTGATATTATATTGCGTTTTAAAATTCTGTATAAGTGAAAACAATGGAGTGGGTCTAAATAAACGTGTAGCTAAAGTTCTCGCACTCTTCCAAGAAGTCATTTATAACTTCAATAAAGTCTACTATCACTTTTTCTTCGTTTATTGTATTTATTTATTTTTAAAATATTGAGCATGCACTAAGGATTATTTTATTAGTTATTTCGATTATTATTTTGATTATTATTTTGATCATTATTATTATTATTTTGACTATTATTTTGATTATTCTTTTGATTATTATTTAGATTACAATTTTGATTATTATTTTGATTACAGTTTTGATTATTATTTTTATTATTATTACTTTGATTATTATTTTTATTATTATTATTATTTTGATTATTGTATTAATTATTGTTTTGATTATTATTTTTGATTTCATAAATTATTGTCATTTTTAATTTAATTATGATATTTGATATGATTATTTAATAATGTTTTGGATTTAATTGATGTGATGATTGTAGTATTGTGCACAAATCTGAGTAACATATAAGGATCCTCACGATACAGGCTGTGCCTAGTGTGGGGGTTCTGATGGAGTTTTACGATAACGATTCTACTTTAATACAACATGTGACATTGGCAAATGCACTAATCTGTGTGCCATGCCCAATGATGTTATATTTACAAATGAGGTAGATGAGTTATTGCGCTCGAAAACTGACACACTAAAACTTTGCTAATTAGCCAACCCGGAGCTCATTCGTGTAACAACGTGACAGTGTCAAAACGTATGTGCGTTCCTAATATTAATATTAAAATGCCGTCCTGTGTTATTAGATACTGCAGAAACTATGCTAGCAAGTCTTCCAAAGGTTCACGAATCACGTATCATGTGTAAGTGTACTTACTTATTTCATTTGTGTCACCATTTTTTCCAAAATCTAAAATATCAGTAAAATATTAAATCATAAGAAACTGAAATGCGATAGGTAATACCCCAGTTACCAAGTGCGACAGAGAGCAATATATTATATTTGGTCAAAGAATATAAAAAGTTATGTTACAGAACCGTCAATGTCATGCAGTGCCTATTAAACATTTGATTACGTTTATTTATTTGGTATATAAGATATAATATACGTATTTTTTAAAACGAATCAGAAGTTTTAGCAGTGAGCCTATAATCCAAATAATTCAACACAATATAAAATATTTTACTTGAAAATACCTAGTGTTTTATTTTTATCATTTTCAAATTTATAACAAACGTGTTTTATAAATGTATGTACTTAAATAATTCTGTTTCCAAATGTACATGACTCAAGAAAAATTAATTTTAAAAATCAAACATAAATCCTTTTTACTGTCTAAACCCATTAGGGATCAATCATATTTTTCGAAAATGTCTGTTCTGTGGCATTAATTACTAATATTCTATGAAGTAGTCACGGAATCGCTTAAAATGCAGTAAGTAAGTGAAATTGACCAATCACAATGGTTTTAGAGAGCCGTGTGATTTGTTAGTTTGAAATGCAATTGAAATCTTACATTGTATAGCGACGCAGTGCAATGTATATTTGTCTCACTTTGCTTATGGTTATTGTCATGCTATCTTATTTACACTTCATCAGTTTATTAGTGTGTATAAACAAAGTGTGTGGCTTATGTGTGTGCGTAACCGGGACAATATTTTACAAGCATTAGTACTAACGTAACCTATCTACCTCTTTTTTAAATATAACATCATTGGCCATGCCATAAAGAAAAAAAAAGATCCTGTAACATTCAAAGCTCGAATCTCGATGGTAACCAATGAATTTTAATGAATTGTTATTATTATTTCATTATTATTAAATTTAATATTTGAGATTTACAACCAATATTACAAAAACTTTCCCTTTTTCTTATCACAAAGCGACCGACCCGTTCTTAGACTTCTCCATTACAACACTCAATTCACACACAAAATTACCCACATACCAAAAAAAGAATGAATTAAACCGGCGCTGCCGGAACAACTAGCGCCATCTCTTGCTATCGAGGAACAATAGAAACAATAATATGTTTTATTCCTAACAATAACCCGCGCCCCGGACAAAGGGACTTTATCTGAAGTAGTCCGTCAATCCAAACAAAGAAGTCTAATTAATCGGCAGCCGAGAAAGCATTGCCACCGCTCTCCTCAACATTGAGTCGACCCCACCCGGACCTCAGCAATTTTAGAGGTAGCATCAGCACCAGCATACAAATTAATGATGCGCCCCTGACGCCAATGCAATGGCATTTAAGTTAACATTTAAGTTAACATCCTTAATTAAAACGAGGTCTTCAAATCTGGGTGGGTTCGATCTGTCCGTACACTTAACCTTCTGTTGTAACAAATGCAGATATTCTAAATGCCACTTGCGCCAAAGACTTTGTGATAGCTGCTGCAATAATTAAAAACGCGATAGGCGTGACAGCTTCACATCAACAAGTGGGTATTATCGTGTAGCGACAATAAATAAATAATTTAAAAGAGAAATTTAGATAAGTAATTATGTATTTTAAAAATTGTACATCTAAGTTTTTATAAAAACAAATCTAATTAATATTATTACTAATGATTGTATGTTGAAGAATAATTAGTTGATGGTGCTGATGTACGCCACGACCTTTTTTTCTCTTTTGAAAACCTGGTTGTGTAGCTGCGTGTGGCTTTCTTACCCGGCTTAACGTGCTACCATTGAAACGATATGATGGGTCTACTGGGTTTCCCTATAGCATCAACATGATTTCCCATCGGCTTGTATTAGCCTAAAACCAGGAACATTCAAAAAAGGTTTTTCTAAAGATGGGTAGCCCAATTTTTTTTAAAAGGTATCCGTTGTTGAAGTTCACGATAATCGCAGTTACATTGACTTATAGTCAACACTCCGGTTAAAAAATTAACTCTTTTCACCACAAATTGAATAATGAATATTTTCAATTTGTGGAATTTGTGTGGAATATTTCAATTTGTGAAATGAGGTAATGTATAGCGGTGCGGACTGCCTTCTTATCGAAATTGCCGGTGGGCCTTCGATCTTGGGTATCTACCGATCTCCTTCCGTTCAATGTATTGACCACTTTCTACAGTCGCTCGATACTACCATCACTAGTTTAAATAGCAATACCTCCCTAATTACAGCTGGAAACATGAATTTGAATTTACTATCCCATGGCTCCGACATCAGAGTCGATAAATATTTATGTTTACTGGCCGAATTTGGTTTTGTGCCGGCAGTTACAAAGGTGACACGCTAAGCTGCATGCTTGGATCATATCTTTGTTAGATCAAGAACCAAGGCGAAATCCATCATTTATAGCTCAACCATAAGTGACGATGACGACGATCTTGTTATGATTGATATTCATTACTCACCACGCAGCTCTGCTATTCGAGATAGGCGTGTCATTCAAATTGATCACAGTGTGGTTTTGGAGGAGCTTGGTGGGGTGGACTGGAATGTGGTTGGTGGGATTAGTGACGCCTCTAGAGCTGTATTAGAATTTTCTTTCATTGTGAATGCAGTTATATCGAAACACAGGTCGACAGTACGCTTGAGTAGATCTAAATATATCATTAAGCCTTGGATCACCCCTGGTCTGCTCCGTTATATCGGGAATAGAGACAGACTTCACATGAAGTACAAAAGTAACAGTAACGATCTAGTCCCTAAATCCATGTACCTCAGATTTAGAAATTTTGTAACAATTTGCTCCATCGACTAAAAGTGTCTTATGAAAAAAGATTCTAGAAGGTTCTAAGAACAACACAAAAAAGCTATGAAACTCTATAAAAACTATCTGTAATAACCATAAAGCAGCTGATGACGCTAGAGAACTTATTAATTCAAGGGTACATCCTAAGGATGCGCTTAACGCTTGCAATTCGTTTTTTACAACGGTAGGCCAGTTGCAGGTGGATATGGTTCTGAAGAGAAGAAATGAGACCAAAAACCAACTTGGTTAGTGGAACAAGGGTTCGTACTGATAATTGCGGTTCGTTCTTCCTTCATCCAACCGATCCACAGGAGCTTGACTCGATTATATCTGGTCTTAAAAGTGACAGTGCTCCTGGTCCAGATGCCGTGCCGGCTTCTTAAACATGCCAAACATCTAATATTCGAGCCTTTGACACATATTTGTAACCTTAGTTTGTCTTCTGGCGTTTTTCCTCATTCATGGAAATTGGCAACTGTGGTACCAATATATAAATCTGGACCTAAACACGTACCTCGCAGCTACAAACCAATTTCAATCTTTAGTGTTTTATCTAAAGTTTTAGAGATGATCGTGAACAGCCAGCTGATTAGATATCTGGAGTCAAATCGTATGCCTAAAGTGAATTTCCGACCATAGCAGTAATGAAAGAATTTCTTCAGTCCCCAATATATAACTGTCGCTTCTTTATCTATTTGGCTGTATTTCTTCTCGCTAGACGTCAAAGATTTTAATGCAAAAGCTATGGGTCTCTCTGATCCGTCAGGATATTTGTGTGAAAGAACTGCGCCTAAACCAGTTAGTGATGCGTCTGTAGCTTGCACAAGCGGTCTGGAAGGATCAAAATGGGTAAGTAGTCTTTAACTCAGAATTTCCGTTTTAATTCTGTCGAAACTTGCTTAGCATCCTGAAGTCCACTTGAAGTCGGTTCCTTTTTTTAGCAACTCGTTTAGAGGTTTTGTTGTAGAAGCAAGGTTTGGTATGAATTTGTTGCAGTAATTTGCCATGCCAAGAAATGTTCGTAATTATGCTATGTTTTAAGCTGGTACACATTTCTTCAATGTCATATCTTTGTTGAATTTCCTGTTCCAATGATTCATCATCTGTATTTAGTTCAATTTTTTCTTGTATTTGCAGGAATTTTTGTGTTGTATTTTCAAGTGATTGTAATCTGGATTCAATTTCTTCATTTGATAGATTTTGGTGTAAAAACTAAGTAATGTACAATTCGAGTTAGAGTTCCTCGTAATGCGGATAACACTGGTGTAATTTTTCTCTTCATTCGGCATCTTCGTCGCCAATTGCTATGTACAATTAATTACAACTTTAAATTATTACGATATATTTTTATTTACAATTGTTCATGACACACGATCATAATTCACTGTTGCTAAGCAATAACATTTTAAAATAAGAATGTCATATATGACAATGTTTATGTATATTATACCATTCCCACCCGGATGCCACAAAAAGGGAATGAATAAAGTAAATTTTGAAATTTATTGGAAATCTTTTTTAAATAAAATTCTATTTTAAGAAGAAAATTGTGATATAATTTGAAACAAATAAACCAGAATAAATTTTGTAAATAAAATAGAAACAGAAAGATATCAAAGTGGTTGTGATGGTGTGGTGTAGTTTACAAAAATCAGATATAAATACCTTTCACCTTATAATTTACACATTATGATAAAAAAACACAAACCACTGGCTTAAATTAGGTTGTATTGTCCCATACTCCACTCTCGAATGTTATCTCCAAAATTATAAGTCGACTTTGTAAAATTCTGCAATCAGCATCGTCATTGTAAATATAACTTCTATAAACTCGTATGAAACTGGTGCGTCACCATGATTAATGTGCTCTTTATCTGATTGAAACCATTGCTCCCCTTATTCTTGTCGAGGGGTCCATTTGCCTTGGAAGTTTGGGCGATATCAGTTTTCTGGTTCGAGCCTCTTTCTTTTTCACTTTGCCAACATCTTTAATATTCTTAACAGATTTTACTTTTACAAAGAAATCAAATATCTTCTTTTTTGAGGAGAAAAATAATCTCCTTTTTACTCCATCACAACCATTCTTGTTCTCACTAAAAAAAACACCACCTCGCTCTCTTTTTTTTCTCATTTTTCAAATCCTGTTCTATTCTTCCAAAAAAAAACATATTTAAATTTTTAACTTGCCAGTTCTATAATTATTTTCTCTGACAGCCTCTAAGCTCTTAAAAAGAAGGTACAATAGCGAAAAAATGTTACAATATGTCAAATATAAAAGTTCAAACACTTAATTTAGTACACAATAATATAAAAATTATAACACAATAATTTAAAATAAAGGTGTTGGGGGGGCGAGCCTTCGACTCGTAGATATCTTCGTTCTCTCGCCGGTGCCCCAACTTTACTATTCAGCAGTGGACTGTATTCAAGACGTATTTGAAAGAAACACGAGAAACCAAAATAATATTCTGTATTTCACATGAACCAGTTACAACATATATATGTCATACACATATATGTGACGCGAGGTGGGTGAGCCCTTCAATAAGTCTTCGGTCTGAATTCCTCTTGAACTCTTCTTTGCTTCTAAGGAGAACTCTTTACTTCTGTCTTCTTAGTAGTTTTCCGATGTCTTCTTTCTTGAGAGGGCCTCACCCGACTGGTTGCCAGAGGCCGGCGGCGGATCGCTTATATAGCCGGCGCGTAATGCGCAATTAGAGCGGGCTAAAACAATACACCGCTCTCTCATTAACTAATCACAAGCGCGCATTACGCGAGCCGCGGGCCTCTGTGACAGAGACGACACTATGTCTCTTTCTCGCTCACTCACTATATTTATTCATACATTTACATTCATCTATTTATTTAGACTTATCAAGCTATTACAATAGATAATCTTATCCTCGTATGAATACAAACATAACCTTTACTAACATAAACAATGCTTGATATAAACACAACAACGTTTACTTAAACACTATTACGTATACAAAGCGTGTAAAACAATAACATTTCCCTTGCTTGACTAATTACTGACTAAATAAAAAGGCTCACAAAAACAATAATAATAAGGGAAAGACTGTATATAAACATATATCTATATTTACACGCTATTCACACGAGCTTATGTCTCGCCGTCCGCTACATCCTCCCCCCGGCGAAGACCCTCGGAGCCATCATTACTCCTCGGTAGGACGACGAGACGCCTCATAGGCCGCCGAAATACTCCTCCCCGCGTCCGAACATCCACGCTTCGCACCACACCATCGGGTCCTTCAAACACGCGCTCTACTTGGCCTCGGGGCCACACGTTACGCGGTAGTAACCCGTCCGCGATTACGACGATGTCGCCTTCTCGAATGCTATTCGGCTCCCTTCTAGCATCGCCGCGCGGAGTTAACGTTGGCAAATACTCTTTTAGTCATCGCGCCCAGAACATGTCGGCTAACGCTTGCGCTACACGCCAAGTACGTCGGTCAGCCGACTCACACTCTCCAGTATGCGGAACTCCAGTAGACGTTCCCAGCAGAAAATGGTTCGGGGTCAGCGCTTCTTCCTCATCTGGTTCGACAGCTACGTGGGTTAGGGGTCGGGAGTTCACCGTGTGCTCGATCTCGGCCATCACGGTGTTCAATACTTCTTCCTTCGGGGCCCGCTCATGCAACGTTACGGCGAGTGCGGTCTTCACGCTCCTAATGAGCCGTTCCCATGCTCCCCCCTGGTTCGGTGCACCGGGATCGATGAACCGCCACTGCATACGCTTGTTAAGCCCGTAATCTCTAAGGGCCGGAAGCCACTCGCTGTAGGCTTTCTTTAACTCTTCATCGGCGCCACGAAAGTTGGTACCGTTGTCGGATAAAACTATCTCTGGCCATCCCCTTCGCGCGGCCATTCTTCGCATGGCCATTATTGCCGAGTCCGTGCTCAGACCGGCGATGATTTCTATATGGATGGCCCTAGTAACTAAACACGTAAATAACATTCCCCAGCGCTTTTCACGCCGCCGTCCTATAGTCACCCACATGGGGCCGAAACAATCGACTCCGCACCGAGAGAAGGGCCTACAATACGCTTCGAGTCTCACGCGCGGCAGATTCCCCTTGACCGGGATCGCAGGGTTTGCTCTTCGTAACTTACAAAAGGTGCACTTCCCTAGCACCGCCTTCACTACGGGCCGTAGTCGTAACACCCAATACCGTTGCCGCATCGTGTTGACCAGCTGCTCTCTTCCTATATGACCGCTTCTTCGATGTTCGTCGCTGATGATGAGCCGCGCCAACGGGTGCGCACCATCCAAAATAGGCGGCTCTTTCATGGCGTCTGGGACTGTTGCCGCCTTTATCCGACCGTTTAGTCGCACTACACCCTGCTCGTCCACCTTGGGATCGAGTTTGTGTAATCGACTACTGCGCTCAACCGTCTTTCTGCGTTTCAGCAAGCTTATCTCGACCGGAAAGCTCTCTTGTTGAGACTCTTTTATGAGCACACGTTCCGCGTTCATTAGGTGCTCCAACTCGATTCTGTCGGCTTTCCCCCGACACTTGTCTCTGAACGCCAATACCGTAGCCATGGCTCGCAGCACTCTCTCATAAGACGAGAACCTTTTCACATCTATCAACGGCGCCTTCTCGTACGCGTAGGCCGCCGTGACGTTCTCCTCTTCGTGGTCGAGGTTCTTTATTTTCTCCCTCGGCCATCGGTCTTCCTGCTCCTTCAGGAAGGCCGGTCCGACAAACCACCTGTCGTCATTCTGTAGCCCGGTATTCCTCGGGCGTGTGGCGTCGTCGGCAGGGTTGTGCCCTGTTGGCACCCATCTCCATTGTGTCGCGCTCGTCAGCTCCGCTATCTCTCCTAACCTATGAGCCACGTACGACGTGTATTTTGCCGAGTCGTTCCTTATCCAATGGAGCACTGTTTTCGAGTCACTCCATAACACTGTTTCGGCACACGACTGCGTATGTTGTCTAACGATTTCTGACGCCAGACGCGCGCCTATGAGAGCTGCTTGTAGCTCCATACGCGGTATACTCTGCGGTTTCATTGGCGCCACCTTCGCTTTTCCGGCGACTAACACGACGTTGACTTCTCCAGTAGCGCTATCTTCACAGCGCCAATACGCCACCGTCGCATATGCCTGTTCGCTGGGGTCACAGAATATGTGCAGCTGTCTCTTTATATTCATCCCGTTCATGCCATAATGTCGTGGCAATCGCAGGGTTTCCACATACTCCATGCCGCTTTGCCAATCGTTAAACGCCGCCGCTTCATCAGGCGGGAGGGGATCGTCCCACGCGATCTTTTGTTTCCATAGCTCTTGCAGCATCACTTTTGCTGTAATCGTATATGGGCTGACGAGCCCTAGAGGGTCGAACAGAGACATTACTGCTCCTAGTGCCTCTCTCTTGGTCGGGACACGTACACCAGCTCTCACTTCGTCTGGCACTCTGGGCATTGCTGTGTTAAACGCCATCTCGTCGGTCGAAGGCAACCACAGCAATCCTAAGGTTTTACCGCAAACGCTCTTGTTATATCCGAGTTCCTTCGGTGAATGCGCTCTATTCTCTTCCGGAATTTGTTGCAGCAGATGCGGGCGGTTGGTACTCCATGCGGCCAATTCGAAGCCAGCCTTGCCGTGTACTTCTATGACCTCCTTCATTACCTCTATTGCTTCCTGTTCGGATTCGAAACCGTCGAGCCAGTCGTCCATGTAATGATTCTTTGTTATGGCCCCGAAAGCGCGCGGGTGTGATTCCTTGTACTCCAGCGCGTTTTTGTTTCTCACGCTATGCGCCAGAAACGGTGAGCTACGTGCTCCAAATATCATAGAGGACATAACATATCTCGTCGGAGGATCGGTTCGGTTGTCGCCGCGCCACAAAAAGTGCTGTGCTACTCTATCTTCATTCCTGATCTTCACTTGCAGGAACATCTCTCGGATATCTGCCGTCACTGCTACCGGTTTTTCCCTGAACCGGAAGAGGACCCCGTGTAGTGTTTGCAATAAGTCTGGACCGTCCAACAAAACGTCGTTGAGGCATACACCGTTCATTTGGGCTGCCGCGTAGAAAACCATTCGCACCTTTCCTGGCTTGCACTGCAAAATGCGGAAGGTACCAAAGCCGTCCTTCTTTGCTGTGGTCTCGTGTACAGGTTTCCGCGTACCCCTTCTCCAACAATCTGTTTACTTGTGCGGTGTATGTTGCTCTAAACTCAGGCGACCGGTCCATCTTCTTTTCTATTCCCCGTAGCATTTGAAACGCCATGTCGAAACTCGGCGGCATTGCGACTTCTTCGCCCTTCCATGGCACCCCGACCTCATATCGGCCGCCCACTCGGCGAGCTGTCCTATCAAAAATATCTTTGGCTCGCTCTTCCTGAGCTACGGGTTTTCTTTTCAGGGAGATACCTAACGCATCTACTTCGAAATGGGCCTTTACGAGTTCGTGTAACTCGTCATCATTTCGCTGTTCACGGTCTCGCCTAGCGTCCTGCCATGTGCGTATGTGCAGCACGGTTTCGTCGCTCTTCTGCGCGATGACACTACGGGGCGCGGTCCCATGAATGACCCATCCTAGTTGAGTTAGCGACGCTGCTGGCTGACTTCTCTTTCCAGTCAGGAGCTTCCTCGTCACGATCATCTCCCAGTTATCCGCTCCGATTAATAGGCGCGGTTTCCCTGCGGCGTAACAAATTTCCTCTTGCTTGAGATTACGGAGGTGAGGGTATTTCATGAGGTCCGTCTTCACCGACTGTTTACCCAGTGTCAGGTTCCTCACTGTACGCGCTTTGATCGCATGATAGCCCTCTCTATGTTGGCCGCGTACCTTGACATCGACTATTTGGCTATCAGGCTCCCGTTGACTTGAAGTCGCTCCAACGATGTTGAGGCCGTGTGTCGGACCTCGGGCTCCCACCATTCTGGCGATCTCTTCATCGATCAGGGTAATGGTGGACCCTTCATCTAAAAGCGCGTACGTCTTCATCTCTCTTCCGTTTGGTCCCTTGATTATTACAGGACACACCTTCAATAAGACCTCGCTGTCGTTATTGAATAGGTGCGCCGTCGCCGCTGTTGCCGACGCATCCTCGGATGTCGGCTCTCTCACTGCGGGCACAGGTTCCCGCGATGGTCCTCCTCTTTGAGTCCCGTGTAACAGAGGATGATGTGGTCGGTGGCAACCGCCTATCCCGCATTTCTTGCCTCTGCACGATGTCCTCCTGTGCTTGCTACTTAAGCAAAGGTAGCAAATTCGAGCCTCCTTCGCCCAGTCCCAGCGTTTCTGTATCGCCATCGATTTCAACTTGGGGCACCTAACTGTCAGGTGTTCCGCCCCACAACACCAGCAAGTTTTCATTCGCTCTTCAGATTGCTCCTTGGCTTGATCCCGCTTTTCCTCTGTAGCGGCGAACACGGGGGCCCCTCCTCGGCGGTGGCCATCGGTTCGTTGTTGTGGTGGTTTGATGCGATCCTGCGCCCTCGTTGGCGCCGCTGGTCCTACTCCTTTGAGTACGCTCGCAAACTTTATCGCGCGGTCTGCTTCGTTCAGAAGAAAACGCGATAAAACTACTATTTCCGGATCCGATGGTTCTGCGTTCTCCATCGCGTACTCGCTCCACTTTGACTTCAAATACGGGGGCAATTTACCTACTATCTGTCTCGACAGGTAGGGTGTTGACAAGTATTCTCGGTTGCCCACCGTATCGATTGCTGCGACTATGTTTTCCAGTTTCCCGGCGAAACGGTTCATCTCACCCGGTGTACTTCCCCATTGTGGCAATCTCCCGATCTCCTCCATGGCTCTCTCTATGACCATCTCAGGCCGACCGAAGTGCCTCTCTAACGACTGCATAATCTTCATGGGGTCCGTTGCAGTATACAACAGCGCACTCACTATTTGACGCGCTTCACCTCGTATACACGACCGTAATCTTAAAATATTCTCTGCGGGCGGTATACGGTACAAAACGGTTGACTCCATCATCGCTGCTTTAAAAGCCAACCACTCATCTGGAGCGCCAGAGAAAATAGGTAAGTCTCTCATCTGCCTCGTTGGTTCCTTTGATTCTCGGCGGTTCAAGATCCCTTCCATTGCTTCCACCCAACGTTCGATCGTTTTATCCTTCGTATGCGCTGGTGTGGGACGCCGCGGAGTCTCTTCGGCATATCGTTCCGTACGTTCCCCTCGGGGCGGTGAACGATATCTGTTGCATTCCGGAACCGGCTTGTTTACGTATTCTTCTCTGGATGGGTGTGCGTACCGATGCTCCAGTTCGTAATCGCGCTCGCGGTCTCTCACGCGTTCGCCTTCTGAATTGCGCCCGCGGTCTTTCACGCGTTCGTCTTCAATGTTGCGCCCGCGGTCTTTCACGCGTTCGTCTTCTGTGTTGCGCCCGCGGTCTTTCACGCGTTCGTCTTCTGTGTTGCGCCCGCGGTCTTTCACGCGTTCGTCTTCTGGTTGGCGCTCTTTCGCCCTATCACTTGACTCCCCCCGTATGGACGTATGCTTCAGCCAATCGCTTATCTTCTGGCCTACATCTACAGGCTCCTCTGCGCATAAACTCTCTCTGTCCGTTTCTTCCCGGATCGTAGCGACATCTACGGCAAGCCTCTTCCTTATCAGCATTGCCTGTATTCGTAACTCTTCCCGTTGAATTTCCGCTATTCGTTCTTCTAATTCGGCTTGTCTAATCCGCCTCATAGTACTGGCTGTTGAACGACCCGACCGTACTGACGGAGCGCGCGACCGCTCTCGAAAGTCGGAGGTTACTACAGGTGCGCGGGGCGCGGGGAAAGGCAACGGTGCCTCTTCGGTCGCTACTTCACTGATCGCGTGCGGCGCGGACGCGGACGCGGGTAAAGCGGACGCGGACGCTGCGGACGCGGACGAGGGCAAGACGGACGCGGACGCGTACGGTTCCATCGTCGGTTCGCGTGAACCGGCGTGACGTGTGCTCGCGGGCGCGTTGGACGTGGACGGGGACGCGGGGGGATCTTCATATATCCGCTGCATCTCCGTCTCTGTTGCTCGGCGCGTGCGGATGGGGCTTCTGTTGATCGGCATCTTCGGCACTTGCAAGCCCCTAACCGTCCCTATCAGACCTTCGGGAGGGCCCGGTTTCACCCGGGATACGCTCCCTTAGGGATGGATATGCGAGGAGAGGAGGGGGAGGTACTACCCGGAAGAGGGGAGCAAGTACTACGGGGTGCTCAGCGGTCGGCTGGAATGTCCGACCACGTCAGCAGTGCCTACAGTCCGGCCCCCGCACCACCTACACCCTTACCGGCGTAGTGTGCTAATCGACAAGTCGTACTTGCCGGTGGTGTCGCACACACACCACTACTTTGCACTCCGACCGTTTGGCACCGTTAGGTGGTCGGAGCGAAAGCCGCGGTACAAAACTTCGCTTCTACGGCGCTCGACGCTCGGCGCACCGGCGCTCGACGCACGACGCACGATGCTCGGCGCTGACGCTCGGCGCACGATGCTCGGCGCTGACGCTCGGCGCACGATGCTCGGCGCTGACGCTCGGCGCACGATGCTCGGCGCTGACGCTCGGCGCTCGACGCACGACGCTCGACGTTCAGCTCACGACGCTCAGCACACGACGCTCGATGCCCGTGCTGCCCTTCTTTCAGCAGCACGAGGTTCCGCCTCTTCTGGCGGACTTCGATCTTCAATCGGCACCTTCCGATTGCTTCACACTTCAATCGGCTCCTTCCGATTGCTTCACTCTTCAATCGGCTCCTTCCGATTGCTTCACTCTTCAATCGGCTCCTTCCGATTGCTTCACTCTTCAATCGGCTCCTTCCGATTGCTTCACTCTTCAATCGGCTCCTTCCGATTGCTTTACTCTTCAAGGTCTTCAATTCTTCGATCCGATTCGCATGGATCAGAAGCTGTTCAATCCGGCTCGAAGGACCAGAAACTGTTGGGGGGGCGAGCCTTCGACTCGTAGATATCTTCGTTCTCTCGCCGGTGCCCCAACTTTACTATTCAGCAGTGGACTGTATTCAAGACGTATTTGAAAGAAACACGAGAAACCAAAATAATATTCTGTATTTCGCATGAACCAGTTACAACATATATATGTCATACACATATATGTGACGCGAGGTGGGTGAGCCCTTCAATAAGTCTTCGGTCTGAATTCCTCTTGAACTCTTCTTTGCTTCTAAGGAGAACTCTTTACTTCTGTCTTCTTAGTAGTTTTCCGATGTCTTCTTTCTTGAGAGGGCCTCACCCGACTGGTTGCCAGAGGCCGGCGGCGGATCGCTTATATAGCCGGCGCGTAATGCGCAATTAGAGCGGGCTAAAACAATACACCGCTCTCTCATTAACTAATCACAAGCGCGCATTACGCGAGCCGCGGGCCTCTGTGACAGAGACGACACTATGTCTCTTTCTCGCTCACTCACTATATTTATTCATACATTTACATTCATCTATTTATTTAAACTTATCAAGCTATTACAATAGATAATCTTATCCTCGTATGAATACAAACATAACCTTTACTAACATAAACAATGCTTGATATAAACACAACAACGTTTACTTAAACACTATTACGTATACAAAGCGTGTAAAACAATAACATTTCCTTTACTTGACTAATTACTGACTAAATAAAAAGGCTCACAAAAACAATAATAATAAGGGAAAGACTGTATATAAACATATATCTATATTTACACGCTATTCACACGAGCTTATGTCTCGCCGTCCGCTACAAAAGGTACATTAATAAGTGGATAATAATACAGATTTTAGAATGACAAAGAAAGTAAAAAGATGTAAGCATTAAGTAAAACAATAAGTGACAAAGTAAACGGAAGCTTAACAGAATATTAGACAAGATTAAGATTATTATACATTACAATATATACTATTAGGTAAAAATTAAAGAAATACATATTTACTATAGTATTCCGGAAGTGAGTAAAGTGTACGCCTAATCAAGAAATGTGCCGAAGTCAATACTTTCACATCATTAGAATCCGAAGAGACCGGGCACAACGAGCGCGAGTTCAATACGACTTCTATTTTACAGAGAACCGTAATCAATTCCTCGAAACGAAACGAAAGTCAAAGTCGTATCTCCAATAACGCGACTCCAATTTGTCTTCGCCGACTTTATACAAGCTTCCGATATACCATCAAAAAGGAGGCAGGGAGGCAGTGAATGTTCCCGACGCCAGCGCTTGGATAGTGCGGATCCAACCTCAACTTGATTGTCGTTTATAAACGCTGCAATCTCCTTACAATAGCGCTCGGCGCCAACATAATTGGTTCCGTTGTCTGAACGAATGAGATTAGGAAAGCCTCGGCGAGAAACAAAACGGTCAAAGGTCGCGATAAAGGCTTCAGTGGTCAAGGCAGATACTAGTTCCAAGTGAACTGCCTTGGTTGATAAACAGGCAAAATACACAAGTACTCGTAAGCCCTGAGTGATTTAACGTTACGCAAATGTGAAGCCTTCTCAAAGAATGGTCCCGCAAAGTCGGTACCAACAACCACGAAAGGATATGCTTCATCAACACGATCTGGGAGAAGCTCTCACATATAGGGTTGCGCCAATTGAGCCTTGAGACGATAACAGGGAATGCAACGGAATATTACGGCGCGAATAGCCCAACGAGCAGACAAAATTCAAAACTCGTGCTGTAAGATAGCAAGTAACGCGTTGCAACCGACGTGTGCGTTCTTCAAATGCCGGTCACGGATAACGTGTTGTTCAAGCTGAAGGGCCCATCAGCTTGGTCCTACCAAAATGCAAAACAGATAATTAAGATTCAAAGTGTTTTGCCTGCACAATATGGACCAAAACCAACAAGACTTCACGTCTTTCAACAACCGTAAGTGAAAGTTCAAGATACTTGTGTTGAGGAGATCTACATTTACTGGATCTACCGTTTTTCACAAAACGGTAGATCCAGCCGCCCAGTCCTACAAGTTTGTCCAAAGAACTATACTTTTCCAACAGAAACCCTGGATCAAAACTGGGTTCAACTTCAACCACAAGAGCCCGTAAGACCGGCAAAGGTCCAGGACATGGACGAGCTGCAGGCGGCCAAGACGATTCGGATTGAGATAGCCAAGCAGGACCCCACCACAGGGTACGATCAACAAGATTGGGGGCCAACAAACCGCAGGAAGCACAATCAGCGGGGTTCAATTTATCAGGCACATGTCTTTAGGTGATGGGGAACTCAGAATTTTGGCTAGTGGACATACGGTTGTCTACAAAGACTTCCAAAGTGTGTACTTGAGCCACTAACCAGGCCAATACAATGTGACCTATCTGACCATGCATGAACCGAACCAAGAATCACGGCTCACTTCAATAGGTTATGCACGTGGTTTATTAGACAAATTAACAAAGTGGCGCCGGCCAATTCCAATTTGGGTATGGTAAGTTTAGTTCGCAACGGAACCACTTTAGTCTTTGCCAACAATAGGTGCATACGGACAGCACCCGATGAGTCCATGGCGCGTAAATCAACTGCTCTAGCGTAATCTCGTTCAGAGACGTCACAAAAATCGTAGAGCGTGGTCTGAATCGACCAGAAGGAAGCAAGGTACGGGGCAAGAAAGTCCGGTTTATTTTTACAAGGGACGATACAAATATGCTCCATTTGGACAACAAATCATTGGGAAGAGACTCATCCCAACCAATGTCAGCAAACCAAAGCTTCTGAAGAAAATATTTTCCCCAAAACAAAACCGGAGATATCCATCCGGCAGGATCAAAAGTATGGGCCAGGATAGACAAAACGAGGCGTTTCGTCCAGATACGTGCACTCGGTACTTCGACTCTATAAGTGAAAGCATCTTGCACAGGACTATACTGAACTCCAAGAACAGTGAGATAGTCCGGGTTATCCTGATTTTCAAAAATGAATGAATCCTGTTTTGATTAGGTAAATCTGATAACAACTCAATGGAGTTAGAGAGCCATTTTCTCAATTCATGGCCCCCCCGATTTCAAAAGTCCAATCAATTCGTCTCACAAGATAAAAGCATCCTCCAAGGTGGATGCTCCGGAACAAATATCATTAAAATAAGCGTCGCTTTCAACAACGAGCGTATGGCTATAAACGAACTCGACCGAAGACCGTAGGTAATGATATTCAGCTCATAAACCACCATAGGCTAATAGACGAATTCTCCCGCCACAAGATAATCTGTAACGGCGATCTTCGGGATGTATATGGTCATACGAAACATTATACGGATGTCGGCAACAAAAACCACCTGGTGACGGCGGAACATCTACAATATCCTTGTGAAGTTTAGAATCCGAAAACAAGCACTGATTCAAGAAAATTCCAATAAAGGTGGACGCTGAACCATCAAATACAACCCAAATTTGCCCACCAGGTGTCTTAAAGACAGCATGGTGAGTTATAAAATATTACTCCACGGAGCTCAAATCCAGCTTAGAAACCGACATATGCGTCAAATCCAAATACACGCGCATGAAGTCAATATACTTCTTTCGGTACACCGAGTCTCATGCTATTTGACGCTTCAACGCTAACAGCCTCTTTTCAGTAAAAGGGCGGGAGTCGCCAAGCGCGGGCATGGAAGGCAAGAAGGGCAAACGGGTAACAAGACAATTCTCTAATAAAACAATTCGCACTCTGTATGAGAGTGGTCGATACGTAAAGCCGAAGGTGGCTCCTCGGACTCCCAAAATCATTGTATGATATCGGACGATGACACACCGAGAACAAACGTACTCTGTGGGTGAGTAACGGTGTTGAAAGCACTGGATCTAACACAATCCAACCAAACGAAGACCAATACGACACCAAACCACCAGGATAGAGTTCCAATCTATTCCCCATTAGGAGAGTACCATTGGATCCCAAGAGCACATCAAAAAAACCAGGAACTGAGAATTTAGGATCAGCTAGAATTAAGCCAGAAGTCAAAGCAACTATCTGGGGATAGCTCCACTTGCGGATGATGATCAAGTGTACTACGCAGTACAGTTGCTGGGGAGGTGATGATGGGAGAATTTTCATGGACAGGGAAAAAGGTAAGTGTCACTCTACCAAGCAATCCAGAGACTGGAAGTATTCCGATACCCCGTATCTAGTCATCATGGAGCTCCAAAATTAAGTTTAAACGCTTCACCAGCCACGCTGAAACAATGCAACCCTGAACACCCGTGTCAAGAAGTGCTCAAGCAATAACAGGGGTTGATTCTGAACATTGGACGGTAACCTACTGTGGCGTAGGTAATAAAACGGTATCCTGCTGGGTTGTGGTAGACTGGTGAGTGGCAAATACTTATTAGAGTTCATGAGAGGGAGAATCCTTCTGGTGTCTATAGGGACGGTCGAAATGTGAAAGTGGGTCCCACTCCTCATAAGTACGGGTGCGGGCTGGGCGACCCATTACAGGGGTCACAGATTGAGTCCGGCGACCAAAACGGGGGGACGTCTCTCCAACCTGGGATATTCCTGCAAGGGCGGCGAGAAGGGACGAGACGAGGCTTCGAACGAGAAGCAGCAGCCAAATCCAGCCTCTCTTGGAGAAGAGAAAACTGAAACTTGTTTAAAGTCCCTTCTCGAGCAACACGAGACCCTGCACCCCCAGCCCTAGATGTACCTGGGCCCAAACCTCCGCTCCTGGTAGGGGGAGACACCTGTCGAATATTGGAAGGAGCTAACTAAGCGCGGAAAACATGTAAAGTTTAATGCAACAAACGGTAAGTAAATTACAAATAAAAGAATTTATTCAAAATCACCTATAATCTTTATCAATTTTCATAACGCTTAGTTCATCAATGTTCATACTGCTCCACGTATAAAGCGGATTCCGATCTGGCACTTCGCCGGCCGCTGCCGCGGCATGCTCGCTTCGCTCGCGCGGCTCGCGCGTTGTAATGGAAGACCTAACCTAATCAAAAAAAATGTTATAAATATATCGTCGTGTATATATAAAGTTACAAAAAATTTGCAAAATTTTACCCAATGTGAAACAATCTAAACCTTAGCCTGTATTTGTCCTCACGATTTCCTCCCAAGCATTCATTATCACCATTACACCACATTAAAGTTTCAGTGATTGAAGTCGTAACGTAAATTTTATTGTGAAAAATGTTAATTTTGAAGTTTACCATTTCTTTGTTGCGAAGACCATTAATTTTAAAGAAGATGATATAATATATCAAATGTTACTTTAAAGACAAATCCGTCAATTTTAAATACTGAGATTTGTAGATAAAGTGACTAATTCTATAGCTCCGTTATATACACTCATCAAAAAAGTCTAAGCAACATGTAAGATTTTGAACATTTGAACGATTTTTACTATTGTAATATATTTATATTTCTTGTATAAATAATAACTAAGCATTTTTTGACGCATTAGTGACTAAAGCAACAAAATCCTTCATTCGGTTGTTTATTTAATCACAGTAATTAACAATATGTGTACCGAAACATACGTAGTATAAAATAAAGTTAAAACGAAATTAAACTTTTCATGTTTTACAAAATTCAATAACGACATTTTTTGAATTATTTGGTAATTCAATACAAAGTGTGACCGCCTCTGTTGTTTAAAACTTGTCAGCAGCGATTTTTCATTGAATTTATAAGATTGTTTATCTGCTCCTGCTGCAATCGATCCCAATTCCCAATGGAACTTTAACAAGTCTTTCAGTTGTTGGGTTGTCGACACTCGGTCCAGGTTCTTTAGAACACGTCTCTGGAGCATGTCCCATGCGCGCTCGATGGGATTGAGGTCTGGCGATTGTGCAGGCCACGGCAGTACCCGGATGTTTTCCATTGCCAAGTACTCTCTGATCCACCGAGCTGTGTGCGAATGCGCATTGTCATGCATCAGCGTGAAATCTGAGCCAAGAGTTTGTGTAAATGGATGAACATAAAGTCTGAGGACATCTTCAACGTAACTTTCAGCGTTCATATTGCCATCTACAAAAACGAAGCTCAGTTCGTTTCTTCTTCATAATATCCGCCCATACCATCACTGTGGAGTTACTGTAAGGGTGCACTTCCTGGACGAATCTCAGCCGTTCAGCATTTCCGGGACGATACACTGTTACTCTTCTCGTATCAGGCCTTAATCCAAACCGGGACTCATCACAAAATAAAATTTTATCCCATTGCTCCTGGGTCCATGTCAAGTGGTCTCTACACCATTCATTTCGTCGGGCGGGTTTCCAATGCCGTATAGGTGGGCACCTAATTGGGCGTCGTGCTCGTAGGCCGTATTCATGCAGCCTATTTCTCACGGTTTGGTGGCTAACAACAATACCGCTTGAGTATTGTAGCTTTAAACCTATCTCCCGGGCGGTTAACATCGGCTGACATCTTGCAGTCAGTTGTATGTATCGGTCCTGTCGAGCAGTTGTACTCCTTCCACGTCCTGGGTGCTGCTCAGCAGGATCCCCTGTATTAACGTAACGCTGCCAAAGACGAAAAATCACGCTCATCCTATTGACACCAAAATGCCGAGTCACCTGGGACTGATTTCTTACCACTTGTAGCATTCCTACAGCTCTCTGCATTTCATCAGCAGTCAAATGGTGTTGCTCCATAACATGAAAAATTACTCACCACTCACCGTAACTTTTACAGGATACGTAACGTAAAAGATAGAGCGGATTTTGTAAGTTTGTTCATATATGCGTGGAGTTCAATCTCTGGAACCACTGCCCCTATTTGAAAATTTCACCATTTAAAATTATTTTAGGAAAATGGACCTATATAAGCTATATATTATTATGTATTCAACCCGGGCGAGGTCGGGACAGCCCCGCTAATCTTTATGTGCAGCTGGCAGTGTAGGTGTATGCGATTTCTCAAGATTGCGTAAGACAAATAAAATCTGTTATTTGGCAACAAATTCCCGTGTTATTATTATTGAATTCTGCTGAATTTGTATTGATGTAATATTTTCTTGCCTAAACGACGGAGTGGCATAATGTAAGGAGTGGGCCAGGACTGGGTTTGGGAAAGGCCTGGCACCGTGATTAGGCTTGGCGCTCTGATGTTTCGCTCGCTTCCTTATGTTTGTACCTATACATTACACTTTATTGTAGCACAATAAATTATAGTCTGTATTTATATTTACTAACATTATTTCACGAATAGATCAAGTAAATTTTAATCCCCGGATACACGAATTACGGATGAATGGGACGATGTTGTATTATTTCATTTGTTAACATGATTTATTTAAAGACTAGCTATACCCGCGACTTCGTCCGCGTGGAAAATCACATTTCATTTGATCCCCATATTGTTGGAGGTCTTGAAAAAAGTTATTTGCTACCACGGAAAATCCGCCATATTGGATTTATGATGACGTCACATACACAGAAACCTTCCCTATTCCATTTCATTTGATAACCATATTGTTGGTGTTGAACAAAAAAATTATTTTCTGTAATGAAACATCCGCCATATTGGATTTAAGATGACGTCACATATACGAAAACCTTCCCCTGCGTGTTCCATTTAATTGAATATCCATATTGTTGGTGTTGAACAGAAAAGTTATTTCCTATTTTTGATCATCCGCTATATTGGATTTATGATGATGCACATACAGAAACCTTCGTATTATATTTCATGTGATACCCATGTTATTGGTGTTGACCAAAAAAATTATTTTCTGTTACGGACCATACGCCATGTTGGATTTATGATGACGTCACATATACGGAAACATTCCCCTGTGTATTCCATTTCATTTGATACCTATATTGTTGGTGTTGAACAAAAAAGTTATTTCCAAGTATGGAACATAAGCCATGTTGGATTTATGATGACGTTACATACATAAAAACCGTATGTCACGTCTTAAAGAACAAAGTAGACTACGTTTGTTTTCGGGCACATACTATTCTCTGTACCAAATTTCATCATAATCGGTTCAGCGACTTAGCATTTCACCTATAAAGTGCAATCCCCTCTAGGGGTAGATTTTTGATAAAAAAAGAAGTTTATGTTATTTAATAGAACAGGTTTATCTCTGTACCAAATTCCCCATACTAAGTTTTATACTCCTTTTCACCTTTTTAGGGATAGATTTTTGATAAAAAAAAAGTAGCCTATGTCCGTCCCCTGGTGTCAAACTATCTAAGTGCCAAATTTCATAAAAATTGGTCCTGCAGTTATAAATATCTGATTAGAGATGAACGAGAGAGATTAAGAGAGATTCGAGGAAGGGAAAGATGAGAGAGAGAGAAAACTGCGAAGCTTGGCGCTCCGTCCCCTCTACCCCGTTAGGGGTACAGCGTGAAGATATGTATGTTTGTATGTATTATGAACATGATGTCTTGTTTAAATATTTTTTTACATCTCTTCAGTCCCTTTTTAAATAAATAAATGGGTTTCTCTTTTCAAAATTTAAACAAATTGACCCTTAACCAGACTAACCAGAATTTAATGAGAAAGTTTTCTTGACATCTTCTTTACGTATATCTATATTTATTACGTTAAGTTTCTTGTAGCTTCAGAACTGACTACATTTAGAACTTAAAATTCAGTAGAAAAGTCTTTGTTTGCCACCTTTAACTTTGAATTAAAATTTTAGGTAGGCAGTACCTATCTGCAACATTAGAGTTGAAAGTTTAAAATATAGCCTATATATTATTACACTCCTGGTATAAAAATCATTTCAGCGATACACGAAACTTCAAAATCCGTTAAGCAATATAGTTATTCTTTGGTATAGGTTATAGAGTGCACAAAAGAAATATACATTTCGAGATTCACTTATTTTAAGATAGATAACTCGAGAAGTTATTAGTATACGTCGGGAAATCAATGGGCAGTCGATAATAAAAAATCATGGTCAAAAATAATACGAAAATAATAGTGCATACTGTGATGAATGCATAATGTGATGAATTCCTAAAATCTTTAGCTATTTTCCGCTCAAACTCCAAAAACTACCAATCGACACGTGTTTCGCCTCTCAAGGAAACATCCTCAGGATTTACCAGAGGCAGGAATCGGCCAGCTAACCAGCACCGAATCGGAGTTTGAGCGCAAAATACCTAAAGATTTTAGAAATTCTTCACATGAAATGGATTTCCGCAAAGTAACACTTGAGTCTATACAAAATAATGCATAATAATTATGTATAGTACATAACGACACTAGCTATTTTATCTCTCTCAGTATATCGATTTCGAAATAGGTAGGTTCTGAATTAAAAAAATTATAAATATTCAGTTTCTAAGAATAAATGTAGTTTAAGAACAAACATACATAATAAATAATAATAAAATGTAAAATGTAAAATTAAACAGAATGTTAAGTATTGTAGGTAAATAATATTCAGTTTCAGTGGTGTTTAAAATTGCCGCGAATTATAAAGTGTAATTATCGATATTTCTTTAACAAGAAATTGGAGCACATATAATTGTGTTTTGAATAAACATAGGAAATTCTGAAATTACTTTTCAATATTAGTAATGTAACAGATAATAAGTAGTTTACTATTTTTTATCTTTATAGGTTTTGCTGTGGGTGTGGCCATATGTTTTATTTTTACCCTAGTAATTGGGAAACTAATTTCAATGAAAAACAATGAAAATTAAATTTAAGACTTGCTTTTTAACATTATATCCTGTAACGAATAATGTAGCTGTGGTATTTCAAAAATTATATATTCGTTGTTTGTCATGTTTTATATTATGTCTCAGTAAGACATTGTTAATCTGTCTTTATTACAAAAATGCATGTTGGTCTGTTATATTAAACATCACATAGTACTTTTTAGGGTAGTAAAACAATGATTTAAATTTAGTAATATTATTTTGAATTTAACTAAACATTTTTATCGGTTGCGGACTTCATGTGTACGTCGGTTTGTTTGTCACAGTTGAATTTAAAAAAAATGTAACATGTAAAGTAACCAATATTAATTAATATTATTAATTGAAAGAGCTCAAAGGTCCGTGTTAAAAGCGCTGTTAAAAAAACCATTTCGATTTCCAACAATAGCCCTGTATGCTGAAGCGAAAGTTTTATCTGTTCGTAAATTATTTTTGTTTAAAATTGTTTTAGTAACCTATAACCTATAAATAAATAGTCTATAACTTTACGAAATAAACGCATTTTCAATTTATCGATTCTAAGAACACCTTTCACTTTTGGTAAACGATTCAGGGATCACCTAAGGGCATCAACTTCCATTCTGAAACACTGTAACATTAAAGATTGTACTATAAATGAAGCAAAAAACTAATTTTTTTGCTTCGTTTCTGTACTATAAAGTGTCTCTCTCTTTATTGTAATTTACCTATGTAACATTGTAAATTCTGATGTGTAATTTTTAACTGGTTCCTCGCGATACAGGCGAATCCTAGTGCGGGGACCCCTGGTAATTTTGTTACAAATTGTGATACCAAATAAACTATTTCTTATCTTAATATAAATTTCAGTACATTGATACTTTTTGTTAACACACCTGTTTTACCTTACATAGTATTTTGATACATTTACAGGATAATTAATTAAAGAAAGGACAAACGAGGTACCCAAATTCGAATAATTTATCATATTTTCCTCCTTGTTTCCTAAGCCGCGAGACTTAAAATTTTATTTCAGGATACATAACGGTTTATCTAAAAAGTATACGAAGATAGTACTTGAAATTAATTTTACAACTTAGCGGTTTAATAAATATCGCACGGAACCTTTCGCGTGCGAGTTCAACTTGCTCTTGTGCATTTTTTAAAATTTTTGTGAACAGTTTGGTACTTAATTTTTGTTGTAATCACTGGGAGCGTTTGCCGATTATTATTGCTAGGTCATGCTCACTTTGCCTGGTCATTCTGCTTTCGGATCATTTATCGTATTGAGCACGGAATTGTAACAATTGCAAATAAACTTAAATAAATATAAATTAATTATTGCAATCCATGAAGATATATTACAGAATTCGCATAATAGCCAGTATTACTAACATCGGAAACGTTTGAACTCTTTTCGTTGAAGTAAATCTTAAATCTTGTTATGATGCATTTTTAAAAGTTATCTCTGCGCACGAGACATCTTTCAATAAAAATAGTTCTAAAAGTCAGTGAACGCAAATAAAATTTATGAACTTCGTGTTTTTTCTTTAATAAAATCGTTAACTTTATAGGATAACGTTTTAGTTGATGTATGCTTCGTCATGAGTATAAATTTTTTTTTCGTTAGGCATTTATTGAGGAATATATATTGACGAAAAATAAATGGGAAATCATGTAACGAATAAACTAAATTTAGTTTTTGTAATGGCAATATTGTTGTTAACTACGAATATTGCCGAACGTTTTTCTATTGGAAGCCGAAAAGAACCGAACGTGTGATTAGGTCACGTGGTGCTTTTTAGAGTCTTCGTGGCGTAGCTTGTTCAGCTGCTCGTCGAAGCGGCTGTCGGACGGTCGCCTCCCAGCGAGTCTGCGTACGATGTAGCAGCCATTTTTGTTCTTAGTTCATATTAAGTGCGCATATTTTAATGTATTTAAAGAGATATTTAGGCAATTTTCACGATGACTATCATAGTTTTTCTAATAGATACATCTGCTTCTATGAACCAAAGAGCTTATTTGGGCGGTCGCCCAACGTTGCTCGATGTAGCCAAGGGCGCTGTGGAAACGTTCGTAAAGGTACGTGCAGTGTCATCGACTCGTCAACAGCCTCATTTTTGTGATTGTTTTTCGCGTGTTTGTGTGATAAAAATAAGTAATTTTATTTCTTAGGTGCGTCAACGTTCTCCTGAAAGCAGAGGCGATAGGTATATGCTTCTAACTTTCGAAGAGCCACCCGCGAACATCAAGGTTAGTAATATTAGAATGAACTAAACACGCATTCGAGAGTTTTCTTTGTTGATTCATAAGTCAGCATACACTGAATTAGCAGTATTTACATGTGAACCACAAGAATCTGCAATCCAGAACATTTAACATATTTTGAAAGTGCAAAATTTACTGAAATAGACAGCACGACGTAAACAGGCCGAGCCGCCGCCGTTGCTGCCTTCGCGATAGCGCTTGCTACTGCGCTCTCGTTGCCTTCTCTCATTGGTCGAATTTGCACACATAACGAAATGGCGATTTGGTGGGAAATACAAATTACTAGAATTTCTGTTACCTGCTACAACACTGCGAGGATCGTAATGAAATACATTCCTAATCAGTAATTAATATTGTTCATATTAGTCATGTCTTATAATAAAGTCTACAGGTGAAATGATTCATCTACAGCATTAACAATTTTATTTATATTTAATTAAAAACATAAAAGGGATCAATAATTACTAGAGAAATTAATTTTTGGTTGGTACCTACTTTTAATTCTGATAAAACTGGTTCGTTTTCAGGCGGGCTGGAAGGAAAACCTAGCAACTTTTATAAATGAATTGAAAAATTTACAATGCCTTGGTTTAACTACAATGGGTGCTGCTTTAAAGCATGCATTTGATGTTCTAAATATAAACCGCATGCAGACTGGTATTGATACATATGGTCAAGGTAGATGTCCATTCTACCTTGAACCGTCTGTCATAGTTGTTATTACTGATGGAGGGAAACTTTCAAGCAATGCGGGCATTCAAGAAGAAGTAAGTAAACCCAATATTATGTTTTTTATTAATAGGTATTTACATTTGTAGCTATACATATGTTTCACCTATATTATGTATACTTTCTTTCATATCTTATCTGAAGTTGGTTTTATGTAAACTAAAGTGTGTTTTTATTATATTGGTAATGTTCTTGTATATTACAGTGTTATTGTTTACATTTCTGTTAGGCACATGTGTTTATGTATGAATGTTGATCCCATATTTGCTGTAATAACTCTAAAAAAATGTACTGAATGTTCATTTACTTATTTTGATTTATTTTATGAATATAAAGTATGAGTGCCCTGTCTCCAATACTGAAATAGAGTATCTTTCAAAATTTTGTGTTTGATCCCACCATTATCTTACTTCATTGGACATCTCTATTCGCAATATTTATAAGTACATACATAATTATATGCTATTTCTTATTTGAAGTGGATAGAGTATTAAGGTGCAATAAAATAACATCGGTGCCACATCAAGCCAGACAAATGTGGGCTTACAAATGACAAAACACAATGGCTAGACAAGCAGTAAATGCTTCATATAATGGAAACACTAGCTGGTGTTATTTCTCATCAAAAGTGCCATTTGGCTATGTTTTGTATGGCGGTTTTCACACGACTTTTCTTTTCATTTGATTAAATAGAAAGTTAATAACGTTTGACTACCAATTTCAAATTCGTTATGCTAGATCACGTAGTATTTGTTATTCTATTCTACCACTATTCTACTAGCGTTTACGACAATTAAGCATCTTGTTTAGGACCCCAGAGCATAATAGTGAAAGGTCGATCGCCTATAGCAGTTTCTTGTAATATCTTTATTTCTTGTGTGACTTTTACACACTTTGCAGCCTTATAATACAATATAAGGCACTAAAAGTAATATTGCTCAATTTGTAAATATTTTGTACCTGAATGAAGTCATATATATATATATATGTTAGGCAATATTTTATATTGCGTGATTTATTTTATTAAAAAAATATGAAACTAGTATGTAAATAACATTTATGTGGAGTACATACAGACTATTGACGATTGTTAGCAGTAAAATGCCCTACACAACTTCCAATTTGTTAGAACAACTTTCCTACAGATGGCGATCTGAGATCGATTAATGGAAGAATCGATCATTGTTGATCGATCTCGAGCAGTGAATCGATCCAGTGAATAGACGACAGACACTCAAAAATCTTCTATGGGTTTTTTAAAATTTTGCATGGGATAGATAAAAGTTAGACGACTCAAACAAGCGCTAAATCTGGCTCCGAGAGCGCTAAGGTGACGGCAGTGTTCGATATATGTATATAATTTATTAAAAAATTCCACGCTAGCTCATTATTTCATAGTTGCATTCTTACCAATACAAATATAATAGAAACTCCATTTTTGGGTGTCCGCAATCAATTCACTAAATCGATTCTCTACTTGAGATCAATCAATAAATTTTTCCATTATTTGATTTCGTATCGCCATCCCTAGGAAAGTTGTTTCAACAAATAGGAAGATGTGTAGGGCATTTAATTTATAACAATTATTTTCTTATTTCAGTTTAATTTACCAATGAACTGTCCCATTCCTGGGTCTGAGCTAACACGAGAGCCATTTAGATGGGATCAACGATTGTTCTCCTTGGTGCTCAGATTGGCAGGCACACCTGCAGTGGAGAGAGACACAGGTCTCGTACCTTCGGACTCTTCACCTATTGATGCCATGTGTGAAGTTACTGGTGGTGAGTTGATTTATTTCCTTATTTGTGATATATAGTATAGTTGTGTTGACTTTGTTGTAAGCAAAGCAATGGCACATGCATAAATAATGTACCAATAATTCAACTTTTTTTTAATATTTTGATGTAACATTCTAACCTTCATATCTTAGTCTTAAATGATCTTATTAGCTAAAGTATTCCTTCATAAAACTTAAACCTTTAAATCTTTTTGTTATAAAAATTAATCATTGAACTTAATACCTGTTAAGTTGTATAGTCTCAAATAATTTAAAATATTTCATATACATGTATGTATATACTGTGAGAAAAGATTAAAAAAAATGATTACAGTCAGTATAAAATAAAGTGTCATAAAACCCAAAAGAGTCTGACTTTTACATGAAAAGAAGTAAGCAATAACCTGATATATTACATTCACAATATCTATTATGAACTTGAACTTGCCTAAGAGTTGTTATCTAAGGACTATTGTTTACATTGCTTGTCATTACCCTTTTTTACATTTTAGAAGATGAGGTTAAGGGTTTTTTTTCTTATAAAATTAAATATCTATGAGAATCTGCTTTCAAATTGTTATTAATAATTTCACTACACTCCTAGGCATTATTTTTGTTAGTACAAGATTAAATGGGATGCATTTATTGATGTTTAGATCTCAATAGTTAGTGGATTCAAAAAAGGGATGGCTTCTACTGATATTGTATTTGATTTGTAAATTATTTATTAATTACATATTATACAATTCATTTATTGATCTATTCATTTTATAACATTTTTTTTTTTGTATCCATCAATACATTATTACGAATGTCATAAACTAAATACATATTGTTCAAATCAGTCATCACTCATCAATCAATTTGTGAACAAATATTATTATTTCTGTTTTTTTTTTCATTTGAGTTTTTTATTAATTGTTTTAGTGACAAAACTAAGTATTACAAGTTGATGTGAAGTATTAGAATGGAGTGACTGGGGTCTATAATGTTCTTTGTTTCTTAAATAAATTTTAAATATGAAAACATTTCTGAACCTAATTATGTAAATAACTTGGGATAGCATATTATGCCCTTTAAAAAACTTGCCCAACTAGTTTGAGAATAGGTAGTTCAGTTAGTGTCAAGGTATTTTCTGCTGTCTTATGGTTTATTTGTAAGTATATTATATTTTACAAATTATGCTTATGATTTGAACAATATTGAAATAGGATAAAGGGTGGTCTATTGGAACTATGAAACATGTTTTGTATACTTGTAAGGTTCCACAGGAATCCTGTAAGTAGTTCTAAAAACTTAACTGAATTAATGCCAACTATGAACATTAAAGTCATGACTTAAAGTGTATCTTCTAATTTTAAATAGCTATTTGCTGTGTATTGTAACTTTTTTATGATTATGTAAACCTTAGACGATTAAAATGATTGGATAATGGGCTATGATATAATTAATATAAATAGTTCTCTTATCATTTGATGTTTTGTTCGACATTATCCTGTTTTTAATTTGACCCATATTTGATCTCAATCTTGTTTGATACAATGACAAGATTCACAGATTTCAAATCACTGTTGCTTAAGTGAGGTTATCCATTTATACAGTAGGTATCTATTGTAAAAGTAAAGATCTCTAGAAAGGTTAACCAGACCTGAACAGTACATATTATACCGAAAGAATTGATTTATGCATACATTAGACAATATTCTCATGTTCACAATGTAGGGATGAAGTCCCTTGTATATAGTTGCTCCATGTTAAAAGGTGTAATGTATGAAATGTTATGTACGCATATGTCATTACTTGTAAGTAATAGATTTTCCACATTGCAGGTCGCTCATACTGCATCACGTCACATCGAATGCTCATGCAATGTATCGATAGTTTGGTGCAGAAAGTTCAGAGCGGTGTGGTAATAAATTTTGAAAAAATTGGGCCTGATCCACCACCGATAGATGGTGGAAATAACAGAGATGGTGTCGACCAAGGTGATGACATGAATCACGAAGGCGACAAGGAGGTGGACGGTGATGGAGACAGGAATGGGGTAAAATTTTTTTTACTATTTAGTGCCCTCAAATAATAATATTTAAAATTTAACTAATATAACATGTAACGGGAGTCTTTTTTAGACTTGTGTGTACAAGGTTATTTCGAAAGAATGGGTAAATAAGGAAGGGTATAAAAGTACCCATGACAATGGAATACTTGCGTTCTGCAACTTCGCCAAAAGTCAAGAGTTATAGTGTAAAACCTCAAAGGTTAAACAAAAATAAAGGTGAGGCAACTCTAATATCAGCGTTTTGCAACATTTGGAATATAGGGCATAATGATAGGGTTGTACATTTTTTTCCGTTCAATTTTTTTGTTTGGAAAACAAAATAAACATATCCCATAATTATTACATCTGCAATATAACAGTCAACAATGACACGTTGAGACTCCGGCGGATTTATACCACCTTTCACAATAACCTTGTATATACATATATGTATATTGCAGTTCTATGGGGTCTCTATTCCGTAGAACTTAACGATCGACTAGGTATTCAATGCAGAATATCCTTAGTGCCTACAGTAAAAAATTACAGTAGGTACTTTTTGATAATTTGGAATTACAGTTGGGATTCATTATACCGGGAAGTCCCAGTTTAGGCCAAGAACGGTATGTTTTGTTTATGAAGTTTGTTTTTGTTATGTTTGTTATATATCTTTATGAGTTCATTATGGAGCTTGTGTAGAAATTTATACATTCAATGTTAATTGAAATGAAATAGTGGAAATATATGTATAAGAAATTCTGTTATTATTATAGATTATAGATTTATAGATTTACACAGGAGTAGAATATTTATTTTATTGAGAAACAAGGATGACCGTCGGAAAATTATGAACTATTATGTATTGTATTTGTCATAACTACATCATCATTATCAGCGCATATCCTCCATTACTAGATGTAGGCTTCCCTCAGGGCTTATCACACCACACTGTCTTCCACTCTCAAAGTGTTAAACCATTCTTAAGCGTTGTAATTATTGCATATTAATTGCATACTTCATAGACTTGCTGCATAAGTACATGCTTAGTACTATTAATTAACTTTCTTTAGCGATGGAATGGGGGACCCTATCAGACGGGTATGAATTCGAGCCAAGGATCTGCTGCACCGCAGGCCTGGCACTCATGCCGCCGACTCATCTACGTGCCGCGGACGGTCTCGCAGAAGGGCTTCGCAGTGGGTTTCTGGCCGATTCCGGAGTCATTCCGACCAGACCCTAATGCGCCTTTATTGGTGAGCTTATTTTTTTTATATTAATAAAACATTTTTTAATTATAGTTTATGTCTATTATTAGATGGTCAAATAAACTGTTGATGAAATACCTACTTTAAATAGCATTTAGTTTAGATTGTATGTATTTGTAAAACGGTTAAGTTTGAGCGACGTACTATTTGTTATAAATTTTCAGCCTCCCCGTTCAGCTCATCCAGTAGTGAAGTTTACTTGTTCAAGCCAGGAGCCCATGGTGATTGATAACTTACCATTTGACAAATATGAGTTGGAACCTAGCCCTCTGACGCAATTCATATTAGCTAGGAAACAGCCCACTATCTGCTGGCAGGTGTGTTCTTTGTTTGCTGTATGAATGTTTATTCCATCATATTAAATGGATACAGATGCGGTGAACCATAACAATTACATACGTGTTTTTAACATATTTTTATTTATTAAATGGTGTGTCTTATATGTCTAGAAAAGAAAATATTGTTAATGATTACAAGTAGTCATTATTGCAATTACATTTTTCTCATAGACTGCATGTTACATGAAACTATGTTCTAAATGAAAGCAAATGTATGAAATTTATTTTTATGAACAAATGAATTTTAATTTGTGTCTTGTGTTTTGTATTTATTACTTGGCCTTATTTATTATTTTATAATTTTAACTTTACTTTTTTGTATGTATACTGTACTGACATTAATTACATTCTGATTCTGATCACATTATTAATTTGTGTTCACCTTTTCTTTATCCTATTATTTTCATGCTTTTTGTATTACATGGGTAAATTTTCAATATCGCTTTATGTTGTCATGCTTGTAATATGCCATAATTATAATACTTGTCGAATAATAGTTATTAACTTTCAGGTTTTTATCGCTAATAGTAATTGTAAGAATTCAGAAGTTAGCCATCCATTTGGTTACCTAAAGGCATCAACAAATCTGACATGTGTGAACTTGTTCGTCCTACCATATAACTACCCTGTGCTCCTGCCTTTACTTGATGATTTATTTAAAGTGCACCGGTGTAAGCCCACCCCAGAGTGGAAGATGGCATTTCAGCAATATTTGGACAGGATGCCGTCATACTATGTAACTGTAAGTGATCTTTCTATAGCATTATATTTTTAGTTCCAAAAACTTCAATCTTGTCAGAATCTATACCCTTATGTTGTCTAATTAACAATGATTTCGTTGATTTCTTTTTGTGTAAAATAGATTACTTTCTAGTACTTCAAAACGCAGTGAATTTCAAAATAATACATGTAGCTAACAATCTTTGTGCAAATGGCTTTTAGACTATTTGCTTTGTTTGCGGTTTTTTAAAATGTTAATCGTAATTTAGTGAAGTGTATGGGTGTGACTAACTTTTGCATAACCAGTAAGGCTCAAGTTGGTCATTTCTGCTTCTAATGACATTGTTGTTTACGATAGTACGAGAGTATTGCTAAGTATTCGTATTTATTAAACCTTGGTTTATTTCTTATGTATCTAAACCAATGACCATAAAAGTTTATTCTTCAAATAAAATTATATATTTTGTTAAAAATTACAGCCTCTTCGAAGGGCACTTACAAAGATGGGTGCATCTCAACCATTGGTCCAGAGTTTGATCCCTGACACACAGGACAATTCCCTCAGTTTCTCTGTACTGAATTATTTGAAAAGACTGAAAAATCAAGCAAAATGCGAGTTTGAGAAATTGTGTGCCGATGTCATGAACAAAGCATCCAGTGGTAATAACCAAAAGGTGTGTAATTATAAATTATGTAACTGTAAATATATCATTTGTTAGCATGAACAATTAGTGTATATACATAGGTCATGTATGCTGTTACTGGTATGTGAATTGTATCGAAATATTTCTAATCATTCATCATAATTCAAAACTCATTATTATTACGTATTTCAAATAAGTAAAGAAAATTGACGTTTTTTTTAATATATAACATTACTATCGATTATTTTTTCTTATTGGGTTGTACAATTTATTAATATGAATATAACTTTGACGATAATATAAATATAACAAATTGAATATAATTTAACATCGATGTAATATATATTTTCAGGTAACAGAAAGCATCAGAGTAGTACCAAGGTCACCGCTCAAAAAGGATTTAACTACACATCCATGTTTACAAGACAAGTTTTCCGCTCTTCGAGACCAGTTAAATGAATTTGGTGGATTTGTAGTCGGATTGTCTCGTGGTCGGCACAAAACACAGGCTCATACCTACAGAAATCCATTCGATATACAAAGAAGAGATTTATTAGATCAGGTACTATAATTTTTTATAATGAAATGTTTACTTGTTTATAATTTTTTCAAAATTTTTATTGCGTATCACATTTGATTGGTTATAAATACACACTTCAGGAAGATAAAATTCAATAGGTTGTGAAAATTATATATTTTAGTATATATTTTGTGTATTCATAAATAGTTCTGCAGTGATTACTTTTTTATGAAGGGACAAGTAATTCAAGGTTTGGCATCAAAGGCTTGTATCTTGTAAGTTGTCGTATGTACATAATATTATCATACTATATTATAGCTAACAGCATTGTAATTATACATCATGTATATTTATTTATGTTTAGGGATTATTACTACGATTTTCTAAATTATTTAATTCCGTAAAAATGCTAATATCTATTTCAAGGTGATTTTATATTAAGGAAATTGGTTTATTTATCTGATAGAATAATTGGAAATATGGCTCCATAAAGAAATTCCTTCATAGTCATATCTGGTACATGTAGTAGTATAGAAGTATACTCCAGGAAATAAACCATGTTACCATAACGTTAAATCTATATAATATATTGGTTATGGAAGGTTGTCTATCTAGCAGCATATTGTAAAAACAGTGTATGAGAACAGAATGCTTGTTTATTTCTAGGTGGTTCGCATGCGAGCAAACTTCCTCCAACCGTCGTTAGCACACACGCGCCTTGTAGACGAAGATAGTGTGCACTCGATGCCTGTAGCACAGATGGGTAACTACCAGGAGTATCTCAAGCGAATGACGCCTCAGCTGAGGGAGATCGAATCGCAGCCGGTGCGCCAGCATATGTTCGGGAATCCGTTCAAGATAGACAAGGTATGATGCTTTTATTCTGAAAAAGAAAAAGTATTCCTATTACAAAAATATTACAGTGCACGTAATACGAAGCGTATACGCTGATCGCTGTGATGTTTCTTTTAAAAATATGTAGAATAAAGCGTAACAAGTTCTACTAAGGATAAGATCCATTCAGTATGAGTCGAGAGAAAATTTAATTAATGTAGAAGTTACTATACTTTTCCCTAGTGTGGACCAAAATAAAAGCTAAATGTTTACATTCTTAGAATTGAGGGAATTACTTGGAAATGGAAGTTAAATTTAAGTTTTTCATTTGGGACAATTTCAGAAATGACATTTTTGTATAGTATGTTGATTATTATTTATTTATCATTGTAAATTGTTTTATATTGTAGGTTAGGTACAACATCACTTACAAAAAATGGTTGTCTAAGTCATTTTTAGGATTGCGTAGTCAAATGAGAAATGACTAAAACGGAACCTTTAGTTTCGAAATTTCAACATTATCTATTCATCTGTGGCTGTGGCTGTCCGTTTGTCTGTCTGTCTGAATAAAACAACAGATTTATTTCACTGATTTCACAGATTTTACATTGAGCTGAAAGGTACAGAAGTGTAAATTGGTAGACTAGAAATGTAAAACAAAAAAAAAAATAAACATTGGCTATTTCGAACCCATTTTTTTTTAAATTTAACTTTATTTTTTTTTGTTACGAAACCTTAAGAGTCCGCCTATGCTATTTTTCTTTATTACAAGCCAATACTCTTATCTCTTTCATACCCGTAACGAAATATCAGAAAGACTCAAATTGGTGGTATGTTATTATAACAATTTAATTTAACAGATTTACATGTTTTACTTTACAATAAATGTGTGAGAAGAATGATGGGATCTGAGGAAGCGAGAGAAGTATGTAAGAACCGCGACGCTTGGCGCTCCGTCCTCTCTGACTACCCTGTTAGGGATACAGCGTGAAGATATGTATGTATGTATGTACGTTACAATAGTTACGGCGCATTTGCTCTAAGAGCGTGTCCACTTTTTGTTGACCGACTTTAGGACTTTTAGTAATGTACGTGACTAGGAAGTACAATATAATCACCGCTGAATATGACATTTTTTTTTTAAATACTAGTTGCAATTAAGATTTACGAGCATTTTACAAATAATTATTTCAGTAATGTATGTGAAGTCGGTTATGAGTTGTCACGAAGAGCTGACTGTGAAGTTGTCGTACTTACTGTAACTGTTTTACGTGTGGTTTTCAATGAGATAGAAAAAGACGCGGAAATTCTTTGCGTTTTGTTCATTATGTTTCTTCGTCCGAGTTAAAATGTCAATTAAAATGTGGGGTCTTGTGATCCATCTTACAATTCTTAATAAAAGAGAGTCTATATTGTCTTAATAGTTTTAAGGCCAAGGTTTCGAACGTGTTGCACCGATCGTGGTCACGTTTTATTTAGAACTAGTAAACTCGGCCCGATTCACTGGGCTTTAGTTGAAGTTAAAATAAATTAAACAGTTTAAAAAAAAAAAACCAAAAAAAAATTCTATTGATCCGATCGCTACCAAACTTTACAGGAACATCCGCTAGGGCAAAACGAAGATTCCCTGAAAATTTCATCGAAATCGGTCCAGCCGTTTCGGAGTCCATAAGTAACATAAATACATACATAAGTCACCTTTTATATATATATATAGAAGACTGTAACATGTGTGCAACTCGTGAGCCAAGCTCACATGACACGTGTGTCCGCCAGCGCATGATGGTGGACGAGGCGGACATGGCGGACCCGCTGGGCGCGGTGCGCGGCGGCGGCGGCGGCGCGGCGGGCGGCAAGCGCGGCGCGGACTCCCCGCGCGCGCCGCCGCCCAAGCGCAAGGCGGGCCCGCTGCCGCTGCACGTGACGGCGCGCCGGCCCTCGTCCCCCGCGCCGCCCGCCGCGCGCCCCTCGGCCCCCGCGGTCACGGCGGTCCCCGCGGCCCCCGCCGCGCCGCCCGCGCCCGCCGCGCCGCCCGCCGGCCCCGCCGCGCCCCCCGCGCCCCCCGCGCCGCCGCCCGCGCCGCCCGCCGCGCCCGCGCCGCTCGCGCCCGCGCCCTCGGACCTGCCCTCCGGGAGACCCCCAGAGGTACACGCTCCGTTTCAACTGTGCACTAAGGTAGATCCATGGAGCACTCAACCTATTGAGTGGCAATCTCATTTATTTCGCTCCGTTTCAACTAACTGTGTACTAAGGTAGATCCATGGAGCACTCAACCTATTGAGTGGCAATCACATTTATTTCGCTCCGTTTCAACTAACTGTGTACTAAGGTAGATCCATGGAGCACTCAACCTATTGAGTGGCAATCACATTTATTTCGCTCCGTTTCAACTAACTGTGTACTAAGGTAGATCCATGGAGCACTCAACCTATTGAGTGGCAATCACATTTATTTCGCTCCGTTTCAACTAACTGTGTACTAAGGTAGATCCATGGAGCACTCAACCTATTGAGTGGCAATCACATTTATTTCGCTCCGTTTCAACTAACTGTGTACTAAGGTAGATCCATGGAGCACTCAACCTATTGAGTGGCAATCACATTTATTTCGCTCCGTTTCAACTAACTGTGTACTAAGGTAGATCCATGGAGCACTCAACCTATTGAGTGGCAATCTCATTTATTTCGCTCCGTTTCAACTAACTGTGTACTAAGGTAGATCCATGGAGCACTCAACCTATTGAGTGGCAATCACATTTATTTCGCTCCGTTTCAACTAACTGTGTACTAAGGTAGATCCATGGAGCACTCAACCTATTGAGTGGCAATCACATTTATTTCGCTCCGTTTCAACTAACTGTGTACTAAGGTAGATCCATGGAGCACTCAACCTATTGAGTGGCAATCACATTTATTTCGCTCCGTTTCAACTAACTGTGTACTAAGGTAGATCCATGGAGCACTCAACCTATTGAGTGGCAATCTCATTTATTTCGCTCCGTTTCAACTAACTGTGTACTAAGGTAGATCCATGGAGCACTCAACCTATTGAGTGGCAATCTCATTTATTTCGCTCCGTTTCAACTAACTGTGTACTAAGGTAGATCCATGGAGCACTCAACCTATTGAGTGGCAATCTCATTTATTTCGCTCCGTTTCAACTAACTGTGTACTAAGGTAGATCCATGGAGCACTCAACCTATTGAGTGGCAATCTCATTTATTTTGTGTGAAAATAATTTACGTCTAAACACTGTTGCGGTTACTGCGTTCTGTTTTATACTTTGATTTTTGCTGTTTTTACTACATCACCGAATAGAACAATAACCCATTATATAAATATTTAAATATCTGTCGAAATATACAAATATGTACACACAGGTCCAGTATTGGTTATGTACTGCTTAATGCGAGCGAGAATTGATATTTCTTAGCGTAAGTGCTCCATGGGTGGATCGAAGATTGAGACGTGGTGGATAGCTGATTTAGTTGTATCCTGGCACCAGCCATTGCAGGATTCATCCATGTACAATTTATTTTGTTTCCATACTAACTCCTTTTACTTCTTCTGGTGTTAATTTTCCAAAATCTATTACACAATTAACAATTGTGATTAATTATTTATTTTTTCCACAGTTTCAACTTTTATATGATAAATAATTCAGTCCAAAAACCTTATAGTAGGGGAGCCCAAGCGGGGATTTTGGGATTTAATAAAGCGCGGCAGATTAAAATACAGAGGGATACCTTTTACCCGGTAAAGTACTTCCACCAAATATGCCGCCCGTCAAGGATAAAGGATCAGATCAGTAAAAAAAAATTGATCATCTGAAATTCTCGAGCGCGTCAGATTAAGGTAGGGAGAGTTAATTACATGCTAAAACGTGTATATTAAACTAATCTGACAATTTGAGAGTGACGTAAAGAAGGGGAATGGCTACAAACTTGTAAAAAAAAACGTCATCTTGACATTCTCGAGCGTGGCTAAATTTTTTTTTATTTTGAAGGAAATCATTCAAGGATTACGAAAAATATATAATCTGACGATTTCCACAAGCCGAAGTAATAAAAATCATCGATAAAGTTTAATGCGTGCAGCTGCGTGATGCCAATATTCCCCTTTTCGCATTTCTATTCTTCTCTCACTCTTTCTCTATCTATTACTCTCTCACTTTGTCCCCACTCTGATTTCTGTTGCCATGACGCCCATGACAGCTGATCACAGAGCTCGTTCGTGGCACGATATTGTTTACAACGTATTTCCAACGTTTTGGCTTTTTTCGTGATTTTAATATAAGTTATATGAATTAAAGTTTATAAATATTTACTATGAGTGATACTAATAAAGAGTGTGTATTTTGTGGTGAAACTACATTGCAAAAAAACAATTAAATTTACATTAGAAACAAGAACGGAACAAGAACAGCAGATTTTACAAAAGATTTGAAAAATATAAAGTTTAAGGAAGCTATCGTCAAATTTTTGATCGATCATTGGGCTGATCAGGAGATGGCAGCGATTATCGGTAGTAAGGTTATTCACATAATACATGATTAATACATGAATACATAATACATGAAATCGAGCCCGAGGAGGAAGATGATTCTACCGATGTGATGATTAAAAAAAAATGCTCAAAAAATTTAATTTTTTATAATTATTTTCTTATAAATACAAGTATGCTACTTAAAAAAATATATACTTTTTTATTTGCATGCTATTTCCTGAGTTTTTTAATTATTAAGTTCAAAGATTTAAGAAAATAAAAAAAATATTTTTTTTAATTGTCAGATTAGGCAAATCCCTCCAGATAATCGTCAAATTATGAGACAGCACGTCTAGGGCATAAAGATGAACCATATATATGTTAATCTGACGCGCTTGAGTATTTCAAAATGGCTAATTTTTTTTACACATTCTAATAATGGCCGCGAGTTTGCGTCACATCCAAATCGTCAGATTATTGAATGAGAGCTTTTTTTAGGCTCACTTAACATCCCCTTAAAAAATCTGACGCGCTCGATTAAATTTTTTTTTCAACCATTACGACTACCCCCATCATGCAAGTAATCAGATTAACATACATACATTATTGAAAATGCGTAGGGACATAGATTTTACCAATATCTGACGCGCTCGAGTATGTCCATGCAACAGTTTTTTTTTTACATTTTTGAAAATCTATAGCCGCTCCCCCCACCGATGAAAAGGTATACATTATATAACATTTTTTTCTTTTTATCATCTAAGCTTCGCAACCCAATAGTCTCTATGACGCTCGATGAAATCCCGATTTAGCATCGTGGGCTCTCCTATTATTAATTGCAGTGAGAACCCAATTCTTCACATAAATTGTAATTTTTTTCCCATACTAACTGACACGTCTTTTCTTCACCTTAGGGGTTGAATTTCTAAAAATCCTTTTTTCGCAAATGCCTACAATGTTTAGAGAACTTCTGCAGTTTTCATTTTTTGAATCTATCAGTTTGAACTGTGAGTTAATGACAGTGAGTTAGTTTCATATTTTATATATAAGAATATATCCTTATCACTGTTACGTTTAGATTTTTAGAAATTTCAATCAAGTTAGTAAACAAATAATTCTTAATTGTTTTGAAGAACTTTCATTTAGCTCCAAATCTTTGTGTGACATCCGCAATATAAGTTCATAGAGGAAACACTTAATCGCTCATACCGCATATATCAAATACCGTACAGAATGTACGCACATATGTATGTAAAAGTATGTTATATTATACTGGTTAAACCTGTTTCAACTACAATTTTCTGAGTGTGAAGGAGGTTAAGGGTGTCACTTCAATGAATATGAATATCCTGCAGTTACTGGCTGTGAAGGGACTTTGTAGTGCTTTGTACAGTGTAGATTACAAAATTGGTCATAATGATATAGGGTGGTCTGCAGGGACAAATATTATTTGATACATTATGTATTGTTATATAGTTCACGGTTCTGTGCATAATCTATATATAATTCATAAACAAACACTATGAATGATCTTTCTCTACTACTCATAATGTCAATGGTTTAATCAGTCCAATAACTGGTTAGCTATGGTCTTAGCACAAGTGAAATAAATGATTATAATGGAAGTTAGCTTTCTGAACGACTTAGTTGTGGAATGTACTCTTATATTTTGGTTTGTGTTATGTTTAGGAGCCTCCAATAACGATAATAGACACAGGCGGGGTGGCTGGGCCAGCGTCGCCGCCCACTTCACCGCCAGTTATAACTCCAGCCAATTTGCCGCCAATTGTCAAACCATTCTTGAATGGAGGTAACTTATTGTCAAGTTGAATACACAGTGATGTAATAATATCATACCGTTTAACAACAGTTACATTATCACTCAAATTATGATTGGTTAATTGTTAATTATATATTTTAAGTAATTTTAAGTAATATTAATTTTAAATAGGTAATAGTAATTATATTTTGAGTCTGGTTAGAAACTATACAGACTACAAGCTTTGATTGATATTGGTCCAACAGTTTAAACACAATGGATGAGACATAAAATTATTTACCGTTTAACATTTACAAATAATTTATATATTTGTTTCTTTTATTTGTTTCGCAATTTATTTTGTAAATTCGTTTATCGTATTTCTATTTGTCAATTTTTTAAACTTTAAATAATGCCAGTGTCCATATTCTTGATAAGCTAAGATGATAGTCCTAACATAACCTTTGGATTAACTTATTTGGATTGTGTCTTTTCAATTCTCAAATCCATGCACATTTTTTTATACATATGTCTCGAAATGGTTCGCTGCCAATAATTTACTACTGAATGCACAAGAAACCAAATATATTAAATTTTCCCTTTCTAATGTGCCCAGAATCCATGATAAAATAGAACTGGGTGGGAAACAATTAGAATTGGTTAAGTCAGCCAGTTGGTTTAACAGTTGATAACAAGTTACAGTGGGCGGACCATATTGGGGCATTGGCTAGTAAGCTCGGTTCCGCGGTATATGTAATTAGACGCATGAGGCAAATGACGGATGTGGATACGGCAAGGCTGGTGTACTTCGCATATTTTCACAGTATAATGTCTTACGGCCTTCTGCTGTGGGGATCAGCGGCGCATATTAACTCCATTTTTATTTTATAAAAAGAGCAATACGTGCCATCTACAGTATGAATGCACGAGAATCACTTAAAGATCCTTTTAAAGACATTGATGTCCTCAGCCTCACCTTGCCGTCTTTATACATCTTTGAAATTATTATGTATACGAGGAAAAATATAGATCTGTTTAAAAAGAAATGCGATATTAATGGTATGGAAATCCGAGGTCGTGATAAATTGGTTATTCCAAAATTTAAATTACATAAGTCAAATATTTTATTTTTGGGCGACTGCATTCGTTTTATAACAAAGTTCCTCAGGAAAGAATAAATTTACATTGGTTATAAAACGTACCAATCATACTATAAGATAAACAATTTCATCGAAGATAAAACAATAGTCTGGAAATGATCTTCTCTGCACATTCAATTACTGGCGTAATAAAAATATTGTATTTTAATAAACCTTTGTAAAATGAAGTCGAAAAAATGATACTTGACTGAGTTTCTTGTCGGTTCTTCTGTGTCCAGGTTTTCTATTCGAACCGAACTAAAGTAGATTTGACGATCAAAAATACCCTGAAATTGGGTTTGGGAATAAATTGATTTGACTTTGACTATATAAATATTATCCTCAATTCACGTACATAACAATTGTGTATCTATTTTCAGATGCATATACAACAATGGGTAGCAAAATGCCCCGGTCACCATCGCCCCCAGCAGAGGCGTTACTTGTCAATCCGTCGGTGCACGCGACATTCTCTTCTACGTCTCATTCGCCGGCTCCCTTGCATGACTCGCAAGAGTTGCAAATAAATGCGATATTACAAGGCATCGCAGCAGAGAACAACTCGCAAACACGAGCCAGGAAAAGAAAACGAAAGGTGATAAAAACATGCTAATCATAGTAATCAAACATTTCTAGTTCTACTGTTAATTCTTCTAAATTCTTACTTGTTTGTGAAGTATAATGATCTCAACGAGTCTTTAGTCATTTCCTTTCGAATTCTTGTCTTTAAATGCACTGTGTTTAAATAAATAATTATCGTTGTGAGTACAGCTTCCATATCCTTTAAAAGTATAGGCCAGGCTGGGCTAGCAATATAGGCTTTCATGTTGATTTAGGAAAGAAAGAAATAGTAGGCCAAGGGACAGGACATATTATGAATGTATATGATGGACGTGCAATCTGTTACAATCAGGATCCACTTTGCCATATTATACATACATACATACATATCTTCATGCTGTATCCCCAACGGGCTAGTCAGAGAGAACAGAGCGCCAAGCGTCGCGGTCCCTTACATACCTCTTTCGCTTCCTCAAATCTCATCATTCTCCATTGCCATAATTTGTAAGCCTATAAGTATCGTCCTATATTTCTATATTTCTATAAGTATCGTCCGTGTAATTTTGGGCCACGTTGATGTTCTGTCCACTCCGAATGGTAAATGGCGTGAAGATATAAATGCAATGCGACTATAGAAATCGGTTTGTTCAATCATTATAAATTATTACTTAGTTAAAGTTAACCATTTTTGTTGGTCTGATGTTGCAACAAATAGATAAAAGTTATAAAAAAATCTACTTTGGCTTTATTATAGAAACATAATTAATCTGCCAATCATTAACTGAAATAATAATATAGATTATAAATTTAAAAAGATGATATTGCTTGTTATCTTTCTTTCCTAAATCCGCTCATCTAATTACATATTACATATGTAGTGTTAGTGTCTACTTCTCTATTACAGGAAATAAGTATTATACACAAATTACGTCACTACAAATTACGTCACTACAAATTACGTCACTACAAATTACGTCAGCCTAGTGTTTCAAACGTTACCGGTTACTATAAATGCCGCTTTGTATAGTTCTTTAAATAAAATGTGCACTCTATACAACGATCTCTCTCAAGCAATAATTTAGATATATTTGGTCAGAATCTGGATGCGTTTAGGGCGTGTTAGGTGCTGTTTGGATTGTATTTGAATTGTCTTTTTTTTATTTTTCTCTTTAATGTGATGTAATTATTTTAAACTCGGTCTTTAAATTTTGTGTACTCTCTACTGTGTACGTTTGTAACTGATAATCATATGTTTAATGCATGATGTATACACAAAATTAGGTCACTAGAATGTCAAAGGCCTAGAAACAATGTAATTTTAGCATGTAAGTTCTTGTAACTATAATGAAATAAAATAAAAATATAACTTTAGAACGAGCAGAAGCCTCAAGTACTCGTTCCGGCGCCTGCACAGTTGTCACGTAAAGAGTTGACGGATATAAAGAAGCACAACCTTGGTGTGCGAGCTGAAGTGTACAAGGCGGTGCGACGACCTGGCAAAGGTTAGTTTACGTCATTTTTTCTTTTTTTTTCTTTATAAGTGTAGATCGTAGAGATATATAATGTGTGGATATCTGCTCAACTCTTCAAGTTATAAACAAAGACAAGACTGTGTAACCCCCATCGTGTATTTTCCTACATCAAATGTTGGAATCTTCATTAAACCTATAATTAATATCGTTGTTTTGCGGTTCTCACTATAACGTGACATTGGCAAACATCGCAATCGCGACGGCGCCATATAAATAAAGAAGAAGAAGTAGTTTAGTCATTTTATACTCATTTACATATACATACGTTACTGTTATAAATTACTGATTATGATTAAAAACAGCATAGAAACATATTTTGATTATACACCAACACAGTTGTAAATGCGAGGACCTGTTATTGAATACTCACTGTACATAATATTCATGATAATCTAATACGTGTCATGAAATTAATTTTTTCTTTGTCCTTCAATCACGTGAAAACTACTGAACGTATCGGTATGGGACTGAACATTTGATGCAGATTCGGTTGTAGATAGTTCTAAGCTGTTTATTTTTTGAATTCGATGGACCTTTCACCAGTTTTCAAACAAAAATCTACTATTGATACAAAATTTTCATTTCCGCTCAGCGAAGCAAGCGGATAACGGCTAGTATAACATGTACTGATACAGGTAACAGATGATTAACTATTAACTAAAGAAGACATTAACAAACTGACAATAATTGTTTGCTATTTATGAATTAAAATTTATTAATTTATTAAGTAACTAGCTTACGACCTCCGTGGCGCAACGGCTAAGCGCGTTGAAAAGTAAACGGGGGTTGCGGGTTCGATTCCCGCCCCGAGTAGGTGTTTATGTATAATATGTATTTACAAAAGAAAAGTATATAAGTAGTATATCAGTTGTCTGGTATCCATAACAGAAGCGCTGTGCTGCTTACTTTGGGACTAGATGGCTCTGTGCGAAATGTCTGAGTATATATTTATAACTAGCTGAGTTTCGCGATTTCACCTGCGTTATTTATAGTTCACAAGTAGTTATAGTTTTCGGTTTGACAAGTAGCCTAGCTTACTCCCTGTTCTCTCCATGCCAATGAAAGCCGTCAAAATCGGTTCAGCCGTTTCGAAGATTAGCCCGGACAAACAGACAGATAAAAATTTTAATAAAGCGTGTTTAGGTTTTGGTTACGCGCAAATAATTATATAAGGCTTATATGTATAAACAAGTCGAAATACAGATCACAAATCATTACAGAAAAATAAATGAGACTGGCTATTTCAAAATTTCAGTCCCGATTTGAAGTTATGCTCAGAAATGCAAGCTCATTCGTCTCATAAATTGTACCTACTGTTTTTCATAATAAATAATATTTTAGTTTTCCTAGTAAAAAATGATCTAGACTTCTAGATGTACACGCAGGTAACTTCTTTTATAAGGGCGCCACTAAAAATTAAAATGTATAAAGATAGGCGTAATATATAAAAGATAGGAAACCCCTCATATAAGCTTTAAAAAAGCCTTTAATTCGAAATAACAGACGACACTTCAGTTTTCTTTATATGTACATTGTACATAGATATGTAGATTTATAATTGTTTGTATTGTGCTTCTAAGGATATTAAATTTGTAATTGAAATTGTGCTTTTTTTTCAGATTTTTCAAAGTTATTCGAACATTTAAAGCAGTTGAAAGGTAGTGTTGACATAAAGAAGGAAGTGATACGTGAAATTATAGACGAGTCTTTAAGGTTTAAACGAAAGGCGCTTGCAAAATTGTTAGAAGACTTCTTAACAAGCCTAGAGAAGAATGGAAACAGTGCCTCAGTTAATTTGAAGAGATTTGCAAATTCTGTGTATAATAATACTTCTAGTAGTCACAGCTAGTGGTCGTGTGCACGGACGGGCAAACTTTCGCTGCGTTTTAAATTAATATAGATTGATAAGTTGATGAGAATGTCAGAAGCTCAAATGAGAAACGAAGACAAATGGAATATGGTCATGTGTTCGTTGTAGAACAGAATGGCACTGCCAAAGCGCTCTTCTGTCGAACTGTTTTACATCAGTTTGTTGCCTTTTAGATACATAATTATTTAGTGGTGTCTTGTGGTTGGAAATTGTTATGGTTCTTATGTTCTTGGAATCACTTAAATAGTTATTAGTTATCACAAGTTAATCTTTTTCTTGTTTTGACATCTCCGCCTGACAATAAGATTAAACACAGACCAATGATAAATTCTGTGGAGTAGCAATAATATAAAATATTCAAATTTTACGCTGTAATAGTTTTTTCCTAGTCTCGGTGGCAATGTTTGTACTTCTTTCTGAGTTTCCACAGCATTTATTTCATTCGAATTAAGTATGTTACAGATTTTGTTTTATTTCTTTGACCAGCAATCAGCAGTTAACTAGTTAAGTATTGAAAAATGGACCAATTTTTTCTGTCATTTTGTGTTTTATAATAATATAACTAGCAAGCAATATAAAATTGTAATATTACGCAATCTCATAGTGTTTGTCGTGTTCGATGAAATGGTGGTACTTAAATTTTATTATGAATATTTCATACGTGATATTCAATATCAAAGTTTGAAGTATGTGTAATTGTGTATATATAATATATTTTAATGTATTTCGTTCTGTAGATGTTGCACAGAATGACAGTGAAATTGAGTGTTTTATATATTGTAAATATTACCACTGTAAATATTATTAGAATGTTGTATTATTACCAATGAAAATATATGTGTAGGATGTTTTAATGCATCAGTCAATTGTAAAGTGTAAAATATCTTTTTTTAAATAAATTATAATCCTTATTGGATTTTGATGACTGTATTTTATTTAATTACTATTTCTGTGTAATCGTAAAATAATAAAAATAATAGCAAAAAAATGCTAAGGTTTGGCATTAATTTCTAATTAGTACAAAATTTGGTAGAAAGGAAAACAATGACATCACTAGTGTTTATATTATAGCTTTGTCTGAGGTTAACCCTCAAATCGGTTTGAGGGCTAATTTTTGGTAGAAAAAAAATCCTAATCCTATGCTATGCACAAATATTTTGTATGTTACGTTTTCGGCAGATACTTTTCAGGCGTAGCAGTAGGAGCAAAATTATTAGCGTTATTTATTATGCGAGTTAGATTTATTAAACCGACTTCAAAAAAAAAACGCTGAAAAGTACAAAATACCTATTCTTTACTAATCAAAACCTAAGTATAGAATAATACTTTATAAATAGGGTACAAATACCCATATTATTAAATTTGACAGTTACTGGAGACGGTGCTAACCCTACTAAACTAATAGACTTTCTGTTGTTACACATTGATTTGGCACCGACTAACAACTCAAATTTAATTATATGGGTATTTGTATCGGATTTTATAAAACATAATATAACATAATTTCACGCTGTATCCCTAACGGGGTAGTCAGAGAGGACGGAGCGCCAGGAGTCGCGGTCCTTACACACCTCTTTCGCTTCCTCAAATCTCATCATTCTCCTCACACATTTTCGCCTAGGTATGCGAGTGCTTTTGACATTTATACTATATATATATATATCGTATTTATACTTATTTATTTCGTACTTTTCAATGTTTTTTTTGAATTTTTTAATTACATGTTTTTTATTTCTTTATTTTGAGTGACCTCAGCCTAAATAAATACCTGGGGTATGTCTACAATTAATTTGTTTTTTAGTTCTGGAGCGCAATGAATGTACAAGACAATCATACATAAATAAAGTTTATATGCAGTTGTATTTGGTGTATCTTCGAAACCCATGCTCCAATACCAGTGAAATTTAAATGGGATCAATCTGGAAGTGTATCCATTCAAATAAAATAAGAATTTTCCAAATCGGTTTATAAATGGCGAAGGTATCACGTAACTAACATACAAAAAAAAACAAAAAAATACAATTGAATTGAGAACTTCGTCCTTTTTTTGAAGTCTGTTAACAAAGGTACGGAGAAATATATATTCAGGTGCGACTTTGTTGTTTAGCGATAAACGAAAAAAAGTAGTAGGTCTTATAATGAAATTAGCGGCCCGCTCCGGACTAAAACCTAAAGCCTTGCCGAAGAATGAGTTCGTTTATTTGATATTCTTTAAAGAAAATTTTGGATTAACATACATTCCAAATTTTTTTGATAGATTCTGCACAGAACACGCTTTTTTTGTTTTTTTATCTTTTTACCCCTTTGGGCCTTTGGGATATGATTTTTTCAAACTTTATTTAACTTGCAATATTTATTTAGTTAGCTCAGGTGAAATCTTGCAAGCTGAATTAGAACCAGTTTCTCGTAACCCATTTTGCAGCTGAATTAGAACCAGTTTCTCGTAACCCATTTTGCAGCTGAATTAGAACCAGTTTCTTGTAACTCATTTTGCTGTAATTTTGCACACACCTTTAGTCCTAGTCAGTGGTGTAGCATGGGTGTCAGCCGCCCGGAGCGGAAGAAAATTTTGCCGCCTTCTTATTTGGGTATTTCAATTTTAAAGACTATAATATACAGTAATTCTAAAGAACTCCTCGGCAAGAACAGTCATCATTATTGTGTATTGTACAGGTTACAAATAAAAAAGTCATATATGTAGGTACATAATATCGGCCGTGGTCTCCAGTAAACCGTAAGTAAGTAAATGGGCGTCATTACCCAGGTTGCGCATAAGGTGGCTACATGCTTGATTTTTTAGATTGTACATTGCCAAGTCAAACATGTAAAACGCAAGTTTTTGACATTTTTTAATGATTAAAAACTGCTTCCGTATATATAAAAAACCATTATTTTTGTACTTGGGTTTTTTGCTCTATGAAATATTATGACAACCTTTTTGACATTATTGCTGCAATTTTTTGTACGGAATCAAGTTTTTGTGTTTATCTCCGTACCTACCTACTTTTTTGTATTACCATACAATTGCTTTCTGGTACGATGATGGAGTGTCGTGCCGGAATAACTCCAGCACAAATCCCTCTGTTTATTATTTGAAGATTGTATTTGCATCTTTGTTGCGTGGTAACTTGGAAGTCTAATTTAAACTTGCGTCAAGTGCATACACTTGCAGAGCGAATTTAGTGCACATTTGATTTAAAGTTCCAGTTTAAATTGCTATCTGGGTAGCATTAGCTTGCAATCAAGTTCGCGCCAGAACCGCATTGTGTATGGTCCATTTCATTTACATACATGTCTTCACGCTGTATCCATATCTCTTCGTTGCTTATTTTGTCCGCAAGGGTGACACCACACATATTTCTAAGAGATCGCATGTCTACTGCATTTATTTTAATTTCACTCGATTTCGGGTATATGTAGGCCTCAGAACCGTACAATAAAATTGGAACCAACACCGTATTGTGTATGGTCATTTTGGCCGAGTTAGATAAATTCACACTGCCTACTAATGTGGATAGAGCACCGTTCATATTTTACCAGTTGCTATCCGTCTCTCCACATCCAACTTACATCTTCCATTCTTCGGAAACCCACTCCCCAGATACACAATTTCATTCACTTGTTCTAGACATTTTCCATGTATCCAAATCTCATATTTCGTCTGTACCGCTTCTCTTTCAAACGAAGTTTTGTTGACATTCATATTCAATTCTTTCACTTCACAATCTTCTTTCATGTCTGTTTCGTGACTAGTGTTTGCTTTGCTTCTGATGGTGTTATAGGCACCAGCATCGTCAGCGTACAATAAGCAGTTTACCGTTCTTAAATAATCCGCACCCCCCGACGTGGTCTGTGTCAGAGCTTTTCTTTTTGCAAATTGTATTCGTCTTCTCATATCGTCCTTTTTATCTACCATCCTTACCATTCTCATATATTCCTCTCTAACATTTCTGCCAAATATGTCCCTATCCAATTTGTCATTTCTATATTTTGCTCACTCATATTCGCATTCAGTCATCCCTAGGTACATTCCTTGTCCTTATTCATTTTCTATATTTTTCTGTTTTATATTATTTCCCTTCACTTATCTTTATTTTCTAGTTACCTTATATATACACAATTATACTACTCTGTCAAGAAAGGACCGAGAAAAGATCAATAATACACGAAATGTTAGTTATTCATCCAAATTTATTTTATCACCTTCAAAGTATGCTCCTTCAGAGACGATACACTTACGCCAACGAATAATCCAATCATCAAAACATTTTTTAAACGCTTTTTCCGGAATTGAGTTCAGTGCTCGCCGCGAATTCTCCTTTATGTCTTCTACCGAATGAAAACGGGTGCCACGAAGTGGTAATTTGAGTTTATGAAAAAGAAAGAAGTCGGCTGGAGCCATATCGGGTGAAGTTTTGCCCGAAGTGGTTTTGCTCGATGGTATTTGTTGAGTTTTTGTTCAAAAATTCGTTCACAATGATGGCCGTGTGCGAAGGCGCATTATCATGGTGCAAAATTCAAGAATTTTCTTTCCACAAATCTGGCCTTTTTCGTCGAATTTGCTCTCTTAAACGCCGCATAACGCCCAAATAATATTCTTTATTTACCGTTTGACCTTCTGGCAAAAATTCTGAGTGCACAATACCGCGATAGTTAAAGAAAACAGTCAACATGACTTTGACTTTTGATCGACTTTGGCGTGGTTTTTTCGGTTTCGGTTCAGTTAGAAGGCGCCACTCCGAAGCTTGTTGACTAGTTTGCATGTCAAACTCGTAAACCCACGTCTCGTCACCAGTAACAATGCGTTTCATGAATGTTGAGTCGGAATTGACTCGTTCTAGTATGTCCTCAGCGACTCTTATGCGATTGTGTTTTTGAAGAAAATTCAAGTATTTTGGGACTAGCCGAGCGGCAACATGTTTCATCCCCAAGTGATTATTTAAAATGGTACGGATCGACTCGTGAGACCCAGAAAGTTCGGCAGCTATCTCTCTCAAACTTGAATGAGCATTTTCAGTCACTATTTCCTTCACTTTTACGATGTTCACTTCAGTTGCAGACGTTGATGGCCTACCAGAGCGAGGCCATTTTGTCCATTATGAAATTTGCAATATACACTAGAATGATATAACTAAAAACAGCACTGTATTTAATCTAAATAACAGATGCAACTCAAACTCCGCGCCAAAATGGAAAACAGTTGCGCCAATCTAACAACAACAAAAAAACAAAAAATATAATTTGGAACCATAAACAAATCATCCATTCCCGATACTTTCTTGATTGAATGTTATATGTATATACATATAAGGCACCTAGATAAGTAGATCTAGCTACCTAGCCATATATACAACTATACATATACATACCTATATATGTTTAGTTATATAACCATATATATACATATACACACACAAGGCAGCCAGTCATTTCCTTATCACTAGTTCATTTTCATTTAATGTATTTACTCTTATCATTTATACCTATAACTCACTTCTTTAACCCAGTCATTTGTTACAATTGGATTGGGACTGCATCCATTATCGATAAGCAGTTTACCACTGTACTATCACATATCATACCGCTCATACTATCTTTCAATATCTGGAGGCATCTGTCCAAATGCAGCACGAACAGCCAGGCAGACTACGCAGCCCTGTCTAACGTCTGAAAAGACTTCCAACCAGGGCGACATGTCACTATCTATCCTTATGCAGGCTCTGTGGTCTCGATATAATGACCTTACAGCCTGCGGTAAGGGCCCCTGCACGCCATATTCAGGCAGAACACTCCACAATTTCTTTATTCGCACTACTCTATCGAATGCTTTTTCCGGATCCACGAAAGCGCAAACAACTTTTTGACCTATCGCCAGAAACTTACCCACAATAACGCGGAGCGAGAAAATCTGATCCATACAACCCCTACCGTTCCTAAAACCACATTGCGCCTCTCACAAATATCGCTCACAATAAACGCCTTTCATACGTTCAGTCCATACCTTGGTATAGACTTTACTTGCTAAGCTGAATAAGCTGATGTCCCTATAGTACAGACATTTCCCTTTATAGAGAGATACTATGACTGCGGTGCGCCAGTCCTCTGGAACCTCCTCTTCTGTCAACAAAGGTCGAACAGTGCACAGAAAGTATTCCAGACCCCAGGACCACCATACGCGATCATCTCAGCAGTCACCTCATCATTTCCCGCAGCCTGTCCACATTTGAGACTTCTTATCACTTTCTCAATCTCTTTCATACTAATGGCATCCTCCAATCCCTGACCCGAGTGTGGTAACTCATTAAAGTCACTCTGAGTATCAGAATTTTATCGTACGGTAACGAGACCTGGATATGCCCTAAATCGAGTGAAAGTATGATAAATGCAGTAGAAATGCGATCTCTTAGAAATTGTGCGGTACACCCTTGTGGACATGATAAGCAATGAAGAGATACGCAGTATGACAGGGTTGCATTATTGTAAAAATGAAGAAAGGAATGCTTAGATGGTTCAGGCAAATAGAAAGAATGAGTAGGTAATGAAAGACTTAACTAAGAAAATCTACAGATCGAAATCGAGTGGTAAAAGAAGCCAAGGAAGACCAAGGCTGACTTACGAAGATCACATAGTCAGAGTGTTAGCTAACGGAAATGTGAATAGCACTCGCATACCTGGCCAAAAATGCGTGTGAGGAGAATGATGAGATTTGGGGAAGCGAAAGAAGTCAGGATCGTGAAGCTTGGCGCTCCGTCCTCTCTGACTACACCGTTAGGAATACAGCGTGATGATATGTATGTATGTGTATTGGCTTGCAACCTGTAAGGACAAGGGAAGCTCCAAAGTCAAATCAGGAACAATGAACAAACTTAGAAACATCTAACTACAGCAAAAACTAAAAGATAAATAAATAAATAGTAAAAAATATTTTTAAAAACAAGCTTTTATTTATAAGTTTTAAATGCTCTAAAAAGAAGAAAATAAACTTTGAAGTAAATCAAACCCTTCATTTCGTTACATTACACAATTTTATACGATACTAGCTGTACCCGCCACTTTGTCTGCGCGGAAAATTTTTTCGTGGCTTTCCCGGATTAGGTTAGATTATATGTACATGTTAAGATTGTTTTTGGAAAAAAGTCTACGTCTAGCCAACGTTTGTTTCCGGGCACATACTATCTCTTTACCAAACATCATAATTGGTATGGCGGTTCAGCATTTCCCATTTAAAGATTCATCCCCTTTTTCCACCCCCTTATGGGTAGTTTTTTGATAAAAAAGTAACCTATGTCCTTTCCCAGGTGTCAAAGTATATCCATGCTACATCATAATCGGTTCAGCGCTTTAGCATTTTCCGTACAAAGTTTCGTCCACTTTTCACAGATTTTTGATAAAAAAAGTCTCATCACCAGTTATAGAAGCATAAATTCGCATTAAACATATAAACGAAGAAGAGAAGAGAGAAATAACAAGAATATGTTATCAATATCGTGACTTGTTCTACTCTGAAACCTACCTTTAACATTCAACCACGCAGTTAAACATGAACTTAGGTTAACTGATGAGACGCCTATATTTGTCAGAAGTTATAGACAACCTCCACAGCAACGAAAGGAAATACAAAATCAAGTAGACCAACTATTAAAACAAGGAATTATCCGAGAAAGTATCTCTCCATGGTCCTGTCCGGTACATATAGTACCTAAAAAAGCAGACGCCTCTGGCAAAATGAAATGGAGAATGGTCATCGATTACAGAAAACTCAACGACCGCATTATAGAAGATAAATATCCACTTCCAAATATTCATGATATTTTGGATCGTCTAGGGCGTGCGCAATACTTCAGCACTCTTGATCTTGCCATAGGATATCATCAGGTCGAGATCCATCATCATCCAGCATTTACTATTGAAAGAGGACATTATGAATTCCTTAGAATGCCGTTTGGGCTCAAAAATCCACCTAGTACATTTCAAAGATTGATGAACCATATTCTAAGAGGTATTGAAAACGTTTTTACATATTTAGATGACGTAATAATAGTGTCAGTTTCGTTACAGGAACACATAGAAAAGTTGAAACAGGTCTTTGAAAGATTTAAAATTAATAATTTAAAAATCCAATTAGATAAAAGCGAATTTCTACAACAAGAAGTTAAGTTTTTAGGACATGAACTGACTAGTGAAGGATTGAAACCGAACAAAGACAAAATTAGAGCAGTACTCGATTTCCCTTTGCCTCAAACACAAAAAGATATAAAAGCCTTTTTAGGATTAGTTGGTTATTACAGGAAATTCCTTCAAGAATTTTGCTAAATTAACTAAACCAATGACGTTATGTCTTAAGAAAAATAGTAAAGTTATACATAGTCCAGAATTTCTCGATGCATTTGATAAATGTAAACAGATATTAACTAATGCACCATTACTGCAATTCCCAGATTTCGATGAACCCTTCATATTAACCACAGATGCGTCAGATGTAGCTCTTGGTGCCGTACTATCACAAGGTAAAGTGGGATCTGATAAACCAGTAGCATCATGCATCACGCACGCTATCTGATACAGAATCACGATATTCAACTATTGAAAAGGAATTACTAGCGATAATTTGGGCAGTTAAATATTTCAGGCCTTATCTTTACGGACGTAAATTCATAATATATACCGATCATAGACCTCTCACTTGGCTTATGTCATTAAAAGATCCTAACTCTAAACTTACACGCTGGAAACTAAAGCTTGCGGAATATGACTACAAGATTATTTATAAAAAGGGCAAGCAAAATACCAACGCGGACGGACTATCTAGAGCAAAATTATTTCATAACAGTATTGATTCTTTAGCCGTAAATTTAGAGGACAATAATAATGATGAAATCATAAATCAAATATTTGATAATGTAAGTAGAAATCAACGTAATATCCCTTCAGAATTACCAATTGATAATGAATCCGATAGTATGAGTGTAGTAACAGGGGATAATGACCACTTAATTTCAACGAAGCATACCCAAGCTGATAACGATAATCGTGGCATACCAATACTTTCCGATGCAATAGATAGACAATTGAAACAATTTCACGTAAGATATACACCAGGGTCAACGCACAGAGTAGAGGATAGATCTACTAATACAAAAGTTGTAGTAAAAGATGTATTTATTCCCATAAACGATACCAAGAAGGAAATTATTAAATTTTTGAAGGAGCATACTATACCCGATAGTGTTTTATTGTTACTTTTATAACGAATACTTGTATCACGCATTTTCTAGAGTCTATACGACAGTATTTAACGATAGAGGACCAACATTATATAGATGTACTTCTAGAGTTACATCAGTTGAAAACAAATCCGAACAAGAGGAACTTATCAAAAAATACCATGAAGGCAAAACGGTTCATAGAGGAATACAGGAAACATATAAGCAGTTGCATAGAAATTATCATTGGCCCAATATGTTGTTAACAATACAGAAATATATAAATCAATGTGACACATGCTTAAAGACAAAATATGATAGAAATCCAATTAAACCTCCATTGGCTCTTACAGAGACCCCTACCAAACCTTTGCAGCATTTATTTATGGATCTGTACTCCACAGGTGGCGCAACGTTCTTGAAAATAATAGACAATTTCTCTAAATATGCACAGGCGGTACCTCTAACGGTTTTTAGCAGTATTCACATAGCGGAAGCACTATTACAAATATTTTCCATATTGGGACTACCATTAAAAATAAAAACAGACTCTGACAGTAAATTCGACAATGATGTTATTAAAGAGATATGTGCGTTACACAATATTAACATACATTTTACAACACCATATAATCCTAATTACAACTCACCAATAGAACGATTTCATTCTACAATTGCAGAAATTATTAGAATACAGAGATTAACTAACAAAGACGATCTCATACAACTAATAATGAAATACTCGATAATTGCATATAACAACTCAATTCATTCGACTACAGGGTACACTCCTCATGAAATTTTATTCGGTCATACAGCATCTAGAAACCCATTAGAATTATATTGCCCTAAGGAATTTTATCAAGATTACGTATTAAAACATCGAATAAATGCAGAGGCTGTACAAGAATATGTAGCCGCATGCATGTCTAAAAACAAAGAACAGCTAATAGCCAAACGAAATAAAGACGCGGAAGCAATTGCTTTTAAGGTAGGTGAAACAGTCTATAAACAAGTCGCTAAAACAACACGCAACGATAAGACTAAGCCAGTATATAAAGGCCCTTATAAGATCATTCATCTTCATCCTAACAATATAGCAGAGATAATAGGTGATCATCCTAACTCAAAATCCATCCGAGTACATTTTAAATTGTCATCACCGGGACCTTCATGCTCAACGCAAGAGCAAAACTGACCATCACTCCCATAGATAGTACAAATGGCATCTTTTTGCTTAAACAAGGCCAAGTAATGAGACAGACTAATGTAATAAACCTTGCATGTATCTATAATATAACCGATATTCATTTTACATCTATAAAACTCACATCATTATATGCGGGTACAAAGTTGGTAGAAGAAAAGTTCACTTCTTATGAATTACATAAGGCATATAGGGATCAAATAGAACATATATTAAATATTATTGATAAGAAAATAGCGTTTATTTTACCAAGTATTAGAGCTAAGCGTGGCCTCATAAATGGGCTAGGTTCGGTAGTAAAAGCAATTACTGGCAATTTGGATAATGATGATGCAATTAAATTCGAGAAGAAAATTCTTAACATCCGTAATCAGATTAACGGCATACATAATTCCCAAGAACAATCATTAGTCTTAGCTGAGAATACTATTAAAGAATTTAGTCATTAATTGAGTAAAATAAATAATAATCAATTAAACTTAGCCGCAGTGTTGCATAATACTACTGATAGTACTAATCTAGTTATAAGACAATTGAACTTTTTAAATATATATGTCCAAATAGATTTTAGTTTACAAATTATACTTGACAAGCTAATGATGTTAGAAGACGCTATGACTTTCGCGCAATTGGGAATAATGCACCCCAGTATATTAAGTTCTAGAAATTTAATATTAGAAATATTAACTCTAAAAGTAATATAAAAGAATTTAGACCAGTAGCTGACATTCATGTTAATAATATTCACGAAATAGAGAAATCCATAAATGTCAAAGCCTACAGTACTAGACAAACGCTGACGTTTATATTAGAAATCCCATCTGTAGATCCTAATATATATGACCTTATACATCTCTATTCCATTCCCAATCAAAATCAATTAACTATAATTCCACCATCCAAATATCTAGCACTTGGAAGCGATGAGTACGCTTACATGCAAGAAGACTGTCGAACAATCAGCGACGGCCTACAACTATGCAAGCTCATCAATAAACAACCCATTGAAAATTTTGAAGATTGCATTATATCGCTGATACAACATAAGAAACCTAACTGCACACAGACGCGCTTAAACATAAGAAGAGGAAGAAAAATTCAGAAAATTCAAGACAATAATTGGCTAATAATAACTAACACTAAAGAATTCATAAAATGCAGATGCGGAGACAAGAGCGACTACAAAACCCTGCTAGAAAGCGCTATAGTAACCATCACGAGGGACTGCAGACTTCACACTCTAAATACTACATTAGAATCAAGCAATACATATAAAATCTTCAATAAAGAAATCATACTACTTCCAACAATACACAACTTTTCACAGACAGAAATGTCATATGAAATAAAATTAGAAGATTACTCTTTAGACAACGTATACGAGCTCATGAATAGAGCCGAAGAAATCAAGAACTAATCTCGTTTCTTCTGAAATAAAGTGGCAAACAATGATGACTACACCAAGTTGGACAACACTCGTCTTATGTGCCATTGGTATCGTCATTCTAGTTAAGAAGACCTACGAGTACAAACAAGCAAAAGCAAAGAAGATCAAGGCAAGCGAGGACGCTGCCAGAAGCTGTAAGATGAGCTTCTCTCTTGAGAAGGGAGGAGTTATAGAAGCATAAACCTACGATCGCGCTTAGGCAGCAGTATGCAACTTCAGCAATTTCAGCTATTGCAACATACATGAATTTATTATAAATAAGACACACATTACTTTAGTAGGCCAATCTCGTGTAATTTGTCTAATAATATTTTGGTATTATAAATTAATATAATTATATTAAATAAATAAATATTTTATTTTTTTAAAAGTGCTTCGACGTCGAAACGAATGGTGTAGGGAACACTTGACATGGACCCAGGAGCAATGGGATAAAATTTTATTTTGTGATTAGTCTCGGTTTGGATTTAGGCCTGATACGAGAAGGGTAAGAGTGTATCGTTGTCCTGGAAATGCTGAACGGCTGAGATTTGTCCAGGAAGTGCACCCTTACAGTGGCTCCACAGTGATGATATGGGCGGGTATTATGAAGAACAGACGAACTGAGCTCGTTTTTGTAGATGGCAATATGAACGCTGAACGTTACGTTGAAGATGTCCTCAGGCTTTATGTTCATCCATTTACACAAACTCTTGGCTCAGATTTCACGCTGATGCATGACAATGCGCATTCGCACACAGCTCGGTGGACCAGAGAGTACTTGGCAATGGAAAACATCCGGGTATTGCCGTGGCCTGCACAATCGCCAGACCTCAATCCCATCGAGCGCGCATGGGACATGCTTCAGAGACGTGTTCTAGAGAACCTGGACGGAGTGTCGACAACCCAACAACTGAAAGACTTGTTAAAATTCCATTGGGATCGATTGCCGCAGGATCAGATAAACAATCTTATAAATTCAATGAAAAATCGCTGCCGACAAGTTTTAAACGACAGAGGCGGTCACACTTTGTATTGAATTACCAAATAATTCAAAAAATGTCGTTATTTAATTTTGTAAAACATGAAAAGTTTAATTTCGTTTTAACTTTATTTTGCTAGTATGTTATGCTACGTATGTTATGGTACACATATTATTAATTACTGTGATTAAATGAACAATTGAATGAAGGATTTTGTTGCTTTAGTCACTAATACGTCAAAAAATACTTAGTTATTATTTATAAAACAAATATAAATATATTACAATAGTAAAAATCACTTAAAACTTCAAAATCGTACATGTTGCTTAGACTTTTTTGATTTGTGTATTTACTGTAAAAGTAAGTTTCCTCTAAAAATAAGACTAATCACATGTTCCACAAAAAATTTACATTGGAAAAAGTTGTAGTATAGAGTTGTATTTTAATGTTATAAACATTATATTAGTTGTATTTTAATGTTATAAACATTACATTGGAAAAAGTTGTAGTATAGAGTTGTATTTTAATGTTATAAACCACTGGTTCCCAAACTTATTTTGTCTACTGAGTCGAGAGCTCATGCAGTCGTTGTCTAAGATACCTCCTAGCTAAATGAAATTACAAATCACCCCCCAGGCCTCTACACAACGCCCCCATTTTTTTTCTGGGTCTCTTACCGCCCCCCTTTAGACCTGCAGCGCCCACAAGGGGGCGTTATCGCCCACTTTGGGAATGGGTGGCTTAAAATGTAGTAAGACATTGAAATTTATATAATAATTTATAATTATATAATTTATATAATATAAACTATAGTTTAATCTTTTTTACATTTTTTTATTCCTTAGAAATGTTATGCTATAGCTTCATTATATTTTCTAACTTAGTATATTTTTAATGAACTGGTAGTCTGGTAGGTAACATTTTATTATAGTGTATTATATTTTTTTACAGCGATAAATAGCATTTATATTGTTATTTTTAATAATTACAATAAAAAGCTTATAAATGTATTACAGTGATGCTATACTGGTATGAGTGTAGTTATTATAAATATCGTTTCGCAAAATTTTTACTTACATGCGAACTAGATACCTAGTTATCGCTATCGCTTTAATGTGTTTTATTGTATCTAAGAAATAACGTAATCTAATTTACCTTTAAAAACGATATTTCGAATAAACATTTATATGGTGCAGGGACCCGCTTGGGAAATTGAAGGCGACGAAATTGGCTGCAACAACAGAGATAATGTAAACGCGAAATTGAGTGAGCAGAGTCCATTCTATGCCATCATTAATATCTAGTATCTACTAACGAACCAAATGTTTTATTGAATAAAAATAAAACTCATGAAACTAAAATCCGACTAAGGACGTACCTAGTTAATAAATTAATAAATTATAATCGTAGGCCATAACCAAGAGAAGTAGATACCTACTATACCTAGTTGACAACGAGTTGAAGAAATAACTGACGCGTAAACGCTTTGTTTTAGTGCTTATACTGTGGTTTTTGTGGTTTATGTATTAAATCAGATATTTTCAGAAGCATAAACACGTTCCTTGTGTGTCAAATTGTTTACCATATTGCAATACGTTTAAAATGACATTATCATAAATTACCGTATGTTAAAGATCTGTGCGAAACTTAAATGAGCGATGAACGACTGAGGAATAAAATCTACAGAGTGAAAGTGAGAGATAGCAGAAGCTAAGGAAGACCAAGGCTGACTTACGAAGATTCAATAGCCAGAGTGTTAGCTTAGTATATCTGGGCTAAATTGTGTGAGGAAAATAATGACATTTGAGGAAGCGAAAGAAGTATGTAAGAACCGCGAAGCTTGTGGCGCTTCGTCCTCTTTGACTACCCCGTTAGGGATGCAGCGTCAAGATATGTAATATTTATGTGTATTCAAGATCTGTCGGGATCAGCAAAGTGTGGGCGAAACAGATGATTGGGTCTACCTACTTACTCTTGTTAATGTAAAGTAGATAAGTAGAATTCCGTTGGTCTCTAATTTAATTTCCATTCATCACGTCATTTTAGTACTTCTTTCTAAAATTAGCCTGCTGTGTGGGTGTCATTGATTTGGGTATATATGTATGTACGTTCGTTATATGTGACACTCGTAGTACCTAAGTTTGGAGCTCAGCATTGGGTTACATAATTCGTGTGATTATTTAGAAAATATCATATTCAGCAGGTAGGTATATGGTGCGTATGTGTATAATAGGTCTTTACCTATGAAGTTCCCGTTCTACAATAAAGTCAACCACGACGAATTAAAGGCGATAGTGGACGCTGACGATACTCAATCTACTGCTGAGTAGTAGCTTTCGATGTTAGCATCAAAATAATATTGGTCCCTTTGCGTCATATTGGCGAGGTTAAAAAGCTTGATATGTGGGTGCCGCATGAAATGAACGATCGCCAGCGCGACGAACGCGTTGAGGTATGCCTTGCGTTGCTTAATAGACACAGAAACAAAGGGATTTTGAACCGCATTGTCACTTGCGATGAAAAATGGATTCTTTTTGACAATCGTAAGTGGTCATCATGTTGATTAGACCCTGGTTCAGCACCTAGGCAATGCCCTAAACGAAAACTTATCTCTAGAAAAATGATGGCTACTGTTTGGTGGTCTAATGCCGGTTTAATTAATCACAGCTTCTTACCAAATGACACGAGCATTACTGCGGATGTGTGAGGACTGTGAGAAACTGAACACGATGATGCAGAAGCTCGCAAATCTCCGGCCAGCCTTGGTTAATCGCTCATTCCCGCTGCTCCTGCACGACAATGCTCGACTTCACACGGCACAACATACGGTCTCTAAACTACAAGAGCTAGGGTTGGAAGTTTCGCGTCATCCACCGTACTCACCAGACCTTGCGCCGACAGACTTCTACTTTTTCCAAAATTTGGACAACTTCTTGGCAGGAAAAAAACTCTATATCCGAGAGGTAGTACAAAATGCCTTTGAAGAGTTTATTGCCTCCCGTACACTTGACTTCTTCAAGAAGGGCCTTGAAAAATGACCACTGCGTTGGTAGAGATACATCGATAGCATGGGTGCATACTTTGATTAATAGAAATAAAAAAAAATGTTAAAAAAAGACTACCTTTTTGTATAGTAAACGGCAATTTCATAGGTAAAAACTTAATATAATTATACTGTTTTCTTCATTGTGTATTCTGTCCGCTAGGATGACATCGCATGTTTTTCTGACATTTTGCATTTTCATCTTATTTTTGATATATGTAGTTGTGGTTATACAGATCTCTCTTGCTCTAGAGTAGGTACTAATGCTATGAATTGATTTAGCAGCTATAATATAAACACGTTTAGTTACATTATTAATTAAGCGCGTAAGCGTGTAGAACACCAGCTACACAGTCAGTGTCGGTTTTAATAATGGTAAATATACGAGTAACAGAATTAGTAATATAAAACTACAACTTATTTTAATTAAACATAATAGTTTCCACTAAAATTCATTTCCATTATCCTATTTTAATCATAATTTAAAATTATTAGTTTATTAATAGTATACAATTAATTTATTATTTGAAACCATTAACTGGCTGTTGCTAAATATAAAATCAATCGTCGTCGTAAAAGGAAAGATACAAAAAGATTTTTTTTTAATTTTATTTCACCACTTTGTTGGCGCGAATTAATATGTATATCTGTGCTAAACTATAGCCTTTTATACCAAGAGTTTCTGTGTTAAGCCGCGGGCGGACGAACAGACAGACATGGTGAAACTATAGGGGTTCCTTGTTGATTACGGAACCCCAAAAATTTCGTTTGGAGCTTTTTGTTTGTTATTAGACAAACTAAAAGGTCCTGTCGACCCTTAAGTCGTTATCGGACTATTTACTTCTCTCCCTCTCTACACTTTTAAACAACCCAAAGAATGAAATAATTTTGAAAAATTCCTGAATAAGTATTATACGGAACCCTGGGGGTGTAGGTGTGTCTGACATGTTCTTCAAACTTTTTTTAAATTAATAAATTGTAAAACAAAATACAGAAACGCCTTAATAAGGTTGTAAATTCATAAATTGTAGAAATTAAATTTAAGTACAAATAAGATGTATAGCTACCGAGGTTTGTCTTTGAATGGTCATGGTTGGTTATTTATTGCGAGCAGAGAGATTTATTTGCATTTGTATCCATTCTCCTATCTAAATTACGTGCTTTATCGTTATTTGTCCGGTTAATGCGATTTTTACTGCCGGCAATGATTCGATGCTTTTATTTCGTATATTTTGTAAGATTTAAATGTCGTTTTTTTGCAAGATTTAAAGAAATCTTTTGTACGATTCTGAATTTGGAAAAAAAAAACGGTACCCTTATAAGGTCAATCATATATTCGTCCGTCTGTTCGCATTAATGCATACGTCTATCTATTTCTTCAGATGCTATGTGACATATTTTGTTTGGCTCAGTAATAAGTCTTACTAAGACATAATTTGTATTTTGTACTTCATAACATTTGAAAATGTTCATAGAAGAATTAAAGAAGACAAATTGGGTACTCTATTTCAATTTTACTCTAACTACCACTCTCTATAACCAAAAGTAATATACCTACCTAGGATCCAGAATTTTAAAATTTTCAGAGAACATGAAGCGTTATAGTTTATGGGAAAAATATGATGAAAGTTCTGGGTCCTATTTTTAGAAATCACGTTCAAACATGTACGTACCATTTTAAAATAACTCCTCCGCGCTAGTTGAACTCGTGCGTGACCAATTTTATTAACATGTTTTGAGTACTTATTAAAAATTAAGAATTGAACAGTATTTAAATTTTACCTCAATCATTTTTGTGAATATGGGTTTGTGTGTAAGATACGGATGCAGCTCTGCGCTATCACTTACACGCGTTAATACGTTATACCTACATATAACAGAAACGAAGAGAGAATTTGTCTTATATTTCAGTAGGTATACATGTAAAGTATGTATGTACGAGGAACTTCATCCTTATCATATTTTATGGGTACAATGTCCTGAAAAATTCTGTTGTCACGTGTACCTAACTATAACATTTTTAAAAGCGGAGAGTAATCTTATAGAGTAGTATATTTGACGTTTTTTTACTCATTTGCTTTTATTATTTGTAACGACATTAATTCCATGTTATTTAGACCTTTTTCGTATTACAGTAATCAGCAACTGAATACTAAGTTTTCAAGTGAGACCTTCATTATTTTATTGAGATAAAAGAGAACAAAAAAATACTTATGCGTATATAAATGTACTTACGTTATTAAATTTTTTTTTAAATATGTAATAATATTAGGAAAGATTACATTAAATAAAGGTGGAAAGTAAAAGATAAAGTAGAAAAATTATCAATTAATAATAATTAATATTTTTTTAAAAGCTTTTATTGCAGTAAAATAACAACATTAAATTGTAATTACTATTCTTACATGCATTAATATTTCACAATATACAAATAAAATGAATAAACGAATTATAATTAATGTATTAATTTGTTATTACATGTACATCATAAAATCGATTCAAGAAAACTATTAAAAGTTCTTCTTCTAACTTCTTTTTAATTACGAAATTTAAAAAACAAGCATAATTTATTTAAATAATCAATACTATTGAACGAATTGAAAAGCAGTCAGTATAATTATTTATTTAATGATTCGTGTAACGTATTTTGTTTACGTACACGTTGTCATACTAATATTCTTAAAACACAATAACAAACATCTCTTAGTAAGTAGATTGGTTGGATCGTATAGCACCAGTATGTTAACACGCCTACAATTTATGCTTTGGTATAGAGTTTCATGGGCGTCGCCTATGAAAATTTTATAGCACTTATTAACTGCTGTACTGAAAACATCGTATTTTTATTTTAATCAAGTGCAACATTTTTTTTTGTTTGCCAGTAATGGTTGTTAATAATTACATTGTACTTAGATTTCAAAGTCTCTTTCTTAGGGTCTATAGTCTGAAGTAGTAATGATGTTGTTCGTTCTAAGCTTGCAAGTGCTATCGTGCGCTGTTAGGCAGACTGAGCACTGCCCAAGTAATTTTTGGTGTATTTTCATATAATTGTTAGTATTGTTAATTTTTATGATTAAATGTTAGCATTCATAATCAATAATAGATGGCAGCGCTGTCGTATATAATTTATTCGTGATTTTGACGGCTGGTATTTTCAGGTGGCTGTTTTAAAAAATGAGCGATCGAGTATTCGAGAATCGAGAATAATAAAGAAAGAAAGAAAGAAAACATTTATTCACTACTCACAATGACAACGCACAGCCCATGGCAACAAAGTTTCACATCAATATAACACAATTCCTTTTTTCGGCGGGAAAGAGGAAGTGCGTTTTTAAATCCAAATAATTTATAAAATTTTATAATAACAGTCAAATCATAAATAGTTTATTTCGTGAGGCGATAATGTCGTCAGAGAGTGATGGCGACATTTCAGTAGCAATTTCAGACTCCAAGAAGAGAAAACTTGTAACACAGAATGAATCCGAAACCGACACTGATAAGTATAAACCGTACCTCAAACCAAGGTACAAAAGAAGTTATCCTGATAACAGTAGCAATGTAGAATTCCCTGTCTACGTCGAGGGGATTAACAAGGACGATAAAATAGGGAATAAAAACCCTCCATTCCTATCAAAAATTTTTAAAAATGTTAAGGGCATCAGCGAAAGCCGGCAAATTAATGCTAATAAAATAACTTTAGTTTTTAAGCAGGCGGTTGCAGCCAACGATTTTATTAAAGAACGAATGTCTAGCCGAAAATAAAATGAGAGCATACATACCAGCCTCGTCAGTGGAAAGGGTCAGTGTAATTAGATACATCCCCAAAGAGATCAGCAACCAGGATTTGTATGTAAAACTCACCTGTGACTGTGAGATTTTAGGTATTAGACGTTTTTTGAAAAAAGTTGACAACGATCTTGTTCCCTTAACTACTATTACTGTAACATTTGCAGGTACGATCCTACCTCAATTTATTTATCTAGATAATTGGCGATATAAGGTATGGTAGTATGTTCCATCATTAATGCAGTGCTATAAATGTATGCAATTTAATCATAGTCCAAAATTTTGTAGAAATGAACAAGTTTGTTCGAAATGTAGTAGTGCTCATAATTTCAAGGAGTGCACTTCTGAGACTTTGAAATGCGCTAATTGTGAGGGTGCTCATTTAGCAATATCAAAATTGTGTCCATTCAAAATAGCTAAGCTGGAAAAGCATAAATTGAGCTACTCTTCAAATTCAAAAAGTTATGCTGATATTTTGAACAAAAATAAATTCCCTCCATTGCTTAGATCGCAAAATAAAGTACCACTATATACACATGTTCAGCCAACTGGCACTGCATTGACCTCTAATATTAATAAAACTCTTCCTGTACACAGTGCTAGATTTAGGAATATTGTAAATAATGAAAAATTTATTGATATTCTTGTTAAAACTTTAATTACACTGAGCAATTCCAATTCTGTTAGGACATCGGCACATATTAAAGAAATATTGCTAAAAAATTTAAATTCATAAATTGATATTTTAAGAATAGTACAACATAACATTCAAAGTGTTAATAATAAAAAGCCCTTATTAAAAAATCTTTTATTAAATAATAATATTGATATTTGCTTGCTTACTGAGACATGGTTGAAACAATCTAATCCTTATTTGTATATTCCTGGATTTATAGGAAAATCTGCGAGAAAGGAACATGGGGATGTAGGTATTTTAATTAGAAATTCTTTATAGTATACAGAATTGAAAACAATTTTTTATCAAGACGTTCAATGTGCTGGCATTTCACTTCAAACAACTGTAGGTCCTGTATTAAGTATATATTGTCCACCTAATAACAATAGAATTAGAATTAATAAATTACGAAACATAATTAATACAATTCCAAAACCATGTTTAATATCTGGAGATTTTAATGCGCATCACATAGCTTTTGGTTGTGCTACAAGTAAATCAAGGGGCAATGAACTAATTGATCTTTTGGATGAAAGTAATTTATGTATTTTGAATACTGGTCTGTCAACAACAATTCAAAGACCTAACACCAATCCCTCAGCTGTAGATGTGACCTGTGTCAGTCCTTTACTAGTTTCTTTATGTGAGTGGAGGGTGGGTGATGATACTCTCGGTAGTTATCATTATCCTACTTTTACTGATATAATAATCTCACCTGCAAAATTCCAAATTAATGAATAGGTAGAAAAATATTTATTTAATAAAGCAGATTGGGGTAAATATAAAGAGCTCTCAGAACAATTATTTAAAAACTTTGCATACATTTCTGATAACCCTTTAGAAAATTATAATGAATTTTGTAATAACTTAAACATTTTAAAACAAGAATGCATACCCTTGTATGAAATGTACTAAGAGCAGACCTTCAAGGGTTCCAGCTCCATGGTGAAACCAGAACTGTGCTGATGCTGTAAAAAAATCAAAGGATGCTTTATTAAATTACAGAAATTGCTTAACAATGGAGAATTATACTACATATAAAAAACTTGATGCGAGTAAAAAAACTTATAATAGAACAAACCAAAAAAGACAGTTGGAAAAATGTGTGTTCATCTTTTAACCGTTACCCACCAATTATTCGTGTGTGGAACTACTTGCGTAGATTTAAAAGAATCAATTCTAACAGAAATATATATAAAAATGATGAGTGGTTGCCTAAGTTCATAGACAAACTGGTACTGCCAAATGATTTTGTTAATACTGATTTGACAAGTGTCTTTAACATACATAATGACGCGGAAATAAACAACTATCTTTTAAAACCTTTTCAATTTAATGAATTATGTTTGGCTCTTGACTCAAGGAAAAATACTACTCCAGGACTAGACAGTTTTCCTTATGTGATGTCAAAAAATTTAGATCAATCTGGGAAAGAAACTTTACTAAATGTTTTAAACTCTCTTTGGTCTCAACAATTAATATCGGAACCTTGGAAAACTCAGTGTGTCATTCCAATACTAAAACCAAATAAACCACCCGATGATTATAATTCGTATAGACCCATTTCTTTAGCATCATGCATAGGTAAATTATTCGAGCAAATGATAAAATTCAGGTTAGATTATTATGTAGAAAAATATAATTTGTTACCTTCTTGTCAGTTGAGGAGGAAGAGGAGTTTTTTAATAAATACCGAGTCGCCGCCGACCTCTGGGACCACGTCCTCAGCGCTAACCAAACTCGCGCCCTCAGCGCCAGCCAAACCCGCGCCCGCACGTGCTCTACCGGCTCGAGAGACCTTACCGTCGACGCCAGTACAACAACCGTGGCGTAAGGGGCTCGCGCTCCAAGCGCGTTCAGCGGCACCGGTTTCTTCAGCGCCGGCGACCGATCTCCTCGGCAACATTGAAACGCTCGCCGACCTCGTTAAGGACAGTAACCTTAACGAAATTTAATTAGTCGCGTGAAAAATTTGCGACTGTAGAGACGGGATGAGACGGCTCATTACACTTGCCAAGCACGCGTCCCTTCTGGACAGCCTAAGCTGCTTCACAGCGCCCCCTTCGTAGGTTATAAAACCAGGTACCCACGAGACAACTACCTCCGAGCGTATCAAACCGCGCGGTCTTTTAATTTCTTTTTTTAACGCGGACGGACTCCGCAGGTAACGCGACCTCTTTTACGAGTTTAAGCGAGACCAGCAACCAAATCGATATAATGCTAGTGCAGGAAAACTTTTCGAAACCTAAAGAGCACGACCCCTGCCTCTCCGGGCTTAAGATCGTGCGTAACGATAGGGTGTCCGCCCCAAAGGCGGCACTCTTATCTTCTACAGAAGGTTCCTGCACTGCATTACGATCGATACACCCATTCTCACTAATATAGAGGCGTCGGTGTGCTAGGTGGCCCTCACGGGGCACGTATATCTCCATCTCGGTAAAGCGCTAATTAGAAGCGATTTAGAGGCCCTCCTAAATTTAGACGACTCTGTCATACTCGCCGGCGACCTCAACGCTAAACGTCGTCGCTGGAATTCGCACTCCACCTCACGAAATGGCAGAGCTTTAGACCAACTGACCGATGACCGAAACTTTGACGTTGTCGCCCCCATGACGCCCACCCGTTATCCCAGTTACAACGCACAGACCGGACGTACGATATAGCGCTTCTAAGAAACGCTCTAACGCTGCATTCAATAGAGGCGTTACATGAGTTAGACTCCGACCACAGGCCGATATTACTCAAACTAGGACCTATGACAGACATGGATGGACGGACCGCCGCTGGGAGCTCCCTGAGGCCATCCGCCGGCTAATTAGAGGCATGAACGCCGCAACCCGCACTTACGATTCGTTTCTCTCAGAAATGAATAGACGTATAGATAACGAATAGGCTTGTGTCCCTCTTTACGTACGCAACGTAGATCTGCACTATGATTTAGAATTGCCCTCTATATCTCAATATCTAAAAGAAGCGTCATAACGCTTCTTTCGCCGTTCCTCCCTATACTCAAACCCCCTAGTGGTCAGGACGTCATCGTACACCCCCGAGCCTCGCGTCCGCAAACGCAATAGAAGGCCTAGGCATATGTTAAGCGACAGCGACGATTTGTAGCATTCCCAGTACACCCAGAGTCGAGACAATTTAGAAATGTTCGTTTTCTAAATTGACCCGACCGGAATCGAACCCGAAATCTTCCGCACTTGGGAGCAACACCTAGACCACTGCACCATCGAGGTACTTACTTCAATACTTTGTTTCTGTATAACTGCAGTACATTAATAAATAAAATTAAGTTTTCAAGACATCGATAACTGGTCTCATCGGGCGACGTTAATAAGGTGATGATCAGAATAACATGGCTCACACTGTGCACCATAAATGGGTGGCCTTTTTATCGCGGACAACAGACAGATGGGGAAAGCTAGTTTAATTAGTCGCTGTTAGAATGAGACATTTGTTAGATGAGGATCTAAATCTTCCACAATATAAGATTTTTTGAATACAAAGACTTTTTAACGACTTACTAAATAATTTACCTTGTTTAGTGATTACGTTATCTATTTTTTGTTCTGATATTGCCAGTGAGACATCGTGAGGGGAAGTATTTCCTTTTACTGAGCCATTAAGTTCATCTCTAAAATGAAATTCAAGATCATTTGCTACAAATAGTTCTTGCTTAAACTACTCCACTCAATGAACAAGAATAAAAATTAAACCCACTTCAGAAAACACAGTGAAAAGTACAAAATAACTATTTTTTACTAATCAATACTCAAGTACAAAAATAACTTTATAAATTCGATAAGTCGGCGCCTAGACTACCAAACTAGTAGACATTGATTTCGCATCGACTTCAGTAACCGTCAAATTTAATTATATAGATATTTGTATTATAAACGTAGTATATTACGTAATATACTAAGTTTATGATTTCTATCATATTTATAAAGTTATTTTTGTACTTGATATTGATCAGTAAAGGATAGCTATTTTGTACTTTTCGTTGTTTTTTTTTTGAAGTCGGTCTAATTTTTTCTTAAAAAGTTTTTTATTTCTCCAATGAGTGACCTCGGGCTAAATAAATACCTAGGATAGGTCTACAATTAACTTCTTTTCTAATTCTGGAGAGGAATGACATAAGAAAGAATCACCATTATAAATAATGTTTATAAGCAATTATCGTTATTTGGTGTATCTTCGAAGTCCAAGCTCCAATATCAGTGAAATTTAAATGGGACCACTTTGGAGCTGTACTGAAGCTAACGGAAACAGAATCACTGAAATTGATCCACAATTGACGAAGTTATCGGTACACATAAAAAAAAAATAAACCTGCTTCATTTTTGAAGTCAGTTAAAGATGTTATCATTTTCATCCCGGTATTTGGCAAAATATTACATCTACAAAGCTACAACATTGTAGGTACTTTTTTTTAAATTTCTCGTTAAAAAATTCATGAGGGTCACCATCATTGAAAACAACAAATTTGCAGTTTCATTAGGTTAAAAAAAGGTGTTTCGAAGATTTATAAATTATATTATCCTACAAGTAAATTATCCACTATTATGTTATAGAACTAACAACGGTTATAAAAGAGGTCAGATAGTTACGGGTTAGTGAGTAGTCGTAAATCCAAAGCGCCGAATTTCACGTCTGACTTGCTCCGTGGCAGGAATACTGCCGAGAATTCTATAGAAATTGCATTACTGCATATACGAATTATGATCGTGAATCAATAAGTATTTTATTTATTTTTTATTTTATTTGGATGATACTTAAATTGTTACTTTGGCTTTCCAATCGATATCTAATCCTGGCACAAGGAAGACAACCGATGTTTGTTTTATCCGAAGAAAACATAAGACGCTTTTATATCAATTCTTAAGTAAACATTTACCGGGATGGGTGGCAGTCTACCGTGAAATTCTGCGGGATATTTGATGGGTCGCTGGTAAATTTGGAAGCGATCATATCTCTCAATTTTATTGACCGTTAGATTCGATATTGCCCTCGCGATCGCCCCCTAAACTGCTATTTTCATTAATGCGACATTGGCTCATGGAGAGATTTTTCGTTAATATATAATTATCTATTACAAGAATGTAATTTAATATTTATAAAATAATACATACATTCACACATCATATCTTCACGCCGTATCCCTTAGGGGTAGTCAGACAGGACGGAGCGCCAAGCGTTGTGGTCCTTAGGTACATACTTCTTTCGTTTCCTCAAATCTTATCATTCTCCTCACAAATTTTCGCCTAGGTATTGGCTAGCGCCTAGGCTTTTGACATTTGCGTCAGCTAACACTCTGTTTACTTGATCTTTGTAAGCTAGCCTTGGTCTTCTTAGGCTTCTGCTAATTATTATTAATTTAATTACTTGTTAACCTCCGACGCTCAAAGAGGAGTGTTATATTATTGTTATTATTAAGTCGAACGTGTGTATCTGTGTGTTTGTGTGTCTGGGTATCTGTGATCTGCCTGTCTGTCTGTGGCATCGTAGCTATGTCTAGACCTAAGCAGATGAACCGATTTTCGTTTAGTTTTTTATGTTTGAAAGGCAACTTGATCGAGACTATTCTTAGCTATGATTCAAGAAAATCTGTTCAGCCGATTGAAGATTATCAGTTCTTTTGCAGTTGTTGAAGGGATACGAGTAACTGGTCTGATCGATTCAAAATTTAGTATCCTGTGACTTCAATGATATTATTACAACATGATAATCTTGAACTGATGCTGCAAGATCACCTGGAATCAGCAGAATAACTAATTTTTTGCTGACTTACAGCATAGGTATCGTATTTGAGCTTATTGGTGGAATGGTTTCAAGGAACAGGTTATAGATAGATAGATAGATGGCGATCAGGGTTTGAATTTCGTGTATCGTCCCAAAAAGTATTTATGTAAATGCGGGGATAGAGTATCGATCGCAGCGCGTTTAAAAAGCATGGAACAAAACTTAAATTTAAAATTAAAAAAACCCCTGACCCAAAAAGTTTTTTAAAATTAAGAAAATAATATGTACCTATTGGCCCTTAAGTTGTAATATAAGTTGTAATATCAGTAGTATATCCGAGCATCATCGTCGGGGTCCGCTAACGCAGTGTTGGGCGAAGTAATTTTAAAAACAATTACAATTACAATTACAAAAAGTAATTGTAATTGTTTGTCTAACAAAATGTGTTCACAATTAGATTTTACAATTACAATTTTTAATTGTAATTGTTTTTACAATTACATTTTGCCCAACACTGCCGCTAAGTAAATAAAGTAAAGACAGAATACAACCAAAATGATGATGTAAGAAAACTTTGCGGTCCTCTGACGCGACGAGACTTGGATATATTACTACTACTATTTAAATTACAACTTATTACAAACTTAAAAAGTCAATAGGCACATAATATTTTCTTAGTTTTTAAAGGCTTTTTACAGTGGAGGTATTTCAAATTTTAAATTTATGTTTTTTAATTAATAATTTCATCATTTTTGTGTGTTTTTGTCATTGGTTATAGAAGTAAAGCGTAAACTTTATTTATTCATTGATTTTAACCAGTAAAGTAAGTCAATGTAAGTTTTGGCACACTCACACAAGTACGGTTCTGTAGTCGTTCATTGAGATTAAATAATTGTCGTATTAAGAAAAAGCTTTCGTGTACCTCGGTGAAAGTGTGTGAGGAGAAGGATGGAGACTTTAGGAGGCAAAAGAAGTATGCAAGGATCGTGATGCTTGGTACTCCATCTTCTCTGACTACCACGTCAGGAATACAGCGCGATATAAATGTGTATATGACTTCGAAAACTATTTCTGCTATAAATGTTCGTTAAATTTTAATTTATTGAATTTTCATCCTTAATCGTTAAATTTCGTTGAAAATAGGTATTAAAGTAAAGATAAAAACGTTATACAGGAATTTCATTCTGAATTTCAGGATTTTTTAGATTATTTAGGCATTAGAATTGACAGATTCCTTTATAACGATTTTAAAAACAAATAACTCAAGATTGATTGGAAAACATTTTTTGTTTCATTTTAGGAGGCCAAACTAAAAATATACTTACTTAATCGAATAAGTGAAAAAAATTTGAAACACTTTTTACTCTGTGGGTCCAAAAATTAATTTTCCGGAAATTTCATCATTTAATACAACTCGGATTAGTAACTAATATCATATTATATGCTTAATATTATTACAATATTATATTACCTACATAATATGAGCTAAAGTACAATTTTTACCGTGCAAGGATTTGTTTCCGGAACTTAAATAAAAAAGAATAATGAAATTATAAATCGAAACTTATGTACTCTGTATCTGTATGTATTAAAGTGTATCTGGAGTGATCTGACTTCGTTTGAGGAAGTTCATTGTTTATTCAACTGGGACTCGTAACTAAGGCTCACGAATGGAATTCTGTAATCCGCTCATCCCTTAAATGGGCTCCCGTTCAATGTCTGAGACTGAATGACGCCTTGTCACTCTGATGGGGCATTCTGCGACGGCTTTATACAGATCTATATAAGCATGTATGTTTACATAAAGCATTACGGTGCCAGGGCTAATTGAAATTTAGCCAATTCACGGCTTCAACAGAAAACTATTTTCTATTACATAAAGCTCAATAAACATGCATTTACATATGCGTTTTGTTATTAGTAGTGAAAATTGTGTATCTGGGGAGTGTGTTTCCGAGGGATGGAAGATGTGAGTTGGATGTGGACAGACGGGTAGCAGCTGGCAATAAAGTGAACGGTGCTCTGTCCGCATTAGTAGATAGTGTGAATATATCTAACACTGCCAAAATGACCATCCACAATGTGTTGTTGGTGCCAACTTTATTGTACGGTAGTGAGGCCTGGATATGCCCGAAATCGAGTGAAAGTATGATAAATGCAGTAGAAATGCGATCTCTTATAAAGATGTGCGGTGTCACCCTTGCGGAAAGGGTAAGCAATGAAGAGATACGCAGTATGACAGGGTCGCACGACAGTGTTATTGTAAAAATGAAGAAAGAAATGCTTAGATGGTTTGGGCACTTATAAAAAATGAGTGATGAAAGACTGACGAAGAAAATATACAGAGCGAAAGTGAGTGGTAAAAGAAGCCAAAGAAGACTAAGGCTGACTTATGAAGATCAAATACCCAGAGTGATAGCGAATGGAAATGTCAAAGTTCTCGTATATCTAGGCGAAAATGAGTGAGGAGAGTGATGAGATTTGAGGAAACGAAAGAAGTATGTAAGAACCGCGATGCTTGGCGCTCTGTCCCGTCTGACTACCCTGTTAAGGATACAGCGTGAGGATATGTATGTATGTACACATTATTATAAACATTTTTTTCTAAAATTTTACTCATGATACTAAGAATAGATATTGGTCTGTATTGATCGATTTTGACTCTAGTTCCTCCTTTATCCACAGTCACTATTAAAGCTTTCTTCCAAGCTTTGGGGAATGTTCCCTTAGACAATGATCTGCAAAAAATAAGAGTTAGAGGCTGCGCAAAGGAAGCGGCACAGTTAGCTAAGTAGATAGGAGGTATTCTATCAGAACCAACTCCTTTAGTAATATCCAAATCCAGCAGCAATTTAAGAACCTGTTCCACATGAACAAGTCTACTGAGTGCTTCTTAATGTTTACTCCTCTGAGGAAAATTCGCGTAAATCGTCAGCAGGCTATATAAAAACTCTTGTAAAGTATTTATTAAAAGCATTACAGATATCAATTGGTTCAGAATATATTTTATTTTTAAAAGACATAGAGCTAGGATAACAGCGGTAGTATTAAAAGATTTCATATAAGACCAAAAAAACTTTGTATTCTTTTTTAATAATTTCTCAGCATTAATAATATATCTTTTGTGACATTCTTTAGTAACTCGACGTACTCGCGCGCCTAATAAAAAAAATTAGTCATAATCAATTGGATTACTGCGCTTTTTCCATCTTTATGTGCCTAATTTTTTTCTCGGATTATTTTAATAAATGAATTGCTAAACTGCACTAGGTATTGATAATTATTGGATATATTTTTTTTTATATGTGATCCTCTGTAGTATTTCTTATTATATCATAAAATAATTCAACAGCGCAATCCAAAGGAACAGAATTTATTAAAATACGCCAATCAATTTTATAAATAAATTTGTGTTTATATTGCTTCTTAATAGAAGAAATTTTAATATCTTGCATAAATTTATTAAATGGGGGTGAAGACTATCCAAAACTTTACTTACAGGTAATATACTCGGATTTATCTCCAACGGTAAGTTACTAAACGTGAGATCAAGAATATTTTTGTGTGAGTTTTTAATGCGGTTGTATTGAGTTATAAGAATAATAAGTATACTAATAATACAGTCACAATTAAGTGTTTTTTTTTCGATTTTTATTACTATTATATGGCGCATGAGAATGATGAGATTTGAGGAAGCGAAAGAGGTATGTAAGGACCGCGACTCCTGGCGCTCCGTCCACTCTGACTACCCCGTTAGGGATACAGCGTGAAGATATGTATGTATGTATGTATATGGGACATTGTCGTGCTTTCGTACATATGTATATTACACAGTTTTTCACCAAACACGTCCACTTTGTTCAAGCTATAATATTGATTGATCGGCTGATAAAACTTCACAACTGGCATTTTTATCTCAAGATTTAGATAAATTTTGGCTTGCACGACGACGTGAGTACAGAACCCTAGTAATTGAAGCTTTGAAAACATTGACACCATTTACTACTTCTTACTTGTGTAAAAAAGATTTCTCGTCTATGGTGACTTTGAAAACTAAATACAGAAATCGTCTGTTACCACTTGAAAATAATTTACTTATGAGCGTTTGCAAAGATGATTCACGTATAGAAATACTTTTAAGTGAGAAACAAAGCCAACCATCGCATTAATCAATTAATGTTCATAATTAATAATTTTAATTAAATAGGGTAAGCTTATAAGTTCATTTTTTCATGTTGTTATTACATAGTAATATTTAATTTTATAACACTACACTAAAATTCATTCCTTTAATAAACAAATCTTTTGTATATATGTCATATTTTTTTTTGCAGACTGCGACCCCCTTTAATAACAAACGCGACCCCCAGGTTGAGAAACTAGGACTTAGACTATGAAATAATTAAAAAAAGTTTGTTTTCGAAATTGACTTAGTTGGGAATTCAACCAGGCCGGTCAAATATTAGATACTATAGATTAATGAAATCAGACACCAAATGCATGTGTTCATATACTCGTATCTAAGCAGGGGCCTAATTCACTATGACCTTTTAGCGATTCCTTGCTTCGAAACCACGTCAATTTCATACTTATCTACGATATCAGATATGTTTTGCGACACGTTCAAGTTTCCTTTATTTTTACACTACTTTTGTAATTTTAGATTTTTCCTTGTATACTTCACTCTTTACATTCATCATGAACGATGAGAATTATAAAGAGAAAATAGGTACTTATAATGTATGCCAAAAATTTGTAATATAGAAACATATTATTAACGGTTTGGAAATTCAAAGATATGATATATCAGTCATTCCTAAAAATAAAGTAAGAAAAAATACCTATGGCGAATCTTGTCTAGTAAACTATTTTATAATAAAATTCGTGAAGAAGTCATCCAAATAATGGAAACAAGATCTACGAGTAAGCTTATTATTAAAAGTACGCTGGTTATAGAATCTTATTATAAGATCAACAATTTCATCAAAATTTAAATATAGTTTGAACTTACCTCTGGCAAATGTCTTTGTACCTCCACATTCACTAGTCTTTCAAGTAACTGTAATCTATGGAACCTTGTAGATGATAGAGTAGATTAGACCTTGTAGATGGAGTAAAATATTTGAAAGATATTCCAAATTCAGAAGTAAGTCATATGTAATATGATTTTGAAAATGTGACATTTGATTGAATTCGTTGACGAGTTCTAATTTAGAACTTGTGAGTTTTGATGTTTAAAAATGTTGTGTAATGATATATTATAATAGGTATAATGGACGAATAATTATTTGAATAAATAATAATTTTGAATTAAATGTGTAGTTTGTAAATCTTGTCACATCGCATTTAATGTAGGTATATAAGTCTGCTGGAACTTTCATTTAATTTTATTTTGTAGAGTAGTTTATCAAAATAAAATATAAATAAAATAAATTCGCAAGCGCAGACAGACATAGGGCAGACAGATGATAGTTGTAAGTAGTAACAAAAAATGCATAAAATGCCATAATAGGAAAAGTATAAAGAATTTCGTTAGTTTTATTGTTTTAATTATAAATACATATATTCGGTTCTACTGTCTTTTTTAATTCAACAAATATCACAACAATTAACTGGATATCACATACAAATTTTAAGAATTGTAACTTGAGTCTAGTGTAACAAACTACCTCTAATATGGGGCAAGTTGTTACAATAAGATGTCTCCAGGTTCTCATGCAACATTACATACTACTGTCACTCTCGTCTTACGAATACTTACCAACACGCACGATATGAGCCTGAAGCGTTATATTGTTTACATTACACTTAATTTTAATCTGGTTTGTTTTTGTTGGATGAACAAATTTCGAAACAAATCTTTCGAAGTTCATCTTTGCCTTCGTCGCTACTGTTCTACTGATGTTTCTAAATATTTCTTTTACATTATTTTTCCTGTCATTTTTAGTGATTCGTACCGAAATTGGAAAAAGAGAATTTTTGTGGAACCACTACGGCGTCTGTCTGTCGCAATTGTTTTTCTCAAAAACTATTTGACGTAAACGGCTGTTTGCTATAATTGTATTAATAAGTGGCCTAACACAGATGTGAACTTTGAAAGTTGAGTTTTATTTTGAAGGTTAGTTTTGGGAGCTTAAACAGAAAGTTAAAAAAATTGTTTGCCATTCCATCATGCGTGGTCTTAAATTGTATGTTATCAAAGGTATTTATATCAATTCTAAAATGTGTAATGGGATCTTACTTAGTGTTACATTATAAAAACAATTTTTTGAAAACTTTCATAAAAATTTGTCTCTCCATTTCGTCTCTAAGGGCCGTATCTAAGGATCGATAGCAGTTAAAACGATAAAATTTAATCGACAGTTTAATCCACTGTCCTAATATCAAATGGAAATAGTGAACGGTGAGGTTATTACCTAAAAATTTGCAGACAGCGACAGCCACGCGATCACTGCGCGACCGGTGACTAATTGTAATAAAAAATTAGTATCACGTATGACGATTGCGTATCTATTATTCTATGACCGTAAAATGCACTTTTCACGGTAGATTTAGCGCTACTATACAAATTACATTACACAAATTCTCGTTTTGACAGCAGATATCGCGCGATATTGGCTGTCGCATGCTGACTGCAAGTTACGGAATAAGCGTGCGGATTAGTAAAACCGAGATTAATGTCTTACACATGGTAATATTATTCGTTTCGTTCACAGTTCGTTCATTCTTTTTAAGATTCTTTGTCAATATTCGATAATTTAATCTGTTCGTAATCGATTAACTGACATTGATCTTACGAAATAATCGAAAACAGAAGATTAAACTCTTTTCCGTCGTTTAAACTACCATTGATCGTACGGGCCTCAGAGTAAAATGTCTAGGGACATGCTTACCTAAAATTTACTCACAGTAAAATATTACAGTAATACATACATTTTTTATGGTTAACTGAATTCCAAAAGAGCGATATAATGAAAATTTTTGTGATTTGTATTGATGGTGTGCAAAAAAGTCAACAACGTGTATCAAAAAGATTTACCAATCCAATCAAGGATGTATATATATATAGACATTGTATCAAGTAGTACTTGTGACAATGTGGACTTGTTTTCCCTACATGCACCAACATATAATATTTTTCTAAAAGATCTACTTCTCATAAAATTAAACATTGAAGTAACAATGACTCAACAATCTGTAATGTCTCAGACCAATAATAATATTACGTTAAAATAAAATGTACGTATATATCATAATATTAATAAAAGTAATGTGGCCTTTCTTTATGTTGAATAATCACACGATGATTTTTCTTATTCTACTAATTAATTAAACATGCTCTTATAAAATTGAAAATTGAAAAGCTAATTTCTACCTAAAAAACTATTATGAAAGGTAGCTAAATTTAGTAAATACTTATAACATTACTTAAATACTCGATGCCATAATTTCGTTAATCTAGTTTTCAAAGACGCTTTCTTGTTTGGTATAAATACGGGCACCTAAGTCTATATTCCAGACGTCATGTTTCAATTAAAGACGAGTTGAATTCGCATTCCTTTAAGTGTATTTAACGTATTCTAGCGGTGCTAAGAAATATTCTAGTAATAACCTTGATAAGATTTAAACACGTTACAGGTAATTAATGCTTCATAACATTTCTGTTGTTTCTAGGCTGGTCTGGAAAAGATAAACATAGAAAGATAAACATAGAATTTGACAGCTGTTTATCTTCCCACGCAGGTCGCGGAACTGTAGGAGTCGACTTAGGACTTGTTGAAACTGGTATAGAGGCGATGGGTTAACAACGTGCCTGTATTTTGCCAAAATTATTTTGTTAATTTAATAAAATTATTGGTTATTAGAAGTGATGTCTAGGTGTAATTTAATTGCATCATGATGCTCTGTTTACCCGGAAGGAGAAGTTGTGATAAAAGATATACCTATATATATATTTTATTTTTATATTACAAATTTATATACGACATAAAGAGTTATGATTAACTTATGGAGATCAAATACCCAGAGCGTTAGGTGATAGAAATGAAAAATGTATAATGAAATAAGAAGAATAATGAAATTGAGGAAGCGACAAAGTATGTAAAGATCACGATGCTTGTCACTATTTTCTCTTAACCCATTAAATATATAGTATATGTATGAATATATGATGTACATACATAATATGTCTCATTGATTCTTAAAAACTATTAAATGGTCTGGTTATAGTTTGTGTGATGGATGATGGTTTGTGTCTCACCAAGAAAGAGTTTTTGGAAATTTACATTTTAGAAGGGAGAAGGGGTGGATTGAACTTTGTACGAAGTTTTTATATGGAACAGAATACGGCTGTGAATTTGAGTACAAATATTGCTTAAAATAATGAGACAGGTGCTTAACATTTTTGTAAAATACCACTCACAAAGGGGGTTGAAATTGAAAATTGGCAGAAACCCATGCAGTTTCAGTGTCGCACATAGTTTGCGTTGTTTAATTAAAATTTAATAAAAAATTAAACCGACTTCAAAAAATAAAGTGAAAAGTACTAAATAACCTTTACTAATCAAAACTTAGATACAGAAATAACTTTATAAATACGATACGAAAACCTACAATAGAATTAAATTTGACCGTTATTGAAGTCAAATCAATGTGCAACAACAGATAGTCTAATAAACTAATATGTTTAGTAGGCTTGGCACCGAATTCGTTAACTGTCAAATTTAATTATATGTTTATTTGTATCGTATTTATAAAGTTTTTTTTTATTATTTTTCTGATTGTGCCGTTTCATAAGAAAAAACTAAAAGATTGAAAATAAAAAAAACGACTCTGGAACAGTCTTCTTTTTACACGGCTAAGCGCTCGACCGATTTTGCGAAATTCAGAATGGTGATAAATTAACTCCTGCGAATGTACGAATGTGCGAACATGCGAATGTGTGAAAGTACGAACGTGCAAATGTACGAATGTGCGGATGTGGGAATGTACGAATGTGCGGATATGGGAACGTACGAATGTACGAATGTGCTAATGTGTGAATGTGCGAATGTATGAATGTGCGAATTTGTGAATGTGCGAATGTACAAATGTACGAAAGTGCGAATGTACGAATACACGAATGCACAAATGTGCGAATGTATGAATGTGCGAATGTACGAATTTGCGAATATGCGAATGCACGAATACACAATTGCACAAATGTGCGAACGTACCAGTGTACGAACGTTCTGTAGTAAATATATATTTCGGACTTTTTGGCGGGAACGGGAGAAGTGAGGTTGTCATTTTATTTTGATTTTCTATTTTTTTACACTTTTGGGAGTTTTAAAGTACAAAAGTGATAGTACGCATATCAAAAGTGTCTAGGGATCAAGTACATTTTTAACTATAAAAAATTATCCATTTAATATTTATTAAATCTAGTCTTCCAGACTGGCTTCTTACTTTAATTCCTATGTTTAAGTTAACAACTTATCCCTATATTTTGTAAAAATTAAGAAAAATTACAATTTTTGCAAATTGTGGGAAATTAACCTAAGTTAATGTTGTCAATTAAATGACAAAAATGAGGATTTTTTAAATTTTTATTGTAATGATAAAAAAATTAATAATCTGTGTTTCCACCATTGACACGAATTACACAATCACAGCGAGTTGGCATGCTTAAAATCAGTTCATCAAAATCACTTTGAGGAATAGCCGCCCACATTCTTTCTAACAAAAAGTTGTTGTAGTGTATGCACGGCATCCATACTCGGCAGAGCTCTTCTTTGAAGCATATCCCATGCGTGCTCAATTGGGTTGAGGTCTGGCGATTGAGCACGCCACGGCAGAACGTTGATGCGAGCGTCGGCAAGAGCGCGTGTTACGACTCTAGCCGTGTGTGGACGTGCATTGTCGTGCATTAGTCGAAACGAATCATCCAACCGGCTTCGCATAGGGATGATCACGTCTGAAACAATCCTCTCCGCATAAATCTGAGCATTGAGGTTGCCCCTGATCCAAATGAGATCGGTTCTTCCACCGATCCAAATACCGGCCCAAACCATTATTGTTCCTCCTCCATATGAATGAACTTCCTGACAAAATTTCAAACGTTCTTGACGTCCAGAGGTCCTCCAAACTCGAGTACGTCTTGTATCCGGACTCATACCGAAACGAGATTCATCGGAAAAGCAAACACAACGCCAGTCTTCTTCCTCCCAATTTCTGTGTTCGCGAACCCATTGTAAACGGGCCCTACGGTTGCAGGGTGCTATAGGCAGAACTCTCAGCGGCCTGCGGGAAAGCAGACTCACTTCACGTAAACGATTTCGGATGGTTTGGTCGCTTATCAGCAAGCCTAAAGAGCTGTGGAGCCTCGTAGCCAGCTGATCGGTCATAGTACGATTCCGTCGAGCAATATTTTGGATGTACCGGTCCTGTCTGCGAGTGGTGATGCGAGATCGTCCTCTATGTCGCTCTAACACGCTGCCCGTGATACGATAGCGTGTCCAGATACGGCTTATGACGCTCTGTGTAGCACCAAGAGCGACAGGCACAGTACGTTGCCAGGAACCAGCTTGCAACATTCCGACGGCTCTCATGATCTCTTTTCGTGTCAAATGATGTCGTCGTTCCATATCGATGCAATTTTTTTCAGTTCCGATGCAGAAATTGTAATGGTTTTGTAAAAACGCTATTACACACTTTTATAGGAATCCTGATTGACAGTTCATTTTCTATTTTTAATCAAAATTAAAAGAAAATTCTTTATTCAAATAGTGAAAATCACTAAAAAGAATCAATAACGATCCAAAAAAGTTAAAATAATAATCCTCGATTGCGGCGATACTCTAAAACGTACTTGATCCCTAGACACTTTTGATGTGTGTATATTGTGTTTTAAAGTTTTGTGTAAGTGAAAAGAGTGGGGTAGGTCTAAATAAACATTTGTAGCTGAATCTCGCGCTCTTCCAAGAAATCCTATAAAACTTCAGTAAAGTCTTCTATCACTTTACTGGAGGAGTTTTACGATAACGATTCTACTTATTAATATAATACGTGACGTTGGCAAATGCGCTAATCTGTGCGCCATGTCACGAAGGAAAAAAAATGTATTTCTCTAATTCTTAGCTGTTAATATATATTATAATGTATAATAATCTTTACATTGTCTAATATTGTCTTAAGTTTCCGTTTCCTTTGTAACTATTTGTTTTACTATCCAGAAATCATCGCGGATTAGTAATAATATTAATTATATATTGTTGTATAAAACTTCATTCTATTTAATTTTTCTTTTTAAAATTTTAACAGGACAATTTTTTTTCTTTTTTTTTTTGCTGTTCTTGATACCATTCAAATAATGTCACCTTACTTTCTTTCCACAGACAAACTACCCTAGAGACCTGAAATGTTTACGAATTTCTAAGCGAACTATTCTGTCAAGGTTAGAGGAATGAGACGTAAGCGGGCGGCAAGGTAACGTCACGTACTAAACGAAATAGTGATGTACTCGTAGATATTGTATATATCGATAAATACAAGAATTATTTTTATAAGCTTATTTTAAAAATAGAAATAATAAAATATGTATATATAATCAAAACAAGATTCTTTATTTCGAAACAAAAAAATCAAAAATTTGGAATAGAAATGCAAATCAAATTCGTTTGGGTAGTACGTGTTTCTCCTTATGTAAAACTTTTTAACAAAAAATTAAATTGACAAAAAACGAAACTGAAAAGCTTTGGTGGTAGAACCACCCAACCTTTTCGTCTGTATGTATTTTTTTAACTAACTTTAAAAAGAGGGAGATTCTATGTGCGTCTGTATGTTTTTTTATGTATGTTCACCGATAACCTCATCAATTGCGTACCGATTTAAACATTTTTGTTTCGTTTGATATACTTCCAAGGTGGTCCCATTTAAATTGCACTGGTATTGAGCTTGGCCTTTGAAGATACACGGAATAATAATTACTAATTATAAGCTTTATTTATATTAGAAAAGTAGTTAGTTGTAGACCCATCCTATATATTTATTTAGAGCAAGGTCACTCAAATGGGGGAAATAAAGAAAATTAAGAAAAAATTTAAACCTACTAGAAATAAACACTGAAAAGTATAAAATAACTATCCTTTACTAATTACAACTCAAATATAAAAAAAAAATACTTTATACATACGATATAAATACGAATATAATTGAATTTGCTAGAGTGTTAGCCGACGGAAATGTCAAAAGCACTCGCATATCTAGGCAAAAATGTGTGAGGAGAATGATGAGATTTGAAGAAGCGAAAGAAGTATGTAAGGACCGCGACGCTTGGCGCTCCATCCCTCTGACTACCCCGTTAGGGATATGGTGTGAAGATTGTATGTATGTATGTACATAATTAAATTTGACGGTTATTAAAGTGGGTTCCAAATTAATGTGCCACAACAGAAAGTCTATTAGTTTAGGAGGCTTGCATCGATTTCAGTAACTGTCGAATTTAGGTATTTGGTACCCCTTTAGGGGTAGATTTTTGAAAAATAAAGCAGCATATGTTCACCCCCTGGTGTCAAACTATGTCCATGCTAAATTTTATTAAAATCGGTAAGGCGGTTTAGCCGTGAAAAGCAAGCAGACAGACGGACAGACAGACAGAAAGACTCGCATTTTTAATATTAGTATGGATATGGATAGTATGGATATGGATTATACAATTATGTACATATATTAATAATTATATGTTATATATATCATATTATTATATAGTATGGATGGAACTAGGTATATAATTTCAAATAGTGGTAGTCATTATAAATTCTCAAAATTAATGGAAAATATATTGATATATCGATACGTTTTTTCGCGTCCCTACTTACACGTGCCATCTTGCAAGAGTGAGGACGCAACATGTAATTATAGCTTGCTAGACAAGGACAAACGCTGACTCAAAGCTACCAGCGACCAGAATAGTGAGAGCTCTGCATTTTTGTGATATAAATTTTTATTATTAATTTTATACTTACCGATGAAACGTGATATTATCTTTTTTGAAACTATTTTTACGACTGTCACTACCACACCACTTTACAGCGCAATTTGGCATTGTTGTATACTATATTTTTTAAAACAATTAGACACAGGTCACGGATCTACTTTCTGGTTAAATCTAAAGGAGCGCGCGTTTGTGTTTGAAGTTATATGAGCGTCTGTGCGCATCGATGGCAGAAAACGGTGCCCTTTCATTTCCTGTCTTTAGGCTAATTTGTCTGCGTTTCTTTCTTTTTCTCTTCATTTCTCCGCCTTCCTTCTTCAAAATTTCAAATTTTAATCCAATTGTCTTAGTACTGACTCCGGCCAGTACTAAATGAAGAGTTATTTACACAGACTTATTTTATATCAAGAGTTATTATACAAAGTTATTTTAAAACTATAGAATTTTGGTCAATTACGTCAAATATAAAAAGTCAAAACACATAATTTAGTACACAACAATATAATAAGTATTACATGAATAATTTAAAAAACAGGATAATAATACAGATTGAAGAAGGACAAACAGAATAAACAGATGTAAGCCTATATATATAGAGTAAAACTATAAAACTTAACACAATATTAGACAAGGTAGAGATTATTATATATTGTAATATACAGGGTTAATTGAAAAATACTAATAACCTCTTAGTGCAAAATTCCTATCATCATATTTAACGACTTTTTTCAAAACTTAATACGTTCGTCAAAAAATATTTGTTAAGTTTTGTTGTACTGTCTGAAACGTAATTACTCTGTGTACGTATTTCAATGGTACAGTGCAAGCGCACCGGGCCTCGGCGCCGCGCTGTACGTGTGCCGCTTTAGTGACCAGGTAGAGTAGGTGCCATTTTCAGAAACGTTTAATGTATTTTTATTTTTGTATGAAAGCAAAAACTTATGAAAAATTATTGGGGATAATGTTTAGCACAAAATATTAAGAAGTTATTAGTATTTTTAAATTAACCCTGTATAACAGATAAGAATTATTATATGAGAAATACTACAGTACAAATGTAAGAACGTACGAACGTACGAATTTACGAATATACGAATGTAAGAATATATTTATGCGTGTAAATTTATATAATTACTAGCTGTACCCATGACTTCGTCTGTGCGGAAAATTTTATTATAGCTTTCCCGGATTTATCCGGATATTTTATTTATTCCGGACGAAGATTGTTTACCAAAAAAAAGCCCACGTCTAGTCTACGTTTGCTTTCGGGCACATACTATCTCTGCACCTCATCATAATTGGTTCAGCAGTTTAGCATTTCCCATTCAAAGTTTCATCTCCTTTTAACCCCCTTAGGGGTGAATTTTTGATAAAAAAAGTAGGCTATGACCGTACCTGGGTGTCAAATTGTCTCTATGCGGCCTCATAATCAGTTCAGCGGTTTAGTATTTCCCATACAAAGTTTTATCCCCTTTTCACCCCTTTAGGGGTAGATTTTTAATATAAAAGTAGCCTATGTCTTTTGACAAAAAAAGTCTATCACCGCACCGAATTTCATCTTACTGAAGTTTAGCGTTTCCCGTGTAAAGTTACATCCCCCTTTTCGCTTTCTTAAGGGTTGGTTTTCTATAAAAAAAAGTAGCCTGTGTCCGTTGTCTGATGCTAAACTATCTCTATGCCAAATTTCTTCATAATCGGTTTAGCAGTTTAGTATTTCCCATACAAAGTTTCATCCCACTTTTGACCTCTTTGGGGGTACATTTTCGATATAAAAAGTAATCTACCGTTTGCGCAATCACACGTTTTTACCATATACCAATTTATCAAGATAAAAAGGCATACAGACAGACAGACGAACAGACAGACAAACGTTTAAAAAATGTTGGAATCGAAGTCATAAAATGTATATTCATTACAAAATTTGTTAGTTAGTAAAACTGTAATTACAAATTTTTTTTAGTGTATTCATGTTGGAATCTAGCTCTATCATAAAGGCTAATGAGCAATTTTCTTTTAACTTAATCTAAACTAAAATAAATTACAGTCCTTAATTTCACCCACTGGTGTCTCTTAGGTTTTCATTAACATTTAATAAGTCACTAAATATGTTCTTGTGTCTTATGCAGCACTTTCACTGTTATCACTAATTTAATTAACTACACTAATTCAAAAGGTTTAGTTCTTTTTAGTCGTCTTACTAGCAGTGTGGTATCGAGGAGCTGGATTGCCTCGACATTTACATGGTGATGAAGCCGTATTTCGTGTGCTTCTGCTATTTTTTTTATAAGTTCTCGTACGAGTTCAACTTCCAGGTCCCTATGGATGTCCTCGTTCCTAATATACCAAGGGGCATTAACAATATCCCTCAATACTTTGTTTTGGAACCTCTGTATTATTTGTATATTACTTTGACTGGTACAACCCCACAGTTGGATACCATAAGTCCACACAGGTTGCAGAACATGTTTATACAACAATAATTTGTTGTGTATCGATAGTGAGGAGTTTCGTCCTACTAGCCAATTAAGGTTCCGCCATCTAATGTCCAGCTCGTCGCGTTTCTTTTTGACATGAACTTTGCAACGAAGGTTCGTATCTAAGGTCATGCCAAGATATTTAGCAGTATTAGAGTATATAGAGTTATGGTACTATCTGACCCTTTAGATATACAATGTAGTATTGTAGTGTTTTGTTGGTGAAATAGATATGTATTGATTTGGACTCATTTAATTTTATCCTCCATTGCTTTGTCCATTCGTGAACTTGATTGACTGCTATTTGCACCTTTTTTGTAGCCTCAATAAAACACTCGTGTTGTTTTCTAACTCTGGAATGTCACACGTGTATAGTAAGTAAAGGACCGGACCTAATACACTTCCTTGTGGGACTCCAGCTTTTATCTCTTTTAGTTCAGATAATGAGCTTTCCTGTCTTATTCTAAATACTCTATTACTTATATATGATTCTAGTATATCAGCATACTCCTTAGGCAAAGAGGATCTTAGCTTAAACGTCAGCCCTTGGTGCCAAACTTTATCAAATGCCTGTGCTCCATCAAGAAATATTGTGGAGCAGACTTTCTTCTCTTCGAGAGCATTTTCAATGATGTTGGTAATTCTATGAACTTGATCTATGGTTGAATGTTTTTTTCTAAAGCCAAATTGATGATTTGGTATTAGTTTCTTTCTATCTATTATTAGGGTCAGTCTTTTTAACAATAATTTTTCGAACAGTTTTGACATAACAAGCAATAATGATATTGGTCTGTAGGATGTTGTTTCATGCGGCGGCTTACCTGGTTTCGGTATCATGATTACTTCAGCAGCTTTCCACAGGCTTGGCACGTACTTTAATCGAAAAGCAGCATTGATTATACTCGTCAGTTTGGCAATGGCTTTACTTGGAAGATGCTTGAGGACTTCGCCTGTTATGGGATCGAATCCTGGAGTTTTTTTTGCGCTGATATTATTTTTTGTTTCGAATACTACTTCTTTTAGAGTAGCCAGTTTTATAATTTCTGAACTTTCCTCAATTTGAGACCAATTTAATTGATTTGCACCATCAATTGGTTGAAAAATTTCTTCCAAGTGCTCAGCAAATCTTTAGCTTTTTGTTCATCAGTTCGAGCCCATTTGCCATCTTTCTCTCTTATAGGTGGAATTCTTGTAATAGGAGACTTTAGTTTCTTTGTTGTCTTCCAAAGGGAATATTCACTATTTTGCGTAGTGTTGAGTTGGCTCAGAATTTTTTCTGTAGACTCTTCTTTTAATGTTTAAATTTCTTTCTGTAAATTTTCTGTTAATTTATTTAGTAAAGTTTTATCTAGTGGAGATCTTCTCTCATGCCACTTTTTTCTTTGCTTTCTTTTATGAGCGATAAGTTCCCTTATTTCTATAGGGTAGTTATTTCCCTTAGTTCGTCTCTTAATCACAGGCGTGCTTTGCTATGCTGCTTGTTGTATGTTGGTATTAAATATATCTAGTTCATGGTCCAGGTCTTGATGTGTGCACAATGGTACACGTAAATGAATACGTTTATCTAAAATATTTTTAAGTAATCCCAGTCTGTTCTTTTATTAGCAAGAGTTGTTTTCATTTCTTTTTCGATAATATGATCGCTTAACGTTAATAAAATGCAAGAGTGATCTGAGCTCATGTCTAATTTTATTCGATATGAAGAAAATTTGTCGATATGTTCCTGTATACAAAGAAATCTATTAAATCAGGGATTTTCTTGGGATCTGTTGGCCAATACGTAGGCTTCCCAGTTGATATTGGTTTACATTTATATTCTCTAATTGCATTAAAAAGATGTCTGCCTTTCATCGTGGTTAATCTAAATCCCCAATAAACATTTTTGGCATTAAAGTCACCACCAATAATAAATCTGTGTCCTAGCTGGTTAAACAGCTTAAGGTAATCTTCCTTCTTCAGACGGTATTTGGTGGGCAGTAAATATACGCAACAGTTGTTGGACACTTTTTTGTTCTAATGCACACAACTGTTGCTTGTATTTTTTCGTCTTGGTATTCGTTTTCAATATGATGGTTAATATTTTCTTTCACAATTACAGCGCTTCCTCCCTTGGCGGAATTACTGGTATGTACTGTGTGGTAGACACTGTAACCATATAATTTTAAATAAGACTCTTTTGTGAAGTGCGTTTCCGATATGAGACAAATATCAATTTTTTCTATATCTAAGACTACTTGCAACTGCCTGATGTTGTAGCAGCCTATTAGCGTTCCATGCCATAATTTTTAATGTATTAGACATTGTTAAAATTTAGGTGGAGCTCCATTATTACGTTGCTCTAGTTTCTTGAGACGTTCATCCAAGGAAGACGTAATTCATTATTGTATTTAATTTATCTTCAATGGAGTTATGTATTACTTTTGGGGCAGAGGTAGTCTTCAGAGCTTGCGCATAGTTTCTATCTTGGCTTGTGTTATGTAATATTTGGCTACTAGTTTGCACTAACGGTTTTTGTTGTACTTTATTTGGTTCATTCGTTTTAACTGGCATTTTATTAGTAGAGTTATTCTTCAAATTTTGCATTTCTTTTGCGACAATACATCTTCTGTAATTTGCGGGATGTGATTCACCACAGTGTACGCATTTCGGCTTTTCTTCAGGGGCCTTGGTGCATTCTTTAGTTAAATGCTTACCTGTGCATTTTACGCATCTCGACTCCTCGGAGCAATACTTATGAGTGTGTCCGTATGATTGACAGCTTTTGCATTGTGGGATTAGACGTGATAATCTAATTGGGTGTATTTCAACTTTACAACCCATAATAGATTTAATGTTGTATATTTTATTTATATCTTCACTGTTTTTGAATATTTATTTATAGCAGTTTCGATTTTAAAACCCTGTGATGTTAGGTCTTCTACTATTCGCTCCGGCTGGCAGGTGGCGTGAAGTTTTTTTGCAATGACTCTTATGGGCCTACTTTGCTTGTTTTCATAAGAATACCAATCGCATTTTTTATTATTTAGTTGCTCTGTGACCTTTCGGTATGAGTCCTCATTGTCAACATTTATTTTGGCAGAATTGCCGCTTAGTATTTTAATTTTAATCATGTCTTTCCACAAGAATGTCATTAGAAAATCATAGAATTGTTGGTAATTATTTACCTCTTGCACTACTATAGGTGGTGGTGGTGGTGACTTCTTAGGTTTGATTTCCTTATTTGATTGTTCTGCAGTAACTCGCTCGTTTGTTGGTGGACTGAGGATTGCATTTAATTTCCTCTTCTTTCTACTTTTCTGGCGAATGTACTCAGTCTCCCTTGCAAGCTCTTCTTCGTCTGTGGAAAACTCTTCCTGAGACTCAGACTGATGGGTGGATTTAGTTTCATTTTCACGACAGAAGTGTTAATTGTTGTTGCAAAGTATTTACTTGGCTTTGCAATTCTTTTACGGTAGCTTCTAAGATGATTCCCCATTTTTCTCTCTAACGTAGGTATCGTACAAGATTTCCTCGGTGTTTGTCTTCAAATCCATTTTCTGTGGACTTTGTCCCGCCAAAAAGGTCGTAAATGCCGTGCTATCCGCCGCGCTTACGCGTTTTACTTGGATGGTTGGTGCGGTCTAGCCAACGATGGCAGTTTAAAGGTTTTATATCACAACATATTTATTATAGTGATATTATTGCCAAACTACAGAAGATCCAGGCAATACTGCAAGACCCTACATATACAATGACTTATAACTTTGGTTTAACAACACTTTCACCAGAAATTACGCAAAAAGTTCGTTGTTTTTGTAATTAAAGATAAATAAATCGCGCGACCACTACACATAGTGCCATCTTTCATCGTCGACTGATGCTCCCCCTTTTCACCCCTTAACTTTTTTATTAAAAATCTACCCCATTTTTAATAAAAAAGTAGCCTATGTCTTTTGACAAAAAAAGTCTATCACCGCACCAAATTTCATCTTACTGAAGTTTAGCGTTTCCAATGTAAAGTCACATCCCTCTTTTCGCTTTCTTAAGGGTTGGTTTTCTATAAAAAAAAGTAGCCTGTGTCCGTTATCTGATGTTAAACTATCTCTATGCCAAATTTCTTAATAATCGGTTTAATGGTTTAGTATTTCCCATACAAAGTTTCATCCCACTTTTGACCTCTTTGGGGGTACATTTTCGATATAAAAAGTAATCACCGTTTGCGCAATCACACGTTTTTACCATATACCAATTTATCAAGATAAAAAGGGATACAGACAGACAGACGAACAGACAGACAAACATTTAAAAAATGTTGGAATCGAAGTCATAAAATGTATATTCATTACAAAATTTGCTAGTTAGTAAAACTGTAATTACAAATAGGCGTTAAATATTCATATAGTACTTATTGATTACAGTTATGGAATATCAGATGAAACGATTACGAAATTATTACCTAGTTAAAAACGGTCGCAGTTGACAACACCCGTCCCCAGTATAACAGTTCTGTAAAACAAACTAGTTCGAGTAGCATACAGGGGTCTCATTGCATTTTTTATCTTAATTGCATGAAAATAAATATTAATTGATCATTTTAGATGAACAGCAATGAGATATGATACATTTTCACAATAACGTCGGAATAATAAACTACTACATAAATAAACCCAATTGTAAGGTGTACTTAATTTCTGCCTTTAGTTCGAAAAGAAAACCGGCATACTGAGAAGAACCGACAAGAGACTCAGGTATCATTTTTCAACATAGTTTTGTCATTGGTATGTAAAACAGAAATCCAGTAAACGCATGTGCAAAGAAGATTATTTCTAGACTATTGTTTTGTCTTCGATTAAGTCATTCATCTTATAGCATGACTTCCAATCAGTGTACGAGTTTCCTTTTGTATTAAATCAATGAGATTTTGAGGAACCTTATTATGAAAATGAACGTAGTTGCCCAAAAATTATCCACTTGACTTTTATAATTTCAATTTGGGAATGAAATACTGGGCTCACTGGAAGTTTCATAATTAGCTGATTTCACGTAAAACGGATGAAAATTTGCTGTAAGTACCAGTCACAGTACGAGTAGTGTCATCATCACTTTGACCTAATGTAGATTTAGGTATAACGACACTGTCAAAGGCAAAAACTAAATATTTCATAATTATTATAATAATATAAGACATATATTAAAAAAATACACGAAAGCAAAAAGTCGATTTAAAATATACATGTGTTTTAATAATCGAACTGTTTAAAACTCGATCATGATTGACAATAACTGCACTAGCAATATTTCATAGAAACGAAGAAAAGTACCTACTTTGGTTCCAAAATAAATAGCTATCTAGTTATAAATATAAAAGCCAAACTATCGTCATTTGGCATATTGTTCACAATAGTTCATTCTCTTTCTAGTCGAATCCGAGTTATCATCTATAATTCTTCGGTTAAGCATCATATTATGTACTTAACTGAGTTATGCGGTGCCAATGTGAAATTGAGTAACAAACAATATAAGTAAAGAAAATTATATAACTTATATCTTATTATGTCGAACTTCGACACATGAAGTATACAGGGAAACTAAAAATAATGAATTTAAAACAATTTATTGTATTATATGTAACTTGTTCACTTTTACACAAAATACTATACATAAATATGTATATAAAATACAAAAATGATACAAAATACATAAATAGTATTTAATAAGAAAAAACAATTATACATTAAAACAGCATAAGATTTCAGTTAAAGGAATAATATCTCTGAGGGTGTATATAGTTCAAAAAATTACCTCCACATATTAAAAAGAATTCAATTTATTCATTTCTTTAATTCTTCAATTTGTTTAGATATACGTACATACATTCTTCAGGCTATATTTCTAACGGAATAGTCAGAGAGGACGGAGTGTCAAGCTTCGCGGTATTTTTTGAACATTTGTGCACACTCAGAGATTTTATTTCTTTTACCGAAATTTGTTAATTCTGTAATTAAAATGAGGTTATCAACTTTACATACTTTTATTTATCTTATTAAATACTATTTATTACATGTATCATAACATATTTAATACATTAATATATTTTATACATTGAAAGAATGAGTGATGAAAGACTGACGAAGAAAATCTACAGAGCGAAAGTGAGTGGTAGCAGAAGCCAAGGATGACTTACAAGATCAAATAGTCAGAGTGTTAGCTGATGGAAATGTCAAAAACACCCGCATACCGAGGCGAAAATGCGTAAGGAGAATGATGATATTCGCATACCTAGGCGAAAGAAGTACGTAGGGACCGCGACACTTGACACTTTGTCCTCTTTGACTACCATGTTATGGATATAATTTGAAGATATGTATGTACTTTGTATATACTATTATGTTTGTACTATTTCTTTAGATAGAAATTGTATAATTATTAAAATCGTTAAATTTTTCACTTATTATTAAGTTTACTAAGGCCCCATGCACATTTGTATTTATTTTAGATTCCGGTAAAAATGTAATAAGTTCATGTGTGTAACTTTTTTGGTGTGTGGAAGTTTCGAACGTACTTAATATTTTTTTGTATTAAGTTCTCATTTTAAGTGACTATGTTATCTTATGAGAATAAATATCCTTTATCGCAATTTATATACTTTATATAAATAATATAAATTTTAAATATATTATAAAATGTTTATAATAAAACGTTAAATGTTTCTGTAACAAAAGTAACGTACACTTTTATTATTGTACTGAATTATTTATTAAAGAAACGAAAAAGGCAAGAAAACCATATATTACGGACCATTTCTTGGTACGCTGAAAAGAGGCTGAAAATTATTTATTGTGTTACCATTAATATTACTGCCAGAAAAGGTTCCTATATAATATCTATTCCTTCGTGAATGTTGCGCTGATTGTAAATTAAACAGTTCCTTGCAATGCAAATAAGCAAAAAAACCAAGTTATACGTTATACAATTTAAAAAGCGGGGATAACATTTTTATTAATTTTCTTATTGGATATGTACAATACTGTACTGAAAAAATATTATATTTATTACTTGAAAACTAAGTTTGAATATTTATTTGTACGGAAATGTTGTAATTATGTTGATATCAATAAATAATTAATAATCTTTACTTTTTCAATAATATTATAGATATAAATTCATAACTTAAACATATAACTTTTATTGATACAATATAAACGTTTTTTTTTTATATACAATTTACAAAAACAAGAGCTCTTTCATAATCGAATTTGTTGTCAAATAATCGAACCGCTTCATTCCGCCGCACGTGTGTTTTGGTAATCGAATTTTCAATTAATCCAGCTATAGGAAGATAATTTTATTGAGTTTGAACTCGCTATTGGTTGGCTGTCGATTACATATACTTTAACAGGTCGTTTGAGTAAATAAAGCCAAAAACATATTCAAATTGAAAGACAAGCAAGATTAGTGCATTCAGTTATAAATTGAGCAGTAGCTATTATCTGTAAAAGTATTTCGTAGGCAGTTTTGGTAATACACATTAAAATTGTTTTATAAGGATCGTTTGTTTAATATTTTGTTTACTAGTTTACGGAAATGTCAAAAGCACTCGCATACCTAGGCGAAAATGTGTGAGGAGAATGATGAGATTTGAGGAAGCGAAAGAGGTGTGTAAGGCCCGCGACTTCTGGCGCTCCGTCCTCTCTGATTACCCCGTTGGGGATACAGCGTGAGTTATGTTATGTTATGTTATGTTACTATTTTGTCTTGTGATCCTGTCCCTTACCAGAGTGAGAAAATTTTCTAAGATCATTCACAATATTTACTATAGAATACGTTTAAATTAAGCGCCTATTAAGGGTTAGTAGGAGTCCGGATTTAGCTGGACATATTCGGAATTTACAGTCATGCTCGGCCAAATATTAAGTCCTACCTGCCTGGCTTTTGTTAGGCTTTTTTTAAGTTAACTTTTAGTTTTGTTTGACCTCAGACCAAATAAAAATTTTGGTCTGAGATTTTGATATATATCTAATATTATATTTGGAAGAACATTGAGCAATTAAGAAGATTGAGCACTAAATTGATATCATGAAAGTACTAAATGATAGGTTGGTTTTTAGTAAATGCACAAGGTTGATCTCGCGGAAAATTTCAATTTAAACAGATATTTCGGTTTTTAAGACCAAACGTTCGGTTAAGCAAGTAGATAAGTAAGCAAAAAAACTTAGATAGCTTCTAATAATATTAATTGGTGTAATCTTATCGGAAAATTGGAATGGTCCCGAACTTATATGTTATATTACAGTGTAAAAGTTTTATTCATAAAAATGTTCATACATTATGAGAGGTTTTTATAAACTCTTATAGAACGCTTTTCTAGAAATCATTATTTATAAACGTCAAATAGTATTAAAATCTTCTTAAAGCAGGTTCATAAATACCAGAAAGTTTGCTTGAACATGGCTCGAACCTACTTTTGCCCTCAATTATAATTAAACTATTTTAATTCATGTTGATATTTATGTGGTGGTTTCATTTTTTTGTTTTCTTAGTTTAAAAACACGAATTATGAACACTATTATGGCATCTCTTCTATTCTCTAGTCTCTAAATAGTATAAAACAAAGTCGCTGTCTGCGTCTGTCTGTTTCTCTGCCTACTTCTTCTAAACCACGCAACGGATTTTGATACGGTATTCGCTATCATTTAGAGTATTTCTTCCAGAAGGTTTTTGTATAGGTATATTATTATAGTTCCCATTCGGGCGGATCGTTAGTTAAATTATATTAAGACAATCACCCAAGTACATCGACGCCAAAGAAAGCAAATGTATAAAAAGAAAAAGAAAAGAAAAAATAAAAGAATCAATTCTTTTTTACTTTAGGATTTAAGTTGGATCTAAGTTTCAAAATGAAGTACCGCTTGTAAAGTACATAATCGCCGTATTATTGATTTAGTACAAGGTGATATTGCAGTAGACACGAGATGCTTACCGAATTGCAAGTATGACGAGATGTTGGGAACAACGCGAAGTTATAACTCGTCAAGTCTCGTTATCTATGATTTCTTTACTATTTTCATAACGCAACGCCAACGCATTGTTAGTGCGATCTTGCCGAACCTCGAAGCCTGGCTTCAGAGGTGTTGGCACGTCACCTATCAACTGACGCAGGTATTGACCGGGCACGATTCATTTGGTCGGTATCTGAATCGGATAGAAAGGGAGGAAACAGGACGACCAGGATAGCACCCAGGAAAGCCAAGTTCTGGTCCATCAGATCGGGTAAGATCTGTCTCTGCCAGCGGTAAGAGTAATGGTTATGCTGGCAGGAGAAGAGTCGTAGAGGGCCGGTTCCTCCTTCTCTGAGACCGTAGTGGTACAGAAATGGTGTGCCGAGTGAGATAGCGAGAGGACCGAATCGCGCTCGGTTAAACTATCTCTATGCCAAATTTCTTAATAATCGGTTTAATGGTTTAGTATTTCCCATACAAAGTTTCATCCCACTTTTGACCTCTTTGGGGGTACATTTTCGATATAAAAAGTAATCACCGTTTGCGCAATCACACGTTTTTACCATATACCAATTTATCAAGATAAAAAGGGATACAGACAGACAGACGAACAGACAGACAAACATTTAAAAAATGTTGGAATCGAAGTCATAAAATGTATATTCATTACAAAATTTGCTAGTTAGTAAAACTGTAATTACAAATAGGCGTTAAATATTCATATAGTACTTATTGATTACAGTTATGGAATATCAGATGAAACGATTACGAAATTATTACCTAGTTAAAAACGGTCGCAGTTGACAACACCCGTCCCCAGTATAACAGTTCTGTAAAACAAACTAGTTCGAGTAGCATACAGGGGTCTCATTGCATTTTTTATCTTAATTGCATGAAAATAAATATTAATTGATCATTTTAGATGAACAGCAATGAGATATGATACATTTTCACAATAACGTCGGAATAATAAACTACTACATAAATAAACCCAATTGTAAGGTGTACTTAATTTCTGCCTTTAGTTCGAAAAGAAAACCGGCATACTGAGAAGAACCGACAAGAGACTCAGGTATCATTTTTCAACATAGTTTTGTCATTGGTATGTAAAACAGAAATCCAGTAAACGCATGTGCAAAGAAGATTATTTCTAGACTATTGTTTTGTCTTCGATTAAGTCATTCATCTTATAGCATGACTTCCAATCAGTGTACGAGTTTCCTTTTGTATTAAATCAATGAGATTTTGAGGAACCTTATTATGAAAATGAACGTAGTTGCCCAAAAATTATCCACTTGACTTTTATAATTTCAATTTGGGAATGAAATACTGGGCTCACTGGAAGTTTCATAATTAGCTGATTTCACGTAAAACGGATGAAAATTTGCTGTAAGTACCAGTCACAGTACGAGTAGTGTCATCATCACTTTGACCTAATGTAGATTTAGGTATAACGACACTGTCAAAGGCAAAAACTAAATATTTCATAATTATTATAATAATATAAGACATATATTAAAAAAATACACGAAAGCAAAAAGTCGATTTAAAATATACATGTGTTTTAATAATCGAACTGTTTAAAACTCGATCATGATTGACAATAACTGCACTAGCAATATTTCATAGAAACGAAGAAAAGTACCTACTTTGGTTCCAAAATAAATAGCTATCTAGTTATAAATATAAAAGCCAAACTATCGTCATTTGGCATATTGTTCACAATAGTTCATTCTCTTTCTAGTCGAATCCGAGTTATCATCTATAATTCTTCGGTTAAGCATCATATTATGTACTTAACTGAGTTATGCGGTGCCAATGTGAAATTGAGTAACAAACAATATAAGTAAAGAAAATTATATAACTTATATCTTATTATGTCGAACTTCGACACATGAAGTATACAGGGAAACTAAAAATAATGAATTTAAAACAATTTATTGTATTATATGTAACTTGTTCACTTTTACACAAAATACTATACATAAATATGTATATAAAATACAAAAATGATACAAAATACATAAATAGTATTTAATAAGAAAAATCAATTATACATTAAAACAGCATAAGATTTCAGTTAAAGGAATAATATCTCTGAGGGTGTATATAGTTCAAAAAATTACCTCCACATATTAAAAAGAATTCAATTTATTCATTTCTTTAATTCTTCAATTTGTTTAGATGTACGTACATACATTCTTCAGGCTATATTTCTAACGGAATAGTCAGAGAGGACGGAGTGTCAAGCTTCGCGGTATTTTTTGAACATTTGTGCACACTCAGAGATTTTATTTCTTTTACCGAAATTTGTTAATTCTGTAATTAAAATGAGGTTATCAACTTTACATACTTTTATTTATCTTATTAAATACTATTTATTACATGTATCATAACATATTTAATACATTAATATATTTTATACATTGAAAGAATGAGTGATGAAAGACTGACGAAGAAAATCTACAGAGCGAAAGTGAGTGGTAGCAGAAGCCAAGGATGACTTACAAGATCAAATAGTCAGAGTGTTAGCTGATGGAAATGTCAAAAACACCCGCATACCGAGGCGAAAATGCGTAAGGAGAATGATGATATTCGCATACCTAGGCGAAAGAAGTACGTAGGGACCGCGACACTTGACACTTTGTCCTCTTTGACTACCATGTTATGGATATAATTTGAAGATATGTATGTACTTTGTATATACTATTATGTTTGTACTATTTCTTTAGATAGAAATTGTATAATTATTAAAATCGTTAAATTTTTCACTTATTATTAAGTTTACTAAGGCCCCATGCACATTTGTATTTATTTTAGATTCCGGTAAAAATGTAATAAGTTCATGTGTGTAACTTTTTTGGTGTGTGGAAGTTTCGAACGTACTTAATATTTTTTTGTATTAAGTTCTCATTTTAAGTGACTATGTTATCTTATGAGAATAAATATCCTTTATCGCAATTTATATACTTTATATAAATAATATAAATTTTAAATATATTATAAAATGTTTATAATAAAACGTTAAATGTTTCTGTAACAAAAGTAACGTACACTTTTATTATTGTACTGAATTATTTATTAAAGAAACGAAAAAGGCAAGAAAACCATATATTACGGACCATTTCTTGGTACGCTGAAAAGAGGCTGAAAATTATTTATTGTGTTACCATTAATATTACTGCCAGAAAAGGTTCCTATATAATATCTATTCCTTCGTGAATGTTGCGCTGATTGTAAATTAAACAGTTCCTTGCAATGCAAATAAGCAAAAAAACCAAGTTATACGTTATACAATTTAAAAAGCGGGGATAACATTTTTATTAATTTTCTTATTGGATATGTACAATACTGTACTGAAAAAATATTATATTTATTACTTGAAAACTAAGTTTGAATATTTATTTGTACGGAAATGTTGTAATTATGTTGATATCAATAAATAATTAATAATCTTTACTTTTTCAATAATATTATAGATATAAATTCATAACTTAAACATATAACTTTTATTGATACAATATAAACGTTTTTTTTTTATATACAATTTACAAAAACAAGAGCTCTTTCATAATCGAATTTGTTGTCAAATAATCGAACCGCTTCATTCCGCCGCACGTGTGTTTTGGTAATCGAATTTTCAATTAATCCAGCTATAGGAAGATAATTTTATTGAGTTTGAACTCGCTATTGGTTGGCTGTCGATTACATATACTTTAACAGGTCGTTTGAGTAAATAAAGCCAAAAACATATTCAAATTGAAAGACAAGCAAGATTAGTGCATTCAGTTATAAATTGAGCAGTAGCTATTATCTGTAAAAGTATTTCGTAGGCAGTTTTGGTAATACACATTAAAATTGTTTTATAAGGATCGTTTGTTTAATATTTTGTTTACTAGTTTACGGAAATGTCAAAAGCACTCGCATACCTAGGCGAAAATGTGTGAGGAGAATGATGAGATTTGAGGAAGCGAAAGAGGTGTGTAAGGCCCGCGACTTCTGGCGCTCCGTCCTCTCTGATTACCCCGTTGGGGATACAGCGTGAGTTATGTTATGTTATGTTATGTTACTATTTTGTCTTGTGATCCTGTCCCTTACCAGAGTGAGAAAATTTTCTAAGATCATTCACAATATTTACTATAGAATACGTTTAAATTAAGCGCCTATTAAGGGTTAGTAGGAGTCCGGATTTAGCTGGACATATTCGGAATTTACAGTCATGCTCGGCCAAATATTAAGTCCTACCTGCCTGGCTTTTGTTAGGCTTTTTTTAAGTTAACTTTTAGTTTTGTTTGACCTCAGACCAAATAAAAATTTTGGTCTGAGATTTTGATATATATCTAATATTATATTTGGAAGAACATTGAGCAATTAAGAAGATTGAGCACTAAATTGATATCATGAAAGTACTAAATGATAGGTTGGTTTTTAGTAAATGCACAAGGTTGATCTCGCGGAAAATTTCAATTTAAACAGATATTTCGGTTTTTAAGACCAAACGTTCGGTTAAGCAAGTAGATAAGTAAGCAAAAAAACTTAGATAGCTTCTAATAATATTAATTGGTGTAATCTTATCGGAAAATTGGAATGGTCCCGAACTTATATGTTATATTACAGTGTAAAAGTTTTATTCATAAAAATGTTCATACATTATGAGAGGTTTTTATAAACTCTTATAGAACGCTTTTCTAGAAATCATTATTTATAAACGTCAAATAGTATTAAAATCTTCTTAAAGCAGGTTCATAAATACCAGAAAGTTTGCTTGAACATGGCTCGAACCTACTTTTGCCCTCAATTATAATTAAACTATTTTAATTCATGTTGATATTTATGTGGTGGTTTCATTTTTTTGTTTTCTTAGTTTAAAAACACGAATTATGAACACTATTATGGCATCTCTTCTATTCTCTAGTCTCTAAATAGTATAAAACAAAGTCGCTGTCTGCGTCTGTCTGTTTCTCTGCCTACTTCTTCTAAACCACGCAACGGATTTTGATACGGTATTCGCTATCATTTAGAGTATTTCTTCCAGAAGGTTTTTGTATAGGTATATTATTATAGTTCCCATTCGGGCGGATCGTTAGTTAAATTATATTAAGACAATCACCCAAGTACATCGACGCCAAAGAAAGCAAATGTATAAAAAGAAAAAGAAAAGAAAAAATAAAAGAATCAATTCTTTTTTACTTTAGGATTTAAGTTGGATCTAAGTTTCAAAATGAAGTACCGCTTGTAAAGTACATAATCGCCGTATTATTGATTTAGTACAAGGTGATATTGCAGTAGACACGAGATGCTTACCGAATTGCAAGTATGACGAGATGTTGGGAACAACGCGAAGTTATAACTCGTCAAGTCTCGTTATCTATGATTTCTTTACTATTTTCATAACGCAACGCCAACGCATTGTTAGTGCGATCTTGCCGAACCTCGAAGCCTGGCTTCAGAGGTGTTGGCACGTCACCTATCAACTGACGCAGGTATTGACCGGGCACGATTCATTTGGTCGGTATCTGAATCGGATAGAAAGGGAGGAAACAGGACGACCAGGATAGCACCCAGGAAAGCCAAGTTCTGGTCCATCAGATCGGGTAAGATCTGTCTCTGCCAGCGGTAAGAGTAATGGTTATGCTGGCAGGAGAAGAGTCGTAGAGGGCCGGTTCCTCCTTCTCTGAGACCGTAGTGGTACAGAAATGGTGTGCCGAGTGAGATAGCGAGAGGACCGAATCGCGCTCGGTGTCGACGACGCCGGGGCAGTGGCATTGTACGTCCCGGACTGTCAGACCTGTAGCCCGGGTGAAAGAACAAGGTCACAGTGCTCCTCACATGTTATAAGAGGTGACTAAAGGGGCCTTAGGGTCGCGGCCGATTGGAGTAAGGGTTCCAGTCGTTCTAGGTGACTCCGAGGAGGGCCCGGGCCAAACAACAAAGTTACAGGACTACCCGTCCATTAAAAGAGGCGATTAAAGGAGCATTAGGGTCGCGGCCGATCGAATTGCGGGGTCCTATTGGTTCATCTATGTAACCACAAGCAGGATGACTGTGCGTATGGTTTGCGCTGTCGTGGCACTGCGAGAATGTCGGGGGGCTCTGTAATTGCCCCCGAGAAGTGATTCAGCACACCGATGCTCTTCGTAGGAGATCTCGGAGCCCTTCGAGAAAGCACCGAGGACAACCACAGCAGGAGTTTTGGTGGGTAAAAGCCCCACATGACCCAGTTCCTCCCCCAGGGGGCTAGGCATTTAGGCAGATTTCTCCTGCGTGTACCCACTGTCCGTAGTACGAGTGCGTTACCCATGGATTACATACTTTACCTACCTTCTTAAGTAAACTTTCTCACTAAACGTTGACTAACACCACGAAAATAAATTACGTTCGTTACATTTTTTTTCACATCTCTCTCCCTGTATAACTCTCATCAGTCAAAAATTGATAAGTGATACGAGTGATATGAGGTGTTTAAAGACAGAGGAAAATGATAAGAATAATCGCTGAGTGATGACGTATCTTGGTCATACTTTTTAGTTTGCAATCTTTGCTGCTCAACATAGGATTTTGATTCGTAATATCATATATCATAATATCCTAGTCCCTTGGCTTCAAGTAAAAAAAATTTTAATGAGCTGGATTGAGATAGAACCGCGTTGACCACAGCACCTAGTTAGAATTTGCACAATATTGTGAGAAATGTTTGTCGGGTGCGAAATACATGATGAAAAAATAAAGTTAATATACTATGTTTATTAGAACGAATAGGATTGAAAGAAAAGAGCGAACTAACTGCTCAGTAACTAAATCTTCTCATTGTAGTGGAAATTATATGTTGTGTGTAATAGCTTGATTACCAGATTTAATAACTTATAAGTAAGTTTTTTACCTAAAATAGAAAAAGACAACTTGTTTAACAGTAACGAGATGATTTTATTAATCAAAAGCGAACATTTGATTAGTATTTGTCTAAAACAAATTTTCTATGATGACGATGATTCGAAGCAAAAGCAAATAATTTATTAATAAAATTTGTCTAAAACAGATTTGCTACCCAGCTTACGACATGTAAAAGCTTGTATACTATTTTAATAACAATTCGCTAATTAAGAATTTTAATCGCCACATTATCCCGAATGACACATTATAGTTATAACGAATTGTCAAAAATATAGGCAATTTATTGAAATTATTTCTACATTTTCTCTTTTTATTAGCAGTGTAAAACTCCGCCCTTGTTGTTGCTGTTAGTTGGCACTGTCATCGCGCACCCAGTGATAAACGACTTGGTCAACTTCATATGAAATTTCTATGTGAAAGTAATGGTAAATATATAATGTATTAGCAAACCCGGCCCGTTTCACTGGGCGTTAGTTGATGTTAAAATAAATTAAACAGTTTTTATAATTATTTTGGTACTGCAAAAAAAAAAAACAAAAAAAAAATTTACTGTTCCGATCGCTACCAAACTTTACGCTGGGCCAATCTGAAGATTCCTTGAAAATTTCATCGAAATCGGTCCAGCCATTTCGGAGTCCATAAGGAACATACATACATACATCGCCTTTTATATATATAGATAGATAGAAGATGTATATAGATAAAGTATGCAATGTTGATTTTATTCAGAATTGACAGAAAATTTTCAATTCGATTGAGAATACTATTTAAATATATACATAACGATTATAGTAAAAACGAGAAATAGGAAAGCTTAGATGGTTCGAATTGGAAGAAAAATGAAAAATAAATGACGGACGTAGAAAGTGAGTGAGTAATAATAAAAACCAAGGAAGACCTGCTATATGAAACTCAAATAGTCAGAGTTATTACTGACAAAAATGTCAGAACCACAAGCATTTTCGGCGATAGAGAGTGAGAAGAATGTTGAGATTTTTAGGAGACGAAATAAATACGTAAGGACTGTGGCGCTTGGCGCTCCGTTGTCTTTGCCTACGCCGTTAGGGACGTAGCGTGAACATATTTGTGAGTATATATCTAAGAAGCTTCTAGCAAGTACCTATTTGGTTTACAGATAGAGTGTAAATAATCAACTAAGTGATCGAAACCGAACGAAAACTAAATAAACGACAGTTGCAAAAGTATTATAATTTACAACACAGTTTCCATTTTGTTTAATTTAAAACAGAGTTTTTATGTAAACTATCATGCCGTTAAGGTACAACAAAATTGTAACTTGACGTTAGGTTTAGCAATATTTTAGCTTACAGATGGCAAAGCGAAATCATTTATTGACAAATTGCTAGCCATCGCTTACGTAAGTTTCCTCAAAAAAAGCTCTATTGGCTGACTTTTACGAGTCGCACGAGGAGATAAGCAACTGGCACGTTCTATATTTTTTCTCTCACAGGCCGGTCTGTAAGTATCCCATATATTATGAAATACTTTTGCATAAAAGTTTTTGGAATAATTTATTGTACTGAATATTCTGAACTGAATATTATATGTTTTCTTACAATTATTGACGTTAAAAAGGCAAGGAATTTATTTATGTAGTAGAATTGCCGGTTGGCCCGTTGGCGCAATGGCATATGCATCTGCTTTCCAAACTAGGGTCCCGGGTTCGATCCCCTGTCAAGTCAATTTAGGAAACGAACTTTTCTAAATTGGCTTGGAGTCTGGGTGTTACTGGGAACTCCCCAGAGTTCGTTGTGTGGTACCCATAGTACAAGCTTACTGCTTAGTTTGGGGTCACACAATCTGTGTAATTGTCTGGAGTATTATTATTATTATTAATTTACTTATAGTAACTGTTTTTAGTGTAATTGCAGATTATTTTAATTATTTATTTATATAATTAGAATTAAAGGCATGAATGCAAAAAAATCGCCGGGTAGTGACCTCATTCGCATGTCTGATGTAAAAGAAATTGTAGAAAAAGTGAGTCCTGTCATTGCAAAACTAATTAACTTGTCAGTTGAAAAGCACAAATTTCCTAACAAGCTAAAAGAGGCAATTGTGCGCCCTATACACAAAAAAGGTAGCCGGAAAGATTACTGTAATTATTACCTATATCTATACTATCTAGTATCGATAAAATAATGGAAAATGTATTGTTAACCAGTTAGGAAACTATCTACAGAAAAATAATATTCTAAATTATTTCCAACACGGATTTCAAAAAAAGAAAAGTACTAACACCTTATTATCTAATTTTACGGATGAGATAAATAGTTATTTAGGTGATAAGAAGTTCGTGTTGGCAATATTTTTTAATTATAAAAAAGCCTTCGATACCCTACAAACAGAGACTCTGTTGAAAGCTATGGAGGAGTGTGGAGTGAGGGAGCCGCTCCACCAGTGGTTCCGCGACTACCTCACTTCACGCTCCTACCGCATGAGGGTGGGCGATGAGTACAGTGACGTGAGGGAGGTCCGGTGCGGCATGCCCCAGGGTTCCGGATGCGGACCTGTGTGCTACCTGCTGCATGTTAATAGCCTATGTGGAGTCTTGCAGCATTGCTCAGCGCACATGTTCGCGGACGACTTGTGCGCGCTGCTGGCTGGTACCGATCTCACTGAAACCTGTCGCTTAGTTCAGCAAGACATAGATGCGGTAGTCAAATGGTCACATGACAACGGCATAGTACTCAATTCCGAGAAAACTAAACTCATGCTTATACATTCACCTTATTTAAACATAACGGAATCTCATCTCTCTCTCTTCACACATTCATATGAATGTATACATAATAATTTAGACAACTGTATCTGTATGCCTATAGAAAGGGTACCTTGTGTAAGTTATCTGGGCATGAAAATTGATGAGAACCTTTCATGGTCGCACCATATAGATTTCATTTGTAATAAGTTAAGAATATTGTTGGGAAAATTTTATCACCTCAGCTTTAGAGTGCCTCCTAGCACACTGAAATGCATATATATGGCTTTGGCTGATTCGATGATGAGTTACGCACTCGATTGTTATGGGCTCACTTTTAAAACCAACATTGAAAAATTAGAAAAAATACAGATTAGTTTTATAAAGTTACTAGTAAATAAAAAAACAAAAGAGAAATGTAAAAATGACTATAGACAATTATTTAAAATATGTAACATCCTTCTTATTAGCTTGAAACACATGGTTGTTAACTGCAAGAAGTGCAGTTAACAACCATGGCAATCGGGAGCGTGACTCATTGCTGAATAAAGTAGACAATAGATTTAACACGAGAACAATGACAGCGGGCAAATTTGACGTACCAAAGATAAATAATTATTACGGCGACAGAACACTTAAAAAACGCGTTCCATATCTATTGAACAGCTTGCCCGCTGACATTCGCCTTGAATCTAATACAAAAAAATTTCAAAATTCTTTAAAAAAGTACTTAATGAACAACGTGTGGCTCCGTTCATTTATTCATATGAAATGATATTGTGAGACTCGTCTGACCCCACAGACAAACCGTTGAGATGGTTTTGTGGGGCTATGTATTGTGAAACATGTAAAACTTTACTTTAATAAATAAATAAATAAAAAAAATATGGTCAGTTATTTATTTATTTAATTTCAGGCCAAACAAGCGTATGTTGTTAAAACAAAGACACGAAGCGGCACATACGTCGTCCGTCCACAATTTATGTTTTGCGCGCGCGTCTGATGAAACCTCGAATGAAAGTTACATCGTATCTGCGAGTTGCAGGCGTGAAAATAAAATTGGAGTGTTTCGGGCTTTAAAAAGCAGATCGAGAACTATCGAGAAGCGAACATATTTGTGCTCGTTATTGAACCGTGCTCAATTTGTAATATGGTATTTAACTCGCATTTATTGAAAAATAAATAACTATTTCCTTTATAAGATTTCGAATTTTACGTGAATTAATAGATAATAAAAACCTATACAACAGACAAATAAGCTTATTTCAATTAATAGTATTAGATTACATTCATAAATATGCAGACACAAAAAATAATATCAAGAGAAATGAGGTGTCGTTTTCAATTTTTCAGAGAGGTAGGTAACTTACAGATATTTGACATGCTCGCGGGACAGGTAGGTAAGACAACTCGTTGCGAATTTCGACATTTCACAAGACAATACTTATCAATGTCCTGACGTCTTAATTCTGAAAGGACTCAAGAATTGTTTTCCAAGAAAAAATGTGTCAGGAGCCGTGTCATCCCGTTTTTATCAGACCTCTCTCGCATGGATGCTTCGTCTGAATGCCAAGAATTTATTGCGTTGTACAGCCTCCAGCGGAGCGCGAAGAATTAGCCGACAATCGGCCAAGGGGAACTTGTACCGTTTGTACATGAACCCCAAACAATACCATGCATTACATATAAAAGCAGAAAACACCATTGTCTATTTTTGTTTCGCGAGAACAACATTTAACATGGATTAGCGAAACGCGAGTCAGAAGAATAAGACCTATGTGTCGTGATTTCTGAACGATAAAAGTGAGACGTTTGTGATATTTGTTTTGGGATAATTTTCGTGTTTATTTATGGTAACAGTAAGAAAATGGGAGGTAGGAACATTGTGTTTATATTCCATTTTGGTAACATAGTGGTTTAATTCTGTGGGTTGTCAATACTGTCTACTTCATTTCGTTAGCACACAATAACGAAGTCTCCGTTATTTCGTTGGACTTTAAGCGAGTACGTCTAGTTTGATGAAAAGTTGGTGTCTTTGAATTTATGGTTAAAAGTACATACGCTTATTTACTTACGTTATAATAACTATGTACAATATACATTAGTTTTTCTGAACCAAAAAACATTCGATAATTAGAATTAGATTTATTACGTGGTATTAAATACAACATATTATTATGTACTAGTAATTTATGTGGAGATATTCTTGTAGGATCATTAAGAAAAAAAGTCATAACATACAAAAGAGATTTATAACTTCAATGTACTTAAATGAGTTATTATTTCATTGTTATTCAACCTTCGATTTAAAAATCAATATTTCAAAAATATTTTTCTACTGCATATGAGATACATTTATGACGTCACAAGTCATTCTCCTTTTGGGTCAAAGTATCAAAAAGCTACTAAATCACAATTACTATTCAAAAGATAACTTTTAATATATTTACGCTTACATAGTCCGTAAGTTCTTACGATATACCTATAATGTCTTATGTTATAGGTTATAGTTATATTTATGTTGTGTTTTAAGCAGCATAACACTTCAGCGATATCGATATTAACAAATATAGGTTGGTTCCGTGAAATTATATGAACGGTACCATAGACATATTAAAAGGCAGATACGACGTCGTGTACCTCAAATATGAAGTGACAGAAGGAAGCCGACTTTTGCAAATACAAGGAGGCCAGCCAGCCACATCAATTTATTACTTAACTCATATGCCGTACCGTACCGTACCGTAAGTACCGTAGCCAGACTGATAAGTTTAATTAAATGAAATGGGTCGATTAAAACATCAAAATATGCCGATCAGTCGCCAGTAGGTTCGAAAACAGCTTAAGTATTACAATCATAAATATCAAGTGCTGCTGTTTACCGACACGGCGTCCGATCAGTTTATTTGATGTAAACATGTGCCGTATTTATTAACGGGCAGGCTTATTTTGGTTGCTTGATAGTAGGTAGGCGATGTGGAGTTTATCTTTTATTATGTCTATGAAAGCATCTCATCTGTTTTGGAAATATATTATTATACAATAGTTTAAGGCCTTTTATCCGAATGGTTATATTTCACTGCCAACATTTACATAGGTCTTCATATCTCGTAACCAATCTAACTTTAGATCTAATGGATCAAACATTATTTTGTTTTGTGAAGTTTCGATTTAATGCTTTTATAGTTAAAGTGATCAAGTTTGCTTATCAAATGAACTAAACTATTAACCATTATGCTATCATTGTTTATTTTACACACAAGTGGCTGTCGTTTAGTGTATTTACAATATACGGTGTTATTTTTTCATTCTTCTTTCACTAAATAATGAAATAATTACTGTAATGTTTTTCGGTTGCGTATATGTACATATGAGTGTTACACCCGTATTCTAAAACGTTTCCTCAAAACTTCCTCGACTCGACTCAACCTCACTCAGTCAAATTGGTATTCTCGGTTAGCAAAAACTTCCTTCACTCGAATCTTTCCTCATTCGAGTGGAGGAAACGAACTGTCAAACTCAAGGTAGCTCGCGATCTACCTTAAGGCGTCCTCAAGCAATAAAAGTATTGTGTTTGTGTTGCGTTTATTGGTTTTATTAAACACGACAATGAATTTTGAAGACTTTAATGATTTTATGGACTACGTTTACGACCGTCCTTATGTTTATTTGTCACGACGTTATATACGAGATGCAGAAAACCCTTTGGAGTGTTATAATAACAATGAATTCCGAAGAAGATACCGGTTTAGCAAAGAAACTGTTACAAACATTTTATTGCCTCTTTTGTTCCCTATTCAAAGGGATGGTGATAACCGTGGGCTTCCGATACCACCCATAATACAAGTTCTAATAGCGTTGCGGTTTTATGCTACCGGAAATTTTCAGGTTAGTATTTCCTACACTGATTTAAAATATTAATAATTACCTTATAATTATGCAGTAATTATGCTATAATAATTTTATTTTTGTCAATTTCAGATCGTTTGTGGAGACTTGCATAAATTGAGTCAGCCAGTTACATCTAGAGTAGTATCAAAAATATCTAAGTTATTGGCTATAAAGGTTGGACAATTTGTTAAATTCCCATCAGAGAATGAACAAGGCGATATAAGACGGCGATTTTTTAATATAGCTGGGTTTCCTGGTGTGCGAGGATGTATAGATTGTACACATGTACCCATAAAATGTCCAAACAGACGAAATGGTGAAATTTTTAGAAACCGGAAAGGGTGGTATTCTATTAATGTGCAGTTGGTTTGTGGCCCTAACATGGAAATATATGATATAGTGGCTCGTTGGCCAGGATCAGTTCATGATTCTCGTATTTTTGCAAATAGCCGATGTCGCATGCGTTTTCAGGAACATGAACTGACTGGTCTTTTAATTGGGGACAGTGGATATGCCCAGACTTCATACATGTATACGCCTGTACATAACCCACAAACACAGCCAGAGATAAGGTACAACAGAGCTCATATCAATACCAGAAATGTTATCGAAAGATTGAATGGTGTCTGGAAGAGAAGGTTTGCTTGCCTGAGCAGGAAACTGCAAAATAATTTAATAAATTCCTGCAACATTATTGTCGCTTGTGCAGTCCTTCATAACATTTCTATTATATCACATGAAGAATTGCCAGAACCAGAACTGGACATGGAGGCCGTTCCTGTTCCAAATTTACAAGAAACTGTACGTGGTAGTGTCATCAGGACTGCCTTCATTAATAGACATTTTACATAAAAACTTTAGTACTTACCATAATTTTCACTTGCTTTATTTTATAAAGATTATTTAACTTTAATTTTAGACATTAATTAGTAGTTATTGCTAAATTATAACATGATAAATTATCAGAGAACAACACATATCTTTTAATATTATTTTCTTTATTATATTAAATAAATATTATAATTCACATTAGATTTAATAAAAAATAGCTTATAAAAAATTTTGTATTTATGTGTCAGATAACAGTAATGCATTACTTGTGAATTATAAATTAGTTAATGTAATAGCTATAATCATAGAATAGTCCTACAACATTATCAGATTGTTATTGTGTAATTATATTGGATAAATGATTTTGTAAATACATATGTATGTATGACTGCTGACTACCCCGTTAGGGATACAGCGTGAAGATAATATGTATGTAAATCTTCACAATGTATACAATTATATGAAAACAAAACATACCTACATAGTTTTTAAAATATTGTAATTAATAAATAAGTTTATAAATGCATATTATGTTCTCACATTAACGCTAATTCATTAATCATATTACATTTTAATTTTTATAATATGTCTTTTATTTTTATAATATGTTTTTTACTTTCATAATAAAAGAGATCTCAATATGTCTGGTAGGTACATTTATTATTATGAAATAAATAAAAAGAAATTAATAATAATATATAAACAAGTTTGTATATATAAGTTATATTTTCACATAGTCCATAAATAAAAATAGCATGTACATTTCTAAAGCTGTATTTATTTTTCTAAAAGTTTTTGTGCAGTTTCCCTTTTAATTCGATTACAGAGAAGGAGTTCTTCAGCAGCTTCCCTTTCTATTTTGTTTTTAAGATAGTACTCCTCAGCTGCCTTCACCTTCCATTGCTGCTCCGCTACATACAGCTTATGTAAATCCTCCTCACGATCTTCCTTTCTCTTGTACATATTTTGCCTTATAGTAAATTCATCTTGAATAACTCTACTTCTAATATTTGTTTGTCGAACTGAAAGTATGAATTACTATTATTACAAAACAATAGTTTATTTATAAAGCAAAATTAATTATTGAGTTTCACATTGAAAAACGTCAGGGTTATTACCTAAAAATTTGCAGACAGCGACAGCCACGCGTAATTAATTGTAATAAAAAATTGATATAATATAATAAACCTTTCTTACGAGAACATGAAAACTAAACATCATTACAGAAATTAAAAATACCTACATTGTGGCTGTGATGTGCTGCCTCCATAATCAGTAAGCCGGGATCCAGATCGTCGAGGTGGTGTATCTACAAAATGAAATTTGTGTGTATAAATTGTGTATTAGTAATAGTAGGATAAAATTTTCTAAACTATTTATAAATAAATAAATCTCAGGACTGATATTATTTATCTATTATATATATGTAAATGTATTAATATATATTAATATATCTTTTATTAATTTATTTTTAATAGTTATTTACCTCTTTCTCGGACTTGCTCTTCTTGTGTACTCGGTTCGTTTAGAGTTATAATAGGATCTATGACTGTAGACATCACTGCAAAAATAAAACAAATTGTTTATTTGAATTGATAAAATAAGGTGTAACTGTGTTTAAATAATTACATAAATGTTTGACATACTTATATCTCGATTTTCTTGAGTCTCGAGTGGATTAGGGACACTGTCGCTGTCAATTACAAACTGTAATTCTACATCTGTGGTCTCCAATAATGCCTCATCCAAGACTTGACTAGTCATAGCCGTGGAAGTACTGGGCTGAGGATCGAATGAACCTCCTCCCGTCTTCATCCGCTCCCGCTTTTCTTGTGCTAACACACTTTTTCGACGGGTTTTCAAATTATCCCAGCACTTTTTGAGCTGGGCCTCAGTTCTCTAAAAACAAATAATACGCAAATTTAATAAAACACAAAGATCTCGAGGTTGGCTTGTTAATCGTTAATAATAATTATTACCGTTTTACTCACTTTTGTGTTTGTTTCTATAGAATTATATTCCTCCGTTAGGCGTACCCAAGCCATTTTTTTTGTTGCTGGACTTCCGTGAATTGTGGACGCCGTGTTGAGCTTATATTTTATTATAAGCTCTTGTAAACAAAGTTTTTCACTTTCCGAAAAAAATTGCCTTCCTGTACTGCCTGACATTTTTATGATATTTATCTAATTACAATATTAAACCGCAGAAATGTTTCACTCAAAAATCGCTAGAAGTTTTAGCTCAAATACACGTAATGCTAATAAAAAGATGTTTGGAAGGACGCTTTATAATTGACGTTACAACTTTTTTCTTACTATAAACTATAAACTTTAGTCTGTTACCAACATAACAAAACAAAAACCACTCCAACAATGACGTAATTGCAGTGTGTGACGTCAAAGTGAATCTCATTGGAGGAGACTCAAATCACACTTGCGTTGCTAACTTAGAATACCGTTTTCGAGGAATCATTGAGGAGGACCTTGAGGCTTCCTCGAACGAGTTTGAGTGGAGGACGTTTCGAGGTAATGTTTTAGAATACGGGTGTTAGTTCCTTTGGTGCTTCTTGTAGCCTTAAAAGCCTTGTAATTCTAAAATGTGAGGAGTCTTTAGAATTATCTTAATTCTGGAAGCGCTATAGAATATAATATTTTTACTCGACTGTCCCAGAAGAAGAGTCATGAAAATAATTAATGTTTATAGTTTAAGTGTTTATTAATATGCCCATTATGATTTATTGCAATTAGTGGTAGAGTAACGGATTCTACGGTTTGGTTAGAACCGCATAAATCATTGTATAATTGTGACCGAATATAATACATAAAAGCCGCTACACGAAATTGATGGCGGACGAATTGGTTTAATGAGTAGGTACTTATTATCTGATGTTTTGGGGTGGGATAGGAGAATAATAGGAAGGTCTCCATTGTTGTTGAAGTCTCTTCAGTTCGCACGAAGCAATTTGCTTCTTTTTCAGTAATGTGAATTACTATAGCAAGGAATTCTTTTTCGGCATGATTGTTCTTAATTTTATATGGACAATATGTACATAATAAACGTATAAGTCACTTATATTGAACGTGGTACATAACATATTACGTTTTGTCGTTTTCAAATATTATGTCTATGCAATTTTGTAACATAATCGCAAACTGCGAATAAAGATATTCTCAATTTATTACTTAGCTTAATATAATATGCCAGTACATAACCTAAAAATACAGTAACAAAACTGACAAGTTTCATTACGTATTACGTCGGTAACATGAAAATCGACAACGACTGAATTCTATAGAGAATTTCACATTTACTTAAACACTAAGTGTGTATATTACAAATGCTACGCAAGTAAGTTCATAGTATTTTTGTTGAAATTAAAATCTATCATCGAGTCGGAATATAAACATAAAATATATTGAAATGAATTCGCAAGGTACTCGGTTACATAAGTTTTTTTTATTGTAATAAAAAATCTTAGTAATCTTACAAATAAATCTGATTTCATTTAACTGAAAGGCTAGTGAATTTGCATGTAGTACACAGAGAAAATCTCGGACTGTTGCTCTGTTCGACAAAATTGTTGATCTTGTAGATAAATTTAAAACGGGTTTAAGCTTTTCTGTTAATTTGGTGACTGCTTGAGGAATTTTATAACAAGAAAAAACACTGTATTTGAGAAACGTTTACTAGATTTTATTCTAAATTGTTTGATTGATTTTCGATTTCATTATTTAGGAAACATTAGATACAAAAAACAAATATACAATAAATTTAAACAGAGGTTCAATCTGTATGCTTCTGGCTAAATATTTTCTTCACATATTTCCAAAAGTTATGCCAAAATTAGTAAAGATAGTAGTAGTAAATACAAACAAAATTCACGTTGCTTTATAAAGCGTTATTACAGTCTACAAACTGACGCTGAGTTATCTGAAAATTTTATTAATACTAATTATAACCGTGGCCGGCGGTCGATACAAAAGTTACTCAGATCTTCACAAAGGCGTTCCACGTTTCCGGAGTAGGAGATAAGCGGCTCGTATTTCCTCGGCGGTACTAAGTCGTCCGCCGGAAGCTATCCACTGAAAGGAAAACGAAAACAATTTCAGCACGATCCTTCCGCACTGCAGATCATTACTGCCATCTTCAACTACAACGGTGTTTTAATTTTTTTGTTTGTATCCTACGTATTTCATGTTGCTCCAGTAATTTAAGAAAAATATATTTTTTTTTAATTTCTTGTTGTTAAACTTTATTTTTGGTTCCCAATCAACAGGATCTTTATATCTTTCCGTGAGTGTTATGCGAGGCGACTTTCGCTAACTAATATTAAATAACTATACATGGTGATGTGCGTAAAACCTGTCATGCGTAGGTAAGCAAAATCCTATATGATTTCCAAAATGTGCACACATACCACATGTTTAGTCTAAATGATTACATGCATTCAAATATGTTCACATCAGGGTTAATAATCATGGAAGGAGAAATTGAGATAAATTTCTCCTTAAGTTATAAATAAAATTTTTCCTTATATTAATGGATAAAATAATCTATACATATAATAAAATTGTACTTTCTCTGTTTATAAGCGCATCACGCAAATACACTTATTGAATTCGGAATCTAATTTCTGAAAAATATTTTATCTGAGTAACATATAGCGTTTATTTTATTGAATCGACACACTCAATAAAAAGATAAAAAAATATTATTTTCAAATTTAGTTACAAATCTAATAGCCCAATACGTCGCCGGAAGGAAGTGTTTTTTTCGCACTGTAAAATGTATGTGCAATAACAATATCATGTTTGGAAATAAAATTGAGATGGCGTTATGTTTTTTCTGAACTAACATAAATAAAAAATTATCTATATCCATACTTATATTGTAAATTCGAAAGTCTATCTGTCTATCTGTCTGCTGCGTTTTTAGGGCTAAACCGCCGGGCCGGTTTAGATGAAATTTGGAATGGAGATAGTTTGACACCAGAGGACGGCCATAGGTTACTTTTTTATGAAAAATGATAACCGCTGAACCGATTATGATGAAATTTGGTACAGAGATAGAGTTTTTTTTATTAAAAAAACGGGCTACTATTTTCATAATAATCTTCCACTAAAGGGGTAACAAGAGATGTGAAAGTTTACAAGAGAAATGCTAGATCGCCGAACCGATTATGATGAAATTTGGTACAGAGATAGTATGTGCCCAGAAACAAATCTAGGCTACTTTGTTTTCAATAAATGCCATGTGATTTTTGTATATGTCATGTCATCATGAATCCAATATGACGGATGCTCCACAGTAGAAAGTAATTATTTTTTAAGATCTCCAACAATATAGTTATCAAATGAATAGATATGAATACACAGAAGGTTTCTGGATATGTGACGTCATCATAAATCCAATATGGTGGATGCTCCATAATCTAATACATAAAAATCAATGTTTACTTTGTTTGTCTGTTCGTTCGTATTTTATCTGCCATATCGTTCATCCGATGGTAATGAAATTTGGTATGGAGATAGTTTGACACCAGGGGACGGACATAGGCTACTTTTTTATCTACCCCTAAAAGGGTGAAAAAGAGGATGAAACTTTGTATTGGAAATGTTAAACCGCTGAAATTTGGTACAGAGATGACTTTTTTTATTAAAAAATTTTTTACTACTTTTTTGACAAAGTCTACTCTCAAAAGAGTGAAAATGGAGATCACACTTTGTATGGTAAATTCTAAACTACTGAATCGATTAAGATGAAATTTGGTACAGAGGTCGACTTTTTTTATTAAAAAGCCTATCTAGACTATTAAACTATATACTTTTTTTCAAAAGTCTATCCCTAAAGGGATGAAACGGGAGATGAAATTTTGTATGGAAAAGGCATAATTGCTGAGCCGATTATGATGAAATTTGGTACAGAGATAGTATGCGCCCGAAAACCATTGTCACGTGGTTTTTGTATATGTGACGTCATCAGAAATCCAATATGGCAGTTGTTCCTTAATATGAAATAACTTTTTTGGTCAACACCATCAATATGGGTATCAGATGAAATAGAATACCCAGGGGAAGGTTTCTGTATATGTGACGTCATAATAAATCCAATATGGCGGATGCTCCGTGATAGGTAGTAACTTTTTCAATATCCCCAACAATATGGGTATCAATTGAAATGGGATACATAGAAGGAGGGTTCTCTACATGTGATGTCCCATAATAGGAAATAACTTATTGTTCAATACCATCAATATGAGTATCAAATGAAATGGAATCCGCAGGGGAAGGTTTCTGTATATGTGATGTCATCACAAATCCAATATGGCGGATGCTTGATAATAGAAAGTAACTCTTTTGTTCAACACCAACAATAGGGTGTCAAGTAAAATGGAATACGCAGGGAAAGATTACTGTAGGTACTGTATATGACATCATAATAAATCCAATACGCAGATGTTCCGCGATAGGAAGTAACTTTTTCAAAACCAACACCATATGGGTATCAAATGAAATGGAATACACGGCAGGTTTCTGGATATGTGACCTCATCATAAATTCAAAGTGGCGGATGCTCCATAATTTAATATATAAAAATCAATGTTTATTTATTTGTTCGTTCGTATTTTATGGGCTGCCATATCGTTCATCCGATTACGATGAAATTTAGTATAGAGATAGCTTGAATCCTGAGGAAGGCTATTTTAAAAACGCGGGCGGAGTCGCGGGCATCGACTAGTCTAAAATAAGCGTTCAGAAAACAACACATTAATGCTTAATATTTATAACATTATACTCGTATTATCGAAATTATATGTACTATATCATCCGGAACTAAAAAAAAATTTATAGAATCTCTAGAAATACGTAGAATGCGGGTTAATGGATATGGGCGGATATGTAATGTATGAAGTGTAATGTATTATTCACATCCTGATGTTGATGCTGAGGTTGAAGCTTATAGAAAATTGTATATATGTATAGTTTATGCGGGAGAGAGGGTTGAGGATTATTTCGAGTTACCTGTCGCGGACATAGTTACTCCTCGCACTTAATAAAAAATTTTATCGAATTTCATTTGTATATTAATTTGAGTAATTCGATTGATATACTAATGAGCCGCAATATTTTCACACAATTTCACAAAAACGTATCTCATAAACTAAAAAACATTGAGTTATTCACATTTCGTACAGATGTAAAATAATGCCAAATCATATTTGGCAATGAGACATATTTAGCTGAAAATATTAAAAAGTACTATTTTACGTTAGTAACTAATTAATCTGTGGTACTAGTATTGATATAGATATTACTAGTAAATATGTGTGTATGCGTAGTACATATTTACTATTTAAATACAGCTTTACATATACAGTTTTAAATATATATATTATATTGAACATAAAAGAAATACGCTAGCTATTTGCCATTGTTATGACTGTCTTCATCGACAGATTTCTTGGAAAAGTTAATTGTATTAACCGTTCCATCAGCCCTTGTGATGTTTTGTTCATTATTGATTTCCACTTCTACAATAAACACAGTTAAGCATTAATTAAAGAGTTCATATACAATTCTTTAGATATTTAGTTACAATGAAAACGAAAATTATGTTTAATCATGTCATCAATAGTTACAAACTTCAATTAATTTAAAATTATAGGTTTAAAGTTAAAGTACAGATATAACTAATGACACATTGTAATATTAAAATATCCAAGTACATTATTATTATTAAAATGAGTTTAAAGGAAAAATTAAACCGACTTCAAAATAGAAACACCGAAATCTACAAAATAATTGTCCTTCACAAATCAAAATTAACGTGGAATAATAACTGAAATGCAATAAAAATACGAGTCATTTTTGTACTTGAGTTTTGATTAAGAGGATAAAAATATTTTGCAGTTTTGTGGTTTCATTTTGAAGTCAGTGTAATCCACTATTATACTAAAGTAGCAATATTTGTATATATATATATATTTGATATCGCTTTCTCGAAAACGGCTCTAGCGATTTCGATGAACAATACGGAAGTGAAGAAAGGCGACAAATCTATTTGGCTAGGTCTCGATTCTGGGAATAATCGTTTTCTTCGTCTTTCACACAATTCAAACTACTAACCTAAAATTTTTCAATTTCTCAGCAGAGTTTACCCTCTCAATGGCACAGTGGCTGAGTGTAGGTCTACCTTGCCGAAATGCGCGGGTTCAAATCCTGCAATGTGGTCAGATTTTTTGTTTTTTTTTATAAAACACCGAGTAAAGCTCGATCGCCCAGGTACTTTTATTAAAACAGTTATTTTTTTCCTTTTTGTGGGGCATTGACCTAAAGAAATATTTAGAATCATTCTACAACTTTTTCTCAATTCTAGAATGGAACATTAAATAAAAGGATCTTCAAAATATGTGAACCGTTGATGAGTTTTTATGTTCAAGTAGTAGGTACTTCATCATCAATTCGTAACTAAATTTCAATGGAACTCTGGACATATTATATTCTCGTAAGTAATAAAAGAATCATCAAAATCGGTGCGTAAATGGCGTAGAAATTGTAGGATACTTAAAAAATTCCAAGGAATTGAGAACCTCCTCCTTTTTTGAAGACGAGTAATTGAAAAGGGACTTACTTCAAAACTCCTTGATTGTCTTGGTAAGGAAAAAACATAGAATGTGCCTGCTGCTTATTTTCTCTCGTAGGTCGTAAGTCTTTTAGATAGAGCTTATTACAATGAACTTATAGGCCGTGGGCTAGCAATCCGTCACTAAGTGATTTCGTTTGTATTTTGCTATATGCAAGCCTTATCACTTCAAGTACACACCAGGTATGATTTTGTTGAGCATTGATGCTGTTTGCCCTAAATGTGATGTATGTACGAATACGTTGAAGGCATGTAATTACTTGTAGTTCGTTAGAGTAAATTAATTATCCAACTACAGTTTTACTGTAATCCCCAAAAAAGTCAAAAGCAGGGATTGGATTTTCCAAAGCTGACCCCGACCGAGTGAGGCAATTAATTACGCGTGGCTGTTTTTGCAGTGGCCGAGAAAGAAAACGGCCAAGATTTATTGTTTGCGCCACTTCACTTCAGCGCCGCTAGACGGGGAATTACTAATCTTTTCTTTAATTCTGATGCCTTCTTTTCTTCGAACGGTAATAGAGTCGTAGACTGGATTAAAGAAAATGTTTATAGGTCGCTACGACATCTATTAAATTGTTTAGTCTTTATTATTTGCTTTTATAAAACTATAACAGTACTGTGCCTGTAGAGAGAAGATATTTTCGAAAAAATATCTAAAATAGGCCTCTTTGGGCTTCTCTAAATTAAAAATAAATATTTTTGAATTCTGTTTTTTCTTAAATTTCCTACTAAAAAGCTATAAAATAAATGTGGATATGAATTTCATTTTCGAAACAGTATAGAGTCTAACAACCTATTTGATTTTTACAATAAGGATTATAGCAATGGTGCCAGTATCTTAGTAGTGGGGTATTAAATTTTTTTTAAGAACATATTTATTTTTTGTGAAATTCCTTACTAGTAAAAATCTAAAAGTATAGCTTATTAAATATATTTTTTTGAAATTTCAGTAACACGTATCATGGACATATAAATGCCTAGTGAAAAATAATTCTACAGTTGTCTAACGAAAAACGAACAGTTCTATTTTTATTATGAGGTAACAATAAATGTATTTTAAGATGTACTTGAAGGTTTATTTCCAAAGCCGAGATTTATCCAGTGATATTTTACTAAATAAATTAAGTACAATTTAATCAGAATGCTTTACGTAAAAAAATAATGCTAATAGGTGTATCTAAATAAATAGTGGAAATGTTACGACAGTACAGTTATATAAGTAATTTAATTTGCCTCGAAAAAACATTTTTATAAATGGATGTGTTTTATGTGATATATCTCCATATGTGTATTTTTTGGCCCTGGTTATCTTGATTTTGAAAATCAAATATTGAAGCTTCTTTTGATATTCGAAGAATTTTAAACAAAATCTAATATTACCTAGATACACATACCTACGTTAATATTTAAAAACTTAAAACTACACATTATCTTAAAAAATAGACTTCCTCAAAGTTGTCGCTTAGAAAGCTGTCATTGTTTAAACGTCGGTACCCAGCAGACTGGCAGCATTGCCTCTTTGAATAGCCAAACTGATTCGTTGGCGGAAGAAGCTGTCAGTCCGGCGGTCTCCCGAAGCCTCGACCAGTCTCTTACAAATATCAGAAACCAGTCGATGAGCTTCGGGGCCCCAGGGACCCAAAGTTTCGACTGCAAAGGACGGAAATATGAAACTCTCAGAACGAGTCGCATACTTACGCCGCTTCAAGTTCTCTGTAGTGCTGGCCACGGCATCTGCTGACTTGGAAGTCGCCGGTACATGGGAAACAGCAAGTGTATTGACACAAGTGGCGTCCCACACCAGCGATCTTCCAAGTTTCCAAGGAATGAGCGTCAAACCATCCGGTCTCCTGCCGTCACTGCGCACAATACCTACAGGCTCTAAGACTGCAGGAACGCCAGCGGCGAGCGACAAGAGCCCGCCGAATGACGTCATTCAAGGCAACCTGTCGTGACATGCGGCCCGCACTACGTAAACAGGATAAACCGTGGTGACCTAGTACATCGACGAGATCGACAACGGTGAGGAAGTCCTGGTCCCCAGACGAACGGATACTATGAGAGAAAGTGTGGTATTGTCAATTAAGGTTCCTAAGTTTTTTGAAATTTTCCTTCAACCAGTGTCCTGACTCCTTCTCAGAAACAGCCAGGAGGCCAGACCGTTTTTTTTTCGGTACTACAAGAAACTAAAAGTTGTAAATGAGCATTTTTGCATAGAGGCTCATCTCAGTGTTTCTTAGAAAAGGTCGAGGTAGGCAGGTTAGTACTCGGACAAACACTTAACCAAGCATTTCGAGCATCAGTAAAGCATGGCACCTCAACCTATTCTAAGGAAGGGCGAATAACAGATAGGAAAAGGCTTTCCGTGCTGTAGGCTGAGGAAAGAAAAGCAGGCAGCGACACACTCAAGATTTATGCCCACTCAAGCGTATGCTCCTCCATAACAGAGTAATTGATTCTAAGAAGAAGAAGTGAGTTTGTGATTCCAGACCCTGTCATCAACAAGAGCAATTTAATATTTTAGATAAATATATTTCTGAGAATTTTGTCTACAGATTTTAAAAGGGTTTGAAATTTTAAAAGCTGAGAACAGCGAAGAGCATATGTAAATTTTGGAACAGAATGGTAAAAGCGGACAATGAAGACACATTGTGAGAATTAATTTTGAAAAGTTTGTCTGAAGACTGGCTAAATTTTTGCATTTGATCATTGATAAAGCAGGGTATGGAGTCATCTAACACGGGAGCACCTAGGAGGTACAGCGATTCTTTTGACAAGGCTTTAATAATTGGTGCTAGATTGTTAAATTTATTAATTATTTCTTTTTTAATAATCGGAACATAATCGGAAACAAAGAGTTTTTTAGAAGAATTTAGAAAAAATTAATTCTAAGACAATATCTTTAAATCTTTAAATGAAGGTTTTAAGGTCATCTAAAACAGTAATTGTTTTACCTCCTATTGTTCTGTCGCCAAAGTACCAAATACTAAATTTGGAATTTAAATTACAAATGGCAGGATGGATAGCCAAACTGAAAATAGTTGGTCTGAGAGGATTACCTTGTTGACAGCCAACTTCGGAATGTAATAAATTATCTTAACATATTAATTTTGAAGGACTGCTGTAAGAATGCCAGAGGTAGAGATATATGTCCGGAACATCCTGTTTTATCTGTGTCAACAAGGTGGATCTGTCGACAGCATTAAATGCATTTTTTATTATGTTTTTACTTTGAGGAGTACCTCACCTGCAATATGCATCAAGAAAGCACGCGTCGCACGCACTGCCGCTTCACATCCTCTCTTTGAGCCAAAACCCACTTGCGTAAGACAAAAATAGTTTGATACGGTAGAGAGAATGGACGGCAAGAAATTTTGGAGGCAATGCGGCGTGTAGTTGCACCTACGGCAATTGGCCTAAGGCCACCGTCTTTTTTTTAGGGCACATAAATTAGCACCATATAAAAAAAAAGTCTTCATACAATATAATATAATAATATACTCAGACATTTCACACAGAACCATCTAGTCCCAAAGTAAGCAGCACAGCGCTTGTGCAATGGGTACTAGACAACTGATATACTACTTATATACTTTTCTTTTGCAAGTCGATATAGGATGTCGGTTATCTCCAGGGGCAAGTTACCAGCTAGTATAATGTTTATTAGAGCTGTTAAACTAGATAAGAGTGTCTTGTCGGCATCACCGACAGAACCTTTAATCAGATCTTTATAATGTTGTGGCGTTAAGCCATCGAGACCTCCCGCGGAACCGTTTTTAAAAGAATTTGTTGCGGCAAGCACATCTTCCTCCGTAGCTCGAGTCGACACATCCAAACGATGTGTCGACTCCCTCGAGTGTGTGGGGGATCTGGCAGACAACAAGCCACAGAGGAAGAAGGATGATTTGATCTTAGAGCGAAAAGAGTCTCGGCAGAATTCGGTGCCGTAACATCGCTAGAAAATAGCAAGTAGGCGGCTCCTTTTAGATCGCCGTCACTAATTTTCGTTTCTATTTTTGGAATACTGTCTGAATTGAAAGATATATAAATGGGTCGAACATGATTGGTCGAAATTGAAGAGTTAGGGCACTTATGTCTTATTTTTTGTGTTAAGGAAATTTTGTCTCTTTCAGTTTGTTCCAAACGTAAAGTTCTATAACCGAAAATCAACAGTTCTTCCCAATCGCATTTGTTATTTCGGTTTTATATTCTTTGTATAAGTAAATGAAGGGATTTGGCAACGCTGATGCGTGCACCACGTGATTACGCTTTATTAAGCATACATTGTTTTTGAGCGAACCAATATATTGCCAATCACCAATATATTAAAAGGTGTGCGATTGTGAATGGAATTTGAGGAATTAGTCAAATTATTGGACTGAAATGGCTCTGATAAGGAAGAGGGGCCTGAAGTAATGCCGGCAGTGTCACACCGTTTGTGTACCCTGCCGACATGAATCTTCAAGCCCCTATTTCAACGAAAGAAACGACGTTGGGAACACTGCTCACATTGAATTTTCCAGCCATGTGTCATTATTTATATGTGAGCTAGAGGAAGGTGAGGATGTGAGGGTCGGGAGCATATCACGACATAAATATTACATAAAAAAAATTCAAAAAAAACTAGAGCTAAAAATAAGCTAAAAGCTTTAAAGTCTCTAAGCAACCGTTCTCGTTCTCTCGTAGGTACTAAATGCAAATGTACAATAATTTAAAACATAAAAATTAATAATAAATTTGTTGATTTCCCCATTCCTAATTAAAATTTTCATGTAAGTTTGACTAACTTACTAAAATTTCAATAACGGAAAGGTCGTGAATTTGTCCTTCCATTTATTATAATGCCCTACGGACAGATACCCAAATAAACTTGTACTAACTAAATTGGGTTGTTCCCGTTGGGTTACCTTGTTGTGTGATTGAGATTGCCTATGTAATGCCGCAGAGGTTTTGCTTCAACAAATTATTGTAAAACTTCAAATTGGGTTATAGTTAAACTATGTAGATGATAACCCATGTTTTTGAGCTTTTTATCTGAAAGTACCGAAGTGACCCTGTTTACAATACAAATCCTGTTTATCGTTTATAATCACATCTAAAAGATAAAATACAAATAGATATAATCAAACATATATCAAATATCTTACAATATTACATCAATATCTCACAATATTTAATAATATTTTGATATAATTATTATAATTTGATTAAAGAGTTATGTTGTATTAGTGATTCGAATATCTTCGAATCATTTTTTGGACAGACTAATAACAAACATGTAACTAGGTGTTTTCTAGATTACGCTCGAAAATTTCGTTTATTATATGTATATGAAACTTAAAATATAGTTCGTCTTTTATATTAGTTTATATCCGCGTCTACACTCACGTGGGGAATTTTTCAAATGGTAGCCTATATAATAAAGGTATGGCCACTTGCTGTGTATTTAAGGTTAATCGGGTCAATAGTTTTTGCATGAAACCAAAACAAGCAAAAACACCAACAACGTTTCGTTTTTATAAGATCAGTAGTGGAGTTGCGATGTCTAATAACGATTTGTACATTCTGTACAACGTACAACATACATGATATTAAATATTCTCTTTGACAAAAAATACCACTTTGACAAAGGTATCGTCTGTAAACCAACCGCCAAGTTTCCCCAAATTGAAATTATAGTTACCAATCCCTTCCTAAGCTTTCTAATAAAACCTGACTAATACCTAAGCAAAAGCTACTTTCAGTAATTTGGTATGCTCTGGCCTAACTCTATGTCACGTACGAGTAATTACAAGGCTCTATCGCTCTCAAGTTACGTATACCTATTACCTGTCTGTTTATGTAATAGATGGTTTTATCTAACAATTACGAGTCACGGCATTATTACATTAATCATAAATGTAACATTAATATCGACTCTACATTTTTCCTGTTAGTATATCTCTGTTAACTACATTACAAAAATTTTATTCGACAAATAAAAAGTTTTAAAATTCATTTCTTGCAACTGATGGTAACCTTTTTAATGAGATATGGGTTAAGGTATTATGGTTGTTAAAACTTTGGCAGTTAATTAGTGAGTCGGCGTGTAGAGGAGTAACACGTAGCTGTATTAGTAGCTACTGAAAGCTTAAGTAGTAAGAGAGTAGACATTAGGCACAATGCTTTGGATCACTACTAGACGAATCTCCTTTGAATCCTCAGTTTATGGAGAACTAGCGGTCCATTCCGGCTTTGCCCGGGTCGAATACATAATATATAGCTGTGGCGTGCATTACATAGAGACAAATAGACACCAAATAGACACTGTCTACTATGACAATATAACGATTAGAATATATAATATGATAATATAATATAGAAATCCAAAAGCATCGAAAGTTAAGTTTTAATTTTGGTTCATTTTTTAAATTTGTTTAACTGTCAATATCTGTCAATATCGTTATCGTCAGAGTAAACAGCGTCTATTTGTCTCTATGGAATGCACGCCACTAATATATAGCATATGTTCAATTGTTATAATGTATCTTTCAAATAGGGAAATAATTTTTCAAATAGGAGGAAATTACCCTCCACATATAAACAAACTTACAAAATCCGCTCTTTCCCTTTATAATATGTATTAATATAGAAGATTGTAGTAAAAAACGAAATAAAAAAAACACCGAAGTGTTTTTAATTTCCGGTACTTCTTTAAAATTTTGTAAGCTGCTTGTAAATTTTAATTTTATACGCTCCAAATATATCTTAAATAAAATTAAAAATAAATAAAGGTTTTAGTAATAACCATATACGTAAATCCTGTGGCTGAGAATACGCAACCTTTTCGTTTCTACTCAATTGCAAAAACGCGATTGTGTAGAGACGAAAAGGTTGCTTTAAAATTGTCTGTTAAAATACTGAATCAGTAGAATCAGAAATGAAGATACAGCGACTTCAAATTACGTTAGCAGTAATATAGATACCATGTAAGGTCCGAGACGTAATATCAATGTATTTTAGTTTATGTACAATGTACATACATAATATGTATGTGTTTATGCATATCCTCACGCTGTATCACCAATGGAGTAGTTAGAAATGATGGAGAGCCGAGTATCGCGGTATATAGGTACTTATATACTTCTTTCGCCTCCTTGTATCTTTTCATACATTTTCATTTACATGATATTTCTTGTGATGAATTCTTTTAATTTTTAACTGTTCGCTGTCCAACATCCCAAAAACACTAGTCTTAACAAAGCCACCGAATCAAAAAACGTTTCTGCCTCTAATTTTTTGATTCGGTGCTGGTTAGCTGACCGAGTTTGATATCTGGAATAACCAGAGGATGCTTCGTTAAGGGGGGAAATATGTGTTGATTAATGGATTTGAATTTTGGGCGAAAGACAGCTAAAATTATAAGAATTCATCACATCAAATGAATTTCGATCGCAATTCGCAAATGAATTGCGATCTGGCAACCCTGCGCTGTGGTCTTTGAGAGAGCACGTGTATCAGAAACCTCCCATAGCTCAGTTCGGGTTTCTACTCCGTCCGTTAACTACGTGATTTTTGAGACTGCGATTAGTGAAGTTGTGTTTTCGTTGTGCGTCACGCAGAATGGAACATCGGAATTTGGAGCAACGTTGTGCCATTAAATTTTGTGTTAAGCTTGGAGAATCGGCAAGTGTGACGTTTGAAAAGTTGAAACAGGCATATGGGGAGCATCTTTTTTCCCGAGCTCAAGTTTTTCGCTGGCACAAAACATTTTTGGAAGGCAGAGAAAATGTTGAAGATGAACAACGTTCAGGGAGGCTTTCAACTTCGAAAACCGACGAACATATCGAACGTGTGAAAACTCTTGTGAGATCAGACCGTCGTTTAACATTACGAATGCTGAGTGAACAATTAAATTTGAACAGATTTACCGTTCATCAAATATTGAGTGAACATTTGCATATGCAAAAAGTCTGTGCCAAAATGGTGCCGAAAAACCTCTCAATGGAGCAGAAGGACATGCAGACCTCAGTCCCTGTGACTTCTTCCTTTTTCCTAAACTGAAAAATGTCCTCAAAGGCCGTCATTTCGGGACTAGAAATCATCCAAAAGACTGTAACGGACATGCTGAAGACCATAACGGTTGAAGACTTCCAGCGCTGCTACGAACAGTGGGAACAACGTCTCCATCGGTGTGTAGCTGCCCAAGGGAACTACTTTGAAGGGGATAACATTAATGTCTGAAAGTAATAAAAACTTTGTTAAGTACAAAATCGGTCTCATTACTTTTTTGTTCAATTTTGTAACTATTTTGTTCTATTACTTGATTTGTGCTATGAAAGTTGGCGATTTTAATAGAATACAAATATTTTACAGGCGAAACTTTGGGACCCTTTGGACTCTGAAGGCCATCGACGGGTTACTGATATTTGTAAGAGACTGGTGGAGGCTTCGGGAGACCGTCGGGCTAGCAGCTTCTTCCGCTAACGAGTCAGTTTGACTGTTTAAAGAGATAATGCTGCCAATTTGCTGGGCACCCTGAGCAATGGCAGCTTTCTATGCGGCAACTTTGAGGAAGTCCATAATTTAAGATAATGTGTTTAGTTTCAAGTTTGTAAATATTAACGTTAAAATAGGTGTATACTGATTTATGTCAATAAACTGCTTATCATTTGAAGTTTGTTTTCATGGTTTTCCGCTGTATACAACTGGGATTTATATGTTCGCCCATAACTACTTAGTCCATAATTAATAATTGATTCTGTAAGCGATAATACGGTAACCTTAAAGTGCTATATGGACTTTTAGAATAGAAAACTTAAAAAATATTTTTTAGAGAACGCATTAAATTTTGAAAAAAGCCATGAATAAAAGTGGATAGTATGATGACAAGAATTTTACTATAAGACGTTATTAGTATTTTTCAATAACCCTGTATATTACGAATACCTAACAAGTTTAGTTGTTTACCAGCTTTGATTCTGATTTATATGACTAAAACGGTGTAGTCACAGCCACATAACGATACAAACGCTTAGGCCAAACTGGACTACATTATACAAACACAGAAAAACCATCTCGCTATCATCTAGTCAGTCCGAAACTCCTGATAATTTTACTTTTGAAGCTTGGCAACCGGTCGTTTAATATAAGTATATAAATCTGGCATCCGGTTACTAAGTGTATTTTTATTCGTTTAAAGTCCTTATTATAGGAGACTGCGGCCCGAGGTTAGTTCTAACGAAAGGTATTTATAAAATTTGGTCATTTTTGTCTCTAATGACCGCTAGGGACTGCGATATTAATTAAATCTAAAAGCTGAACACGTTTTATTGGCCATTAAGGACTATATAGATAACAAACACCCAAAATAATCCTACGGTATTTACTCGTATTTCGAATTTAACTAAACGTTGATTGTAAGTATTCCTATAAGAGAATCCGCTGGAATGGCGAGATAATGGGTAAATGCTCTCTGTATAGTTTCAAAACGTTGAGAGTGTACCGCATAATAGGGGCGCCATGTAGTACTAGCACAGTACAAGTATCAATCTAACAAAACGTTCTAAGAAGAGCCGCGTCGGCGCCTATATTTTATTTTACATACAACCACGGTTGACTTTATAAAGAGTAGTCTGATTTTGATAATTATTTTTTATCGAATACCTTAGACCAGCCATTCCCAAAGTGGGCGATAACGCCCCCTTGTGGGCGCTGCAGGCCTAAAGGGGGGCGGTAAGAGACCCAGAAAAAAATGGGGCGTTGTGTAGAGGCCTGGGGGGTGATTTGTAATTTCATTTAGCTAGGAGGCATCTTAGACAACGACTGCATGAGCTCTCGACTCAGTAGACAAAATAAGTTTGGGAACCAGTGCCTTAGACCTTCATCTCAAAGAAACAGGCAGCAAGTAACTCCGCTCCTATGATTTAAAGTATCTACTTATTACTCACTGTACAGCTTGAATATGCTACTGTTAGAAGAAGATTGTATTTTAAAACGCCAACTGACAATACTTCGTGCTGTATACAGTAGGCCTCAATTTGCCTACTTATAATATTGTCTGCTGACAATCAGCAAATTGATAAAGCAGTTTGTACAGAAAGTTGTATCGTCTGTACGTCACGTTACGTCATTGTAATGAATATGAACAAAGCCGCCTATAAAGCTCACAATTTAACGAGATTTTCGGAACACCCTTATACGGATGCCTCACCATTCGACCACGTTGCTATACCTTAGTGATTGTATCAAACGCTGAAGCAGAAGAAAGAGTATCTGTTGGTCTGATTGGAGTATTTCCTGGGTTAAGAGTCTTGGATTCGATTTCCGACCACGGACCTATTTCGTAACTAGCTTTAACTAAAATAATATGATAATTATTAGAAAAGCACATAATTTTATCAAGATTTATTAACAAAAAGTACATACATATGTTAATATTTACAAACTTAAAACTACACATTATCTTAAATAATAAACTTCCTCAAAGTTGCCGCTTAGAAAGCTGTCATTGCTCAAGGTACCTAGCAGACTGGCAGCATTGCCTCTTTGAATAGCCAAACTGATTCGTTGGCGGAAGAAGCTGCCAGCCCGGCGGTCTCCCGAAGCCTCGACCAGTCTCTTACAAATATCAGAAACCAGTCGATGGGCTTCGGGGCCCCAGGGACCCAAAGTTTCGACTGCAAAGGGCGTAAATATGAAACTCTCAGAGAGAGTCGCATACTTACGCCGCTTCAAGTTCTCGGCAGTGCTGGCCGCGGCACCTGCTGACTTGGAAGTCGCCGGCACATGGGAAACAGCAAGTGTATCGACACAAGTGGCATCCCACACCAACGATCTTCCAAGTTTCCAAGGAATGAGCGTCAAACCATCCGGTCTCCTGCCGTCACTGCGCACAATACCTACAGGCTCTAAGACTGCAGGAACGCCAGCGGCGAGCGACAAGAGCCCGCCGAATGACGTCATTCAAGGCAGCATGTCGTGACATGCGGCCCGCACTACGTAAACAGGATAAACCGTGGTGACCTAGTACATCGACGAGATCACCACAGCGGCAACGGTGAAGAAGGTTAGTCCTGGCCCCCAGACGAAGGGATACTATGAGAGAAAGCGTGGTATTGTCGATTAAGGTTCCTAAGTTTTTTGAAGGTATTACCTTCAACCAGTGTCCTGACTCCTTCTCAGAAACAGCTAGGAGGCGAGACCGATCTTTTTCGGTACTACAAGAATCTAAAAGTTGTAAATGAACATTTTTGCATAGAGACTCATCCCAGTGTTTTTGAATAAAGGTCGAGGTAGGCAGGTTAGTACTCGGACAAACACTTAACCAAGCATTTCGAGCATCAGTCAAGCACGGCACCTCAACCGATCCTAAGGAAGGGCGAATAACAGATAGGAAAAGGTTTTCCGTGCTGTAGGCTGACGAAAGAAAAGCTGGCAGTGACACACTCGAGATTTTGCGTATGCCCAGGCCTCCATAACAGATGGGAAGCGAGGCTTGATTCCAGACCCTGTCATCAACAAAGGAGCAATTTAATATTTTAGATAATGTATTTTTTAGAATATTGTCTACAGATTTTAAAAGCGTTTGAAATTTAAAAAGTTGAGAACAGCGAAGAGAGCATATGTAAGTTTTGGAACGAAAAGGCAAAAGCGGACAATGAGGAGAGCCATGTGGGAATTAATTTTGAAAAGTTTGTCTGAAGACTGGCTAAATTTTTGTATTTGATCATTGATAAAGCAGGGTATGGAGTCATCTAAGACGGGAGCACCTAGGAGGTACAGCGATTCTTTTGACAAGACTTTAATACCTGGTGCCAGATTGTTAAATTTATTAATTATTTCATTTTTTGTAATAGTTGGAACAGAATCGGAAACAAAGAGTTCACATTTAGAAAAATTTAATTCTAAGCCAATATCTTTAAACCTTTGAATGAGGGTTTTAAGGTCTTCTAAAACAGTAATTGCTTTACCTCCTATTGTTCCGTCGTCAAGGTACCAAATATTAAATTTGGAATTTAAATTACAAATCGCAGGATGGATAGCCAGACTAAAAATAGCTGGTCCGAGAGGATCACCTTGTTGACAGCCAACTTCGGAATGTAATAAATTATCTTTATATATTAATTTTGAAGGACTGCTGTAAGATTGCCAGAGGTAGGGATATATGTCCGGAACATGCTGTTTTATCTGTGTCAACAAGGTGGATCTATCAGCAGAATTAAATGCATTTTTTACGTCTACTTTGAGGAGTACCTCACCTCCATCATGTGTCAAGAAAGCACGCGCCGCATGCACTGCCGCTTCACATCCTCTCTTTGAGCCAAAACCTACTTGTGTAGGACAAAAATAGTTTGATACGGTAGAGAGAATGTGACGGCAACAAATTTTGGAGGCAATGCGCCGTATAGTTGCACCTACGGCAATTGGCCTAACGCCACCGTCTTTTTTTTTCAGGGCACATAAATTGGCACCATACAGGATGTCGGTTATCTCCGGGGGCACCTTACCAGCCAGCATAACATTTATTAGTGCTGTTAAACTAGATAAGAGTGTCTTACCGGTATCACCGACAGAGCCTGTAATCAGATCTTTATAATGTTGTGGCGTTAAGCCATCGAGACCTCCCGCGGAACCGCTTTTAAAAGAATTTATTGCGGCAAGCACATCTTCCATCCATCCATCCATCCATCGCAAGTGAAGGAAATAGTGACTGAAAATGCTCATTCAAGTTTGAGAGAGATAGCCGCCGAACTTTCTGTATCTCACGAGTCGATCCGTACCATTTTAAATGATCGTTTGGGTATGAAACATGCAGCCGCTCGGCTAGTCCCAAAAGACCTGAATTTTCTTCAAAAACACAATCGCATAAGAGTCGCTGAGGACATGCTAGAATGAGTCAATTCCGAGCCAACATTCATGAAACGCATTGTTACTGGTGACGAGAAGTGGGTTTACGAGTTTGACATGCAAACTAGTCAACAAGCTTCGTAGTGGCGCCTTCCAACTGAACCGAAACCGAAAAAACCACGCCAAAGTCGATCAAAAGTCAATGTCATGTTGACTGTTTTCTTTAACTATCGCGGTGTTGTGCACTCGGAATTCTTGCCGGAAGGTCAAACGATAAATAAAGAATATTATTTGGGCGTTATGCGACGTTTAAGAGAGCAAATTCAACGTAAAAGGCCAGATTTATGGAAAGAAAATTCTTGGATTTTGCACCACGATAATGCGCCTTCGCACAAAGCCATCATTGTGAACGAATTTTTGATCGAAAACTCAACAAATACCATCGAGCAACCACCTTATTCACCAGATACGGCTCCACCTGACTTCTTTCTTTTTCCTAAACTCACTTCGTGGCACCCGTTTTTATTCGGTAGAAGACATAAAGGAGAATTCGCGGCGAGCACTGAACTCAATTCCGGAAAAAGCGTTTAAAATATGTTTTGATGATTGAATTATTCCTTGCATAAGTATATCGTTTCTGAAGGAGCATACTTTGAAGATGATAAAATAAATTTAGATGAATAACTAACATTTCGTGTATTATTGATCCTTTCCCGGTACTTTCTTAACAGAGTAGTATGTTTTATAGAAAGTGTGTGAGGAGAATGATGAAATTTAATGAGGCAAAATATGTATGCAAGGACCTCGACGTTTGGCGCCCTGTCCTCTCTGACTATTCTGAGATATAATATAGGTATGATACGTATTGATATGTTTCAGAAAAGTTCTGAAGTTGAGTTTGGAATTATGATTTTTTAAATAGAGTTTTATTAGTTTCATTTTTCAATTTTACTTTTATATGCCTACATTATTTTAAAGTCACATTTCAATTATCAAAGTATACTTATTCAATGATGTGTTTGACGATATAAGTCAAATAAAATATATATGCGTCTTACTAAGTAAGGTACCGTCAAAGTGAACGCTCAATTCACATACGAGTAGGTCCATGCAAAAGAAGAAAAAAGATGTTGAAAACGATGTAGCAAGACGTGTTCGTAATAGAATTTTTTAAATTCATACGTACTACTTACTCTTATACTTTAGTATAAAATTCACCTATACCCTACTCGCCTAGTAGAAAAATCTACGTAGGCTTTGAAAAATTCATGCTATTACATGCACTCGGAGGCTACAAATATTTCCATTTGGTTTATGAATTAGGTACCTACATACCTAAGTAGCTGGTATAGCCTCCGACTGCATGTTAATATTTAATAGCATGTATTTTTGAAAGGCTGCATAGAATTTTTGTACTAGGCACTCCTTGAAGAATAAAAATAAGCAGTATTATGAATTTAAAAAAATTGATTACCAATCTCTCTAGTTCATATCAGTCAGGTTTTTTGTTTTTTTTATTTAACCTTTTTTTTGTGACTTGAATACATGAACACAAACAAAAAAACTAGCCTAAGACAATCCTTGGATAAGGAGCAATCCAACGATACCTTGCACTTCAAAATCTGTCAAGTCGTATAGCCTACAGGAGGTCACGAATAAAAAGACATACATATTATACACATCCGAAATACATTACCCTCCTTCTCGAGGAGTCGGGTAAAAATATTTTGTATTAGAAATATTATCTGTCAATTAAATGTTAGGTAGAGGCAAATTAATATACAATCAGAACAAATATCCTTTAACTCAGAAGTTTTATTGGCGTAGTAGCTCTATCTATTCAGTAGAGCTATTAGTAGACCTATCAGTAGCTCCATGACTCTAGAGTAGTTCTTCTGAGTACTCTTTTTGTTGTGTGGCTCTTGTGAGCGAGTAATTAATAAATTCTGTGAGCTGAACATAAACAATGTTTAGTTCACAGAATATTTAACTAGCTCAACAATTTCCTTCGTGATGATAGGAAATATGTAAAAAGTAAAATAAACAAAACCATTTTCATGATCTTTTTTATACATGAAAACTTAACAAACAAAATTCTCATTTGCTTTTTTTTATTGTTGTTAGAATGTTCAATATGTTTTTATGAAATGAGACGCAAACACGAAATGGAAAAAGAGAAAAATTGATTGAGGATTTATTTTAAACGAATTTGAAAACGCTTTGATAGGCAACGCTAAATGTTATGTCTACACGATTAATCACAAAAGTCTCTGACACGTTGAACGTTACCAACCAATTATTGGGTTTATAACCGACTTCGCTAACTGATACTCACCTAGTTGTCTGTAGGCCACAGCGCGGCGTCTTGCAGATCCCAGCGAGCCGTCGAATGAGAGCTAATGGCCCGTTAATAATACCCTCCAGTCGCTCTGTTAGCAGGCTTCGCCCCGCCACGAATTACGATCTCGAGCTTTCTGCTAAACTGCCGAGAATTGGTACAGTTACCCTACATGCTGGCAAACAGGCGTCCTTAATGAGATGTGACTTGCACTCGGAGTCGTAGTCGAAGCGGTCATTTAATATAGATAGTGCGCCATATTTATACTATGAGGGGTAACGTTTTGGTGGTCGCTATATATCTATTATACATATGTGTAATATGAATGTTTATTTTTATTTATTCTGTGTTAAATTACCGTATTGCCTGAATGTAGTAAGACAACGTAAAGAAAACCGCTTGCCACAAAATATGATGTCAAATGTTAAGAATTTTGGTATAATTGCTAATAAATTGAAATTCATTTCTCACATAGATCAAATAGCGTTAGTTGACGCAAAAGGACGAAGGGGATTGATGAGGCGAAAGAAGTATGTAAGACACGCGATACTTGGTGCTTTGTCCTCTCTGACTACCTCGTTAGGGGTACAGCGCGAAGATATGTATGTATTTATGTATAAATATCATAGATACACAGGCGACAGATCAAATTGTTACACAGGCGGCTAAGGTGCTCGGATTTTTAAAGCGCATTGGATAGGTTCAGGGGCGTATCAATTGGAAATGGCGCCTAGGGCAAGTACTGAACTTGCACCCCTTTGTAAATTATCTAAATATAAAGTAAACGGATATATTAAATAAAAGTCATAAATGTTACAAACAAAATTTATTCTGTGTTTTAGAACCAAAATTTGTTCGCAAATTAGATGTGATGTGTTATTACTTAAATAGCACCTTCCTCGCCTTCAGTGTCGGAAATATTTTATTTATAACAGTTTCGAAATCTTTTCTTTGGTTTCGTCTCACTCTACACTAAATAAAAGTACGATGGGTCAAAAAATTTACGTAACTTTAAAAATTTTGGATTAATTTGACTGATATAATTATTGTAGCGCTCAGATACGTAAGTATTGTTTTTATTTGCTGACAAGAAGATCGCTCACAACTTGTGATAGAGATATTTCAACCGTAACATGTGAGTAGATCGAAGAGACGCTTTCAAAAATACACATCTGAGCTAAACCAGTCAAATTAGCATTTAAATGTTTAATAATTTGCGAATTTTGCGACCTCCCTTTGAATGGCGTCCAAGGCAAATGCCCTACGCTAGGCACGCCACTGGATAGGTTTTAAACAAATAGAAAATAATTATAAAAGTAGTTAGTTGTAGACCCACTCTATTAGATACTCATTTAGATCTCTCAAATGGGCTAAATAAAAAAATATTAAGAAAAAACTTAAACCGACTTGAAAAAAACATTGAAAAGTACAAAATGACTATTCTTTACTAATCACAACTCGAATACAAAACAAATTAGTTTGTACATACGATATAAATACCTATTATAATTAAATTCGACAGTTATTGAAGTCGGTGCCAAATTAAAGTGCCACACCAGAATGTGTATTAATTTGGTAGGCTTAGCACCGATTTTAGCAACTGTCAAATTTAATTATATAGGTATTTATTTCATACGAATAAAGCAATAATTTTTTTTATATTTGAGTTTGATTAGGAATAAATAATTATTTTGTACTTCTCAGTATTTTTTTTTAAGTCGATTCAATTGTTTACTTAATTTTTTTCAAATTTGAAAGAACTGGCATGGAAGAGGGCATGGCGAGATAGACCGCTGGCTAACGCAAGCGCTTAGTGGATATAGAGTGTTCAATACTTACCTTTTTTCCATCGGAAAGGCAGCTAGTGAAGGTTGTCCCTACTGCGACGAGGAGGACACCCCGAATCACGCCATCTTTGAATTCCGTTTTTTCGAAATAGTTAGGAGTAGGGCGAAAATGGGGGAAGATGCGGTAACTAAAAAAAACTTAATATGTAGTGTGTAATATGCGGATATACTGAGAGAAATCATAATGAAAAGAGAAGAAGATGAGAGAGCGAGACAGACAGAAGAAGCAGATTAGGAAAATAAAGAGTCTGCATGAAGAAATGCAAATGCGGTTCCGTGTAGACTTGTAGACGAGGAGGTTTTTAGTCCGTGAAAGTCGGACACTCCCTACCAATACTGGCTGGTAGGTGTCTGTAAACGATTTTTACTCCTCAGTATTCTCAGTATTCAGTACTCAGTATATATTACGCGGTACACTCTCAACGTCTTGAAACCATACAGAGAGCATTTACCCGTTATCTCGCCATTCCAGCGGATTCTCTTATAGGAATACTTACAATCAACGTTTAGTTAAATTCGAAATACGAGTAAATACCGTAGGATTATTTTGGGTGTTTGTTATCTATATAGTCCTTAATGGCCAATAAAACGTGTTCAGCTTTTAGATTTAATTAATATCGCAGTCCCTAGCGGTCATTAGAGACAAAAATGACCAAATTTTATAAATACCTTTCGTTAGAACTAACCTCGGGCCGCAGTCTCCTATAATAAGGACTTTAAACGAATAAAAATACACTTAGTAACCGGATGCCAGATTTATATACTTATATTAAACGACCGGTTGCCAAGCTTCAAAAGTAAAATTATCAGGAGTTTCGGACTGACTAGATGATAGCGAGATGGTTTTTCTGTGTTTGTATAATGTAGTCCAGTTTGGCCTAAGCGTTTGTATCGTTATGTGGCTATGGCTATATACAGTGTACATCGTTTTAGTCATATACATCAGAATCAAAGCTGGTAAACAACTAAACTTGTTAGGTATTCGTATGAACAGAGTTCATTGAAAAATACTAATAACGTCTTCTAGTAAAACTCTTGTCATCATACTATCAACTTTTATTCCACGGCTTTTTTCAAAATTTAATGCGTTCTCCGAAATTTTTTTTAAATTTTCTATTCTAAAAGTCCATATAGCACTTTAAGGTTACTGTATTATCGCTTACAGATTCAATTGTTAATTACGGACTAAGTTCGGACTAGTTATGGGCGAACATATAAATTCCACTTAAAAAAATACACACGATACCAATAAGATTATTAAAGACTATATTGTCCCTGAGTATATAAAGAAGTCGTACAGTGATAACTATAATGCATTTTTTAATTACTTAAAAATTTTGCCAATACAAGGAAGATTTATTTTTTTATTTTTTATTGTTTACAACAGGTCCTCTTTCGGACTACTTGCGACCTGCCATACTCATATCGTTTGTTACGCTAGTTTTGAAGTTCACTTGATCATTGCAATGTTTATTTATTTTTTTTTTTTTTTTTAAAGACTAAATAGAAGTACACTTTCCAGTGTCCATGTTTTCCAATAATGTACGTAAGGATAGCTCGAAGCCACATTCTTACCTGAAAATATTCAACATGCCGAAATATAGAAGGTAGTGGAATCTATCAATGTATCTTACCTAGGGTTTCGAATGGTTTATCCGAGCATATAGTAAACGTTTATCTGTCTAACGACAGGTATGTAAAAACAGGGGATTTTTACTGGAGAGCACTGATTTTCATACAGGTATATATTATTAGCTAAATTGATGTAATAACGTATTTTGTACCTGCGTGTTTATCATTTTTTTATTATTTTAAATTCTTAAATATGTGGATATATGTGTCACATAAATATTATATTATTTATTATGCTTAAAAAGTGAATTCGCCGTATCGCGAAAAAATCTGCTTAGAGGTTTTAGTGAACAGAGTTGTTAGACAAGTGGCAAACGCTTCGTACAATAGAAACGCTCGCTGGCGTTATTGCTCGTCAAGAGCAATTCGGCTACGTTTTATACGGCGGTTTTTACACTTTTCTTTTGATTTAATAGAAAGCCAATAACGTACGACTACCAACTTAAAATTCGTTACGCAAGATCACGTGGTATATGTCATTCTATTCTACTACTATTCTACTAGCGTTTACGACAATTGAGCCACTTGTCTTGGCTCCCAGGACTTACACACAGATTAAAAAAAAGCACGCGGGCCCACGCCGCTGTGCCGCCACCCGCGCGTCGTGCGTACGCCGCTTTAGCGATTGGGTGGAGTAGATGCAATTTTTAGAACCATTTAATACATTTTTGTTTTTGCATGAAAGATAAAGTTATGAATTATTGGGGATAATGTTAAAAATAGAATGACAAGAGGTTATTTGTATTTTTCAATTAATCCTATTTAAGATGTGGTCATATTTATGTATCATAAATAAATAAATAAACCATACGTGTGTGTATCTACCCTACATATTCATGCTCTGTGTTTTTTCATCAACATTCGTTAATATAATTAAATTTGACAGTTATTGAAGTCGGTGCCAAATCGATGTGTAACAACAGAAAGTCTATTAGTTTTTTGGGCTTGGCACCGACTTCAGTAACTGTAAAATTTAATTATATAGGTATGTGTATCGTATTTATAAAGTTATTTTAATTGTACTTGAGTTTTGATTAGTAAAGAATAGTTATTTTATACTTTTCAGTGTTTTTTTTGAAGGCGGTTTAATTTTTTTAATAAAAATTTTATTTTTCATTATTTTCTGTAGTGGTTTTATAAATTACAGTTACAGCAACAAAATGTATTATAATCGGCACAAGTCTCATGTTAATTGCTTTAATTAAGTACGTGCTTGTATCATGAACAGAACAATTTACGACAGTTGTTTTGTGGTAAGACATGAACTTGGGTTAAAGTCGTCTAATTTCTATCCACAGGCTTGAGCTACGGATTCTTCAACTCATAATTACTCTTTGTAATTTATTCCAAATACAGTTATTTAATCGTATAGTAGAGATGCATTTAAACATTTGTTGATAAAAATATTATGGATGTTCTAATATTCTTAGAAATCTATGCATCGACGAATAAACTTGACTTATTATTTTTGACTATACATACCTACATATTTTTGTAATTCTAGATTTACATTGGTAGGATTTCTACTGATAACTATTACCATGATTTGTAATGTAGAACATATTGTACAAGTTGGTATATATGTATGTACTTCAAGTACATCATGTTAGATATTACACATATTTCTTTATGGCCGTGAAAGCTGTTGAGATCGAATATATTACGTACTAATTATAATATGTTTCAGTAGAAACATGATTACGATAATATGTAATTTTTATTGATTTTTAATTTTTATTTAGATATGTTGCGAAAAATCTTGTTACTGGTTTGTCTTTTGCATTATTTTTACTGACCATTCGTTAATTCTTTTGCTTCATAGGATTTTCTGCAAGGCAATAATTTTCTTCACTCACGCAATTCGGCCAAGCGAAAAGAGAAAGATAAAAAAGGTGGTCTCAGCTCTTTTGTCGTTCGACTGTAACTGAGAGTCTGACTGGTAAAGAGTACGTATAGATGATATAACATATAAGTATTTCGGCGCTTTACCTGTCAGCTTCTTTGTTTTGTTTTATAATTCATTATGAAATTGCTGCGACATCCTCAATTACGAATTGTCGTCGAAGTTTATGAAACTATTTATTGACTACGAATTACTAGCGCTTATCAGCTAATAAATTGATTCCATGTTATTTACTTCCAACTATTATAGAAGAGCTTTTTTTATTTGAACTCTAGTTAATGTCGTGTTTGAAATAAGTCAATTGCTAGTGAGAAAATGTTTTGAACAAGGAAAAATGTTGAAGACAGTAAAAATATAACTACGAGAAGCACATATATATGTATATTTAAGTGAGAAAATCGTTTTTCTTCACGAACTATGCGTAAGTTTCTATTATTACAGTCATGCAAATATTAATGACAGCGTTTTACCCAACAATAAAACATTTATTAAATAACTTCCGTCATTCGAAGCCTATAACGAGAGTGACAACACTTCTTTTCCTTGTGTAAATTTATCCTCTTTAGCATGTATCTTCACCCTACCAGGCAGCTATAATCGCTAATAGTTTTCAAGCCTAGTTTCAAGCCTTGAGATCATTGGCGTTTTGTCGTCCGCAGTGTAGGTTGTGGTAACTAAACTTTACTTGCTTTATTTTTGTTACCTTTTTAACCCCCTACGCAAACGGTGTTATACGTTTAACATGTGTATCTTTGTGTCTGTCTGTAGCATCGTAGCTCCTAAACGGATAAATCAATTCTGATTTAGTTTTTTGGTTTCAAAGGTGACTTGATCGAGAGTGTTCTTAGCTATGATTCTAGAAAATCTGTTCGATTGTTAAAGATTATCGGTTCTTTTCTAGTGGTTGACGGGATGTGAGCAACTTCTACTGGTCTGATCGATTCGTTTAGTATCCTGTACCTTCAATGATATTACGATAACATGATAACTTTGACCTAATGCTGCAGCATCATCTAGCATCAACAGGTTACCTAACTCCTCACCAACTTGTAGCAGAGGTATATTGTTCTGGCTCATTTGAATGGTCTCAATTAATAGATTATAGATAAATAGATAGATTGTGATGGTGATGGAGTACAGTTATAAGTAGGCTTCAAATGATGTCATAATATTTAATATCTTTATTTATTTATATTTGAAATACAGAAAAATAATCAATATAGTGTTTATTACTTGTGTTAAGGAAAGTATAACTATTTTTTAATACCGGAAAAAGCTGTAATCCTGTTTTTAGTAATATTATTGTTATAATTTGTTTTCAGAGATAAATAAGAGTAACTTTTCTCATGAACATATAAGAAAGCTGACGTTGGCTATTTGAACTAATGCAGAAAATATAAAATATCTCAGCAATTGTACCTTATTTTCAGTTAGTATAGTATTACGTTTCTGTCGTAAAGTTAGTGTACATGGTATATTTATGTTTTTAAAGTTAATATACCTAGTATGTTGATGTTTATGGTTTCTATTTATGCTTCCGTCAGTTTGAGTTACGTTTAATTTTGTTGCCAAAAATAGTGAGAAAATTAAATAAGTTACCATAAAAAAAATAAGTAATTAATTCCTCAGCAGATTTAGCTGAATGTTGTCCTAATTAAAACAATGTCACAAACAGATGGTGTCCTAATACAAAGGGAGTTCTCTGCTCTCTGGCTTTTTCCTTTTAAGATTTAATACTACTTATTGTGTATAAATAGTCTTCTGATACAGTAAATACTGACATAATGTAATGTATTTGCAAAACAACTACGCAAATATACTCAAATAGTATGTGTAAATAAAGGTACGCAGGATTAGGACGACAAGATTCTGACTTCGTTCCCATACAGATGTGACGCGATCTTTGCCGTGAATCCTTATTCCTTAATTTTATTGGACAAAACACAGAGTCTCTTTGTCCCGGTGAACAAATCGCCGGGGGATCGTATTATTTCGTGCGTAGATTTATCGGCACAGGCGGATCGAGGGCCCTTTTGTTGGGCTTTTCCATAAATCTCTCTCGTACTTAAACGGTTATTAGGACACGAGCGATTGATGTCCACTGGCCACCCTACATGTGTGAGGCGCATTAAATATTTTGCAACTTTACGATTTCTGATCTTTATTTGGTGACTTGACTTGGACATATTGACTTTAAATCTGTTAGAGAATCTACATTTGACAAACCTATTTTAAATTGCGTATTGAGTTTGAGATATTTTGTATACTTAATAAGTAGATATATCTACCCAATACATTTTCTTTTGCGACGTCAGAATTTATTCAATCCATCAAGCTCACGAGTTTTGATCATGCTGTTTTGAAATCAAAATGTAATTTATATCTCTGATAAAGCTTTTCTTCAATTGAACACTTCTATAAAACTTACAGACGTGACATTTAGAATTTTGATTTGGATAAAATATACAGATGAGTTACGGAATCAGTAACTCAAATTACAAATTATATATAAGTATTTAAAATTAATATTTTCCGCAATAAAATTGCTTTTAACCGTTAACTGTTGTAAACTTTGAACAATTTTTAATTTAGATTTAGTTAAAATCATTTTCAGGATGCCAGCTGAGACTATATTTCTCACGTGACGCTGGGCGAAATACATTCACAGTAATTTTCGATTATGGTTATTATTTTAATACTGTACAGTAAGAAGTATTTGTTCATTTCAATGATATTCTTGTTGATCTGGAACAGGTCTATAATAAACATGTTGTAAGTAAGGATAATCCCCTTTTAATAAGGATACTTGACAGGGATCTGGATTTACTATACGTCCACTCAAACGTTGAATTGAATAGTTCGTAAGCGTACTTTCGGACAGAATTTGCAGAACAAAAAAAAGGGACAAAGAAAATAATACTGTGATGTGATTGACGTTTTGTCTAATGTCGATTTGCGAAGTGTAGTTGGCATCCCATCCATTTGTGAATTAAGTATTGTCGTATATTTGTAATTAGTTTAACAAATTAAAATTAGTTATAACAAATATTGTTAAAAATATGTAGCAGGATTTATGTATTTGCTGTTCAACGAAACCTAATTCACAAAATAATAGGTACATACACTAACAGGTACTAACACCGAAACAATTGCTGTCTTTGTCTAGTGATTTCGGGTTGTAAAAATTCCATGAGAAAAGCAACAATCGAAGCGTCGTTTTTACAGATTGGATTGCCGCATTCGGCTAAGAGAACCGCCGACATGCCGATAACGGTTCACCCAACAGTCGCTTGCCGAAGGTTTCTAAATCACTCGACATCCCGATAATATTATTTACATTCAAACGACTTCGACCGCGAATTGAGTCGTCGAAGGACATAGCATTTACAACAGGTAGGTTTCCGCCTTCAGTGGACAAGCGAAGTTGCTGTCGACCAGAATAAGCTATTATACTGTTTTCATTACATAATTCTATATAAAGTTATTGCAGAATAAGATATAAGAATATTTTTAGGTATGTATTAATTATATTCTTCTATTCATAATGTTAGAAGCTTAAAATTGAGTTTGACTTTTTATTATTCTGCAGAACGTCAGGAAAAGATTAAAATAACTTATTAATGATGAATTTTCAGACGAGTAAGAGTTTAAAGTTTAAAGAAAGTTTAAGAGTGATAGACCCATGCTGCATTGCAGCACAAATTAGCTCGGCTCGCTCGGTGAAATACCACCCTCTTACATAATATCGGCGTGAAATAACAGCATCTATTGCTGTTGTGTTTCGTTCGGTGAGTGAGAGTGCCGGTGGCCCATCTCCCCCCTCCCGCTTCTTTTCCTGTTTCTTTAAAGGCCGGCAACGCACCCATGATTCCCCGGACGTTGCGGGTGTCCATGGTGGGTGGGTGGCCACTCCTCGTTAGGTGACCCGCTAGCTCGTTTGCCGCCTCTTTAAAAGAAAAGTATACCTGTTTTCTGTTGGATAATCTGTATAATCGCATCACACTGAACATACTGTTTTGATTTTAAATTAAATAGGTTTTGGAGGAGGTTTTCGTTGTATGAAGCAATAGTAATCCATATTAAGCGCTGCCTCTTGGGCAAAAGGTAAAAAAATGTATGATCCTCACTACGAAATGAATGGCGAAGTAATTTTGGTTTTTAAATCTTTATCTACCTATTTTTCAGATTTTATCTTGGGAACGGTTAAATAGATTAGGATGAGACTCTTTTACTGAGATACAAGATTTTCTGTAAAGTAGGACTTAGGCTGCCATCAGAATCAACGAAATCCAGTGGGAATCTCTTTTACAAATACCGCACTGCAACACATGATATTTAAAGTAAATCACATGTACGCGTAGCTTTTGAAAAAAGTCTTGCATATCGATACACGCATACGACACATTACGACTTAGTTTTTGGGGATTTTGCTTTATTAATCATATCCAGATTAAAATAAAATAAAGATTAAAAAAGCTATTTTTTGCAGGTGTAGCTATATTATGTAACATTTACAATTAAATGTCACGTCTGTTTTCGTGTGTCCATAGAATTTAATATTTATGTACTAACACGAGAAAAAATAGAAATGAGAACATTTGTCATAATATGTTGTCCATTGTTGCTTTCGCTGTATATTTTGTGTACGTACGGTGAGCAAAAGAAAAACAAAATTTTAAATCTGAAAAATATCAACGAAAGGTGCACCAATTAAAGGACAAAACACCTGAGTGTTCTTTAAGAATGTCCTGCTGGGAGCACTCTGCTGTAATAAATTCACTCTCAATTTATCTTTTTGTGGATTGCTTTGGTTGTAATAGCGGCCGGGGCGTGGGAAACTCGACAAAAAGCCTACTACGTTTGCTACTTTGCTGAACAGACCCATTACACAAAACATTATTCCAAATTACATTCGGCGCGTTACGATAATGTTCCTGTTCATTTGATAAAAGACGAAATGTTATTTTAAAACGAAACAGGACTCGTCCTTTTTAATTCGTTGCTTTGTATGTAGGTGGCTATAACAAGAAAGGCTGATATTACTTAATTGAGTATGAAATATAAATAAACATATATTTTATTCCGACATGTGTACCTTTGTCTGAGTCTAATAAAGAATGTGGACATTGGACTACACTGAAATTACCTCAGGTAGAAATTTCGAGGCATATAGATCAAAAGTCTGATAAGGTCAAGAAAAATACTACTTTGTACATCTATATACGCATAAGTTTGATTTGGTAGTTGCTAGGTAACTGCCTTATATAGGTTGTTCGTAAAATATCATACCATATTGTTTGCAAATTCAAATTTGACATTAGGTAATTCATTCATGATAATATAATTACAATCACAATGTTGTTTTAAATTTAATTATGTTATGAAATCTGCTTCATTATATCTAAATGTGCAGGTTCTACATAAAATTTTATTATCTTAGTTGGTGTAAATCTTTATGTTAAAATTATTCTATTTTTAAACTTATTATCTATTGATACTTATTTAGAGATCTTGAAACAGGCACTAATAGAATAGATTTTTACAAAATTTTATTGTATTTGTAAAGCTCTAGCTTTTCTTAAAAAAACAGGATTCTTACAAGATACTCACGCCTCCGTCTGTTTCTTTGTCTGTCTGTATGTCACATCTTTTAAATGAATCGGTTTAAAATCCCAGAACATGAAGCGTTACTCACAGTTAAGGGAAAAATATAAGGAAAATCCCGCATCTTATATCACCAGAATTTTACTTACCATTTTATGGACATCTGGATATTTTATGAAGCATCCTGTGTCCGAGTTGCATTAACACTTAACCATTTTTCTATAAGTGGTCATCCTTCAAGAACACTTTTTGTAATTTTTCGTTTTATTTGGTTATTATTACAATGCAGCATGTCGTTACAGTATGCTACTGTGCAATATAGCGACAACGCAGATTACATTTGTAACGATCGTACTAAATTCCAGGGTGATGGCTCGAACAGACGGCTTTAAAGAACAGTCAGCGTAAAAACGTCGCCGTGAGCTTTGACTGCGTTCAGTGGACTCTTTAACGGTTTGTTTAAACTATATTGAAAGTGGCAGAGTCCTATTAAATTACAATGGCTTAACAGCTCCAGCTAACTGCCTTCGCGAATAAAAATTGTAAAACTGAAAATTTTATATACTATGCTAAAAATTATGTTGGATTAGTTCGTGTTCCTATTAACTAAGTTCTGAAATAATGGGTCCAAATCTAGTTACTACACATTAACCTGTAACAGTACAATTAATTAACCACTTTTCAATTACGAGCGGGCTGACAGGGCGATGATGTGTAAACGACTGGCGAGCCGCGCACACAAGTTGCAGTCATTCTACAAAATTCAACCCAGCATTTCAGCATCGCCAGATCGCTACATCACACCCCCCCTTTTTCCCAAAAACAAAAAATCCAAAAATTTTTCTTAAAAAAATAAATATACATACTATGTCTTCTAATTTAATACTCTTTGATACTTTATTATACGCGTTGAAGTCTGTTTACATTATATTTCTTTGAACTGCTTTCATAAGCAGCATTCAGTTAGCCTAACGCTGCTTATAATTACAAAACTATTGTTTATTTATTTTTTGGAAGACCAACAGCGTAATATGTCACAATAAAAGTAACAATATGTTTGAATAAGACATACAGTGCACTGTACATAGTCTGTTTTTTAATAAAAATACTTATGTGCGGTATCTCTTATTAAGGGCCGTCTTTATGAAAAGAAACAAGAAAAAAATGTTTAAAACGAAACAAATAACAAAAAAAATGTAATAAACATGTATTTAAAGGTAGTTTGCACAACACAATGTAATATTACGTAAGTACGTTGTTCGTGTACATGCTACATAAGACGCTACAGAAAGAGAAAGGGAAAGAGAGAGAAAAAAAAAATATAAATATACTGTTTGTACGTATTAATTCTGTACATCACTCTGTTGTAGAAACATCACTACATATATCTAGAGGCTGACTGTCGGAGTTGTGTTTACCGAATTTCCGGGTTGGCTCGGCCCTGCCCCACCTACAAAAACTAACTTTGGCATCTCTCTCCTCAACCGTGTCCTCATTTGCCCAATGCAACTTCTCCTCACGGCGTAGCAAGACAGCATCCCTGAAATTATTCAATATAGTTGAGCTTACTCTCCAACTGCAGGTTGGCCTCTATATGTGTTTGTGCCGTTGCCATAATTTCTTTGTTCTCATAATTAGCCATTACAATTATTTAGACTATGTAGTTACAATAATTCTACAAATTACTAATGTATAAATTGCTTTACAATACAGTTCGCATCCGCTCATATTTATTTAAAATAATTCGCTAGTCGAGCATGAATCGCACTGGTTACCTAATCACGATCACTGCATGTGGTTTTAGGCAGAGGCTGTAGCGATTTGTGCTTGCTCGTTTCTGTGTCTAAATCTTCCTTGTTATCCATACTATAACTCGGTGTATTTTCTTCATTAATCCAATATGCCAGTTTTACCCTGTCTATGGATACAGAGTATCTATTATTACTTTTTTGTAAGGGCCTCGTATGGACCACTATATGACGGAGTCAACGGTCTCCTTACTATATCATTTCTAACGAAAACTCGCGTGCAAGTGTCTAAATCCTTATGAACAAATATCTCTCGTGAATCACTAGTCGCCCGTGACTGTGCCCGCATACTATTAATGATGTCCCTTATTTTATTTACTAATGTAGGTAAATGGTCTGTTTTTGCTGTTCCCATGTCACTATAAAAATCTCCGCCCAAACGCAATGTATGGCCCATTACTAATTCTGCCGAACTTATATTTTCATCGTTTTTGTAGGCTGCACGAAGCCCCAACAATACTGTTGGTAATTCATCTACCCATGACCTATTATATATCAACTTAGTCTTAATAGCTACATTCAATGAACGATGCAATCTCTCTATTGTACCATTTCTTTGTGGGTGGTACGCTGGCGTTCGAATTTTCTTTGTACCCGATATATTCATCAAACTACCAAATACTTCACTCTCGAATCAAGGTAGACACCTTGATCGCTCGTTAACGGTTTGGGGCAATCAAATCTACATACCCACATGCTTTAGCCACTATTTCGGCTGTAATCTCCTTAACCGAAATAACTTCAGGCCAACGCGTAAACCTATCATTGTAATGCAGTATCGATGACCTTCCTCCGAAGTCGGTAATGGTCACACTAATTAACCAAATATAGTTTGCTGACGTAGCTAATTTAATCTATGTATTACAAATGCTAAATAATCCCATACAAATATAGGACTATAATTTTTGTTACAGGCAAAAAGATTTATGTTGTTGTTAGTAGTGTCTACTATTAAATGTTTTATATCCTTACAACGTGTTACAATACGGGACCCTCGGGTAAACATTTGGCTTGTTTTATGACCTGCATCTATTCTATATATTAAGTACCTACTCAGAATCTACCCACGTACATGTCTGTTAAGAGGAATATATTTAAAAATGCTGGTATAATTTACTGTCTTTCACAAGTATTTCATGATGGTTCTTATATAATACTTTGAAATGTTCTTAAATAGATTTATTTATTACTTGTTGTTCACAGCTTTTATCACGTATGATTACATCTATACGTCATTTTTCATCATAATCAGAGAATGTACGGAGAAGAAGGCCGACTCCCGCCGTCCTCATGCATAACCGAATTGCCTACTCTCGATCGGACACGTAAGGTTGTTGAGTTGGATGTGAGATACGGAGAGCATCTCGTTTAGTTATTATACATTTAGTATATAATAATAAAAAACAATGCATGCAGATAAGTTTTTCATGTTGGTTAAATTTAATTTCTTGTAGTTATGTTGAAGAATTATAACTGGATTCGAATAACTAAAGTTATTTAGGCATCTAAGGACATTATAATATGTTCGGTTGATCGATTAAGACATCATAGAAGAACGAATTAAAAGCAAATGGAGGCGATCGCATGTTTGCGAAGTTAAAAATTATTACACTTTATTTAATAGTACTGCCACGCTACTAAGTGTCTAGCAATGGATTTCTAATATTATATCGAAAAATATTTAAAAATTACGATTTATACTTTCACGATTTTGGGGAGTTATTTTGTACACCTTTGTTACCAATTACCTGCCAAAGCCACGATGATCCAAATTTCATAGTCGCTCCTACCTGTGTTGGAGACATGCGCAGAGAAACTTTCAGCTTTTATAAAATAATAAAGGTCTGGCCGTCGCGGGCTCTTGCTCTATTATAGCATCACTAAATAGGTATAACTCTTGAAACCAATACGCTTAATGACCACATGTTACAGAAGCTTATTTACTGTTTCAAATATTTTCGCGTCATCTTTAACTTTTTTGATCGCGAATTGTACCGTAAAATGCAATATCTCGAAATGATTTTCGAATTTCGTTCAAAGCAAAATGTGTCAGTTGTTCCAATTGATATGGGACTTGATTTAATTTTGCGTAGGTATAATTTATTTATTGCCTACAATTAGAGTTAGCCATACAAATTGTACAGTGTCTTAATAACACACGTGAGTTTTTCGTAACGCTTGCTCACCTCGGCGGTCGAGTTAAGAGTGCGCGGCAAGCGCATACTCTCCCACACCTCCACTCACCCCGTCAGTAAGCTTATCCTTTATTCACATAGGTAACAGTATACATTACATCTATCTTTTACAAAATTAAAACTAAAAATTGTAACATTACTTTGAATACAAATCATCACAATACTTGGAATATAATCATCATTCACTGTAGTCAACACACATAAGTTTTTTTATTTTTGCAAAACCATTTATTTCATATATTTATTGTCATATTATTTTATCAGTAAGAATATGATATTATTCGGAGAGTGTATTGTTGTTAGTAGTATAATAACAAGCAGCAGAATCGTCCTCATTTATAGTTTATTTTCCTCCGTCGTATTATTCACGTATACTTTCACTCCAACTCCAATAGTAGAATCCACTGCATGTCTCTTCTTGTCCGCATATTACTTTCCTTTCGCTTTCATCTCTGCGTCTCTATTCTTTGTTCCTATACCTATATCATCAATTGCATTTACCCCTAGTCCAATTTTTAGAACGTCATATTGCTTTTAAAAATCTCCAAGTTATATCGTTAATAATATATCGTCTGCTACCTCTTCAAATTTAGTTATCAACTTCTTGGTGGTGATAACAGTTTCAGAGGAAGCTCCAATTTTACATTCGTTCGCCCTAGTCCTGCAAGACTTGCAAAAATGGGCAATAAATTTACATAATAAACATTTTTTATTGTTCATTGCTATCATTGGAGTGATCTCTACTGCAACGAGAACAAGAAATGAGATTAGATTTCTTTTTCATAGTTTCTATTCTGTTCACTGAAAAATTTTTGTCATATCCAAATTAATCAAAATTATTAAGATGTCGGTGGACAGAGTCTAAGGCATTATTTTCAAAATAATGTTATAAAGTGTGACGTCATCCAATTTGCATTTAGAGCTCTGATATCTAAGTCTAACAAGAAACTAGTCAAAGTCAAACTAATTTATTCGAGTAAGCCCAGTCGCAATGTATTCTTGGATGTGAAACCCACTCTAGTTCCGTTCCGAAAAGGCAAACCTGGACACCGAGAAGAACCGAAAATAAACTCAAAATATTGTTTTTTCAACATCATTTCACAACAGGCGTATAAAATACAATGTTCAGAAAGCCAGTACATGCGCGTACAGAGAAGGTTATTTCTAAATTATTGTTTTGTTGGCCACCCAGTTCCATGTTATAATGGATTCTAGGTAGATTAGAAACAGACAATTTAACACATTTGCTTTTTTTTTACATTCAGTTGTAAATTATTAACAGTGAACCTTCTCAAGATGTCTCTTAGAATCTTGTTCACCCAGCTAATATCTAGGTCTTTTCTATCTAGTTAAAATAACAATGAATTGTCATCAGCGAATAATATTGTTTCGCATAAGTTCCCGAGCATAAATGGGAGATCATTTATGTAAACCAAGAACGGCAAAAGCCCCAAAATTGATTCTCCGGGAACGCCCATTTTTAATTTTGCATCAACAGACAAAACTGCATTTACACTCACTTTTTGTTCCCGGTCAGAGAACTAACCATGACCATGAGATCGAAAGCGTTACCACGTATTTCATAGTATTTAAGCTTGAAAATTAAAGTTTCGTGACTAACACAATCAAAAGCCTTGGAGAGATCACAAAAACACAAATGGCGTCCTGGGATCATTCCCAGGCCTGAAGTACAATCTTGATCAGGCTTACTCCCGCGTGAGCTGTTGACTGCTTTCTCGTGAACCCATACTGTTGATTGTGAAATATCCCGTGAATGTTAAAATGTGCCAGTATTTGGTTGAGTATTATTTTTTGAATATTTTACTCAACGCTAGCAATATTGACACCGGGTGACAATATGTTAGATTTAACATACATACATCCTGATTTAAATAATTGAATAATTTTACCGTCTTTCATTAAATTGGAAAATACCCCTTGATTGACACATTTATTAAATATATCTATCAAAATTGGTGATAATATAGGTATTACATTAGTTATTACATGAACTGATAGTCCCCATAAATCCTCACTTTTCTTTTTTTAAAGAGAAGGTTTTTCTCTCTCTAGTGAAGATGTATACCTACATTGAAAATTAGGGAACCATTTTACGATATTTTTGCTCAAAATCGTCTCTGTTGTATGTAAAGAGGATCCTAAATCATTAGTAATTTCTACGGGTCAACCTTAACTAGCAACGTCAATTTTATTTGTAACAATTTTATTACTCATTTGTATTGACAAATTTTCGTTTATTTTTCTGTTTTTTTTCGAATTTTTCTTAGACTTCTTACTTGATGAACCAAAACAATCGACGTTCGTAGATACAACTTTGTTTTGGGGAAAATATTTGTCTAATTTATTAAGACCATATGTACTGTATGTGCACCTGGGATATTATAATAAATTTCTTGCTGACAGCATTGCTCTTTTTGCCTCTGGCGTAGTAACATTTGTTGCCGTCAGATTCGAGTGCTCGCTTCGACTTTTCCCAGCGTAAACAAACCGATGGTGGTTCATCCTCATGGTCTAAGAATTCACGCTGGTGGTATTTGCGTCATTTTTAGGGACTATCTGAGAAGAAATATTTGGGTACTTGACCAGATATCAAAAGTGTTTTAAATGTTAAAATCTCCTTAAGATAAAAAATTTATTAACGAAAAGAAATATAAAATTAGCATAAAGTATGTACTTCGTAATGTGTTACATTATAAATATATTTATTTATATTAAGCCGATGAAATTATTTATTTGTCCCACTACCATTTTCTGACATACAGTGATATAAAATTTTGATTAATGAAGTTGGTTCTTTCACCACGACTAAGTAAAACTGTCATATTAAGCCTTTGTTTTGATTATCATCGTAATCAAAATATCCAAATGTTCTTGTTGCAACATGCCGCAACATAATATACACATATGTACATATAACAGAATATATGTAACGTAACGCAACGAAGATCGCGCGATCAGTGCGACCAGCGAATTAATATAGTTTTCTTAGACACAACAAAATATATTTTTTTAGGAACCACACGCATACAATGAACCAAACTGAATTTAGTTTGCGTTTTCATTTATTATAAACTCCCAAGAAGTTGAGATTATAAATAGTTACGAATAGTCACAAACAGTTATATCATTATCAATGTAGGTCTGTTCGAATTTACATCGAACTACATATATAATTTACATCCAATTCAAATTCGACTTCAAATTTACATCACAAGATTTTTTATTTTTAGGTACCGTTCTGGTTTTTACCGAACTACCTTCTATATATATTTATTTTTCGTGTAGGTACCGTTCCGATTTTCATCGAACTACCTCTTGATCTTTAATATTTTCCATCATTGACAATATTCAAGCATTTCGTAGTTTTAGGTACCGTTCTGGTTTTCACCGAACTACCTCTTATATATATATATATATATATGTTTTTCGCTTAGGTATCGTTCCGATTTTCATCGAACTACCTTTTGATCTTCATTATGTTCCATCATGAACAATACACAAGCATTTTTTATTTTTAGGTACCGTTCTGGTTTTTACCGAATTACCTTCTATATGATATTTATTTTTCGTGTAGGTACCGTTCCGATTTTCATCGAACTACCTCTTGATCTTTATTATTGTCCATCATTGACAAATACACAAGCATATTTTAATTTTAGGTACCGTTCTGGTTTTCACCGAACTACCTCCTATATATATTTATTTTTCGTTTAGGGACCGTTCCGATTTTCATCGAACTACCTCTTGATCTTTATTATTTTCTATCATTGACAATCATCAATCCATTATTTCAGTTACTTTAATACAACAAGATCACTTAGGTACCGTTTGCTTACAAACTACCTCTGACATCTGTTAGCTCATTTGTTGTCGAACAAGTTTAAAGCAAATAATTTATTTACAGTTATCTAAATTCTAAGCACAATTCTCTCGCTCATTTATTTAAAATGAGCTTGTTTTTAGAAGAACTGCACTGGCAGGCTTTGCTCTTGACAACGATATGAGGTACCAGTGATGCATAAACTTAACGTCTACACGTCATTCAATTTTAGGTATCAGTTTTCTGGACTGATATCATTATGATGTTAACTAAATTACTAGTTATTACAGTGATTTTCATTTTGCGTTACGAAATATTTTATTCGGGTACTTACGTTTTCTATTTTAATCCTGGCACGGTCGCCACTTGTACAGGTCTTAATAACACACGTGAGTTTATCGTAACGCTTGCTCACCTCGGCGGTCGAGTTAAGAGTGCGCGGCAAGCGTATACTCACTCACACCTCCACTCACCCCATCAGTAAGCTTATACTTTATTCACATAGGTAACAGTATACATTACACAAATTAAATGTAAACAATGCACAAGAACAGAATCAGATAAGATTAATTAACATTTTTTATGATAAAACTTACTTGTGTCAGCTTCTATCTTCTGCGATCGTTTTGTTATATTTGAGCTTTTAAATAAAAAAGAATAAGTTCAAATAAAATTTCAACTAAAAAAAATTAACTGATCTTTTCTAGATGCATCGAAGATGATTTTTCAAAGACGAGGTGTTACGGCTGTTGCGAGAGCAAGTTTTATTGCGTATTTTACAAAGGGCGTTGTCCTAGTCATGTTCATCTGGTGTAAAATAAGTCCAAATCTTACTTCGTGTTGGTGGTGTCATTGTAAATTCACTTGTCTGATAAACTATTAACTGCGGAAAACTTGCTTAACACACAATATTTACTACATACTCACGACAACACTCAAAAACTGAAATGTTTATAAGATAAGTGTAACATGTGATTGATTTACGGGAAACAAATAATAGAAAATAACAAACACGTCGGAATTTGTTTGTCGCTAAAATCTACGCTCCTATTGGTCAACGTGTGCTCACGCCACTCGCCGGCTCTCCCAATTTCATTCTCGTCGTGAGCGCAACCTGCAGTACTTCTGTATCCACATGAGTATTCGCAATGATTATTGCGGATGCTGATGCGAATATCCGCAATATTCCTATTTCGAACTGTCACGAGACGTTCGTAAACTTCACGGCAAACATCTTGTCAGAATGACAGCTTGATAGCTTGTCAAATTAATCATTTATTTTACAGAGAATTTTATTAAATTTTATAACAGAATTTCATATTTCAAATGATTACTTTTTTTGGCGCTATGATTTTTTTTACAGCGTCTATAAATTTTTCAAAGATAATATAAGACAGTTACAGAAGAAGCCAGTTTAAACGCATCCCGTTTTTTTTAATTTACTCAAAAGTCTGAACTAAACTAACGTAAAAATGTCAATATCACCACTTTTTTCTTGTGTATTTCCATTGCTTACGCAAGACATACCTTAACGCGTTCATCGCGCTGGCGATCGTTCATTTCATGCTGCACCAGCTTATCAAGTTTTTTTACCTTGTCAATTTGACGCAAATGGACCAATATTGTTTTGATGCTAACATTGAAAGCTGCTGCTAACTCAGCAGTAGATTGAGTATCGTCAGATTCCAATCTCGCTTTTAATTCGTCGTTGTTGACTTTAGTTTTCGGGTGGCAAAACGGCAACTTCATAGGTAGGTACAGACTTATTATCTTGTGCTGATTATTCGATTCGACCTTCGATCAAGCTCTGAGTTTTAGCTGCACTTGTGCCTACCTGCCTTCGTATGAATATGAACATTTTGAGCACGGATGACTAGCGAAAAACGAATATTCAACGATGTCTCCGTGATCCACAGGATAAAAACCGGTAGCGATCACAGAATCGTGCGAGGCAAACTGAATATTAACGTTAAACTCGAAAGGTTCCGTCTGATGAAGTCTACGCTCCGACCTACTCATGCTCGTATACAAAACCCCGAGAACTTTCAGCTCGAGCTCTCAAATCGCTTTGCTTGCCTGGAGAACTTTGCGTCGGTGGACGAGATCAATAACGGGCTCGTAGAAGCTGTCCAAACCGTGGGTTCTAAATTCTTTAGACCCCACCGTTCAGATAAACCTCAGAAATTTTCCGATCATACTCTAAATCTCATGGCCGAACGACGCTCGCTAAGACTGCAGTCTTCCGATGATGCAAAGCCATACAGGCGGCTCAATAGACAAATTTCTAAATCAGTGCGGTGCGACATTCGTCTCTTTAATACTAAACATATTGAAGAGACGATAGAGCGGAACAAAGGCTCCAAAGTGTTCGCGAGGCATTTGTCTATTGGGCAAAGCCAGTTGACAAAGCTGAAGAGAGAAGATGGCAGTATAACGTCGACCAAGGCAGAGGTATTGGAGGAGATCGAAAGGTTCTACGGACAGCTATACGCCTCGGTAGCAAAGCCTGTAAACAGCGCGGCTAAAGACCCAAGAGCCAAGCTGACCCGACACTTCACCGAAGACATCCCGGACATCAGCCTGTACGAGATTATAATGGTCCTGAACAAATTTAAGAACAACAAGGCGCCGGGTGACTACGGAATCACTCCAGAGCTTCTGAAAGCGGGTGGTAAACCGGTACTTAAAGTCCTTCAGAAGCTTTTCAACACTGTCGTCCTCGAGGGTATAACGCCGGAAGCATGGAAAAGAAGCGTGGTGATGCTATTCTTTAAAAAAGGTGACAACACCTTATTGGAGAATTACAGACCCATCTCGCTTCTAAGCCATGTTTATAAGTTGTTTTCAAGAGTCATTACGAATCGTCTCGAACGCAGGCTTGATGACTTCCAGCCTTTCGAACAAGCCGGTTTCCGAAAAGGCTTTAGTACCATGGACCACATACATACGCTGCGGTAGGTTATACAGAAGACCGAGGAGTATAACCTGCCACTTTGCTTAGCGTTTGTGGACTATGAGAAAGCCTTTGATTCGGTCGAGACATGGGCTGTGCTTGAGTCTCTTCAACGATGCCGTATTGACTATCGGTATATCGAAGTGTTGAAGTGTTTGTATAATAACGCCACTATGTCGGTCCGAGTACAGGAAGGGAGCTCCAAGGCGATCCCTTTGAAGAAAGGCGTAAGACAGAGAGATGTAATATCTCCGAAACTGTTTACTGCTACTCTGGAGAACGCCTTTAAGCTCCTGGAATGGAAAGGATTCGGCATCAACATCAATGGCGAATACCTCACTCACGTTCGGTTTGCCGACGATATCGTGGTCATGGCAAAGTCGATGGAGGAACTCAGTACGATGCTCGAAGGCCTAAATCGAGTCTCTCAACAGGTAGGTCTTAAAATGAACATGGACAAGACAAAGGTCATGTGTAATTCCCATGTTGTACCCACCCCTATTTCAGTTGGGAACTCGGTTCTTGAAGTCGTTGACTCGTACGTCTATCTAGGACAAGTAGTCCAGTCAGGTAGGTCCGACTTCAAGAAAGAGGCCAATCGCCGAATCCAACTCGGCTGGGCAGCGTTCGGAAAATTGCGTAACGTCTTCTTGTCCGACATACCTCAGTGCCTCAAGTCGAAAGTTTTCGACCAGTGTGTGTTGCCAGTGATGACTTATGGCACAGAAACGTGGTCTCTCACTATGGGCCTTATTAGTAAGCTTCAAGTAGCCGAACGAGCCATGGAGAAGGCTATGCTCGGAGTTTCTCTGCGAGATCGAATCAGAAATGAGGAGATCCGTAGAAGAACCAAGGTTACCGACATAGCCCAGCGGATTGGCAGGTTGAAATGGCAATGGGCAGGGCACATAGCGCGGAGGACTGATGACCGATGGGGTCGAAAAGTTCTCGAGTGGAGACCACGTACCGGCAAGCGCAGCGTAGGACGTCCACCCACAAGGTGGACGGATGACCTTATTAAGACCGCAGGATCGCGCTGGATGCAAGCCGCTACCAACCGGTCTTATTGGAAATCTTTAGGGGAGGCCTATGTCCAGCAGTGGACGTCCTATGGCTGAAAAGAAGAAGAAGAAGAAGAGTACGGATGGATTAATTTCCACCAAGCGTAACTGTCACTAAACATTCTAAAAAACGAGCTTTCAGAAAAAAGTCGTAAATTGCTTCAATTCAAGAACTACGATGCCGCAGAAGCTTTGTTGTATACCGAAGAAGTTTTTAAATTTAAATTCTGCGTATTTTTCTATTTTTATAACGTGGTTATTGTTAAGATTTTAATGTACAAATAAATAACATCCATAAAAAACATCCGCTGTTAATTTCTAATTCGTATACGACTTACCGATTTTATTTCATACACTTCGATTTAAACATCTTGTTAAATTATACCTTACTTAATTGTAATACTGTTTATCAAATAATACTAACCAATAATAATACCAACCATTTACTTTTTTGTAACAAAAAGAGGTAGATTACTATTCCGGCAATCTACAAAACAAGCGTATAACGCCCTTTTTTACAGAGTTAAAAAGTCAAAAATATAAAAAAAAAACAATATCGAGGACTCGTAGGTATAGTATTAAATGTACAAATAAAGACATTCAGTGTGACTAATGGCCCGTTAATAATATCCCACAAGTCTATTCAATAGAATCCCGTGAGATTTATCACTGCAGAAACCTGGCAAGATGCCGGCTGGCAAGCGTTGATTATGCATTTTTAAATGTGTCCTTATGTATTTTATTACATAAAAATTTAAACATAAAATAATCATTTTTAAGATGATTTCTCCTAGATGCGTTAATTAGATTTCGAGCTTAATTATATTCTATTGTCGTTATTCTAAAGGGTCTTACATATTATTTGGAATATTGAATATATAACGTATTTGGAATTTGGAATATATATTGTAGGTACCTATAGTGAACAACGGTTTAGCTGTGATGTTCTGAAATAATATTTTTAAATAGCTAGATTAATTCATAAGTATGTAGGTACCTACATAAATATATTTAATTTAATTCATATTTATTCATTGAATATTTTATTCACACACAGAACTAAATTACAATTTGTAATCGAAATTAATTTAAAATTATTCTGTAAGACATGACCTACTTAATAAATAAAGACGAAAATTAAAACTATCTTATTCTAACTTAATTATATATATATAATTTGATATATATATCAAAATTCAACTTACGTATGTTTGTCGTCGTAAAATTTAATAATAGTAGACGTGCAACTTTGACAATGCGTTGTATTCGTACACGCGTGTTTTTATACTTGTGATAAATCATTTATTGTCTTTTCTATTGCAAAAATGTATTAATCAGCGAGTGCGAAATGTCAAATTTAAATTCATTTTCAGTCAATAGAAGTTGCGTAATTAGCCCTCGGGTTTAGAAAACGAACTTTTGTAAATAGGCCCGTAGTCCGGATGTTATTTCTCGGCACTCCTCCGAGTTGACTCGCATCTATAGTACAAGCTTAGGGTTTTGTTTGAGTCTATAGAATTGGTGTAATTGCCTGGAGATATTATTAGTATTATTAAAATGTTGATTTAGATTGTACCGGCAATTGGTGAAACAAGCAATTTCTTGTCTTTTGATCTGCCAAAAACACTCGACTTTGAACTATAAAATGTAGTATTCGTCTGTAAAATAATTTTAAGCTGATTTGTGAAACGTGGTAATTCAATAATACGCTCGCAACTTTGACTTACATTTTAATATAATAATACGATTAGTATGTATCTATAATATAATGTAGTATGTATCTATAACTAAATTATGTAAGTGGCATAGATAATAAATGGATTTATTTAGAGTTCCGTATACATGGGAACATAAAGTTTTAGCATTGCCGTCACAAACTTTGGTTTAGCAGAACAGAGTAGGTCGTAACATAAAATTTTACAACAACTTTAGACATTATGATATTATGACTTTTTGATATCTTACCGTACCTTTAATAATGGCTTTATTGCTTACAATTTCAAGTTTTTACTTCTATTTTACATCAGCAAGTTACGTGATTGTCAATACCTAGCGTACCGTAACGTAAATATACGTGAATGATTTATTTTTAGACATATGAAACTAATACACATCAGCCTAAGGAATAGGGGAAAAGGGGGAAATGGGAGTCACTTAAGCGAGGATTCAAATAAAAGCTCATTTCAAAATAAAATCTTTATTACAACAGTTTCGTAATAACTTTTATGTGTTCAACTATGATCATACTGATCACTTTGGGTAATCAAATTTGGAAATAATGACAGTAAAAAAAAACAGATTTGACCCCCGTTGCACCAAGGTGAAGTCAGTCAATCAGAGTCAAATAAAATTTAACACATATCGCAGACATAACGCATTCGGCTCAATTCTACACAATCCTTAACACAATGTGGGCCTATAGCCCACATAATATGTGTCACATCTCATTGTTTTTTCCGAATTCGCTGCATATTACACATCTGTTTCCTGCGTCTTCTGCCTCATCATCCTATCATAACTTATTATTATTTAGGTTTGATACCGTAGTATTGTTTGATTCCTGGAAAACTTGCTTCTTTGCTCTTTCGGGGTCCACCTTCATGACTCTCATTGATTACAACTACACTAATGAGAAACAAGTCAACAAAAAAGAAAAATAAAAACTATTATCACGATCCAAGATGCTCATTACTACATTATGAATTTCGACATTTACCATTGGTTTCATTTCGACGAAAATTTATGTGGGTGATGTGTAACAACAAAACACGATTGTCCCTCCGAACTACCCGGTGGCTGCTGGCGCGACTTGTTTGCAACAGTAACAATGAGTACAGGGCGAGGCCGGGGGCTCATATACGCGACTTGCGGATGTATAGTTTTCTAAATATGTGGAGGGTGACTAGCACTGCCCTCCGACTCCCTCAGTCTTTTTTCTCCTTTCCCTGATGTTCGAAGTACAAGCAAAAATATGTTTAGTAGATTAGTCTCAGTACGTATAATTTGGATATTTGGTACTATAGTTGATACTAAATCAACAACTTCAGGTGACCCGAATTTGTTAAAAATATTAAAAATAAACAAAGGGTCGCGTGGTATAAATATAGCCCATCTGATTTTGATTCCTTCACTTCCCTGGTAGGCGGATGGGTAGCTAATAGGCAGCGATATGACTTCGGAGGATGGGACAAGGTGTTGCGTCCTGTTGTGCTATCTACGCACTGCACGCAGTGCAGCTCGTTCCAAAAAGGTTAAGGTCAGCCAAGTCTCAACCATAACCTTGTGTCCTTGATCCTGGAGCCGTTTGTAGGACCTGGATTACGAGGTAGAAAACGAGTATAGTTAAAAAACTGCACGTTTCACGGACAATATCGCATAAAATATAGTTATTCTGACAAAATAAAACCTTAACAATGGTGACAAAACAAATATGTGGTCATTACAAGACGTTTCTGATAAAATAAAATCTTAACAATGATGAACAAACAAATAATGTGCTCATTACAAGACGTTCTCAGCAAAATGAAGCGAGAACGAGAACAAAATGATATGCGCCGATGTAAGCCTATATCCTTACTCTGGCGCATTCTTTGTCGTATTTATCCCAGACACGTCCGATTCTTGGTTTTCTGTTACAATATCTCATAATTATGTCTCTTTAATCTGTGCAACATCCTTTGCAATATCATATAAAAATACGTAGGCCAGTCCGATTGCACACAAAATAAATGTAGAATATATTTTGTTTATTTTACTTCTATTTATTTCTAAGAAAATTACTGTTTTCCAAAAAGAATGATTTTGAAAAGAATCATTATATGTTATTATTAATATTATTCATATAACAAATATTTACATGTTATGTAAGTTATTTCTAATTATGCTCATTGTTATTACAACTCGCCCTATAGTTAGATGAAAAAACATTTACTTGGCTATGCTGACCTCTGTGTTTATAACTTCTCCTGTCTTTGAACATCGACACTGGTAATTTATATTATCAAGGACAAGATAACAGTGAGCATAGTTATGCTCACTGTTATCTTGTCAAACGAACCTACCTGTAAGTGAAGTTCGACCCTAATTATGCGAAAACGTTATCTCAGCCGAATATGAATACTCGTACAATTAATTATATATCACTAGTTTGGTACACCCTTTGACGAAAATGCAATATAAATTATAAACTTAATTATGTCAGTTACGCAGGGCAGCATAGGCCAGGTAATATGCGTCTTCATTCTTTCATCTTTCACTTTTTAAATTATGTGTCCTATATTTGTAATATATCATTGTCGAGGACGAGACAATCAAACTTCACTTACAGGCAAGTTCGTTTTACTATTCAATTATTATTCTAGTTAAAAATAATCCATTGATGGGTAAAACGTGATTGTTTCCTGCAGTTCACGGATTATTTCCTACACCTTCTGTTGACATTTTATAAAATAGTAAGGAGAGAATCATAAAATTTATTTATGAAAATAGGCGTATCGGTGTTACCTACGAGTTCGTCGCAATTTAATTTTAAAGTTCGCTCGTAAGTATCGCTGGAGAGATGTAAGTGTAATTTGCATATTTGTGCGTTTAAACTCGACGAGTTACGGCCGGCTCTGGCTGAGTGATTGAATTATTAACCGGGAGGCACGAGGCCCAAAGGTACTTTGTTCAGACGTGATCTGTGTACGGGACGCGGATTTGCGCAAGCCCTCATAATTGTTATAATTACCAGGACGCTGTCTCGTTTCGATAATGGCTGCCATTGGGCTGCAGGTACCTGCAATAATCCCTTGGATGCGCCTCTTGAGAATATTAATGGCTACAGATTGTTATTTATACGTGTTTGCAATTCAGTACAGGGAAAGTACGTGTTAATGCGTATCCGAATGAGAGCAAAATATACACACACAAATTATACATAAACCTACGAAAATAGATTAAGACAATAATGTGCAGCTGGTACTGATAATATAAGGATTTTATAAACTTATCAATGAAATGAACAATTTTTTATTTCGTTTCTTTGATAAATAATATTTATTGCATTTATTTTTATTTATTTTTTTATTTATGTGATATGTCGTCAAATGGCCATTATCAGAAGGCGAGATGTTAGATTCGCGGCAGCCGTCCATTGGCGTCAAGACGTGGGGATACTCGGGCGAGGAGAAATGATAAGTCTTGATAGGTTTAAATCAATGTTCTTACGAAGCAATGAAACAGAGATGATATGTTACAATCAGATCTCAACGTAATTATATGATCACGATTAAATTAACGAGGGTAATTCACAAAATGGGTAGCGTTCCGCTGAGTGCGTGATACGTGTGGCGGCGATGGTTGCCTTTCTTTGTCTGTCACCTACTGTCATCGTTCCCGCCACTACGCGTCAGCGCTCATAGTTACGCAACATTAGTGGGAGTAGTGCTAATTTGTAGTCTATGGTTGATTTGGCGCTATATTAATTTGTCTGTGGTTGACGCGCCGTCACGGCCATTCTGACAATGCGCACATCTCTGTGCGCCTCAAAGAGGTCGTCGGTTCTTTCTGTCGATTCGCTCGTCCATCGCTGACAAAATGGTTAAAGTTTTTGGCTTGTTTCATTTTGACATTAGGTCTAACGACAACTCTCGGCCGGACAAGTGTTGAATAGCATCCCTTCGAGACTTATAGACCACGAACCGGACCGGACAACACACGGTCAAGCTATCCAACCAGCCATCACCTTATCATGATGACATAGTCCAAATAACTCGCCGGCGTCCCTTCGGCTATTCATTGCTCAACATACGTAAGACAACGCACAGGACCTCGGCCTACATAAGCCAGTCCCTACGTCAACTCGTCGCGAACATGCAAGGACATCGGCCCGTTTATTTTAGCCAGTCCCTAGAATGTACTTTAGTGATGAATAGTAAGCAAAGGTGTGATGTTTGTGTGTTGCGTGATAAGAAATACAATAAGTTGCAAATTTATAAAACTGCGTCGTCTACTTCAGTGGCGGTTAGCGTGTCTGAAGAAGCCGTCAAAGTTTCGGAGATAGCTGACATAGTTCTATCCGAGCTAGTTAATGATGCGGTGTCGCTGTTCACTACATGAAATGCGTCGTTTTCATCGTTTATCGCCGTCTCGGCCTCCTCCGCATCATCGTTCATTAAAGTATGAGCTATGTCCGCTAGACCTTTGTAACCCGTTGGCACAGCTCGTAAATTTTCGTGAGCGTATTTGTATACTCTGTTTAATCTATCAATGTGCTTCAGTTCATATCTATCGTTTTCTAAGACGTGAGTAATAACGAACGGGCCTCTGAATTTTAGGTTTAATTTCGTTTGATTGCGTTCGCTGTTTTTAATAAAAACGTAGTCACCTTCAGAAAACGGCTTGATGGCAGCTCTACCTCGATTGAAACGTTTAGCGTCTTGTGCGCTGCTTTTTTTAATCTGTTCAGAAGCTTCTTTCCTAATGACCTCAAGGTTTCAACGTGGTTCGGGTTCAGAATGTGGCGATATCGCAGATAGACCTAATAACTTTGCGCGTATACCGAACATTAGTTCCGTTGGTGTGTAACCTGTCACTCTTGATCGTGTGCTGTTTATAGCTAATTGTACTTCGGGGAGTTCGTTGCGCCATGTTTTGTTTGGATCGTTTTCTATTATGGTTAGCAAGCTTTTTAAAGTGCACATAATTCGCTCTACTTGACCGTTCGCTCTACTTGACCCAGTGGCTATGAAATGAACTTCGATATTATGACGATTACAAAAATTTTTAAATTCCGAACTTATATAGCAACGGCCTTGATCAGCTATTATTCTTTTAGGAGAACCAAACAATGACACGGCCCTATTAAGCACCATAATTGCGCAGGTAGTGTCTAAGGATGGAGTGTATTCTAGCAAAAGGTATTTAGTAACGCATCTATAATGACTGTGCAATATTATTTTCTGTTATTTTTACCGCTTAGTTTTCCAGTCACGTCTATGTGTACGGTGTGCCAAGGTGTTGCGACTTTTGGAATGGGATGAAGTTGGATCTGCTGGGCCCCAGAGTTTCCTTTTGAGGCCGTATATACAATGCAAGAATTAACAAATCTTCGTACTTGTTTACCCATCTCAGGGAACCAATATTGCTCATACAACTTATCGAGAGTTCTCTCTGCTCAGAGGTGTTGGATTTCTGTGTGCACGTGATTGATTAGGGTCCAAGTGAGCGATCGTGGTACTACTGGAAGCCAACAGCTACTCTTGTTCCTCTCGATTTTCCTGTATAATACATCGTTGCGTACGTCGTAGGTATGAGCCACTGCATCCGGTAACTCTCTATTTTTGTGTTTTTCAATGCGGTCTCGAATTTTACTGTCACGTTTTTGCTCTACCGCTAGCCAACCCTGATGAAGTTCCACGAAGTGAACGTCTTTATTTCTTATTGATGTTCCGAGTTCTTCGCTAGATTGGTGATCAGCAACGGTCAATCGTGGAGGATTCCGAGATAAAAAATCTGCATGCTCCATACTATGCCCTTGTTTGTATGTTATGTCAAAATCATACGGCTGGAGGAACGCCCACCATCGGTGTACACGGGGTGTAAGATCACTTTTGGATTTGGATGCTTTAAGCGAGTTACAGTCCGTAAAGACAGTGAAATGTCGGCCGTACAAATAATGTCTGAAATATTCCACCGCTCGGACCACGGCTGAAGTCTCTAATTCATACGAGTGATACCTGGATTGTGTGTCGGTAGTTCGTCGGCTAAAGTAAGATACTACATGTGGTAAATTATCTTTCCTTTGAATAAGTATGGCTCCGTACCCCTCGGAGCTTGCGTCCGTATGAAGTTCTACAGGTAAATCTTGATCAAAAATTGTTAATACTGGCTCGGTCGTGAGAATCTTTACAATTTTAGTGTGAATATCGTCATGTAAACTCGTCCACCTGATAGGTCCTTTCAATTTTGTCAAGGGGTACAAGGGACCTACCAATTGCATATATTTTGGAACAAACCGCCTGAAATATGATGTGAGGCCTAAAAATTGACGAACTTGCGTGGCTGTTTTAGGTGTGGGTGCATCTACCAGTGCCCTTACCTTTTTAGGATTGGGGGTGATTTTGCCCTCTTTTATAACGTAACCAAGGTACTCTATTTCGTTCTTCACAAAGTGACACTTGTTTATATTGAAAGAGAAACCGGCTTCTGATAATACCTTTAGCGTTGCGTCCAAGCGTTCTAGCCCTTGGCTGACATTGATCGAATGGCAGACGACGTCATCCATGTACGCCTGGGCCACAGTGTCCTTCAGAGTTCCCAAAGCTTTGTTAATGCAACGTTGGTAGACAGAAGCAGCGTTACATAGCCCAAATGGCAGGGTCAGGTATTCATATTGGCCCTCTGGCGTCACAAATGCCGTCCTTTTTATGCTACCATCCTCTGGACATATCATTATTTGATGATAACCTGAGGCCATGTCTAAAAGAGAAAAGTGGTGTGCGCCTTTGAGGCGATCTATCTGTTCATTTATCCTAGGGAGAGGATAATGCTCAGGTCGTGTGTTAGCATTTAGCTCTCTGTAATCGACGCACATCCTGTCACTATTATCTTTCTTTTTCACCAATAAAATAGGGCTAGCAAAAGGGGAGGTACTCTCTCTAATGATTCCTGCCTCTAACAATAACTGAACCTTCTGCTTGACAATATCTCTTTCGACAGGTGATAGTCTGTATGGGCGTCTTTGAACTACTTTGTTGGAATCGATAGGGACTATTCGCATAACACCCGTCGTAACTCGTCGAGTAGGTACGCCGTTGATAAAGAAATCCTTATATTTCAGTAGTATTTTTATGAGCATAGTTTTCTCGTTACCTACTAAATCAGTATCAATATTTGTTAGGTCAAGTTTGTTAAAATTCCCGTCACAGACCATATTCACAGTTTTGTGCAGAAAGAATGAAACTTGATTGCTATCGATCTGTACTTGGATACCAGTATCTAATAAATCCCTACCCACTATTATAGGTTCCGAGATAGACTCATCAGGAATGACGTGAAATAACAAAGATACTGAATACTTTGAATAGTGACTGGACTAAGAATCTGCTTCTCGCATATTACAGTGTCCTTACCAATGCCGATTAAGTGGATTAATTCGTTTCGGGTCGTGCCTGAAAACTTTTGAACATAACTATTTTTTACTAAGGAACAGGCAGACCCACTATCAAAAAGAAAAGGAATTGTCTCACCCAATGCGGTCTCCATCGTTGATTTTGACGACTTTCGCTCGCAAAGATGAACTTCTTTCGTCAGCGTTGGGTCAGTACCGACCTTCCGAACTCGACACGAAAAAGCGATATGTCCCGATTGTCCACAAACAAAGCAGGTTGTTGTCTGAGTTCTGTTTGCGGATCGGCTCGTCGTCTCTTGTGTCTTGCAAACAGCACCCGCATTGTCGCGGTAATTTCGACAGTCGATAGCTCTGTGACCCATAATTCCGCATCGACGACATGCCCCCGTGAATCGTGTTTCAGTGCGGCGGATTCAATTTGATTCTGGTTCAAAATCATCGTATGCGTCGCTACGTCGTTTTAGGGAAACCCCATTAAGAATTCTATAGAGCTGTGATTTGGTCGCTATAGTATGCGAATTCAGTTCGCGGCGCAGCGTAGTGTCCCTTTGGCATAGTATTGACGTCACAAAACCAGTCATCATGTCTTCTGACATTTCTACCCGAGGAAGACGTTCGACCAAGCCCCATAGGCACATGGCAGTTTCACAAGTTGTTTCCTTAGGGTTAATTTGGAATCTCAGGATCTCGTCATAAATGATCCTGTGGCAACATGGGTTTCGAAAATTTTGCTAATAGCAGCTCCTTAATTTGTGGCCATGTTAATTGCGATTCTTGCAATTTAGTGAGACAATTGGCAGCGCGACCTTTAAGTGCGTGCGTGAGCGCCAATAGCAAATCTGCGCCAACAAGGTTGTTTTTGTTTAAGATTATCTCGGTAATTCTACACCAACCTTCAATGTCTGACTCTCCGTCATCGGGGTCAAATAGGACTAGGTGTGCCGTGTTGGTGTTGGTTGGCTGTACCTGAGGTTGAGATGTCGCAGCTAGAAAGCGAGTCAACAGTGATTCCATGTTGTGCAGTAAACTTGTTGCAGCGTTGTCTTGCTTACCGCTGTTCTCCTCAGATTGCTGCCCTTCGGATCCCACTTCTGATGTCGTCAAATGGCCATTATCAGAAGGCGAGATGTTAGATTCGCGGCAGCCGTCCATTGGCGTCAAGGCGTGGGGATACTCAAGGCGAGGAGAAATGATAAGTCTTGATAGGTTTAAATCAATGTTCTTACGAAGCAATTAAACAGAGATGATATGTTACAGTCAGATCTCAACGTAATTATATGATCACGATTAAATTAACGAGGGTAATTCACAAAATGGGTAGCGTTCCGCTGAGTGCGTGATACGTGTGGCGGCGATGGTTGCCTTTCTTTGTCTGTCACCTACTGTCATCGTTCCCGCCACTATGCGTCAGCGCTCATAGTTACGCAACATTAGTGGGAGTAGTGCTAATTTGTAGTCTATGGTTGATTCGCCGCTATATTAAATTGTCTGTGGTTGAAGCGCCGTCAGATATATTATGTAAGTAAGTGCATACACACATTTTTACACGTCATAACAATCAGTACAAAATACATCGACGACTATTGGTACAATTACAATTTAACAGCGAATAAAAGATAAATTATTGATGCAGCATTAAACAAGCAATAGCCAAATATTATAAAGAAAATTACGTAGAATTAATTGTAAGATAAAATTTCAAATACAAAAATGGATACAATATGAAGCTTACTATTAAATATTGAAATACACATGTCAAATATAATAATAGATAATATGTCAAGATTATTAAAATGGATATTAACATTATTGATTTCAAGTCAGTAAAACATATTTCGCAATACAATGTGAATGTAACATGAAGAAAAGTGATGAAAAAATATACTGATGTATTAATATTATTAGTTATTCCAAAATTCATTTAATATGTTGTGATATCCACGCGTTACTGTCACATAAATATTCATTAATGCTATAATAACCTTTTTTCCATAGAGTAGTTATGATACAATTTTTAAACTTCTTTTCTGACAATTTTAATATGTTCTGGAATTTTATTGTAAAAACGTATACTGTCACCAATAAAGGACTTATTAACTTTAGTTAATCTTGTTAGTGGTAAAATGAGCCGATTTTTACCACGTGTGTCGTATGCATGACCGTCACATCCTCTATGGAATAGCCCTAGGTTTTTCCGGGTGTACATAATATTCTCATAAATATACAGCGAGGGAAGTGTTAATATATTTATTTCTGTAAATAATTGCCTTAAGCTAACTCTTGGCTTAAGGCCATATATTGAACGTATCGCTCTTATTTGTAGCACGAATATGACATCAAATTCAGCTGATCTTCCCCACAGCAATATGCCATAGGCCATTATACTGTGGAAGTTGCTGTAATAAACAGTCCTAGCAGTCGAAACATCAGTAAATTGCCTTATTCTACGAACCGCATAGGCTGCTGAGCTTAATCTAGATGATAGTGCCATAATGTGAGGACCCCACTGTAGTTTCAAGTCTACCGTAGTTCCGAGAAACACAGTGGTATTAACATATTCGAGACGAATATTATCAATTTTTAACCCAGTGGCATGAGTTTTAATGTTGTCACATAGAGTAAATTTTATGCATTTAGTTTTTAAATTGTTCAAGACTAGATTGTTGGCATCAAACCAATCCTTTATAGCATCAAGAGTTAGATTTGAATTGACAAGATCGGATTGATCACTTTTCCTAGACATTTTAAATATTAGTGAGGTATCATCAGCAAATAGTATTATGTGACTAAACTTTTCAACCATGAATGGCAAGTCATTTATATATATTAAGAATAACAAGGGACCTAGGATCGATCCTTGTGGTACACCTAAGCGAACTGAAGCGGGTATAGATTTTTTTCCATTAATTATAACTGTTTGTTTTCTATTAGTCAAATAAGATTTCAACATTTTTAACGAATTATTTCTCAAACCGTAATGTTCAAGCTTTTGTAGCAGAATTTGGTGATTTACACAATCGAATGCTTTGACAAATCACAGAAGACACCAATAGCATCTTGTGAATTTTCCCATGCTTTATATATAGATTTTACTAAGGTTATTCCTGCATCAGTGGTCGACCTGCCCTTAGTAAAACCGAATTGGTGTTTATGAAATATATTATTCACCCTAAGAAACGACAACAGTTGAACTAGCATTATTTTTTCCAAAACTTTACTCATTGCTGGTAAAATTGAAATAGGTCTATAATTTAATGCGTCATTTTTATTGCCCGCTTTAAAAACAGGTATCACTTTACTATGTTTCATTAGGTCAGGAAAAATGCCTTCGTCGATACACTTATTAAATATGTCAGTTATAAAAGGAGCAATGTCAATAATAATTTTATTTAGTAAATGAACTGAGATATCCCATAAGTCAGTAGTTTTTTTTATATTTAATTCTTTAAAGGCTTTAATTATAGTGTTTTGGGTTACATGATGTAATGCAAAGCTGTTGAAACAGGCTTCGGTACTATTTTTGAGAAGATAATCAGCCCTGCTATTGTAAGTATTTGACGATTTTGTAATTTCGAGTGGTATATTCGTAAACATATCCGCAAAAGAGTCCGCAACTTTTTGATCGTCCGCAATAATATCCCCACTTACATTCAATTCATATTTATTATCAGGAGACTTCTCTTTACCCATTATTTTATTTATTACCCGCCATGTAGGTCTGATTTTGTTTTATGACTGATTTATAATTTTGTTAAAGTATAGAGCCTTTGCGGTTCGGCAAGCTTTCCTAAATGTTTGTGCATATTTTTTTACGTGGTCTACAAATGAAGGGTTACAATTGTAACTCTTTTCATTATAAAACTGATATAATTTGTCGCGACTTTTCTTTAGTCCAAAGGATGCCCAGTCATTAAATGAATATCGTTCCCTATTTTTAATATGTTTTTGTGTAAAAATTTCGTCGAAAAGCAGTATGAATTTGTTATAAAATTCTGTGTATAAAACTTCTGCATTGAGATTATTATTTATGCTAATACATTTAACTGCTTCAATAAATTTGTGCAAACTAGAAGAAGTGATGGGTCGGCACACGACACTTTTAAATTTGATATTATTTTTTATTAATAATCTAGCGGATAGTCCAAAATGTTCAAAAGTTAAACATTTAAATAATTGCTGATGTTCGACAGAACAATTACAAAAAATATTGTCCAAGCATGAAGATGCAGTATTTGATACTCTGGATGGTTCATTAAATAGGTTGAACAGATTATAAAAATTAAATAAAATTACGAACTTCACCGTGTGTTTGCTACTTTTCTGTAAAATGTCAATATTAAAGTCTCCACACACAATAACAGATTTGTTGTCTTTAAATAAAATATGCAATACCATTACATGTAAAATATTGCTATTTGGTGGTCTATAGACACAAACAATAGTGAATTCGTCAATTTCGACACAAGATAATTCAAGAGTCCTTTCAATGGAAAATTTTATAATGTCATTTCGTTCTTTAGCACTAAGTGCATTATTTACAAGAATCATCGAACCACCTCCAACTGTAGTGGTTCTATTAAATGAACTTGCCATATAATAATTATTTATGGCAAAAGAGCATGCATACCTTTTTAACGAAGTTTCAGTGATACAAGCTACACTAACATTAACTTTACGGAGAAACAATTCCACTTCTAGTTCTTTGCCAGAGAGACTTTGAATATTTTGATGAATTGGATGTAGTTCGTTACTTCTCTCTGTTGTCTTAGAAATTATTTTAAATCATGCGGAAGTGGTTCTTCTTTATCATTATTAAAAGTTAAAGAATCTACTAATACAGTATTGTTTGAACATGTATATCTATTACAACTATTGTAAATGTTGTAGGCTAGCAAATCTGCTATCCGACGTCTGTAATATGGCAAAACATATGCGTTGTGTTTCCTCAATATAAATTTGTTTATACAAATGTTTATGTCAAAAAATTCTATGTCATTATTGCTACACAACTGACGAAGTAAGCAATTTAGGTCATATATGTGTTTGTTGCCTTTTGATGAAAGGCTATGCGAATATGGAAAAGCGCTAACAATAGTTCTTTTTAATCTATATTTAACATATGCTATTAAATTGTCAAAATTGTTAATTAATCGTGTTTTGGTAAGTCCTATACTTTGACCTAGCATTGACACTATAATTGTGTTACTATGATATTGACCACTAATAATTTTTTCTATTAAGATTTCAATGGAAATGCCTGAGAAACATTTGTTTAAAACTGTTCCTTTAAGACATTCATTTAAGAGTTTTCCCATACCTACACCAACTCCGTCACTAAACAACACTGTGTCTGGCTGCACCATATCAAGGGCTTGAGTTTTCACTGGATTTTGGCTGACCTCTTTCAGATAAGAATTAACGGAGCACGTTGATGACGAATTATTTGTAAGGGACATAAATCTTTCTAAGTTATTACTACCGAGCTCCGTCAACTCAGTAAGAGCAACAATGTGAGACGATATCTCCTTTTGTGCCATATCGTACTTCCATGTTATATCCTGCACAGATTTTTCGAGATCTCTAATTTTATTCTTCAGTTCTATTTTCTCATTTCTTAGTCTATTGCAAGTCTTCATTTGGAGTTGCTTGATTTTATTCCGTTTCCTTCTAACATTCTTCGTTTTTGTGCTCATAATTATAGGTCCAGCAACGTTAATTTGTCCATCTTTGTATACTAAATTTTTTTTTTACCATCCCCATTTTTATTTTTTATTTGATTTTGCGCATCTCCTAATTGACGCTCAAGCATCTCAATTCGTTTTAAGGCACTGTTACACAGAGCATTGCATTCATAAAACGCATCCACATTGGCCTGTAATTCATTCCGTTCACTACGCATATTCTCAAGCTGAATATCAAGTTCTACTAATTGGTTTTTCAGGTCACTGTTTTTCAAAATTATATTTTGTATTTCCAATTCACTTTCTTGACGTTCTTGTATTAGTTTATTGCAATGTTCCCTTGATTCTTTTAATTCCTTTAAGGCTACTTTAAGTTTCTATTCAGTAATCCTTGGCACGAGTCATCATTTTTATGTAGGTACTTATACTCGTATGTTTCTTAATAATTAATATAAAATAAAATTATCACGTTTTTATATTTCTACTTTCTACTTTTTTATTATTATTATTATTATTTTTATAGTTCCCGAACGCACCTTTATGTGTGTCACGAAAATGTCATGCGATAGACAGTTCGACAGTTCTCGACAGTTTATTTCTGTTTACAAATTATAACGGTCAAATCACAGCAAATTTTGGTTCGATATACAGGGTTATTGGTAATTCGACGTATTCCCGTTAGGAGGTGATAGGGGTGACTATTTGCGATAATTTTAACCTGCATATGCATTATCCAAAAGTGAACCATTTTTGAGTTATCATGCTTTTTAGCTTCTAGCAAAATAAGTCAAAAATGCAACATCAAAAATTTATTTGAAAAAACTATCAATTTCAATCTCATTTTTTCTTCTGATTTATAAAAACGATTAAACACTGGTTATTTATAAATATTAAAACAACAATTATCGGTCCAAATTTAAAAATGCGAGACGAAAAACGATATTAGTTCAATTTTTTTTTGAGATTTGTTTCCACTAAAATGCCTTAAAAAAAAAAAAAGTTATGAAACTTGGTTTGCAGATTATTTTAAAAACATAACCGTTTTCTTAGCTCTTCACCAATGCTTAACAACTAGGAACTTATTTCAATGAAACTGAAAAAAAAAGATCACAAAGGAAGCAGGTGGAAATTCGTAATCGAACTAAACTTAAGGTCGTTCTTTAAAATTTCCATAAAATTAATTAAAACCAATACCCAATGTAAAAAAATAAAAAATAAAAATTCTAAATAAAATGTAGAACCAGTAACAGTTTAGTAGTAATAACAAGTAACAATTAATAATAAGTAACAAATAAGACATTTTGTAATTTAGCCAATTAAAGTTCTTGCTCGAAGTGACTTCCCCTATTGCGTACGAAAAGTCGCATTCTTTTTCTGAGTTGTGACTTAACTACCGAAGTAGTCAAATTATTCCGCATCGCATTTGCTGCGTTTATAATTCTAGATTTGAGTTCTTCCGCGGATGACACTGGCGAGACGTCGTAAACTAGGGATTTCATGTGACCCCAGACATAGAAATCAACCGGCGTTAAGTTCGGACTCCTCGCAGGCCACGGAATGGGTCCTCCTCGCCCTATCCAACGATTAGGAAAATGGCTTTCGAACCATCGCCTAACATTGACACCAAAATGTGCATGCAAAATGCTGCAGCTTACAAAAATTTTTTAACAAATGAAATGTTTGACCTCCTAGAAGACGTGCCTTTGGCTACAAGGCAAAACATGATATACCAGCAAGACGGATGTCCTGCACATTTTGGTGTGCACTGGTACATACCTAACTTCATGTCATTTCCCATTCGTCATGAGCAGACTAAACGGGCCCAACAAAATCAAACCAAGGTTTGATTGTTCTGCCTTTACAACTCAATCAACTTGAAAAAATTCAGTCTTTAATAAAGGACACGAAACTCGATTTGCGATTTAGCAACTCTTTACGATAATAATATCTATAAAGATGTATGAGTACTAATAAAAGTTCTGTATCAAAAAATTTTTGATAAAGTGTTGTTTTTTCCCTATTTCTTAAAACACCGACTGTCCCACCGATTTGAAAGATTATTTGCTACCGGTAATTTTAATCTTGTCCTGTATATGTTTGATGTTATATAAAAGTTAGATGTTTGATTTTTAAATTCGTTGACTTTTTCTAAGGAAAAGAAAATGGATTTAGTTATGAATCCACGGAGACATGTCTGGGTGCTGGATGCGCGCGGTCGTCGTACAAAACATTTTCTGTGTAGAGCTTGCAAGCTCTACATAGAAAATCGAATCTGACCAATTCTGCAGAACCGGTCCGGTTCCATTTTCTTACTAAAATTACAATTCTCGGTGCTAAACTCAGCTCGGTAGCGGTACTCGCGGTACTTCTTGACAACCCTAAGACCAGTACACCTTTTCTGTTTTTTTTTTTACTTTTGAATAATTTACAATAATACGGTATAATAAAAAGACTACATTTAATAATCAGAATAAAGCTATATTATTCAAAATGTTTGTTTGTGATATGGAGACAGCAACAATTACTATTGAATCTATTAATCGGTTTTTTTTTCACTTATTGTTAGTATAGACTTTAAACAAAAATACAATCAACATTGTTTGTTTATTTTTTATTTTTTTTATTTTAATTTATTCTTGACCATGGACAATGTAGTCCTTCAGTCGAAATATTAAAGACTTCTAGAGAAACATTAACTGTCCCTAACACTCCTCCAGTAAAAGTGATAGTAGGCTTTACTGAAGTCAAAAAAAGACTTATTGGAAGAGCGCGAAAACTTCAGCTACACATGTTTATTTGGATCTCCTCCATTCTTTTCACTTACACAGAACTTTAAAACACAATACACTATTACTGTTGCACTTTAAAACTTCTAAAAATGTAAAAAATAGAAAATCGAAATAAAAATGACAACCTCACTTCTCCCGTCCCCGCCAAAAAGTCTTAACATTGTTTGAATTGATAAATATTACTATTGTATAAAAAAAAACGATAATGGTATATTTTTTTAATACAGTTTCATAAAATTATAGGGTAGTTAAGTGCTAATTGGTCTTTTATTATAAAAAATACACAATTTTGTTTTAGCGACGTGCGATTATTACGCGCAGCTGAAAGGTAAAACTGGGAGGAGAGTACTAGGAGTTTATAACTGCAGTACCGGGGGACTGACGAAAAATCGCCAGTATCGTGATCTGCCGGTAATTTCGGAAGAGGGAATTCCCGTGAGCTAGCATTAGTACTATGTCGGTAATCGCCTTAAGTAATAATCTAGCAATAATTATCTTATAAATGGGCTTAGGCTTATAAATGATATACGGATATCTAGACAGCGACAGGTTGTTAATCCATCGTTTGTACTAGTTCAAGCGAAATACAAGCGATGGATTAGCCTCGGCCGAATTTTACGATCTGCTTGGGAAGACAAACAGCTGGCATATTCTATATTTTTGTTTCTCTCCGAGATCATCGTAGAAGCAAATAATATGTTACTGTATAATTAACTGCATTTGTAACTTGAAGTATAATTTGAAGCTAGAGATTATGTGATCAATAATTCAATCAAATCTTCACGCTGTATCCCTAATGGGGTAGTCAGAGAGGACGGAGCGCCAAGCGTCGCGGTCCTTACTTACTCCTTACTTGTTATATCTCGGGTATTATGTGTGCTGTGAGCAATTAATTAATAGTACAAAATCACTAATTATTTATTCTTCTTATGCGGCACAAAACACAATCACAGTCCGGTACCATATATTACAAACATAGTGCAGGCCATCATAGACCCGTGGAGGAGTAGACCAGAGACACTTTTGCATTAGGAAACAGATGTCTCACACTCTTCCCCTCCTTACAATGGTTTAGAAAATAAGCTTAACAGTTTATAACATTATATTTATATTAACTTCAGTCCTCTAAAGTTTGACTACAGACCTGAATTTGATTTGTATGTCTCTTCCATTTTAGTCCTCCTACGTCTATGTAATAGGTTACACCGGGGTAAGATTCTTCGATGATAGTACCCAAAGCCCATGGCTTATGACCCTTTCTAAAATCCCTTACCATGACCTTTTGCCCAATGATAAGAGAGCAATGTCTATTGCCCTTATAGTATTTTTTTATTTCGTCCTGTAAATCCTTCAAAGTTTTTGTTACTGGTGAAGGCCTTAGTAAAGAAAATCTAGTCCTTACCTCTCTACCCAGCATTAATCGCGCTGGTGTCACCCCTGTACTCTTGTGAGGGGTCGTTCGGTAGTCAAACAAAAATAAACTTAAAGAGTATTTTAGTGACTGACCTCCTTCTACAATTTTAACAACATGAGTTTTAAACGACTCTGCAGCACCATTCGTTGCAGGGTTGTGAGGCGGTGTAAAAGTATGTATCACCGCAGTCTTTGCAAAAATTTTGAAAATCTTTTGAAAATCTGGAGCTCGTAAATGATGTACCATTGTCAGTTACTAAATGAATCGGAAATCCAAATCTGAGATATAGTTCTTTAAATTTTTGAATTGTCAAATTTGAACCCATATTCGCCATTTCAAAAGCCTCAGGCCATTTGCTATAACTGTCCATAATCACTAAAAACATTCTGCCATAAAGTGGTCCGAGAAAATCTGCATGGATCCTGTACCACGGCGATGGTGGTACTGGCCAGCAGTTCAGTGATATTTTTGGTGGGTTTTTTCAATTTTTTAAACATATTAAGCAAGATTGTACTAAATCGTCTATAGCCTCATGAAGTTTCGGCCACCAAAAATATGACTGTGCCATCAATTTCATTCGACTGCTGCCAAAATGACTAGAGTGTAGCTCCTTTAAAACAGTGGCATGTAGAATTTCAGGTATTATTATTCTATGTCCCCAAATTAAGCACCCTCGGTCTAAACTGATTTCATTTTTTCTAATGTAATAAGGTTTAATGTCACTATCTATGGAGCCTTACAAGGCCAGCCATCGTGACAGTGTCTAATTATTTTTGACAACAGTGTATCTTTTTTCGTTTCTTTTTGAATGATACAAAAATCAAGTGACTTCTGATTCGTATCATTTACAAAATTAATATTGTGTTGTATGGTATTACAAAAAATTGGCAAATCAATTTCATTATCTATATCAACAGGTGCTCGTGACAAAATATCAGCTGGATTTCTTTGAGTTTGAATATAGTTGATCTTATAAATAAATCCAGACAAAAATATGGCATAATGTTGGAGCCGCCTAGCCGCCATCTTTGGGACCGCTTTGTATGGCCCAAAAATTCGAACTAAAGCGGCGTTATCCACTTCTAGCAAGAATGGTCGCCCATAGGTATAAAATTTTGTAATACCAAAGATTATGGCCATTGCCTCTTTGTCTAGGATACAATATTTTTGTTCAGTCGCATTTAGTTTTTTACTAGCATAAGCAATAGGCATTATCATGCCATTGGGGGCTCGGTTGGATATAACAGCACCTAATACATATGCGGAGGCGTCACAAGTTAGAATATGTGGTAAGTTTGGGTCATAATGATACAAATTTTTGGCACTGGCCAACTTTTGTTTTATTAATTCAAATGATTGTTGACACTGTAACGTCCATTTAAATTTCCCTTTTTGTGTACATTCATATAGGGGTGAAACTATTTTTGTCATGTCCTGCAGAAAACGTGAGTAATAATTTATTTTGCCTAAGAAAGATCTCAGTAATGTTAAATTGGTTGGGGCTGTTATATCCAACAAAGGTTTAATGTTGTCTCTCAATATACTAATGCCATTCTTATTAATATTGAAACCAAAAATATTTAAACTTTTTCTAAAAAATTTACACCTCTACTTTTAATTTAAACTCACTTTCTTTTAGTTTTGATAAAACTAATTCTAAAGTTTTAAGCATATCATTAAAGTTAACTCCACACATATATATGTTGTCGATAAATACTACAATATTTTTTATGTTACTTAATCTTTTGTACATCAAACGTTGAAAAGAGCCTGGGCCTGTATTTACTCCATAGGGTAAATACAAATAATTAAAAATACCTACTTCTGTTACAATAGTAGTCAGTTTTTGTGATTCTGAACTTAGTTTTGCTTGTAAATAAGCTTCTTTTAAATCTAATTCACAGAAGTACTCACCATTTTTTAATATATGCAAAATGTCTTCAATGTGTGGCAAAGGGAAATGATCAATTTCCAAAGCGGGGTTTAAAGTGGTTTTATAGTCGCCACATAAACGGACAGAACCATCATGTTTTAATACGGGGACAACTGGTGTTCCCCACTCACTATACTCGACCGGAACTATTCTTTTATTTTCGAGTAAACGATTTATCTCATTTTTAACTTTGTCTTTTAATGAAAAAGGTACTCTTCTTACCGGCATGAATTTAGGTTTAACCCCTTGTTTTAATTTTAATGTGATAGTCTCGCCTTTGAAATTGCCCCAACCCGGTGTGAATACTTCTGCGAATTTATTCTTAATTATTTTGACTGGATCTGAAACATAATTTACAGGTAGTGCCATATTATTAGATATTTGAAGAGGCCAGAATCCGAAAGTATTTAAAAAGTCTCTTCCCATGAGTCGTGGTTTGTCATTTTGCACCACAAAAACATCTACATTCTTTGTGATATTATTTAATGAAATATTAATATTTTTTAATATACCGATTGGTTTTGAAATTATTTGATCATAATTTTTAAAGATGATATCTGATTTATGTATAATTTTATTAGGAAATAAGTTAGTCAAATCTTGTAATCTAATAGTGGAAACTTCAGAGCCTGTGTCTAATTCAAATGTTAGGTTATGGCCCTCAACAAGTAAGTGAATGTAATGTGGGGGTACCTTAGACGTAGATGCTTCTGAGGAATACATATATGTATCACACAAATTTTCCTCATCATTTACGAACAATTTATGTAATGATCTCTCAATCTCGAGGTCCTCATCACTGCTATTTTTGTAATTATTCAACTCCACCTTATCATCGCATCTAATTAGATTTGTATGTTTTTGTTCACACATTCTAAATATGTGTCCCTGTCTACCACATTCAGAACAATATTTGTGTTTAAGTGAACATTCTGACTTAAGGTGGTTTGATTTACCACAACAAAAGCACTTTACTTTTAGTTCATTGTTCATTGGAGGGTTACTGTTCCTGTTGGCTTGATAACCTCTTCTTTTGCCACTATAGGCCCCATTTTTATTGTGAAATCCACTACGTTTGTGCCAGACATATGACCCTTGATTTCCAGTTGCCGGCCACTTGAATGTTTTTTACATTTTGTTTTGTTTAATTTAAATATTTCACCTGTGTTGTTTATCTCCTCATTTAGTTTAGAATGAACTAATGCTTCCTCAACATTTCTTGCTAATTCAATCAAATCATCTAATTTCTTCTCCCAGCATTTTAGTAATTCAAATTTTATTTCCTTAGAAAAAACTCCATCTAATAATTTTTCTTTAATTTGATCTTGTGGGTCCTGAAAATTACACATTGCTGCTAATTTTTTTAATTCCATAATATAATCAACAATTTTTTCTGTGGGTAATTGGTTTCTTCTTCTGAAATTGTTTCTTTGTACTACTGTATTAGTTGGCTTCACATAATGAGTTTTTAGAATAGTAATTAAACTCTCATATGATTTATTTATTGGTTTATCTGGCGCGCACAATGGTGTGATGTCTTCTAAAACTTTTGATGTTAATTTTGTAATTAGTAATGGAACTTTTTTCTCTTTGGGTAGATCATTTAATGCCAGTACACATTCAAATTGTTGTTCAAAAAGATCGTAATTGATGCCGCTAAATTGTTCTATATTTGTGAACGACATTCTATTTTGCTTAGGATTAGTTTGTAAACACCGTTCGTAATTCTTTTCTGGATCCAAGATAACTGATCCGCTTGCTTCTAGTCCGAGAATACCTTGCGATGTTACAATACTACTTAGCAGTTTTCTAAGGTCTTCTACTTTTTCGAAACTGTGTGACACTTGTAAATATAATAATACTTGCAATAGTTCTTCTTTTTTTAGCCCATAAATCCACGATGTTTGGTGTTTTCTAATTTCCTCCGAGAATTTTTTTAGAATCACGTTTTCCATTTAAGTTTGACTTTGACATCTATTTCGAGTAGAACAATATTTTAGGTTATTTTATTTTTTAGTATTTTATTCAACCGCCTCGTCGCCAATGTTATATCTCGGGTATTATGTGTGCTGTGAGCAATTAATTAATAGTACAAAATCACTAATTATTTATTCTTCTTATGCGGCACAAAACACAATCACAGTCCGGTACCATATATTACAAACATAGTGCAGGCCATCATAGACCCGTGGAGGAGTAGACCAGAGACACTTTTGCATTAGGAAACAGATGTCTCACATTACTTCTTTCGCTTCCTCAAATCTCATCATTTTCCTCACACATTTTCGCCTAGGACATTTCATTTTAAGATTATGTGATTAATTCTTATAGTTATTAGATATTTTCTGCCCAAGATCAGTAATCAACACGTGTTTCGCTTCTTAACAAAGTTTCCTCAGGATATTTCAGAGATCAGACTCGGTCAGCTAACGAGCACCGAATCGGGTTTTGGAGTTATTTTATGGGGAGCGGTTGGGTGTTTATTTTAATTATTCGCAAATTGTTTCTGGAGGATATTGTGTTGCAAAATTGGCATAGTATTGCGTCCCAAGCGTCAACGCTGTTGTGCAATATGTGAATTGTTGAAATAAGTGCTTATTTATTAGTGCAATTTTGAGATTTTTTTGTGGTTTAGTCTGCCTCAGCGGATTCTACTAGAAAGACTGCCTCATTACATTTATCGCCAGAAACTCCAAGAAACAAATTAAAATGTATAACGTCGACATTTTAATGAAATAATATGAAGAACATATCTATATCTGCCGTATCTATACGTGCCCTATTAAAAGTCTTATTGAAAATGCCTTTCCGTTACTCCACTACTTAAATTTATGAGGACACAAATGTACTGAGTGTTTGAAAACTATTTATAAAACAATACTTACAGAGACATCTCTGAATCACCATCCCAACGTTACCACCTTCTACAAAAAGATTAGACAAATGTTCTATTCCTAAGACGCCTTTCTCTAAAAGGCATTATAATCACTTAGCTTCACACCTCTACAACAAAATCAATCAGACAATAAAAGTAAAAGAATGCATTAACTATGATTTTAAAAATAAAATAACATTGTGGCCATAGGGTTTGAACTACAACGAAATCAAAGATTTACTTCTAAATTTATCATGGTAAGTATTTACGTATAATCATTTTAATCATACATATTACAATGTATGCTAACATTTGCATCTATTATACATATAATTACATACCTGTAAATACTCACACATATATATTCAGATATAAACTAAAACATGCAGGCTTATGCAAAAATAAACATAACATTGTACACATTTATATGTATGTAAATATTACTCTATATCACACACACACAGACACACACCCGCCCACGCACGCACGCACGTACATACAGTTCATACTTACACTAACACCCACCAGTAAGTAATAACACGTACGCGTACATACTCATATGTATTTATTACCGCTTTTATTGTAAAATATTATGTTATTACTGTACAATAGACAATAATGTATTTATTAGGGGAGGGCACTGATATCTGCGATACAGTCAATAGAAGACTAGCGCAGTTGTTCCGTACTCCTATTATGTAATTTATGTTTTTAGAATAAACAAATTATTAAATTATTATTATTATTATCTATTACATAAGACATGAGTTGTTATGGGCATAGATTCCTTTGCCTTCCCTCTCAAGGGAAACTTGTCCGAAAAATACCAACACCGAATCACAGCATGACGTTGTGTTACATTGGTACATAATATGTGTATACTGTATATGTACGTACTTGCAACAAAGCTTGTGTGCTTTTGAAGTTTTTGAAGGTACATAGATACTGAATAGTTGAAGAGTTTTATTTGATACAGTATACTAATTTAACTAAAGTAACAGTTACAACAAAGTAAAATCAATTAAGTGGAGGCGATAATTGTTCTGTATTTGAAGTTGGTCTGGGAACAAATAAGGAAAGCTGTGGCGGGCCAACCGTAGTTCACAAATAACAAAGCGCACCGGGCAATGGAACTCTCTGCTAACTCAAATTTCGATTGAGTGAACTCCTGACAGCCGGTTTGAATTAATAACTTTGGTTCAATCTCTACACTTTCTGTAATAGTTACATTGTATTAGTATTACTATTTAATGTAGACTAATGGTACACGTTTTCCTTCCGCTTTTATTATAATCGTATATAAGCTAAATCTATGTAACAGACTTAAAATAATAACGCAACATATGATAATATCTCCGTAAAGATTATTATTTTAGGTTACTATAGACATAAATATACATACATATGTCTTATACTATAGACATAAATATACATACATAAATACATACTTATCTGTACGCTACGCTGTGTCCCTAAGATAGTCAGAGAGGACAGAGCACTATTCGTCGCAGTCCTTACATAGTTCTTTCGCTTCCTCAAATCTCATCATTCGCCTCACACATTTTCGCCTAGGTATACGAGTGCTTTTGCCATTTCCGTCGGCTAACATTATGGCTAATTGATCTTCATAAGTCAGCCTTGGTCTTCCTTGGCTTCTTTTACCACTCACTTTCGCTCTGTAGATTTTTTCGTCAGGCTTTCATCACTCATTCTATCTATGTGGCCGAACCATTCAAGCTTTCCTTTCTTTATTTTTACAATAACACTGTCGTGCAACCCTGTTATACTGTAATACATGTTTTAAGTAAAACAGCAAATTATGGATTAGTTAATTAGAAGAGAGTATTTGTTCTTACTTTGAATTCAATTAAGAAATTACAACAAAGGTCTCTCATTTCGAAGTTTATGCAACTTATAATATCAGCCATTCATTTTTATGTTGTGATTTTATGTAGCATATCGATAATATCTCAATAAATAATGACTTACTCAATATATATTTTCTCTACTATATTTCATAATAATTTGAGTACATTATACGGATGACAATGCACACTTGAAGCTATATATCACACATATTATTATTAAGGCAGCAAAAGGCGGACAAGTGCGGTGGCGGCGCGGTCTTCCTAAAAGCAATTTCACAAGAGCCGCCCTCATTCTCGACAGAATATCACGGAAAGCCTGAAAATAGGTGCCGTGACGACGTAAATGATACAAAATTCTCTGTATGGAGCCTTTGAGGTGACTGTTCGTTAAACGCCTGCCGTATAAGCGATTCCACTTTACAAGTCTTTTAAAAATATTGACTGAACGTATTCGCGTGGATTTTTTAATAGATTGGTTGTAAAGAGATTTTTGGAAAAAGTATAAATGAGTAAAAGAATTAGTGATTCCGAATGAAAGTTTTAATCATAATAAATTTAATAATTTATGAGAAGTTATTCTTGTTTGGAAGAAGATAGCTCCAAGAATTGTTCTGAACCAAATGTGCCCATTACGCTGGCAGTATTGCCGCATTGGACCGCAATTGACAACTGCTGGACCAATTGACAACCCCTGGAGCGGGGGTCGCCTCCTTTTTCTCTTAACCTCTGGCCCACGATCGAAACAACTATTTTGTCCTCAGAACACCAGGGTCCAGTCATTTTTAAGGCGATCGGGACAAAGTCATATATTATGTAGGTTCTAGGACAAGGTATTATTTAATTTAAAATTAATAATGGTCGTAATAAATAAGTTGCTGCTTCTGATGGAAATTATATTATACAACTTCAAATTAACAGGTTTCGCATAATTTTTTTACTTAACTTTGAATATAAATAACGGCCAAATTCATTGTTAGGATGATAAGTGTTGTGTTAAGTTTTCCCTATCCAATGTACCCAAAATCCATAATGGACTGGAACTGAATGGGAAACAATTAGAATTAATGAAATCAGCTACTTTTCTTGGTTTAACAGTAGACAATAAGTTACAGTGGGCGGACCATATCGGGACTTTATCTAATAAGCTCAGTTCGGCAATATATGCTATTAGGCGCATTAGACAGTTGACAGATGTAGCTACGGCTAGGCTGGTGTATTTCGCATATTTCCATAGCCTTATGTCTTATGGTCTGCTACTGTGGGGATCAGCGGCGCATATGAAATCTATCTTTATTTTACAAAAGAAGGCAATACGTACCATCTACAGTATGAACGCACGAGAGTCGCTGAGAGATCATTTTAAGGACATTGATGTACTCACTTTACCCTTATTTTACATCTATGAAAACATAATGTACACTAGAAAAAATTTAGATCTATTTCAAAAGAAAGGCGTTGTTAATGGTATGGAAACTCGTGGTCGTGATCAGATAGTTATTTCTAAATTTAAATTACAAAAGTCAAGTGGTTCATTTTTGGGTAACTGTGTTCGTTTTTATAATAAAATTCCTCAAGACATTACTCAACTAACGGAAAAGAGATTTAAACTTGTCATTAAACGCACACTGATTGGAAAAGCATACTACAAAATTAGCGATTTCATTGAAGACACAACAATAGACTGGAAATGATCCTCTCAGCATATGCATTTACTGGCTTTATAAATACTGTATTTTTAAATAACTGTTGTAGAATGATGTTGAAAAAATGATACCTGACTGAGTTTCTTGTCAGTTCTTCTCAGTATTCAGGTTTTCTTTTGGAACCGAACTAAAGTAGATTTGACGTTCAAAAATACCTTGCATTTGGGTTTACTTGAATAAATTGATTTGACTTTGACTTTGATAGTAGATATATTGGAAAAAATATATTATACGGAATTATATTTTAAGAATATACAGTACGTACTGTAAGGTATAGTGTTACATTGTTTCAATTTATTATAGCCTATAATTATTTTATTGCGTAATTACATGTTTTTAAAGTAGTCAGTATATTTTTATTTACTGAAGGATGAATCGCAACTTAATCATTATTCACGCCAATGTTAAAGTGCTTTCAAATGCATATCACTCACTGTAATTATAAAAATTACGTAGTTCAAGTGTTGTTTTCTCACAACTTAGTAATTTGTTTAGAGTTCATAGAATGAGATATGTATATAAAAATGTTTAAATATCCGATATAAAAGAGCAATGGTAAAATATGTACCTGTATTTAATCATAATGTAAAAAGAAGTTAAAGAAACAGTGAGATAATGTAAATAAAAATTTGGAATGAGTCCGCTTTTTTTATAAAAACCAGCCGGTAAATAAGGCAAAGGTCCCGGTCGTATCCATTTGTCCCCCCGGAGCATTCATGGGAATGAGCAAAAACAAGTGAAAATAAAGTGAAAACATTGTTATTCTCGTGTGGATTACCTTGCGTCGTGTTATTCCAGCCGGCGGCTCTGTCTCTCTGGATAACAAACTATGGACTTTACCGGCTTCACACATTTAAATTTAAAAATAATTTCGTGACTTGTGGTGTTGCGCATATAATGTAATGAGGAAGGAATTTGTTTTTATTTTCTTCTTTATTTTCTCTAGGTGCACGAATACGTAACATGGTTCTAAATGTAGATGGTCAAGGTACTTCGCTGAACAGCAAAACTTGGAATAAATTGGTTGTTAGTTGGAATATAGATAATAAATACATACATACTTACCATATACTTATATACATATTCAGACGGAATTGTCAAAAGTATTCGCAAATTTAGGCGAAAATCTGTAAAAACAATGATGAGATTTAAGGAGGCGAAAGAAGTACTTAAGGATTGCGATACTTAGCGTTCCGTCCTCTCTGGCTACCCCGTTAGGGATATGGCGTAAGAGTATGTACGTTATACGTATACATACGTATAAATAATTAATCATGTATTACTTAGATGCATTAGACAATTGACGGATGCGGATACGACTAGGTTGGTGTACTATATTTTCATAGCCTAATGTTAAATGGCCTTTTACTGTGGGGATCAGCGGCGCATATTAAATCCATTTTTATTTTACAAAAAAGAGCGATACATGCCATATACAGTATGAATGCACGAGAATCATCATGTATTCACATTGCCGTCTTTATACATCTTTGAAGTTATTATGTATACGAGGAAAAATATAGATCTATTTATAAAGAAAGGCGATATTGGTGGTATCGAAACTCGGGGTCGTGATAAATTGGTTATTTCAAAATTTAAATTACATAAGTCAAATGTTTCATTTTTGGGTAACTGCATTCGTTTTTATAATAAAGTTCCTCAAGAAGTTATACAATTAACAGAAAATAGATTTAGATTAGGGTAATTCCGGGGTAGATGGCCATAAGGGAGAGATGGCTCATCGAAATAATTCATGGAACAGTTGACTAGTTGTCGCTAATTACTGTTTAGTTCGCTTCGCGTAGTGGGTGGGAGCTAAGGTACGACCAACAGACTGGTGAAAAAATAACAAAAATAAATAAAATCTATGTTTATTGATTTGTCCAGTGCAAATATTTTTTAGAGGGTTCATGTTTTACAGGGCCTGTGGTGTTAGTTTCTTAAAATAATGGTGATTTTTGTATTTTTTGCAAAGTGTACGAGGAATGTTTCGTTCTAACCTCAAAATCACGCAGGTCGTGTCTTGACTTGTTTTCATTTTAGGGGTGGTCATCTCTCCCGGAAAAAAAAGGAGAGATGGTCAAACGATTTCGTTGAAGATAAAACAATACTCTGGAAATGATCTTTACTGCACATGCATTTACTGGTTCTCAGAATATTGTATTTTAATAAAACTTTTGTAAAATGATGTTGAAAAAATGATATCTGACTGAGTTTCTTGTCGGTTTTTCTCAGTGTCCAGGTTTTCTTTTCTCCATATTTGACGTTCAAAAATACCTTGTAATTGGGTTTACTTGAATAAATTGATTTGACTTTGACTACTATTTTAAAATTTTTGCTATTTATGCAACCCTAACGAAACAAGTTACAGAAGTGTGTTTTTATCTGTTACTGTTTGATACTTTTTTTGTTCCATGGTGTAATTGGTAAAATACCAGAATCGAATTTATCAGGTAACGATCGAAGTTACTCAGTAATCGTTGTTTCTCAGTCTCAATTACGAGACTGTCAGGTTAGGTGATGTGGAAAGTTGAAATTCATCATAGTTTTGAAGAAAATGGTGTTTGAATTAATTATAGGTGTAAGTTACATTATTAGAATTTTGATTTATAAATTGCTATTGCTTACCTTAGCGTAATTAGAACTAAAATTATGCCTCTCCATACGTTTTCATTGCACAAATAAGCATTTTAAAGGCTTAGAGTAGAACGAGCAACTTCACATGTACGTTATTAATAGGTAATAGCATATATGTTTGGTGAGTGAAGTCGCCTCCACAAACAATTAGATGTACAATGTACATGTATATGGTACATGTACAAAGATTATTTTTGGAAAAAGTCTACGTCTTGCCTATGTCCAATGTCATAATTGGTTAATTTAATTTGTCAATTTCGTCGTAATTGGTTCAGTGGTTTAACATTTTCCATTCAAGGTTTCATCTGCTTTCCACCTTTTTTGAGTTTAATTTTTGACAACAAAATAGCCTATGTCCGTTCCAAGGTGTCGAACTTTTTCCCCCTTGGAACATCATAATCAGTTCAGTTGTTTAGCATTTTCCATACAAAGTTTCATTCCCTTTTTACCTTCTCAAGGGTAGTTTTTTGATAAAAAAAGTAAGCTATGGCCGTTCTCCGATGACAAACTATCTCCATGCCAAATTTCATTATAATCGGTTCAGCGGTTTAGCATTTTCATTCCTATTGAAGTATAATTTTGATAAAAAAGTCTATCACTGCTTCAAATTTTATCATTACTGAGGTTTAGCATTTTCCGTATAGAGTTTCATCATCTTTTCGCCTTCTCGAGGGTAGTTTTTTGATAAAAAAAAGTAACCTGTATCCGTTTACTGGTAACAAACTATCTCCATGCCAAATTTCATCATAATCGGTTCAACAGTTTAGCATTTCCCATACAAAATATCATCTTCATTTTCACCCCTTTAGGGGTGCATTTTCTAAAAATAAGTAGCCTATCGTTTGTGCAATCACATGTTCTTATTATTAACCATTTTCATCAAGATCGGTCTAGCCGTTCTTGAGTTATAAAAGAAACAGACAGGCAGACACAATAATTTAAAAAGTGATAGAATCGTAGTCAGCGAGTTTTAAAATGAATATTAATCAAAAAATTTGACAGAAAGAAATGTAATTGTAGATAGACGCTACAGATTTATATAGTAGTATAGATATACGCATGTACATCTACAAATCCAATCCGGGATAGCAACGGAAAATTTTTTCGCGCTGACATATTTACAGGTACAGAGCTACTGTGCTATAAGGACAAATAACTTAAACGGTTACCAGTATTATGAATAAAAAAACAAGACAAAAAGATCTTTATTAATTATTTAACAAACGCAAAATAGAAACGAAACTTAAAAAACTAACACGTTGACTACGAATTCAAATAATAAATTAATTTGCAATCAAGAAGTAATTGTCACTGATATTAAATAATATATTGTAACTATGCGTATATAAATAAAATAGGTAAAGTAGGTTATACTGTTATGAAATATAAATAATGAAGTGTCTGTTGGTAGTGTCAAAGTGATAACTTTAATTAAACGCATATAATGTCTGTACACTATTTATACCAAAAAAGCAATCTTTAAAAGATCTGGTTTTTTTTCTTTTTGGTTTCCTTTTTGAATTGGCTGATCTCCAAAACGGATAGACCGATTTTGATGCATCTTACACTGAAGGCGTGAATAACTAAATATGCATACGAGTATACTCAATTTAATGTTCGCTCAATCAATTGTTTGATATCAGTAAGTGTATCGTTTATGATACAAGTAACAGTAGGTAGGCTGCTGCCGCTAGTCATCAGAACAAAAAACCTTAAATTATTTGAGAAGCACGCAACATTGTGCAATAGATGGATGTAAATGCTAAAGACAACATGAAAATTTGTCTTTCCTTTTCATTGCCAAAAGATGAAGAAAGGTGAGTATATATGTGATTTGAATAAGTCATTCTTATGTGTAGCACATAAGAATTAATTATTAATCAATCTACTTTAGATAATACTAATTGTGCGTCTTTGAATCGCACTTATCCTATTTTTAATAATGACACGTAAGAGCATAGCCGACATACAATGTCACATAAATCATACTCATGAGTAAGAAGATACTTATGTATATATTATATGTAATAATGTATTTTAGGTAGGTACATTATCGTCACACAATAATGTCACAAGCACAAAAGTTCTTTGTGTTGCGAGCTTTACTACTACTACGTATAAGTATTAATTTATGAGTTAGTATTTCTCAGCGGTGTATTCCTAAAGAAAATGTTACATAAAATGGAAACAACATTATTCTTGTCGAGATTACCTTGTGTTATCCTTTTATGTACCTTTTTGCTACGACTTGTACCAGTTTTATAATAGCACTCGTGAAATTATTAACACAGGTGCATATGCTTATACGAGTATAAATAAAAATTTCTTCTTCTGTTCTATTTTTAATTTATATACTTAACGATTTTTCAATAAGTTCTAGAATAACTTGTAGGCACAAGAACAAGAACAATACTATACATTTACATAGCTAAAAAGTTTTCGAGAGGAAATTATTCTCATAAATACTTAAATTTATATTACATTATCGGAAATGTGAAATGGCAAAAATGTTAAGTAATCTTTTGGAACTATACACAAGCAATTGAGTGTATATTCTGTAAGTAATATATATAGTCCTTCATAGAATATTGTCCTACATGAAACAATAAATACGTTTTATTTTGTTTTAAAATGCATAATTACCTATTATTTTGACTTGACGTTTCGGCCGAGTTGCAACGGCCGTGGTCTCAAGCAAACCGTCACAGCAAGCTTAACTCCGTGATCATTTGTTTGAGACCACGACCGAAACGTGAAGCCAAAATAAAATGAAATCGCGTTAATTTCCCGTGTTTTAGATATTTTTTAATGTAACGCGAAAATTTAAAAGTTTACGTGGGTGGTCATATTATTAACGCCACAGCGTTAAAAACAGTTTTTCAACTTTCACTGTAATAAAAGCATGAAGCCTAAAATAATTCTTTATTTAATAGTTACTAAAGGGTTTCATTTATCAAAAATGAAAAGAAAGAAAACGATGCATTTATGGTTATATACATAAAACTAAGGACAATTTAAAAATAATGTTGAGTCTTTTGTACTACCTCCTTTTGCAGCAATCACCTCTTCGTCTCTTCTTGGCATAGTTTGTATGCATTTGAAGCATTTTTTTTATGTTTTCATTCCTTTGCCACATTTTTATTAAACCCTCTATTAGTTGCTGCTCGTTGGTGATGAGTTCCCGGCAAATTTCCCTCTTTAGCAGTTCCTGAAGATTAAATCCCATAGATATTCTTTCAGGCCACTTTAAAACCTTAATTTGTTTGTCTCAAAGGTATTTTGTAACATTTTTAGCCTTGTGGTAAGGAGGAGAGTCATGCATCAATAAAAAAATTATCACTTAGATACTATTCCTCAACTTAAGGGAGTAATTGGGTCTCCAAGACTTTGATATATTGGTACTGTTTCATCCTGCCCTCTACAATGTACAAGCGGCCAGTATTCTTGGCTACTGATGACAGAACAAACCGTGATACTAACAGCGTATTTCACTCTTTTTATTATGCAGTCATCGTGGTACTTCTCCCCATTACGTCTGCTCACAAATCCTGATTTATTAGACATAATCTGAATGGACGACTCGTCAGAGAAACACACCTAAAAATAAACAGGGTTTTTAATACCTTAATAGTAATAATAAAAGTTAAATAAAGGTTGTAATTTGTTAAAGACGATTGATTTACCTTTTCTCAATCTTGCAAAGTCCAGTTCTTGGGATCCTTTGCCCACTGTAAACGCTTTTCCATCATGATTGGCGTAAGCAGCGACTTTTTTTAAAGACGTCGACAAGTGACCCAAGCTCTTTAAGACGACGACAAGTCGTCATTGCCGATATATTGATTTTATTATTCTAAATACTTTTAACTAACAATTTGTGAGGTGTCTGTCTATTTTCTATACAAATATTTCTAATTAAACGCTCGTCTCTACGAGTAGATGTAGTATTTATTTTTCGGCCACATTTCCCTTTTCGGTTCAAAGTTAAATTCACATTAGTGTTAAGTTTATTTTTAATTCGATCAACAGAAGTCTTTGGATCGCTCGCTATTGATGCAATCTGTCTATTAGAATATTTAGTATTTGAAATAAGAGTTTTAATTTTACAAATTATTCTATGTGAGAGGTCACCAATTTTCCCCATGTAAAAATAACTTAAAAAAATAATTAACTCATGATTTTGACGAAATGAAATACGTTTCGGCATTACGTCATTACACATGAAGAATATACGCCTTTATAATAATATTACATACTTAATAAAACCTTTTTAAAACACAAAAAACAGTGATTGCGCAGATAGTACTGAAGTGGCGGGAAACTGTTGAATGATAGCGCTCTCACAATATTATGATGTCGTTTTTGGTCGTACTAATATTATAGTTGTTGTAGCCAGCGTCAATTAATATTTAATACGCTAATTCTAAACGTCCTAATATACCTGCTAGGTACAATGAAAAGTTACAGGATATAATTATGAATTTTATATTGAAATGTTAAGGATATTACTGATTATTATTATAAAATTTAGCAAGTGGTTCTAATAATATGATAACTGATGGTACAGTTTCAGTTTAAGCAGTAAACTTGCCGAAAGTATGACCAAAATGGAAACTGCGCTGGTGAATTTTCGCCAGCATTCGGTTTATCACCATAGTGGCATCTCCCTTTACCTTGTATCATATATGTACATTAGAAAATATTTTTTGTAAAGCAATATTATTATACATAATTAGTGAAATAAGTGCTTTCACAAGTAGTTAATTTGAACCAATAATGAAAAAATATAAATGTATTTATTTAATTAATTATATACATACGCAATACTACTAATAAAACTAACTAATCTAGGTCACTAAGCAATTTTGGCTAGATGTTATGATAATTGCAGTATGTTCAGTAAAAAATGCTCCGATCTTGATATTTTTCACGATTCGTACCATAGATTTAAACGTAAATTACTCAGTTTATCATCTGAATAATTAGCTGGGCACCTAACTATATGTATGTATTTCTTCTTTCTTTTTTTTCTCTTTAATATTTTAGTGTTTGTAACTATCTACTTGTTGCCCATCGTTACAATGTAAATGTTGTGTACGCCTATATCGGTACATATATTAGAATAACTAAAAGTACATACATATGTTAATATTTACAAACTTAAAACTACACATTATCTTAAATAATAAACTTCCTCAAAGTTGCCGCTTAGAAAGCTGTCATTGCTCAAGGTACCTAGCAGACTGGCAGCATTGCCTCTTTGAATAGTCAAACTGATTCGTTGGCGGAAGAAGCTGCCAGCCCGGCGGTCTCCCGAAGCCTCGACCAGTCTCTTACAAATATCAGAAACCAGTCGATGGGCTTCGGGGCCCCAGGGACCCAAAGTTTCGACTGCAAAGGGCGTAAATATGAAACTCTCAGAGAGAGTCGCATACTTACGCCGCTTCAAGTTCTCGGCAGTGCTGGCCGCGGCACCTGCTGACTTGGAAGTCGCCGGCACATGGGAAACAGCAAGTGTATCGACACAAGTGGCATCCCACACCAGCGATCTTCCAAGTTTCCAAGGAATGAGCGTCAAACCATCCGGTCTCCTGCCGTCGCTGCGCACAATACCTACAGGCTCTAAGACTGCAGGAACGCCAGCGGCGACAAGAGCCCGCCGAATGACGTCATTCAAGGCAGCATGTCGTGACATGCGGCCCGCACTACGTAAACAGGATAAACCGTGGTGACCTAGTACATCGACGAGATCACCACAGCGGCAACGGTGAAGAAGGTTAGTCCTGGCCCCCAGACGAAGGGATACTATGAGAGAAAGCGTGGTATTGTCGATTAAGGTTCCTAAGTTTTTTGAAGGTATTACCTTCAACCAGTGTCCTGACTCCTTCTCAGAAACAGCTAGGAGGCGAGACCGATCTTTTTCGGTTCTACAAGAATCTAAAAGTTGTAAATGAACATTTTTGCATAGAGGCTCATCCCAGTGTTTTTGAGAAAAGGTCGAGGTAGGCAGGTTAGTACTCGGACAAACACTTAACCAAGCATTTCGAGCATCAGTCAAGCACGACACCTCAACCGATCCTAAGGAAGGGCGAATAACAGATAGGAAAAGGTTTTCCGTGCTGTAGACTGACGAAAGAAAAGCTGGCAGTGACACACTCGAGATTTTGCGTATGCCCAGGCCTCCATAACAGATGGGAAGCGAGGCTTGATTCCAGACCCTGTCATCAACAAAGGAGCAATTTAATATTTTAGATAATGCATTTTTTAGAATATTGTCTACAGATTTTAAAAGCGTTTGAAATTTAAAAAGCTGAGAACAGCGAAGAGCATATGTAAGTTTTGGAACGAAAAGGCAAAAGCGGACAATGAGGAGAGCCATGTGGGAATTAATTTTGAAAAGTTTGTCTGAAGACTGGCTAAATTTTTGTATTTGATCATTGATAAAGCAGGGTATGGAGTCATCTAAGACGGGAGCACCTAGGAGGTACAGCGATTCTTTTGACAAGACTTTAATACCTGGTGCCAGATTGTTAAATTTATTAATTATTTCATTTTTTGTAATAGTTGGAACAGAATCGGAAACAAAGAGTTCACATTTAGAAAAATTTAATTCTAAGCCAATATCTTTAAACCTTTGAATGAGGGTTTTAAGGTCTTCTAAAACAGTAATTAATTTCGAATAACTAAAATGTAATGTATTTTTTATAATTTTGTGTGTATTAACAAATAAATAAATACATACACGCATACACGTAGAGATAATGAAAGATTAACTGTTATAATCATAATAATTAACAATATTTGTCGACATCTTAGAACGAAATAAAAGCTTTTCCTTCTTCTAGGATGTGGACGTGGGTGGAAACGTAGGATATATCGAGATATAATGAAAGGACGGGCTTTCGCTAGCTCGTGTATTTTTCAACTGACTTAACATAACATAACATAACTTCACGCTGTATCACCAACGGGGTAGTCAGAGACTGACTTATTTTTCGATATTCAAAAATACGATAAATATTATTAGTAAGCACAAACACCTTCAAAGTAATAGTGTCGCCATCTGTTAATGATTATGATTAAAACACTTAATCACGAATATGGATCACAATAACAAAATTATTGTTTATTCCATAATGAAATTCCTTCCAGCAAACCTGCGATAGGAAAGACGTTACAAAAGTAAAATTTGATATGTATGAACCACAAAAAACTTTATAAAAATATAATACACATTTGGATTAATCGACTATTTTTTGAAAATGTTCACATTTAGTGAATAATTCATTTTGTACAAAAATTGTATTTATCATACAGGTTAGAAGTCCCTTTCTTGATTAATCCAAGTGATAAAAAAATCTATCTCATCAGTATAACAAATTAACTTAACTTTTAACGATATCTCGATATTTTTCCCTATTTTAACGATTGTACAGGAGATAAAGAACTTTCAGCTTTCTAAGGAATAATTTTACTTTTTTATTGACTTTTAATTTTTTCGATTTTATTCCTGTTCATAAAATCAGCATGGATTTACAAATATAAAGTTATATCTTTTTCAGTTATTAAGATAATAATCAAACACAAAAATGTTTCTCTAACTTACCCACCAGTAAAAGAAAAGTTGATCAACCTTTGTAGACAATATATGAGACATGAGACAAAAGAATTACCTTAAAAGGTAGTTTCGGTTTAATTTTTGGCCGATTAGGGTACTCGGGTAGAACTAGACCGACCGGACAATATAATGAAGTTTATTTGAATAATATTATTTTGAATTTTATTTTATTTGATTTTTATCTTATTTTGAATATTTTTATAGAATCCAATAAGTACTTGTACTTATATTTACTTCTAACAGGAAACTTTCAAACAAAAATTTTTTACTGCTTGAAAGTTTCCTGTCAAAAATGAAAGATGGTAAAAATAATTAATAAATAAAGTTAAAAATAAGTTTAATTGTTTAATCCACTATTATATTAAACGAGCAATATTTATTTCTTTATTTCATAGTTGCGCACATGCATTTTAAAGTTACAAATGTTATGGCACAGTATGCTAACAATAAGCACAATACATGAACCCCGCTGGGGCGCTGCAACACACACATGATGAGGATGAGTGTTCTCAATAAATTTCACGTACCGTCTTTATTATGAATGTAAAAAAACAAACCAAGTATAAAAGTACATGCACACGTCGGACGACTGTGCAGAAATTATTAATCAGAATAGTGTGTCGCCACTGATGGCGACACACGACAAACCCATCTACAACGTGCTATCTGAGAGGAAATCATTTACACTGTAGTAACATTTTTTTATTAAAAGCGACCTCAATTTATAATTAAATAATCCATCTTTTTCTTCCGATTTTATAGCATTTGGAAGTTTGTTATATATATTAATAAATCTGAAATTAGGACTCTTTCCTACAGTTTTTAATTTGAGTTCGGGTAATTGTAATTTATTTTAATTTCTAAATTCATATCGCATGCAGATGTCATTCTTTGATTTAAATAATTATTTCTATATTTTCTTACGAATGTTGATACTTTTAGAATATATATTGAAGGTAGTGTTAATATTTTTTTGCTTACGAAGTGTGGTTTACAACTTACTTACCATTTATATATTTGCTATTGCTTTCTCGAAAACGGCTAGAGATTTCGATGAAATTTACAATATAGGGGTTGAAGGGGGCGAGAAATTGATCTAGCTAGGCCTCAATGCTGGAAAAAATCGTTTTCTTCGTCTTTCACACGCTTAGAACTTCTAAACTCCGAACTTTTAAACTTTTTTAATTTTGCATCAGAGTTTACCTTCTCAATAGCACAATGGTTATAGCGTAAGACTACCACGCCGAAATGCGCAGGTTCGAATTCTGCAAGGTACCCGTTTTTGTTTTTTTTTTAATATGTTGAAATAATATATCTATCCCGTTGGGGATACAGCGTGAAGATATGTTATGTTTTTATGTTAATATATCTGTGTAGCTTGGAAGAAGTACCTATTAAAAACACTTATCACTTTAATAATGTACTTATAATAAGGAAATTAAATGAAAAATAATGATAAATGCATAGACTTCATAACTTCAGACAGTCTGTCCCATACTAAGAAGTGAGGCAAATAATATCAGATAAAATATAGATGTGCGGGTGCTGTTTTGTAACGAAATGGCGACCGATCAGCTTATCTGATAATAAATGTGTGTCGTATGTACAGGTGAGTCAGGTTATTTGATTTAGCTCACCGTTGCTGCTCGGACACAACGTCTGGCTTTGGAGTTATTTATAAAGTCTGGCTAAAAGTCATGGAAAATAATTAATTATTTATTTTCCTGAACTATGAATTTAATGTTAAATTTCATAGACTTCCTGTAATTTAAGATACTATGTTATTTAAAAGAGTAGTATTATACAAGCAACATTTGTGTACATATAATTGCGTTCTCCAAAACGGCTCTAACGATTTTGATGAAATTTACAATACAGAGCTTTACGTTGATCAAAAATTGATCTAGCCTAGGGTCCAATTCTGAGAATATTCGTTTTCTCTACTTTATCACACACTTAAAACTTATAAAATCTTAACGTCTGATTTCACAACAGAATTTACCTTCGTAGTAGTACAGTGGCTAGAGCGTAGATATATCAAACTGAAATACGCGGGTTCGAATTCTGCAATGAGGTCAGACTTTTTTGCTATTTTTTTTGAGACACCGAGTAAAAATCGGTTCCTGGTACTAAAAGTAAAATAATCACTTATGAAGGCATTTCCTTAGTCTTTCTTTAAATATAGAAGCTATTCGTTTGATTTTAAATAGTGAGCGAAAAACAAGAGAGGACAATGGGCATTTTTATATGAGCACCGTCCTCCTGACCAACAGACTTCAAATGTATCTTGTTGGTAATGTATTAAGTTGGTAATTTTTTATTATGACGACATCCTGAAGTGTATGGGGTATTCCAGGAAAATCATGCTTTAATTTTTCCTTTTTTACCTAGACGTCCCTATGACCGTATGAGATACATTTCAAGTTTGTTGGTCATAGAGACGGCTAGGTAAAAAAGGAAAACTAAACATTAAAACATGGTTTTCCTGGAATATCCCACCCCATACATTTCAAGAATGTCGTCATAGTAAATAATGATCAACTTGATGTTACTTGATATTACTACTATGTTTCGAATGAGGTCAAAAGAGGTTGGTCAGAGGGACGGTGTAAAAAAAATATCAAAAATTCTTGTAGAAAGCCCTATGTATTTCAAGGATGTCGTCATAGTAAAGAATTGTCAACTTGCTACGATGTTTCGAATGAGATACTACTCTGTCAAGAAAGTACCGGGAAAAGATCAATAATACACAAAATGTTAGGTATTCATCCAAATTTATTTTATCACCTTCAAAGTATGCTCCTTCAGAAGCGATACACTTACGCCAACGAATAATTCAATCATCAAAACATTTTTTAAATGCTTTTTCCGGAATTGAGTTCAGTTCTCGCCGCGAATTCTCCTTTATGTCTTCTACCGAATGAAGACGGGTGCCACGAAGTGGTAATTTGAGTTTAGGAAAAAGAAAAAAGTCGGCTGGAGCCATATCTGGTGAATAAGGTGGTTGCTCGATGGTACTTGTTGAGATTTTGGTCAAAAATTCGTTCACAACGATGGCCTTGTGCGAAGGCGCATTATCGTGGTGCAAAATCCAAGAATTTTCTTTCCACAAATATGACCTTTCTCGTCGAATTTGGTCTCTTAAACGCCGCATAACGCTCAAATAATATTTTTTATTTACCGCTTGACCTTCCGGCAAGAATATCGAGTGCACAGCACCGCAATAGTAAAAGAAAACTGTCAACATGAGTTTGACTTTTGATGGACTTTGGTGTGGTATTTTCGGTTTCGGTTCAGTTGGAAGGCGCCACTCCGAAGCTTGTTGACTAGTATGCATGTCAAACTCGTAAACCCACGTCTCGTCACCAGTAACAATGCGTTTCATGAATGTTGGATCGGAATTGACTCGTTCTAGCATGTCCTCAGCAACTCTTATGCGATTGAGTTTTTGGAGAAAATTCAGGTTTCTTGGGACTAGCCGAGCGGCAACATGTTTCATACCCAAGTGATTATTTAAAATGGTACGAATCGACTCGTGAGACACAGAAAGTTCAGTGGCTATCTCGCTCAAACTTGAAAATGAGGATTTTCCGTCACTATTTCCTTCACTTTTGCGATGTTAACTTCAGTTGCAGACGTTGATGGCCTGCCACAGCGAGGCAAATCTTCCATCACATCTCGACCGCTTTTGAACGCTTTGTACCACTCATAAGCACGTGTTTTTGATAAAGTCGATTCACCGTAAGCCTTCTGTAACATTTTCAGTGACTCCGAACACGAAATTCTATTGGCGATGCAAAATTTAAGACAAACTCTTTGTTCGATGTTTTTGTCTATTATGATTCGCAATACACAATATGATATAACTAAAAACAGCACTGTATTTAATCTAAATAACAGCTGGAACTCAAATTCCGCGTCAAAATGGAAAACAGTTGTGCCTATCTAACAACAACAAAAAAAAACAAAAAATCGAATCTGGAACCATAAACAAATCATCCATTCCCGATACTTTTTTGACTGAATGTCTATTGCTCAGGTGGATATTTAGGTAAAAAAAATAAAACATGGTTTTCCTGGAGTACTTCATAAATTTTAAAGAAGTCGTCATAGTAAAAAATATCAATTTGCTACGATGTTTCGAATGAGATACATTGTAAGTCTGTCGGTCAGGTGGACGTTGAGGTAAACAAAAAAATTAAAAGACTATTCTCCTGGAATACCCCACACATTTCAAGGATGTCGTCGTAGTGAATAATTATCAACTTAACTTGCTACGTTGTTTCAAGTCTGTTGGCCAGAGGGATAAATTGTTAAAAAAAAAAGTTAAAACACGGATTTCCTGTAATATCCCATACATTTCAAAGATGTAGTTGTAGTAAAATGTTATCAACTTGCTACAATGTTTTGAATGAGATACATTTCAAGTCTATTGGTCAGCCAGATTAGTCAGGTCAGTTTTTTCTCCCTATCCATCCCCCTCACCAACAGACTTGAAATGACGTGTTTTTCCCGGAATACTCTATACATTTCAAAGATGTCGAGACAGTAAAAATTATCAACTTGCTTCGATGTTTCGAATGAGATACATTCCAAGTCTGTTGGTCAAGTTGACGGTGAGGTAAAAAAAAAAGTAAAAGACGATTCTCCTGAAATACCCCACACATTTCAAGAATGTCGTCAGAGTAAAAATTATCAACTTGCTTCGATGTTTCGAATGAGATACATTCCAAGTCTGTTGGTCAAGTGGACGGTGAGGTAAAAAAAAAAGTAAAAGACGATTCTCCTGAAATACCCCACACATTTCAAGAATGTCGTCAGAGTAAAAATTATCAACTTAATTTGCTACCATGTTCCGAATAAGATATATTTCAAGTCAAGTGGTTAGAGGGATGGATAGATAAAAAAAAAAATTAAAGCACGGATTTCCTAGAATATTCCATCTATTTCAAAGATGTAGTCGTAGTTAAAAGTTATCAACTTGCAACGATATTTCGAGTGAGATACATTTTAAGTCAGTTGGTCAGAGGGACGGCTAGGTAAAAAAATATATATATTAAAACATCATTTTCCTGGAATACCCCATACATTTCAAAGATGTCGCCGTAGTGAAAAATTATCAACTTGCTACGATGTTTCGAATGAGATGAGAACGATATATCGATTAGACACTCATACTATAAAATAAACAATTTCGTTAAAGATAAAATAATAGTCTGGAAATGATATTCTCTGCACATGCATTTACTGGCTTTCTGAATAGTGGTTATTCACAAACGTCGGAAACTTTCTGTGGCAGAAAGGCCGATCGTCGAAAAGCATAAATTCAATCCGACGGCTTGGATTTGTGGATACGACTATGTATAATATGATAGATATACAATATAAATATAATAATATTTCGGATTTGTGAATCGCGTATAAATAAAATCATCGAAGTTTCCTGTCGGATACGGAAAGTTGAGTTTCCGACGTTTTTGAATAACCCCGCTGACTGAGTTTCTTGTCCGTTCTTCTCAGTGTCCAGGTTTTCTCTTTGAACGGAACTAATCTAGATTTGACGTTCAAAAATACCTTATAATTGGATTTACTTGAATTAATTGATTTGAGATTGGCTTTGACTTTGACTTTGAGATAGATTTCTAGTCTGTTAGCCAGGGAGACCGTATGCCCATTGTCCTTCAGACAATTTAGTAACAGAGTAGAATTTGATTATTGTGACAGGAACTCTTGATTCACGATTTATAAAATATTTTATTGATCATTTATTGAAATCGATAAAATTATTGACTTAAGGCACTGTGTTAGTTATTTATAAAAACAAAATCTGTATGTAATTGCATACTTACATTAATATTTGAATGTGTAAGTATCGCTATGTCATAGCGTAAGAAAAAATTTTTTTTAGATCTTGGCTGTATTGATGCTGATAAATTGTAATGTGGTAAATACGTGAACTTGATTTCGGATCATAGTTTCTTCATCACTACTTTGCTATATAATGAAGGAATTCTAAGCAACTATTATCATAAACTAAGTTACAGTATCCGGACATTCAATGATAAACTATAACATAAAAGTACCTCGTGGCACTCATACGCAGCCGTCTCAGTAAACAATACAGAGGTTGTTGAGGCGCGAGTATTTGCGAGTGTAAATTGAAACATGTCGAGAGTTAATTGCGTCCAGGTCCGTGGGGGAGGGCTGGCCCCGCAGCAGGATTAACCTCAGCCTTCGCCCTCCCACCCGACACGACCTTTTGCGTTGCCACAAGGAAAATATTTAGCTTTAAACAACTTGAAAATGTTCCACTTTGTATATTTTTGTCTAAGAAGATTTGTATTTTTCTTAGCAATACCATATTGTGTAATGCTACGAACTAAGAATCTTTGTATTAGGGAATGCACATTCGTGTATTTGACAAGACTAAATGGTTTTTATTATAGCTCTTATAAAAAGTTCAATCGACACTGTTTGTACGAGCGTATTGCATACGAACTGGCCATTTTTTAAAAAAGGTTTGGTTTTATTCGTTTTTGAATTATTACGTCATAATTCTGTTCAAACAATTACTCCAATTTTTTTTTAATGTTTTGATTGTAGATATAGGGTACAAATTGTACGCAATTGCACATCGCTAAATTGTACTTCGCTTCAGCTTATGTATTGTACAATAAACTGGGAAGGGATCTACGCCGCGTGTCAGAGAGCAGTAAAACATAGGCCTCTCCACCGCACTGGTCCAGTTTATCATAATCTCAAAACAAGTTCATGTTAAAAAAATGTCTGAATTAAATCTTGAATGTGAATGTACATACATAGCAATGAATAAATTTAAGACTAAGAATGGGTAGGTGACTCTGATAGGATAAATGTTACTTTGTCCAGTTATTGTGTCTCCTCTTTGTAGAATTTCGTAGAAAAAGGTGTGAAGATACCTAAAGACAACGAAATTCTAACAAAGCCAGGCATAAAAAAAGTAAAACGCTAAAGTAATAAAAAAATATCTAACGTAATGAAATCCTGATATTTCCATCAATATTTAAGTAATTTTTTTTGTTGATTTTTTTAAAGAGATGCAGAGAGTATCAATTTCTAATCCTTTACAGAAAAGTACAAAAAAATGAACATAAAGTAACGTCTATTTATTTTTGAATTCATGATTTAAAGAATTTTTGTTTGACAACCACACGAAGACTTTAAACAAATAAATTTCAAACCATAACTTTCTTACGTCACGTCTGTATCTGGATCATTATATAGGTAGTTAGGTACCTTATCCTATATACAAATGTTTAAAAGTTGTTTACGTCAAATAGACAATTTTGCAGGCAGACAATTTTTGTTGTCACGTTAAACAATAATTTCTGAGAAAAGCTTTATGATAGATGGACAGATAATGAGGTGGAACCACTAGTGTTATCACTCTTTGTGCATGAGATTGGAATAAATAAAGTAATAATATTAAAATTTTTTAAACAATATTACGAAGTTATTGAGAGGTTTCATTATTAATTTTCTTGTAATGATTTTAATCTAAAAATACTAAACGTAGGTAAATGAGATTAGTGTCACATAAAAAATTGGGAATACCCAATAATATGTAGACTCTAGACAATTTAGAAAGGTTTGCAATATAAATTGGCTTAGCCTGTAACGGATCCCGAAATGATATATTAGACATTATTTCGGATTGTTCAAATATGTATATTGACATAAATTGTCAATGTTCATGGAAATCGATGAAAATTGTTTTACAGTCATTACATATAATTATGTACATATATAAGTAAAAGTTCAGTATGAGTGTAACTGAAGTTTACTCTACAGTAATATATGATGGAGAATTCTTTAACAAATGTATACTGTAACAATAAAATTAAAGCAATTCTGACTGTTTCGAGGTAGTGAAATGAGAAATCTCAAGTTGAATATTAACTAAGGATTTAGTATTTAGTTGAGATTGGAAATTGAAACATGTCGGCAGTTAATTGTGACTAGGGACGAGGCCGCAATCTCTCGGCAGATGTGGTATTCAGGATTGAGAACATTGGCACTCTGTAAGCTTTACGTTCTCACCCAATTTTTTTGTCATGTAATAAAAATTTTGTTGAGCAGTAAATAGTCCAATCAAATAACGGTTGAAATCGAAATTTCGATAATAAGGCTGAATTTTTGTAATACAATGTACAGAAAAGTGATTTAAACATGCATATAAAATTTTAACGCGCTAGCCCCCCGGGTTCTCTCAAAAACAAACAAAAATAGTCAGAAAACTGTTGTTTTCTAAATTACCTTACAATGGTAACCCATAGATAAAAGAGTTGTAATCTATGTTATCTTCTATCAATCTTCTTTTTCTGTACTATAATAGAACCGTAGACACTCTGTTTGCGCCTTACACAAGTACCACCGATTGAATTTAGAATCTAATTTCTGAAAAATATGAACCTTCTATCTGAGTAACATACAGCGTTTATTTTATCGAAATCGACCCACTCAATAAAAAAAAAAAATTCAAATTAAAAACCTCATAGCGCAAAACGTTGCCAAGAGGAAGTGTCTATTTCACACCATAATATATATGTACAATGTAAATGTAATATATACAATGAAAATACATCCATATTAATATCACAGATTAATTAGTTTACCTAATGTTATAAATGCGAAAGTATGTCTGCCTGTCTGTCTGTCGGGTATGTTTTCACGGCTAAACCAAAAGATCGATTTTTGTTTGAGATAGTTTGACACTAGGAAACTGACATAGGCTATTTTTTTTTTTCAAAAATCTACGTCTGAAGGGGTGAAAAAGGGGATGAAACTTTGTACGGGAAATGCCAAACATATATAAGAGAATCATCAATATAAATAAAGGGTATCACCAGATCGCGTTAATTGGTGTTATTTAGCGTATCTTTGATGTCCAAGCTTCAATACCGCTTTCAATACAATAATACTGAAGTAAAATCTGACATATATCACTGTCAGATTTTACTTCAGTATCTTTTAAGAAAATTGATAAAAGTTTGTGGTAAACGCATCAGTATACAATGAACATTTGTTATATTTCAATTTTTTTACTAATGTTAGTTATATTCATCTTCCAACCTCCAGCCATCTAGCCAGATAACCACAGATATTTTATAAATGGTAAGAACTAGTTACAAAAATACCCAGAATATAATAAATAAAAATCAGCATCTCATCCCCGCCTCTTGTCATCCACAATTCCATAACTAAGAATGGTAGAGTCATGTTGCATTGCAGCCGAATTCGGCTGGTTCTCTCACAGAATATCGGCATCAAATAACAGCTGCTGCTGTTGCTGCTGTGTTTCGTTCGGTGAGTGAAAGTGCCAGTGCTCATCACCCCCTCCCCCTCCTTTCCCTATTTCCCTAAAGGCAACAACGCACTCGTGATTCCCCGGACGTTGCGGGTGTCCATGGGCGGCGGTGGTCACTCTCCATCAGGTGACCCGCTAGCTCGTTCGCCCTCTCTTTAATAAAAGAAAAATGTGACACATATTTAAGTCAAATACTGATAAATATGAGTAAGAGTATATGGCAGCAAACAATTGCAAATGAAGGTTCCATTAAACGTTAAGTGAACAATTAGGATGTAAATGAATTGAATTTGAAGTTGTTCCACGTTGTTTATATTCCACATTGGATATGGCCAGCTCTTGACTTGTTATCGACGTATCCGGGCACTGCGGTTTGCCAGTTTTACATTTGCTATGAGCAGAATTCACACTGTAACTGTTTTGAAAGTAACAATTGATCTACATGTATTTAATTAAATTATCTTGCATATGTCGTAATCATACGGATATTTGTTATTTGTACAACAATTTCAATATTTATCTTAATTTAAATTTAATTTGACATTCACATTCATATTTTTTTTTATTATGTAGAGGTGATGTAAAGAATAATAAGACATGTAATATGATTTTAAAAGTAAATAGAATCGCATATGAACAATTTTATATTGAACATTTGTGGATTTGAATAATGATTTTTAGGCACCATGTTTAAAAATATATGCGATGTGTATTATGCATACCTTACTCGTATGTGTATATTTGATATATGCTGTGCAAAGCATAAATAATATTGTTTAAAGATGAGTCTTGTTTAAATAATTAAGTAATTTCTTAGGATTAGTAAATAGTTTAATAACATTAATAATACTTTACAAAAGTTAGAGAGTTCGTAGGATTATTGTAATCATTTCAATCCTCTGCATAAGCGAAATTATTTGGGAATATGTTTTGAAACAATATCTACTTTTTAAATAAATTTACTGTTAAATGAATGAACATTGCCGGTCTCTCCAAAAATAATTTTATTGTTTCATTTTTGTATTACAAAATACAGGCTTCGATGAGAGCTAACACAATGAAAAAAAAAAATTTGGTTGGTTGTTGTATGTAAGGTACATGTTATATTTTGTGTAGATACGTTCTCTTGCTTTTCTAACAAAAGCTCGTCATTCATCCGTCAATCTAAAGAGAGAGAAAAATGTACGTGGAATACGTAATAACAATATTGTTTTAATTCCTTCATAAAAATAAATAGACCATTATGTGCATAGCTATGTATGTATATTATAGTACGTTATCAGATAGGAAGTAATATGATTTTAAACATCGATTTATAAGAAGTGTTATAGATGTATATAAGAATACGGTACGCAAATGTATATAACATCAATAAGATTATTTTAATAAAGAAAATTTAATTAGTTTTGCAACTAATTATAAAAAGACAAGAGATATTGTAGTACTAAGTACATAAGACTAAATTCCTACTCAATACTGTCAAAATTTTGTTACCAATATAACACATACGTGTGCCTGTGTAGTTGTCGAGTTAAACGCGATTAGTTAGGTGCAGATAATTACACATTCCATTTGTCCGGTTAATCCGGGCCTAATCGGATGGCGTTTGATAAGGGTCGCCTTCCCGCCTTAGGTGCGAGTGCCACTATAACTACGATTGTTTCCATATTTTAAACGAATACCCATTTACGTGGAAATGAAAATAAAATGGGCAGGTGCTCTGGGACAAGACCTTAATCATCGTTAGTCCTCCTCCGAATGTGTGGCATAAATCATGATTAGCAATTGTGTTAATTTAGAATAGCTTTTGTGTAAGTAGTTAAATTTATATTACTATAATTGCGAAAATACCGGCCACATCCTAATTCCACGTCGAATACAAATTTAAAAATAAACTAAAATGCTATTCGTCGCTATTATACGATTTTTTTTTTTTTTATATAAGTGGTCCCACCAGACCAGTATCACTGCGACCAAAATTGATCTATTGTGGTCACCCTCATGTTACAGAACACTACCTTACTACTACCTAAGTCCCACTGCTGTCAAAAACTGCTGGGTATTTCATGTATACGATTACAATATGTTCAGAATTGAAAACAATGTATGGTACATAGGCGTGACGTGATGAAACCAGAATACGAAATCCTTTCTTTCATATCATGTACATAAATATGTTAATTTTATAAGACATATGTATACGTACCTACAAAACAGCTAAACACAAGTAATCAAAAGGTACATACATTCGTACTAAGAAACAATATTGATGTTAGTCCATTATTTATATCCTCACGTAGTAGTAGAATCACTGCGATAAGCAACAGGTGTCCTGTGTTCGATTCCTAGTGGAGTAAACTTAGAAAACGAACTATACTCAATGATATCGAGTCTATACACGATTCACTAATGTTGTTCAAAGAGTTACTGGGAATGATTGATCCTGAATTATAGGCGCTTTGAATTACTCAACGGTAATGTATGTAATATTCCAAGCTTTACAAATCGCACATAACTTTCATCTTTCCCCTTTGGGGTAAAAACAGTATTAAAGTCTAATGTAATCACTTTTTAACACATTTGTTGCGCTAAGTATTTAGGCTTTTAGTTCGCAAATCGGAACCAGAACAGTAACAGTTCCTTGTATTATGAGTAAGCTTTGCTAAAGCTTAAAAATTTCTAAAAAATTTCTAAAAAAAATTTCTATGACTTGCACGGGAAACTAAGCAGCTGGTGTATTCTATATATCTCTTTCTCTCTCAGACCAGATTGGAAGTATTTAGTAACATATGAGGCAGATGTGCTCTTTGAATCATTATAAGATAAAAAATTTCAAGTGAAATAAAATAATATCTTAATACATAAAGATTTATTAATAATTGATAAATTCAAGCTAATAAAAATTGAGCGCTGTTCCACGTAATTCTTGTAGGAAAGAAAAATAGAAGCTCATTAAAAACACTAAATCTCAAGCCGTGGGCAAGTAAGTGCAATTATATATATAGTTATTGTAACTATCATTACTATAACATAACATAACATAACATAACTTCACGCTGTATCCCCAACGGGGTAGTCAGAGAGGACGGAGCGCCAGGAGTCGCGGTCCTTACACACCTCTTTCGCTTCCTCAAATCTCATCATTCTCCTCACACATTTTCGCCTAGGTATGCGAGTGCTTTTGACATTTCCGTCTGCTAACACTCTGGCTATTTGATCTTCATAAGTCAGCCTTGGTCTTCCTTGGCTTCTTTTACCACTCACTTTCGCTCTGTATATTTTCTTCGTCAGTCTTTCATCACTCATTCTTTCCATGTGCCCGAACCATCTAAGCATTCCTTTCTTCATTTTTACAATAACACTGTTGTGCAACCCTGTCATACTGCGTATCTCATCATTGCTTATCCTGTCCGCAAGCGTGACACCGCACATATTTCTGAGAGACCGCATCTCCACCGCATTTATCATACTTTCACTCGATTTCGGGCATATCCAGGCCTCACTGCCGTACAACAAAGTTGGCACCAACACCGCATTGTGGATGGCCATTTTAGCAGTGTTAGATATATTCACACTACCCACTAATGCGGACAGAGCACCGTTCACTTTATTGCCAGCTGCTACCCGTCTCTCCACATCCAACTCACATCTTCCATCCCTCGAAAACGCACTCCCCAGGTACACAATTTCATTCACCTGTTCTAGACATTTTCCATTTACACTAATCACACATTTCGTTTGTTCCGCTTCTCTTTCAAACACCAGAACCTTAGTTTTGTTCACATTCATTTTCAATCCTTTTACTTCACAATCTTCTTTCATGCACGTGACTAGTGTCTGCAACTCTGCTTCTGATGGTGCTATTAGCACAGCATCGTCAGCGTACAATAGGCAGTTTACCACTGTGTCACCACATCCCATACCACTCATATTACCTTTCAATCTCTGGAGGCAACTGTCCAAATACAGCACGAATAGCCAGGCAGACATCACGCAGCCCTGTCTGACACCAGAACAGACTTCAAACCAGGGCGACATGTCACCGTCTATCCTTACACAGGCTCTGTGGTCTCGATATAATGACCTCACAGCCTGCAGTAAGGAGCCCTCCACGCCATATTCAGGCAGAAGACTCCACAATTTCTTCCGCACTACTCTATCGAATGCTTTCTCTAGATCCACGAAAGCGCAGAAAACTTTCTGACCTAAAGCCAGAAACCTTCCCACGATAACGCGAAGCGAGAAAATCTGATCCATACAACCCCTACCGTTCCTGAATCCACCTTGCGCCTCCCACAAATATCTTTCTGAAACACCTTTCATACGTTCAGTCAATACTTTAGTATAGACTTTACTCGCTAAGCTGACCAAGCTATTACTACATATTATATTTATCTGTTATCGTTTATGTGCTATTAACAGATATAGTTACATATATTGTTGTAACTAAAGAGATCAATATTTGTCAAATTTAGCGCCTTCGAGTTGATCGTCTGTAATAAATAATGCATATGTATCGATGTTAATTCGGGGCATATTTTAATTCATGAAATCTACTATAAAACTAACACAATATACTAGACACTATTTACATGAAAGATGGATTACAGATGGAATTGCGAATGGATATAAAAATTCATATACACACTTCTGATAATTACACTATTTAACCGATTTTTGTAATATTACACATTAAATTGGATAAAATGATGCACGTATCAGTATTTAATAATTAATAAAGAATACTACAACACGAGTAGGTTTGGAAATTAACAAATTGAAAATTACAAAACACTGTAATATTTGTAATCTAAAATTCCATTTATCAATATTGCAAAGCAACACAACTGAATGCAACAGGGGTAATTATAAACGAAATATATTAATAATTATAATTATTTCCTTAGGTATAAATTTAAATAATTCTTTCTTCATGTAGAGTACATATTCCCATTAGCTCTTAAACACTTATTTTTGATAACAGTGTATTGTAGCTGATTAATATGTAATTATACATTTATTACACACGTAAAGTAATATTTTTGAAAATTATTATTAAGGTTGGAGAAGGTATTACATAATGAATGACTGCAGTATGTCAGTACGCGTGTAGTCAAACTCAGAGGCACGTTATTACATTTCGCGCGCGAACGCGTGTAGAAGCAATGTAAAACCACAAGAAGCATGAGAAAATAACTCATGTGTTGAGAGACAACAGAAAGTAATAATAATATTCAGTGAAGTTGAAAACAAAAATATGGGATGGAAAATAGCAACAAAGGGCAAAATCGTATCACTTCATCCCCCACGCAACTTCGCCGAATATTTTTCGAGCTTTATTGAATAAATATACATATTTTACGTTCATACTTTTTAAGGAGCTTTACAGATAGTAGGTAGGTATTCATGTAAATGATAATGTCATTATGTGAATATTATGAAAAAGAAGAAGGTTTTGAAGACTCTATTACTGTCTTCTAGATTGTTTTTATGAAATAAGACGTTTGCACCTACTTACTGCGGTGACCAATTTCCATTTTAGTCCTCTTGAGATCTTTATCTGTTAATTAAAATCATCAACAATAGAACATCGTACTTAGGTTCTTTTTGTAGTCTATACGTATGTTATAAAGAGATAAACTGTTTATTTGTATACATACATGTATCCCTATCGGGGTAGTCAGAGAGGTCTGAGCGCCATGTCGCGGTCCTTACATACTTCCTTCGCTTCCTCAAATCTTTTGTTTGTTTGTATGAATAAACTCAAAAGCTGCTCAACCAATTTCAAAAATTATTTCACTTATAGAGAGTTACATTATCAGCTAGTAACATGGGCTGTATTTCATTTAGAAATAATTTCTAACCGTGCAAAGCCGGGCCCGATCGCTAGTGACAAATAAAAGATTTTAAATAAAATTAACGTCGGTAACATGATGATTATGACACACATATACATAACTTCACGCCATTTTCTAATTCAAAATGAACAGTCTTAAGTAAGACGACTCCATACGAGAAGATAAGCAGCTGGCAGAAGAATGGATACACACAACATATCATACATACATGTTCTAACGGGGTAGTCAGAGAGGACGGAGTGCCAAGATTCGCAGTCCTTACATACTTCTTTCGCTTCCTCAAATCTCATCATTCTCCTCACACATTTTCGCCTAGCTGTGCAAGTGCTTTTGACATTTCCGTCAGTTAACACTCTGTCTATTTGATATTCATAAGTCAGCCTTGGTCTTCCTTGGCTTCTTTTACAACTGGCTTCCGCTCTGTAGATTTTCATCGTCAGTCTTTCATCAATCATTCTTTCATAGGGAAGTGCATGGATGAAAAATGCAATAACCGCGAAACTTAAAAAAAAAAAATTCGATCTTGTTACTATTGCAGAAGTGTATTGTGCATTGTATTTATTTTGCAGTTAGAACATCGTACTTCTGTTCTTTTTGTAGTCTATACTAATTTTATAAAAAGGTAAAACTTGTTTATTTGTATACATACGAACAAAGCACCAAAGCTGAATTGTTCGACAATGGAAATTAACAGGTATACGATAGGACCGCGACATATGGTAACTACGAATAATTTCTAGAGCAATTTTCGTTGCCGAATACTGCTGTCGTCATCTGCCAGAGTGCCAGCCGCTTCGGTCTTCCACCTGTCCAATGCAAATTCGCTGGATGTTTTATGCTTTTACTCTCAATGCCTAAATGCATTTAGAATTCGTTGGATCTATTATATTCATATTGAGACATAAAAATGAAGAGGATATTCGGATCATAAAACAAAAGTATAAAAGTGCTTTGTCCTGGTGAGTTATTAAAGCAATATTTAACATCGCGTTCATAATTATACTTTTTGGACTTTATCTCCGTAAACGTTGAGTACAAGTACGTATACATAAGGGCGCCATTTTAACATGCTTATTGGACTGCGATTTTGAAAAAAATGCATTTGGAATTGCATGGTTCCCATGAATATCAAGCATTATTAAAAAATTGGTTACCAACGATAAAAAACCTATTAAATAATAATGATTTATATTTTTATTATGATATTAAACACCGGCTCGTCCCCACTGCTGTGAGCAATGTGCAGTTTAGCGTTGAAGACCGCCACCGAACACGGTGTGCAGTGTGCACCTCGAGGTGGGAAGTAGAGAGGCGAAGGAAGTATGTAAGGACCACGAATCTTGTCGCTCCGTCCTCTCTGAGTACCCCGTTAGGGATACAGCGTGAATATATGATTGTATGTATGTACAATATCAACATATGAAAAGATTATACGTAACTGTATGTGCGTATGTAGCTGACATTAAAAACCAATTCATTAATAAACAGGTACTTTGAGTGTGAAATTAATAATCATTAAAATTCCATCATTAGATGGAATTTCTTCTACAGATTAAACATAAATTCAGTGCATAACAAATGAAAAACAGAAAGTATTGTTATCGTCTCGCTAGAATCGAGATATTATGGCGCTTGAATTCTCGTGATCTCGTGAGCCGCCGATATATATCTATTACCAGCCTTCACATTATAAACCGTTTTTCTAAGAAAGAAGAAATTTCATCAAAAAGTAAAAAAAGTGAGAAATTATTATTACTATTGTGAATTTGGGCCGATTGAATGGATTGTTGGTTGTTTTAAAAATTAATCATTTGTTAGCTAATATCGCATTGTATAGACTCAGGTGTAACTTTGCGGAAATCCATTTCATGTGATTAATTTCTAAAATCTTTAGCTATTTTCTTAATCAATTAGTAAAAGATTTGGAGATTAGTAAAAGATTTTTTGGAGTTTGAGCGGAGAATAGCTAAAGATTTTAGAAATTAATCACAGCCAATATCGTGCTTGGTCTCCAAGGTCTTGTTCGGTATCATAATCTCTTCCGGTTTATATTCATCATACATACATCTCAAGCTTGTGAGTACGGGGTCGCATTCTTCCGCTTTATTTGTTTCGCTTCTCACTCGTTACATTGTCACAAGACTCTGTCGCCGCAAATCCACAAAAATAATTGAAATGGAATATTGCGTTTTCCACACGAAAGGAGCTGTTTTCAATTTTATTTTACGTCATTTTTGATGTAACGCTAACAACGATCCCACATTTACAGTTTTGTCTGTTCATTTCTCTATGTTAATATTATAATAGTTGTGATTGGAATCTATGAGCACATGTTAAGATATTTTCGCACTATATTTCGATATTTACCTATTAAATAAAATACTGCTTATTTTATAACTGACTTCAATAAAAGGGAGGTTCGAAAATCATCGAATAAAAAAATAATATCTATATATAAAAATAATTAAATAATATATATATATATAGAATACTTTAAATATATATTATTTTTTTATTCGACTATTTTCGAACCTCCTTTTTTATATATATGTCGGTGGAAATAATAAAAGGCACTGATTTGACTATACTATAGCAAAGCGCGACTTCCGATGACGCGCTAACGGAACGTCAGGGCCGGCGCTGAGTCTGTTACACTATGGCGGCCGGTGCGATAGCATTTCTCCGACGGATCGTTTGCCATTATTAAATTTCCAATTACTCTGTAACAATCACGTAATCATTGTTACAAAGAGTTTTCTGTCGTTTGCACATTAACTTTGTATTAAGTGTTGTATTTTATGGAGCAGTGCGCCTCTTGTAAGATTAGGTACCTACTTCTCATGGCTGAGTTGCAAACGCATGAATTGCCTCGTGTCTTTTCCGACATCAGAAGCGGGACTACGGGACCAGTGAGTCTGATGGAGGTGTAATCGCGAGTGAACCTATCCACATTGTTAAGGCCCTTACTCGTCGCATCCACGGTCTTTTGTGAAAGGAGATTCGGCTACTGAGCGATATGTGGACCCTTGCGGGATGCAGGAATTGCGCAGGAACTTCAGATAGATACCCGGTGAGTCGTTACTATTTTATTATGTTTCTAGCGCCCAATGATCTGTCTGTTGATTTTGTTTTAATGGCATTTGTGATTCAGGAGTGTATAGTACCAAGCAAATATCGTGGGAGATTATGACTAAAGTTATTGGTGTGAAAATTTTATTTCAAATTTTGTTTCAAATTTCAAAAATTAAAATTTTGACACCTTTGTTTTCATTACAAAATTACCCAAAGCGTCATCATTGGGTTTACTAGCCTGTGTCTCATTTTTTACGCTGTATCACTAACGGGGTAGTCAGAGAGGACGGAACGCCAAGCTTCACGGTTCTTAAATACTTCTTTTGCTTCCTCAAATCTCATCATACTCTACACACATTTCAACTAGGTAGGCGAGTGCTTTTCACATTTTAATAGACAGTATGATCATCTGAAAACACTCTTATATAAATAATCTAAATATCACTTGAAGACTATTCAAGACAAAACTTGAACTTCTTTAGCTTTAACTTTACGCGTGCATACTTACCCGTACTACAGTAAAAGAATTTAATAATAAAAACTAAAGGTATAACAAACATTAAGGAAAACGTTGTTGCTATTTGTTGAAGGAATGACACAAATTATCAAGCAAAATTGATTCCTTGTATAATTGAAACTATTCTATTCAAAAATATGAGAAATCTTATAGATAGTTCTATCGCACTCACTACAAATAGTAACATATTCATATTTGCTTCAGAGGTTATAAAAATGTTGCGAATCTATGCGATCTACTATATACTACGTAATTAATCGCAAAATCTTCAGTTACTTATATAGCTAGGACATACAAAGATTAGAGCTGCCTTTCAAAGCCGATATGTTTTAGTATATTAAAACGAGGGCTGCTATTTATGTATCCGGAACTGGCCAGTTACAGAACAATATTAAAAAAGTAATTATAACATTTAAAAATGGAACTCTTTGGCTGAAGAATACAATTTGTTTGATATAGCTGTCATTTGTTTATCCTTTGTGGCGTCATTTTGAAAATTGCGAGTCTGTCACCATGGATTTAAGTCGTGAAAATTTTCGTGCTATGATTTATTACGATTTTCGGCGAGGGCTAACTCAAAAACAGCGCATCGATCAACTCACTTCGACTTTTGAGGACGAAGCACCATCGAAAACTACTGTGTATCACTGGTTTATTGAGTTTAATCGTGGGCGGTCTGTACTCACGGACGAAGTTAAAGAAGGTCGTCCTGAATCGGTTGTTGTACCTCAAAATATTGATGCTGTGCGGGAACTAATAATGCAAGATCGTAATGTTACATATCGCGAGATAGAGGCGTCTCTGGGCATAAGTATGACGAGTATATATAAAATATTACACGAACATTTAGCTGTAAAAAAAATTTGTTCACGTTGGATTCCGGACAACTTGAGAATTGACCCAAAAAGGGCTCGTGTCGATTGGTGTGAAAAAATGTTACAAAAGTATAATCAAGTGATGAATCTTGGATATATGCGTATGCTCCTGAAACTAAACAACAATCAACGGTTTGGGTGTTCCGAGATGAGCCGAACCCAACAAAAGTCATTCGTTCAAAAAGCACTTTGAAGCAAATGGTCGCTTGTTTTTTGGTATAAATGGACATGTAGCTACAGTGCCACTAGAGGATCGTAAAACGGTTAATTCTGAATGGTACACGGCCATTTGTTTGCCAGAAGTCTTTGAAGAAATAAGAAAGAACAACCGACAACGCAGAATCCTTCTTCATCATGACAATGCTAGCTGCCACACATCGGCCGAAACAACTCGGTATTTGGAAGATCAAAAGATCGAATTAACAGGTCTTCTATTTGTTCCCAACCGTGAAGAATAAATTACGTGGTCAACGTTTTTCGAGACGTGAAGAGGCTGTTCATGCGTTCAAAATGCACGTTTTGGAGATACTTCAATCCGGATGGAAAAAATGCTACGAAAATTGGTTCCAACGCATGCAAAAGTGCATCAATCATCATGGTGAATATTTTGAAAAGCAATAAAACTATAATAAATGCTATATGTTTGTTTCACTTTGTTATTCCGGATACATAAATAGCAGTTCTCGTATGGAAACCTCAAGTTGTCGGATTTATTAAGCTCTGTTAAGCTCAGCTTTTCAGGAAGTGTATGAAATGAATTATGAATTTACCTACAGGAACAAGAAAAGTGTACTAAATAAGTTTGAAATAGAATTTCTACGCTTCGACTCTATTAAAAGTTTTGTGAACAAGCGCGCGCGGCACGGGTTTTGTTCCAGTGAAACACGAGTGTAGTAGATACTCGTACCTTTACATTCATGTTTGTACTGAGAATATTACTAGTTGTTTATGTTTCGATCAAATTTTACGACAAACAAGAAGTTGAGAACGGTGATGAGCTGATGAATTACGAGACTTCCAGTAACAATCTATTGGCGGCTTTTTTCACATAGATAATACCTATTTTTCTTAAAAAAGATTGTGAATATTATTTGTTTCATATCTCGGTACTTCATATTTCTTGGTTATAACTGTAATTTATTAAGAGAAATTATTTTCAGATACTTAGGGTCTAGCTGTTATAGTAACAGATTTTTGTCTCAATATTTTAGGTAATGTTCTAGTTTCAATTAGTTAGGAGATAACTTTGATGATATTATTTAATACTAAGGCTCCATGTATTTTATTATAATATTAAATATTTCATCAACACTATAAGTTCAATGACACTTTGATATGTATCTGTATCGTCAAAATTTAAGTTACCTGTAAATTATTAATCATACTGTACATCATTGTTTAACTTGTGTTGTGTATTTTGAATATCATGTACATAAATACATGTCTTCACGCAATTTCCTATACAAGGTAGACAGAGCATTAAGGTACAATAAAACTACACTTTGAGGCCACTTTCAATAATATAATTATATCAGATAGGTTCAATTAATTTCCTAATATTAATCTTATGGTTAAATCTCCAAATTATATTATGCCTGAGTATCTCGTTGGCCTAATGTAATAAGCAATCTTTACGCTCTTGGGTGGTATAATAATTGACGAACGACGAAACACGGAGAATTCCATAAAAAAATTTTTTTTGGTACGAGAAGCTTGAAGTATGTAAGGACCGCGACGTTTGGCGCTCCACCCTTTTTGACTAATTTCTCGTTTTGACAGCGATATCTGCTGTCAAAACGAGAATTCGTACAATGTAATTGGTATAGTGGCTCTATATCTACCGCGAAAAGTGCATTATACGGTCATGGTGCAATAGACATGCGATCGTCATATATGATGTCAATTTTTTACTACAATTAGTCACCGGTTGCGCAGTAATCGCGTGGCTGTAGTTGTCTGCAAATTTTTAGGTAATAACTCCGTCTAGCCATCGCTCCGATTAGCTGCCACCCTGACACTTCACCTGTGACACTTACGTAAATATTTCTTTGTGTGTATTATTGTCATATTTAGGTTCGGTAATTGCATAAAAATATTCGTTTCTAGTAGTAGAGCGACAAGTTAGATAATCTAACTTACAGTCAGCATGCAGCGCGATATCTGCTGTCAAAGCGAGAACTTGTTTAATGTAATTTACATAGTGGTGCTAAATCTACCCCGAAAAGTGCACTATACTCTCATGGCGCAATAGATACGCAATATTCATACACAATATCAATTTTTGATTACAATTAGGTACCGGTCGCGCAAAGATCGCGTGGCTGTCGCTGTCTGCTAAGTTTTAGGTAATAACTCCGTAAGTTTAACTCGGTTTATAATGGAAGTCTTTGTTACCAGCCTATTACCTACGTAATTTGTTCATAAATTGTCATAATTTTGATGGCTTTTATGGCCTGTGGGGAAAAAAATGGTTGGCACATTCTGTCTTTTCGTTTTTATCTAGACAAATACTGATGTAAGCAAGAAATTAGACGACATTAACGATTGAGCTTGGAATCCTTTATTTATTGTATTATGGTTGTAGAAGTTAAAGAACTAATTTAAATAATTATATGACAATTCACTAGAATTCTGGTTTTTATAGATGAGTAAATTTCATTTCTTGGAAATACTCTTAACGCAAAACCTCTTAAGAGCTTTTGGCCTAATTTTATTATTTCATAAGTCGTATATTAAATGCTGTTAGCATATGTATATGTATTTTTACAAATTTAACAATGTCAGAAAATATACTCGCATAAAGTTACGCTATATTCACAATTGATCAGTCAAAAAGTTTCTTTCGTTTTATAAAACAATGTTATGCATATCACCAAGGTGTGAGAGCCGAAAACAAATTAACTGATTCAAGTGTATAAATTGCGAGATATTTTTGATCGTTAAATCTATCATCAATTCGGGAAAAACCTGCACTGATAACAACCTGCGAGATACTCAATCAAGTAAGTGCTTTTTAAATTCCTGTCGGCTAATACTCTAGCTATTCGTCACAAGTCAGCCTCATCTTTCTATGGTTTTCCTTAGTCGCTATTCTCATTTTTACTATATGTTTGAATATTACAAGTAGTTCTTTTTCCATTTTTACTACAACTTTTTCATTCAGAATTTGCTTGATTAATTATTATTTAATACACACCATCTCTAATTATAAAGATTGGCATGTAACGGTGTGATTCACTCTATATAACCTGCTGTTGTATACGTATTATAGTTTCCTTTACTTACGGCTGGCTAGTTGGGAAGGTTGTACGTTAATTGCGGTGCTAGCCCCGGAAACACGACCTAAACATTTAAGTAGACCCTTCAAGCTTATTTCCTATTATTAATCACATGTTAGTAAAGTTAGCACCATTTTATAATAGATTAATAATATGTATCTGTAATTTCTAATTATATATTACAAACAATACACAGTGAATTTAATTAATAATATCAGAGTCCCACGATTTCAGTTGCGTGAAATTTAGGATTATTCAGGAATAAAAAAGAGCATAAATTATTTATTTTTAAGAAAATTTTAAGTTCCTTCAAAATCAGCGTAACCGTTTTGAAAAATACCTCGGAAAAACCGACAGGGAAAAAAAGAACGAATATTTGGATTTCGATAACGTGCAAATAAAATATATTATGTGAGCTACAATAAAACCTTTTATTTCAAAATCACAGACAGACACTTCAATATTGTTCATTTGTGCAGATAACAAACCTTTCCTAAAAATATTGATACAGATATTCGCATATTGTCGATGATCAAAATATCAATTATATATTTTTTTTTGACTGCCAAAAGTTTTATTTCTATTTTGAACGCAGCTAAGTACCGTGTTATTTCACGGCTTCAAGTAAACCGTTTGATTTTTATTGAGTCTCTCGCTCTCTCTCTCTCTCTCATTCAGTCGATGTTTGAGATTTAAATGTCATAGAGTTTTGGGTAAATAGCTGATATTTTGTCAGTTGTCTAGTATCCATAACACAAGCGCTGTGCTGCTTACTTTGGGACTAGATGGCGCTGTATGAAATGTTTGTGTTTATTTATTTATTTATTTTATGCTGGTTTTGCTGAAAATTGCGCTCAAGTCTATTTAGACCGCTATTGTTAGAGCAGAATACGCTCTAATTATATACACGTCTAAGCTCATGTGCAGGCAACTTCGTCCTGTCTCGAGCAGACGGCGATGGAAGCCGCGCGGTCAACGCGTGATGGCCGTGTTATTATAAGAGGTTTAAATGTTGCTGCCTAGTAAATAGAGTTCAATGCGCGGAGAATAAGCGGCTACCGCGCGGCCACAGCCTGAGTTGTGGAATCAATTGAAGTTGGTGACTACTACGTGAGGACTTGATGGGCGAATACGAGGACTAGGAACCGCCGTAATTAACTTTTGGTGTGCGTACGGAAATAAACTTTTTGCACCACCATCCGGCATTTTATTATCTATAGCTCGTAACAATGTAATTAAAAATGTTTATAATTTTTTAATTGTAATATTTTGTACAATATTAGTAAAGTAAAATGAGAATTGTACTTTAGAAAAGTTATATACATATCATACCTACCATCATCATATCTGAGTTGTAAAAACAAAAACTAGTAGTTAACTAAGTTATGAAAACAAACCTGCTTTCGAAAATTATACTATTTTTAGAATTTTATAACCATCAGACGAGGGTTTTATACATTTTTTTGTTGTGTATGTGTCCTTGAAAACCTTTAAATATGAAAGTAATATTCATTTTATGTGTGTATACAGCATCACGCTATTTTCCATAGAGTTGGACAGTACAAAAGGAAATACTTATATGTGATTCTTTTGTAATTAAACATAATCGGCGCGCTTCGCTGTAGTATCTCGTTTCATCTTCGCTGCGTTTTTGACGTAGTAAGTACATAAACACATATATACATACCTAACAATGTAAAACCGCCTAGTAGTTCGGCAGAATCAAATTCTTTGTCGTAAAGGGTCTCTTCTACTATTAATATTATTATTTATTATTTAATATCATTTACTCGAGTTATTGAAAAATTCTTCAAAGATTATTTGAATAAAAAATCTTGATATATTAAAGAAAATTAGACCTGACTTTAATGAAAATAAATTGAAAAACAGAATAATATTTTATGTTCAAACTGTAATAAAGAAAACAAAAAAGGAAACGCAAAGAAGAAGTTCTAATTGCATCCAATGTTCCAATTTTGGCAGTAAGCGCTCACACACGGGATAGTAGAAGCACGTAATACCTTATAATCATGTTCAATAAGTCTCTGTTTAATAGTTCTAAAACTTGCGCGGCAAGATATGCGTCTGGCACGTTCCATATTTTTTTACTTTCCCAGTTCAGCATGAATATAGTAAAATTCACTTTTTCATTAATTTTGAATAAACTCATGAAATAATTTGTAATTCATTGACAGAAATTGAGTCAACTTCAGTAGAGGAAACAGAGTGGGGATAAGCTAGTGAGAGACAGCATTACGCCATGTTACACACATAGCTGTCGCGTCATGAACTCGCAATTACTGTTTCCTGTTCAGCGCTAGGAGTGGTAGAGACGGAACATATCCTCACTCTGTTTCCACTTCTATTTAATTTCAAAAGTGAAAACTTTCATATTACATTATGTTTAAAATATTTTTTGTAGTTTGGTTCGTGACTATTACTAAACTATGTCTTTTAATTATGTCGTTAAGCAATAGTTAACTAGCCTAAGTTCACTATTCACCTAGTTTCAGATTAATTTCAGATTTCACTAGAAATTCTGTTTTTACGTCGTTATTTTATGAACTACCAGACATCGTAATAAGCATAAAATAAATAAATAAATAGGCATAAAATTAATAAATATATAGCCATAAAATTAATAAAGAATAGCAGATCTATGAAATATCGACGAACATGCACACACAGCCACGGACATATAAAAATGATAGAATTCTTAAGTAACTTCAGTAACCTCAAAAATAAATGAAATAAAATAGTTATTAGCATATTTTTACAGCCGTGAAATTTGATTCCCCGCATATAATTCACATCGCAGGCAATTTCGAATGATTACTTGTGTAGCAGTAATATTACCTTTAAAATTTTATAGGTATTCCGAGCGGTCAAATATAATAATCATAAGACGATCATGACAGGTAATAAAAAAATCATGCTACAATATTTTTTCCAATTTATCTTAACAACTTCTTTTTATAACTCAATATCTGGGGAGGGGAGGCGCTACGATAATGGATTTACCACATCAATTACAAGTTTCATGAGTTCACTTATCAGAAAATACGTTTTGGTTTAGTTCTTTGATGTTAATAGGAAATTCGTGTAGGTATGTTTTTTAATCGAATGTGTAGAAAATTGTAGCTTTAATAAAAATAAGTAGTAACCATAGCAGGCTAGAGCAGAAGTTTATTACAATGTCAATATGTGAATTTGCGACGCAAAGGTCATGCAGCGGCGGGAGATTAAAAATAATCATTCTGAGAAGTTTAGTTATGCAAAAAATCTTATTGAATCAGGATACGATGTGTTTAATAGTCATATACATATATTCAAAATGATAGATTTTGAATATATTTACATAAATACATACATACCTATCTTCAAGGCGTATCCCAGACGGGGTAGTCAGAGAGGACGCAGCACCAAGTGTTGCGGCCCTTACATACTTCTTTGACTTCCTCAAATCTCATCATTTTCCTCACACATTTTTGCCTAGGTATGCGAGTGCTTTTGACATGTCCGTCGGCTAACACTCTGGCTATTTGAGTTCATAGCATTGGTCTTCCTTGGCTTCTTTACCACTCGCTGTCGCTGTAGATTTTCTTCGTCGGTCTTTCATCACTCATTCTTTCTATGTGCCCGAACCATCTAAGCATTCCTTTCTTCATTTTTACAATAATACTGTCATGCAATCCTGTCATACAGCGTATCTCTTCATTGTTTATCCTGTCCGCAAGGTTGACATCCACATATTTCTAAGAGATCACATTTCTACTGCATTTATCTTACTTTCACTTAAATTATATGAGTGAGTTGGATGTAGAGAGACGCTACCCGTCTCTCTACATCCAACTCACATCTTCCATCCCTCGAAAAACGCACTCCCCAGATACGCAATTTCATTCACTTGTTCAAGATATTTTCCATGTACCTAAACCTCACATTTCGTTTGTACCGCTTCGCTTTCAAACACCAGAACCTTAGTTTTGTTCACACTAATATTCAATACTTTCACTTCACATTCTTCTTCCTTGTACGTGACTAGTGTCTGCAACTCTGCTTCTGATGGTGCTATAAGCACAGCATCGTCAGCGTGCTATAGGCAGTTTACCATTGTACCATCACATACCATACCACTCATGTTACTTCTCAATGTCTGGAGGCAACTGTCCAAATACAGCACGAAATGCCAAACAGACATCACGCAGCCCTGTCTGACGCATGAACAGACTTCGAACCAGTGCGACATGTCACCATCTATCCTTACACAGCCTCTGTTGTGGCCTGACAACGGCATAAAGGGCCCTCCACGCCATATTCAGACAGAAGACTCCACAGTTTCTTTCGCACCACTCTATCGAATGATACTATATATACACCTTGCACCTCCCACAAATTTCGTTCAGAAACACCTTCCATAGGTTCGATCAGTACCTTGGTATACATTTTATTTGCTAAGCTGACCAAGCCGATGACCCTATAGCACGCACAGTCTAAATATGTATATAGATAGAATATACATTCAGTCAAGAAAGTATCGGGAATGGAAGATTTGTTTATGGTTCCCAATTCAATTTTTTGTTTTTTTTGTTGTTGTTAGATTGGCACAACTGTTTTCCATTTTGGCGCGGAGTTTGAGTTGCATCTGTTATTTAGATTAAATACAGTGCTGTTTTTAGTTATATCATTCTAGTGTACATTGCGAATTTCATAATGGACAAAAACATCTAACAAAGAGTTTGTCTTAAATTTTGCATCGCCAATGGAATTTCGTGTTCGGAGTCACTGAAAATGTTACAGAAGGCTTACGGTGAATCGACTTTATCAAAAACACGTGCTTATGAGTGGTACAAAGCGTTCAAAAGCGGTCGAGATGTGATGGAAGATTTGCCTCGCTCTGGTAGGCCATCAACGTCTGCAACTGAAGTTAACATCGCAAAAGTGAAGGAAATAGTGACTGAAAATCCTCATTCAAGTTTGACAGAGATAGCCGCCGAACTTTCTGTGTCTCACGAGTCGATCCGTACCATTTTAAATAATCACTTGGGTATGAAATATGTTGCCGCTCGGCTAGTCCCAAAAGACCTGAATTTTCTCCAAAAACTCAATCGCATAAGAGTCGCTGAGGACATGCTAGAACGAGTCAATTCAAAGTCAAAGTCAAAGTCAAATCAATTTATTCAAGTAAACCCAATCACAAGGTATTTTTGAACGTCAAATCTACTTTAGTTCGGTTCAAAGAGAAGAGAAAAGAAAACCTGGACACTGAGAAGAACCGACAAGAAACTCAGTCAGGTATAATTTTTTCAACGTCCGATCCAACATTCATGAAACGCATTGTTACTGGTGACGAGACGTGGGTTTACGAGTTTGACATTCAAACTAGTCAACAAGCTTCAGAGTGGCGCCTTCCAACTGAACCGAAACCGAAAAAACCAGTGGAAACAGCAATTAATTCTTAATTGTACAGATAAACTCTGTTAATTCACCGCTTTTAAACGTATTTCCATCTAATCACCATTGTCGATGTAAAAATAGTAGATTACACAACAAGTGAAAAAAAAGGGAATTTAATTCGAGGGACTAAGTTGCATCCCGAGAGCAGCGAATGATACTACAGTAGAATCCCGAGCGTACCGAGCGATTCTAGATTAGAATCATGAGCGGAGCGAGGAATGCAAGGACCGAGATGAATTTTTTTTTCACGAGATGTGTACTCTACTTTTTACCATTGATTGCGAGAAAATAAATAGTTGTACAGTATTTATATTTATAAAATTTTGTTCTTTAAGTATATACATTTTATTTTATTAAATATACAAATTAGAAATTTATAGTGAAATTAGAACAGTTTTCGAAATTCAGTGTTATATTCTTGTTTGGTTTTGAAGCGGTCGTATTAAATAAGACTTGAATATTTGGCATAGTTTGTGATTGCCGTTGCTGAGAAAGCTGTGATGTAGTCGTTTCACCAGGGTTTCCTTTCGATCTTGAAGGCCTCGCCGGAGATAGCAGCGCCCACGGGTCAACAGGTTTCAGATTTATACTGTCAACTGTTCGGCTGCATCTTTTGGCTTTGTTTTCGATCGAATCCTCGATATAGCTTTCTGCTACTGTGCTGGACCGCCATCCTCCGTGGTGTTTCAGTTCTGTAAGATCAGCACCTGATTTTGCTAAAAGGGTGGCAGAGCTTCTACGGAAGCAATGTGGCAATCTCTTTTGGCATCGCACCTATTTTGTTGATTCCAATACCTATTGGCAACCTTGCCGAGTACATTTTCCACCATGGTATTGTATGAAAAACCTGTCGGTTTTTGTATTAGCGGGCCGTAAAGCTTGATATTTTTCGACGATATTTACGTATTCTTGCCATATCACGAACGTTCTATCAATTTTTGTTTTCGTATCAGTTAAAAAGATCAATAATACATTTTCCGAGTGTTTCTGGATGTCGTTTATAGTTATCATTAGTAATTCATTACTGCGACAGGCCCCATTCACGCCGAAAATTAGCACAACCTGTGAACAATATAAAAAAAATATGTATTTACAGGAAAACTTAAAGTACAGTAGGTTTGTAGATAAATAGGTACTAAGTAGGTATTTACTTTTACGGCCAGAAAACTGTGGCCAGGCGCAACATTTAGAAAACGCTCAATATTTTGGGAGGTTAGCACTCTAGATTTCTTTGGATTATTACCCTCGGACAGCCGTTTTAAGTATGTCACTAATTTTGAGTAGTTTGAAATATCAATGTTTTGTTTGATTCTCACTGTGGCTTTCAGCATAGAATATATGCTCCAAAGTGTCGACGGCTTCTTAGTTTTGGTTAATTCGTTGAAATAGTTAAGAAATACGGACTCTGAGAAGGAATTGGCGCCATTCGTGGTTTTCCAGTCGCAAAACAAATTGTATGTTTTCAGGTACAACTCTCGAGATTTTGGCGGCAACAAATTATCCACTATAATTGCTGCTTTAGAGCAAAATGATTCCGGAGTTAGTGCCTCATTTTCGTCACTGGAAGAACTCATTTTATTATGATTATGTGGTAGCTTTTCCGATGCATAAAACAACAACGATAACAGATAGACATAAACCTTACTAAAATTGGCAGGATATTTTTTTCTTAATTTAATTGTATAGCTCAATGGAATAGCTTCATTTAGCCAGGCAGTACTTTCAACACGTTTTATTAAATTTTTTGTACATAGTTAATTCGTATAATTCGTGCTTGTTCCAAATTCAAAATGTTTTAACTCACTCAGTGAATAAAAGAGAGTTTTATTCACTGTTATCGATGATTAAAATACCCTTTTTCGAGTGGCAGTGGTAAAAATATGATTATGTTCCTTATGTAATTATGGAACCTTTATTATTGATTATGATTATAACAAATTTGATTTTTTTACAGTGTGTTTTAAACATCTGTGAACACAGACGCTTCGTAAATCATCGTTAAAAATATGCCATTTGGCTGTGAATAGGGACTTGTATGAATTATGTACGCGCCATTAGCTCGGTTCATGCCTTTGTGTGACTCTCAAGCAAGACTCAAGGATTCATTGTCATGCCAAAAGCGCTAACAGAAATTAACAGAATATTATTTGTTTATATGTTTGAGATTATCTGACAAATTTCTTTCTTCAATAGGTCCTGGTAAATGACAACATTTTCTGTAGAAATAATTGAATAATTATATAAAAGTTTTTGTGATTGAATATAAAGACTTAAAAAATTTTTACCCACTTGAAGAAAAAGAGGAGGTTCTCCATTTGTCTATATTTTTTTTTCGCTTTTTTATGTAGATAGTTATGTTACCCGATGTGACCGTCATTGCACCGATTTTGGTTCTTTTTCATTTGAAAGGATTATTTCAAGGGTGTTTATTTGTTTAGATTATCCCTTCGTTTAGTGTTCTGTTCCAAAATTGGAATACGGAACACTTATGGAATCACCTCATTGTCGACTCTGAGAATATTTGACGTAAAAAACTGAAGTTTGTAATAGTTATAGTAAGGGTGGCCCAAACACCGTGGACAGAATATGAATGGACTGATTACTGGAACAATAATAATTACCTAATAATTACCTAGTAATTATTATTGTTTCAGTAACCAGTCCAGAAAGAGAAAGCTTAAGCGACACTAGCAGTGTGAGTAGACGAGAAAAAATATTTTTCTTTCATCATTGTCTGTGTATGACTTTTTAGTCACCACCACTAATGTCAGTGCGATATTGGTGCTAAGTAAATGGATGGCACCAAAAGTATTTTATTCGTAAAAACGGTCATCGGCACTCTCACTCACCGAACGAAACACACCAGCAATAAATGCTGTTATTTTAGCTGATATTCTGTGAAAGAATGTTTTTCCTCGAGTGAGCCGGCCCAATTTGTGCCGCAATACAGCATGGCTTTACCACACATGACACTGTCTGTCTGTATGTAATATTCGATTTCAAATAACTATCTTTTTATTTTTAATGTTATTATACCTAAATTATTAGCATTACTTTAAATTACTGACTTACCTATTTCTGCTTAAAATATGGGTAAAATAATAGTGTTGTATAACAAGAATATAGTTATGTATACTATTTCTCTCTCACATGTTATACGCTGAGGTCTCATTTATATCATACTCCATCTATGCCAAACACAGATGTACCATAAACTGCATAATGTTAGCTATTGTTAATATTCGTGATTAAATGTTACAATCATGATCATTAATAGATTGCAAACCTGTTGTTTGTAAGTGAATGTGATAATGAGTGGTAACGATAATTTATTCGTGATTTGACAGTTGGTATTTTGGAACGGTAGTTTTAAAATAAAATTTAAATGTACCGTTTACAATAGGTGTCTAACGGAACTCGACCACGGTGAACTGCATAATATGTATCGAAGTATGAATCGGTTGCTATCAGTTCTAAGAATAATCCTTCGTAACTACTCAATGACAAATTGTGACTGAGTTATTGTATTAAAGATCAAAGCAATTGGTTGCTTTTTAATCTATCTAATTTTTAATCTATCGGTTGTTAACTCACCATAGTCTACAATAAACATCCCCACGGATCTCCTCAACGACAGACAGCACACATTTCGAAGTTGAGTTATTATTTTGATAATCACAGGCAACAGATAGTTATGTATGTATCGATTAGAATCTGTCCACGAAATACAAAAATACGCCATGAAACTCTTGAATTCTAGTTATATTATTTTAAATTGTACTGATTCAACTGCGGTTTTACTTTACCGCTACTACCTCTGACTAGAGCATCCTTAGTTGTAGATCTACCTTAGCATTTGTGTAGGACAAGTTCATACATAAGGGTATAGAGAATAACTAAAACAAAATGAAACCAACTTCAAATAAAAACATTGTAAATACAAAATAATTATCGTTAATCCTATTCTTTATTTTTAAGTGTTTTTCTTACTTATCATGACTTATCATTTAATTTTTGGTGGTTTTTATTGAAACATAAACACATAAACGGACAAAAATTTCAATAATGTTTGTTTTACTAATAACTAAGAAGTTATGACGACTGAATCAATCATTTGAGAAATAGCCCATCTCTAGTTATGTTATAAACGTCATAGTCGCCACATTTCTTTATATTAAGGACAAAAATTAAAACAATAGGATATACACTATCACAGTAACTGTCAAATTTATTTACGTAGATCTCCATCTACAACGTAAATGTATATTTATATCGTATCCGCGAAGATATGTACCCATGTTATAGACAGATATCCATGTAAACTACTTTACTTCATTTTCTATTCACGCGGACAGATAAGGTGCAACAGAATGAATCATGACGCCACCTCTAACATTAATAAGTTTTCAGGATTACAAATTGCAAAGTACAACCAATATTGGACAGTCTCTAGCTTATTACCTATAAATATTTAAATGTAATAAGCCATACATACTCTTTGATTTTGGCTGACTTTTGTTATTTGCACACAGTAGATAAGTAGAATTTTGTTCAAAAATATTTTGAAATAATTCCCTAACATGCACCATGAGGCTCTATACAAGCTTTATCATTATTTTATTTTCCGTGAGTTGAGTTTATTACACTTCGAAAAAACGGTGTTTTAACTGATGAAAATATTTCACTGGAAATTAACTGAACAAAACCTTCATGTCAACAGAACGGACGGTTGTGCAGAACAATACGTAAAGTTTATTCGCTCCACATCGGTTCGTGTTCTGGCTAAAAGCAAAAGTTGAAGAGAAGCTAATGTAAATGTTGATACAGGGAACTCTCACCTCCCGTATTGAATTGATAATAATGTTATAGCATTCAACTATGTTCTTCAATTTGGGATTTGTCGAATTATAAACAATATTATTTCTAATAAAAATAGGGATTGCAGGTTAACGATCATTTGCCATCTCATGGATCTACCTGTCTATTGGTTTTATTGAATTTTTATATACGGTGTTCATATGCTGGTTGATTTCATGTAATAATCTAAGATTTTAATGGATAATTGAGTGGGTAACAGACATCAATGCAAGTCAAATCGGTGGGTTCAGAAGCTTTAAATTTTGCATTGTTTTTTATGTGGCGTAGGAGAAATTTTTGATAAGTTGGTCCATAAAGGGTTGAAAGTAAAGTCAAAAGTTATTATGGAAAATAAAACTAAAAATACGTTCAATACCTCAAAACTTAGTTTAAAGAATTGTTAAAATATTTAAGCGCGTATTTTACTGATTTTGAAAGACCGAGTCCTATGGAGATAAAAAAAGTGTTAAAGTAACCGTGAAAAAATTAAATTACACAAGTATGAAGATAATGATAATAGTCTCTTGACTGTCACCGCTGAATATTTTGATTCGTCGGCAAGATTTTAGGCTACTACTTATGTATCCACTCGTGCGAAGCCGAGGCGGAGCCCTGGTACTGGTACTTTGTGTAAATCATTAATAACAAATTACTGTGATTGTTCGTTTTTAATGAATGTGGGCAAATGTTGTTTGAATTGTAAAAAAATAGAATATTCAAACCGCGTATGTTTTTTACTGATGCCGATATGAAAATATTTGAGTTGAAAAACAAAATGTTGAAACGAACGAAACAGTCGCGGTACAACGTCTTTGCAATAAAAAATACAATTTTTATTATTTCTACGTTTTGTACAGTTTTGTGATACTCCTTGTTTCTTTTTCAATATGAAAATATGAATATTATTCAAAGTAAGTACTTATTATTTCAACTTTGCTACTCTGACGAAAGTAAGTTCGTTTTTTTATGGAATTATTTACTTTAATAGTTTTTGTTGAGCCTGTATTTATGATCTTATAGTTAAGTATTAAGTAACTCAACTATACGCGACTTGTACACAAATTATGCTAAATACTCACTAAATAAATAAATATTCACTGGAGCGTGTAATATGTATAAATCTTTTGTATACGCAGGTAGAGAGAATGACCTCTCGATTGTCCCATTTTCCTATACAGACTGTCACAAATCGTCGGCTAAGTTTATTCAACTAGCAATAACGCATTCCGTTCGCCTAGTTTAATCTGCTCCTAATCAGTAATCAGCTTCCCGATAAGGGTTAGGCTTACTTGAGTGTGCCATTCATGGAATGTTAATTATCTAACTAACTTTAAGTAACCCTAAGTCAGAAGTTGATATATTTTATTGTCTTACATAATATGTTGTTGTTATAATATTGTCTGGCTTATCGACGCTGCGGCAGAGCAACTGAAGAGACCTCGATGTCTTGAAGTTCGAAAGGTTCCAGGTTCGATTCCCACCTAGGTCAAACGAACTTTTCTAGATTGTCTCGGGTCTGAGTATACTGGGAAACGCTCCTAGTAGACGTTGTTTGGTTTTCATAGCACAGCGAATGCCCTAATTCGAGATCAGATGATCGGTGTGTATTGTTTGGCGCATTTATTATTGGTTTAATCTGCCTTGCAAGCTGGGGTCCTGGGTTCAATCGTCATTCAGGTCAATTTACGATACGAATTTTTCTAAATGGACTTTGAGTTTGGGTGTTGCTGGGAGCTCCCCTAGTTCGTGGTGTGGTACCCATAGTACAAACCTAGAGCTTAGATTGAGGTCACGCAATTTGTGTAATCGTCTGGAATATTATTACTAAAAAGTTTGTATAATTATGTGTATATAATAAAACTATAAGTACTATCGTGTCTATGTTGAAATTATTTATGAAAAATCCACACAAAAGGAGTTGACATACACAGAGGACAAAACGATTGCTATTAAAATTATTATCTCGTCTTTAGGATAGTTGGACCTATTTTATAAAACAGTTTTAAGTTATACATATGTATAGGAAATTTAGTTTCGTTAACGCGCCGGTTACCACTTGAGTGATGGCAGAATGAGTGGCTATTTCTGTAACAATAAATTCAAAATGTAGTATTAATTGGCTAGTTTATTATTAAATCGTTGTCTATTTGTGGACTCTTTACTGTTAGTTTACAGAAGTTTAAACACATATTTTGTATATTCTGTGTTAGAAAGTTTATAGTAATTAAAATTAATTTGATTTTGAAGCTAAATAAATATATCATTTTCAATGTTATTGTACTACTATGGCTGAAGTATAATATTTATGTATGTAGGTGTAAGTATATAATTACAATAAACATGAACGTACATTACATAGTATTGTTGATAATTTGTTATTAATAATTGAGAATTATATAACCCAAATTTAATGGCGATGGCGAACTCACGAACGGATTGACAGCTTGATGTAATTTTTATAATTCAGGCTGAAATTTTCATTTTCTTTCTTTCTTTCTAGGTCTTTGACTCACGATCCCGCTCGGAGACGACGACGCCGGGGCGGTGGCAACGTACGCCCCAGACTGTTAGCTCTGTAGCTCGGCTCGAGAAGTGCTTCGGTACAGCGCGAGAGGGGCGACGGCGCGTTCCGTAGGAGTTCCCGGAGCCCTTCGATAGAGTGCCGAGGACGACCACCGCAGGAGTTTTGGTGGGTAAAAGCCCCAGATAACCTAGTCTCTTTCCCAGCGGTTTGGGTATCTGTGTGTAAATTTCTCTTGCGTAAGCAGAAAAAAGGTCTTTAACTCAGGCTTGACTGTTGTTCGTCTACAATAGATCAGATTGATGGCTTGATTAAAACCTTATTAATTAAAATTACGTACAAAAGCAAATTTTTTTTGCAGGTGTACATTTACAGAAGCATTTATCTAGTTACACATAAGTTGACTAAAAAATTAGCCAGCAACTTGTCGATCACGCATTGATTTAGGATTTCGTAGCGAACTGACAAATAAATGAGTTTGAGATGGGTTATGTTTCTTTGCTAAATTTAACCATAATAGGTGTAAAACTGATGGCATAAATTGTCTGCGACCAAGCTGTGACATATATGGATAGACAATGAGATTAACAGACATATAAATTAATTGTATGCATGGGCCGTGGTAGATAGAATGTCCAATTTTACGTATTTAAATTAAAATTGAGGTATGAGTTAAGGAGATATTCTAAAAGTTTAACAGATTCATTAAATTGACCTTGAATATCGAATGGAAGGTATGGATTGCTAAAGTGTTGTTGTATTTGTAAAATGACAAAGATATTTCGTAAACCTCGGTTTGTGGAACTTTAGTGAAATAAATACAATTGTAGATTTTTTTTAAGAAATTAGCTGATATTTGTAATATAATATTCTTCATATGTACATCTGTTTAAATAATAAATAATGGTGCTTTTAATAATGTCATGTTTATTACATATGTAATTGTAAAACTTCTTACAAAAGTTACAATATTTTATTTTACCTACTTTTAACTTGAATATTTTTATCGAGTGAACCCATGCCCGATTCATCTGTGCGCGCACCGAAGACTGTTCAGTTAGTTTGTCAAGAACATCTTTCGGTAGGACTCTACCACATCAGACGTTCTTCAGACTGCATGGTTGACATGGAACAAGTGCGAGCAACATCAAACGTTTTTTATGTACATTTTTGAATGAAGTCGTTGGCATGGAAGACTCATACAGCGAGGAATTGAAGTTGGAGATCTAAGTTTGAATAGACTTTGTTCACTGTAATTAAATTTTTTTTAAATAATTTATAGGTATGTAGAGGATGCGTATCACAGAAAGTCATAAATCATTAACAGCAATAAATGAAATTTGTTGTATGTGAAAAAAATGATATTCTAGTTAGTTTTTGTCAGTGATTATTTAGTATATACATTGATGACATCCATCGATTTATAGAAGTACTTTAGAAGACTTTCGGCTTTGAATAAAAGCAATTTTTTGGTTAGTTATGTCTGTCGTAACAACAAAACTGCACGGGTCTCAATGGTATATTTGTTTTTTTTTTGTAAAAAAAGTAAATGTACCTGTACATTAATTTAGAAGGGCGTATATTTCGTTACACAGGTGTTTCATTAGTTTTCTCTGTAAAGTTTGCTGGTTCAATTCGATTAAAAGTTTCTCAATAACAAACTCTATTTACAGGTAAGTTCACCCAAATGGAAAATACACTACAAAATTGAGCACACCGTATGTGATATCACCTGGGATATGCCTTTATATAAACTTCACATTTAATATGAATATATTTATGAATTTATGAATCTATACAATACTTCACACTGGTATTGTTTTACATCAGTTCGTGATGAAACATATTACTCTTATTGAACGTAAAATATGAATATTCTTGATACACATATTATTATAATACCGCATATACGTTTCTGTACACACATACATACCTTCGCGCTGTATCCCGAACGGGGTAGTCAGAGAGGACGGAGCTCCAAGTGTTGCGCTTCTTACATACTTCTTTTACTTCCTTAAATCTCATCATTCTCCTCACACATTTCACACGCCTAGGTATAGTAGCGCTTTTGACATTTCTGTCGGCTGACATTTGGCTATTTGATCTTCATTATTTTCTGTACAAATTATAAAATAAATAAATATTATCTAAAGCCATAGATCATATAATACCTTAATGCTAAGGAATTATATGGATTCTTAATAAAAAATAATTCTACTGTCCTTACACACTGCTTTAAAATTATAAAATATGCGGAGAATTATCTAAACTTATAATGATATGCTCAGGTTGACTTTCATCACAGACTGATGAAAAACAATGTCTGTAGGAGGTACTGTAGAGATTCCAAAACGTCTATATCAGTAATATGTATTTCATACTGAGTTTAAATTTAATAATAAGTTTATATAATTGAGGATAAAAATAAGTAAATTGTGTGATTTTTAATTTGCTGAACACGTCTTCACACATGGAATTGGGGTTTTCATAGAATTTGGGTGTTCGATTACGAAGTTAAATAATTTGAAGATTTTATTGAATCTTTATCCAAACGATGTTTTTGGCAACGTGTTTTTGTGTCTTATTATAACTGTATTAATATTGTCGCTTATTACACAAAAACGTATAAGTAGGTATGATCAATGAATCCTGTGCTAAACCAATGAAGTAGGTTATCGTTCAACGAAAAGTGAACTAGTTTAAGTCTCATTAGTAGGTCAGTAGTGAGCGCTTAACTGACATGAATTGACTTTGACACATGCATTATGCACTTTTCAAATGGACATGAGATGTCTGGCCGTTAGAAACAAATTCGTGCATTTATGTCCAAAATGGTTGAATAGACGCTTGAATCTAAACGAATATGTTAAGTTTATATGTATATGTTTTAGGGATACAATGTTACAACAGCCTGTATATCCTCTTTTCGACGAAGATCTTGTACTGTATCTAATAACAGAAGTCAGGAAGTGCGAATTATTATTAGGTTAGTGTTTTCAAACAAAAACTGTCGTCGTGTAGCCGCAACCAATGGTTTCACATGCCCTCTGAATCTCAGCAAGGAGTTACTTAATATTACAGTCCGATCGAATTAGCTTTTCGCTGTCAGGATATGGAATTCCATTTAATTTCTTTTTCATAGCCTATAATAACAGAAATTGACCCTTATATTTCAAATTGCATTTTTCAACTGACTGTTAAAACCGAGCAGAGAATTTTGCCCTTTTTGCCATTTTTTGATCATTTTTCAGATCTCAGAACCTCATTTTGATACTATAATATAATGAAAAAAATATTCTTTTGTCGAGGTACGATTTTAGCAATTTTGCTTTTTAACTAATTCGATCCGATTATAAACATTGCTCTACCCACACAAAAGGTTTTTTTTTTATAAAAGAGGGAGAAAACGAGCAGAGGGAGGAGAAATAAGGAAAGGAGGGAAAGGAGCATGAGGGGTGATGGGCCACCGGCGAGCGATTGGGCGAGCCGGCCCAATTCGTGCTGCAATGTAGCATGGCTCTACCTAGTTGCTACGTGCTACGTTGTTTAAGTTTAGTGGTCAAAACCAAAGCACTTCCGCCGCTCGTAGCGCATTCTTAGTGTACCGTAGCACGTAGCCTGGATATTTAGGACTGGACAATTAATATTGCTGTGTTTAAGATTGTTTTACTAGAAAGTTCATTTAAAACGTCTGTTACGGGCGGTTTTTACAAAAACATTTCAATATATTAGGGATAACGAATTTGAATAATCCTTCCACAACGTAGCATTTTTCTAGACAAGTTTTAAAATATTGTTGAGGTTCAAGAATCATCGCTGAAATCTCATTTACGGACTCCATACAGATAAAGTTGCAGGTGATCGTTATTGGTAATAAAACAGATTTCACGTAGGAACACGGAGCTACGGTTAAGAAATAGCGTGCATGAAGTTTCGATTTACTTCTATGTTACAAAATACAGTTGAAGTTCGAATTAATGGAAAATAGTAAAATATATTATAGTAATTATTACAAAAAATTACTACTAACCAAAAAAATCGCGTACAATCTTCGAAGAAACGTTAATCATCCGTATAATGTCGCTATCGACTCTATGTTTACACACTGAATTATGTGCCAATTTACCACGGTAAGCACCTACCGAAAATGTCTTGATTACAGTCACGTAAAAACACTTGTTACCACTTTGAGCAAACGGCATCAGACATCAATCACGTTTGCTTTGCCATGTTTAGATTGCCCAAATTAAGGCCCCCGTTTCTGAATAACGCTCTTGCCTCGACGAAAAATAATAGCGATTATTCAACTCTTCTCCTTGTTATATTCGTTAGAACTCTTTGAAGTCAACACGCATGTATTCTGTAAATAAATTCTGAGTCTGACGTGTATAATACCTTACTCTAAACATGTAATTTCGTGTTGTTGTGTCGTTTGCAGGTGACATTTAGTGGTGACTCAATACCTAATAATATTATTAATATTAGTATATTTGTTTGTATGGAAAAATCCTTTTCTTTCTTTACATTGCAATATAATAATAACAACTGGAGGAGCGTCCAGGAACACCCTGACTCCCAACCAATTTGTAAAAGTTCGTTTCTCTATATCTATCTGACCGGGATCGAACCCGTGGCTCTGACTTGGAAGGCTGATGTTAATCTACCGTGCCAACGGGTCAGAGTGTATGCAAAGGTTTATTAATAGTTATATGTTATGCTGAATGTGTGTGTATCTATATAACCTAAGATTAACTTGCGTTCGTTTTAATTTTAAAGTTACGATGACCAGAACAAATAAAAAAAGAAAGACGAGGGCGTTGCGAACAACACAGTGAAGCTGGCAAAACTATGCCTTGCCATGTAGGTACGTACAAAGCAACACGCACACACATGTAATCAAACTATATCTCGCATTATTAGTTTCAGTTAGTGGTGCAAGAACCAGTCCACGAAAAATAAAAAGCAAAGGGTGCAAGAACCAGTCCACGAAAAATAAAAAGCAGGATGGAATCACGTTTCATATGAAAACAATTTTAGAAACTTTAAATTTCAATAAATCAGAATAAATACCGCTTGCAACAAAATCTCAACGAATCTTGCCATTAGTAAGTGTTATAATTATTCTGATCGTTGGGTAAGGTTACATACGTGGTAAAGTTAATTGTTTCTTTGTTTGTTTTAAAGAATGATGGCAAATTTTTAATCCTGTTAAAGGGTTTTGTATTGACGAACGAATTCAAAACTTCATTTTGGAATGTAAAAATGTATTAACAAAGAGACATAAGATATTAAACAGAGCGACATGCAGTATGCGCAGTAGCCTGAGGCCACAGACAAATTAGCCTTTGTGTGTCTGTGCCTGAGGCTGACTGGCGAGACGCGCGGACAATCAGTGTTGCCAACTTTTTTGTGCCTTATCAAGAATAGGTAACTGTTCAAACCACTAGAAACCACTATAATTTTTTAATAATAATATAATGTTTTTAATAATAATATAATGTTTATTTCAGAAGATTATAAATAGACACAGTTTTAGCATATTCTGATATAACATTTACAGTTGTGAACAAAGTTCCCTGTCTTATTCGGAGTTACCAAGACCTCCCACACTAGGCACAGCTGCAGCACACACACACACACACTAAAAGCCAGAATCCTATATTATTCACATGACAAAAGTATGAAGCCTCGATTACTCGACATTGGAATATTTGATTGGTTAATGGCTGAACCTAGCATAGAAATATATACAATTGACACAGTAATATATGTAAAAATAAATATACGAAAGACGATAGGCCCAATTTAAATTAGTAGAGTTGTAATATAAATTAGTAGTAAACGTAATATATTAATAGCTAAACGTCATCCCCAGAAGAATCATTTCACTCATCTACTATATTTTCGGTTTGTGATTGTGAAAAATACGTTTCTTAAGTTTCTATTTTTTGTACCACATTATTAGGTAATACGTAATTATTGCAGCATTTGAAAGAAAGAAGTTCTAGCTTCATTGAATTACTTTGTTTCGATTTCACAATATTCATCGTAGAAAATAATCTCTCTACATCAGCGTTAGAATGTGGTAGAACTAACGAAATAGCAAAATTAGCTAGCTCCATGAATGTATTTGTTCCAGTGATGTCTTTAAAGTTTAAAACTTCGAACCAGAATGTTTTCGTATTATCTGTTTTATTCCTATTATTCTGCTAAGCAGATGTATTTGACGCCACTGCTCGTCAATTTTCGCAATGTTTTCTTGTTTTAAATTAAATGTATTGAATACACCTTTTAGGCATTATTTCCTCGTCGCTCTGTGGAAATCCTTTATTTTTCATTGCTGATAAACGAATTTCGAATCTGTATCCTAAGTAACATTTATTATCCACAAAATCTTTGATATTTTGAGTGAAAATATCAATTTTTTGATTAGGTAAAGTGATTTTAGCCACAAGCGTATCAATCAAATTGGTTACTTCATCATATAATTGTATGTGATCTGTGTTTTTAGATTCAAATAATTTATTGATTTTATAGACATTTGTAAGAATTGAATAAATAAAGGCGATGCATGCATAATTAATATCATCTGAATACATTCCATGTAGTAGTTTTGCTGTGAAGCTTTTTTTATTTCCTTTAACTACATTAAAATGGGTTTTCAATTCTAACCACTGGTTTGTATATGCCTGTAACTGCTCACCACTTTGCTGACTCTATCGACAACCACCTTGTTTGACAAGATTGCATAATTTTCAAAAGTTCGTGTCCGTCATTGATAAGTCTGTAAAGTTCTTTGTACGCTATTTGCTAGGACGAAGAGCGACTGAACCAGTCATAAGTTTTTATGATGATGAATGATGAATGAAGATTTCTAGGCAAAAACTGTTTTGATACTGCTGATACTGCTAATTGGAGGGAATGACATATACAATGCACTAAAATTACATTTGGCAGATCTCTTTTTAGTTTGGCATGAACTCTATTATTTAATCCCGTCATAACGGATGCATTATACATTCCAATCTCCAATAACTTTTTTGAGATATACTGATCTTGCTGAGTGTTAATTTTATAGCGTCAACAATTCCATCCGCATCACAAGCATGTAGCAAGGGAAAGTCAAAATAGGTAGATATAATTTTTTTCTGTATATCGCTGTAATAAATTATGACTATTCCCAAATATTTTTGAATGGCAACATCGATTGATTCATCTATCAATAAACTATAGGGTTTGTTTTTCAAATCTGCTCTCCGATTGTCAGAAAAGTGGGATGTAAAGGACATTTTTTTCGTATAATACTAGAACACTTCGATCGACGTAAGTGTATTTTGTCATTTTCTTTATGAACACAATTAATGACCACACTCTACCTACCACACGAATGCTGGTATATACCACTGTAAATAATGCAAACCTTGCTTCTACTTTCTTTTTTACTAAAGCTTCAGATTCTAATTTATACTGTAACTTTGGTTGAGTGCTCACAATTTGAAAATAAGAATATAAAATACTTGAATACATAGTACAACATACGCTCATAGTTTCACATCCTAGTTCCATAACAGGATTGCGGAGAATCATACGCTAAGTTATACGTATAATATCTAAAATTATAATTTTTTTTTTATATATTCTAATAACTTGTACGCTTGCGATAAGTGAGAAGCTGACTGAACTATTTACCACTTACCTTTGAATTTTGTTTGTTTCTGATTTTTGTTCTTCATGATTTTGTAAATCTCCTTAATGATTTCTCAATAGCCCACAAAATTTGTATTTCGCTACTTTGCCGGCAGAATTTTCTACTACCCAAAGCCATTCTTTCAATTCTTTATCACAAAGCCATGAATATTTTTGGGTATATTGTGGTTTTGGAATGTTTATTTAATAATCAGTTTGAACTAATACTCATTGCAGACACTGACCTGACTGACAATGACAAAAATGTTATCTACATATATTTTCTAACAAATGAAATTTAACTCAGTTGTAATGACATAAGGTCTATATTCATTTTAATGTATGTACAGACGAAACGTTATTTGAGGAATCCTCGAATTTAGTGTTGCCTACATCATAATGTCAAAAGCTTCTTGTGTCAAAGGGCCTTTTCATAACAAGAAAACATCGTTTACGAGTAACCGCTAATTGTGGTAAGCTAAACCACTAGCAAAAACCACCAGCTATTAAAAACAAAATTTCTCCGTTGAAAGAGGGGTCTAAACTACCAGTTTTAGTGGAAAATTTACTAGGTTTGCAACACTGCGGTCAGTCGGCACGGCGCTAGCGCTCGACTACAGGCGTGGTTGACACATAATGGTCGTCTTCATACGATTCCTTTCACGTTATTGTTATATATTATATGTGGCGATTATGCCACATTACTCCTCTCCGGAGGCTGTATTAGGATGACAGATAATAGTCCGGGAATCTGACTGTTCTTCCAGTGTGTGTTTTGCGCGGTTCTTTCTCTTTCTCAATTATCGTTCAATCTCTCTATTGAGACAAAGAACATAAGAAATAAAGACAGTAATGTGGCATAATCACCACACTGTATATTATAAAACATTACGGGGACGTATCTGTACAATGTACTATCGTGGAAAGTGAATGTTTAGCAGTTTAAAAAACATATGAATTTGTCGTATCATAGACTTTTTTATCGACTCGACAAAGTCAGGAAATTGAAGTCTCTATTGGTGTCTTTGTCATTTCTAAATTCAAAACTGAAACATAAACGTACAGAATACCAATCGATAATCTTCGTATTCCGAACTAACACGAATTACGAGAATCGAAGAGCAACATGTGCTAAAGAACAGTAAATAAAAATTAACTGCAATTTATAGATGTGTAGTCAAACTTGGAACCCTTATGATTTTGTCGCAGGTCACGAATAAAATTTTTTCAGTCGCTCTTTATAATTTGTGTTAATTGTTTTAACTTAATTGGATGAAATAGACAAACAAAAGACAAAAATAGGTCGAGAGACCGATAGCCAACTAAGATATTTCAAACAAACACTAATGACGAGAAATTGAGTTGTTAACGAGTGCGATTATTTTATGAAGGAATATGTCATTTGAAATGAATATGAATATGTTATTTAGTATCGATTTATGATTTGATAATAAATAAAACTAATACAGCGTCAGAATAAACTGTTGCTAGCATTGTCAAACGGTGTATCCTACTATTCTTGCAATGGGAAGAAAGAAGTCCAATCCGGTTGAGATTTATAGTTGCAATGACTCTCGTAAGCAACAAGGAGTCGTTGTTCAACTACCTACTCAAAAAAATTAAAGAATATTTTCACAAAGTCGATTCGAATTATTATTTTTCACAAACTAGATCAAAACTAATTCTAACTATATATTATAAATTCGAATGTTTGTTTGTCCTTTCACATCGTTTCACCGTTACTAATAAGTGATTCCCACGGGAAACTCGAGTTCATGGGGATGAAGTTGCGGGCGGTCGCTACTTAATAATAAACCGAAGTTAAAACTAAGTTATTCAAAGTTTTTCTCTCAAAAATACTCAAAATCCCAATACGCGGTACCACACACTTATAAATCTTTCGCACCGACCTACTGACACACATTCGACTTTTACTCATCAAGGACTTAAAATTCAATACTAAAATTGAAAATAATTGTTACTGAAAATTTTAAAATTAAATAGGTAAAGGTATAGGAACCAAGGAAACCGCCTTAGCGTATTATATCGTATTATAGTCTTTGTAAAAATTTAAAGAAATGGTATATTACGCACCTAAACCCGCGTGAAGGCGAGGGTGGCAAGAACGCGGGTTGTGATGTCATACTTTCTTCCCGTGGAGCGTATACAATTTTTAAACAGACCAGGTTCGAAAATTCGATTGAAATTTAATTAATATAATTTTATTTTAGAACCAGAGTAACAAATTCGTGCCTTTCTATTCGTCAACAATCATGTTATCTTGTAATTGTATAATACAGCCAATTTAAAGTCACGGCCAACCTGCTAAGCATTCCCTTTCCGCGATAGTACAATACGCAACGTCGTATTATGAAAATGCGCTACTGATAAAATAACGTTATCAGTAGAATAGGGTCATTAATGATATCGTTATTTTTATAATAACTGGGGTATTAGAAATTAATATGACACTGGCCTAGGTACCACAAAACTAAAAACCTGGCGTAACTGTGTTATTGGTAGCACTACGTATTTGCATCTGCATTACATCTATTTTTAACGTGATCGACAGATTGGTTAAGTTAATTTGTTAGTGCTCAATTACTTAGCTTGTGACTCGACATTTACGTTCAGTAAAACTCATTTTTAAATTATAGTTCTATTTTCAGTGCGATTTTCTTGTATAAAATACAGATATAATTAGTGTAGCTTAATAATTAACTTTAATCACACTACTTAGGTAAAATGTCATCTGTCAAATAATAATAGAACTCAAAACCTGTAGTTTGACTTAATTGCGAGTTCACGTTTAATTTTTTATTATTACGTTATTTTTATTATCATAAAACAAATGGAACAGTAATTGTTTTGGATTCCACGTTGCTATGAGAGAAGGAAAAGCATTGAATGTTTTGCAAGCTAATTAGCTTTCGGTCAAGGAATAAGGCTGATTATAAGGAACTTGTTTGAAAGCGATATGCTAGCGATGGTGACATGATTCCGCTTTTCCATCTAGGAGCATAAACATTATTTATTATTAAAAAAGGTGTCAAAATACAATTTTTTTACTGGTTTCCTGGACATGTTCTTATCCTGGATGTCTTAATGATTCACGTTGAAATACTTCTCATTCTGGATGTAGAAATGAATGAGAAGTGTCTTATTCTGAATGTCATTAAAAACAGCTTCTTTGATAGTTTTCAATTTCTTATATACATATACTCGTACCTATGTAGGAAGTACATACATACATGTAGAAAGAATGAGCGGCGAATAATTGATGCCGAACATCTACAAAGCAAAAGTGCTCTGTATGGTAGTAGCTGCTGAATGGTACTAGAAGCTTAGTAATATCCTGATCTATCTTAACTTCTTTTAGATCTTCATAAGTCAGCCTCGGCTGACTCTCAAAATGGTGGATGCTGGAACGCTGAATCTCAAAAACACTCACGTACCTCGACGTAGTGTGACGGGATCGCTGAAGCTTGCGAAAATGAATAAAGAAAATGACCGCGATGATTGTCGTCCTCTCTGTCTACCCCATTGGGGATTTGGAGTGAGAATAAGTATATTTGAGTCCAAGTATATTTCTATTAAAAAGGAATTTGTTGGTTAAGATGCTATCGTTGTAATACACTAATAGTTGCTCATAGTAGCGTTTGAGTATACTATATAACCACTTTGTCAGGATAGTACTGTGGTTACATACTATATCTGAATACAATTAACATTGATAGGATATTTGAAGAAATATTTACTGGTGAGGAAATATGTCGTCTAGGCATTATCAACCAATAAAAATTTTTTCTTACGTTTTACAGTAGTGCGAGGAAACAGGCTTTTTTAGCCGGATTCATGCACAGGCATGAAGCAAGTTAAAAAAATCTAAGTTTTATCAAACGTTATTCCTATGACAAAGAAACGTGCGTAGGTATAGCTAGAAGATATCGTTAAGAACCAAAAATGTTATAAAATTACACGAAATGAAATAAGACTTATTTTCGGGACACGTGTATGATATGTACATAATATACGAGTTCATTGGAATATAATAAGCGTATTTGCAAAAAATGTTTGGTCTTGGCAGCCCATCGATATATTCTTGAGGCAAAATATTACATTCCATGTTGAATTGAAAATAATTGAAAATTTATAAATACTTGTGGGTTTCTTATAAAATTTTGTACATATTTTATATATATGAGTAATCAACATGAAAGGAGACTGAATTAGATATATCATAGATTACATCAGATCACTTTCAACTCAAAAACTTTGAACTAGCTGTGTGACCGTCCGGAAAAGAGAATTTAAGGTCGCGTCGCCGTATCGTGTGATGACTGTCATTTCTCACATTCGGTGCCGAATTGATTGTTCAAATGCGTTGACGCATGTTGCCGCTTGGGAACTTAATGCTTGGGTTCCACTGACTACCAAAATTTCCAATGAGAGTATATGTAGAACAAGAGTTTTTGATTTCAGCTTTTTTAAATTTCAACTTTTGTAAGATATACTGTACTGTAATACTATAGTCCTTCTACAAGCATTTAAATCAAACTTAACAAAAAATACAAAATACAATGTTCTTCAATTTATTATTTTTTGTAACGATCAGAATATCAACTTACATTGTTGAGGAAATTACAATCGACTTAATTAAATAGCTCTCAAAACACAGAAAAGTATTGCTAATGCAACCTTTGAAGCTCTTACAGTTTACTTACTCTTGCGATTCTGTAACTAAATCAATTCTTTATAGTTATAATCTGTGCCTCTATCGGTTTACATCTGTTTGTAGATATCTATATAGACAGATCTATGTGAATGAACATTACAAACATTAATATCTTGTATAACATTCTTTTATTACAAATCTCCTGTATTATAATTTTTATACCAATTGAAGGCGAAGATGTTGAAATGAAAAGAATGTTCATGAGTATGGCTACAGAACCTTGTGCACAGAACCTTGTTCAGCACGTTTTAAAAGGATTTAAAAATGATGTCGATCAATTTTCTCAAAATATTCAAATTTCAGCCCGAGCCTTATTTATAATACGTATTTTGCGCTGTAAAAATTGTAACAAATGGAAAAGTTTTGAAAATAAATAACAAGGTTTAAAGAATATTTTATGATGTTTTAAACTTAAGTAATATATCAATATCTAGTGATAATTCAATTAATTTATTTACATTTATTTTTATGATAAAAATTTTGTCTATAGATATTTAATATAAATCCCACTATTTAGATATACTTTCTAGCAATATACAGAGCTTCACAAACGTACGTTCAATACAAACATTTGTTTATTCGTAATAATTACTTAATAATAACGTAATTATGTGTGAGTTATTAGAGGTTATTACTGCCCTTAATAAATAATCTGCCAACTTAATTTCCTTAATATCTATATAAAATATATACATTGTTTAAAACTAGTTATTATCACGTTACACATTTAAGGAAAAATTCACATCATAAAATAAGTGAAACCAACATGGAATTATTATTTCTAAAAAAAACATAAAATAACGACAAAACCTTAGTTGAAAAAAGAAATCTGTAAATGAAGTCATTAGCAGTCTTTTGACATTTCATAAAATGAATTAGTTATTATAATTGTTTAATGTATCTATATAAACGTTTTAAATAAACGTAGGAAGATTGCTGACAAGGTTAATGTTGAAAATGAGACAAGTATTGTAGAGGCTTCGTTGGAACTCGTTATAATCATTTTTCCGTCGTTTGCATACCACTTGTTCGCGCGATCTGGTACTCTGTTGCTTTTCTGGTCATTTTCGTTGACCGCATCATCTTCATCGTAAACTTCTGTTCCGTACTCATCTTCTGAAGTTATTCTCTCATCAGGGTACTGGTACACGTGTCTGTCGTTTCCTGGTATTTCTATAACAAATTAAATATACAATCACAGAGTATATTCTGTTGTGAAATTATTTCATCTGTCAAACGACAGATGAAATAAAATGGAATTACATTATGTATAATACTTAATTAGTATTTATTCACGAATATTTAGATGGGTGTACGCTACATACTAATACATACCGTATAATCTTATCTTGCTTTCAACATCACCGAGTGAATTTTTAGCGACACATATGTAACTACCTAAATCTTCTCGGCGTATATTTTTAATAGTCATTGACATCTCTGCTTCAAACATGGACTTTTGCCTTACAGACATCTCATAATGCTCAGACGGTATTATCAGTTCACCTGCGAAGCAATTTATTACTTAAAACACTTGCTTTCAAATTCAATATTAGAATTTCATCTTGCTTCGGGAAAGTTTTATGAAAAATGTAAAAACTTCGTGCAGACACCTCTAGAGTTTTATGACTGCCTTATAATTTGTTTCGCTTTTATCGGAGAAGCTCGACCGAGTTAATCAAATTGGTATTAACAAATTTCAAAGCTTGACATTTTTGTAAAGATTTTAGGTATATTTCAAACTTTACCGCGAAAAAAAGAAAAAAAGGGGATTACCAGGGTCCTTGACCCAGTAGTTAATGGATTTAGGCGAAGACTCTACGTAACACTCTAGAGTCACATCAGTTCCCAGTGGTGCGCCTACCAGTTGATTAGGTACTTGGATTACTGGGTGAACTGTAAAACAACAAAGAGTTAGTTTATTTTTAATATTTTGAACACACTCCTACTATATAATATATTTGTGGCTGCATTGTTTTTTTAGCAGAAATTTGTATCACTGTTTCTGTCACGTTATTAGCTTCTTATTATGACGAAAATTGAGATTACTTAGTAACGTTTAAACAGAATATTGTTAATAAAAGCACAGAAAACCCCTCAATAGAATGCAGTGAGTGGTTAACAAGATTAAGTTCATAAATGCTAATTTTCGTTGTATCAAAAAGAGCTAAACTCGAAAACATTGACAATATTATTATAATGATGACGAAATATTCTTCAAAAAGTGAATTAATCTTTTTTTATTCACACGGAATAAAAGTACACACACTTGTTAACAATAATGAAACATGTATTATTATCATCACTGTCAGTGGCGTGCATCCCATGCAAACACAGACACCGCATACCCTGATAACTTAAATGAACATTATTTCGATATCTACCATTTACATTTTACAGACAATTTAAAATTCAACAACAACTTCTTGAAGACAGCGCCATCTAACACTTCCATTCTTCCGTCCTTCATCTGTTCGTAAATGTACTCTTATTTCGTATTTTTTCAGTGCTGTATTTTAATTTTAACAATTATGTCGTCTATCGATATTAAAACCCGCGATATAATACTTTCCTGGAAGCACGTCGGCCAGATGCCTACAATTCACGCACACATGTTACATTTCACCTATCAGTACACTATATAATCTTTCAAATATGTGTTATCTTACACATAAAACTAAGTTTGTGTGTGTGTTTTAGAGACATTGACTACATCAACAACATTTCAATGCATTTGATAAATTCAAATTACTCGTTTTTGGTTTATTTATGGTTGATTTATACTTGAATTAGTGAATAAAAATAAAACTCCATGTTTATTTACATCGTGCAAGTGATTTGTTGTTCTATGAGATAGTTAATAAAATGATATTCTTCTTACAGTTCTTATTTCAATAAAGTATCGGTTTATAATAGATAATTTCAGTTGTATTTTAAAGAATGGAATGTTTTAGCTGTGATAATTGTGTTGGCAGTGTGTATTTACTAAAAACTAAAACAAGCCACGTTTTCAAAATTTTAATGTAGTGAAAAATTATAAACTATAGCTAAAGTCAGATGTGCCCAGAGTTGTATTTATATCAAAAGTCAGGTAATGTGACTCGAAATTTTAATTCTAAATGTTATGAAACATTTAAGTGGCTGACGGGTTGTGCACATACTAATAGTTTATTTTGTTTTCCTTGTATTTCATACATTCAGTCAAGAAAGTAGCGGGAATGGATGATTTGTTTATGGTTCCAAATTCAATTTTTTGTTTGTTTTTGTTGTTGTTAGATTGGCACAACTGTTTTCCATTTTGGCGCGGAGTTTGAGTTGCATCTGTAATTTAGACTAAATACAGTGCTGTTTTTAGTTATATCAGTGTACTGTATATTGCGAATTTCATAATGGACAAATACATCGAACAAAGATTTTGTCTTAAATTTTGCAGCGCCAATGGAATTTCGTGTTCGGAGTCACTGAAAATGTTACAGAAGGCTTACGGTGAATCGACTTTATCAAAAACACGTGCTTATGAGTGGTACAAAGCGTTAAAAAGCGGTCGAGATGTGATGGAAAATTTGCCTCGCTCTGGTAGGCCATCAACGTCTGCAACTGAAGTTAACATCGCAAAAGTGAAGGAAATAGTGACTGGAAATGTTCATTCAAGTTTGAGAGAGATAGCCGCCGAACTTTCTGTGTCTCACGAGTCGATCTGTACCATTTTATATAATCACTTGGGTATGAAACATGTTGCCGCTCGGCTAGTCCCAAAAGACCTAAATTTTCTCCAAAAACTCAATCACATAAGAGTCGCTGAGGACGTTTAAGACTTCGACATGCAAACTATTCAACAAGCTTCGGAGTGGCGCCTTCCAACTGAACCAAAACTGAAAAAACCACGCTAAAGTCGATCAAAAGTCAAAGTCATGTTCCTTCGCACAAGGCCATCATTGTGAACGAATTTTTGACCAAAAACTCAACAAATACACATCGATCAACCACCTTATTCACCAGATATGGCTCCAGCCGAATTCTTTCTTTTTCCTAAACTCAAATTACCACTTCGTGGCACCCGTTTTCACTCGGTAGAAGACATAAAGGAGAATTCGCGGCTAGCACTGAACTCAATTCCGGAAAAAGCGTTTAAAAAATGTTTTGATGATTGGTTTATTCGTTGGCGTAAGTGTATCGTTTCTGAAGAATTCTTTGAAGGTGATAAAATAAATTTGTATGAATAACTAACATTTCGTGTATTATTGATCTTTTCCCGGTACTTTCTTGACAGATTAGTATAACAGATAACAACCACTACGAAAAATTAAATTAATGCGTATGTACATGTATACCTTATATTTATTGTTTTTTTCTTTTTACATTATTTTATAATTTCTTTTTACATTATTTCATAATTTTAAGTTTTTTTTGTTTGTACATTATATAAAAAAATTTTTTTTTAAAATATTTTATAACTTATTTTTACATTATTTCAATATTTTATATTTTCTTAAAATAGGCTGTCCTTAATCACTGCTATTTTTTTAATTTTTATATGTATGTCGGAAAAGACACGGGCAATTCATGCTTTTGCAACTCAGCCATGAGAAATAGGTACCTAATCTTTCAAGAGGCGAACTACTCCATGAAATACAACGTTCAGACAAAGTTAATGTACAAACGACAGAAAACTCTTTGTAACAATTATTACGTAGGTAATTGGAAATTTAATAATGGCAAACGATCCGTCGGAGAAATGCTATCGCACCGGCCGCCGTAGTCTGACTGTGCGCCGGCCCCGACGTTCCGTTAGCGCGTCATCGGAAGTCGCGCTTTGCCATAGTATGATCAAATGAGTGCCTTTTATTATTTTCACCGACATGTATATATATTTGTTATTTTGACTGCCTAGTGTCTACCCTGTCGAAAAACTCTGTGCACGCCAAGCAGACTGAGTACAATTAAGACATTTTATAAAATGTTGCTCTTGTATTTTATTTTTCATAATGTGTTTGTTGTGTACACTTAGATAAATCATGTATTTTTGTACTCGTAATTCGATTGAGGTACATATTAAATAGGAGATATAAATATATAAATTTAAAATAAAATAAGATGAACTTACAATGTACACTGATATGGATCCTCTTACTAACGGTGGGCGGAACGCCATTACCCGCGATACATAAATAAGTGCCCATCTCGGAACGTGATATCTTGGTCAACTTCAACACTTCACCTTGGTATGTCAACACTGTGGACGAACGAACACATTAGGCCATCTATTTTACTCGATTTTCGTAAGAACATACATAGATTGTAGAATAATTATGATAAATTACTCCAAAAGTGAGAATTATAATGTTGTTTGACGACTTTGGATCGTTTGTCAAGAATGAAATATTACAGTGAAGGCTATAATTCCTTCGAACCTACAAGTCACATGCAGTTGTTTTTATATAGGCTGTCCCGTAATGAATAAATCATCGTAGTTGGGGCGATAGCTGGAGTATTGTCTAGTAACACATTAGTAGCTCTGTGGAAATACATCGTTTTATAATCGCTTAATTTTTTTTTATAAATTGACTTTTGGCTTTTCTTACATCATTTCTGTGAATTACTTTCTTTTATACTATTGTTTTTTTACTGAACGGTCCTAAATAGTAGTTGCTCTGTCTAACGGACATATTATTGTCAATTCCAAAACAATTAATAGAATTACAAATACCTTTTTTATTTTTTTTTTTATGTTTTTGTCGAAAACATATCAATTATCAATGAATCAATTAACATTGATCTCTTGTAGTGATTTAATAATGCAGTGTATTAAACGGCAGTTTTATGTACTATATTTTTAATTCTCCATGAAATAGAAGACTTTAAAAAGTTGTGTTTTTTTAAAGTTGTCCATGAAATAGATAAGTTTTACACATTTTTTTAATTTTCATTGTGTCGAAAACTTGATATGTTTTCGATAACTGTCAAATTTAACTATGTGTGTTATTTATATCGTATTTATAAAATTGTTTTTGTACTTGAATTTTAATTATTAAAGGCTAGTTATTTAGTACTTTTCAGTATTTTTTTTGAAGTCCGTTTAATTTTTTTCTTAAAAAGTTATATATTTCTCCATTACGACCTTGGCCTAGTAACCTTGGCCTTAATAAATATCTAGGGTAGGTCTACGACTAACTTCTTTTCTTATTCTGGAGCACAATGACAAACAATAGTAACATAATTAATATAAATAAAGCTTCTAAGCAGTTAGCGTTATTTAGTGTATCTTCGCCAGGCGGCAGTGAAAGTTCACTGCAGCCTGGCGATACACTAAATAGCCGACTTGCCCAGAGGGAGCATCGCATTGTGGTCAGGGGTACCACATGGAGATTGGGGATGTCAAGGGGTAGGCTTTTTACTGTCCTCTACTGTTCTACTGTTCTCTCGTATGGTTAATTGTATGACTGATTTGAGTCTGTCCTAGGCAAATATGGAGATAAGAGAGTGAATGATGCTGGTAGGATTGTGTTAGGACTGTGTATGCAAAAGGATCTTTTTGTAGTTAATACCATATTTAAGCATAAAAGGATCCATCAGTACACGTGGGAAAGAAAGGGTGTGAGAAGTATCATTGATTTATTCCTGGTGGATAGCAGACTTAAGAAGCAGGTTATGGACACAAGAGCGTATAGAGGAGCCGATCTCGGGACGAAACACTTTCTGGTGATAACCAGGATAGGGAGTCTGTTCGCAGCATGGCGACATCGCGTAGTGTCCAAACCTTCAGCGGTTAGCCGCATTAAAAGCTGGAAACTGCAGGATGCGACCACCAGGAATGAATATGAAAGGGTATTTTCCAGTAAGCTTGATGATAGATTGAAAGTGATGCGCGAGGATGTTGAAGAATGTTGGCAGAGCCTTAGGGATAGTATCATTGAGGCTGTGAAAGAAGTGTGTGGAACGAATAAGATTGGGAACGGCAAAAAGCGTGATGAGTGGTGGGATGATGGGGTGAAAGTGTCTGTGTATAAGACGAAGAAAGCATGGCGAGACTACCTTGCTACTAATGACTGTGGTATGAAATATTTGATGAAAGACCGGTATAAGCTGCAGAAAGCAGAAACGAAGGCACTAGTGAAAGAGAAGTGTGAAAGGTGTAAGGTGTTAGACGAAAACAAGATGTCGGACAACTTCGAGGAAAATTCTAAATTATTTTGGAAAGAAGTACGTAAGTACCGATGTGGTCCGGCACCTTGCAGAATGAATATAGTGCGTTCAAAAGAAAACAACCTGCTTACAAATAAAAAAGATGTTCTGCAGCGATGGAGTGAATACTATGGAGAACTGTATGAGAGTGGTGACTCCGTCTCTGATACTGAGAGCGATTCTAATGAATTGCCACACTCGGACCAGGGACTGGAGGATGCCATTAGTATGAAAGAGATTGAGAAAATGATAAAAAGTTTGAAATGTGGAAAGGCTGCAGGAATTGATGAGAAGACTGCTGAGATGAACAAGTATGGTGGTCATAGGGTCTGGGATGCCTTCTGTGCACTCTGCAACCTTTGTTGGCAGAAGGAGGAGGTTTCAGAGGACTGGCGCACGACAGTCATAGTACCTCTATATAAAGAGAAAGGTTCCTATCTAGACTGTGCGTGCTATAGGGCCATCAGCTTGGTCAGCTTAGCGACTAAAGTCTATACTAAGGTATTGACTGAACGTATGAAAGGCGTTTCAGAAAGATATTTGTGGGAGGCGCAAGGTGGTTTCAGGACCAGTAGGGGTTGTATGGATTAGATTTTCTTGCTTCGCGTTATCGTGGGAAGATTTCTGGCTGTAGGTCAGAAAGTTTTCTGCGCTTTCGTCGATCTAGAAAAAGCATTCGTTAGAGTAGTGTGGAAGAAATTGTGGAGTCCTCTGGGTTCTCTGTGCCCTGGACGAGAGACGCTCAGGAGACCGGCAGCCGAAGGCTAAGGTTAGTGGACGTGTTTTCCTTATTTCCTTTTTATTCCGCCGAGGACAAGCGCCTGATTGAAACATACAGTCCACTGTTCTTAAACCGTCGTTTTGCTTTTAAATTATAGCACACCCGCTGCAACAACTTTAATTATAGGAAATAACATTTGTGATCGAAGGAAATAACATAATCCAATATGGCGGATGCTCCGCCGTAGGAAATAATTTTTTCAAGACCTCCAACAATATGGGTATCAAATGAAATGAGATACACAGGAGAAAGTTACTGTACATTTGACATCATCATAAGTTCAATATGGTATAACTCGGAGAAGTTACGGAAAAAATTTCCACGCGGACGAAATCGCGGGTATAGCTAGAACCTAATAAATAAAAAAAAATCCAAGAAATTAATAGAAAACAGATTTATAATACTACGAAAAGCGGTGATATTTTCACTGAGATACTCAGAGATGCACAGAATACCTCATTAAAAGTATCTGCAATACTATAGATACAACATACTTTTAAATAATGAATTTGGGATATCAGATACTTTTGGAAATGGTAAAGAAAGAGAAAAGTCGCTCCATAGCTACGACATTCTCCAAACAGATGTTGCATTTTAAAAAAAAATGTTGTTGTTGGATAAATATTTAAAATCTATAAGCTGAAATATTTGATATTAACGAATTTTACTAATGCGTTCCGATGAAGCCGTAACATAATAAACAGTAGTAATTTAGTATTTCAAAAATACAAAACACCGAATAAAGTATATAAATAGGAGATACAAAATAAAGATTAAGAAAACTATTTCAGGTACAAGATGAAAATACGTATTTTCTATCTTATATCTGTATTTCAAATAAGTCACATCTCTGGAAATACTATTGTATTATTTTGGTAGGAAATGACCCAGTTATCGCCTATAACAACAACAATATGTCGGTGTAGTAGTACTAGATTGAGTATTCGAAAGCATTACTGAAGAAAATAAATATTCAATTTAATTTTAGATTCCATAAATACGCAAAAATAAAACGTCGTGATCGGCGATCCGGTTCATAGTCACACAATGAATTGGACTTGCCCATTCGGAGCGACGAAACAATAGCATTGTCTCGCCTTTACTTACGGCGAAGCGCCACGAGCAAGAGGAGATAATGCTACTTCCCACGCTACGCTCTGCCAACATATGGGGCCAAGATTATTGCTTTGATTTACTACTGTAGTGTACCTAATGTATAATTGAATGCCTAGATTTACTCAATACACGACACCCCTTATATCTTATTATTATAGTTTAGGAACATTGTAGTTCGAAAATAATAATTTCACGTGGACATGTCTTAATTGTTTCCTACTATTTTAAAATTCATACTAATATGTAAATGCCTCTGTTAAACGTATTATTTAAAAAAGAAATAGATTAAGCTCTGAGGAAGAAGATAGGCTGCTTTTTTTAAATTTCACGTGGACAAAGTCGCGAGCGGCAGCTATTGTTTCATTATTTATATTTTTTTGATTGTATTTATTAAATTATTTAATTGTTATGCCGTATAAATATTTACATAAGTATTAACATGATTCGGGGTAACATGTTAAAGTACAAAATAATATATTTAAATAAAGCATGAAATTGTATTAAAGAAGCGTTTTCTGTATGACAATACGATCTAGAAGACCATTCAGAGTAGAACTACTAATTACGGCAAACTTTAAACAATACTGGACGTAAAACTCATCCCGAGAATAGTCGACGAACGACTCATTGTGCACTCCGTGTGACCGTATTATTATACATATTCAGAAAAACAATGCCGTTCTACCACCGTGCAAATAAAGTAAACACAATGAGCATTCACAACGTAACTCATAATTTTTGGAGTTCACAAATTTTTGTGTAAGTACCTACTACATAGATACATATTTTCGTCATCAAAAGTCGTAATATCAAATGTATTGTAAAAGATTTGTGATGTCCAATACATTTTGAAAAATTGTGACATTAGTTGTTAAAAGAGATGTTCTTGATTATTTTTTCGCTCAGAGTAGATTTTGACTTATCTGAACCTGTAGAAAGGACATTAGTACATAGATAAGAATCGATAAAAAAAGGGAAAGCAATGAAGCAAACATCCTCACAGATTGATTTTATCACTTTCTCACATCAAATAGATATAAATACCTACGGGGCAAAAGAAGCTTTCGATCAAATTTAATATTTTGAGGTTGCGTGCCCGATTCTTGATTTTATCGGGTATGTTGTTTGTGGGAGTAGGATTGCCTTTCGACACCGGTAATTTATGAAACAATATTCCACTCAAATTTTGTGAAAACTCTTTGTAATGAAAGGAAATAATATCTAGCTGATTTTAGATCCTATTAGATTACGTACTAGAATGAATACTTTGAAATAACAAAGAAAAATTATACGCAAAGGGTGTGCCATGGAGACGAAATCTGATTGTAATGTGCTAACAACAAGAAATTCATTTTATAATGTGTGTGACAGAAGAGAATTTATAGAATATCTTAAGGTAAAGGCCTTTAAGGTTTAAGGCCTTTCATATAATTTCTAATACAACGATATCACTTCTGATAAATAGACAAAAGAAGGTACCTCTTTGTACATTACAGTATAGAGTCCTTTACCTATTTCAAAATAACTTGACTTCAGTATGTATTGATTAACTTAATGTAAGTACTTTTATTTACCTAACAATTACCTGATTTAAGTACGTAGTCAAGTGCTGTTGACTACGTACGTATTTGCTAATTTGTTTTTAAAATACGTAACAAAAACATATGATTTGCTATTATATTCTTCTTCTTGGCATCATAAAACAATACTTATCTATTGTTGAATAATATGGATTCTTGTCAAGGCCTACCATTGGACCCGACCTCACCGGCCATCTAGCCGGTGATCGTTCAACTTTACATTTGCCTAAATGTTGTTTCCGTTACGAACTCTGTAGCTTTGCGATAGACGTGACCAGTTGCCCCTTTTGCTCGCTTACCTTTATAACTATGTCGACGACTTTGTCGAATTACAGCTTTTCCATACTTTAATTTACAACTTTATTTTATCTACACATAAGTTATATGTATGTATTTTCGTTTCGTAATCGTTTTCGAGCATCACAGAACTGTTAAGTTTTAAGATTGACACTATTTAAGTGCCTCATTTAGTCGTAGGCAATATTTTCAGTAGTAAAATTAATGGTACGATCATCTTATTTATTTAATTTAAATGATAGAAAATACATTTATAAGTTTGCAATAAAAAAAAAACATCACTCAATTTTAGCATGGATATTAAAACGTTGCATCGAAAGCTTTGAAATCTCTACAATAAACTATTAAAGCGTAGTACATATTTTAATGTGTACCTTTAGTTTTCGCCCCGGTACTGTCTCTCACGACTATTTCTTGTCCATCTTCACGCTTCCACATAACCCGCGGTGGGGGCACACCTCGTGCTTTACATGATACCCTAGCAGTACCGCCTTCGGGAACCATAGTATCACCAGAGGTTTCTTCAGGAATAAAATCTGGTGGTATTACCACCTCTAGGAAGCCCATCTGGAAAAAATGAAATGTATTAATATGAATACATACGTAATATTTGATATTATTGTTCGTATTATTGTTTTTTGTATTTTATTACAACAAAAATGTATTTAAATCATATTATTATAGACAAAATATATATTTGTCGTTATGAAATTAATGAAGCCATTTTACTTTGAATTAATTTAAATGAGAACGAATGTTAAAAGATTTAACATTCGTAGAGGTATACCTATTTAACGGAGCTATAGTGATTACAATTAATTTGTATTCAATGTCGTGAATAAATATATACTATATAAATATAATATGGAAAATCAGGACATTGACAAATAATATTTTTTTAGTCATTTTCTAAAAACCGAGATAGAAGTGACATCTCGAATATCAGGCGGTAGCAAATTCCACAATCTAACAGCATGTACAGAGAAGGAATGGGAAAAGAAAACAGATTTATGGGACGGAAACTTTAGAAGAGTTCTAAGATGTGCTCTGCAGGTAGCATCTAGAGGGCGTGCAAAAGTGAACCGCTCCCGTGAGTAGGTTGGAGAAGACTGGTTATAAAGAATATTGAAGAGGAGACATAGTAACTCGAGTATTCCTGCGAAAACGAATGGGAAGCCACTTGAGATCCTTGCGAAAATGAGACACATGATCAAATTTTTTCAGTCCGAAAATTTTTTAATCTACAATTTTAATATTATAATGGAATATCTTATGATATTTTCTATTTTAATTTCATTCTTTGCAAAATTTACTAAAAAAATGCTCTAAATTATATTTTCCTAACTATTATAGTTAGGCAAATAATATCAAATTTATCTTCTTATAGTCCAGCAGTCGAACAAGGATTAAAATCTAAACTAACAGAAGCAGACGTCTGAAATTTTTTAGGATATATTTATAAATGTTCTAAACATGTACCTGAAATTTTATCCTTCCTTTTTTTATTACTTCCCGGATTCACCTGACAAAAAAGGGGTGAAGCAATCACATTTATTAAATAGGTAACTCAAAAACGACATTATTCATTTGAAAAAAACTTAGATGAAAGTTGTAGAACGCATAATTTTACACTAAATTTGAACATAAAGGCTGATTTTCTTAACAAAATCGCAAAAAGTCCGTGTTTCTACAGACAAAAGGAAACTCGACGTCGATAGGGAAAACTGCGGTGTGACAGGTGTCGTTGGCTGTTGACTTGCCAGATTCGCGGCGAGATCTACAATATATAATTGAACAATCCTTTCTAAACTGAATAATAAAATAGTAAGTAGAGTATTTAAAAATTGTGGAACGTATGATTACAGATTTTTTTTTTTATGATTTTTCGTGGTAAGTATAACATTAACGGAGTTAAGAGGATTTGAACATAAAGGGGTGATATTTTTTTTAGTCGTAGCTGGCTTTGCATACTGTCCACATTTTTGTGCTGGCAGATTTAAAGTCGCTATTAACATACACTTCATTTGAATTTTTGTTTATAGATTACTTTGTTAATTTTTTAATGCTTTTTACTGAAACTGGACGTTTGTCTTTTTGTCTTGGTTGCCGATCTTATGTACCTATTATACATCTATAGACACTCACCTACAGAAATAATAGTTATATTATGATAATTGATAGAGTCAGACTGAAGATTCACGCTTTCCTGACTTTCCGAAACCTCATAAAATCTTCTTGACACCTCATAAAACCATATATAAACTTCATCGAAAATTTTAGAAATCTCATATAACCTTCTAGACACTGCACAAAACTCTAAAAATTTCATACAAAAATCATAGAACCTTATAAAACCTTCGCGACATCTCTCGAAACTTCTAAAAAATTTATAAAACAATCCAAAAATCTCGTAAAACCATTTAGACCTGCACAAAAACCTTCTACAAACTTCATAGAACCATTACAACCAGAAATTTACGAAAATTAATGGAACTTTCTAGAGACTTCTAGAAACGTCACAAACTTTTTGTAGAAACTTAAGGAGTTTTCTTGAAATTACATAGAACCTGCTCAACTTTCACTCGCACTTCTTCTAACCTCATAAAATTTTAGAACTTTTTCAAAACTTTTAAACAGTCTTTATAAAACAATTTAGAAACGTTATAAAACCATCCAAAAATTTCAGTAATATCAAATACACTAACACTGTAGATAAAACGTGATCGCAGAACTTTTGGAAAATCGTAGAAACTTCATAGAACCTCTGGATAAAACCTTCTAATAACTATATAAAACCTTTCAAAACCTTGTAAAAGCTACTAGAAACTTCATATTAAATAAATTAAAAAATATAAAATTAAAAACTTTATAAAAACAACTTAATAAAGTCTAATCTCCTATAATAAAAGAAGAGATTCCGCAAAACATCTCAATTTTATTTTGAAATTTAATTAAATAATATAAAAGTTTATAGTTATCAGAAAGCTGCCTGAGTATCAAACTCTTTTACCAAATGAATCAAATAAAAAAAATATTTATTAAAATCGTATAAATCCACTATAATATTATTGATCGATCAAGCTAGATCTCAATTCTGGAAAAAATAGTTTTCTTCGTCTTCCACTAAACACTTAAAACACACTTTAAACTTTGAATAACTTAACTTTGATAACTTTGAAGACACACTTAAAACCTCTAAACTTTTAAACTTTTCCAATTTTGCAGCACAGTTTACCATAGCACAATGGCTAGAGTGTAGATCTACCACGCCAAAGGGCGCAGATTCGAATTCTGTAATGTGGTCAGGCTTTTTTTTGCTGTTTTGTAATAAGTTGAAATAACATGTCGAAGTTCAGATTGCAACAAGTACCTATCAAAAATACATATCACTTTAATGATGTACTTATAATAAGTAAATAAAATGAAAAATAATGATAAAAGCATAGACTTCATAACTTCAGACAGCCTGTCCCGTACTACGAAGTGAGGCAAATAACATCAGATAAAACATAAATGTTTGGGTGCTGTTTACTTACGAAATGGCGACAGATCAGCTTGTCTGATAATAAATGTATGTCGTACACCTGTCAGGTTATCTGATTTAGCTCAGTGATGCTGCTCGGACACGGCGTCTGGCTTTGGAATTGTTTATAAGGTCTATAGACTAAAAGTTAGGGAGAAAAATTTTTCATTTATTTTTCTGAACAATGAATTTAATGTTAAATTTCATGGATTTCCTTTATTTTAAGATACTATGTTATTTAAAAGAGTAGTGTTATACAAGCAATATTTGTATATTTATTATTGGATTCTCGAAAACGGCTCTAACGATTTCGATGAAAGTTACATTATAGAGCTTTAAGAGCGTGGAATTGATCTAGCTAGAATCCAATTCTCAGAAAATTTGCTTACTCTAAGTTTCCCCCCACTTAAAACTTCTGAACTTTAAACTCTTCCGAATTCACAACAGAGTTTACCAACAGTAGTACAGTGGCTAGAACGTAGATCTACCAAGCTGAAATACGCGGGTTCGAATCCTGCAATGTGGTCAGACTTTTTTTGCAATTTTTTTTGTGAGACGCCGAGTAAAGCTCGGTTACCCAGGTACTATTACTATAATACCATTTAAATATTAAAATCGTAGATTTAAAAAATAAATGCTAATAATTTTTTTTTAACAAAAATATAAACATTCTATTTATGCGAAAAGAAATTATAACTTTTAGTGAACTGGAGTGCTATTCACAACGCGTAAACATCCTTGCATCGGATGAAACATCCGTGAGCTTTAAATTGTGAATGCGCAAAGATTGTTTGCATCCGATGATCACATCCGATGTACGAATTTTCCATACTAATTTATGAAATTGGCATTCACAACTTCACGGATGTAAAATTGTGAGAAAGAGAAGTCCGATAACCTCTCGTTCTCAACCTCGACTTTAGCTGTCAAAATGTAATTTTGACACTTCGTCGCGTGCAACGTTGCGTACATCCTCGCGCTTGTGATCTGTCAAATTGTATGACAACATCCACGAGCGGAAAGCTATTTTCTATTAGACGAGTTCTACGATGTTAAGCTATTTTCTCGGTGAACAGTTAAAGTTTTGGAAGTTTCTCTTAAAATAATTAAAATATACTCTATTTTCAACGTGTGATACATGTGTCATAAAGTTACGTGCAATTTTATTGAAGAAAAAACTAATTTTGTGAAGGAAGACGCTTAGTATGGAAATTCACATCAAGATGGTAGACTTATAGTAGAAAAGGAGCGAATAAATTTAGCGATTTTCAATATCTTTTCTATACGCAAAATGTTCATTTTGCTGTTAGTGTTTGCAGACGAAGGTGAGGTTACCATGAATATTGCAATTGTTTTCTTGGATTGAATTTTATTACTAAATTATAATTAATGTTATAAATGATTAATTTCATAAAATTAGTAAGTACATGTAACTGTAGGTGCGATTACGTATATGATATAAAGTTATTTTAAGTAAAATTTAAATCTAGCGGTGAAATATTGTGATAATATTTTTTCGTACTAGTTTTGGATTGAAGCACACCCAGGCCACAATAAAATATCTCAATAGTCATATGTAAACAAAGTTATGAACAAAAACAAGGTTTTGCCATGTAGTTAACGATTTATATAGGTATTTATTTTGCTCTTGAGTACAAAATACAAATCTTGTCTGGATTATATTTGTGTTAGTGTAGTGATATTTTAGTTACCCGGTGACACTATATTAATAATAAAGCAACACTAGTCTATTAGTATTTAGTTAGTAATGTGAAATCAAAGATGTAAGATTTAAGTTGATATACAACCTATAGGTACCTACTGAAATTGACTGCTGTTTTCACATTGCTATATGAGCAAACTGATACTGACTTAAATAACCAAAACTTAAAACTGACTCAAATTTACATGCATAATCCTCCAACAACTTCACTAATCTTGTTTTGAGTTATAAACATTATATCTCTATGTAATCTAGTTAATACTTTTAATATTATTGTATTACAGGTAACTCGGCTAACTAACCTACCTAAAAAACATCATGTCTAAGGTTTGCAAGAAATCTTCTAAAATGTATATAATGTATTGAATAAGTTAAAAATATTTTAGAGATATTATTGAGCAAAGTAAACATAAGTACTTAATAAAAATAAAACATGAAATACAATAGGAGTTTTAATTACATGAATTAGCTGTAGTGTGATAATTGATAAATATAATATGAATCAGGATAATTAGATTACTGAAATAGGTATATTATATAGTTCACAGATAATAATTGGAAACTTCCAGATCGAGGCCATTTTATGTAGGAATTAGTATAATTTAAAGGTGTATCCTTTATTGTTTTCAATGTTTATTGAAGTTTAAAGTTCACTTTTAACTTTCATTTTCATCCCTTTTCACATAAATAACTTTCTAGTAGATAATACCTAAGCAGTAATTTTATTCAATATTAATATATTCACAACCTCACAAGTGACAATACCGAAAAATTAGTAAAACATTCAATATAATAATAGGTAGGTACTCCTAAATCTAATTACTGGGTAATATTATGCAATACCATTACAATGAAGTATATGGTCTTAATGTCACAGTAGGTATTTATTATAAATTTATTGTTTTCTGTTTGTGATTGGTCTCTTTAACACCATCATTGCATTATAAATTAAGACTAAAAAGACTAAAGCATAAAAAATCATAGCAACACATGAGCAATACATTTAAACTACATAAGTATAGTAAGTACATAAAATATTTCTATCGCATGGAGGATAAGTAGGTACTTATAGCATGAAGGGATAAGCTATTAGCCTGCCAACTTACATCATGAATATACCTAAGTATGCATTAAATTGAAAATCGATATTTTAATTTTAAATAGTTTCGAAACACTGAGAAAGTAGGCATATAAACCTAATCTCTATAATTTGATTTTAAAATCAGTGTAATCTAATTACACATTACAAACTATTATACAATAAATTGTAGGTATGTGATAAATTATTAAAATTTCACTTGCCGCCGGTTTTAAATAAGTCCTTATTTCTAGCGGTAAATCATACAATTCAACGTAAGGGCGTTTTTGCATTGGCCGACACGATAACGATAATATCGTAGCCGTCACACGTAGATATTTTATTATCTTGAAACTTTTTGATTCAACGACACGGTACCAATATCGATGGCGACAAAACAAAAACAGAACTTTCATGTCTCAATGACAAACATTACACCTTCGAGATCAGTGCGTTAACTATAAAACTACTCGTATACTTATTCATATGGCAGACGACAAATTATATTTAGTTATTTAGTATATCTGCTTTACTTACGTCTAACGTATCTAACGTTGAAGGAACTTATTTAAAAGTCATTTTGAATATTTAATCAAACTAAACTGTTCAGTAAAATGGAGTAGAGCGAACGACAGATTAGCGGGGAGGTGGGAGGATGGTCATGTTGAACCCACACTTGCACCATTGTGTAATTATGATTCTATGGAGAGCGGACGTAGTACTGACTAGGGAAGGCGATTCTCTCGAAAAAAGATCGATCTTCGAATCGATTCGAATCGAAGTATGAAAAATTCATAGAAAACTCGAAGTCTAAAAAATCGATCTCTCGAAAATCGATTTTTCATCAACTTACTATATAAGTCTGTATTGATGACAGATATGAATGTAATTATAGAAAACTTGGAAGACGCTAAAATAATCAATCTAATCAGTTTTTATGAATTAAACAATTACAACTGTATTTAAATGTTACATGTTTAAGAACCTCTACTTAAGATTAAAAAAAAATTATAATATTTAAGTTAAAAAATTATAAAATTCACAGTTCCTACATTCAACTAATTCTAAACAGTTTTATATTTCTTATCATAACAAAAATTATCGAATCTCGATTTTAAAGGGTAAAGTATCGATTCACGGAATCGATTCACTACAAAATATCGATTACAAATCGATTTATATGGTCGAAATAATCGATTCTTCGATTAATCGATCTCAGATCGCCATCCCTAGTACTGACATGTCGTCGCCGATCGCCGGCGACGATAAATCGGGGTCGCGTCGTTTAGTGAAAAAGCGTCGCTCCATAGATTTCTGTGCCCCGATATCGATGAGTCTGCATCTGCGACGATATATCGTTATCGTGTCAGCCAATGAAAAAACGCTCTAACAAATACTACTTATAACATTCGTTCTTTCAAATAGTAAATACCCGTTATTAGTATTACAAATAACAGCAATATTAAGAGCACTTGCATAACTTAGGCGAGTGTGTGAGAAGAATAATGCATAGACAGGTAATGAGATTTGATAAGGTGGAAGAAGTATTCAATGACCGCTTTGCTTGGCAACTCCGTCTGCAATACAACGTGAAACTATCGTATAAGTACGTATGAACGAGAAATACATAAATACCTACCCATTACTATTTACCATAGATTATGAGACCTTATTTGGTCTCATAACTTGTCTCATTTATTCTGTTATATTTATTATCTCATTCTTATTAAAAGATTAATCCTTGCTATAAAGAGAGACACCTAGTAATACAGTATTATTATTTTATGAAATTGGTTGCTAGTTATTTTATTGCAGAAAGGTATTTTGTATGTATTGTCATTTTATTTCTTACTAAAGACATCGGCTTTGTGGGCGTAGATCCCTTTGCCTTCCCTCTCAAATAGAAAAAACAATTTATGACACTGAGTAAGTAATCACTAATTGATGATTTTTGCCTGATTTTTGTTAATACCCATTTCTTCTTTGATGTAATAAATCTAAATCCCTCGTAAGAAAGTATTTGAAACGTTTCGATGTCGTGTGTGATAGGTAGATAATATATTTCAAAAACCTCAGGAATTGTAAACAACATATTTCGAATCATAGGGTTACAATGGATACTGTATGCTGTACGTCATCACTTAAGTATGTCATGCACCAGCAGACATACAGCATACAGACTTAAAATATGGATATATCCAGTAAATACAATGTCCACGAAATGTGAGTATGGACACTTTTATTGTAATATGTACATATTCTAAAACTAAATAAGAACTCATAACCATGAAGTTTTAGAATTACACACCTTTGTAAGTATTTATGTATAGATAAATGAAATCACAACAGTATTGTTTATTTATGTTGTACAGACAGGAACCTTTTTAAGGAAGTTAGTATTAACATTATTGATATTAATAGAGCTGTAGCTGTATGTAATATAATAAGTATGTATATTTCTAATAAAATGTTGACATGTATGTACATTTTCTGAATTGTATTAGTGGTATGACTCAGAAGGATAACAAATTAATGGTCTTTTTTCTTTTAAATATTGACCAGCAATGAATTAAAATTCAGTTGAATTGATTATTAGAAACAGTAACTTTTTCAATAGCTGCACATTAATTTTATTTAGGTAATGAATTTTATGCAACTTTTTTTCTTACAGATACATATGGATACAGCTACTGATTACAATTTTATCATTGTTGTTGAGAAGTAAGAACTGAGAAATCATAGCATTCAACACAGCTTTGTACAAGTTTCCACAACTTTTCTAGTCACAGAAAATTTTGTATTGATTGTTAAATAATAATTAAAGATTTATTAAAAGCAAGAGCACGTACATACCTACTGTCTTTTAATTTAATTCCTGGAGTGCTATTCACAACTTCATTTCATCGGATGAAACATCGGATGAAACATCGGATGAACGCATCATTGATAACATCGATGAAAAATTACATCGGTTGTTCGCAAGGATTTTCCTACGATGTAACAGCCAAGGAGTTGGCAGCAAAAACTTTTTACACCCTACACATGTGGTAAAAATGAAATTTATTAGTATAATATAAAAACAAATTTGTTTTTAAAATTGTTCTGATCATTCCGATGATGTTTAAATACAAAGCTTATTTAAAATGTAAAAATACACGTATAAATATTTTAATGAATGTAATGTTACAATTATATGAATCAAACTAAATACCAACTCCCGGTTCATTCATTTTATTACATACGGAGACGTCATTCGTCAACTTGTCAGTTGTCAATAACTTTTCAAAATGGCGTCGTGATGCCCAATTAATATCGTTAGGTACTCTCTTCACTTACCTTTATATTATTTAAGCAACGGTGTTGTACAGTGATCTCATATTCGTAAATGGTGATCTCATATTCATAAATAAATGGTGCTAAAGATTTCTCAAGGAATTAATGTGACTAAAACTGCAGTTCATGGACATTTATGATGATTTTGGTGATCGAAGACGCCTACAAATCCTACAAAAGCCTACAAACTATCCATTTGTTTCTGTTAAAAAAAATATAAATAAATGTGAGACTTAAGAGTTAATGCCATTTATAAGTAAGTATTGTAGAAGTTAGGACAAAAATGTGTTTCATATTTTGCTGTAATAGCCAACTAAATATTAAACAAAAAGTGCGGGAAACTGCATTCTCTGTAATTTGTCATGTTTTTGTAAAACTACAGCTTAAAGGTGTTTATTTTAATATTTCAGTGGGAATGGATGAAAAGAGAGGCAGTGTCAAGTTCTCATACAAAGAAATAACCAATATCCACTTATCATTTTATGTATTATAAGGCAAGATCATGATGTAAAAAAATAGAGATGATTACAAAGAGAAATGCTGATGCAGTGAATTGTTAAAATGTATTTTGAAGTGTAAACCTTGAACAAAAGAAAAAGAAATGATAATGTACCTGCCTACCATATGCCTGTGAATTACAAACTACCTATGAATTACAAAAAAGTTATAATAACTGGTATAGGTTATATTTATTTATACTTTTATGTATATAAATAGGTTTCTAAAACTGTGCTATTTTTGAAATACTATAGAAGTCATGTTACAAACAATTATTATCAATCTTATTTAATATAAATGTACTAAGTAGCTATTAAACTTTGCATTATGAAATAAATACACTAATGATATCTACTGATCTACTTATTTTGTACCTGCATACTTTTATTATAATTGAGGTTCATAAGGTAAAATTTATAAACGAGGTACATTTTTTTTATTCTTTTAGTTCTCCAAATTATATCTCCATAAAATTATACACAATGTTTTCATACATCTTACCTGGGTACTTCTATACTTTCTGTAGGTAAATAAGTATTAATAATTCTAAAAATATTAGTAGTTACTCCTATCAATAATTCTCATCGTTAGTGCCATAGAATAAATTACTTATAAATTATATCAGGAATTAAATTAAAAGACAGTAGGTATGTACGTGCTCTTGCTTTTAATAAATCTTTAATTATTATTTAACAATCAATACAAAATTTTCTGACTAGAAAAGTTGTGGAAACTTGTACAAAGCTGTGTTGAATGCTATGATTTCTCTGTTCTTACTTCTCAACAACAATGATAAAATTGTAATCAGTAGCTGTATCCATATGTATCTGTAAGAAAAAAGTTGCATAAAAGTCATTACCTAAATAAAATTAATGTGCAGCTATTGAAAAAGTTACTGTTTCTAATAATCAATTCAACTGAATTTTAATTCATTGCTGGTCAATATTTAAAAGAAAAAAGACCATTAATTTGTTATCCTTCTGAGTCATACCACTAATACAATTCAGAAAATGTACATACATGTCAACATTTTATTAGAAATATACATACTTATTATATTACATACAGCTACAGCTCTATTAATATCATTAATGTTAATACTAACTTCCTTAAAAAGGTTCCTGTCTGTACATCATAAATAAACAATACTGTTGTGATTTCATTTACCTATACATAAATACTTACAAAGGTGTGTAGTTCTAAAACTTCATGGTTATGAGTTCTTATTTAGTTTTAGAATATCTACATATTACAATAAAAGTGTCCATACTCACATTTCGTGGACATTGTATTTACTGGATATATCCATATTTTAAGTCTGTATGCTGTATGTCTGCTGGTGCTGACATAAGTGATGACGTACAGCATACAGTATCCATTGTAACCCTATGATTCGAAATACGTTGTTTACAATTCCTGAGGTTTTTGAAATATATTATCTACCTATCACACACGACATCGAAACGTTTCAAATACTTTCTTACGAGGGATTTAGATTTATTACATCAAAGAAGAAATGGCTATTAACAAAAATCAGGCAAAAATCATAAATTAGTGATTACTTACTCAGTGTCATAAATTGTTTTTTCTATTTGAGAGGGAAGGCAAAGGGATCTACGCCCACAAAGCTGATGTCTTTAGTAAGAAATAAAATGACAATACGTACAAAATACCTTTCTGCAATAAAATAACTAGCAACTAATTTCATAAAATAATAATACTGTATTACTAGGTGTTTCTCTTTATAGCAAGGATTAATCTTTTAATAAGAATGAGATAATAAATATAACAGAATAAATGAGACAAGTTATGAGACCAAATAAGGTCTCATAATCTATGGTAAATAGTAATGGGTAGGTATTTATGTATTTCTCGTTCATACATACTTATACGATAGTTTCACGTTGTATTGCAGACGGAGTTGCCAAGCAAAGCGGTCATTGAATACTTCTTCCACCTTATCAAATCTCATTACCTGTCTATGCATTATTCTTCTCACACACTCGCCTAAGTTATGCAAGTGCTCTTAATATTGCTGTTATTTGTAATACTAATAACGGGTATTTACTATTTGAAAGAACGAATGTTATAAGTAGTATTTGTTAGAGCGTTTTTTCATTGGCTGACACGATAACGATATATCGTCGCAGATGCAGACTCATCGATATCGGGGCACAGAAATCTATGGAGCGACGCTTTTTCACTAAACGACGCGACCCCGATTTATCGTCGCCGGCGATCGGCGACGACATGTCAGTACTAGGGATGGCGATCTGAGATCGATTAATCGAAGAAACGATTATTTCGACCATATAAATCGATTTTTAATCGATATTTTGTAGTGAATCGATTCCGTGAATCGATACTTTACCCTTTAAAATCGAGATTCGATAATTTTTGTTATGATAAGAAATATAAAACTGTTTAGAATGAGTTGAATGTAGGAACTGTGAATTTTATAATTTTTTAACTTAAATATTATAATTTTTTTTTTATCTTAAGTAGAGGTTCTTAAACATGTAACATTTAAATACAGTTGTAATTGCTTAATTCATAAAAACTGATTAGATTGATTATTTTAGCGTCTTCCAAGTTTTCTATAATTACATTCATATCTGTCATCAATACAGACATATAGTAAGTCGATGAAAAATCGATTTTCGAGAGATCGATTTTTTAGACTTCGAGTTTTCTATGAATCGATTTTTCATACTTCGATTCGAATCGATTCGAAGATCGATCTTTTTTCGAGAGAATCGCCTTCCCTAGTCAGTACTACGTCCGCTCTCCATAGAATCGTCCCGATAAAATCAAGAATGTATGACATAATTACACAATGGTGCAAGTGTGGGTTCAACATCACCATCCTCCCACCTCCCCGCTAATCTGTCGTTCGCTCTACTCCATTTTACTGAACAGTTTAGTTTGATTAAATATTCAAAATGACTTTTAAATAAGTTCCTTCAACGTTAGATACGTTAGACGTAAGTAAAGCAGATACACTAAATAACTAAATATAATTTGTCGTCTGCCATATGAATAAGTATACGAGTAGTTTTATAGTTAACGCACTGATCTCGAAGGTGTAATGTTTGTCATTGAGACATGAAAGTTCTCTTTTTGTTTTGTCGCCATCGATATTGGTACCGTGTCGTTGAATCAAAAAGTTTCAAGATAATAAAATATCTACGTGTGACGGCTACGATATTATCGTTATCGTGTCGGCCAATGCAAAAACGCCCTTACGTTGAATTGTATGATTTACCGATAGAAATAAGGACTTATTTAAAACCGGCGGCAAGTGAAATTTTAATAATTTATCACATACCTACAATTTATTGTATTATAGTTTGTAATGTGTAATTAGATTACACTGATTTTAAAATCAAATTATAGAGATTAGGTTTATATGCCTACTTTCTCAGTGTTTCGAAACTATTTAAAATTAAAATATCGATTTTCAATTTAATGCATACTTAGGTATATTCATGATGTAAGTTGGCAGGCTAATAGCTTATCCCTTCATGCTATAAGTACCTACTTATCCTCCATGCGATAGAAATATTTTATGTACTTACTATACTTATGTAGTTTAAATGTATTTGCTCATGTGTTGCTATGATTTTTTATGCTTTAGTCTTTTTAGTCTTAATTTATAATGCAATGATGGTGTTAAAGAGACCAATCACAAACAGAAAACAATAAATTTATAATAAATACCTACTGTGACATTAAGACCATATACTTCATTGTAATGGTATTGCATAATATTACCCAGTAATTAGATTTAGGAACCTACCTATTATTACATTGAATGTTTTACCAATTTTTCGGTATTGTGACTTGTGAGGTTGTGAATATATTAATATTGAATAAAATTACTGCTTAGGTATTATCTACTAGAAAGTTAGTTATGACGACTTCCGTGGCGCAACGGTTAAACGCGTCGGAAAGTAAACGGGGGTAGCGGGTTCGATTCCCGTCTCGAGTCTGGGTGTTTATGTATAATATGTATGTATTTACAAAAGAAAAGTATATAAGTAGTATATCAGTTGTCTAGTACCCATAACATAAGCGCTGTGCTGCTTAGTATGGGACTAGATGGCGCTGTGTGAAATGTCTGAGTACATTATTATTATTATGTGAAAAGGGATGAAAATGAAAGTTAAAAGAGAACTTTAAACTTCAATAAACATTGAAAACAATAAAGGATACACCTTTAAAGTATACTAATTCCTACATAAAATGGCCTCGATCTGGAAGTTTCCAATTATTATCTGTGAACTATATAATATACCTATTTCAGTAATCTAATTATCCTGATTCATATTATATTTATCAATTATCACACTACAGCTAATTCATGTAATTAAAACTCCTATTGTATTTCATGTTTTATTTTTATTAAGTACTCATGTTTACTTTGCTCAATAATATCTCTAAAATATTTTTAACTTATTCAATACATTATATACATTTTGGAAGATTTCTTGCAAACCTTGGACATGATGTTTTTTAGGTAGGTTAGTTAGCCGAGTTACCTGTAATACAATAATATTAAAAGTATTAACTAGATTACATAGAGATATAATGTTTATAACTCAAAACAAGATTAGTGAAGTTGTTGGAGGATTATGCATGTAAATTTGAGTCAGTTTTAAGTTTTGGTTATTTAAGTCAGTATCAGTTTGCTCATATAGCAATGTGAAAACAGCAGTCAATTTCAGTAGGTACCTATAGGTTGTATATCAACTTAAATCTTACATCTTTGATTTCACATTACTAACTAAATACTAATAGACTAGTGTTGCTTTATTATTAATATAGTGTCACCGGGTAACTAAAATATCACTACACTAACACAAATTTAATCCAGACAAGATTTGTATTTTGTACTCAAGAGCAAAATAAATACCTATATAAATTGTTAACTACATGGCAAAACCTTGTTTTTGTTCATAACTTTAGTTTACATATGACTATTGAGATATTTTATTGTGGCCTGTGTGTGCTTCAATCCAAAACTAGTACGAAAAAATATTATCACAATTTTTCACCGCTAGATTTAAATTTTACTTAAAATAACTTTATATCATATACCTACGTAATCGCACCTACAGTTACATGTACTTACTAATTTTATGAAATTAATTATTTATAACATTAATTATAATTTAGTAATAAAATTCAATCCAAGAAAACAATTGCAATATTTATGGTAACCTCACCTTCGTCTGCAAACACTAACAGCAAAATGAACATTTTGCGTATAAAAAAGATATTGAAAATCGCTAAATTTATTCGCTCCTTTTCTACTATAAGTCTACCATCTTGATGTGAATTTCCATACTAAGCGTCTTCCTTCACAAAATTAGTTTTTTTGTTCAATAAAATTGCACGTAACTTTATGACACATGTATCACACGTTGAAAATAGAGTATATTTTAATTATTTTAAGAAAAACTTCCAAAACTTTAACTGTTCACCGAGAAAATAGCTTAACATCGTAGAACTCGTCTAATAGAAAGTAGCTTTTCGCTCGTGGATGTTGTCATACAATTTGACAGATCACAAGCGCGAGGATGTACGCAACGTTGCACGCGACGAAGTGTCAAAATTACATTTTGACAGCTAAAGTCGAGGTTGAGAACGAGAGGTTATCGGACTTCTCTTTCTCACAATTTTACATCCGTGAAGTTGTGAATGCCAATTTCATAAATTAGTATGGAAAATTCGTACATCGGTTGTGATCATCGGATGCAAACAACCTTTGCGCATTCACAATTTAAAGCTCACGGATGTTTCATCCGATGCAAGGATGTTTACGTGTTGTGAATAGCACTCCTGATATAATTTATAAGTAATTTATTCTATGGCACTAACGATGAGAATGATTGATAGGAGTAACTACTATTTTTAGAATTATTAATACTTATTTACCTACAGAAAGTATAGAAGTACCCAGGTAAGATGTATGAAAACATTGTGTATAATTTTATGGATATAATTTGGAGAACTAAAAGAATAAAAAAAATGTACCTCGTTTATAAATTTTACCTTATGAACCTCAATTATAATAAAAGTATGCAGGTACAAAATAAGTAGATCAGTAGATATCATTAGTGTATTTATTTCATAATGCAAAGTTTAATAGCTACTTATTACATTTATATTAAATAAGATTGATAATAATTGTTTGTAACATGACTTCTATAGTATTTCAAAAATAGCACAAAGTTTTAGAAACCTATTTATCAGTTATTATAACTTTTTTGTAATTCATAGGTAGTTTGTAATTCACAGGCACATGGTAGGCAGGTACATTATCATTTCTTTTTCTTTTGTTCAAGGTTTACACTTCAAAATACATTTTAACAATTCACTGCATCAACATTTCTCTTTGTAATCATCTCTATTTCTTTACATCATGATCTTGCCTTATAATACATAAAATGATAAGTGGATATTGGTTATTTCTTTGTATGAGAACTTGACACTGCCTCTCTTTTCATCCATTCCCACTGAAATATTAAAATAAACACCTTTAAGCTGTAGTTTTACAAAAACATGACAAATTACAGAGAATGCAGTTTCCCGCACTTTTTGTTTAATGTTTAGTTGGCTATTACAGCAAAATATGAAACACATTTTTGTCCTAACTTCTACAATACTTACTTATAAATGGCATTAACTCTTAAGTCTCACATTTATTTATATTTTTTTTAACAGAAACAAATGGATAGTTTGTAGGCTTTTGTAGGATTCGTAGGCGTCTTCGATCACCAAAATCACCATAAATGTCCATGAACTGCAGTTTTAGTCACATTAATTCCTTGAGAAATCTTTAGCCCCATTTATTTCACGAATAATCACACCGAATAATCACTGTACAACACCGTTGCTTAAATAATATAAAGGTAAGTGAAGAGAGTACCTAACGATATTAATTGGGCATCACGACGCCATTTTGAAAAGTTATTGACAACTGACAAGTTGACGAATGACGTCTCCGTATGTAATAAAATGAATGAACCGGGAGTTGGTATTTAGTTTGATTCATATAATTGTAACATTACATTCATTAAAATATTTATACGTGTATATTTACATTTTTAATAAGTTTTGTATTTAAACATCATCGGAATGATCAGAACAATTTTAAAAACAAATTTGTTTTTATATTATACTATTAAATTTCATTTTTACCACATGTGTAGGGTGTAAAAAGTTTTTGCTGCCAACTCCTTGGCTGTTACATCGTAGGAAAATCCTAGCGAACAACCGATGTAATTTTTCATCGATGTTATCAACGATGCGTTCATCCGATGTTTCATCCGATGTTTCATCCGATGAAATGAAGTTGTGAATAGCACTCCTGATTACTAAAAATAAGTTAAAAAGTAATAGTAATTACGGTTCTACAACGTTTTCAAGAAATTTCTCATTTTTTCTGCTTTAAACCGTCTTATCTCCGTTAATATTATACATACCACAGAAAATCATAAAAAAAATTCTCTGATAGCATACGTTCTACAATTTTTAAATACTCTACTTACTATTTCATTATACAGTTTAGAATGGATTATTCAGTTACATATCTCACTGCGAATCTGGCAAGTCAACAGCCAATGCCGGTCACACCCTCAATCATCCCTATCGACGTCGAGGTTCCTTTCGTCTGTAGGAACACGGACTTTTCGCAATTTTGTTAAGAAAATCAGTCTTTATGTTCAAATACATCTCCAACGGAAATCTTTTTGAATTTTCTGTAAAATTATGCGTTCTACAACATTCATCTAAAACTTTTTTCGGATCAATAATGTTGTTTTTTTGTCAGGTGAATCCGGGAAGTTAGGACGATAAAATTTCACGTACATGTTAGAACATTTTTAGTAAATTTTACAAAGAATCAAATGAAAATATAAGACATCAAAAGATATTCCATTATAATATTAAAATTGTAGATTAAAAAGTAAAAATACTAATAAGTTTATTTTTAACATAAATATAAAAATTTTGTTTTTGTGACAAGAAATTAAAACCTTTTGTAAACCGATTACAAAAAAACAAGTTAAAATAATGGTTTATTACAGTTCTACGACGTTTTCAAGAAATTTTTCATTTCTTGTACTTCAAACCGCCTTAACTCCGTTAATATGACACTTGCGACAAAAAGATTTGAAAGCAATTTACCGCAAAACTTTGCGTTCTATAATTTTTGCCGAAAGTTTTCTTGTCTATGACTTACCGTTGTAGAGTAATTTAGTAAACAACGCTTTTCTGACTTTTTTTGTTTGTTTTTCGAGCGAAGCCGGAGGGCTAGCTTATTGAAATTTTAAATGCATGTTTAAAACACTTTTATAAACATAAACATTATATTAAAAACTCAGTCTTATTATCGGAATTTCAATTTCAACCATTTCGATTACCGTAAGTCGATTCATGAAACGGCATTTTTTAATTCAATGCACATGTACGTTATAAATAAATAATATACTCAGACATTTCACACAGAGCCATCTAGTCCCAAAGTAAGCAGCGCAGCGCTTGTGTTATGGATACTAGACAACTGATATACTACTTATGTACTTTTCTATTGTAAATAAATACATATTATACATAAACACCCAGACTCGGGGCGGGAATCGAACCCGCAACCCTCGTTTACTTTCCGACGCGCCGTTGCGCCACGGAGGTCGTCAAAATTATAATCTGTCCATTTCTGCGATCGGACGGCATCATATATTTAATAGTGGATTAATATAATATTGGTATAATGCATGTTATATCCAGATTATATGACCTTTCCCGATCTTCATTGTTCATTCTTTATTCACAAATAACAAGAATATCAAGTTTACATTGGAAAATAATATGCAAATATTAATAATAGGAAAAGTAATGTATAGATATATACCTACTCGTATTTATTACATAGTTCAAAAAGTATTCGAATTATTCTGGAATTAACTTAGGTACAAAGGTTAGGTAACAAGTATGAAAACCAAGCTAATATTTAAGATTTGTAAGATTCCTAAGGCATAAATTACTAGTATAAGTACTTACTTAAGTACTTATTTTTAATTTATATGCCTTAATATATTATTATTCAAACTTTACCCAAAATGTACTCATGGATTTCATTGTCTTGAAAAACTAGGTTCCCGGTTGTCTAATAGGATATCATTACGCTATCTATATGATGAGCCGTCGTAATTTCAAAGTATATGTGTGATGAATGTCCTGTAGATTTACAGAAATCAGTTTTAGAAATTTAGTAGCATTTTATAAATACTGACTGGAATCCTCTAGATCTAGATAAAGGGAGGAGGAAATGGTTACCTCAAGTTCGAACACTCAATTTGACCGTTCTTAAAGCAACATTGATAATAATAATAATAATAATGCGCCAGACGATGATCTCAAACTAGGGTATTCCCTGTGCTACGAGAACCAGACGACGACTACTGAGGGTGTCTCCCAGTACACCGAGACCCGAGACAATCTAGATAAGTTCATTTTCTAATTTGACCCGACCGGGAATCGTACCTGGAACCTTCCGCGCTTGGGTTAACGTCTAAACCACTGCGCCATCTAGGTCGTCATTGTCATCATGAACATTGTGGGTTAGAAACTTCTATCGTAGTTATTGTAACGTAACACTATTTTGTAGGAACGGTGTTTTGAATTTGTGATTATGAATTAAATTTTTTATGTTAAATAAAATATGTTTTCGAAAAATAATTAATTTGTTATCCTTGAAATGTTGTCTATAACTAATTAATAACAATATTCAATATTCAATAAAAAATCGATATACAGACAGATTCTGAATTTATTAATAAAAGTTTTATATAGTGAATTCGAACAATAGACGCACGGTAGCTACACCGCGATGCGTTCGTAACATTCATTCTCGAAGAGAACGAATAACATTCATTCTGCTAAAATTGTTTTTTTTTTCACTCACCAGCGCTCACTCGTCTTAAATGTTCCAAGTACAAATATTAATAGAAAAGCTATTCAGCTATTATAATACGAGTATACCTAATATTTGTAATTTTCTCCAACGTACTATCGTTTTAGAGACAATCTTTCTAAATTTATAATAGCGTAAAATTCTAAATAATACAATATAATTGTGAATCGAGTGTAATCCCGTACCGGGTAAGTTGTTGCAATGTGCATACCTACTTTTCACTATGTTAATAATCATTGTTTGGCTTCATACATTGTAGGTTTGTTTTTTTAGTGTCTTCATGTTTATTGCTGTTTGATTTCAAACTTACACGCTAAATAAATGTATCTAGATTATATATAGAACTAGTTCATTCCGAATGTCTCATATTTTTAAATTATTTAAATCATACTGGTTGCAAACCGTCATTTTGTTTTCACAACATTTTAAACTTGTATAGTAGGTATCATTCACTGTTTATTCTTACATAACGCTTTGTATCTACTGCTGTAAATTAGTGCTAATTTTCATTACCTGGACAGCCGCATCAACCAGTTTCCTTCGTTGCTAATTGTAAACCTACCCCCTTGTATATATGATAATCGGTTATGGCAGTCCAGAACGAGGAAAGTACTTATTATAACTCGATCCACGCACGTTCCAGGAACTCCGTTGGGGTTGGACTCTGCCCCTTCTATCTACATCGCAGACACCAACATCAGTCACCAACCAATAATCTACCTACAGCGCGGCTGTACGGATTGCAACATCCGGCCATACCCAGAAAAGGAGGACAAAGGGAGTACGGTGTCGCGAAAGGACGGTGACCGCAGTAGATCTAAACTCATCGCTAGCCTGATCCACGGCCCGCTTATATTAATTTCTAAATTATGACTAATTGTTATTAAATAAATGTAACTAATTTTTGTCTTGACTTAATTATTTTTTTTTATTGAATTTTTTTATCTTAATTTTTCTTAATATACTTATATTGCTCCCTCAAGCTCCCCTAAGGAGTTGGAGGTGACATTATTTGTTTAAAAATTTCTAAACTGACCTGACTTTTCATAGGATCTGTATTAATTTGACACATGTACTGCCCTCTGTCTTCTTCTTGTACGTTTTTAATGTGTAGATACCAGGTGGAGTGGTCGCTGTGAGAGACCGACACGCGAGGGTTGTGGGTGATTACGTGCTCATGGATTGCTTGAATCGCCTTCGTGTCTGCTTTCACCCAACCCACCTGTCATAAAATATGTCAATCAAATACACACTTTAGCAACATTAAGTATGGTCTTGGCTGGTACTTTGCGGAAAATCATCTGTAATTTTAACTATAATTCATGTGGTTTTAACAATATTATTTACCTTTCAATGAGATAGGATTGTTGCTAAGAGGCGAAACAAGACTATCTGTCAGTCCATTATCTTAAGTAGAAGAATAAGTATTATCTATAAAGGCTTAAATAGATTTTATAGGTGATCCTGTATGTACTAATTTGTTTCTTGTTGGATTTCCATGTCACTATACTGAATTAAAAAAATGGTGTTATAATTGGACGTCATCCTATCAATATCGCAATAATTTGACACCATTGAATGTTGTATGATTTTCTATATATTCATATTTTACAATATTATTATTGTACGAATTTATTGATTTTCACATAAACAAAATGTTATTTAGTCTTACGGGATGAAATAGAGTGAATGTGTATAGGTAAAGTATATCTTATATGTGACTTGAAGTTGGTTCTCTGTTGCATAATTATGTCTAAACAAGTATATCAAATCGTAAAACTTACTCTAAAATTGCCAAGATTGACGACTATACACTTGAAGGTAGCATCACGTCCAAGAGGAATGGTAAGGTTGGTGATGGGCTCTCCAAACTCTGGCACATCTACGTTTCCTGATGGCAGAAAATGTCATATGAAATGAAGTATAATACTGTGCTGTTGCATACATATATTGTATAGACTCGGATGTTACTTTGCGGAAATCCATTTCGTTTGATGATTTCTTATGATTTTTAAAAATTTTATAACACTAAGCTAACTTAACCATAAACCAATACCGGACTCAATGAATGAGGCAGCTATAGCTGTATAATAAGTGAGTCGGATGTAGCTATATAATGAATGAGTCAGATATAGCTGACTCGTTCGTTGATTCGGCTCAGGTTAGCTGACCGAGTCTAATCTCTGGAATATACTGAGGATGCTTCGTTAAGAAGCAAAACATGTGTCAATTAGTGGTTTTTGGAATTTTGGGCCGAAGGTAGCTAAAAATTATTAGAATTCATTACTGTTGTAAAAGTATACAGAACTGTTGTAAAACTATACATTTTTGTAAAACTATACAGAATTATACCTATTGTTACCTATTATCGATTTTCGTGATAACTGTTGATCACGAATGATGGCAACACTATTGTTTTGAAAGTGTTGCTGCTTAATAATAATATTTTAATATTTTTGAATGTCAAAAAATAAGTCAGTCGAAAAATACACGAGCTAGCGAAACACGTCTTTTCATTATATCTCAAGATATCCTACGTTTCCCTCCATGTCGGCATCCTAGAAGAATGAAAAGCTTTCACTATACAAATATGAATCAAAGTATTATGTAGTCTTATCTATGTAAGTCTTTATCGTAGGAACATTTATTATAGGTTTGATCACTCGGTCATCACCTTTGTTCATCGACTAATATTGCCAATAGTAATCCCAATAGGTGCTAACTAGAATTTGTGGTAAAAAGATCCATATTAATATTGTAAAGTCTGTTTGCCTGGTCCGGCTTTCGCGGCTAAACCACTGGACCGATTTGGATAAAATTTAGAATGGTAATAGAACCTAGGGGATAGAAATATGATACTTTTTTTTAATTCCACGTTGAAGTCGCTGGAAACAGTTAGTACGAAATGCAGCTAGTACAAAAGCAGATGATCGCAGATTAATAAATTCGCAAACTTTAATTTGTATGGGCCAAATAAAGATTCGTAAAGCATTTATATTATTCAGCTTGTTTCTAATAAAATTACGAAATGACTGAAGATTCATTGCCTTTTGAAAAAAGAAAATGGCGGCCGTTGAGTATACCAAGCTCCAAACCACCCCCAAACAAAAATCTTCAAGCCCCATTGATTTGCACTGTAAGACACACGTGTTGAAAAAAGACAAATGTTCACTGATAACTGCTGAAGTCTATAAAGCACATGTAGAAAGCTGAGCTGTTGTTAAATATATACTTTGAACGCGTTGTAAGCGATATTTGCGTGCATAATGTTAATTTTTTTTAAGATATGATGTACGGAAATATCAAAAGCACTCGCATGCCTAGGCGAGTGAGAAGAATCTAGCATCTAGCAAACTAGAAGCTAGTAAGTAATAAAGGTTCTTCATGCGGTACACTTTGTTCTCAAACACAATTGTTTTAATATTGAAGGAACTATCGTATCGACTTTAGTTTCTGTTCTAGAAGTAGACATGCTTGAGTTTATCGCGAATGTAACCACAAAGTTTCTGTCGCAGTTGTCAGCATTCGCGATACTGTCAGGCGCAGTTGCACTTCATTCCAAAGACCTTGCAACTAAGTGTCGACTAACAACTAGCAACTCCTTATTCGCATTCTCAAGTCTTGAAACGCGATGTAACATGAATAACATTACATAAGACAGGAAATAACTAGCTGCGATATTATAGTCATTCCTATTTCATTGATCAATAATTCAGACGACAGGAAGTACTGCGTCGAAAATCATTATAAATTCATAGTAGCTTTATATAGTAAACGGAAATGTTTGCAAAGGTATTCGTTGTTGGTTGGTAAATAAGATAACATATAATATGTAAATACTTAATGTATAATTGTTACGTAATATGCAATGTTCATTATCGCTCTATGTGAGCGAATAGTCATATTAATTCTTTTTCTTTACTGTTAAGTTTATTATTCTGTTTTAATGCATATTGAAAAAAAAATGAAAACAAGAGATTAAACAGAAACATGGGATTAGAGGATACGAACACGAGATCCCGACTGCTTTTCATTGCCGAAAATTTCTGGTCTCAGATACTTTTCGGGATTGACATCATTTAAAAATAGTTGCGTGATAGTCTGCGTGAAGCGAAACCAATGAGCTCGCTGGCCTACCATTTTAATGTAACAAAACTCACTGGGTTAATTTGCGATAATTGCTTGTAACATAACTTCTTGTATATTGAACTAAAATGGTAGGCAAACAATTTTCACTAGGATACTTGGGAATGCTTTTTTACGATAAAAACACTTGTAGTTTTCATTAAAATAAAAGCCAAGTAAGTGCACAAGATTACATGGTAATGCTTGCTTGATATTAAAATATTTTTATTCTTGGTAACTCAGTGGGGCAAAGTTAGCTACGTATGTATACCATAAATTACGTTGATTTTCATGTAAAAATTTGTTGTTTATAGAGTTGATTTGTGTAAGGTTTCTTATTATTTGTATCTTTATACCGAATATATCTCGGAATTGCCTAAGTATAATTCCAAAATCCCGGAATTAAAAATGAAGTCCGGGATCGAACTCCCTTCATGGGGCCTAATTGCGCAGCTTCAATTTAGTGTAAATGAGTACAATTTGATATTTTTAGAATCAATTATAAATGCCGATCAAATACATTTTTACAATGGAATTAACTATTGTGTCCATTTACAATTAACCAAAGTTACAAAATTAGGCCTCTCATTTTGCTAGTGATTAGTGGATAATTAATCGTTTAACATAGTAATTGATTAAACCCCAGGTATGCATGTGAGAAATTTCAGTTGTAACCATGTGCATTCATTTATCATTTACAATACAAGCGATTTCGAAAGGCGCGACCTAGGTATCTTAAGATAATTTTTCATATATTCGCGTACAGATAACAATCACTAGGTATATATAAAGGTTGACGTCCAACTTTGTACGACACCTGCATGTAACTTTCATAAGCTCAGGCTATGCCCATGTAGCTAAGTATGAATTTCGCAGCTGGGCCAAATATATGGCGTGTTAGAGTGAACTCGGAACGACGTTTTGTCACCTTTATGAGCGACTAGAGGCAGTAGAACGGCATTGTTCGTGTGAAAACATTCATAGCAGCTTTTGCTTTTCGGTTACCTTTTCCATTCACAATGACGTCACATAAGGCAAAATTTAGTTTTTGTTTCAAAATTTTTTTTGGGTTCGGTGGAATTACTGATTTGCAAAGCTGCTTCTAATGCGGCTCATTCAATACTGGTACTGAGGTACTGAGGTAGGGTTTTGAATTTTGTGTGGTATAAATGTATTTTTTGTCCTCGCCAAGGTCTACGACTCTGTGCAGAGCCGGGGCATATGTTAATAATACATAGCCCAAGCGGGGCTACGACAGTCCACTTCAGGTGATTTCGAGGAGAAGGGTTATAGTACGAGTATATGCAATTTGCGCTGCCTTAGCACTGATGTTGGAGAGTGCCACTTAGTAGAAGTCTTTTACGGAGTCAATAAGTCGCAACTTAGGTCGCAACGTCTTTCATTCAATCGTCATATATTTGAAAAACAGCTTGATATTTTTAATTACTTTTTAACATCAATCAATTCCTTGACGAGCAAAACGTTCGACGGTTTCTGTTAGTTTATTTTCATTGAAAAGCTAGTTACTAGTAAACTAGATTGTTTTTTTTTAAAAGAGAATAGTTGACTCGTTGACTTAATGATCAAACGTGAATTTAACTAGTCCGTTGAATCCACGCTCACCTTTACTACTTAGCACGTTCAACGCGTGCACCAAAATAATGACGGACAGGCACCTACCAGGTGTATCTTGAATAACACTCCGGAGATTTAGTGGACAATAGTCTCATATAACTCAGTTTTCCCTCCATGGGGTTGGCTTTCTTTTAAAGTTTTCTTCCGGGTCGTCAAATAAAAGGTTATTTGACTCGTTTATTTGGGAATTTCCATTATTTCATTTTTTTACGCGATGACTACCATTAGAAAGACTTTTTGAAATAATAATCCTCTCTGACTAGGGATACAGCGTGAAGATATGTATGTATGTACAATTAAATGTTTAATAATATAAATACTATACAAATACCTATATAATTAAATTTGACAGTTACTGAATTTTTTTACTAATGGATTAATAATGAAATAAACTAATTGACTTTCCGTTGTTGCACATTGATTTGGCACCAACTTCAATAGCTGTCAAATTTAATTATATGAGTATTTGTATCGTATTTTAGTACTTGAGTTTTGATTAGTAAAGGATAGTAATTTCGTACTTTTTGTTTTTTTTTTTATGTTGGTTTCATTTTTCTATTAAATATATTTTATTTCTCCCTTTGATTTATTAAATATATTTTATTTCTCCTTTTGAGTTACTTTCGCCTAAACAAATATCTAAGGCAGGTCTACAATTGACTTCTTTACTAAGTCTGAAGCACAATGACATTTAAGAGAATCATCAATATAAAAAAAAAAGTTATAACCAGTTCGCGTTATTTGATGTTATTTGGTGTATCTTTGAAACCCAAGCTTCAATACCTGTCAAATTTAAATGGGGCCAATCTGAAAGTGTATTCTCTAAATAAAAAAAAAGAATTTTCCAAATTGGTTCATAAATGACGGAGTTCTGAGGTAACAAACAAAAAAAACCAAGAAAAATACAATGGAATTGAGAATCTTCCTTTTTTTGAAGTCGGCTAAAAAGCAAAAAAAATATGTTAAAGATACAATATAATTTTGAAATCATTTTTCAGTGCAATGTAACTATAGCACCGTTAGGCTGTAACTGAACGCTCTCACGGAAGGCAGTAAAAACTGCTATTTTGCTACGACAGCGTCCACAATATCGTCACAGACGGGGACGTTGTAAAATGTTTACAAAATATCCTGCTTGTATTAAGCTCGCATCTAGAAGTGTTCGATATTGCGCCTGTACTATTTTTTTTATTGTAAATGTCAGTTACTTGTATACTTTCTATTTACTAAATTAAGAGTCCTAGTTTGATAACAACGTTAATTATGTCACATAGTCATTTGGGATAAGTATATAACATTAAAATAATGCTAATATGAATAAAGTAGGTTGCTGTCGTGATAACAAAATAGTATACGGGACACTCGATACCGAACACAAAGAAAAATTAGTGAACGCAAAAGAGAGTTCTACAGATTATGCTTTTGTAATTCCTTTGTCTTAAAATATACACCGCTAAAATTATCAAGTTCATTATATTTGCCATACCACTTGCTTCGGTTTTACAGTTTTTTTAGTTGAGTACAATGTTTATGACAATTTTACGCTTGAATTTTCAACCTCGCAATTTCATCGGTGATACGTTCATAAATTCAATGAAATTACCCATCTTTCTGCGCTTCAAGGAGCCCATATATTTCCCGGTGGAGACAGCGCCTGCAATGTCGGCCATCATGGAAATGATAAATCAGTATAGATTGCAATATTAAACAAAAAACACAAACTCACAGATTTTTTAATTTATATAACAATTATGTCAGCAAAATGACAGAACGGATTAAAGTCGTAAATTTAATACGCATTAAAGTGTCGTTTCATTCCCATGTTAAACTATTTTGTTTTGTGTTAAGATTCGAATGATGTTCACGCAGCTGATGTGTGATATTTTTGGATTTCGTCGTCATCTTATCACAATATTTAAAGAAAGTTTATTCGTCGTATGTAAGACTTAGTGGTTGTACCTATTTAAAAAGAGAGAATAAGTATGCTATGTGGTTTTAAATCGTCCTTTGTATGAGATAAAAATTTTGAGTTTTAGATGTAACAATGTGTTTCACAAGCAACACGTGATTTTATGAAGGTTCGAAACTTGATAAAGTTTATTAAAAAAATTAATAAAGATAAAGTTAATACAAATTAAAGAAAATAATGAATGTCATGTTAAAATATCTAAAAATCGTCTATACCTTAATGTTAATTTTATTGTCATATTATTTAAAGTATCATATTATATAATAACGGATAAAATTAATGCTTAAGCATGAATTAAGCATTAATTAATGTTTATTAATGATTAATTATTAGTTTTTAAAATTCAAACGAAATGAAAATTGTAGCTGGTCATTTGTCACAGCGTGGCAAGCTTGCTCTGGTGCAGAGTCCCGGCTGCGAGTTGCTTTTATTAATATTTCCAGCGCGAATCCACGCTTTATTAGCAAACAGCTGTCACGTGGCTGATAAATTATTAATGTGGTCGCCGCACAGCCTGTGTTTTGTGACTCGTTTTTTGCAGATAGAATTGGTTTATTTTACATAGGTTCCATATTGTTTGATAGGAAATTGATAGAAAATACTGTATGTGATAAGTTATTGCATGATTTCGCTAAAATATGTAGTATTTTTTAACACAGTAAATAACAAAAGCCAATGGTGATATTTTAATGAAAACTGATTTTTGATATATTTACAATCAAATTAGTAAATGATATTCCTCATTAATCTGGAAAATAAAAATAATAAAGAAGAACATAATGTGCCAGCTGATTACCTTTCCATATGGGTCGTAAAAGTGAGCCGAGGGATAGAGCTCATTATAAGTACTAATTTGTACTGGCGATAGGCTAACAACTAGCTACCTATCATTACAAATTGGTTCTGCATTGCTCAAACTCAAATATTCATTTCTGGAAGCGTTGTCAAGGTGTATTTTGTAGTACCTTATTGCTTTGTTTACCATTATTGGGACACAAATGCTGTTATCTATGCAAGTGTGCAATAATAATCAATTAAATATGTAACTAAAAAAATATTACATTGATAAAAGAAGAATTATAAGAAATGTGTCGGACAACCTGTTTGATTAAATTAAACAGAAATGATCAACAAAGCTTCGTTGTAAATATTAAACAGTTTAAGGTTCCCTCTTCGCCGGATCAATGGGTTCCAGAGGGGAGCCTATTTGAACAGTTAATTAGGTGCGCTTCCCGAAAAAGAAAAAAAGAGATTAAAAACCTGATCGCTTTTGTGAGCAGTTAATGATTGATTCTTAAAACAGAATTTGAAAAGTTTTTTTATTTAGTGGTGTGGATGTACTTCTTTGTGCTTTTAAAGAATGAAATATTCAATTTAATTCTTTCTTTGAAGATTCTAAATTAGAGAAACCTTTAGCGAAGTATTTGCTTTTCACTCATTTTTGGTAGACAATAAACGTTTAATGTATGCATATCAGGAATATACTTACATTGTTAGGTATCTAATTAGATGTACAAAGTTTTCAAAAAAGCTTCATTGATAACAACGTTTTGTAAGTACAGTATTTTCTTTTTAACTATTAATAAAATCAACGATTTAAATAATATGGTGTACGTACATATATGTGCAGCGATAGGTTTGAAGTGTCTGTAAATCAATAGTTTGAATTAGGCGATACACTATTTAACTGTTAACGAAACTGGCATGTTTTCTACGTTGTATGAAATTTAAAAGTCAAAGTCAAATCAATTTATTCCAGTAAACCCAAATAAATTACAAGGTGTTTTTGAACGTCGAATCTACTTTAGTTCGGTTTAGAGAGAAAATCTTAACTCTGAGAAGAACCGACAAGAAACTCAGTCAGGTATATATATAATTTAACGAACACACCTGTAAAGAAATATTTAAAATTAATTGATAAATATAAGAGTTACTAGGGATAGCAAGAGAGATGACAGTGACCTTATGGTGCTACCGGACTATGATGTCACATTTGTAGTACCATTAATGCTCCGTGGTATGGGCTGACAGAGCCAGAGCTTAAAAGCATTCCGTGTCTACTACGCTATGTTAGATTAGACAGTAGTGGTAGAGCGATGCTGCATTGCAGCACAAACTGGACTGGCTCGTCCGGTAAAATACCACCCTCTCACAGAATATCAGCGTGAAATAACAGCATATATTGGTGTTTGTGTTTCGTTCGGTGAGTGAGAGTGTCGGTGGCCCATCTCCCCCCTCTCCCTCCTTTCCTTAAAGGTCAACAACGCAATCCCGTGATGCCCCGGATGCTGCGGGTGTCTATGGGCGGCAGTGATCACTTTCCATCAGGTGACTCGCTTGCTCGTGTGCCCTCTCTTTGATAAAAAAAAATGTTAAGCTTTATTTTGTTTCAATGGATTTTAATTTCTATTTCTTTTTTCAATTGTATTTATTCTTCTTCGTCGTTTATTTTAATATAGTTTACATGTTTTAGAATAAGATAATTTTATTGTTTAGTCTTTAATTAAGTAACATTTAATTATATTTTAAAGTAAGTAACCAATCAGTTTACAAGACGGTAAATGAAAAGTTTTATCATTTTTAAATCAAATGTAATTAATCTTGTTGCCTCTTGTACAATATGCTCTCAATCTCATCTTAATTTTAATTTTAGATTTTAAAATAACTGATTACGTTGTATTTATGAATTCCATTTATTTTAATTGAACATACGTTACTTTAAACTTTCATACGACTGTCAACTATCTTGATATTCAACGGTTCATTATAGAAAGACTCAGAATATCGTTAATCGGAGAAAGATCTTTCTTAAGTGACGTATAATTGCTTAACAAGTAGGTATATTATGTAGCCTAAGTAAATCAATACCATAAGTAAAGGTTTCGCACCGAATAGCATTCTTTGCTAGTTAGCTGACCGAATCGATTTTTTGAAAATTCCTGAGGATACTTCGTTGACAAGCTAATCACGTGTCGATCAACAAGTCTGAAACTTAAGGCGGAAGACTGCAAAAAATATATGTATATATGAATTTATCACTTGAGATTGATTTCTGACAAGTAATAATTGAATCTACACAAAATTAAAAAAAGTGATGATATATCGTGTCTATTACATAATACATAACTCTTTAATAAAAATCCCTGGTTGGTTGTATCCTTGATACAGCCGTAAGTTTTACGTGGAAACATATATCTATGTATAAGAGGATATTCGGGCGATTGGAAGAATAATACTAATTAATGTATTAAACTGAGTTTATTAGGCACAGGTCGATGATGATGAAATATGAAATACGACTTAAAAATAAATAATTTAATTGAAAACAAAAATATGTTTGTGAATGATACTCTTAAGTAGCGTCTACTATGCATACTTTTGTAAATTGTAATGAAGTTCAATACTTAATGTAAAAACTAGTGGCGACATTGACTATGCTGGACTACACAACTACGATGGCCTAAAGTTCATATGAAAATTTTTTGTATGAAGCGAAATGACCCTGTCTCATACTTACCGACTCCGTTCGCTTATGCACCAGCTGATGGCGTAACTATGTAAGCTCCTGTTCATAAAATGGCCCCTACTACAGACGAAAAAATAGAAGTATCCACGTCAAAAGACTAAAAAATAAACTAAATAAAATAAAAGTAACCTTTACAATTTTAGATAAGCTACATAAAAAAAAATTAATCGATTTTGAGTCGCTGCCCAACAAACAACGATGCGATGCATTGTGTTAGTTATAATATCGTTGTAATCAGTTTTCACTTCACTTGAGACTTGTTGAAATCATTTCAAAATACAGTAATAATTGTCAGATGTCATTTTAAAAAGTGAATTTCAAAGTTAAAGTGGTAGCCATGCTGCATCGCAGCACGAATGGGGCCGGCTCGCCCGGGAAATATCACCCTCTCACAGAATATCGGCGTAAAATAACAGCATATATTGATGTCGTGTTTCGTTTGGTGAGTGAGAGTGCCAATGCCCCATCTCCTCCGCCCTCTCCTTGTCCTCGTTTTCATCCTTTTCCTATTTCACTAAAGGCTGGCAACGCAACCGTAATTCCCTGGGTGTTGCGGGTGTCCATGGGTGACGGTGGTCACCTCCATCAGGTGACTTGCTTGCTCGTTGCCCCCTTTTTTATAAAAAAAAAATTAACGATGCCACGGTGACATCTATGAACCAGCGTATGTAGTGTTCTCGTTGGTGATTTAACTGCTTGTGTTTTTGGGAAAGGCATGTTTAAGTAGAGGAACAACTATAAATATTGTGTGGTTCACTTTAACCGTGATATTAAGCCACATTGTAAATTTGACATGTAAAACAATAGGCGTACGACACAAACCGGCCTTCAGCCGTCATATGCACTAATGTATTAATGTGCACGAATGTGCGGCTACTCCTCTGGCGTTGTCCTGGGTCGAGGAGGTTCGTCTTCCGTACGAGGTATCCCTCTTTTGGAGGAATACTCAGGCTGTCAATCATTTGGAAAGGCACCTTCTTCTCTGTGGGCATTTATTTCTCTTCTCAGAAACTTGGTAGTTTAGATTCAATGTTGATGGTGACTTCATTGTGATCAGTTAATCTGTCCTCATCATCATAATAATTCATCTATAACCATAACAATTAATTACACATTGCATTGTTTTATTTTGATTACTTTTATATGGATTATCTGTATTGTTTGTTCATTTGAGTTCATTTGAATTGAAGGAATTTATCAATGACAATTTCTCAGCATAAAATTTCATTTACTATCTTCTACTCAATTGATTATATTTTTTATTTGTTTCATTTTATTATTAATTTTAACTTTTTATGCTTTGTATTATTTGACATTTATTTTTATTTATTCTTATTTCGACATTTTTTTTTGTTTGACATAGGTACATGCCTCTTTTGTATTATAACATCATTGGGTCTTCGATCACAAATATATAACTAGATTCACAATCTTTTATAAAATTGGAACAAATTATTTTCTGAATTGACATATACATTTCTAATATCGTATAGTATTATCTCAATATTGTGTTAATTTAAAGTAAACTTTACTGTCAATGCATATAAAGGTTGTAAAAGCTTGTAAAAGATTCTCCCATGGCATTGAAACGACGTTTGTTAACAAAAATATATTTAAAATTCAATCTTACGCTTCATGTTTAAGTTGTAATTCACGTAATTTATTTGTTTCGCTGTTTACGTCATTATGATTTGTTAGATGAAAGTGACAAACAAGGATAAGACACATAGAAATTATAATGTTAGACAAGGAATAAGATGTTGCATGTCAGGCAATGACATATTCAGATGCAATGTAAGAATATTATTGTATTATTATGAATTTAATAAAAAAGAGCTATATAACGTTATTATTATAACGAAATAATGAACACGTAAATAAAATAATCCTAATTACTTACCGAAAATAAGAAACTCCATCTTTTTTTAACGTTCTAGACGTGTCATTTTTACAATTTTTGAAGGAGCACTTTATCATGTTTCCTTTAGTGTTCACCAATTGCTACTAAGACTGAGTGCGCTAAAATTCTCATTTCAGCGCACATTTGGTTCGGACGTTTTTGGAACGCTGATTGTATATCTTGTTATATATTTGTCATCGAAGCATTGGGTACATGTAATTATGTGAAGCGGCTGAAAAAGTTAAAGCATGCAAATACAGGGGTCTAGGTTCCGAATATGATTTTGTCCCATTCGGTGTCGAGACCCTTGGTCCGTGGGGTCCTAGCGCCATAAGGCTTTTTAAGGAAATAGCAAAAAGGTTAGTTGACATCACAGGAGACCGAAAAGCTGGTAGTTACCTCGGACAAAGAATTAGTCTAGCTATTCAAAGGGGAAACGCTGCCAGTATCTTTGGAACCTTGCCTAAAGGGACTCCTTTTAAAAATATATTTTAGTTATTATATTATTTTTTCTAAGGTTTTTAGTTTTAGGTTCATTAATTCTTTATGATATATCTTACTAATCCATGTGTAGTCTTAAGTTTGTAATAATATTTAATAATGTTTTGTTTATTATTTGAATCTGTTATGACATACACAATCATTGACATTGAGTTGACTATTTACGTTTATTTTTTCTGTATTGATGGATGTTGTTGTGAAATCTGTAAAAGACAAATTTAATATTTGCATGCTTTCAATAAGCAGAGTGGGTAAAGGTTGTGTAACCTATACTTCAAGTACATCTAATTATACTCGCATTTTCGCAAATAAACAAATTATTATTATTATTATGATTTGACAGTGATTTAAAATTGCGTAGTTTAGTTAAATTGGTAACTAAGTTAATTTCATACTTTTCTTTTTAGCTTTTTTGAAGTCTGTGTATTTTTTATGTACAGTTCAGTGTTTTTATTTTGAAGTTGGTTTAATGTTTTTCTTAAAAATTATTTCTGTTGTTACCAAATGCAGAACAAACTTTGTCGCAAAACTAAGAAAGCGCTATCTGATATAATGACATATAGGAACTAACAGTTTTAATGTACACTTTATTCTCAAAGTCCATGATTTTTTGAGATATTTCTAAGTGATATTGTACAGACAAAACAGCGAAATTTAAGAGTAATTTCGAAAAAGTAACAGTAGTATATACCGCATTTTTTGAATTCATGATTAAAAGAGGACTCAAACAAAAAGTTGTTTTTCTAAAATTTTCTATTGAAGTCCTCAACTCTAACTCCCCAAAACTCAACTTATAAAGTTTATGCCTGTGCTTCGGGCCACCACCTACCTGACCTGAAAAAAGTGACTACTTACCTGAAAAAAGTGAAGAGGATCAAAGATGACATTAGATCTGAATTGAATTGAGACAACCTCGATGGTGTGGTGGTTTAAGCGTTGTGTCTAAGTACGAAAGGTTCCGAGTTTGATTCCCGGTCGGATCAATTTGGAAAACGAACTTTTCTAGATTGACTCGGGTCTGGGTGTACTGGGAGATGTCCCTAGTAGTCGTCGTCTGGTTTTCATAGCACAGGGAATGCCTTATTTTGAGACCAGATGATCGGTGTGTATTGTCTGGCGCATTTATTAATTATTTAACTGTTTATTTAATTTTTATCAGACCACTGAAAATATACTCTTTCAGATAAAAAAAGTCGTCAAATTCGGATCATACAGTAAAAAGTTATGTGTGGTCTCACATACAAACATATAGGTATCGAATTGAGAACCTTCTCCTTTTTACCCTTAGTCAAAAAGTAATTTGTAAAGCTATCAATAACATCAATAAGCAGTGCTGATTTGCTGACAAGTCAAATGAAACATTGTAGTAAAATACGTTACAAAACCCTTGTACATTACTGTGTACATGGCATATTTCAAATGTCACTTGAATTTCAATAACATATGTACTTACGTAGCTAAGGATATATGATTGGGTCATTCCCTTGTGAATAGCTCTAAGCCAGAGATTAACTTAATTTTCTTGACGGTAATATGTTGCTTTGCATTATATATCCAAGATAATTATTGTTAACTCGAGCGAGATATTCTATATTACACATAATATACTGTATGTTACGGTTAATGTATTTGTACATGAACTTGGTAACCTGCACATTAACCTAACTAGGTAATCTGAAGGTTACTCAAGCATATACGATAAAGTACGAAAACTTGTATAGATCCAGGTGTAACTTTGCGGAAATCTATTTCATGTTATGAATTTTTAAAATTTTTAGCTTAATTCCGCCGAAAATCTTAATATCGTTAATATCGACACAGGTTTCGCCTTTTAACAGCACAATCCTTAGAAAATTATAGAGAACTAGCACCGAATAAAAAAAAATAAATGTATTCGTTCTTTTTGTTTCGTTTACTTCATTCACCGATTTAAATAATTATAACAGAATATTTGAATTTAAATTTAACAAAATGAGGACTCATGCAATTTATGTATACAAAGTATTTATGTAGAAATATTTATATAGGTGCATGGAGAGTATAAAAAGCAGTGTCGCCGACTCATTCTTTCCTTGCCGCGAGTGACCCTCACGGTTCATAACGTCACACTGATGTCTTTATACCTTCCTCCCCAAAAAACTCTCTACGACCATTTTAGATCAACAATAACTATTTCTATTTTGACGTTATTATACCCATGACGCCCACCCATCATCCCAGAGTTACAACGCAAAGACCAGACGTACTCGATATAGCGCTTCTAAAGAACGTAGTTCTACTCGTAACGCTGCATATAGAGGCATTGCATGAGTTAGACTCTGACCGAAGGCCGGTTTTACTTCAATTAGGACCGATGACGGACACATCATTAAAACTGTGATGGAAGGGCAGAGATTAGATGAAACACTAAACTCTGTGAATTCGCGGTTGAACGCGATATCGGATGTTATCTGCTCCGCCGAGGTCGCGGCGATAGACGTGCACATCGTGCACATCCGCAACTTAGTCTTCTCGTGCTTCCGGGAGATCCTGGTGGCGAATGACCGCCGCTGGGAGCTACTTGGAGACATCCAGCAGCTAATTAGGGCTAAAATTGATACGATCTGCGCTTACGATTCGTTTAATTGCGTAACGAATAGACATAACTTACGCGCTATCTAACGCAAAGTCAAGGACCGAGTTGCCGAACTTAATGATAATAGGTGGAACGATCTGATGCGAGAGATCAAGCCAGCATACTAGACATACTGGCAGTTAGCCCGATCTCTCAAATCCGCCACGTCCATACAATGCTACTGTGCTCTGATGAAACCTATCGGAGCTCCATTCGAAATTGTGCTATCTTTTATAACTATATTGTTAAAAAGTGACAGCATGATCCTTAACAAGGTATTAACTTCAATAAACATTCTTGTAACTGGGCATTAGGTCGGTCAATAATCGTGTTGTTAATTTAAAAGATCACCTAAACCAAGTTTCTAGATACCTACTAACTATTACTAAAATTAATTTACTAAGTGGAAATTTCATGAAGAAAGAATTATTGCATATGTGTTACCTGATCCTGAGAAGTATCAATTTGTGGTAAATGATATCCAAATAAGCTGAGATCCAAATTAGAACAACCTGTTTAAAGGTCGTACGAGTTAGTCCTATTTCTAGTTTTAGGTATATACATATGTATATCGCGTGTAACTAGTTTCTGAGCGAAAGGAACGCACGAAGTCGATACGTAGCGAGGAAAAGAGGTGATAGCAAGCAAAGCTAGCCATCTATATCGCTAGCTAGGGTCGATTGCTTGAGAGAAAATAACGGATAATTTAACTTGTCTGCTGGGTCAATTCGAAATACACGTTGTATTGATTTCTATTGTTGCTTTTATATTAATACATTGTAAAACTAATACAAACAAATTATCAAGAGAATAAGTAGAATTTGGGTATCGGGTAATGTGCAATTCACACAGAATGTAGATTTTAATAATTATTTATGCAACTGTCGTATAACGAGGGTTATTAGAACATGAGTGTGTTTATGGGACGAGCCGAGCGAAGCGAAGGCAAGTTCGATAGTAGCATCACATGAGCATTTTAATATCTAATTCTATACTAATTGTGTACTACATACACAACTATATCTACACTCATGACATGTAGTACATATACAAGAGAAAACAGAAAAATAAATTATTTACTGTAATAATTATTTAAATTTTAATTATTGCCTCCGTATGCATTCGAATTTTTTTAAATACTTAAATAAATTATAGCGCGTACGGATACAATATTAAAAAAAATCATTATGAAATTGTTTCGAGTTTTATAATGACATTTAGTATAACATTATAACACTGGTACTGATAAGTTAATAGTATGACACTGATTGACGTAATGCAGGTTATAAGCTACGTTTTCTGGACCCATCGTAGAGGATTTATGGTATTAGTGTAGATAGACTCTATAACGTGCATTTAAATAGGTTGATTAATTAGTTAGTTTTCATATTAACGAGTAAGTAATGACTTTCTAACTTTTATATCGACATAATATGTAATATTACATATTATATCGTTACATAATATGATATATTATCTTTAAATTTATAATTTATCGTCAGCACTATTTTTGGCAAAAGGACGCTTACACACAGAAATCTCGAAAATTGCAATTCAGGATACTTAGTGTTAATAATTGCATAATATTCAATATATCGTTTATAGTACTTATTATATTCCCCAAAATTGTAATGTAAAATATGTGGTCGTTTATTTAAGCAGGTCATTTAATACGAGTTTCCTTCAAAAAGCAATTTTATCGTGTTCTGAAGAGGCAAATTAATTTTTCATGTCAAAAGAAAGAGGCAAACATTTCAGACTTCATTAAAAATTGGCCACAACTCGATGCCGCTAGAATGAACTTTTCCCATTTCTCATTTTCATAATTACTCCTAATTGAAGTAAGGCTAAAGTGCTACAACGGTGTCCAAATGGAATGATATAATTTTTCTTTCTTTAAAGAAAATAATTTATCAAAGTAACATAGCAGTACTTTTATTAAATTTAGCGCATTTCTTGTAGACGTTAGACACAAAATCTCGAATAAAGTGTGGGTCACGTACAAGTGAGTGATATCACGTCTACGGCTCATCAGCGGGTGCACGTGACGACTTTAGCACAAACAGATTTCACAACAAGACCGCTAATGTCAGACCTCTCACAAATCATCCACTATCGCTGCTCTCTTCTACGAGACGAAACTGAGAGGAGGCCAAGGAGGGTCTTTGTAAAATGGTGACGTTATACGCAAAAGAGTCTCTCGCTAACGTGGAGGCGCTACAAACTTTTCTTTCTCCTAACTTTATTACGCCATTAAGAGATCGTGTGACGAAGAATCGCACTTCTTGTAATATAATTTATCTTGACAAGTGTATCAGAATACAGGTATAATTTTATCATGTGAATGAAAAAAATGTCTAATCAAGCTTATTAGTTTAAGGTTTTATACATACATATATAATTATTTATACGTTGTGGAGGCATATTAAAGACATTTTTATAGGACCGTTTGTAACGTTCAGAAGCCACATATAAAAAACATTTATATATTTTCTAATTGTATTGGCAGGTATTTCTTTTTTCTTTCTTTATGGCATGGCGCACAGTTTAGCGCATTTGCCAATGTTACGTATTAATAAATAGAATCACAAGTAAATTAGTTTTTTCTTATCGTAAAACTCCTCCAGTAAAGTGATAGTAGGCTTTGCTGAATATAAAGGACTTCTTGGAATAGCGCGAGAATTTCAGCTACACATGTTTATTTAGACTAGGTTCCCAAACTTATTTTGTCTACTGAGTCGAGAGCTCATGCAGTCGTTGTCTAAGATGCCTCCTAGCTAAATGAAATTACAAATCACCCCCCAAGCCTCTACATAACGCCCCCATTTTTTTTCTGGGTCTCTTACCGCCCCCCTTTAGGCCTGCAGCGCCCACAGGGGGGCGTTATCGCCCACTTTGGGAATGGGTGATTTAGACCTACTCCATTCTTTTCACTTAAAACACAATATGCTATCACTTTTGTATTTTAAAACTCCCAAAAATGTAAAAAATAGAAAATCTAAATAAAATGACAACCTCACTTCTACCGTTCCCGCCAAAAAGTCTATTGGCAGTTATGCATCACGTGTAAATTGTTTTTTAAATTTCGATTGGAATTATGCTGATGTAACTTTTAACCTAGAATATAATATGAGATACTTTATCTCGATATAGTAGAAATCAAGATAATATTTAACTCCTAAATATGTGAAGTGTATTGAATAGTATGGATGAGACTTGATTTGAAAGGTTATATTTTGTTTGGGTAAGTCAGCCTTTTTTAATTTTATCTAGATTTCGTTATTCTTACAGGAATTTCAATAATTAATCTCACGTGGCCGAAATCGTGGGTGCTTACTGTATAAAACAAAACCTAGGCGACTGATCTTAGCTCGTCTTTTAAACTTGCTTGTACGTTAAAAAAAACACAAAATAAATCTAGTCGCGTACATAGGGGTGGTAGACCTACACTCCACGCTCTAGACACGGTGCTTTTGAGGAGGTAAACTCTGTTGCGAAATTACTAATCAATATCAATTATGTACCAATTTTAACAGTGCGAGAACACGGAGAAAACGAATTTTCCCAAAATGGAGTCTAGCTATATCAATTTTTCGCCCCTATAAATCCCTAAACATAGAAATCCCTTTACATTGTAAATTTCATCGAAATCATTAGAGCCGTTTTCGAGAACGCGATTATGAATATACAAATGTTACTCGTATTACAGCATAGGATAAAGATATGTATATTTGTTAATTATGTAAGTGTTAATGCAATTCATACCTCGGCTTAGTTGGATAGTTGGACCGATTTTGATAGCATTGAAAACAAGAATATTTTTTGACACAGGCAACATTCAATTCCCCTGTGAAATTTATGATTATTTTGAAAGAATCTATTATTACCATGCCATTGCTATCAGTACTGAATGGAATCCAAGGAAACAAGCTGCGTGTAAAAGCCAATGTAAAATTTGTTATCTGCCTACACACGTTAAAGTTAGAATGTTTTTGTTTTTTAATAAAAGTATTTTTTATTTTGAAATTAGTATGGGTGGTTGGTGGCTTTATTCACAGTTCAGTTTTCACTTTGACTAATTTAGTAAGTGTAATAAATAATGTAAATAAATGTAATCTTACATTTCGAACCAAGTATTCTTTTCGTAATTTTCAAGAACCAACAATAGCTAAACTTCGTGAACAACCTAAGGGAAATTGAAATAATGCTGTGAAGAGGTTCGTTCGCATGGGTTTATTACTGGTAGAGGTTGGGTAGATGTGATGCATTCCAGTCGAGTTGCTCCGCTTACTTTAATGTTACCAGCCGCCACTAACTTCCCACTGGATTTTCATAAATGAGATTTCACACGGACGCTCCATGTCTGCTTTGAATAAAAATAAACTTAGTGGAGTTTGTTTTTTTTTAAATAGAAGGTAACACTAAAAATTTTTGATGAAAGTTAATAAGATATATTTTTGTAATGGGAACAACGGAATGAGTTAACTATCATGCTAATTTCCAGTCAATAGAAAATTATACAATAATATTAGGGCTCACATTTTTAGTATGGTAATAATATGGTATAGTATCACCATGATAAATTGTTTTTGTTATATTTGGATATGAAAGGATAATTTATATGATAATGTGTGTAATACGTTAGATACGAACGGAATAACCATAAAACATTTAAATTGTCACGATTTCAAAGCAGATCCTAAAATATTAATGTAATTAAAAAAAGTCTAAAATCTGTTGAGAGTGTGGTTAACTTACGTGTTGCGTGGCATAAAGTAGAATTAAATAAAAAAAATTGATGCAAAATAGCCGTTATTAATTTATTGTTTTTCATTCTAGATATGGGTTACCAATTTTCGTTTTTGTACCAAATTTTAGCTCAATAGGTGTAACGATGACTGAATAAATTATTTGTATTCACATACGTATATATACATATAGACAGATAGCAATGACGAAACTTTATAGATCCATTTATATCTACAGACATATAGCGTGTCTAGCGCGTACCAGAACAAATAAACATATTATTACATACATTTTCTATAAACTTATTCACGTCTAATGGACGCGACGTGAGCGAAGCCTATTCGCGCAGACACGGGCCGGCCGTTAAAAAATGTATAGGTTTTATGTCTTTGCTGGTGCTGGTACGCTCTGGACCACAACCTGGACATGTTGTGTCTGTAGATATGAGTGCTCCTTATGGATTCTTTAGCTGTTTTGGCTACGGAAATCTAAAAATGAGAACATTATCAAGTATGGCTATTATTATTCTGTTCTTTAGAACATACAAAAAAATAATTGCTGTTAAGTATATATATATGTTAAGTATAGGTATATAAGATGATAATTCAACGAAAGCAACATTCTAAATAGAATAAACATTCTAGTTTTGTTCACTACTTATCTAATTTGAGTTTCTTTATATATAATTCATAATAACAGCGCTTTATCGTTGTTAATTGTTGTACGTCTAACAGTTACAAGTGTAAACGAAAGGTTTCTGTACACGTCATTAGTGAGCTTCCTGTGCCTAATTGCGTCGGTGGCGCCTGGGCCGGAACTCAAAAGATTGCGTTCAAATAGCAAACGTTTTCGCTTCGTTTCGTTATTAGACGGACGGACGGATCGACTCGTCGGAAACGGAGAGATTTGTTTATTATTTATTTTCTACTTTTTCGCATGAATGATAAAATTATAGTTACTTCGGTCAGTGAATATTTCTTATGAAATACAATAACTGATACCTAATATATTTTCGAAGTTAATACGATCTACCATAATATTATGTTTTTATTGTACTGTATTGAATTCGAAATCATTCGACAAAGTGAAAGCAGTAGATTCTCCCGCAACGTAATATTAATCACATATAGTATTATGATAAATATACGGTTTATAAAAATATGGTTTACAATAAAAAAACGGAATTTTATATAAATATTGTTACAGTTGGACCTTATGCGTAGGGAATAAGGTCGATTTTTGGTGGAACTCGAAACATAACTTTTAGTGCTTATATCTCGAGACCTAGGCTTTATCGAGTTATGACCTAAAAACGCATTGCTAGGTTTAAGGCCTACTATCGAAAGGTATAAGTCAAATTAAGAAAGAAGAACCAAGTTGCACCTCGAATATTCCCGAGCGATGACGTGTCATGTACCTATGACTCATGCAAACAGGCGGCGTCGAGAACAATGTCGAATTACCGTTAGCGAGCGTAATTCACTAGAAAGTTCCACCCTCTTTTTAGCCGAGTATAAATAGAGCTCCGTGTCCGCCGCCGAGTCAGTCTTTCTCAACTATCGTTCGAAGCGACATATCGAGGCGACATCAAGGCGAATTACGAAGACCACTACGACGACTACTGCGACGACCTTGGATAGAAGAACTCTGCGATTCGGGAACGTTGTTATTGAGTGAAGCATGTACCTTCGGTGACTACTACGCGAGTACCTACTTCGAGGGCGACTACGAAGATTAGGAACCGCCGTAATTAAGTTCGCGTGTTCTTGACATCTACTTGTACGAAGAAAAATAAACTCTTTGCACCCTTAACCGGCATCTTATTACCCTCAGCTCGTAACAATATTTATTAGAAATATTGTGTAAAAGATTATAAAACACCAGCACACTACATTTTAGGAATACAATAAGTATTATACCTAATTCAAAAGTATTGATTATTACTACTACTACATTACTATAGATGTTTAACGATTCTAATAATGATGTATTCTTTTCTTCCATATCTCCTTCTTCTGATGAAAGTGATGATAGTTTTAGTTCTATTTACCTGTATAAAGGTCCAGGTAAATGCAACTTTTGTCTTTCATTAATTATGTCTTTTGTTAATAGTTCATCATTATTAGTAATTACATATTATTTATATTATAATCGAAATAAATGTATATTCTCGTATATTCATTAACAATTTCTGTTTTCGCACCACTCAGCAGGTTCTCCGTATCCTTTTTTTCTATACTAAAAGATTGCTTGGAAGAAATTACTTTAGCGAAAAGGCCACTTAAATTGTACTTTTTCCAGTGTATTTTTTCATTTTTACTCTGTATGTTCTGTACTGGTGCCATAAAGTGTATTGTATTGTATTGTATTAATAACGAAGTTGGTAGTAAACAAAATAGAAATAACGAAGATTAAAATTGTTGTTAATAAAATAGAGGCTGCTAATGCTTGTGAAAATTATTGTTCGAATACACTTATAGAAATTACTAATAGTTAAGGATGGTCTTCGTATACAGCAGAAACGTTTTTAAGCAAAAACCTACACATCTTCACTTGAGATAGAAAACATTTTCAAGTAATTAAATAAAAAGAAGTTAAGTTATAGGGTTTATCAGTTTATGTAATAACTAATATATCACCTTAATTATCACTAACCGCGAGTGAAAAGTGAGTGTGAATGGGGTTTTGTCTTCTGGTTCGAAATTAAAAATGGGCGTTCCTCGAGGATCAATTTTGGGACCTTTCCTGTTTTTAGTTTACATTGATGATTTTCTATTTATGCTCAGGGACTTATGCGAAAGAGCTTTATTTGCCAATGACACTTCATTGTTGTTTAAACTAGATATAAAGGACCTAGATATTACCTGGGTTAACAGAAACCTAATAGACCTCTCGAGATGGTTTGCTGTTAATAATTTACTGCCGAATGCATAAAATTAGGTGTATTAAATTTTCTCTTTCTAATGTACCCAGAATCCATGATAAAATAAGAAACAATTAGACTTAGTTAAGTCAGCCAGTTTTCTTGATTTATCAGTAGATAAGTTGCAGTGGGTGGACCAGATCGGGACATTGGTTAGTAAGCTCGGTCCCGCGATCCCATTAGACGCATTAGACTAGTAACGGGTATGGATACGGTTAGGCTGGTGTACCTTGCATATTTACATAGACTAATGTTCTACGGCCTGTTGCTGTGGAGATCAACGGCACAAATCAACTCCATTTTTATTTTACAATAAAGAGCAATACTTGCCCTCTGCGGTATGAACGCACGAGATTCACTTAAATATCGTTTTAAAGAAATTGATGTTCTCACCTTGCCATCCTTATACATCTTTGAAATTATTATGTTTACGAGATAAAATATAGATCTGTTTAAAAAGAAAGGCGATATTAATGGTATGGAAACCCGAGGACGTGATAAATTGGTTAATCTAAAATTTAAATTACATAAGTCAAATGTTTCATTTTGGGTTTATGGATTTTTTTTTATAATTAAGTTCCTCAGGAAGTTACTCAATTCACAGAAAATAGTTTTAGATTTGTTATAAAACGTACATAGATTAGACAATCATACTACAAAATACACGATTTCGTTGAAGACAAAACAATAGTCTGGAAATAATTTTGTCTGCATATGCATTTACTGGCTTTCTGAATATTGTATTCTAATATACCTTTTGTAAAATGATGTTGAGAAAAATATACCTGACAGATTCTTGTTGGCTCTTCTCAGTGTCCAAGTTTTCTCAATGAACCGAACTAAATTAGATTTGACGTTCAAAAATACCTTGTAATTGGGTTTACTTGGGTTTACTATTTTGACTTTGACAATATATATATATACATTTTACCTGTTGCAGGTTTTCACCTAAATGTCTGTGACCTAAGTATCCCTACCTATATAATATGGGTGCCAGCATTGCGTGATTGGGTTTTGTTTGCTAATTATTTTTGTACTCTCGCCATAGATATCTAACTAAACTAAAATATAAATAAAAATAAATTAATACATAACAGCGAAATAAAATACTAACTTGAAATTGAGTCCTATAAGATGTAAAACTAACGTTAATGTAGCAATAATTTTTATTTTAAACTAAATATTATAACTGTGAGATGCTATTTTCAGTTTACAAAATTCTGTGAAATGACACATATAAGCCACCTTCGATTCTGTACGACTTAATTTTTATATTAAGTACTAAAATAGTTATGCATTTAATTTGTGACATTACTGCTTTAAGAATGTGTGAGGGTATATTTACATGGTTGCTGTAGCGAATGAAAAACAAGAGGCGTTGTTCTGGCCTCGGTAGGTCGGAAAAATCGAGCCTGAATTTCTGGGCGCTGGGAGCCGCCGCCATGTACAAACCATCAGAGCGAATATCTACATAAGCGGAATATAATACATAGTAATAATGATATTATTATATATGACAAAGAAAATCTAACGAAGAAATTACAGCCAGCTTTTATTTTTGCGAGATTTTCTGTCGACTCGTAACAATGTGAATGACGTCGGGTTCAAGGGGAAACCCAAAATGATTGATGGGGGAATTAATTAATACGCCACTTCCTTTCCGACGTTAGAAAAAACAAAACGACTTACTCAGGATATAAATACTAATTCGCTTGTTGAGCTTTGATTGAGTGAAGGCACTTTAGAAGTTATATTACAGATATAATAATAATTCTATGCGTTGCAATTTTATTGAATTACATAAACTTACGCATTATTCCTTCTTTTACTGGCATGTAAATTAGTAAATCATTAAATTAATAACATAGGAATAACGATTATCTGCATGTTTGTAACAATTTACTAGAAAGATATAAATGTATATAAGTATATTTTACTGATAAATAATATACCTTTAATGTAATTTATATGTCTTAATATCACGGCGAAAATTATAAACAATGAAAACTTTTTTACGAACGATTTTACGAATGATGATGATATAAGCATTTAAATAAAATGAAATATTTTCTTCTTAAATTTAATAGCTTTGTAAAGATAAATTAAGAATATATTTTTTCATAAAAAATAAACATGAGCAAATTCATTTAGATATTAATATTCCAATTCGAGAAGAAAAACTGGAGAAATTAAACACGGCCGCAGCGTCATTACTATCCGCCGAATGCCATATTTCTCAACCCTTTTTCTTGGTGTTCTCAAAGTTTTAATTAGTGCCAGAGGACATTATCTAAGCCTTTCTTACTTCTGTCTCGGCATTTCAAACCTTCTTCCCGAAATATCGGATTGTTCTTAATGCGCATTAACTTTGTAAAAGTTTGATTTCTATCTAATTCCTCTTTGGTTCGACGAAACCACATTTAGTCAATTTGAAGTTTTAATGTAGGTATTACAAAGAGAACTGTATTTCAAAGACATAACGTATTTGTTATATATTTTATAGTTATTTATACGTTGTAGCTTGTAGTTATGGTTACTGTTATAGGTACTGCTTCCGATCTATTTTCTATTTATATACTATTTAATCAGTTTCTAACAACAGTATATATAGTGTATAAAATGTTTACATTCTAAAAACAATAGGTACCTACATAATTTTTAATTTTGAATGTTCTCATACAACTTTTAAGTTGCTTCGAAATAAAAATAAAATAAATTTGTTGAATGAATATGTTAATTTAATAATCTCGAGGAAAATATTAGTTACGACAATTAAACGAACTTTGAAACTAATAAATAAAGTATTTTATATATGTAAGCCAAAATTATGGGTCTCTATAAAAAATTATGCGTATAAACATTTTTATAAATTTTTTCATCAAAGATTATACCAATTGAATAGTGACTGACCAACTAAAAGGTTCAATTTAAAAGAATACTTAATAGCTAATATATTTTTGAGCCTTAGGTATTACTTTCCAGAAATCCATCTCGAGTGATGAATTCGTATCATCAGCGTACCAATCGTAAATGGCGCTTAGGACAAGCATTTAATTCACACCCCTTCCTAAATTACCGAAATATAAAATAAAAACATACATTAAATAAAAGTTAAAAATCATAAAAAAAAATTTATTTTGTGTTTTAAAACGAAAATGAGTTCGTAAATTACGTGCACTTTTTATAATTTTAAACCTAAAATTGCATCTTTTTTACCTATTGCGACGGATATATTTTTAGATTTATAACATTTTCAAAATTTCTTAGGTATCTTCTCGCTCTACAATGAGCTATAAGATACAATGGGTCAAAAAAGATTATGCGATCTAGCATAACCTTTTCGACTAATTGTGATCCTTAAATAAGAAAGTATAGTTTAGTTTCATGAAAGAGCGCTCGCAGCTTGTAATGGATATAACGATTGCAAGCTGAAATACGTAGATCGGAAAGACACCTCCAATCGAAACTCACAGGTGTACTACGTCAGTTATGCGAGCCTTTAAGTTTAAGTATTTAAGTTTAATATCTTACTAATTTTGTGCCTCTCTTTGAACGGCGCCCAGAGCATGTGCTTTACCTGCCCCATCTCAACTACGTCACTGCGTATGATCGTTAGTTATCTTCCATCCAAAGTTTCGCTTCTCATCGAGGCATTTTCAGGAAATTCCAAAAATCAAATTCGGTCAGTTATCCAGCACCGAATGAATGAACGAAAGATTTTTTTCGTTTCTGAAAAAGGAAAAGTCCCCAAAGAGACTCATACGCTTCCCACGCTTCAGGAGAGTACATGAGGATTGGCTGGATAGTGAGTGATCGCTACATGACCCTAGTGGCTGTCGCAGTGAACAGTACTCGTAGAGGGGAACAGCGGAAGGCACTCCGCCTGAAAAGGTTCGCCCCATCCACGGAGTACCCGGAGCTGAGGATGAGACTTCGGCTCAAGTTGTCGCAGGAAAATATGCACTTGTGACTCGATTGTGAACTCATGAATATGGGCTAGCCCCAAAATGTCTAAAACACTGAAAATAAACGCGATTGCCTGTTATTTTTGGTTGACGTTTTGGCCGAGTCGCATCGGTGGTGGTTTCGAGTAAGCTGTCGCAGCAAAATTAATAATAACTTTGTAAATACGATACAAATACCTATATAATTAAATTTGAAAGTTATTGAAGTTGGTGCCAAATCAATGTGTAACAACAGAAAGTCTATTAGTTTGGTGGGCTTGGCACCGACTTCAGTAAGTGTCAAATTTAATTATACAGGTATTTGTATCATATTTATAAAGTTATTTTGTACTTTTCAATGTTTTTTTTTGAGGGCGGTTTAATTTTTAACAGTAGGTATAGTTGGCGACTTTCAGCATGTATTCAACTAGAAGAGAAAGGTGATGTAATTTACCATAAAAAAGGTGTAAGACAAGGTGATCCCCTCTCCCCAAAACTTTTCTTAGTTGATTTAGAATAGGTCTTTAGAAACCTCGAATGGGAAAATCTAGGGTTAAATATAGAAGGTCACACAACTATGTTAATAACACATATAAGATTTCCTGATGACATTGTACTATTTGCAAAAACGCCTGAAGACCTAAACAGGATGTTAAATGAACTAGCATCAGAAAGTGCAGAAGCAGGACTAAATTTAAATCCCGATAAGACAAAAATAATGACCAATGGTAAAAAAAGCGCGATAAAAGTAAGCAATATTCAAATTTGTTATGTTAAAGAATACATATACTTAGGACAATTAATGGCAGCAAAAGACACTGTAAATAAAGAAATTGGGAAAAGAATAGCAAACAGCTGGAAGAGATACTGGGATCTAAAAGAAGTGATGACAAGCAAAAATTATCATGTAACAACAAAAAATAAACTGTTAAATACTAGTATCTTACCTGTCTTAGTATACGGATGTCAAACATGGGCTTTAACAAAAAACACATAAATAAACTAGATGGAAAGGATCATGACAGGAACAAAGGAACTTGACAAAATAAGAAATAGTAACATCAGGCTAAAGACCAGAGTCCAAGATATATCAGCGAAAATAAAAAGACAAAAATGGAAATGGTCAGTATGTTTCGTCGAGAAGCGAAATACTTGTAAATAATTTATTAAAATAAATAATTTTTATGCTCATAAATTTCTAACAGTTCTGTATCACATAATATATAGATTATTTATATAATAAAATACATTAGGTACATATGTATATGTAATTAATATATTTTTTTAATTAATGGTAGTTATGTACAAACTTGAATGAATGACTGAATGATACAAACGAATATTTTTTCATATGGTAATTGATAGTGAATTCATGCCGAGTTTTAATTGCTAAGGTTACTTATGTTGAACACAAAGTGCTTATTATAAAGTTGTCGTCAGTTCAGCTGGCACTCACAAGTCAGAAGCTGAAGATGCGTCCCCATTTCGCTTAATCCACCCTCACTGGATGAATGGACATAATTTTCTGTACTTGACATCGCGTCTAGCGCTATTATTGTAGGTCTCACCGTTTTGTTCACTTTTATTGCAGTCACATGTTACACTGAAAACTATTGCGAACGTCAAATGAAAATGTAAAGATCATAATGAAAATGTGAAGGCTACTAAACATGACATCAACGATTTATTAAATGAATTAATAATTTACATCATTTGATTGATACCACCCACTAATAGTTAGAGGTGACAGCGTTATTGTGAGAACATAGACATAAGAAATTTCTTCAAAATGTTTTTAACTGAAATATGAACATCAAGTAACGTACACGAAATCTCGACGATTATTTGCTGGTTTTTGCAATCATTACTTTCTACTATTCCAAATAGTCAAAGGTCAACAAAAAGATTGTCAGACACAGATATTGAAGTAATTTCATAAGTCCTACATTTCACCATGTACGGGACACTAATAAGAATTACAATGTTCATTTTCAATTATTTAACTGAGGTTATAAGGAAAATTTTAAAGATATTTAAACCTTATTACGCTTGACTTTACGTACGTTACGTTTTGTATAAGTACGTACATACATATTTTGGTAAGTTTCAAATGATTGACATTTGTTTGAGCTATTCGTAGGATTCTACTCATAATTTACTCGTAGACTACATTAGAGCTAAAATTATGTCAATCAATAAAAACTATAATTATTATAAATCTGAAAATCGAACTCTTCTTCAGATGTAAATTCAAGGACGCTAAAGTATGCCAAAAAGGCATCCTACCACCCATTTGCTGTACTGAGAGTTATCCGTCCTCTCGTCGCCTATGTAGTATCGAATCTATTGTCCAGGTGCGTTGATGCAAGTCGTTACTCTGAAATGGGAACGTCAATGCGTTTCGTCCCCATTCACTATTAGAATACAGATTGGAATGCATACAAAATAATGGATTTGGTTGTTGGCATAATCTAAAATTCACCTCGTAGACTTAACTTGTAGCACAAAAATACTATAATACTTTGTCCTTCGCTATATATCTGCACTGCACTGTAAATTTCTATCGCAGGGATGTTTAATCTTTCCTTTTAACGGTTGAATGGGTATAATTTTCTGTGCTTGACACACTTCATTTTTCAATTCTAAAAAGTATTCATCTTTAGTTTTTATAAGAACAGAAGACGAAGACTGATAACAGAGATTGAAGCACAATAATATCGTTAAGAATAATTTCATTTTTAATTTTTATTATTATTTGTTATTTTTCATAGATACTGCTCATTTAATTTAATAATTTTGTCCTTTAGTAGAATGTAGATTCAATTTACTTAAATGTTTTTACAAAATAAATATTCTATTATGACGGTAAACATCGTAATGTAGTTAAGTATGTATATGAATAATGAGGCAAGAGCTGAAAATTCAGTACAAAACTGCTGAGTAACAGTTTTATGTGTAAATATTACATACATACATACATACATACATATCTTCACGCTGTATCCCCAACGGGGTAGTCAGAGAGGACGGAGCGCCATGCGTCGCGGTTCTTACATACTTTTTTCGCTTCCTCAAATCTCATCATTCTCCTCACACATTTTCGCCTAGGTATGCGAGAGCTTTTGACATTTCCGTCTGCTAACACTCTGGCTATTTGATCTTCATAAGTCAGCCTTGGTCTTCCTTGCCTTCTTACTTCGTAAATATTATTACTTATTTATGAATAACTAGCAGAGGACGTAGATTTAAATAAATTATTTTATTTTCTCAAAGTCGGATTCAACGACATACATATTTGCAAGAACTAATAATTAATAGATAATTTGTTTATCTGCGTATCAAAACCAAATACTTTAATTGTTAATAATAAAATGACTAAATGTCGAAAGAGTATCCTATTGTTTTTATTCAGAGGGAGTTGGCTTATGAAAGCGATTCAAATTTGCAAGAGATTCAATTTACATAACGAGCGATTTGTACCTCTTAGAGATTAAACCTTCTGTTCCGTTGTTTGCAGATATCTCGCTTGTTTCTGCAAGAATCGCTTTTTTAGATATATACTTCATTCTAAAACGCCTTATCTTGTAATCAAATTAAATGAAGCTACTATTTTTTATTGGTTGTTAAATTTCTTTGAAAGGGTTTTGTTGATTTTGTAGATACGTTGTAAATATCATAAAATTCATAATGCCTTCAGGTCATTAGTTAATTGTTCCAAACAAGCGTTTTCCAATAAAAAAGTTACCCGTAAATTTAATTTGCCGATGCTTGTTTGTAATATAATAACCCTGTGGGCATATGTTCTCATTTCGGTGGCATGTCCTATTTTTCAACACAATTTATAAATAAAATCCCTACATATCACAAATGCGAAAGACTGTCTGTTTAGTTAGGTTTCACGGACAAACCGCTGCACCGATTTTGATGAAATTTAAAATGAAGATAGGTTGAACCCAGGGCAAGGACATAGGCTACTTTTTATTTTTTCCACGCGGACAAAGTCGCGGGAAACAGCTAGTGTTTTAAAAATATAAAGTATACGGATGTAGAGCTCTGGCGTAGTAATCTATAACCATCATCAGTTATATTTACAAAATTATAGTTTTGCCATGAGTGTACACATATCAGACATAATAATATAAATAATAAATATAATAAGTAATAAAATATCTGCAAAATTGTCCCTAACTCTCCCTAATCACTTTCTGAATTATCCCATTAGTAATACATAATAGTTATATAGCACAGTTATAGATATAGTATACTACTAGAGCCACATATTCTTCATGTAATAAAAGCCAACCACATATTTTTTAAATATATTGTCATTGCAGTAATAATGGATATACCAGTGAATAAAGAACATAGATACGTAGGTATTCTTCTCTTATAATTAGAATTAAAGGGGTCTCCGAGTACCTATATCGTGTTGTTTACTTTAAAGCTAATAAGATTTTTGTCGCGATTAAATTTTTTTACTAATATTTGCGTAGGGCAAAGTGCATGTAAAATAGTAAAGGTGAAGTACCTATTAATGGGTAAATAAAGTTTTAGTGTCGTTAACTCTGCAAACATTGAGCAGACTTTCAATGGTAATAAATGCAAATGTTCTCCAGAAGTCGCAATTATAGCGAAACAGACGCGGCACAATTCTCTAGAGGCCATATCTCCTTTTGTTCGCTATTTAAACTTTTAATTTGTGTCAAAGATTTGAAATATTTTTATATTATATTAGCACATATATTTATCTCTTGCGGTTAGGAGATATTTTTGTATATAAACTAATAAAGAACATTAATGTCAGTGTTTTCTCTAATGGAAATGTTCTAACTTGTTCTGACGTCGTTTGAAATTTCTTTTTATATCTTATTCTAGGCATTATTTATTCATATAGTGTTCAGTTCAAGTTTTGAAAGAAATTTCATATTTGAAGGGATATAAACAACACAGTAGAAACAAAAGAAATGTGGTGGAGATTATTACGAGAATTTTTAAATGAAGTTTGTAAGTCAAATCACACCTTACAATGGATTAAAAAAGCGAAAGAAGAATAATAAAACAGTGTGGGAGTTGGGTTTGCCGTTCGTTCGACATCATTATTTGTTATACTCGCTGTAATTATTGATATTCTCTTTACTGGTACGTTTTTATTTTCCTATGTAACTTTCACAAAGGTCTTACAAATGGGTTACAACGATATTTTATTCAATGTTTTTCTTATATTTACTTAAAAAAGTCTACCAAGTAGACCTACTTATGGTAATGTTACAACACAAAAATATGGTAGCTATAATAATGTTCTACAGAGCATAATCTCATAATTTTCAATGCAACAGAGGCGAAAATTTAATCTTTTAAAAATAAGGTTTTCGTAAAGACAAAAACAGACGTCATGTTATTATGATGAAAGACGTTATTTTAACGGGATTCCTCCTTTTACTACTTTCATAACGATTCCTTGGAATTTGCCGCTCCACGGGTTTCTCTTGTACAATCAGTGTTTATGGTTAGATGTGGCGAGGAAAATTAAATTTTGCCTTGCTAAGTCGACAATTTCGGCAACAAAGTAAAAAGTTTTTCTATACCTTAATTACTTATATCTTCGATGTACTTGTATTTGAAACTAAAAGCGTTTATGATTATGCAATGTATATGTGTATACTCGACCAAGAAAGTGGTTGAGCACTTTCGGAAGTATGTTCTAATAAATTAAAATATTGCTAAGGCTGATATTGGAAATTTTGCAAGTATTAACGTGATTGGCTGATTTGCATACAATCAAAAGGAATAGGTAAAGATGCATACTATTTTAACCTCTCTTATATAGCATTAAACATTATTTTCTATAAACAATCTAATATGTCAAAGGAAGCCTTCAAAATGTTATATAAAAGTTTTGCTAGATTCACCTTCATGCTTGTTACATTTAAATTAAAAAAAAGATTTTGACAAGCTTAGTTTTGACAGCAGTTCATTGTAAATATATAATTGTTGTAATTTACCTAAGATTGTGTAATTAAACATAATGCCTCGTAATTTATCTTTAGCTGAAAGGGCAATTTTTTCTCAGTTTTTAATTTCTGTAGAGTCTTACTATGCTTAGCAAATACAATAATCAGTCATAGCATGTGGTGACTTCAATGTGGACATAAGAAATAGCTCTAAGGAAAGGGAGATGCTAATTTCACTCTTTCTTTCATTTGATCTTGTGTACATTTTTGATGAACCGACCAGGGTTACATACCATTCGGCGACGTGCATTAATAATGTTTTTATACACGTACAATGCACATGTATATACATACATGTGCATTGTACGTGTATTCTAACCTGATCCGGGAAAATTACGAAAAAAATTTCCGCGGAGACGAAGTCGCGGGTACAGTTAGTACATAATATAAAATTGTTTCAACAGTTAGGTGAACATATCAATTTTCATACAATATATAAGGTTCTATAATAATTAATAAGTATATTGGTTACTCAATTGTCAAAGTCAAATAAATTTATTAAAGTAACCCTAATTACAAGGTGTTCAGGGACGTTGGTGGTTCCGTGAGGTTGGGCTCCCTGTTGGTGGTCGCTAAGTTCAGTAGCAGGTTGGTCGATAACATAATTTTTGAAACTTTGTATGATTTGATTGTACTCGTTTTATTGTAAGTTTGCGTGGTCGATAACGTTACTTTCTTCGCCCGTATATTGGCCATATCCATTATATTAATTTTTTTTTCTACCGTGTACTTCGTGTGAATTTGTTAGTACTTCAGTTTCATATCGACCAAACGGGACACCGTCCCCTTTTTCTTAAACTTACTATATAAAACAATAAATTAAACACCACTGGCAACCCATTTAACAACTCATATAGTAATGTAAGTTTTTAAACGATAAATTCAAATAATTCAATAATACAGGGTTTCATTCAGTAAGTATATAAAATATATATGATGTTATACAGATACTAAATGGTGTCAACCCCTTAACTAGAAATATTAGATTAAATGATTGGAATATTGGAAAATACTGTTTTATGTTGTTAGGTTAAACTATAATGTAGAACTATAAAATTGACTACACCTAATTAAATACATAATTAATTCAATATACGTCCTATAAAAGGACAGAGATTGCGTTAGTAAATCTTAGAACAAAAATTAAATGTACGCTTTTTAGTCTCTTTGTTCATATTTTTGTATTCTGGGGATATACATAATATTATAGAACAAACTAAGTACGAAAAAAGTAGTATATAAAATAATAGTAGTAGTAATAGTAAGTAGTAAAATGTTGAAATTTTCTTTAACATTGGTGTCGGAACATACTACTGACGAATTTTAAGTACTTAGGTAACGTTCACAATTAGTCTTTAAGTGATAATGGATTTGCAATTTGTCACGCTTCACGCATAAACGTAAACCAATTATATTGTTATATAATATAAGTTTTTGATATTATGTCACTTGCTATCTCTGAGGTGCTGAAATTTTGCAAGATGGACGGTTTTTCCTAAAGCTGATTATTATTTTTTCATTAATAAACATTAATTTCTAACATTCACCACCTTAGGCTTTGCAATTTTATTTATTTATTTTATTATTAACACAGTCTCACCTGTTAATAATAAAATATAAAATAAATAATAAATAACTCTGACTAGGTACCCCGTTAGGGATACTGCGTGAACATATATACAGCCTCCGGAGATGAGACTGAGTTATGTGGGGCTTTTTCCCACGAAAACTCCTGTTTGTGCTTGTGATGTCTGCCATTGTTGTATGTACTCTGTGATTTTGTTCTCTCTCTGTGCGTTACGGTGGTGGTTAAAAAAAATAAGATATTAAAATATAATAACTCGAGTTTTAATTCTGATCTGACAGTGCTGGTAGTCCACGGCGCATTGTTGAGGGGCTCCGTGATCTACGGAACGCACTGCCACTGTCGCGTTGTGCCGAAGCACTTAAAGAAGCAGTTACACAGCCTCCTTGCAGTGCGATGATAGCGCAATCCTCACACGCGTTTGCCCTCTTTGAGGTTGCATGGATGGACGACCAGAGCCGCCACTCCGATTGGCCATGGCCCGAAGGCTCTTTTGGTCTTCTCTTACTACAGGCAGGGATTATAGTATTCTATTTCTCTGGCCCAGGCTACACGACTGAAATTGTTGTTAAGTTATAAGAACTTACGTACGTTATACATTTGTAGGTACAATATCTAATAATGGAAATAGGTACTACTTACCTTTTCTTTCATTCAATTTCTTTGTGTAAGTAATGGCGATGTGTCGAAGAACAAATTGTGACAAAAAGCGTTAGAGAAAATATTCTGCAGAGTAAAGATATTACGGTCGAAATAAAGTCGGAATAACTTGTACGTACAACTTATTCTTATATTATTATTTTACTTTGAGATATGTATCTCTAATAGAAATAAAAGCAATGTTTGTGTTCTTTGTCGTTCGGCAGTTATCACCTGCGTCCAGCCGTATGTGAGACAAAGGTAAACTCCGGTCGTGTTATTTCATAAAGTAAATATTTATGAGGGGAGGGAATTTCTTCGCGCGTCCGTCGGTAAGCCGCCTGATCCGAAAAGACATAAACCTCCAGGGATTCGAGCTCAAGTTTAGTCGACTTTTTTTACAGAGTAGGTAAAATTGTTGTGTATTCTTATAATATAGGTGTATGTATCTCTTACGTGTGTGTGTGTGTTTTAATGGTCTATTTACATGTATTACATTAGATGCGGATATTACTTTAGATCGGAAATAATAGAATTGCCATTTTACGTTATACCGAGACGCGTGTTGTTCATTTTGAAATATAGGTATTTCATTACACTTTTTTATTCTTAGAGATAAGTAATTGATATAACTATTTTTCTCGTTCACGACACAGAGTATGTGACAAAGTTGTGTAATATCTACGACGTAACTTCGTAATAATTTTTTTTATTATTATGTAACTACAAATGTAGGTAAAGTGTTTATAAAAGCTTACATTACAAGTAATTAATTGTTAATTATTATTAATATTAAAAAAAACAAAATATGTATGAAGAATAAATGATCACAATGAACTTCCTATGAACTCTCCATCTCTCTGTTTTATTTGGTTCTCAGAAGGAAAAAAATTGCATACAGACACCTAACCGCTCCTCACGCCTCAGGAGAGTATATGAGGACTAAACGGGTAGCGTCGGTCTCGAACCGACTAAGAAAATCCTCTTCTCGCTACTTGACCCTAGAAACCATCGCAGCAAGCCGGGCTCGATGAGTGGGAGCAGCGAAAAGCCCTCCGCCCGGAAAGGTCGACAAAGCATAAGAACCCCTCCGTCCACGGAGTACCCGGGGCGGAGGATAAGACCTTGACTCAGGTTGTCGCTTGGAAAATACGTACCTGCGTGGCGTTGAGAACCAACACGTGTGAGGGCCGGTCCCAGAGTTAACTATTATATTTACAATTGTGCGCCCTATTTAGGCATGCCGTCCTCCAAAAGCACGTAACAAATCGATAAGAAAACTGCGTTTTAAGATTCATAACTGTCACAACAAACGTCGCTGTGAAATTTTTACAAAATTTTAAAACTGTTAACTGCAAATATTTGTGTTATTGTAAAATCAAAAGACAGTAAACGACTGAAATAAGTTTTAAGTGAAGTGAAAACTGAAAGGAATATTGTTATAATGAACAGAATACAGTGTGTGTCAGTATCAGTGAAATGTCGAGTGGAATTAGGGATTAGTGTGTGTATCCCTACGGAAGTGTAGATAAACGCCATGTTTGTTCTGCAGGATTCATGGCTGAATACTTACAGCTTCTTGGAAAGTACACGGTCATCTTAATATATTACGAGTATATTTGATATAAAATAATAATAAATGAAACAACCTAAACGTAGTAATATTCACAACAGTTTTTTGTTTTTTTTGTTTGTTTGTTTGTTTGTTTGTTTTTGTTGTTGTATGTTGATGGAATATGTAATATTTTAATATTAACCCGCTTGTTTGCTACTTTGCTCGTGTATTTTTCAGGGAAAATATCACTACAGAATAGTACCACTTTAAAATTTCTCTATAAACAATCGAAAAATGTAGAGTTAAAACATTAGTATGTAATCAATGTGGCAGAAAATCAATATTTTTTTCTTTAGATCCTAAATCTTATCATTTATTCAAGATTCAATGTTAGGAGTTCCTCCGAAGTAATATCTAAACATACTTGTCTATTATATTAAAAAATGTGTTGGTATAAATAAGCTCATTAATTGTTTGATTATGTTTATTTGTAAACAAATTACAGAAATTAATAAATTGAGTTATGGGCAAATCTCGCGAGATAAGCAAAACAAAAAGAAAAGTCTGACGAAAGTAAACTGGCTCCGCAACGTTTTATGCAAATTTTACGAAAAAAATTTCTAACTTGCCAACTCGGTATTATTATTATTTGCAAATAAAGCCGGCTTATGGGTGCGTAGGCACATTTAATATACATAGTTATGTTTTCCTTTATGTGGCTTGTTTATAAGTTACAGTAACTTACCGTGTTTTCCTGTGTTGCCTGCCGCGAGGGCGGTGCTAAGTATCAAGAGGTGCACCAGCATGCTCCCTCCTCGCGCTCCGGAAGCACATCGAGGCGAAAGTCTAACACACTCGGTTACTACTGAAACAAGAAAATAAGTACTTAAAACGTGTGTCTGAAATATTGTTTAACGATTCGCGTACACTTCAGACGGTCCTAATTGTTGTTCACTGCCGAAGAAATTAGTCAAAATAGACAGCTGTTAATAAATTCCGAGCAATTCCTTTTACGAAATCGAGAACTGTAGCCAAGTAGGAGAGAAACAAGTATCGGTTAGAGTTTTCGTTGTGAAATAAAACATAATTCCGTTGAGGAACCGAGAGCGGTTTGAATAACAACTCTTTAATTGAAAGTTTAGCAATTTGCTGTACCCTCTCGAATGGACCCGAAGGCGAGCGGGGCAACTTTCATCCACCGCGTTTCAAAATTGAACGTAGGCAGATGCGCTTAATTACCGTCCCAGATGCTGGCCTCTCGTCGCTTATCTTGAGACGAACCTCCACCTCTAAGGCCACCGACGATATTTGCTGGCTAAGATGCGTTTAAAATACTTTTTTTTTGGAGCCTACTTTTTCGTAATTAAGAACTTAATTGTAATAGGAGTAGATGTAAATTTACGTTTACTTTTTATTAGGTAACGTATTGAAAATAATATAAGTAAAATATAAAGCGGCCTTTAAAGGATATATTATTTTCATAAGATGATATATACGTCGGTCGGATATGTCCCAAATACCAACCTCGGTAATCTGTAAGGAGTACATTTGAGTTTTCCAATAAAGTTCAACTAAGTGCCTTCCACTCTGAGATATGAGTCGTAGTCAAATAGAGAGATAGCTGAGTATAAAGACGTCGTTACGAGGGCAGAGCGCGGGACGCTACTACGTGTGGTGTCACACGAGTGAATCAAACTTCCCTTTACATTTTATCTAACTGCAAGGGCGGTCGAGTTTATGTGCTTCGCCCTACTTGATTTAGTTTTGATGGCGGAGGGGAGGAGCTTTTAGATAAATGATTTTCAGCCGCCTCGTGCTTCGAATCCAGGCTGAGAACTGCTTCTGGGGTTCGGTTTGCAACAATGTTTTAGTTTATCGACTCTAAGATGTGCTTGTAGAATTGAAGCTGCGTTTTATAAGGGATGTAATGAAATGGATTTCATCAGTAAGGGATGGTTAAGTGGATTAGATATTATTGCTAGAAGCACCAGATGGGATTTAAGTACATCCATCTCAAATTATATCTCGTCTTCATTTATTTACCTTTAGCTTTGGGTTATATATAAATTTGTGTTATGATTAATTTCAGTTACACGACGTTGGACATTTTCCAGCGACTACTTCTTATTATTATTTTAAATAAAAGTACACCTTTCATTGGAAGTTATTTTCACACACTTACACAAGAACCTAATTTAAACAGAATGCTCATTGTTTTGGCACAAACTGTTGCGTCCAGAAATTGATGTTATCACATTTGAGCTTTGTGTAACTTTGAACGTTCAAGTAAAATGGCTTCTGTTACAAATTCTTAAAACGTATTTTCTTGGTGGACTTCTCTCATTTTTTATTGTAATGTCTCTTTTAGAAGTATTGCACTAATATTGCAGAGTGATGCAATACAATTCAGTTGATGTTTATAGAGAGGTTAAAATAAAATCTCGAGTCAAGGCGAGCAACTTGCATGTGCGTGAATTCAAAATCACACGTAACGCCCTCCTTCATCATTCATAGGTGTCAGAACAATAGTTTTACGACACTGCCTCATTTTTTGCCAGTTTTGTCTTGGAGAAATAGAATTCATCAATGATTTCTTTACGTAATGCTCGTAAAAGCTTACTTACGAAATATAACAAAAGGCCTCATAAGAGGGAAAAATTTAACGATCAGACACAGAATGCTAATGTAAAGTATTAATTTTGTCTCAATTGTAGTAAATTCGTATTTTATTTTAAAACTTGCTGTATTCGTGGTTAATTTTTAATTTTCGTCGAAGTGATTTTTTGATGAATGTCATTCAGATAAATTTTTACAATGTGAATGCCGAAACTATTGAACAATTATTTTTACAATGTGATTGCCGCAACTATTGAACTATGTCAATTTCCATCATTGGGAGTTAGGTACGTAATTAATCCACAGGTTCAGTCAAATAAGTGGTACTTGTCGGATTTATACGTACACGAGACAAGAAGGACGGTACTAAATTTATCAGCATAATATACTTGGCTACGTCTTTAGTTATAATTTCTAGACGAAGTTGAATCATAGATATAGATAATTACTAGTAATTATCAGATATACCTACATACATTGTAGTAACTATTACAAGGAATCTTTTCTTCAAGTAGGTCCTAGAAATAGCTTCGTTGACAGTAACCTGCGTAAACCATAATGAAACGCAAAGGTAAATATTTCGATTAAATATTCTACAGAGAACTCTCACTAAAAACAATACGTGTTAGTGCTTGATTCTAATCATAGTCGTTAGCTGCTCAATAGTCAATTATGACTTACGAAACAAATGTATAACATACACAATTATATGACACTTCCTGTGATAAAGCTAGGCAAAATCGGACGTGGCGACTATTAAATTATATTTAAATGAGTATTTTGAGATGTTAACATACTAATGTCATATGTATCATGTATGTACATGTCATGTAAAAATATGTAAAGAATAATTCAAATGACAATGTAGTGTAAGATATAATTAAAAATTAAAATAAAATGTAGGTGTGTAGGTACATTTATTGTATTAAGAAATTAGAAAACTGTATATTTGTTTAATTATAGTAGATTATTATCTCCGTCATCTGAACATTCACTAAGTGAAGTGTGAGTAGGTACAGCAACAAATATGTTATCCGTAGTCAACAATTAATCTTCATTATGGTTCACTTAACTTGTGTGCGGTTGCTTCGTAGTTAGAGAAGAGAATGTGACTTCAGCAACCACTGTTTACCACCTCTCTTAAGTTTAAACTATTTTAATGCGTTGACTACTCAGTCCTCTTTAACGATATTAGAATTACTTAGTATTTGTGCCAGAGAGGAACATATTTTACAAGTGGCACTTTACGTTCTCTTTCATTGGGTTATAATGGCCAGTAGCAGTCCATTATAATTTCTTGAGCACGGTCTAATTTATGGCGATATTTTGCACGCGGCTTGAATACACAATATACATAATTTACACTCAATCTCGTCACTGAAAAAAATTCCACTGAAAATTCAAGAGATGTGTAATGAATGCGAAATTAATGCAAAGTGGCTAGTCATAAATCTCGAGAGATTTGGGGTAATAAAACAAAAAATGAGAATAACCAATTTGATAAAACAAAAACTTTGTTTGGCAAACGCCTCAGAGGACACCCGGCTAAGCTCTGTCGGTTTTGACCTGCAGCCTTCATCTTTGTACTTCATTATCCATTTTTTTTTAATGTTCAAAGTTAATTTAAGCTGTTTCTCTCAGTCGACGTCAATACAAGCTATCAATTATGAATTTTACAAAATAAAGTATTTTATTTTAAAATAACATTTATTAAAGTGTAATAAACAACATTTATTAAAGTGTAATAATCTACAAGTTATTTCAGTTATAATTTTAAACAGTTAATACGTAGGACAATAATTTAAATTTAAATGGTTTATAGTTCGAAATGTCAATAAGCAATGATGAATGAAATTAATTAATTCAGAACTTTGCAGCCCTTCCTGTTTTATTAGTTAGTTATATGGAGATGTTTCAGTGCTCAGTGAGAGCGATTTATGATAAAACGGTCAAGTTGTCAGAACTTAGTAAAGTTATTGAGATCTTATAACTTTCGACGAGACTATATTTCGATAATTACTCAATTTATCAGTATTTCTATTTATGTCTAAAATATAAAACTATTTATTATTTGACTGGCTGTTGCCCGCGACTTCGCCTGCATCGATTAAAAAAAATAGGCTATGTAATTCGCAGGTCTTAATCTATCTCCGTTCTAAATTTGATCAAAATCGGTCTAGTGGTTAAACCGTGAAAACGTAACGGAGAAATAGTTTCATATAAAGGAATTATGCAAAAATATCAAACATATTTGTCATTATTTTTAATAACCAATATTTGTACTCAACTTCGCAGCCGTATTCCGTTCCATATAAAAGTTTCATACAAAGTGCGATTCTCTCCTATTCCCCTTTAAAATGAATATTTCCTAAAATTCTTTCTTAGTGGGTCTCTACATTACACAAACTATAATCAGATCAAATTTCATGATCCGAGCTTTAGTACTTTTTGAGATTTCATGAGAGACACTGGCAGACTGACTGACTGATTAATCATAATCAGTTAGTCATGGAGTGAGTGCTATTTTGCTTTTTAATATGTATATATTTGTACAAATACAGTAATAATTGGACTCCTAGACCATTGCTTATTGACACATTTTGATATACGTATATGTTACAACGTAGTCATAATATTTATAAGCTACATTTCTGGTAAATTAAAATAAAAGAAAAAGCAGACAAGTACCTACAGCTTGTTTCCATATAACGAAACACGAATTTCAACTATTAGGATCAGTGATGTTGTATTGCATTCACTATCAGGTACTGTGAATATACCATCTTTATGTTATACATACTTGTGTATATTAAATCAAGTATTTGTGAGCAATCTTAATATTTTCATACGTCTGTTTTACACTACAGTTTGCAGTTTAAGTAGTCACAAACACTTCCATGCTTATTTCTAATTTTCTGTAACAGTAACAGAAATTGTCTGTAATAATCACTGATACTTCTCCTATTATCAGGTATTTGTTGATAAATATTCTTTAACATAGTCTTAATGAAAGGTCAAAGGTTTCGTTGGTAATTGAAATCAACGACTTGGAAGCAGGTCTTGGCGACGTGTCGGCGCTTGTTCCCGTATAGGCTGGCTGTTAATGACCATCGCCTCTTGCGCTCCCTCACAAACGGTCGCCATAAAATTTTACGGTGACTACATTTTGTAAAATAAAGTGATTCTAGCGCGTCCCTTCCCTTCATACTGCGAAATAACAATGGCTTTTGTAGAGAAATTTCTAGTTTTCACAACCCTAATTTAGATAAAAATCAATTAAGGCAAATGATTAGGTTGTATATTATTAAATATTTAGAATTAAACTAGCGGTTGAGGTAAAAAAATATTGCGATAATTTTAGTACAAAAATCTTTATTATCCGAGTTGTATCATACCATATAGTACCTAGTTTTCAACTTTTTGAGCACTTGCACGAACTTCATGTTATTAGAGAAGCAAAAGTTTCTAATTGGATCGCTTCGCTAAGTTTCTAAGATATTCATACTAAAATCCCATGCATTTGTGACAGTTTTCAATCTCGTCTCAGAGCCCTTTTAAATATATTGTGGAGGTACTTGTTTATAATAAGTACGCAGTATTCTAGGGCCATTTGCCCTGCCATAAACATGAATGGCGCCAAAACGTCTCTCTTATCTCGGGCATTTCTCGGAGGGGCGGAAGCGGGGTCCTAAAGGCAGTAAGCCGTTCTTCAAGTGTGGTCCTAAAGGATCTCGAAATAAGGGCCGAAGAGATTCCTTTGAGAAAACACTACGTTCTTAGAGCAAATGGATTGTGAAGAAGAAACTCGCAACCGATTCAGATATTGATTTTTATTTAGCCGATAGCACTCGATTTCTTAGCCTGGAGCCTGATCTGAATCTTAGTGTAATCTATATACAGAATATTATTAAACGAGAACCCTTACTCCCAGAGGTTTTATTTCATTTAGACTATTTGAGTCGTCTCTGTAGTTTGTTATGCATTTTATTATTTGTACTGTAATGTTGAACGGAAAGCAGGGATCTCAAACTCTTTTATTTAATTTTCTTTGTATAAGCGTCATATTCATGGGCGGAACTTGATGTGGTGGATAAGTCGCAGATTTTAGCAATTTCACTTAAGGAGAAGTTCGTACTCATGAATATTAAGTAGATAATGCAGTTATAATATACGACGGGCTCAATGTTAATGCCGCATTTAAATATTATATGTGCCTGCTAATTTCTTGGATCTTTGCTGTCGTGTAACCGCGACGCTCGCAACACTTCGGTACGAGGATGTAAATTTTATTATCTACCGTAAGCAAATTACTTTAACTTTTATTAAGAGAGTTCTTTGACAGACGAGACGTGAAGCTTTAATATTATAACTTTTAGGATTATTTCGTTACATATAATTTTATTTTTGTATGTTATATTTTTATGCAGGTAATCTGTGAACGATTATGGTTTAGCATTCTCAAATATTTATTTGAAAATAAAAAATAAGTCCACAGGTTAACATTTCCTTTACGAAGATATTTTAAAATAAATAGAAACATTACCCTCCTTCTTGTGGAGTCGGCTAAAAAGAAATCTTGCCAAATGACAATGCTTAAAAACTACGGAACTTTTCCCCATCCACAAATTTACATGCACAGTATTAATGTTTATTTTATTGTATGGGCTATAATGAGCACTTCGAAATATAATAATAACTAAAGCGAAATAACTAGCGAATATACTAAAAAACAAAAATTAAAGTGACTACCAAAAAATAGCACGAGCAATGCAACATATTTCAAAACAACTACAGAAGCCAAGTTGAATGCGGCCAAAAGTAATCATAAAGATTATAGACAAACAAAGCACTCAAAAACACGGCAGTTAAAATAATTGTTATTTACATAGAATCTAATGAAATCGCCAGAAAAACAACTTCGCACGTTCTGCCGTAAACAAATATATATCAATATGTATGTAGATGTATGTAAAGTATGTATGTAGAGTATAAAAGGTTAGATGTAACTTCATAAAAATCCGAAATGTCGAAGTCAATGATGTTAAGTGTGTCATAATTCATAAGTCAAATCCGGACAGCGTCGTTGATTTGCAATCTTCTTGTCAGTCATTTCATTTGTGAAAGAAGTAATTTCATTATTAGAGATCTTCAGTACCTAATACCTAATTTGTGTAAACACAAAAGAGCTATTAAATACACTTCGAGGATACAGTCATTTTATATCATAAATTTGTACATAACGTAATATAGAGAACAAAGATGACAATATTTACAGGCCTTATTCAGCCATAATATATATGTCTAATTACCTACAAAAAACACTTTTTAATTTGATCGTTGCTTGTGCTAGCTTAAGTAACTTATAAACCACATAGAAAATCATAAGAAATTATAATACATTTTTTAAATAGAATGATTACTCTGGGACCAGTGGTAGCGAATTTGGGCATTGTCATTTGTACTTACTTTAAAATTAAAATTTTAAGAAAATTTATTATTGCTGCAATTTAGTCTGTTAAAACCAAAATGAGTTCAATAAAATCGATTTAATCATATGATTTCATTTCGCGCAATTCATTATAAAAGAATTTTCTTTAAAATTAAATATTAACTGAACAAATTATTGTTAGTAACTGAATTAATATTTCTAGGGCGCAATTGAACGTTTTACCTACTATTAGCTATAGCATAATAATTAATAACATTTCATTATACATAAATTGTTATTACATGGATGGATAAATATTTAAGATTATTATTTGGTCTCCAAAATTATTCAATTATGTTATTAGAGGAAAAAATCGAGTCAAATGTAATAAGACAGTCATAGACTATTTTGTTTTTTCAACTTATTTAGTCCATGTAATTTTGTTCCGTTAGCTGGCGGATATAGGTGTAAAATTCCGGAATGGGATGAGATTGTTTGTGAACAAACAGCGAGTGTCCGCTTATTAGAAGGGGCCACTGTAATAAAAACATCGCCTTATTACGGCCGGGGTGTTTTGCCCCTCGGCGGGACACTGAAATTTAAATTCGAGCATAAAACAATTTGTTTTTGTTGAAACAATAAAAATAAAATCAGATTTCACGGTATAGAATTTTGCGATGTATGCGAGAGCTTTAGCCAGACATCAAAAATTTCGATTCCAATTTAAATATTTTTAGAAATGTACGGTCGCAAAAATACGACACAATATCTATTGAAATAATTACCTATAAATATTAAATATTTACACAAAAGTACAGAGTCAATGCTGATTAGTACAATCAGTATGTAAAATTCGGAGCACCGCTTGGAGCTAGTTAAATCGTATAACGAAAATTCGTTTTCGGCCCGAGCCTTATAAATATTAATATTTCCTATCTCAGCTGTTAATTACCCAGACAACTACGGATGAACACCGCCCTGTATTCATTAGGCCAAACCTAATTAGCAAAATAAGCCCGTACAAGTCGGGTGTCGAACAATGAACAAAGTAACAGGTAAGCTTTATCCCTTGAAGCTTTTACGATTGAAATATACATGTTATAATATTGTTAAAAAATTAGGGATAGATAACAGGATTACTATAATACCTTAAGATTGTAATTATTATACAGCCAGCACATTTATTTTTATTAATATTCACGATAGAATGGCGAGTGTTTGTTCCATTAGGATTGTTTTTTTTTTGTATTCTCAAATACTGTAATTCAAAAAATGTGGTTTGTTATAATTAAAAGAATTAAAAAGAAAACGAGGTAACTTTTCGCTATTGTACGAGTAGTTATGGAAAATTGATGTTTGATGTACACGTATAGTAATAATAGTCAAATGTAAAATAAAATAACTTTCTTTGTCTAAAGTTGTTACTTAACCCTATATTGTCGTTATCAGATGGTGAGAAATTTTCCATTCAATAAGTCACGGCACTGCAGAGGGTCGGCACGCAACATATTCGAGTGAAGTAATCTGCCATTAGGGCAAAAAGCTCTCTTCGCTTATCTGCGACATCTGGACGATGTTTATATTTTGAGGGTCTCCGACAACCTCTATAACGACTCAGCGCTTATCGTCGTCTGCATGTCTAGGTAATCTTTCGAGTCTACCTTTACTGTGGCAAATTGTGCTCTACTACCTATATAAGAAAATCTACTGTATTTCATGATATTGTCCCTTTTTGTACACGTACGCACTTGGATTCGTAACTGGAAGCATTGAGATATTAAATCTAAAACTCTTCTCGTACGGTATATTTTTCCGTGACTACTTTATCTTATACGAGTGTAACCTTTTCATGTAAAAACGAGCGTAATGCGATCGTCGTAAAACGCACATTTCTTTGTGTCACGTACGCGTTGTAAGTGAATAGAATCATGTCAAACATTACTGTGTAATATCAAACCTGCCGGTAGCATTTAGAATTTGAACCTTTACTTTGAGAGTGCCACATTTTATTCGGAAAAAATTATCATCCGTATTTACTTATCTTAATCAATACAAGAATGTAACTTAACGGACACATACAGTATGTTACACTTTTATCTCGTACTAGGTTTAACACAATAGTATATTAAAGTATGTAAGATTATTGCAGTGAAAGCAAACAGCAAATACACCAGTGTGCGTGTAAGTGCATATGCGTGTGTGTGTGTGAAGTGATGAACCAGTATCGATACATACCAACAAGGTTATGAATAGCAGAATTCACGTATTTCCTACTATTTTAAACTGAATTCATAGTATTCAAAGCAGTAATGTCGTGAATTGCGATAATAATTTTTCCTACTCATTTAAGTCCAAAACTTTTGTGGTAGTTCTAAAACATTGCATTTAGACAACAAAATATTTTAATAGTACCTACTTGCGTGTGAAATGTATAATTCTGTGAGATTTTTCTGTGATGAATTACATCCGGGCACTGCACACGTTTAATCATTATCAATTCCCTCTAATGAATACTAAATTGCGCTGTAATACCTGAGATCAAATATAAGCGGGATAAACTTCGTTCGTAACTAACAATAGGTCACTTTGGACTATGACGTGTACATTATTGAACTTGTCTATCTATCTCGCTCTCGCTAACATACTCAATACTATGCTTTCCTTTTGTATTGCCTATCTATAATATGTAATGTAGTATATTATATATATATAATATACTAAATCTATGTTTTTTTTTCACATACTAGGGGCGTTCAATAAGAAGTGAGAATGAGTATGTTACAGGTCAATTTTATTGAACGTTGTTTTATTTTTCGACATAGTCACCTTTTAGTGTAATAAACTCTAGTAATTTGAGTTTAGGAAAAAGAAAGAAGTCGGCTGGAGCCATATTTGGTGAATAAGGTGGTTGCTCGATGGTATTTGTTGAGTTTTTGGTCAAAAATTCCTTCACAATGATGGTCTTGTGCGAAGGCGCATTATCGTGGTGCAAAATCCAAGATTTTTCTTTCCACAAATCTGGTCATTTTCATCGAATTTGCTCTCTTAAACGCCGCATAACGCCCAAATAATATTCTTTATTTACCGTTTGACCTTCCGGCAAGAATTCCGAGTGCACAACACCGCGATAGTTAAAGAAAACAGTCAACATGACTTTTGACTTTTGATCGACTTTGGCGTGGTTTTTTCAGTTTCGGTTCAGTTGGAAGGCGCCATTCCGAAGCTTGTTGACTAGTTTGCATGGCAAACTCGTAAACCTACGTGTCGTCACCAGTAACAATGCGTTTCATGAATGTTGGATCGGAATTGACTCGTTCTAGCATGTCCTCAGCGACTCTTATGCGATAGAGTTTTCGGAGAAAATTCAGGTCTTTTGGGACTAGCCGAGCGGGAAGGTGTTTCATACTCAAGTGATTATTTAAAATAGTACGGATCGACTCGCCGTCTCTCTCAAACTTGAATGAGCATTTTCAGTCACTGTTTCCTTCACTTTTGCTATGTTAACTTCAGATGCAGACGTAGATGGCCTACTAGAGCGAGGCAAATCTTCCATCACATCTCGACCGCTTTTCAACGCTTTGTACCACTAATAAGCACGTGTTTTTGATAAAGTCGATTAACCGTAAGCCTTCTGTAACATTTTCAGTGACTCCGAACACGAAATTCCATTGGCGATGCAAAATTTAAGACAAACTCTTTGTTCGATGTTTTTGTCCATTATGAAATTCGCAATATACACTAGAATGATATAACTAAAAACAGCACTGTATTTAATCTAAATAACAGATGCAACTCAAACTCCGCGCCAAAATGGAAAACAGTTGTACCAATCTAACAACAACAAAAAAAACAAAAAATTGAATTTGGAACCTTAAACGAATCATCCATTCCCGACTTGACTGACTGACTGACTGATTTCTTGACTGAATGTATATCCCGTAAACCATAACTGACTCTTTCCTTAGTAAAATTTTTCGAGCACGGATATTTAATAACTGCGCGTAGTTCAATTTTTTCATTATCGCCAACATCGTTTTTAAAAATCAGAAGTAAATCAACAATTGTATTGTAACGTAACGTTTTTCCAGTGATGTTCGTATGGTTTAGGCTGTTGGTGTTATTTTCCTTAGTCACATATTGACGCTAGAAAAAACGAACAAAGTGACATTTAGCTAGGCGGTTTTTCACTTCTTTTTACTGCTCGAACAAACTTCGAGACATCAATTTTACATTATTTATTTGTTGTTTACCTTAATTTGATAGTAGTACTATCACGAAAAGTTAAAAAGGGCCGTGCACTATCCATTTCAAACTATCAACAGGTAAATATAATATTTTTATTATGGACATTTAACAAACTCAAAATTTGTTCACAAAAACTTTTAAAACGTTTATTATATAAATTTTATACACGTCTTAGACAGGGCATTACATGTTTATTGTGATTAATATATTTTCTTTATGATTCTGATACCACTTATTAAACTAAATTGTGAACCAAGTCAGTCTTACCCACTTTTCTTAACAAATTTATAAATTCTCTTTAAAACCATTTAAATTGTTGAATATTCTCTGTAATATTATTTGGACAACGTGTAGCTAGTAATTACCTATCAATCTGAGTTAAATTATTTCAGAGAATTTGGATATTTGAAGAATTTGGATAACCTAACTTTTGGTTAGTTAAGTAATACTTCAGCTTACGCCATGCCTATTTAATGATTTTAGATAGATATTTCCTAGAAAACATTATTTTTAGTAATTCTTTTTATCGTTCTCACTCACAGAACAAAAGTTTACAATTTTGTTATTATCTTTCATTTCTTTGTTGATTTGGTATCACAACCAGAACCTGTTAACGTGGCATAAAGTATTTAGACTTATTTGTTTGTCCATAAAGAATAGAAATTAAAATTAACTTTTCAATAAAAATTTCAATAGTGTATTTCGGTTCCAGGTTATCATCTGAAGGACGCCCCGTCTTATTATCCGTCTGCTTTTTCTTTACTGTACTTCTTATTTATCATCGTTACCTGCCTACCTTGAACGGACGGGCATCTACGGCTCATTTTATTAAATTTACTGGACCTGAACTACGGCCCAGGTTCATATAAATTGCGGGGAATTAAGGTAACCTAATTCTCCCTAATTGTGACTATTGCTACACCGTCGTCAGGAGCCATCCTCGTAGGACCTGAACAGGTGTTGGGATCACTTAGACCCCAACGACGCCAAGGGGACGAACTTCGTAGGACCGGCACAAGTGTTGAGGTCACTCCGACCTCAACGAAGAAGCCAAGAAGCCTGTGTTAACTTGTAACTTTTATTTTTTTTCTGTGGGTTGTATACACAATGTTAATGGTGTTTGTTTTCATATACTTCACATGGATTTTGTTTATGCTTAAATTTCACATTCGTAATTCTCATTATCGACCAAACGGGCCGCCAGTCCCCTTGTTTACAAACATGTTATATAAAACTGTAAATTAAAAAGTAAAAGTGTAGTTCGGATACATTAATTTAGATACAGTAATAAACAGTGTAATTTAGATATAAAGTAATAAACAGTGTAATTTAGATATACAGTAATAAACAGTGTAATTTAGATCTACAGTAATAATCAGTGTAATTTAGATATACAGTAATAAACCGTGTAATTTAGATATCAGTAATAACCAATCTAATTTAAACATACAGTAATAAGCAGTGTAATTTAGAGGTAATAAATTGAATACAGCCCCAGTTTGCTCTTTTTTTTTGCAATTATTATATTTTATCAAATTTTTATTTCTTTCTCATTGAGGGGCAACCCACGGTTGCACCCGGTGGAAATTCGATATTACAGTGTCTCACAGGTAATTCAGTTTTGCTAGCCAGAATTTTTTTTAGTCTAAAAAATTTATATTGCATTCGCACTTTTTATTCAACACTCCTCGTACATGTACATCAAAATCACAATTTAGTACTTAATTAAACCTTAACTTCTATTTCCCTAAACTTCAATACACGAAACGTATCCTCGCCACGTTAAAGAAGAAAGTCGTAGTTGCATACATCAGTCCGGAAGCTCCCGCACACACAACATTTCCTTTAACATATCCTTTTACACACTCCCTTCTTTTGCCAGCTTTACGACCTTTATATCCTTCTTCTTCGTTTTTCGAAAGTTTTGCCGTATTTTTCTCATTATGAGACTAATTTTGAAGTAACGGTCTGGATCTTTTAAAATATTATAAGAACATCATTTGTGATGTATTTGGTAATTTCTCTTGAGAGGAAATAAATTCGACAATGAAGGGTTACCTTGTTCTTTTAATCCAATAATCAGTATAAATTGGCATCTTTACAATCATCAAAATCCCAATGGCCAGAAACTTCTTCGCATTCTCTGTTGAAAGCAATAATCTACCTTGTTTTTAGACCTCATTGGTTCTTCAGTCGTCGGAGTATGCAAGGACTGCACAAAATGCAAGGTAGGTATGGCGTTATCATACAGATAGATTATTTGTATTTGGAGACGGAAATAATTCTTAAAATGTTGACGTCAGTGATAACATTCGTGTAAAATCATTTTGGACTCATAGGAATCTACTGACCTGTACAGTGAGTTTACGGCTTCTGGTAAAAATGGCAAAAAAGGTGAATAAGAAGATTTAGAAGATGGAGAACATTTATAGTTATTAATTTTTTCATCAGGTGTAGAACTATTCTCAGAGCACGCAATTTCTACAGAAAGCAAAGCCAAAATCTTTTGAGAACGAGTTAGTGCTTCGGTAGGGGAATAAGAAAAAAGCTCCAAACTATCATCATTATAACCAAAAGAGCACTAAAAAATAAAGTTTTTATTTAATTCTTTTTTGGCAGGGTTAATAGCTAAAAAATAATTAAACAAAAACGCGAACATTTTATATAAAAATGTAAATTGCAAAAACATGGCAACGTATACTGCAATAATCATAGTCTGTGCTCGTTACTTTACAACGTTATTGGCAACGTTATAATCAAACTATACACACAAAATCTTCACCTAAGAACGTTAGCAAGGTGTTAGTTTCCTATTTATGCATAAATACTCTATTTCAATTATTCGACTCTATTTCATTTTTCTCGATTTCAATTATGACATTATTTTATAAGTGTTGCCTGAGCGCGAAAGTTTGCTAACAATTCTATAGCACTCAAAACTGAAAGAAAATCAATGAAAATACTATGAATAAGTGAAATACTATGAATGAAGCTAATTTTTTTTATCTTAGGTATGGTGTACATTTACTACTTCTGATATCACATTAAATATTATTTACCTTTTAGGCACAAGGTACCTAATGGCCTTTTCGCCATTTAATTACGCTAATCCTCAAATTTCGCTTGTATCAAAATCTTCTAAGAATTGGTAGCAATCATTTAAAAGTAACGATAACGAATTTTTCCGGACTAATTAAATATTGTTGACTTTATAGAATACCTTTTTCACTACTTCCGATTGTGTGAATTACAAAAAAATATCTAATAGGTACCTAATAAGATCACCGGCCCTTACCCATTGATATTATTGTAAAGACAGCATAATGATGTAAATTTTAATAAGTAAGTGAAACACTAGTCTTTTGAAGTCTTTTTGTAATTAAACCCATTCCTTAGCTTTTTAATGAAGTTCGATCAAATACAACAAATAGTCAAAAATTCTAGAAACCTTTGTTTTGGATGTTTGGTTACTTGTATGTTGAGGAAGTGCATACTACATAAAGTCCGATTAAATATTTGCAACCATAAGAAAACAGATTTTTGGAAGATCATTGAACATTTTTTTAATTTAAACTGACAATTCTTAATTTCGAAAACAACTTTTACAAAAAAAAATTGTGTATTTTTTTTTTGAGAAGGAAATAAAATCCGTACGAACTTCTACCCGCTCTTCATGTCTCAGGCGGACAGTGTCGGCCTCGTATCAACTAAAAAAACCATACTCTTGCTACTTGACCCTACAAGCCATCGCAACGAACTGGACGAGTTGCAGGAGAACAGTGGAAGGCGATTCGACTCCAACTGTCGAAAAATCTAAGGGCCCCGAGAAGGCCTTTTGTTCAGAGAGTACCCAGGGCGTAGGTCTACACCTCGGCTCAAGTTGTCGCCGGAAATGTATGTATCTACGTGTCGATTGAGAACCTACTGAGCCGGTGTGGACTGGTCCCAAAATAATTATGGTCGACCGGAAGTAAGATTGGTCGAAGGACTGAAATGGTGAATGCCGACTTTGGAAAGGCCCGCGCTGAAGTGTAACACTAGAGGGTGTGTACTGCAAACATATGACGCTAGCCCACATAGGGCCTGGTGATGGTGGCGTGAGTGTAGGAGTAGGAACTGCAGGACCTCGATCGCCGTTGTGACAAGGTCGTCCGGGTAAGTCGGCGAGCCTCTAAGTATCCTGCGGTGGGCCGATATACGACCTTTGTTCTAAAAAAGTTTGTTCTCTCTCACAATTCTTATCTTAAAGTAATTAGTAATTTGATGAAAGACAATTTACAATTCTTGAAAGTTTTTTAGAAAGAGAATTTCCATTGTAAGGTTGTATTTGCAAAACAACGTTTTATTTTTCTTCATTTTCCGAGTTAGGTAATTTAATTGTTGATCGTTCTCTGTCAGTTTGAATTCTTTCTACATTATAATTTGACAATTATTGTAATAATTATGTAATAATACGTTCTTAAGTCGCAGAAATATCTATACAGGTAGGTGCTTGAAAGTTACGAGGTGCTATTAAAACGATCCCTCAATTGTTACCTTGATTGGATTGAGGTAAGGGTACAATGGCCGGACCTTCTACTTAGTGTACTTTGTGACACACTTCAACAAGAAATACGATATCAAAGTGATAGATTTAATTCCTTTTATTTGTAGTTTCTAATAATATCAGTTATTTATCAAAAAGGATAACATTCGGTTATTGGTGCCTATTTTATATTTTTCATGAATGTAGATAGGCACATTAAGTAATATATAGTATTATTTTATTTTGTTCACGTATAACTTCATAAGCGCTAACACAATCTAAAAACGATGTCAACATAACTTAAACTCTTATGTATGTAAAAATAACTAATGAATTCACATTGTCTCGAACAATATACATGTAATATATAAACTAACATAATACATAAATCAATATATAAATTAATAAATGTAACATAATATATTTTATGCATATATATACATAGTCATCATCATATCCTCACGCTGTATCCCTAATGGGGTAGTCAGAGAGGACGGAGCGCCAAGCGTCGCGGTTCTAACATACTTCTTTCGCTTCCTCAAATCTCATCATTCTCCTCACACATTTTCGCCTAGGTATGCGAGAGCTTTTGACAGTTCCGTCTGCTAACACTCTGGCTATTTAATCTTCATAAGTCAGACTTGGTCTTCCTTGGCTTCTTTTACCACTCACTTTCGCTCTGTATATTTTCTTCGTCAGTCTTTCACCACTCATTCTTTCCATGTGCCCGAACCATCTAAGCATTCCTTTCTTCATTTTTACAATAACACTGTTGTGCAACCCTGTCATACTGCATATCTCATCATTGTTTATCCTATCCGCAAGCGTGACACCGCACATCTTTCTAAGAGATCGCATTTCTACTGCATTAATCATACTTTCACTCGATTTCGAACATATCCAGGCTTCACTACCGTATAATAAATTGGCACCAACACCGCATTGTAGATGGCCATTTTGGCAGTTTTAGATATATTCACACTATCTACTAATGTGGACAGAGCACCATTCACTTTATTGCCAGCTGCTACCCGTCTCTCCACATCCAAGTCACATCTTCCATCCCTCGAAAACGCACTCTCCAGATACACAATTTCATTCAGTTGATCTAGACATTTTCTATTTACCCAAATATCACATTTCGTTTGTACCTCTTCCCTTTCAAACACCAGAACCTTAGTTTTGTTCACATTCATATTCAATCCTTTTACTTCACATTCTTCTTTCATGCACGTGACTAATGTCTGCAACTCGGCCTCTGATGGTGCTATAAGCACAGCATCGTCAGCGTACAATAGGCAGTTTAACACTGTGTCAACACATAACATACCACTCATACTACCTTTCATTTTCTGGAGGCAACTGTCCAAATACAGCACGAACAGCCAGGCAGACATCACGCAGCCCTGTCTGACGCCTGAACAGACATCAAACCAGGACGACGTGTCACCCTCTATCCTTACACAGGCTCTGTGGCCGCTATATAACGACCTCACAGCCCGTAGTAAGGAGTCCCCCACGCCATACTCAGGCAGACGACTCCACAATTTCTGGCGCACTACTCTATCGAATGCTTTTTCTAGATCCACGAAAGCGCAGAAAACTTTCTGACCTATAGCCAGAAACTTCTCCACGATAACGCGAAGCGAGAAAACCTCTACCGTTCCTAAAACCACCTTGCGCCTCCCACAAATATCTTTCTGAAACGCCTTTCATACGTTCAGTCAATACCTTAGTATAGACTTTACTCGCTAGGCTGACCAATCTGATGGCCCTATAGCACGAACAGTCTAGATAGGAACCTTTCCCTTTATATATAGGTACTATAACTGCCGTGCACCAGTCCTCTGGAACCTCCCCCTTCTGCCAACAAAGGTTGCAGAGTGCATAGAAGGTATCCCAGACCCTAGGACTACCATACTTGATCATCTCAGCAGTCACGTCATCAATTCCCGCAGCCTTTCCATATTTCAAACTTCTTATCACTTTCTCGATCTCTTTCATACTAATGGCATCCTCCAGTCCCTGAACCGAGTGTGGCAATTCATTAGCATTGCTCTCAGTATCAGAGACGGCGTCGCCACTCTCATACAGTTCTCCATAGTATTCACTTCATCGCTGCAGAACATTTTTTTTATCTGTTAGCAAGTTGTTTTCTTTCGAACGCACTTTATTCATTCTGCAAGGTGCCGGGCCACTTCGGTACTTACGCACTTCTTTCCAAAATAATTTGGAATTTTCCTCGAAGTTGTCCAACATCCTGTTTTCGTCTAACATCCTACACCTTTCACGCTTCTCTTTCACTAGTGCTTTCGTTTCTACTTTCTGCAGCTTATATCTATCTTTCATCAAATTCTTCATAGTTCATTCATATAGTCATTTTTTGTACCAAGGTAGTCTCGCCATGCTTTCTTCTTCTTATATACAGACTCTTTCACCTCATCATCCCACCACACATCACGTTTTTTACCGTTCCCAATCTTATTCGTTCCACACACTTCTTTTGCAGCCTCGATCATACTATCCCTAAGGTTCTGCCAACATTCTTCAACATCCTCGCTCATCACTTTCAATCTATCATCAAGCTTACCGGATACTACCCTTTCATATTCATTCCTTCCTTCCTATATACATAGTACGTACTTAAAGTCTTTAGCTGGAAATATTAAAAAATCAGTACTATCAATACATATACACTATTATAAATACCATAGTAATAATAACTATTATATTTTTCTTTTAATACTTACCTGTAACTTATGTTTCGGAGTTTCGTGGGATGATCGTGGGTATATAATGTGGTATATAATCTCAGTTTTAAAATGTAATAGTAAGTCAGCCAATTAATAAGTTAAAGTTCGATTTAGACGCGTTTATTTATAATCGTACAACATTATGTGTAGGTACAGTGTTCAGTATTCTGTTTATATCTTAGCACCAAATTCAGAAAGTATTCAAAATTCAAAATTTCTACTAAGTATACTAATAAATAAAAAGAGAGCAGAGATTGTTGGCTTTCTCACTCGCACCATCGGTGTAGCCAACACTCACGTAAATATGGCGAACGATGTCGAGCGCTCGTTCCGCGGGTGAAAAGCTATAAAACCTACAAAAATTATTCACTACGTCTACGGAACCGAAATTGCGAAGGAAATTGGCGCTGATCGGAGGAGTGTGCCGAACCGCTCTGTGGAGGACTCGCTGGAGGCCTCCTTGGAAGTGGACAAGTCGCGGCTGCTCGGTGAGTTTGGTCAACTTTCTCTCAACTCTTGTGCTATCGAAGTAGGTATATAAAATAAAACATGCGGTATTTAACCCAACATATTTTTGGCCCTTTTTCGCCGCATTCTTTCTGATTTGGTGCTAATTTCGTAATTTTCGTAACTTCGTTACAATAAGTTTACTTACATTTTCGTGCTATAAACAATCGTTTTCGTAAAAGTATTCGTAGACAATCATATTTCAGTTCATATTTTACGCAATATATTCGTATTGCTACTTAATTACTGCATACAATATCATTTCCAAGTAACTTTACATTTTGAAATACATATTTCAATATTAACAATTTCTAAAATAGGTAAGCGTTAAACAAGCGTACATAGATTTAGTATAACCCGTCCGCGTACAGAGACGTTGCAGCGCGTTAGCGGCTAAGCAACATAGTAGTTACTGAGATACAACATTTAGACCTCTTCAATTTAGACGTATTATTTGTGAAGTAAAAATTTTATCGTTGCTCATTGCACTATTTGTATTTCTTTGCATAATTTTATTTACTTTTAAAATAACGTGATATCGTGTGGTATTTTGTGTTTACAACTTTTCTTATTATATAATTTACATAATGAGTGACGAATTAGCTCAACTTATATTCGAGCGTGATGTGATATTTAGTGATTTGCAGGGAATGCTGGATTTCTTTGATTCTGATTTTGATCAATTTAAGTGCAGACTTTCGGAATTATTCACATTGAAAAAGGATTTTACGCGTATTCAAGGTAAAATAGAAAAAATACATATAAAAGCAAAATCATTTGTTTCCGAAAATGAGTTATTATATCGAAATAAATTCAAAGATTTCTTTTATAAGATAAAGTGTGAATCGGACAAAATTAAAGAAAAAGAATTGGCGAAAAAACAAATGATTAGGCAAAATAATAATTTAAATGATTCTACATTGTGTCAAGGTTGTAATATTCGCCCTAAAATGAAACTTCTACCACTTTCGTTGCCAGAATTTCATGGGAATCCTACGGAATGGAATTCTTATTTTGATTTATATAATTCGCTTATTCACGGTAACGATGTTCTTAGTGATGTCGAAAAGTTCAGATATTTACTTTTGTCATTACGTGGTGAACCTTACAACTTAATAAAGGCTATTCCTATTACAGCTGAAAATTATACATCGGCGTATGAGTGTTTGATAAATCGATACGAAAATAAGCGTATAATCGCCAAGAAACATGTAAGTAAAATTCTGGATATTGAAATTATGTCATATAAGCCAAACCAGTGTGAAAGTGGAATTCGTAATATTTTGAACACTTGTCACGAAAATCTTCCAGCCCTTAAGGTTTTTAATTTTTCTTTCGATCAATGGAGTTTCTTGTTGTTGAATATTTTACTTCGTAAACTTTCTCCTTACGTTCGAAAACGATTTGAACAATCGTTGGCGTCATCAAGTGATATACCGGAACTCAAGGATCTTCTCGAATTCCTAAAAAAAGAGTTAACTACCAGTGAAGTGATGACTATAACTAGTTGTAATAACGCGCCGGTCTCAGCATCGTCCAGCCGTCCCTGGAGCGGGCCCGCCGCCTCCCGCGCCGCCGCGGACAGCTCGCGCACCGCGCCGCCGCGCACCGCGCGCCTCGCGCCACTACGACTTCTTCACGTTCAGCGAATACATATACTACTCATAATATTTCGCAGCACAAAGCGCGTTCATTTTCATTTCCGACCTTATGTACTTCAACTACGATACATAATGCTTCGAATCAAAATAATTTACATATAAAGGATTTTAAACAAAGTAAGTGTAGTTATTGTAAGTCCATTACGCGTACGCTAAATAAATGTGATGAGTTTAGGAAATTATCTGTTTCAGATAAACATAGTTTCGTTTCAAATAATAATATTTGTTTCAATTGCTTGAGTAGCGGCCACTCAGTTGTTCAGTGTAGGTCTCCGTTCAATTGTAAATATTGTAAAGACCGACATCATTCATTATTACATACTAATGAAGATTTACAGAGAAATACACACGTGTTGTCTAGTGAACAGGAACATTTAATCACTTCTTCACCTGCAGCTATGAGTTGCGCGTCAGCCGTTCGCATTCAAGGTCACGATAGTTCTCGCGAACGCGAGTATTCCGTACTCCTCGCGACCGCCTTGGTCGAAATCCGTCCTCGCGGTAGTCATTCTCAGACCGGGTATACTGTCAGAGCGCTCATAGGCCCTGATTCTCAGACTTCATTAATTACCGAAGCATGCGTTCAACGGTTAGGATTGTCACGTGTTCATACCGATAGTTCCATATCCATTTCAGGTGTTAGTGACTGTAAAACAGTACGACCTCAAGGTTTAGTTTGTGGTGACGTTACGCCCCATAACAAGCTTCAACCAATTTTAAATATAAACGCCCACGTAATTTCTAAAATTACGAGCTACGTTCCTAACGTGCAACACAAGTTAAAAATCGAAGATTTGCCTCATCTTCGTAACCTACCACTCGCCGATCCGGAATTTCGTTCCGCGCGTCCGGTGGAGTTGCTGCTAGGTGCTGATTACAGCGATGTTATCCTATTGCACAATAATGTCGTAGGACCTCGCGGTACACCCATTGCCATCAATAGCATTTTCGGATACCTCCTTTCGGGAAAAGTATCTTTCAGTAAGTTTTCTCCGACACTTAATGTGTGTCTTACTTCGTTTCATATTGAATCCCAAATTCAACGTTTTTGGGATTTAGAATTAATTCCTGAATCGCAAATTCTTACACCTGACGAGGCTCTGTGTGAATCAATTTTCGTTGAAACACACACAAGGGACTCTTCCGGTTGATACATTGTAGCGTTATCATTCAAGCTTGACGTCCCACCTCTAGGTGAATCGCGAAGTACCGCCCTTTCTCAATTTCAAAATTTAGAAAAACGATTATTACGTAATTCTAGTCTACGATTAGATTACCACCAGTGTTTACAAGAGTACTTGAACATGGGACATATGGAACCAATTCAAAATTCTATCAATAATTCATATCTTCGTTCTTATTATCTTCCTCACCACGCCGTAGTTCGTACTAAAAGTAAAAGTGCTACCACTAAAACTCGTGTAGTATTCAATGCTTCGTGTCCTACTTCTAACGGACGTTCTTTGAACGATAATTTAGTGACAGGTCCTAAATTACAACAGGACATTGTTACGGTCCTTCTTAAATTTCGTTTACATGATTTCGTATTTACATGTGACATCAAAATGATGTACAGAATGATATCTTTTCGAGAACAGGATAGGGATTTTCATAGAATAATTTGGCGTACAGATCCCACACAACCATTTCGTGAATATAGGCTCTGTACAGTCACTTTCGGCGTTAGTTCGGCTCCGTATATGGCTTTACGCACTTTGCGTCAACTTGCTTTTGATGAGGGTGACAAATACCCGCTTGCTAAACGTGTCCTTCTCAATGACGTCTTTTGTAGATGATACAATCACCGGCATGAGCACTTTAGAAGAAGCTCTCGCACTTCAGCGAGAACTCATAGAGCTTTGTCGTGCTGGCGGTTTTGAGCTCCGTAAGTGGACCAGTAACCACCCAGCTCTACTGTCTTCAGTGTTTGAAGACAGTAAGAGTCAGCAGGAGGCTCTAGTCATTTCAACACTAGACGGAGACACAACCGTAAAGTTTTGGGTCTTAAATGGACTCCAAAATCTGACACATTTGGTTACGATGTTTATCAAACCGACATTAGTAAAAAATGTACCAAACGTTCAATTTTAAGTGAAATTTCTAAAATTTTCGACCCTTTGGGATTTCTTTCTCCTATTACAATTTATGTGAAAATTTTTATTCAATCTATGTGGCTGTGTCATGCAGGATGGGACGACATCCCACCTCAGCATATAATCGATTCATGGAATAAATTTACTTCTGAACTTCCACTAATTTCTAATATAACATTACCACGTCATATTTTTCCAAATTACAAATCTATCAGTTTTGGATTATTTCAGCTCGAAAAGCTGTACGAAAACGCACTCGTAGATGCGTACAGTGTTTTCGCGCTCGTCCGACCTCATTGCAGCCTCCTATGGCTGAACTACCGAAAGCTCGTGTACGTGATACTAAACGTGCTTTTCTTCACGTTGGTGTAGATTTCGCTGGCTATTTTCAAACACGTACTCACAGGTTTCGTAATTTCAAAATTTTCAAATCGTATGTATGCATATTTATATGTATGTCTATCAAAGCCATACATCTTGAACTCGTACCTGAACTAACGACTGTAGCTTTTCTATCTGCTCTTCGCCGCTTCACGGCAAGACGTGGACTATGTACTGACATTTATTCTGATCAAGGTCGAAATTTTATTGGTTGTGATAGATACCTTAAGGAACTCTATTCATTTTTGAACGATAACCAACTTGAGATTCAGCAATCTTGTGCAAATTAACAATTCAATTGGCATTTTCAACCCCCATATGCCAGTCATTTCGGCGGTATTTGGGAGGCAGCTGTGAAGAGTTTTAAACAACATCTTCATCGCGTAGTAGGTTCACAAGTACTTACTTACGACGAATTTAATACATTACTATGCCAAATTGAGGCAGTTCTTAACTCACGACCTCTTTGTGTCATGAGCAACGATCCATCGGATCTTTTACCACTCACTCCGGCTCATTTCCTCGTCGGAGGACCATTGACCTCATTGCCTAAGTACGATTTTACTTCAGAAAACCCAAATTATTTGCAAAGATGGCAGATGATTCAATTAATGTTACAACATTACTGGAAACGTTGGACTAGGGAATACCTCCAACAGCTCCAGCAGCGAGGAAAATGATACCACAATAAATTTTCATCCCTGCATGAGGGCACCTTGGTCCTTGTTCAGAATGATTCGCTTCCACCAATGCAGTGGCAATTAGCTCGCGTTCACCAGTTGCACCCGGGACACGACGGTGTCACTAGGGTTGTTACATTACGTATGGGCAATACATACTTTAAAAGACCCATAGTAAAGGTCTATCCTCTTCCTATCGATTATTAATTTTTAGCTTCTTTCAATATATAATTGTATTTATGTAATTAGTTTAAATAATAATAGTAAGAAGTCAGTAGTAATTAGGTTTTGTATTTTATTAAAATTTTAACGTCGGCGGCATGTTCAGTATTCTGTTTATATCTTAGCACCAAATTCAGAAAGTATTCAAAATTCAAAATTTCTACTAAGTATACTAATAAATAAAAAGAGAGCAGAGATTGTTGGCTTTCTCACTCGCACCATCGGTGTAGCCAACACTCACGTAAATATGGCGAACGATGTCGAGCGCTCGTTCCGCGGGTGAAAAACTATAAAACCTACAAAAATTATTCACTACGTCTACGGAACCAAAATTGCGAAGGAAATTGGCGCTGATCGGAGGAGTGTGCCGAACCGCTCTGTGGAGGACTCGCTGGGGGCCCCCTTGGTAGTGGACAAGTCGCGGCTGCTCGGTGAGTTTGGTCAACTTTCTCTCAACTCTTGTGCTATCGAAGTAGGTATCTAAAATAAAACATGCGGTATTTTACCCAACATACAGTCTTGTACAAGTTGTGTACTTGTACAAAATATTAATTAATTAGTTCGTTTCCAAATTTAAAATTTAAAACAAACTTGTTTTAAATTTTAAAACGTAACTACTTCACAATGTAAGTTCAATTTAAGAAATTAGTTATAAATAATTAGTAATTAGCGAAAAGTGGTTAATTTCATGGAAATTCAAAGTTTATAAAGTTTGAACTTCCATGAAATGAAAATAAATTTCACACGGACTAAATATGACACCGACAGAGTCTCGGCTTTGGCATCTTATAATCTTGCTATCCCTCCGTAAAGATGTCATTAAAAAAAAAATTTGTAGTAAGGTACATTTCTGTATTTTTTTGGATCTCAATAAATACTCTTAAAAAGATTCGAATCAAATTATGTATTACTTGCTATCAACATTTATAATAATCGATAGTGTAATATTGTCCATACGTACGGACCATATCGGGACTTTATCTAATAAGCTCAGTTCGGCAATATATGCTATTAGGCGCATTAGACAGTTGACAGATGTAGCTACGGCTAGGCTGGTGTATTTCGCATATTTCCATAGCCTTATGTCTTATGGTCTGCTACTGTGGGGATCAGCGGCGCATATGAAATCTATCTTTATTTTACAAAAAAGGGCAATACGTACCATCTACAGTATGAACGCACGAGAGTCGCTAAGAGATCATTTTAAAGACATTGATGTACTCACTTTACCCTCGTTATACATCTATGAAGACATAATGTACACTAGAAAAAATTTAGATCTATTTCAAAAGAAAGGCGTTGTTAATGGTATGGAAACTCGTGGTCGTGATCAGCTAGTTATTCCTAAATTTAAATTACAAAAGTCAAGTGGTTCATTTTTGGGTAACTGTGTTCGTTTTTATAATAAAATTCCTCAAGAAATTACTCAACTAACGGAAAAGAGATTTAAACTTGTCATTAAACGCACACTGATTAGAAAAGCATACTACAAAATTAATGATTTCATTGAAGACACTGGAATAGACTATACTACTATGGAACTATACTATGGAATAGACTGGAAGTGATCCTCTCTGCATATGCATTTACTGGCTTTATAAATATTGTATTTTTAAATAACTGTTGTAGAATGATGTTGAAAAAATGATACCTGACTGAGTTTCTTGTCGGTTTTTCTCAGTATTCAGGTTTTCTTTTCGAACCGAACTAAAGTAGATTTGACGTTCAAAAATACCTTGCATTTGGGTTTACTTGAATAAATTGATTTGACTTTGACTTTGACTAAATATATTTTTCACAATAAATTGCAATTTATGATACTAGATAACCTGCCAGACGTTCTTTTTTTTACCTCAAGAAATGCTTTATGCATCCTTGCCCCGCTCAAAAGCGGCGGGGAATTTATGTGGGACTCTTCTATACCGAGTGTACCTACTAAAGTCTAATGGAGTTATCGTCGGCGCGTTGTCGAAGGGCTCCGGTATCTCCTACAGAGAGCAACCATAGCCCCTCTCGCGCTGTGCCGAAGCACACTTCTCGGGAGAGGCAGTTACAGAGCTCCCCCCTGTACTCTTACAGTATTACGACAGTGCGGACCACACGCGCTGTCGTCCTTCTCGGGATCGCGTTACAGGATGATCAGAGCCCTCACTTCGATCTTTCTTTCTGAAGGTCGCCTCTAACGACAGCCGCAGAACACTTATTATCCGCCTTATTCCCCGGATACAGAGATTATCAGACATTATTCAGCCCTAACTTGACTACAGCTTTACCCATTGAATCCTAGCATAGCTATGGAACCACCATCTCGACAATACAAATATACCGTGGGAAAATGACGTTAATGAAAATGACATACGTTCAAGTCGTTCTGTAACTACGATTACGAACAGACAAATAAACTGTTAGGTACTGGTACCTAAGGTGGAACGTTATACTCTTTTAGTTTTTAAAGATTTAAGGTGATTTTTTTTTAATATTTGCTCGTGTGTTACTTTTTGGTTTTCGCGTGGGAGTAGGTCTCGGTAGGGTCTAGGTAGGGAGTAGGTCTAGGAATCTCTTCGATACCGTGCCGCCTGTACAACAAGGCATGCCAAACGTCACCACAAACAGGCCTAATGACCTACGAACTAAAAACGGCCCTTCTTCACCTGACCGATCTCCTCGATATCACAGCTCAGCATTCCATCAAGAAGGCATTTTTGTCTCGAGGCTCTCATTTCCTCATTTTCTCCTATCTCTGTATGTTATTTTGTAAATGGTAACATAGACTATGTTGATATGTAGAATACTTACTTGATGTGATGTAAATACTTTTTGTATCTCGAAGAATAAAGAAAATATATATAGGAAAGCAATAATATAATAAAATATATAAATGAATAAAAGCACATAAATATTATTTTTAACATTAGGGTATTGTCAGGGTAGATTACGATCAAGTTACGACCTAGCCTGAGATTGAATAGTACAAGCATGGTTATTATTTTTTATTTCACTAATTTTTATAAATAAACACAGACTGATAAAGCGGTAGCTTGAAGTATTCTATAACTCTGTTAAGTAATTAGGCTCATTAATATTTAGTTCAATTGCTGTTTAGTCAATACGGTTAGTCTGTTAATGTAGTGCTTAGTACATCTGCAATCCAATCCAATGCTTCAATTCCCGACGAGATCGTTCAGGTAAGAATTAAAAAATATATTGTTTGGAGTCTGAGTGTAGTAAATGCTTCCCAGTTCTTTGTATGAGACCCATTGTATACACTTAGTGTTAATTTGGTATCGAATTGGTGTACATAATTGAGTTAAGATTATTTATTTATTTTATTCTCATATAGTTTTGTTTAATCAGAAATTTCACAAATTCAGATTGTGAACAATTTGAAAAATATGTTCAAATCATCAATAGAATTGAATTGAACTTTTTGAGTATTTTGGTAATATAGTATTTAATATGAAACTTTGTGTAGTATTTGGTGAATAGGTACTAGTACTCCAGTTCATAGGTTGTCCTTATTTTTTTTTAATTATTTTACATAAATTTTTGTCAATTTATATAGCGATAATTTACACCTTACTTGATATAGTATATTTTATAACGACAAAGTAATCGTAAGAATGATTTACAAAGTATTTTACAAAAACAATTGTCAGTGTCGTTAGAACTTGCTCAATTTAAAATTTACACCGCAAATTACACATTTCTCACGTTCATATCGCTATAACAGTTACAAGATATGTAAGATAATATAGAATACTATTATATAATAAATAAAAATACACATGCGACAAAGACACAAACCACTCATTGTTATTTAAGCTAAAATATTATTAAATGAAATTGTTTATTTATGTTAAAAACATATTTTTTATTATATACTGGCTGATGCCCCTGACTTTGTCCGCGTTTTCAATTTTTAAAATAGAGGATCCTTGCTCGGGATTCAAACTATCTCCATACCAAACATCGCAATCGAATGAACGATATGGCAGCCCATAAAATACGAACTATTTATTCGTATTGATTGCAAAACATTGATTTTTATATACTAGATTTGGTCTTTAAACGTCGATTCCACAATGTGTCAACTAACTTTTTATAATTATAATAATAAATAATATTGAATGTTTACATGCATAACAGAGATGTAATACATGCCTAACAGAGAGGATATAGGTATATATCTATGTATACGTAATTGAAATATTTAATAATATTTTACACAAATCGTTACATTTTTCATGTGGAATACACAGTACATATAAAATTAATATTTCAATAACGATAATGTAATATATATTTTTCCGATCAAATCCGGATTATAACGAATGAATACGACATCGACAAATCAAGAAGAGCACATGCTGCGAAAGGATGAGAAATAAACTTAGGGATGTACATCATATGAACTTTCGCTGGGTTTATTTATTCCCAGGGTCTTCCCTCGGCTTAATGGCGCCTCAAGCGGTAATGTGTGGTCATAAATTAAACGATAATAAGTTGGGACAACAACGCTGTCCGTTAATGACTGCGCCCTTGCAGATAAGGCTCGACGACAGCACAATTCTTGGACACCCAATAGAGGAGACTTCTTAATTAATTTTGGACGTATTAAGCGTAGGATGTCAGGCGTCATATTATTGAGCATTATTATTGACTAGTAGTGCCCCGGGGTTTCATCTGCGGTAAATATACCTACTACTTGTTAACAATTTGACTACAGTAAGTACTACATATTGGGTCCTAGCATATTTATAAATCATAGTCTTGTCGAAACAAATATGTTGAGAGAATAGGATCCCAGTCAGTAAAGTCGTTCTGAAGTTATACGATAACTAACAGACGTACCAACGATTATATAAATAAAGATATGTCACAGCGACTTATATCAGAAATTATGTAGGTATTATTAAAATATAATTAGGAAACACAAGCTTTTAGGTGAATAATTATTACATCCATACATATTTTCACACCATATCCCTAACGGGGTAGTCAAAGAGGACGAAAAAATTATTATTATTTATAATTCGTAAAGTAAAACTAATCTTGTTTTTTAATATCTATAAAATATTGTTTGTGTTAAACAATATTTTTGTAAAAGGACATGTGTAGAATCGAAGTTATCGATCTAGTTCAATGAATGAGCAAGTTAAAATGGTGTTGGGCTGCTGAGCTGGTCACATTTGTCAAAGAACTGATAAATAATCACTGGTATCACTACCTCTAAAGAAGAGACGGCTTTGGAGACGATTTTTCAAGGTAGTCTGACTTCTAAGCTACTGGAGGATAAGAGCCAAGAGCCGAAGATTGGGGACAATGATGTTACGTTGGTAAAGGGCTGTGTCCTGCAGTGGACTAAAGTAGACTGTTTAAGATAATGATAAGTTAAGTTTCAGTTAACTTTCTTTTTATATATGCCATCTTTAACTTTACTTATTCTTTTGATAACGTAATATGTTACAGTATTTCATATTAAATATAAGTATGTGTGCTTAGTGTACAGTTTGTTGGTGATATTTGGAATTACAGATAGTACAATATAATTCACCGCTTGTACCATACCTTTGAAAAATGTTCGATCGTACTACATCGAGTTTACTTATTATTTTTTCAAGATAGTTTTAAAAGTAATAATGTTGTTATACCATAGTTTCCTATAAAATCTGTTTGTTTCGAGAAGATATTTAAAATCAATGTCATCGAACATCTGAATAAGGCAATATATCTGCGTAGTGACAAATTATAATTAATTAAATAATGTTTTAATTACTTTGTCTCACTCTTACCATTTTAATTACGTTACATCCATACATCATTACATCTATTCGTATATACACACTCATACACAAATACATTCCATTTTCCTGCTTTATTTAAAGTCTAATCAAGAGATTGATATGTCAAGGTAAAACGCCATTATTGCTTCGGATATACTTAGCTTAAATTACAAAATAATACTGTTTAAACATGGAATTCTGTAATTGGCTTTAAAATTCTGTTTGTTATAATATTTGTAATATTGTATATGTAACAAGTAATAGCTATTGATTTTATTGTTTGTATAAATATAGCTTGTATAACTATTGATCGAATTAATACCAAAACACGTCGTGTTGTTAAAAATAAACTTGATGAAACTATAGTCCATCTAAACCTTTTCAGTCATAGCATTTCTGAGTTTCACAGACAATTGGCTTTTTATCTGTGTTATTATTCTCGTGATTATACTACATATAATTCGTGATTATACTACACATAATAAATCTGTGTTATTATACTACATATAATTCGTTTCACAGAAAGGTCTGTATATAAAATATATATAAGTTATTTTTTGTTAAATTATTAAGAACAGTAATAAATAAATGAAAAAAATGCATACTTTTGTACGCTTTTGTTCTGTTTTTCGTTTTAAAACTTACAAGTACTTTAATAATTATAAAAAATTTGGACAACCTTTACAGGTTTATAAATCTATATGAGACTAGAACAAATTATTTTATACTTAGTCATTTTTAAAAATAGAGTAAGTTTATTATTATTTATTATTATGGCAAGTATTTATAGTTCTCTGCTGCTGGTCTAACTGAAATGATCATACCTTTTTCCTCCCTTCTCTGTCTTTCACACACTTAATTCTTTAAAATGAAACCTGTTACAAACTGGTAAACGTTATATATAATATTAAATTAATTCGTTTTCTTATCTGCTCCTTTGTTCTTATCTAGTTCTGAGCTATGTATAAATGTTTATGTTTTCAGCTCATTGGGAATTTTAAAATCGTTTGCATGTATACCAAAGAAACAAACAAACGATAAACAAATAAACAAAAAAGCGAAATAATATTGCCTTGTCTTCCAGTTCGAAGCTATGTTTAAAGTTTCTAGTCTCTAGCTCATAGTGAAATTAGTTAAAAATCGATTTCAAAATTTGTACCGAACAGACAAACAATCAGAGTAAAAAGCAATTTATAAAAACGCAGTAATAAAATCTTAAAGATGTTTTTTGGATAAGTTACAAATGGATGTGTAGTTCTTCCCTAATTTTCGATGAATTACAGATAGACTGGTTGGACTCCTTTCATTTTGTTTTTCCTTCGTCATACAAATTGTGGAATGAGGGAAAACTTCCACTAGCGCGTTATTGCGCGTGAATTGTGAGCCGGTCCTGATGGCTGGACTCAACATCACGCGCATTCAACCTTTTCGCACAATGGTCGCAAAGAAAAATAAAAACTATTAAAAATATAAAATCGAATTATGAATTTCTGTTATCGCTGTCATCGCTTTGCATGTGGCTGGTGCCTTTCGCTATTAATATTCATCATTGCTTATTGTCATAAAAAAGTTCACTAGAAGGTCGGCAATCAAGAATCGCCATGTACATACTATTGGTTTATTTCTTAATTCCGTGCTTGGTTAGGTGCTTAGCTATTTACAAGCTTCTCCAGACTCTTTAATCCATCTGTAATATATATACAAATTATTTATGATCGTTTTCGTCAAAATGTTTTTATTTAAGTTAGTTAGTAAAGCCACCTGGATGTTTAACCATCTATTGGAAAGTAATTACTCAACAAGTTGAGGTTATACAAGTAAGTTTGGTTGGGGACGCGGCGAACAAAATAGTAACGCAAGTTAGACAACAACAACAAAGAAAAAGTGAACAAACTCACATTACGTTATTAGTAGTCAGGTACCTATTACAGAAATTAAAGTAAGTAATGTTTACTGATTTTATGTGGAAATTACTGTAGGCGGTATAATATTATAGTTCAAATAATGTCCATACTACGCATCACAATACAATATTTGTTTACTATTGCAACGTCTTTTTAAATCAAATACTGGTAAGTAGGTATTAAAATTCTGACAGGCAAGGAGACATTTTGTATTTGTTTATATGTACAAACAAATATTACATGAATTGTAGGTATAGTGTTATGTCACTTCGCGAAAATCTATTCCAAGTGATGAATTCGTATACTATATTTTCTAGTTATCTATCGCCTAAAATATCAAATTTGTTGATCAAATAAAATTCGTGAGATCAGATTCGGTCAGCCAACTAGCACCGGACAATAATAATTTCACGCCATTTCCAATCGGATGGATAGCAAAATGGACATACAATTTCATTAATTCTATAGCGTTTCTGTCGTAAAAAACGTATCTAATCGACATTTTTGGTAAATAACCAAAGTATATAATAACTGACAATAATAATAATAATATAAACTTTTAAACTTTCGCATTGCATTATAAAATATCTAACAACACGGGAAATTAACGCGATTACCTTTTATTTTGGCTTGACGTTTCGGCTGAGTTGCATCGGCCGTGGTCTCAAGTAAATTGTCGCAGCAAGCTTCACTCCGTGTCCGAGGCAGATTTTATTTCATCTATCCCCGATATTTGTAAATAATTATTAAGATTCCTACACACAACACTCACGGTGTCCATACACTAAACCGGATGTGAAAAACGAGATTTTGTCATTTGAATCACAGGATTCCACGTTGTTGATAAATTGTATCCTTTTCCCCGATTGAAACTTTTACGTCTCTTGATTTCAATTGCTTTACGCACGACTCTTGGATGAGCGGTAGCTCATACATTGGCCAAACGAAGCGGACTATTGCTGACAGGAGTAAGGAACACATTGCAGCTGTAAAAAACCAGCAGACAACCAAATCAGCGATAGCGGAACATCTCCAAACGGATACGAATTTCATCGCCCACACGTCCTTTCCACCGATCGCCACTTTTATCCAAGAGCGTCGTGCGTGAAGCAATTGAAATCAGAGACACAAAAATTTCAATCGAGAAAACGGATATAATTTATCAACAGCGTGGAATTCTATGATTCAAATTACAAAACCTCGTTTTTCACATCCGGTTAAGTGTGTGGACACCGTGAGTGTTGTGTGTAGGAATCCTAATAATTATTTACAAATATCGGGGGTAGATGAAATAACATCTGCCTTGGATACGGAGTGAAGCTTGCTGCGACAATTTACTTGAGACCACGGCCGATGCAACTCGGCTGAAACGTCAATCCAAAATAAAAGGTAATCGCGTTAATTTCCCGTGTTTTTAGATATTTAATAATAATAGTAAACTAATAAACTGATAAAAATAATTTTTAGGGACAATATGTTTCCTTATAACTTCATGTCTGTCTGTTCGTCTGCTTGTCTGTCTCTTTGTATGTCACAGCCCATTTAATCTGTACACCTACTGAGCTGAATTTTGTATAAAAACGTAAATTAGTAACTTAAATTGTGAAGCAAAAACACAAATAGTGAGTATGTATTTCAGACTCCATTCCTTTTGATGTAAATTCTGTTTTTTCTGATATTTCTACGGAATCCTGAGTAAATGCGAATCAGACACGCTCTTAGTGGAGCGTCACGCCGTCCAAGCTACATATTATAGACAACAGTTACATAACCCAGCGATTCTTAAAGTGGGTCCAAGAGTACATTGGAAAAGTTGGGGTTCCGCGAATGTTACGCTTGTAGCCGAATCGTTGGAATATATTGGCTACAGCAATCTGTGGCAATATTATTTTTTGCTTTTTGCGTGAAACTTAATTAAGCATGTAGACTGATAAACAATGAACTGCTTTTACAGTCCGGCCGCTGAGAGAATGCGTTCCTGACAGGTTGTAATTGAATGGACGACGTAACTTTGTAACGGTGTAAAATTTACGATAAATATATTCTTATTGTTTATTTGTCCAACTTATAAATAATTAACATTAAAAACTACTAAAAATCTTTACACGCTAAGCGGACTCCTCACAGTCAGAAAATTATATGTTCTCCATGCTGTTTTGAAACTTCACAAAACTCTTCCTTATGATCGTAATGTCCTCAAAAGAAGAAGGAAACATCATATGGCCCCTGTAATAATAATTTATAAAGTCGCGGACAAACTATTTTTAACTTTATCTGTTTCACATATAAAAACGCCTCAAGCATACATCACACCACACCAAACACATACACACACATACATACTCGCTGCACCAAACATACACACTATTTACTTTCATAAACACACACATACACCGCACATATTTTAAACTCCCATCCACATCTATAATTTTATGTTACTTACCTTTTGTCTCATTAAATATGAAATTGTAATTCTCTATGAAATGCACACTTCTACAATTTTGTTGTACTAGTTATGAGGAGCAGAGTCTCCTAGCACAGGTATTGTTTATACTTAAAAGGAGACTCTGACGTAAGATATACTGTAGAGGATGTATTGTACTAGCTACTGAATAAAAATTTTTCATTTTCATTTTCAACTATGTTATTATGTCAACCAATGATGTTATAATACAAAAGAGGTAGATAGGTTATATGCACTCGAAAAGTGGCACCATCAAAACTTTGCTAATTAGCCAACCCGGACTTGGTCAAAGAATATGAAAAGTAATGTTATAGAACTAACAATGTCATGCAATGCCTATTGCGCATTCAAAATTCTAAAATATTTTAATAATCCAAACGTTTTTTTATAATATACACGATCATGTGATGACGCAGCCACCCAATTTTAATCATCGTTTACATTTATTAAAAGAAATAATATATAAATCATCATTTTCAAATTTATAATTAAAAAATGTTGGCGATCTTTTTAAATAAATATGTTATCATGTACATGATTCAAGAAAAACGAAATTCGAAAAAGCAAACATTATTCTATGAATTAGTCACGGATTCGCTTAAAATGTAGTAAGAAATTGAAATTGACCAATCACAATGATTTAGAGAGCTATGTGATTTGTTAGTTTGAAATGCAATTATGTTTTACATTGCATAGCGAAGCAGCGCAATGTATATTTGTCTCACTTTTTAAGATTGTAACTGGGACAATATTTTACTTGGATTAGTACTAAGGTAACCTATCTACCTCTTTTGTATTATAATATCATTGATGTTAACTCACAATAAGTGTTATAATTTTGCGCTTAAATAAATAACAAAACAATATTTTTTTGTTCAATACTGTGCTGTTACAAGGTTATGTGAACTATTTATTTTAGTAGTGATGTGCCAAAAATAACAGGCGAATGTTGTTATTATACTAGAAAATAATTTAAACTTTTTTGTTTGTCAGTCGCAAATATTTTTTAAGACATTTTTGTTGTCGATTTTTATCTTGTATTAATATTACACTTGCATTTTTATTTTCTTTGCGCTAATTACATTCAGAAATTAGAAGCCAGACAAACAAGTAAAGAAACTTATGTTACTCTCGTCTTGGGTCGGTTGAAGAAATAATATTACAGTGTTACTCTTTTTGCCCGTCACTAGTAATGACCAACTGATAGACGTCAGGAACGCATTCTCTGAGCGGCCGGACTATATTTTGTTGTAAGACCTACAGAATAGAAATAGTTAATTTTAAACCTATTAATTCTATATTTCAAATATTTTTAGGTAATTTATTTTTATTCTTATTTAAATTGTTTTATTTGCTTTCATTTGGTGTGGGGCTCCATAAAATAAAAGAAACACATACGTATTTAACGTAAGATATAAAATTAAGTTTCAGCACAGAAGAAATATTAATAAGTAAAGTCAGTAAATATCTATATATATTAAAATTGTCGAAAGTCCTTCATAATATAATATTGTTAAATTTACCGTGAAAATAGAGCAATGTTTTTTGCTTAAAACAATTTCCCTTATTTCAACCAATAATATTTTATTTATGTAAAATATTAATGTGATATAGATTCGCTTGAGTGAATATTATTTTAATATGAATATTGTAATCGTATTTTTTTAGTTATTTTAACTTGAACGTATTTGAATTCGTTTGTTTTCCAATATGGAATGTTTGTTTAAATACATTTTCCATATTTTTGTATATCTGAAATATTAGTAATAAATTTTATATTTGATTGATGTTTAAAATTTTTCAAGACTTGAATCCACATCTTACTAGTCTGAAGTTTAGATGGTTAATATATTTGTATAGTGTATTGCACATAAACGGGCAATAATAAATTCTTAGACATCTTTTTTTCAATTTCTCAATATTTTTAAAATTTAAGTACTGACTATGCAGGAGCATAATAAAACAATTTTGTTTGCTATGTGCAAATTTGTACATATTTTTACTGTATTACATATCTACAGTTTATATCCACAATCTTAAATATATTACATATGTTTTCTGTACATACTGCATAGTATAGATACCTACGTAAAATGATAATAGAAATAGGTAGGTAGTGGAGAAGTAACGTATGTATTGTAAAGCCAGTTTTAGAGTTCCACAGACGAAATGGCCAAAATGGAACGTTTTTGTCAAGCTTCTTGTCAGTATGTCCATGTCTCTGTCTGTCTGAACGTCGCAGGTGATTTATTCCGTCAACTTTGCACCAGCAGATATTCAATGGAGCTGAAAAGCACAGATATATGATTTGGTAACTAAAACCAGTTATAAGAGACAAGAAATTAAATACTGTACATTTTGAACCATTTGTGTTTTTTTAATGATAATTTATTAAGTAACTTTTAGTTTGCTCAAAATTGCCTCGAAACTCAAGTTAATGCGTGTACGGCACGCTTTTAGCCGATCATACTACAAGCTATTATTGACGATAGGTATATACATAAGCGCTACTCTTTATTTAACAGTAACTGTAAATAAAAGTTCATGTTTTGAGATTGAAATTTTGAAATGTTATTGAAGGATTTTATTCCAAATCTTGTGTACGTGTAAATGGAGAGCTACTAGTATAATAATAAACATCCACTATATGCGTCATACCTATGATTATATTTATTACATCTTGTAATAAAACGAATTACCAACGTTCCTTTATTTTTGGGTTAATTTTCAATGCAAATACCAAACAAAAGTATGTTCAATAAATACTGTATTTACATTATTCGAACAATATTTTATAGAGATATGAATCACGCAGAAATGTTCTTAGTTTTCGTGCTTCTTAAACTTTATCGGATAAGCTCAGTAAACAATTTTTATAAAAGAACTAACGATTTCTACATAAACGTGTTAATATTTTTTATAATATGTATTTACTTTAACTTTGTAGTAATTTGAAATCAAAGACTTCTATATAAACTGAGGTAGACGCGTCTTAGTTTTTAAAGCAATCCTCGAACTAATACATCGACAATGTAACACATACAAACAAACAGTATTTACTTAAGATTAAATAGAAAGCAAAAATAACAATAATAAAAGTGAAAGTAATTTTTTCCATTTTTGAACAACAGTACAACAGTTTCGCATAGCGCGTTTCGCACGAACTGTTGTTAATTAACTTCTGTTAACGCTTCAGAATTTAGTGCGTAGGGCGCATCTCCTTCAGTTTATATATGTTATAGTTAAAACCTGTTTTTATTTAGTTAAAACGCGTTTTCTCTAGTTAAAACTATCATAGTTTTTACTAAATGCCTTTGTTACAACTAGAATTTACTGCTACGCAAAAATGAATATCAGTTAAAACTAGTTCAAAATGAGTGTTCTTGCGACTGGTCAGTCAAATTTAATAAGCCGATTCTGTTGTAGTCAACATACTAACCTAACCTAACTTACCCAAAAAGAATGTTCTTATAGAGCCGATTCTGTTCTGACACTTCACTCTCAACTCAAAAAGAGTATCTTTAAGGTTATTTTACGTAGTTTATCTAAAGCTTAGCCCTAATTTGAACTAATAAACTAAACTAATATTTATATATATATATAATTATCAATTTTATTAATAACAACAAAGTACATACATACGTTAATATTCACAAACTTAAAACTACACATTATCTTAAATAATATACTTCCTCAAAGTTGTATATTATTAATATATTTTAACGAGCACACACTACCCTCATATATTTGTTTTTTAAGGAGATATGCTGGTAGAGATCTATTAAAGAGATAAGCATTGCCTTTTGTAGATTACTGCCTCCAATTTTATATATACTCGTATATGTAGTTTTTGTTTGTGTGTGCAATGAAATAAATAAATTAAAAAAATAAGGTTCAAGGTTAGAACTAGTTTTATCTAAAATTCAAATATATATAGAAATAAGTTCTAGTTATAACTAGGAAATTCTAGTTATAACAAAGGCATTTAGTAAAAACTAGTTTTAACTAGAGAAAATGTATTTTAACTAAAACGGGTTTTAACTGTAGCATTATACACCCAGAAGTCTTTGTTTAAAATAATAGTGTCATTCTGCAAGTGGGGGGTTGATTGGGCGATGATGAATTGGGCGCGTGGAGAGACAAAAATGGCATATGGTAGAGGTGGGTGGAAGCTTCAGCAATCAGCTCTCTATATCTTTTGAGATTCTACAGGGCAGTGTTCTAGGTCCTACATCATTTCTAATTTACATGAATGATACACATATTTGAATCTACTCCTGAGAACACCGAAGCTATTTGTAATGCTGATGACAATATGATTTTATTTCATGGACCTGCATGACAAGATATGTTGAATAATGCAGCAATATAGGATAAATCCGAAATGTACATAGGTGTATCGTAGTTAAGGAATGGTTGGAAAACAATCGCACGTAAAACTAAATATTTATTTTTTCGCAAGACCTGTAGATACTTCTCAGTCTCAATTTGATGTTTATTTGTAAATTTACAACAAATAATCAACTCTCATGTAAATCTTAAGCAATCAATCTGACAACAGATTGTCTTTCAAAATTATAATATTTATCTAGCAGGTACAGTTACAAGAAAAAATAATTAAAAAAAATGATATAGGTTGATAGTGATATTATGCATGCATGTCCACATACACACGTACACATGCACACACACAGTACGCATATACACACAGTGCACACGCGAGCATACATATATACCTACAAATACTTACGCAAACACATATTACACAATAATATATAATACTCTGTTAAGAAAGTGTTAACGTAAGTTAACGGGAAAAGATCAATAATACACGAAATGTTAGTTATTCATGCAAATTTATTTTATCATTTTTAAAGTATGCTCCTTCAGACACGATACATTTACGCCAACGAATAATCCAATCATCAAAACATTTTTTAAACGCTTTTTCTGGAATTGAGTTCAGTGTTCGCCGCGAATTCTCCTTTATGTCTTCTACCGGATGAAAACGGGTGCTACGAAGTGGTAATTTGAGTTTAGGAAAAAGAAAGAAGTCGGCTAGAGCCATATCTGGTGAATAAGGTGGTTGCGCGATGGTATTTGTTGAGTTTTTGGTCAAAAATTCGTTCACAATGATGGCCTTGTGCGAAGACGCATTATCGTGGCGCAAAATCCAAAAATTTTCTTTCCACAAATCTGGCCTTTTTCGTCCAATTTGCTCTCTTAAACGCCGCATAACGTCCAAATAATTTAACGCATAATAAATTAATTCTTTATTTACCGTTTGACCATCCGGCAAGAATTCCGAGTACACAAAACCGCGATAGTTAAAGAAAACAGTCAACATGACTGACTTTTGATCGACTTTGGCGTGGTTTTTTCGGTTTCGGTTCAGTTGGAAGGCGCCACTCCGAAGCTGTTTGACTAGTTTGCATATCAAACTCGTAAACCCACATCTCGTCACCAGTAACAATGCGTTTCATGAATGTTGGGTTGGAATTGACTTGTTCTAGCATGTCCTCAGCGACTCTTATGCGATTGTGTTTTTGAAGAAAATTCAGGTCTTTTGGGACTAGCCGAGCGGCAACATGTTTCATACCCAAGTGATTATTTAAAATGGTACGGATCGACTCATGAGACACAGAAAGTTCGGGGGCTACCTCTCTCAAACTTGAAAGAACATTTTCAGTCACTATTTCCTTCACTTTTGCGGTGTTAACTTCAGTTACAGACGTTGATGGCCTACCAGAGCGAGGCAAATCTTCCATCACATCTCGACCGCTTTTGAATGCTTTGTACCACTCATAAGCACGTGTTTTTGATTAGTCGATTCACCGTAAGCCTTCTGTAACATTTCAGTTTACATTTTCATTTCAGTCCGAACACGAAATTCCATTGGCGATGCAAAATTTAAGACACTCTTTGTTCGATGTTTTTGTCCATTATGAAATTCTCAATATACACTAGCATAATATAACTAGAAACAGCACTGTATTTAATCTAAATAACAGATGCAACTCAAACTTCGCGCGAAAATGGAAACCAGTTGTGCCAATCTAACAACAACAAAAAAAGAACAAAAAATACAATTTGGAACCATAAACAAATCATCCATTCCCAATACTTTCGACTGTGATACGACTGAATGTATGTAATTTTTCTAACTTCTATCGTGCATAAGTAATAGTAATATGGTCATTATTTAATAAATAATTAATTCAAGTACTACGAGACAGATGTGTACTAGTACGGGGACCATAAGTAATGGTTTCTATTTCCTTCGTATTATAAGTAATGATTTGTATTATCGATGTCACTGATATTATTAAATATAATAAACATATGTATAATAAATAAACTGTAGGTGGAAGAATTGATAATAGACGCTGATATTTGACTTTAGGTCTTATAATAAAAGTATATTATAAGATTTAGTATGTTAGCTGGTTCTTGCCGAGATTTTTCTGGTTTCTTGTGTAAATTTTCAATACAAACGATAAAAATACTTATGTAGATAAATTGTGGCGAAAATAATAAGCAATTTTACGTGTAATTGACAGCAAAAGACCTTCAAGAACTTAATAAGATTTTTGTTATTCTTTCCTAGAAATCAGTGTTTGGGACCAACCAAATATTGAAATTATGTACGTAAAGTGTTTATTTGGTAAATGCTCTTAATAGTAACTTTTCAATTACTGAAAACATGGAAAGCCGTGAAATAATATAATGTAATTACTTTGCCAGTTTGTTGGAAATAATTTCTAGACAAAGGAGTCGACGGACTTGTACATTGAGTCCAACCGAATAGCATTATAGACTGGTGTTTGAAAGACTTCTAATTCTAATAGACTGTTATTTATGTACTTGCGTCTATATGAATTCAGATGTAATGTAAGTATGACGAATTTATTCTCATTCTTGAATATAATAATTAAAATGTTTTTATTGTAATAAAATACAGTTTTATTTGTATTAATATCGTATTGAGAATCAGTTTGTGTTTATTATAAATAAATATTTTTGAAAAAGCTAGTATTCTAAATGCTTTTAGACCTGTATATTTGCTAAGTAAGTTGATAACTTTTAGTTGATAGAAATGTTTCTTTAGATACATATCTATTATAAATTATTTATTAATGAGAAACGTACGTCTTTATCTAATCTGCTTCAAAGCGTTTTCCATCAATACAACTAATTATTTTTTCTTTCATCTGCGTGAAACTGGCAACAAAAAGCGATTTCGACAAAAGCCATGGGCTGCGTGTAAAAAACAAAGGAGCCGAAAAGAAAATTAATAGGTCTATAGTAGACATTCGCCTAATTTTCTTTCTTATTCCGACTATTTCGATATGATGAGCTTCAATGTACGAAGCAATACATTAATTTATGTTATCATAATCGAAATACTTCGATGTTATTACATTAATTAAGTTATTTTAATGTTATAACATTCTTCGTTCTAATTAACATCTTTTTCGTTATTATTAAAATATTATATTAACATGTAAGTATGTATTCGTTTAATAAGTAATAGCGTATAACCAGTGGAAAATTTAGTTTTTAATCTTGCCGATTTTATTAGCTCTCTGAATATCACTAAAAAATGTATTTGATGTGATCGCGAGCAATGTATATTTTTATTCCCATCCATCATCACAAATGTAATTAAAATTGCATGCATGTAATACTTACAAATAATTTTTATAAAAAGTTCCGCTTGTAACAACTTTGCATTAGAACGTACACGAAATTAGTCCCAACTACTAATTAAAAAAAGCCTTAATAAAAAATATTTTATAAAAAGTTAACATAAAACTTTCGTAAAAGTGTCAGTCGCTACGAACGAGTGTTACGCCACTACGAGACTACGCCGCGTAGCGTCCGCCCGGATTCGAGGGGCACGAAGCACTGAGCACTGAGCTCGACAGCTCTTGACAAGACAATCTTTGCCTGCACTCGCTGCTCTCAAAACACAACAAAACTTGTGAGTCGTGAGCTTCATACGAGTGACGATCGTAATACGAGCTTTGTCTTAGTGCTGCTCTTCATACGCTCGCTTAACACGTTGTTAAAAACATTTTGTATTATATTGGTATCTGCGTATCTGCGGTAATTTAAATGATTACATATATGTTTATTTTCACAAAAATAATATTAGGATATTTCTGCTCTAATAACAGAAGCATGTGAATAGCTATTGCATATCTGTAAAAAACAAGCTAGCGAAAGTAACATTACAATCTATCTAAAGATTTTTATTAAAATTATGTACTCATTAATTATTAATTAATTAATTTGTTTTATTGAAATTGCTATTTGTTAGATTTTACCAAATTATTATTGTCTTAAAAAAGAATGAAAAGTGAAGGGGCTGAACATGATGGCGAACGAAACCAAATTTCTGGTGTTTGAAAAAGATGATGCGCGGATGAAGTTGGAAATATAGGTAAATAGAAAATATCTAGAACAGGTAAATAAAACTACATTATATCTGAGGAATATTAAGTGATGGAACATATAAGCTGCATGTAGAAAGTCGGATATCAGCTGGTCATAAAATTAATGGTGCTCAGTCCAAATTACTCGAAGTGTAATAAAAGCGTATAACGCGTCCTCGGTGATGTTACCTTTGAATGTTCTATTTTTGGTAGGCATGAACTACTCAGGATATTGGGTTTCTTTAGGGCCACCCTGGAGAGGAATACAGAGTAAATTTTTATAAGGGCGCCTTCCCTGTATTGCTACAATCGATTTCAGTTGTGAAATAAATACACACTTAATACAACCTTCACCAATTTGTTAAAGAATTATAATTATCCCTAAATATAGATCTCATGAGCTCACTAAATGAAATCTTAAATGTTATATAGAAGAATTTTAAATGAGATTTTACTTACAAAACAAACAAATTACATCTGTATTGGAAATTACAAAAATGAGTACTGTAACCAATAATAAGTGTAACTGTTTCTTAATATTTGGTATAACTAAAACTTTAAGATGATCTACAATAACAAAATATAAGGTTAGTTATGTAGATTTATTCTTGAATGTTAATAATTTTTATATATGCTTGTACATTACCATCTAAGGAGATAACCATGTATATATATAGCCAGTTGAGTTGTCCCACCAATGGTCCATAAGAATATCCACGGTGTTCACTAAACCCTTAGTGACTGCACAATTAAGTTAGGTCTTCTGCAAGCCGAGTTGTCCCTCCAATGGTCTCAAAGTATGTCCATGAAGTCCACTATTCTCGTAACTCACAAATAAATCTCAAAGAAAAGAGATTAAATATGTGTTAAGGTAATCCAACCTCATACTGCAATGCACAAACAAATGATCCGAGAAAGTAATCCATCTGATCATGTATCTTTAAAGAAAAATATCCAACTAAATGTGGAGTACACCGTCATTCCACGGTGTTTATGAGATTAAGAAGATAACATTAGTCCACTGTGTTTATGGAACTAATATTTAGAATTAAACTTGGAAATCAAACGTAGAATTAAGCTTGGAGATTAACCGTATAAAGAAACTTGGAAGTAAACATGTAATCACACATGGAATTTAGACACGGAACTTAGCCTGGAATTTAAACATGGAACTTAGCCTGGAATTTAAACATGGCACTTAGTCTGGAACCCTGTAACAAAATTCCTAGGGTTAATACACGGTACTAAGCACCAAGGAAAACACTTTTAAAAGAAAACTACAACTTCTACATCCTACTCACCATGAGGTCTATCATGGGACTTTTACATATTAAATATAATAAAAAAAAACTTCTTAACACTACTAGAAACATCCTAAATATATAGGCATGTCTATTCTATTTCTATATGGGCATTTTAGTCTGCCACTTAACCACCACCAAAAGTGGATGGCTCCTTCCATGACTGATACTACACCGCGACAAAATTTGTACCCTCTAACGTCATTATTAATGTAACTGAAAACTACTCAGATTTCAGTCTGAGGTTTCCGACATAAGAAAGAGACAGCAAGTCTCTGAAAAGACATCGATCAATAGGAAGTGTCTGAAAATTTGTAAGTGACAACATCAAAATGTCAGATTGACAGATCCACAATAGAATTAGAAAGATCTAGATAAAAGTAGCCACTGAAAAACCAGACGGAAGCAATGCCCATTTGCTCGAACATTCCATCTTACTTGATTTGTGAAACAGATATATATCAACAATCGTCTCTCTCTTATCGAATACAATCGATTATTAGGAATTATTCGTATTTAAATTTATACAACAATTTATTCATCTCATCGTCAAAATGGGAAAGCAAACCTGGACAAATTATATTAATATCCAACAAAAGTATTATCACCTACAATTGTTTTATTTTGTTTATAACAAAACTATATTTTTATACAAAAGAAAATCGATTATCGCTTTATTACCACGATACTTATTACTATCGATGTTTCCAAACATTCAATGTTATTCCTGAACGTAACGTAAGTAAATGTAGATTTTAACGAAAGTACCAATGAACTTTATAATGAAACAACTAAATAATTAAAAGTTTAGTATATTATGTTCTAGTTTAAATAATATACACTTAAAGTGAAATATTTATTGATTTTACCTGAGAAGAAATGAAGTAGTACTACGTACTCGATTGCGAACAACTTTCCGAACGCGTTAACTATTAATCATTGTATCGTAGACAATTGTCATCTGTCACACACTAACCTCCACAAATATTACTGTGGAATGCAAATGAAATTTGTGATCGATTCTAATTTGTATGTAATTAACCGTAAGTATATATCTACGAAAAGAAAGTGTTACAAGCGGATTTGGCAATAGGTATTTACACGAAGTGTAAATACCTAATGCCAAATCCGCGAAAATGTCCATATACAAATCGATGTGGGTATCAACTTTATTGTACAGTAGTAAGACTTAGACATCTATACAAATCACATTTGTTCGGACCCATTTGGATAACAACTTGGGCCTTTTGACTTGGTTCAGAGGCGAGTTGTGAGAATTGTTGACGATCATGAGCTCACGAGTGGACTTGAACCCCTAAGTCTGAGGAGAGATTTTGTTTTGATATGTGTGTTTTACAAATTGTATAATGAATTGTGTTCGAAAGCATTGTTCAACATAATGTCTTCAGCAGCTACTTTCTTCCATTGCACCGCTCGTCATCGGCAGATAGTTCATATTTATACTTTGGCACCTAAAAGATCACGCACTGTGCGTTTTCATAGGAGTTTTCTCTCTCAAATCAACATGTTGTAAAATGAGCTTCCTGTCGAGGTTTTCCCAAAGAACTGCATCACAGAGTTCTTCAAAAAGGGCGTCAAGAGGTTCTAACAGGGTCGGCAATGCGCAAGTGATGCCTCTGGCGTTGCATGCGTCCATAGGCTACAGTAACCGCTTACCATCAGGCGATTGACGAAGCTTGACGAAAAACGATTGACGAAGAAAATGTATAGAGCGAAAAGCCAAGGAAGACCAAGGTTGACTTATGAAGATCAAATACTCAGTGTACAGAGTGTTAGCTGATTACAATTTCATTAGTGCTCTTCGCTAAAACTTCGGTGAAAGTGTGATAAGTATAAATTTGAGGAGGCGAAAGAAGTATAAGGACCGCGATGCTAAGCATTCCATCCTTTCTGAGTACCCGTAAAGGATTCAGCGTGAGTCTATGTAGTTATACATGTGTGTAGTATTTAAATATGCGTAAAATATTAGTTTTCGAAACGTAGATTACAGTAATATTTAATAATTCATACAGATGTACATCGTACAAATCGTTCAGTAATATTTAATAATTCATACAGATGTACATCGTAAAGGATTCAGCGTGAGTCTATGTAGTTATACATGTCTAGTATTTAAATATGCGTGGAATATTAGTTTTCGAAACGTAGATTACAGTAATATTTAATAATTCATACATATGTACATCGTACAAATAAATCTGAGACCTTATTGCGTAAATTCCGTTGAGTGAAAATGAATACAAATATTTGACATTTCAAACTTATTGGCAAAGGTTAATCAGATTTTATAACGTAGCTCGAACTCTCAAAAAATACCTCGCCCTATGAGTCTACGCTATGTGCGGATTTTACCAACTAAAATTCTAGTCGCCAGCGTGCATTGAACTGGGATCTAAATCATTTTTGACTTAGTGTTAGTTATACTTTACAAATAGAACTGAAGCGATGGAGCTAATTTTAATTGAAATATATATGAAAATGTGTTCTACCGATACAGTTAATACAGCGTACCAAACTTTACAAAAGCTGGATAGCACGGAACGAAGTTGATAACTAAATTTTATGTCATTTTCACGTATAAGAGGACACTTTTGAGACCACTTGTGATTACAAAAGGTCTCAAAAGTGTCTCTTAAGTTTTAATTTAAAACAATTAATACATGCAAGCGTATCCTCACGCTATATCCCTAATGTGGTAGACAGCGAGGACAGGGCGCCAAGGCTCGCCGTCCTTAGTCCTTACTTCTTTCGTTTAGTCGTTACATTTTCGCTTAGATATGCGAGTGCTATTGACATTTGTCAGCTAACACTGGCTATTTGAACTATATAAGACAACCTCGGTTCTCCTTAGCTTCTGCTACCGTTTATTTCAGTTTTGTAGATTTTCTTCGTCAGTTTTTGATCACTTATTCTTTAGTAATATATTTAATAATTGCAATAAATCGTTTCACATTCCATAATCATCATTATATCTATTTCTTAGTAAAATTTTTTCTTCTCGATAATTTCAAAAGGACTAAGTTTGAATATGGTTAATGTAATTATTTAAATGTGATTTATACCTACATAAATTATATTCTAGCTGTAATAGCACTTAGGTAGATGTAAATAATTTTATGTAGTGTTGATATTGAAACATTACTAAATTATTCAGTGAATTATTTCTATCAAACGTTATCTTTTTGTAATAAAATACGATAGTAATCAAAGTACAATATTGAAATCGGCCGCATTTGTTATTATTTATAATATGTGTAGAATTAAAGATGAAATATAAGAGCTAAATGATAACAATGAACTTACTACCGACTTTTCACCTCAACTACTCTAATCGACCAATAAGAACACTGTATTCTTTGATTCATAACGTAACTGTCATGACAGATGTTGCTGCATAATCATTGATTAACTTTTTAAAATGATATCTGACGATAGTTTATTAGTGTATTTTTAAATTGAAAGATGTAGAATACGATTACGTAATAGTCATTTATGCAACTATCGTATAATGAGGGGTAATAAAACACGAATGTGAGTTTATAGGATGAGCTGAGCAAAGTGAAGGCGAGTTCCAAAATAACATAACATGAGCGTTTCAGCACCTAATGATGTATAGTCGTATACACGATTTTATCTACACCCATGCCTTGAATTACGTAGTGCACAAAAGAAAAGAAAAATTAGAATTATTGTAATAATTATGACATAATTTATTTACATTTTGATAGCACAATTATTGAAACTATAGACAAATTGGAGCGCAAACAAAGACGATATTAAAAAAATCACTATGAAATTGTTTTGAGTTAGACAATGAAATTAAGTATCAAAGAGAAAGTAAAATTACTATTAGTCTAACATTATAACACTGGTATGGATAAGATTATAGTTGGTATGACACTGGTTGACATAATACAAGTCATAAGATACGGTTTCTGAACCTATTACAGAGGATTTACGACATTGATGCAGATAAAATAAGTATCAAGTAAAATGAAGATACAAGCAAGTATATAACTAAAAATATATGCTTCGAAATTTGATAATCAAAGTTGATTATTATAATTAATTATAACATTTTATTATATAAACAATTACGTTGAAGTTTTGTATACAGCTGTTGAAAATGTGTATACAAACTTTGTAATTCCAGTTAACAACCTTGGTAAATAAAATCGTCTTGTGAAATAAAAACATAATTAAAATAAATAAATAAATAAATACGCAAGACAATACACACTAAGCATCGGGTCTCAAACTAGGGCATTCCCTGTGCTATGAGAATCAGACGACGACTACTAATAGCGTTCCCAATACACCCAGACCCGAGACAAGTAATCGAACCCGGAACCTTCTGCGCTTAGGTGCAACACCTAAGCCACTGAGCCATCGAGGTCGTCAAATTGGAATTTTTAAATTTATACACACATAATATATGTAATTATGCACACATAATGACATATTATGTGTGATATACACATATAAATGTAGATAATACAAAAATCTCATTTTGCATAACAACGAATTTTTTTACTTGCGTATAACTTCAATTTAAAACGGTTTTACCGTTTCTAATACGTTTATTTTCCTTCGCGGGCGTACATAAAAACAGGCAAATCACAAAACAAGATAACATTCACTAGCTCTTCCAATGCGGGAATCTCATTTTCAATATGTTTTTATAACTTTCAGTGAGGAAATGAGGTGGTGCTCGGGGCGCTCCGCGGTGGTATTGTCATCATAAACCAACCGAGGCCTCCTTCATAAATTCGCTCCAAATGTACCTTTATACGCATTACGCTATAACACTGAGAATTCTTTTTTGCCGAACAATGCTTTTAAATCCAACAAATACACTCGTATTATCCATCCATGTTGAGATCCATGTTTTAAAAACACATTGTAATTTCTTTTAAAATTTAATATCTTAGTTACATGTTTTCGCACTTATTAAAAACTACCGACCCGCCCCAGTTTCGCACGGGTGCAATGTAGATACTAATTCCTGGTATCGGTCTAAATAGTTTTCCAAACTCCACATAATTTGTAGTATTTTTTTAAACATTAAAGTTATAGAAGGCTATTCGTATAATATAGGAAATGAAAGGGCACCGTTTTCTGCCATCGATGCGCACAAACGCTCATATAACTTCAAACACAAACGCGCGCTCCTTTAGTATAAATATAGTATAAATTACGTAAACAATGCCAAATTGTGCTGTAAAGTGGTGTTGTAGTGACAGTCGTAAAAATAGTTTCAAAAAAGATAATATCACATTTCATCGGTAAGTATAAAATTAATAATAAAAATTTATATCAAAAAATGCAGAGCTCTCACTATACTGGTCGCTGGTAGCTTTGAGTCAGCGTTTATCCTTGTCTAGCAAGCTATAATTACATGTTGCGTCCTCACGCTTGCAAGATGGCACGTGTAATTAGGGACGCCAAAAATCGTATCGATATATCTATATATTTTCCATTAATTTTGAGAATTTATAATGAGAATTTAAATTAAATACCTAGTTCCATCCATACTATCCATACTATATAATAATATAATATATATAACATAGAATTATATACTATTATATAATTGTATAATCCATATCCATACTATCCATATCCATACTAATATTATAAATGCGAGTATCTCTGTCTGTCTGTCTGTCCGTCTGTCTGCTTGGTTTTCACGGCTAAACCGCCGTACCGATTTTATTAAAATTTAGCATGGACATAGTTATTGACATTGACACCAAGGAGTGAACATATGCTACTTTATTTTTCAAAAATCTACCCCTAAAGAGGTGAATAAAGGGATGAAACTTTGTGTGGGAAATTTTTAACCCCTGAACCGATTAAGACGAAATTTAGTATAGTACATAGATATAACCTTTTCTAATATAAAACATACTTCTTTTTTCCAAAAATCTACCCCTAAAAGAGTGAAAAAGGGATGAAACTTTATATGGGAAATTTTTAACCGCTGAACGGATTAAGATGTGATTTGGTACAGAGATACACATTTTCTATTAAAAAAACACAGTTATCATTAAAAAGATGTCACCATTCTTTTTCAACCGACGAAAAAATGATGGATGTTTTCAAGTCGGTGCATATTTTTTTTTGTATACGACCATGCGTAGCTTTTTACAGAGTAGTCTGATTTTGATGATTCTCTTTCATTGGATAGAATATATCTCGAGTTTTGGGTTCAATTTAATTCAGAAAAAATTTAAGAATACAATTTAATCGACTTAAAAAAAAAACACTGAAAAGTACAAAATATATAAAAATAAAATACTATTCTTTACTAATCAAAACTCACATACAAAAAAAATACTTTATACATACGATACAAATACCTATATAATTAAATTCAACAGTTACTGAAATCGATGCAAGCCTCCCAAACTAATAGACTTTCTGTTGTGGCACATTAATTTGGAACCCACTTTAATAACCGTCAAATTTAATTATGTACATACATACATACAATCTTCACACCATATCCCTAACGGGGTAGTCAGAGGGACGAAGCGCCAAGCGTCGCGGTCCTTACATACTTCTTTCGCTTCTTCAAATCTCATCATTCTCCTCACACATTTTTGCTTATGTATGCGAGTGCTTTTGACATTTGCGTCGGCTAACACTCTAGCAAATTTAATTATATACGTATTTATATCGTATGTATAAAGTATTTTTTTTTACTTTTGAGTTGTAATTAGTAAAGGATAGTTATTTTATACTTTTCAGTGTTTATTTCTAGTAGGTTTAAATTTTTTCTTAATTTTTTTTATTTATCCTATTTAAGTGACCTTGGTCTAAATAAATATATAGGATGGGTCTACAACCTACTACTTTTCTAATTATAGAAAGAAATGATATAAAAATGTATCATTAATATAAATAAAGCTTATAATTATTAGTAATTATTATTTCGTGTATCTTCAAAGGCCAAGCTCAATACCAGTGCAATTTAAATGGGACCACTTCGGAAGTATATCAAACAAAAAAAAATTTAAATCGGTACATAATTGATGAGGTTATCGGTGAACATACATAAAAAAACATACAGACGCACATAGAATCTCCCTCTTTTTAAAGTTGGTTAAAAAAATACATACAGACGAAAAGATTGGGTGGTTCTATCACCAAAGCTTTTCAGTTTCGTTTTTTGTCAATTTAATTTTTTGTTAAAAAGTTTTACATTAGGAGAAACACGTACTACCCAAACCAATTCGATTTGCATTTCTATTCCAAATTTTTGATTTTTTATTTCGAAATAAAAAATCTTGTTTTGATTATATACACATATTTTATTATTTCTATTTTTAAAATAAGCTTATGAAAATAATTCTTGTATTTATCGATATAATACAATATCTACGAGTACATCACTATTTCGTTTAGTGCGTGACGTTACCTTGCCGCCCGCTTACGTCTCATTTCTCCAACCTTGACAAAATAGTTCGCTTAGAAATTCGTAAAAATTTCAGGTCTCTAGGGTAGTTTGTCTGTGTACGTATGCAAACACATATACTTAAGTATTTTTCGCAATAACTGTAACATTTTTTAAAGTACATAAACTAAGTACCCTTAGTGTGAGACTGGGTTACTCGTATATGGGCCTTTAATTCACTAAAACTCTTGCGGTTAATTGACTTCGGCACATTGTCGAGCGAGCTCAGGGATTTCCCCTGCGCTACGGAACTCCTCTTGTGTTGTGACGAAGTACGTCTCGAGAGAATAGGCAAAAATCCGTCCGTCCTACCTCCCTCTCAGTACTACAACAACTCAGACTTCACACGCTGATGTAATTCTCGGGGTCGCAGAATCCTCGTAGTGCTGCGCCAGCTCGGTCTGCACGAGAGATCAGAGATCAGCCGCGATCCTTAAGACGAGCGCTAAGACCGCTACACATGTTACCTAGTATGACAGGCAGCAAACACAGTAGCCGCATCATGTCTAGGCTACAGGGCTGGGTTGTATGATGACTGATGACCTAAGTTAAAAAATATTCTTGTTAAGGATTTCTGTTCTTCTAAAGATATGCTAAATCGTTGGTCTTGGCTACCTCCATTAATTTACTCGTCGCTGCGTGTCATAGTACTGAATAGTTTTTAATTTAAGATCAAATAATTCTTAATTTATAAAAATTTACTCGGTAGCAATAATATCAGTCGTAGATCTAATGTTAGTTAATAAACGTATAGAGATCATTAAATAGATACATTACGAAAATGCAAGTTAAATTTGTTATCTAACATGCAACAAATACATATATCAATGAAATCAGACAATAACTAATTGTTTAATTGTAATTATGAGTGTTATTTACCATTTTTGTACAACGTTTTAAATTATGATTAAAAAAATTATAACGCGGTTCAATTCGTAATTAATGCCTCAACAACAGGTTCTTTTAAAAAAAATTCTGATGTCTATTAATAACAATATTTAAGTTGATAAAGAACTGCACTTCGCTTTAGTATTTTAATTACATTAATGTTATAATATTATCTGCGTTAGACTGTAACGCGGATAATATTATGACACTAATGCTATACGCAATGTCCATATCGAAATTGGATTAGGTATTATCATTAGTAAAATCGTAATAAAATCCGTCCTACTGAATAAAACGCATAATTACATTATGAAAATCCATAAGGAATGAAAAATTTTCTCGGAAAAGGACGGACTAAAAAGATGTTCTCTTTTTATATGATTAATTACTGTTTTGGTTCAGGTATGTTAAGTACCTACTGCTTAAGAAGTAAAAACGACAACTTAGGTCTTATAAAACTTTATTAAAAGACACGAGAGCTTTAAATAAACCGAAAGTTTTTAGGCGACAATCGTTGAAGAGCTTTTGGTTCATTTTTTGCTAGTCTCAACATAATAACTGCCTGTTGACTGCGCTGCCCCTGCACGGCCCGAAGCACTCCACAAGCAATAAGACAGTAATAAATGTTCAGATTCTGAAATAAGAATGAAAAATAATATTACAAGTAGATATTGTAGAACAGTTCTTGAAAGCTCGATGTTATTGCGCCGTTTCATGATAGATTGTTTTAAATTCAAGTACATTGATCTCTCCGCTCACATTTTTAAGTGTTTGGTTTTAAATGTCTTAGTGAAGAATTGTTTTTATATCAAATTACCAATTCTTGTCAATTTGTCTTTTAAAGTATATCCACCTACAAGAACGTAATACTAAAGGTTTTATAGACATCGATCAATTAATTTCTAAGTTTGCCTCAAAGAGACGAAGGTTCTTTTCCATAATATACTAACTGTTGCCCGCGACGTCATCCGTGTGGATTTACAAGAAACCGTTGCTATAGTCAGTCTATTGTAGGGTCTTGTACATACTAAGTTTTATATTATTCGCTTTGTTTTAGATGTAGATCTGAGAGCAACAGGTCATTATCGCACACATGATGATAAATTGTCAACGTAAAGCAAACAGGTTGTGGAATACAAATATTCGGGGGATAAATATCTAAGATTTTTTTTAAACTCATAAAAAACATATTCTCATTATAATTATACACGTGTATAATTTTTTCCATTCTATATTTCTTAGGTCGAATTAAATATTAGTAAAGGCATATGCAATGACAAACATAATTTTGATTTTTCATTTATTAAAATGTTAGATTCTTTTACAGTTCATACATTTATATTGTATCGTAACTAATGCCTTATCTAAAATCTAAAACGTAAAAAGCTAGTTGGCTCGTCCAACTGTCGAGACGAAAATGTTTTGAACCGTTAGTGAACTGTTCCTCGTATCGAATGTCTGTGTGGTATATCAATGTCTGTAACTGATATTCTTCGTTTTAGGTTGTGAATTGATCTAGCGACATTTAGTCTGCAACTCATTACCATCAAGGTCAAGCAGAAGTTTGAACAAATAAACGGAAAAAGAAATAAAAATTCTAGAAATGTTTTAGAATTTCAGTTTTGGAAAAGTAGATTTGCGATACATTGCCCGTTCTACTAAGACCTAACGCAATCGCCACAGTTATTATACATATTTACAATTTGAGTCAAATATTTATTTTTAAATTAGGTTATTAATACTCTATTGTAATAGATTTTATATTTTCAAAGTTATAAGTTACATAATTACTAAAATCGATTTTCAATTAGTATCCTGATCTTTTAAATAAGTTAAACAGCCCTGAAATCTGTTCTGTACTTTCTTAGTAGTTTTCGTACAGTCAAACAGACAAATAAAATAATATTAAAAATATTGTTGTATTAAGATTAGAGCAAAATATCTATCTAAAATATTTTCTCAAATACAGGTAATTTAGGTTTATAAAGATTTTCTAGTGAATTTGTGTCTTTGTTATTTAAGTTTACGGCCGATTAGCGCAAAAATGCTGTCACTTTATTTTTGTTTTCTTTAATAAATGCAAATAGTAACTAACTAATGAATAAGTAGAGTGTACAAAAATATTAGGTTGCTTTATTACGAGCGACGCGGATTATCCACATTATCTCAAAATCTCCAAACGGCATTCGTCTACTCTGTACCGTGATCGCGATTCATATAAAAAATAACTTCAACTAGATCGTTACTCCTTAATTTCAACTTTAATGTCGAATAATTACTGGATACAGTTTACTTTGCGAGGGATTTTTATTCAAGCGCTTTATTAAAAACCCTCTCTTAGTGATAGTATCTTTTTTAATTTTCTTCGTTCTTAAAGCGCTTTCATTGACTTCCAGTCGGATGACGTTATTGGAAAACAGTCAAGATTGGATCCAAAAGTTGTTTAAAAATAAATATTAGAATTGATGGATAACATTAGGAAACATTTTTCAGTTAAACTCTGTATTGTCTGTGTTCCATATTACGCTGTAGTTACAGTCATGGACTTAGAATGGCAAATGTGGATTATCCTTATGTTTACGTACTGTCTGTCTCTATTGCAGTCAATTTATTCCGCCATCTTTACACCTACTTAACTGAAATATGGTTGAGAGACGTATGGTATAATACAGTTTTGGGTTACTACCCTAAATTGGAGATGAAAAACAAAATAATAAATAATGGGCATTTGGGACCCACTTTTTTTAACTTTTACTTCGTTCGAAACTACTGCTGAACCCTAAATTCTTGCGTGTCCGATTGTTTTCTTTAGTTATAGATAGTTGCTCAGCTTTCCTAATTAAAAAATATTTTCTTGGTATTTTTCTGAAAGCCATCATCGATTATAGCCATTGTTGATTTTACCTGTTATTATAATAGGTCTTTACTTATGAAGTTGCCGTTTTGCCGCCCGAAAATTAAAGTCAACAACGACGAATTAAAGGCGATAGTGGAAGTTGACGAAATTCAATCTACTGCTGAGTTAGCAGCAGCTTTCAAGGTTAGCATCAAAACAATATTGGTCCATTTGAAAGCTTGATAAGTGGGTGCCACATGAAATGAACGATCGCCAGCGCGACGAACGCGTTGAAGTATGCCTTGGGTTACTTAATAGATACAGGAACGAAGAGTTTTTGAACCGCATTGTCACTTGCGATGAAAAATTGATTACTTTTGACAATCGTAAGCGGTCATCATGTTGATTATACCCTGGTTCAGCACCTAGGCAATGTCCCAAACGAAAACTTACCACTAGAAAAGTGATGGTTACTGTTTGGTGGTCTAGTGCCGGTGTAATTCATCACAGCTTCTTACCAAATGTCATGAGTATACTGCGGATATGTACTGTGAGGAACTGGACACAATCTTAGGCCAGTCGTGGTTAATCGCTCGTCCCCGCTACTCCTGCATGACAACGCTCGACCTCGCATGGCACAACAGATGGTCTCTAAGCTACAAGAGCTGGAAGTTTTGCGTCATCCACCGTATTCACGACCTTGCGCTGACAGACTTCTACTTTTTCCAAAATTTGGACAACTTCTTGGCAGGAAAAAAATTCTATACCTGAGAGGCAGTACAAAATGTTTTGCACTCGTAGCGATTCTTCAATTTCAGCATCTGAAGACGCTGCCATGACGTCCAAGATTATAATAAGTGGGAGTCTTCTGGGCGCGTCCTCTATCTTCATATTCTTCCCGACAGTCTTCACATTTTAGATAACTCCTTGAATAGAAATCCGCGGCTCCTCTTCGTTCAGTGCAACTTAGGAAGGAGTAAAAATGCTACCGATGAAGTATTCTTTGTGGCCGCGCAACGTAAGTGTGACGTACTTCTGCTGCAAGAACCTTATATAGGAAACAAGGGAAAAATGTCTTAATTAATTACGGCGGTCCCTAGTTTTCGTAGTCGTTCCTCAAGTAGGTGCTCGCGTAAAAGTCACCGAAGGTACACGCTTCACTCAATAACAACGTTTCCGAATCGCAGAGTTCTTCTATCCAAGGTCGTCGCAGTAGTCGTCGTAGTGGTCTTTGTAATTCGTCTTGATGTCGCCTCGATATATCACTTCGATCGATAGTTCAGAAACACTGACTCGGCGGCGGACACGGAGTTCTATTTATATTCCGATAAAAATTAGGGTGGAAACTTCTAGAGTAAACCCGAATGGTAGTAATAATAACGCATAGAAATAAAGAGGGTGGAACTTTCTAGTTATTTACGCTCGCTAACAGAAATTCGACATTGTTCTCGACGCCGCCGGTTTGCATGAGTCATAGGTATATGACACGTCATCGCTCCGGAATTTTTGATGTGCAACTTTGTTCTTCTTTCTTAATTTGACTTATACCATTTGATATTAGAATATAGTCGCAATCGTTTCACTGGACATAGAGGGCCCCTTTGATCACGCATGGTGACCTTTTATTAAGGTCCAACTTGTGTCGAAGGACTGTCCTGTGGATGTGTACCGTCTTGTGAATTCCTATCTCAATGAGAGGTCATTCATTCTGAAATATGCCGGTGTCACGGTCAGGTATAGCAACTCCGTCAGGAATACAGCGTGAGAGTATATTGTGTGTACTGTACGTAGAACGAGAAATACATAAAGTAAGAATGGGTATTACCGGTCACTTAAGGAGAAATAATCACAAATCAAATAATAACCAATATTTCTTTATTAATCTTTTTGCTGATTAAACTTTCAGTATTCATCTAACGAAATCACAATAATTGAAAACACTAAGTAAAACAAATTTAGCATAATCAATATTTTAAAAATAAATGACTTTGACCGGTATTAAACTCCATGGCAGGTAATACCAGTCACTAGGTTGGTATTACCGATCAAGCTTTGTTCAGGCATAAGTTGTAGATTTAACCCTCAGGAGAGTGATATCCTGAGCACTCAGCGTGAGCCCATAGACCACACAGCACACACATATATCACAGCTCGTTGTTTTACCCATAATCGTCGCAGAACATACATTTATTTTCCAAGTCCTCATCAGTGTAAATTTCTTCATCTTAACACAGGTCTGTCATTTCTATTTTGTACGTCATCATTATTGTTTTTGTCTTGAAGCATTCTCTTTTCAGCCTTTTCCACGTCAATCGATTTTACTTTTCTTTTCCTTACCTTTTTCAGTTTTGATTTTAAGAGTTACTTTTTTTCTTCTCTTTTGTCATTTTTCTATTTTCTTTCTCCACCAGAGCTTCTTTGTTAGGATTTTACCGAGGAACCTAACTTGAGAAGCCATTTAATCTTCTTGTTTCCTTATAACAACTGGATTTCTTCCCGACTGTGGGCTATCACAATTCATGTTCATCAATCTTTTTTAAAGCATTGAAAACGGTACGCCAGTAGATCGAGCTGCTTCTTTAATAGATTTTCCTTCATCCACTAGTTCACATCATTCTTGTTTTAGACGTTCTGAAATAATAAACAAACATTAAAATGAACAAGAAAACCGACCACGTATTAATTTCACTTGCTGGTAGTACCGGTCAGCGCGACCGGCATTGCCCGCCCAAAAAAATTTCGGTAAAAATATTTTTAGCTTAAAAACTTCTCGAGACAAATTTAAAATGTATTATTATTTTGGATGCTTGACAATTCTGCTACAAATATTATAGGTAACAATGTAAGAATTGTGAAATAGTAAAATGAGATGTGAGTATGAATACTTTTATTATCAATATGTATTTTAAAACTAAATAATAAGTCAGCCAAGAGCATTTATAATAATATATCTATATACATAGGTCATCGACATTTGTAGGTACTTATGGAGTAAATAAAACCACAACAGTATTGTTAATTTATGATGTACTTAATGTATGCATGTATATTTACTGAATTGTATTTGTAGGGTAACTCAGAGGGATAACAAATTAATGGTCTTTTATCCTTTAAGTATTGTCTAGCAATGAATAAAAAATCAGTTGAATTGATTGACTATTAAAACAGTTATTTTTGCACCAGCTGCACATTACTTTTATTTAGATAACTGTGAATTTTATGTAACTTTTTTTCATACAGATACAAAATAGTTGCTGATTAAATTTTTATCATTGTTGTTGAGAACTACGAAACTACTAGAATAACTACTAAGAAATCATAGGTTTAAACATCTACCCACAAAGTTTGTAGTCACAGAGATTTGTATTAATTAAACTTTGTATTAAAGATTTATTAAAAACAAGATTACTACTGAATTTTAATTTGATTCCTGATACAATTTATAAGTTTTAACTGACAATGAGAATTGTTGATACCTGCTGATATTTTTAGGGCCATTAATATACATAAATTTACCTACAGAAGGTCTACAAGTACCCAGGTAAGATGTATGGATGATATACATCTTACCTGGTGTTCTTACATTGTTTATATAGTTTTTATAGATATAATTTGGAAAACTAAAAGAATAAAAAATGAGCTGTACTAAAAGTAAGCAGATATAAAATAAGTAGATCAGCAGATATTATTAGAGTATCTAGTTATTTCATAAAGCAATATCTATTACCTACTTATTACATTTATATTAAATAAGATTGGTATTAATTGTTCAAGATATGATTTCTAATGTATTTTAAATAAATTATATAGTTTTCGAAAGTTAAATAGGTATTATGACATTTTATTTTGTAATTCATAGGCTACATTATCAGATTTATAATTTTTTTAAATTTTTATATTACTATCTTGTTTTGTAAAACATGAAACAATAAGTGGATATTGGTTGTTACATTCCAAGAGAATTAATACTGCGTCTCTCTTCAACACCAGTTCCACTGAAATATTAAAATAAGCACTTATATTTTTACAAAGATATAACAACAAATTGCACAGTATGCACTGTTTCCCGCATTTTTTGTTCATGTCTAGTTGGCTATTACAGCAAAGTACCTACATATTTTTGCCCTATTTTTGAAAGAGTACAATACTTACTTTTGTGTAGCATTAACTTACTATACGACTACTAAAGTCTCTTATTTACTTAAAATATTTTTACAGAAACAAGTGGTTGCTTTATTGGTTTTTGTAGGATTCGCAGGCATCCTTGATCACCGTAAACGTCCATGAATTGCGGTTTAGTCATTTGTATTCCTTGATAAAATCTTAGCATCACTTATTTTACTTAAATAGTGTAAAAGTAAAATTTGTGATAATAATAATCTGCCATCTTGACGCCATTTTAAAAACTTATTCATAACTCCTTTTGTAACAAAATTAATGGACCGGGAGTTAGTATTGGGTCCTTACATATGAAATTGGCGTTTTGTACGGGAGGAATATAAAGTCAATTTTTTTTTTGTAAAATATATTTAATTAATCAAAGTATGCACCGTTGTTATCTATGCACTTTTGCCATCTCATAGGTAGTTCATTGATCCCTTTACTAAAAAAACCATGGGGGCGAGAATCAATAAACTCTTTGAAGGCGGTTTGAACTGCCGCTTCGGAGTTGAATTTTTTTCCTTGTAAGAAGTTGTCCAAATTCCGGAAAAAATGGTAATCTGTTGGAGCGAGGTCCGGGGAGTACGGTTGATGTCGCAGACATTCCAATTGTAGCTCATCTAACTTAGTGGTTGTTTGTTGTGCAGTGTGTTGTCTTGCGTTGTCGTGAAGCAGCAGTGGCCTAGAGCGATTGACCAATCTCGGTTGTTTAGCAGCTAGTTGTTCCTTCATGGTTTGCAGTTGCTGACAATAGATATCTGCCGTAATCGTTTGGCCAGATTTTAGAAAGCTGTAGTGAACGACACCGGCGCTAGTCCACCAAACACTAACAAATAACTTTTTCTGAGTCAATTTTCGTTTAGGGTAGGATTTGGATGGGTGTCCAGGGTTCAGCCATTGCGACGAGCGCTTCCGATTATCGTACAGTATCCACTTTTCATCACAAATAATGATTCGATTTAAAATCTCTTCATTATTGTATCGGTTGAGCAAAGTAACACAGCAGTCGACGCATGTTTGCAAGTTCGATTCACTCAATTCATGAGGTATCCATCGTTCAAGTTTTTTTTACTTTCCCGATTTGCTTCAAGTGGATTAATACAGTTTTGTCACTTACCCCGAAGCCTGCAGCTATCTCTGAAGTGCTTTGTGATGGATCCGCTTCCACAATAGCCTTTAATTCTTCATTTTCCACTTTGGTCTCCGGCCGTCCACGGAGTTGGTTCTGAAGGTCGAAATTTCCAGAACGAAAACGTTGAAACCAAAAACGTACCGTGCTTTCTTTTGCGACACCAGCGCCGTACACATCATTAATCCTTCGAGCTGTTTCGGCAGCACTGGTGCCACGGTAGAACTCGTACTCGTAAATATACCGATATTTCATGTTTTCCATTGTGCGGTAATAAGCGACGCCAAAGAAAAAAATAATGAGGAAAAAAACAAATGAATGACTTTTTTCAAAACTCAAATGTACCAGCTAAATGAATTTATAAATTTGAATTTGGAATTCTTAACCAAAGAGGAGATATTTCAGATCAAAATGGTCAGTACGACAAAACGCTATTTTTTTATGTAAGGACCCAATATTTAGTTTGATTCATATAATTATAATATTACTTATATTAAAATATTTGTAGGTATATTTTTACATTTTCAAAGAGCTTTGTATTTGAACATCATCGGAATGATCGGAACGATATTTAAAAGAATGTTTTTTTCTTATATTATTAATAAATTTCGTTTTTGGCACGTGTTTAAGTTGTAAAAACTTTTTGCTGTTGCTGCTTGGCTGTTATATCGTAGGAAAATCCTTGCGAACAACCTTTGTAGTCAACGGATGATTCGTCTTTGAATCATCGGTTCTTTCATCTATTTTGTCAACGATGAATTCACCCGTTGTTTCGACGTTGTTTCATCCAATGAACTGAGGTTGTGAATAGCACTAGATTCCATTTTAAAGAGATGATCGACGATTCCATAGTGACTTCTATGGTGATAGTATGAGTCAAGTACAGTTATTTTATTGGTTGTTTGTTACTTATGTTTGTGCCTTTGTGGATGCGGCATGTCTGAATAAAGGACAATATGTATTGTACGTGAATGTCGTCTAGACAGATGAAGGAACTCGTGATGCTATTTTCCTTAGCTGCCTTAAAATATCATCCTCCTTTCTGTGTCGATGATGTCCTTCTTCTTACTAATCCTCAGCCTATTGACTTAAATTCCCTGTTGACCTATGTTGAGTACCTTGTTGAGTATATGTGACTTTATTAACTCTAACAATATTAGTCTTTAGATTGTGTGTCTAATCTAACTTAGTAAGAAATGTTTAACATTATGTTAGACTTTTGTTTCAAGCTAATTCAACAGTTAATTATTTATTGTGAAAAATTAATCTCCTCTTGTACTTTCGTTACACCAGATTGATTGCAGAGCATTCATACGAGCTTATATCGAATATCTGCTACGCTTTATAAAATTTACATTTCTCACTGTTCTACTGACAAAAAAATCGCAAAACATTAATAATAAAAATAATAATAACAATATCATAAATACCGACGAGTTCATTTTAATACTCCTAGCAATAGTTGAGGGAAAGAGTCTGTTTATTCCTTTAAAAAAGTAACTAAATAGTTATAATAACAATCTGCAGACCCGTTAATAGAATTTGATTATATGACCGAAAATGCGACAGTTCACAGTTATCAAATAAAAAAATCCGTATTCTTTAAGCATGTTCTTGAACAAAGTCATTGTAAATACTTATCCTTTATACTTCATTTTTAATTTAATTGAATAACGTGATATTTTAGAAAGCTAGCGACTGCATAAGCACTGCTGAATCCAGTAGGTGAGATGTGACAGTGGCGATTGAAGGTGTTAAGGAAAAGCGATTCAAGGTTTTTTTATTGTCAGTTAATGGAAATTCTTTGTTCAAATTTTCGAGTGGACGAATGGGTACGACTTGAAATCGGATTAGTGATATCGAGCATAGAACACTGTGATAGAATTGTTCGAGTGTTATCACCCACTGCAGAATTCTGCACTACAAACGAAACATATACACACAGTTCAGTAAATAAAATAAAACAATTTCCAGATACTTTTGGTTGCCTTGTTTTCTTTTGTACAAAGATTAAATAATTTTATACAAATAACGAGAACGATGTAGATCGGTCGTTTATTATAGGAGTTATATTATAAGTGCTTATGGTGGCCAAAATTTGTTAAAGAAAAACGATACTTTTGTGGATTTACATAATGCGATAGTGGTATTGAAAAGCGGTCTACGAATTCAGATAAAAAGATTTTTTAAACTTGGGATTTAGACCTTCTTCTTTATTGGCGTATTTAAGTTCGGGTACTTAAGTGAATGAGTTACATCATAGGCCATTATTAACATCAGTGCCTTAACTAGTACGTACCAGATCCCCCTGCAGACTAATTAGACCCAAACAACATTATTATGATCTTGTACAATATATTTGTGTACATTATATTAAATGTAAGGCAAATAAATATAAGCATCTAAAATTTGTTGTCGTTATAATAAAATAATAGAAAAAAAATTACCGTAATAAGTATTAAGAATGTTAAGGTTAAGAATGTCTTTACAAGGTCTCATTTAACAAGGTTAAAACATCATAAGACTTATTGATGTTTGACGAACTGAAGAGCATTTATTACGTTCATTACATGCTTCTAATTTTTGAGTATTTTAGTTTTAAATAATTTTAAAGATTTAGTTCAGGAGTTTATTACTAAATGAATATTAATTACAGTTCATGAAATAAGGCTTCTTGATATTTTAGGTACTTGAATGCTAAATAAAGCGCGGTTGGGAGTAAAGATAACGTAGGCGTAAGCTTTGAAATGTCCAGGATAAGCCTCTCTCATCGAGACAGTTATATGCAATACCAATTGACGTAAAGGTCACTAAAACTAAAATGGTTATTGGGTTAGTAGTTATATTTAATTATTATATCACTGGGAATGGAGCAGCCAAGATTCAACATACAGGTATACATACATGATGTGTTATAAAATACGAGTATAAAACGTACTATTATATTACATAATATTCATATAATATGATTGTATTTAATATAGAAATGTCAAAAGCACCCGCATATTTAGGCGAAAATGTTCGAGGAGAATGGTGAGATCCGAGGAAACAAACGAAATATGTAAGGACAGCGAAGTTTGGCACTCTGTCCACTTTGACTACCCTGTTAAGGATACAGCGTGAAGATATGTATGTATTTAATACTCAACAAATAGTCTAGACTATTAGAAGTAATAGAGAGCAGTTAGAAAACTGCTTGTTACATTTGAAATCTAATTTACATAACAATAACCTTGCGTCCATCTAAAAATAATGTTTATCCTTTTCAACTCTCTTAGTGCAATTACTTGATAAAATTGAAAAATGTTCGAAACGAAAGATATCGTTTCTAATGAAACTGAAACATTACTCAATTTTTGATTTCCCTGCAGATACATAATTATTCGGACGCGTTCGATTGAATAGTATTATTTGTCGCATTAAATTAAAACGAATAGTATGTATATACTATAAGTCATTTTTACCGATAATAATCTAAACAATTTATTGTTTTTTTCCATGCGATTGAATAATTATTATGTATTACATATTCTATATGTATTATATAATTATATATGTTTGTATATTATGTTTTCAATATTAATGAATTAGGAAAGAAATAAACATGGATATCATAAATAACTACCTAATTTAAATCAATATTACACTAAATTTTATCAGAATTGTATTATGTCAAATATTTTTATGTAAAAACAAAATTTTTTGAAAAACTGTTATGCGATTGTTCAGAATTGACAGTAAAGAATACTAATTGTACAAATAGGTACCATTTGTACCTGTTATGTTGTAGGTTGCTGGTTGTTTGTTGTAGTACGTTTCTCGATTAAAGCACCTATGTACATAAAGCCATTGATTGATGAACCTATCTATCTATACTACTATATAAATCTCTTGCGTCTGTCTGTAATTTTAGTTTTTTTGACAAATTTTGCGATAGATAGTCGTTTTATGACTCACTGATTTCGATTCTACCATTTTTTAAATTTTTGTCTGTCTGTCTGTCTGTCTGTATGTCCTTTTATAACTAAAGAACAGCTTGACTGATCTTGATGAAAATCAATGCGTAGCAAGACCACGTGATTGCGCTCATGATAGGCTACTTATATTTTAAAAAATTGACTCCTAAGGGGGTAAAAAGGGGGATAAAACTTTGTATGGAAAATGGTAAACCCCTGAACCGATTATGATAAAATTTGGTAGGGAGATAGTCTGACATCAGGGAACGGGCATAAGCTACTTTTTTTTATTAAAAATTTACCCCTAACAGGGTGAAAAGGGGGATGAAACTTTGTATGGAAAACGCTCGTTTGGTACTGATAAAATTTGATGAGGTGATAAGACTTATTTTATCAAAAATACATAGGCTACTTTTTTATCAAAAATCTGTGAAAAGGAGGACGGGAGGGAGGGAGATAAAACTTTGTACGGGAAATGCTAAACCGTACTATATAAATCTCTTGCGTCTGTCTGTAATTTCAGTTCTTTTGACAATTTTTGCGATAGGTAGTCGTTGATTGATGACTCACTGATTTCAATTCTACCATTTTTAAAATATTTGTCTGTCTGTCTGTCTGTGTATGTCCTTTTGTAACTAAAGAGAACGGCATGACTGATCTTGATGAAAATCAGTACGTAGTAAGAACACGTGATTGCGTTCATGATAGGCTACTTATTTTTTAGAAAATTTACTCCTAAACGGATGTAAAGGGGGATAAAACTTTTATGGGAAATGGTAAACCCCTGAACCGATTATGATAAAATTTTGCAGGGAGATAGATTGACTACTTTTTTTTTCTTAAAAATGTACCCCTAAGAGGGTGAAAACGGGGATGGAACTTTGTATGGGAAACGTTAAATCTAGCTAATGATAAAATTTGGTGAGGTGATAAGACATTATTTATCAAAAATACATAGACTACTCATCCCCCCACAACCCCTATATTGTAAATTTCATCGAAATCGCTACAGCCGTTTTCGAGAAAGCGATAATAAATATATAGATACATATATACAAGTATTGCTCGTTTAATGTAATACTGGATAAAAAGCTTATACTCTTTAACAATGCGTAGTACGTAAGGTACTAAAGGTACCTCAAAATATACAGTAGTACATAGCCCAAATAAAGCATTATGTATTATATCTTACTATCGGTTCGTGTATCGGCTTTGGGGCATCATATAAATTATTTATAGGTTTAATACCCAAGATCATAGAGTTTATCTGGTATATCTTTTATTTATTTTGTAGTGAGAAGATGCCTAGTTTTTTTATTACGTTACAGTAACTATCTAGAGGGATAAAATTACAATCTGAAAGTATGCAAACGTTTTAACTTTGAAACAATATCCAGTAAGACTGGCATTTAAAGATACACAGCTACTTATCTCTTGAATTTTATTAATTGTATGTCTGCCATATTTTAAAGAAAGGCTATTGAAACACTACGTTTTGAATTAGGTTAAATCAATTATAAGCATATTTTCATGGGGTCTTCTAAAGATTAGTAGTTACGTGTGATTAAATAATTCAAATGAAAACAAATATAATTGAAAATGTTGATGACCACAGTACTGAGAAATGTACTTTTTTTTGAATATATTTTAAAACCATTATTTTATTTTTAAATAAAAAATTGTTCTAATACCAATTTGTATATTTACTTTTTATAGGTATATTTATATATACTTACCTATAAAAAGAAAAGCAATAATGATGTGAATTAAATCCGCTACGGTATGGCTCGAGGAATCCAACTAAGATGGATGATGTCATTTTTCCCTTCATTAACCCATTTATTGCGCCAGAGGCAGCCAAAATAGTTCTTGAAGGCAACAGTATACCTATTTACTTTTAAACTTGTTTCATTAAAACATTTTAAGCTGAATATAATAGTTTTTTAATACAATGTTTAAAATAGAAGATATTTAAATGAAATGTCTATTAAAAATGTTCATCTTTTTGAAAAAGTATTGTTATACCGAAAAAGTCAATGAGTTCTACGTCCTGCTTATTTTTCGCTATACTTTTTAATTTTTTTTATATTATACGTTCTCTATAGTAATGCCCTTTCAGAAACAATCTTAAATTATTCTTCAAAATGTGAGGAAGTCTCGGGAATGAAAAAAGTATTGTGGCCGTTCGCAAAATTTAAAGTTTAATTTAATTACAAATGGGTTGTAATGCGCTACGAGAGCCTATTGGAACTGAAATAAAACATGTAAGTTTATTTAAACATATGCATATGTATGATCGTACAATGTTTCTTCTGTAATGTATTATTGTGTCGTATAATGTGTGTAACTCGGAAAAGCGATGTGGTCTTCTGTATTTCGGTGTCCGTAATACAACCTAGTGTCTAGGGAGTGTTTTGTAAATAATACATACCTACATAAATAAAGACGTACTTTACATAACGTAATTTCCCATTGGAAGTGGATAGAGCAAACAACAAAGTCACACATTATAGCCACGTTTGAAAATTTCACAATAAGCATAAACATGCTTACAGACGCCAAAATCAAACCATATAATACGTATTGAGCGGCAGGTTCCTAACCTATCAGCTATCTATCGCTTATCATCTACAGAACCTTTGGACAACCTTTACGACTTGTGCGGAAGGATAAGCAGCAGATACATTTTAAGTGTTCTTCTTCTCCCAGGCCATCATGGATACAATAACACATGCAATGGAACGTTTTGTTAACACTGTCATTTTCTTATTGATTTCGTTTCATAAATAAAAAATGAAATTGGCGTTGGAGAACGTCCGATAGAAGTGAAGTTTCTACGCATTTTTATAGCGTCCGCAGAGCTGCTTATGTGTACGCGACAGTAGTGTAGTATGTATACTCGTAGTAATTGAAGTTAACGGTGACGTTTTTTTTTCGGTTCGGTCTCCGACGGCTGAGTACACAATGACGTTATATGAGCTTCACTTCAAAATAGCAGATATTGTTAAAATTTTGTATGTATACCTACTGTTTATTGTTATTTATAACTACACTGTAATTACCTTAAAAAAATTTACCTATGCTGCAAAAACATTGTTAGGTTTACGAAATCATCCACATGAGTCTTGAGAGTTCATACTATTTATTTTTAAATAACACGAGGCTATTATTACATAACCTTTAGCTTTACTGCTTCTAGAAGTTGTTATCACTAGTTCTCAGTTAAAATAAGTGTTCTCCGTAATAGAGTATCATGTTCTCGAGGGACGGTATTACCTTGTGCACATTGGAGATGCGCCTTTTATTGACCGAAGCTTTCAAGAGCACTCCAAGAGGCGAAGAGATACCCGATTTGGAAAATCACGTTACCGTCGGGTGACGGTGGTCGTGTTAAGATCACAAAGCTATTCAATGTATATATAGAATATGTTAGGTAGGTACCGTGTACTAATTATATGCTAAATTAAATGCCTTACGTAAATTTATGATTGTATTCAATTTACAAAATAAAAATACATGTAAACATAATATACACACACAGTGTATGTGTGCAATCTGTATATGTATAGTATACATAATATTAACGTATTTACACGTCATATAATATATACGTATTTTCGCTTTAATGACAAAATCGTATATAATGCTATATACGACACAATCGACAAAATCGTATATAATGCTATATACGATTTTGACATATGACTTAGACATATCCATACACCAGATACTTTCATAAAATTATTTTTTGGCATTTTTGAAAAGAAGTATTAGTAACATTAATCATAACGCTCAAAACACCTTGCTTTGAATTCTGGCAGACGGCCTGAACAACGCGACGTTTATTAAAATCTTGAGTAAAACATTGCAATGAATTTACATGACGTTTGCAGGAATGTATTATGAACGATATTATCCGATATTGTGCATAAAATGACAACCTTTCATGCTGGTCTAAGAAAGAAAGAAAAACACAAGATGTGCCTGTCGATTTTCTTCCAGCACGGGTTGCAAAAGTCGGTTAAGATTCGGCTTTTTAAATTATCCTAATGTGTAAGGCGATGAGATAGTAACCTGTTTAGCTTCGCTTTGGTAATTTTGTGGCCAAATACTTATTGCTAGAAGTAATGTCGATATGTTACTCTGTATAAACAAATACGTAGATACATATTATCATGTAGATGTATTGATGTAGACTTGTAGTAAGAATGAAAGATTTTAAACTTTATTTAAAGCGCCTTTAAATTTAAAACGAAAATAAAATCTACTGAAATTATATCGTGTTTTAAACATAAAATAGTAGATAGATGATTTAATAATGGAGGTCCATTATTAAATCATCTATCATAATTTTCTTTGATTAATTGTAAGAGTTTAATATAAAAATCGTTCTTTGTATACCAGAAGACATATCAATCCATCCACCAAATTAGATTTTTTAAATTGCCCGGTCCATAGCCGCTAACGGTTTGAATTTTACCTTTCGTTTAAAGATTCTCAATGGGCTTTGTTTTTATGTAATACCTACACTATATTTATAAAGTGTAGGTAAAAACAAAGCCCTTTATTTGTAAAATATGTATAACTTTATTTAAAAATTTAAACATTTTCGATTATGCTTTTTAAATACATACACATCCTCATGCTGTATTCCTAACGAGGTAGTTAGTGAGAACGGAGTGCCAAGTATCGCTGTCCTTACATACTTCTTTCGCTTCCACAATCCTCATCATTCTTGTTACACACTTTACCTCAGGTTTGCGAATGCTTTTGACATTTCCACCAGCTAACACTCTACCTATTTGATCTTCATAAGTCAGCCTTGATCTTCTTTGACATCTGTTACATTCGCTCTTTAGATTTTCTTCAACAAACTTTCATCATTCATTTTTCCATGTGCTCGAACTACCTAAGCATTCCTTTCTTAATTGTTACGATAACACTGTCGTTCAGCACTGTCATAGTGCATATGTCTTTGTCACTTATTTTGTCGGTAAGGGCGACACTGCAGATGCATATTTGCTAAGAGATTGCATTTGTATTGCATTTACCTTAATTTCACTATATTTCGGACATATCCGGGCCTCACTACCGTATAATAGAGTTGGTACCAATACCGCATTGTAGATGACCATTTTGGTTGAGTTAAATATGTTCACACTGCCTACTAATGCGCCCAAAACACCGTTTACTTCATTGCCATATTCATATCCAACTCACGTCTTTCATCCCTAGAAAACGCCTGATACGTTTACACTCGTTTGTTTTCGACGTTTTTCATGTAACCATATGTCATACATGGAAATATAAAAGTAAATATAAATTTTGGTATTCTTTATAGGTTTTTTTCGATTTTATAATAATTTCTTTTATTAAAAGTATGTTGCTGACCAAACATACAGAAAGTTAGACAAGTAGACAGATATTTAGGCAGTAACGTATACAGGAATTCTCTAATAAGTTTCAAATAAAAAAGCAAAATTTAAAATTTAAAAAAACCCACCACGGGTGTGAACATTGTAATTAAAATATAATGAAATAAAAATTTTGAAAAACCCCCAACTTAAAGGAAGTAAGTAACGAAAGATATCATAATAAAGTAATCCAAACCCAAAAAAATCTGTCGGAGGTTGTCGTTCTCTGTTCCGAAATGGACTAAAATTATGCAGTTTCATGAGTTTTTGACTAATTGAAATTGCGTACAGTATGTAAATAAATACTTACATACATATCTTCACGCTGTATCCCTAACAGAGTAGTGAGAGAGGGCGAAGAACCAAGCGTCGCGATCCTTACATACTTCTTTCGCTAACGTAAATAAATGTAGTCTTTAATTGAAATAAATCGTTGCATGCCTACGAGCCACAACAGTTTTTCTATATTACCATATTTTAATTGAAATTGGGAACAGAGATGGCAATGATAGCCCCTGACGGACTTTTTTGGGTTTAGATTTTTTACTATATTTCGTTACTTACATCTTCTAAGTCGAAGGTTTTTCAAAAATTTCATTTAATCCTTTTTGGATTACAATGTTTTACATCTATTGTTTTAGAAGGCAGTTAAACGAAACAAAACTAAATTGAGATACTTGCTTGTAATACCTGAAACAAGATAGTAAAAATTAACCGAATTTAAATTTTCCATTACCTGAACCATAACATAACGAAGACGTGTCGTCTCCCTGTCGATATTATATTAACATCCCTCCTTTGTTGGGTGAATACTTGTGGAGCATTAAGGTAATAGAGAACTAGCAAATCACGTTGCGCCCCAGGCTATTACGGACTCTTCGTCCCTGCCTAAGTGTATTACCGGCTATTTATCGTGACATCGAGACCACCAGCTTATCAAGGGACAGCGTGATGGTGACGAACGACCCTTAAATTAGCTCTTTAATGTGGTCTTTATAACTGACTTAATTTTATTACGTTCAGAATATGTTTCCATAATAAGACTATGAAGTAGGAATCTGATTAAGCATTCATAAAACGATTTACTTAACCTTTCCAAGCCTGTACGTTGATATTATATGAAACCAAATAAGTGTAAGTAATGTGCATTTAGTATCTATGTTATTTCCTAAACTATACTACTTTTTATAACAACATTAAAAGTAATTTGCATATGTGTTTTCTTCAATTAAAATCTGTTAACGAAAGATAATTTATAATAGTTAACAGTGATGGAGTAGTAATAAAAACATACAAGCATTTCTGTTTATTACAAAACAATCAGGAGTGCTTATATTTAGTTAGGTAATAACGGTATCTTATTATTATGCGAGTTGAACAAACTTTTCTATCAAGATTATGTTTTTAGTTGTTAAACACTAAAAACAAAAACTTAAACTAATTTCCTTTAGAGTAATTTAGCTGTAACATAATTATGCCAACCAGTAACGCGGTGCGTGTGGTACCAAGTGGTTATAATTGGAAAAGTTATTGATGACCTAAAGAAGCACGCTTTTCATAAAAAAAATTCATCTAACACCTATGAGATGCACGTATGTGTTACTTATTTTACTGACTTATTTTACATTTCTTAAGAAATACTAACAAAATAATATTAGAAAGAAGTTGTGCCATAACTCCTTGTCATGGAAAGTACTGATTAAAAGTGGTATTCTTTAATTTTGTTTGCAATGAAACCATAAAAGAAACTTAAAAAAATTCTCGGATTAAAAATATGTACATTGAACATTACTAATATCTAAAAAACTTGGACGAACTGTTTGAAAACATACGATAAATTATGTACTCTTTCTGAAATTGTTGTTCTCTTTGAACACTTTTAGTTAACATAGCGATTTATTTAGGATAGTTTTAACTTTGTCACTAAGTTTCTCTAATCAAATCTTAATCATGAAAAGAATTGAATTGAAACATGAAAGTAGAGTAGTTACGGTCTTAGTAGAATTAGACCGTACTTATTGAGTTCATAATTTCTCATGTTATACCACAGAGTCATGGACAATGTAATGGCAGCCAAAGTACACATCGTAAACTAAATCGTGCGTACTATGAGAGGAATTGCAAGTAGTTATAGTTACATACATTTTTGTACAGGAGAGCGTATATCAGACTGCATTCACTACTGTTCAGTGCAATCGATCAACAGTTAATAATGTGACTTTTATAGATACAAAGACAACACTTTTTACATTAGTTACGACAATAATAAAGTTGGAAATACAAGTTACAGATAAAGAAAATATTTCGTGAATAATTATGGCTTGGTTTTCAAAATACATATACTTCTTTTTAAATTAAAAATAATATTTTTAATATTAATATTAAATTTGAATGTATTATATACTATTGAATTCTATTTGTAAATATTTATTGACATAGATAATATCGGGAGAAATTTAAAACATTTGACAAATTCAAATGTAATGTTCTATTTATGATTAAAAAATTTCGTGGAAAATTAGCAAATAAAATTAAAAAAAAATACATGCGCCTAAATTCCATAAAATGATTTTAAGAATGACATTAAAATATCATGTCATACAATTCATTTCAATTTCACTAATCTTCGAATTATTATTATCTTCTATCTTAATATTATAAAGAGGTAAAGTTTGTAAGTTTGGATGTAAGAGGTAATCTTCGAATCTACTAATCTGATTTCAAAAATTCTTTCACCGATATTTAGAATGGACCATCAGGGTGGATATAGGCTGTAAAAACTGGGTGTTATAAGGCCAAAATTATTTTCACAAAAAATTACTGAATGGTTCCTAAGAGAATTCCCTGTATCTCTTATGAATTCACATTTTCCCATACTGGTCCAGTTAAAAAAGCACCCGGTATACCTCATTATGTTTGCTACTTAAGTTCAAACAATGTAACGCTTACTAAAATAATTAGTTCTAAAAAATTTAATAAAGTCCTACAGATGTTTTATTGAGAGAATAAATTTGGAGTTTGCCGTCTCATAGTTAAAACTATGTATAACACATATACAATAATTGTAAATTAATTGAATTTCAATCACAGTGAAAGGAAATGTGAACGTGGGTAAATTTTTGAATACTTAGTGATTTTATACAACAGAAATGTAGAGATAAATTGAATTTCAAACGTCACTAGTTAATATCAGTCCTCAGTCCTGTTTTATAAAATGAAAGATACTGTTTCGAACAAACAAACGTATTGCAATGTCTTTGCAAGAAAATACGGCTTAGGTACATGGACATTGATACATTGCGGACATAGTGGTGTAATAAATGATTCAATGTGTTGTTGTGGGATTTTTACGTCGGGTTAACGCGTAAGGATGGAATTTCTTAACCCTTTCTATTCTTGCGTTGTATTATTTTACGGCTGAAACTAATCATGACTAAATATATATCTTGATGCTATATCATGTTTTTATCTTTACGGGGGTAGACATAGGACAGATAAGTCCTTATATACCTCTTGTAAAATCAATTTATAATTTAAAATTTATTAGCCATTACTCGCTCGCTTCGCTGGGTTTGAATGAAAATTTAGGATTATAACTGAGTAATAAAATAACCATGATGATGTAAATAAGACAAAAGTAAACTAAACTCTCACGAGTAGATGACTTTTATAATCATGTATCGATGTCTCATGTTCACAGCAATTTTTAAATACTTTAGTGGATATCAAGCTGTGCTGTGGGGATAAAAAGTAGCTTAGATAATTAACTAAAAACTCCCCTACCTGCGTATGATAGTTTCGTCAAAATTAGATCAGCTATTTCGAAGATTAGGCTGTACAAACAAACAGACAGACAACATTAAAAACTGTGTTTTTAGTTTTGATTACTTGCGTATATACCTATATAAGCTTGAAAAAAAACCTTTATTTCAAAGTCATAGACAAATGCTCGAATTTAATTTATTTATACGTACATTGATAATGAATTAAGCACTTCAAAAGTTTTAACATATTTAATACAATTTTGTTAACTTGTTTTTGTTTTTAAATGAATAATAATATGCATATGTACATATTTTCTAGGATTTCCTTACAGCTATTTAAGCGTCGCCAAATATGGTTTTCCAACATTAAGTAATTGAATGTACTTCTAAAAATATACGAAAGTTGTTAATATAAGCAAGCACTGTGTTTATCAAACGTAGATTATCATTAAATTTAATAGTAGACATCTACTGAATAATATACGCAACTGGTACGTGACGAAGCTAAAATTATCTAATGTAACTACATATCTAAGCCTACTATTAGTTTAATTACCAGTATTCACACAGTAAACAACCTTCGCGTAAACTAATGTTTTGTTGAAAAGCTACGTTATTTAGTGCACCTATTGTTTTGCAGTTTTACAAGATTAATAGCAATAAAGTTTACGTAGGCGCAATGCGTAAAAAACTTCCTAGTATAGTAAGGTATATAATGTATTTAGAAACTAGAACTGCAAGAACTTTACAATTTGGTTAGATAGGTATCATTTGTCAAACTTCAATCCGATGAATTTTTCAAATAATTGCATACAAGTACATGGTATAATATGAGTTCAAGAAACTATAGTTAATTTATTTTGTTTGCAAGATTTCGTTAAACTGTAGTCTAATTTTAGTTTTCTATGTTATATATATGTATTTCTATTTATATATTTTTAATATTATAATATTAATTATGTATGTGTATAAATTTATTCAACTTCATACTTAACTTCTCTATGTATGTCATATTATGTTTTCGAAATGACGCTTATAAGTTCTTAAAAATAATATCTACCTATCACAATGGTGTTCAACTACTTTTTTTTTATTTGGTGTGCAGAAATGCACCTTTTTTGTAATATCTTTATATTTCTTCCTAAAATTTTTTTTTTATACATTCCTTTTTTAAAGATTTATAGAATTTGAAATATAATAAAGTTGTTGATTTTTTGACTTAGAAACCAGCGCATGTTTTATTTTTATTAAAATAAATACTAATATAAAATTGAAAAATACTGTTTACTTAAGGAAAATTAGTACATAGTCCAGTACATTTGGTATTAAATTATTCAATTCATACTTTGCTTATTTATATTTCGCCCGACTGTATTATTTTTGTATTTGACTTATTTGTTTTTGTATTTACTACAGATATACCAGTAATAGATTTATGCTGTTGCATTTTTTTACTGTCCTATAACACAAAAAAATCTTTGTTCGTAAGTACGGATACATACGTTTAAGTTTTTTATTATTTTTGCACTTGACATGTGAAAAATCTCAAACTCAACTTTATTTCAGTATTTACTTACCTTGCGTTTTCTATGAATGTCAATAGTTTTTTATTCTAATTTCCATATATTAAGACTGGATCTCGTAGATATCGAAGAAAAGTTTTTGTTTAATAGTACCTTTAGTATGATTTTTTTAATAATAGATGCAGAATAAGTTTAAAAATATCATGAAGCTGTGCATATTTCGTGCTTAGGTTATTTTTTGTATAAATTCATAAAACGTAATAAGTGACTCTTTTAAACTGTTTGTTATACATATATGAATTTTAGTACACCGATTTGATTATCATATACACTAACTTGAGTTCTTCGTTTCTCGTAAAGATCATCTAATTTTTTTCGCACATGAAATGAAAAAAATGCCAGTTATCGTGGAAATTTCTCCCATGTGCACTACCGATTGTTATTCGCTGTTTACTCTATACAGAGTTGCCCAGCTGGAAGGTATTAAAGCTATAAATATTCATTATGAAGTTGCCTTAATTTCGTGTAGCTCTATTTTACTATTTCACTAATTTAAGCTTAACGAGAAATGTGTGCTCGAAAATTTAGATATTGCTAGTGCAGAATCAGTTTGTAATATAATATTCTAGTCTATAATTCTAATAAGATTACAATTTTATATTGTTAATGAATTTTGAGATTCTGATAATGAATATATCTGAATTAAAAATAGAATACATTTTGGTAATGTAATAATTATTACAAGTACTAAATATAATAGGCGATGGGCAATTGATCTATTATTGTGTTTTTTTTTTTTTATATCAGAGGGGGCAAACGAGCAAGCGTATCATCCGATGGAAAATGATCATCGCCGCCAATGGACACCCGCAACGTCCAGGAAATAAGGGGTGCGTTGCCGGTCTTTAAGGAAAGAGTAGGCTCGTTTCTTGAAGGTCCCTAAGTCATAAGCATTACTGGTAAAAGTGATATCGAGGTATACATTGCGACTTTGTCCACCCCTGTGTATACAGATATATTCCTTTATTTAGCAACGTAGGAGAAACATGAACACAGTTACCCAACACCTTAGGGGTGAGCCTGGACGTCTACTCACTAAAACTCCCGCGGTGGTTACCCTCTGTCTGTTGTTGAGGGCTCCGGTGTCTCTTTCTTACGGAACGCACCGGAACGGGGCCCCTCGCACTGTACCGAAGCACCTCTTGAGGGGGCGATAAGAGAGCCTTTAAGGTTATTTATGTGTTCATTTAATCTTATTTTACATAGGTCCAAATAAATAAATTACACGTTGAGGTCAACTATCTAATCTATTTTACACAATTATACGAAAATTGCATGACAGGGCATAATCATTATGCATAAATGTAATGCAACATTTTAACATCGCTAGGTTGCTATAAGCCCCTTGAACGATCGCAGTGCTATGACAGCGCGGTCGAAACGCGCTGTCTTTCTTTATAGGGTTGCATGGATTAACGATCAGAGCCCCTCTGGACCCCTTAGAAGTAGTCATCGACCGATCAACCGTGACTCTGAAGGCCCCTTTAGTCGCCTCCTATGACAGGTGAGGAACACTGTAGTCTTATTCCTTAGCTTTCTAGAGCCAATTCTGCAAACACCAGTTAAACACTAATCCTACAAATCCAATGATTAAGGGTTACATAATTTATATGGTAATCTGTAAATTCTTTTATTTTAAATATACAAATCTTTGGAGTTTATTTTCTGTCTATATATATGTATTTATTTATTGTGAGTTTTTTCATACTGGAAGTTCAATCGTTTTAAATGTTTCTACGTGTAAATTTAATAACTTGAATTATGTAGTAATTATGTCAATATTATTCCTTTGATTTATGAAAATTACCTTAGATCGAGAGCTTAACAGAAACAAATCAATTGAAGTTGATTTACTTCTTCATTAAAAGGTATAATTTTGTATTACGTTTCATTTAGATATATATATATATATATATCTAATATATATCTTATATATATATATATATATATATATATATATATATATATATATATATATATATATATATATAACATAACATAACATAACATAACTTCACGCTGTATCCCCAACGGGGTAGTCAGAGAGGACGGAGCGCCAGGAGTTGCGGTCCTTACACACCTCTTTCGCTTCCTCAAATCTCATCATTCTCCTCACACATTTTCGCCTAGGTATGCGAGTGCTTTTGACATTTCCGTCTGCTAACACTCTGGCTATTTGATCTTCATAAGTCAGCCTTGGTCTTCCTTGGCTTCTTTTACCACTCACTTTCGCTCTGTATATTTTCTTCGTCAGTCTTTCATCACTCATTCTTTCCATGTGCCCAAACCATCTAAGCATTCCTTTCTTCATTTTTACAATAACACTGTTGTGCGACCCTGTCATACTGCGTATCTCATCATTGCTTATCCTGTCAGCAAGCGTGACACCGCACATATTTCTGAGAGACCGCATCTCCACAGCATTTAACATACTTTCACTCGATTTTGGGCATATCCAGGCCTCACTACCGTACAACAAAGTTGGTACCAACACCGCATTGTGGATGGCCATTTTAGCAGTGTTAGATATATTCACACTACCCACTAATGCGGACAGAGCACCGTTCACTTTATTGCCAGCTGCTACCCGTCTCTCCACATCCAACTCACATCTTCCATCCCTCGAAAACGCACTCCCCAGGTACACAATTTCATTCACCTGTTCTAGACATTTTCCATTTACACAAATCACACATCTCGTTTGTACCGCTTCTCTTTCAAACACCAGAACCTTAGTTTTGTTCACATTCATTTTCAATCCTTTTACTTCACAATCTTCTTTCATGCACGTGACTAGTGTCTGCAACTCTGCTATATATATATATCTTACATATATATATATATATATATATATATATATATATATATATATATGTAAGTTGTTTGTGAGAGCTTTCGTTACATTTAGGGTTCCATAATTTAGAAGGAAAAACAGAATCCTTGTAAAATCGGGCTTGCCTCCATCGGTAACCTAATCCAATTTATATACATTATGTATATTATATTAACCCACATATTTGGCCTAGTTTGCATTTTAAAATACTTGTAAAAGAGCTAAAAAAAGAGGCAATTTGGTACTCAAACTCGATTTTACGACAGCAGTTTATGTAAAATTGTACTTTTTATGAAATGAAATGATACACTTCGCCCTGTTTCTCCTAAGTGAAGGAAGGCAAAGGGAATATGCCCATACAGCTGATATCTTCAAAGTCAAAGTCAAATCAATTTATTCAAGTAAACCCAATTACAAGGTATTTTTGAACGTCAAATCTACTTTAGTTCGGTTCAAATAGAAAACCTGGACACTGAGAAGAACCGACAAGAAACTCAGTCAGGTATCATTTTTTCAACTTCATTTTACAAAATGTTTATTACAATACAATATTTTCATTAAGCCAGTAAACGCATGTGCAGAGAACATCATTTCCAGACTATTGTTTTATCTTCAATGAAATCGTTCATTTTATAGTATGATTGTCTAGTCAATGTACGTTTTATAACCAATCTAAATTTATTCTCTGTTAATTGAGTAATTTCTTGAGGAACTTTATTATAAAAACGAATGCAGTTATCTAAAAATGAATTCCATCTTCAGTAATAAATAAATATAATCTTCACATTATTTCATTAAACTATCGACGTAATATATTTTAATGGTTCTTGGAGATTCTGGCGACAAATATATTGCGGGAGTCTGTCTAGTTGGATCTACTAAGGCGGACTAAGTCACTAAAATAATCTCGTCACACTACTAAATTAGCACTTATTTCAACAATTACATGTAATGCACAACAGCGTAGATTCTTAGGACGGAAAACTACGCTAATTTTACTTCACAGTATCCACTAGAAACTATTTGCAAAAAAGTAAAATTAAAGCCCAACTGCTCCCCGCAAAATACTGCCAAAAACTCTGAACTGATACACTTATTGCAAACAAAACAAAATAAGAGAAACATTGTAATTATTGTTCAATTATAGTTACTTCAAAATACATTTTATCGTTATGCTGCTTATCTAAACTTAAATTTTGTACCATAATGTTAACACCTGAGTTCACTGCAAATCCCAGATCGGTTACATGGTAGTAACTTCCAAAATACCTTACCGTTACAATAGACTTAGCGGGATTATTGAAAGTTTGCGATAGTTGGAGAATCTTTCGTTAGTCCGATACATGTCTACAGACCAAGTTTTCTGCTTGTGTTAGAAACTTCTTCATGACGCCTATTAGTGAATAGATCACTTGTTTCGGAACTTAGGTAAGGAAACATTATGTAGTTAGTTGTAGGAATCACATAAATGTGATAATGATTGGTTTTTCTGTAGACGTATTGGGTGTACTCACATTTAACTTAATTTATAATGTTACTAAAAAATGCAAATAATATAAATACATAAATAAGAAATAATTATATAATAATGTGATTAATTACATGTTATGTATTAGCTATACATGTTATATCACGTACTTAACTTATATTATGAAAGAAAGAGAGATAACAAAGACAACTTATACCTATTATGAAATTGCATGATAAAAGAAAGTAAGAAAACGATAAGTTAACACACAATAGTAATCAGATAGATACCCGAGTGTTGTTAGTTGATGGGAACACAGGAAATATTTTCTCTGAATATGTGACGAGAATAATGAACACTGAAATTGTGTACCAAGTAAGTGCAGGTAAACTAATTTATTTCTGAAATTTTTTTTGTATCTTACTGTTTATAGTACCAATAAAATAAGTTTATTGGCTTACAAAAATTGAAGCTTTTTATTGAGCTATAATTCTGGAGTTTTTTAATTATTTCTACGTAACACATAACGCTAACTAATGACAGAATAATTATTTATGTGTATTGTACCAAGTATCTACTTATTAAGATAAACTGACATTAGAATAATGTATACCTACTACATCTACTTAGGTACAGGAGCGCGTAAAACGTAGGATAGTGTGACACATATTAAATTACGAGTATTTTTGATACTGTGATCTTGTTCATAGATCTATCTACGTTAGAATAACATGTCATTAGAAATTACTTTCCGTTCGACTCCTTTACTTTTACAATATTCTAAAAGAATAATATATCGATGTATATCGATAATCGTAAAAGTCATATATATATACGAGTATATATATATATATATCCCTAACGAGGCAGTCAGAGAGAACGGAAAGCCAGGCGTCGTGGTCCTTACGTACTTCTTTCGCTTCCTCAAATCTCAATATTCTCCTCACACATTTTCGCCTAGGTATATTTTCGACATTTCCATCAGCTAACACTCTGACTATTCGATCTTCGTAAGCCTAAGCCTTGGTCTTCTTTGGCTTCTGCTACCTTCATCAGTCTTTTGTTTCTCATTTTTGTATGTGCCCGAATCATCTAAGCATTCCTTTTTTTATTTTTACATTAACACTGTCTTGCAACCCTGTCATACTGTGTATCTCTTCATAAAAGTCATGACTACATTATTTCTCTATTCTTAAGAGACAAATTTCTTAGAATAGGATAAAGATTTTATTATTTTATTAAAGTCTTCTTACTTTTTTTACACATTGTTTAACACTTTATGGGATTACCTGAAAAATATCTGATGCACAGATAAGCTCGCCTTTGTATAAATTCTCAATATTACTGATAAACTTTTTATCAATAAAGTTAATATTAAGTTTTTGACATCGCGAGTTAGATCAGTAAAGGTTTTAAAAATTCAAACAAAACTGTATGTAGCATACATTTATTTCATTAATTAAAATAGTAGGAATAATAATATTGAATATTAGACAATTAGTATAACAAATAAGCTACCCTTTAAACGTCACACACTTGTTCTTTTAAAGTTTGAACCTTCGGAAATTTTCATTAGTATCGATTTGAGCTCGGGTCACTTTCATCTAATGTCTGTTTATGTAAATTTATATTATCATTAAATTCGTTTTTTTTTCAGAATTTATTCACAGCGCTTTGTGTTCACTGTTCATAATAATGAAAAATCCATTAGTTGTTGTTGACATTTTCAATTCGACATAGATATTTAAACAGGTACTATGGATATATATTTGGAAATGTTATTTTTTTTAATTCCAGCGACTGACATTACAGAAATGAAACTATGCATACAAAGTAACGTCTAGGTATTTTTGTAAGCTATCTGTGATTGGAATCGAAACGAACATAGTAGAGATCGACAACCGCTCTACAACTTTAGACTAATTGAAACACGTCGACATTTCTTTGTTATCGCTGCAGATACCTTTGTTCGTTGTTTCTGATTGACAGATACGTCGTTACACGTCCATCCACGTCATGCTGTCCACGGCGGATAGCAGTTCCCGTTCAATTTCCGTCCGAGATATGTACGGGACGCAATGTGTAGTTATATAGACGGAAAACGACCAAAGATAAATTCGTACAGTTTACGTAGTGTATTGTAAGCTGTTTTACTACATATTTATAGACTGAGTTTTAACCCATGTTCTTGTGTGAGGTAGAACTTTTGCTATAAATATCTGTTAGAACACTAGAAACTATTCTGTGTAATTACCGTTGTATTAGATATAATAGAGTTTAAAACCATGTGGTGGCTTTCTTTAATACAGAGGTAAGCAGTGACAAAAGTTACTTAGGAATCACTTGTAATATTAGATTAAACATTTCACAATTTTGCATTTTTATTTTTACATGATGTGGTGTTAGGTATATTCCTATTCTTAGTATCACAATTTGACACCAAGATTCAATGTAAAAATGATAATGTTACTTATATGAAACCGTAGTGTAAAAATCAAAGGCCGGAAATTTTTACAGCAGACAGGGTCATGATTATAAATAATTAAAAGTAATTAATGAAATAATTAATGAAGTTCATGGAAACATTAATTAAGACGACAAGATAAGATTGACGCTTGATATCAAAGATATTCGCATTTCTCGACTGCTTCAAAGTCATGAAAAATCTTTAAGATGAAATATTGTTTCACTTTTTATTATTTACTACATCATTTTGGGTGAACTACGCATCAATGTGCCACAAAATTACCTTTGAACGCATTGTTAGCAGTAAAGTTTACAGATACAGAAATGGAATCCACTAGTGGCAGGTTGCTACAGTGTTGCCAATATCGAATTTTTTTTCCACTAAGACATCAAACAAAACCTAAAATCGAACCGAAACTCCTTAAGTCGAATATTATTAAGACATTTTCTTGAATTCTAGTTTTTTTTACATAGAGATACAATTTTCGTCATTTTTATGGATTAAATTTGTTACATAACTCTTTATACCCCTAGAAAAGTCGCTTAAAATGTTTTCTTTTGGAAGCTCCGAAACGATTTCTTTCCATAAGGGAACTTAATTCCCAAAATAGGCAATCAATATAATATTATATGTAAATACAACAGAAGTATCATTGGAAATAAAATAATGCAATATGTTCGGTAAAAGTTTAACTTTCCACGATTAACGTTCAATGATGTCGTTGATGCGTTATTACTTACCAGAATTTATTAAAAATAAAATGAAATGCCTTTTAGAATGTGATATTGAATGGAGAAATAATGAATACATAATTAACTCAAGTAATTAATGAGTTAAATTTACACATTACGGTTCGGTTTATTATTGAGAGCGCAAATAGTATTAACTGCGGCTACAGTGAAGAAAAAAGGAGAATTTGACAGAAGCATTGTATGTATGTTTAGCTGTTTCCTCACAGAGGCGAAAACTGTTAACCGACTTTGATGTTTTAGGTATCATTGTCTCTTACGGGCGTGTCATTGGCTAAATTGTTTTTTGTACAGTTTCATATAGTGTCTTTGAAATTATAACTATAGGCCTCTCCTTTGAATAGTTCTTGATGCAAGTTTTACTTAAATGCGTAGACGAGTGTTTGTTTTTATAATTTTTCTTTATTTATGATTTACAGTGAAATGTATTCATAATAACAAAGAAAGTTTGACTTTACATGAACTAGGTACATACTAGATAGTCGTATATTACTAAATACTAAGATAATCACAAATATCTACGGCATACGTATGAAGTTTCAGTATATTGTAAAATATTATAGACACCTAATACGTGTACATATGTAGATAAAATACAGAACCATTTACCTAGAATAAATAACGAAATTAAATTTTGTCTTAGACAATAAAATACACAATACAATACCAATGGGTTTTAATTATGGCTTTTTCAAGGGCTTTGCGGATTCCAGTTATGAGTTGGATTCACCGTTTGATATAGGTCGTTATAAGATACAATTATGTATTCGATGTATTTGATAAAGTGTATGCCGCTGTTACTATAGGTATTTATTGTCCAACGAACTGGGTTAGCACCGAACACGCAATAATCCTCAGACTACGTTTTCTTTAATCGACCTGAGAAGGAGAACTATAAACAGATACATACAGAGACAATAATAGAGTCAGCTTTGTAAATAGACCCACAAGGAGGTGGCCTTTCAACTGGGATCCCGCGGGTTCAAAGGCAGATTTACTAACTATTAATAACGGTTACACTAACGGGATAGTCAATCTTACATACACATGTAATAATAGACATAATAACATGAATAATATACATGTACCTACGCTTAGGTAAGTACTGTTTACACTTCTAGACCGAAATAAAGTAAAAGGCTTTAAATCTCCCGTAAATAACATTTAGTTCCAACACTATTCATATTAACTCTATTTCGTTTGTATTCAAGAGGCGAATAACCAAGTGAAATTCTTTAAAATTGAATCTTAGAGTTTGAGTCAGCCCTAGATACAAATACTACATTCTAAATATTTCTAAAAATATCCAGAAATACGCTCAGCGTTCTGTAGAATACGAAAACTTTCAATAGCTCTCAGCAATATGAAAACCAACTTCTGCTTGCGGTTTCGCTTGCATGGTAGTGGTAAATGGTAGGTATGGTAGTAAATAACTTGGCCAGAGGAACAGCCATTTTAACGTCGATTGGCTGTAGTTTTTAAACAAACAAGTAAACGCACAAAGTTTTGTTTTTATTAATCCCCGACGCAAAAGAAGGTGTGTTATAAGTTTGACGTGTCTGTGTGTCTGTGTATCTGTGTGTCTGTGTGTTTGTCTGTGACCTAATGAATGGATCAATTATGATGCGGTTTTTTTGTTTGAAAGCAAGTTTTCTAGCGGTGGTTCCTAGACATGTTTTAACAAAATCGGTTCAGCCGTTTGAAGAATATCAGCTCTTTTTATTACTTTATTTACTTAGCGGTCCCCCGACGATACGACGCTTGGATATATTACTACTACTATTTATATTGAAACTTATCACAAATTTAAAGGGCTATGAGGTATATATTATATTTTTACTTTTTGGAGGTTTTTTTAAATTTTTACTATTGTGATACAGATAATATAATTTATGAGTTTTATTGTGGAATAGTATAATACATAAGACGTTATAAAAACAAAACTTTGTATGTTACAGTTACGTTATAAAAAGATTGAAAACATACGAGTATATTGCTTATAAATACAATACTACTACTATTATACAAACTTGCAGAATCGCTATTGTAATGGTAGTGGTAAATGGTAAGCATTGTGGTAAATGTTTTAACCAGAGGTACAACCAGCTTGACGACGATTAGCTTTTACAGGTTTTGTTTTTATAATAACACCAGCGACCCGCCTCGGCTTCGCACGGGTGCAATATAGATATTAATTCCTCGTTATTCGTCGAAATAGCTTTCCAAACTCCATATAATTTGTATCAATTTTTTAAACATTAAAATGGTTATAGAAGGCTATCCGTATAATATAGACTTATGTCATCTCTGACATTTTTGTAGTCCTTATAAAGAGGAACAATTCCATAATAAGTACATAGTTTTGGAATAAGACAGCATTTTCGATGAAAGCTCTCAGTCGGCTTGATTTTTGCGACATCTTGAACTATTATCGTCATATTTAAACAAATTACCACAAACCTTCCTCTTGAATCGCTCTATCTATTGGTGAAAACCACATTAAAATGCGTTGCGTAATTTAAAAGATCTAAGCGTACAGAGGGACAGACGGCGGGAATCGACTTTGTTTTATACTATGTATATACTTATATAATATATATATATATATATATATAGATAATTTTTATAATGATATAATACGTACAATGTTATAAAAACAAAAGTTTGTTTATTACTGCTACGTTATAATTAAAATGTCGTAAAATATTGAAATAGATTTTGAAACAATAACTTAAGAGCTATAAAAGTCAGTTATTATGTATTTAATAAATTACCACATTATTAAATTTTTGATTAGGTAAGTAATATCAGTATTGATAAGAAATCGGTTAAGAGCGTATCGGGAACATTAAGTACAAGTTCCGTAGCATTTTTGTACGAAATATCCATTCATCCAAGATACCCGTTATTCAATTTTTTGTTAGTTCCTAATTTACATCTCTGCACCAAATTCTGGTTTCGTAAATGTAAAGATTATATTGGCTGCAACTTACACACAAATACACGAATAATGATGGTCAATTGCCCTCGCAACATTTATTATCTACTGTGAAATTACGTTATTGATAGACCGACGACTAATCGATGACTCTCATTACAGCGGATATTCCCCATTAAAATTATACAGAGTTTTCGCACAGTGAACACTGTGGTTTCTATTGCGCTGGCATAGCTCACGCCATTGACTACCAGAATTGCTGAGTCGCCTTATATTAAACTATCTAAGCTTCGAGGAGTGTCTTCATTCCTCCCATCTGACATTCCTTTGGAAACACCTGCTCCGCCATCTTCTCTCTTACATACCTCGTTAAGAACTGATATCACCTTTCATAATAATTTTAATTCAGAAGATTTTAATATATTACCGTCAGAGAATATCTGGCAGATTTATACTGATGGAAGTAGGCACGAGAAGAAAGTTGAGGCTGCATACGTAGTGATTAATCTTGCGTGTAAAAAAATCATTAAAAAGATTAAATTGCATCCATGTTGCTTCGTATTTCAGGGCGAAAATGCAGACTTGGTTATTAACTTCACCTGGGTAAGATCTCACATTGGAATGAATACCAGCAACGAAATGGCAGACCAGGTCGATTAAATCGCCGCCCGGCTTCATATTCAGCCGTCATTCATACAAACGCCAATAAGCTACATTGAATATAAAAATCGACTGATTTCCGACCAAGCACTCCATAACATGTACTCTGATCCGAATAACTGCACCTATTCAAAATCATTCTCTCCGATATTACCACTCTTACTGAATTTCTTAATACAATCAAACCTCGCTTTCACACTACTCACATTCTTACCAATCACGGCTATCGCAAGAAATACTTTCATCAATTTCAAGTTGTAGATAAAGATCGGTGCCCTTGTGATAACCAGTCATCGCAAACTTTCTCGCACCTTGTAAAGCAATGTATAGGGCTTGGAGCTCAAGAGCTCAACATGAATTTGTTTCGGCTACCTGCGATGTAGGTCCATATAATATCTCTCAAATAATAACTAAAGAAGCAACAGTGAATAGCATTCAATCACACATAATTTATATAATAAATAATCTTAAACTGTTTAATAAATAACATTTACTCATAAAAATTAGCAGAAATGTCCACATTTCAGACTTAATACCTCATTAAACGTGACCACTTACATAACGGACAGGACTCGACACTCCGTTAATTAGGGGTGTTCAAATCTCGGACTGACTCATTATATTACATTTTACATACATATATTATGTACTATTACATTAAACGAGCAATATTTGTACATATATTTGATGACGCTTTCTCCAAAACGGCTCTAGCGACTTTGAGGAACTTTACAATATAGAGTTTGAGGGGGGCGACAAATCGATCTAGCTAGATCTTAATTCTGAGAAAAATCGTTTTCTCCGTCTGTCACACATTTAAAACTTCTGAAGTCTAGACTTCGCTGCTGCTGCTGCAAAATTAAAACTTTTTTAATTTTGCAGCAGAGCCTGCAATGTGGTCGGACCTTTTTTTTATATGTTGAAATAATACGTCTAAGTATTATAGTTTGCAACGAGTATCTATTAAAAACACATATCACTTTAATAATGTACTCATAATAAGGAAATAAAATGAAAAATAATGATAAATGCATAGAATTTATTACTTCAGACAGCCTGTCCCGTACAACGAAGTGAGGCAAATAACATCAGATAAAATAAAGATGTGTGGGTGCTGTTTTTTAACGAATGGCGACCGATCAGCTTATCTGATGATAAATGTGTATCGTATGTACAGGTGAGTCAGGTTATCTTATTTAGCTCACCGTTGCTACTCGGACATGGCGTCTGGTTTTGAAATTATTTACGGCTGGCTATGACTAAAGGTCGTGGAGCAAATGTATTATTTATTTTTCTGAATAATGAATTTAATGTTTAATTTCACGCATTTCATTTTTTTAACAAACCATGTTATTAAAAAAGTAGTTTTATACAAGCAATATTTGCATATTTATAATCGCGTTCTCGAAAATGGCTCTAACGATTTCGATTAAATTTAAATTATAGAGCTGTACGGGGGTCAAAAATCTATCTAGCTAAGGGCCAATATTGAGAAAATTCGTTTTCTCAATGTTTTCACACACTTAAAACTTTTATACTCTAAAATCTTCGTATTTCACTACAAAGTTTACATTCTCAGCAGTACAGTGGATATCAAGTGGCTATCTCCCAAGCTGAAATACGCGGTTGCAGATCCTGCAATGTGGTCAGATTTTTTTGTTATTTTTTTGAACCACCGAGTAAAGCTCGGTCGCCCAGGTACTATACACTAATTATACTATACTCCATACACAATTTTACAACTTTTATTTACTTATACAAATGAAAAGCGATAAATGATTTTTACATTAAACGCCGAATACGACTATTTTAACAATACTGATAACACCTCTGTTATCTACTGAATATTTCACTAGTCTGATGTCTGATAAGCAATAAACACTCATACAAGCTACGCATTAAAAGGAAAAGTATACCGGTAGCATTCTTTTGCTTTGGAATCTAAAGACAAACTTCATCTTATAATGCTATGCATCTTAAGATTCTCAAAAAAAATCCTCTTATTTCGGTCGTATCTTCTTTTATACTTATCTCACAATCGGTGGTTGGCGCAAGAAGACTCAATTCGGGCTTCGTGCCGACCTGGCTATCTGGCCTATACAATTACAATTCTTTTAATTTGGGATATATATAATTTGCTATTTTTTAAATAAATCTTATCTAGTTTAAAATTAATATTCGCTGCAACAAAAATATGGTAAACTTTAAAATTAACAGTTTTCACTATAAAATTTTGGTTACGACTTTAATCACTGAAACTTTAATGTAGTAGTAGCAACACGACGGTATACATATTTATAAAACAAGGCATTCGCTATAAGTATTCAAGACTTAAAGCGCCGCTTCACAAGTATAATACTTTTTAGACATAAAATTTGTAATTGCTACATGAACACTCCTTTTGGTTAAGTTATGTCAGCTCAGTATTTTTACCACAACGCGCAAGCCAAGCGAGATAGCGTGACGCGGCAGCGGCCGATGAAGCGCCAGATCAAAATCCGCCTTATAAGAACTTTCTTTTTGGGTTTGGTTAGGTTAGGTTAAAATGTTTACGGGGCCGAGTGGTGTGGGTGACCCGCCACAGGGGGTGGACCAACAGGCGCTTATAACTCCCATTAAGTGGAGCCTTAGACTGCCATCCCAAGACCGCAGTGCGTAGACTTCATGTCTACATCCTTCTCGAGGTGATCCTGTTTCCACTGAATACTGCGGATCTACACTGGAGAGTCGATAAACACTCCTGAGGGTGTCGCTTCGGTGATGCCCTCAGTACCGGGTTAGGACCGAGTAGGTAGTGGAGCCGAAAGGACCCGGCCCGGACCGGGGGGGAGGGGGTCGTGTTCCCCGTCCTCATAATGAGGGTGGGGGTCCGGCGTGTGGGGCCTTCGGCCCCGAGGTGGTAAGATGGAAAACTTATTAAAACCCGTGAGTAAACACGTTAAAATCAGGGGCGGGACCGGGCTGGGACCGAGTAGGGGGTGCAGCCTGGACCCGGGGGGGACAAGTTTGTGTTCCCCGTCCTCTGCGTGAGGGCGGGGGTCTGTCGTGTTGGTCGTCTTTCCACTTGCCCCTCTCCTTTGAGAGGGGTATTGTTGGTTGAGTGTTTGGTTCCGGCGTCCTTCGCGGAGGACGCGGGTCAAGAGGTGGAAAGAAAGAAAACTTTTAAAAACCCGTGAGGAAACATGTAAAAATCAGAGGTGGAGAGAAGGAAAACTCGAAATTAAACCCGTGAGAAAACACGTTAAAATCAAAGGTGGAGATAAGGAAAACTCGAAATGAAACAGGTTTCGTTTCGAGTTTTCCTTCTAATCAGAGGTGGAGAGAAGGAAAACTCGAAATGAAACCCGTGAGAAAACACGTTAAAATCAAAGGTGGAGAGAAGGAAAACTCGAAATGAAACCCGTGAGACAACACGTTAAAATCAGAGGTGGTAAGAAGGAAAACTTGTAAAAACCCGTAAGTAAACACGTGAAAATCAGGTGGGCGTGCTGACGCCCCTGCCGTGGTGTAGGCGGGGTGCGGAAGCTGCCATTTCTGAGGCATGGGGTGTCTTTCGGGGGAAGGCGCCTTACCAATGGCCTCGGGATGGTGCGCGCGTTGTTCGCGCGCGCCTCCCAGGAGAGCGGGCAGGTCAAACTGCCTGCAAACGGAGGAGAACTCGGCTCAGGCTGGGCATAGCCACCGGCGTCGCGGCAGAATGCCAACGCGCTCCCGTTGCCCCGGCATCAAGGCTCTCGAGGAACACCGCCAGGTTTTAGTGGGTAGACACTACCCCCCCTGCCAACCCCAACGGCAGGACGGGATACATAAAGCATTTCCTGACGCAAAAAAAAACAAGCGCCAGATAAGAACCAGTTATATATAAGTTATATAAACTTAGTTTGTAACAACAGCTTACATTTATATAAACTTTCGTATTTTGCCCCCCTACCAGAATGTTAATAACTTCTTTTCTCACCTCTCTACATTCCCTTAATCCTCTCTAACGCCAAAAGTACACTAAATTGCTTCCCAAATATAGCAACTAATTGCCCGACGATCGGGTAGCAATATTCATAATGACCAGGCACTGATAAATAATGAAGTTCAAGTAAGAATTAATCACTTGGCCCGATTTAGCTTATTATTATTCATAATGTCCGAGAATTATGAATACTGCCCTCATTAATCACTTAGTTCATAATATACTTATATAATTCTTTGGTATAAATTTTATACATCCTTACGAATACTAATATAATATATGACATAATAATATATAATACATACTAATTATAATATTACAAATGGGATAGTTTGTCTGTCTGGTACGTATACACGGCTAAACTGCCAGATCGATTTTTATGAAATTTGTCATAGAGATAGTTTGACACCAGGGAACACACATAGCCTACTTTTTTTTCAGAAATTTACCCATAAAGGGGTAAAAATGGAGATGGAACTTTATGTGGGAAATCCTAAATCGCTGAACCGATTATGATGACATTTGGTACAGAGATGATATTATGTGCCCGAAAACAAACGTAGGCTTGTTTTTCAAAACTTTGTCTTTCAAAAACTGACATGTAGTTTTTTATACATTCAGTCAAGAAAGTATCGGGAATGGATGATTTGTTTATGGTTCCAAATTCAATTTTTTGTTTTCTTTGTTCTTGTTAGATTGGCACAACTATTTTCCATTTTGGCGCGGAGTTTGAGTTGCATCTGTTATTTAGATTAAATACGGTGCTGTTTTTAGTTATATCATTCTAGTGTATATTGCGAATTTCATAATGGACAAAAACATCGAACAAAGAGTTTGTCTTCAATTTTGTATCGCCAATGGAATTTCGTGTTCGGAGTCACTGAAAATGTTATAGAAGGCTTACGGTGAATCGACTTTATCAAAAACACGTGCTTATGAGTGGTACAAAGCGTTCAAAAGCGGTCGAGATGTGATGGAAGATTTGCCTCGCTCTGGTAGGCCATTAACGTCTGCAACTGAAGTTAACATCGCAAAAGTGAAGGAAATAGTGACGGAAAATCCTCATTCAAGTTTGAGAGAGATAGCCGGCGGCTACAATATAGAGAACTTTCTGTGTCTCACGAGTCGATCCGTACCATTTTAAATAATCACTTGGGTATGAAACATGTTGCCGCTCGGCTAGTCCCAAAAGACCTGAATTTTCTTCAAAAACACAATCGCATAAGAGTTGCTGAGGACATGCTAGAACAAGTCAATTCCAACCCAACATTCATGAAACGCATTGTTACTGGTGACGAGATGTGGGTTTACGAGTTTGATATGCAAACTAGTCAAACAGCTTCGGAGTGGCGCCTTCCAACTGAACCGAAACCGAAAAAACCACGCCAAAGTCGATCAAAAGTCAAAGTCATGTTGACTGTTTTCTTTAACTATCGCGGTTTTGTGCACTCGGAATTCTTGCCGGATGGTCAAACGGTAAATAAAGAATTAATTTATTTGGGCGTTAAATTATTTGGACGTTATGCGGCGTTTAAGAGAGGAAATTGGACGAAAAAGGCCAGATTTGTGGAAAGAAAATTTTTGGATTTTGCGCCACGATAATGCGTCTTCGCACAAGGCCATCATTGGACAAAAACTCAACAAATACCATCGAGCAACCACCTTATTCACCAGATATGGCTCTAGCCGACTTCTTTCTTTTTCCTAAACTCAAATTACCACTTCGTAGCACCCGTTTTCATCCGGTAGAAGACATAAAGGAGAATTCGCGGCGAGCACTGAACTCAATTCCAGAAAAAGCGTTTAAAAAATGTTTTGATGATTGGATTATTCGTTGGCGTAAATGTATCGTGTCTGAAGGAGCATACTTTAAAAATGATAAAATAAATTTGAATAACTAACATTTCGTGTATTATTGATCTTTTCCCGGTACTTTCATGACATAGTCGTATATGTGACGTAATCATAAATCCAATACGAGCGATATTTCATAATAGGAAATTACTTTTTTGGTCAACACCAACAATATGGGTATCAAATAAAGTGGAATACGCAGAGGAAGGTTTCCGTATATGTGACGTCATCATAAATCTAATATGGTGGATGTTCCATAATAGAAAATAACTTTTTTGGTCAACACCAACAATATGGGTATCAAATGAAATTGAATACGCAAGGGAAGGTTTCTGTACATGTGACGTCCTCATAAATCTAATATGGCGGATGTTCCATAATAGCTAATACCTTTTTTGTTTAACACCAACAATATGGGTATTAAATGAAATAAAATGCGCGTGCGAAGATTTGTGTATATCTAACGTCATTATAAATCCAATATGGCGGATGTTCCATTATAGGAAATAACTTTTTTGTTCGACTCCAACAATATGGGTATCAAATGAAATGGGATACACAGGAGAAGGTTTCCGTACATTTGACATCATCATGAATTCAATATGGCGGATGCACCGTGATCGAAAGTAACTTTTTTCGAGACCTCCTCTAACAATATAGGTTTCTCGGGAAACTTTCCACGCGGACGAAATCGCGGGTACAGCTATTAATGTATAAAAATCTCGTGTGTCTGTTTGTAATCGTGTAATTTTTGAATGACTTGACCGTTGAGGTCATATATTAATACAGAATATTTGTTTTGTCGAGAGGATTGTTCATAACTATGGTAAAGTCGCGGTGGTACTGTAGTAGACTGCCCATGTGTTCTACGCGTGCGTAGTATTATTAAACGTGTAATTAAATACTCGTAAAATAAAGATATTATCTCTCTGAAAGATATTGTATTTGTGGTAAGTACGGATATTTCAGCAACTGTAGAGGTTGTATGGATCAGATTTTTTCGCTCAGCATGATCGTGGGGAAGTTTATGGCCGTAGTTTGAAAAGTTTTTTGGATTTTTGTGGATCTACAAAAAACATTATTTTAGTAGAGTAGCGTAAAATAAACTGTGGAGTCTCTTGCTTCAATACTTTTCTAGCCATAATCACTATAATATTTCTGTATTTAACACGTTAATTTAAAAGATATATCAAAGATGTAACATTTTGCAAATTAAATACTATTAATCAAATACATCTACTTTTTTATCAAGTAATACCACTAATACCACAAGATAATAAAAATATGAGGTCCTTATCGCTTTTTCTCACTAAAATTTTTCCAAACTAGTGATAGCTTTAATAGCGTTACGAATGACTCATCTTAAAATAATTTTAGGAAAACATGGAAGTACATGTATGTACAATACGTACAAGTGTTGGTATAGTATAATACTATTTTACCAATCTGAAAATATTTTGCTTGCCCGTAACCAATAACATAAAATTACCTACATTATCAAGGATATAATGTAGTATGTACCTACATACGTACGATTTATTTCATGAAATAACTAGTACGAAATCTTAATATTAAAATAGACCATATTTTGACAAAGTTTTACAAAAGAAACAAAATAGTAAAATCTCTGATCAAAGGTCTCTGACATTGCCAAGTAGTCTCTAATAGACGCCTTAGCTGAAAATAATAATTACAGTTAAAAGTAACTTATACCAGGTATCGTAACTTTTGCAACAAGCTGAAAAGAACTTAAAAATTAAATTTTATAAGGAACAATTACAGAAGACGAGACACAAGCCTCACACCTGGAAAATTATTAGAAATATAATGGATGTTAATACAAAAACTGTTCCCCCAATTGAACTCCTTCAAATTTCTTCTGACAAAGTTTCTTCAATTAATGCTGTTAATGTTTTCTTCGCTAATATTGGCAGAGAATTGGCTGTGAAATTTCAAAACCAAACCACATTCTCTGTTTCTTTAAATAGCTCTCTACCACAATCTTTTGTTCTTCTACCTACTGACGAAACTGAAATTTCTAACATTATACTATCTCTAAAAACTGACACTGCTATGGGTTGGGATGGAATTTCGTCAAAGTTTTTAAAACTCACTTCTGTATATTTGGTTCCTGCTATTACACACATCTGTAACATTTCCATCTCTACTGGTGTTTTCCCTTTGGCTTTTAAAAGAGCTGTAATCCATCCTGTATATAAAAGTGGTAGTAGAGACGGTGTAGACAATTATAGACCAATATCAGTTTTACCTGCTATGTCTAAAATACTGGAAAAAGTTATTAATAGGCGGTTGGTGCAGTTCTTGGAGAAGAACAATATTTTAGCCCCTAATCAGTATGGTTTTAGAAATGGAAAATCAACCGAGGATGCTGTTAATTCACTTATCAATGGGGTTGTTGATAAATTAGATAATAACCTCAAAAAGGCGTTTGACACAGTTTCTGTTCCCCTTTTATTAGCCAAATTGGAAAGTCTGGGAGTTCGTGGTTGTCGTGTTGTCATGTCTCGACCTTTTATCAGATTACCTCTCTGACAGAACCAGTGCGTAAAAATAGATTCATACATTAGTGATATAGTTTCCCTTACTTACGGAGTCCCACAGGGTTCTATTTTAGGCCCTACATAATTTTAAGTATACATAAATTCACTATGTAAAATTGAAATCCCTAATGGTTCTGTTATTATTTACGCTGATGACACTGTCCTTTTGATACATGGCCGGGACTGGATGGAAACACAATTTTATTCCGAGCATGCCCTTTCAAATGTAATGAATTGGCTATCTAATAATTGCCTCACTTTAAATCTTGATAAGACTTGTTACTTAACCTTTTCTTTACGACCTAATTTACAGCCTCCTTCCTTTATTATAAAAGCCCATTCTTGTCATGATTTTTCGTGCTGCTCGTGTACAACTCTATCTAGATCATCTAATATCAGATATCTTGGTGTCCAAATTGACAGTGTATTAAATTGGAAAATTCAACTTCAAACCCTTACTTCCCGTGTTCGCAAATTAATTATAATTTTTAAATCTCTCCGATTATCAGCCGATTTTAATACTGTGAAAAACATTTACTTTGCCCTTTGTCTATCTATCATTTCTTACTGTATCTCAGCTTGGGGAGGAGCTTCAAAAACAGACTTTTTGCAACTTGAGCGAGCGCAGAGGGCCGTCTTAAAAGTGATGACCTTTAATTCGTACAGGTATCCTACGATTTCATTCTATCAGGATTGTCAGGTTTTAACTGTGAGACAACTTTTTGTTCTTCGGACCCTTTTGCGTAAACATAGTAAATTAAAGTTTGATAGTGCTATTTTAAATAAAAGAAGGTCGTTTCAAGTATGCCATATAGATAAACATAAAACTAGTCTAGCTAAACGTCACTTCAATATTGTTAGTAGTCATCTGTATAATCTGGCAAACAAACAATGCAATATTTATACCGATTGTAAAGTTAAATGTAAGGTTAAGATAGTGAATTGGTTGCTCAGTTTAAATTATATAAAAACAGAATCTTTACTTAATTTTGGTTGAGTTTTACAAAACAGAGGATTATACTGATGGAACATTTTTAATAATTAAACATAACATTCTCCCATGTGCGTATGCATATACATACAGATACACTCGCATGTACTCACCCATTCTCTCTGACACACATATGCTTTCGCGCACACAAATACCTGCTTACACGCATGCTATAGTTTTTTTTATTGAAATAACGTCCACTATTTCTCTTACTTATAAAAAAAAATTAATTTCAATGTGTTATCAATGTGCGACAGAACCGAGATATCCATAACACAAGTTTAATCTTTTCTTGGGTATCTAAGTACGAACACTTAAAAGTAACCTCAATAGGTAACACTAACCTGATTTTTTGTACATTTCAATTATGATATTTGCGTATGTATGTGTTATGAAATAAATATTATATTATTATTATATTATTAGTTACAATTATGATAAGAAAATAAATCACAACACTTCTTGCAAAATCTAATTAATAAGTGAGACTAGGCGTAGCTGTTTATTTAACCTGTAATGTTCTCATTCATTATAATTTACCGTCTCCTAATACAGTACAGCTGATTTAAATTAGTTTTACACTAAATGACGAAACTAATTAGCGAAATTACAGTACGTAGGTAAGGCCTATGGACTAAAAAGTTATAACAGAAAGAGCACTTTGTCATGTCAAGCTTTTAGCGAGCTCTTTAATTTCTCTTTGTGCAGAAAATTAAGACATTAAATCGTTTAAGTCAAGGTTTAATGAGAGAGAGGTAAATTAATCGAGGCGCCATACATGTATATTGCGTATTTAAATGAGTTTATTGATCGATCTGTTTACACATTTCATAAAATTATTTCAGCAGCATTGCTCCATGTATACAACCTACTTGAAATTAAAGTTTAATGCCTAACACGTGCGAACACGGAAAAAAACTGAGATGAAACATTGTACTTATTCATAAATTAATCATTAAACATTGAATACTAACCGTAATAAACTCATATTTAAAACAACTTTTGAAGTTCAGCGATTTGGACTATTACTTCCTACAGTGTTTCTAATTTTGTGTACAATCTCGCAATTTTGCTTAATTTATTTATGGTGTAAACCGGTGTACTAAATTCTGTGTTTAATGATACCTTCCTTAATTTTACTTAATAGCTTTTTTATGCAGAGGATAAGAAAAATTGTGTGCCAAACACAAAATATACTAATATACAAGTAAAAACGTTCAAAAGAAGATTATTTGTAATAATAAAAAATGTTATTAGTAAGTATAGAACGATTTACAACATACTACTTACATTTATTTTATTTCTTGAATCTGTCAGTGTATATAATTAGATTAAAAATTGTTGTCCATGAGATGTCGACTAACAAAAGCGGATAACGAAAATTGTAGCATCACAAAACAGAGTTCAGCAAAGAAATTGATTTTTGATCGGAGATGACAGATTTCTTATGTTTAAAAATCAATTACAAACACATCAACACACTTTTTTGAGTAACTCTACGCTTCACTTGAAATCCATATATTATACAACTACATTGTAAAACTATCTCTTGCCCGCGATTTCGTCCGTGTGAATTTTGAGGAAACCGTCACTAGAGTCACTATGATATAGTAGGGATTTTATGTACATATACCTATACTACATTACGTAGTTGTGTTGTCTGGAACGTATACCGTATATCAGCTCTACATAAAATATTATGTAGAGCTGAGAACTAATTTTGAATACTAAATGTGAGAGCAGTTTGCAGATCAACGCCCACAGTACGTAAACTCTAACCATGACTTTTTTGATAAACTCATAAGGCAGAGGAAAATGTACAGTCACAGTATAATTTAGGCGCCTAAATGAATGAGGGTCTCGTATTCAAGGGACGTGTTAGATTCATACAAAAGCTGTTTTGTACCGCTTTTTCTGTACTCTGTTATGTTACATAGTTTACAATTTGTATATTATATATTTTATTATATATTATTTATTTGTCAGAATAAACATCAATGCAAAGCGTAAAAGGCGTATTTCCTTTTACTTCCGCAAAATTTCTTGCAAAATTTGAGTTTGTGAGTCATCTTCATCTATGGTGATCAGGGTCTTAATTTCGTGTATCGTACCGGAAAATATTTGTGTGCTACTGCTACTAGTACTGAACTGCGGATAGAGTGTCGATTGTAGTGTGTTTAAAAAGTATTACATAAAATTTAATTTAATAATTTAAAGACCCTCGATTCAAAAAATGGCGTGAAGAGTTTTTATAGTAAGGAGTAAGTTCTTCACAGTGCTCGTTACTCTATTCTCTTACTATTTTTCAAGGATTGTAAAAGGTTCTTCACTCTGTCTGTAGTGTAAAGTTTCATTAACAATTCGTTTGTTATGTTCATGTATTATATTTATACACATAACATGAAGTCTAATAACATTTTCAATTAGGAATAGTATTTGGAATAAAGTTACTATAACTGCGTTTTTAAAAAAATGAAAAAAAAAATGGAAATGCGTGTGTTGTACTTATGTGAGCTGTTATTATAATATATGTACTTTTAGTAACTATTACTAAACTACTACTGCTACTAATAATAAAGTATGTAGTTTTAGTATCTACTTCCATAGAATGAAACTTAAAGTCTCTTTTCTGTTTTCCATTTAGGTCTGGGAAAGAGAAAATCCTATTGGCCAGTTGCATAACTTCTCGCAAAAGTCGAAATGTTGACCAACGGATATGGCTCACTTTAAGGAGCTTATATAAGCGATGGGGTAACAACCTGACACTGATCAAGTTTCACTTTACCTTCAATAACCATTATTTTATATGTAAACTTCGTTTGAAATGTTTTGTTGTATTAGAGTCGTCTCGTAATTTTGGTACGCCTTGATGATCTGTCCACATAGAAATGAAAATTCCGTTTATGTTTATATGTGAGCTTAAAATTCGGAGATTAAAATTTAGGCTATTTTGTGATAGTTAAATTTCAACGCACGCTCACAATGCATTGCTGGTTGAATATCAATTTGCGAACAAAAGCCGGCGCAACGTTACAACCACGTATGGATTTTGTAGACAATATTTTATACATCGATTGGACTTCCTAATAATCGAAGAATCAAAAGCTTAATTCTGAAATTTCAAACCTTTTAAAGTTTTTTTGATGAAAGGTTTGAAATTCAGAATTTTTAGATTCTGATACTTCGTTAAAAATTTAAATAAAAATAAAATTAGATTACACCAAACGCTACTTTCTACTACATATCGAGTGTTAACTGTCATAACTGTATAGTGTACATGAGTTGGATTTGTAAATTATCACCTAAGTCAATGTATTTCTGTTATTAGTTTTTAAAATGAAAGATGACTCACTTTTCACTTAAATGTAAATCAAAGGTCCTTGAGTAACTCGCTTTGAATGAAAATAAATATCAATTTCACATTTTGGTCTCATTGATAAATGTCACTCGACCGCCTAATTATTCGCCATTCATTGAGTAAAAGTGAACATAATACTTAATTCATTCTTTCCGGCGTTTCTATCGAAGTTTGGCGTTCACCAATAAATAAATTGTGAAATCGATATTTACACATATTTTCACAACGGAAAAGTCGATATTCAGTCCATTTCCAATCAAAGGAAGTTGCACAATCAGGTCTCAGGAGTAAATTTATACTATTAACATTTTTTTTGACAATAAAAACAATTTCATCATCAGATACAATAGTAACAGTTAAAAAATATACAGCAAGTACATATCTAAACTTAACACTTAACATATTAAGTAATAGATTTCCTTAAAATCGCCATTTAAATAAATGTATTTATTTAAACGGCTCAGGGTGCTCAGGGTTACTACTTTTGTTATACTTTCGCTTTCCTATACGCACTTAACATACGTATAATAATAATAATTATATTTTATTATTAGGTACGAAAATGATACATAATATTATAAATGAACGGTCTTCTGAAAGTTAAAAAGAAATTTTAAACTGTTTTATAAAAGTAGATACTTCTTGAGCATTATCTTCGCAGCTACTGTTGCTAAACAGCTTAAAGACTGGAGTTGAATGCTCGATGCCTGTTCTATTTTAAACTCGAGATATCTCCTAGAAATCTTATTTCTTTTATCATTATTTATGCAAGAAACGAACAATATTTTTATATAATATAGATTTATATGATATAGATTTATTGATTTAAATTATATTTGCAATTTAAAACAATCAAAAGATACACAAATTGTCTTGTAAATTGGTCAAATACGATTATTTAATGCCCAAACGCTAATTTTAATTTATAAAAGAAACATTATTTGGTTTGACCAATTTCTGTCTAGGAGTCCTAGTCCTTTTTAGGAGCTTTCGAAGTTAAGGTCAAAAGTTGCAGGTATTATTTTGTATGCTTTAGAAAACAATACGTTATATAAATAGTCAAATTAAAAATAATAAATAATCTGATATTTAGAAACGTTAGTATTGTTTATACGAAATATGCGTAACTATGTTTTGTTCGAGCTAAAACTACTACAGAATACCAGAATCTGCAATCATATTGTAGTCCATAATTATATACCTAACAACATAGTGTATGTAGTAATATTTGTCATAATAATATAATTATGTATTAATATACAGTATACCTACGCATGTACTTACGTGCATATTATATTGAGGAGGCGAAATAATTATACATGGACCAGCGTCAGGAATACATAATGTGGATATGTATTTACGTAAGTACATAGGTACATATAGAATATATACACGTAATTGATTATTACAGAGCGCATTATTTCTGTAGAAATACTTAAACAAATATACAATATCGGTATAGAACATAAACCCAAGAGTCGTGTTCCTTCCTATGCAATGTGTGTAATATACCCATCTAAAGCAGAAAGCTGAGCAAGCCAAGCAAATTTTTACATTCAGCCAAAGATATGAGACGTGTAACGCCACACTTGACATATATGTAATACATATATTTCTTATAACTGTCACGGTGCCACTTGAATGTTTGGGTCAAAGTTTTATTACATTTCTCAATGGGTACTTCTAAGTTATTCAAATTTTGCACTGATCAGCCAGGGCAAGCCAACTTCGCATGCTAATCTTTACTTTGTATCTTATACTTCTAAGCAGTCTTTTAAGTATAGTAATTTAAAATAAATATATAGGGTTAATTTTTACTTTTTGTTGTAAATTGAAACTGAAAATGTGCAAGGTGAGTAGTATATTATGTAGTGTGAATGTATCTATGCACTTGTTATATACCAATAACACGTCTAAAGAGATTTTTTTTTACACTTTTGATGTGTATTTTTAGCCAGTCTGTGTTGTATATTATATTAAATTAATTTTCAAAATATTAGACAACAGCTACTGTCCAATGATTGTTTAAAAATGCACAAAGTGACACAGGTTTTCATGTGTGTGTCAACAGGGTCGTGTTGTACACAGAACCTTGTTCTCCAAAGCGAGAATAAAGTCATTGTTAAAATGATAAAAATCTCGTTTCTTTTTCAAGTTTGTATACTCGGTGTCGTATTCAACTCGTTTCCTAAAATTCAATTTTGGGAATTTGTTTCCTCTCGTCGAATGCTGTGCGGAATACTGATGCGGACGGGAGACTTCTGCGAAAGTACTCGTATTTTTTATTTTAACAACCTAGAATAAGTACTTCAAGAATCTACTGGAAATATTAACGAACTCCCATTTTAACTGCTGACAAGATGTCGAATTGTCGATTTAAATCATAATTCATATTAAGTTGATAATATTATCTGTGGTAAATTTGTTTTGATTCAGTACGCTTATTGCCCAGCATCCATTATGATATCATCATAGATGATGTACATATTACTTGCAGATTCACAGATACTTTAAGTAAGTAATTTTTTTTACTAATATACTAATTGTTTTTCATTTTGTAATTTTTATAACAGGTAATATACCTACTATAGGTTGGTAATATACCTAATACTATTGATATAAATACATTGTTTCTTGATAGAAACACAAAGTTCGATATTTATTTTGTACTTTTGTAACATTATGTTCAATTTCAATTAAATTTAAAATGTATTCTAATACAAATTATTTATTACTGAGCAATTTCTGCAGCGATACTTATGTGTTCATTTTATGTATTTGTGAGTGTAATAAATAGGTAAAGCAGTGAAGCGCAACGTTAACCCGAGTCGTTGAACTCGAGGACACGAGAAGTCGCCGCTATTAAGAAAAGGAAACGAAGAAAGAACAATCAATAACCTTAATATGGACATGAATATGACTATAATTATAAAATTTTTGTGTAATTAATGTAATCCAGACGTTAGTACCTAAACCTATTCATGTATCATTATAAAAAATAATTGGTTTAGTATAACTTGTTAGTTGCTATTACCATTCAAAGTTTAATTGTGTTTTGTTGTGTAAGTTATTATTGGAAGCAACTGTAACTTTAACTCTGAAGGATAAGGTAAGTAATTCTGATTTTGAAGTAAATTTATAGATTTATTATTTTAGGAAAAAGATTGACATTTTTAATACAGTATGTATTTTTCATCTAGTTACGTTGTTCAGTAGTTATAACTTATTTAACAGTTATGACGTAATAATTGTAGAAACAGAAGCTATGGATTTCCACGAATAAAAAGCTACAGGAACGTTCCTTAATATTATCAACGTAGAAGTCGTAGAACAATGCATGTGGACGCGTATATCGTTGTCTCCAAGTCTTTGTTCCGAGTCGTTGTTTAAATATAGTAGATTTTTCTCACTGTATATGTAATGTAATATATCCATATTTAAAATATAACCATGTTTAGAATTCATATAATAGACATTACCAGAAATAACTACTACAATTTATTAGAAAGTTACTAGAGGTGATATTAATGGTATATAAACTAAATAAAAATCCCAAAAATCGGCGTCAAGCCGAAACAGTGATAGGGTAGGTAGTGACTGTTCCCAGAAAAATATAAAAAAAACTCTGTCTCGTATTTTTGAAATAATTAGCATTTGAAAAACATTTTGAAAGTGTGTGATGTTCTTTCTATTGTGTTTTTTTGATTTGAAGAATTGTATTTTCTTGTGTTTTTTTGATTCTTGATTCTTTTCTTGATTCTTTACTTTTCTTGTGTTTTTTTTACTTTTGTGTTATTGTGAGTAACCTTCTGTAAATGAGAGTCAAAAATTCATACCACAATTGGCTCAATTTCAAAGAAAATATTACTTTTTGCAAAACCACGAACTCAAAATTATTACTACATCCAACTTTAACCGACTGTGCTGAGAAAAAAATGTACGACGTAATTTTGGCAAGTAACACCAAAAAAATGGCGCGTTTAGTCCAAATTCCAAAATGGTATATAACACTTGTTAAATTTTTTTTAAATATGAAGAAAAAAACTTTTTCAACAAAAAATCGATTACTAACAATTTTTATTAAATTACAGTTACACATTTTTAAGCAAATAACTTAGTAAAAACTACAACTTGCCTTTAGTAATTGCAAGAAGAATTGTGCTCACATCAATAGAAAGATCATCACAGGATGTCGACTTTCAAAATTTTTTTCAAATGCTTATAATTTCAAAAATACGAGACAAAGTTTTTTTTATATTTTTCTGGGAACAGTCATCACCTACCCTACCACCCTGTTTCGGCTTGACATTGATTTTTGGGACCTTTACAGGTCAGTCTTTCTTAACGTTTGCTACAGAAGGTGTTAGCTGACGGAAATGTCAAAAGCATACTTAAGCGAAGACGTGTGAGGAGAATGATGAAATTTGAGGAGGCGAAAGAAGTATGTGTACACGCTCGGGGGAGGCTCACCCTTAGAGAGCGCGTCCCCAGGTGGCGGATCGGGGAACGCTCGACAGATATGCCGGGTAGGAGGGAAATAAAATACCTCCCGCGGACCAATCAGGCCGGAGAGAGAGATAGTGCAGAGGCTTCTCGGGCATATCTGGAGCAGAAGTTCTACACTGCGATGAGTGCTCAGGCCGGAGCACGCATTAGAGATGGCGGCGGAAGAACCACATTTAATGGTCAACGGCGGCTCTCGAGTTCTCTAGGAGGACTACGGCCTTGGCGTTAGGTGGCAACCGGCCGGAAAACTAAAAGCCAAATAAACTACTCCTCGTCATGAAGTACAAAGCAAATGATAAAGTAAGGCATAATACTAGGGCGTTCCCCAGAAGAGACGACGGAGGCAAGGGCGATAAAAATGCTAGGGCGTACCCCCAAAGCGACGACCAAGTCACGGACACACATCGACACACTCAAAAAATTCAATGCCTCATGTGCTCATCACAACGCAACACGTGTGCACACATCGCCATCTTGTATTCACTCGTATCGACGAGCTTTTCATATACTCGTAGCGACGAGACGCAGGTGAGCCTGACCAGCTGACCCGAAGGGTTTCAACAGCTCTGAAAGTCGAGCGACTCGCATCACATTAACGACCTACCCATCAGAGGTAGCCGTCGACCCTTTAAACTGCACAGTATGATGTAACGACATCATTCTTTGCCACGCTCATTTATGCAATACACGTTTATACGTAGTTTTATTTGATTGTACCTCGAACGTTTTCTGTTGTTTTTATTGGAAAAACTTCTTACATCAATAAATGCAGCTTTTTTATGCCAAAAGGCTTTTTCCTGTACGTACGAGTTTTATTTCACGAACCCGTACATAGCAACACGAATATCTATGATTCAGTTCTTACTTCGAGCATATAAAATGTGTGTAAACAATCACAAGTTCTGTGTTGGGCTCAAGAACATAAAACGGAGAGCGACTCTTCACCCCTGGAGTCATACTCTCCTGGACGACATACGTTTATCTGCAAACGAGATTCATCGTCCACGTAACACTATCACGCAATAAAACTCATATCGCATACATTTTTAAAATATGGGAAAGAGTCATCAACAACCGACTCCTACAATTAACAACTGTAACCGCAAACCAATACGGCTTCGTTGCCGGTAGATCAACGACCGACGTGCTGCACAGTTTAAGAATCTTGTTGGAAAAAAGAAGGGAAATGAGAAAAGACGTACACTTGGCATTCTTAGACCTTGAAAAGGCATTCGACCGGGTTCTCCAACATTTAATTTGGCAATCGTTACGGGCGCAAAACGTGCCGGAATGCTACATCATGACTGTAGCAGATATGTACACTGACGTTACAACCAAAGTGCAGAGTCCAGCGGGAATAAGTGATGAATTTAAAGTAGCAGTGGGTGTGCACTAGGGATCGGCACTAAGTCCATTACTCTTCAACCTAGTGATGGAATACCTTACAGCTAGCATACAGAAGGAGCCACCTAGGGATCTACTTTATGCAGATGACGTCGCTCTTGTAAGGGACAAATCTGCAGAGCTTGAAACATCGCTAGAGTGCTGGAGAACAGCGTTAGAGACCGCTAAGCTGAGGATCAGTCGACAAAAAACCGAATATATGCACTGTTGCTTCTCGGCAGATAACCGTCATCATAGTGTCAATATTCAAGGCCAAGTGCTAAAGAAAGTCGAGAATTTTAAATACCTGGGGTCTGTTGTATCTAACGATGGTTCGATCGACGCTAATATAACTCACCGTATTAATATAGGTTGGATGAAGTGGCGACAATTATCGAGTGTGCTATGCGACAACAGAATGTCGGTGCGTGTAAAAGGAAAGGTATATAAAACTGCGGTCCGACCTGCTCTCATCTGGGGGCCCGAATGCTGGCCAATTAAGAAGGCTCATCTCACAAAACTACAAGCAGCGGAGATGAGAATGCTGAGATGGGCGGGCGGCGTTACCCTGTTAGACAGGGTTCGAAACGAACATATCTGCGGAAGCTTCAAGATCCGACCCATCGAGGAAAACTCTCCGAAACGCGCCTTAGATGGTACGGACATGTGTTGAGAAGACCAGAAGAACATATGACCAGACAAGTTTTAAATATAAGCACCGGTCCGAGGAAACGAGGGAGACCTCTTCAAACTTGGATGCCCATCATAAATAACGACCCGAAAAAAGCCTAGCTTACTGATTCGACGTCCCAAAACCGACGCGTTTGGCGAAAAATGACGAGGAGAGCCGACCCCAAGTGAAATGGGATAAGGCTAGGCAAAGAGAGAGAGAAAGAAGTATGTGTATGAATAGCTGTTATTTGTATTGTACTTTTAAACAATACTCGATATGTGGTGTAAAACTAAGTCTCTAACAAAGAGAAATTTTGTTGTCAACATGTGTTAGTGATAAAGTTTCTGTAATTACACTAAGTTTTCAACAACAATTGTAAGCAAGTGTCAGAAACCATGTTTCCATTTTAGGCCATTACCATGAAAGGAATACGCGTGTTGCCGGGGAACAATAGTCGAAAGTGAAAATATATTCGTCACATGGACTAACGAATTAACTGACACGCTAATTAATTTGCATGTATCTCCAAGTGTATTAGTGAGACTCATGCGATGTTAATTACAAAAAAAAAATGCTTGGAAAAGTATTAGTGATCTAATGGGACTACCCGAATTTTTAGTCGTACACTATATTTTTGCTTTCTTTTCTTTTTGCTTAAAACAATAAACGCTGTGGCTGCCAGCATAATGTCAACGTCGTCCAAACACATGCTTTTAAATAAACAGTTTTGGTGAAGACAACCAGTTTTCGGTGGAAATGCACCTTGAACAGTTTGACTGAAAAAGTAACACTTATACAGCACCTCTATTTAAATAATTGCCGAAACAATAACAATAAAAATAGTTAAAAAAGAACCACACTGTGGGAGAAAGTCAAGAGTTGAATGAAAACTGTAGATGAATAATTTAAATTTCTTTGGGCTCTTTTCGGCATGCAGCAGACAACGCGATGTTTTTGCATGTGACACTCTCTGGAGCGCATTCTATTCGAGAGAACGGAGCGCCAAATATCGCAGTCTTTCATACTTCTCCTGTATACATCAGACATAATGAAAAACAATATTTCAACATGATTCCTCTATTTCATCATTCTATCCTTTTTGCTGCTGGCATATATTACAGAACAAATATGTTGTGTAGAAGTAGTAGTAGTGTAAGGTGTAAACATGGAACGGAACTTGATACGTGTGCGAGAGAGACGAAAATATGAACCTTTATGTATGTGAAAACAACAGAATGAGTGAAGTTCGACAGTAGTGTGTGAAAGAGACAGATGTATGTAAGAAGGTGGGGAGTGAGCAAGTAAAGAAGAGAAAAGAAAATAAATACAATGGCTACGAACCGTCGCACAGAGGGCCGATTGAGTTAAAAGTTGGCAAATACATAAAAATTAGGAATAATATGCATTATTGTTAGATTGTTATGTGTAAATAAACAATGGATTGTGGTGCGAAAGAGAGCGTTCTAATCAGTCCAAACTTGTACTTCGTACAGATAACTATTGTAGTGTCTGAAAATTAACTGGCTCTTTGCACTTTTTAATCATAAATTGTAAGAACAGTGTTTTCGAATCCCAATTAATATGGATTCATTGGCAGGAGGTGAGTGTCATTATAATTATGTACTATTTATTTTTATTAGAATGGAGTAACTAATAAATGTTTTAAAAACAAGCTATTTGTCTCTCGTATTCCATTACGAAGTCATAAAGTTTTAGTCGTAATAGGTGTCAACCCGGGCTTTATTAATAGTTTATTATTATAGATAATATAGTATTTCATCTGAAAAGAAAAATTCTTGCACATATTTGCACTATTCAGTACAAATTGTTTTTTAATCAGCATAATATCTTAAGGAGAAGATTGTATGTAATAAAAAACATTCATGCTAATGTTATTTGTTTTATGTTCTTTTTATAGGCAATTTTTATAACACAAGATGTACAAGGCTGGTAAAATAAATCTTGAAGATAAAATAATATTTAAAAAAAATGCTTGGAAAAGCGAACTAACTGCTCTAAATCTAAAATATTGGAATTATATAATAAATGTTCAAATTTTGTATCTGATTTAAAGAAGAGATCCAGTCCTCAAGGAATTAGGAAAGATTTTTTAATCTAACTTGAAAAATTCTTCTCTTCTCGATTCAAAAAAAACTCTTCTTGACTCGGAACGTCTATAAGTTTTCCGAATTATTCGGTCTCTGTAAAAACTAGAGCAGAGAGGCCAGTAAATTTGTGTTTCTTCTTTTTAAATTTTAAATAATATTTACTTTCCATGTTCTACTTATATACCTAAAACGTAAAATTGCCATAAAATAACTTTTGCCAACTTTTAACTTAATCGGCCCCTCTGTGCATCTTTTCAATTAATATCCCTTACAGTAGTTGTGTGTATGTCTATGTCATGTCTGATAGATCACTTGAGTAGGCACACAATGTTCTAATGTGCTCGTAACGTATCATCCCTTTCATTTCTTAAAAAACAATCTTATATATTGTATATATATATATATATTGATATTTATTATTTTTTAACATGTTCGTTATTTATTTGAACTGAAATAATAATAATTAATAACCTATTTTTTTCATTTTGCCTGAACATTTTATAATAAATAACTATTTGATTCTTGTTATCATTTAATACTAAATTTCGCTAATTGCTGACTCTACCTAGCTAGACTTAATGACGAGTAATTTGCAGTACATTATCACAACAGCAATATTACGGAATTATCTCGGGCTTTGCGAATAACAGAGGACGGGTACAAACCATCTGAGACCTATTTATGCTGTATCCGGTTAAATTAATGCTCTTGTTAATATGGCTATATGGCTAATAACTGATAGGGATTACGTTCTAGTAATTATTTGTATTATAACACGTAGTATACTCTAGTTTATTACAATGTCTCTATAAAATATTATTAGTTTTTCACACCGTCAAATAACTAGTAACGTAACGACGTAGTAGCAGTAAAATTGACCTTGGCGTCACATTGAACAATAAGTATTTAGGGTTGTAAGGGGCAAATTGGAATTATAAAGAGACATATTGTTAGTCCATCGCCTACGCTAGCTTCTTATAGGTAATATCTATATTACCTAAGGAGTATTTAGTAATAATTTAACCCATAGGTATAAAACTGTTCTTAGTCGTTTTGATTTGTAGATCATTAAAACTTTCTGTTATTCTACCTTCGCTAGTTGATTTTTAATTAATTTTTTAACCCCCAATGCAAACGCAATGGTGTGTTAGGCGTGTATTTCTCTGTAGCATCGTAGCTGCCAAACATTTGAACCGATTTTGATTTAGTTATTTTTCCTTTAAATATGACTTGATTGAAAGTGTTCTTAGCTATGATACAAAAAACCTGCTCAGGCGTTTGAAGATCATCAGCTTTTTTCTAGTTGATGAAGGGATATGAGCGACTTCTACTGTCTGATTGATTTAAAATTTGGTATCCTGTTCCTTCAATGCTTTTGCAAGAACATTGTAACCTTGACCTGATGCTGAAGCATGACCTGGAATTTGCATGATACCCAATTTCTCATCAACTCACAGCAGAAGTATCGTATTTGGGCACATTGCAACTATTTCGTAAATACTAATTGGAATCGTCTCAATAAATATGTTGCAGACAGATGTTGAACAAGGTCTGACGATGAAGTAGAAAACAGAAATGAGGGTAAATTGCTGAGGGGTTCTAAACTACTTCCACTAGTTCTATCAATATGAAATTTTGGTGCATGTTTTAGTACCATTTGTGGCGAATTAGTTCGTTCAAATTATTACTCATAAAAACCTTGAAATAAAAGTTAAATTAAAAGTTTAAAAACCCCCGACAAATAAAATAACCCGTAAAAAATAAAAAAATAAAACAAATAAAACTCAAATATTCAAATCAAAACTTTATTTTCTTTACTTAGCGAGTCTCTGACGCTTTTAAGTAAAAAAACGGAAATTATTTTTTCACTCTTAACAGGTTTTTGATGTGTCGGGAATTTTTTCAATTTTTAATTTGATTAAGCTCTAAGTACATTTTCAAACAAGTTAAATATTATACCTACGAATTACCTACAATATAGGCGTTGCAAGTACTATACCTTTATAGTTTATGTTTGTGAATCCTTCGCAAGTTAAGTCGAACTATTTCAGTGCACTTCATACGAGATTCTTGTAGTTTCATAACGCAATAACGTAACTTCTTACGACATTCTTAAATTTATTTCTTACAAAACTTTCAAAGTAGCTCTTGAACTAACTTTATTACTGGTTTAAGAGTAAAATTTTACTGAAATCAATGTTTGAGTTTTAATTAGTAGTTAAGTATTACATAGATCATAAATCATAATAAATATTATAATACCAATATCTTTTCAAGTAAGGAATTAAACCAACTACAAAATAAAAACACCGAAAACTACAGTTATTGACTTAATAATTGTCAAATTTAATTATATACTCAGGTATTTGTCTCGTATTTATAAAGTTATTTTTTGTATTCGAGTTTTGTAGTAAATTATTTTGTAGTTTTCAGTATTTCTATTTTGAAGACGGTTTAAATTTTTTCTTAAAAAGTTAGTTATTTTTCTTTTTCAAATGGCTTTGTTCTGAATAAATATCTAGGGTAGATTCTCTCTCTAGATAACGAAACACTAAATAAAGAATCATCAAATTATATAAATTATGAGATATTCTTTTGTTCAAGCGGTACTCTATCGTCAGATCTTAAATACATTTTTATTGGACTATCCTGAACATATACCCTTTATGAAAACTAATCAACAAAATCGGTGCACAAATGGCGGAGAAGTCAATATTTGTACATGAAAAAGAATTTCGACGAATTGAGATCAACGAGTTTTAATGCAATAATGTACTGTAAAATATTTTTTTTAATAAAGAAACTATAATAATAAACATAGCTTCTACAATTTTCATTCGCAATATGTTTAAATATGAGTAGGTATTACATTTTATGCCAAAAACTTTTTGTATTGTTACAAGAAAAATTGTGTGAACATTATTGTTTTCGACGCCATTACGCATTGTAGCTTTTATACATGAAAACACAACAACAAAAGAATATTTTTTCAGCCAAAAGGACTTCCGTTCGCGAATAATGTACCGAAGTTTCTCTTTAAAAAAGTTTCAAATCTATTCACTTTTCTGGACATCAATGGACTTTGCCGTTTCCCGAGAAGGCAGTCCATCGACTTGTTTCAGACTCTTCGGCGGAGTTCTACATAGCGGACGCCGGGCGCCGTGGGAATGGGTGGGGAGTTATTTCCACCTCTTTTGTTCGTTGTACTGTGAAAGCAAAAGTTTTACGGTACACCGCAGAGCAGGTAACCTAGGCTCTGTACTCATAAAATGGTCCTTTCTTATGGTAAATATGAAAGTTTTTGCTGTTCATAGGACATGTAGGTTGTGCTTTGTATGTGCTGAGTTATTTTTAATTAAAGTTTGTTATAAATATAGCCACTACAGACTACACAGCTCACATACTTGAGCAATCTTTTAGTGTTAGTGTTTCCAGAGTATTAATTCTGAGTTTTTTCCAGAACATGTTAATAAGGCTTAGCTAGTCAGGTTTTTTCTAATAGCCCCATTTGTTCATAGTTATATTTATAGTTCATAGTTCTTGTTGTTCATACGATAGAGGTAGGTACATACGATACAATATAAATTATAAACCCAAGTGTGTTCACAGTGTACACTCCGTCTTGAGATGTGTCAGTGATTCCTGGAGCTGGCCCGCACATTGATCCATAATTCCTGCGGCAGCAGTCGACACACTATAATATCCTACAGTTGAAGTGGGATACGTTTGGAAATATTGCTAATAGTTTGGATTTTAGACGTTAATGAAGCTCATTGTTTACTCGTAAGGCCCTGCATGAAGGGCAACTGACGAGAAATGTGCTACTGAGAGCACTGTTTACACTTGTTGTGAAAAGAAGAGAAAGCGTCAATGGGCGTACTTTATTTTATATAGCGCCTACTACTATTAAACCCCAAAAAATAAAATGGCTACAAAATAATAACCTCAAATCAAGTATCACAATGGATGGAGAATTTGCTCTAAGAGCGTGTCGATTTTTATTAATGTACATAACTAGGGTAGGTCACAGTACGACGATACTCAGCTGAACATGACATATTTTAATTTTTGTAAATACTAGCACAGTACAAATATATTAATAGCCAAAACACTTAAGATTTACAAATGTTTTGCAAATAATTATTTGATGACCGACTCATAAACTGATACGAATTACACTGACAGTGCGAGGTTGCCAAACTTACTATAGCTAACTCTTTTACTCGTGGTTACGGTCAATGGGATGAAAAGAGACGAAAATTCATTTGACATACGGTGGCAAGAGCGGCAACTTGTTATGGCTCCGTCCATTATGTTTCTTGGTCCAAGATAAAAACGAACGAACAAAATATTTTTTATTGTTTTCATATTTTTATGTTTATTGTTTTGTACTGAATTCTAGCAATCAATAGATATCAATATTATAACTTTCATTTACAATTTCCGAAAATTCCAGTTTCAATAAATGTAACTTATTCCTTAAATGTAGCCTTACACGTTACGGACTAGTTCAAAACAACTTTTTGAAACGTTCTTTCTCAGACGAATAAATATTATTTTTCTATGATATTAGACATGTATACAAACAAATTTTTATTCATTATTCGTACATTTACTGATTACTCATACTGTTATTTTTGCGGTTCGATATCTTGGACCCTTATAAGATCACTCATGCGTCCGTATGTCTGTCTGTAGTCACAGTCAATAGAAACTATTTATTCTTGTCTAACGTCCAATTATTACTCTTACAAAACGGCACGTATAGGTAGAGATGTGAAGAAAATAGTTAATTACAAATGTGACGGCAAATTTGTGGCGTCTTCTTAACCCATGTAGTATGTCGCAAAAGTTAAAATTTATTATGTTCATAGGAGAAATAAAGAAAAAGCAAATTGGGAGCTTAATTTGAACAATCTCTCCCTCTTATTTCAGAAACTAAAACTAAAAATATGAGGCTTCACCTAAAATTTACAGGAAAAATGTAACGAAAGTCCTAAGTTTCACAGACAGATCTCTGAAACTTTAATTTGGAAATTATATTTTTATAAATATCGCACGGAACCTTTGTGTGTAAGTCGAACTCGCACTGCCCAATTTTTTTTAAATGCTTCATTTAGTGTTAACAAAATATATAAAAATATAGTAGTTACTACTTTCTGAATGGAGTGTAAACAGTCATTACAGAGCACGATGTACACAGAACTACACATTCCCACTAATCACTTGAGTTGAAATGTATATGACGTTACTAGATCTGAAGGAGTTTCGAATACACCATTTAGAAAGACATGTGTGTATTTTACATATGTATTATTCATTTACAAATAGACATGTTTTTAAATGTACACATTTATTATAATATATACCATATATGTTTCAATTTTTGGACACTGATCAAAAACCAGATTCTATGAACAAGCAATACATAAATTGTATAGAGCACAAACATAAGGCCCTAACACTACTAATAATTAAGGGAGTATACCATAAAAATACAATGTTTACAATAACAGATCAAATTAAAATCGGTAACACTGTAAGAATTATCGATTTTACTGTAATATATTGTAATAAATTGTTGTACGCTGACGATGCTGTGCTAATAGCACCATCAGAAGCAGAGTTGCAGACACTAGTCACGTGCATGAAAGAAGATTGTGAAGTAAAAGGATTGAAAATGAATGTGAACAAAACTAAGGTTCTGGTGTTTGAAAGAGAAGCGGAACAAACGAAATGTGTGATTAGTGTAAATGGAAAATGTCTAGAACAGGTGAATGAAATTGTGTACCTGGGGAGTGCGTTTTCGAGGGATGGAAGATGTGAGTTGGATGTGGAGAGACGGGTAGCAGCCGGCAATAAAGTGAACGGTGCTCTGTCCGCATTAGTGGGTAGTGTGAATATATCTAACACTGCTAAAATGGCCATCCACAATGCGGTGTTGGTGCCAACTTTGTTGTACGGCAGTGAGGCCTGGATATGCCCGAAATCGAGTGAAAGTATGATAAATGCTGTGGAGATGCGGTCTCTCAGAAATATGTGCGGTGTCACGCTTGCGGACAGGATAAGCAATGATGAGATACGCAGTATGACAGGGTTGCACAACAGTGTTATTGTAAAAATGAAGAAAGGAATGCTTAGATGGTTCGGGCACATGGAAAGAATGAGTGATGAAAGACTGACGAAGAAAATATACAGAGCAAAAGTGAGTGGTAAAAGAAGCCAAGGAAGACCAAGGCTGACTTATGAAGATCAAATAGCCAGAGTGTTATCAGACGGAAATGTCAAAAGCACTCGCATACCTAGGCGAAAATGTGTGAGGAGAATGATGAGATTTGAGGAAGCGAAAGAGGTGTGTAAGGACCGCGACTCCTGGCGCTCCGTCCTCTCTGACTACCCCGTTGGGGATACAGCGTGAAGTTATGTTATGTTATGTTATATTGTAATAAAAATTATAATACGTAATATATTGTAATAAAAAACGAGAAAAGGAATGCTCTGATGGTTCGGGCACATAGAAGGAACGTGTGATTAATGAATGATGAAGAAAATCTACAAAGCGAAAATGAGTGGTAGTAGAAGCCAAAGAAGACCAAGATTGACTTCTGAAGAGTTGCAGTGTTAGCCGACGGTAATTTTAAAAAGGCTCTCGTACCTAGGTGAAAGTGTGTGATGAGAATGATGAGGTTCGAGAACGCGAAATAAGTATATAAGGATTCCTATGCTTGGTACTCCATCTTCTCTGGCTACATCGTTAGGGATACAAAGTAAGGATTTATATGTTGAAAGTATGTATGTATGTGTGTATGTATTTATGTATGTATTTATTTACGTGCGTATGTGTGTGTGTATGTTGTGAGTGTGTATGAATGTATGCATGTAAAAAACGTAATAAGTACTGTGTAATAAATTGATCGTTTTGTGTAAACATTTATTTTTGTATAATCTCAAATACTCCGATAACTGCAATGTTTAACATACAGATAATGCGGTTAATGTAAAATGTGTATTTAGAGGCTAAGTTTAAGATTTTTATCTAAAATCTATAGACGTAACGGAAGTTAAAATATTTCTTGAGCTATAAAAGTTAAATATTATTTGTAGCTTACTAGTTGTTGAACTCAGTATTACGTGTAAAAACGATTTTTTAATCGAGCTGCATATTTTGGAGCCGCTTAATAATAATTCCAAATATGCAATCTGGCAATGGGTGATATTTTAATGAAGCATACTGTGCACTTGTCTGTCTGCAAAGTTTGGCTTTGAAGGACTTGAAAGTCTGGACATCAATGGGCCTTGAGAGGTTGTATTCAAAGAGCTGTCGATATTGACTAAGTGTTCTGTTGAGACGGAAAAGAAATTTACGACCTTTTGATTAACGAAATGTGTATGTATTTTTTTTATAATGTTTTAAACCTACTATATAAGCGAACGAAGTAACTGTAATTGAGTTTAATGAAGACCTAAATAATATAGACAATGTGTGAGATAGGTAGAATGTGTACATGAGCATTGAGCATATTATCAACAAAATACAATTTAAAAGAAATTATAGATACATATCTTCAGGCTGTATCCCTAACGAGGTAGTCAGAGAGGACGGAGCGCCAAGCATCGCGGTCTTTATATACTTCTTTCGTTTGCGCAAGTCTCATCATTCTCTTCACATATTTTCGCCTAGGTATGCGAGTGCTTTTGACATTTTCATCCGCTAACACTTTTTTTAATGGAGTCTATTTGATCTTCGTAAGTCAGCCTTGGTCTTTCTTGGCTTCTTTTACCCCTCGCTTTCGCTCTGTAGATTTTTGTCGTCAGTCTTTCATCACTCATTCTTCCTATGTCCTTCATTTTTACAATAACACTGTCGTGCAACCGTGTCATACTGCGTATCTTGTCATTGCTCATCCTGTCCTCAACGGTGAACCGCACTTATTTTTAAGAGATCTCATTTCTACTACATCTATCTTACTTTCACTCGATTTTGGGTATATCCAGGCCTCACTACCATACAATAAAGTTGTCACCAACACCGCATTGAGGACAAAACACAGTTCACTTTATTGTCAGCTGCTACCCGTCTCTACACATCCAACTCACATCTTGCATTACTTGAAAACGCACTTCCTTAAATAAATTATATGAAATACAATTCTAAAATTTTTCACGGCCAACTCCAAGAAATTTTCAAGGTTTCAAAAATTACAGCAGTATTCTACCGCATTCTCTTTTATTTCAGTGATATCATTTGTATATATTTTATGTAAGCACAGAAAATAGGTTTCGATGTACTATTGACTTTAAAAATTAAGAATAATAATGTGAAAATTTATTAGAAAATTATTCAAATATAATTTCAAACTTATTTTATTTAAAAATAATTTGGAATGACTACAAATATTTAGATTAATTTTCATTTCAAGAGCAAATTACTAATCTATAATGCTTGCTTTATAGATTTTTGCGTCACTCGTTCATCATTCATTCTTTCTACGTATGTACTACTTAATATAATAATAATAATATACTCAAACATTTCACACAACGCCATCTAGTTCCAATGTAAGCAGCACAGCGCTTGTGTTTTACGTACTAGACAACTGATATACTACTTATGTACTTTTTTTTTGTAAATAAATACATATTATACATAAACACCCAGACTCGGGGCGGGAATCGAACCCGCAACCCCTGTTTACTTTCCGACGTGCTTAGGCGTTGCGCCACGGAGGTCGTCAAATTGAACTATCTAAACATTCCTTTCTGAATTTTTACAATAATCTTGTACGATCTTGCGGTATTGCATTGAAAAAATACTTTCGCCTGTTTTACAAAAGTTTTACTAAACTCACGGGTTAATTTCGGACTAACACACAGAAATTGTTGATTTCGCTAAATTTTAAATGTAAAATAATTACAAAACTGTTTTGTGTCATTAACAAATTTGCTAAGTAGGATTAATTAAAGCAAGTCCAAAGCACACCGTCAACATACTCTTAAACTGAACACTAGTAAATTTAACATACAATTTTGTAAATTTTATTATGTTAGAGGTGTGATTTGTCTTTTTAATTTTGTAAATAGAACATTCGTGGTATTGTTATATCCATACCTTGGTTGGTTTTACGAAATAACAGATCAACCCTAGGAAATCAACTAAAGTATTTTTAGTACGCGTATCTCATTATTCCTTATTATGTTAGCGAGGGTGAAACCATATATCCACATTTCTGAGAGATCGCACTTCCATTGCATTCATTTTACTTTCATACGATTTGTGGTATCACTCACTCAAAGTTCACTTAAAGTCACTAAGTCATAAACAGAATCACCAATTAATTTTATGTACTTAATTTGTGATCTCAGAAAACTCAATGCCGTATGCAGTGTTTTGAAATTTTAAAATTTTCTTTTGTCATGTACAAATGGCATATAGCCATTATATTCACATATTTCTCAAAGAGATTTTGCCAAGGGGTGGACTAGTTCCAAAAGATAAAAATGTTATTTTGTTTCCAGTGATTACCAACAGTTATGGCTAAACCAGTACTTACATATCTTAATGTTAATATTTCTGAACTTAGAACTAAGTATTTGCTTAAGTTGCCCAACAGACTGGCAGTATTACCTCTTTGAATAGCCAGACTGCTCCGTTGGCGGAAGAAGAAGAACGACCATTCGCTTACAAATATCAGAAACCAGTCGATGGGCTTTAGGGCCACAGGATCCCCTGTATGCGACTGCAAAGGGCGTAAATATGAAGCCAGCTTTTTATATTATAATGCAATGTGACATTATATGGGATAGACATAAATAAAATAAATTAAAGTTAGTGTTTGCAAAGAGAAATCGTTTAACAACTCAGCGAGAAAAGCTGATTATGGGTTTAAAATTAAGTAGTAGAAAATAGCGTCTAGGCGAGATCGTCCAATTAGAATGTAAAATATATGTAAACAAACTTCAAATTTGTCAATAAGTTAATGTATCAAGTGTTTTCAATTTCTAACTGTTGTCTGCAGTTAAGTTTCTATATAAACATGTATGTATGTTCTATAACTACATAAAAAACTACATGTATAAATCATAATTTATATCGTTTCCCGTTCAAGATACACAATACATTAAATCACACTTTAACGCAATTTCTACCAATAAATATTCGAGCTTACAGATGACACAGCAGAACTTAATAGTGACAGTTCGCTATCCAATTTTCTCTTCCCTATTACAATTCCTTATATTCTAATAAGCTATATCATTTGACCGACTTCGATGACTACGGGAAGATAAGTAGCTGTTTAATTATAAAAATAATATTTTTTTAATTCCCAGACTGATGAAAATTAATGCTTTGTACTTGCTGATAAAAATTTCGCCGCCGACGATTGAATTAAAAGTGTTCTTTTATTGTGTGTTTTAAATCATCATTTATTATCGTCTCACACTGGTTATCTTTAATAGTAGCTCTAACAACCGCTCGAATTTTCTTGAATAGAGACTGCATCGAGTTAGTTTGTTAGAGCATAATAAAAACGAAGTAAATTCACAAATACATTAAACTATTTATACAACGTAGTATTTTTAAACATTCAGTCAAGAAAGTATCGGGAATGAATGATTTGTTCATGGTTCTAAATTCATTTTTTGTTTTTTTTGTTGTTGTTAGATAGGCACAACTGTTTTCCATTTTGGCGCGGAGTTTGAGTTGCATCTGTTATTTAGATTAAATACAGTGCTGTTTTTAGTTATATCATTCTAGTGTATATTGCGAATTTCATAATGGACAAAAACATCGAACAAAGAGTTTGTCTTAAATTTTACATCGCCAATAGAATTTCGTGTTCGGAGTCACTGAAAATGTTACAGAAGGCTTACGGTGAATCGACTTTATCAAAAACACGTGCTTGTAAGTGGTACAAAGCGTTAAAAAGCGGTCGAGATGTGATGGAAGATTTGCCTCGCTCTGGTAGGCCATCAACGTCTGCAACTGAAGTTAACATCGCAAAAGTGAAGGAAATAGTGACTGGAAATGTTCATTCAAGTTTGAGAGAGATAGCCGCCGAACTTTCTGTCTCACGAGTCGATCCGTACCATTTTAAATAATCACTTGGGTATGAAACATGTTGCCGCTCGGCTAGACATGCTAGAACGAGTCAATTCCGACCCAACGTTCATGAAACGCATTGTTACTGGTGATGAGACGTGGGTTTACGAGTTTGACATGCAAACTAGTCAACAAGCTTCGGAGTGGCGCCTTCCAATTGAACCGAAACCGAAAAAACCACGCCAAAGTCGATCAAAAGTCAAAGTCATGTTGACTGTTTTCTTTAACTATCGCGGTGTTGTGCACTCGGAATTCTTGCCGGAAGGTCAAACGGTAAATAAAGAATATTATTTGGGCGTTATGTGGCGTTTAAGAGAGCAAATTTGACGAAAAAGGCCAGATTTGTGGAAAGAAAATTCTTGGATTTTGCACCACTATAATGGGCCTTCGCACAAGGCCATCATTGTAAACGAATTTTTGACCAAAAACTCAACAAATACCATCGAGCAACCACCTTATTCACCAGATATGGCTCCGGCCGAGTTCTTTCTTTTTCCTAAACTCAAATTACCACTTCATGGCACCCGTTTTCATTCGGTAGAAGATATAAAGGAGAATTCGCGGCGAGCACTGAACTCAATTCCGGAAAAAGCGTTTAAAAAATGTTTTGATGATTGGATTATTCGTTGGCGTAAGTGTATCGTTTCTGAAGGAGCATACTTTGAAGGTGATAAAATAAAATTGGATGAATAACTAACATTTCGTATATTATTGATCTTTTCTCGGTACTTTCTTGACAGAGTAGTATAACCTATTTAAGTTATTACAGGTAACAAAATATGAGTATTATGCTAATGCCAAAAAATTAAAAATTTCAAATCCTTTCACAAAACATAGTAAAAATGTTTTATTATTGAACGTAAGTTGTACTTACATAAGATTTCTCCACAATTAGCATTAAGAGATGAAGGTCTTATGAATGGCTGGAGCAATTTTCACTGAATATCGATCAAAGTTCTCCGTTGCTTTCAAACAAACGAAAACCACAAACGAATTGGTTCATCCGTTCGAGATGCCACACACAAACACACACTCAGACCACAAATATAAATCTATATCTGTGACGTAGCAGACAACGCCGTCCAACTTATGAGCATAAAAGTATAGTTGAAGGGAGAAATACATGTAAACGGTATTAAATAATTTCTTGTTATTTATCGCGAGTCGTATTTATCGTATGGTGCTGTTGGTACATACAAATGTATGTATAAGTCTACAAACACTGTACCTAGACATATACAAGCATTGACTGTATGTAGCATATTTTCTGATTTTGAAGTGAACTAATGAAGAAATCATAAACAATATCATTGTTCCGCCATAATTATCATCTTTGGAGGGTGAATTATTAACAATGATTATAAAAGATTAAGCATATTTACGGTAGATTTAATAGAAAAAAAATATTAGCTGTTGATAATATTTTTTTACAAATTACATAATATAATCAATTTTAATCCATTCACTAAGAATTATTAGGCATTCTAAATTCAAATTCAATACTCGTATATTAATGCAGAGAAACACTTTATACTTTAAATTACCAAAAAAAATGTCTAATAAATGAATTTTATATTAGGCACGTTAAAAGAGCACGAGCGTCTCGGAACGCTGTTAAATCTTCCAAGACATGCTATATAGGAAATGTTCTCTTTATCTTACACCATCCTGTTTCCGAAGGCGTACTCGTACCTACTTTCCGCTCCCTTTCTCTCCCACCACACTCATACCGGAACTGACAGCGAAATCGTATAAAACATGTGAAATTAAAATTATAATAAGTATTTTGGTAACGATGTAATATGCAGCCTAAATTTAATAATTTAAATTATTTTAAAAATAAGTTTAGTAATATGCTAAATTAAGCTTAGTAAAATAATAATTACATTACATAATTAATCATTGTTTGTTTTTTCTGTAATTAATTTGGCATAACCTCTTTAAAAAAAATCAGTTATTGAAAAAACATTGGAAAGGTTTTGTTTCGATCTGTGTGACTTGTATAAGTTTCACTTCGTGTCCTGAAAAATATATACTCGTATACTAGGTAGGTATTCGATGCGTTACGAGTACGTAGCGACAAGCGACAACGCAACTATGCGAACAACATCATTCAGTTAATGAACTATGTAACGATGAAGCCTTTTACACTAAGGTTTAACAATCTCGAGTAAAAAAATACACATTTGTTATGGCGTATATACTCGTATGTTTAAATATAAACTTGTTACATTACTTTACTTCCTTCCTGCTTTAGTAAATACGAATAGCATTATATTGGTATGTTGCAGGAAATGGTACTAGATTTTTCTGCTTCTAGATAGTCGTTAGATATTGATCCTGGCTGCACTGTTACGCTATGCAGGGTTTTATATTGTCTTTATTTTTAAAGATGGAAGCAAGTCTGGAACTCTGGTGTGAAATAACACAATAGGTGTATAAAATTTGTATAAAAAGAAGATTTTTGCGGAGAGTCCGTTTTATATCGTTACTAGCTGCACCCGCGACTTCGTCTGCGCGGAAAATATTTTCGTGGCTTTCCCGGATTAGGTTAGATTATGTGTATGTGCAATTGTGCATAGTATGTTCAAAGATTGTTTTTGAAAAAGGTCTACGTCTAGCCTACGTCTGTCTCCGGGCACATACTATAGGTAGGGTTTTGATAAAAAGTAGTCTATGTCCGTGCCCAGGTGTCAAACCATATCCATGCTACATCATAATCAGTTCAGCGGTTTAGCATTTCCCGTACAAAGTTTCGAACCACTCCCTCCCGTCCCCCTTTTCACAGATTTTTGAATAAAACATGAGTACAATCTCACATGTTCTTACTACGTACCGATTTTCATCAAGATCGGTCAAGCCGTTTTTCAGTTATAAAAGGACATACAGACAGACAAAAATTTTAGAAATGGTAGAATTGAAGTCGGTGAGTCATAAAAAGACTATATCACAAAATTAGACAGTAAAATTATACTTACAGATAGACGCTAGAAATTTATATAGATTATGCTTTATAACTTTACTTATATAACTTTACGCCATTGTCAGTTATGAGGGGGCAGAGCATTAAGGCGTAACAAAATTGCACTTCGATATCCCTTCTAGTAACAAATATTTGGTTTTACGGACGGCAAAACGGAACCAGATAGTGACTGCTTTCCCACCCAGTTCCTTGTTATAATCCCTGTCCCTTGGTTTACGACCTACGGCGAAAGATAAGCAGCTGGCACATCTTATCTTTTTCCATTTCTCCCTAACTTGTATGAAAGTGTACATGCAATTACAGCTACAGAAACAATTAAAATTGAAGTATTTGCCTGTGATTTTGAAATAAAGGCTTTTTCTCAATCTCTTATGGTTATTTGCACATTATTAAAACACAAGCACGCCTGTTTTTTATGTCTATCTCTCTGTTTATTTTAGTTTATTTGTTTATTTGTACGGGCCAATTGCAGAACCTCAAATTTACTTGTATAAATTAATTTGACTTTGACTTTGAAGTAGTTGATCCGATTTTAAAGGAAAGACAAGTAGAGTCGTTTTCAGAGAGTAATCTTATTTTTTATTCCGCAAAAATACCAAATATAACGTGAATGAAACAATGAGGCACTGCTAGTATATACTATAATAATATTTATATTATACATACATACATACATATCCTCACGCTGTATCCCTAACGGGGTAGTCAGAGAGGACAGAGCGCCTAGCGTCGCGGTTCTTACCTACCACTTTCGCTTCCTCAAATCTCAGTTACATAATGATTATTAAATACATTTTTATACTATTTAACTAGCTATATCCGCGACTTCGTCTGCGCGGAAAATTTCGTGGCTTTCCTGGATTAGGTTAGATTATTTCTACATGTACATAGTATGCTTAAAGATTGTTTTTGAAAAAAGTCTACATCTAGCCTACGTCTGTCTCCGGGAATATACTATCTCTGTACCAAACATCGTAATTGGTTTGGTGGTTCAGCATTTCCCATTCAAAGTTTAATCCCCCTTTTAACCATTTTAGGGATAGTTTTTCGATAAAAAAGTAGCCTGTGTCCGTTCTCAGATCCGTTCCCTATTCACAGATTTTTGATTAAAAAAAGTAGCCTATGTACTTTTGATAAAAAAATTTTGATCACCGGACCAAATTTTACCATTAGCAAGTTTTAGCATTTCCCATACAAAGTTTTATCTCACTTTTCACCCTCTCAAAAGTAGATTTTTTTATAAAAAGTAGCCTATGTCCGTATCCAATTGTCAAACTATATCCATGCTACATCATAATCAGTTCAGCGGTTCACCATTTCCCATACAAAATTTCATCACCCTTTTCACACTATTTTAAGGGTAGATTTACTAAACAATTAGTATCATGAGCGCAATTACATGTTCTTACTACTTACCGATTTTCATCAAGATCGGTCAAGCTGTTCTTGAATTATAAAAGGACATACTGACAAACAGACAGACAAAAATATTAAAAATGGTAGAATCGAAGTCAGTGAGCCATAAAATTATTATCTATCACAAAATTTGATAGTAAAATTATAATTACAGACAGACGCTAGAGATTTACATTAGTGTTAGCTGTACCCGCGACTTCGTCTGCGCGCTAAATTTTTTCGTAGCTTTTCCCGATTAGGTTAGATTATATCTACATGTGCATAGCATGTTCAAAGATTGTTTTTGAAAAAGTCTACGTCTAGCCTACGACTATCTCTGGGAACATACTTTGTCTGTGCCAAATATCATAATTTCTTCGGCGGTACAGCATTTCCCATTCCAAGTTTTACCACCTTAGGGGTAGGTTTTTCATAAAGAGTAGCCTATGTTCGTTCCCAGGTGTCAAACTATAAGGTGTTACAATATCAGTTAACGAGATTTAAAGTATACGTTGTATACGTCCTATAGATCACATTTACAGGTTAAATAAATAGATATAAATAATTATTAAATTTCACATGAAAATAAAATAATAAATATAGACACAAAAGCTTCTCCACAATGTTCGAGGCGCTGTAGCACGTTGGCGTGCAAATGCGTGCGGGTGAGGCGCGCGTCACAAACAACCATGGAGTCTTTGCTTATTTCAATTATTCTTTTTTTCGTAAGAAAACAAATTTAGTTAAGAATTTAGTGTTTATTTTAGTTTTATTCTGTAGCTATATTAATAGTGATGCAAACCCTGAAAGGACGTTAACTAATATTTTAACACATTATATATCCATGCTACATCATAATCAGTTCAGTGGTTTAGCATTTCCCTTACGAAGTTTCGTATTCCTCCCTCCCGTCACCCCTTTCATAGATTTCTGATAAAAAAGTAGTCTATGTATTTTTGATAAATAATGTTTTATCACCGTACCAAATTTTATCATTACCTAGATTTAGCGTTGCCCATGCAAAGTTTCATCCCTTTTCACCCTCTTAGGGGTATATTTAAAAAAAGTAACCTAAGTCCGTTCTCTGATGTCAAACTATCTTCTTGTCAAATTTCGTGATAATCGGTATAAGTAGCATATCATGAGCGCATTCACGTATTCTTACTACGTACAGATTGTCATCAAGATCAGTGAAGCCGTTCTTTAGTTATAAAAGGACATACACACAGACAGACAGACAAACAGACAAAAATTTTAAAAATTGTAGAATCGAAATCAGTGAGTCATAAAACGACTACTTTTCACAAAATTTGACAAAAAAACGGAAATTACAGACAGACGCAAGAGATTTATATAGTAGTATAGATATAATGCGAAAAGATATTGTAAGTATGATTTTCGCGTAAAAACGACGACAAAACCAATACCACAAAGAAGTTCAATATAATTCTGATGTAAAAGCAATGAATGTGCATTTAAAAATGCAGTTCCTGATATGTAGTAAACGTAGAACGTAAATGCAGTGTATTGTTTCCCCAGATGTGGCTAGGATTACTATCAATCAGCACAGTAAATTGCACATGGTCCCACAGAATGCACCCTGTGCAATTTGTGTGCAACCGATCAGGATTACGTAGTAATACTTGAATCGAATTTCGTGCTAACTGCTCTGCGAAGCAATGCGTTACTGTATGAATTGTACTTCTGCATCCAGTAGTTACACTTCAATGGCTTGAAGCATAAATTAATGATTTATCGAAAAGGAAATTGTAAAGTTAATCGATATAACTTTACCAATTTTCTTTGCTTTATGGTTTCCTACTGGCTTAACTGTACCAAACGGCAGATAGAAGTAGATAACTTCATTGGTTTCAGCGGTCGTGACCTCTTGCCGTTGCCGCCTGAAACCGCTGCCCGTTGTATTGCATCTGTATCGTCTTGCGATGGAATTTAAGTTAATGTTTCAAAGTTTGTAGTTGAGGAAATTGTGAAAGATAGCCATCATAAGTTGTAATCTGTTCGATTTAATTAATTTATGCTTATTTCCCCTTATTACCGAAATATTCATACATGTACAAGCACGTAACTTCGCATCATTTTCTATTCGGGGTGGACATATCATGAAGAAAAAAAAGCTCACATTGACTCCACTTCCAGTAATAAATAATCCTGTTTGGGCCATCTGAAAAGATGGCAAGTGGAAAGTGGCAAGTTGCTAGCACATCCCTTGTTTTAATTATGTATAATAAACACTATTCCACTGTCAATTTTTACAATCTACGCGTAAAAATAAGCAACAAATTCTACAGATTTATCTCTCTCCCAGACCATCATGAAAGTAAATTACTATGTATAAATATTAACAATTATAATTTTAGATGTCTTGGCTTTACAGTAATATTTAAAATATAGTTACATAATTAACAACAAAATTACCTACAAGTACACACCTATATAAAATAGTTTTAATCGGAATCTCTTTGATTTACAACATCTTATATCGTAGGACTGGAACCATGCACTTCTGAAACTATTCGACCCACTAAATTCAGCTGCTAGTACTGTACTATCTAAGAGCGCAACATGCATACTCATGTAAATTTGTAGGCGAGCGGGCCCCTCGTTAATTTGCCTCTTGTCACGGGGAACATCCCTTTCTTAGTAGATCGTTACCCGCTACGTTCGTTCATCGGCTAAATGTTGGCTAACGGCTTTTTGCCTTTTCGGATTTGCTATAGTTTACACTCGCTGTATCGATTTGTTGTTAAGAAAACATCAACGTATTTTTTTATAGAAATTACATTTCATCTCTTTCTATTCTTTTAAAAGCTACTGATGTTCTTTACATTCTTGCTAATGTAAACAAGACAACTTATTACACACAAGTCATTCAGAAAAACAATCCAAAGGTTTTTTTTAAATCAGTGACACTGACCTAATTTTGATAAGAGTAAGTATTTTGTCAATAATGCGTATAATAATCGATATAGTTATATAATTTTCAGCATTTGAATACAATCTGATGGTAAACTTTCCTATTGAGAACGATATCTCATTTTTCTTAAGCCGTCGATAAAAAAATCCCTTCACGATGCGAGTGCGTGGTTAATATTCAATTTATGTATATGTTTATGTAAAAATAAATTTATCTAACAATGTGCAGATAAGCTAATCATAGAAGATGAAATATCCATAAACACGTAAATATTTTACGAATATCATACTTAAATCATATTTGCGTATTATAGGTACATAGTTATGTAGATATGTGACGATTATCGCGCGTTAGTAACGTCAGGAGATAAGCAATGTTAATACGCATTTTTCCGCCTTGCAAAACCAAGTATTTATACATTATGAGAAATAATATGTCACATTGTACACTTATTTATATGATAATACATCTACTATCATACTGATTATTATCATCTCCTCTTCAATGAAAACAAAAAGAATACTAAATAGATTTAATTTCTATTCAATTAAAAGGTAATAAGCAGTGATCGGATAATCGGGCGCTAATATACCTAAACTTCATTTTTATGCCTACGAAAGAATAATATGGACATGCCTCTTAGAATCCCGGATCCCGGAATCGTTTGAAATTCCTGATTGCTAAAAATGTTACCTGCATACAAAATAGTTAGAACTCGTTGTGAAAACGATATATTTTCCTTGAATAATGCTTACATACCCTCTCGTACTTTCAAGACGGCTGTTCCTTGTTAAACTCTCATTGTAATTTTATTTAGATTTAAAAAGCCGATTCTAATGGAACTTTTAATTTACAATAAAAGTTTTTATGAAAACTGGATTTTTAACAGGCCAGCAATCTAAACTATGTATGGAATTGAAACAATTGTGTTTTTATGTGTAGCACCATTTATTTTCTTACAAAAGCAAATTATAAAAGTATAAAATCTTTCACAAAAAGTATTAACAATTAAAGATGTACTTAAAAATTATACTACACAGAGTATAAGGAACGGTTATCCTTATTATTATTGTCTGATAGTTACAAGGATGGTCTGAATTCATTTTAAGGATAGCTGTTCCTTACACCTGTTAATTAATTTGATCGTACGTTTCACGAAGTTAGCGTTTCTGTGTCAGGCTGTTGTGAACATGAGGCAGAAACGTTAACGTCGTCATCGTCTAATTCTACTTGCTTCGAAGTACTCTCACTTAGGACATTCATTGAGTTAAAATAAATAATCATAATTTTCTCTAGATTTTCAATTTCAATTTCTCTTAACATTTAAAATCCACTTATATGTTGAAAAAGACCTTTCAACATCCACGGAAGTAAGTGGCGCAAACTTGTAAAGATTAGCGTCACTTACTTCCATAGAGTTTAGGGATATTTCCCTGACTACGTCAAAATCGGGATTTCTATCCATGAGTTGTTCTAACTTATCTGTCAATTCATTATTTGATGTCCACTCAATTAGCGTTCTTACCTCGTCAAATATTTCGAATGCCTGGGATACGGACAAATCATATGTTTCCAACTTTTTTATTGCAATCTGAATAATTATTTTTAACATGTTTGATGGAAATAGCTTCATTGCTATTTAACGAAGACATAACGTTAAAGATTTCATTAAAATATTTTGCATAATAAAATGCCGCCTCCAACCAAGTAATATATTTAGATTAACATTTAACAGATAATTAACTTAATTAATTAACAGAAATTAACAGAAAATATATTTAGATTAGTTATAAAACGTACATTGATTAGACAGATAATCATACTATAAAATAAACGATTTTGTTGAAGATAAAACAATAGTCTGGAAATGATTTTCTCTGCACATGCATTTACTGGCTCTCTGAATATTGTATTTTAATAAACCTTTTGTAAAATGATGTTGAAAAAATTATACCTGACTGAGTTTCTTGTCGGTTCTTCTCAGTGTCCAGGTTTTCTTTTCTCTTCTCTTTGAACAGAACTAAAGTAGTTTTGACGTTCAAAAATACCTTGTGATTGGGTTTACTTGAATAAATTGATTTGACTTTGACTTTGAAAGTACCCCATCCAGTAATAACGGGTTGTGGAGGCAACGGTAAATCTGGATACATGTCCCTTAAAATTTTTACTCTATTGGGAGATTTCAGAAACACTTTTTTTACATTTGATATAAGCGTATCCACGTCCTCGTAATCTAAACGTATTTTTTCTGTTAACCTATGCAATGCGTGAGCTAAACAAGTAAAATGCTTCACGTTAGGGAAAGTTTTGTTCAATATTTTGCCAGCAAGTATCATGTACGCTACTCTATCGGTGCACAACATAAGCAAGTTTTGAACTTTAGATTCAAATAAGTCTCCCCACAAATTCTTCAAGCATTGAATGACAAATTGAGATATTGATTGTCCATTCACAGCGTGTAGAGTCTTACAGGCCAACATATAAGTCTGTTTAGGTTCATCCTCAATTAATGATTTTACTAAAAAATGCACCACATTTCGACCCATAAAATCTGTAATTTACAATTATTTACATCGCCATGAATACTTTTCATTTTAGCCTGGAAAACACGATTTAAATATGTTTTTCTCAATAAAGATTCACCAGGAATAGTACGATTTTGTTTGCAATTACAAATATATTTTTGAAAAAAATTTCGAAATGTGGGATTTTCTAGCTTTGACCAAGGTATGTTGCAGATTATCAGAAAATCTACAAAATCAAAATCATGTTTGAAGATTTCGATGTTTCTGTGACTTTATGTGCCGATCACCGTCACCGTCTTCTTTGCCTTCATAGTAGTTTCACACTTACAGCAAAATATAGTTTTACTTGCTGCGTCGTAAATCATCTCAGGAATATCCCTTATCCATGACTGGGCAATGTCTTCGACTGGAATCGGGTCTGCAATTTTAATTTTACAAAAAGGATCGAGGACACAGCCAACCAAGATGCAGTAATCGCAGACTGAAATAAAAAAGGAATTCAAAATAACAAATCAATTTCGTTTTCATTTAGTTACGCATTATTATAGATTATTTAGCGCAAATGGTAAATCATCGAACTACAGGGTTAACTGAAAAACAACTGAATGGTAATATTCTGTATTTAAATAAGTATATTATCTTTTGCTATACAACTTTGGTGACACTGCAATTGCAGCGTAGAAAATAAGAAGTAAACATTTCTTACCTTGTACAAAAACAAATAATTCAAGCCAAGTCGCAGAGAGTGACGGAGTCCATGATTCGTAGCATAAAGTTGTCGTTCCAAGCAAAACAGATATCCAGATAACTATGCAAATCAAAAACCGTGGGAACGCCAAGTTGTTAGATAAAGGAGCAAAACACAACACAACACCCGAACGCATGAATAGACAGACAAGCGACGAATGAACCTAAATATGCTAGGGCGCAGGGTCAAAGACCCGCCCCCTCCCTACTTCAGTCCCCGCTCATCCCTTCGTAGCGTTATCGCAGCCGCATTTTTGCTCTAATTGCGTCATTTCTGTTGGTCGTCTAATTATGTTGGCCAGATAATATTATTTGCTGTCTCACTCATTTACTTGCACTTTGAATTTGAACGAATAGATTTTGATAAAGTCATCTACTCATATGTAGACTAATGTTTTTGTGTTGCTTGCTTAGAAATATCAATAATTGAAAAATATAACTGAGAACTTTTTTAGCAGTCGGATGACAGTTTTTTTAGTTAGAAAAAGTTTGCAATTTTTTTACGGTGGTTTTGGACAATTCAGGTATTCTATGTCACTCGGGATCACCTAAGGATTCTAACAATACCACACACTTTTTAATCGGTTCAGGCATTTAGAAGTTATAGTAAAATAAACAAACGGAAAAACATACGTATACATACAAAATATTACAATCCTTTTTTTGGCAGTCGTGTAATAACTACAAGTAACATTTTTTAGTCTTCTATTCATATAAAATACAATAAATTAGTCGATTCGATCACTAAACTGTTAGATAAATAAATCAATTTCCACTACTTGACCACATTGTGCACATTATCATTTTTTATTGAAATTCCATTTATTTTGAATAAAATAAAGATACTAAATCAAAATAACCATTGCTATAATTTCATTAAGTTACTTATAGTTGTTTTTACAAAATTGTTTAATCCCGAGAATCCGGGATTACTTATTAATTCAGGAAGGAATATCCATATTATTCTTTCAAGAAAAGAAGTTTAGGTATATAAGCGCCTGATTATCCGATCACTGGTAATAAGTCATTAGAAAATTAGTCATGTCAGGAATGATTCACTTCGTCGTTTAGGCAGCCCTGGCTCACTCCATAGTTTAGGTACAAAAATATACCTACGGATGTCGTTAGCCGGCGACGGCAGAGAAAGTCCAGTGCCCACGTGTTCGATGTGATGCACGTACGTGATATATCTTACTTCGATTATGTCGCTTACTCGGTCGAATTGAATCAAATTGCTCGATATAATATTATCTGGCTTCTTTCTGCACCTAATTTGATACAAAAGTATCTACATAGACATATGAATATGTTCCTTTATTCATGTGAGGACATTACACTATATTTCAATTTCATTCCTAGTCAAGTATAAAAGTCAGGTCGTATTTTGTTAATATACAATTGTCATTTCAATGTGTAATAGAACTAAATACATATTACATCATTACAAATTCATAATCGCAACTTGCAACCCTGCCGGATGTCACAGGGAAAGGACTATTTCAATTTTGGAAACGTTCAAAGTAAAATGAGCTCTCCTTCGTAGTGATTGGGTGCATTCTCGTCCTCAAGCGCGCACGGATCGCATTGTATGATTTGTATGAGATTAAAATTATAGGCACTAGCCCGAGTACGAGTTAACTTTATTGCCGCACCACGAAAGTAGCTGTTTGTTTGCTGTGTGTTTTGCTGTGTCTTTGTAGATGATCCTTCTATATCTATTCTGTGGTCATACATTTCATGATGAGCACTCGTGTTGTCATATTTCATCTACTGGAGTAATTAACGTTATAGCAGTTACAGTACCTGCTTAGAGCACATATGGTAGTCATGCACTGATAAAGCTTAGTGAACTGGATTCTTTATTTGATTAGATAAAATTTTTGGTTTGATATTACATAATATTAACACGCATTTAAATCGTGAGCTTATGGAGACATTCTGAAACGGTGTATGGTTTATTTATGTAATAGATACATGATTGGGTTAACCTTGAACCTTATTTTATTGTTTGGATTGTTACTAACGTCACTAATATCGAAAAAAACGATAGTTTAAAAAAAAGTACGTTGTTTCCTTTACATTATGTACTTATTTATTTAAGTAATTTTTTTTTTACAGTCTTATACAAAGTGACATGATTAAATACAGCTGTTACTTGCGACTTCGATTGCATGGAGTTTTAAAAAAGTTGCATATGTCCTTCCCCAGAGTTTAATCTATCTCCATACAAATTTCATCAAAATCTGTCCAGCCGTGAAAACGTAACACACACGCAGACACACTCGCCTTACTTATATTAGTATAGATTTATAACTTCACATATTACGAAGGATATAGGTATGCATACCAATAAAATGCTTTATTATTTGATAAGTTCCCATGTACATACATATGCAGATATGTATATTTTAAGTAACTTTCCTTTTGATAACGATAGATAAAATATTAAAATGTTATCACTTTTTGCCCCATATTTACGGATTTTTTTAAATTATAACACTACTATAAAACACATTTAAAAAAAAATTATGTTAAAATATTAAAATCTGATTGCAAACATAACAAAAACTTGCTAATCTTTTGAATTCTTTGCCGGAGTCGGAGGCCTATTAAGCTTTCTCTGCTAATGGCCTATAAACATTAGACACAATGATTTAATTTCGTCAGGAAGTTTTGTAAATCTCTCATTTGGATTTTATAATAGTTTTAAAAGAGTTTTAACCTCATTTTCGTTTATGTTTTCCAAAGGAAAAATGTTTTAGCGTATGTCACTTGTGTAATTGTTTATGGAATAACCGACGATTATCTAAATCTACGAAATTTGCTTAAAATGATTATATGTCGCATGACATTGAATCTTGTACATCCGTATATAGCATATTTTATACTTCATGAAAGCTTAAAATCTAATACTTGGCACAAAATTAATAATTGAAGTAATTATTGTAATGATGACTGAGTAAGGGAGTGACATTTCTACTTATATTCGCATTTATAATTCAACGAATTTATGAAATACCCAAACACGTGAAAATGAGAGGTTAAATTTAGCTTATTTATAAAGGTTTTCGGATGTGTGAATTTCAGCTTTTTAACTCCAATGCAAAGTTACAGAGGTTAGAATACAAATTACTTTCCGTAAAGTCACAGGTAAAAGATAACGGCAGTGCTTGGTCGTGTACCGTATTTGGTAGAGGCACGAAATACCTTCGGATTATAAGAACAAATAATTAATTTTAATTATCTTAAATTAATGAAATGCGATGATTAAATGTAACCAGCAAAGTATATAGAACGTATAAGCATTTTACACAATGTCTCTATCATAGCAAATACATAAGGAGAAATGATAATAATCTGTCACTTATGGACTAGAATAGATCTCAGTCGACTGAACTCAAATTCATAGGTTATGTTTTTTTTTTATTGTTTCAGCTTCTCCTAACATTTACTTATTAGGGTCTTTGTTGTTCTAAGTTCATTTATACTTCGTTCATACTCATCTTGTAATTCTCTATTTATATTTTGTTTTCTATTTATAATTTTGTTTCATTAATTTTGCACCTTTTATAATTCTACTTCTGCAGATTTCCTTTCATCATCTTCCATTTTCTTACATATCTGCCAATGTACTTAATCTAGTTTTCTGTTATTTCTTTATTAATTTTTCATTTCTTTTACTAATACATTTCCTTATCTATTCTTACTATCTACTACATTCTTAATTTTCTTTTGTTACTTTAAAACAATATAGCTCCAGCTTATGTTTAAATTACAGTTTTGTTTTTCTTGCTTTATATTTAACTTCATAACTATTACAATACATTTATTAATTATTACATTTATCTCATTTGATAATACATTCTTAGTTTTCTTTTGCTACCTCGATATAGTAACATACATGGGTTATGTTGGACATATCTTTGCAGAGGTCTAGAAAGTAGTTCGAACAATTTTATATTCACGTGGACAAAGTCGCTGGCGAAAACTTAGCTAGTGCTTAATATTAATTTTCATAATAACTGCTCTTTCATTTTGATTTCGTTATAATTATTCAATAGCAGTAATTGTACATGTAAAAATTTCACAACACGCGATCATCAGGATTGATTTAAAAGTATTTTGATGGGCTGATGACGCTTACAGTCTGCGTTGGTTGCAAATGTGACGTCACATGTGATTGTCACTTAGGATGGCTTGAACTGACATTTGCCAGCCAACCAGTTGGTGTAAGCGAGATGTTGGACTTTTTGGCGGGAACGAGAGAAGTGAGGTTGTCATTTTTATTTAGATTTTCTATTTTTTACATTTTTAGGAGTTTTAAAGTACAACAGAAATAGTGTATTGTGTTTTAAAGTTCTGTGTAAGTGAAAAGAATGGAGGAGGTCCAAATGAACATGTGTAGCAGAAGTTTTCGCGCTCTTCCAAGAAGTTCTTTTTTAACTTCAGTAAAGTCTACTATCACTTTACTGGAGGAGTGTTAGGGACAGTTAATGTTTCTCTAAAAGTCTTTAATATTTCGACTGAAGGACTACATTGTCCATGGTCAAGAATAAATTATAAATAAAAAAAAAAGTAAGCGAGATGTCAGTTCCTTAAATCTAGTTTAAATAGTATGTGGAAGCCACCCTTACTCTAAAAGGTTTGAAGTAAAGTGTCAAATATGCTAAGTTCTTTTTTCGGTATAGTAACAAACATTGTGTATTTAATCCATACTTCCGTCCCTATATAACATTTTTTTGGATTAATAATAATAGCCATATTATTATCACGTTCATATTACGCATAGGTACAGTGATTACGATATGATGTCAATGCTCATTGATAGTCGTGCATTCGAACAGAACAGTCGCTTTTAATGACACAGTTACACAAAAAACCGACGTTCATTTAATGACGTAAAGACTATTATACTGAGGCCAGTGTTGAAAAACTATTGTGGACGGCAACATTTTCAGTTCATTGTTTTGACAGACGTCTAACGCAAATATTAAGGCATTACGTAGGTAAGAATTATTTTATGAATTAATTATCGACATATAGTCGATAATGATATTGTTAATTTTATAAATCGCATTCGTGTAAAAGAACTTGTATTTGAACAAGTGAATAATATTCAGAGTTCCGTTAAAATGAAAAAAAAAAAAAACGAAACTTTCGTACGATCGCTCACGCGTCCAAAGGTTTTACCTCAGTCTCTTTTCTAAAAGACGATGCGAAGTCCGAAATTGATATTTTGCATATCGCTGCTTGTTAATTCACGTAATTTGCTCTGAGAAACATTTTAAAATATTCATAGGAGAATCTAAGAGAGGCAAATTGTACTCAAATTTGAATTACTCGACTTGGTAATTCGAGTAGAACCCTTATCTCCGAGTCTGGACCTATAATAATTTTAAAATTTCGAAAAATATAAAGACTTAAGCATTCAATTATGGTTTACAGCAAAAATATAGAGAAAGCCCTATTTTTTATAGATCGTCAGAAATTTATTTTACAAATCTGTAGTTTGTAATTATCTGGACTATTATTATTATTAATTCGTGAATATCATACAGAATCCTGTATATGCGAGTTGGACAAGCACTTAATATTTATTGTAATAGTTCAATATTATTCTAATACAATATATTATGTCGGTTCTAAACAACATGCCATTACTATTATTTTCGGTGCTGTATAAAAAGTGAATATGAAACTTATAAATAAAACAATCTCTGTGTTAGTTAATTTGTGTCATTGACTCTGAATGAAAGAAAAATTTCTGCTTACACAAACTTTTTATTTTATTATATAGATACATAAAATATGTATATAACCTGTACTAGGTAGGTACCTAGGTACCTACTTGTACTGTGATTGCTATGAGTGTCATGAACCAGGTATTTGTGCTATAAAAATATTTGTTATGATAGGAAATCGAACGCTTATCTTTACTTCTGTAAAACGTACATAGGTGTAAAGTACGTGTATAGGTATTTTCCGTAATGAATCTATTCAGTATGATGACGAAAAATAATATTATGTACAATAACTACGAGAAATGTATAAAGAGTTTAATGGTTGTCTTTTAGTTTGTGTACATATGTGCATACATATGTGTATAACGTCGTATATATATCTCTTTATTAGGCCACTATTAAAATGTATATAAAAGACGAATATTGTTTCTGCGGCAAGGAATTTGTTAGTCATTTTTTAGTAATTCTGGTCTATTGAACACGAAAATAATAACATTTTTTTCATTGAATTGACTCTACTTTTTAAGGTAAAGGCAATTCATTCACACAGGAAATAAAATTATATCAAACAATCGAATATGTTTAAAAAGCTTTTTTTTCAATTGTCAAATGATAATAATACATCCTACACTAATCATTGTATAAAAAATAATAAAACACGAAAATATTTTAAGAAAAACATTTGTATGTGATTGTCAATTGTATTTCTCTTTAGGACAGTTCCTTTAGGACAGGTCCAGCAGTAGTCTGCCATAACATGACGATCTCACCAGCCTCTATATCATTCCATTATATTGATGTCCTAGTGAAATCGTTCCCATTGTACTTCACTGTAATCACCCAGATTGTCAAGAAATATATCTTAATACCTATGCAGATTACGTAAAATGATTTTTCTATTAGCTTCCAGTTTTTGAAATTTTGAAGCGTATTATCGACTATTTCGCAGTATTTATCAGCTTCATGACTCCTAAAAACATTTTTGGCAACTGTAATTAATAGAAAGCTTGTCCATGCTTCAAATTAAACTTCAATCATGTGATTTGTTAAATCTCCGTTGTTTTAAGATCTTTCTTTATCAGTTACATTTAATGCACTAAAGTAGCAATCACCGAGATGGTTTCTTGGCTCAATCCATATCGTCAGTATTCTAAATAGAAGCCTTTTTGTCCTTCTTGACTCCAATATCTAAGTTACGCACGTAAGTTTTACGAAATTTGTTTGGAACCCAACATTTGTATTGTTTCCAAGTCGTTTTCCAAAAATTGGTTGGTAAGTTTATTTTACAAGATTACTTATAATGTTTCGGTGCTTTTCTTAACAAAATGTAGGTAGTATAAACGGTCGGGGTTATTAACACAAGACTTGCGTAAAGAACTCCTATTTCGTAACAATAACGCCTCATAAAATGAATAAATTAACAAAACTGATATTTTTAGCAGTCTCAAATGATCAGCAGAGTTAAAATCTTAGGCTACCTCGAATATTTGTCACGATATACTTCGCATAAAACAATAACTATTTGCCGAGTACTTCATAATCATAATGTATCTAAATCGTCTACATAAATTCAGACCGAAGATGTTATCAATGTTTTTTTATCTACTTTGTAATATCTCCTCATAAATGTTAACAATAATTAAAAATATTTTTGTTTATTTGATAAAATAAATGCTTGACGTATTTATATTTATTATGAATAAATATAGTGTAATAGTTAAAAAGACGAATGAGTGTTGTTTGTCGTATAACCCATTTGTAACTACGCTGTAAGCATTTAATGGAAATAAGTTTCCACTTGAAATGTATCCATGCTTATAAGTCATCACTTTTAAATTGATGTTCAGTCATCGCTATGACTGGACACCAATTTTTCACGAGGCCGTTGCCTCATGAAAAACGGGCATAGAAACGTAAACATTTTGGAATAAACCTAATTACATTATATAGCTAGTGTTAACTATCTCGTTAAAATCTCGTGTTCAACTTGCGTGACGTAGTTTTTCTGCTTTTATCTATATACAAATTAAGTATTTACATACATTCATTCATACATGATGTATTCTGATCAACAAACTACCTTATACCTACCTATAAATAACTGTTACAATGGTTAAATAAATATGGTTATTTATAGGTACTCACAACTTATAGTAACAATGTGATTTTTCATTAATTATTTTTCTGGACTATATATCTATAGCAGTTTAGAGTAGGAACTGCTATATAGGATTTACTGAGGCTATAATTTTTATCTATCTTTTAATGAAGACTTTTTTGTTGTCAGGATTTTAAAGTAAATGTAAACTTGAAATTCTATAAATTCTATTTTGTACTAGTTGTTGCCCGCAACTTCCTATGCGTTTTTTAATTTTAAAATAACCTATGTCCTTCCTCAGGGTTTAAGCCATCTCCATACACAATTTTATTGCAATCGAATGAAAAATTGGCAGCGCTTAAAATACGAACAAAAAAAACATCGATTTTTATTATTAAATTTAATATTAAAGTCAAAGCGGAAACAAAGACTAGATCTATATTGTATAATAGAAAAAAACTGTATGTCGCATAGAAGTTTTTATTTAAGGTTTTTTTTAGTTTTTCATTTTTGTGTTATATTCTAGTTGTTTTATTAATAACAAAAAAGCATATTCAGACGTTAAAATTTACAATCTTAAAACTACACATTATCTTAAATAATAGACTTCCTCAAACTTGTTTATTATTTATTGAAGCGGTTTTCACCATTGTCGATGAAATGTCCATAGCTCATAAATTACCGTATCATTTTTTTCTGATCCTTATGAACTGATCCATTCTCCGTTTCTGGTTTAATACGTGAATTTTGTTAACTAACTGAGTTATCAACATTATTAGTCCTGTAAAAAATTGATTCTGAGCAGTGCCTAATCAACAGATTTTTTACAATTACTCTTTTCTTTTAATATATTGGTACCGACATACAAATATTATATGATCATCTTATATATTATACATATTTATTTAAACAAATAAACTTTTGTTTGTTTTAATTTTACTATTACTAACAATATTATAACGATATTATAACCAATATTATAAGCATTCACCACTTACCAGACAATCAATTTTTCCACATGTTTAAATTATCATAAGAGAAATATGAACTGATCTTATGTTACGCTTACTAAAAATAATACACAATGAGTTCAAGTTTTATAAATGTGTCATTGTAGTTACAGACTGGAATGCACGTCGTTTACATATTTCATTGTAAAAAGGTTCATTCAATGATAAAGTTTCTTTCTAAGAAACCAAGTGATATGTTTATAATTATTTTTTAACTTTGTAATAATTAATATCTTCTTTATTCCGAATACTCGTGTTGATGATATTATACTTGTATAGATAATATATGATACGTGTTGTCTTTCAATAGAATACAAAACAAGCATAAAAAAGGCTTTATACAAAAAATGAGACGTACACTTTTTACTAGTCAGTCTATCACGTTAATTTTACGTTTGCATAATCGGTACTCATATCATTTATTATGTATACATTATATTCTTATGACTCATTCCATGGACTACCTGCTTGCAATTTAGCCGTCGATTTGGTAATGACTTTCAATAAATATAATACATATAAAAAAACTTTAAAAAAACTGTTAAATACAAATTGAATTCACCCCAAATTATTTTGTATGAAGTAGTATAGATTTTAATATTGTGTGGATAACATAACTTGTGTTTAATTGTGTGATACATGATTTAAAACAATTTCTAATCCGGGACTAACAGTTTGATGTCGTTATGTAAGATTGAATGCGATGGAAATCCGATCTCTCACAAATATATAATACATAACTATATGCGGTATCACCCTTGCGGATAGATTACGCAATGAAAAGATTTGTGGTATGATAAGGTAGAACGTATGAGTTATAGTAAAAATGAAGTGTTACGCTTCCATAGTTTGGGTACCTACGTAAAAATAATGAATGAAGAACGATTGACGAAAAAATGTACAGGACGAAAGTGCTACTCCAGAAGATGAGGAAGGGCGATGCTGACTTACAAAGATCATGTAGTCCGAGTGTTAGCTAAAGGAAATATAAAAAAATCTCATTGACAAAATGTGTAGGACAATGATGGAAGTTTGGGAAAACGGCAGAGATAAGAAAAGATCGTGATGCTTGGCGTAACTAGTTGGAGATCCTACAGAGTGAAGATATGTAGGTTTGCAAGTAGACTCCTGTCTACGTATCTATATTGCCATATCTGCATGTTAGACATAATTATAGTAAACCTACCAAGACACATAATAAACCCCCAAGTTCAGTCTTTTAATTATCTGCATGGGGTTTTAAAAATATTGGAAACAAGCAGGGTGGTTGAAGTGTATGGCATTTATTTGCAGACTCTCATCATGAGTTTTTCAGTAAACAAATTTCATACATATTACGTAACTATACCTAAATATTTCAATTTTAATAAACGTCTCATATATTATGAGAAAGAAAAAAATATTTTTGTACATACATGCATATCTTCACGCTGTATCCCTAACGGGGTAGTCAGAGAGGACGGAGCGCCAACCTTTGCGGTCCTTCCATACTTCTTTCGCTTTATTTCAAATGTCATCATTCTTCTCACGAATTTTCGCCTAGGTATACGAAAATTTTTTACATTTACGTTACCTAACCTTTTGGATATTTGATCTTCGTAAGTCAGCCTTGGTCTTCCGTGTCTTCTGCTACCACTCACTTTTGCTCTGTAAATTTTTTTCGTCAGTCTTTCATCAGTTCATCACTCATTCTTTTTGTGTTCTCGGACCATATAAGCATTCCTTTCTTCGTTTTTCGTTCGTTTACAATTTACAATATCACTATTATATACATATTTCTTTCTTTCGCACATATTTCTAGAAGATCGCATTTCTACAGCTTTTGTCTTACTTTTGTCATTTTTGTCTGTTTGTATAAACAAGCTTTTTCTTTGAAGTTGAATATTTTCTGTATGAAGTAATAAATGAATGTAAATTAAACACAGATGTAAATTTTCTTCTTATGGTTATTATTAAAATAAAATAAAAAAACTAATATTTTTGAGACTGCGGCAATTTATTCAAATCCATATTTGTTTTATGTGTCAGTATAGATTGAAAATATATTATCAAGAGTCATAACTATTGGATAAATGATAAGCATATTACAAAACAAGTCCGAGTTCAATTACAGTATTAATGTTATATCAACATGTAACGTTTGTTTGCGAACGGTCTTTGACCGCAGAAATAACTATACACATCATGTACTTATTATTCTCACAATTAAATATATCACAAAAAATAGATCGCATTCGTCGTCTTTTGCAGACAACACTGAACAGCTTACTAGATGACAGTATGAGTTATAAAGTATTTAGCTATGTATTTAAGATTGAGAGGTTTATTACAATTTTAATTAAATTTTACTAATGCCTTAGCCATTATTCTAAATTATTGCGCTTAATCTAATAAATTTTCAAAAGACTGTAAACAGATTATTTTTAATGAAATGACGTTAGATAATAAAGAACATTTCAGAAGATACTAATTTAACTAATCTGTTTCTAGACTTAGAATAAATACAAGAAAACTAACCATTATTAGAAAAATATGGGTACGCCACACGAAGGCCACACGATTCCAATTGTTAGGTCATAATTGTAAGTGAGTGTCATTTAGATTTACCTATTGGTATTCTCCAATTAGGCTGAGCAACTATTTCATAAGGATCTTATTAAAAGATTAATTTAGTAGTTATGAAAAAAAACCGCGAAAAATAATCAAATTACAATGAGAAATACAGTTAATAATATCTGCAACTTCAGTAGTGATAACAGAATGGGGATATGTTCCGTCTCTGTTACTCCTAGCACTAAGCAATGTCATCGCAAGCTTGTGACGCCACAGCTGTGTAACGCTATCTCCCTCTAGCTTATCCCCACTCTGTTCCTACTAAATTTTAAAACCCGATAACTCCATTTTTGACTATTTATGTGAAGTAATTTTTTATGATAACGTGGTAAAAATGTTTAATTATTTTAATGTAATGTATTAAATGTGTCAGTTAAAAGTAATCATCTAGCCCATTGTATAACGTTATACATTTTTTAAGATATTAATTGAAAAGCCTGGAACAATCTATAATTACACCGCATTTGTTCGAATCAGCATAGATTTTAACTAACATTTTTTACTTACAGATACTTTCCACCGGCAATTGAGTAAAAATAAATTTATACATTTTTTGCAAGCAAAAATTTCACCCTTCATTCATACATTTTAGGATTCTAGAACTGAATGGCTAAAACATAACCCTAAAAGTTTTTTCATGCCTGTCTGTTAGTCCGCCTGTCCGTCTGTCAGTCTGTCAGTCTGATGGTCTGCCTGTTTACCAGTCTGTCAGTCCGGCCATCCATCCGTCTGTCTGTCTCTCCATCTGTCCGTTTGTCTGCCTGGTTACCAGTCTGTCAGTCTGGCCGTCCATCCGTTTGTCTGTCTCTCCATCTGTCCGTTTGTTTGCCTGTTTACCAGTCTGTCAGTCCGGCCGTCCATCCGTCTGTCTGTCTCTCCATCTGTCCGTTTGTCTGCCTGTTTACCAGTCTGTCAGTCCGGCCGTCCATCCGTCTGTCTGTCAGTCCGGCCGTCCATCCGTCTGTCTGTCTCTCCATCTGTCCGTTTGTCCGTCCGTCTATCCGTCCACGTACGTCGGTCCGTAAGTCTGTCCGTACGTCTGCCCGTAAGTTTGTCCATGTGTCTACCTGTCCGTACGTTATAACCCGTTTATTCTATCGTCTATCAAGCGAAGAGACGTAAATTGGTGACTCAAATCGAGAAATAAGAATACAAAAAATTAAATAACTAATATACTGTACCCAATTTTTTTATTTAAGTTCGACTTTATCCGTTATTGCTACGGAACCATACATTAACGCGTGTCCAATACAATTTTGCTCCTAGTCAATTTTTTCACGAACGATCCATTTTTAGCAAAAGTTATATTCATTTTTTCTAATTAAATTAAATTAAATTATTTATTAATGAAAAGAAATTAATATCCTCTTCAATACAAATCTGGGTAATACCTTTTGTCCAAATCAAATATGGGGCTCTTGCATGATGATTTTGTTATTTACAGGCTTAAATGAAATGATGAGCTAAAATTCGGTACAGAAATATAAATTGGTAATCGAAATTCAGAAACAAAAAATAAAATGGAAATTTCAAACACAATTTTCAAATATTCCTCTTCGACTGAAATAAAATGATGAAGTTTTTCGTCTAAATTTAATTGATATTACATTATATAATGATAACAAACAGAAACAATGATGTAAGTGTCAGTAACTAACAATTAACCTACAATATAACTTGTTTATGTAATTGTATTTTGTTGATATACAATCCTACTGACAAAACATTACAACAACAACTGTTTTAATCTATAATTACCTAAGTTTGACTAAATTGTATGTAAAATATTATTTTTATAATTACTAAGCTCTATTCAACTTGACAGTTCTCATTCGAAATTACTAGACCTAGAATTTTAACAATGTCAGGGAATATAAAGCCTTAACTTAAATTTACGGGAAAAATATAACTAATGTTTCGCATAGAAAAAATGAGTGAAGAATGATTGGTGAAAAAATCTATGGAGCGAAAGTAAGTGATATCAGAAGCGAAAGAAGACCATAATTGACTTACCTATCACCTACAAATATGAAGAAGCCAGAGTGGTTGAGGGACTTGTTATAATACTTGCATACCTCGACGAAAATGAGCGAGGAGAATGATGAGATATAAGGAGAGAAAAAAAGCATTTAAAGACCTCAAGCTCTGATTACCGCGTTAGAGATATAATGTGAATACATGACATTGTAGATTAAATGATAATCTCACTTAAAAATTTAATAAGTACAAAGTCCCTAATTATTAATGCTGAATTAATAAAAATATTTAATACGATACACTTTGATCTCATCAGTTTTTATCGGAAAGACACACCCGCTTATAAAACTACGTCATACTATTTCTAAGCCATAGTAAATAAAAATTAATGACACCGAACTACTATATAATAAAATGTTGCTTCTGTTTCAGATAAAAGTTATCTCAAAGGCTTGTGTCCAAACAGAAAAGTATTATGTTCTATTGTTTTTAATAAAAAGATAAAACCAAGATGTCTGTAGAAAAAAGCTCACTCACATCTTCACCAAGGATACAAAAAAATATTAGATATGTGCCACCAGATGGTGGTTGGGGATGGATGGTTCTTCTCGGGACAGCAATGTCCAACGTAAGTAACCAAATGGAATTTGTAAACATTCGATCTAGTTTTCTGTGAACATTTTTATTATTAGTACAAATTCTCCACAGAAACAAAGACTATCTTTTGCATTTATTTTTGTAGTTTTCTTTCGAGGCTTCTCATATTTTCTTATATTTACTTGTGTACTTCAATATGATAGATTTATACGCGATTCTAATGGAATCCGTAGTAAATACACAGAATATAATATAGTAAACAATGTTTATCTAGCTACACCTGACAACGATAAAAATTGTATGGTTCTATGGTTAAAATTTGGTTAAAGAATTCCAAGAAAAATATACGTATATTCCTTTTTCATTCAATTCAAGAAATTAAATACAATTTGACTGATTTTAAAGAAAATAATCATTATCGTTACTATTATCACATACCAAAAATAAGCACATTTTATAGAGATATAATGGTATATTGGTCGAAGGCTTACATATTTTAATCCCATACTTAAGGTACCTTTCGGAAAAAGATCTCACAAGGGTGTACCATTTTTTCGTGATTGTCATTCATCAAGAATATTCACTTCATACATACCTATGTAGAATAAATTAGTTATGTATACTGATTTATTCTACAACCTTTCTTACTTTTTTTAATTTTTACAAAATAATTTTAGTAATTCAATGGCTTTAACATCACTTAAATTAATAAACCATGTTTATATTAGTGATATCACATTCAGATTATTTGAATACCTAATATTTACAAATAACGACATTTTAATTCCGAATACCCAAATCTCTGTTAATGAAATCTGAAAATAATGATTTATTTTCAGATGATAGATGCAGATGCAATTTAACTGTGTTCAAGAATTACTTATTAACAAAATTTTATCAATAGATTTTTTTGCAGCATCAATATAAATAGTTTTACTTTCATGTATTCACAAAAATAAATTAAGTCAATGTATGCGAAAATAAAAATTATTTATGGGGTGTCAATGTCCAATGGTTTTCAAAGAGTTAACATTATAAGGGCCCCAGAGAAAGTCAATCTCTACCATCGTTAACTTTAGCTAAGTACAAATAGAGGAAGAGCCAGTGACCAATTTTCAGCTGTCATTTCAAAAGTCTTGAAAATTTACTGACTCAATGTTTAATATCTGCTCGATAATAGAAACTACTTCTGGCAGCCCCCAATGGCCGGGGTAAATTACCCTAAAATTTTAAAGAGGGTAGGAAATAAGAATTATTTCAGTTAAAGTATCAGTCATGAAATTTATGCAGATTATTTTTAAAAGTATAGTGAATGTATAAAAAATTCGCCAGAACATTTTCGTCCCTCCTAATTGTTGACAGAACGCTATAAATATTTATAGAAAATAGGTTGAGTTTTGTTATTTCATTAGTCTTCAAATTTTAACACAATGCAGAAAAATGCGGCCTCATTGAAGATAGATTGTAAATTATATGAAATGAACATATGAAAATGTTCTGGTGAATTCTTTATACATTCAGTATACTTTTAAAAATAATCTGCATAAATTTCATGACTGATACTTTAACTAAAATAATTCTTATTTCCGACCCTCTTTAAAATTTTAGGGTAATTTACCCCGGCCATTGGGGGCTGCCAGAAGCAGTTTCTATTATCGAGCAGATATTAAACATTGAGTCAGTAAATTTTCAAGACTTTTGAAATGACAACTGAAAATTGGTCACTGGCTCTTGGCCTAAAACCTTTGGTATAAATGCTAAAATCCATGAAATTCGACGATAAGATTAATTTTTGACATTTAACGTCAAATCCCATACATTCTTGCATTTTCTGCTAAAGAAAGTGACAGTAGATAATGACTTTGTATATAATATGAGGTCCTTACTCTTTAGCGGTTAATTATTGTCACATACAACTGACAGTCAGATATCAGAATTCTAAAACTGATTTTCTAAACTGGCCTGACTGAAGATTTCATAGTTATTTCATGTGTGACGTCAAGTAATTTTTCTGGCTATTACTTATACTATTCTGTCGTAATCTTCTATATCTTCTTCTATCTTCTATCTATCTATCTTCTTTTATCTATACTACTACATAAATCTCTAGCGTCTATCTGTAACTATAATTTTACTGTCAAATTTTGTAAGAGATAATCATTTTATAATCAACCGACTTCGATTCTACCATTTTTAAAAATCATGTCTGTGTTTCTGTCTGTATGTCTTTTCATAACTGAAGAACGGCTTGACCAATCTTGATGAAAATTGGTACGTAATAATAACATGTGATTGCGCTCATGAAAGGTTACTTAATTTTTAAGAAATCTGCCCTTAAAGGGGTGAAAAAGGGGATGAAACTTTGTATGGGAAACGCTAAATCTTGGTAATGATAAAATTTGGTGCGGTGATAAAACTTTTTTATCTAAAATACATAGACTGCTTTTTTTTCAAAAACTTGTGAAAAAGGGGACGAGAGAGAGGGGAACGAAACTTTGTACGGGAAATGGTAAATCACTGAACTGATTATGCTGTAGCATGGATATAGTTCGACACCTGGGAACGGACATAGGCTACTTTTTTTAAAAAACTACCCCTAAGGGAGCGAAAAGGGAGATGACACTTTGAATGGGAAATGTTGAACTGCCGAATCAATTATGATGTTTGGTACAGAGATAGTATGTGCTCGGAAATAGGCGTAGGCTAGATGTAGGGAGACAATTTTCAAAAACAATCTTCAAATATACTATCTTCGTGTACATACTACATAAATCTAACATAGCCCGGAAAAGCCACGAAAAAATTTTGCGCGCAGACGATGTCACGGGTACAGCTAGTATTATATACTTATATGTAGTATGTAGGTAGGTACCTCATTTAACTAGTGTTAAGGTAACGTGGAAACAAAACTAAACGAATAACCTAGCAATAGTCAATTGTATTAATGTGCGTATACATTATCTGTACATTATAATTTACATAATATAACATATATTAACTGATAGGTGTCTTAAAATATTTTGTTCGTTATGTGTAAAAATCATCAATATCTTGAAACAGAATGATAAAAATTTGATTGTATGGTTCTATGGTTAAAATTTGGTTAATGAATTCCAAGAAAAATTCACTACCCAACGTTATGTTTCTTTAATAACTGAATCTAGTACATTTTTGTAAAACTTAGATGGAATAATGGAATATTATGTCAGATGTCTGGGCTGGGCACGTCTTAGGACAATCCGTCAGGGATATATGTACTCATTATGCATGTTGGAACCGTATATAATTTTTCTTTCTAAGTTTACTTATTGTTCTCATATCTAATTGTTAGATTTTCCAATATCTAAGTTATAACGATAACTTGACGTATCAAAGGATTAGTTCAAAGTCTCTCTAACTCAATCTGAACACTTCCAACAACGTAAAATTTAATAATCCATTCAAACTTAAATTTTACAAAACCCGGGTTACCAATAACTTATAAACCGTGCGTTTCAGTAAAACTCGTGCCTTTATTTTATGCCGTTTACCCCATTTACCATCTGATTTTTACTTACAAAATGTCGATTGGACCTTGTACTCCGTTGATTTGAAGTCGTTTTAACCGACTTCAAAAAAAAGGAAGAGGTTCTCAATTCGGTTGTATTTTTTTTTATGTTTGTTACCTAAAAACTCCATCATTTATAAACCGATTTGGGAAATCCTTTTTTATTCGAAAAGATATACTTTCAGATTGATTCCATTTAAATTTCACTGGTATTGGTGCTTGGGTTCTGAAGATTCACCAAATAACGAGAACATAACTCTCAAATTTAATTACATGGTATTTGTATCGTATTTATAGTTATTTCTGTACTTAAGTTTCGATTAGTAAAGGTTAGTTATTTCCACATTATAAGTGTAGTTATTTCGTACTTTTCAATGTTTTTTTAAGTCGGTTTAATTTTTTTTTTATAAATTGTTACAGTAAATGAGTTTAAATTCAATTGCGTTGTTTAACGAGACATATGGATTAAACATTAAGAAGATAGAAATAACAAAAATAGTTAATTTAAAATGTTTACTACGTAATAGTTTAATGTTAATTAACAAATAAGTTTTTGTTATATTTCTCTGAAACTATATGCAGTACATTAAAGTTTCTAATAATTATACGTGAAAGTTATGTATGATAATAACATTTTTCTATCGTAACGTATATCACAGAAATAAATATTTGTAAAAAACAATACATGTTAACCTGATATTATATCTTTAATAATAACCAATACTGAAGGTTAGTTAGCTCAGCATCAATTTATCGAATAATTGATAAAAAGCACCAACAAACTATAGCGATATTTGCCCTACGTAATAACTATTCACTGTTTTTATTAAAATTATGTGAGACTATATTCTACATACTTGACATAATACATTTACAAAAACACGTACATAGTTGAAGTAAATTTTGTACAATGTATATCTCAAGTTCAAAGGTTCAAAGGTCAAGTTTAAAGGTAAAATAATCACGTCATTTAGATTCAAAATATATAACAGTAATGAATTGAGTACACTCTAATCCGATTATTTTCTTTGCAGATTTTTAACCAGTCTATGTTATCATTATTTAGTTTATTATATGGAGACGCATTGGAAGCCATGGGCCACAGAACTCAAGGTGCGGCAATAGTTCTGAGCACTATGTTATTCGTTACGAATTTTGGAGGTCCCATAGCTGGAGCTGTTACAAAATTAACATCACCTAGATTTGTAGCTGTTGTAGGATCGATCTCTTGTACTTTAGGCATTTTCTTCAGTGGCTTTTCAACAAATATTATACATTTAGTTCTCACTTATGGTGTTCTTTTGGGTAAGTTGAAAAATAGAACTGTACGTTTAGCCCATTATTATTTTATCGAAGTTTTTTAACATATTGGTAATGACTCAATGACTTCACTTCACTTTTTCACCAGAAGTAATATGATAAAGTCTACATGAAATGTCTCTTACAAATCCAATTGATTGATATGCGTAATATAACATTGAGCTATTTTCGAAATAAATACCTGTACTTCGAAATAAGTACTTGGGTATTAAATTTTGTAATTTATTATTCTTTAATTCTCACACAGTTACACTACTTAATTAAGAATTATGCATCTCTTGGTAGAGAAATTGAGTACCTAAATGAACTCGTAACAATGTTGGAAAAGTCAACTTTGTAATATTTACAAAATTTTTGTCAACCAACTGTTATAAAATTAACTGACTTAAATTCCAGGGCTAGGTTTGGGTTTCATTCAGAATTCGTCATTTGTTGCTATAAATAGTTATTTTACTCTGAGGAAAAGCCGTGCAGTTGGCTTGGCTAACGTAGGCACAGGTGTGGGACAAACGTTAATGCCGCATTTAGTGAGGTATCTCTTAGAGAATTACGGATTTACAGGCGCATGTTTGCTTCTCTCCGGCTTGAGTTTGCACGGGGTAATTTTTTATTCGATTTTCTTTTGTATTATAATATATTATATAAAAACCGAAATTCAGAAATCAAGTGCATTTCAGATTTGTGGAACTCTTCTCATTCAACCAGTAGAGTGGCATTTAAAAAAAATCGAAGAGGAAGTTGTCGTAGATGAAAAGTTGCATTTACTAGAATATAAACACAAAGATATTATTAAAAGAAAAGATTCTCTACAAAATGGTAAATCTTTACAATATTATAGGCGGGCAACTGAACCTAACATTGTAGAAAATGGGAAAGATAAATCCTTGGATTGGGTTGATAACAAAAAGTCTAATAGTCATAAGGAACTTAATATTACGAGAATGAATAAATCCACTGAGAATGGTATTCATGGTGAGTTATTTACAGATACACAATATTTTTCTTATTTACAAATTATTCGTATTCTATTTTATAATTATTAATTACAAAATATTCATATTCTAACGGGATAATCAGAGAGGATGGGGCGCCGAGTTTAAAAATTTTTTTATATTAATATTTATAACGAGTTTAGTAAGTTTAAATATGATATATGATAAACTTGATATACTACTCTGTCAAGAAAGTACCGGGAAAAGATCAATAATAAACGAAATACTTTGAAGGTGATAAAATAAATTTGGATGAATAACCAATTCATCCAAATTTATTTTATCACCTTCAAAGTATGCTCCTTCAGAAACGATCACTTACGCCATCGAATAATCCAATCATCAAAACATTTTTTAAACGCTTTTTCCGGAATTGAGTTCAGTGCTCGCCGCGAATTCTCCTTTATATTTTCTACCGAATGAAAACAAGTGCCACGAAGTGGTAATTTGAGTTTAAGAAAAAGAAAGAAGGCGGTTGGAGCCATATCTGGTGAATAAGGTGGTTGCTCGATGGTATTTGTTGAGTTTTTGGTCAAAAATTCGTTCACAATGATGGCCTTGTGCGAAGGCGCATTATCGTGGTGCAAAATCCAAGAATTTTCTTTACACAAATCTGGCCTTTTTCGTCTAATTTGCTCTCTTAAACGCCGCATAACGCCCAAATAATATTCTTTATTTACCGTTTGACCTTCCGGCAAGAATTCCGAGTGCACAACACCGCGATAGTTAAAGAAAACAGTCAACATGACTTTGACTTGATCGACTTTGGCGTGGTTTTTTCGGTTTCGGTTCAGTTGGAAGGCGCCACTCCGAAGCTTGTTGACTAGTTTGCATATCAAACTCGTAAACCCACGTCTCGTCATCAGTAACAATGCGTTTCATGAATGTTGGATCGGAATTGATTCGTTCTAGCATGTCCTCAGCGACTCTTATGCGATTGAGTTTTTGGAGAAAATTCAGGCCTTTTGGGACTAGCCGAGCGGCAACATGTTTCATACCCAAGTGATTATTTAAAATGGTACGGATCGACTCGTGAGACACAGAAAGTTCTCTATATTGTAGCCGCCGGCTATCTCTCTCAAACTTGAATGAGGATTTTTCGTCACTATTTCCTTCACTTTTGCGATGTTAACTTCAGTTGCAGACGTTGATGGCCTTACCAGAGCGTGACAAATCTTCCATCACATCTCGACCGCTTTTGAACGCTTTGTACCACTCATAAGCACGTGTTTTTGATAAAGTCGATTCACCGTAAGCCTTCTGTAACATTTTCAGTGACTCCGAACATGAAATTCCATTGGCGATGCAAAATTCAAGACAAACTCTTTGTTCGATGTTTTTGTCCATTATGAAATTCGCAATACAGACTAGAATGACATAACTAAAAACAGCACTGTATTTAATCTAAATAACAGATGCAACTCAAACTCCGCGCCAAAATGGAAAACAGTTGTACCAATCTAACAACAACAAAAAAAAAAACAAAAAATTGTATTTGGAACCATAAACAAATCATCAATTCCCGATACTTTCTTGACTGAATGTATAACGAATTTATTATACTTATATTTCAGCTTAATATATTTATAATTTTTAATAACAAATGTAACAAACATATTTTACACATCTGCACGGAAAATATGAGTATTTTGAAGGCAAGCCAACGATTAAATAGATAACAGACATAAAATTCAACTATAAAATATTCATTTGTTGACACAATAATCCTGCCGTAGTAAATTAGAGAGTGAATTTAATTAAATTAAATACTAGACCTCGATTAACGTGTCTCATTAGAATGAAGCAGTGGAATATTTGGACTATGTTATCTGTGCACATTGATACTTAATTTCTTGTGATTTGTCAATAACATTATACATAAAAGAAATAATATATATCTCATTTTTTCATTAGTCTTGACTAACTCAGAATTCACACATGCTAATGTATTTTTTCAGGAAATAATAATAACGTCGTAACATCTGAACCAAAGAAGAATTTACTGCGAAAAATTTATGACTTATTTGATATTTCACTTCTATCAAGTCCGCGCTTTGTAAACATTATAATTGGAACTGCACTGTCCGTAACCTCGATACAAAACTTTAGTATGCTGTATCCACTTTTCCTACAGGTAATATTATATTTTTAATGCAAATCGTGACTCCATGTCTTCAGCAGGTATAATATTGATTGCTGAAAATTGATGGATATATTGATACTGTTTACAATAACAGTAAAATGCTATTGATACATCTGGTGTTAGTTGAAGTCGCGCTCAGAGATTTCTGTACTCTTCTGTGTTATTCTTATGAACATTTTTAACATTAATATTAGTGCAAAGTATGAAGTATATACATATATATTATCTACACATAAAAGTTTGTTTTTGGATATGTATAGTTCTTGAGCTCAACTCAGTTTTGAACAGCTTTTGTCACCTCCAATTTCGTAATTTATTTAAGTTCACAAATAAAGTTTTAGTGTGTATTCTGAGCTGAGTATGGACGATGTAGATACGCCAATTTTTTTAAGTGAAATTTGGAAACTGACAAAGCAGTCCAGAAGATAAAAAGTATAACAGATAAACTTTCATATTGAACTGGGACACAAAAACAAAATTGAAATATACATGTCTACACCCAATTTTCCTTTTGAGTTGGACGGGACGAAATTACACCTTGGCTTACTATGAGCAATTAAGTATTTTGACTTAAAGATGATAAAGCGGAACTACTTATAGTGTCTAGTCCCCTATGCATATGTGCATTTATTTTTGTTTTCATATGGAATATGGATGTATTAAAGTTTCTACATCAAATGGTTTCTGTTGTTTGGCACATGGAAGTAGCAACAATAAATACTAACGATAATATAGTTCCTATTTCTATAGTTTGACAAATCGGTTGTGATAAATAACATTAAGGGAGATCTTATAAAGGTTATGTTTCATATTTGTGATACGAGACCATAAAATTAAAGTAATAAGTGAAAAAAATCTACATCAATAAAGTTTAGTGCATTTATTTAATTACATCTATTTATTATTATTATATATATATTGTAGATATATTGTAGATATATTGTAAGAATAATTACAATGATACTTTACAGAAAGTAGCACACATGGATAAGCAGCAAACTGCAACGTGCATGTCTGCAGTAGCAGCAGCTGATATTATTGGGAGATTAGTCTTACCAGTTTTTCAAGATAAATACAGAATAAAAGCTAGATGGATGATTATAATGACTTGCATTTGGCTTATCGTTATTAGACAAAGTAAGTTTATATTATGCCTACATTAAAATGAAATATTATGTTGGAATATGTACGATTAGAACAAGTATACCATTTTCGTTTTACTTAAAAGTTCTGTGGAATCTACGTGGTTTTAATTTAAGTTTGTTGTTCGTGTTGTTGCAAGTAGCGCTGAAATTTAAAGTAACAAGTTAACAACAACAGAAAAATTAATTATGTACATTTCATTTATTGAAGTTTGATAAAATTGTTTTCCTTTCCAGTATTAGCGTACCAAAGTGAATTAGACGTCTTGATAGCTATGTCTTGTCTTTACGGCTTTGGCAGAAGTATGATAATCGTTGCTAGAAATATTGCTATATCAGAAAATTGTAAAATGGAACAAGTTCCAGCTGCTGTTGGTCTGGGCATGTTGACTATGGGTATAATTGTACCTCCAACGGGATATTTCTTAGGATGGATAAGAGATTTCACGGGAAGTTATGTCTTATGTATAACAGCACAAAATCTACTGTTAGTAGTACTTCTAGTGACATGGATACCTGATATGTTGTTATTAACGATAAAAGAGAAAAGACAAAAGAAGAATATAGAACAAATACAAATGACTTAATATAATGTTCTGAGAATGAGGATGGAAGCAATTTCAGGAATTCTATGATAGTTTGAGAGGACTGTGGCAGAAGTTTAAATACGAATTACGGCTGTGAGATTCGTATTTATTGAATATTTATTAAGAAAGAACACCAGTAAGAATTTCCTACTGTGATTAACTATAACGATAAGTTTAACTTTCTGTTGTAAATAAAATCATATCGTCCCAGTTGTATCACACACAGAGACGTCGTTGTATGACAATAATATGTCTAGTCTAACATTGTAATTTTAAGGACTAGTTTTATTCAATAATTATTATAATACGAGTTTTAACGAGATAAAATAATTTATATTTACATATACTATTTTTTTTTTCATTTTCAATGGCACTTTTAGCAAATTTTATTGTGAGTAAAAATATTTAAGAATAAGCCATGTAGAGCCATGCTGTATTGCAGCACAAATTCGGCGGGCTCGCCCGGTAAAATACCATCCTCTCACAGAATATCGGCGTGAAATAATAGCATCTATTGCTGTTATGTTTCGTTCGGTGCGTAAATGCCGGTGGCTCATCCCCACTACCCCTCCTTTCCTTCTTTTCCCTCTTTCCCTAAAGGCCGGCAACGCACGTAATTCCCCGAACATCGCGGCTGTCCAAGTGCAGCGGTGCTCACTTTCCACCAGGACTCACCACTCCACTCACACACACACCACTCGCTTGCTCGTTTGCCTATTCTTATAAATAAATAAAAAGCAGAGCGGAAAATAAACAGTCTTTAATTATTGCTATGTATTAGCGATCCGCTCCGGCTTTGCCCCGGTAGGATGTTGAATGTAACATACCAAATTTTTGTTTATTGAAATTTTCATACAAAAACACCATCCAAATTTCCGAATTTATCAATGGATTTTCCAAAAATTTTCTTTTATACAAACCATGTACTGACAATCACGAGCACAAAAAGAAAATAAATCAGCCAAATCGATCGATTTTTTTAAAATTATACTGAGTATTCCATACTAATTCAAATATGAAAATAACTACCCGTTTTGTGTCGCTTAAAGGTTATGAAAAAAAAAATTCGCTAAATAGGCACTACCATTCAGAAGCCAAAATAATTTTTATAATTTTGAAATTGCTTAATATTATTAAACACACATTCTAACCCATATTTAGTTCGTTCTATATAACTAGCTATCATTGTTATTCATTCTAGATTAGTGTATGTTATTGGAGAAACTACTCGTTTCGAGAGATATATAATAGAATTTATTGTATTATAACTGAAAACTGTGCATCCCTGTTTTTGAAATCTAATAGAAGCCAACCAAAGAAAAAGACAATAAGTCTGACAGGTACTTGTCATACAAAAGGCAATGGCATCGTGTTTTACGCACTGGACGTCTGCATCAACGGCAGACGCTCGCTGTCGTGCATACAGATGTGGTTTGTTTGTTTCCTAAAGAACCTTTTTTTCAGAGGCCAATATTCTACGAAGGTCCATATTCAAAAACAAAAGAATCGTACATATTATTCAGTGATACGGGGAGGCCACTGGCCAGGCGATCGAAGTCAAAATAAAATAGACAAAGCACACACGCAAAAGTGTAAAAAAAAATTATACGAATCTTAGATTGTGTTATAAAATCGTAATATTATAAAAAACCGGCCAAGCGCAAGTCAGACTTTCGCACCAAGGGTTCCCCACCGGCATACAATGTATTTGTGTTACGTATTTACCAAAAAAAAATGTCGAATTAAAAATAAACTTAACTATACAATTGAAAGACACGTTTTCTCATACTCTCCAAACGTAAGTAATGGCAAATAATTGTGATATTATTACAAATTTGTAATTTTTGGATTTTTTTCTTTAATCGTGCTGTGGAGACCTCACTTCTTGAGAAATTTCATATTTTCAGGTCACCAGGAAGTTACATTTTTGTTTGAATACATAAATAGCCGTATCTTATGATTGCGTTGACTTAAAAGCTTGAATTTTTCACCTCCAAGAGACCATAAACAACAGTGTTTCATTTAAAGTTCAACTTGATTCTTCTACTCGTTCTTCAGATTTTTTGGAGTTCGTACGGAAGTATGAAACTCTAAAAATATCACACTATCTTCAACGATTTTCTATTGTTTCTGAGATTTTAATTTTATTTAATTAATAATTATTCTGCAGCGATGGAGTGAATACTATGGAGAACTGTATGAGAGTGGCGACCCTGTCTCTGATACTGAGAACGATTCTAATGAATTGCCACACTCGGGTTAGGGACTGGAGGATGCCATTAGTATGAAAGAGATTGATAAAGTGATAAGAAGTCAGATCAGGATAAGAAGTTTGAAATGTGGAAAGGCTGCGGAAATTGATGAGGTAACTGCTGAGATGACCAAGTATGGTGGTCCTAGGGCCTGGGATACCTTCTGTGCACTGTATAACTTTTGCTGGCAGTAGGGGGAGGTTCCAGAAGACTGGCACACCGCAGTCATAGTACCTGAACATAAAGAGAAAGGTTCCTATTTAGACTGTGCGTGGTATAGGGCCATCAGCTTGTTCAGCTTAGGAAGTAAAGTCTATACTAAGGTATTGACTGAATGTATGAAAGGCGCTTCAGAAAGATATTTGTGGGAGGCGAAAGGTGGTTTTAGGAACGGTACGGGTTGTATGGATCAGATTTTCTCGCTTCGCGTTATCGTGGGGACGTTTCTGGCTATAGGTCAAAAAGTTTTCTGCGCTGTCGTGGATTTAGAAAAAGCATTCGATAGAGTAGTGCGAAAGAAATTGTGGAGTCTTCTGCCTGAATATGGCGAGGAGGGCTGCTTACTACAAGCTGTGAGGTCATTATATCGAGACCACAGAGCCTGTGTAAGGATAGACGGTGACATGTCGCCCTGGTTTGAAGTCTGTTCTGGTGTGAGACAGGGCTGCGTGATGTCTGCCTGGCTTTTCGTGCTGTATTTGGACAGTTGCCTCCAGAGATTGAAAGGTAATATGAGTGGTATGGGATGTGATGACCAGTGGTAAACTGCCTATTTTACGCTGACAATGCTGTGCTTATAGCACCATCAGAAGCAGAGTTGCAGACACTAGTCACGTGCATGAAAGAAGAATGTGAAGTGAAAGGATTGAATATGAATGTGAACAAAACTAAGGTTCTGGTGTTTGAAAGAGAAGCGGTACAAACTAAATGTGAGATTTGTGTAAATGAAAAATGTCTAGAACAAGTGAATTAAATTGTGTATCTAGGGAATGTGTTTTCGAGGGTTGGAAGATGTGTGTTGGATGTGGAGAGACAGGTAGCAGCTGGCAATAAAGTGAATGGTGCTCTGTCCGCATTAGCACACAGTGTGAATATATCTAACACTGCCAAAATGGCCATCCCCAATGCGGTGTTGGTGCCAACTTTATTGTACGGTAGTGAGGCCTAGATATGCCCGAAATCGAGCAAATAGCCGCAGCAGCTGGCAATAAAGTGAACGGTGCTCTGTCCGCATTAGTGGGTAGTGTGAATATATCTAACACTGCTAAAATGGCCATCCACAATGCGGTGTTGGTGCCAACTCTGTTGTACGGTGGTGAGGCCTGGATATGCCCGAAATCGAGTGAAAGTATGATAAATGCAGTAAAGATGTGATCTCTTAGAAATATGTGCGGTGTCACTCTTGCGGACAGGAAAAACAATGAAGAGATACGCACAGTATGACAGGGTTGCACGACAGAGTTTTTGTAAAAATGAAGAAAAGAATGCTAGACGGTTCGGGCATTTAGAAAGAATAAGTGATGAAAGAGTGACGAAGAAAATCTACAGAGCGAAAGTGAAAGGTAGAAGGAGCCAAGGAAGACCAAGGCTGACTTATGAAGATCAAATAGCTAGAGTGTTAGCAGACGGAAATATCAAAAGCACTCGCACACCTAGGCGAAAATGTGTGAGGAGAATGATGAGAATTGAGGAAGCAAAAGAGATATGTAAGAACCGCGACTCCTGGCGCTCCGTCCTCTCTGACTACCCCGTTAGGGATACAGCGTGAGGATATGTATTTATGTATGTAATTATTTAATGATTTTTTGTCTCTTGTCCGCGGCAATTTTGAATAAAAATGTCGTGAAGAGTATTACATTATTAACTTAAATTACTTTTATTCTCAAAATAAAATCACTAAAGACATTCGGACACCGTGGAAATTTATATTTATTACTTTATTAACCTACTTGTTATTGAATAGACTTATAGTATCAGAATGAATTGAAATTCAGATACTCATATCCTCAAATGTTCTTGTGAATAGGAAAAATGCATAGAAAATATTTACTAATTGGAAAAGCGAGAAAATGACGTTTTTTTAAAAGGACGCTAGTAATTTGAACTACTTATTTTATGTATATTAAAGAAAAAGTGCGAAGTGCTTTCATTATTATTTATTTATAAAAGTACATAACCAGGAAAAAAATGCAAAAATATTATATATAATAAAAAAGTAAAAAAATAAATAAAATAAAAAAGTTATTTTGTGTGGTAAGTTTCAACTTCACCTTCAATAGCTCTTAAGTATTGATAAAGCTTCATCAGTTACTAAATTACATTCATCAGTTAGTACTAAAGTTTTCTTCATAGTTCATAGTTTTTCCTAAAGCTTAGGTAGTTTTCATTCATTGCATCACAGAGTGGCCTTAACTTTGCATAATTATCGTTAGGGGGCAAATTTGTATTATCACAGCCAATGTATATGTGATATCACAACAATGTATTGTATTTTCACACCAATGTTAGACGGATTAGACAGTGAACAGATGTGCCCATGGCTAGGTTGGTGTACTTCGCATATTTCCGTAGCCTTATGTCTTATGGCCTACTACTATATGACTACACTATACTATGGGTATAAGCGGCGCATATGAATTCTATCTTTATTTTACAAAAGAGGGCAATACCATCTACAGTGTAAATGAACGAGAGTCGCTGAGAGACCGTTTTAAAGACGGAATGTATTCACCTTACCCTAATTACACATCTATGAAAGCATAATGTACACTAGAAGAAATATAGATCTATTTCTAAACAAAGGTGTTATTAAGGGTATGGAAACTCGTGGTCGTAATCAGCTAGTTATTCCATTTTATGTAAATTACAAAAGTGAAGTGGGTCATTTTTGGGCAACTATGTTCGTTTTTATAATAAAATTCCACAAGAAATTACTCAATTAACGGAAAAGCAATTTAAACTTGTTATTAACACTGATTGGAAAAGCATACTACAAAATTAGCGAATGAAATTTTGAAAAAATGAATAATAAAATAATAAATTCCAGCGCAATCAGTGCAACAGTGCAGTTCAATCTACAGAGCGAAACTGAGTGGTAGCAGAAGCCAAGGAAAACCAAGACTGACTTACGAAGATCAAATGGCCAAAGCGTTAATTGACGGAAATGTCAAAAGCACCTTCATACATAGGCCAAAATGTGTGAGCGGAATGATGAGCTTTCAGAAGGCGAAAGAAGTATGTAAGGACCGCGAAACTTGGCGCTCCGTCCTCTCTGACTACCCCCTTAGGAATAAAGAGCGATGTGTTTGACATAATATGTATGTATGTATGTACGTATGTAAATTCCAGTGCACTTAAAGGCGTGGGGTATCTTAATAGGTCTTCGAAAATGATAAAGATGTTTCGAAATGACTTTATTTAAGTCTATAATTATAAACTCGTAGTGAATAAATCAGTAACGTTTTTATTAATAGGTATTCAGATAATACAATAGCAGTCTTCACTAGAAATAAATCAACACTTTTCTAATATAATTTTTTTTAGATAAAACCAAGACTATCTATTCACAAACACAAGTTTCCGTTGAACGGGATTTTCGTCCAATTTTTGGCTGAAACTAAACCGCGGTCATACATAGTTTTTGGTCGTAATCGAAAGAGACACTTGTCTGTCAGTGTTTTATATGCAAAGAAATCCAGTTGAATAAACAGTTTCGGTTCAGTCGAATGATACCTAAATTACGCACTGCAAAACTATGAATGTATGTGTAGTTGTTTAATTTTACCAACGCTAAATGAATTAATTCCTGCAGTGCACTGGATAGCCTGTAAATATGGAGGATCCTTTGGTACATTTTCGAGGAAAGGTTAACGGATTATGTTCCACTTCCAGAATTTCATATTTTTAGCTCTCTGCTCTGCGGATAATTTATTACAACATTGTAGAGCACGTTTATTATACAAATTAATTAACAAATCTGCTTATAGTATTTATGTCTTTTAATCATTTGACTAAAGTTCAGATGCAACAATTTATATTTTATAGAGAATGTATTTTAAAACATTTTAATTAAAATCTATAATTTATTAGAAAATTATGATAATGGACTAATAAGGTTCTATAACTGCATTATATTAGAAAATATGAAAGTTTTATCACAGTATGACAGGGTTGCACGACAATGTTATTGTAAAAATGAAGAAAAGAATGCTTAGATGGTTCGGGCACACGGGAAGAATGAGTAATAAAAGACTGACGAAGAAAATACACATTGCAAAAGTGAGTAAGCGGTAGCAGAAGCCAAGGAAGACCAAGGCTGACTACGCAGATCAAATGGTCAGAATGTTAGCTGACGGAAATGTGAAAAGTACTCGCATACCTAGGCGAAAATGTGCTAGGAAAATTATGAGATTTGAGGAAGCGAAAGAAGTATGTAAGAACCACGACGCTTGGCGCTCCGTTCTTTCTTACTCCTACCCCGTTAGGAATGCAGCGTAAAGATATGTATTTATGTATTTCGCGAAAATTCAAATCCATTATTCGATACATGTTGCGCTTCTTCATGAAGCATCCTCAGAAACGTTTAATCTTGTTCAGATGCCTCGCATCAAGACCAAAAATTTTAAATTTTAATTTTTTTTACCTTTAAAACAAACAACTATTATATGAGAGACAAAATGTTTGTAATAATATTGTATTCAATATACATTATATATATTCAAATTCTGCCTATACTTACACAACAAACAAATACATGCAACAAGAAAAATTTTTAGGTGTATAGTTTTATCTAAACTAATATGTATTATATACTTCCGTAGATATTCTTCTATATCTATATCAGCGAAATACCATTGACTGACTGACTGACTCATCACGAGATCTCCGAAACTATAGGACCGATTGACTTGAAATTTAGCGTCGTTACTCATTTCGCGGTATCGACGCTCACTTAGAACGGATTTTACGAACGTCCTGTTCAAAATGGCTCTGCTACCCGTGCGAAGCCGGTGCGGATCGCTAGTATATATATACAAGGGTACAATTAACGTGTAAAATAAATGTTGATGCAAGTTTGGCTATTGTAAATGATAACGTCATAGTTTAAGTTAATAATGAACATTAATTTTAAATATATTTTCATGTGGTATCCCTAACAGACTACGCACAGAGGATTAACTTTTAAAAAACCTTAATTACTTTTAGATTTCCCCTAGCTCTAGTATTTTGTTTCAGTCTGCGGGAGAATCACACGGAATAAGCCGGCGGGTTTGTAATGTAAACAATCGCAATATTGTTTCTTCGTCTACAATGCTACTTACGCCTCAGGAAAGCGATCTAATAAAGTATTAGACAGATTCGTATATTTATTTTTACAATAAAGTAAGATGTTAAGTTGAGAAGACATATTTATTGTTTTATACATTAACCAGCTTTTGCCTGCGGCTTCGTCCACGTGGTGGTGACTTACAACAAAGGGGATACCATAAAAATTTTCTCCATGAAAAAATACATATACGTGCCAACTTTCATGGTGATCGGTTAAACGGTGTTGGAGTTTAGTGATTACATACATACGAACATCCATTTTTACATATACAAATAAAAAATAATGTCATTTGATAAAAAAAGTTTACTGAGATGGTAATTTTCGCATTTAGATGTCTGAAATTGTATGCATTTAGCAAATTATCGTTAAATGACCGATGACAATCAATAGGAAAGATATATATTAGGTCTAGCAATTCAGTAAGCATCAGGATGCACTGTTATAAGAAATAAATTTTATTAATATTTTAATAATTTGTCTGCTCCACGGCTGACAAGTAATCCCACAGTACGGTATGTTCACACTCTACATGCTTCGTAAAAGCAAACTCTAAAAGATACAATTTGTAAATAGAAGTAAATTACATAAATAACATAACATAACTTCACGCTGTATCCCCAACGGGGTAGTCAGAGAGGACGGAGCGCCCACAGTCGCGGTCCTTACACACCTCTTTCACTTCCTCAAATCTCATCTTTCTCCTCACACATTTTCGCCTAGGTATGCGAGAATTACATAAATAACATAACATAACATAACTTCATGCTGTATCCCCAACGGGGTAGTCAGAGAGGACGGAGCGCCAGGAGTCGCGGTCCTTACACATCTCTTTCGCTTCCTCAAATCTCATCTTTCTCCTCACACATTTTCGCCTAGGTATGCGAGAATTACATAAATAACATAACATAACATAATTTCACGCTGTATCCCCAACGGGGTAGTCAGAGAGGACAGAGCGCCAGGAGTCGCGGTCCTTACACACCTCTTTCGCTTCCTCAAATCTCATCTTTCTCCTCACACATTTTCGCCTAGGTATGCGAGAATTACATAAATAACATAAAATAACATGACTTCACGCTGTATCCCCAACGGGGTATTCAGAGAGGACGGAGCGCCAGGAGTCGCGGTCCTTACACACCTCTTTCGCTTCCTCAAGTTCATCTTTCTCCTCACACATTTTCGCCTAGGTATGCGAGAATTACATAAATAACTTATCACAAATAATCATAAAGTACTATTTCCAAATTTTATTTACTAGCTGTGCCTTGCGGTTGCGCTCGCGTTAAATTTGATATTTTTCCGGTGTAAAAAATTGACATACGTTATTATTCTCTGAAAAGTCCTCTGTCTGTTTCAGAGTTTAGTCCGGACAAACAAACAGACAGACGAGACACAAAAGTTAAAAGGTTTTGGTTACGTGCAAATAACCACATAAGCTTAACAAGAAGCCCGTATTTTGAAATCTCAGAAAAAAACTTCCATTTTATTCATTGGTATAAATTTGTTGTTTTAAGATAACCACCAAGTAATTTACTACCTCCATGGCCAATAGTTATAAATTGACTGACTTGGCTTTTCCCCTTCTCTTTTTACGGCGAAAGTGTTACGAGACTTGTCAAAATTTTTTGCAGATGCTTTTTGATAGGATCTCATTTCTTTTGTCGGTAATTCTTCTTTAGATTCCATTGCATATGCGAAGACTACAAATTTCCGTTCAACCACTTTCTATTTTTGTGTTTCAGAATATCGATGTTGGACTAGTGTGAATAGTGAGTGCGTCTGAGTTTATCGTACTCGGCTGTAGCAGATTAATTCAATGCAATCCTGCCTGTTTGTCTGTCAATTTATCTGTTTCACAGTTTTTTTTTTATAAAAGAGGGGGCAAACGAGCAAGCGGGTCACCTGATGGAGAGTAACCAACCGCCGCCCATAGACACCCGCAACATCCGGAGAATCATTGGCGCGTTACCGGCCTTTAGGTAAATAGGGAAAGGAGAGGGAGGGGGTGATGGGCCACTGGCACTCTCACGCACCGATCGAAACACAACAGCAATAGATGCTATTATTTCACGCCGATATTCTGTGAGAGGGTGGTATTTCACCGAGCGAGCCGGCCCTATTCGTGCTGCAATGCAGCATAGCTCAAGCTTTAGTATGGCTCTACCACCTTTTCGCTTTCACAGTCACTTCTTGCCGTGTAAGTAAATAAGGCTAAGTTTATATAACGGCCTATGTAGTTGGAATGAATGTTGGCCCGGTTGATTGTCTACGTTATAAAAATAGTACCCGTAAAATGGTAACGTTGACGTCTGCTATTAGACAATGCATACAACTCATACTGAGCGCGCAGTATTAAACTTAAGTTTAGTAGCATTGATGCTACACAGCGCTTTAGTCTTGACTAGAGAATAAGGTGTTCCTCGCTTGTCGTATGAGGCGAATATCTTTGAGGTCGTAACCTATAGGAGTGGAAGCTCCGGTCATCAGTGTCACGACAGCGCGTGTGATCTGCGCTGTCACAGCAAGGGGGCTCTGCATTGAGCACCCAACCTACAGAGCGGCAAAGTCATTTATTTTGTATGAAGATAACTCTGAACCGTCTGAACTCTGTTGCGGTTACTCCGTTCTGTTTTATAGTTTGATTTTTTGCTGTTTTCGCTACAACACCGACTCAAACAATAAGCCATTACATAAATATTTAAATATCTGTATGAATATACAGAGATGTACACACAAGTCCCAATATTGGTTATATACTGCATAATACCAGCGAGAGTTGATATTCGTTAGTGTAAAAAATGTGAGCAGTGGTAAATAAGATGGTCCGATATGTCGTTTCTATAGGTTGAGTGCTCCATGGGGTTCTGTAACTGAATAGGTGAAATTGTTTTGCACAGCGTCAGAGTGGCACGGTGGATTTCGGAGAAAAGATCCTCAGCCCTCTCGATAACGCGCCGAGGACAACCACTGCAAAATTTTTGGTGGATAAAAGCTCACATAACCCACACCCACCTGCTCGGAGCTGGATACCTGATATGCAAATTTTTCCTACGTTATTAAAAAAGAAAATTCACTTTTAAGGTATCTTTGATGCTCTCTATTGAGCACAGGACGATAAATGCAGAAAAAAAGTTCTGAGCAGACTTGAGAAAACATGTGTTGGCGTCTGGACTTGAACGTGGTCCGAATAGAACTGGACAAAGTTTTGTTTTACAAAATGAGTTTCCTTAGAGATTTGTATTTACTTTACCAACCACAAATAGATAATTTTAGATTAAAAAAACTTTACGATTTTAGACTTTTTTCTTTCTTTTTTTTCTAGATAAAAAGTCTTAAATCTCAAGTTTTTAGGTCTTCTAGAGAAACCATAGAATTCTAAAGAATTATCAGTGAGTATCAGTGTGAGACGAAATAGCAAAACTTTGATGGTAGATATTATCTAAACTATACTCAAATTTTGATTGAATGTGAATAAAAAGAATCGAATATGAATGTGATTTTATTGTACGGTAGCGAGGCCTGGTTATGCCCGAAATCAAATGAAAAAGTGGTGTAATAGTTCACGTCTCATAAATACGGTCTCAAAAATGTGTTAGAAGAATGAGGAGATCTGAGGAGGCGAAAGAAGTAATTAAGTACCAGGATGCTAGGCATTCCATCCCCTCTGCTTACCTCGTTGAGGACACAGCTTAAGAATATATATATAATATGTATTGTATGTGTGTGTGGTTTTTAATAGAAACACGTAATTTAGGCATTTACAGTAAGTTAAAACTAATGTAATTTTCAGGCTTTTGTAGTATTTGTAACAGAAACACAAAAAGTTTAAAAGTGCCAGAGTTGCTTCTAGAAAAGCGTTTCCGGTGATGACCGTTTGTTCGACTTGGTAAGGCCACTACCGTGACCTCTGATAGATACCTACTTGCGTTTGTTCTAAAAGTATGAAACTAGCGTTTGTTCTAAAAGTATGCTTGGAAGGATGCAAGAATGGATAAAAAATCGCTATTTATATGTATGGCTTACCAATCTTCCCTCTACCTCTAATTTTCCTTCCTTGGTACACAAGGATCAAAGCGCAACTAACGGTTTTAATTATATACATGACAAAACAGAACAAAATAGTGTCAGGTTGCTAGTTTGGTAGTAAATCGCTTATAAAAATTTCTTATGTGTTATTTCTTGTTCCATTTTTACAATTTGCGCGATAGTTTCACATATGACCAAAAGTAGCTCTTATAAAATAATTACTAAGTTTATTGAAGGTCTGAAAGATTTTAAACCCTTTTTCAAAGGATAATGTTCAGCAGGCGCATGTAGAACGAAACCAGCATCGCCAGAGATAGTGTGCAACGGAAAATAAATTGCTGTCTATTAGATGTAACCATTTCAGAAAATTAATTATTTTATCGTTAAGTCGTTGTCGCTCTGCATGCTGCTTTATAAAAGTTAAATGATACTTTTATATTTATTCATTTCATTATTCATTATATTTATATATCATTATATTTGAAGGAATAAATGTGCAGTATAAAAGAATATTGCATTTTGGTGTCAATATTTCACACCAAGGTTCTGCGAAGCAAGTTTACGTTACCAAGGAAAATAAAAGCACAGTCAAAAAAACATCAAAATCTCATTAGTTCCCATTTCATGCTGTGACGACACTAGGGAAGCAGTATAACTAATGTACGGTAATAAACGGAGAGGAGTGTCGTATTTCTTTTTATAACTTCTCTGCTCCATTTTCTGGTTTAAAAGGTATCCACAAAACGCTGACACTGAACTAAACTCGACGTTATCATAACGATCGTTGCCATCATATTGAAGTTAATAAGTTAATCAAAAACCTTAACTACATAGGCTTCTACATAAAATTTTCGTTTCGTCGTTCGGAAGTTAATAACAACATTAGAGAAATATAATAAGAAGAGGACAATCTTAGTCAATTAAATACCTATTAACGATTACCAATGGAAGTTTTTCAAAAAACTATATACACATGAAATGTTAAAATTTCCATATAAACGAGTATCTATTACGAGAAAGAGCTTCTTAATAATATTTTCCGGAACTATAATTGTTACAGTTAGGAGTTATATTACGAAAATAATATATCCGTTACTGTCGTAGACCACGCTAAGACCCAGACATTTTGGTCAGGTAAATGGAATTCTCTTGCTCAGGCAGAGCGCGGGCATAGCGTCTGTCCGTTTAAATTTGCACGGCTTATGCCGCAGGGGTATCACTCTTTCGGTAAGTATAAACTTTTTCATTATAGTTTAAATATGCTTGTTGATAAAATCCACATAAACTGACCCTCTTTGTTTGTAATTTTGATTCCCGTTGTAAATATGCTAAATAGTAGTTATTAGCATTTAACAAAATAAATCCTGACTACAAAATAATCCTTTGTGACGAGAGATTAACTATTTTAAAGACTATGATTTTGGTATATTTAGTATTATTGATTATTAGATTTTGCTAACGCGTTTTCGTCCATGTGTCCTTGTCCAGATTTCTTCTTTGATATTTGAACGTCTCTTTTCCTGATGGCATTTAATTGAGTAGCGTTAGATATAAAAGAATTCCATGTGGATTAATTACCTACCTAAAATGCTATTGTGCCAAGTCCTTTCTCTAAACCAAAAGCATTCCAAAAGGAGAGAAACTTTCAAGATTTAATTAAAATCATTGTATGGCATTTTTGTGGTCGGAGAGTACAAATGAAAATCTAAATTAAATATATTGTTTAGTTATAGTATAAACATCTTGATTACAAGTTTTAAAATCGAAACACTACTGTCAATTAATTTATATTAAAAATTGCAAACGTGATTTTGTTTGTTTTCGGTCATGATCTCATGATTGAAAACAAGCAAATCAGAACAAAGTACCTACGGAAATATCGCTGTTGAATTTGGTACTTTTGTATATCCGGTAAGAAATAACCTGAAGTAAGGTAGTTTAAACAAATATATTGTCAAGAAGAAGCTGATACAACTCAGCTCGAGCCCTCAATGAATGAATATTAAACTGAGAAACAAATAACAGGTAGAAATAAAACGAGCTGCATACTGCAGAACGCTGGCAGTCAATGGTTAACCGCGATGTTTTGCTGGAAATGAGTATCCACCACTGGAAGTTGGAAGTTTTTGAGTGGACAATGAAAGAATCCAATCAGCTGTAAACATTTTAGTTATAACAAAAAACTTGTTGTCGGTTCATCGCAATTAAAAATGATATTTTGATTCAACAATAAAACTTTTAAAGTTAATTCTTTATAATTTTTGCTTAATTTATATGTTTCTTAATTTATTATTTAGTTCTTTATAATTTTTGCTAAGTGCTACATAATTTAAAAAGAAATTATTAGGCCACAACAGTTAAAACCGCATTAAATTTATAAAAACTACAGTAAATTACAATACTTATAGTGATAAAAATTTTACAATAGTTTAATTTTGGTAGATCTTTTGATATGTCGTAAAATGTTTAGTTATGACCTAAATTCGTTAATAATCACCTCTCTTAAAGAATTTCCTTTACTCTTCATGATGTGGATTGACCAGTTGCTGCGGGAGATAATGCTTCTGCTTCCATTTCATGACACTGGGATCAATACTTGATCAAGTAAGTCAGCTTAGAAGACTATTTCTGTGTGATATGAGTATCCCTTCTCATTCTTTTTCTGGTATAGTGCCTGTAATGTATGCTGATTAAACATTAAATTATGTTACGTATATATAATGTAATAATGTATAGGATATAAATATTACAATGTGTAATTAAAAAATTAGATACAGAATTAATTTAAATGAGATAATGTAAATGTATATAATATTAATTAAGCAATGAAGACGAAAAATAGTTATGGTGTTATATGGTGGCTCTCGGGATGAATAGAGAAACAAAATGTAAATAGCTCAGTAACAAGCGTAGGGAAGAGATCATTGTAAAGATTAGCAATGTTAATACTTAATAACCTAATGTAAATAGGAAATGTAAATTAATGATAATAATAAGGAGGAAAATATTAAAAAAAAGAAAAAAACGGTCTCTGGTAAAGTCAGAGGGTCAACGGTGATTGACAATAAAATTAAAATGAAAAAAAATGTTTGCTGAGTTTTATTATTACATAACATAACATATCTTCACGCTGTATCCCCAACGAGGTAGTCAGAGAGGACGGAGCGCCAGGAGTCGCGGTCCTTATACACCTCTTCCGCTTCCTCAAATCTCATCATTCTCTTCACACATGTTCGCCTAGGTATGCGAGTGCTTTTTACATTTCCGTCTGCTAACACACTGGCTATTTGATCTTCATAAGTCAGCCTTGGTCTTCCTTGGCTTCTTTTACCACTCACTTTCGCTCTGTAGATTTTCTTCGTCAGTCTTTCATCACTCATTCTTTCCAAGTGCTCGAACCATCTAAGCATTCCTTTCTTCATTTTTACAATAATACTGTCGTGCAACCCTGTCATACTGCGTATCTCATCATTGCTTATTCTGTCCGCAAGCGTGACACCGCACATATTTCTGAGATACCGCATCTCCACAGCATTAATCATACTTTCACTCGATTTCGGGCATATTCAGGCCTCACTACCGTACAACAAAGTTGGCCATTTTAGCAGTGTTAGATATATTCACACTACCCACTAATGCGGACAGAGCACCGTTCACTTTATTGTCAGCTGCTACTCGTCTCTCCACATCAAACTCACATCTTCCATCCCTCGAAAACGCACTCCCCAGTTACATAATTTCATTCACTTGTTCCAGACATTCTCCATTTACACAAATCACACATTTCGTTTGTACCGCTTCTCTTTTAAACACCAGAACCTTAGTTTTGTTCACATTCATATTCAATCCTTTCACTTCAAATTCTTCTTTCATGCACGTGACTAGTGTCTGCAACTCTGCTTCTGATGGTGCTATTAGCACAGCATCGTCAGCGTACAATAGGCAGTTTACCACTATGTCATCACATCCCATACCACTCATATTACCTTTCAATCTCTGGAGGTAACTATCCAAATACAGCACGAACAGCCAGGCAGACATCACACCCTGTCTGACACCAGAACAGACTTCGAACCAGGGCGACATGTCACCGTCTATCCTTACACAGGCTCTATGGTCTCGATATAATGACCTCACAGCCCGTAGTAAGGAGCCCTCCATGCCATATTCAGGCAGAAGACTCCACAATTTCTTCCGCACTACTCTATCGAATGCTTTTTCTAGATCCACGAAAGCGCAGAAAACTTTCCGGCCTATAGCCAGAAACCTCTCCACGATCCATACAACCCCTACCGTTCCTGAAACCACCTTGTGCCTTCCACAAATATGATTCTGAAACGCCTTTCATACGTTCAGTCAATACCTTAGTATAGACTTTACTCGCTAAGCTGACCAAGCTGATGGCCCTATAGCACGCACAGTCTAGATAGGAACGTTATTATTACAATTTCTTAATACGACTGTCATTACGTTTCTGTTAAAATTATTGTATACAATTCGACCTCTATTCAATAATTAATTTGTCGAATTAAAAGGTACCTTTTGAAAAAGTTCCGGACTACAGGGGTGTCGTCAGCAGTACTCTATAACTCGACAGATTCGATCATCCGACACCACCTTGCAAAACTTTATTATGTTAATTATTATTTAATAAAAATGTTCTTATATTTTTTTACGTGAAATCCTGATCTTTTTACCCAAGTATTAAAAAAGATAAAACATATAATAAGATTCATTTTAAGTGATACAAAAAGTTCCAATACGGCTGAAGGGTGTTACCGGTGCAAATTTAAAGCGTGTATTGCCAACGCCGCAAACCGTAAGTGAGGTAAGCATGAGAATTCCATTTGGTGTTGAAGTGACAGGCCTCCAAGCCTGTGCCGTTTTCGTCATTCGAATAGATTCACTCGATAATAAACCGATTTATTCAAATGGTTCTTCGAATAGTTTTTACTTAATAAACGTGACCAAAATTTTTTATAAAACGAAACCTAAAACGAAGCAAAATCAAAATGGCTTCAAAATACTTTGTTAAAAGTTAGCTTAATTTTAACGAAATCGAAATAAATACTTCAATCGATTTAAAATAGAATAAAAATATTTAATTTGTCACGTAACATACCTTTTGGACTCTTAGACATATTTTTCACTGAAGTTGAGATAATATTGCTTTTTCGTTCAGAAATGTTAGAAGAATCAATATTGCTATGTTAATTTCTTTACTAACTAACGACGAAATACGAAGGTAATCTAACTCTAGGAAGCTTTACAATGCAGATGGAGTAATTAAATTAATGTGCTGTATATTGGTAGCGGGCAATATCTAGTTAGGTAAACAAGTTAGGTGTGATTGCTAAGATCTGGTTATAGAATACAAATGTAGGTAACTGTCTTCAATAATATATAAAGCAGGTCTAGAGACAGTACAAAGATTAAAAGAAATATAATCTACTAGCTGTACCCGCGACTTCGTCCGCGTGGAAATAACTTCTCCGGGTTACGGAGGTTACTAGTGATACCGATATTTTTAGAGATCTTGAAAAAAAATTACTTTCTATCGCGGTGTATCCGCCATATTTAATTTATAATGACGTCAAATGTAGAGTAACCATTTTCCTGTGTATCCCATTCCATTTGATACCCATATTGTTGATGTTTAACAAAAAAATGATTACCTACATCCGCCACATTAGAGTTATATTGATGCCACATATACAGAAACTTTTTTCTGCGTATTCCATTATATTCGATACCCATATTATTGGTGTTGAACAAAAAAAATATTTCCTGTTATGGAACATCCACCATATTGGATTTATGATTAAGTCCTACATAAAGTAACCTTCTCCTGCGTATTCTATTTCATCTGATATCCAAATTGTTGGTGTAGAACAAAAAAGTTATTTTCTATTATGGAACATCCATCATATTAGATTTACGATGACATACAGAGAAACCTTCCCCTGCGTATTCCATTTCATTTGATACTCATATTGTTGGTGTTTAACAAACAAGTTATTACCTACGACGGAACTGTCTGTTAACTCCATACTTGCCTAAGACAAACGCATATCCTGTTCGAGCTGTCCCGACGCGTCCATTCATGTCTCCATAAACTATAATTCTCTCGTTCTCTTCAACCCTCTCTAGAAAATCTCTGACATTCTCCCAAAACTGTTACAGCTCGCCCATACCGACAGAGGACACTGGGGCATTCACCGTCAAAACAAAAATCCTCGTCAACAGGGTCTTGAGACGCACCCAGAGCAGTCTTGGGTTTACACACTTATACTCAGTTACACATTTAACTAAACGAGAAGACGGTAAGACGCCTACCCCTTGGCATCCCCTTTTTTCTTCTGATACCGTTGATCACAAAGCGATGCCCCCACCAGGCAAGTCGACAAGTTCACTGCCCTTTCGCTTGCTTTCACTTAAACATAACACGTCCAATCTTCTTTCTTCCATAATATCAATCACTTCATTCATCTTCTCTTCAATCCCACCTCTTACATTTCACGCAGCTATTCTGCACTCCTCCCTCCACTTCCCACCGCTAGGTGCACAGTGTGTTGGGTGGCGGTCCCCAACGCCAGACCGCACTCTGCTCACACCAGCGGGGACAAACCGGTATACCGGTACCGGTAACGGTAACCGCGGGACGCCTTATGATTATCGTTATCGTTGTTCTGCATGGTGTGCACAGGAGAGGAATTGCAGCCCTGAAAACGGCTTGTAGGGGTCGCGACGAGCACACTTCCTTAAATGACCCAAACAACAAAATTGACAACAAAATAGTTATTTCCTGTTATGGAACTTCCGCCATATTGGATTTATGATGGCGTCACATGTATAAAAAACCACGTCATTTTTTAAAAAAGAAAGTTTGCGTGCACTGTTTTCTGTACCAAATTTCGTCATAATCGGTTCAGTGGTTTAGCATTTCACCTAAGAAATTTCATTCCTTTTTACAACCCATTAAAGATAGATTTTTATTAAAAAAAGAAATATGTTTTTTTAATAGAAAAGGTTCATCTCTGTACTAAATTTCATCTTAATCGGTTTAGCGGGTTAAATTTTCCCATACAAAGTTTCATCACCCTTTTCACCCCTTTAGAGGCCGATTTTTGAAAAAAAAAGTAACTCCTCGAAGTCTCCTCGTGTCAAACTATCTTCATGCCAAATTTCATCAAAACGGGTATGACGGTTTAGCCGTGAAAACCAAGCAGGCAGACAAACAGACAGACAGCGAAATTTTCGCATTTATAATGTTAGTATGGATAAGTATTAGTTATTTATATTCAAATTCAGTTTAATGTCTTAGAAATCCGTATTACACACTGAATTTTTAATGCAGTTCATATTTAATATGAATTGTGATGTATTTAAGAACTTATTTTTTGTTATAGGTATTGCAAAATTGAAGTTGTTCGTCTGTGATACATTTCTCTTGCAGTTATTATTGTTTTTTTCTATATGAATCTCTTACTTTCAAAAAGTGGAATTACTAACAGATAAACAAACCGTTCCCCTTTCTCTCTGACTACCCCGTCAGGGATACAGCGTGAGAATATTACGTACGCTGTATAAACACCCCACTTAAAATTCTGATTGAGGCCGTATTAGATCACTATGAAAAACTTTAGGCAGATACTTTCTACACAGCCTTGTAACCCGGACCAGAGAATAAGGCTACGATATTCTCCTCCCCATCGGAAGTAATAATAAGCTTGACAAAGTGCTGAGAGGATGACCATCATAAAAGTTTTAGTGGGTCAAAGTACCTCATAACCCAATCTCTGAATTCACCTCATGCGTAACCAAAACAAGTATTGTTATTATTCTTCTTTTGTGGCGATCCTGTTGTTTCCGTCATTAACATTGTAAAGGGTGTAAGATACATTTAAAAACCTTAGGTCTAATGAGAGAATTTGATCGACAATTTTTCACACATTAATCAACTATTGAATTATTTAAAACAAAAGACAAACACAACGTTAAAATGATTGTTAGTAGGTTAGATTTGACAAACAATCTAAAGATTAATATTATTAGAATTAATGAAGTCGCACAAAATATACACAACAGGCGAGTTTACGTAACTTAAAAGAGTATTGAAATTAATGGGCCGAAGAATAGAAGATGGGAGGAGATTTTAAGGGATGAGGATATTTTAGGACAGCTAAAGAAATATGGTCGGAGGTTCCTTCATCTAGATCACATTCACAGAGAGGTTTCTCTGATCCTCTTCTTTGGTAAGTGCACATAAGTGCACGCATGGCCCAATCTAATTCTACAGATTACTGATGAAGCTCTCTTATTAATATCGCAGAACTAGATTATTTTGAAAAATGCGTAATGTTTACCCTTAATATTCTGTGATTTCTTTCAGAGTTCATGCCAAAAAGTGAATAATTTTATTCTAGGGGATGTCATTAGATCATGCGAGTAAGTCAAAAATTGTGAATTACATCCACTAAGTATGGCATACTTATCAAGCGTGTCAACTGTTCCATTCCCCTCAATACAGCTATGTTCCGGTATCCACACAAGACAGAACTGAATTCCTTTAATGTGACATCTGAACAGGGAATGTTTAATTTTGAGAATCAATGGGAACTTAAATTTAGTGGGGAAGTGGTTAGATAAAATCGATTAAAGACAGTTTTTACTACACAGCAGACAGACAGCAGACATAGTCTGAAATAATAACAATTTTATTAAGATTGTGAGCTTTTACATATAACAGAGCTTCAAGTATAGTAGTAGATTCCCCAGAAAAAACAGAGCTATAGGAAAGGCATTTATAATTTAGCACAATTTTGTATTTGATAACCCAAACTGCAGTTCCTCCTCAATGAGAATTATCAGAAATTTAGAGGCATCAGTGTACATAATTAGCTATTTTTTCCAAAAGTATCTATTGCAGAAATAATACTTTGAACAATTAAATGTTTCAGCTTTCACATAAAATGAAATCTGATAAAAATATTTGTCGTAAACACCGGAATAGTTTTGTTCTTTTGTCTGGTACAGAATGCTGTAAAGTTTTGTAGTATATGAAATATACATACTCTTATATGTTGCATACGTGTTTGTATTATATCAGTAAAAACAATAAGTTCAGTTCTTCAATTGTTTACTCTTACGTTTGTAACATGTAAAACAGTCGAGTCTTCCATGGAAATCTGTATGTCAAATACAGCCGAGTACTGTTGTTAGCACATGAGATTCTGGCACAACGTAAAGCTTGCATAAACTACAATATGCATCATATAAAGTAATTGTAAGTATTTACATGATAATAGCAGGTAAAGTATTGCAATCGTAAAAAGTAAAAGTTATTTACAGCTTAGTAAAACAATTTTCTAAAAGAATATTACCTAAATTGAGTGGAAATGTAAAAAAGGAAAAGCAAATAAAATATTTAAAATATAAAACCTATTCTTAATTCCTTATTAAAAAATGCAAATTGAATAAATTAACTTATCCAATAAATTCTGTGCGCCCATTAGCTCCGTTAATTTATTGGAATTACTAAAAATAAAGGATAATCACAATCATGTACTTTTAGGTATCTATGAATGGGCAGAGATTACAGCCGGTGGTGTAGACGCTGGTGGATGTATACAATTTTAGTTCTATCGTTTTACATAATTTGAAGAGATTGAAAGAAGACAAAAAATTAATAAAGACAGCGATTTTTTGTAAAGTTGCGTTCAGATCTAAATATCTTATGTACCTAATCATAATCAAATGTGTAAACTGAATGTTTAAAAAATCATAAACTGACTTGTTTTTGAAATAAAGTTTTATACTGAATAAGCAATGACATTAAAATATTGCTTTATATATAATGTACAATATAATACCTATTTAATATTGCTTTAATTTGTAAATTATTGTCTCAAATTATTACTTCATGTACAAGCATAATAAAAAAACGAAACTAAAAACGAAAACATTTCCTACCTATGCGGTTTCACTAATAGCACTTTTAAACTGTAAACAAAAGTAAGGGCGTATTGGTTTTCTGTACAAACCCATGCACATTCGCTGTTCTCTGCGCAGAAACGACGTGGCGAGCTCATAAAACCTTATCTGTCCCCGCCAAAAACGCATTCAGAACTGTTTAACTACTAGCTTGATAATTTTTTTCTTGGTCGAGTGCCGAATAAATTTTATTTAAAAGCAAGTAATATTTAATTAAATTACATGTATCTATGTAGATATATAACTGAGAGTGAATGGATACGTATAATAGTATTTTATCGATAGAAAAAAGCGAACTAATGTTAAAACTCTGTACACTTTAATTTGTTTAAAACTAATTACTATCTTATTATGTATGAAACAAATAACTATATTTCCGTAAGTCTATATGACAATTGCAAAGCAAATGATTGCATCATAGAACGTGGTATATAGTTGTTATAATATGTATGGATTGCTTTATAGTTTTAAGGACAAATCATTAATTTAATAAATTAGTTTTACAGTTAATAAGATAGTTCATTAATCATTATACAACATCGTAGTGAAACTTAGATTATATGGACAAGAAGTGGTCGCAAATAAAAATTTTATCACAGCACAGAACACAGAACCACAATTTAAGTGCGGGGAGTGAGAAAGGGAAAATGACATTACGTGTAATAAAGAGTAAGTAAAAAACAAGTATAGCCATCTTGTAGAAGGATATACTACAAGACGGCTATACTTGTTTTTTTTATGTTTTTTAAATATAAATACTTATTTACTGTAAAATACAGAATAAATCAGTTAGTTGAAATAAAGCATATAAACACTGCATAATATAACTACATTAAGAAATTAAATAATGAATATGTTTTAATTACATTTAGTAAAATGTTCAAACGTTTACTATACAAATAAGATGATGTGTTCCGTCACTTGCTCTTGAAGGACTAAATGAGTTACTGCCAACGGGCTTCAAAATAAATGAGCATTTTTCAGTGCTGCATTGCTAGTCTAAAATTAAGTCTCGCTATCGTAGAGTATTAAATATATTCGTCAACACGATGATGATTAAGTGCATTAAGCTTATCTCAATCACGAGTAGTACCCAAAAAGGTGGATCGGGTCGGGTGTTTTGATCCGTTTTATTGGACTGCATGCGCTAAATTTGAACCTGTATTTACTACTTACTAGTGTTATTTACTAGTGTTAATATCAATAAGTTAGTGTATTTATACATATAATAATCCAAGTTGTCAAAAAATAAATTTGCATAGAAGATAAGCATTGTGCACCTTTTTAAGACGATGTAGACTGTGCGTCCGTGCCGGTGGAGATAGCATTCGTTGCTATGTTATAAAAATATTTTAATGTATTGTATACTGAGTTTCGTTTTAAACTCATGATCCAATATCAATTACTGTGTTGAAATAAGATCGTTTTGAAAAAAACGCATACATTTTTTTTTAAAGAAGTAGTAAGGGTTGAACGCTTTTTAAAGGATTTGCCAGGTAATCGTAGTATTATATATTTTTTACAAAATACAGAAATGTAGAAATTTACAGTCGCGACACCTAAAATTTTGGTGCAGAGTCGTCGTTTTTACAATTCTCAATATCCATATTTTGAAAACTTTGATATATTATTTTTTTCTGAACTCATAGGAAATGGCTTCTCCTTTTCGGCTTGACTTTGAGTTTTGGGACCATTCTGTATGGGTAACGGATAGCAGGTTGGTACACATCCGGTATAGGTAAAGGATACGATTATTAATTGCACGGATATTAAATTACGTATAGTTATTACATGGATAGAAACAGCACTAACATTACCTAATTAATATCTAAATTGCAAATACAATTTTAGATGATTATTTTTAATATCTATCGGCAAAAAAAGAAATTTTGTATTCTGAGACGTTCAAGTAAACTCGACAGTTTAAATACTCGGGAGGCGCTTGGGATTGAAGTACCAGCAACAATGACGGTCTTTGCCTTTTGTAATACTTTATTATGTGCCGGCAAAGATCCCCTGACAAAACTTTATTGGAACATTGAGTATAAGCACTCACATCGATATGGGACGTTATATGGACTCTTATTTATTCTAGGTAAGTTTTTATTAATAGATCAACTGAGATGATTAATTTTTAAACGTAAAATGTTTTACTGATATTAATACAGGGCTTTGAGTACATTAATAACATTACGTAATAAACACGGAGAAATATAATATTATGTATTTAAAAATATTAATACTTTATACTTATATATTGGGTCCTTACATATGAAATTGGCGTTTTGTACGGGAGGAATATAAAGTCAATTTTTTTTGTAAAATAAATTTTAATTAATCAAAGTATGCACCGTTGTTATCTATGCACTTTTGCCATCTCATAGGTAGTTCATTGATCCCTTTACTAAAAAACCATGGGGGCGAGAATCAATAAACTCTTTGAAGGCGGTTTGGACTGCCGCATCGGAGGTAAATTTTTTTCCTTGTAAGAAGTTGTCCAAATTCCGGAAAAAATGGTAATCTGTTGGAGCAAGGTCCGGGGAGTACGGTGCATGTCGCAGACATTCCAATTGTAGCTCATCTAACTTAGTGGTTGTTTGTTGTGCAGTGTGTGGTCTTGCGTTGTCGTGAAGCAGCAGTGGCCTAGAGCGATTGACCAATCTCGGTTGTTTAGCAGCTAGTTCTTCCTTCATGGTTTGCAGTTGCTGACAATAGATATCTGCCGTAATCGTTTGGCCAGATTTTAGAAAGCTGTAATGAACGACACCGGCGCTAGTCCACCAAACATTCACAAGTAACTTTTTCTGAGTCAATTTTCGTTTAGGGCAGGATTTGGCTGGGTCTCCAGGGTTCAGCCATTGCGACGAGCGCTTCCGATTATCGTACAGTATCCACTTTTCATCACAAGTAATGATTCGAATTAAAATCCCTTTATTATTGTGTCGGTTGAGCAAAGTAACACAGCAGTCGACGCGTGTTTGCAAGTTCGATTCACTCAATTCATGAGGTACCCACCGTTCAAGTTTTTTTACTTTCCCGATTTGCTTCAAGTGGATTAATACAGTTTTGTCACTTACCCCGAAGCCTGCAGCTATCTCTGAAGTGCTTTGTGATGGATCCGCTTCCACAATAGCCTTTAATTCTTCATTTTCCACTTTGGTCTCCGGCCGTCCACGGGGTTGGTTCTGAAGGTCGAAATTTCCAGAACGAAAACGTTGAAACCAAAAACGTACCGTGCTTTCTTTTGCGACACCAGCACCGTCACACACACATCATTAATCCTTCGAGCTGCTTCTGCAGCACTGGTGCCACGGTAGAACTCGTACTCGTAAATATACCGATATTTCATGTTTTCCATTGTGCGGTAATAAGCGACGCCAAAGAAAAAAATAATGAGGAAAAAACAAATGAATGACTGTTTTCAAAACTCAAATGTACCAGCTAAATGAATTTATAAATTTGAATTTGGAATTCTTAACCAAGAAGGAGATATTTCAGATCAAAGTGGTCAGTACGACAAAACGCTAATTTCATATGTAAGGACCCAATATTTAAAATTAATGTAGAGTAATATGTATCTCGTCGTAGTTTTGTACAATTGAGAATATCATGGTGTGCTTGGACATTTCGTGAAAACACCACCATTTCGTGAAATAGCCATCAAATAACAGCCATATCGAAAGATAATTATATGTATACTGTGTTTGTGAACGGAGCAGTATTGTGAGACAGAATAGTCTTTATAAAAATATACTGGCTACAAATTTTAAAAGCAAATGATTCAACTTCAGTACTTTAAGCGCAAAAATGGTGAATATTTTCATTGACTATTATTTCCTTTACACGAACCTGTTTGGGTTCAGTGAAAAGGAGAACTACACTCACTATATGGGTTTTTGATTATTGTAAAATATGGTCTACTATTATCATAGAACTTATAAATAACTCTATGCCCTGTCCGAGGAGCACCGATGAGGTAAATCACATAAACTGATTCAACTGTACATACGACACACATTTATTATCAGATAAGCTGATCGGCTCCCATTTCGTTAGAAAACAACACCCAGATACCTACATTTTATTTAATTTTGTCTTGCTTCGAATTACGAGGCAGGATGTCTGGAGTTTAAAGTCTATGCCTATCGTGGTAAACTTATGTTGCGATAATTAAGAACACACTCGCATAGTCACTTTTACATTTAATTTCTCAATAATTAATAGCAAACTACAAACTATAACACGATGTCACGAATAGCCGACAACGAACAATCAACAGTTAAAGCTGCAGAATGATATAGAATGATTCAGATCTTGGCACGCATCGGCTTATATAGATTTGCTGACGTCACTTCTCCCACGCCTTGGCGACAACAGATGTGACAGGCAGGATGTGATGTTAGCTAGGCAGACCCGGTGCCAGTGACGTTATATTGCTTCGTTACACTTAATACAATTGTTTCAAGTTAATATGTGTAAGTAAGTACAATAATTACATCTGTACTAATATTATAAAGAGGTAAATTTTATTTATTTGTATGTAATGGATTTGCAATGAATAAACTTAAAATCTACTCACCCGATTTCAAAAATTTCTATCGGTGCGAAGCCGGGGCCGGTCGCTAGCATATTGTAAATGTGTGGCTATATGAAACACTTTCGTTAGCAAATAATTTTGTCGTTGTTGCTGTGTGTAATGAAAATTTGAAAGTAATAAAATTTTGAGTTAATATTTTCTAGAAAGAATGTTATGTAATGACCTACATATTTCATACTTTCATTTGCCGGTCGAACTAAAATTGAAGGTTAACGAAATTCCTATACTATAAGGCCTCTGGAAGAATAAGTGCGACCTTGATGTGTTAAACTAGACTTTGAACCGAGTCAGTAACATACACTTCACTTGAGTTTCATACGATGATAGGAACATCTCTAAATTAAGTCCCAAGTGTTAATGATAAAATGTACTGATGATTGGTAATTTTGGATAGATTGTAGTGCAAACTCCACTCTTACCTCCTTAGGATTACTTTGCAGAATTACTTTCCAGTAATTGTCATTAGTGAACTTTCTCTCCAGTTACCTAAAATTTATCTATCTATATTTAAGCACTTTTATATAAAATTACATCTACATTACACATTCTTTGTTCTCCAATGTTCAATGGTAATAAATGTCTTGTGTGCTTGTACCGGATCTGCTTGTGATTCTACCATTGAGTGGTCGTTCCACCGGCTTCGGCGCCGGATTGTCTCGTCTCGGAATGTAATAATGTAACATACAGAACAATTAATGTTACAGTTATGGAAATAATATTAAATTAATATTAGAATGTACTACATGGCTAATTCATAACAATCTATTTAAAATATAGATTAAATAATAATGAGAAAAATTATGTAAAAGTATTCGAATAAAATTGAAAAATAATTAAGATTTATTGGCTCTGACCTTAAGTAGAATGAATAATTCCTAGCGCTGAGAAATGTAATTGCGAATTTGTGATAAAGATGAGCGATATTAGACAAACATCATTATTGACATAGATATCAAAATCAGTAAATAAAAATCGATGTCCGACAAACTTCGAAATAAAAACATCGATTATTTGGTGCTAAAATCAAACTTTTTTTTACACCTCGATAACACAACTGCAATTTGTGGCATTCAAAGACACTTGGCAAAAAGTTGTGTTAATTTTAAGTGACTTTCATTGAAAACACGCATTAGGACAGTCACTTCTATTGTCGATAATTATAAGGCATTATTGAAATAATTTTTTCGTTTCAATCTAAGATAGGATTAGAAGACATAAGGTAACAGGCCAGTTCATTTAGGTTCAGGCACATTAAGATCATCATGTAACATTTTATTGGCGACATAACAAGGAGCACTTGCAATAATTCTCAGCGTTTTTGACTGGAATCTCTGGATAATATTATATTTGACTGACTAGATGTTCCTCGTACTCGTATTTGGAATCCATAAGTTCAAATTGTTTTGCGTAATCTTGTATAATAGCAGTTTATTTTTCAAGCTTAACAATTCAATTATTTACGATTCTAAATAGTAATTTAAGTAAACTATAAAGTTGAAACTGTTAAGACTTAGTCAAAGTAAAACTTTATTCCCTAATTTAAACAAAACTATATAATATTATACACATTAACTTGAATTATTGTGAACTGTTTATACTCGAAGAAGTTTATAAATAAAACTGTTCATCGAGTGCCAGTTATAGTAGCTACTTGCAAATTCATAAGCCGGTGAGCGCTAAATTATTAAAAATGTGAGTAAATGGACTGATGTGTGCTGAGCTTTACAGCTGTAATAACTCATAAGTCAGGCGCGTAATGTGCGTGAAATAGATTCGGCGCGCCCTCTCGCGGCTTCTAGAAGAAATGTTTAAATTCAGGCTGACTCGGCCCGCTGGCTCGGAACGCTAAATTAGCCTGCCATACCGCCGGATCGTGTTGTTTGAAATATTATGTGAAATGATACGAATATCAGCTTCAGCGCATATTTCATGTGATGCGAAGATTTTATTTAAAAAGGTCTGTCTCTATGGCGCCATTTTTTCGTGTAAGTCTCACAGCTTGAATTACATAATAGGTACATACTTTATTATACCTACACCGCTTAAAACACTTTTTTTTGTTAATTCTAAGTTATCACTATGATTACGTTGACTTGTTGGTTAAAAGATAAAAGTAGCTAGATTTTCAAAAGCTCTTGAAACAGAACAATACGATATTTATGAAACGGCTTAAGTAAAACCGATTTTAGTAAATAGCTTTCTAATGTTACACAACATGATAACGCAAAAAATTCTGAAATAAATGTAAAATGGCATAAAAGTATAGTTTATTCATATTAAATGTTGAAAATTTTAAATTTTTAGTTAACTTTAAATTTTTAATGTCACAAAAAAGTGCGATTGAAATAAGCGACGAAACCGTCGCGTTGAAGTAGCTATGAATAATCCTCCCGTCAGCACCACGCGAGCTCGCTCCCCAATTAAAAACGTACTTTTTCCACGATTTTTAGCTTAGAATATTGTATAATAAGCCAATAAAATACCCCACTTAACGCCCAAAGCGGCCCGCCGCTATGAAATATGCACTTCTCGCCCTCATTACGCCGAGTTGAAATTAAATGCAAGAACCCGCGTCCCGGGAATGTCGCTTTAACTTATCAAATACTCGCTTATATTCCTATTACAATTCGCTTTTACTCGTGAGTGGTGTTTGAGATGATATTTTTTCAAATATTTTGATACAGTAGTTAGTAGTACATTTTAATTAGACTTTATGTTGATATGTCTAGGTTTTGCTTTGATGCTACTGCAATACTTTAAATGTTACTAGGTGTTGATAGAACAACTATACCCAATATTTGGTACATAGTAGGTATAATGATTCTTTATATTTAATAGTTTACGCTGCAGCTCTGTTATTTTAAAACTTGTCTCAATACTAACCTTGTAAACTACTCGCTGTCACAGTATGAACATAACAGTAGAATTTCTCCATAGAAAGTCAGCGTTCGCGGGTTGTATGAGTGCGCGCTATTACTCACGCGCCGTGGCACGCACACAACGACAATATTATGGGTGAATATGGATAATTATTGTAGCGCCAGTCAGGGTTGCACGCGACACAAACCTGCAACCGCTTCCGTTTGCCTTTATTTGTTCTTTACATGTTTAAATCACATAAACGAACGTATTATAATGACCTTTGATGCCTAAATAATTTTAGTTATTTGAATCCGGAGTTATCATTCTTTAGCATAACTACAAGAAATTAAATTCAACAAACTTAAAAAACTTATCGATGTGCATTGTTTTTTATTATTATTGTATTAAATGTATAACTAAAGGATATGTTCTCCGCATCTCACACTCAAAGGAACAACCGAACTCCGTTACGCATGTAGCGGGAATCTGCCTTCTTTTCTACATATTCTTTGTCGCTGTCGCCCGCGACTTCATTCGCGCATTCTTTTGTTTACTAAATTGAATAACTGAAACCTTCGCGGGCGTACACAGAATAACTCACAAAACTTTCATCACAATCGGATGAATGGTTTAGAAACGCATAAAAGATTTAGAACGCATAAAGACGCAAAGAAACATTCATTTTTATACATACATAGATTTTCATTAAAAATGTGCATGACATTATTGTGAACTCATTGCAGTGACGTGAATAGTATCTGTAGACGTCTGTCTATCCGTCCGTCCGTCCATCCGTCCGTCCAATATGGGTATCATATGAACTGAAATACGAAGGCGCAGGTTTCCGTATATGTGACGTCATAATAAATCCAATATGGCGGATGTTCCATTATAGACATTAACTTTTTTGTTCAACACCAACAATATGGGTATCAAATGAAATGGAATACGCAGGGGAAGGTTTCTGTATATGTGACGTCATCATAAATCTAATATGACGGACGTTCCGTAATAGGAAATAACTTTTATGTTCATCACCAACATTATGGGTATCAAATGAAATCGAATACGCAAGGGAAGGTTTTTGTATATGTGAAGTCATTATAAACCCAATATGGCGGATGTTCCATTATACACAATAACTTTTTTGTTCAACACCAATAATATGGATATCAAATGAAACGAAATATGCAAGGAAAGATTTCTGTATATGTGACGTCATCATAAATCCAATATGGCGAATACTCCGCGGTAGGAAATAACTTTTTCAAGACCTCCAACAATATGGGTAATAAATGAAATGGGATACACAGGGGAAGGTTTCTGTAAATGTGACGTCATCATAAATCCAATATAGTGGATGCTCCGCGACAGCAAGTAACTTTTTTCAAGACCTCCAACAATATTATCTATCTCGGGTACCGGGTAACCTGCAGAAGTCACGGAAAAATTTTCACGCGGACGAAGTCGCGGGTACATCTACTAAGACTGTATTATAACCACTTTTTAATCGCAAGGTAACGTTATTGATCTTAAAGTCATACATTATTGCCAATAGCGGTACTTACTAAAATGCTCAGTCAAGAACACAGAATACAGACGTATCTAGAATGAGTAATAAATATCAACTTCAAATCATATCAAACAGTTTTAAAATTCCCGCGAATTACTTGTCCATGAAAACAGTGTAGGAATCTTAGAGAAATAAAACAGGTTTTTGACCCCAAGTCGTGACCAATCAGTGCGTATGTCGATCAAAACAAGCGACCTTTCAAAGCTTAATCAGAGCAAAAATCAGAGTAATCAATCGTCTCACTCTCACGCGTTGGCTTGTAATGAGGCTTGCAACCTCAATTTCTCTTAAGTAGCAAAATTCGTTATTGCTGTAGCTTTTTTATTAAATTATATATAGCAATTAGTATGAAGCGAAAAGCCCAGCTTTCATACTGAACTTCGTACAGATTGAGAGATACGATACGAATTCGTATTCACGAATACAATATTCAACTTAATTTTTTATAGTACCTAACATTTATTAGTTTGAGCCGGTAAACAGGTGATAAGTATTTTTGTGATTTCCATCAAAAGTAAGTTAATTTTTAATAAAAAATCTACTGGGTTGTTCATTGTGAGGACTTAAAGTGTATACAAGTTTTAATCGGAATAGAAAATGTAAAATCTTTGAACTTTGTATAGAAAAAACAACCAATTCTTTCGTAAAAACCTATGCTTGATTTGTGTATTACTCAACTAGTAAATTGAATAAAAAAATCAGTGTACAAAACTATTTAACTCATCGAATGTGTTTCTCTGACTAGTAATTTCCATAAAAACAATTTTATTTGTCAGTTCACGAAACCGATTGGATTTTTGTTTGTTCGCCCAGGTTCGCCCATCAAGTTATGGGTAGGTGGTACTAAAAGGCCACTAAATACCAATAAGGTGATATTATTATCGATGCTATATATTTTATTCAAATGACGAAAATATTTAGCATCCTTCTGGTTACGACGATTAAAAAACACTGGCGCCATAAAAGACACATTAATTCACAAAAACATATGAAAGGCATATTACTATGTTAAGAACTGATAAACTATTTATGCCTGTACATTTTTAATAGTAAAGTATTATAAAAATTCTTTTGTTAAAAAATACTTAATAATATATATAAATAAAAAATAATAAATAAAAAATAAAGCGATCTCTTTCCCCTCGTCTTGTCCACCGGTTGCGCCTAATTCATGGGTTTTAATTAGTAATCTCTGTTCTTTCACAAAAACAATGAAGAGCATGTACATCGGACTTGCCCTATTCTAAAGCCCTAAGCCACGCCACTGATTGTTATGTTGTTTCTCACGCAAATGTACATGTATATGATATAAAATTGCAGGCAATTGAGCCTGAACGAGAACTATTGTCAAGGCTGCAAGCACCAGATTACAAGTAAGTGCGCATTACCTTCCTTACAGAGCTGTTTTCTCTCTAGTACTAACCCTTGCAATTCTGTTGCCTGCACGAGTACAACTACGTTATTTCACACCTATGGTTTTTTATGTCACTGCCAAAAATACGACTTATTTAAACTCTAGAGATACCGAACCTTTTAAAACGAGCAATGTATAACGCACCACAACCTAATTCATTATTAATCGAAAAGAAAAATGCACCTCATTCATTCTAGTTGTTTCTGCTATAGAATGCACCAAAGAAACCGACGAACATACGTACACCTAATCATTACCCTCCTTTTGGGACGCTCGGGTTAAAGAAAATGGTGTTTCTCGTGTTCGATTGAGAATAACGAGACCAATAGGTAATATACTGTGTTTTGAGTAATTGTTCACATAATGCCAACGGTTATCTTCCACCATTGTACCACTTGCCATCAGCAGGAAGTTCATCCTTGTTATGGGCAGTTTCAAAGGAATACTTCTCAAACGTCCAGGTCGTCGAATCGGCTTCCTGGCAAAGTTCACTCTACACATATGTACTACAACATGGGTACACATATGTAGTACAAAAGTTTCTAAAGGGTTAGCGACATTAAAGTTACACCCTTGGACCTTTGGTGCTACAACTGCATCACCGCGGCGACGCAGTCGTCTTATTATTCAACAATAATTAAATCTGTAATAGATCTTCTGCTCTATGTAAACGTGCACGAGCTAGCTTATGAAAAATATGAAAAAAACAGCTATTTTCGTTCATTTAAAAAATGTAACTGGCATTTTGACGAATGTTAAACTATACAAAAAATTTAGAAACATAAATCGGTCCCGTTACTCCGAAAAATGTAAATCTCTGTTTTAAAAGAGGTTTTCTTTGATATTTTTTTTTTGTGTTACAAAAGTTAATCAATCGTGTATCGCAACTGGCAAAATGAAGTTAATGAAATGGAAAATCGGGTTACCCAGTATAACTGTCATACACTTTGTAGTCACTTAGAAAAATGGAGATCCCTACCGTTAAAATTTCCAATACTTCGCCTTAACATACGTAGGCGATGGTAGCCAGTTATCTTCAGACCTTACACTTGTTTATCACCTTCGTGATATAAAAAAAAATACATCATTCTATATCTATATAATACTTTTGATGACATAGGAATTTTTTATATCAAGCAACAAGATATCCGAGTTAAATCATAGGTACTAAAAGCAATAAATTCATGCCATGTAACATTGACAACAGCACTTTACAAAGAGATACTTATTACGCCCTAGCGATCGTAAAAGGTTCAACGGAAGCTTTTTTCTTCATTTGGGGCAAAAAGTAGCCACTTATATAAAGATTACTCTTTATTCATATTTTACTCAAAGCGAAAATTTTATTTATAACTAATGTCTAGCTTTCATCCTAAACATTGCCAACGAAAAAAAATAGTAGGAAAAAGACTGATACCTCAGACATTTGATAATATAGTATGAAGCTTAACAACGTGCTAAATATTTTGATCAAGATATATTGTACCCTTATAATTTTTCATACTTACATAATGCCATTTCCCAAGGTTGGACAGAGTATCAAGGCAATGCCTTGACACCGCTTTTCGCATTAAATATTTTGGTTTATATCTGTTATAGATGGTAACATTGAACCGTAGAGTTGTTAATGCATCGCCCATGTACATAAGTTCCATAAAATAAGTCTTGCAAGCTTTGGTCAACTTTTACAACCTGTTCAGAAATATAAACAAACAGCTGACACATTCTAATTCTTTTTCTTTCCCAAGTTATGGATGTATATTTTTACATTACTTATTAATAACAAAAAAGTACATACATATCCTAACGTTAATATTTACAAACTTAAAACTGAACATTGTCTTAAATAATAGACTTCCTCAAAGTTACCGCTTAGAAAGCTGTCATTGTCTGGCTGTCCAGCAGACCGACAGCATTACCTCTTTGAATAGCTAAACTGATTCGTTGGAGGAAGAAGCTGCCAGCCCGGCTATCTTAACCTTCGTACTGGTCGAAGCTTAAGACACTTCTTACGAATATCAGAACCAGTCGATGGGCTTTGGGACCCCAGAAGTATATGTATATATGAAAATTTCAGAGAGTTTATATTACTTACATTTTTGTTTTTTCTCATAACATTTATAATTACTTGTACTTTTGGATTTCAACCACCCAATGACAAAGATACTTAATTTGACGAAATTTATGAATGTTGCAGGTCATTGAATAAGAAAAACAGGATTATCTGAATGATTCTTGGTCTTGAACTTAATTATATTTAAACATTCAAAACCAAGTTTCGCTATCCTCGTTTCGGTAATTGATCTTCCGCATAGGAAGGCAGACCATAAACAACAAGCTTCGGTTTCTTCACATCCTTACGAGAATAAGTTAGAAATGTCTTTTAAAATCTTCTTTTAAGAGGCCTTCCTTAATGCGTTGCTGACCTTCGGACGAATAGTGAACGACTGCAACTTTATTTTTTCCTCGATAGTGAACATGAAAATGTTTATGACTCGTCACGTATTAAAATGCAAAGCAAAAAAATGTTAGAGCGCAATAATCTGCGCTCTAACAGAAAAACATTACCAAGAGCGAGTCGACTCGCGCGCAGAGGGATCCGTACGAAATTTATAAAATTGTGAAATTCTAAACTTGATTTTAGAAAATCTGTGGGATCAATAAGACTTTTTTACATTTTATCAGTAAAATTTTATACTCCTCGTTTTTTTTAATTCGAGACCCCGTAGTTTAGTACCCCCGTAGGAGGAGAAATGGTCAAGTTCGCCTTTTTATTTGCTCGTTCTCCAATGCACATATGGAAAATAAAAAAATGCTAAATAGTGTAGATAGTATATTTTGTATGTAGGTTAATAAAATATATCACTGTGCCAAATTTCGAATTCGTACTTCTCATAAAATAGTCTTTGAAAGAATCGACTGTGACAAACGGACGGGCGAATAGACGGACAGTGTTCTAGTAAAGGTTCAATTTTGCTTATTAAAGTACGAAACTCTTAAACGACCAAAAAAATAGTCTAACGATATGTCATACATAAATTGTTATTGTTTGTACGTATTGATGTTCAGCACCTTGCAACATTTAATTCAAGTAAAGTGTTAATATTTTAAATAATGAAATTAAAAGTTTTATAAAGTATCTGGATACAGTAATAAGTAAAATCAGTAGTAAAGTAGATCTGAACAATGCTTCAGTCTTGATTTTTTTGTTCTTTTTTTTGTATCTAATATCTATTTTTTGTATCTAATATAACCGATTATGTAAAAACTCAATACAATAATCAATTATAATATATCAAGTCTACACGTCGAATATTTTAGTGATATGTTCTACACAGTAATGAAAATCATAGTATAATACGTCCAATAGTATTCAAGTTGTATACCTACAGACAGACAAGAAGTGGCATACTCGTATATCAATTCATTTATGAGTGTATGTAAGTACGTACTCATATAATTTACAAAGTTAAAATAAATAAACGCGCCATGCAATGTACACACTAATCATCTGGTCTCAAAGTATTAAGTAATCCCTGTGATTTGAGAACCAGACGACAACAACAACTGACAGCGTCTTCCAATACACTTAGACCCAAGACAATCTAGAAAAGCTCTTTTATAAAATTGACCCGGCCGGGAACCGTAGCCGTAACCTTGGGCGCTTAGACACAGCGCCTAAACCACTGCGCCATCGAAGTTGCCAAAGATTTGATTATTATTTAATTTAAGTTCATGATTTCCTAACTGGTCACTAAAATAAAATAAGCAACACTTACAATTAATGTGTAATAAACATATTTTTTTAGATATGATCCACCAAAATTTCAAATTTAGTAATCGACATGATGTGTTTTGCTTCTCAAAAATCTCGATCAGTTCCTGAGTGCTGACCGATCGACGAACTGATCTGAGTAGTGTAACCTTTTCCGAGTTTACTATTTCAATAAACGAAACATATGTTAATTAATAATGTTGGTTAAAAATATATAAGTTTGAAATTATAGTGGAATGCAGCAAAATCATAGGAAAATATATATATATATATATATCTTCCTAAAATAATTGTGAATAATACATTAAGTGGATTAAACAATAAAAAAAAGAAGAAAAAGTTTGAAAATTATGCACACTTTTTATTGCAATTGTTTATTTTCATAAAACTTTACTGGAATTCTCTGTAAGTCCTATGAACGTTTAATCTTATCCACGTTATATCTGTTTATTGTGTTTAACAATATTAATTGCAACTGATCTAAAGAAAGAAATAAACGTTCTAATTATTTGTTTAAGTTCAATGGTTTCTTCACTATGTAACAAGTGGTTTAAATTAAACAAACCCACTTTTGTTTGTGTTGATTTACTGAATTTGTAAACAATACCCTGGAACACATATTGCGTTCCCTTTACAAAGTGATGATAGGTTTTAATAGATAATAACATTACAAGCGTGTGATTGTCCCTTGTTATGTTTTTTTTTCATCTAAACAAGTAGGTAAATGTGTTTTGATGGTGTTAACCGGGAATCATTTTTTTAACAATAGGTTAACGCCCGTAGGAGCGTTAAAGTAGAAGGGAGTAAATTCTGAGATCAAATGTAAACATTAGGCGTTATCTGATAGGTACGTCTAAACCATTCGCATACTGCGTTATTATTGTGCAAAGAGATTGATATATATTGTGGTTTGAAGAAATTGGTAGGAACGTATATTTGTTTGGGTAAGAAGAACTTGTTTTTGTATTTGTTAACTTGAAAGGCTTGACGTTCCGTCTTTTATGTCTACCCCTTTACAGATATACCGAATATTGTGCATACATGCATGAAAATGTCGAAGTATTTTGTACAAAAAAACTACAAGTGAATAACACAATCTAAATTACAACTGAGTTTCCAGCTTAAATTAAACCATGAGGGTGCGTAGGTATTTATAAAGTTTAATAATAGTCCAAAATTCAGAAATACCGACGCCTGGGTGCCGCATAAAACTAAGAAACAATTTCTTTAAAAGCCCTTAATATCTTTTTAAGAGAGTCCTTATCGCTAAAGGGGTAGGTATTAAAGAAGCAACGTCGCGAACATTATTTAGAAAAAAAGGAAACCGCGAGGAGTTCATTTGTTTCGAAAAGGCGGGTCGCTGCGGCATCAGATAACGCCAGATTTGCGGCCACTCCATTAACAAATTACCTCTTTAAAATGCCCCTTTAAAGTAATATGTAGGCTTCTTTATTTAAAAAGATAATGCAACTTTATTTTCACATAAGCGGTTGCGTGTCTTTGAGGAATATAGAAGCGAAATGCATATTTTTTTTAAAGTGTTTTCGAAATCATGTTAGACTTTATAGATTATTCACACGTTTGCAGACGTACTTGTGGCGACACCTATTGCTACAATGAGGAGTCATATTGAGAAAGAGTTTGTAACTTTCCTACCAACTGTAAAGCTTTATGCGCAACATCAATGGAATCTTACATTATTCATGTCATTAGCAAAAAGGCAAAAGTATCGAAGCACAATTTTTGGTTATCGCTCGATTTATCCACATTTTGTCAGGATCAGTCTCTATTTTGCGATGATCTTAATACCTTTTTGGCATGTTATTACTACATAAATAAAAAATAAATGTATTATTTGTTTCTATTAAGTTGATAATTTTAGCACTTATACTTCGGACCAAGAAACACGAAGGACGAAGCCGTAATAAGTTGCCACTCTTGTCACCGAGTGTCAAACGAATTTTCGTGTCCCTTTCTATATCATTGACCGTAGCCACGAGTAAAACAGTTCGCTATACATTGCCAGTGTAATTCGTATGAGCTCATGACCGACTTCACGTAAATTACTGAAATAATTATTTGCAAAATATTGTACTTGTAAATCTTCAGTGTTTTGGCTTCTAATATTCACGATAATAAAAATTTGTCATGTTCGGCTGTGTATTGATATATTGTGACGTTTCCCTAGTCACGCACATTAGTAAATGTGTAAAAACTCGGTCAACAAAAAAAGGACCATACCCTTAGAGAAAATGCTCCGTCTAATTTTGATTATTGGTCTGAGATTTATACTTATAACTAACATGATCCTGTTTCATGTATGTTTGGTTTTATGCCTATAATAAAAATTATATCGTTACGATTATTTTATTCCAAAACTGTAATCAGTTCTAAAATGCCTTTATAGTTATTTTGACATATTTGTTACATTATAACAACTAAATCCTAGGCTTAAGATTTACAAAGAAATATACTTAAAAGAATCTCCAAAATATATTTCGAAATAAATTCCAACTCAAATCGCAGTGTCAAAACGGAATTAAGTATGGGCTCGATATAATTTACAGTCTCGTGCCACAACTCTCTTCATTTCCTCTGAAGGTGTAAAATAAAAATATCTTTATTATTTTAATTTAGGTAGGTACCATACGCTTTTCGTTATTTTAAGAAAATAAAATACTACAACAGCATTTATGTATATAAATACATATCTTAATATAACACTAATATTATTAGATAAAAAGGAACATGTATTCAATGTTATTTATAAATCGACTGTTAATTTTTTTTTTAATTAACATGAACAAGCTTCACCATGAGATATCTTACAATGCATTTGTAATACAAGCTCAAAATTTGGATGTTTGTTACTTAAAAATCTTTAAAATGACAATCAACTTTAATATGAAAATGGAAAAAAAACCTGACAATAGTTGAATATCTAAAAGTCTCTTCGTAATTCATTGTGTTCCATGAGAAAATTTTTAAATTGGATTTTTTTATATTTTATCTAATAAGTTTTGTTAAATAATGAAGTTCTTCTTCGTTAGAATGGAATAATACGAACATTTTTGTGTGTTTAAAATTAAATAAGTTTATACATTTTATGTACGTCGTCATTTTAACTTACATATATTACACCTTAACTTCTTCAACTGCGTAAGTAAATAATTATTAAGTGTTTTAATGTACCTGTGTTAGTAATAGGCTTAAAATTCGCTGAATGTAACATTTATTATTTTTAAAGAGCACGTTTGTTTAGATTAGAGTGGTGCAGAGACCGCAGCCCCATGTGGCCGGAAAGGAAGATTTACCCAAGTTTTGAGCTTCCCAAACTAGGTTTAATTTTTGAATATTTTAATCGCACTGTACCTAAACTTGGATTAACCGAATTAATTGGAAATTTCGTTGTTTTATGATAAAATTCACTACAATTTAGGTGTTTTAATTTAATATATGCATATTAAGGTTCATTATGTAAAACTTTGTAGATGTTCATTATAAAGTAGGATTTTAATTTTTATGTGTGTAAAAATGTTAGATAGTTACATAATATATTATACATTATGTATTATGTAGTTTCATAAGCCTTCGTGTACGAGTATGTATGAGTATGTGGTCGTAGAATTATGCATTAATTTCGAAAAATCGTAAGGAGTTTTGCGAGAACTAGAAAGGCAGTCACATTATGCGACATTACGAAAAATATTTACACAACTAGTGATAGGATGAACTCTATTAAAACAAAAGACAACATAATAATGCCTTCAAGCCTATAAAGTGTTTAAAATTCAAGAAGAGAAATGTAATAGTCCTCTCGATCATCGTCCATTATTTCTAACAGATTTCGTCATATCACTAAACTAGTTTAATAATTTCACCAAAAAATAATACGTGATCTGTGATTTCACGAAATTATTGCAATCGTTTATTTCACCTTCAGAGTTTTGCCCTGCTAAAACAATATGTTGTACCTACATGTAATAGACTGCATTGTTATTTCCATAAAGCGTTATTGTCATTATAATATTGATTCAATCGTGGATACATATGACAAATATTCATATACATTTCATGATAATAATAACAAAACAAAACATTATGTACTTATTGAAAGCAGTAAATCATATTAATTTTACAGAAACGAAATAGATTTAAGAGAGAAAATTAAATTCATCGAGAGAATACTGGTATATCGAGATTGAATACTAATAAACGTTAATTTATCTAAAATGTTTTTAGACCTTATTGTTATTAATGAAAAATTACAAACATAATACAGAAAAAAATGGGATGTTATAGTATATAGTATATAACTCGCCCCGGCAACGCATAGGTATACTTACAAAGGAAGAAGTCTAAAATCTTTCCGGAGAACCAAACTACCCAACGATGAAAAAACTGGTTCTTATCCATTCCAATTAAAAACGCTTAAAGCAATTCAACAGTTGGTAAATAGTACCTGACAATGTTAAAGGTAGGTAGGTAATTACCTAAATATCTTCATTAATATTTTGAATCTAACGAATCTGTTTAAATTAATGAAACAATGCCAAGCGGATGCGACATGCGTGACGTCACCTCCGGACGGTACGAGTCAGCAGTACCGCGCAAGCGCAGTGGTACCACCGGAAACAGGAAGTTGTGGTGTTGCGGTACAATCTGGAGTTGGACGGCGGGAAACACTGAATCAAGTGCAGCCTGAGCTTTCTGTTTTATGTATGAGCCTGTAAAAGATAAATGAACGCTTTCATTTAGAAAATCTTGTTGGGGTAAATTGTTCGTATCATCTTTTGTACGTAACAAAATTAAGTTTGTATGAAGGAGAAAGGTCACTGTATTCTACGTACAATAGAGCCTCAGTAATTATGAGTTCTCGAATATACGTGTTACTGAAACGTATGGATATTTGTAACTAATAATTCACAGCTATGATATTTCTTTGATTACTGAAATTTTAATCGCAGATAAAGTAATTAGAATTTCAAATTACACCTAACGCTATAACTATAAAAATATTGTATATATACATGAATTATTATTCTTATTATCTTATAACGTTTTAAAAATTAAGGTATTTCAGTACAAAATCAACCTTTACCTTTTTTATTTATTTTTCACTTCCTAATTCGGTACACTATGTTATTGTACTCCAGTGTTTCATAATCAAAACAATGTTAAAAGCCTAGTTTTCCAATTATTTATAATGTGCAATAATTACATTACATTTAGGTTTAGTTTTAATTTCGCATTTTGTTTTATTTAACGTGTGAACGTAAATTTTCATCTAACTTACTTCAAGGCATCATAAAATTACCATTTATAAAATATTTTATTATTACAATGTTTATTTACTGTGTGTAAAAATAAAACCGTCGGTATTCCATACAAGTGTTTTATTGAAAGGTTATACGCATTTACGCATGTATTGCTTTGGAGTTTGAGAGCGCATGTAAGGACTCGTACAATACGTGGAACGCTAGTCTTGCGGGACACATGTCGAAACTTCCACTTGAAAACTTCATTTGAACGAAGAGTAAAGCCTTGTTCCTTGTATACAGTATACTTCGGCCTATTTTGTATGTTCATAATATATAAGACTAAGTAATTTACCAACTCTTATATTATTATCGGAGTTTACAAGTCATTAAGCACCTTCAGAGTTGATGTGTTATTATTACCCTTGCTTAAAATAAAAATCACTTTGAAAACGTATGGTTACAGTCTTACTTAAATGTAATTGCAATATCATTTGGAAAGTTTCATTGTCCAAAAAGACGGCATTTTTACCCGTTGGCATCTTGTAAACAATAAATATATAAATAAATATAGTTTTGTTACATAACATGGTATTTTCATCTATGTATTTATTTCCATATCAATAGTACAAATGGGAATACGCATGGGCTCATCGTTTAATCTATAACTACGATTTGTTTATATTTTGCAACAAACCTATTAACATTATTTTAAAAGTATCTGGCAATATAGCAAAAAAAAAATAGAATGTGATAGTTGTCAAATAAACTAGGCCACGGCTACTTAATACAAAATTAAATAACCAATAACATGAATTACATGTTATCGTCACGCAGCATTCAAAGTCGTATTTTCACTACATTTAGACGCAATTTTCAAATCTTTTTCCCATTAAAGAAGGGAAGTGTACAATTAGGAAATCCATTTTGTTTAGAGCCTATTGAATGTGAAGGTCACACGCTTAGAAAACATGATAATCCGAGACGACAGAAGTTATATGAATTTGGTCTTTACGTTGCCGCATGTATGCCTAAATATGTCCAGAAGATCCAGATGCAACATACTGATGAGCTAGAAATTCTGATCGCACCAGAAGGCTTATTTCCAGTGTTGTGCTTCATGAGATATCATCAACATGCTTGTTTTGAAGCATGCTCTGCAGCGACGGCACTAGATGTTCCAAGTAGAGAATTTCGTTTCGAAATTATTTATTGTCTTCTTAGCATGAGATTCAACGAACGTGCTAGAATAAAAACGTATACCGACGAGTTGACTCCACTACATTCTGCATACGAATTGTACAATGTCTGTAACTGGTTCGAAAGAGAAATTTATGATATGTTCGGTGTCATTTTTACACATCACCCTGACTTAAGAAGGATACTCACTGATTATGGTTTTGAAGGACATCCCCTGAGAAAAGATTTTCCGCTGGTTGGATATACGGAAGTACGATATGACGACGAATTGAAGAAACTGGTGTATGAGCCAGTTGAATTTGCTCAGGAGATGAAAAGCTATCAAATTGAATCTCCGTGGACTTACCACAATAAATTCCATGAGGGTTATAATAGTCCCATGCCCAAGGATAAAAAAGAATAGACGCTCTTCGATCAACGAAATGTAGGTATACCATAAATATAACGGCAATTAGTGTTGTTTTTCTTGAAACATAAAATAAATATTTTTTTGATAAATTATAATAACATCAGATGTCTAATTTTGATTAACAACAAGATAATAACTAATTATAATCTAGAAACACAAAAAATGTAAGACTACGCTCTTTCCATGCATTGTTGTCCTTTTGTCGACTATATACTACAAGACACATTACATAACGTCACGGCAGTTTCAGTTCAGAGTGGTCAAAACATCAAGTCAGTTTTGACAGTGGCTATTGTCTAATATATAAAAATCAATGTTTGTTTGTTTGTTCGTATTTTACGGGCTACCATACTGATCATCCGATTGCGATGAAATTTGGTATGGAGATAGCTTGAATGCTGATCAAGGACATAGACTATTTTAACAATAAGAAACGCGGATGAAGTCGCGGACATCAGCCAGTATGATATAAAAACAAAATCATACAGTGACAATTTCTAGTCTACGGCCTGTATAAGTTACATGTAAGCTCTATCCCTTTGTCGACTGTTACGTCCTATACGGAGAGGTAAGCAACTGGATTAATCTAATATTTCTTTTCTCTCTTAGACTACGTCGTTGTCTCTACGTAGAAATCGTAGAGACAACTGTGTAAATAGATTAGGCATTTAATTTAAAATACGTTATTTGAAAATTCATTAAAGTTTCACCGTGCATAGTTTGAAAAATTCCTCGGCAACTTGCTTTTGTCCTGGTACAATAGAAGGAAGTCATTTAGTAGAGCGCATATATGTATGTATTACATACTGTAAGATAGCTGCAGTATAATGGGAATACAGCAGTTGTACTTGCCTGACAAATATCTTACAAATATTATATTCTAACTTTGTTAGTTCAATTTTAAAAGGAAAATGTATGTATTCCAATTGCTATTGCTAATTTAATTTACAAATCACATTTTACTATAATTAATTTCTACATAACACATATTAGGAGGTACATCCTTTTCAATGTTTTCTGTAGGCTTTGTAGGCCTTTTTATTATTTTCAACCGACTTCAAGAAAAGGAGGAGGTTCTATCGCCTGCATATATTTTTTTATATATGTTCACCGATAACTTCTACAGTTTTGAATCGATTTCAATGTTTCTTTTTCCGCTAGGTTTAGTATAGCTACAAGGTAATCCCATTTAAATTTCACAGATATTGGAGCTAGGACTTCGAAGATACACCAAGTAACGCTATTCATAAGCCTGATTTTTTGTATTGATGATTCTCTTATAGTATATCATTCCTCTCCAGAATTAAAAAAGAAGTTAATTGTAGTACTGCCCTAAGTATTTATTTAGGAAAGATCACTCAAAAGCGAGAAATAAAAAACTTTAGAAGAAAAAAATTCAGCCGACTTCAAAAAAATACACCGAAAAGTATGAAATAACTATTCTTTGCTAATCAAAAATCAAGTACAAAAATAACTTTATAAATACTATTCAAATATCTGCATAATTTTGGACAGTTATTGAAGTCAGTGCCAAATAGATGTGCAACAGCAAAATCTAATTTGGTAGGCTTGGCTTATTTGTACTTGACTTTTAATTAGTAAAGGATAGTTATTTTGTACGTTCAATTTTTTTCTAATCGGTTTTATTTTTTTCTAATCGGTTTTATTTTTTTCTTAAAAAATGTTTTAGTTAACTCATTACTGACGTAAAAAAGTCGATATTAACTTTTTTACTTGTGTTAACACACAATTAAATTAAGCAAAAAGAAAAGAAAAAGCTATGGTAAGCCATTTCTTTTTATTTTTTTTGCTTTTACACACACACTCATTGAGTACACTCAACTGGGAACGATACAGAGAAGATTAGCATGGGGTGCTGGGTTGGGCAACCTCCACGTGGTGCATCCTGGGCGCCGACCAGTAACTGCTCGTTGTTTAATGGTAACAATAGCCCGACCAACGGGGTGGTAAGGGGTGTCCATCCGCGTGTATCCTGAAGGATGCACGTTGATGGACTTCCTTGTGAGTTGTCGTCACCTTACCCCTCTGCTTTCAGAGGGGAATGGTCGTCGTGGGTTTGCTTTTGTTTTTGTGTCCTCTGCGGAGGACACAAAGTCAAGAAGACGTGAGGTGGAAAGAAGGAAAACTTTTAAAAACCCGTGAGGAAACATGTAAAAATCAGAGGTGGAGAGAAGGAAAACTCGAAATGAAACCCGTGACACGTTAAAATCAGAGGTGAAGAGAAGAAAAACTCGAAATAAACCCGTGAGACAACACGTTAAAATCAGAGGTGGGAAGAAGGAAAACTTGTAAAAACCCGTGAGTAAAATCAGGTGGGCGTGCGGACGCCCCTGCCGTGGTGTAGGCGGGGTGCGGAAGCCGCCAGTTTGGAGACCTGGAGTGTCCTTCGGGGGAAGGTGCCTCACCCAATGGCCTCGGGATGGTGCGCGCGGTGTTCCCACGCGCCTCCCAAGAGAGCGGGCAGGTCAAACTGCCCGCACACGGAGGAGGGCCTGGCTTAGGCTTGGAATGGCCGTCGGGGCCGCGGAAGAGTTCAAACGCGCACCCGTTGCCCCGGCATTTTGGCCCCGTGGAAGAACACCGTCAGGTTTTAGTGAGTAGACTCGCCTAGCACCCTAGCATGGCCCCTGCGCAAGTACGGTGCGCAAAATCGTGAATCGTTCCACATGTTTATGTTTATATTTTGCATTTTTTTACATACTTCTTTCGCCTCCTTAAATCTCATCATTCACCTTACACACATTGATTTATTAAATAATAATCACCATACAAGGATATGTTTACTATGACTCCGACATTCAATTATGACGAATCAGTGGACTCGTCATACCTCAGTGTGTTCACTATATAATTACTCGCTGCTTGATCTAAGTTAGCCATTGGTTCCACCCTCTGGCTACCAGATGACGGCCCTTTCTAACGCCTCAATTAATAACTTTGGAAATTAGCGGGAAGTGGCTAATTATTCTATCTCCATTTCATTAAGTAAGCTATCTCATCAACTTGTGTGGCTTAAGGAAATTAGATTTCGATATCGGTGATTATATATTCAGAATGTATTAACGATCTAAGCCACGTTTAACAAAGACATTATCTATTATACAATCGTATGTAGAAATGTTTGTGGGTGTATATAAGGTGTACATTCAACATTTTTTATACATATGTAGGTACGCCTGTGCCCAGATTTTTCTGTAATGTAGTAAATGAAACTTGGACAGCTTCACTCATCTATTTAGTGGTTAGTTAATTGTATAATCAATGTTTTTGTTTTGTTACTAGAAGTCGAAGGTTTCGAAAGTTTTAAAGAACGCTAAAGATTTTTCTGTTTTTTTACAAATAAAGGTATTTAAAATTCATGTATTTTAAATTCCTATGTTTAGGACATGGATTTTAAAGCTTTTTTTTAATAATAACAAATGGTTATAATATTCTTATCTATAACCCTATTTCATATATTACGAAGGTATGGCTAGCATATCCACAGATTTTAGAATGCAACTAGTACAAATGATAAATAATAAATAAAATAAAATCTTTTTTTGGCCTACGAAAGAAATGTGATTTCATTAATTTGCTTTACTTACTGGGTTGCTTTCAGAGGTCATTTACCGTTACTCAGTAAGTTTTAGTGCTGTAATTATGTAAAAAGACAATCGATTAAAACTGGGAAATAATAATATATGTCTTATTTTTTCATTTTTGTCTATAATGTAAACAAAATATGGCGACTACGACATTTTTAACTAGAAATGGGCTAGTTCGCAAATGATTGGTTCAGTTGCCATACTGTCATACTATACTTATTAGTAAAACATTTTTTTTCCGTTTGTGTGGTTGTGCTTCAATAAAAACCACCAAGAATTAAAGGAATAATTAACGTCATGATAAGTGCAAAAATTTTTATTTGCAAAAAACACTTAAAAGTTAAAGAATAGGAGATTATTATTGTTTGCACATCGCAAACAATAATATTCTTCTGTTATCATTTTGTCTTATATTTCGAATGAACTGTATCACTCACATATTAGAGTGAACTGATTTATGATACTAATTTAATCTAGGAACATAGGCAACCTTTAGGCAACACTACAAATAAAAAACAAAATGCTTGACAAACAACGTAATTTTTTTCTATGCTGTATTATATTGAATAATATTAGTGTTACATGTGTATGTGACGAATTCCTAAAATCTTTAGCAATTTTCCGCTGAAACTCCAAAAACCACCAATCGACACGTGTTTCGCCTCTCAACGAAGCATTCTCAGGATGTACCAGAGATAAGAGTCGCTCAGCCAGCACCGAATCAATCACCGGTGCTGGTTAGCGGACTGAGTTCTATCGCTCGTTGGATGCTTCGTTGAGAGGTGAAACAGGTGTCGATTGGTTGTTTTTGGAGTTTGAGCGGAAAATAGCTAAAGATTTGAAGAATTCATCACATGAAATTGATTTCCGCAAAGTAACACCTGAGTCTATACAATATCTTATATATGCATATTTTATAGTTTAGTGTATAATATAACAGAATAGCAATGTTATTAGAGTGCTACGTGTAATATGCTGGACCAGTGAACGGCGGAAATTTAGCGAAATTCCTGCCATTCTCACGTAAAAAATAGGTCTATCTCTAACTTAAAATGTCTGTCTTCTTGTTACTTAGTAGGTAGTCCTTAACACTCTCCGGTAAAGTGATAATAGGCTTTACTGGAGTTAAAAAGAACTATTTGGAAGATAGCGAAAATTTCAATTGCACATATTTATTCAAACTTTCCAACTTTTAACACTTGTACAGACCTTTAACGCACAATATACTATCACTTTTGTACATTAAAACTCCCAAAATCGCAAAGTAAAGAAAATTTAAATAAAATGCGAACATCACTTCTCCCGTTCCCGTCAAAAAGTTAATAAAAATCAGAAACAATTTCTTTTGTTGTATACTTTTGTATTACTCAATTAACAATAATATTCCAACAACGTTGGTATATTTTTGATATAACTTGCGCAGTTAAATTAAAAAACAAACTTAGGACATCGATTATACATAGCACTGAAACTAAAAAATAATTCTTCGTATATGAGAAGCTTAATTATCAGTAATTTTGTCGATACTCCATCGACTCCACATTAGCCTCTAGCACAAAGGCATCTGTGGAAGAATAACGACGAAATAGAGAGCTGAATGAACAATCGGCCGCCTCAGTGTGTGGCGCGCGCTCGCTTCTACCGTTCGCACCGCGTTGTTGCTCCCTCGGGACAGTCAAACTTCTCTCGCGTAAAACTTTTGTAGAATAACAGCCCCTCTACTATGACATATAACGTACATTAATAAAAAAGGATAATTCATAATAAGTTTCTTATGTCACTGCAAAACTTATTAGACAACTTTTCGTTTCGGTAAATTGAGAAAAAGTGGGGTAAGTTTTACGCAATTATTTTATGGAAAAGTTTCACTGGAACTTTATTTAAGATTTGACCACTTCTTTTTGCTTTGAAAATTTCTGAGCGCTTTCACGTGTAAAATAAGTGTAGCCATTTCCTTTTGAAGCTGCTTACAAACTTTTTTATTTCTTTCTTATTTTGTATCTTGTAGTTCACAGAAGCAACGAGAAAAATACTCGTATAATTAATTTAAAGAAAGATGGTGAGAGAAAGATTAACACACCTATATACCTATATAATGCAATGTTTACATAACAACATTTTTTATGCTATTAAAACTACTCGCGTACTCATCAATTAATGAAAAATACTTGTAAACAATGTATTGTAGGAAATTGAACATATATAAGTACATAGGAGAATATGAAGCATGCTAATTTATTTTGAAAACTAATTAACAATGTTCTGTAGTTGTTTTATTCTTCATCTTTTTAAGATACACTGTTAGCGTTTAACTTCGAACTTCTTCAACTAATAGCTCTTCAAATATTTGGTTCTCCGAAAGTTAAATGGAAGTTTAATTAGAGTTCCACGTTACAGTTTTGACTGTAGGTGTCTAAACTTTAAAGAACATAATTACTTAATACCTTAATTATACCTTATAAGTTCATGTGAGTCTTAGTGTAAAAATGAAAGAAATTAATGCTAAGGTGGTTAGGGCTTTTAGAAAGAATGAGTGATGAACGCATGAACGCGCGTAGAAAATCTACTGATCAGGGCTAACTTATGAAAATTAAATGACCAGAGTGCTAGCTGACGGTAATATCAAAAGCACTAGCATACCTCAGCGAAAGCGCGTGATGAGAACGATGATATTTCAGTAAAGAAGTATGTATAAGTAAGGATCGCAACTATTGGTGTTCCGTCCTCTCTATCCTACCCCTTTAGAGATACAATATGACAATATGTAATGTATGTATATCTTTATGAGATTTGCATTTGCGTGATTGTAGTTGCGTGATTAAATTTCATTTTCATATTTGGTGGGGTATGTTGTGTACATTTTAATCAAAATATTATTTGTTATAAACTATAGGTGCAAAACGGTTCATTTATGTATTAAATAATAGACAAATTATAATATATTATATTTAGTTCATATAAATTAATTATATTTATTTGCAATGAAAAATATTTATAGTTACATCAGTAACACGTCAACTGCTCCCTAATTTGTTTGTGGTGATTATTCTCTGCATTCCTACTATTAATTTTAAACTTATGTATGCATCTATTATAATAGATGCATAATATTCAAAATAATGCGATAATAATTGCATTATTTTGAATATTTTGTAAAAGTTTATAAGTATCATTTGGTACTAAGTAAAATGTTTTTAGTTAGTACTGTTTATGTTTTTAGTTAGTAATGTTTTTAGTTTTTAGTTATTATAATAGATGCATAATATTCAAAATAATGCGATAATAATTGCATTATTTTGAATATTTTGTAAAAGTTCATAAGTATCATTTGGTACTAAGTAAAATGTTTTTAGAGAGATAATATTATGCAATATAATTAGAATTGTTAAATAATATTTTAGTAATAGCTAGTGGCATTTTCAGTTCGTAGTCCTTTACCTAGATAACTACTTGTGAAATAAATGTGTGTATAATACACATAAAGACGAGTTTATTATAGTAGGTATGAAATTTCCGACAGCGCTTCTGAACTTAGTTTCAACGTCCAAGTTAGTCTCGAGACCCGACTGAGACGGGTTTGATACAATGCCGTCGATGTGTAGGAAAACATTGTTATACCTATACAGGGTCTTTGGTAATTCGTAATAAACCAGTTACTGTATAAAGCAGTGAACTTAATAGAATTATACTGCGTAGTCATTTTTTAAACTCTTCTCTACAAATAATTACATCTACATAAATACATATACATCTTCACGCTATATCCCTAACAGGGTAGTCAGAGAGGACGAAGCTTCAAGCGTCGCGATCCTTACATACTTCTTACGCTTCCTCAAATGTCATCATTCTCCTCACAGATTTTCGTCTAGGTATGCGGGTACAAATATACAAATAATTATACTTATTTTAATACGGTTAAAAACAAGAAACATTTTCTTAAAATCTATAATCCTTTAGCATATGCTGACCATAGCGAGGTACATATTTTCAATGTATAACAGAAAAAAATACTAATTAAGGATGTAGATATTGAAGTAATAAAAAGATAGACTGAAGTAATAAAAAGTCACATGAGAAAATGATTCTTTCTGACTCAAGAGCTAGTTTGCAGTTGATTATGATTAGTGGATTAAATTTGTGTATATATACGTTATTAACAATAGTTTTAATTTTTATTCACGTTATAGAGATAATTTTATTCATTTATTATACCTACTAGTTACAAAATACCTAAGTTATTTATTCTATTTTGTTTTTATGAACGTTTTAAAATATGTTGTGATTTCATCTAGTTAGAAAATATTCTATATTTATTAAATTCTTTATTTACAATATTTTTTTTAAATAGGGTTTTGCAGTCTTGGTAGTCAGAGAGGATGAAAAGGAAAAAACCTGTTTTAAGAGTTTCAATATATATATATGTATTATGCAATCTTTATAAGTTAAACAAAACAAGAGCACAAGCAACTGATCTTTATGAAAATATCCTTGTTCAAAAGCTCTCAGTAATGTAATACATAAAGAAGTTAAAATGATGTAAGCATTTTTAATATTGATAGAATATAATATTAAAAAATGCTTACATATGTATAATTTTAACTCATTAGCCTATTGGAATATTAAATGAATCAGTCCATCGTAACATGCTCAAAATGATTAAAAATAACCTTTTCGAACCATTACTTCTAGGACACCTGAATATTAAATAATACTCGAATAAAGTGTTGGTTAAAAGAATAAAAAATACACGAATGGCGTGAAACCCTCTTAATAATTGAGACCCGGGATTACATGAGAGCCACTGTCCTGGCATTTTTATCATATCTGAATACGACATAAATGATAAATTTCGATAATATTTTTGACGAAAACATTTTCGAATAGAGTACATATTGCCTTTACTTGTATTATATTGAAATAATCTAAAAATGTTTATACATTTTACATTGACACATACATATATCAATAGTGAACTCAATTTTAATTAATAACAACGTACAAAGAGAATATTTATTTATTTTAAACACTGAAAAAGTACTTCATCAATTTTCATGACACTGTAATTAATTTTATTCAATGACTTAAAATACATATAAGTACACAAATATATTCAATATATGTGTACGCTTCATTCATAAGCTCCATATCTCCAAAAAATGATGAGTAATAACAAAAACTTATGGGTAAATGCTTTTTCAATACGACATAATAGTCAACACAGACGACAAGGTACGAGACGTGATTGTCGTTATACCGATAGGACAGAGCTGAGTGTCTCTTGAATTTTCCTGAACATTAGAGGAAAAGTAGTTACCGGTGTGCGATCACATCCGTAGTCGTTCCGCACATTTTTTATCGGCACTTCATATCGTATGTAATACCGATACGTGATGTAAACTGACACAAATAGGTACCTACTCCTGAATACCTACAGATTCACTCATAACATTGAATCATTATTGACTGATAGAATCGCGAAATCGTCGCGAGGAAGGGACCAGAATGACACTCCCACGTGTGCACCCCCACGCTTTATAATCGCCCGTGCCTCCTAATAGAAGGGTAATGTATTTTCAACCACTAATCTAACATAATTTCGCATTCATGTAATATGAGATTCATTACCGTTTAATTAATGACAACATATTTCACACTAACTTTTTTGTTATATTAACAAGATACTGAACATAACTTTAAACTATTTCTCATACGGGTCTTCCTTGACGCCTCTTTTAACGCATACAGTTGCAAAATGCAACTAGATGATACGTCATTGTTATTTGAACTTAACAGAAAAGACATAGATGTCAGCTGAATGAGTAAGATATTGGCGGACGTCGAGGTGTTTCGAAGTTAATAATAATTTACTCCTGAGTGTACAAAAGACAATCGAAAGTATCAAATTTTCCCTTACCAACGAACCTAGAATCTAATAAATTAAAGCAGGGTGGAAAACAAAATTAGAATTAGTTAAATCAGCAATTTTTCTTGATAATATGTTGCAACTTTACAACAAACCAAAAACGGGTGAAGAATATAATGAGATTTGAGAAGGCGAAAGAAGTGTGTAAGGATCGCGATGCTTGGCGCTCCATCCTTTCTGATTACCCTATTAGGGGTACAGCGTAATGGTATTTTCAGTAAGTTATAATGAGCGGACCATATCAGGGCATTAGTTAATAAATTCAGTTCCGCGATATATGCCATTATGACACATTAAACAATAATTGACGGATGTGTTTACGGTTTGGGTGGTGTACTTTGCATATTTCTGTAGTGTAATATGCTATGACCTTCTGCTGTGAGCATCAGTGGGAATTTTTTTTTCTTTCTTTATGGCATGGCGCACAGAATAGCCAATGTCACGTATTAATACGTAAAATCACAGCTAACTTAGTTTTTTCTTATCGTAAAACTTCTACAGTAAAGTGATAGTAGGCTTTACTGAAGTTATAAAAGACTTCGTGGAAGAGCACGAAAAATTCAGCAACGCATGTTTATTTAGACCTACTCCATTCTTTTCACTTATACAGAACTTTAAAACATGATATACTCCGTACTTTATTTAGTATAGAAAAAATTTATGTTTAGTATAAAATTCACATTGCAAAATCACATCTAATATAAAATGAACGATTTCATAGAAGACAAAACAAACAATAGTCTGAAAATAATCTTCTCTGCCCATGCATTAAAATTAATTTTATTGGCTTTCTGAATATTGTATTTCAAAATATCTATTATAAAATGATATTGAAATGTTGAAATAGAATGTAAATTGACGAAAATTTGACCTTCAAAAACACCTTGCAATGGAGTTTATTTGAATATTTTTATTGATTTTTATTGAATTGATTTGACTTTGCCATAGATAGTAACGATTGCAAGCTTAAAATGCCTATCCTTTAATGTTTGATGAAATATAAAGACATACTTTGTAGGACTTTAGCGAAGAAATTAGTCACAGGGATATTTCAATATTGGACATTGGACAAAACGAAAAAATAAGCAAATTACTAATCCAGGAATATCAATATTGCTAAGCACTGCCATTTACAGAAAAATTCTATTTTATTTCGTAGAGCACTATAAAACATGCCAATATTTTGTTACAGTGTCACATGGATACTTCATACTTTTGTGCCTGACAACAGAGGAAATTTACAGCATGACTGGAAATATGCAGCAGCCTTGGTGGTCCTTGTATTTGTTAGCTATATTCATGTTAGGTTTAGATTCAAAATTGGTTGGTAAGTTTCTATCTAATATTGTACGAATGTAGGCAGTATGTATTTAATGCACATATTCATACATATGTCGCGTCTAAAGATATAATGTTATAATTAACTAGCGACCCGTTCCAGCTTCGCTCGGGGAGATTTTTGAAAAAAAATACAGCTCATGTTACTCGCTGAAAATGTAGCTTTATACAGGTGAAAGAATTTTGAAATCGGTTGCGTAGTTTTTGAGTTTATCCTATTCAAACAAACAAAGTTTACCTCTTTATAATATTAGTATTATATTTATAAAAACAGTTAATAAATTAAATTAATACCGTTGGAAAGCTAATATTATAGTCATATCTCGCTTTTGGGTTGTAGTGAGTGAAAATATAAAGTTACCGAATCATTTTCTTAAAATTATTAATTCGATAATACTTGTTAACTTTTTTAAATTAATTTAGAGTAAACAATAATGAAATAAATTACAGGACAAGCATTTCAACCAGAATTCGCGGAATCTTTAATGAATCTTACGGTACCAGTCGGTAGGGATGCTACATTTAGATGCTTAGTACAGAACCTCGGTGGCTATAGAGTGAGTTCCAAATTAAATATACAATACTTTAGTATTAATATAATGTAACTGAAACATATTTTACAATTTACAGGTAGGATGGGTAAAAGCTGACACAAAAGCTATTCAGGCGATACATGTTCATGTGATAACCAATAATCACAGAGTTGGAGTTTCACATAACGGCCAATCCGTTTGGAATCTACATATTAGGAATGTTCAAGAAGAAGATAGGGGTCAATACATGTGTCAGATCAATACAGACCCAATGAAAAGTCAGGTATACAAACGCAATACGATAACGCACAAACAAATCAATCCGTTAGTTGAATCCGTTAGTACTTCGATTAATCTTCAATGCTGTCGGTCGATAATTCTTGAGATAGGCTGTCTGCCTTTTCCACGTTTATGGATATCTGGTTTTTGCAATACCCATGTATTCTCACTTGTCTGTATAAAAATTCTCTTGTCATTATTTCGGGAACAAACATTTTTCTACTCTTAAACAATGTTTTGTCTTTTGGCCCCCAGTCAGGTGTCGGAAAAAATATGTTGCGTATATTAGAAAACCTATAATATGTTACCACTTCAATAATTATGCCAATAATCAGAATTAAAACATAAACACCAACTATCATATAAAACAGAAAGACATCGACGTTCATTGAAATACTTTCTATGAAATATGAATTATTGTATTCTTTCACAGATAAATTTGATGATTTGCTGTATAATGCGAATGTCAAAAATATTGGATTAATTAACCACGTAATTTTCCAAAAATAACTGGCTTTAATTCCAATCATAAACAAAATATCAATATTATGGTTACAATAACCATAAATCCAGTACAAACTCAACGAAAATAATAAACTGCTAACTATTTGTATTAGCTCGATAGCATCGGCCAATGCTGGTGTTAAGTCAGAACAAAAGAAAGGACAAGCTGAAATACACAGAACTAATATCAATAAAAAATCATAAAAATTCTTGTAATTTTGAAAGAATCGTAAATCATTTGTCAGTAATTCTTTAAAATACAAAAATAACAACCACAAGTTTAAAAACAAACTCAAAAACACAGCCGAGAACCAACAAAAGCCCCAAATTGGCATTGCGTCGAAGTAGCTCATTATTTCAGCTATGGAAGCAAATTCCGAAAAGTAATGACTGTCACCCACTTCTATAACATTTTCTTCTTCGCCATGAAAGAAGGACATGGTTTTAATTCCACTAAACGCAATAAGTGCTAGCATAAAAGTAAAAAACATAGAACAGAGTGGTATCGTGACTGCGGTCATAGTAGCGGGACTACGAAACTGGACATGTCGAGATAAAAAGCCTATTATACCATAACCAGTACCCACAGTAAGAAATCCGCGATGAGCTGAATATAAACAGTTATGAAAATTATAATTAGTCCATTTTACAGTAATTTTAGTTGCGTACCACGTGCCACTAGTAGATAGTGCAACACAAAACAAAACAAATATTACACTACACACGTAATATGCCAGTGGCTTAACACATATTTGTATAAATTTGTCTCTTCTGATTGATAAAATAAAAATAATTAAACTTATCGAACAACCTACAATAATTAATTTCCACGGATACATACAATTGGGCCAAGATAAACGGGTGGTGTTGTTTCCAATTTCACGTTCAAAAAAACAATTACTTGCTGTTTTCATTCCACAATCGTCGTCAAATAAAGTCTGAGTTTCTAAACAATGTTGAAACAAAGAAACATTAATTCTTTTCACCATACATCTGATGTTCTCGTCGTAGTCTTCACAAGTGAACCAAGGTGGTGGATCAAAAGCCGAATAGAATGTATATTCTAAGTACCAGCTGCACAGAACTACCATATACATAATTTTTAATATTAATAGAAATACCGACCCATATCCGACACTATGGAAAAATGGGAAGAAATCAAACATTGTCGTTACTGAACAGTTTGTGTATTGAGCTATGCATATCTCTGAATACACCAATGGTATTCCAATAAAAATAACTGCAAGTATTTGTATAGTTCCGTGAACGTAGAATCCACTATGTGATATTTCTGCTGTAGAAAATGCAACAGATACTTCATTCATCATCCACGCCCATAAAAGTAATCTGTATGTGCTATAACTTTTCCACCGATTGTTTAAATTTAAAGACTTTTCTGAATACATAATAACAACTACCTATAAGTTAGTAAATAAATTATTATTAAATAAATTATTATTAAAAGCCAAACAGAGATTTAACATTATTTCACAGACATGATTAATTGAAATTATTTTGCGTCGAAACCATCTCGATTAGTGGATATTGAACAACAGACATAAAAATCATCAAACTAATAAAAGAAAGATAACAATAACGTGGTTTCATTGAACAAAAATTGGTAAGATAAACGAATTAAATAACATGTGGGAACTAACACAGCGGGTAATGATTCGTGAATGGTGCAGTTAGATTATCGTACTGTGCCGTAATTACTGTGTAATTTATACGCATATTTGATTCATCTGTGACAATTCAGCAGTAGGCTTCAACGTCTACGGGTGTGATGCCACTTGAAGTAATAAATAAAATTGTTTGAAATCATAAAATGAGGAAGGGATCTTTCTACCTCAGACACCAATTTAATGGACGTCTATAATGTACTACTTTGTTTTTCTTTTATACTTTCATTATTACCTAATCATAATTAATCCTAATAGCATCTAGCGTTGTCGCTTCCTGTCTATCTTATTTGTCGTTTCCTCCACCTACTATAGTGAGTGAACATTGTAGGAAAAGTATATATTATCATTTCTCTAGGCTTAGGCATTAATAGAGTTAGTTGAATAGAATATAATTGTAATTAAAAAATATTTGTGATAACCTGTGAATTTGTAAAAAAGGAAATTATTTCTATCTGGAATCCACACGATCGAAGTTGTTAATGTAATATTTCATATTCAAAGCCATTTCTTTTTTCACTTCATTTCGGAATTTTTTCCTTTTCGAACTTTCGATATTTTTTAGGTTCTGTGCCTCTAGTGGGGAAACGTAATAAACACAGTAGATTATCAACTAGAAAATCAGAGTAACAAAACTCATTACATACATATTTTATATTAAATAGTTAGTTCTATATTAAAATAAAATTAATAATTAAATATAAAATAAAACAGAACTGAAGTTAAGACTTAAAAACAACATACGTTTGAAGAATAAACATAATCAACAAATGCAGCTTCGTTTTGTAAATTCTTCGAAAACAAAATATATTGTTTCGTTACCGTAATTTTGGTAACAAGTGGTTTCAAGATCTTCTCAGGTTATTTACGTATATAATTGTAACATTTATGAGAAGTAATTCGGTTAAGGTAAGAGATTCTTTTTGTCAGATGGGGTACTTAGACGTCGTGGTACCTCCGGATTTCATACCGGAAGAGACGTCTGGTGACGTAATGGTACCGGAAGGTGGTACGGCTCGTGTGTCTTGTCGTGCCCGTGGTGTTCCATCACCGCGGGTTATGTGGCGTAGAGAAGATGGAGCTGATATTGTAATAAAAGATCCTAATGGCAGTAAAACTAAAGGTATATACTTTACGAGTAATCCTAATTTTTGTTTCAAAAATATATATTAATGCTTACATCTGTGATTCTGTTTCTCGTACTTACATAACTTGTTATGGAATCACTTAAGTGTAGACGAAACTTGGCACAGATTTAGTAAGAAATTGCATAATCACTTTGTTATATTAAAAGTCTTAATGTTATGATACTTACTGTACAACAAGTTGATTTTGAATTCTGTGAATTTATTTCGGTGGAATGTGGTAGAAGGTAGATATAATATCTTTTTTATCGAGCTCGTTTTGTTTTGTGTGGCACCAAAGGCAATCTCATGATCGCTTGCTAAGCTACTTTAAAAAATATTTGAAACATGCAACACCCTAATTTAATGGGTTAAAAACTATAAAATTGATTAGAAATATCTCCGACGTATATAAAAATATGCAAAAAATTGTTAGCTGCATATTATTGCAGACAATACCTGTAACAGTTTTTATATAACTTTACATTCAATGAATTATTATACATTAAGCCAATGAGGGAGACTTTGTAAGCCTGGGAAACAATATCAGTATTTTTCAAATAAACCAAGTTATTTTTCCAAAATGCCAGATAAAAATGCAAAATTTGTTATAATTTATTTCATAAATATCTATAGCTATTATTGTATCTAGTAAACTAAAAGCAAAAATAATTTCTAAAGAAATTATTTCGCTAGGGTTGCAACATCAGGATAAGTATAGGTGTAATTTCAAATTAAATCAATATTTCATATAAATACGCCAATTTTAAAATCTAAAGGAAAACAATAAAATATCTAGAGAAAATAAAACACCAATGATCACTCATTTTTTAACAATTTTGTACACAGTTGTCATGTATGAAGAGGAAGTGTTGACACTCTCCAAAATCTCTCGTTCGGAAATGGGCGCCTATCTGTGCATCGCGAGCAACGGCGTACCGCCTTCTGTTAGCAAGAGGATAATGATCAGAGTGCATTGTACGTTTCCTTCGTCTAATTGTTTACACAATTAATCATAAACGGAAGTGTTCACTTTGATAGATAAAGGAAATAGATCACAAGTATCGAGTTTCATTTTTTTTTAGAATGTTTTTATATTTGTTTGTGTACAGAAAAAAATAATCCTTATAAAATACTAACTGATGTCCGCAACTTCCTCCGCGTATTTTATTTTAAAAATAATCTATGTAAGGACATAGCTTGAATTCTGAGGAAGGCCTCAGGATTCAAGCTATCTCCATACCAAATTTCATCGCAATTGGATGAACGGCCCATAAAACACAAACAAACATTAATTTTTATGTATTAGATATACGTATAGCGTATTTTTTTAAATATCACTTATTTATTTCATATAAAATGTACCAATTATACTGTTAACATCGGTATTAGCTATAAATCTATTAGTTAGGTAGGTATATTATGTGCTACTACATTTTTTGAAGAAACAAACTTATTTAGTAGACGCAGTGGACCCTCAGCAAATTCGTGGTAATTGTTGTTTATCTCGGCAACTTTCAGAGGTTTCTTCTTATTAATGGTGCTATTTAATGTCAGCGAGTACTAGCTTTTAATTATTTTCTGCTTTTTAATTACTGTGGCTCGGACTTGATAATGACAATGTACTTTTATGCAGGGTTCTAACCTTATAAATACTTATTGTTCTTATTTTTAATTGTGTATAATCACATAATATCAACGATATTTCTCAAAAAATTAAATGTTGATTTACCTAAAACTTTTAACAGGTTATTTTTAACCTATATTACATATGAAAAGGTTACTATTAGTAATAACATACTATTTGAATAACATTAAAAATAAAGTCATACCTACAAGGTTATTTCGAAAGGATGGATTAATGTGAAAGGGTATTAAAGTGGCCATGACAACGGAAAACTTGCTTTCTACAATTTCGTCAAAAGTCAATAGTTGCAGTGTAACACCTCAGTTTAAAAAAAACTCATGGTGAGGCAACCCTAATATCAGCGTTTTTACGTCGCTAGAAAACATTTGGAATATTGGGCATAATGATAGGGTTGTACATTTTTTTTATTAAATGAATGGTTTTTTTTTGTATGGAAAACAAAATAAAAGTATTCAATAATTATTACATCTGCAATATAACAGTCAACAGTGACATGTTGAAACCCCGGCGGATTTGTACCCCCTTTCGCAATGACCTTGTATAATTGGCATTATGCATTGATAAATTTATTTTTTAAACAATATTTATCTCGATTATTAAAATTTTAATTCAAATACTTATATTAGATAATAAAAATGTGAAGCAAGAAAAAGTAAGTAGTGTCTAATATGTTTACAAAAATAGTAGTAAAAGTAAGTAGTGTCCAATATACTTACAAAATGAATTCTTTTAAAAAAGAGATTCGACAGGTCTGATGAATTTATGAATTGTCTAATTGAGATGTGTGTAATGTAGTTTTCTTTTACGCAGTTCACCCAGTGATACAAGTACCTAACCAGCTGGTAGGCGCCCCGTTAGGTACCGACGTTACTCTTGAGTGCTACGTGGAATCGTCTCCCAAATCCATCAACTACTGGGTCAGGGATTCCAGTAAGTGTTTTATATATATTTATAAGCACATATTTATTTATATATATTTAAGCAAACATGTTTGTTTGCGTTTGTATCTGTAAGGAAATTACATTGTCAGAGAAAAGTTCATTCATTACACTTCTTTCTACATTTTACAAATTCTGATCGAACACGTCGTGTCGGTTGTGATTAAAATAATTAGGTATCGAAGGTATATTGCATCCGTGTCTCAATTACTATAATGAACCAATTAACATTGAATTAAAGTACATATATTGATTTTTTAAATTTAGTCATTTAGTAGAATGTAAATATATTTATAATTCAAGGATAAATCATGACGATATGTATGCGTTTATGTAATAATATGCATACTAATATTATATATGCGAAAGTCTGTCTGTCCGTCTGGTCATGCGACTACACTGCCGCTCGCGCTGGAACGATCTTGGTGAAATTTAGTCAAGAGACATATTAAAACCAGTGGAAGGGCAAATTGCGGGAAAAAATTAGTAACAAATTAACATATAGCTTCCATATGTATACTTTTCAGCTCATGTTGATAGGACAACTAGTTCAAATTGGAACGACAAAATTTGAAGCAGAAAATAGATAACAAACGAAGATGCATAATAATGTCACAGATTAATTCGTTACTAGCGTAAAATACTATAAAAATTTGTAACAGAAAGCGTCGTTGGCTGCGTTCGAATTTCGTTGCTTACGTGCGTATCTCTGTGTATCGATCCACTGACATCTTGCCGATTTTAAATAATTCTTTGTGTCTCATCACTATGAGTAAAGAAAAAATTGATTTAAGTATAAATTATAGTACAATTACGATGAAACAATATTCAAACAAATCTTGAGTATTAGTGAAAACAAAATATGGATTTTGTTCACAACATAATTTTGTGATGTTTCGTGTTGATGTATAATTTTCAAGCTGCAATTTGAAACCGAAAACAGTAGCTTGTACGATTGTGTCATGTTATTACTAATTAGATGAATGGTAGCATTCTATCGATATGTAGAGACCTCATATTACGAGATGCGGGATAAACTGTAGTAGCTGTACTTTTTTTTATTTTTACATTTAGGTTCTTTATTAATATGTTTTGTTTATTTTATTAATTTTTTTTATTTTATTTATTCAAGGTATTACCTATATTTCTTCTTTATTATTTTTTTATTTACTTACCGTACTGTTATCAATATAAATTTATTTCCTCCTCCTGTAAAAATAAAAAATTGTTAGTTTGTTAGTTATAAAAAATTGAACAGAAATCAATATATACATATTACGTTAGTCGTTATGAATTTTAAGGTTCCGTTCCCTAAAAGGAAAAACGAAACCCTTATTGCCTTATAAGATCACTTGCGTAACAGCGTACGTTCGTCACAGTCGATTTTATCAGGAACTACTTAACGTACAAACTTCAACTTTTGCACAATCCCTGTCACTCTCAACGCTGCGCAATGATATTATGAGTTTGTGACGTCACAGTCTGATAGCGTTACCTACTACCAGCTTATCCCCACTTCATCCCAACTACTGAAATTTAAATACCTAACTCCTATAATTTTTAATGACTGTCAAGTACTGTCGCAACCGGCATTTTTAACTTTGATTTTCGAAACTGCTAAAATTAATTAAAAACAATTCAGGGTTTGAAAAGCCCTACCTAAAGTTTATAGGAAAATTATAACGCAAGGTTTTAGTTTTATAAACCTCCAATCTGAAAGTAAGGTAAACCTTACTTTTAATTTTGCAATGGTTTTCTAACATTGCAAAATTAACGTATGGAACGGTCTACGCGTAAGTCCCACTTGATCAATTTTGTTTCTTAAAGACGTACAAAAAATGTAATACTTTTTTTTTATTGCAATTACTGTAATGAAATCGACATTATATCTTTTTTCTAAATTCTGTAATGGATACATGCATATCTTCACGCTATACCCTAACGGGTTAGTCAGAGAGAACAAAGCGCCCAGCTTTGCAGTCTTTACATACTTCTTTCGCTTCCTTAAATCTCATAGTTCTCCTTACATATATTCGCATAGGTATGGAAAATAAATACTGTAATGGGTAGAGATTATTTGCAATTTATTTATTATCATAATAATACATTCAAATACTAGAGTCGGCGCGAAGGAGATCGCATACATAGGTATTATATCATTAGGTATTTTTGGAGTCAAGCGTAATTTATGAAAGTATCAAAAGAAAAGAATTCTACAGAAAAATCTTGAGTAGAAAATTATGGCCACTGAATAATTTCTTTTATCATGCTCTATGTTGCTAAGAGGTATCGTCCGTGTCCACTCACATTAAGTCCCAACAGTTTAATATCCCGTGGGGACTACCCTCTCTGTTACTACACCAACAACATGCTTTCAGTTAAACCACTAAGTTTTAATCGCCGCAGTACGAACTGAGACAGTACTTAAGGAATGTAATTAAGGAAATAACAGCTTCTGTTGTTTATTAAAGAAATTGACTACCTATATTACTTTGTGACGAGTAATTATACAAGTAATTCTATAACTATATCTATGCCTGCAATAATAAAGTCATGCTTTTAGCCTTTTTTCTTTTCAACGGCACGAAATTATGTATATTTTAAAATTTCAGAATTGCGACAAAACATCAAAAAGAAAAGTAGAAAAAATTAAACGATAAGGAACTATGCTAGCATAGTAAATTTTTAATAGATGATGTTCGTGATTAGGCAAGTAGGAATAATAATTTTTAACATTTGTAAATGTCAATATAATATAAGCAAAAGCATAGAAAAATTACAAAAAGAAGTGAAATAAGTCTACTTACTTGGAGGACATACATTTCTTCTTATCTTTATAAAATAGACTTTAAATTAATATTTATTTTAATTAACTTTAGCAATTCTGTGTCTTGAAGAACCCGCAAAAATGTGATATTACTTTAAAAATTTATTTTGTATTTAATGGGAAATACTAACAAAATTTTCGGCACGAGTCAACGTAGGCGGAGAGCCGTTGCAAGTAATGAGATATTAAGTTTTAATTTACGAGTGCGTTGGGCTTAATTCTTAAAGAAAGTGACCTATTGTGGCTGGGTAAGACAATGCACGTTAGTTCCATCTGAGTGGATGTGGCGCGTTTACGACTCAAAGGAGACTAGAAAAGGACGTCCAACAAAGCTTTTATAATTTATCTCCTACGAATCTACGATATTACTGCCAACCTCACTTATTAATCTATTCAGATAGAATAATAACACGTCAGCAGTCGGCACTGTTCGAGATAGAATTTATCTTTACAATTACGACTTTGGCTGTAGTGACAATGCCATAATTAAAAAGAAAACTTTAATACTCTAATCAAATGTCACAACTATTATTGAAGTCTAACGTCTCAAAATCTATTTATTTTTATCGCAATGTTCGACATAATTTTTGTTAAAAGTACTGATCAAAAGCTACTATCGAATTTTTTATAGTGTAACGCAAATAGTTTAGATGTTAACACAAAAGACTTTTATATAAACTGAGGTAGACTCGCTCTATTCCAAAAAACAAATTTTTAATCCTGGAACTGAAACATTGACAATATTATACACACCAACAAACAACGTTTAAGTAAGTATAATTAGACATAATATGTGTATTATGACTAGTATGTAATACGTGTATTACAACAAGAATAAAAGATAAGATAAAGTAATTTAAACTTTTTCTAATTTAAGCAACACATTTTTTTGTGAGACCGTGTGACGTACAACGGTAATAGCGCTTCGCACGCGTTGGTGTTAATTTACTCCTACGTCACGGTACAGAATTTGATGCATAGGGCGCATCTACTTTAGTTTACATAGAAGTCTTTGGTTAATACTTTTCATGAATCCATGTTTTTTTTATTTTTAGGGTTCCGTACACAAATGGTGTCAACGGGACCGAATTACTAAGCTTACATCGTCTATCCGTCCGTTCGTCTATCCGTACCACATTTAAAGAGATGTATCTTTTGAACTGTAATAGGTAGCCGGTCGATATTTTCACATATTACATTTTATAATGCCAAATATCCTTACAAATAATAAAAAATATAAAGAAAAAATTTAAGAAGGGTGCCGATAGAGGAACTACGTCATTCAACTTTTCAAATTTTACAGTTACTGAAGTCGGTACCAAGTACATCAAACATTTCGTTCTGCTTATAGGTACTGGTTTGAAGCTGATTTCAATAACTATAAAATTTAATTATGTAGGTATTAATAATGTACTATTGCAGAAAGTCAATGTTCAGTAGTTTAAAAAATGTTTGAATTTGCCGTGTAATTGTTTATTCTTCTTTCACATCCTTTCACCGTGAGAAAGAAAGTAATTCCCAAGGGAAACTTGAGTTCATGCAGACGAAGTCGCGGGCGGTCGCTACTTAAGAATAAACTGAAAGTTAAAACTAAGTTGTTAAAAGTTTTTTACTCAAAAATACTTAAAACCCTAATATACGGAATCATGCACTTATAAATCGTTCGCACTGACCTACCGACACACTGCACTTAAAATTCAATAGTAAAATTGGAAAGAGTTTTTACTGCAAATTTTAAAACTTAATAGGTAGAAGTAGAGGAAACAAGGAAACCGCCTTAACGTATTATATTCTCTTTAAAGGAAACCGCGACACAAAAACATGCGGCATGTCAATCTTGTTTTTGTAAAAATTGAAGGAAAAGTTATTTGATTTATTTATTTCATTTGGAAAATGCCTCCTGCAATTTCTGCTGAGGACCGTTACAGAAATATTACTCTGCACCAACAAAAGTGAAATATTAATGCCATATCGAGAGACTTATTCATATCGTTAGGCTCATAATAATCTTACTAATCGATCAACGCATTGTTCAACTTTATATTTCTTTCCAAAACTATTTATTTTATTTTTTTAGCGAAATACAGTAAGCTTATTGTTAGAAGACATGCGAAAGAAGGCGACGTGCTAGACCATCGTCAAGAAAATCGTTGCATCGTGGCGTTTTCAAATGAACAACCCTTGGAAATTTTTTTTTAATTTTAACATTTTAGGAAGACTCACAGCTTAACAATAATACAGTAACAGAAATATTCAATTTACAGAAAGCCAATTAAGAGTCCTCACAGATAGAAGTAGATTAGGGTTATGAAAGATGTCGTGGTACATGACACATCATAAAGAGTAGAAACATAACTTAAACTATCATTACACGTTGAAAAACATCTCACTCACTGCTGCGAGGCGTATGCCTCGCAGCAGCTTGATTAGTATTAAACAAGTCGAGGTCTAGTTTACAAGATAATGCATTAAAGCTCTCACTCACGCACCAGCAATAAGTACTCTTCTTATAATTATTTTTGGTAAAAGGAAGACTTAAAATTGCGGTTCTTCGTAGGAGTCTAACTAGTACATTTAAATTTATTTTAGACAGAAGATCTGGGCAACACAACAACTATTAGATATTTTTAATAAGAATAGGATGTCAGCCATTTGGCGACAGAGTTCGAGTGGAAGAATATGCTGATTTCGACATAGATTCAGGTATTGCGTGGAAGAGTATCTAATTTTTAACCTATAGCAGAGGAATTTGATGATTTTTTTCTGTATATTCTCAATGCGCGTTTTGTAGACGAGGATTCCAGACTTGCGACGCATATTCAAGATTACTGTGTACTAGTGTACAATATAGTATTTTAAGAGTCTTAGCTAGTTTGAAGTCTTTAGAATTACGCAATATGAATCCAAGGGCTCTAGAAGCTTTGGCAACTATACTGTTCATGTGCGCATCAAAGATTAGTTTCGAGTCATGCTGAACGCCGAGATCACGTATAACGTGACACCTTGGAAGAACCATACTTTTTAATTTATAGTCGTACACAATATTGATTCAGGTCTAAGTGGATCATTTTGGAGACACTTCGCTTCAAACAAAGTCATTGTCATTAACAAAGCAGAGTATTTTGGACGATTGAAGACAGGTCCCGATATCATTGATAAAAATAACAAATAGAAATGGGCCCAACAGAGAGCCTTGTGGGACACCGCTGGGAATACTTACCCAACTAGATATGTAACTGTTGACCACTACAGCCTGAGACCTATTTTCAATGTATGAGGCAAACCACCTTAATAAATCGCCACAAATAACATTTTTTTGTAATTTTAATAACATTATATCGTGCCGAATTCTGTCAAAGGCTTTGCTATAGTCTGTGTACATGACGTCAACTTGCATCCCTTGGTTCATAGAGCCAGTTAAAGCAGAGTTAAGTAAAACAAGGTTTGTTACTGTTGATCGCTCTTTCAAAAAGCCATGCTGAGATGGACTAAAGGATTGTTCAAGAGCTGGATAGACCTGATTATAAAAATCCTTTCGAATGTTTTTGAAATTAGCTTTGACATAGGGCAATAATTTGATACGTCAGTTTTAGAGCCTTTTTGTAGACTGGCGTAATAAACGCTCGCTTCCATACTCTTGGGACAATGCCTTCTCTAACAGACCTCCGAAAGAGTTTAGTTATTGGGATGGATATAGAGTGAGAAACACTGACAAGAAAACGGGCTGGTAGGTAGTCTGGACCTGCTGATTTTGAGATATCTAAAGTTTTAAGCAACTGGGTGATTTGATGTTTGTCTATGTGAATATCTCCAATACATGATGAGGTATTGCAGTCAAGTATGAAAGAGGACAGTGCAGTGTTATTACACGGATTTAAAAAATTCGATAAGAAGAATTTAGAAAAGGCGTCGCAAATAGAGTCCCCGTTGTTATAAACTACATCATCATATTCAAGACTACATGGTAGAGAATTAAATTTCGATTTAGATTTGAGGTAATACCAAACATGTTTAGGGTTCCATGTCCTAGGTGCTGCTCAGCAGGATCCCCTGTATTAACGTAACGCTGCCAAAGACGACAAATCATGCTCCTATTAACACCAAAATGCCGAGACACCTGGGACTGATTTCTTTCCGCTTGTAGCATTCCTACAGCTCTCTGCATTTCATCAGCAGTCAAATGGCGTGGCTCCATACCATAAAAATGACTCACCATTCAATTTTTTCAAAAACTGTATATCGCAAAATGATAAAAGTGCGATAAATACCAAATTTATCAAGCAACGAAAACACATGAAATCGGGAAAAAATAATTAGCTTTTATTTTAATGAAAACAGAACACAACCGAAAAGATTCTATTTTTAAAATCAGCCATTATATGTTTCCGAGAACAAAAAAGATTGTATGGCAATCTACTTTTCTAAGAAATAAATAAAGAACTACTAAAAAAAAACTAAAGTATCAATTAATAAAACATGCAGTTTCTGTAAATGATGCGTGTTGCTTAGACTTTTTTGATGTGTGTACATATTCACATGTAGGTACATATATTCTTCTACATTGCAATTTTATATAGTGTCTTCCACAAAGGTTATCTGGAAGAGATCACTTTGAGCAATAAGACCGTCTTGCACACATTAATTTTAAGTATTGTCCGACCGAAACTACTTTTTACGGCCGAAACCAAAACCGAAACCGAATTTTAGCTTCGGTCTCAGTTTCGGCCGAAACCGAAACTTCCATATGTCATGTTTTTGTGGGAAGAGAAATGGTCATTAACTGCGCTAGGAATATATTTAGTTATACATACGTATATATTGATGCAAAGTAGACGCTTCTAATTGCAACGATCTATAATGAACACTAATCAACTCTACACACACGCTAGGGAGCTAGTTTATAGAAATTTACATAATCACCTAAGCCTTCTACTTGGATATGTTACATGAATCTGTTTGCAACTAGTTTTACTTATATTTGTAAGTACGAGCAGGTATAAATTACATTATTGATTCTATTTAAAATATTTGTATAAATAGCTGCAGTAATTAACACTATATTTATTTATTTGTTTATATTACAGGCTTGCCAACAGGTTTTGCACCAGAAATAACAACTTGAGTAACTCATATTAACATTAAATCAGCGCTTTAAATTGAGGAATAAATTTTAATGAATATTACAATGATAACCGACCGGTTTCTCTTATTTTTCATTTTATACCTTTTTATATATTATGGCTTTTTGATTTGTATGATTGATTTTTGGTAAAATAGTATCTTATCTATAAACTGAATCGCCAACGCAGTTTGTTTAAAAAAATAGAGTTTCTGGCGGGATTTTATAGGGAGCGGTTGGGCCTTTATTTTAATTATTTGCAAATTGTTACTAGCGGATATTATGACGTAAAATTGCCGTAGTTTTGCGTCCCAGTGTCTAACTATTGTGCATTATCGTAGAATTGTTGATATAAGTGCTAATTGAGTAGCGTGACGTTGAGATTTTATAGAGGCCTAGCCCGCCTCAGTAGAACTTACTAGAAAGACTGCCTCAATATATTTGTCGCCAGAAACTCCAAGAGACATTAAAATGTATTACGTCGACGTTTTAATAAAATAATATGAAGAATGTATCTATTTACTACTGTAGACATCGGTTATTTGGGCCTTTTGCCTTTCCTCTTAAGGCAAAACCGTAATTAAAAAAAAGTGTATGTGTCAGCTCCGATGCACGACTGGAGTTTACTGGTTTTTTCCAAATTTTATATATTTTTATTCACTTCACTGTATACAATAATATTAAATATCAATATTAATAGATATAAAAAAGTAGCATTTGCCATGTTCGATTTGAAAATGAACGTCATTTTCGTAATCAGTACCCCGAGAAACCTAGAATATGACACCCATGTAGATCTATCAAAAAAAATAATATTCGCCATTTTGGATTACAAAATGAACGTCATTTTCGCAATCGGCACCCCGAGATACTTAGAATTTGACACTCATATCGATTTATCCAAAAAAGTAATATTCGCCATCTTGGATTTGAAAATGAAAGTCATTTTCGTAATCAGCACCCCGAAATTGATTTATTAAAAAAAAAGTAATATTCGCCATCTTGGATTTGAAAATGAACATCATTTTCATAATTAGCACCCCGAGAAACCTAGAATATGATACCTATGTCGATTTATTCAAAAAAATAATAATCGCCATCTTGGATTCGAAAATAAACACAATTTTCGTAATCAGCACCCCGAGAAACCTAGAATTTGATACCCATATCGGTGTATCCAAAAAAATAATATTCGCCATCTTAGATTTGAAAACGAACATCATTTTCGTAATCACCACCCCGAGAAACCTATATATTCATTATATTCATATATATATTCAATCATTTAAAGACGCTGTAGAGTATATATTATATACCTATATATTTTATATAGAAATAACATATAGGTATATTATATACACATAATACTTACATGCGTAAGCTGCCCTGCAGCATACCCTATGTACGTCTTAATACTCACGACTGAAAAATGAAAGGTGCGCACAATAGATTGCGCACAAAAAATGTAACGCTGTCATTCGATGAATAGATTTTACTCCTCATATTTTTTTCATACCGGGGGCCTTATATGAAAATCGATTCTTAAGAAGTATAAATTGAAAATGTATATTTTAGACGTTTTCTGTAATATTCACTTACTTAGATTTTAATACAGTCTTAATTTGAATTATTCAGGTATAGTTAAAAGTGTCCCACAATCATTACACCTTGTGGGAATTCAAGTTATTCAAGCATGAAAATGTTCGTTTGTTCAACTGATGAATCCATATTTTATTCATATTGCTCTGTCTGTACAAAGTAGAGAGCTTTCCAGCTTCCCTTATTACATCGTCACTGAGAAGCTTCCATTATTACATTTATTAAATAATTATATTTGTAATTCTATAAAGTTAGATGACAGTGTTATTGTAAAAATGAAGAAAGGAATGCCTACAAATAGATGGTTCGGGTACAAAGAAAGAATGAATAACGGAAGATTCACGAAGAAAATCTACAGAACGAAAGTGAGTGGTAGCAGAATCCAACCAGACCAAGGCTTAGTTAAGAAGATCAATTAGTCAGTGTTAGACGATGGAAATGTCAAAAGTACTGAATGATGAGATTTGAGGAGGCGAAAGGAATATGTAAATATACCCTGATGCTTGGTACTCCATCCTCTCTGATTACCCCATTAGCGATACAGCATAAAGATCTATACGTATGTATAATACTTACCATAGTTTAATAATAATTCATTTTAACCATTACATAAAGTATTTGGAAATATTTACTAAAATTAGCCATATCTTACAATAATTTACTCGAATGCAGAAGTGGTTAGAGTATGCGCATTTTGGTCTTTGTGCAGTTTAATAAGTGAACTGTCACGCGAGCTGCAACCCATAATACTGAGAGCGTAAAACCGAATGTATTCCAATAATATTGAAAAGTAGAAACATTACCCAAGAATCATAATAAAACCTCAATGTGAGAACCTCACTGAAAAATCCATTAACACCTATTCGCGCGTGATATAAACCAAAGTAAATTACGTAATAAAATAATACATTTTCTTTGTCATCCGTTGGTATCATAACAACCGTATAACAGCGTATGTCAAGAAAATCTGAACGCGTAACGTAGAAGCTCCAAATCACACTATTACGTATTCACCGAGAATGACAATATCGCAGAGCGTGTTGCATTTGTTAAGAAAACGTGAATATAAAATAGGAAAACCGAAATATTACCAAAACGAATGTTTGTACAAGTCCCTTATGCGCACTTTGCCATATGTAAATTATGACGTTATTCTTATTGTTTTAAAAAATAAATGAATTAAAAGACACAGTAAAAATATACACACAAAAATATTTCAAACGTGCAGATGTTCCACCAGTTTCAGTCAGAAAACGGGCTGTAATGAGTTAGCTAGAGCGTTTCGAGCCGTTACTTCGTATTCTCTCCCTCTACACAGCCGTCGGCGGTTTCGCAAACTTCTCCACTCTGCAGTTGTCGCTTGAAATTTACGGGTTAATTTTCAATAGGGATCCGGTTTTGAGCTTCTGAAATTTTTAAGTTCCATAATAAGTACGCTTGGCGTTGGTACGATATTACGGTGCATACGTGACGTAATTTACTGAGCAGCAATATATTTCACAGATATTGCATAGAACCGTGTTTCAGTTACGGTATAAAGCTGATGCGTACTTTGGTGGATAGAACGAATGGCGGGTCTTCAGCGTTAAAAGGTTATGGGGTGACAGATCCTCCAGGAGTTTATTTTTCGGTCGAGTGTAGCGCGTTATTTTTACACCCTCCAGGTATTATTGTAAAGGGTTGGTCTGATTCCATGATGCCTCTTATATCTATCTCTATATGTTCGATTTTAGTCAGATTATTATGTAGATAGTTTTTCAAGTAGAATATTTATGTACAATACGAACAAAACTTTTTGAGATAGTCTCTCAGGTAAAATGAAAAAATTCTATTGCACTGATTTCAGTTGAATAGAACTTCATGTCAAATCTATTTCGGTTTGACGTTTAATTGATATCACAAGAAATGCATCCACGGAAGCAGAGCGATAGGGGACCTCAATACCTATCAGTTGGATCGCCATGATGTTTAGCAAAAGTCAGCAGTCAAATAAACATTTTCTAAAATGTCTCATAGAGGCTGACTGCTATTGGCTACCCTCTCAAATTGTTGTGTATATTCGTCGTACAAGTCTAATGCTAAATTTTATCAATTTGTGTGTATTTTTTTAGAATATGTATTTATTTATATATTTTATATCGACGACCATAAATATTATGTGTTTTAATTCACATTTCATTTAATTGAAGCTATGTGACTTAAATGTTTAGGTATAAAATATACTCTAAATACTTATGTCTAATTAATACGAAAGTTAGTCATTATTCAATAACAAATAAGTCGTCAGTAATAACTAATAACGTTCGTAACTAATTAATTTGTGAGCTTGGTTACACGGATGCCTTAGTAATTTAATAAAACGATTCAATATTTTATTATTAAACTGTAAAAATTTTGCAAAACGGAATATTTAGCTAAGAATTCGAAATTAATTCTTAGCCTAAAAATAGCTTATAATTTAGAAATATATTTATAATTTTTAAAAGATTCTGCTAAAATTTAGCCTTCGTTTCATTTTAAATCCGTGTTAAAAATAGTTTTAGGTAGAAAGAGAGGAATGCCAATATTGTGTATTAATTATATAATTTATTGTTGATATATAAAGATACAAAAAAATCACCGAAACATCCAGGACTTGAGCGTAGGTGAACGATTCCTAGTTGGTAATAATTATGTAAATAATTAGTGAAATAGATATTTTATGTTTTTAGAAAATAGCATTCAAATTTTTGCAATGAATGACAATAGATCGTAAACTTGTTTTTTTATAGTATATAACTCAAATTTTTGCAATGAATGATGGTAGATCTTAAACTCATTTTAAATTTATAGCATTGAGTTTTGTACTATTACGTATTGTTAATAATTTCACTATTTCAATTAGTATAAAGTAGAAATCTGTAACGTGAAATTGGTAATATTGTAGGTGGTCTAGTGTTCGCACTTAAGCATGAAGCGTTAATTATTAAAATGCATTAAAGTCCCTAGCTTGTTTGCGGTGGTGATGTGATCCTGAGTGTATTGTGACCCGTCGATCAAAGCTTTTGTTTGGTCGCGAACTCGCGCGGAGTGACTGGCGCTTTCGCTCTGGCCCATTGCGAAAACCAACCCGAAAGGGCGAACAGTACTGGATCGTCATTTTCGTTTGTCATCAATCTATGTTAGGGCGGCTGACATGTAAGTGTTAATTAAGCAGGCCTCACTCGAGCGTAATTAAGAGTGTTACAGTGTTATTTTAGACATTAATTGAGATGAAATTTCTTGTTATAATGAAACGGGAGGGAGGGAGCCAGGGTTTTGTCGAGTAATTTTGTTCGAAGGCCTTCTTAGCGCACATCGTAAAGTCGAAGCAGTACACTGGAGAGTAAACAAACCGAAGTTTCGATCGAAGTTAAGATTAGGAAAAGCATCTTTGGTGTTATCGTTTCCTTACAAAGTTACTTAGAGAACGATAAGAATTTTGCAGTTAGTTGCTCTAAAGCTCATTACATACATATATCTATTTAGCTGAGGACGATATAAAATCTCCTTCTTATTGTAATGAATAACGTAGAAATTGTAGAAACTACAGCGCATTTATTTAGGATATCAGATAAGGCAAAATAACAAAGCTTTGAAGCTGTAAGTGTTACGGAAAGAAAGCTAGTCACTTTATCATTCGCGGACAAGCGGCTATTGGGTCTTACCGTTAGCTCGGCAGTAAACGACACAGTACAACCAACGGAAGGATTGCTTGGACCCATCTAAAAGGAAGACGATCAGGAAATGTCGCTACTTTGGAGTTGCTTGAAAAATGCGTTTTTTCCTGTTAAGATAAAAATAATGAGAGATGGATCTTCTTACTTTTACGTAAAATTTGAAAGCAACGGCAGCGGTCGATATTCCAAATTGTAAATAAATAATGTTTACGGATTTTAAAATAAATTTTATGGGTAGGTTTTATTTCTAAGAACTGAAATGTGTGGTTATTTATGAGAGACATATATATATATTGGCATACTCGAAGCCATTTACACTATTCAGAGATTATATGACGTAATTTAACTTAATGTACAAATATACCCATTTTAGTTTTGAAACAAGTATCTTTTTCTCCCCTTGAAAATTAATTTTCTATTATACTTTTTCTTACTCGCTATAGCATTAGTATAATGTGAAAGAAAGTAAAGAAAAACTTGAATCAATAATGTGAAATGGAAAAAGTCTACGTTATTTTCGAATATCACTTAAGCTTAAGTTTACATTTAACCTTGGTGTTATGTAATATGTATACCCATCCTCGCTTCGCTGCGGTAGAAAGTTTTAAATGTTAGAAATTAAAAATTATAGCCTATATCAGACATGAATAATATGACTTTCTATCTGTGAAAGAATTTTTGAAATCGGTTCTGTAGTTCAGAGATTACTCTCAATACAGAAACAGACGATTTTAGCTTTTCATAATATTAATATAGATTTAACAAAAATGTAACTCGCGAGTTTAATTTACAGCTTACAGCAATGCTTTGTCTAAAACCATTTCTTTTATTCTTAGTGTTTTCTTATTATTGGTCATTGTTTTGATTTGTAGACTGCTGGAGCTGTAATATGTTGGAGTAAAACTTAAAAAGACACATTCTTAAACGTAAATTCTAAAATGACAAATGGGTTGTACCTACCTATCATTTTACAATTTAAAATAATATAAAAATATCAGACGAAGTTAATTTATACAAAAGTTACAGGTCATATTGTGTTGTACAATATTGCATTGTGCTAAATCACTTATTTTCTGTTAGATGAGATGGTGATATCATCGAGTAAATACGAAGTTGAAAATACAGCAATCAGCTCCTTCGAGAGCCGTATGGCGCTTACAGTGAGGCGTTTGACGGCGGCTGACGTGGGCGGCTACAGATGCGTCGCCAAAAACTCACTCGGGGAAGTCGACAGTGTTATCAGACTTTATGGTAAGTCCTAAAATTTTTCATAATTTTCTATAAAATTTCAAATGTTGTTCTCTTACTTCCTTTACTTTTTATCCTTTCTGTCTATGTATGTATATAAAATTTGAAAATATTTATTATAATTTTAATGAAGCACACTATAATCATCAACTTTGATAATTTTCCATGTAAAGTTTAAAATGTATGGAGAAATCACAATTATAAAAGGGCAGTAGGTAGCTGTTATGCACGGAAATCAAGTTTAGTTTTTGCGGTATACATTAAGTTAAGTCTATTTATTGATTTTGTATAGTTTTTAACGACATATAAACGCAGATACGACGAAATAAATCTTTGTGAGTCGAAGTAAATCGGTGACATCAAGTAGCTTATGCATAGTATAGCCTAGAGTATAGGGGAAACGGTGGTGTGAACTCTTCAATATATTTATTTTGTTTGTTTATGGTAGGTATACAATAATGGTACATACAGGGATGCCGACTGCGTGGGCGCTCAGGGCTTCGAGCACCCACGAGAAACACTAGTGCGAGCGGAGCACCCACGACCTGAAGCATATAAATATAATTAATTAATCGGCGATATAAATCCAAAAGGAATAATAATGGTCAATAAGGCCTTGCTTATAAATAATTGGCAAAAGGTTGTTATTTTATTAAAATATTATTATTTTCTAAAATTTGTCTAACTCTCAACAGTGGAAATCTTACAAATCGTTTCTGTAGAAAATACGCACCCGTGAGCTGTAAAGAAAAGAGCATATAATGCTGTTTGTATTATAAATATTGTTATCGGGACAGCCATTTATTTTCAAAGTTTTGGATTGCAAAAATTGATATTCGTATCATTGAAGTGATACTTATTTAGGCACGGTAGAGCAAATTAGCCTGAATCAGACGAAAGGTGAAAAACTCCCTCTTCTTCGATTTCAACCGGTAGTTGAAAGGAAAGAGTGGAGTAATCGTTTTTACTCTCTCTGTCAAATCCGTAATACAAACTATACACGGTAAAGAGAGAGAGAACTATCATAAACTCATAATTTCTTTCTAATAACATGAATTAAAAAAATGTGTTGAACAAAATAAATCATAAGTAGCCATTTCCTAATCCTGAAATAATAAAATCGTCAACAAAGGCTAGAACCTAAATAGTTTTATTTCTAACGCACGAGAGTCTCACGCATTTTAATTTTTTTTTACGAATTCTTTCTGCGAAAACTACACGTCTATCCTAGGAGGGGAGCATCAAGCACCCACGAGTTTTCTGAAAAGTCGGCGATCCTGAGTACATATTATTCGGACCACTGAGTACCTATTATTCAGACTAGTGTTCAAACATTTGTTGATTTAATTACAGAAATCCCTGGTCCGACAGCAAGAGACACCATCATGAGTAATAAAAAGGAAGAATACAAATATTCTACTCCTATAGAAGGCCCTGATAACCAATTTGGCTCCGCTGATAGATCAGACGACGAAGATGAAAGAGAAACTGTGACTGACGTCTCAGATAGAACCCCAAATATGTCCAACGTACATGAAAACAGTACAAAAAATAGAACAATATATTTTTCCTCATCAAATTATATAAATAAGCAAAAACTTAGTAACAAGGTTAGTAAAATAATTAATAAATTAGAAATTCTTGAAAATGAGTTAGGAGTTAACAGCAGTTGTTCAATGTATTCGCTAATTTTAATCTATTTTATAAATATTATAATCTGCAGAGTCACACTATAGAGGTAGTAGAATTACTTCTTAATAAATAAATATCCATAAAAGTAATTACACTGTAAAGTATATTACAGTTTTAGTAATGACAAACTATGATATTCTCAAGGTTTATTGATTTATTATTACGAAGTTGTATAATACCAATGTCTCCGATTATGTATATAAAATGATTTAACTTTCAAATGTTTAATAAAAGAATTAAATTGTTTTTAAAGTCTTTTCATTGATATAAAAATCTGAGAACACAGTTTTTATGACGTCTGCCTGTACTAATTTTTGTAACACATTGAACATTCCACATGCAATCAAAATCAAAATCAAAATTTAATGTAATAAATTATATTTATATTACAGTATTCCTCGAAATGCCAATTTATTTACATAATTAAATCAAAATAATTAATGGACGTCATTACATTACTATAACACAAAATATAAAGCGAGCGTTACAAAGCTAATTAATTGAATATTTTATCAGAGTGGGTGGAAAATTGATATTGATGTGAGAGTTCCGGACCTGTGAAAATTAATATCACGCGTGATATGTTATCGTTGTATCTTCAAGAATCTTTAAAAGCCTTATATAATCATGATAGACTGTATCCACACTGTAATGTAAAGAATATGCAGTTCGACAAACTATTTTTTGTCGCGTTGTTATCACTGAATTAGGTTACTGAATGCGACAAATATTGAAATGACTGAGAACTGAAATTTTTTAACATAAAACTGGTATCCAACCACCGTATGAAGTGAAGTAAACAATATTTAGATTTTTTCCCTAGTTAACCAGGAGTTAAAGCTTATTAAGAACTGAAATGTGTGGTTATTTATGAGAAAAATATATATATTGCTATTCGCGAACCACTACCACCTACCGATACCACTACTTACTGTTGTCCAAGGAAACAAAATCTCCGAAGTTTTTTCGATTTAGAATAGTAATCTTATAATCATTTCTACTCATGAAATATGTCGCGCAGTACGGTTTTAAAAATATTTATGAATGTATACATTTTTACATTTAGAAACCAAGGAAGACCAAGGCTGACCTATGAAGATCAAATAGCCAGAGTGCTAGCGGATGGAAATGTCAAAAGCTCTCGCATACCTAGGCGAAAATGTGTGAGGAGAATGATGAGATTTGAGAAAGCGAAAGAAGTATATAAGAACCGCGATGCTTGGCGCTCCGTCCTCTCTGACTACCCCGTTAGGGATACAGCGTGAGAATATGTATTATGTATGTATGTATACATTTTTACAAAGAATTAACCAAGTATTAATAAAGATCTACCAGTATTTACAAATATACCTATATAAATATTTATAAATATATATTTTTACAAATACTTAACCAAGTATTGACAAAGCTCTAGCATTATTTACAAATATACCTATATAAATATTTATAAATATATATATTTTTACAAAGAATTAACCAGGTATTAATAAAGATCTACCAGTATTTACAAATATACCTATATAACTATTTGTGCGTGACCCGGCTGGGATACGATCCCCGATAGCCTCGAGGCCACTATGCACACCCGAACTGAACCGCGTGTACGCCAGTCCGCTAACTGCAACTCGATGACAGGAGCGGGGTGGTTGGTGAAAATGAGACTCATCTATTGTTCTTCTATGATGAGCTTCTAGTGTTCTTGTGGCGTAGTAGTAATTGGCGTAGCAAAAAGAAGGGCGGTGGCGGCGCAGTGACGATCTTTTTTTTTTTTTGGTTTCTGAGAGGCGAAATTAAATCCCTCGGACTACTCAGCCAGACTCTACGCCGAATGGGGAGTGTCGAACTCGAATCGACTAAACAAAACTCCTCTTTGCTGTTAGCCTTAGTGGCTTTTACAGCGTCACAGGTCGCGTTGGGGCGAGCGCTGAAGGCGCCCTGCCAAATGGTCGACCGCCTGAGGGTTCCTCCAGCCGAGGGATACCTCGTATGGAGGGCGGACCTCGAGCTCAAGGCGTCGCCAGGGGAGCTTTTCGCACCTGCGTGCATCTTATCGGGCTTCCTATTCGGGTAAGGGCCGAGCCTCTAGCGGACCCGGCCGGCGAAGCGGCTGAGCGCCGGTTAGTGTGCCTAGTATTCCGCGTGGTAGTTTACAATGTGGCTTAAGGGCCGCGTGTGTGCGTGTAGAGCTACGTGATCGAACTTCTAAACGTGAGACCCTACGGGTGTTGCGGGGGTCGTTCTCGCCTCCGCCGGTGAGGGCGGTGCGGTCGTAGTGTGTAAGTTGGCATGTTCGAGTTCCAACGTGTAATGTCGTCCTCGCTGTCGCCTAACACATGTCTAGGCTTACGATAGCGTTTGCAGACGCGGGGTTCGGGGATGTACGATGACGCCCTGACCACTAGGGGGTTTGGGTGTAAGGAGGAACGGTGAAAGAAGTGTAGGGACGCCTCTTTTAGATATTGAGTTATTGCCGGCAATTCTAGGTCATAGTGCAGATCTACGTTGCGCACGTAAGGAGCGGCACCGGTGGCCCTGAGCATGAATCTATTCTGAATAACTTGGAGGGAGTTGATATGAGAGCGCGCAGCGTGAGCGAATACTACGCTGGCGTACGTCATGATAGGCCTGATGAACGTCTTATATAAGGTAACTTTATGTCTGAGAGACATTTTACTTTTAGCGCAAATGAGCATATTGAGACGACCGAGGACGAACGCGGCGCGGTCGCGGACCGTTTTGACTTGTTGGCCGAAGCTCATGGCACTGTCAAGGGTAACTTCTAAGTATTTGACTTTCCTAGTCAAAGGGATATCCTGGCCAAAAAGCGTGATAGTACTGAGAGTGTTAGCGCAGCGGCCGCGGTTAGTCGTCGTACCCCTTGAGAAATACACGGCGGCGCTTTTCTCGGGGTTAACTTCGATTCTCCTACGATGGAACCACTCGCCTAGGTTCGTAACCGCGACTTGGAGGAGTTGGGAGGCTCTGAGGCGACTACGGTCTGATGTGAATAGTGCGGTATCGTCCGCGAATAGGGTGAGCTCTACACCGGGGGTTTTGAGGACGTCATTCGTGTAGAGTGAGTAGAGCATGGACGATAAAACGAAGCCCTGTACGCCTGCCCTGATGGGGCGGGGAGAGGAGAGCATCCCTTCGACTCTATAGCGGAAGGAGCGGTCCGACAAAAAGTCCCGTACTATGCGTACGAGATCGTCGGGCACGCCGAGCCGGCGCTGCTTGTACACCAGCCCGGCGAGCCAGACTTTGTCGAACGCCTTCGCTACATCGAAGAAGAGGGCCCCCGTGCCTATGTAGTGTTTCGGGCGGTTAAGGCCCTCCAGGATGTGTTCCATGAGGCACTCGGGCGCCCGGTCAGTAGCTCTATCTCTATTTATGGACTGTATCTATCTCTATCTGACCGAGCGTTCCGCGCTGCGGACACCTCTGATTGGTCACTTGTTGGGCAAGGGAAGCCAGTGGGCTGGTGAGTGAATGTGGTGAGTTTGTGTGATGTGTAAGTGTGTGAATGTGTGTATAAGCTCTCTTTATTAATATTCCCTTAATACTATTACATTTCTATTTCTATATCTAACTATTAACTAATATTACTATATAATTCTCTTGTCCTATATCTGTCTATACTATACAATTACAATATGTCTATATTAACATGTATCTATCTATTTCTTTATTATTAACATCTATTTCTATCTTACTCTCAATATACTTAATTAACTATCGATAACTATAATTACTACTACATTTCCTTCTATGCCTATCTTATGTATATCTATTTATGTCTATTCTTTCTGACACTATTTCAAACACTATAGATCGTTTTACGTCGCGAACACTATTTATAAATATAATAAATTTCTACTTTTCAGTTAGTTCGTTTAAAATCAGTAGTTAGTTTAAAATGAATGGGTAAAAAATAGTTGATCATGCCGTCACTTATTGATATATAAAACATAAAACATTGTTCATAAAGCGATCGCGACTCATTGATTTTGAAAATTCTTTGCAGTAATAATACTTGTCTACTTGTACTCCTTTGTCACTGTTATATAAAGAGTTTTAGATATCATAATATATATCTAACATAACATAAGATAACATAACTTCACGCTGTATCCCCAACGGGGTAGTCAGAGAGGACGGAGCGCCAGGAGTCGCGGTCCTTACACACCTCTTTCGCTTCCTCAAATCTCATCATTCTCCTCACACATTTTCGCCTAGGTATGCGAGTGCTTTTGACATTTCCGTCTGCTAACACTCTGGCTATTTGATCTTCATAAGTCAGCCTTGGTCTTCCATGGCTTCTTTTACCACTCACTTTCGCTCTGTATATTTTCTTCGTCAGTCTTTCATCACTCATTCTTTCCATGTGCCCGAACCATCTACCATCATATATCTAACGTGAACAAATAATTACGCTAATGTTGACACTTCTATTTGTTACTACTTAAAATTAAAATGATTATTATTACAATCGAAATTTAAACATCATCGTTGTCAAAACCTATTTCTATAATGGATTCTTCAGAGTTAACGACATATTATTATGTACACAATATGTATTTCGAATCGATAACACAGGTATACAAAAACATTTTTTTTTTTAAACCTGCCCTGGAAGTTTTGACAATTTTTTATGTTTTTAGTGCGCTGAATCCAAATCTGTCAACCGTTTTATTCTATCATGTACAGACTTTTTGATAGTTAGGATTAGTGAGGAATTCGGCGTTAAAAATGAAAAACGAATGATTTTTTATTTATTGACGAAAAAACCAGCAAACTTATATTTTAAAATATAGTTAGTGAAAAAATATAATTTAATATTATACTTTGGACATAAAGTGACTTTAAAATTAATGGCTGTCTCCGTGGGATCGTTTTTTCTTCCTCTGAATACTTCTCTTGGTGCGCTGCTTTACGTATTAATTTGTCTTCTGGTGTTTCTCGCAGCAACAACCAGCAGAAATCGGCTATCATGTTGGTGTTCCACCTTCCTTGATATCTTCTCTCTGCATCTTCAATGTGTTGGTGAAACCTTTCACCCTGTTCTTTGCTATAGTCCCGTAAATTTTCGGGAAAGTAGTTAACGCGTGAATGCAGAAAATGCACTTTTAGGCTCATATTATAACCATTCAACATCCAATCTACAATATCTTTGTATCCTTCCTGTTCCCTAGGCTTCTTTTTCTTTTACTGACATCGTCTCAGTGAATGGTGTGTCTGCAATAACTTTCCTTACATCAGGGCTAACAAACACCTTTAGTTTAGCTTCTGACAGGTGTGGAAATTTTAAGCAAAGGTATTGAAAACACGCGCTATCTTTGGGAAGAGGATTAATTAATTGTTTGATGAGATTTTTTCAAGGTATATTTCCCGCAAATAAAACAAAAACTGTCTGCAGAATCGATGCAACCTCTATGAGCTATCACGAATACAGCACTTGCAACTTATTATATGTTTAGCGTACCACTTCTTAATAAAGCTGGATTACGACCGAGTCAACAACAGGTATTTCGTAACTTGCGAGTGATCGAAACGATTGAATGCATGGACATGTACTTACAAGATTATACTGGTATTAGCCGCAGTTTGGGCGAACAGGTTTGTTGCGTTCAAACAGAATAGAACATGTGATTCGATTCATCAGCAAACTTACCATCCAACCAGAAGGTTTGTCCCCCTTCCCCCTTTCCGCTCCCCCACCATCATACAACATTTGTGGGATATCGTTTCTATTGAACTATTTTAAAATCTATATTTTTATGCTGGTAAAACTTAAACTGTTATCAACTCCAAAAAGAACCTGGTAACTCTTATATGAAGCAAAAAAACTAATTTAGTCAGAAATCGTGACCTGATAGAACATTTTGGATATTTTTCCCGGATTCAGCACCCACAAATCTATGAGAATCAGTGGAAAAATCGGAGGCAGTTTTTTGGTCGTATACCTGTATAATTTGTGAAAACTAATGAATTAATGATTTATTAATTCAAAACTTTTAGTTACTAACACAAGCAAGTTAAAAAAACAACTGGTTATCAAATATCACTTAAACAGTAGTAAAATATTTAAAGCTATATTTTACTAAAAAGATATTACTACAAAACGATTAAATTATTAAATGCAGACCTGTCTGTCTGTCCGTTTGTCTGACTGTCACAGTCATTTTACTCGGAGACTATTGGCACTATTGGCATTGGTCGGTGTATTCTAGGAACCGCTGTACCTACAATGATATAGTGAAATTACGAATAAAATAAAATTATGGGTGGTACTTCATATATTATGTAACTAAAAAATCCAGTGCGTGTAAGCTATCTTTAGATAGGCCTTCAAAAATGATATGGTTTCAAAGTATTAAATTTTAATTTATGACAATTGCCGAGACAAAAGCACTTTCATCGAAAATTGATTTCAATCAGATAATATACGTATTGTGTAATTTTTGAGATATGGGATATATTCAGTTCAACGACTGCAGAAATAACTTCGTTTTCACAGTATCATTAATAAACGATATGAAATACAAATTTGTTTTCGCTGCTGATTAAATATTGTACATCACGACTTCAGAATATTTCACCATGCGTGGTCCGACATGCATTTGATCTGTTTTATTACCAAAATTTCTTTGACTCAAAAGCCTTATCAAAATATTTATTGCATTATATACGTATTTGTAATACTGTTACGATTACTAATTTGTCAACTACATTACGTGCATTAAACTGTATGCAAATGTATTACTTGAGAACATGAATCCTACTGTTTATTGCACGGATATTAAATTGTATATGTATGTATGCTTGTATAATTAAAATTTGTCAGACAGTTGTTGTTGTGGTAACTGTACTATTATTATTGTATACTAACTAATAATACTTTTATGGATTAGACAGATACTTCAATGATTTACTTGTAAAGGTATGCAATTTAAGTTATATAATATTACGTACTTATGTATTAACATTCGCAACAGTTGCTGATTATTATTTATCAATTATATAAGTTACGTTCAAATTGTTAAGCATGTAATTTACTAATTTTGAATATGTTATAATGTATAAATTATATTTAATAATATTCTAGGTAAAATGATCTCAATAAAGTATTTACCTACATTTTTTATTTATTCGGATGCCTTTTTGAAAGGAATTTTTCAATAATAAAAATTGTTTGTTTCATTTGAAATTTGTATCACATTTACAAAGTTATTTTTATACTTGAGTTTTGATTATTAAAGGATAGTTATTTCGTACTTTTCAGTGTTTTTGTTTTGAAGTCGGTTTCATTTTTTCATTATTTTTTTTTTATTATTCACTTTTGAGTGATCTTGGCCTAAGTAAATATTTAGAGTAGGTCTACAATTAATAATAAACTCACACACGTAAGATTTAATGACTATTAGGAATATTGTTGGTGAAAAAATTGTGATAGCTTCGCTGTATGAAAAAGGGGTCCGAAAAATAAATCATTTCTCTGTTTTTGGTCTATCTATCTATATCCTTATGTTTAATTTCATTTAAATCAGCATGTTAATAGAAGAACGAGAGACCTGTGATACACAGACAAATTACCGAACAGGTCTCTGACTTTGCTAAGAAATCCTAAATAACATTGCTAATCAAGGAAATTGATTACTACACATTCTAAGAAATATTTCATAAAATTTAACATTTTGTATAATAACGAATAATTCAGTATGTAAGTAGTAACAAGTTCGAAAGCCAGCTTTGGTTGTGGTTTGTTCCAAGTTTCCACCTCCACGTGGGGGATTACTAACATCTTCGCTCATCTTCATTATACAGCGAACTTTACTGTTTCCACACCCGTGCCTTTGTACAACACCACCGCGCCGCCGCCGCTCCACCGCCGCCGTTTCGATGCTCCCTATGCAAATAAGTCGTGCCAAGTTTACAAACAAATATTTTTTTACCAAACGAAAATGACTTCGTATAAATTCTAAGAAAATATCAGAATTTTATATTAAGTTATGAGAAAACAAAAAAAATTTGGTGCTGCAAGCACATCTATGTAATTTTAAAAGCGGATATTGACTAATTCAATACCATAATAAAAACGTGTGTATGTTATAGGTATGTCATTGATGTTGTTCCTAAATTCATTCATTCATATATCATTTATCAGTTTCCATTTAAAATTATTAGGCCAATAGAGTTTCCGATGTTTTATATTTTAACACTTTCGAATTCATTCATTTTTTTAAATAGGCGCATGGTATATTGTAATAATAATATTCATGTATTTTAGTAATTAATAAATATGTCATTTTCATTGGAGTTAACTAAAAGTGTTAACTAAGTGTAAAAATTAAGCTATTAGAAATAAACACGATATTACAATGTACTTCAATATGTATGTATGTATGTCATGTAAGAAAAATACGGAATGTACTAGCAGCTTTTAAATTCTCACGTAATTAATACCGGTGTCATTGCGCTGGTACTCATATATGCGATAGGTTAGCATCCAGTTGCTATCGGGTTTCACTGTGCTATAGATATTATCGCTAAAAGTAGTGTTAAGCGGTGATTAGCTGTACATATCAATGGTACCTCCAACCAAAATACCACATAACTGAACGTTATGTAAATTCATGAAAGTGATTACATAGTAAAGAATGATTCAGTTTTAGTACACTATGTATTGTTACATATTGGTTTAAAATTAAACAACACGCACGCACGCCGACCCATACTACTGTTTTCAGTTTCAAAGCTTTTTTCGAGGCAATTATTTCACTTATGTGATCCCAATATGAGCTTTAATTCGATAGATACTGAGATTTCATAGATGCGTCACAACAGAATTGGGGGAGTAACCAGCTACACAATAACTTGAAATCCATCTGGCCAAGGACTTAACATTTGACTTACAAGGTAGGCATAGACAATCTATAACTTATAACGAATAAAGAAATACTCTCTCTTATAAAAATAATTGAACTAGCAGTTTTAAAAATACGAGTATGCCATTGTGTATGTCATTGTCGTGAATCGTTGGAGTAACTAATAATGTAATTTGATAAATATAACATTTACTGCTCCAGAAATATAGTTTTATTTTGTATATCGTTTAAAAAAATGATCTATCGAGATGATTTTAGACTTAATTTTCTTGTCTCGGTTTTTTATTTAGAACATTGTTCATATGGTACACTATACATGTCTATAATACTTCAAATGTAATACTTGTAAAGTAAAAATAATTCCTAAAACATGTGTTATAGTAATTGCATCAATTCATACCAGTCCACTGGAAAGCAATTTATAAATCATAACATAACATAACATATCTTCACGCTGTATCCCCAACGGGGTAGTCAGAGAGGATGGAGCGCCAGGAGTCACGGTCCTTACACACCTCTTTCGCTTCCTCAAATCTCATCATTATCTTCACACATTTTCGCCTAGGTATGCGAGTGCTTTTGACATTTCCGTCTGCTAACACTCTGGCTATTTGATCTTCATAAATCAGCCTTGGTCTTCCTTGGCTTCTTTTACCACTCACTTTCGCTCTGTAGATTTTCTTATAAAGTTTTTATAAATCAATTATGCGAAAAATATGTGAGGGGAATGATGAGATTTGAGGAAGCGAAAGAAGTGTGTAAAGATCGCGACGCTTGGCGCTCCGAACTCCCTGACTACCCCTTTAGGGATACAGTGTGAAGATATGTACATATGTATGACCTATGTATGTATGTATATCCAATACATTATAAGACATTAAATCTCTTGTGCAACATAATACTCGTATCTAGTGTTAGGTATGTATATATCGCCTATATAAACGAAAGTAATCAAACACGCTTTAGTCAGAAAATGCACTTTTAGTTATGGAAGTATCTAGAAAAAAAATGGCATTTAGAAGACAGCTGAAAATCATTGTAACAGCTCAACAAATGAACAATTTCTTCTCTGCATCGAGACATCTTCCAGCACTAACAATTTTAGCAATAAATAGTCATTTTACAGTAACACAATCCTTTATTACGTAATTAATTAATCACGATAAAGTAGGTAACGTGGATAATTATGAACCTCATGTGTTAGGGAAGTTATTCCGGAACCGGTTTCGCGATATGCTTAATTAAAACGCGTCTGAATTTCCATGTTGTAAATTTTACTTTTGCCAGTTTTTTATGGAGCTTTTCGACAGAGCATCCAGTTTTCTGTTTATTTATGAGCTTTAGCTAGAGGCGGATGGTCGGTCCGCTTCACCAACAATATATTCACATTATTGTTTGCTGATTTTTACATACGATTTAGATAAATATATAAATGCTGACCTTATGTTCTGAAAGTCTTTTGATTAGAATGTACTGTTCGATTTCAATATGCGTGGAAATGCGGATAAAGTAATGGACAAAAATAACTTAACTTTCTAAAAATGTTACCCTTCTATTGAAACCATGTAATAGAGAAAACAAAGCGATGCGACACGAACAGGGTAACGAGAAAATAATCAATCTCCCGAGTCCACTTGGAAGCAATCAACGGTCTGTTATTGCGTCCGTCCAATCCGATAAAAGAGCCGATATATCAAAGACGTCTTCGGTTCAATTACTAGCCAATGTGGCTATCTCTTAGACACAGTAATTCGAGAATGAAAATAGTAGAAGAATCGCTGCAGGCCTCTGACATTACATGACGAGGATATGTCAACAACAGATTACAGTGTCCAGTTAAATCGATACAACAGTGAGTTGAATTTGTAGTATGTATAGCAAAGTACGTCCAACACTATTGTGATTACATAAATTGATACGCACAACAGCTTCGCTGCGACATCACTCACACAATATTAGTAATCTCTGAAGAAATACAATATTTCGTTTACGATGGGTAGGTATACAATTTGTTACTCTATCGGATACGTGAATATTAATTAAAAACATTTGTATTTAGTAAATGTACATTTATTTATACATTTAAACTCAAAATTTACCAAATTTTTCCTTTAATGGTTTTGTATGACGAAGTTCATTTTAAACAGATTTTTACGGACATTGAATGGAACAGATAAAAATGTTGTTAAAAAAACTACTCCAAGACTAGTGACCATTCCGCTTGATACAGAATTGTTTGATTGAGAGATAAGCTACCCCAAAAGAGCTTGCAGATATGTATGACGTACATGTGTTTTAGGTAATCGCAGAAAGCATTTTTCGAAATTCGTGGGAGCAAATTAATCTATAACAAAACTTTAAAAGTGAACACCTCGGGCTGTTCTCGGCAAGAGAAACGTTATGTCAACATACACCTGGGAGAAGAGACTCATCTAATTTCGTAGGTGTTGTACGCCGGGACACATTAACGCAATTACGTGTTAAAAGCTCCGTCTAGTGCCTCGGGCGTTATTCACAAAGCAAGGATATACGCTCAGGCGCCACTAGGACATATCGTGAGCTGTGAATAACTTATCTACGACGTTTTCTATTATATTAAATCAAAATAAAAACAGGTACATCATGTTTTTGAGTTTAAAGTTAAAAAATTTAATCCAGTCAAAATGTATGTTCAAATTTCATTTTTTGGAATTTGGAAAAGCATTTCATTACTTATAAAATGTATGTTATATGAATATATCTTTAGTATTACATTACCATAAAAAAAGTTCATTTTACTGAAATTAAATAATATACAATACCTATTACATAAAAAACTACCTTTTTTGTGTCACTCGTTGCCTTTTGCCGTATATAAGTGAAGTGGTTATTGTTAGAATTGATCTTAAAATATAATTGTGTTACACGTGTAAGTTTTGTCCACCTCGAACAGAAAATGGGTTACTTATATGTATAAAATACTAGCGCTCCACACCGGCTTCGCAAGGGTAGAATTTTTTTTTAAATAAAATACAACCCGTCGTAATAATAATACATAGTATAATTTTATTTTATTATTATTTATTTCATAGGGAAGAAAGTTACAAGAAGAACAGTAGAAACGATGCCAACTGCACTAGTTGTAAACTGTGTTGCAGTAGGCAACACCCACCATGACAGAAAATAATACACAAAAAACAAATAATAATTTATCTGCGTGTACATGTGCACGTATATGTAATAATGTGTGTGTGTGTGTGGGTGTGTGCGTGTGTGGGTGGGTGTGTGTGTATGTGGGTGTGTATAAGTATGTATGTATGCATGCGCGTATCACTCTAAAATAGATATAAGGTTCTCCGTATCCTCATACGACAATGTCACTAGCCATTTAGATGTCACTTTTTTACAAAGTCGGGAGGTCAATGCATAGATATTCAGCTTTTTATTAATTCTATTGTATAATATAGAACTCAGATGGAAATAACTTCAACCAGCAAAAGCAGTCCTCCTATTTTCGACATTACACACTCTGTCCGACCTACGTTTTGCGTTATTATACAGGGTGTATATGAAAACGGGACAGTTACTTTAATGGATGAAAGGGCATAACTTTAGTATGTAGTTACAAAAAGAATTATCGAAAAAAACGTATCCGATTAAGAGTTATGACCGTTTTAATTTTCAAGTGTTATCCTCACCATTTCTCGTAAAATTAGGTTGATCGTGTACAGTTACAGATTTTAAATCTTACGTATTTTTTTATTTTGTAATAATTTCATCCGTTACTGAAATACAGCCTGAAAACCATTTTCGAAAATAATGCGTATACCCCAATGGGGGTTTTCAGGCTGTATTTCAGTACTGAAACACAGTACAGTTACTGAAATACAGCCTGAAAACCATTTTCGAAAATAATGCGTATACCCCAATGGGGGTTTTCAGGCTGTAATTCAGTAACGGATGAAATTATTACAAAATAAAAAAATACGTAAGATTTAAAATCTGTAACTGTACACGATCAACCCAATTTTACGAGAAATGGTGGGGATAACACTTGAAAATTAAAACGGTCACAACTCTTAAACGGATACGTTTTTTTCGATAATTCTTTTTGTAACTACATATTAAAGTTATGCCCTTTCATCCATTAAAGTACCCGTCCCGTTTTCATATACACCCTGTATAATTGACTTAGTCCATTAAGCATTCTGTGAAATGGCGTTGTTTTTTTGTTAGTAAAAACGTGAAAAGATTTCTTCGCGGGATCATATTATATAGTTAGACCATAACATATATATAGTTTAGAAATTAATGTAATAAATTAATTTTGTGTCCTATAATTATACATTCGATAAAATTTATAACTAACTGCACGTCACTACTGACAATAAAGAACAGCAATTTGCTCCTTCAAACGTAGTTATTAATTTATACGAAACTTCATGAGCGGACAAACGATAGAACGACCATCATAGCGTGCCGCTATTTATAGTATAGATGTATGTATGATTTTGACTGGAGATATACCTAGGTAGGTACCTACCTTACAAATTTCGCTAAATATAGATAGTATTATAAAAAGGTATCAAGTATCAACAAATAATAACTCCATATCATATCCAGCTATTACAATGCTTGTACAGAAAATTGGAAGGTTCGTAAAGATTTATTCAAAAATTAAACGAAGTTTATTCCCTTTCAGTCGCCTTCTAGATTAAACCTTTTAATAAGGTTCCCGCTTTCATACCAGAATGTTTTAATGTATATAACAGCCATTCTGAGTAAATTCAAGTTCATTTTGTATACGTACAAGGAAATTAGATAATTTGTTTCGTATTCTTCTTCGTGTGGAAATGTTTACTAATAATTTTGCTCGATAAATTACATGAATTGTGATGACTTGTCTTTCGTATTGTGTATGTATTGTATTTTGTATTTCTTCCGCATTTTATTATACTTGTTACAGCACGTTAATAGAAACAGAAGGACTATAATAAATAATCCAATAGGCGAATAACAACGTCTTTTATTAGATATATGTTATGTTATTGTACTTGTAATAAGACTAATTAATTATTGAGGGAAATCATAATCAGTTAGTTAAAATTTCAGTTGCGGTTCAGTTTGTTGAATGAAGAAACGAGTTTTATCTTCGTATTCATAACATATATTTGTATAAATGTTTAAATATTATCAGTATTTACAAAGCAATAACTTAATAAATTTACCTCCAGAGAGACCAAAATAAACTTCATAAATTTTTGTTTGTTTAAATTTTTGAGCTGTGATTCATGTCATTTATTTATTTTTTATCGCATGTCTTATAATATTACATAAATGTTACAATTTTTAACAAAGTAGGACATGCAAATATTAATGTAGGTAGCTCTTGCATAACAACAGGTTTTTATACACAATTAATCATAATCATCGATACTTATTATTATTATCATTACTTAAAAATATTTCATGAACGATCACGACTAAGAGATATATTAAATTATTAAAACTTTCGTGAGACATTCTTAGAGTGTGAGATGGGGCGCGTCCGCGAACTCATTCCACTCACCAACATCATTGCACTCATCCTGATGAAGGACCTCCAATAGGTCCGAAACTAGTCGGTACCTATACCGATGAAACGTGAATACAGCCATGTTCAATAATTAGTTTGTTAAGAGATTTATTATATCATATTATAAAAATTATAAAAATATCTATTAGAAATGATAATAAAAATAAAATAAAATATTATAACTTCTAGGGCAGATTTAGAGTTTTAGAACGTGTATGATGTAAGTAGCTAATTATAAACAATGTATTTTTAACTTATTGATATTATTAGGTAAGTATAAATTCTCACGTTGAAATAACTTCGTAATAAATCATGCTCTCATAATCATAGTAAAAAATGGCGGTTCAACTTATGTACCTAAAAGATGACCTAGGTATATCTTAATATTGCAATGAGCGATTTTTATCACTATAGACTTCAGCAATCTTTAAAAAACGTTATAAGTATGTTAAAATTGTCAAAAAAACAAAGACTAAGTAACAAAAAAAAGTCCGACAACATTACAGGATTCGAACCCGCGTATTTCAGCTTGGTAGATCTATCCTCTAGCCACTGTACTCAGAAGGTAAACTCTGTTGTGAAATCAGAAAAGTTTAGAGTTTAGAAGTTTTAAGTGTGTGAAAACAGAGAAAACGACTCCATTACTTTTAGCCATAGACTTCATAAATAATTTCAAAGCCGAACGCCGTGTCCGAGCAGCAACGGTGAGCTAAATCAGATAACCTGAGTCACCTGTACTTACAACACACATTTATTATCAGATAAGCTGATCAGTAGCCATTTCGTTAGAAAACAGCACCCACACATCTATATTTTACCTGATGTTATTTGCTTCACTTCGTAGTACGGGACAAGCTGTCTAAAGTTATAAAGACTATAAATTTATCATTATTTTTCAGTTTTTTTCCTTACTATATTATTATTATTATTATTGTTGATGAGGGACGTCTGCCAGGCCCCGACGGGTGATCAGTCCTCTTTTGGACCATTTCACCCATTTCCCTTACGTGGAGTACGGTCTACTGATGGCCTAGAAAACATTCCCCATCAAACCTTCGTGTACGCCTACAAAATTCTATTATGTCCTCATAGCTGAGAGATTTCAGTTCCTCCTTCCCAAGTAGGTCCGTTCCGAAAATCTCCCATCTTATCCTTGAATACGTTACACATTCCGCTATGAAGTGTTTGCTAGTTTCCTCTTTGTCACAGTGCGGGCACTGTGCACTTTCACTTCCCTTACTAATTAGAGCCTTGTGCCTATTTAGTAAGTTGTGTCCAGTTATTATTCCTGTGATCGTCCTAATGTTTGTTTTGCTCATACTTAAGATCTTTTGTACCTTCTTCTTATCTATTTCCTTTAGGAACATCCTTGACTGTCTACAGCCTACTTTATTCTTCCATGCTTTGATTGTTTCTTTCATAGCTATGGTTCTGATGATTGTCGGCCATTTATTATTCTTTCTGATATTGGGAGAACTGGTTCAGGTCCGGTGAACCTCCTTTCCGCTCCCTCTCTTGCAAGTTCGTCCGCCTTCTCATTGCCCTCATTCCCTTGGTGTCCTGGGATCCAGGCAATGGTTGCTTCTATTGCGGATGCTAACCGGTTTAACGTTCTTTTACATTCTAGTACCAAAGCTGATTTGGTGCTAGGTCCATCCAATGCCTTTAATGTGGCTTGACTATCCGTGTAGATTACCACATCTGTGTACATGTCAATACTGCGTATACCTCAGCTTGGAACACGCTGGTATATAGACCTAGCGATATGCTCATTTGCTTTTGTTCTGACTTGGGTGTGTAAATGCCCGCTCCCGAGAGTTTTGTGCTCTCTCTGCGAGAGCCATCTGTATACCCTATAAGTGTTCTTGTATTATTTCTTATTTCCCAATCGTCTCTTTCGCCGATGTGAACTTTGTATTTCTTGTCAAAAATTCTTAGTTTCTTTATTAGGTCATTGTTTTGTAATACCATTGACAGTTTTCCCGCATATATGGTATCTATTTGTGCATGTCCTTTATCTAGATGATTTGCTTTCCATTCTTTATATGTTTTCATAACATACCATTGTTCTATTGCTTTCTTTTTAATTTCTATTTCGAGTGGATTCATGCCTAGGATAATTTCCAGAGCTGCCGTTGGTGTCGACCTTAGCGCTCCTGTCATCATCAGGCAGGCCATTCTCTGTATTCTATCTAGTTCCTTCTTATTGCTCTTGATTTGTGCTTTGTGCCACCATACCACCGCGCCATAGGTTAGTCTTGGTAGATTATGGTTCTGTATATCCAGTGTGTCATGTGAGGCTTTATACCCCAGGTTTTTCCCACCGCTCTTTGACATTGTATTAGGGCTGTTTTAGCTCTAGTGCTTACTTCTTTAATATGACTGCAGAATCTTAGCTTGTCGTCTAGATTAATACCTAAGTATTTAATTTCTTTGACTATTTCTAGTTCTTTTCCTGATAGCACTATGTCGGGCATTATCATTATTTTCCTTTTCTTGGTGAATACTACTAGTTTGGTTTTGTCCGGGTGTATCCCCAGACCCTTATCCAGGCACCATTCTAGAATAGTTTTTATTCCTTCCGTTATTACTTCTTTAATACCGTTCAGAGATTTTCCCGTCACTAGTATTACTCCGTCATCCGAGTATGCTTGCATATATATGTGCATCTCGTTAATCTTTTTCATCAGTGAGTCTAGCAGTAAGCACCATAGTAGTGGAGACAGACATCCTCCCTGCGGGAAACCTCTCCTCGCCTCCGCAGTATATGTCGTGTTTCCTAACTGTGCGGTGATTATCCTTACTATAAGTACATTCTTAAAGTGATATGTGTTTTTAATAGGTACTTGTTGCAAACTATACTTCGACATATTATTTCAACATATTAATAACAAAACAAAAAAGGTCCAACCACGTCGTAGGATTCGAACTCGCGCACTTCGGTGTGGTAGACATACGCTCTAGTCATTGTGCTATTGAGATGATAAACTTTACTGCAAAATTAAATTTTTTTACAGTTTAGAAGTTTTAAGTGTCTGAAAGACGGAGAAAACGACTTTTCTCAGAATTGATAGTTAACTAGATCGTTTTCTCACCTCCCTTAACCCCTATATTGTAAATTTCATCGAAATCGCTAGAGCCATTTTCAAGAAAGCGATATCAAATAAATATACAGGGTTAATTGAAAAATAATAATAACTTCTTAGTACCAAATTCCTGTCATCATACCTAACAACTTTTGTTCTACGACTTTTTTCAAAACTTAATACGTTCGTCAAAAAATATTTATTTTGTTGTACTGTCTGAAACGTAATTACTCTGTGTACTACGTATTTCCAATGGTATAGTGTTTTGTGGTACAGTGCAAGCGCACCGGGCCTCAGCGCCGCGCCGCCCCCCCCCCCCCTTTGTGCGTGTGCCACTTTAGCGACGGGGTAGAGTAGGTGCCATTTTCAGAAACATTTAATGCAATTTAATTTTTGTATGAAAGAAAAAACATGAATTTTGGTCTGACTACCCCGTTAGGGATACAGCGTAAAGATATGTATGTATGTTTTCTCAAAAAAAAGCTGAATGGTTTCAAATTGCGCCATTTTGCATCTCTTATGGATTCGGATTTCTCCATACTGACCCAGTTAAAAAAAGTTAAAGATTGTAACTGATTTTGAATACATTCTTTTGTTTGTAACTGCCTTACCGTTTGTTGCTTAACGTAACTTTACATGTTTTATTAATTATACATATTGAATTCACTGTTGTTTGCATTTTGTATATTTTAATATAATACAGGCAGGGTAATTTTAATTTTGTTGAACAACAAATTTAGTCAAATTTGGATTTATGATGACGTCACATATACAGAAACCTTCCTCTGCGTATTCCATTTCATTTGATATCCATATTGTTGAACAAAAAAGTAATTTCCTATTATGGAACATCCGCCATTTTGGATTTATGTTGACGTCACATGTTAAAAAACCGCATGTCAGTTTTTTTAAAATTAAGTAGCCTACGTTTGTTTTCAGGCACGTACTATCTCTGTACCAAATTTCACCATAATTAATTCAGTGGTTTAGCATTTCTCATACAAAGTTTCATCCCCCTTTTCACCATTTTAGGTGTAGATTTTTGGTAAAAAAATTTGCCCGTTTTTTTAATAAAAAGCTATCTTTGCACCTAATTTCATCATAATCTGTTCAGTGGTTTAGCATCTACCGTACAAATCTTCATTCCCCTTTTCACACCTTAGGGGTAGACTAGCTGTACTGGCGACTTTGTCTGCGCTGAACATTTTTTAAAGGCTTTCTCGGACTAGGTTAGATTCATGTACATGTATATACTCAAATGTACAACGACTGTTTTTGAAAAAGAGCCTACGTCTAGTCTACGTCTGCCTCGGGGCACGTACTGTTCAGATAGTCGGTAGGGATTGATTTTTATAAAAAAGTAGGTTCTGTCCGTTCCCAGGTGTCAAACTATCTCCATACCACATCATAATCAGTTCAGCGGTTTAGCATTTATCATATAAGTAGATCATATAAGTCGATTCATCCCCCTTTTCACACCTTTAAGAGAAGGATTTTCATAAAAAAAGTAATCTATGTCTTTTTGGTAAAAAAGTCTATCACCGTACTCAATGTTATAATTACGGAGATTTAGCATTTCCTATACAAAGTTTCATCCCCCTTTTCACCTTTTTAGGGATAGATTTTTGATAAAAAAAAGTAATCTATATCCGTTCTGGGATGACAAACTATCTCCATGCAAAATTTAATTACAATTGGTTCAGCGGTTTAGCATTTCTCATACATAGTTACGTCTCTTTTTTCACCCCTTTAGGGGTAGATTTTCGAAAAGACGTAGCCCATCTTTTGTGCAATTACATGTTCTTACTACATACCTGCCAATTTTCTTCAAGATCAGTCGAGCCGTTCTTCATTTAAAAAAGGACATACAGACAGACACACAGACAGACAAAGATTTTAAAAATGATAGAATTATAGTTAGTCGTAAAATAACTACATATCACGAAATTTCACAGTAAAATTGTAATTACAGACAGACGCTGAAGATTAACATATAACAGTAATTTTATATTAGAGTTTCCCCAACCTACGAAACTCAAAAAAATTGCAAAAGTCGATCATGAGGTGATACAAAAAATGAAGGCTCGTAAACACTGGAACCGTTTGTCTATTCACTTGTTTCAGTACTTCGAAAAATACGTCAAGCTAATTACATATAACAGTCAAATTGAAAAACTTTTTGGACTACGATTGTTTTCAATTGACCTCAGTAACCTGAAAAACATCCTTAGATAGTTAAAGTAGGAACGTTAAAGTAGATTGGGTCGACGGTATTATCGGTTTTCTATTACCTGTAATTGAGATAAGAGTACTGTTTAGATACAGGAGTGGAACGAATAAGACGTCACAGCAGTTGATTTAGCTTATATTACAACCTGGCGTGAAATCTGAAATAATGAGTGATAGTAGATGACAAACTAACGATTGTTCGTTATCATATTATTACACAATATTTTAAATACACTACATGTAGGTATATATAAAGAGAATACTACAATTTTAATATAAGAAAGAACCCAACTGCGCAACTTTATCGAGTCCACTCGTTTATCTGACGCCTCTTAACAATTCGTTAACCCTTTTGATTCACCTTCTCATTTCCTACGTTATAAAGGAATTTTCATTTTAAAGTTTAAAAGAACGTCGTCCGTTAAAGGCCTTAGCTTGCATAGCTCACAGCACGTTTGTCGCATATGGATAGATAATTTTTTTTACTTGTCGATTAGCTTTTATTCTAATGTCTTAATAACCGAAAAGTACCAAACAATTATTTACATATTTATAAATCCGTACTGAGCAACTTACTTCTATGAACAAGAAATAATACGAAATTGAAAAAACAATAGTAAAATTGTGCCATGGATAACTGAAAATGATTTGTCTCTTGGACAGCCACTAAAGTAGGGGAAAATATTGAAATGAAGTTAAAAGTTATTTTAATATATTGATGGGCTAGTTAGATATCTACAAAGTTTATGTTAGATATCTGCAAAGTTTATGTTAAATATCTACAACATTTACGTATGTTGTTGTTGTTGTATATTTATATGTTAAATATCTACAATATTTATAATGTGAAATGAATAAGTAACTATATTTTTCGAGTATTTTCTGTCAGGAATTCAGGGACAGCAGTTGCAAAAAATAGTTGATCTACAGATCGATACAGTGTGCTTTTTTTAACTGGGACAGTATGGGGAAATCCGAATCCATAAGATATACAGGAGAACCGTCTTAGGAACCACTCGGTCTTTTTTGTGAAAATAATTTTGGCATTATATATATTTTTAGTCAAGCATGAGAAGTCCATAAAATTAATAAAATTTGCAATTTTTTTTTTACTGCAGATCCACTCAGTTTCATGCAAGCGTCATTTCATTGTATTGGAAGAAAAAAATGTGGACAACAGAAGTCGGTCAAATTTAATAAAATATTTTTCGTACATGGGGAAATCCGAGTTCATCGGAAATACAGGAGAACCGTCTTAGCAACCATTCGGTCTTTTTTGTGAAAACAATTTTGGTATTATAAAGTTTTTGGTCAAGCCCGAGTTGTCTATAAAATTAATAAAATTGTTGTTCCTTTTTTTCACGGGGATCGGACTCAGTTTCATATAAGCATCATATTATATCGTAACAAAAAAATCTAAACAGCAGAAGTTGATCAAATTTACTAAAATATTTTTTCATACAATAGAAGAATCCAATGTACTAAATTAGAGTCGATTTACTAGGAAACAATGTATTAAAAGTGACAAAAACTTTTGTGTGTTAAACTAGTGTTCCGTATTTGAATTTCATGTAGGACGTATCAACACGAAATTCAGTTATGGAACACTTTGAATGAATCGTAACCAATTATATTTATTATTTCACAGTTCAACACGATACCGCACCATACTAACATGATACTCTAACGAAATTCAAACAATCTCTAAGTGCTCTAATTCATCGGGATTGAACTAATGCGAGAAACAGAGCGAATTCTAGTTACGTCCCACACGAACGCCACGACTGTTTGCCTAAATCTGACAGCTGTAGCTAATTCGAAACATACTGCTAAATGCTGCGGAATTCTACATCAAAGTGTTAGGGTGGATGCGTATTATATCTTATAAATACATTATATATCTTATATATATTTATGTTTTAAAATCCATCTCAGTCGTATTCAATATTAATTATACTCTTCCTCCCAATGAATGTATTTTACAATACTGTAAAATACATATACTGTTTAGTAAGTTTTTGTTAAAAACGTAATTTTATGCCGAAGAAACCGATTCCTCAGTCCTTGGCAATAAATACAAGTTTTTCTAAATCGTTTTGAAGTCGAAACTATATGTATTGTTAAATCGTCTTTTCCCATTTAGATATGTTATAAATTTTTGTCCAAGTGTCAAAAATTATTTGAGTAGAAATCTAAGCTGAAAAACATTAATTAGTAAACAGAGAAGCTGTTTCAGAATCAGAAGTGTTTTTGGTAAATGTGAAACCAACTGAATAAAGTCTACTGCCAGTGCAATGGAACGTGTCAAAAAGGCAGAGAGCACATCCATCGATCCGCAATCGCATCTGTTATTGCGCCTGACAATATTTTATACAGCCACGAAAATTGCGGCCACACTACCAACTTTAACAATTTACACGCCACTGGTGTTTGCCTTTGTTAACGTTGCAACGTAGCTCCCGTTCATTTCAAGCGAATTTCAGCTTTATTTTGTGGCAATAAGGTTTTGTGAAAAGTCGTAGCATTACAAATATAGCCTTTTGAAATATTGAAACATGCTGAGAGATCTCTATACTCACTCTAGTTGAGATTATGCATTTGTTATGTAAAGCAGAGTTAGCTTTCAGTCGTTTATGACATTGTTGTTTTTTAAATTCGTATTCGAAGTCAAAATTACGTGTCATACTTAAACGTCAAATCTAGCTTCCACAGATTCAAAAAAACCTGTATCGAGAAAAACCTGTTTCAGTGTTATTCTAAAACAATATCATTTTACGATAAAATATACGTAATGTATGTTATGGTAAACATATAATATACCTGCCTAAATTTCCATTTATATATATAATTTTAGAAACAATACCTCTCCTATTTTCTTATTGGTATTACGTGAGTACATCAATGAATTACGATCAATAATGGCGACTATAGACATCGTCAATATTTCTACTAAAAATAAACTGACGTAGCAGAAAACATTAATAACAATAACTCTAGATCGGAGAGGCATCTTCGTCGATTTCGGTCGTTAGTACCTACTTCCATGAAATGTAGTGTTCACAATGTTAAGAACAATTACATTCTTTTACATCGAAAAATATAGTTATTTGCATGTAAGTGTAGTTGTTATACGAGGCCGATTTGAAATAATAAACTTTATTGAAATTACTGACTGTTATTGTTTTGTTATTTTTGTTACTTAAAAAAAGTCTTCGCTCCGATACCAAATTTTCAACACTTAATTCTGTTAACATATATATGTACAAATCCTCACGTTGTATTCCTAACTAGGTAGTCAGACAGGACAGAATGCTAAGAATCGCGATCCTTGCATACTTCTTTCACCTCTTCAAATCTCATCATCGACCTCTTCCTAATTTTGTTAAGATATGCGTATACAAATTGACTCGTGTATACATATTATTAGGGGTTAAAGTATAAACTTGCCGTTTTGTACTGAAAAATTAAAACGATTTCTTTTTAGGATGATGACATTTAGTTAAACAAAGTATCTACCTACTATCTATCACTTGGAAAGAATGAGTGATGTAAGACTGACGAAGAAAATCTACAGAGCGAAAGTGAGTGGTAAAAGAAGCCAAGGAAGACCAAGGCTGACTTATGAAGATCAAATAGCCACAGTGTTAGCAGACGGAAATGTCAAAAGCACTCGCATACCTAGGCGAAACTGTGTGAAGAGAATGATGAGTTTTGAAGAAGCGAAAGAGGTGTGTAAGGACCGTGACTCCTGGCGCTCCATCCTCTCTGACTACCCCGTTGGGGATACAGCGTGAAGATATGTTATGTTATGTTATCTACCTTCGTGGTCTATCCATTTTTGCCATCTAATCGGAAGATCGTTTAAATTTTAAAATATAACTCTGGGGTCCTGGACTCCACAAACTGTGTTTGTACTGCTTATTGCTTAGCTTATTGTACAAAGGCATTTTGTCCCTCCTTGGGAAGAAAATTTTTTTCCTTGCAAAAAATTGTTCAAATCGTGGAAAAATTGTATTCGATTGGGGCGAGGTCTGGCGAGCATGGAGGATGACGGATGGTTCCTAACTGCAAGTCTTGTAATATTAAACTGTTTATTGAGCAGTGTGAGGCCTTGCGTTATCAAGGAGCAATCATGGTGAAGATCGATTGATGCAAATGGGTCAATATTGTGGTGTATGCGAACGTCAAACCACGCCGCTAATTCCTTTGTAGCTTAATACGGATCAGTTTCCAGCATAACCTTCAATTCATCGTTCTTTACCTTAGTGGCTGGTCTTCATTCTACCATTCTACAAGCGAGTCACAGACTGTATATTTTGCTGTAGTGAAAGCTATAGGTAGCGTGTGCCGTTAGCGTTAAGTTTTCAGGAGCTGTCTTTAGATAATAAATAAAACAATTAGATTTTTTTAGAAACACAGACATAAGACAACTTTACAAAGAAATATCTCGTAAAATACATGTTTAATAAATAAAAATGACAAAAAGGACTTGAACATTTGCTTTCATCTACAGGAATAATATTTTATATGATATTTTTATTTTTCCTTTATTTCTACAATGAATAGACATTTACTGTAATTTTTTTCTCATGCATATTATTATTTTACAGATTGATTGTACATTTTTCAATGAAAATATGTTATCTATTATACATATAGTACGAGTATTGTCATGGTGCTCATGTGTTCTATATATCGCTGGTAAAAAGGTGGACATTTTTCTGTTATCCAGTTAATCCAGCAGTGTCACAATCCGCACGTACATTATTAGCATGCGGCGAAACAAATCCAATCTGCCAAACAGGCGGGCGGTAACAAGACGCGAGAACTTTGCGGGACTTGTCACGTATACGCGAAACTCGAGCGTGTATGTGATACACAGAGAAGCAAACTTTTAAAATCACCTCCATAACACCCAACCCCGATACAAATAAAGACTAAAACTGCTAATATTGATTGTAAAACAAGAATAACTAAACATTAGAAGCGTTATTTCTGTTCAAGTATTTCTATTCCGTGCAGACATTGAATCACTTGTGCAAAACGATGCACGAACAGTGCACTTGCCGCTTGTGAATTTATATCTGCGAAAGCAGTTTATTATATTGTACCTACAATAATTGATTAATGAAATGAATAATTTTATTAACAATAAAACATATTAAGAAAAAATATTTTTATTGATAACATATTTTATATAAAACAAATATTGTTGTCATAAAATCTGATAAGTAAGTAAATAATGAACTAAATAAGTAATTATGTATGTAAGTTTAATAAGTCTAAACAACACTTATAATTTTGTCATCTAACGTCCAGATACAGATTAATTAGTTACTAACGTAAAGTCTCGGTTTGGACCTGAAAGCTTGTCATCAGCAGACGACGACGTTATTCTAGCGGCCTTATATTTAAATTCATTATATTAACATATCAATAAACACAAAAATATTGATTTTAATTTGCGGTTACGTAAATCGGGATGTATATTTGGTTGCTTTTAAATCAAAACAAAATGAAACTAAATTAAAATAATAAAAAATTGCAGCAAGTAAAAACCAATTAGGAGCTGTATATTTACTTTAATTTATTGTTCAATAGATTAAATTACAATTTCCGATAAGTTTACATGCTGTCACAAATTATATTGTATATAATTAATAAATTATATTAAACTATTATATAGGTTATATAAGGTTACTCAAAAACAGAACTTAATTTTATTTATTTAATTTATGCAAAAAATAAATGTTATTTGTAACTTGTACAAGTTGTATCCTAAAATAATAATCGAAATTAATACTTAAGATTATTAGGGAGGGTGCCCCGTTTGATCGATAACGTCCATTCGATTATAATTCAATGTATGTATGAAATGGGTGCTATAGAAACATATGGAAAAAGTATGTATATAGCCAGAGAAGTTAATACTTTGGCCTCAGAAATAAAATATAATTATAATATAATAAAACGCTTATACAATGTATGCAATGGATGCAACAGAAACATGTAGAAAAAGTATGTATATGGCCAGAGAAATTAATACTTTGGCCCCAAAAATAAAATATAAATTATAACATAATGAAAAAAAGCTACTTGGCGTCGTTGAGGTCGAAAGGATCCCAACACCTGTTCAGGTATGTATGAAATGGGTGCAATAGAAACATATAGAAACAGTATGTACGTATATGGCCAAAGAAATTAATACTTTGTCCCCAAAAATAAAATATAATTATAATATAATAAAAAGGAGCTTCCTGGCGTCGTTGAGGTTTAAGTGACCTCAACACCTGTGGTGGTCCTGGGAAGCGCCTCCTCTTGGCGTCGTTGAGGTCGATACGATCCCAACACCTGTTCAGGTACTATAAGGCGGTTACTGCGTGGTTGTTTGAGATGACCATAATCAAACAGGTAAAACCATGTTACCTTTAAGTCGCCACCGTTTATATAAACCCAGGCCGTAGGTCGGATCCAGTAAATCTTAATTTTTTTTTTTTTAATTTTTAAATTTCACCGTACGTGAATACATTGCCAACTTCAAGTAAAGCGAGAAAACAATTCAGTAGATGATTAGCGCGTTTGCCAATGTCACGCATTAACACAAACTAGTATACAGTCACAGAATAAGTAGAATCCATGTAGAATCACAAGTAAATTAGTTCTTTCTTATAGTAAAACTCTTCCAGTAAAGCGATAGTAGGTTTTACTGAAGTTATAAAGGACTTCTTGGAAGAGCGTGAAAACTTCAGCTACACATGTTTATTTAGATCTCCTCCATTCTTGTCACTTACACAGAACTTTAAAACACAATATACTATCACTGTTGTACCGTAAAACTCCTAAAAATGTAAAAAATAGAAAATCTAAATGAAATGACAACCTCACTTCTCTCGTTCTCGCCAAAAAGTCCCCCAGTAAATCTTAGAAACGAGCCAAGATATCAAAGAGGAAGAAGAAAAAAAAAATATAATATAAATTAAATGTAACCTGACGATGATTTATAGTAAACAGTACACGGCACTTTTATCACATTTACGATAGTCTAGCTATACAAATCCAAACCGAACACTAACTATGCAACTATATTATGTTCGGTTATACGGACCCAAGAAAAAAGTGATAAACCAAATAATGTCACTTTCGTAGTTTTAAACAGTGACCAAGGAAAACGATTATAACGATTTTTATTACATTATAACAACATTATAATATCCGTTACTGTTCATAAATAAAAAAATATTATTGCTAATAGTAGAAAATACAATATTGTCGCCATCTCGTCTACACATCTAATAACTGTAAGAAAATAATTCCATTATAGGATTGCACAGTTCATTGAAGCTAAACAATATTTGAACCGCGGTATGTTGCTACGAAAATTTTCCTTGGTGTGAAGTTCCTAAGTTCAACGGTAGATGGAGCTTAACAAAACACTCTCTTGAAACGCCATCCATCTGAAAAGTAACGAATTAAATAAAAGCTCACACTTCAGCAATTTATTGCGGTTCATTGTATTTTGTAATAAAATGAACAATTAGGTGGCAGTATTTATTATCCAAGAGCAAATGTTACCCCTTTTTTAAATACTACTTTTAAACCTAGAAACTTTATGTACTATGTAGGTTAATAGTTATACACTTACAACAGTATATTTCCAGAGAATGCTCAGACAGGCACCGTTTCACAGATAAATACCCGTTTCATGCGTCTAGGTAGGTATTGTTTCAGTGTATCTTACACTGAAACAATACTTTAGTCGGTTTTACAAAAGTGTTACTGAATTCGCGACTTAATTTCGGACTAACACACGGAAATTGTTAATTTCGCTAAACTTAAAATGTCGAAATATTTACGAAACCTTAAACTTAAACCGAAATTTTATAAAGTAATGTTAACTAAGGTACTTCCGATACACACCATCAACATACTCCTTTGGTTAACATAAAATTTTGTAAATTTTATTATATAAGAACGTGTAACTTTAATCTTTTATATTTTGTAAATTCAACATTCGTGATATTGCAAAAATAATTAATACTTTAGTGAACTTTGGTTGATTTTGGCTTTATGAAATAATTGATCAACCCTTGGAATTCAATAAAAGTATTTTTTCAGTGTACCTATTATCACAGATTAATTAGTTACTAACGTAAAATATTATTATGATATCACCAGTTATCGCCTTCCGACGCCGACGATAGAATTGACCAAGTTATGATTGATATACTTGGACTTTTCATGAAATGACCTTCAACTCTCTAGCCATCATGTCATAATCTTCCCAATGATAATTCAGACGGATAGATAAGAATAATAGATGCGTTTATTGACATTCCACATTTAATGATTCACAACGCCGTAATCTGGCTGGGCATAATGTAAAACAGTTGCATTAGACGCCGCTATTGAGCGCTTTTATAATTTAACGTTGAACGTTTTTACCGTCACGAAATTACCGTCCACGATACAATAGATAAGCAAAATATTTCTCTATTGTGTCGCAGAAAAGTCGCTTTTTCCGTTGACGATAACGTTAAGCCATAAATGTTATCGTCGACCAAAATATAAAAGCCTACAACTGCATACATTTTGCTTCCCTATTGTAACGTGGATGGTAAAATCGTGGCGATAAAATCGATCAATGAAAAATTATAAAAGCGGCCATCGACGCTATCTCTACTCTCCCCTATATGCAAGATGGCGTCAAAAAAAATTGAATATTATTAAATGAATTCTAATACCAATTACAAAAGTGATTGACAAAAAAAACTATTTTAATAACGCTATGAGCAGAAATTACAAGTTTTATGCAAGTCACAACACAATAATTGTATGTACTAATACTTTAGATACAGAATAATTAGTTACTATACCTCGACATAATCGTTGTGCTCAAACTGCTCAACTATATCTAAACGAATCGCCAAATGATTTGTACTGAACGATATGATACACGGTATTGTTGGATACTTATTGGACTTTTGATTGGACTAAATGCACATCCTTGATATTGGTGGTTTTATATTCCACAAAATTATCATTTAGATGAATTTCAAAGGGTTGAGTTGTTCCTGAACGACCAACCTAACTGAGATGATTCCATAAAGTGACCGACCGAAGTAGTCCAATCCCGCTGCATTAATTAGCTCCGTAGTAGTAGAAAGATTAAGGAACTACACTCTTTCAGCACTCCTACTACGCAATTCTGTAAAAACTCGAATCGCCCAAGCGAGACTAGCTCGACAATTCACTTCACTTCGCATTCGAACTCATTTGGCCTTCAAATGGAATTCTCTAAACTTAACATACTAGTAGCGAAGTGAAGTGATCTTAGGTGCGAATTTGTCGGGGAACTCGGGGTTACTTTAAAAGTAAACATCTCGGTTGATATTTAGTATTAGTGTATTTTGACTTTTTCTGAATTCATTACGTTAAATAAAACTTGTCTTATTTAGATTAGATGGTTTTATTTAACGAAAAGTCTTAAAATGCATTTACGATAGTACGACTCGCCGCCGCACTCATCGACGCGGCGCTAGTATCTCTGTCGACCATCTGTCGACTTTAGAGAGTACCCTGTTCACAGTTAACAATCTCGCCGCGGATTCCTTCTTTCGACTAATTTGCGTTAAAGAATCGCAATGCTGAACTAAAGGCTTAATGAACCATCTATCGCTACGATTCTATCTCGATTGTCTGTTCTCGTTCGGTGAACATGTGGATCAATTTTAAAAAATTTACTATTTTTAAATTTCGAAAGGTTCTTAATAACAGTTATCTATTTTTAAGTACTCTTATGTAATTTATTAGATTATAACATTCGATTACACAATCAATTTAGTCAATACGAGAGTGATTTTATTTGTGTAATTACATAGAAATAGATATATGTTCTAATGTGTATAAATTGTTACAAGTAATAAGAAGGTCCTCCTCGTAGGAATACTATTGATTTTTTTTTAAATTCCTGGCGAATAAAAGTGTGTGCATTTAGTCACATTTTATTGAAAATAACGATAATAAAAATGCGAAGCGCAACTACTGTAATCAGTCAATAAGCACAGTCGGTGGTTCCGTAGGAAATATGGATAAATATTTTAAAAAAAATATCCCATTGTTCCTCTGCAACGAGAGAGACAAAGGACAATACTTGATAGTAACGTCGAATCTAATGCGTAAACGAACCTCTGTAAGGCTTCTTCTGTGCCTTGCGAAAGAGTATTTTCCAATGCCGGCCGAATACTCAATGAAAGCCGAACACTTTTGAAACCGGACAATGTTGTATCCAGCGTATTTTTGCTACATAGTAATATGTAAATATAACCGTACTTCTACATGTAACTCAGTAGTGTAAATATTTTGAGTCCAATCTCATTCCATTCGCTATAAATATCATTTGATTTACAAACACGCCTTTCTAGATGCGTGAAATTATTTTAGAAACAAAGCAAATTACAATTTTTATCTGAAATGATATACGAAACTTCGAGAATGACAGACCTAAACCTGTGTAGCAAGTATGAAAGAAGATCAATTGATTACGTGAGGAAATATATGTATATTGTACGTATGTATCTTTTTGTGCTCCAAGTTATTCGGTGATAATAGAGTAAAGATCTTTCGCTATACTGTAGAGTGATTTAAATTGTTTATAAACTATGCGAGACTTCGAAGTCCCCCGAAGTGAAAAATCCCTTAAAACTCACTAGATAAGTTGTCATACGATTTTCATCGCAAAATAATATTAAAAGCTACTTTCATCATGAAAATATTGTTATGTTTATCGCCAAAATCGCTAAGTTGGCAATATTGGTTGCAGAACGATTAGCATATGTTGATCTTTAAGTGCTACCTGGTGCTACTGAGCTACCAAAAACTACTTTATTATGTTTATTATTTATGGGCCAAGCCACAGTGAGTAAAACTAAAAATATTGTGTATACTATGAATCGCTATGCTATAACGGTGTAGTGAACAGTCAAAAGAAATAAATGTTATGGATAACATTTTATACATTTAACTGAGGGATAAAAAATATTTTTAGTGCACATAAGCATGTGGAGTATCTCTAGATACGCCTTTAAAATTATATGGAGGTTCCAAACTTACTTTTTTATATAAGTCAATAGTGGCCGAGTTATGCGCTTTTAATGCCATAAAAATGTATCTCCGCTCTAACTTTTGAATTAAGGAATTATTTCACATAAAATGTCTGGGCTAAATAGGTACCCGTTACTAGCAGCACATTGCCGTTATCAATATGGGACAAAGCAGTGTTTCATAAATAGATTTAAATGTGGGTATAGTGCAAGAGTTTGCAATGGGGATTGGGAAGTCTCGACATTACTAAAGTCCTAGGACACGAGACGATTCGGGCTCGAAGTCCCGAGATGTCCCGGGTTTTCGAGACTTCGAAATATGATTTTATGAGACACTTTATGCGAGAGTTTATGTGAATAAAATGTTCATTTTGTTAAAATCAACATTTAATTCTAACAATTGCAACGTTAATTAAAGCAATTCTCAAAAAATATCAAAAGACTAGTAACTGATCATGAATCGCCAGTTTAAGTAAACTTAATGAAAATTAAACTTATCTAAAACATAAAGTAATAAAATTCTAACATTTCTAATTGTAATTTTTGTTTAACTAACTCTAAGTTTTTAAGATATCATGTTGCATTATAAAATAAATAATTGAGTTTACTTGAGACCACGGCCGATGCAACTCGGCCGAAACGTCAAGCCAAATTAAAAGGCAATCGCGTTAATTTCCCATGTTTTTAGATATTTATCTAATTGTTCTTTAATTGTCATAATCACAGAATTATTCTTTGATTTCCAGACACAAAAGTCAGTTTAATAAAACTAAACGGACTATTAAATAGCCTTTGTCGTTATCTATGTAAGAAGAAGTATTTTCTTTGCCTATTGTGCGTTAGTTTCAAGAGATTAAATAGAAAGTTTAAAAACAACTTTCTTTGAGGTCTTCGTGTGGTACTAAATAAAAGGTCTGTACAGTTAATTCAAACATGTATAACATCTTACAATATTTACTCACGGATCTTGAACTTTGTATGAAACTATGTTACATGCGAATTTTTAAAAAGAATCAAGGTTATACGGGGAAATCTACAGCATGATGAACTTCCAGTCACGTCGCTGGTAATATTACATGTAATCTGTTAAGTTTGTCTGTTACATTTTCACGGCTAAATCGCTGGTTCGATTTTGATGAAATTTACAATGGAGACAAGTTAAGCCTATTTTTTTACTCTTTTTTTTAACACCACGCTGGCAAAGTCGCGGGAAACAACTAGCTAGCATCTACCTTTTTCTCTATTAATAATATGGAAACAAATACTAATACAATATTATGAGCACACTATATGAGTATATTAATAAATTGTCCACAAGCATGTAGCTTGTTCTCACTTTATATTCCTAACGTAATAGGATAACGTCTAATAAGTTTTTGCATCTGCTACTAAACGTATGGTAGATAATTACTATTCCACTATTTCTAGGAAATTATGAAAATTAATAAAATTTGCAAACTTTGCTGCGCTTAAAAAGGTGGGACACTCTATAGAACCTGCAAGAAAAGAGTAAGATAAAGAAAGTATTTAAAATTCTCAATGCATTTACACAAATGAACCAAGTTTTCATGAATGTCTGAAATCGATAGCAGTAGAGCAGCTCACTTTCATCTTATTTTAAATAAAATTTTATTTTCCAAAATATAACAAAAACTGACGTATTTAGTCAATTTTCCAAAATTTATTGTTTGCTTGGCTTTATACGTTTACTCCAAATAGAGATATGTAAATGCTTGGACATATGGAAATATATACTATAATGTATATATACCTACACAATGACATAAACGTTTGTTCGTAAATCCAATCCAATAACCTCAAATAACGGTTGAAATTGGAAGTTCGGCAATAAGACTGAATTTTTAATATAATGTTCATAAATGTGTTTTAAACATGCATGTAAAATTTTAATATTAACTTCACGGGTTCGGTCGAAAAAATAGAAGAAAACATAATGTTTTCTAAATCACTACAACAATAACCGGTAAGTAATAGACAAAACAAATCCAAGTAAAAATTATAGATCGTAAAATTTACAGTAATATTTGTGGTAATATTCATTCCCTTTTTGTCATAAGTCTAATATTAAAGAAGATAAGACGGTTTGAAATATAAAGAATGAGATTCTTAAAACTTCATTAAAACCTTTTTAATTGGTTTGCACAAGTTGTAATCTGTTTTCAGATAAATTAATATTGTAGGATGTGAGTGTAAAATGTATTATTATTAATGTTCATTTACAACTTTTCAACTCTTGTAGTACCGAAAAAGATCGGTCTCGCTTCCTCCTGGCTATTCTGAAGAGTCAGGACATTGGTTGTAAGTAATATCTTCAAAAATTACAGAAACATTAATTGACAATATCACACTTTCTCTCATAGTATCCCTTCATATGGGGGCCAAGACTAACCTTCCTCATCGTTGCCACTATGGTGATCTCGTCGATGTACTAGGCCACCACGGTTAATCCTGTCGCCACTGACGTTCCTGCAGTCTTAGAGCCTGTATGTATTGCGCGCAGTGACGGCAGGAGACCGGATGGTTTGACGTTCATTCCTTGGAAACTTGGAAGATCGCTTGTGTGGGACGCTACTTGTGTCGATACACTTCCTGTTTCCTATGTATCGGCGACTTCCAAGTCAGCAGGTGCCGCGGCCAGCACTGCCGAGAACTTGAAGCGGCGTAAGTATGCGACTCTCTCTGTGAGTTTCATATTTAAGCCCTTTGCAGTCGAAACTTTAGGTCCCTGGGGCCCCGAAGCCCATCGACTGGTTTCCGATATTTGTAAAAGACTGGTTGAGGCTTCAGGAAACCACCGGGCTGGCAGCTTCTTCTGCCAACGAATCAGTTTGGCTATTCAAAGAGGTAATGTTACCAATCCGCTAGGCACCTTAAGCAATGACAGCTTTCTAAGTGGGAACTTTGAGGAAGTCTATTATTTAAGATACTGAGTAGTTTTAAGTTTGTAATTATTAACGTTAGGATTTGTGTGTACTTTATTGACTAATTAAAAAGCTTATTATTAAAAAACTTTTTAGCATTATATGATATAATAATGAATTTGAATGAAATGAATTTAGCATAATAATGAAGTTAAATGTAAATAATTTGTTTACTTTGTTTTTATATTTTTGTTTTTATTTTACGTATGAAAGGCATTTCTGAAAGATATTTGTGAGAGGCATAAGATGGTTTTAGAAACGGTAGGGGTTGTATGGATAGGATTTTCTCGCTTCACGTTATCATGAGGAAGTTTCGGCCATAGGTCAGAAAGTTTTCTGCACTTTCGTGGATTCAGAAAAAACAATCGACAAAGAAGTGCAAAAGAAATTGTAAACTCTTCTGACTGAATATGGCGTGTGGGGGCCCCTTACTGCAAGCTGTGAGGTCATTATATCGAGGTCACAAAACCTGCGTAAGGATAGATGGTGACATGTCGCCCTGGTTCGAAGTCTGTTTATGCATTAGATAGGACTGTGTGATGTCTGCCCAGCTGTTAGTGCTGTATTTGGACAGTTGCCTCTAGAGATTGAAAGGCAGTATGAGTGGTATGATATGTGATGGTACAGTGGTAAACTGCCTATTATACGCTGACGATGCTGTGCTTATAGCACCATCAGAGCAGAATTGCAGAAACTAATCACGTACATGAAAGAAGAATGTGAAGTGAAAGAAATGAATGTGAACAAAACTAAAGTTCTGGTGGTTGAAAGGGAAGCGATATTGACGAAATGTGAGATTTGGGTACATGGAATCGGTTCACCGGCTTAGCATTTCCCATACAAACATCTCCCTTTTCACCCCTTTAGAGATTAATTTTCGATAAAAAGCTAGTCTAGTCTATCTTTTGCGCATTCACATATTCTTATTATATATCGATTTTTATTAAGGTTAGTCAAGCCGTTTTTGAGCTGTAAAAGGACATACAGACAGACAGATAAAAATATAAAAAATAGTAGAAACGAAGTTAGTGAGTCATAAAATGACTAATTATCACAAAATTGGACAGAGAAATGTAATTACAGACAGCCACTGCTGATTTATATAGTAGTATAGATACGCTACGAGTAGATATAATAAACCTTTTATTACATGAAATGAGAGACATTTAAAGTCTCATTCGATTTACTAAATAATTTGACGAAAAAAAGAACACTCAATCCATATTTGAGTTGATCGACGGTGATCGTTAAGTAAGATCGTATCTTCGCGTATACAAATCAGACTTACTTTATGCGGTAGTCTGAGTTTTCCAAAAACTACTGTGAAGACTTTTTGGCGGGAACGGGAGAAGCTTACTTCTCCCGTAAGTTGTCATTTTATTTAGATTTTCTATTTTTTATATTTTTAGGAGTTTCAAAGTACAACAGTGATATTATATTGTGTTTTAAAGTTCTGTGCAAGTAAAAAGAATAGGTCTAAATAAACATGTGTAGCTGAAGTTTTCGCGCTCTTCCAAGAAGTCCTGTAAAACTTCAGTAAAGTCTACTACCACTTATCTGGAGAAGTTTTAACGTTTTATGTAACTATTCTACTTATATTATTACAATACGTGACTTTGGCAAATGCGCTAATCTGTGGGCCATGCCATAAAGAAAGAAAAAAAAAACTACTGTAAAATATAAATTACCGGATCCTACAGCAACATGAAGAATTATACGTCATCATTGTCTAAAGTTTTGATTTTGATGTAATATAATTTTAACAGACGAAATAGCTTACCTATATCTATATCTCACTTCGGTGCCATTTAAATAAGAGGAAGAAGTATGCTCACTTTCAATTTTAGACATTCCATTAAAAGTAACATAAAAGTATGGTAATGTAAATAAAACTTCTGAGAGGCAGCAAGTCTACAGATTTTGTGTTATTGAAAAAAGGAAATGCGCCGTCGCGTAGAAGAGCATCTACTGAACTTACTTCTGATTAGCTTGTTTTTTTTAGTTCGTATTCTTGTAAATAAAGTTCTACTACAGTAACATTCGATTATATATGCATTGCAATCAAATAGTGTGGTACAAAACGTGTCTAAGTGAAGTACTTTGGTAGCGTAGCGCGGTTTTATTTCATAGAATTCAATTTCCTTGCAAATTACTACAAGAATTCTATGAAGGCGAGAACTGAGGAGGACGCCGCATCACAGTGAGCTGCATAGCTACCGTAATGCCTGTTCAACATAATAACAAAGTTGCTTGTACAAGATATAGTTACTGTTGTAATTATTACTACATTCTGAACGGTTTAGGGCAGCGCATATTACACGACATAAAAACATATTATTTTCATTTTAAACTCTGTCGGTAAATAAGTTTTAATGTCATTTAACTTTGATAGATAGTAAGAGGTAAAAGAATAATAGAATCTCCCAAAAAATGTGATAGTATCTCAACGCACATTCATTCTGGACTATTAATATGTAGTTTCTAAGCAAACGGAAAAAATATGTTTTTATTTTTCATAAATATTGAGATACCTTTTTTGATCTCTGTGATAAAAGAATTTTTAAAGTTAGGTATAAATTCAGTTCATCACCAATTTCCTTAATTACAAAACCAGTGACTGTGTGAGGGTGGTATTGCACTGGTACAAGATTTAATCGAATTTCTTTGCTTATAAAATCTTACACAAGTGATCAAATTATGTAATATAAAAAAACAGGTTATATATAAATAATGTATTATATGTAAATAAATATGCAATCATACTTAAAATTTAACATGTTTCGATTAGAAGTTATTATCAATTATTGTAAATGTGGTTATTTAGAAAAATCCACTCAAACAAAGTCGTGTACAGTAACTATATACTACATGTAATATATTAAGCTATACAGACAGATGTGCTGTTGATTTAAATAATTGTACTAAAAAATGCCATGGAAACACACAAACCGCAGTTTAGAGACTCTAGATTCGGAAAACTGATATATATTTCAGATAAAGCAGACAATACATTTTTAGTCGAATTTATTTTTTCAAAATCTAATCGTCCGTAATCTATCGACGTATATTACAACAACAGCGACTTCGTCCGCGTGAAAGTATGTTTTTTTACGCACCCTGTAATAGGCGAGCGGCGAATTTAAAAATATCTTCAAACGACGCTAACTTTTTTCGCTGTTATCTGATTTGATGAAAACCGCAAGAAAATCTGATCAGTAGTTTCCGAGAATAGCGTGTACGTACAGACGGACCAACAAAAATTTTAAAAATGCTTTTTTGTGTTTTGTTACTCTTTTTTTATCCCCCACACTCATTTTTTGATAAATTCAATGTTGAAAACACACGGTTTCTACTGTTTTATTATATGTATCTATTGATGAATAAAATATTCATTTATCTGACTTTGGATTATAGGACAAAAAAAATGGTGCAAAGTTATTACATTTTCATATTTTTGTTGTAGGTATATTTTTATTTTACATTAGTATTGTATAATTGTTCGCACAAAGTACCTATTGAATATATTCCTAAAGATTCCTATATATCTACCGAATCAAATACATCAAAACATTTTTAATACCTTGTTCGCTGTTTGCTGAAAGAAAATACAAATACAAATTCTAATAAAACGGAAATATGAAAAATATAATTAAACAATTTTTTGGAGATTGGACAAACATTAGTCTCTGTTACATGAAATCGAGTACCGATTCAAATTTATAGCTATCTGAGGTCCCTTTACCAGAAATTATCGATAAATCCTCTCCAGGGATGCTGCAACACTGTCTACTCCTAAGTTATGTTCGCCTAGTGTTAATTTCACGACGTCGGCTGACAAATTCGCCAGAGGCGTGAAGTGCGCTCGCACGTTTTTAATGGCCCTCGAAACCCTCCCAGAGCCAAAGGCCTTCTTTGCCGTGTATTACTTCATAATAGCGGCTTCTTTGCTATACTTACTTCTTCCTTTTATTTTAAAAAAAGCAAACTGTATTAAATATTTTACCTAGGCTTTTTCGCATTATACTTACACATATCTACACCTAGATATGTTTGTAAAAAAAATAAAAAGCTATAGCTTTTACAAGCACAAATCCACTTGACGATCTACAAATACTATATATATGTAGTTATAGTCAAAAGCACTCACATACCTAGGCGAAAATGTGTGAGGAGAATGATGAGATTTGAGAAAGTGAAAGAAGTATGTAAGGATCGCGACGCTTGGCGCTCCGTCCTCTCTGACTAACTCGTTGGGGATACGGCGTGAAGATATGTATGTATGTATGTAGTTATATAAACCCATTTCGACAACAGTTACTAAACTGTATCTTGTTGCGGACTTAGAATAAAATATGTTATATAATGTTGCCGTCCGTATGTGTATACTTACAGATACTCTATAGCATATCTCTCGAATAGTTCAGTTGCTAAATGTCACGAAATATTGCGTCTTATAACCTACATGATCATCTTTATTTTCTGCTTAAATTTAAATAAAATAGGGTTTGATTTCCCAAGAATTCATTCAAACTTATAACAAATATTTTTAAAGAGCCAAGCCGTTGCGTGTTCCTATGCCGTAGTAACCGTAGAACTGAATAAGTAAATGCCTGAAATAAATCAAGTTAATTGTGCCAGAGCACCTCCTCGTGTGAACCTTGAAATGGAGTTATCGATAGTAAGGTACATTTCTGAACATAAGTAACATTTTTTAAACTCGTAACATCAAATAAACTGCGATTTAAAAATTCACAAATATTTTTGTATGGCAAATAACAGGTTTCAGCAGTTATGGATATCAATAAAATGTTCAATCACAGTATGTTTTATACTATTTGTAGATTGTTTAAAGTATTTTGTAATATTATTTAAGAAGTTTTGAATTAATTAATTTTTAATTAAATGTTCGCAATGAACAAGAAAACGTACTTCAACAAAGGCAGGAGTCGAAGTTAAAATTGCCCTAAACTAAAGTTATATTAAAAACTTACAAGCCTTAGTTATCTACGTATGGATATATCGATCTGAACATCTAATTTAAACGTGCCGAACGGAACCGAAAATTCTAAACTTAGGGAGTTGAAAACTAATAATGTAACAACTAAACAGTAGCGACCCAAGTTAGAACAAAAACTGACGCTTGCTCCGACTAAACCCATCCAAATTCCTCTACAATACGTAAATGTACAACATTGTAAAGCAGGGAGGCCAATTACAATTATATGATACGAACTTTACATAGAAAAGTGCAGCAACTGTTAAACATTTTGCACTTTTTATATGAAATTAATCCCAAATTTTTATGTTCAGTAATCAAAATCACTAAAGGTTTCTCATTGGCACTTTACATTTATGTTTAGGTTCATACTTCCTTACAATAATGATTTCAAAATATTCAGTAAGTAATTTTACTACACAATATCCACTGTTTTAAAAAAAAGTATCGAGTAAATTGTTATATATTTTTTTGCAAAAATACCTAGTTTTAAAAATTAGGGTTACATGTTGATACATATATTTGCACTCATGGAAGTATTAATATAAATATTTCAATATTTTTTATTACATTTTTTGAGACCTACCTAACACTCAATTTTATTGTTCATTATTTGATTCGAAGTATTTTTTTTTATTTTTATGCTGAGGTGGACGAGAGATAAATATAAAATGTACCAGTAGTTTATTTTCCCCCGCATATAGTAAAGGTTAACTAGGGGACTGGTCTTCGATTAAAACCGGGCTCAGGTCGTCCACTTCAAATTACCCCAAGACAGAGAGCAGTATATGTAGTCCGTACCGTAGCACTGCGAGAATGCTGGGGTGGTAAAGATCACCTCGCATCCTTTTAAAGAGGCTAAGGGTGCTCCGGTTTAGTACCCAGGAAATCCTAGACTCTTCGCAAAACGAGTACAACCACCATGGCAATTTAATTGGTAAAAGTTCCATAACCCCAGTCTCTTCCCTGTAGGGCTGGGTACTATCTAACGGCTTCTACTGCGTTTACCTCTCTAACCCTCACTGCTAAAGTTTCGAGTTGGAGTTTTGTTGTGTTGATGCTCTATAGCTCTATACAGTCTGAAGGGCATTATTTTATGATGCATATATGCAAAAAAATTTCAAAGTCTAAAACATTACTTTAAAGATACTTAATTAGCTGTGGATTTCTAAAAACTTACAATTATAGTAAGGATACACCGTGTTTATCTCCGACTAACATTGTTAAAATCTTTATCCACTCCAATAAAAAATAAATATAGATTTATAATAATAAATCTGCATGGCGCAAAATTTTAATACCTTAAAATACTAACCATATAAAGTTCTAACAAAGATATAGTCTTGTAAGAGGCAAATAAAATTATGAAACGAATGAGAGCAAAACGCGAGTTGATTTTAATATATGTACGCGTTTGCGAGGATCGCAATTCTGCCGGTTAAAAATGTTAGCATGCTCTCCGAAGCTTGAAATTACACAAAAAAAGAAAACAATGTGTAGATATAGGTACTCGTATGTCTCGTTATCCTGTACAATGAATTAACTTTAAATTATAACTAACTTTACTATTTCACACCGTTTAGTTTTTAAATTCGTCGTTTACTGTTTTGAGATTCGATTATGAAGTCCTCTTTCGTACTGGTGCTAGGTGTTTAATGCGATCATTGAGGTTAAATAACGTTGCGTGTAGTCAATTAGAGAATAAGTGATCTAGTGTCATACTTGGAGGGTTTCTTTAATACTCCGGACGGCCCGTTTAGCTGTTAGTGCTTCAAAGTCAAAGCGAAATCAATTTATTCAAGAACACCCAATTGCGGGATGTTTTTTAACGTTAAATTTACCTTCAATATGAAAATAAAATCTGCACACTCAGAAGAACTGACAATAAACTCAGTCGGTATCGTTTTTCAACATCATTCAGAGAACTTTATTCATTGACCATAGTTTTGTTTTTAACGAAATTGTTTATGATTTTCCAGTCAGTGTACGTTTAAAATATAATTTAAATTTATTTTCCGAGAATTGAATGATAACTTGAGGTATGTTATTGTGAAAGCAAACTTAATTACCCAAAAATTACCCACTCGACTTTTGTAGTTTAAAAGTAATAGCTAGTTGATCACGACCTCAAGTTTCCATACTACTAATATCGATTTTTTTCTTATACATATATTTTTTCTAGTGTACCTACATTATATTCTCAAATATGTTTACAATGTCTTTAAAACCATCTCTCAGCGACTGTCGTACATTCATACCAGAAAATGCACGTATTGCTCTCTTTTATATACTAATATCACATATTAATCACTTCGTAGCGTAAATTAATATTATAAAGAAATAAACTTTGTTTGTTTGTATGTAATGGATAAACTCAGAAACTATTTTACCGATTTCAAAAATTCTTTCACCTATAGAAAGCTACATTATTAGCGAGTTACATAGGCTGTATTTTATTTTTGAAAAAAATTCTACCCGTGCGAAGCCGGAGTGGGTCGTTATTGTAAAATAAAGATGGATATAATATGCGCCGCTATATGATATGGAAATATGAGAAATATAGATGCATAGCCTCATGCGTTATCTGCTAATGCGTCCATGGAACACTAATGCGTCTAATAGCATATATCGCTGAACTGACTACTAGCCAAAGTCCTGATAGGTCAGTCCACTGTAACTTACTATCTATTGTTAAAACAAGAAAAGATTTAACTAATTTTAATCGTTTCCCACCCAATTCTAATCTATTACGTATTTTGGATACATCGGAAAGGAAAAACTTGTAACATTTGGCTTTTTGGGCATTCAATAGCAAATTATTAAAAGCAAACCGCCTCCGCTAAGATCCTGTTTTGCCCACTAATATCTACATCCTTTCCATTTCATTTAAACGACAACAAGGTGTCTTCACAAAATAAAAAACCAGAAACAGGAAAGGTCTCAAAATTTATCCTTGGGTAACACTCATTTTTAATTTTGATCCGGCAAACATAACCTCATTTACAATCACTTTTGGTTCGTAGTAGTAATTTCGTTAGTAGTTGAAATATATATATGGTTATCATGTATTTCATAGTATTTCAGATTGTAAATTAAAGTTTCGTAACATACATAACCAAAAAGTTTGGAATACAAGCTTTTAAACTTTCGCATTACGTTTTAACTAATTAACCTAATTATTTGATTACAAGGTAATCGTGTTAATTTCCTGTTTATTAGATATTTTAAGAAGCTATTTTAAGTAGGAAAGATCAGAATAACGCCAGTGGCATTCTAAAATTCCACCCAAGCACAGTTTTTTAGCTGCCGCTGACGCGAATTGCCACCAGCTAGCGCCTTCTGAAGCCTTCGTACCTAAACTACGGAGTAAGCCAGGTGCCAAGTCTGGTAATAGTAAACACGTATTCAAAGCCAATAGACGTTTAAACATTAAACGAGGGGCGGGATTAGAAGTGCTACAGCATCCTGGTCATGTAGCACGGCTAATCCTAGGTTGTGTATCTGTCCTGTGCATAATCTGGCGAATCGTCACAAGAGGAGCGCAACAGTCGCAAAAATACTTGGGACTAGACCGGAGGTAATCCTTCCTGTGGTTGCTGCCTGTTATTGGCTTGATTCCCTATGAAACAAGCGTAACTAGAACCTCTGGTTGGGCCTATCCACAACCTATCCTATCACACCTATCCTATCACACCGACGTGTGAATGCCGTGCGTTGGGACCCGTACGGAGGGTCGATGGGATCCTGGCGGTTGAGATGGGAAGAGGTCGGCAAATAGTTACCGAATCTCGCCAACACACCGCTTTGGCCCGGAGATCCACTTACACGGGCAGCTGTGGGCCGGCCACCCACAGTTAATCGGCAATTGGCAGGTCTCTTGGATTGGAGATATCTACAGCCGGCGACGCTCGCGGTTCCTCGTTTTATTCGGGCGAGGTCTCGTTGGTGTCGTGCGGGCTCGTGGACAGTCCAATCTGGGAGGCTATACTTTCCTAGTAGCCCTGGCGGTACAGTGTACTGTTCCCAACGTTGCGGGCTCCGTGGAGGGTGGGGAGCTATGGAAAGTGAAAACGAAAAAACACTGTATGGATTCGCAAAAACCCGAATACAAAAAACACTCAGGACCGTGGAAGGGGAAACCCAGAAACAGGCCCACAAAAGATTGTGACTCGACGAATCGTGTTGAGTCACAAGAAATGACAAGATCGTCGGAACTTGACGCTTCCCCCGAGGAACCAAGTACCGGAAATCTATGGCAAGAAGTGAAGCCAAGATCCAAACGCACGCACAGGCGCGGGCTCCGTCGTAAGACGGATAACAAACCAGGTGCGGCCACGGTGAAGGCGTCACTCGGAAAAAATGCCAAGAAAGGGAAACGGAGTGAGGGGGCACGCTCAGTCGGTGCCCTCTGCCCGCCTTGCTGCGAAAGGGGAAAGTAGTTCGAAGGAGGTGACTCTACCGAACACAACCGAACGCGCAGTTGTGGTGGAGTGTGGCCCCGAGCGGACGGATAGGAAATCCCAAGGCGCAGCTCCAGCAGCAAGCAGTTCCCCACATAAAAGCCGGAGGTTCAGAAAGGAGGCCGCTCGAGCGTATGCCGAAAAGGCCTCCACGCAGGCTGATATGAGACAGCGCCAGAACTCCACAATCTCCCCTGAGGAGGAGTCTAAGAAGCCGCGTCTGGCAAACTCCGGGAGCAATATGGAGAGGTCTTTTGCGGAGATGGTGCAGTGTGACCTAGCAGTCGCAGTCACGACCACCCCAAGAAGATCTCTCACAGCAGAACAGATAGGTCAAATTAAAAAGGACCTATCCCAGGCGATTTTGAGCACGCTCAAAAACCAGGGCTCGTTGGCTGCGCCGAGGTTTGTGGGAAACCCCATCATGGGGGCTGCAGGCTAACGGTCGCGGCGCAGGTCGATCTTCCGAAGAAGATACGACATGCGCTGCTGTTACCGGATTGCGAATTGAACTCTGTGGGTGAAGTTCACGCAATGCTTAGCGGCCTAAATCCGTGGGCGGAGGTGGGATCCTGGACACTGATTCATCATGAAGTTCAAGATAAAAAGGATCTCTTTTTAATTCTAGGGATCCCAGAACCTCTCGTAAAGAGGCTAATGCAAAGGGATCGTAGGCTGAGCTTCGGTTTAGGCACAGTCAACGTCCGCTTCTTTGGGGACAAGGGTAGCTCTTAAATGAGCCACCTCCTAATACATCCGCTCCACCGGCCCCGGCCCCCATTGGTGTAAATTGTAAACCAAGATAAAGTATCTTGGGCGATAAATAGTTTCCTCCCGTACAAGTCGGCGGGTCTTGATGGAATTTTTCCGGACCTATTACAATGGGGAGAAAACATTATATATAAACGGCTAACAAAAATACTACAATCATGCCTGGCAATGAAATATACCCCTACATCATGGAGAGAAGTAAAAGTCATTTTCATTCCAAAGCCGGGTAGAAGTGACTACACTGAACCAAAATCTTTCAGGCCAATAAGTCTTACATCATTTTTGCTGAAGACACTGGAAAGATTATGCGACAGAGAAGTAAGAAGCAAAGTACTCTTAGAAGTACCTCTGCACCCGCAGCAACACGCATACAGTGCCGGAAAATCTACAGAAACTGCATTACATAATGTAGTCAGCAAAATAGAACATGCAATAGAAAATAAATTACTATGCTTAGGCGTCTTCATTGATATCGAGGGTGCCTTTGACAAAACAACATTTACTAGCATCGACGTAGCCTTAACTAGACACAAAGTGTGTCCCACAGTACGGTCCTGGATCAGCAATATGCTCAAACATAGAGCCGTCCAAATCACCCTGACCAAAACCACAAGAGGCATTGTTAACAAGGGCTGCCCCCAGGAAGGTGTACTTTCCCCTCTTCTATGGAACATAGTGATAAATGACCTGATCACGAAGCTTAACAAACAACTACTGTGCACTATAGGCTACGCAGATGACTTGACAATACTCGTTACAGGCAACTTTGTAAATATTGCCTGTAATGCTATGCAAAGAGGCTTGAACATCATTGAAAAATGGTGCAGAGAGAATGAATTAACCGTGAACCCAAGTAAAACAGAAATGGTAATTTTTACCAACAAAAGGAAACTGGGCAATTACAAACTACCCAAATTCTTCGGGAAAGAACTAAAAACTTCTAACGAAGTGAAATACCTGGGAGTAATACTGGACAGTAAACTCAACTGGAATTCACATTTAGAAGGCAAATTAAAGAAAGCATCTCTAAGCTTCTGGCAATGCAGAAGATTAGTTGGAAATAAATGGGACCTAAGCCCTAAAACGGTAATGTGGCTCTACATGGCTGTAATTAGACCTATGATAAGCTATGCAGCACTAGTATGGTGGCCAAAAACCCTACAAACTACTGCTATTAATAAGCTCCAAAAAACACAAAGATTAGCGTGCACAGCAATAACAGGTGGCATGCGCACCGCTCCAACAGCAGCGATGGAGGCCTTACTAAACCTTCCACCGTTGCACATGTACATACAACAAGAGGCAACAGCAACAGCTTTTAGACTTAAAGCTATAAACCTCTGGAAAACCAATGCAAACACGGCACATACACGCATAATGAAAATGGCAATTCAAGAGGTACCACTACTTAAAATGCCCACAGACAAGAAAGAAAAAGCCCTTAGGTTTAACAAACAATATCGCATACAACTGTATGAAGAACAAAATGACAGCTCGGCCATTCATGAAATCCGCATCTACACAGACGGATCAAAAACAACTACAGGTACAGGAGCAGGTACATTCTCCGAAGACCTGAATATGCACATAACGACACCACTTGGCACACACAACTCCATCCTTCAAGCCGAGTGCATAGGAATAATACAGGCTGCTAAAGCAATAATAAACAGACGAATAGAGGGATACAACATCAGAATCCTCTCAGATAGTGCGTCTGTTCTAAAAACCTTAAATAGCTATAAAACAAACTCTAAGTTGCTACAAGAGTGCCATGAGTCCTTAACAGAGGCATCAAAAAATAATAAAATATGCCTTCAGTGGATCAAAGGACACAGCAACTCTAGAGGTAACGATGAAGCAGATCTCCTGGAAAAGAGGGGATCAGACACGAAAATATATGGGCCTGAACCTATAGTGCCCATACCAACATATCAAGTGCGGTCATGGATTAGAAACAGAACGCACAAACAGCACAAGGAATATTGGAAAAATATAGATACATGTAGGCAAGCAAAAGAATCATTGCCAGACATTGACAAACGACTTTCACGTCGCTTCATAGCACAAATCCGGTCCAACATTAGAGCCCTCACAGGTATAATGACAGGACACTGCTCACTAAACAAGCACCTTTTTGTCCTAGGGCTAACTGATAGCCCACTGTGCAGAGGATGTATGGAAAAAGAAGAGACAGCCTTACATCTGTTACTCGAGTGCGGGAGTGTGGCCAAGGAGAGGGCAGAATATCTGAACAACCCAGAAACCATGTCCAACGCATGCGGCAACCTGGTGAACTTAACAAGGTTCATCAGTGTAGTGGGTTGACTACAATAAGAAATATCCAGCCCCTCGCACAAAGGGCCGCAAATAAGCGGCCTAATTGCGAGCAGAAGCCTGCAAGTCAAGAGTCAAGACATTAAACAAGGCAGCTAAGCCACATACAGTCCATTTTAACTTTTAATCATGAAGACACTAATTTAAAAATTCTTTGTTGATCACTCTAGTTCAATATCTTTAATAATTTCTGAGGTACTCTTCGTCTAAAATAATTTTTCTTTCATTTGCAGAGTTAAAATATAATAAAAATTTAATGAAAGTGTGAAATTATGGAACATACTATCTTTAGTGGTATCCGCTTTGATCATAAAGCTCAGTTAAGTAAAATACTGGACATAAAACGTAAATCAGAACAAATATTTAAATTTAGGCCATTAGGAGAGAATAGGCTAAAAAATTTTACAAATTATGTGGACAAATTTGTAAAAACTGATTTTTTGCTCGATGATCTAAATATCATGTGTGAATTATTAGTCAAAACTTATCCGAAACATTTAATAAGAACTGTCGAAAGAAAGTTATTAATAACAAGCGGATTTACGGATTGGGCGACAAAGGCCATAAGAAAAAGTAGGGACAGACTTTACAAGTTATATGATGAGAAATCTCACACGGTAGAAAAATTTTCATAATGACAGCGTTTTACCTAACAATAAAACGCTTATTAAACAACTTGCCTCATTCGAAGCCTATAACGAGAGTGGCAACACTTGTTTTCCTTGTGTGTGACGGTTGATCACGTGATCTAGCTCAAATTTACCCTCTTTTGCTTATATCTTCTCCCTACCAGGCAGCTACAATCGACAATAATTTTCAAGCAAGCAGCTTGAGCTCATTGGATCTCGTTATACACCAGGCAGAGGTGAGAATTGAGGCTTCGAATGAGGCAAGTTGTTTAATAAGCGTTTTATTGTTAGGTAAAACGCTGTCATTAAAAAACTGTGCCGTCATTCGAAGCCTATAACTTTGTTTATAGATTTGTTTGTTATCGCCTGGTGGAGAAGATTAGTGTAGAGGTGTGGATACATAGCTACCGACATACGCCAATGTGATGGGAAATACATTTGTATTGGATAATGTATGCATTTGTATTACGAAATAGAAAAGTGCAATAAATTTAACAAGGGACCAATAATTTCTGATTTTATACTAGTGTTTCGTGCTATACACACAAAACAACTAAATGCTAGGAATATAGAGAAAATGAAACATTGTGTATTTTTATAATCAGAAGTTTCTGTCTTTAATTATTGAACACATTTATTCTAGAAAGATATGAAACTACAAAAAATTAAATAGTTTGACGTAAAATAGCATTGGTAATTGTAATTACGACAAGAATAATAATTATTTGATTAATAAGTAATAATACATTACTCGCGTAGAACATAAATTTTACCAAAATGGTATGAAAGGAGTACAATAATAACATTAAATAAGTTCTAATCATAAGATAAACACATGTAATGAAATATAAATAAAAACAAAAATAAAATTAATCATTCATTATAACAGTAATCTACATTACATTTGATTACCAAAAACATACTCATGTTGGTGTAAATGAAGTTACAACTGCTGTAGTCTGTAAATTAGTAGGTATAATTTCTCGACAATAGAAACGAGAAAAAATAGTTATTGATCGCCAATTTCCACGGGCAAGAATTTCGTCAATGGGGAAGCCAGATATCCAGTTTTTGGAAGCGACAGCGGGTCGAATACTTCCGGGGCTGGCTTTAATATTGGCCTCCTCTAAGTTTTTTGATCCAACCTGCTATCACTGTTCGAGTAGCGGGTTTAGGTGGTCCACAAGCTGTAAGAAACAGGCTTTTACTTTTACAAATACAAGAGCTGCTATTTATGTATCCAGAACTGGCCAGTTACAGAACAATATTAAAAAAGTAATCATAACATTTAAAAATGGAACTCTTTGGCTGAAGAATACAATTTCTTTCATGTAGCTGTCATTTGTTTATCCTTTGTGGCGTAATTTTGAAAATTGCAAGTCTTTATCACCATGGATTTAAGTCGTGAAAATTTTCGTGCTATGATTTATGACGATTTTCGGCGAGGGCTAACTCAAAAACAGTGCATCGATCAACTCACTTCGACTTTTGGGGACAAAGTACCATCAAAAACTACTGTGTATCACTGGTTTAGTGAGTTAAATCGTGGGCGGTCTGTGCTCACGGACGAAGTTAAAGAAGGTCGCCCTAAATCGGTTGTTGTACCTCAAAATATTGATGCTGTGCGGGAACTAATAATGCAAGATCGTCATGTTACATATCGCGAGATAGAGGCGTCTCTTGGCATAAGTATGACGAGTATATATAAAATATTACACGAACATTTAGCTGTAAAAAAAATTTGTTCACGTTGGATTCCGCACAACTTGAGAATTGACCAAAAACGGGCTCGTGTCGGATCAGAGTGCGTCAAAAGCAGTCTATAATATCTACACAGGTGATGAATCTTGGATATATGCGTATGATCCTGAAACTAAACAACAATCAACGGTTTGGGTGTTCCAAGATGAGCCGAACCCAACAAAAGTCATTCGTTCAAAAAGCACTTTGAAGCAAATGGTCGCTTGTTTTTTTGGTATAAATGGACATGTAGCTACAGTGCCACTAGAGGATCGTAAAACGGTTAATTTTGAATGGTACACTAGCATATGTTTGCCAGAAGTCTTTGAAGAAATAAGAAAGAACGACCGACAACGCAGAATTCTTCTTCATCATGACAATGCTAGCTGCCACACATCGACCGAAACAACTCGGTATTTGAAAGATCAAAAGATCGAATTAACGGTTCATCCGCCGTATAGCCCCGACTTGGCCCCCAATGACTTCTATTTATTCTCAACCGTGAAGAATAAATTACGTGGTCAACGTTTTTCGAGCCGTGACGAGGCTGTTGATGCGTTTAAAATGCACGTTTTGGAAATACCTCAATCCGAATGGAAAAAGTGCTACGAAAATGGGTTCCAACGCATGCAAAAGTGCATCGATCATCATGGTGAATATTTTGAAAAGCAATAAAACTATAATAAATACTATATGTTTGTTTCACTTTGTTATTCCGGATACATAAATAGCAGCCCACGTAGATCTACGAGTCGAAGATAAATCTATTACTTTTTTAAGCCAATATACGGGGTCTATTTCTCTTTGCTCTTTATTGGAGAATAAACGCCATCCAGATTGTCTTGTAAAGTTATTATCTGTTTTTGACCCAAAAACTGGCCAGGGAATTATGAAGTTTTCTGATATTTTACAATGTTTATTATCAATAGAGAGCAAAGTCAAGTCGTGAACTCTACGACCTGAGCAAAGTAATAAAAGCGTTGCAGCTCTTTTACAACATTGAAATAGATACGTGTCGTCACAGTGATTATTCATTAACCAAGAAATTAAAACATCTGCATCCCAAATGGGTGCTCTATTACTTTCTTTTGGATTTTGGGTCGCTATGGCTTTTAAAATCTGTTTAACTAGTATATGGGAGCTCAAACGGTTCGATACGTCTGGACTACACAGAGTTGAAATAGCAGACTTATAAACAAGTATAGTGTTGTAACTTAATTTGTATATTTTAAAAAGATCAGAGAGAAATCGCGCAAACTGGGAACCATTGGGATTGTACGGATCAGAGACACTATTATCACGAGACCATTGTATCCATCTATGCCACGCATATTTATATGTTTTAAGTGAAGACTTACGCCAACTCGATTTCAACAGCTGTTTCTGTTCTTCTGTCCAGTCCGATAGGCTCGACATCCACCCCCACATTTCCACACTTGCAGGGTCATCTGGTGTACCTTCGCTGGTGGTCGCCCGGTCGCCGTGTCTACTAACACTCGATGTAGGTGTTGTATCGTAAAGGGAGCTGCCAGAGCTCGATTTTTGAGGTCCGGTGTCCAAAACACTTTGTCCCACTTTGGAGCACAATTAGAAAGACTCCTGTTGCCATGTTGAGGTGTGTCAGAATTTTCGGCATTTATATTATTTTATATTATTTGATGTTTGTCGAGCAGTGCAAACACGTGCTTCGTTAAGTTCATTAGATGTAGAGATTTGGACCCACCTTCCTTCTTTAAATAGGAGACTACAGTTATGTTATCGCATTGAAACATCACCGAAGAGTTTGCCAGGGCACGACCTTGCTCTTTGAGAACGTATAGTAGGGCAAGCATTTCTTTTACATTGGAATAGAAATTCTTCTCTTGTTCCAACCATATTCCCTGCATTTCTAGCTTGTCTAGGCGGGCCCCCATGCCAATCCCGACGCATCTGTCGTTAAAAAATGGGAGGTGGGTGGAATGTGTTTGGTTGAGGACATCTTGAAATTTTTTATCCACCATTTCAACTCTGAGTACCGCTTCTGGGATTGCGTAACGGTGATAAAAGCTTGTGTCTACAAGGCTCCGACAAAATTTCAAAAGGTTTCTGTGGTTGAGAAGCCTCGGGGTACAATAAAACTTGCAAAGTTGACTAGACCTGTTAAACTTTGTAACTCTTTTAAGTGAGCAGTTTTTCGAGTCAAAAATGGGAGCAATTTGTCTTTCAAAGAGGTTTGCTTTTTCAAGGGCAGTTGTTTCGAATTTGTCCAGGGATCCCAAACGACGCCTAGGTATTCTAAGCACGTCCGAGGTATTAGTATTGATTTTTGGTAGTTCAACTGCCAACCGAGATTTTCTAAGACACGAACAGCTTCTTTTGTGTGTTGCAGTAATATGTTCCTGTCCTGATTTACAAGAAGGTAGTCGTCTAAGTAGACTATTATTCTGAAACCTTTGTTTCTTAAAATCTGAGCAACCCAATTGCTTAGTATTGCAAAAACATGTGGTGCAGTCGCAAGTCCAAAGGGGAGACAGGTTATTTGCAATAATTTGTTTTCGTATATCAGTCTCAGGAACCTCCTGTGGCTTTGAAAAACAGGCAAGTGAAAATATGCGTTCGAGAGATCAATTTTTACAAGCCAGTCGCATGGTTGAAGGAAGTCTGGAATCCGATGCATATTTATCAGTCTGAATTCTGCAACGCTGAGATATTTGTTTAGAATGCGAAGATTGAATATTGGCCGCATCGTACCATCGCTTTTAGGCACCAAGAACATTGGGGACACAAAACTGGGAGAAGGTTCTGCAAATTCTAGAACACCTGTGGTTTCATTTCGTTTATTGCTTTGCTCATCTGAGGAGAAGTCCGAGTTTGAAGGTATCCGTTCAGGACTTGTGGCATGCATAGTGGAGGTTTCGTTTTGAACGGAATCCTGTAGCCTTTTATAATATTGAGAATTAAACTCGGTGCCTCCATTGCCTCCCAGATTTGTACATAGTCTACTAAGCGGCCGGCTTTGAATGGTGTGGAGTCATTGCTTACGTTTGGAACGAAAGGCCTTGGAATTATGGCTTTTTGATTGGTTTCGTCGCGATACATCGAAATGACGCGATTTATTTTGACGAGGTGTTTTATAATTATCAAAATTATTAGATTTCAAATTATCACGACTTTGGGTAAAACGATTAGGTTGGTTGTTAGCTAAAGTATTTTGACCACGATTGCTGTACAATTTATCAGATTGTCCTTTTTGAATTAAGTCTGGTCCGCCCGAGGTGAGCGAGCGGACCATTGCAGTCTCTGAGAAGAGGACGTATTTTGTATAGGCCAAAAGATCTTATTTACACCTCCGTTTTTTTCTAACGTGGATACCAAAGTATCCTTACTGAATAAAATAATTCACATGTAGGTGGGATTTTGCGTATACTGCCACGAATGTATTTGTCTTTGACATAGCGGAGAATACTATTCCTCCTTTGCTGGATCATGTCGGCTCTGTGCCCACACGCGAGTTGAAGGGCATCCATAGAAATCGTATTGAAAGTGCCTACGACGAAAATTTCGTTAATTTTATTTTCGAGAATTGCAGGTGTCAAAAAATCGGCAGTAGTTGCCTAAGACAACAAAGAGTCGAAACCAGTCTGCATGGCTTCCCTTTGTTTCACAAGGGCTTGGGTTATAGCCGCGAATCCTTTCTCAGTAATACTCAAAGAAATAAATCTATCGTAAGGCTTTAGTTCGTCGTTACACTCTAACTCAGTAAATCCGGGGGTAGAACAATATTTTTTCTGTACATCAGAATATCTCACATGTGACCAATTTGGAGAATCAAAATGTTGCAAACTGTTTAATAACTTAATATGCTCATCAGAAGTCTTTATCACAGACGGCTCTTTTAAAATCGTGTTAAAATTGAAAGGTAAGATCATTGAACTAGGTTCGACATTTTTCTCTTCGCGATCGGAGAAAAGTTCGCCGCTGGCATTAAGATCTATTATTTCTTGGTCTAAGCTGTCATGAATACGTTTATTGCTCCGTGTCTCCGGCAAGATATCCTGCTCAATGAGTAATTGAGGTGGCGGCACATCTATCGGTTCACAAGGGATATTAACGGCAGGTGGTACAGACGCACTTGAGGGTACTTGTATATTCTGAGATATAAAGTTTTTGATCACACTCACCTTCCTGGCAAGCTGTCGTAAAGCATCGCCATCGTTATGACGGCGATGGCGTTTATTTTGGCGTGCACCGTTGTCTGGATTCTCCGCCTGTCGCTTACCAGCCGCCATATTACGATGTCCACGTGCTGGAACTGAGGGCGAGCTAGATGAAGACGACTCTGAGCTTGATGATGAAGAGTCGTTATCCATATTGTTTCTGTAATAGTAAACTTTGAACTGGAAAGTGAAAAATATTTCACGATTAAAACTATTATAAATTAAGAAATTAATATTACATTTACGAACGGTAATAACGTTTGAATATTTAACAATTCAATAGAATTATTAAAGAATAAAATTACTATTATTACTGTTATATAAAATAAAAGTAAAAGGTAAAATAAAACAAGCAAAGTTTACTTACCATAACCGTACACTGCGGAATACAAAACGCCAATGAGCTCAAGCTGCTTGCTTGAAAATTATTGTCGATTGTAGCTGCCTGGTAGGGAGAAGATATAAGCAAAAGAGGGTAAATTTGAGCTAGATCACGTGATCAACCATCACACACAAGGAAAACAAGTGTTGCCACTCTCGTTATAGGCTTCGAATGACGGCACAGTTTTTTAATTATTATGTCCGCAGTTACTCAAAAATTGTTAAGAGGGTATCAATACACGCCAAAGCAATCTATACTGCGAATAAATCTAGAAAATCATATAACGCAGTAAAGGCTACAGAAACACTATTAACAAAGTCGGTAGTCAACAAAATAAAAAAACAAAGATATTTAAATACGAATTGATAATAAAATTATTACAAATAAAATTGAGGTTGCTAATGCTTTTGAATAATATTTTTCAAATATACCCATAGTAATTGCCAATGGTCTAGGATCGTCTTCGCATACAGCAAAGACACACATCTTCACTTGAGATAGAAAAAATTTTCAAGCAATTGTATAAGAAGAAAATTGAGGATTTATGGGGACTATCAGTTCATGTAATAACTAATGTAATACCTACATTATCGTTAATTTTGGTAGATATATTTAATAAATGTGTCGATCAAGGGGTATTTTTCAATTATTTAAATCATACTGTGTGTTAATCTAACAAATTATCGCCCGGTGTCAATATTGCCAGCGTTGAGTAAAATATTCAAAAAAATAATGTTCCACCAAATGCTAGCACATTTTAACATTCACGGGGTATTTTACAATCAGCAGTACGGGTTCACGAGACGGCGGTCAACAACTCATGCGGGGGCAAACTTCTGATTGTGTTTCAGGCTTGGAAGGGATTCCAGAATACTAATGGTGTTTTTTGCGATCTCTACAAAGCTTTTGATTGTGTTAGTCATGAAACTATAGTTTGCAAGCTTAAATACTACGGAGTACGTGGCAACGCTCTCGATCTCGTGATCTCATATTTGTTTGACCGGGAGCAAAAATTAAGCATTAATGGGATTTTGTCTGTCGAATCAAAATTAAAAATGTGCATTCCTAAGGATCAATTTTGGGACCTTTCCTGTTTTTGGTTTATAGGAATGATCTTCCATTTATGCTCAGAGACTTATGCGACACTGTATTATTTGCTGATGAAATTTCATTGTTATTTAAACTAGACAAAGGATCTACATATTAACTTGGGTAAATCTTAACAGATGTCTCGAGATGGTTCGCTGCCAATAATTTACTACTGAATGTACAAAAAATGTATTCAAAACCCATAATAAAATAAAACTAAGTGGGAAACAATTATGACTAGTAAAATCAATCAGTTTTCTTAGTTTAACAATTGAGAACAAGTTACCGTGGGCGGACCATGTCCGAGCTTTGAGTTTTAAGCCGGTTCCACAATAGGTGCCACTAGACGCATTAGGCAATTGACGGATGTGGATACGGCTAGGCTAGTATACTTCGCATATTTCTATAGCCTAATGTCGTATGGCCTTTTGCTGTGGGGATCAGCGGCGCGTATTAACTCCATTTTTATTTTACAAAAAGAGCAATACGTGCCATCACGGTATAAATGCACGAGAATCTCTTAGAGATCGTTTTAAAGACATTGATGTACTCACCATGTCGTCTTTATACATCTTTGAAATTATTATGTTTACGAGGAAAAATATAGATCTGCTTAAAAATAAAGGTGATATTAATGGTATGGAAATCCAAAGTCATAATAAATTGGTTATTCCAAAATTTAAATTACATAAGTCTAATATTTCATTTTTGGGTAACTGCGTTCGTTTTTGTAATAAACTTCCTCAGGAAATTGGTCAATTAACGGAAAATAGATTTAGATTTGTTGCAAAACGCACATTGACTAGACAATCATACTATAAAATAAACGATTTTGTTGAAGACAAAACAATAGTCTGGAAATAATCTTCTCTGCACATGACTTTACTAGCTTTCTGAACATTGTATTTCAATAAACCGGTTGTAAAATAATGTTGAAAAAATGATAACTGTCTAAATTTCTCATTGGTTCTTATCAGTGTCTAGGTTTTCTTTTTGAATAAAACTAAAGTAAATTTGAGATTTAAAAACACCTTGTAATTGGGTTTACTTGAATAAATTGGTTTGACTTTGACTTTAAAGCACAATTATAATGTACATTTAGCTTTGCTATGTTTTGTCAAGTGACGGCAAATATATGTAACTAAGAACTAAGATACAACCAAATCACACTCAGACGCTTCGTTAGCAACAAATAGTGACAGATTACTGTTCATCATAATAAGCCGTAGAACTTATTGCCTGCTAGGGGATAAACCTTTGGTTGGCTATTACTATCTGCGTGGAAAGATAAGCAGCTAGCACACTTTGTATTTTATTTTTCTCCAACCAGCATTGAAATAATAATACTACAATTTTTTTTTATATTCCTCCTTCAGTCATCTGCTCACTGCTGAGCGTCGTGATGTGCCCGACCTAGCTTTCTAACGATCTCCTTCCATTTGAAGCGATCCTTTGCCTGTTCCAGTGGCTTGGAAATCTTGGTGTTCAGATGTTATTTTATTTGGACAGACCATCGTATCGGGCTACGGCCCCTTGATCTTTTTCCTTCCATCCTACCGGTCACCATAAGTTTCTCCAGGTTATCGGAGGGTTTTCTGGCTATATGACCAAAGTATTGAAGTACTCGCTGGAGGCAGGTACTAAGGAGCCTCTGGTCAATTTTAAGTTCCTTCAGAATAGAAACGTTTGTTCTCCGTGCCGTCCAGGGTATTCGCAACATGCGTCTCCAGCACCACATCTCAAAAGCATCAATCCGGCGCCGATCAGCTGCCTTCATGGTCCAGGTTTCTACGCCATACAAGAAAATGGGAAACACTAAAGTTCTGACCATATATATTTTAGCCTTTTTCAGTATGTTACGGTCTTTCCATACTTTTCCTAGTTGGGTCATCGCCGATTTCGCCATCCCGATTCGTCGCTTGATTTCGTCCTCGGAGCCACCTTTGTTACATATGCTTACATATGTCTGTACAGTATGTCCTCCACCGATCTGCGACCGCGTCTAATTCGTGGATAAGTTTGCCATCTTTGTCCTCAACAGTCCAGGATTGGCTTTTGGATTGCCTGGTTATTTGTTTCACGTTTTTGAAAAGGTCGGCTGTCTGGTACTTCTGTGCATGGCGTTCTATTTCCTCACATATTCCTGAGAAATGGGAATTTTTGTCACGTCTGCAGAGCCTTTGTATTTTACAGCTAAGGTCTCTGTATTTATCTTTGTCTGCAGTACTTTTGAGGCCGTTGGTTTTAAGCTCTTTTCGCGCCTCAATCGCGCTCCAAGTCTCAGCACTTTTCCAGTCCTTTCGCTTTGCATGCGGTTTTCTCTCTCTTGCAATGCGGTTGAGAACCTCTGCAACCTCCGTTTTAAAGCTTGACCATTGTTGTTCAGGGTCATTTGTTTCTGGATCTCTCCTAGTTTCAAATGCAGTTTCTGTATGTTTTCTGAAATATTCAGATTCCATTTTAGCCAATCTTATCGATGTTCTTTCTGATTTTCTGGGTGCTTTAAAACGGATTCGTACATCAGCCACAAGTAATTGGTGATCACTTCCACAATCAGCTCCCGAATATGTTTTGGCATTAGTGACGCTGGACCTCCATCTCTGATCTATCGTTATAAAGTCTATCTGATTTCTGTACAAATCTCCTGGAGATATCCAGGTGTATAGACGGCGCATATGGTGTTTAAACAACGTATTTGTAATCGTCAGCTTGTGGCCAATGCAAAACTCCAAAAAGCGTTCACCTCTGTCGTTTTGACGTCCAATGCCATAACCGCCCACCACCGATCGAAGGTGGTCATATCCAGTAGTGTCCCCAATCTTCGCATTCCAGTCTCCCTGGACAACCAGTATCTCGCGCCTAGGTAGTGCTTTGATGGTTTCCTCCAGCACAGTGTAGAAGTTATCAATCTCCTCTTGCGAGGATAGAGATGTTGGTGCATAAACTTGGACTACATTTGGACTACATTTTTTATATTACAGGAAAGACAAACCAGCAAGCAGTCCACCTAATGGCAGTTGAACTCTGAAGAAATAAAATCTTGTTTTATAACGTTACTTTGTAATAATTTTGGTGATTAACTTAAGGTATCCAAGTGGTAATCGTAAGCACATTGTTATTAATATATTTTTTTTTTAAACTATATACATCTTCACAATTTTTTTTAGAAATTTTGTCTTATTTATTTAAGGTTATATTACCGGCTAAACAATAAACATACGACCTACATGTTGCTTAATTTGTACCAGTTAATATTTCCTAAATTGTACCAGTCCAATTTAAGATTATGTTTTTTTTTATTAACACTTGAGTAACTCAAATCATTTCAGATGGCTGAAGTAGAAAAAAACTTATTATAAATGGACTAAAGAAAATTTGGAAAAAGCTCTAAAGTGTTTACAAAATAAAACAATGGGCATAAATGCATGTTCACGGATATTTGAAATACTCAAACCTACTTTGAGAAGACATTTCTTAAACTCTAATAAATATGCCAACAAAAATTCAGTTATAAAGGACAGGCCAAAAGTATTTCGATGGACATTTTGTTTATTAAGAAAATGCATAATTATCTAGTTAATATTTTGAAATCGCAAGGGCGATTGAGATTTTTTAATTTAAATTCTATTAACAGACAAGTGAGAATAGATATTTATGTTATTAAGCGGGCTAATACCTATCTAATTTTGAAATCGCAAGGCTGATTTTGTTCGTTTTTGATTTAAATTTTATTAATGGACAAGAGAGAATAGTACATATTTTAGTTAAATTGGCTGATACTTATTTAGTTTGAAATCACAAGATTGATTAGTGTTTTTTCTTCATTAAATTTTTTTAATAAATAAGAAGGAAGAGTAAATGTGTTTTTAAATAGTTAATTATTCTATATCATTGATATTTCACAATCGCAAGACTAATTTGTGTTCCTATTATACATTTAAAGTGATTACACTGTGTGGTCCAATTTAAAAAACCTGTGGTACGAATAAGGCAACTGGTTTCCTAAATTGTACTTATTAAGACTTAAAAAAAACTTATTATTATGACCTACCGTTAATGTTTGTACTATTTTGAGTAATAAAATATTAAAGCAGACGAAACAAAGTTTTTAACGGACATGAACAAACCTTCATAACTAATCAAGTTTTCTGCTAAAATTTAAAAACACGTTAAGGGGGACAATATACGCAACTTTACCCTACTGTACCGTTTGTGACAATTCACCGGCTGTCTTCCCTCCTCACCAAAACACAGCAGTGGTCGCACTGCTGTGCAAAACACAGCTGTACGTATGTAGTTACCTTCGAAAATGGTTGAGGTATTGTAATATATTATAACAATGATAGCTTTCCAATATATTTACACTTCGCTTATGAGACTTATAAAACTAACAGGTAATAAATTCCAAAATGAAATTTTTCTTTTGCATATTGTTTACATGAAGTAAATTACATTTAGTAGGTATCTTCTTTCACGACATTCATACTATACTGTCAAACATTAAAAACATTAAATGTATTTGTAATTTAATACATGCAAGATAATTAGTAACAATCAAACACACGAACATTAATTAATCCCGAAATGACAAACAATCGCTTAATTATCAACCGCCATGGAAATTACTAAATTAAGCGACAACTTTCAGTAACAAATTGTCGCATTACACGAGTATTATTACGATTGATTTTTATATGTAATTTAAAGAAATATATTATAAAATTAGGATTCTCATTTAAAATATTGCTATTAAAATTTATTTCGATTTTTTGTTTACAATAAGCGAAAGAAGTATGTAAGGATCCCGACGCTTGGCGCTCCATGTTCTCGGACAACCCCATTAGCAGTGGCGGTACTTTCATACAAGCCAAAAAGCCTGGCATGCCATACTAAAATGTTCAGTCAAGTATAAAATAATAAAATAAAAACTAATTTCAAATCGTATCGGTTTTAAAATTTCAAAATTTGCTTCGAATTAAAACTAACACGTGACGGCCGTTCGAGTTCGATACTTGTGACATCTCAAGGCGCAATCAGTGTATTGCGTAACCATGTAATCAGCCGTCTCGCCTCACGCGTTGGCTTGCAATGTGGCTTGCAACCTTTCCTTGTCTCTAATGGGCAAAACTCGATAGAGCTATAGCTTGTTTACTAGGGTTTTTATATAGCATTAGTATGAAGCGAAAAGCCCGGCTTTCATACTGAACTTTGTAAAGATTGAGAGATACGCTGTCAATACGAATACAATACCACGTGATTGAACGTCATTGTTTTTGCCTAAAGTTTATTCGTTTGAGCTGGTGGACGAATGATAAGTATTCTTTAATTTCCATCATAATTGAGTTAATTTATAATAAAAACTAAATTGTTCATTGTAAGGACTTAAAGTGTATACAAGTTTTAATCGGCATTAAAAAGTAAAATCTTTAAACTTTGCATAGAAAAAACAACGAAATGTTTGTTATACTTTTATTATACTAACCTACGTCTGAATTGTGTATTATTGGACTAGTAAATTGCATAAAAGACAACAAATCGGTGTACAAAAGTATTTAACTCATGAATGTGTTTCTCAAACTAGCAATTCGTATAAAGGACAATTTTGTCAGTTTACGAAAGTGATTGGATTTTTGTTTTTTCTCCCGGTTCTCCCATCAAGTTTTAGGTAGGCTGTACTACGAAAAATATTTAGAATTGTTTTGGTTATGACCATTAAAAAACTATACTGACGCCATAAAAGCATAAAAGACGTGAATTTACAAAAACACATGAATACAGTGATTTCTTTTAGTAATTTGTATAAAAGACGAATTGAGACACATTAATATGTTAAGAACTGATAAACTATGTACGCCTGTACATTTTTAATTAAAAGTATTACAAAATTGTATTTCTGAAAGATAACACGGGGAGTGATCTCTTTCCTCTCTTCTTGTCCACCAGTTGTGCTAAAGTCATGATTAATTAGTAATCTAAAATATTTTAAACTTCCATTTACATTTACAAAAACAATGAAGTACATTTACGTCCGGCTTGCCCTATACTGAAGCTCTAGGCACGCCACTGCTCATTAAAGATACAACATGAGAATATGTGTGTGTGTGTGTGTGTGTGTGTATGTGTTTACAATAAAAATCGATAATAGTAAATAAAATTAAAATGCATAACATTATTTAAGAGTTAATTAATAAACCGGCTTACGCTTGGCCCTCCATAAGAAGCAACTGAATCTAAACTGGCTGGTATTAATATTTTCTTAATAACCATAACACGAAGTTTCAGACCTCATACCCCTAAACAATAACATAAGAGATATTAAGACGTAGATACTCCTTCCTCCTTTTGTTTTGAAAGGCTGACCTAAACACTGTGAAAATGTGAAGGCCGTTCACATACGAGTACAAATAATGTGTTTGTTACTGTTTCCGATGAATTTTCATTGATTTCCTAAATAAAAAGAAAATTATTTTTAGTTCCTGTATCGTACTTACTCATCACATGTATGTTATAAAACTAGCTGCTTATTTCTTCTAAACAGAATAATGTAAGTTCGTATTGCAAAAAAACCTGTACATACTCGTAACACATTTACAAAAATAAGAAAATCGTCAATAGTTTATTATATGATTTATTACCGTCAAGGCAGTTAAACTTTAAATATTTCTTACTTCATTCATGAATACGCATATGCATATCTTCACATTATGTTTCCAAAAAAAGGAAAAAGATTGGACTGAATCCTAAGCATCGCAGGGCTTTTATAAGCCCATTTTCCCTGCGTATTTTCTCTTAGGTATTCCGTCAGCCAGTACTCAACTTCTTTTTTATTCTTAAATCAGAATTGGTCTTCAGCTTAAGCCTTTTCTCGCTTGTCGTAAGAAATGACTAAAGGGACATTCGGCGTCGCAACCGATCGAAGTCCAAACACCAGTCTATTAAAGTTTTAATTTATACTAAGTAATAATATTACTGAAGTTTATTGTTGTTCTTTATTCATTCTATTAACACAAGTTTTTACTTCTTTTAAGATATTTCAATATTATTTTCCGTGTGTTAGTGTCATTTTCATTTTAATTTTCTACATTTCTTTAGATTTACTTTCTTCAGTGATTTACTGCAGAGAATACAATACGTTAGGCTTCGCAGTAGTACCCTATACGGAAATATTCAGGTGAATTTTCTTTTTTTTTCGTTATTTCAGTTATTGTTGCTATTCCTTTATAATCTGTTATATTTTTTTATGAATTTCTGTTTGTCGTTTTTAATGTAATGTTTTCTATTTCTATTTCTAAATATTTTTTTGATTTGTACACATCTATTGTGTTTTAAATCTCTTATCTATTCTCCCAATTAATGTATTTATATCTTTCTCACTCTTTTCTATTGTCATTCTTTTTCTGTGTGATTAGTTTCCTTACAAATATTGCATGGTTTTCGTTGCAACTGTTGTATTTTTTTTTAATTCTTCATCGTTTTGGACTTCGTTAATTCCGTCCTGTTCTGCTAGTAATCTTGACGTCAGATTATGTAGTGTTCTCTCTGACACTGGAGACTCCCATACTGTTGCAATTCAGTATTGTTCCAGCAATGTAGTCAATGCTTTAGATTTGATAGGGTTTGTCGTTTTATTTTTCTACTGCCTTATGCGATTAATTGCTAACCCACGTTTCGTAAACTAATGTGATATTCAATGTCTTTTGTTCAAATATAATTCGGAAGTGCTTTGGTACTACGCGATAAGGGTTTCGGTACGTTCATAGACCTATAAAGACCACCACATGAGTTTTGGTAAGGCTGGGTACCTCTGTGCAGGTTTCTTCTACGTTATCCAAAAAAAACCTTACCTTTTGCTTGGTACCTTTTGCTCTTTTTTTTATATGTATCTCTCTTTGTATATGACGTTGTGTGTGCAATAAATTGTTAAAAAAATTGTTAAAAAAAATGGTTTCCTTCTGCTTTAACCAATTTTGGGCTCTTCCGCATGCTTTCGCTATGCAAATTTTCCTTCATCAATTGTTCCACACGCATTCCTTACATTATATGCCTGAATAGTCCACATTAATCATATTTTAGGAACTACAGAAATATACTCGTGTGATTGCATCAAATACATATACAAATGTAAAAGCAATCAGCTGTTTCTGACAATAAAATCAATTAACTTTTGCAAGCTCTTGTCATTTGGGAATGCATGAAATGTTTTATTTTTGACATTTTCATTTGATTGTTGGTTGAACTGAACTTGGCTAAAAATATGTACTCACTACGCTTAAAAACATTCGATTTTTTTGCGATCGAAGTTAAAAACACTCCTTTCTTGTTTAGAAAGGAAAGAGTATCTTGAGTCTCTTATATAGGTCTCTTCGACGTTTACATGTATTATACACATACAAAACAGATAGGTATTTGAATCGCATTTATAAAGTTATTATTTGAGTTTTTGTTGAGTCTGAGTTGAGTAAGGGACAGTTATTTTGTACTTTTCTGTATTTTTTTTGAGAATGATTTAATTTTTTTCTTAAAACGTTTATTAAAATAAATTTTATACATTTACTTAGAGTGAAAACATAGCATCAGCTATTATTACATGTGTTGATGGCTTCCTATTGACAATTTGTATGAACTAGACAACATTTTTAGTTTATTTCGATAAACGTTATCGTTTACTTTGTTAAATGTTATTGTTCTAGTTTACTTCGTCGAGTGTTAACTTATTCTTATACGTATCTATAACATACATACGTTTAACATACTTACATAATAGGAATGAATAACATCGATATGTTACGTTAACATAAATGCGTATGAATAACATTTCACATGAATCTCTCATAACTAGGCATAGATTTTACTGTAAAGATAACAATAGCATACATTACATATAATGTATGAAAAACATATCGACAATTCAATTTTTAAAACGAATTTCCTATACAATATTCTAATGGAATATTTATAAATGTGCTATTGACTGCAGTATTCAATCAACGAAGATCTACAGACACAATCGAATTATGTTTATTGAACGTAACTGACAATCGTCTAGGCAAGCGATGCTGTCGCTATAGTGTCGATACCGAATCCCGCTAGAGTTGACTTAATCATAAGAACGAGCCGCGAAAATCGCTCCGTTTGAAACGAGACCCCTGGGAGGAGTCCAACGATCGGCCTCCTTTGCTTTCTTTAACATTGAGCCGATGTAACGGGGCAAAGTCTGAGGATTACAATAGACTTATACTTTACTATCGTATGGAAAAACGGAATGGGGTTTGAATAATTTTTATTAAATTTAGACAAATATTACTTGTAGGTTTATGTAACGGTAAAACTGGGATGGAAACAGTGGCGATATATTAAATATTAAGAATCATGCCTTTGCTTCACTTTTGAGTTAGTGTTTCGTTCATAATAGGTATGTTTTTGATTTAATTTCTGACTGCGACAAATCACACTCAAAAATTACAAAAATTATTATGTATGTTAAGTATTACATGTTGTTTAATTAAGTATTAAATTTTGAGCTGTTAATATTTCCGATTAATTCATGAATACATTAACTTAGGTACATACATACATACATATCCTCACGCTGTATCCCTAACGGGGTAGTCAGAGAGGACCAATTTAGCTTAGGTATACTTAAATTTTCTCAAATTCAAAAATTGTGAAATTGGCTATACACCATAATCCTTCAGCCAGTTACACATGTAATAAATAGTTATGTATATAGCCATAGTGTTATTTATTCGCCTTTTTTCCAACAAAGTCTTAGGATAGATGTTAGTAATAAAAAATTATAAAGCACTTATTAGGTTTATTAGAATATCGCTAGGTTAATGTGTATAACAAAAGGGGAATGGATTGAAATATAGAACTATTCAGTGACAAAAGGTTGACAAAATATACCTGTTGTAATTAATAGATGTCACTCGTCATTAGTATCTTGTTACATACGACACAAAACAAATAGGTGTACACTTAATAATGATTGAATGTCTACGTAAGGTTGTATTTTCCTAATAAATTGTTGCTGAACATTCGATTTTTTCTTAAAGCAATATGGTTTAAAATCGTTTGTCTAAATTCTTAAAACTTGATACAGTAAATAGAGGGCGTAGAGGTATTAACGTTAGCTTATGGCACTGTATTAATTTTGAACCGTAGTAATTTTGGCGGTGACAGAACTAAGACACCAACACATAAATTCACTTTGTAACGCAAATGAAACTAGCGCTTAATTTACTGTTATAATTTAGTGAATTCCTTTTGTATGTACAAACAAATGCCTATAACTCACATAGCCTCAAGTCACAAATAAATTTATTAATATAAAATGTTATGTTATTAATGTGGCTAAGTATAATAATTACACTTATTTACTAAATTGGGCACTTACTAAAACGCAAAACAGGAAACTAGAAACATGTCAGTTAGCAATGGGTAGAAGCATGCTAAATGTAAGGAAATCCGACAGAATAAGCGACAAAACTATCAGAAAACGCACGAAAATTGAAGACGTAATAATGAGAATAAGAAAATTTAAGTGGAAATGGACTGGCCATATAATTAGAGGCGTTGAAAAATGGAACAAAAATTATAAATAAATAAATATTCTGGTATCTAAGAAACAGAAAAAGAAAGCGAGGTGTACAGTTTCAAAGGTGGGAGAATGAAATAAAGATCATAGCAGCGAAAGCATGGACTAGGAAAGCCCTAAACCGAACAGAATGGAAAGAAATGGAGGAGGCCTTTGCCAAAGTTGGGCAAACAGACCAGGTTGCCGGTGTCACTGACTGGCCAGAGTCGCTAAAAATTCTGTGTCTGAATAAAGGCTTATATTATGATTATTATGAGAAGTTTTAATGAACTACATATAAATATCCTTTGATATTAAATATATATCTTCACATTGTATTCCTAAATGGGTAATTCTTGCATACTTCTTTCACCTTTTCAAATCTCATCATTTTCTTCGCACGCTCTCGCAGAGGTACACAAGTGCTTTTGACATTTCCGCCATTTAAACTTTACAAATCATCTTCGGTTTTCTTTGGTTTTTGTTACCGCTTACTTCCGATCTGTATAGTTTCTTCGTCAATCTGTTCCTTATACTATGTAAACACACTATAAAGCATTCCTTTCTGCATTTTTGAAATAACATTATCATCCAAGCATGCCATACTTCGTATCTTTTCATTGCTTGTTTTGTTTAAGTGAAACCTATGCGCGGTGTCACTTATGCGGACACGTTTCTGAGAGATTGGATTTGCACTGCATTACTCTTACTTTCATTCTATTTTATGCATAATATCCAGGCCTCACTACCATGCGACAAAGTTGACATCAACATCCCATTGTGGATGGCCATTTTGGCGGTTTGGTGCATATAAAATATATTCACACTTTTATTACGAATAGAGGCACTGTTAACTTTTTGGCCAGCTCCTACCTGCTACTCCACATCCAGTTCACATCTTCCATACCTCGAAAACGCACTCTTTAAATATACAAATTCATTCACTTCTTCTAGACATTTTCCATTTACCCACATTTCACACTTCTCTTCCATATTGCACACCTTCTCTTTCGACCACCAGAACCTTAGTTTGTTCACATTCATGTTCATGAATATTAACATATCCTCTTAGGCATGTGTAGTAGTTATTAGGTACCTATATTATGTAGTTTTAAATATGTTGTTGTTAGCAAAATAAACAATAACCTAGAAAATCAGTCTAATTTATAATAAAAAAATCAGAAAGTTCAATTAATTTTTTTATTAACATTGTTTCCAATAATAACCTTTTAGTTGAAACATTTTATTATTCCACTAGATATGAACAAGCAACAGCATGTGAAATTGGGCAACAAAAAAGGGGAAGAGAAAATCACACGGAGCGTAGCATCACGGGCCGACTCAGTTCGCGAACTACATTACACTTTACATAAAAACATCGTGTTGAACGACAACGGGGCATCAACTTTCCCAGCGAAGACATAAGCGAAATTGAATTACACATATTGAAAAAGAAATGCTTCTTGGTAGGCGTGGTTTAGTGGGAAGACTCCTCCTACCCAGAGACCCGCGCATGGATCGCACGCGGCATCGCTCCCGAGTCGCTCGGTCGCGAGTTCGCGACTCAAGTCGCGGCAAGTCAGTGTGAACTGAGGCGCGCGAAGGGACTGTGTCGCGCTTTATATCACAACTTTCCACTCAGCCACGTCGAGCTTAGTTCCAGTTTGTATACTTCAAACGCGAATATAAAGGAAAGTTTTGAGTGTTTGACTTTGGCAAAATTTAATATAACTTTGTCGGATGAACTCGGAAAGTGAGATGGAGGAGAGTAATGAAAACAAACAAATATTTTGTTAATTAAAGCAACAGGCTTTTGAGTGAAAAACTTGTTAAGTGCGCAATAAGGATACGAACGAAAAATGATAACAACTTCGTTTTTATATTAGGTAATAATACTTTATCACGCCTTGATATATTTAAGACACTACAACATACAGTTTTCATTGTTCTTGTCACGTTAATCACATGACCAATAAGTCATTCAGAGTTTGACAGTAATTGATGCAACTCTTTTTTTTTTAGCATACAGATAAGCCTAAAGAAAAATGTATGATTTCTAATGGTTTTGTTAAATAACTGTTTTCTTATACTTTTAACGTATACTAAATTAATTAACCGAAAACATAAAACTTATAAAAATTATTTTTTATCTTGTTAATTATGGAAATGAAGTATTCATTTAACTATAGAAAGTATGTGAGGATATGGTAGATGACCCATTAAAAACATGACTCAAATTGTAACTGGGAACTGTGCTTTCACATTTCAAAGTAAAATTTATTAAAGATTAAATCAAAAAGATGCATCATCTCCTCCTCTTCATATTCAATTAAATACATGGGAACAATTTTATGAAATTTTCAATTTAATTGCTCTCCTTTTGGCTTTCCCTGCAGTCGAGTAAAAATAATAATAGAGTGAATAAATCAACAATTCTTAATTAATTAAACAAAAAGACCAATGAATTAATATTAATTTATTACAAATATCTTTGTATTGGATGACGAGTTATTGATATTTTTGCTACATCACGAGACAATATACTGGTTTCAACTTATAGAGCGATATCGAGTTCAGCTTATTGGCTTAAACTTTACAAGCGTTTTATAAAAAACACATTTTTTTAATATATGTATTTTCATAGATATTAGCAGATTTATGTATGTATTCAGATATTAGCTAACGCATTTCTAACGAGGAGCGAATTCAAAATTTTTTAATTCTGTAGTGGAAAATTGGCGTTATGTATGAGGCAATATAAATATTTACAAACAGGCCTGAACCTGTTTGTTTGTTTTGTAAGTTTGTTACGCTTATCGAAGTTATGGCTATAATTAATTATCTATGAAATTATCTTAATACAAATTATTATGTAAACAACTGTATATTACATGACGGATTTATTAGTTACGAGGAAACAGGAATTCCTAAAAGCTCATAAGTTAAATATACTAAATTTTATAATACATTACAAGAGAAAGTTTCATAATTCCAGAAACCTCGGAAATCGTGAAATTGCAAAAATATAGAGAACATTCATTGTAGTAAATATCGTGTTATCGCATTTTATTTGCTAACAAAGCTCAATCTGTTGTTGGACACTGAGCCCCGAATAGTCGGCTATTTTTCGATTTTACGTTATAACCCTATATTTCATAATATGAGACGAAAATCAATTTTGAGGCAAAAGTTGTTTTTTTATATTTATCTGGAAAACGATGTAATTAAAATGTATCGCAAAGTAAATTTTTACTGAAATGTATTATAAAAGTTATTATATGTAAAATTTATCTTTGTTGAATATAATAATAATAATATAAATATAGAATTTCACACAACGAGACGTTTTGATCATCGTTTTTGTTATAATTGTTTCGTTCCGAAATAAGCGAGAAACTTTTGGTACCTACCATTTATATATAAAATTGACTGTTTGTTTGTTACAGGCTTTTTTGATACTAAATCTGACTTAAATCTGAAATTTAAATCGTTATAGACAGTGATAGTCCAGTTGTAGATATAAATAAAGGCAAATTTTGAAAACAGTTATTTTTGGGGTCGGACGCGAATACGAAAAGAATATTTTTGTACCACGTGGGGTACCAAATAAAAATTAATGGAAAATAAAATGACAAGGCTAATGGAAAATACAGTGTTCTCACGATTTCACTATTTTCTCAAAATTTTTCTAATGACGAAAATGATTATGATTTACAAAAAAATTACAATGTACATATACATATGTCAGTCTAGAACGTCAGTGTTACTTCAAAAGTGTGTCAGTAACAAACAACATTGTTTCAGGAGATACAAATGCGGCATAAACATACGATTTTTGTAACAACAGCGATGATATTTTTCTTAGTTTGAAATGTTAAAAAGATAAACTTCAATTTGAAATGGATTCCCGACACCAGAATGATCTTACACAACAAAATAATGCACAAAACTACACAATGCTACACGTATCTCCAGTTTCACAATTTTTAAACTTATTTATTTGAAATTTTATGTTTAGTAATTTAAACAATCGAAGTTATGATTTTGTTTTATTATGATATTATTTTAATGTCAAAAATAATAAATGATTCAGTCAGTTACAACATTAATTTATAAAATACTTCACATAAAGAGTCAATAGAATTTTCTCTAAGTTGTTCATTAACTTAAAAGCTTCTTGAAAGCTTAACAAGTAGCTTCGTCAGTAGTACAAAACGCGGACCAACATAATTTAATATTCCATTCATTTCTGTATGAATTTCAATGTAGGCAGCATTTTTCAGATTGAAAAAATTACGTTATTTTTAATATTGATAACTTCCTCTTTGATGTGATTTGATTTATTAATGTAAATGCGACTTAACCTTACATACAGTGCAATTCCAATTTTAAAGTTTCATGTCACGAGTGAGGAATTACGTATGCCAATATAAAATCGTAAAACAGAACATTGTTTATTGATTATTTTTAATTCAGTTTTTAACTTAATTCATTTAATTCATTTTGCAACTTACTTCATAACTCAATTTAATTCATTTTCTAACTTTAATTTGTTTTCCAATAACATTTCAAAATGAATAAAAGTTGCACTTCCTTTTGTGTTCAATCCGATCTCTACTTATATCATTAAGTTAAAATACGGGCGACGAATTCGCTAACAAAATTAATTATGGTTTGAGTCCTCATTACTGTACTGACCGAGAAAAATTTTAAAGATATGTTACAAAGTAGATGACAATAATAATGGCAGATTACTTGGGTTAGTAATAAAAACAAAGGGAGAAATATCATAATATTGGCTACATTGCCATTAACAAGAGAAAAATATTAAAAATACCATACATTAGTAAAATTTTGTAATTTTTACTTTAATGTTCAAAATAAACATTAGGTTACCCACATTCACGGCTAATTTGTGTTCAACAAGTTTTTGTGATTGGTTCAATCGATAATTTACATATTTAATCTTAATGTAAATAACTTGTTACCTTTACGAAAATGTTAACTTATAAGAATAACATTACTTATGTTTTCTTACAGCAGTATTATAAGTCACTGAAGCGAAAGAGAATTTCACCGTTGTCGTCAAAAATAATTTATTTAACTTCGGTAATCTCGTTCTGTTTGAATTTATTTCAAGCTGAATTGTTTTTCTTAGTTCAGTGATTTTTATGAAGCAATCTTCACCGAAAGTTTTAATTATTATTATTTTGTACTTCTTATAAATCTAATTTTTATTTTATACTAAAGTAAACACACGATTTGTTTAAATCAATATCTCTATAGGGAATTACTAAAATATGTAGAGTGCAAACATCACTAGGCGAAGTCAGAAGTCGCGGGTAAAACAATTCCTAGTAAGAAATTTTTTTTTCATAAATTGTCTGTATTAGTAGATATAAATACAATGATTTCAGTTATAGTGATCTTGGGTACAATCAGATTTTCTTGTAATCTATATATATATATATAAAAGGCGATGTATGTATGTATGTTCCTTATGGACTCCGAAACAGCTAAACCGATTTCGATGAAATTTTCAGGGAATCTTCAGATTGCCCTAGCGGGTGTTCCTGTAAAGTTTGGTAGCGATCGGATCGGTAGACGTTTTTTTGTTTTTGTTTTTAATTGTTTAATTTATCTTAACTTCAACTAACGCCCAGTGAAACGGGCCGGGTTTGCTAGTGTAGAATAAAAATTAATAAATGTATCCTATTATAATTTTTACTTTTTGTATTGCCTTGCTGTCATTTAGAAAAATTTAATTAGGAAATTTATTTAGGGAGTTTCATTTTTTTAATGAAGATACTTTAGAAACAGTTCAAAAAAGCAATAATATAGGCTACATTCAAAAGAAAATTCCCATTTTCGATCCGTTCGTATCCGTAGAAGAGTTTGCAGCTGAAAAATGTATAAACGTCATAGTATGTTTTTAATATCAATATGATGGTCAGTATTTCCCTAGCCCTTGTAAAACTCTATAAAATATTATTTTTTATTAAAGAAGTTAAAGACTTATAAAGTTACCCAAAAATATTAGTGATTTCGAACGGCATTTTATACGTCATTTGCCAAAATAGGTTTATATCAAATACACACTAAATTTAAGTACCTACTAATGCATTATAAGTTAAAAATATTTTTGTACATTTAAAATAATTAATTGAGAAAAATGTTAAAGTATTTAAAGTTACCTAAAATGACAATATATGTCAAAATTTATATAAATAAAGCAAACAATCTGTAAATTAACTGGATAATACGAAATTTACCTGAAAATGATTGGAACAAATTATTTACAATTGCATATGCGATATTTTACAGTTTCAAATAGAAAAATATTATATTTTATCAAAAAATGTTATGTATGTATACCTATTTCATATGGGAAATTATACTGCGCACAGTAAAGCAAAGGCAAATAAGTAAAAAAGCAAATAAACTAAGGTAAATCCGCCTTATCCCAAGAAACAAACTTTTCACATAATCCACGAAGTATACAATTGACAATATTACACAAACGAACAAACGATATTTACATAAATGTGATTAGGAAGCAATATATATGAAAACAACAAGAGTAAAAAAGTTACTGAATCTTTTTCAAATTTTGAACAACATTTTTTGCAAGACCGCGTGACGTACAACAGTAACAGCGTTTCGCTCGAACTGGTGTTAATTAACTCCTATTTAACACTTTAGAATTTCGTGCATATGACACGTCTACTTCATTTATAAAGAAGTCTTTGAGGTATAGTATAAATTAGGCACTCTTGCCCAGTTGAGAGTGGTAGAGCCATGCTGCATTGCAGCACGAATTGGACCGGCTCGCCTGATGTAATACCACCCTCTCACAGAATATCAGCGTGCAATAGCAGCATCTATTGCTGTTGTGTTTCGTTCGGTGACCGAAAGGACCAGTTGTCCATATCCTCCTTCCCCTCCATTCCTTAAAGCCCGCCAACGCACCCGGATGTAATTGATATAATTCTCCGGATGTTGCTGGTGTCCATGGGCGGCGATTGGTCACTCTCCATCAGGTGACCTGCTTGCTTGTTTGCCCCTCTTTTATAAAAAAATAATGATAATAATAACACTCTAGACAAATATACAAATCGTGTGAACCCAAATTAGTACAGGGCTTGTACTACGGGTACCGTATAACGACTTGGAGGAACTTCCAATAACGCCCACACTTCAGGCTTATTCAGATAAGTTCAATTCCTAAATTGACGTAACCGCGGATCCAACACGGGTCTCCAGCTTGGAAGGCAGACGCTCATCGCGCCAACGGCCCAGCCATAAGCCAATTAATTAATAGTTTGTATATTATGATACGTGTTCCTATCTATGTCCGAGCACATGGTAAATGATGTCATATGCAAATAGAGGACGTGAGAGCCGCCACTATCTGACTAACTGAATTATCGATGCCCAGCTGAAACCGCTTCACATGCATAGAATTGCGAGAATCACAAAGCCAATATTTTAAAGCCGACATAATATTGGCTAGAAATATCTAAAAGGTAGGTCTTTTACTTTCTAGATTAATCATTACATATCGATGTGACAGATTTTAAAATTGTGTCATATTGAAACACTAAAACAAAAAACACACAAAAAACATGCAGGTTTATAGTGTTGAGGTGATTATAAAAACAATAAAAAGAAATGGTAATTATGAACAACATATTGTAATACTAGCTGTACCCGCGACTTCGTCCGCGTGGAAAAATCTTCCTTGACCTCTTTAAATTACTGAGGTTACCCGAGGTACTCATATTGTTGGTGTTAAACAAAAAAGTTATTCTCTGTAATGGAACATCCGCCATATTAGATTTATAATGACTTCACATATACAAAAACATTCCCATGCACATTCCATTTCATTTGATACCCATATTGTTGGTGTCGAACGAAAAACTTTTTTCCTATTATGGGACATCCGCCATATTGGATTTATGATGACGTCACATGTCCAGAAACATTCCCCTGCGTATTCCATTTCATTTGATACCCATAATGTTGGTGTTGAACTAAAAAGTTATTTCCTGCTATGGAACATCCGCCATATTGTATTTATGATGACGTCACATGTCCAGAAACGTTCCCCTGCGTATTCCATTTCATTTGATACCCATAATGTTGGTGTTGAACTAAAAAGTTATTTCCTGCTATGGAACATCCGCCATATTGGATTGATGATGACGTCACATTTACAAAAACCTCTTGCGTATTCCATTTCATTTGATACCCATATTGTTGGTGTCAAATGAAAAGTTATTTCCTATTATGGAAATCCGCCATATTGGATTTATGATGAGGTCACGTATACAGAAACCCTCCCCTGCGTATTCCATTTCATTTGATACCCATATTGTTGGTGTCGAACGAAAAAGTTATTTCCTATTATGGAATATCCGCCATATTGGATTTATGATGACGTCACATTTACAAAAACCTTCCCTTGCGTATTCCATTTCATTTGATACCCATATTGTTAGTGTTGGATAAATAAGTTATTTCATATAACGCCCCCGCAACCCCTTTGCGGGTGGAATATCGTAAAATCCATTCTTAGCTGACCTTTACTCGCCGCTATGGAACATCCGCCATATTGGATTTATGATGACATCACATTTACAAAAACATTCCCTTGCGTATTCCATTTCATTTGATATCCATATTGTTAGTGTTGGATAAATAAGTTATTTCATATAACGCCCCCGCAACCCCCTTTGCGGGTGGATAATCGTAAAATCCGTTCTTAGTTGACCTTTACTCTCCGAAAGGAATATCCCTACCAAATTTCACGTCTCTAAGTCTTATGGTTCCAGAGAAATCGTGATGAGTGAGTTCAAAATCGGGATCTCCTATATATTTATAGATAGTATAATAAACTTCTCATCAGAAAAAATCGAAACACTACTGCAAGTGCTATTCAGGCGGCATTTAAATAAAAAAGAGGTTTGATAGCATTAAAAAAAATACTCCAATAAATAACTGGCAGTTTAGTCTACACAATGATGTACCGCAATTCCAAATTTGAATTAAAATTTTTGAATTTTCATCGAATAAATGAATGTGGAGCTCAATGTGGAGATTGTTTTCAATGTGTATTCCGTCGGAATTTCTGCATTTAATCACATTTTTTTTGCCAAAAGTATCGTTTTTTTTTTATAGTGATTGTAACAATGCTTTGGAACATCCTACCAAGGCGATTATTTTCCTAACAAATATGGATACCTCGCCCACGGAAGCTACCCAAGTCGTGACGTTGCTGAATTCAGGGCTTAGTCAACGTGTTGTGGCTGCACAATTGCATCTTAGCCTCTCTGCTGTCAATAGAGTGTACCAGCGTTATCGAGAGACTGGTATGTTCACTCGCCGTCCAGGATCTAGTAGACATCGAGTTACGTCTGAAACGAGATGACCGGTATATTGTGACAATTTCTCTAAGAAATCATCGATTGAACTCTATTCAACTGCAGCAGCGGCTCCGTGAGATTCGAGGATTGACTGTGAGCAATTCTACCATTAGCAGAAGTTTGGCAGAGCGTGGGCTGAAACCTCATAAACCAGCTAATGGCACAAAATTGACGGTAGACCACCGAAGACCGCGCCTTAACTTTGCACATGAGCACTTAAATTGGTCATACCTTCAATAGAGCAAAGTTCTCTTTTCTGACGAATGTAAGATCATGCTGTATGGTAACGACGGAAGAAAGAAAGTGTATCGAAGAGAGGGAGAGCGTTTTGCACAGTGCTGCATTGAAGAAAGCGTCAGTTACGGTGGCGGTTCAGAGACGATTTGGGGAGGCATAAGCGCCGATGGAAAAACCAAACTTACTTTTGTATCTGGACCTCGCGTACCATCATTAAATGGGTCACGTTACACCGAAGAGTGTCTGGAGCCTCATGTGGTACCTTACGCACATTTTATTGGCGAAGAGTTCATTTTTATGCAGGATAATGCCAGGCATACCGCAGGCATTGTAAATGAATACCTGAACGAAGTTGGTATTAAGGTCAGCTCGTCAATTCATAAGACTCATTCATAACCAAACTTCAGGGGTGTTTCGATTTTTTTGATGAAAAGTATATTTACAATATATCCATGTGTACAGACGATATTGTCTAAAACAAATAATTATCATTTATTCATTAAAAATATAGAATCACTTGCTTGTCTGATCGTCCGTCTGTCTCAGCCTATTTACTTCGAATCCACGGAACAAGATACCGCGGAGCGAGAAAAATCTGATCCATACAACCCCTGCGGTTCCTAAAACCACCTTGTCCATCCCACAAATATCTTTCAGAAATGCCTTTCACACGTTCAATCAATAGTTTGGTACAGATTTTACTACCTAAGCTGACCAAGCTGATGGGCCTATAGCACGCGCAGTCTAAATGGAAACCTTATCCTTTATAGAAAGGCACTATGACTGCGGTGCGCCAGTCCTCCGGAACCTCTCCCTTCTGCCAGCAAAGATTGCACAGTTTATAGCATGTATCCCAGACCCTAAAACCATGCTTAATCATCTCAGCAGTTACCTCATCATTTCTCGCAGCCTTTTCACATTTCAGACTTCTTATCGCTTTCTCGTTCATACTAATCATTTACTCTAGTTCCTGAACCGAGTGTGACGATTCGTTAGGTGCGCTCTGTGTCAGAGACAGAATCGTCACTCTCATATATTCTCAATAATAATTACTCCATCGCTGCAGAACATCTTTATTGTCTGTTAGCAGATGATGAAATTTTCCTCGAAGTTGTCCGATCTTGTTTTCGTCTAACACCGTACACCTTTCACGCTTCTCTTTCACTAGTGCCTTCGTTTCTGCTTTCTGCGGCTCATATCTCTCTTTCATCAAATCCTTCATACTACAGCTATTTTGGCTGCAAGGTAGTTCGCCATCTTTTCTTCCTTTTGTACACAGACTCTTTCACCTCACCATCTCATCATACAACACGCTTTTTACCATTCCCAATCATATTCATGCCACACACTTATCATATTCATGCCACACATTTATTTCGCTGCCTTAGTCATACTATCTTTAAGATTCTGCCAACATTCTTCAACAGCTTCGCTCGTCACTTTTAACCTGTCGTCAAGCTTCCTGGATATTATTCTTTCATATTCATTCAGGGTGGTCGCATTTTGCAGTTTCCAGCTCATGCGACAGACTGCTGCAGGTTTCAATGCTACGCGACATCGCCATGCTGCTAACAGACTCCTTATTCTAGTTACCACTAGAAAGTGATCCGTTCTCAAATCAGCTCCCCTGTGTGCTCTCGTGTTCATAACCTGCCTTTTGAGCCGGCTGTCCACCAGGAATAAATCAATCGTACTCCTTTCATCCTTCCTTTCCCACGTATACTGATGATTCCATTTGTTCTTTAATGAGGAATTAGCAAAAAGATCCTTTTCCATATGCACTTCTAACACAATCCTACCAGCATCATTCACTCTCTTATCTCCATACTTGCTTAAGACAGACTCAAATTCTGTTCGAGCTGTCGCGACCCATCCAATCACGTCTCCGCACACTATATGTATGTTATGTAAAAGATATTAAAGAAAATATACAAACATCCAGCATCCCCATTTATTCCAGAAAACACTGAGGCTAAAATTTTGTAAAAACAATGGAATCTAGGGGACTTCGCTCCTACATAATTTATATAAACACCTAAATTAAAGTCTAAGTCAAAATTTTACTTTATTTCTTGATCAGAAGGTACTACGAGTATAATACAATGCTACGATACTACAATTACTACATAAACCTGTATTTTTTTGTTTACTATAACATCAAAGTTTTTTTGAGCAAACCGAAATAGAACATTGTCCATTGCTCCGTCTTCGTTCACTTATTCAAGAATGTACGGCAAGACGGAATTGAACAATAGACAAATAAGCATTCAAAAATGTTCCTTTACAATGCGATATACATACCTATTTACACCTATCTTGTTCCACAGATTTGGGTCAAATTTAAAACACATAAGATAGGTAATGCATTGCGATAATATGATGAATTTATCTGTAGTACGGAACCCTCTTCATGCGAGTCCGACTCGCACTTGATAGATTTTTCTTAAAAACTCATTTATGAAAATTTTTAAAATAACTTTGATTTAAGAAAAATTACAATAGATAATGGTCGCTGTGATACAAGAATTCCATTCGTAATGCGCACTCTTTTATTACAACCTTATAGACTGTATCAGTAAATAATAGTAGCAGAGAAGTAGTCTTATTTGGATTCTACTGCACAACGTTCTAATTTTAAATGTAAGCTAATGGAAATGTCAACAGCACTTACATATCTTGATGAAAGTGTAGGATGAGAATAATGAGTTCCGAGTAGGTGTTACAAGTGTGTAAGAACCGCGATGGTTGGCGCTCCACCCCCACTGTCTATCCCATTAGAGATACGGCGTGAAGAGATATTTTTATGTATGTATATTAGAGATAAAAAGATGTAAACATTTCATTCATTACGGACAACCTACTTATGCGCTACTTGAATTCTTAAGTTAAAAGTTAATAATCGTTGAAAGAAAAGAGCTTTGTAATAATATTTACCGATTATTTATTATCATTGTTAACGTATGACAAGTATTTCCTAATAGCTTTATTTAAGTTTAAAATTTTCTAAAAATAATTTTTATCCCTCCGTTTAGAGAGTTCAAAATGAAGAGCAAAACTCTATTAGATGGTGTATGTTTTTCAATGTAGCTAATTTTATATACATATTACATAGATATTAGGACAAGTTCGCGCGGGAGCCTTTTCGGCTCTTTAGCGTGAGATATTTCTAACGTTTTAAATAGACTTTATGACTTTTGTCCTGTGCACTTATCACGAAAGACGAAAGAAAAAATAGAGTAAAAATAAAAGAAAAAACGATGTACAAATAGCTAATGCGAGAGATTAAGCTATTTCGAAATTTTGTAGTAATGGATGCGTGATTAACGCATCCATTACTACAAAATTTCGAAACAAACTGATTTTTTCAGCGCTTGTATGAACATTGTATACCGAAGCGGAAGACATCGACGCTTATTACACAAGGCTCTTTTTAGCTTTCTTGCAAAAGCACTTATCACAAGCTTTTTTTCTTTTAAATTTCTTAAGACTTTGACAGTAAGATCATTAGCCTAACTACGTATCTGAAAATAAACACTATATTACATTGTTTTCTTATACTATTATACGAACATATTTGTATCTATTTTTTTTCCTATTCTACATTTTTTATGAGCTCAGAGGTTATCAGAGAAATTAATTGTAGAACTGGAAAGTTAAAAATTTAAATATGTTTTTTGGAAGAATAGAAGAGAATTTTTGAAGAATGAAAAAAAAAACAAAAGCCAGGAGAAAAAAAAAGAGAGAAGGATTTGATGGAGTGAGGACAAGATTTTTTGCCTCTTTATTATATTCTATTTTATTATAAAACAAAGGCGATGTAATGAACTTATATCATTCAGTAAAAGTCAGAAAAATTAACATGATGTGAAGATAATAATCATCACAAAATTCCGTAACCAAGAATGGTATAATATTTAGTATTAAAACTACATATATTTATTTTGCCACCTCGCCGTGACATGTCTATTAATAGTGTTCAGAGGTTTATGTGAAAAAGCAAAGAACTATGAAAAGCTTGCCTAAAATTTTAAGATATCGTTCGTGAGTGGAATTTATGAATATGGAACAATAGTATTACTAGCATAAGCCAGTGGTTAAAGTGTTTTTATTCTAATCATAATATGTAACTTATAATTTCAAAGGTTAATTTAAAAGGTATTTATACTAGATTTGATAAACTCCACACCACACCATCGCACCCACTTTTTATACTTTTCTGTTTTTCATTTGTAAAGTGAGTATTGTTTTTGTTGGTAAATTTAATTATACATATATTCCTTTTCAAAAAGTATTTTATTTAAAAAATTTCCAAGTTAGATACAAAATTTATTTTATCCATTCTCTTTTCGTGGCATTCGGGTGGAAATGGTATAATATGTATATATATGTATATAACATGTAATCTCGTTCTCGGAAACGGCTCTAATAATTTAGATGAAATTTACAGTTATTAACTAATAAACTTATCAGTTTATTAACTAATAAAGTAAAGTGAAATTACTAAAGAATAACATTACTGTAATTTCGTAATAACATTTTTATTCATTTTTTAATTATTATTTTCATTTTATTTTTAATTTCATTTTATCTTTTCCAGCTTCTACTTGGTCTTTTATTTTAATCGTGAACGTTTTCGGCTGTGAAGTTGAAAGTTCTTGTAAATTATTTCTATAAGTATACGAAGCCACAGGTCACCTGAGGGCTGAGATTTACAATCACCTGTAACAATAAATAATTTTATAACACATTATAACACACATCAAATCCACTGTTGGACAAAGGCTTGCTCTAAAAGGAGTAAATCGTCGTATTCACCACGCTTGGTAGAAATGGGGTATTAATTCGTACGCGGTAGCCACTACCGCAAGGAAAATCCACCAAAAGAAAAGCTACATGCCGCTGGTAATAATTAGAAATTAAATCTAATTGCAAATATTAATGCGTTACTATGTAGATAATATAATACATGTAAAGAAATGCCATCTGTGACAAATTCTGTATACATTCTTCTTCTGGGTTCTTTCTTCAAAATACATCAATGAAATTGTACCATTGAATTTTTGTGCGGCTCCCAGTCTATTCGATTTAGCATTCGAATCTATTTTTATCGAAAATCTGCATTTACAGTATATCTGGAAATAATTGACAAACATTAAATTAATATTTTGTATCTCTAACATAGTTATAGATAAAGTTTTATATTTTTACAATCTATAGAATAACAGGGACAAAGACCGTACAAAAACAAAATATTAGAAAATATCGACTATATCGATAAATTTTGTTCAATCTCTAAGATAAACTTTTCAAATTCACAGATACGATATCTTTTTATTTTTACCCGATTGCACAAGGAGAGTTATGTTTTTCGAGTGTATGTATGTATGTGAGTATGTATATATATCCAATTCTTTAGCACGCTCTGTAGCCTAAACGGCTTGACGAATTTTAATACATGAGGTGTCATTAGATTCGTCTTAATTGTGGGAGTGACAGAAGACATAAAATTTTAATATAGCGCCCGAGAAAAAGAAAGTAGAGGGGAAAAGTATAACAATATGGGCATCAAATGAAAGGTATATGAATTTGAATTTCGTTAATAATAACTAATGAAAAGTGAGAAATAAACTAAATTATTAAAAAAAAACCGACTGCATTTATCACATTTGATTGAAACGGAAAAAAATGTTTTAAAATCTATAGATTTGTAAGAGCAATATAATGCACAAGGTGATGTTTATTTTAGTTTGATACCTCTTAAATCAATAATAAAATACATACACATTGTTATATTAACATAACTTGAATGTTGGAAAAGGTATATTGGACGTTCAATTCGGTTACGCATGAGGTGGGGAGTCGGCCTTTCTTTCTACGGCATTCCATACTGTCCATACTCAGTCCTTAGTTAATTTCCAAGGTGTTAATGTCATAGAGAAATTAAAAAAAAGAAAAGAAGCAAATAATATAATATAATACACTCAGACATTTCACACAGCGCCATTTAGTCCCAAAGTAAGCAGCACAGCGTTTGTGTTATGGGTACTAGACAACTATAGGTACTTTCCGACGCACTAACCCGTTGCGCCACGGAGGTCGTCATATTAATTAATTAAAAGAAAAGATAAATAAATGAAAAGAAAAGAAGAAAGCAGGAATTCGCAAGTAGTACCAAAAAATTTTACTACCAGTGAAATCAGCAATAAATTAATATTTTGTTGGAACGATGTTGTTCTCAGTATTCTTCTTGATTCTTTCGAAAACTATACATATTGATAGCCAGAAATGACACATCTCCTTTACAACATATCAATTTGTTATTCTTTTGATTGCATTTCATAATATTTGGATAAAATATTTTAATACTTCGTGTTGCTTTGTTGTAATGAAATTGTAAATTGACATTTATGTAGTACACTTTGACTTCGACTTTGAAACTATCGCCCCATAAAACTTGACGTCCTTGCGGAGTGGCGTTGCTACTGTTTACATTAATACGGCACTGATGATTGTTTGATGTTAGATTGAGGAGTTTAAAGAACACATAAATCAAGGATTCGTCATCCTCCATACTCGCTGGACTTTGCCCCTACAGACTACTATTTATTCTGTGATTTGGATAATTTTTTGCACGTAAAAAAATTGTCTCCCAAGAAGCGGTACAAAATGCCTTCACATAGTTTGTGGAATCCAGGTCTCTGGAGTTCTATCGCAAAGATATAAATGATCTTTCGATTAAATGGCAAAAATGTGTAGACAACGAGGGTAAATACCATAAAAAATTCGTTTCAATATTTCAGTACGAAATGGCAATTTCATACTTTAACCCCTAATATTTAGTATCAGCTATTAAACACTATATCCATACTCGTATGTAAGATATTGCATAAAATTTTAAGTACTCTTAAGCTGCGTAGACTATAATTAAATTCGAGGTAATTAAAATCAATTTGTAACACCTTAAACACTGATAAGACAATTTTTATTCGCATTTCTTATCTTAATAGTGTGAGAAATACTGTTAACTGGATTTGTAGTCACGGGTTAGGGTACTTCCTGAACGGTGAGTAATTTAAAGACGGCAACCACTGATATCTGCGGGCGCATCCATTACGTTCCTACAACGGGGTATAAGTGTACCATAAATTGTGAAGAGGAATACTTATAAACTGATTTATATTGAGCTGTAAATTTTCTATAATTTATTATAGCACTTTATATTTATGTTTTTGCCTTCGACTTTGTCCGCCAAAACGTAACAACGTAACGATACGAAAATTAATGCCGTCTATTCAGATCCTTGATATCATAACGTAAAATACATTTTTAAGGTTTATAAAGATTTTAAAATTAATTGAAGACAACATTAACAAAATATTAGTTTTTAATTTGACTTATGCTTCGATGACAAGGCAATATATTTTCTATAGATATAATATGAACATCTGTTTTCTGTATTAATTAAAATAATTTAGGAAAACAAACTTTGTGAAATTACTAAGCTAACCCACACCACATTTTCTTAGTAATTTGTTTTATTCAGTAGGTAGATTCTATGTATGGACGTGCGCCATGCTGCAGACGGGCTGTCGGCCTTCCTCGAGAGGTCTTTGTCAGCCCTGTTCCTTAGATTGGAACTCCGGTTACTACTGGCCGGGTGTTCCTCCCTCTCTCTCAAAGTATGTCTGAGCCTTGTGTGTGGAATCTAATGTTTGAGTATTCATCTATAAAGTTTGAGCATTCAGCTATAAAGTGTTTGTTTGTTTCTACCCTATTGCAATATCTGCATAGCAGATTCGATGTTAGACTAAGTATTAACAGGTGTCTATTTAATGTAGAGTGTCCTGTTATGATACATACCAGTTTTCCTAAATTACCTCTTTCAAGCCTTAAGATGTACCTTGATTTTGTGTTGTTTTTCCCGTCAAAGTACCTTTTGGTTCGCCTACATATAGTTAGTAGTAGTAGTTTTTCTCCGCTCCATTAGTTTCTTTATCTATTATTTTCCCAAAACACCTAGAGTCACCTTATTTAATATCGGTAAATATGGTTCAAGCCCTATTATAGGTGTAGCTGCACCATATTTTGCTAGATAATCGACCTTTTCGTTGCCTGCATTACCACTGTGTCCTGAGATCCAGGCAATATAAAGTTTACGTGCTTCTCCTAATTTGTCTAGGATTTATTTGCATTCCCCAATCAACGCTGACGTATATGTCGGCTTATCCAATAACTTTAGACCTGCTTCACTATCAGAATAAAAATTATGATATCTTCTTTAACTTTATCTAATGATTCCATTAACACTATTGCAGACTCCATTATTGCAAATATTTCTGTTTAAAGTATGCTTGCAAGTTTTTGGTTTGAAGATTTCTGTACCCCGTGATGGGATGTATATTCCCATACCGGTCATTTGTGTCGAGATTCCTCTAGAATCATCAGAGAAACATGTGGTAGTCGCTTTCTCTGTTTTTATTTAACAATCTTCTGATGTTTCTTATCAAAATTCTTCTTTCCTTAATCAGATCATTATTACATACAAGCATTCCAAGTTTATCCTCTGATCTTACTCATACATTTAAATGTCTTTTGTTGTGAGATTTGTCTTTCCATTCTCCACAGTTTTTCATTATATACCATTGCTGTATGACTTTCTTCTTTAATTCTATGTAAAAGGGATTAAAACTGAGTATGATCTCTAAAGCAGCAAGTGTTCTCATCTGCTGCTTCATCTCATTGCTCCCGTGATCATTAAATATGCTAATTTTTGTACCTTGCTTAGTTCTGTTTTTATCACCTAAATTGTTCTGTACCACCACACCACATATATAAGAGGCTTTATGATTACTGTATAAATCTAGTGTACTACTTTTGGTTTCAGGCCCCACTATTTACCCACAGCCTTACAGCATTGGCATAGTGCTACTGTAGCTTCATTGCATAACTTCTTGATATGGCTAGCAAACTTTAAATAATGATCAAGTGTTATGGTTAAGTACTTGATTTCTTTCACAGGCATCATTTCACATTCTTTCAGGACGATTGGTTGCATAATTAGATCTTTCCTCCTGTTCGTAAACAGGATTACTTGTGTTTTCAGAGGATTTAGATCTAGTCCTCTTTCATTACATCACCTTAAAGTTGTTTTGATAGCCATATTCAGTACTAATCTTATAGTCTCTAAGCTCCGTCGTCTGAATATGGTTGCATATAATATACTCCCATATTATTTAGAAAGTATAATGATATAATGATTCTATTAGTAAGCATCAAAGGAGAGGTGATAGGCTTGTGAAAAACCTCTTCTTACTTTAATTTAGCTCACCGTATTTCCTAACTGTGCTATGTTTGTTCTATTTTTAAGCATTCTAACAGTTTATTTCTTTATAGTATCTGTAATACCTTTTCCTACATCGCTTTTTTTATTGTCTCAAAATTTGCCTTGTCGCAAGCTCCTTTTACATCAAAGAAGGATGCCACAGAAAATTCTTTATTTTCTATAGCTCTTTCTAATCTAATTGTAAGATTATGCAAAACAGTTTCCATAGACTTACCTTCCACATATTGTAACATTTTTTCGCTATTGTACCTTCTTTTTAAGAGCTTAGAGGTTGTCAGAGAAAATAATTATAGAACTGGCAAGTTAAAAATTTAAATATGTTTTTTTTTTGGGAGAATAGAACAGGATTTGAAAAATGAGAAAAAAAAGAGAGCGAGGTGTTTTTTTAGACAGAACAAGAATGGTTGTGATGGAGTAAAAAGGAGATTATTTTTCTCCTCAAAAAAAGAAGATATTTGATTTCTTTGTAAAAGTAAAATCTGTTAAGAATATTAAAAAAGATGTTGGCAAAGTGAAAAAGAAAGAGGCTCGAACCAGAAAACTGATATCGTCCAAACTTCCAAGGCAAATGGACCCCTCGACAAGAATAAGGGGAGCAATGGCTTCAATCGGATAAAGAGCACATTAATCATGGTGACGCACCAGTTTCATACGAGTTTATAGAAGTTATATTTACAATGACGATGCTGATTGCAGAATTTTATAAAGTCGACTTATAATTTTGGAGATAACATTCGAGAGTGGAGTATGGGACAATACAATCTAATTTAAGCCAGTGGTTTGTGTTTTTTTATCATAATGTGTAAATTATAAGGTGAAAGGTATTTATATCTGATTTTTGTAAACTACACCACACCATCACAACCACTTTGATATCCTTCTGTTTCTATTTTATTTACAAAATTAATTTTGGTTTATTTGTTTCAAATTATATTACAATTTTCTTCTTAAAATAGAATTTTATTTAAAAAGATTTCCAATAAATTTCAAAATTTACTTTATCCATTCCCTTTTTGTGGCATCCGGGTGGGAATGGTATAATATGCATGCTGATTGCCATGTAGTTTATATCCACTTTCCTTAAGTTTATTTCTTATATGATAGTCTACAACTTTCTGCAGAGCTTTCAGTATGAGTGAAAACAAACTTATGCAATTGAAAGTTCTTACTTCCTTGTAGCATTTCTTTCCTGGTTTTGGAATAAATACCGGTCTTACTTTCCTCTAACTTTCTGAAATGTATCCCTCTTTATATTTTAATTAAAAGTCCTTTGATAAATTTGAATCCAGTCTTTAGCATTATCGGCAAAATGAAATCAGGACCAGCTGCTTTGAAAAGTTTAAAATATTTAACGGACCAATTTATTATTGCTGTGTGTAGTATTTCTTCAACTTCTACCCAATTTGTACTAATTTCGCCTTCTATGTCCTCATGTTTCTTGACATACTTCTCGCAATCTGGGAAGTGTGTTTTTAGCACTATATCCAATACTTCTTCTTCTTCTTCTTAATTTCTTCGTTTAACTTTAAGCTTCCTAACTAAGTCTTCCCATTACTTAATATTCTTACTAAACGTGTTGTTTCGGAATGACTATTGATTTTCTCACTATTTAGCTTATTTTCCTCGTTTTACTCTTCTCCCTAGTGAATTTGTTTCTTAATTTTCTAAATTCATTCCAACTGTATTCATAATTCCTTTTCTTTTTCTTAGTTTGCAACGGCGCGAGAGATTTGTTCTATTCTCTCTGTAGCCCCTTCTAGATCTTTTGACTCCGCCTCATTTGATTGTACTACCACTTTTTGCGCAAGTGATTTTTGGCGCGACAACTATTCCAAGTGAAGGTCGGAATCGTCTTGTCTTCCTTTGCCTCCGTCCTCTTCGTGTTTCTTATAAGCTTAACTTTTACCCAGGTAGCTTAAAAATTTAGCCATCGGGCAGCCTCTTCCCCCCAGGTCTCCTCCTTCAGTAGGTATAATATTTATATTTTCAGCGTCATAGTGATAGTGAGATAGCAAAAGAGCAGTTCCGATACGATGTCTTACTTAATCACAAATGTGACCACCTCTTGACTTGAAATACTGAATTTTGAGACTTCACTTATGTAATAAAGTTTAGATACCTAGATACACTTGCCTATTACCCTAGGGTATATTGACTTTTGTCTATGTTAATTAACGTATATTCTTTATAACAACTTATTTCTGTGAATATTTTTGTTTACTTCTGCAAAATTACATAGTACTTATGGCTCTATAATGTTTTTTGTATTGCTCTAAAAGAAAAAAGCTATTGCCTGTTGAATCTGTTTGTACAATATACATACACTACATGTAATATATCTATCTACCGAACTATATTTTATGTCAGTTCTATTCAAGCACGTAGCACATTTTTCACTCACGTCACTGCTTAATAGGCATTGTTGACCTAATAAAAATTATAGGCTCCGGCGAGACCTGGATTTATATGTGTTTCCGTTTTCACCCTTTTACAAAACTCGGCTATAAGTTAAGTGAGCGAAACGATTTTTGACTATCAATTACGATTTACTCAATTTTTAATATTTTATCTTTTACTTAAATTAATGTTTATGCATAACAAAATATTCGAAAGTAATAGAATACAAAAAAAATGTTAGGAGTGTTTTTAAATGTGTTTATCTCTTCGTACACTAATCGCGTATTGTATGTGTAGGTACTAGGAAAGATAATTGATTAGGTCGACAGAGCTCTTGTACATAAAATACTCTTTATTCTATGTATTATGCAACAGGAATTTGATAATAAAAATAAACTTAGGCTTACTAGTGAAAAGGCAACTAGAGAGGTGTACATATTAATATGACATATCAGATTATGAAAACAGCGTTATCCTTCGATATTTGCAGCGTGTTGTATGACGGGCCAGTTTTTGCGACACGCTACACCCGCTATTCATTAGGCCCTCGCTGCTGTCCGTGTCCGCATTAATTACATGCTGCCTCTGACGAATGGCACGCAAAAATATTCAATGGTTGAGGGTTTCAATGATACTAGGCTTGTTGGGGCCGCATTCTAAAATTTTATTTATTATCTATGTAATTTTCTGGACAAAATCTCGTCATACCCCTGTAAGTTTGATTTGACTACATTGTTGAACGAAACCTTAGAACAATCTACAAAATATTTTACTCTTTCTTATAACTTTCTTTTTTACAACATACAAAGCGGATTGTGACGAAATTATATTTTTTTTGTCTTCGTCACAAATAAAAATGTTTATTATTGTCGTCATAAAAATTGGACAGATAAGAGTGAACTGCCAAACAAACATATTAGACATTACGTATGTATATAAAAAAAATATCTAAAAGTACCCCAAAAATAAAAATAAACAAACCATTAAAAATTAAGTACACGACAAGAGCCACTTCTTCCACGTGGAAAAAAATTGTAATATGGCAACAAAAATCCCTTAAGAATAATAATTGAAGTTACCTATAGGTACGTCATTTTATTTTTATTTTGTTTCTATTTCATTCATAGAATAAAATTTAAATAAAATAAAAAAAAAATAAAAAAAGAAGAATTTTGGTAATAGAAGTGACACTTGAAGTATCTCAATTTAGGAAACAACATGATGTATCAAAAACTTTAGGCATAACCTCCTATAGCTTATTATATTTTGAAATGCAACTAATCTAAAGTTTATGTATAATGTATACGAAAAGGTTTATAAATAAATTCTCCAATAAAGAATATTCGTGTTATTCTGAGTATTCTGTAAGCGACACTTTTTTTATAAAAAAAAGAATTTGAACGATATTTATTTTGAAAAAGTTATTAAACTTTAATAAAAGACGAGTTAAAGATTTGCTCTAAATGTTATAGACATCACTTATGTCATGTTTTTATTTTTAATTATAATTTCATTGTACTTCGTTTGAATGTCTCCAAAATCATATTATTAAATTATATTTTGCTTATATTTAGTATCAATTGAAAATCGTAAGTTTGACTCAATAGAACAGACTTCGCCTATTGAGGAAGACACATCTAATCATAATATAATAAAAATAAACAAAGGACGAATTTAATTAAAATTTCTTGGAAATATACAAGATTTGTATAACTACATCATATTATGTCGTGATACTATCGTCATTCTACTGCTAGAGAACTAAAACAAATAAATACGAATTCAACGTAGGTGTGTTTATAATGTTATAGGTCCAGCATTGTATGATAGATGTTTTGATATACAGAGGTAGCGGATTAATTTGATTTGATTAAAGGAAGAGTTGTATATGGATTTATCAAATTACGTAAGTTGATGTAACAGTTTTTATTAGATTATTTTGTAATAGTTGGGTAGATTGAGTTAGGTAGTACTTTTGAACAGTTCAAGCATACCATGGCAGCGTTTTAGTTGTGCTGTGTAGAACCATCTGTAGCCTTACCATGAGTTTACGCCGTCTATACTCGTTAGCGACCGCGTCAAACTTTTGTATGACAATTCTTAGTTCACTGTAGTAACCGCTAGGGGCGCTGCCCAATTCTTCATACAAAGTTTTACGTTGTCGATAGCGAGTATCGACGTCGTTAACTCATGGTAGAGGCACTGGCTATACGAACACATAACGAACGGATAACTCTATATATATATTACTTTGCGCATCACAATTTCTCTAAAATAAATCAATAAAATACTTTTAAAATATTTAAATATAGAATGACAAGATGGCTATTAACATTATATTTGATATTTTTATTTTTCAGCGTTTTTATTACCTACCTACTAGTTATTTCGTAAGGAGTCAAAGGTAAAAAGTTCAATGAATCAGCACTCGTTCTCCTTGTATGGTCTAGTATGTACCCTGTATAACTCCAATAAGTAGAACTCGACGAGCTTTTTTACTTTTTTACCTGCTTATGATAGGACTACGTCGATAACCATCACCCACTTCACTCCAGCTCTTGTATTTACAATAAACAAAGAATTAATCTAGCTAATACTCTCTACCTTTTTAAAGTTCGCTAAATCAAAACTCGCACAAAAATTACACTTAATCATCAGGATACGAGAATTACTATGGTCTGTGTACGTTCGTGTGTTTTATTCGTGGAAGATATAACCAGCAGCCTCGAATGTGTTTTTTGAAATGTATATTGTAATTTTGTACGCTGACGATGCTGTGCTAATAGCACCATCAGAAGCAAAGTTGCAGACACTAGTCACGTGTATGAAAGAAGATTGTGAAGTAAAAGGATTGAAAATGAATGTGAACAAAACTAAGGTTCTGGTGTTTGAAAGAGAAGCGGTACAAACGAAATGTGTGATTAGTGTAAATGGAAAATGTCTAGAACAGGTGAATGAAATTGTGTACCTGGGGAGTGCGTTTTCGAGGGATGGAAGATGTGAGTTGGATGTGGAGAGACGGGTAGCAGCTGGCAATAAAGTGAACGGTGCTCTGTCCGCATTAGTGGGTAGTGTGAATATATCTAACACTGCTAAAATGGCCATCCACAATGCGGTGTTGGTGCCAACTTTGTTGTACGGCAGTGAGGCCTGGATATGCCCGAAATGGAGTGAAAGTATGATAAATGCTTTGGAGATGCGGTCTCTCAGAAATATGTGCGGTGTCACGCTTGCGGACAGGATAACCAATGACGAGATACGCAGTATGACAGGGTTGCACAACAGTGTTATTGTAAAAATGAAGAAAGGAATGCTTAGATGGTTCGGGCACATGGAAAGAATGAGTGATGAAAGACTGACGAAGAAAATATACAGAGCGAAAGTGAGTGGTAAAAGAAGCCAAGGAAGACCAAGGCTGACTTATGAAGATCAAATAGCCAGAGTGTTAGCAGACGGAAATGTCAAAAGCACTCGCATACCTAGGCGAAAATGTGTGAGGAGAATGATGAGATTTGAGGAAGCGAAAGAGGTGTGTAAGGACCGCGACTCCTGGCGCTCCGTCCTCTCTGGCTACCCCGTTGGGGATACAGCGTGAAGTTATGTTATGTTATGTTATATTGTAATTTTTATACATTACTTCTCACTGTCCATTGATTTTTTAGAATTTCTGTACAACTCCTCATTCTATGGTATGGAAATTCTATGCAGTTTCATTACATTTCCCGTAATATGTATGAAAAAATTAATTATTTCACTATTTTATTTAAGAATATACTAATATTCATTATTTGCCTTATTATAAAATAAATAGCATTAACCCATGCCATTAAAAAGTACCTACCGTAATTCTAAATGTTTATAGTTAAACAAGGCTTTGCAACTCACGCGTAAGTTTTCTACGATAACGATAACAATTCACCCTTGCACTGACTTTATAAATAGCTAGACTTAATTTATGACTGCGCATTAAACTCGGTCTAAAATAAAAACAGTGATACTGTTAGTAATTTAATATACACTAATAATTAGAATTAATATAATAAACATAATATTATTAATAATCAAATCATGTAGCTAGTCATAAATTCATTATACATAATAATATAATAAATATAAACTGTCTAAATTCACAAAAACTTATTTCACAGCAGTTTAAATCGGTTTTATTAGGTTCAAGTTAGATATGATTACTAATAAAAACAAGTTAATCTAAGCTCTTGCATGCAGGACATTCTAACGAAGATGGACGCGAAGCTGTACGCCGTGATATTCGTGCCAACGTGTTGTCGGTGCGTCCTGCCGTACCTCGAAACCAACTTCTAAGGCACGTCTACTACCGACTAACGCAGATACTGACCGAACAATGCTACTTCCGATCAATATCTTCTGCATCGGATCAGTCGGACAAAAACGGCACGGTTAACATTATTGATCAAAGAAGATCGAGAAAGATTTGTCCCTGCCCGTAGTAATAGCAGCTACGCTCACGCATGCACAGTCGTGAAAGATAATGTCCTTCAGGGAGGCCGAAATATTGCAGAAAGAGGACAGTTGCTGGGGGACTGTTACCCTCAACCTCAACACAAGTATTTCAACACAAAAATAAATCAAAAATAGACACACAAATATAGAAGAAATAACTCGCCGAGGAAAGAATTTTGGCGGATGTAAGCCCCTTATAACCCAGAAGTCTGGAAAAAAAGGTTTTTGCACGTAATATGTGCATAAGAGGACTATTTTAGCAATCACATCACAAGAAAGCTAATGAATAGTATGTGAAAAAACTATTTTATTTTTTTTTCACTTTTGTCTGTATTTATAAACAGCATTCGAATATATCGAATTTATACGGTAACACATTACATACACATTTAGATCAACTTTGTTTTATAGAACCTTTAATATAATTGTAGAATACATACATACATATCTTCACGCTGTATCCCTAACGGGATAAATAATTATGAAATAATCTGGTAAAACAGCTTTTACGCAATCAATGTTTAGCAGAAGAGAAAATCCAGTGTTTCCGACGTACTAATCACTTTATTGGTGCCGTGGAATCAGGGATGGCAACCACACGCCACGGACTGATTACGCAGGTTTATAATTGTTGCTCTTACAAATGAGTTCGGATTGCCGAAGCGCCGATAGCAAAATGTTTTATGTTGATCGTTCATTAATTTGTGCATATTGTGTCAATTTCGATATTCATGATTGAAACAAGCTTTCGTGTAATAATATAATTGTAGATAATAATTATAGATGTATACACTGTATTTCGCAATCACTGTAATGTAGTTATCTAAGACTCTATATAATGAGAAACATGATGCAATTTGTTATCAATGAAAATGCTACTTATGAAATAATATTTCGAGAATAGATTTATGACAGCACGTTGATAATATCAAATATATGTATTTAAAAAGATATATTTTGAAATTTGAGCAATTATTTTTATTAACTTTTGTTAATTCCATCACTAATCACTTACATATTTAAATAAAAGTACATGTCATAGATTATTTTAATATACCTAATTAAATATTTTAAAACTCATAAATAAAATGAATAAGGATGAATAACATTTAATTTTTTTCCTGAAAATATAACTCATAGATATCGTGTCCCTAAAACATGTATGATTAAAAAACTATATTATAAATTCGGTGTTCTCTTCTTTTAATTAAACATATTTCTAATTAAACTAGAATAATTTTATTACTTATAATAACAACCAACAACTTTAGTAAAAATAAAAATTACAAACTATATTACCACTACATACACTCGATAAAGATGAGAAATACTTTTGATATTTAATGACAGAAATACTTTTGATTTGATGCTGAAAGATCTTTGTGAGAGGCACAATGTGGTTTTAGGAACAGTAGGGATTGTATGGATCAGATTTTCTCGCTCCATGGTATCGTGGGGAAGTTTCTGGCCATAGGTCAAAAAGTTTTCTGCGCTTTCGTAGATCTTGGAAAAGCATTCGATAGAGTAGTGCGAAAGAAATTGTGGAGTCTACTGCCTGAATACGGCGTAGACGGCCCGTTACTGCAGGATGTGAGGTCATTATAACGGGGCCACAGAGAACAGATGAAGCAGCAAGAATAGATGGTGACTTGTCGCCCTGGTTCGAAAGTCTTTTCAGGTGTCAGACAGGGCTGCGTGATGTCTGCCTTGCTGTTCGTGCTGATCGGGCAGTATGAGTGGTATGATATGTGATGGTACAGTGGTAACTGCCTTTTGTACGCTGACGGTGTTGTGCTTATAGCACCATCAGAAGCGGAGTTGCAGACACTAGTTTCGTGCATGAAAGAAAAATGTGAAGCGAAAGGATTGAATATGAATGTGAACAAAACTAAGGTTCTGGTGTTGGAAAAGGAAGATGTACAGACAAAGTGTGAAATATGGGTAAATAGAAAATGTCTAGAACAAGTGAACGAAATTGTATATCTGGGGAGTGCGTTTTCGAGGAATGAAAGACGTGAGTTTGATGTGGAGAGACCGATAGCAGCTGGCAGTAAAGTAAACGGTGCTCTGTCCGCAATAGTAGGCAATGTGAACATATTTAACTCAGCCAAAATGGCTATAGATAATGCGGTGTCGGTTCCAACTTTATTGTATTATGAGTCCTGGATATGCCCGAAATCGAATGAAAGTAAGATAAATGCAGTAGAAATGCGATCTCTTAGAAATACGTGTGGTGTCACCCTTGCACACAAAATAAGCAATAAAGAGACGCAATATGACAGGCTTGCACGACAATGTTATTGAAAAAATGAAAAAAGGAATTCTAAGATGATTTGGGCATATCAATAGAATGAGTGACGAAAGACTGACGGCGAAAATCTATAGAGCGAAAGCGAGGGGTAGAAGAAGCCAAGTAAGACCAAGACTAACTTATGAAGATGAAATAGCCAGAGTGTTAGCCGACGGAATTGTTAAAAGTACTCGCATACTTAAGCGAAAATGTGTGAGGAGAATGATCAGATTTGAGGAAGCGAAAGAATTATGTAGGGCGCGACGTTTGGCGCTCCGTTCTCTCTGATTATCTCGTTAGGGATATGTGATATTTCTAATCAGATAATTCTAAGAGATCGCATTTCCACTGCATTTGTCTTACTTTCACTCAATTTTGGGCATATCCAGATCTCACTACTGCACAATAATGTTGGAACCAACACCGCATCGTGTATGGCCATTTTGGCTGAGTTTCACTTCACAGTCTTCTTTCATGCACGTAAGTAGTGTCTGCAACTCTGCTTCTGATGGTGTTATAAGCACAGCATTGTCAGCGTACAAAAAGCAGTTTACCACGGTACCATCCCATATCATACCACTCATACTACATTTCAATGTCTAGAGCCTTTCGCCTTTTTCTTGTATTTATTAGGCATCTAAAACAAATATGAAAATGAATCAAATATTTAAATAAAACATCATTTCTGTACCATCGGTATATGTTGGCGATATGGCCATGACATACCGACTACAATTGGCCATCTCTCCTTTTTTTCCAGGAGAGATGACCACCCCTAAAATGAAAACAAGTCAAGACACGACCTGCGTGATTTTGAAGTTAGAACGAAACGTTACTCGTACACTTTGCAAAAAATACAAAAATCACCATTATTTTAAAAAAACTAACACCACAGCCGTGTTAAACATGAACGTTCTAAAAAATATTTGCACTGGACAAAACAATAAACATAGATTTTACTCATTTTTGTTTTTTTTCACCAGACTGTTGGTCGTACCTTAGCTCCCAGACACTACGCGCAGCGAACTAAACAGTAATTAGCGACAACTAGTCAACTGTTCCATGAATTATTTTGATGGGGCATCTCTCCCTTATGGCCATCTACCTCAGAATTACCTAGTAGTTTACATATTTTACATATGTGGCTTCTTTAAGACATTGAGATATTAATTACAACCTACTCACAAATGCTATGGTAAATGTATAATAGACTATTACTATTACAATAATATTACTATCTATTATTAAGGATATCTTAACGCTGTATCCCCAACGGGGTAGGCAGAGAGGACGGAGCGCCAAGCGTCGCGGTCCTTACATACCTCTTTCGCTTCCTCAAATCTCAATTCGTTGGGGATACAGCGTGAAGATATGTATGTATATATGTATTATTAGGGATTGCACAAATGTTTCACTCATAAGATGATTTGTTACTATTAAAAATGTGTTCCAACAAATTTAAAAAAATACTTGAATTCATACTTCTCAACATAGACGCATAAGTGCGTCTATAACTATATGGCCATAAAGATCTCTAACGTTCTAATACATGACTTACATCGAAGTAAATTATTTACATTAAATTGATAATCACGTCACATTTAGGTAAATATGGTACGTAATTTATTTTTAAACAATAATATTGTCAAACTTAACAGTAACCGTTAATGTTTGAGTTGCAATTTTATTCACTACACATGCCTCCTAACTAATGCTTAATTTATAAGCGAGCAGGTTAGTCTGTCCACAAAATGATAACGAATTTCGACGCACACGCAGCCGGAACGGGAAACGCATAACGCGCCGGCATTAATTACAACTTCCGATGGCGATCGCACTGTTATCGTCGTTGTTACCGTCGTTATCAAGCCCTAGCGGAGCAATATAGCGTTAGGGGAGGATTTGTCAATGTCAAGCTGCCTTTAATCATTATGATCATTAATGTGGTCATTTTCAACTTTTTATTTACAGAGCATACACTAGCATTCCGTCGATGTGAAAATGTATGCATTTTTTAAATTGAAATTTTCGGATTCAATACTCCGCCAAAGCAATTTTGGAAATAAACTAAGTAATTAATTACCCTGTTAGTACCAGACATGGATGTCACTGGATTTACTGACCTAGTTCGTTGTGTAACACCCCTAGTACCAAAATTATTTTTCAAGCTTAGTTAGCGCTTAATTTGGTAACATATAATTCAAATTTGAAGTTTAGTGAGATAACATAAACAAGATGATTATTAATAATTGAGTTTTATCGATGTCGTGCCGCAGCATAATTTTATTTATATGTTAATTAATATTATGCCTAAACACTTGTTACTTTGATCTTTTATCTTAACAAAATTATATCTTAATTATTAATTAATTCACTTATAAATTTAAGTAATGATTAATTATCAAATTGTATGAGTGACATAAGCGTATTGGATATTTTCCACAGAATTCAACAAGTCCAATGCACAATATCATTAAATATCATAAATATTGTTATCGCTATCATCCTTGATTAGTGGTTAGCAATATCACGATTCATTCTTTTAAAAAAATTACGCTCAGAAAATGCAGAATCTGTCTAACACATACTCTTCTTCTACATATTACGTGCTTATGTAACAGAAATAGTATAACAGCAATAATTCACTTGAAAGTAAAAACGCGATTTCTCTTTGATTTTCACGAAAAAAGACGAAACGAAACGGTACTACATCCTTTAGTTATTGCATTTGTACCCTAAAATCACAGGAAAAGCGTAATACAAAGCTCTAAGTTCTTTATAAAAAGTATACCATTAGCTAACCGCGAAACGTAATGCCTGTTCTGTATACTATAAAAGATAAAAGAGTGCGAAAGGCCAAAAAGACAGTAAGTATTTATTTCATATGTGAAAATAAAGGTACATTCAGTGGATATTTTAACTGGAAACGCCGACATTTCTTATTCCTTTATTAATTACACATTTTATCTTAAAAATATTCCGTGAAAGTACCTAATCCTTATATTTATATGTATACATATTATTTATATCCTTTTCGAAATAATCATAGCTATACAGTAATAGAACATAAAAAATATAAATCGCCGAAATAATCGTTCAAGTTTGTTTCCCAGTATTAAAACAAAAAGTTGTTTGATGCCGTAATAATTAATTATAAGATTAAAATACTTATGCTCAATTTCACCAACGCTATCTAAGTCGTCACATAACTATGTACCCCCTGTATAAAAAGGATCTCTAAACCAGCTCTTACATATACATTTTCACCAATCTAACGGTTTCTAGTAATGTCGGACATAGTTATGTGACGTTTTATTGTTTCCATAGTGACTACTCATTTCCAAAAGTTTATCGATAAAACAGATATAATTGTCTTACTTTTAAGTTTCTATATATTATAATGTAATAAATTAATCTCCATATTGACTAAAACTAACACACAACATTGTTACATAGTGCTATGGGTCCGAAAATCGAGTTTCTAAATTTAGGAGATCACTTAAATACATAGGGGTTCCTAATGTTTTGTGCAAGGCAAAATCATCGTTAGTAAACCTCTATCCTTTTTTAGGGATTCGCTAAGTATTAGGAGACTTTAATGAAATCTAAATGAAATGAAAAATAAATGTCGGTTTTAATTGGTTTTAATAATGATAAGAGCATCAGCTCATATTAATGAGTATTTCTATTTCATATTGACCAGAAGTAATAACAAAACATATGTATTTGAGTTGATTTATATTAATTGAATATAAAACAAACTAAATAAATAGTCAAAATACCTATTACAAAACTGACTTCAATTGCTGTGAAGTTGGTTATTTTCGATATATTTCACATTATGTGTGTAATACTTTCGTTTTTTTCATAGATGATCATTTCTATTATTAAAAAATCTGTAAGCTTAAAAAAATTTCCGAGATTTTTTAATAATAGATATAAAAATTATGTAAACGAAAAACTAGACAATAACTTCAAACATTTCAAAATTCGCTATTGTGGTTTCCTAAGTATTTTATAGTATTAATTTTAGTAGACAAAAACATTAATTTCACTACAAAACTGGAAAAGACATGAACTACTTATAAATAAAAGTTGTGTGTATGTTAATCTCTGAAACCAGATATATTTAATGAAAAACGATAAAACTTCTGTAATTTTTTTAATTCTAAAATAATGTCACTTCCATAAATTTAAATCAAGGTCGCAAAGGGCAGACACGAGGTCTGCCGCCGCGAGCGAATCTTTGATATCAAATTCTTTTAGAAGAGACCGCACGTAGCCACCCTCGCATTCACTCATATTTTAGATAACGTTCGAATGTTCTTCTACTGCTTTATAGAGAGTTGTGAATAAAAATACGAATATTTTACCATTCTTATAAATTTATGTAAAGCTTTGGTAGTGGGAGTTCTAAGATATTTTTACATTTATTATTCCTTTTACGTATATTAGAATTTTGTACCAATATAATAGACTTCAGTGGCGTGATGGTCAAAGAAAGGCTCTACGTAAGAGGTTCCGTTCGCTTACTGGTCATCTCGATATAAAAGTCAATTTTACTTGGCCATTTTTAAATTGTCTTTCGGTCTGTATGTACTCAAAGTTATCGATATCCATCGATATCCAGTCTGATATAACAGAATAATTAGTTTACTTAAATCTTCAATCACAAATAAAAAACTAGATACGCAATCAACACTCCGAAAATGTCCGAACCAAATGTGCGCTCAAATAAGTATTTGAGTGCACATTGAGTGAGTCATAGATTATGTGAATTATACTTTACGCAGGAGATGTACGAGTAAGATTGCATTTTAAATATTTTTTTACAAACATATTTTCAATGTCATGCAAGAATCGTTTACAAGCTTTTATAACCTTATGGTTTGCAGTAAAGTCAACTTTAGATTAACGCAATGTTACCGATAATACTATACGGTATTAAAAGATATGCGTCAATTCGGACAATAATTTGTTTATATTTTACAGGAGATTGTGCATTTAGTTCTTTATTTGTGATCGAAGACTTAAATATTAGTAATTTAGGTTTGTATTATTTATTATCTACTAGCTGTTGCTTGTGATTTCGTTCGTGTGTTAGTTATACTGATTCAGAAACCTATGCGATCGTGCGCACAACGACTCACCAAAGTTTCAATTCAATCGGATTAACGACGCGCGAATGTATAGAAGACGAAACCCACAAACATTATTTTTTATGTGTAGGATAAAATTATTATCAAAGTAATAAAAACCAAATAAACCCCAAATCAGCACATGGATTGTGATCAAATTTACAGATCACATGGACACGTTGGTTGCAGAATTAAAAAATGATCATTCACCTAAAAGTAAACCTTTCATTAACATCTATTATTATAAAAATATCTCTCACAAATAATATGTGCGTTGTAACCCTCATGGAGAAAAATGCAGAAAGAAATGTAGAAACGGAAATATTACCGATAACCGAGGAATATAACCGATAGACGAAGAACTACAAAGCGAAAGTGAGTAGTAGCGCAAATCAAGGAAGCCAGAATGTTGTCTGATGGAAATGTTAAAAGCACTGGCATACCTAGGAAAAGTGTGTGAGTAGAATAATGGGATTTGAGGAGGCGAAAGATGTGAGGACCGCTATGCTTGGCTCTCCATCCTCTCTGACTACCTGACGTTAGGGATATACGTGAGGATACCTATGAGGATACAACGATGTGTATATACATATGAATTATAGAACATTTTTACGTATGCAATTTAGATTTTGTGAACATATTATGTTAATTATGTCATCGTCCCATCGTAGAATTGGGCAAGTCCCTTGGGCATTTAATTAAGCGTTGGGTGCGGAAGTTTGAAGAAACAGGAAACACAGTGGCTTACAAAACCACCTGGTTACAAAAGAACATACAGAACGAGTGAAAACGTAAGCCGTGTGCGCGATTCTGTTAGGACTGAGCCAAGACAATCATTGCGCTTGCGCACACTGAAATTTGAATAGATCTACAGTTCATCAAATTATTAAGAGGAATTTTCACTTACACCCTTACGAAATTGTTATTGTGCAGGAAATGAAGCCTGATCCTTTTAAACGGATCGAGTTCTGCAGTAAGGTATAAGACCGCTTCAGAAGTTTCAACGACATATGATTCTCAGATGAGTCAAATTTCCACAGAAACGGGCATGTCAATAAGCAGAACCGTAGATAAGGGGCTGAAAGCAATCCCTTAGAACTGCATCAGACGCCATTGCACTCCCCCAAGGTAGTCGTTTGAGCTGCCATATCAAGCCAAGGAATTATCACCCCTTATTTTTTTGAAGATAATCAGGGACGGACTCAAACTGTAAATTTAGAACACTATTGCTATAATATGATATGAACTTATTTATCAAGTGCAGTGCAGAATCAGACTGGGTATACCGGAAACACATTTTTTCTACAAGATGGAGCCACTTCTCATGTCACGAACGACCCGCTTAATGCCCTTACTTCCTGAATTACTCCCGGAACTAATCATTAGTCGCTAAGGCGACATTAAATGGCCACCTAGGAGTCCAGATCTAATGAAAATTCTGACAAGAGTAATGGAAAATACCATAAATCGGGCCCATATGGTCATCAATTCTGGCGGCGGCCACTTGGCCGAATTCATTTTCTCGACCTAATGGAAAAAAAATTAAGACATCAAATAAACACAATCGAAATGCAGAACCAGTGTTTCATTAATTAAAAAAATTACAGCCAAATAACATCGGGTGACAAATTTTGCGCCACCTTGTATAAGTAGGTAGTATATATACATATAATTTTATGTCAGTAACTATGAAGTGTGTTTTTGTTACAGATTATCAATAACATGGATCTGCTACGTTCTTCCTTCAAAAACACACAAATCAACATGTGAAAATGAAGCGAGAAGAAATGAAATAAATTAATATTTATTTAAAAAAATCTGCGGCATGTCAAAACTGAAGAACGAGGATAGATGGCTGCTCAAGACAGTGAAGCGTTGAGGCAAGATGGCAGCTGGCGCTCAAGCGCGAGGCGGTGGTCCTCTCGCGCGCTTGCTTGTCTTAGCTATTTTACACGTGAATTTTATTGGTAAGTTCCAACCATAGTCTTCTGTTACTACAGGTATACTTAGACTAGATATGGCTCTCAGTTCTAGATTATCTAAAGACAAAATTAATTGCGAAAACTTAAGAGTCATGATGTGTTTACAGCGACAACTTTCTGCCAGCAGCTGCGCTGACATGGGTTATAAGATCTGTAGTATTTTTTTATTTTAAATCCGTTTACCACCCCGCGCTGCGTTCGTACAAGAAGAAATAAAAATAAATTCAGCTCAATCCGTACATACGAAGTCCTTACTCCTTACCGTGAAAAGGTTATGTTTTTACATACAAACTTCTTCGTCTTTTTTTAACTCCTTACAATTTGACTTTTTAGAAATGTGTTTCATTCATTGTATCAGTGACTATTAATACGGGGTTTCAAATAAATCGATCCAGAAAAATATTATCGCCCATCCCATACAAAACTTTGGCGCCCATTCCTCCCTTATGGTCAAACTTATATCCTTATCAATTTGAGAGGGGCGATAAAAAGCCAGGTCATAGTCAGGACATAGCCTTTTATATATATTGATGTACAAATTAATATAACAACTACGTAAAACGACTATATTTTCTACATCAATAAAAAGAAAGTAAAAATACTTTTCAAGAAAAAATTAAAACGAATTCAAAAAAACACTGAATAGTACAAAATAATTATCTTTTACTAATCAACACCCAAGTACTAAAATGCGGTGTGGAGGATAAGACGGCCGCTGAAATTTCTGGAACGAGAAGACATCACAACATCTTATATTAGAGCAGCCAACGCATTTACGATCTGAAGTGCTTTCTTGGTTTTAATATTGTAAATGTTCATAGGCCACGCCATCCACTTGCAATCAGGTGCATTATTTGCTCGTTTATATTTCCAATAGTAAAGAAACCGACACCTTCTACCGTCTTCACAATAGTTAGAAAGTTTTGTTTAAATAAATCGAAATATTCTTGTTTATTGCTTTGGCATCGACTCCATTAACCGTTAAATTTAATTATACATAGTATATGTATAATATTTATGAAGTTATTTTTGTATTTAATAGGATAAATATTTTACACTTTTCAGGGGTTTTATTTTAAGTTAATGTAATTAATTTTTAAAATTATTTATTTTTTCGTTTGAATAGTCTTGTCCTAAATAAATATCTAGGATAGGTCTACTTTTTTCCAAATCTGGAATGAAAAAATAAATAAAAGGATCATTAGAATAAACCCATAACTCGTTGGGGAGTTATTGTAAGTAGTACTCCATCATCAGATCTTAAAATAAAAAAATACACACCAAAATCGTTTCACAAAGGGCAGAAAAATCAATGATTTTACATTTAAAAAAATTGCAATGGCTGGAAGTCCGTTAAAAGGACAAAATAAATGCAAAAAGTAGATTAAACATTGATATTTCAATACAAATCCTATTTTCTCTATTTAGTCCAATAAATCAAGAGGGAATGAGTGGGTAACTGTAATTATTGAAGTTGAATTAATTATTATTAAATCTCTTTACGAGTTTTCTCTTTTACTTAATATTGCGTATAAATCCACTCAATTAAGCTGGCCCAAATTGAGTTATTGTTGTGGAGAGATGTAACTTACGTATATGAAAAGCCATACCTAATCAATTATATTATTAAAAGTGGTAAAAACGATATCGAAATAATAAATGTAGATTTAAGATGTTCACAAAGCAATCTAATAAAACAAGTGTCGTAATAATTATTGTGGTTAAATTCTAAACTCAGTAAGAACGACCATATAACACTGTCGACTACCATACGTAACATTTGCATGGCCCATAGTTTTGCACTCGGTCTCATTTCACAAAGTGCAAGCTTTCACATCGTTTGCGCGAATTCGCAGCTACTTTATGTTGTAGTCTATATGGTTAAAATGAGAAAGCGTAGAAGCTGAATAAATACGCTTATATCGAATATATCGAAATATACCGAGTAGTGGAGAATTGTTAATGTAATAGGAGTGGTACATAGAGGTATAGACGAAATATACGGATATGTGTGTATTATGCACTGCATATAAAATCACTGCAGGTATATTAATATTACACATAATTATACAAAAATATCAAATTAGATAAATTTAAATTATAAGTTTGCATTTATTTTAAAGTTTATCCATCAATATTTTATTGAATACTAGCTGTGCCTCTTCGTTTCACCCATAGTTTTGGTATTTTTGGGTATAAAAGTAATCTAGACAACTCTCCGAAAAGTTCTCTAGCTACGAATTAATGTATAGTCAAAATTGGTTTAACCGTTTCGGAGATAATTCCCAACCAACAAACAGATAGACAGACAAAAGTTTAAATGAGACGTGTTTGGGTTTAACCAATAAGTTTAAGAAAAAGCCTTTATTTCTAAATCACAGATAGACAGTTCTATTTTATTTATATGCATAAATTATACAAATTAACTAACTGCACCATGTGGTTTCACTGGTAATATTTTGCTACAGGCCACCTATCGGATCCTAGCGTAGCTTTAACCGTTCTCTTGACAAAACAAATACATAATATGGTACGGGAATGTGACTTCAATGGGTCAAGTAGTTCAGAAGTTACACAACAGTAAGTGATGCACCAAAAGTTATGTTCACATACAATTATTGCAATTATCTTGTACTTTTACGTACAATACAATTTTATTTGTACGTAATTAAATCATTTCATAATACACTGTATACGAAAATAAGAAAGTGAATTTCAACACTAGTTTTTGGCACTTCATTTAAACGTTATAAAATTTACAAATAACCTGTATAATAGGTAACATAACGTGAACATGGACATTGGACAACCCTTTCAGGACTCAAAGCGATGCGCTCTCTGAATCCTCTTTGAAATACGGCCGACGGGTCAAAATGTCAACACTTTCATAGAGCATATCCCTCACGTTGTATAGAAGAATATGGATGGATAATTAGGATTTTAAATCGTTTAATTTTTACTTTAGTATCAATTCCTTAAATTAATAACAATAATTCCTCTGATCGTTCAATAAATCATAGTAAATTACACCTTGGTATGACAAAATAGTTATCAAAATTCCGACGCGAAATTTATCGCCCCGAAAGGCACGCGTACCCATAGGCCTAACTAAGAAAAGCGTATCTAGCCACAGCGAACAGGAGAATTAAATTAATCTCATTCTAAAATTTTCACTTGCCACCTTATCTCGCGTCGTATTGTCGTTTTATTGTGCCTACCCTGGAACCATTAGCGAAAATGTCACAGCGACGGCATTGTAATCGCGCGCCCGCGGCCTGCCCGCACAATGATGCGGCCGTTCGACCCCGTCCGTGTACGCTCGACTTTACCTTTATGCTCTGATACAAATTTGAGTTTCCGTAATAAATGAGGACGCGCACTCGTGTATTTCGCGAATATATTATACCTTTTCATGAGAATCTATTTGGATTCTAGCAAAGTGGCTCCCGCAATCGACGAGATACGTACAAAAAGGTTTAGATGGGAAATGTATGAATGAGTAAACACTTTTACGATTGTGTCTTCTACATTTCACCTCTAGAATTCCTCACATTGGCGTCGAAAAATCTGACGTGTCCACGGTAGTGATTCTCCTCACGTTGCGAGCGAGTGGCCGACAAAGGAAAGAGGGCTTGCATACCTTATTACCACCTTTTTGCCAAAATCCCTACTTACATGAAACACGACACACTCTTCAAACTCGGAATGACAACTACGTGGGGTAAGCAAAATGTGGAGTGGAGAAACGACAATAGGCCCGTACAAGACGCGCTAGGGTAATTTATTCTGAAAAAGAATAAAATTATCGACAACGTCCTAATTACTCCTTCAATTTTTTCCATAAAGGTACATATATTGTTGCTATAAACATTTTTCTAGGGAATGTCAACGCGGTTTTCCTCGCAATTAATCAAGAAGTCAATGAGCCGTTCTATTTGGACACAGCTGATGAAGAATCCTTCCCTTGTGACTTAACGACAACAGAAATATCGCCTTATTTATTTTTAAGTTATTAAGCTTCATTTTGATTTAAGTAATGCACGAAATATTAATATAAATTAATAAAATTGTGAAAGTAGACCATTTACAAAAAAATATACGAACGGTATTAATCAATGATATTATAATACAAAAGATGTAGATAAGTTACGTTAGTACTAATACAAGTAAAATATTATCCCAGTTACAACGTTACAAAGTGAGACAAATATACATTGCACTACTTCGCTATGCAATGTAAAACATAATTGCATTTCAAACTAACAAATCACATAGCTCTCTAAATCATTGTGATTGGTCAATTTCAATGTCTTACTACATTTTAAGCGAATCCGTGACTAATTCATAGAATATTAGTAATTAATTCCACATAACAGACATTTAAAAAAAATATGATTGATACATAATTGGATTAGACAGTAAAAAATTATGTTTGCTTTTTTCGAATTTCGTTTTTCTTGAATCATGTACATGAGAACATATTTATTTAAAAAGATCGCCAACATTTTTTAATTATAAATTTGAAAATGATGAATTATATTGCTTTTAATAAATGTAAACGATGATTAAAACTGGGTGGCTGCGTCATCACATGATCGTGTATGTTATAAAAAAAACTTGGGATTATTAACATTTTTTAGAATTTTGAATGCGCAATAGGTTCTGTAACATTACTTTTCATATTCTTTGTCAAAGTCCGGGTTGGCTAATTAGCAAAGTTTTAGGGGTGCCACTTTTAGAGTGCATGTAACCTATCTACCTCTTTTGTATTATAACATCATTGGTCTTAATAATAACTTTATCTATGTGACCTATTTTTTTTACATTGTGAATAGATTGCAGGATCCATGATTTGTGTATAAATGATTTTTAGTTAAATATCGTAAACACTACTTACCTAGTAAATGCATCGCATTCAAGAAAAACAGCTAGATATGATGTAACTATACGCACAAACAGTGCAAGAACAAATTATTATTTTGTTATTTTTAGGTAAATTTCCAAAAATGTTACAATTTTAAAGTATAACAGGTCAATGAACTCATAAAATATATTTGCAATAAGGAAATGGAACAAAAAGCCGTCGAAACAATGCTTGTATTTATTGCTCTTATCTTATTTGCATGCAATCCCGTGTATTGCTGTCTCTAACATACACTAGAAGCCGTATTGCTCTCCGACTGCTTATAGAATATTTCCTCATAAACATGCAGATTGCGGATGGGACGCGTTTTTATGTAAAATTGGGGAAAGGGAAGCTATTTTATTTATTACCCTCTTGACTCGCGCGTCAATGTTGACGGAGTAAGAGATTGCTTTCAGTTCATTCCAAGAATTAAGTATGTAAATAATTTTGTATTAATTCGATGGATATCGTCTAGACTATTTAGTGTATAAGGTATGAGGTATGAGAGTGTTTAAGAAAAATTTAAGTTTAAGATATGAGAGCAAAATTTAAGAAAAAAGTAATTTTTATGTTCAAAGTATGAGAATGCAATTTAAGAAAAATGAAATTTTTGTTGAAATTTCAAAAGGTATGTAAGGTGTAAACATAACAGAAAGTAATACGTGTGCGAGAGATGCGAAAGGATGTATTGTTATGTATGTGAAAGCGAGAGAATGAATGAAGTTGACAATTAGTGTGTGAAAGGGACAGATGTATGCGAGAAGATTAGAGAGTGAGCGAGACACGAAAATAAATGCAATGGCTACGAACCGTCGTTTCAATTATGCACCTTTACAAGCGTACAGGTATATATTATGTCAATTAGCTAAAAAAAGACACCTTTAAGACACGGATTTAAACCTTTGTTTTTGAATGTGTAGTTCGTTTTCTCTACAAAAATTTAATATGGCTGTAATCTTTGTTCATAATTTTTTGCTAATCTTTTTGTGTCTATAAAATTGTAATGTGCTTAAATAATAATAAATTATTATTAGGTATAAGGCAAATTGAAAATTTAATACCTCAAAAGGAAAATGAAAGTTCTATATCTACAATACTGGGTTCTTTAATAATTTTAAATTGTTCTCAGCAACAGAAACAAGCGTCTACTATTAATCTATATTTTAATTAGTTATTAGGTACTTATTTAGTTATTATCTTCTGATTTAACAAGTTATTATTAAATGTTTAGTTTAATATAATGTAATACGTACTTACGTAATATAATATTATACTTACCTTACCTTATTTATGTTTTTGGTTGTGATAAATAAAGTAAGTGTAAACTGTTGTTTATTCCTTTATAGACATATTTTCGATAAGTTTGTAATTTTTTTATACAAATTACCTGCACAGGTAAAAGATACTGTACAATAATCTAAGGAAAGGTTTGTTAAGTGGTGGCCAGTGACTATTATAAATAAAGCAACTTGGCAGTCATCTGATCGCATTTTCCGGTTCGTGATTCATCTTCAAAACAAAGGCTACAGACCGCTTACCGTCCCCTCCTAAGTGTATCAAAAATAAGATAGACTTTTATTGATGCTGTCTGTCACAGCTTTTAATATTGTTGTTTATTTCTTAGAAATGATAAAACATTCGTATTTTTTCATCACGGCTCATGACCGATTGTATTTATCTATTTAGATGCTTCTGAATTTACTTCTACAAAACATATACATCCACAAATTATTGTTGCTACGTTAACAATATCTTTTTTTAAGAACACTGCCAATGTCATTTAAAAATGTCAGTGTCATTTTAAAATACGAGATATGTGTATATATTATGGGTTTTACGTTGTACTAGCGATCCGCCTCGACTTCGCAACAGTACAAGCAGTAACCCAAAACTTTGCCAAAGAATCACTTTTTGCAGTAGTGAAAATCTCATTTACATTATTATTTTCTATTGTAGCAATCCTGTTTCCGCCAATGACAAAGTGAAAGGCGTAAAATAAGTTTCTAAAGCTTAGTTGAAATTCAAGTATGTAGACTACGATAAAACTGGTCTAATGAAAGTGACTTATTCGTATTTGGTAAGGCGTAATAAAGATATTTTTAGAAACCCTTAACACAATGGCAAAACAATAGACAAATGGCATCATCTGTGTCTGTCTGTCATACGCGTTTTTTGAGGGACTATTTGATGTAACAGTTGAAATAGGGAACAATTGCACTAACGACCCTAATATACACACGATCACCAATACACTGTAGTGGAGCGGTTATAATAGTTCAAAAGGCATAGAAAGATTTACTTTTCTAAGTCGCCTTATTAAGTGGAGTGCAAGTTATCTATTAAATCATGAACTCAAAAATGTGTACGTCACTATAAGTTATTTTTCTGAAAAAGCACTTAATAATTGTTGTCCGTCTGTTTCATCCCTAAAAGTAAAAACAGTAAAGGAGAGTGAGTTCCAAATTGAAGGAAAATTATCAGGATTGCTATAAGTTAAATCTAAATACAAATAGTTACTAATAAGTTAATTGTACTAAATACTTGGTACTTACTAAGAAGTTAATTCCACTAGTACGCTAAGACAGGTTGTCCTAGTGTGGGGACTGGAGCAATTGGTACCTACTCAAGTTTATGTTGTGTATTTTTATTTACATGTATTAAATGTTTATTATGCCATTTAACAAAGAATGTTAATATTTTCATTTGTTAAAAATGCATTCTAGGCATCTAAGAAAGCTGCCAACTCACTGCTTACTTTTTTTCATAAAAGGAAGCTCTTTGTTTGTAATACAAAATTTAAAGAAGTTGTTACCAAACAAAACGAATGTTATTTTGTTTTGATAACAACTAACAGTACCAAATATTAAAAACACAAGCACGACCTGCATTTGGGCTCTTTTTTAAATGGAATACATATTTAGAACTTCAATATCTGCTTTATCTACTCAGAAATGTTAATGCTTTTAAAATGTCCAAGAGCAATAGTTCTACAACTCGTCGGACAGGGCCTACAAGTTACCTATACAAATAATATTAAAAGTAATGTAGAAAATAGTTTCTGTTTTAGCGCCTCATAGCAACTCACTGTAACGTTTACGTTAACTGTATCGTTTTATGTATTTTCTGAACAAGGTTACTTAAAAGCACTTCAAACAACTTCAACAAATTCAAGTTTCTTTCACTGTATTCAATGAGCAGAGTATAATATAATGTCAATAGACCAGGAATAGATAAAATAAATAATAATAAATGAAACGTTTTACCCATATTTAACTTAGGGAAATACTTCATTCTTTTTCATAAGTAATTTTTCTGGTATACAATAAAAAAATTAGGGTAACAGTCGTATTAAAATATAATTAAATAAGCCTTAATTTTAATTCATTTTTGCAATATAAATACAGAAACCTGAAAAATGCTTTTTGCAAATTATTATTAAAGATAGTTTAAGTTGTACACATAATAAACAATTATTACTACAAACGTCCCAATCTCGTCGCTGTTAAGTTAATTATGTTTCAAATATCTAAAAATTTCATGTAAAGGTCTTCTAAAATATATTAATTTTACTTTTTAGTTTTAACACAAACATTGATATAAATATAAGTATGCACAGTATAAAAAATTAATACTCGCCTCAGCTTCAAACGAGCGTAAAATATTGTCTCCTTTTAGCTACTAAGAGGTTGAATTTAGAAAAACTCCGGAATACGCCTTTCTACATGAATGAATTATATATTTTAATTATACATAAATATATATACACATACAGGTATATTCTATAATACTTTCTACGTAATGTTGCTAAAATATCGTTCCTCTCAAGCGAACACTCGTACTTCTTTAGAAACTAAACGTTTGTCATTTATTTATAATCTCAAGTTTCGAATTCCCATGCAACAGTGCTTCACCCTTTCAACTCTTGAAGTATGGAGCAATATACTAGATATGTACTGTCTTTTATAGTCCTAGCTTAATCATTTTAAGTGTAGCGATGAAAATGTACCTATTCATTGTATTTGTTTTTGTATAATTAAAAAATAATGAGTAATTTAAAGCCATTCAAAGTAATTCAAAATGTATTCAAACGCATTAATTCTTTCATATGATATACTCGCCCACCTTTAAGGTTGAGTTTGGAAAAATCCACTTACACGTATACACTTCTATTCAAACTCCCCTAGTGACACGTTACGGATGAGACTTGGGTAATTAAAAACGTGACCGTCGTCACTTGTCGTCCGACGCCCATAAGGGTTTTATCTACTTGCCACCACCCGCTCTGAAGCCCTGTTTATTAGGACCAAACTTTTATATTTAGGCTTTAAATTCGACAGTAAACAGAACCTATTTTTATTAGAATTATAAAATGTGGACTTATAATACCCTATTTAAGCACAAAAGGATCTATCAGTACACGTGGGAAAGAAAGGGTGAGAGATTATTGATTTATTCCTGGTGGATAACAGGCTCAAGAAGCAGATTATGGACACAAGAGCGCATAGAGGAGCCGATTTGGGAAAGAACCAGTTTCTGGTGATAACCAGAGTAAGGAGTCTGCTTGCAACATAGCAGACATTCGTCTCGTAGTATCCAAACCTGCAGCATTCTGTCACATCAAACGCTGGAAACTGCAAGAAGCGACCACAAGGAGTATCCGGTAGGCTTGATGATAGATTAAAAGTGATGAGTGGCGATGTTGAAAAATGATGGCAGAGCCTTAGGGATAGTATGATCGAGACTACGAAAGAAGTGTGTGGAACGAATAAGATTGGAAACAATAAACAGCGTGATGTGTGGTGGAATGATGAGATGAAACAGTCTGTGTATAAAAGAAGAAAGCATAGCGAGACTACCTTGCTTCTAAAAACTGTGGTATGAACAATTTGATGAAAGACAGATATAAGCTGCAGAAAGCAGAAATGAAGGCACTAGTGAAAGAGAAGTGTAAAAGGTGTACAGTGTTAGCGTTAGCGTGGCGATGTCGCGTAGCACCCAAACCTGCAGCGGTCAGTCGCATAAAGATCTGGAAACTGCGAGACGCGACCACCAGGAATGAATATGAAAGGGTAGTATCCGGTTAGCTTGATAATAGATTGAAAGTGATGAGCGAGGATGTGATCGAGGCTGCAAAAGAAGTGTGTGAAACGAATAAGATTGGGAACGGTAAAAAGCGTGATGTGTGCTGGGATGATGAGGTGACAGTGTCTGCGTACAAGAAAAATAAAGCATGAAGAAGCGTAAAACGTGTACGGTGTTAGATGAAATCAAGATGTCGGAGAATTTCAAGAAAAATTACAAATTATTTTAGAAAGAAGTACGTAAGTACCGAAGTGGACCGGCACCTTGCAGAATAAACAAAGTGTGTTTGGAAGAAAACCACCTGCTAACAAATAAAAAAGATGTTCTGCGGCGATTGAGTGAATACTATGGAGAACTGTATGAGAGTAGAGACTCCGTTTCTAATACTGAGACCGATTCTACCGAATTACCACTCTCGGGTCAGAAACTAGAAGATGCCATTAGTATGAAAGAGATTAAAAAAGTGATAAGAAGTCTGAAATGTGGAAAGGCTGCGGAAAATGATGAGGTGACTACTTAGATGATCAAGTATGGTGGTCCTAGGATCTGGGATACCTTCTGTGCACTCGGCAACCTTTGTTTGCAGAAAGGAGAGGACTGGCGCACCGCAGTCATAGTACCTCTTTATAAAGGGAAAGGTTCTCATTTGGACTTTCTTTGGCAGAAGGGGGAAGTTCTAGAACACTGGCAGTCACAGTGACATCGCAGTCATAGTACCTCTCCATAAAGGGAAAAGTTCTCATTTAGACTGTTGCGTGCTACAGGCCCATCAGCTCGGTAAACTTAGCAAATAAAGTCTATACCAAGGTATTGACTGAACGTATGAAAGGTGTATCTGAAAGATATTTGTGGGAGGCACAATGTGGTTTTAGGAAAAGTAGGGACTGTATGGATCAGATTTTCTCGCTCCGTGATATCGTGGGGAAGTTTCTGGCCATAGGTCAAAAAGTTTTTTGCGCTTTCGTGGATCTTGGAAAAGCATTCGATAGAGTAGTGCGAAAGAAATTGTGGAGTCTACTGCCTGAATATGGCGTGGAGAGATGGGGGTCATAATATTGAGGCTACAGAGCCTGTGTAAGGATAGATGGTGACATGTCGCCCTGGTTCAAAGTCTGTTCAGGCGTCAGACAGGGCTGCGTAATGTCTGCCTGGCTTTTTGTAAGTATTTGGACAGTTGCCTCCAGACATTGAAAGGTAGTATGAGTGGTATGATATGTGATACAGTGGTAAACTGCCTATTGCACGCTGACAATGCTGTGCTTATAACGCCATCACAAGCAGAGTTACAGACGCTAGTCACGTGCATGAAAGAAGAATCTGAAGTGAAAGGATTGAATATGAATGTGAACAAAACTGAGGTTCTGGTATTTGAAAGAAAAGCAGTACAGACAAAATGTGAGATTGGGTACATGGAAAATGTCTAGACCAAGTGAATGAAATTGTGTATCTGAGGAGTGCGTTTTCGAGGGATGGAAGATGTGAGTTGGATGTGCAGAAACGGGTAGCAGCTGGCAATTAAGTGAACGGTGCTTTGTCCGCATTAGTTGGTAGTGTGAGTATACCCAACACAGTCAATCCACAATGCGGTGTTAGTTCCAACTTTATTGTACGGTAGTGATGCCCGAAATCGACTGAAAGTATGGTAAATGCAGTAAAAATGCAATCTCTTAGAAATATATGCGGTGTCACCCTTGCGGACAGGATAAGTAGTGAGGAGATACGCAGTATGACAAAGTTGCACGACAGTGCTATTGTAAAAATGAAGAAAGATATGATGCGGGTAGTTTTTGAAGCAAGACATTACTTTGTCTATTTCTATAGTTGTTAATTTAAAAAAAATAGTTTAAAATATGTTAATTATAGTGTTACATATATCAATAGATGTGATAAAAGTAGTGCGAAAAAATAGCAGCAGATTGCACTGGAATAATTTAAGTGTTTGTGTAAAAACAAAAGTTAAGTCAAAAAGTGTCCGTTATTGTAAAATTTTAGAAAAATTGTGTATCCAATAGCTTTGTGCAACAAAATAAACCGATAGTTTGAAAAGTTTGGATGTGAGTGGCAGATTTTTTTTGTTTTTATACTCTTTTATAATCTAAATGTGAGTTGACATCTCGAGACTGTTTTATATTTGTTATAATAAGTGCCTTGAAGTTTTAACGAGCAATTGCGCATCTCTCTTGGAAAAGTGTTATTTACATTTTTTATTGAGCAGTAAGCATTATGTCAGACCAAGTTTGGGGATGTTGTAACCAGGAGTCAGAAAACGATAATGAATACATAGTGTTTTCAATGTAAAAAGCCATATCACTATGATTGTCTTCTGTTGAATAACCTTGACATAGGAGATAAAAAAGCAACTTGGAGATGCCCTGTATGTAAAAACAATAAGCCTAAAGGAGGCAATAACGATAACACTCCGGTGCGCGCATCCCCCTCTGAAACTAATATCACTAAAAGGTCAAAAAAAACCGGCACTGTCTTCACCCTCTTAACAACGCCTTGAAGATTGTCTAGCGCAACAAGATATCCGGAATATTATTAACGAGGTGGTAAAAGCGGAAATGAAGTAACTTCTGTCTAATCTGAATCAAACATTATCGAATACTTTAAGTAGCGAATTGAAAAATATTAAGGATGAAATAAGAGATGTCAAAGAATCCATTGGCTTTCTTAGTGATCAGTATGACGAGGTAAAAAGAGAATGTAAAGCAAGATCAGTCATAATAGACGAGTTAATAGTTCAGAATAACACCTTGAAATCTGGTATGGATTCCTTAAATGTAAGAATTAATCAAATAGAGCAAGAGGCCAGACATAATGATGTGGAGATACAGTGTTTTCCTGAGAACAGAAACGAAAATTTAGTTTAGTTATATCACAAATTAGCAGAATAGTGGGATATGAATTAACAGAAGAAAATATTGTTCACTGCACTAGAATTGCTAAAATAAATGAACGACCTAGGTCAATAGTAGTTAGATTAAATTCTCCAAGAGTTCGAGACATGTTTTTAGCTGCCACTATAAAATTCAATAAGCAAAATCCTCAGAATAAGCTCAATACGTCGCATATTGGTATTACTGGTGACAGGGTATCAATTTACGTTGTAGAACATCTTTCTTCAAATAACAAGTTTCTTCATGCTGCAGCCAGATTGAAAGCTAAAGAGTTACACTATAAATATGTCTGGACTAGAAATGATTACATTTTTATGGGGAAATCTGATATATCAAAATATATTTTAATAAAAGACAAGGACTCGCTTCATAATATAAAATAGTTATTTGTAATTGTTCAGGTATTTTATTATTATTTTTTCTAGTTGTTTATTATTTACTAATATTTTATATAAAATTCTCAGCATTAAATGTTTACTACCAAAATATACGTGGGCTGAGAACTAAATCTCATGCCTTTTATCGTAACTTAAGTTGTTGTAGCTATGATGTTATTATACTCACGGAAACATGGCTGAATAGTACTGTTTTAACTACCGAGTTATTTACTTCTGATTATATTGTTTATAGAAGAGATAGAGAAACTTCGAGGTTTAGTACTAAAAAAGATGCTGGAGGCGTGTTGATAGCTGTCTCCAAAGCTTTAAATTCTAAGCGAGTAAAGAGGTGGGAAAGCGATTGTGAAGATCTTTGGATCCTACTGGAATTAAACAATACTAATCATGTAAAACATTTTGCGTTATGTACCGTATATTCACCCCCAACCGTAAACAAAGTATTAGTGGAAGACTTTATTTCTGGTTGTAATAAAGTTTTGGGAGAGTCAGACATGTATACGTGTATAGTAGGTGACTTTAATCTCAGTCGTATTGATTGGGATTCCCACAATACTGAAACTACACAATGCTGCTCGTCCTCTCTGGAAGAACTAATTATTGATTTTTCTTATGTAAATAATTTTCGCCAATTTAATAATGTTGTTAATAATATGGGAAGAGTGCTTGATTTAGTATTTTGCGACATCCCACCATGTCAAGTAAATGAATATCAGTGTCCGTTAAGTAAAGTCGACATATTACATCCACCTATTGAAATTTCTGTTTCAATCCATTTATCTAGGCAGTTATATAGTAATAATGAAATTAAAAGATACAATTTTTATAAAGACGACTATATTGCAATTACGGATTGCATAAACAAAGTTAATTGGAGTGAACAATTTAAATTATGTAAAGATGTGAATGAAATGGTAAGTTTACTTTATGACATACTTTGGAATGTTATTGAGAAACACGTACCGTTGGTTCAAGAAAAACATAAAAAGTTTCCACCTTGCTTTGATAATGGACTAATCAGGCTCTTGAAAGAAAAGCAAAAACTGAGGAATAGGCATAAATTATATAAAAATCCATTGGACAAATTATCTTTGGACACCATTAGCAAAAGATACAATAAATTATCAACTGAATATTATAACAAATACATAAGATGTGCAGAATTAATTATTTCAAAGAATCCTCAGAATTTTTGGAGTTTTGTCAAAACAAAAAGAAAGGATTCCAATGGAATAACGGACCAGATATCTGTAACACATTTGCGTGTTATTTTGCATCGGTGTATGCCGAGAACAAAAAAGTTTATGACTCGACCTCAGGTAGTGACTTTTATTTACCCATTGAAAATAGTGATTACTTCTCGAGTATTGTGATTGATTTTAAGACCATGTTATTAAAAATTAAACAATTGGATAACACCAAGGACCCCGGTCCAGATAAGATTCATCCTTATTTTGTTGTCTCATGTGCGTCGAGTTTAGCCATTCCATTGCATATAATATTTAATAAATCATTGCAAACTGGTATATTTCCAAGTGAATGGAAATTGGCCAAGGTAGTTCCTATATTTAAAGATGGTGATAATACTATTGTAAGCAACTATAGGCCAATTTCTATTTTGTCTGTTTTTGGTAAATTATTGAAATCGTTAGTGTGTCCGCATATCCTGAATTATTTTGCACATTTTTTATCCGAGCACCAACATGGTTTCGTTAAGATGAGGTCTACTGTTACCAATTTAGTACTGTACTGTAGTAGTACAGATATTTTATTCGAAGCTATGGATCGTCAAGGCCAAGTCGATGTGATTTATACAGACTTTAGTAAAACCTTCGACAATGTGTCACATACGATTTTATTAAGAAAACTTTCATTATACGGCTTTGGGGGTTATGTGTTACAGTGGCTTGAGTCATACTTGAGAGAGCGCACTTTTAGCGTCGTAGTCAATGGATTCGAATCTGGTTACCGGGCCGGTGCTTTTTAATATTTTCAATAATGATCTCTCTAAGATTTTTCTTCATTGCAGTCCGTTCTTGTTCGCTGATGATTTGAAATTTTTAAGAGTGATTGAATCTGCTTTAGATGTGGATAAGGTTCAAGTTGATCTTAATAACTGAATTTAATGATGTGCACTTAATCATATGCAGCTAAACCCCAATAAGTATTCATACATGAAATTTACGCGTAAACTTAACAGTATCTCATCTATTTATTGTTTAGGTCCTCATGCGCTAACAGAGGTTAAAGTCGTTAAAGATCTAGGCATCATGTTGGACTCTAAACTTACATTCCTTGGTCAAATTGAATTATGCATAAAGAAGGCATCTAAAATGTTAGGTTTCATTATACGTATTGGTAGAGAATCTCGTCAACCTAGCACAAAAATAGTACTTTATAATGCATTGGTTCGTAGTATTTTAGAGTATTGCAGCGTGATCTGGAGACCTCATTATGCGACGCACTCACTAAGAATCGAACGCATCCAAAAAAGTTTTTTGTGGAGCCTAATGGGATCTTGTGATTCTGCAATTAAATTTAACTCATACACACAGATAGACTTAACTATTTTAAAATGATTCCCCTTTCAAAACGTAGAAATGTGTTGGATTTAATGTTTCTTTTCAAAGTGTTTAGGTTTAAGATACGACTGTCCGGGCCTCTTAAGCAAATTCAGAATTAGAATACCGTCTAGACAACCACGTGACGAAATTAAATTTTTGGTACCACCTTTTCGTAAAACAGTATTTTGTTCCAAATCAGCAATACCTAGACTATGTGACATATTCAACAAAGTAAGTCACAGAGTTGACATATTTTTTGACTCTGACGTGACATTTAAGTATGCCATAGTGCAATATTATAAAAAGAACATGACGTAAAATACCTGGCACTCTAGCTCAATTAAGTTAAGGTCATGTAAGTTAAGATCTTTAAAGTTTTATTTTTTTTTAATTTTATTCAATTATTATTTTAACTGAATATGTAAGTCTTGTTTCATTAAAATGAAAAATGCATGCTGTGTTTACCTGTATCTGATTGTGCACTTAGCATAATACTATTAATGTTAAATCTGTGTTTCACTTGGTGTAACAATTGTTGGTGAAATTAAATAAAAAAAAGGAGTGCTTAGATGGTTCGGACACATAGAAAGAATGAGTGATGAAAGACTGACGGAGAAAATCTACAAAGCGAAAGCGCGGGATAAAAGAAGCCAAGGAAGACCAAGGTTAACTTATGAAGATCAAATAACCAGAGTGTTAGCCGACGGAATTGTCAAGAAATGTGTGAGGAGAATGATGAGATTTGAGGAAGCGAAAGGAAGTATGTAAGGACCGCGATGCTTGGCGCTCCGTTCTCTCTGACTACCCCGTTGGGGATAAAGCGTGAAGATTTGTACATATGTATGTATGTAATGTAGACCTGTGTCGTTCGTGATTGATGCGGTCATTGGATTGAAATCATTTCAAAGTGTTGATGATTGCAATCATGTTCGAACAAACGTGTCGTTCAACGATTTAATCATTTGACTGATTTTATCTCAGTAGTTGTCGATATTTAATTGATTATTATAGATGCCGTTTAATGTGATAAGAAATGAAATTTAAAAAAAATACAAGATGAACTTATAGATTTTATTTTTCAAAACACAAACTATAAAATTCCAAATGCAGGAGAATTATAATAAAAACTTTCAAAAATATTGAAATCGTGAAAGATCAGATTACTCACACAATCGTTCGATCTTTCAATCAAAAATGCATGATTTTATATAGGATTTTGTATGTGTATAATCAATGATTGATGATGGGATCATTTGACCGAATCTTTTTTCACTTGAATGTTAACGAATTTTAGTCAATCAGTTCATAGTGAAATAACTACTTAACTATATGTTAATAAAACCGCAGTGCCTTTCTTCTGCAGTCTTGATTTTTTTATTGAGTAACCTACTGTCTACACATATTATGGTGAAACGTGGTGATCTTGTAACGATCACTTTTTTTTAATTATTGCAGTTGTTAAAAATAAATAAATCGCTACTAATGTCCTATCCACAAATTGTACTGAAAAAGTTTAACATTATGTGTGACATTCTGTCCTTTTTAAAACATATTTTTTTTAGCCAACTATCGCCAGCTATACGACATAACTCGCCTGGTCTCTTTTAAAACGTACTCGTATCAAATTTAAAAGTATCGCAACAATTTTCCTTCAATCTGCACCGTACGTTCAAACAATGTTCATGTTTTATTTTCTGATATGAGTTTTGGAGGCGGGGTGGGGAACATAGCAATGTTTTAGCGTATTTTTAAAAAAGCGGTAATGATCGCAACTTAAAAACATGTTCCCCTTTTTACCATAATTCTGTAATATAAAGAGCTTGATTCATTGGACAACTCACACGATGATCTTGATACAATCTGTTTTTAACTTCTATTTAAGCCCACAAAACCAACCCCGAAGTTTATCTTTGAGCCACCACTTACTAATAATTGTTCCAAATTTCAGTTGCTTAACGTGAGCAGTTGAAATTTGGAACAATAGTCACCGAGGAAAATAGACAGACAATCGGACACCGAGGGGATTCCAAATTTATCTTTTCGGAACGAAACACCAAAAAGACATTAATTAATTGTGACTGGTTCGAACAGAATTATGCGAATTCGAGTCTCTATACACGAATTAATAGTTGGTATCTTTTTACACCAACATACTAAGCTAAACAGATCAGTACGTAGTATATATGGTATGTGTCCAGTTGGATTGTACAATTCACTATTGTTCAGCCGGATTGTCATTGCGTTATTTTTTATATTACTGCTACTCAAGTTTAGACTTAATTACCGACCGAATTAACCTTCGAAGTGGGGTAACCGTGTTCAAATAAAAATTAAGTAATCGCCGTTTCAAAATTTGTAATGAAAATGAGTAAATATTTATTAATTTTATTATATTTTGGTTTAATTTATCTTTTATCTTTATTTATCTTTACTGTGTTTAAGTCTTCTAATACGAAATATCGCAACAGTGATTAAATTTTCTTCCTTTTTCTTTCAATATAGCATCAGCCTATCGACCTCGAATAGGATTGAGGGTATGCTCAACATGCCCGCAGAGCTTGATTGGCGCCTGCTTGAAAACAACTAGTAGTTATGTATATCAGCGAATTCTACATTCCTACTGCATCATATGCACTCAATAAAAATATTACCTCCCACTTGTGTGTTCGACATGTTCAAGATGATGTATAACAGGATAACTGATCATTGTGGACTCACTATCAAGTCTCCATTTGAACTTATATTCCCGACTGAGTTTTTATATCTGACTTGACGGAGTAGTTTCTTGTCGGTTCTTCTCAGAGTACAGATTTTCTTTTTTAAAACCGGACGAAGGTAGATTTGATGTTCAAAAATACATTGCAAATGGGTTTACTTGAATAATAAAATTGTTCAAGTCTGCCAATAAAATTATTATAATAATTTCCCGTACTATGCGGGAGATCGTCCGGCACGCCGAGCGCGGCTTGTACACCAGCGCGGCGTGCCAGACTTTGTCAAACGCCTTCGCTACATTAAAGATGAGGGCTCCCGTGCCCTATGTAGTGACTCGGGCGGTTAAGGCCCTCCAGGATTTGTTCCGTGAGGCGGTGCACTTGTTGTATACACGAGTGTTTAGCTCGAAAGCTAAATTGCTCGTCTATAAGGAGACCGAAAGTGTCTAAGTGGGCTTTGAGACGAGCCAGAAGGACCCGCTCGTAAATTTTCCCTAGCACGCTAAGGAGACTGATGGGACGATAGCTATTAGGGCTTTTGCGAAGTTTACCCGGTTTCAGTTTTATTCCGATGACTATCGCTTTCTTCCAGGCGACTGGAAAGACGCGGTTCGCCATGGCAGCATTAATGATAGCTACCAAAAGCGTGAGAAGACACATCGAAAACAGTTTCACTATTCAGTTAGGGATGCCGTCTCTATCGGGGGCTTTTCTAGGTTTGAGAGCCTTGACAATGTCTTGAACTTCATCAACCGTCACGGGTCTGAGTTGGGAAGGGGCGGTCAGGGGCGGTAGGGATCCCACTTCACGATTGACCATTCCTAAATGGTTCTGATCTACAGGCTGAGAGCTAGGGGAGCATTGGGGCTCCTGAGTGTTGGCTATCAGTCGAACTCAAAACTTAATACGACCCACTACACGCAGGCGACCCAATTTATCCCCACCCTTGTTATTGAAATGTTATTACATATCAATAACAAGGGTGGAAAGGGTTTTTGACGGGATTTTTAATTATTTGCAAATTTTTAACTTGTGGATATCGTGATGTGAAATTGACGTTTTTTTGCGTCCCAAGTATCTACGGTGTTATGCATTATGTAAAATTGTTGAAATAACTGCTTATTTAGTAGTGAGATATTGAAATTTTTTAGTGGCTTAGTGCGCCTCAGTGGATCTCACTAGAAATACTGCCTCGGTATATTTGTCGCCAGAAACTCCAATAAATCTTCAAATGTATTACGTCGACATTTTAATGAAATGACATGTTGAATATATCATTTTATACTGAAGACGTCGACTGTTATGAACATAGATCCCTTTGCCTTCCCTCTCAAAGGAGAATAGTACAAAAAAACACATTACCACAGGTGGCTAATTGATTTGATTACAATCAATGTGAAGCTAACAGTAGGCACAGCTAATAATCATGATCAATGAATTTTTTAATTGTTATTTAATATTGTTTAATATACATATTTAACATACATATACAGATGTTTTTATTATTTAATATACATATAATTACAATATATTTTAATTGTCAATACTATGTGTTATATTTAGTAACTTTTATCTAAATCGACGTAGCTGTTTCACGCATCAAACTTTTAGCTAAAATTTATTCATGACGTGATCCCTCATAAATACATTCGAGAGTTTATTGTCGTAATGAATTTGATATAGCTTATGAAACAAGGCTTATCGGTTCGCATTCGTAGTTATTTCTACATTGTTTGGTGTATATGAGAGATAACAAATGAATAATATCTGCGATAGTAACCATATTATCAAAGTTACACAGGAGTTTCTAATAATAAAAACTGTGCATTTTCCTTTAAACTTATTTAATTTTAAAAGAAAAGAAAAACGTTTAATCAGATACATCGCTAAGAGCTTTTTAAAATTTAAAAAACTTCAGGAAATGCAGTTGTCCGATATAATTAAAAATCATAACGTGTCTGATTAAATAGTTTTACAATATTGATGCAGTAAATCTGATACTAACCGACATGGGCGTGGGTTCGCAACATGTAAATCTCAGCCCTTCTTCTATCGATATAGCCGCATTCCACTAACAAATTGGAAATTCCAAGAAGTTTTGTATTAACTGTCTATTCGCAATATATTATTGTACATCAAAAAGTATTTTTCATAGTTATCACCTTGTCTAAGTATACACACTTTCTTGTGATTTTTTTAAATAGCAATGAGAACGCAGTAGGTCGCAGTTCTTTGAACTGAAAATAAAAAAATACTGTGTTAAAATTACTTCAACATGGACATTGGACATATTTAATTTATTAGCTACGTAGCACCACTGATTATACATGTTATACAATACTTGAACAGTCCTTTGCGCATAACCTACAGTGCAACCTATAAACCTGATGTCATGCGAATAGGGATATATAAATAAACCACGAATTTTGACTTTTGTAAAAGAGGCCAACTATTTGACGAAATAAAAATGGATTTATTTAGACATTTGCATAGTAACCTAGTCATTTAAACTCCATTGTGACATAAAATACTTTACCCACTATTATTCTCCATTCCATTTTATAGGTATAAAAATGAATAATTCTGAAAAACTTGCTACGTTAACATAATTGCAGGTTTCAGTGATACTGTAATATTTTGTGTGTTTGTTTTTAAAGGTTTTGACTACTTTTATCATTGAGCATAACTTGAGTCTGATCTTGGGTTTCGTGCGTCAAATTCTTTTCATCTTTTATAAGTATGTACTTACTCGCAATAATAGCAAGTACATACTTCGTACGTACTAGGTATGAGACAAATATGTTTATGAAATAAGGAACTGAAAACCCAAAGTTCAAAAAATACTTATCAACTACAGTAACAATTTTTTGAAGGGAAATAAATAAGCAAGAGTAACTAAATAAAACCATTTAAGAACTTTTAACGGTTAAAAGAAATTTATTCTCGAGGAACATGTCCTATCAAAATATCTCGGGCCACACGTTATGTCGGCACATTCTTCTTTTAAATTGAAATTCTCGAACGCTCTGCCTTCGCAAGCAGGACGGGGTCAGAAGCCGAAAGACAAATAAAATCGATTAATATTATTAAAAACTTTTTTTTCTAAACAAAGTAATATCTTTGTAAGTGTATAAGAATTAATCAATAATTTCTACAGGAAACATGAGAGTGACAGTCCTAACGTTTAAAAATCATTAGATAATAAATAGAAATTTAAAAAAAAAATTTTAGTTCAGATCCCAGCCATTTATACTGCCGTCGTAAAACAGACCATTGGTTTTATTCTCAGTGTTATTATTTAGAAAACAATTCGCAATTTTATTTTTATGAAATATAAATTCTATTTCTACTAAAACTCGCCATTCACACACAAGCAACCTAGAAATAAAGCAAAAATCTATTCACTACTAAAATCGATACCACTATCAAAATGCGTCCGTACTACACCGTTCAAAGGCCCGTCCGCCCATCCGCCTCAAAGGATGTGTTAGTACGAAACAAGCTGTACGTTCCCACTCAGATCAATGTACAAGGGTGTAAGAGAGCTCGTGTTTCTTTGGTGCTCATGAACACTTGAAAAAATTCGTCCTTTCTTATCCCTTTGCAAGAACGGCTTATTGAGTGTCTCCAAAACGCAACCGTTTGACATATACACCTAATTTTATTTGCTTACTGTACCTTGTAATAATTCTTATGTAAATCATACCCATTACTTTGCAGTCTAGTCATTATCGTAATTTGAAGGAAAACAGAAGCAGTAATTTTGGCTTTCAAAAATGATATGCCATGAAATATGTACAAAAAGGAATTCATTTAAATAAATTAAAAAAATATTTTAACTGAATTAATTGTACATAAAGCAAATATCGATAGTATCAAAGTATCGATATTGTAAGCTTTCGTTTCATTAAAAACTTATTTTATTGTTACTAACATAACATATCTTCACGCTGTATCCCCAACGGGGTAGTCAGAGAGGACGGAGCGCCAGGAGTCGCGGTCCTTACACACCTCTTTCGATTCTTCAAATCTCATCATTCTCCTCACACATTTTCGCCTAGGTATGCGAGTGCTTTTGACATTTCCGTCTGCTAACACTCCGGCTATTTGATCTTCATAAGTCAGCCTTGGTCTTCCTTGGCTTCTTTTACCACTCACTTTCGCTCTGTATATTTTCTTCGTCAGTCTTTCATCACTCATTCTTTCCATGTGCCCGAACCATCTAAGCATTCCTTTCTTCATTTTTACAATAACACTGTTGTGCAACCCTGTCATACTGCGTATCTCATCATTGCTTATCCTGTCAGCAAGCGTGACACCGCACATATTTCTGAGAGACTTATTGTTACTGCGGCTTATAATTTATACTTATTCGTAAAATGCGCCAACTGTATACCAATCTTCACACGCATGTAGAGTTGACCAGGTGTCCGGCTTTTTACGGTCATGTCCGACTTTTACGGTCGTATTTGCCAAATATTTACTAGTCTGGCCCACCCGCTTTTGTCAGGCTTTTCACTTGGTTTAATTAATAAAGAATTTTTAGTTCATTTTGATATTTTATATCTTAGGAAAAAGACTGAGCAATTATGAACATTAAGCACTTAGTAGTTAGTAGTTATCATAATAAAGTAGATTGTTCTTTATAATTTAAGCACGTTTTAAAAACCTTCTATAATTTTTTTCTACGTAAATGATTGCAAAGACTCAACTGCCTCTATTTCTACTTTATATATATACGTAGTCGAAGTTTCAGCTACCAGCTAAATATAACGCTGAACCTTTTTAATCGAATATAATAATATGCAAGGTAGGTGTTTAGGTTAGAAAGACGATAGAAAATGTTGAATATGGGCCTACATTAATCAACAAAAGAAACATTATTTTAATAGAATATATAATATGTTGGAGTGGTCGGAAGAGAAAGCACAAACTTCCTGCATCTAGTCAAATCGTATAAACTCGCCCTCGATCATAACTTTCTTCCTATACACCGACGATAACTCTACCCTTCGTATTTTTCATTCTTACTTTTCTATTTAGAATTAAAATGAAACGACTACTAAACGGAAACTAATAAATAATATTTTAGATTCTATAACTAAAAATATTTATAACTGACTTAAATACAGTACATAGATATCTTCACGCCGTATCTCTAACGGAGTAGTCAGAGAGGATGGAGCGCCAAGCGTCGCGGTCCTTACGAACTTCTTTTGCTTCCTCAAATCTCATCATGCTTCTCAAACATTTTCGCCTAGGTATGCGAGTGCTTTTGACATTTCCGTCGGCTAACACTCTAGCTATTTGATCTTCATAAGTCAGCCTTGGTCTTCCTTAATTTAGTACATTTATTAAATAAATTTAAAAAAACGTAGTACAGAATAACCCTTCGTTTTTACGATTTACGTTTCCTCTTACGTAAATGAATAATGAATATTTGATTAATCAACGGTTTCAGAAATTGTAATTTATGACCTGCATTATCTCAACCACTATCATACTAACTATTATCTTATCTTTACTAATGTTATAATGTTGTACTAAATTGCATTATACAAATTCAAAGCAATTTCATAATGATTTTTTTAATATACTTCCCTATTAACGCTGCAATTAGCATTTAAAAAAAGAACATTAAAAAATACGGACACGTGATTCTATAACTGTACTAATCAAAATGTAAATAATTATTACAATGAATAACTCCTATTTTTCTGTTTTTTTTAACACTACATAGATACCTACTTCGTATCATGTGATACTGTTATGGAACTCGCCTTCGTTTCGCTCTAATTTTCACTAGTCTTTTAATACTCCTCATTATATGATAGCTGTATAAATAACTATAATAAAACAAAATTTACTAACAAAATATACTTTGCTTTTATACATAAAAATATAACAGTTAGTGAATAGCAAAAACAATTTCGCGAATAAGTAGATGAAGCAATTATTCAGCTTAGTCATGCATTGTATTTCCGCTCATTAGGTGTATATTTATTTAATTTACAACGGCTGGGGGCCGGCGATAAGCTGTGGAGCGTGCGCGCCGCCAACTTCGCCGACTGAATAACAATGCTCCTGGGTGCCTAAAACGTTGCATCTATTAAACTACTTTTCATTCAAATTTCCGTTTAAAAAAACTGCGGACTAACTATTGCAGCATTTTAAATGCTCCAGACTGCCGTCTCGTCGTTGCCATGACGCGACCCCGATGTAATGGAATTACACTTAAAAGAACTCGCTTTGAAGATGTAGAAAATGTAGCTGGTTGCTTACTATAGCGGAAAATATAGAAGAAAAAGGGATGACCAGCAGCTAGGAGACATACATAAACGAACTTTTTATACATAAATAAGAGTACTTACAGAATATATCTATCTTACTACCACTGCTTTTCTTTGAATACAAAACTTTTCATAGACATTTTAACGTTGGTTTTATTTAGACTTTTGATAATTAAAAATGGAAAGTGCAACTGACTATAAACTGGCACAATATAATTTACTTACATAGTATGTATATTCCAATATAATCGTGTAAATTCGTGTACAACATGTTGTATAAGTCGACCCACGTCACGGCAGAGGCGCAAAGTGCTCCGATAACCGGCGAAACCGCGGCCTATCGCTTTTTGATAGCATCACTTTGCCCAACTTGCCATCTGGCGGCCATTAGGTCCGGGATATTGAAAAAGTGAGCCGCTGGACCGATCGCCAGATACATGAGTAGAAACAGATATGTCTACATAATAGTACACTATACATTTATAACTACACGATTAAAGTCATAAAAATCGAATAGCAGTTAGTGAACGAATTTTAATTTCAATAAGCTATTTCGCTTAACTATTTCATAAGTTATTCAAACTAAAATATCCATTCGACAGTGCCAACAGTGGTTCTTTTTTCTTAATAAGTTTTCTTCTGTACTAAGATTATTTTTTCCGATTGCTAAATCAATTTATCTTCAAGGTAATCTGAAAGAAAGACCAAGGCTTATGAAGATCAAATAGCTAGTGTTAGCCAACGGAAAGGTCAAAAGCACTCGCATACCTAACTGAAAAAGTGTGAGGAGAATGATGAGATTTGAGGAAGCGAAATAAATATTCAAGGACTGCGCCGCTTGGCGCTCCGTCCTCTCTGACTACCCCGTTGGGGATACAGCGTGAAGATATGTTATGTTAGTAACAATAAAATAAGTTAAGTTAAGTAAAATAAATAAGTAAGACGTGTTTTTAAATTAAGTTACATAATATTAAAATATATCCTTTAACAACAAGCTATTTTAATGATATTCATTAAAATAGTTTGTTTACCTTTGAGATCAATGTACTGAGATTTATATAATCACTACACGTGTTTCCAAATTAGTTCCAATACTATTAGATAAAGTTCGTAAATTTCCTGAAGATAGTTTATATTTTATCTTAATCTGACTAGTTTTTATTTTCGAGAGGCCAACATTATGCCATGTTGCCATGTTCATTTATTATAACATTGAATCTATCCAATTATCTTCTTCACGCTAAACCTCTTCCACCAATAAGCTTCCAATGCGCACAAATTGACACACTTTTGGCTAAAATATAGGCCACAATTCGCCAATCCAATAGATACCATACGACCGAAGCTGCAGATAAAAGCTAGTTCACAATAATTGTTTTTCGTGCAAGAGCAGTCATTTATTAGATTAACATCATGTACAATTCGACTAATACATTGCATAGAAAAGTTAGCAGTAGGTACAGCTGAGCTATGTTATAAATAATTACATAATTATGTACTAGCTGTACCCGCGACTTCGTCCGCGTGGAAAAATTTTCCGTGAACTCTCCGGGTAACCCAGGTTACCCGAGGTATCTATAATGTTGATATTAAACAAAACAGTTATTTTCTATTGTGGAACATCCGCCATATTGGATTTATGATGACGTCACAAATACAGAAACCTTCGCCTGCGTATTCCATTTCCTTTGATACCCATATTGTTGGTGATGAACGAAAGAGTTATTACCTATTATGGAACATCTGCCATATTGAATTTATGATGACGTCACATATGCAAAAACCTTCCCCTGCGTATTCCATTTCATTTGATACTCATATGGTTGGTGTTGAACAAAAAAGTTATTTCCTATTATGGAATATCCGCCATATTGGATTTATGATGATGTCACATGTACAGAAATCTTCCCCTGCGTATTCCATTTCATTTGATACCCATATTGTTGGTGTCGAACAAAAATATTGGATTTATGATGACGTCACATACATAGAAACCTTCCCCTGCGTATTCCATTTCATTTGATACCCATATTGTTGGTGTTGAACGAAAAAGTTATTTCCTGCTATGGAACATCCGCCATATTGGATTTATGATGACGTCACGTATACAAAAACCTTCCCCTGCGTATTCCGTTTCATTTGATACCCATATTGTTAGTGTAGGATAAAAAAGTTATTTCCTATTATAGAACGTCCGCCATATTTAATTTATGATGATGTCACATATGTATCTACCTTCTCCTGCGTATTCCATTTCATTTGATACCCATATTGTTAGGGTTTAGCATTATCAAGTTCCCCTATAAAGTTTCATCCCCTTTTTCACCCCTTTAGGGGTAGATTTTTGATAAAGAAGAAAACTATGTTTTTTTTAATAGAAAAGGTGTATCTCTGTACCAAATTACATCTTAATCGATTCAGCGGTTAAAAATTCCCCATACAAAGTTTCATCCCCCTTTTCACCCCTTTAGGGGTAGATTTTTGAAAAATAAAGTAGCCTAAGTTCACCCCCTGGTGTCAAACTATCTCCATGACAAATTTTATCAAAATCGTTCCGGCGGCTTAGCCGTGAAAACCAATCACACAGACAGACAGAGAGACTTTCGCATTTATAATATTAGTATGGAGTATGGATATGAATGGATATTATGGATTATAATATTTGTTTGCCTCGTTTAGAAGGGAGTTGTACAACAACCGCAACAATGTGCCAGTCTTCATTAAATCTTATCCGCTAAATCTTATAATTACGCAAAATTTAAAAATCAGTCAAAATGAACCGTAACGGCATTATATTTTCATGTACATAGCGCTAACTTGTATACTGTATAATATGGACCGCAGTTTTAATTGCATTCTATAAATATTAATCTTACAGATACAAGTAGATAAATAATATGGAAACAGTAAAGAGTATCCTACGATCATTACAAATAGGATAATAATCAAGGACTATACTTGTAAAACGAATTGTAATTATTTTATTTAAATTATATTTGCAAATTTAAAAAAAAAATTAAGCAATAGGTCAAACGCAAAAGGAAAATTTCACTACATTTTCAAACAAGAAGCAAATCCTTGTTATGTATGAAGTCATCAATATACCGTAGTAAAGAATTTCCGCGGTCTTGTGTCGTGAAAGCAATAAGCTACCGATCTGTATTATCGCTTGTATGTTTAATGATAATTTTTTACATTTTTATATTACTTTTTCCTGTTCCTTTAATTGTTACTCTCTATATCCCATCCGTGAGCTCACCTTTATTTATCTGGCGTAGATAATTCGTTTACCCGTGAGAATAGTTTCAACACGTGCCTTCGTCTCGACGAATTGACTGTAATGGACTTTGTGCCCGCACGAATGTGGCCCATCGTTTCCGCATGTTTACCTACTAAAATAGGAAAATATTTGTTTTATTCAAGTTGTCTGCGTGTCGGTAGAAATTGGTTTTAGGTACGTCTCTCACAAATATTTTTCGGCAACATAACATTGAGGTTATTTAGCTTCTCGTATCCACAAAATGTAGATTTATACTCTAAACAACTTCGAGAAATTAACTGCTTAAATGATTTTTAATTAAAAAATGATTACCTTAAATTCAGTGTAATATAATAACTTCTTCATTTTCCCAAATCAAGTACATTTATTATTTAATTATTCATGCCCTGTTTGTCGGCCCTAACGCCGATGCGATCCCTTTTAACTGATTTTTAAATTTCACGTCATATGAGATTTGATAGATAAGATTTAATGAAGACTGGTCCGTTATTGCAGTAGTTGCGCGTCCCCTTTTAAACCTTTAGTCTAATTCGAATCCCGGACATGTTAAAACAACGAACTGTTCTAAATTCTCTTGTAGTCTAAACGGTTGTTACAGGATTACCTCTAGCTTTTTGCATTAAAATATTTAGTTTAATTGGAAGCATTGATGTAGATAATTATTATGAGGATGGAGCGGAATTATTTATTTATTAATTAAGCATAAATTAGACGTATAATGTAAATAATATTTTTTTATTTTAGCTAAATAAGCTTGGGTTTCTGTCTACAATGTACTGTAAGAAAATTTATATTTTTAGTATGAAACCGCCACTAGTATAGCACAGAAGTGAGAAAAGAGAATCTGTTCACATTTCAAAACTTAGTAGACGACCGACCTCAGCAATTAAGTCGCTCGAAATATTTAATGAACAGTGCTAGTTCTGCGGCGGAAATGACACTTAATCGGCTTAACTTCGCCTCAAAACTTACTCTTAGCTATCTTCTCCCTGTAACACCCTTCACCCCTTCCCCTAACTCTCTAGAGGTTATGCTGCATCAAAGAAGTTAGAGAATCTGCAATTATGAGGTTGTTTTAATTTAGAAACAATGTTGCTGAAGAATTTCCTTACTGTGAGTTTCTCTTTGTAAACCGGAGCCATAATTCTTGGTTATGTTCGGAATTGTTATTCGGCTATTCGCCTTCAGTGGATGCTTATGATTTGTATACTTCTTACACTTCTGTCATTCAAAATCATTTCTTTGTTTGAATGTTCGTAAAAGTTTGAGTCATAGCACGACTACAAACCTCAATGAAATAGACTAACAACAGTAACAAGACTACAACATCTTGAAGACTCGGACATTCGAAATAAAGTTTCAACCAACATTTAACTAGTTGAAGCAAACAAATCCAGTGTGACTCTCGCGCGAACTACAACCCGCTCATGGTCCGTCCTGAACGAACTTACACGTAAGGACTTCAAAAACGTCTGCGAAATTGTAATAATTTTCTTTTATAATGTAAACGTTAACTAAAATAGCAACCGCTTTAGATACTTTTCTTAGCCTTGTGACATTGTACATGTAAGCTTCATATATACATACTTTGTATGTGTGTGCTATATTTCAACATAAATATAATGTTAATAAATTGTATTAAATATGTCAAATATTTAAAAATGAAAAGAAACACTAAGAAGTTATATTTACATTTATATTTATCACCGAAGTAACATTTCCTTTAACTAAATCCCGTAAAACATACTTACATATTACCATAGCTTACTTATATTTTCTTTAACATACTAACATTGCGTAAGTGATTTATTAAACTGCTTTATCACAGAAAAGCAAATAAGGTAGCTAATAAAAATAATATTTTGCTATCTGTACATAACAAGTGTTCGGATAACCTCTGATTGGACTGGACGACCATAAAGCGGCAAGAGTCACATCCGCAGAACAATCGTCGATCGACTTTTGATATCTAACAAAGTTACCTACATATTGTACTCTAAGTATGTTAATATTTATTGTTTATTTATAAATAGTAATCAGCCTGAGCTTTGCACGGGTACATAAGTACTCACCTAAGTAGCCTTACCGAAGAACTAAACTATATACGACAGTGACCGTTGAGAAATTGTAGCCTACAACTTCATCCTAGCAGAATTTTTTTTTTATTTCACTTTGAAGAAATCCATCATATTCCGTTAGGGGTTAATTTTTGAGACTCGACCCATGTTTAAATATTTATTTGATATTGTTTCTTCTTTTTAACGCATCTTAAACCCTAAGGTGTTGATTTTTCAAAATCCGCTGAAGACCTGTTTCATTCTTTCTTTGATAGTATTTTTATACGAAGTCAGATTGGATTGCATTAAAAGTAAAGATAAGTATTTATTTGATAGTGTCAATCAATAACACTGTCTACCCTGACAATATGCTAATTAAGTAAAGTATGAAAAATAATCAAACAATTTATAACTAGAAACTTCAGAGTACGAATTTAGAGTAGAATGTTATGTTTCTATTTTTGATTTATTTTTTACTTTATTTTAATCGACGTTTTTTTAAGGTAGACAGAGTATTGTGTATTTATAGAGTATCTCAGTGAAAATTCTCGTTTTTAAGATAATTATTTTATTGAATACATTACAAGTCGTCACCCTTCGTCAGAATTTCTGGCCTCATTGCCACAATTTACATTCATTTGTACTTATTACATACTAGATACTCTAAAATAGTTGCTCTATCGAACTCACACATAACTCCAAAATCACTAAAACAGTTTAAAGAAAGCATTAAAAAAAATTAAACCACTTAAAAAAAATACTGAAAAGTACAAAATAACTATCCTGTATTAATCAAACCCACATAATTAAATTTAACAGATACTGAAGTCCGAGCCAAACCTACCAACCTAGACATCTGTTGTTGCATATTGATTTGGCACCGACTTCAATAACTGTTAAATTTAATTATATAGGTTTGATTTAGTAAAAGACAGTTATTTTGTACTTTTCGATGTTTTTTTTGAAGTCGGTTTAATTTTTTCTTAAAAAGTTAGGTCTACAATTAATTTATTTTCTAATTGTAGAACTGTAAAGTTCTCTTGATATACAAGAGAATCATCAACACTTCACACAATCAACCACAGGCTTGTAAGCAGTTGGGATTATTTGGTGTATCTTCGAAGTCAAGGCTCTAATATCAGTGAAATTAAAATGAGTAGTCCCATTTAAATTACAGCTATTTATAGCTATACGGAACCCAACGGTAAAAGAACAATTGAAATCGGTTCATAAACAAAAAAGTTATGCCCGAACATACATAACAATATATTTTATATACCCACAGACGAATTAAGAACCTCCTTATTTTTTTAGAGTTCCAATGTCAGTTAAATAGTGAAACTATTAAAGCTTATTAGAGAATCCATTAAAAAGGAAGTACAAGTAAAAGTAATTAGTAAAAAAACAAAAACCTACGCAAGGCGGAGATTTTTAAGAAACTTAAAAACACAATTATCTATAAAAACGGCGATATTTTCCCTGAGTTACTATCGTGTTATTTAGATAGGAAATAGAAAAAGCTATCGCCCCTAGCACAATGATTTATTCAATACGGTACACCTATATGTATGTATGCATTGCTATAACAAAAACATATCAATATAAAAAACATTACATTTTTTTAAGTTAAAAAGAAAATATATAAAACTTTATTGACATAAACTTTATTAACATAATTTTAACGTGATAAAGCGTGAATACTTACAAACTCAAAACTAAACATCAACATCAAATAAAAACAGATACAACAGGTCAAGCAAACTTCAAATAGTTATGTAAATGTAAAAAACTATTTACACATGATGTACTTTCAGGTTGTTGGATAACATTTGTTTAAAAAAAAAATCGGCCAAGTGTGAATCGCACCGTGAGTTCCGTATCACCTTACAATGTATTCGTATTGTGTATTTACTGATAAAATATAACTTTAATTCAAATAAAAATTAACTTTGCAGTTGAAAGACACGTTCTCCCATACTCACCCGCTGTAAATGCATGTTTGTAATAGTAAATAACTACAAATTTACGGCTTTCGGAACTTTATCTTTACTTGTGCTTTAAAACATCGCTTCTTGTCGAATTTCATGATTCTAGATCAACGGCAAGTACCATATAGCGAGTATCAAAATATGCGGCATAAATAGCCGTATCTTTTGATTGCGTTGACTTAGAAGTTTGATTTTTTCACAGCTCAAAAGAATTGCGAATCAAAGTATTTGATATTAATTTCAAATTGATACCTCCACGCGTTACTGAGAAAAAGGGTCTTGACAGACAGATAGACAGACAGACGGACAACGAAGTGATTAACTAAAGTGAACTATAAGGGTTCCTTTTTTTCTTATAGGTACGGAACCCTAAAAAGGCTAGCCTATTATTTAAATGAAAAAAAAAATTGCGATATTATTATAAACATTACTGCAATTTTAATTCTAATTTAAGCGGAATAACACAACCGATTATTTTCTGAAATTTCTCACTATAATGCTTTCATCTTTAATGCTTTGCAAAAGATATTTTGCAACTGTAATAACAATAGGGCATAATTCACTCCGAACAGAGAGGCTCGCTTGGTATAGAGGAACCCAACGAAATCACTAAACCAAATTGCAAATGAAGCGACCGAAATAGTCCGGTATCAGATCTTTATACTAAGGCTATATCATGACGTATACGCACCGTGGCGTCTTATATTAGTGTATACAATCGCATTAACCGTATTATATTTTTTTAAAGAAATAAATAATTTAATAAGGAGCTCGCGGATATAATCTTTTCTGTTTCACATTATTTTGGATTTTCGTATAATGACTCTTTTGCATTACTTTTACCACTGGCAACGTAGCAAGACACATAGTTGGATGGCGTATCAGTGACGAAAACTCTATGTCTGATCATAGACATATTCGTTTTGATATTAGGGCTTTCTCAGTCAATCGAACTATTACATATAGGGATTCTAGGAGAACGAACTGGGATTCGTATAAAGAGAAATTAGGTGCTAACCGAGAGATAATTTCTAAATGTCTTAAAACGTGTGAAAGTATAGATTTAGCAGTGCACATGATCACGGAAGCCATTAAAAATGCCTATGAAGACTGCTGCTCTCTAAAAATAAAGACCTCCAAAAGATAAGTATCGTGGTGGAACTCTAAGCTAGAGAAGCTTAGAGTAAAAGCACGTAAATTATTTAATAAGGCTAAAAGGACTCGTGAATGATAGGCCTATAGTAAAACCTCAACTAAATACAATGTAGAGATTAGGAAGTCAAAGAGAGCTTCATGGAGGAGGCTCTGTGAGGAAATTAATAATATGCCACAAGGAGCAAGACTTCATAGAGTGCTCTCTAAATCCTAACATAATCAGATCGGGCTGCTTAAAAAGCCAAATGGTTTGTTCACAACCTGTGAAAGTGAATCGTTAGAGTTGTTGACAACGACCCACTTTCCTGGAGCAATCCGTAAACGAGTGGATTCTGCACCACAGACCGCCCTGCATAGACTTCAGAAGGAGGACTGGCAAAGGGCGGTCAAACTAATAACAGCCAACAGATTAAGGTGGGCGATCAACTTTTTCAAACCACATAAAACTTGCGGAGAGGATGGTGTACGTCCCGTACATTTACAAAAAGGGACTGACTTCCTCCTGCCGCACCTTATTCATGTCTTTAGAGCTAGTTACACCTTGGAATATATACCTCATTCATGGACTATAGTAAAGGCAGAGATGTGCAAAATAGTCTATTAAAAGTATTTAAATACAAAATGCAAATGATTAGTTTTTTTTTATTTCAAATACAAATACAAAATGGTTTTGAATAAAAGTATTTAAATGCAGAATAGGTATTTTCAAAATTCTTTCTTCAAATAAAATGCTTATTTCACTGATTTTAACACTAGTTTTGTTCGAAGAATTCATATTTCCCGTTCCGTGACCTCATAATTATTCCACCAAACGAAAATAAACTTGAAAGTGTTTTCAGGTCTATTATAGTATTTGCATTATTGTCATAGATCACAGTTGGCAATTGACACAGAAATAGTTCGACTGACAATGTCGGCATTATTCTTGGCTACATTTAGGACGGGTGCGTTCTTAAATAAAGTAATTATGAATTTAAGTATGAAAAATACGAAATATGAATTAAAAAAATTAACAAAACCATTTTGCATTTTATCAATACTAAATATTTATGTAGATTATTTTAAATAAAATACAAAATGCATTTTGAAAAAAAGTATTTCAAATGCAAAATAACAATAGATACTTTGCATTTTGTATTTGCATTTTAAATAGATGTATTTCAAATAAATCACATCTCTGAGGAAAGGTAATATTTATACCTAAAGCGGGGAATCGGGACTACGGACTACCAAATTCATTTTTGCCCATTAGCCTTAGCTCATTTCTGTCAAATACCATAGCAAACGTTTTAGACAGATTTATTAGGGATGGGCCATTGGCCACAACACCTATTTATCATACTCAACATGGCTACAGTAGAGCTAGTTCTACAGTAACTGTCTGAGGTTCAGTCTCCTTGACAGAGTAGAAAAGGCAGTTGAAAATAAAGAAATAGCGCTTTGTGCCCTCTTAGACATAGAGAGAGTATTCGACAATACTCCCATCAGTACATTAGTTAGAGGTTTCGAAGCCGAGATAGTTGACTCTACAACCACTAGATGGGTACGCTCCATGCTCTCTAATAGAGGAGCCAAACCAGCCCTTTGTCAAACAGCCTTGACATTTTCTACGAGAGGATGTCTCCAAGGTGCCGTTCTATCACTCCCTCGCAGAGGACCAGTTCTTGCATAAAATGGCAGATCTTCGGTCTGACACTCAGGGATATGCGGATGACCTGGTAGTCACAGTCCGAGGTTTCAGCCTAAACACTATCTCTTGTGTTATGCAAAGAGACCTGGACACTAAACCACTAATCCGTATATCAAACGTATATCATTAATAGAATAGAAAAAGGATCAGTAAACTATATTAGATAATTAAGGTACGAGTACTAGACAGGACGTATTTAAGAGCAAGCTCCCAAAAGAAATTTCTTACGTAGGCTCCGCCGTCACACTCCGCCATCCGAACGCGACATATAACGTTATAACTGGAATATTAATTCATATAATGAAATATCCTTTAGGCAATATTCAGTAAACTTCTTTTTTTTCTTGCTGTTAGCCCCAATTTTACGTAACTTACTCAAGTAATTTAGGAGAAATACTAGAAAAACTCTCAAAAAGGCATCACGTTGCAGAAAAAAGAAGTATCAAACGAAAGAATATAAATTGCGTTATGGTTTTAGGTAATAGATAGAAAAATGTGTAAAGAAATATATATTTTTAGTTTCACATTAATTTTAATCACATAAATTACCCACGTGATATTTTATAACATTTTAGTAACAAGAATGAGGGTAGAATAGATTTCCTGCGTGTAGTGGGGCTGCATAAAAGTCTGATTTTAGTCTTGTGAGAGTTCAGTTGTCGAGAAGCCGTCGAATAGTCAAATACGTAATATTTGTGATGATAATTTGATAGTGATAGCGATCAGTGCTTCTGTTACATTTCATATTTAACAATATTTAAACTTCACATTCATTAAACGTGGGCCCGCCTCAGCAAACTTATTTGAAAACATTCAAAATTTTGTTAGTTATTAATAAGTTGATACAAAAGTTACATCTACTTATTCGTCTAAATGTGTCTTCAATTTCAGTAGTTTCTAGTTGTATTTATTATATATTTATTATATGTGTATGCAGAATATCTATTCACTATTAATATAAGAGAATATATTGCGGAAAACTATTGTTTCTACATACGCACTACGTTCGGATAGATAACAGCGACTTTCCTCATCAAAGCGTTCAGAAATAGCGTAGGTATACTAAGTACAAATAGTCTACCAAAAATATAAAAACACACAAAACAATAAAAATATTAACACAAAATCAAAATATTATTTAAAACTAAGTGCCACTGAGTGATTAAAAAAAAACTCCATAATGTATGAAACGTTTTATAAATACGTCTCATGTATTGTATACATCCGAGTTCCCAATATAGAACACGAGGGTCATGTATATCGAGGGCATTAAAGTGGCGACATCTGCAATGGTGTCTGTTGACCGAGTCGGCTTACCATTCATGGTCCAATACAACACAAGTGTGGACGTAGGAGTATTGGATTTTATATTAACACTCCTGTTTCAGTGAGAGTATATTGGACATTCTATTTAATCTGTGTTATTCTGTTATATCATTTAAATCATAATGAGTAAAGTGCCTACTATTTATTTCTTTTGTTATTACAAATTTAATTCTATCTATGATTGTCTCAAAAACCATAAAACTTTGTTTGTAAGAAATGTTTATCCAGTCTCAAGTTTAAAATATAAGGTAAAAATTAACTTATTAAATATTTACGGACACACGCTTTTCCACATACTGATTTAAATATTTGTATATGATACTAATATAACTGTTTTTAGCTAGGCAAACTTTAATTATTAAGAAAATAATTTCTTAAGAAAATATTTCTCCCTATTTGCCATATATTTTCTGTTTTGTTAATTATATATATATATATGAAAACAAAGGAATAGACAAAATTACTTCATAAGTATATTAAAATAATAGAACACTTGCAGCTCATTACCCATATCACACAGTCAAAAGATGCAATGGAAAAGCCAGTAGTCAATTCAAATAATCTTATAGCTGCAAATAATTTAGAAGTGCTTCTGCTTCCATTCTATGAGCAAATAGATAGCTCTCACATCCGACACATGTTTCCGTAGACGCGACACAAGGAACTGGTCACGTAGAATATTGACGCCTCGGGCTACCCGTTCACTTCCACTAGGGACATTACACACATTCACTGCTAACATTGTGTGCGGATAGTTTGCCAGAAAAATGTCACTCACGAAATTAAGTCGAAATCCAAATACATATTTTCAGTTCGTCCATATTATGACTGAGTGAAATTATTTTATGACATTTGGTAATTTAAGTTAACGTGTAGTCTGGAGATAATACTATTTAGTCAAATATGAAACCCTTGCAGAGAATTCCTTACTGGATTCATACAATGATTTAGTAAAATGAAATATACATACAACTTAGGAGTTTTGTCATAATTTTCCTCTAAATTTCAAGTAATTTGTTGTTCCCTGACTTTTTAAGTATCTACTTCTTTTAAGAAAATTGTTCATTCGAGTTCAAACACACAATTTCTTCTTCTACAATCCTCATATCAACATTTTAAAACTTTAATGCGAAATATCTTTTTTTAATCTAAAGTAAGTACTGTTATATATTTTCTTAGACAAATAGGGATACATACATTTATATTCTAAAGGATAGAGCCATAGAAACTTGTAGGATTTACAACTGTCTACGAACTATTTTCAACAGTTGATACCACAGACAATGGTGATTCATTTACATATGTATGAGCAACGACGCAAATAATTTTCACAAAAATGGTCCGTTTTATATGTCCTAATGTTTTTGACTGCACTCTGAAATTATTATTTCGCTATTCACGCAAAATGACACTACCGGCATGTCGAATAGACTATGAGACGTCGCGTCGCGTCGGTGTCGCTATCCAAGTATCCTTGCTGCTCCAGTGAGTTTTTCACTTCATAGTGCTTGGGCTGTATGTAAATAAAAAATTTACATATAATACACAATAATAATATCATGTAATACGTATTTATAACTAAAACTTAGATAATAGGTAATCATATTAAACGAACACATGGTGTTCATTTACGTAAGTAGGTACATAAAAGTGTTCTTTCATTTACCATATAGGTATCTACTTTACGATTCGAGTAAATTGAAGTACATTTCGTCTCCGTACACGTTACAAGGTAATAAATAAAGTATGCATTTATATCTGTAACAGCCTATATGGATCTCATTTTTGGACACAGGCTCACAAATGTGAGAAAGGCTCACATCGATGAAAAGACTACTAAGCCTTAATACTATGTATTTTGAAGTAGTTTAGAAGACCTTTTTATTTACCTTTTTACGACAGGCCGGGAATACCGTTCTGGTATTCTCCAGTCCGACCTATCTTAACAACTTTATTTTCCATTTAGGAATAGCAAAGACGAACGGCTTTTAACGTGCATTCTGAAGCATGGAAACATTAAATGCGGAAGCCACTGGATCACCATCCAGCAGGTGACAGCGCGTAGCACCGCTCATCTTCAGTAATCGACCGTATTAAACGTATTACTTAAAAAACTTCTGTAAGATAATATCGGTAATGATATCATGGAAATATAATAATTTTTGAACATTTAAAGAGAATTGTACCAATACCACTACCATACCAATACCATAGTACCAACCTTATACTCGTGTCATACAGGATTTCAGACTTATATTACCTTAAACTAAATTGCTTAGTAATAGTAAACGTAAGCAAACAGCAACTACTGAAACTAATTTAGGAACAATTCATCGTGATATTATTAATACATGTAGTTAAATATAAAGCACGTAGTGTTATAATAGTTTTAAAAGATAATTATGCAAATCATACTTCGTTGCCAAAATTGCAATATCCCACATGATCCCGTATGAACACTATCTCCTAGACGCCTCAAAGCGTAACATTGCTGTGATAAGAGTTACATTTTAATTTAAATAAAAACGTAACGAAATTCCATTTTACAAAAATTGCATAATAAATGTAGGTATGGAAATTTCAAACATTCCTATGGATTGTTACAATTCACGCACACATATATGTAGCAGGTAATTCATAAAAATGATAGGTTTTTTTTTATGGTGGAGTAAGCAAACGAGCAAGCGAGTCACCTGATGGCAAGTGATCACCGCCACCCATGGACACACGCGTAATTTGTAGAACTGATAATCATCGGAAATCATTTTCAAATGATGTTGGATAGCTCCCGTGATTCGAGCTCATGTTCCGAACGACCTAAAATCATTCATTACGAACATAACGCTGAAGATGTCGTTATAATCACATACTGCATTACATATTGATAGAATATAACACCTCTTATTTGTTAAAGTTAAAAATACCTAAGTTATTTCTATGTAATAATAGCTACTTCATTGTTTCAATTGATAGTTCAAATTAGTTGTTACTAAATATTTACTGAATCCACCTAAAAAAAACATTGAAATATTTTAAATTAAGAAATTGAACAATGACAGTTTCTTAGCGGCAACTTCGAGGATATCACCCCAGCTTCGTATCAGTAGAAATTTTTTTCAAAATAAAATACAATCCATGTTACTCGCTGATAACGTAGCTTTATATAGATGAAAAAAATTTTGAAATCGGTTGAGTAGTTTTTGAGTTTATTCATTACATAGAAGCAAACGAAGTTTACCTCTTAACACCATTAGTATAGATAAGTAAGTATAGTTCATGTTTAGTATTAAGTTCGTAAATATTAACGTTAACATAATGTGTATGTCCTGATTTATGTCAAATAAATAATATAGCGTACTTATAATGAAAAAAATTGTATATCAATTGCATACAATTAATAAATAACTCCAGACGCCGTAGCCGAGCAGAAACGGTAAGGCAAATCAGATAAGCCGACTCACCCGTACATACGACATACATTTATTATTATCAGATAAACTGATGATCAGCCACGGGCCATTTCGTTAATAAATAGCACCTACATTTTCTTGGAATTTATTTGCGTCACTCCGTAGTACGGAACAGGCTGTCTGAAGTTATGAAGTCTATAATCAATTGAATGTTTTCTTAAATTTCAAAAATAGTTTTTCTATTTTATATATAAGTACTCACCAAATCAAACTTTTAAGATTATGTTTTTCTTAAATTTTCTTAAATTTAGTCGCATAAACAAAAAATTGTAATAGCTTAAAATCTTTATCAACAGTTCACATAGTTTTCTTAATCCACCAAATAAATAGTTGTAATTTCAAAAGTATAACAACATATTTAAATATGCTTATTGTAAAATAAATATCTCATTACGATTTTTTTTTCTCAAATCGTATTCTACGTATCGCCATTGACGCGGTCATTGACAGCGCAGACAGACGACGCGAAAATTTGAAAAAGTGATTTATTATTATGTTCATTTTTAACCTGTAGAAGTTACACAATTCGATCCAAAAATAGAATGTACGTCGCTTGTCGAAAAAGTACTGAATATGATGAGGTTACAGTTGCAGTATTTAATTAATTTTTCCGTATTAGCAAGAAAGAATATAACGGTGGTTTGTTTGTTACAGCTTTAGGTCTGGAACCGGATTTCCTTTACCCACTGGAGAACGTGACCATCGCGCAGGGAAGGGATGCTATGTTCACGTGCGTAGTGAATAACCTTGGGGGTTACAGGGTGAGTGGCGACCCCGCCACTGCCAGGGTGTGTATCAAACTGACTCATTACAGCTCGCCAGTCGATAGAGGAGCACAATACAGCACTGAAGAGTCGAGATCTTTAATAATGCTATAATTGAATCAGTTACAATCAAACTTCAAAAAAAAATAGTTATAATCTCCGTATCAAAACTCAGTAAAATCAGAAGTTTTCCCTCTTAACATCACAGAATCAAATTTAATTAATTCATTTCTTTGCTTTATATAAACGTTAGGGTTACTAACGTTTATGTAAAGCGAACATGTAAACATTTTCACTTTCCGATGATTTATTTTTCGTGCCTGTTGGGTTTAATATAATGGCTATAATTACCGCAATTTTCCAGGACTAAACCTGCTATTAGACAACATCAATTAACTGAAACAATTTATTTAAATGGATCGTGATAACAGGATCTGGTATTTATGTTAAATTAATATTTCCATGTGACTGAAATGTGGCGCAGAATTATAGATCTCACTCTAGGCCTCTGCACCGACTTTCACACTTCTTGCACACTCTTTAGCACACTACCTTCAATGCACTTCTTCAGCACTATTTCAAACCCAGCACTAGCGTCTATCTCTATTCTAGTATAGAGTGAACACAAAAACTTTGCACAATAAACTGTAAGTTTGTCTAAAATTAGAGTAGAGTTAGAACACAATGACGCACCACTTGCACTTACACTGTTAAACTAAGACTCAAGAATATGACAAAGAATGAATGTCAAAATACTATATTAAAAATTAACTTTAAAAATACAGATATTCTAAAGAGTAATTGAACTTGTTCTCGGGTCTTACAATAATATTGCACCCTTTGTTGTCTAAAAAGTCTCAAATTTATTTTTAGGAGCATGCAATTCAAAATGCACCTCATTAACGTATTTTCGCGCATTTCAAACTACAGTCTATTATGATAATGTATACAAAAATATAAACCAGTGTATGTCTATTTTAAATTGCTTCAAGAATATTATTATCTGATTATAATAATTTAAATGGCATTTAAGCTCTATCAATCGAGGCGTCAAAACAAATACCACAGCACCCACGATGATCCAACTATTCATTCGGCTAAGAAATTTACATTGCTAAGCAGTCACTTTACGAAATTAAAATAAAGCCAGGACAAACCCCTTGGTCCCCGTTCAATCATTTCGAGAGGCAGTTCTCAAACTGTCCCGGGAGTTATCTACCGCCATATTATGTAAACACTCGTAATTATATCGTATGCGATATAAGGAAATATTTTTCGAATTATGAAAATTCTTTATTTTTCAAGGAAACGTATTTATAGTAATTTAATGAATCGCATTTAAAATCTATCTTCTCCAATTAAACGTAAATATTCTACGAAAAAAATATGTAATTACGATGCAGAAACTATATAACATCATAAATAAAAGGTTTATCATATAATTTAGACATTTATATAATAAATAAACAAATTTCGTATACCTACTCGAACACACGAGTGTTACAACATCCATATGATTAAAACGGCGATTAAGATAATTATGCTCGATAACTCGGTGCAGTTGATTTTGAACCCGAATATTTATCAGTTATGAGGTAGATCGTGAACAGTTTGATTACACTCACTCTTTCCTAATAAACTAAATAGATTTTACCGATGAAAATGTTTGACTTTATCCATAAACTGTTTTTATGTAGAGCTAACCTACCCTAAGAATGTAATATCAATCGGGTGGGTGTTATAATATATTAAGACTAACAAAAACTTTGCTTATTTGACATTGACATACAAGAATAACCTCTCTGAGATTATTAGTATAGGTCATTCGATTTCCTTACCACATTCAGAAACTCCACAGATACAAATGTGTTTGCTCCTCCGTATAGTCCGACGTAAGTAATTACACGTTAGTAATAACATCTTGCTTATTTGTAATATACATTCTCTAGAGCATACAACGTCAAAGCTTAAATGAAATGGAAAATAACTGAGAAGTATTTCTTCACTATGAGTTCATAGGTGGAATATCCTAAAAAAGTCAATTTGTACACATTTTAGCTTGATAACATATCCCATAGAAAATATTTCTTTCATTCTGTTTTATTCAGATAAATATTTACCTTATTACACTTACTCAAAATTATTAAAATTATTGTCACGAATGTGGAAACTAATTTATTCTTTAGAAGTAAATAAAATCTTTGAGAAGTTGGATAAGTGATTAATATATACTATAGTAATATAAATATTTACATATGTTGACTTTTCTGATACCAAATAACCAGTAGTTAAGACATATTGTCCATATAATTATCTTACTCATTCAATTCATCGACACGTACTCTGAATAAAGTCATATAATTTCATACATAAATATTGACAAAAATACGTTTGTTTTTAAATTCGACATTAAATTGTTTTAGGTAAGTACATCAGCATTACAATTACGAATTAGGTATTAAACATTTTATTATTCTGTTGCTTACAATTACATAAATTATAAATTTTTTTATCGGCGTTTAGATTTTTACATAATTTTTAATCTCAAATGCTAATAAAATTTCGTAGTAGGTAATTAGGAACCAAAACAGACTATTCAAACGCAATGGTACCTAACCCAAAAATGAGTTTAGTTTAAAAGTCAACAACCAATACAAAATACACAAACAAAAAAATGTAAAATTTCGATATGCACCGCTGGTGTGGATGGCCATGGAGTTCTGAGGTAGCAAATATTTTTATTCATATAGTCATTAGCAATGATGTGATGCAATTTATTTTTGTAGAACTATTTTTATAATAGAAGGTGCGTGTACAATTTAAACTAACTTAACTTTATTGTCATTAAATATAAAAATGAAAAGTAGAGATAACTTTTGTTTTCCAGTTCGTGTTTTAGCTAAATAATATTTTCTATTTTATACCACCTTGTAAATTGTCATATTTTTTACTGTATGCAATTGCATCACGACATTGGTTTCACACAATCCTTTGTATGTTTTTATAATAATAAATGTTAATAATAATTATTTACCTGAGCAAAAGATTGTCACAAATAATAACATTAGAAATAAACTGTATGAAGGCTTGTTACTCACTAATATTATTAGGAATGAAAACATAAGAGTATTTTTATATTACATAATATGTACTTTACTTTCGTGTTTTCATGTTTTCATTTTCGTTTAGTAGGTACATTATTATTTTATTTTTAATGTTATTTTAAATACCATAGGCACTATTTTAGCACTCAAGTTAGTGTTATTGCACACTCACTGTTAATTGCAAATAACTTTTGTAGTTCAGTCTTAAATAGCACCTCTACACTTCTAGTAGAGCACTTCTTTCTGCACTTATGTTATTGTATTGTATTATTATTCTAAAATAAGTACATTAATAGAACTTTAAAATAATAGATGACCTCAGTAAACTTCAGAATCAGTATTTCATCAAATTATAAGATTTTTGCGATTCAAAATGAACAATGGAAATAAATTGCTCTATTATTATATTTGATTTACATTAATTCTATGTAAGTTCCGAAGTACATTCAACAAGCTTACAAAACGCCATATTTTTGTGGACACTTCATTTATTTTTTTCCACGCGAAATGCAGGAAATTAGCTTCTATTGCGATGTCGACGCTTTTGGTAAAGCGAGTGAAACGAGGACGTTTTCACAGTACGCCCGCAGCCTCATAGCAGCGACCAGACGAAAATGTAATTAAAAATTCCGAGAGCATTTTGCGAGGCTCTCCCAACAAGATAGTGTCGCTGGCGCTTGAGGATCGTTGCCGTGACTGCCTCTTGGGAAGTATTCGCCTGTAATTAGAGATGTTCGCTCCGAAAGTCTTCATTGCTTCTATTTTTAATAGCTCTAAAGGGCATCGGAGATAATCGTGAACAAAAATGTGGCGTTTTTGTAGTCCTACAGTATACGTATATTGCTTGTCAATGACCCATGTCATTGGCTGACATATAAATGGGTTTCGACTTATTTGGCGATGTGGTTACCTTCCTTGAGACAGGTAGCGTGGATCAAGGCAGACACAAAAGCTATACTGGCTATACACGAGCACGTCATCACCAACAATGCAAGATTAAGCGTCACACACAATGACTACAACACGTGGACACTCAATATAAGAGGTGTAACGAGAGAAGACAGAGGACAATACATGTGCCAAGTTAACACTGACCCTATGAAAATGCAGGTAAAATTTTTCCTCTAATTATGTTTGCAAATATATAAAAAATAGATAATCGTTATTGATATATCTATAATCAACTCGTGTTTAAATACGTCTAAATAATTCAATCTTATAAAATATCAAGCTGAGATATCACAGAGTTCATCAGAAATTAATATAAAGTCAATGCACTAATAAAATTATAACTATTTTTACTTAGTTTTGTTTAGAAAATATACCTATATATTTTTTATTTAGACAGCGTTTTTAGAAGTAGTGATACCTCCTGATATTATAAACGAAGAAACTTCGGGAGATATGATGGTTCCTGAAGGTGGTTCCGCCAAATTAGTCTGCAAGGCAAGAGGCTTTCCACAACCAAAAATTGTTTGGCGCAGAGAAGATGGCGGCGACATTATATCGAGGGGTGGTCCACAAGGAAAAACAAAAGGTAAAAAATACCAACAGAATATATTTTATGTAACATTCACCATGCCTTCTCTACTTTAAACTAAATTAAAGTTTTTAAATAATCGTGAATTTAAATGCAAAAAAATAATTTATTATATACATTACAATAATATACATTAAATTGTAGCTTCTTCCCGATACCTAAATATACTGCACGTTCTAAAAGATAGAATACATTTTTTGTGCTGTAGCTCAGAATAATATGTAAATTATTTACATACCATATATTGCCTATTAGAGGAAGCTTCATAAAAGTTAATTTACAACAATATGCCTAGATTATTTTTGTTAGTAGTAAATAAGTAATACTGTATTTCTGGTCAGCCCTATGTAATTGTATAAATAAATCCTGTAACCTGAACAAAGAAAATAAAAAGCTACTATCTATTATTATTTTATATCCGTTAACCACTCTGACAGCTCTATCGCCAAAATTGCGACCCGCATGCCGCTATCGTCCGTCAATAACGTAACAATAATCTTCACGAATTTTTTAATAAATCCATGACATACAAAGCATTTTCAAGTTACACGACTCTATTCGGACAATAACAATTAGTACGATATTATTATGCCAGAGTTCAGGGCGCGCACTTCCCAAACCTTTCTGGAAAACTTCATTAGAGTAGCTTTATTTTTCTTTCCTATATTTCTATTATTGTAGGAATGCTATCAGATTCTGATATCAGCTCTAAGATTTCCTTCGATCGTTTGCCAGTCTCAACAGCTCTTCTGCTCTGGCAAGACCAAAAAAAAAACAAATTGAGTCCGATGGATTCCTAGCTCATTGCTTCTAGAAATTTCCTTTACGTCCTGCACGGCAGGATAAGCCCCTGACACGTTCGTTATTTTTTCCCACCCAGATCAGAACAGAAGCAAAATTCTAAATAAATCTGTCGCGAAAAGACACTTTTGATGCTGTAGTAGTCTCGACTAGAAATTGACAAATATCACTGACTCAGACGAGAACATTAATCTTTGTATTTATTTAGATTAAGACAACTTCACTTTAAAGGCAATCCTAAATAATTTTCTAATTAATAAATATGTAAGGGGTACTATAATTTACATACAGTACAAAATTATAAATCTTGATACAGACGAATTGTTATACATACCTATATAAACTGATTTTAATATAATGAAACTTCAGGAGCGCATGCAGTACGAGGACTACAAAAGTTCAACAAGCAAGCTTGACCCTTATCAAACAGTGGCCTAGAGTAGAATAAACTTAATCTAACCTATTTTACATGTTAACTGTATCTAAGCCAGAAATTAGCTCTTATCTCAACATACAAATATAATGTACTAGCAAACCCGGCCCGTTTCACTGGGCGTTAGTTGAAGTTAAAATAAATTAAACAGTTTTTATAATTATTTTAATACTGCAAAAAAAAAACAAAAAAAAATCTACTGATCCGATCGCTACCAAACTTTACAGGAACACCTGCTAGTGGCCTGAAGATTTCCTGGAAATTTACTGTAACATACATACATACATACATCGCCTTTTATATATATATAGATAACATGTTACAAATTTTTGAACCGACGTAATTTTCACATGATATCACCTCGGTGCTGTCCGTGTGTTTGTCTATTTGTCTTTGTGTTTTTCATAGGCATTTTATAGAGACCGACATAAAGCATTGAATTTTGGAATAATCGTAATGAAAAGAGACCCAAATTCGCATACATAAAATTAAGTAAGTAAGCCTAAAAGACAACTTTCAGATTTAGTTTTGGAGGATCAAATAAAAAGTTTAAGAGACATAAGTTTCTTTAGATCATAGGCTGTCAACGAATACTCATTGAAGGGGGAACTAAAAATATGCAATACATTTCTTTGTGTTAGGTACTTTCTTTTTAAAAATCTGAAAAATATCATGAATATCGAAAATAAAGCTGATTGATCAAAAATGATCAGGTCTGCATTATTTTAACTTCTTTTTTCTATCTGCGACAAATCAATAATAAATAATAATACGGAATATTTTCTGCAAATTCGACTTACACTTGGTAGATTGGGTGTCTTTTTGACTTGAAAACAGAGAAAACTTATAAACAGAGAGGACTTGACATTAAAAGGTAAATCTACAATAATATCTCGAATATATATGCGTTTTTACATTCAATATGATATCAACGAGCTGAATAAAGTTACAGTTTAAAGAACTTTAAGTAACTGGCGACGAATAAATCACAGCTTAAAATATTCACTATTGAATGTTAGCAGTAAATCGCACCGCAGCACCTCGGGGAGCTGCTATTACCATTCACACCGCCCTTTCTAATCCCGAGGGGATTACAACCTCGAGACGGTCCGGGAATAATTACTTACATACCTACTCATCTCACTCGACCAAATAAAGAGCTGGATAAAGGGTTATCAAACAGTCCTAAATAACAGTGCTTAAATTTTCTTCTATCAAAGTAATTTATAAGAAATTTAATAGAACTTATTAGTGTAATGGATGTATCTAGTGTTCTGTTTTTTACTATTACTGCTATTTGTTTTTTCTGGACACACCATGTTATTTCCCAAACACTAGTTCTAAGTCTTTTTTCTTTATCATTATACGATAATACCATAAACTCAGAGTCAGTCGAGAATCAACTGATATAATGTAGCCTTCAAAAATAATGATTTACTTAGCAATATTAGTGTCATAACATTATAATATGCATATGTCATATGTAATATGTATATTATAATATAATATGTATAGTCTCATAGTAAAAGTGACCTGCCAAAATTTTGACGAGTCGTCACGTGCATCGAAACCACTTGAAATAATAAAAATCCATCAAGTAATAATAATAAATATTAAGTAATCAAGTAATAGATATCAAGTAAATCTGTCAACTATCCAATAATTAAAATCTGTCAAGTCAAAATCTGTCAAGAATTAGACTCACGCATAGAGAATTTCGCACGATATTTTTCTAAGAACGTAAAATATGTAAAAATATGTAAAATTTGATGTGTTTCAATTTAATAATTCAATTAAACACAAAAATCATATAAGTGAAGGAAATTCGTGACGAGTGGCAATTCGAAACTGTACTGACAGGGTGATTAATCAGCAGGTCCCACTTAACCCCACCAGTGTTCAACCTCCTTCAGCCATCAGTCAATTCATTAAGCTAACAAAGTACTATCCGTAATGACTTTCACGAGCCGAGCACTTCCATACAACTGTGAAGATTAGAGTGCACTGAATCAATTTACCTTGATTCTCATACATTTTAGCAATGAATCCGTTCGCCTACAATTGTAAGTGAAACATTAATTACATTTAGTTTGTTTATTTGAAATCTGAGTTTCAAAACTCAACTTTTTCATCTATAGAAAAGTTACTGAATGCCCAGTAATTGAGTATCAAGGTGAAACCCTGCTCTTACCAATTTTAAATTAACTAACATCACTAACAATCATCAATTTGAGTGAAGAAGTCTAATTAAAGAAGCCGTTACAAGTTACCTCCATAAATCTGAGCTGGAAACAATACAGGCTATCCATTACGTAGGCCAATGTTTCTTCACGGAATATTCCAATGAGGAAAGTTCGAGGGGCGTCCGACTTGAGAAATATAGTTTTTCAATGATGGTGTTCGGCTCTTTCAAATTTGTTATCCCTAACTTACAAGCAACTTCCGTAACATAAATCACCTTTAAGTATTTGAATTTCAATCGCTTTATAACAAATATTTATTATATTTTTATGTATTCCATACCAATTGCGAATTCTATGTTGTTAAAAATAAATATGAATTTCAAATGTGTAACATTTTGTATTTATTAATGTCATACTGTATACTGTACTGTATATCATTGTAGGTAAATATTTACACACGTATACTGTATAAATATATAGGCATTTAGTAACAATAAATAATGGCGACAGAAAACAGTGGTGTCCCACAAAAGGATATTACCTATTCAAAATGTGCCCTTTATTGTTTCGCATAAAGCATATTCTGGTAAGAGCGGCGTGTCGCGTGCCTATTTGTTTCATGTTCTACAGCAAATTATGCAGATAAGCGAATGAATGGCGGAAACTTAGTCTGAGACTGATGCAAATTAACTCCGCCATCCTTCTATTCGACGCTTTTCATCTACTCCACAAAGTTTGAAACAGATACCATGAGTAGGCACTGCATTATCCAGGCCCGTTAATCCTCATTCGAAGAAAAGATAGCATAGATCAGATAAAGACGTTCAGGACCATTTCAATTATAACAAAATCCATTAAGACATTATATATTTTTGTGACATATTAAATTCAGTCCTTTAAAAACTTTGTTAACGAAATACGGAAAGTGAACGTAATCTACTAGAAAATAACAATTATCTACTTAGTATAACACTTTTGAGTCCTTAATTAAAATTTATAACTTAAGAGGTAGAAGCAATAAGGAAATGTTGTTTTTTCATTTTTCTTGAGAGCATTCCATGAAGACATCACACTGTGAACCATGCTTGATTTTAGTAGATTTTAGAAAAGGCTAGACATACCTACCAATTTCATGGTATACAATTTATTTCTAAATTTATGAAATCCATTAGCATTACTAATATTAATTTTGCTTTCGATGTAATATCAATGTTGTTAAACGCGTATAAATTGCAATGTTTTTAGAAGACAGCGTATAACCAAAAATGTCCTTTTTAAATATTCAGAAGTCTATGGAGAAACACTAGAGTCCAGGGGTTGAGCGTCACTTGACTTATGACACATCGACAGGGCAAGTTTATTTAACGGTCTGCCTCGAAGACAGGTCAAAAAAGCTTTAGAGAAGATTAGTTTTAAATATATACTTTCATTTTTTTTCAACTATAATCTGTATAACTTTACGTAACAGGATTAGAAAAAAAATAGTAGCGTTTTGAAATACACGTATTATGAATAATTTTAGTCTAAATAAAAGTGACACAAAATCTCAGCTCTAAAAACCCAAATTGTATATGATGAATTTTTAGTATGTAACATATAATTTCCCGAGGATGCTTCTTGATCTAAATTTCTAACCCTAGAATCTATACATATCCAACTTTTAAATAATTTTTACGTAATGTGCAGTAAATATGCATTTAGTATTTCTGTATACGTAAAAGTTAAGTACAACCAATAAATATTACTGTAATCAATATTAACACAGCGTCTCTACAAATAACGTGATGTTGGTATTGTTTGCTAACAACGGAACGTCGCGCGCCTGTCGAGCTCGAGAGTTCTACACTTTAAACCATCTACTCCCTTCAGTTCCTTCGAAAAATATTGCCCTAGCTTTTTATCCTCTTGTTTGAATAATGGCTGTAAACGTACTTGGATGCCATTTGTGGAAGGTGTTAGGAAAACAGCTCGAGTGCAAACCACTAACGGCACTTGTTTACCAAAACCCGTCAACTTTTAGTGGTCGGAAATATTTTCTAACAATTCATGCTAAAATGTAAAGCAACCACTACAACTTTAGCGTTCGCTGTAAGTTTTGAATATTAAAGAACAGATCTACAACAACAGCTATATTTAAATATAAATTGATTGTTCTGTCTCCACCACTGGTTTCACATAAATATTGGGTGAAAAGTACGTACCCTTAACGTAAGTACACTCGAAAAGGTGCTCTAACGCTTCACTACATGTAATGAAAATCAAGAAATATTCAACATGAATAGACAGCGGATAGCAACAACAGTATTCAATAATTAAAATAATGCTTCCTTTAAAAAAATGCATTCCTGCATTCACTTAAAAAAATGTATTGAAAATCGATTTTGAATTAAGTCAATCTAGTATTAGCTATTGTCATATCCTTAATTAAAATTTCTGACCTTGAAATATTTGGTCTTCGCTGATTTGTTTCTTTGACTGTTTACTGCATCATCCTACTTCTTGGAACTTTCAGCGTTCGCTAGTCCGATTCTTCATAATGGGCAATGGTTTTACGAAGTCCCACTTCTAAATTCTATAAGTTCCATTCCATAAGTGATACAGACAATCTCAGATTCTAGATACGCTTTTACTTCTTCTAAAATATCGACGTGGATGGAAATGTATAATATACAATGAAAAGATGTATTTTTGCTAGCTCGGGTAATTTTTGACGAACTACTTATAGCGGCGGTATTCCCGGACCATTACTACTTAGGGACCTTCAAGAAATGAGCCTATACTCTTACCTTAAAGGCCGGCAACGCACCCGTGATTCCCTGGACGTTGCGGGTGTCCATGGGCGGCGATGATCATTTTCCATCGGATGATACGCTTACTCGTTTTCCCCCTCTGATATAAAAAAAAAACTAACTAAATCACAAATAAGTTATAATTAAGTAGCAATACTCCCTAAATGACAGTGTTGCTATTTATCATCAATTATTATCCTTGTAACATAATCACGAATATCGGCAATAGCTAACACTGGCAAAATGTCTTGGAGTTTGAGTGTTACTAGGCGATAGGCGCTCCCTAATCTCGTTGCGTGGTGCCCGTGATAAAAGCGTGGCGCTTAATTTACGGTCATGCAATTGGTGTAACGGTTTGAAGATTACTATTATATATATATGTTTTTATTTAGTGACATCGTTAGAGGGCGAAGTGGTGAATCTTACGAAGGTGACTCGTTCCGAAATGGGCGCCTACTTGTGCATAGCAGCCAACGGTGTGCCGCCTTCAGTCAGTAAGAGGATAATGCTCCATGTACATTGTAAGTAATCCTTAGATTCTTATATATAACATACTCTCTTTTTATTACTTAATATTATGGTTGGTTGATATTATCACATTCATTGATAAATACTATCACTGGTAATTAGAATTACTTCTTTTCTGGAAAATTTTGGTCTGTGGCATCTAATTTGATATAATTATGTAATAAACCTAATATAATAAACCCAGTCTCTTGTAAGTCATCGTTTATAGCCCGCTCGTGAATGTAAGCAGCTAGCATATACCGTATTTTTCTTTTTCTCCCAGATAACTTCTATGATTTGAAAAATATATCTTGTTAGTAAACGGTATGAAAACGTATACTTACTCAAAACGTATGCAGTTTCTGCACGTGAACCATCTGCTTCACATATTTTAATATCTTATACGCATTTTATCGCATCTATAATAATTAATAACAGACGTAGTTCGAAAAGTAATGAATCAATCAAAATATCGATAAGATATCAATAAGTAGTACCTATCTCGCTACTTATAGAAATACCTGCGTGGAATACGAGCAAAAACGGAGTAGCAAAGCGACAGCACTTATCAAACGATCTTTGAGCCTAATTTATAACCAGGAGTTATTCAATGCTCGGTTAGTCGAGAACACAGAGGCTCCGTGGCTCGAACACGTAAGCAATTGGGAGATTTTCGTGTTATCACGTATCATCTGAGAAGCGTGCCTTGCATCCGGAATTTAAGCTGCCGTTTACCTCAACATCGGAGTCGCGTTTAGTGGAAGTTACTGCCTTGTTGACTATCCAAATTAAATTTAGATTATTGATATTTGTAGACTGTATTTTATTACGATACTCATTTACATTCATCAAAGTCAAATTACTGAATAGTAATTTGAATTGGATCTCCGCTTCAAGAGTCCGCTTGAATAAGTGGACTCTTTCAGAGGCACTTTTCCTAGCAAAATTCTCTATATTATTTTAAAGTAAGAGAATATCTCATTATTTTAAGTGCTCTGTTTTTATGCGTCCTGTTAAGTAGTAGGCAACTGATCGATTATTTTTTATATCCTCACTAATACCTACAATCTACAGTATACACTTTATAAAAATAATATACATGTTATCATTTACCAAATGTACAAACCATGTGTATTTTTAGTATTAGTATTTACTATTGTCCAACATTGGTAAAAAAGTGTAAAGTAAAAAAAATATGAAGTCTCGTACTGCAGTAAAAATAATAACTATCTGTTACTTTCATTACTTGTAAGGACAGACATTAAATATATTATAAAAAGTAAAAAAGTTCTTACCTACTACGCATTACACAAAACATAGTCCATTAATTAAAACGGAAGCGTATCTATTTTTGAGTAAATTAATACTTAAATATTGGGTCCTTACATATGAAATTAGCGTTTTGTCGTACTGATCACTTTGATCTGAAATATCTCCTCTTTGGTTAAGAATTCCAAATTCAAATTTATAAATTCATTCAGCTGGTACATTTGAGTTTTGAAAATAGTCATTCATTTGTTTTTTCCTCATTATTTTTTTCTTTGGCGTCGCTTATTACCGCACAATGGAAAACATGAAATATCGGTATATTTACGAGTACGAGTTCTACCGTGGCACCAGTGCTGCAGAAACAGCTCGAAGGATTAATGATGTGTACGGCGCTGGTGTCGCGAAAGAAAGCACGGTACGTTTTTGGTTTCAACGTTTTCGTTCTGGAAATTTCGACCTTCAGAACCAACCCCGTGACGGCCGGAGACCAAAGTGGAAAATGAAGAATTAAAGACTATTGTGGAAGCGGATCCATCACAAAGCACTTCAGAGATAGCTGCAGGCTTCGGGGTAAGTGACAAAACTGTATTAATCCACTTGAAGCAAATCGGGAAAGTAAAAAAACTTGAACGATGGGTACCTCATGAATTGAGTGAATCGAACTTGCAAACACGCGTCGACTGCTGTGTTACTTTGCTCAACCGACACAATAATGAAGGGATTTTAAATCGAATCATTACTTGTGATGAAAAGTGGATACTGTACGATAATCGGAAGCGCTCGTCGCAATGGCTGAACCCTGGAGACCCAGCCAAATCCTTCCCTAAACGAAAATTGACTCAGAAAAAGTTACTTGTGAGTGTTTGGTGGACTAGCGCCGGTGTCGTTCACTACAGCTTTCTAAAATCTGGCCAAACGATTACGGCAGATATCTATTGTCAGCAACTGCAAACCATGAAGGAAGAACTAGCTGCTAAACAACCGAGATTGGTCAATCGCTCTAGGCCACTGCTGCTTCACGACAACGCAAGACCACACACTGCACAACAGACAACCACTAAGTTAGATGAGCTACAATTGGAATGTCTGCGACATCCACCGTACTCCCCGGACCTTGCTCCAACAGATTACCATTTTTTTCGGAATTTGGACAACTTCTCACAAGGAAAAAAATTCAACTCCGATGCGGCAGTCCAAACCGCCTTCAAAGAGTTTATTGATTCTAGCCCCCATGGTTTTTTTAGTAAAGGGATCAATGAACTACCTATGAGATGGCAAAAGTGCATAGATAACAACGGTGCATACTTTGATTAATTAAATATATTTTACAAAAAAAAAATTGACTTTATATTCCTCCCGTACAAAACGCCAATTTCATATGTAAGGACCCAATATAAATTTCTCCTGCATGAATATTTAACGTATAACATGAATCCATCTTAATTAGATAAATTTTTCTGTAAACGTTCAATCACGCGATATGTCAAATTTTGCCTTTGTTTTTGGTCGTACGTTAACTGTTTTTAATTAAATTCTCTTAGATCCAATTTTAGTGTAGACCTATAAAGATTTTTAACGTCAACAAAATCCGTGTAAAATGTATGTATATCATATCTGTTTATAATGCATACCTATGTAGTATGCATTGAACACGGTATAAAAATAAACCATTATCAAAACCCGTAAAACAATTATTTTTTAACACGTCAATATTAAACATTATCACAATTTTTCTACGATAGCAAACATAAATACAGTTAATGGAAAACGCAATTTCAAGTGAACAAACAAACTAGTGCCGCCTGGAACCCTTCTACTCAGTTTAATTACTTCACAAAGAATGCGTCGCGTTCGCTCGATGAGGAGACAAAATTAACACTCTCAAATATTTAATTTAAATTTCCTTCCCCGAAAACGAATGATAACATCGAGTCTATGGACTTGTGGCTGTGATGTTTAAGTCAGCGACGAGTGTAAAAATACATTTTAAGTAAAAGTCGGGAAAAATGTTCATTTGTAACATTTGAGCTTAGTAACGGAACGAGTTGCTTTAGTTCATTTATGGAACTGAAACAAAACGATTTTGATGAAAAGAAAATGGAAAGAGTTAACGGAGTGAACAAATCGTATACAATTTAAAAGGAGTCAAAGTCAAATCAATTTATTCAAGTAAACCCAAATGCAAGGTATTTTTGAACATCAAATCTACTTTAGTTCGGTTCGATAAGAAAACCTGGATACTGAGAAGAACCGACAAGAAACTTAGTCAGATATCATTTTTTCAACATCATTCTACAACAATTATTTAAAATACAATATCCATAAAGCCAGCAAATGCATGTGCAGAGAGGATTATTTCCAGTCTATTGTCATGTCTTCAATGAAATCGCTAATTTTGTAGTACGCTTTTCCAATCAGTGTGCGTTTAATAACAAGTTTAAATCTCTTTTCCATTAACTGAGTAATTTCTCGAGGAATTTTATTATAAAAACGAACGCAGTTACCCAAAAATGAACCACTTTACTTTTGTAATTTAAATTTAGGAATAACTAGCTGATCACGACCACGAATTTCCACACCATTAATAACGCCTTTCTTTTGAAATAGATCACATTATGTTTTCATAGATGTATAACGAGGGTAAGGTGAGTACATCAATGTCTTTAAAATGATCTCTCAGCGACTCTCGTGCGTTCATACTGTAGATGGTACGTATTGCCCTCTTTTGTAAAATAAAAATAGATTTCATATACGCCGCTGATCCCCACAGTAGCAGATCATCATAAAAGATCATCAGAAGACAGATATACAATAAATTCTTCATAAAAAATTAATTAAACATACGAATAGAATGCTAATAGTCAGAGTTAAAAATTACTTAATACTCGTGATACATTTCAATTAATAAATTTAAAGTTAGATTAATACTATCAGAATTAAATCGAATGTGTTACATTTAATTTAAATAAGTTAATCGTTACAGATTATATTAGTATATTTTTCTACAGCGGCTGAATATCTACCACAACCTGAATAAATCCCGTTAACGGAAGAAGCGTGTGCGCCGTTCGGTTAATCAAACTGTCACTTCAAGAATTCCGCGCGAAATCTTCGATAAAACTCCCCACAACTTTTGATTGCTTTGGAAGCATTCCTGCCTATTTGTAGGTACATTTATTCAAAGCTCTTTATTATTTAACTTCAGTGTTTATTGCTTTATTAACTAATGGCAATTAGAACCACAATGAAATTTGCTGTTTAATTAGATCAAAACCCAGTGGCTCATTATTTCGCTTTTTGTAATAAAAAAATGGCTGCCCTCATTGCCCTTCGAGTTATTAATTAGAACAAAAATTCCGATCGTTCAGATTTTGTTCGCTAAATTGGCCACTCAAACTCGTAAAAGCCGTCCAAAGGAACTTAACGACGGTCAAAGAGCATAACCGCAAATAAGCTCCGATCCGAGCAAAAGAAAATTCCGTTTTCCTTAATTCACCCTAAACAGACTTTGGGGATGTTAGCGCGATTGTTTACATTTGTGAAATAATCCGTTCTCTTTTTCGCTCAAGTTCATGCTCTTTTTTCTTTGACGGAATTTAACGCTTCAGTTTCACTTTGATCTTGTGTTTTTAGAAAGGGTGATCTGAGTAAACATAATTATACGTATATTGCGTACCATTCATGACTATTCTTAACCAAAACAATTCAGTCAGAAATGTGGATAATGTAATTTTACAGCTGCAATAGACTGATTTGAACAATATCATACTGCTCACCAAATTAAAACTTAAATATTTATGAATATCAAATTGCCCATTGACCTCTGTAAAAAAGTTGTACACAAACTCACAACACATCTGTCTATATTACCAATTCTATTAGTATAAAAGTCTTTTCATAAAGTTTTGTACAGTCTTAAGATTCATTCAAAGTAAATTGCAAATCTGCGGTTTCCGGTAACCACAGAACAAATAGATATAATGCAACTGGTTTTTGGATAATATTCAACATATTCAAAGTAGTTATTTTTCGTTTAAAAGCAATATTATTCCTAGAATGCAGGACTAGTCTCCTTTGTTTCCTTCGATGGTGAAAATATTTAACGACCACATTTTTTAAATAATTATATACCTAATCAAGGACAAACAAAAAAAAAATTATAGATATTACAGATATTATGCGGATGACATTAATATTAGTGAAACATTAGAGTACTTAATATTGTCGTTAATGATTTAAGAACAATTATCATGCGAATATTAAATTTGAATTAGAGATAGACGAGAACGCTTAACTAAATTTTCTTGATTTACCCATTACTAGAGCTCAAATAACAATGATTTTGGTGTAATATGTATATAGAAAACACTCTAACAGTACTATTCCTGCATTATCATGTCTCCCTTGGTAACATAAACTCGTACCACATAATTCTACCGTACATTGCCTGTGGCTGTCATAATAATAATACTCCAGACCATTCCACAAATCGTGTGACCCCAAACTAAGTAATAAGCTTGTACTATGGGTACCACACGACGAACTCTGGAGGAGTTCCCAGTAACACCCAGACTCCAAGCCGATTTAGAAAAGTTCGTTTCTTAAATTGACCTAACCGGGAATCGTACCCAAGATCTCGGCTTAGAAGACAGATACTCTGCCACCGAGCCAAAGGACCAATAAAAAATTTACAAAATTATAATAATGAGTAAATATGGTATGTCAAATAGCAAGTGCTAACGATGACAATATGAAGATAACTAGTAACATAATTTTAAAAATTTAAAGAACCCTTAACTTCCAATTAATTTTGTACGTGAGATCATGTGCCAAGAAATATAACCATTTCACAGCTAGCCAACGTAAGCGTAACTTATAAAATAATAGATAAAGATTTGGAAAACCTGCAAAGATCTTTAGACAAATAATGCTTTTCTATCATATAAAACGTTTAGCATTGTTGAATCTCTTCGCATTATTAAGGATACCCTAGAAAATAATAACAAGAGAGCCGTGTAAGATAGAGGTGTGACCATTGCGACGGCGTATACATGGCACAAACGGATTGCAATTTTGAAATGCAACGTAAAAAGCACATAGCAGCGAATAAAAATAATTATCCTCAGCAGTTCCTTTTCACGAAACATTTTATTAAATTAGAACACAATATATCTTAAAGCCATACACTCAAAATATTGTATAAATCTGATAAAGGTTAAATATTTCTGAACAACTGGAACTGGACTTCAAAAGTCAGCCTTGATATAGGCTTTTGCTACCGCTCACTTTCGCTCTGTATAGTTTCTTCGTCAATGTCCGAATCTAACTAAACATTCCCTTCTAGATTTTTACAATTACACTATTGTCTAACCTCGCCTTACTGTGCATCTCTTCATTACTTATTTTGACCACGAGAGTAACACCGCACATATTTCTGAGAGATCGCATTTACACTATTTTCATCTTACTTTCGCTCGATGTTACACTTCACTACGTGAAAAAACACTGAAGCTCATTCATCGATATTTCTAATCATCGGATCTTCACATTGATTCTGGATACAATCAATCAGTCAATCTCAAAAAACATTAGTCTCAAACACATTTTTTATTACTATTACAAAATGTGTTTGAGTAATATGCATAAGCTATAATGTGAACTATGTCTGTCTCAATTCTTCACAAAACCCATTTTGTAACTTATAACCTAACTATAAACAGTGTTAGTTTTACGTAAACCATATTAAAATATGTACTACGATCATAATTATGGATTCATATTCTATAATCGTACTCAATTGAACAAACTAGATATACGTACAGATATAGATACGTACAGATTGCAATCAGTTAGAACTACGTTTTTTTAACAGAACTTATAAGTAACTATGATCCAACAATTTGTTCAGTTCGATATGATGATAACGTATAGGAACCGCTTGGGTCCTACTATGTCGACTGTACTATAATGAGGTGTTGAAAAACGTAGTTTGTAAGAGGTATTTTTAATGTCACTTATACATACGTCAAAAAAGTCTAAGCAACGCACTGTTATGTCTGACGAAAAGTACTAGAATATTAATTAAAGACATATTTTTCCGTATATGTATAACCTTAATGTTCCGAAAAGATACTGGATGTATTAAAAAAAGATAATCCTACCAGCGTCTTTGTTTATTCTTAAAATAAAAACAAATTCTTTTGAGTTTAAAACGGGTTTGCCTTTACTCACTAAAAATCTTGGTTTTTAGAAAATTATGTTATTTGACCGGCAGATTAAATACAGTTTTCGAGATTATCAGCTACCGAAGTATAGTTTTTGTCATGGAATGACGTCATTTGACGGCAAAAAAAATAAAAAGAGCAATAGAGATGCTTCAGGTAGGAAGAAATCAAACTGGAGTATCTCGGCATTTTACAATAAATAGGAGCGTAATTTGTCGGCTTTCGCGTCGTTATTTTATTATAGGAGACCCTACCGAGCAGCATTCAGGCCGTGGAAGACGTACAACTATTCGACAAAATCGTTATATAAAATTAGACGCAAGACATCAGCCCTTACTAACTGCTCCAGAGATAAATTTAAGGCTACAGGCTTCAAGAGCTGTGGTTGTTAGTCCTCAAACTGTGAGAACTAGCTTGCACGAGTATAGCCTACGTGAACGACGCCCAATTAGATGCCCATCTATCCGCCGCGGAAAAAGCGTGAGCCGAAACGAGCGATGTATAAACGCATAGTATGGAGCCAGGATCAATGGGATAAAATTTTGTTTTCCGACGAATATTGTTTCTGATTTCGTTCTATTACAAAACGACTATACGGAACAACTGAAATGCGTCCAGTAAGTGGACCCCTACAGTGGCTCGAATGTTTGTTTGTTTTGGGAGGAATAATGAAAAATGGACGCACTGAGCTGGTTTTAATAAATGGCAACGTTAATGCTAAAAGTTACATCGAGAATCTTCTAATAATTATGTTCACCCGTTCTCGCAGAGCCTTGGCTCTAATATTATATTGTTGCACGACAATGCTCGCTCCCATACAGCTGGGAGGACTCAAGAGTGGCTGGCAAGGAAAAATTATCGATCTACGACCTGCATGATCACCAGACCTCAATCTCAACGAACATTTATGAGACATGCTATAAAGACGTGTTATAAAATATTTAGACAGATTGTTGACAAAATGACAGCTGCAGGAATTGCTAAAATTCCATTGTAAGTGTTTGTTGTAAGAGCAGATAACCTTATTGTGTCCACGAAAAATCGCTGACAAGTTTTAAACAACCGAGGAGGTCACATTCTGTATTGATTTTCATTCACGGAAGAATTATTGATTGTACTTGATTTAATTTTTTTTTCATCAAGTAAATTGGTTCAATTTGTACGATATACATGTAATAATAATAAGTATACTTTTTTATTATAAAATTGGTCTAGACAAAAATATTGCCTATCTTTTACTAATAAAGATAATAAAGTTAATATTTAATAAACAAAAAAATGCTGATACAAAAATCGTTAAAAAATTCAAATTTGCAAATGTTGCTTAGACTTTTTGATTTGTGTAGTTACCTGTAAATTGTTACCTGTAATCAATTTTTTATCAATTGCTTAAAATTATGATATTTTTTTTTAGTTCATCCTTTGGTGCAAGTCCCAAACCAGCTTGTAGGAGCACCGACGGGTACAGACGTCACTCTACAGTGTCACGTAGAAGCTTCACCTAAAGCTATCAATTATTGGACTAGGGAAAATGGTATGTAATGTAAAATGTTATTCATGATTATGTATACATAATACATCCGTATGTACATCCTGTTGACTTTTTTTTGCCAGGAATGGGGAAGTGGGACTGTCGATTTATTTAGACTTTCTATTTTTTACATTTTTGGAAATTTTTCAGTACAAAAGTGATAGTATATTGCGTTTTATAATTCTGTGTAAGTAAAAGAATGGAGGTGGTCTAAATAAACATGTGTAGCTGAAGTTTTTGCGTTCTTCCACGAAGTCCTTTATTTCTGGAGGAGTTTTTTAAAAATTTATTTATAAGAAGAAAGAATGAATTTACATCGAACATGATTCACATATTCGTCATGAGTTATAACAAAATTGTGACGTGTACACAGCTATTCAACTCACCAGTGGTTCTACTCATCAATACGTGACATTGGCAAAATTCGCTATCGCGACGGTGCCATTTAAACAAATAAAAAAAAAATACATCCAGTTTGTAATTATAATTTATAGACTAAGAGGACATCGCAATAATTCCAGCCTATCGAGTAACAGATTAAAATGGATTAAAAGTGTTAGTACTTACAGAATTAATAATACAAATCATTGTGTGCCAGTGCGCAACCGATAGCATATATTTTGTATACCCTCACTTCCGGTGAATTTTTTGCACCGTTAATGTACCTATAAAGTAACAGTTTCAAATTATTGCCACAAGTTAGCATTCATAAAGTTTTCCTGATTCAATTTTGCTGCAATGTTTCGACACACCCATTTTATTGTCTATTTTTTGGGACCTTCATGTACCTATTGAGTAACACCTCCAAAATAGGACTAAATGAAAATGTATACTTTTTTCTATAAGAAAATATATGTGTACCACGTCAATGCCTGTTACAAATGTCTGGCACACCAATTTGTTTTCCTGAAACTAGAGTTCAATAACTGATATTATACTGCTAAAGTTGGACCTTATGTCAAGACGGTAATGTCAGTTATGGAATGACACGTCACACGCAACTTTTAAAGCTTTACATTGTTGCAAGTACTACCTATTGATTGGTATCGATAGAATTAAAAACAGGCAAGTTCGAGTCGGACTCTGCGTTTCAAGGGCTCTTTACCACCTTACGATGTATTTACCAAAAAAATATTAGTCGAATTCGAAAAGTTGAGTACTTACACTTTAAATCCATTTTAACCTGTTACTCGATAGGCTGGAGTCTTGCATTGCCTTCTCGTACCATTAAACCAATGAAAAGTTTATTCTTAATTAAAAAACTTTAAAGACACTAAGAAATACTTTATCCAAAATCTGTAACCCCAAAATTGTAATTATAATCGTTGATCACGCTCTAAACAGGGACGATGAGTGATGTTTACGAGTGAGTCGTAACTCATAAACCTTATTAAGTCCCGAGCACGAAACTCAAGAACGGAATAAGCAACTAATTTCATTATTCATAAAGCACATTGAAAGCGTTAAGGCAGTCATTAAACGGGCAGTTATTCATTTCTACTATCCTCTTTGACAGCTCTGAGGCTAGTGCTTGCTTACAAGTTATGGCACTTTTATGGTTGTATTTAAAGGGAAAAAATACGAGATTATTTCATGTCTGTTTTTCATTCCTCCATGATTTATATTGACTTTGATTATATGGCTTCAGCTAATTAACGACTTTTTGATTACAATACAAGACGATTACTATGAGATTTACTGTAGTAATGAAAATGGAACAACAAAATACCTACATCCACGAACTCATATATATTATACATATAGTGCGCCTGGTAATAATGTTATACATTTGATTAGAAGTATTTTTGTTTGAACTTACGCGGAACTGCGGGTTTGCTAATCGGAACTACCAAAAAATTATGGTCAAAAAGTTAACGATTCTACCTGTCGAATAACTACATTCAGTTATAAACATTCTAAAAAACTATGTTATTGAATTTTAGGCCAGTATTCATACGTCTAGGCTAATTAAACTCTACTACGTTTGGAAAACTAGCTATACTACATTCGTATTATTTCAAACTGAATAATTAAAATTAATTGTTTCCTTTCAATTTAAAAATTTGACAGAGACATCATAAACCATCTAACGTCAACGATTTATTTATTTAAATTAGGTAATATTTATTAAAGAAATGAAAATAAATGTAGGTGAAAAATAATGAGTGAACTGTAGAAAAACACGTGCTAACTAATACAAAGGGCACTCTTAACCTAACAAAACGTTGGACGAGGGGTCGGTAACTTCATTACTTCTCATTAAAATGGTGCCCTGAGGATAAAAGTTGCTTATTTAGTGCTCGAGTGACAGATGGACAAAAGCACTCTTAGTCACATGAAGGACAATGAGCTAAAAACTGCTTTAGTAAATTTAGTTCGATCAAAGGACCATCCTGTTCGTTAAACAGGCAACAAATGTCATTGCTTCATATTCGTAGTTACATGTGTATATGTACTTTGTATTGCAGATGTCAAAAGACAACTGTTGTCAACAATTTGCCACATAATATGTACATATCTCCAAATACCTATATGTATGTAATACGTATAACGTTGTGTTCAATGGTTTGAACATATTCACTCGTTCAATTTATTAAGCACTAATTAAATACATTATAACAAGTATTTCTTGCTTAAGTGGAATAATTATAACGTCCAAAATTAATATAAACTTAGAGAAACAAAATAACACTATAACATCATGGTAATAACAATAACTCCTGTTATTGAAAAAAAATACTAACTTGAGCTTTATTATTTAATTATTAAAATTATAAAAGATAAGCAATTTCATAACATTCTTTAAAAAATGTAACATATTACACAACTAAACAAAAGCAAAAGTCTCAACCTATTTATGACGACCTCCGTGGCGCAACGGTTTAGCGCGTCGGAAATTAAAACGGGGGTTGCGGGTTCGATTCCCGTCCCGAGTCTGGGTGTTTATGTATAATATGTATATATTTACAAAAGAAAAGTATATAAGTAGTATATCAGTTGTCTAGTACCCATAACACAAGCGCTATGCAGCTTACTTTGGGACTAGATGGCGCTGTGTGAAATGTCTGAGTATTAAATTAAAAAAAAAAAAAAAAAAAATTAAATTTCGTTAAAAATCTCAAACATCTAAAAATCTCAACATTTTTATCCTATACAACATTATGTTTACGCAAAGACTTTTATATGACATTTTTATGCAATCTTCGAATTAAAACATTGACAATATTACACACACAAAAACATTACTTATGTAATTGTAATTTAGAAAGCAATTTAAAAATGAAGATAACAAGAGTAAAAGAAAAAGTAATTTAAGCTTCTTCTAATTTTATTTTTGACGGTAGGGATTTCAATTTTTCTAAGTGATAGAAAACGTATGAAAGTTATATTTGGTAATCTGATTTTTCATTTCATTGACTTCATTTTGCCAGTTACGTTACGCGTATGGTTAACTTTTGAAACAGTAAAAAAATGTCAAAGAAACCCCTTTTAAAACAGAGATATCCATTTTTTGGAGAAACGGGTTCGATTTATGCCTCTAAATTTTTTGATTAGAATAATCTAAACACACACTTTAAATTGCCATTTAAAATTTTATAAATTAATTATAGTTTTCAATATAAAGTGACCGACCGAAGTCACCCGAGTCTAGGTGTGTATGTATAATATGTATGTATTTACAAAAGAAAAGTATATAAGTAGTATATCAGTTGTCTAGTACCCACAACACAAGCGCTGTGCTGCTTAGTTTGGGATTAGATGGCGCTGTGTGAAATGTCTGAGTATAATATAAACGCAAACAACTGTTTTCTTAATTTCGTAAGCTAGCGTGCGCACGTTTGTATGGTACAGAAGGTCTACTTTAGACTAAATTATTGTTTATCTCTGCGTCACCTTAAACAAAAGTTTTTGTAAGACCGCGTGACGTATACGTTTCGCACGCACTGGTGTTAATCGACTTCAGAACAGTTTATATAAAAATATCTGTACATACGTAGTTTAAATGCTAAATATCGTTTTTAATGTTTTGTTTTCGAAGTCTCGTTAAAAGTATGTATATAAAATTACAACTTTTAAAATATAACGTTTTCATTCTCATTCTCATTCTCAAAGTTGCCGCTTAGAAAGCTGTCATTACTTAGGGTGCCCAGCGAAGTGGCAGCATTAACTCTTTGAATACCCAGACTGAATCGTTGGCGGAAGAAGCTGCCAGCCCGCACTGTGTAAACAGAATAAATCGTAGTGACTTAGTACATTGATGAGATCACCACAGCGGTAACGGTGAGAAAGATTAGTCCTGGCCCCCGAACGAAGGGATACTATTAGAGAAAGTGTGGTATTGTCTATTAAAGTTCCTAAGTTTTTTAAAGTAATACCTGCAACCAGTGTCCTGATTCCTTCGTAGAAGCAGCCAAGAGGCGAAACCGATCTTTTTGGTACTACGAGAATCCACCTCAACCGATGCTAAGGAATAGCGATTAATATATAGGTTTTTCGTGGTGTAGGCTGATGATTCGCTCGAGATTTCGCGTATGTCCAGACCTCCATAACGGATGAGAAACGAGTTTTAATTCCAGCCCCTGTGATCAACATAGAAGCAATTTAATATTTTAGATAATATATTTTTGAGAATATTATCTACAAATATTAAAAGGGTTTGAAATTTAAAAAGTTGAGAACAGCGAAGACCATATGTAAAATTTGAGAACGAAGTGGCAAAAGCAGACAATAAGGAGAGCTATGTAGGAATATATTTTGAAAAGTTTGTCCAAAGACTGGCTAAATTATTACATTTTGTTGTGTCCAATGAAAAGTTGAGCGGTAATGAGAGCAAAACATTTGTCGATATTCCGAGCTAAATGCTTGGCCACATCGTGACCTCGCTGGATATGATTTAAAACAGTTTTATTTCATGGCGCTGGGGACGCTATCTGCGCGATCTCCAATGCATTTACCTGTGCACAAGATGGCTGGCGCCAAATGAAAACATTTGGTAGTAATAAAAGAGACAAGAAGAGTGCATTTTTTGAAGGTACGAGCAGTGTTTATTAAGGTTTTATGCAAGTCACACAATTGCACTTATTTCTTATATCCCGCACTAATTTTGTGGAATTCCCTATAAAATCGATGTACCCAACTGTAACTGGCCGAATCGTCACACCATTGAACTATGTGGCGGTTATTAGTTGACCATTTCATGAAAAGGTGGTATTTCATCAAATGACCAGGCACGTCACAATCTTCCTAAAATCTTAAGATGACATAGGTATATTATAGCCATTTACAATTAGATGGAATTATGCAATTTAAAATAGTCGAAAATATATAGTAATGGTACCATAACTACTTGTTCACAGGTAGTTATGGTACCATTAAAAAAGCATTTCACTTATGCGCTATGTTTAGATAAAGTCTCATTTATAACCCCATACATATAAGATTTCCACGTTTATCTGGTATTAAAAGAAAAAGTTAGAATACGAACTTATCTTTCTGTGCAATTTGTATAAGCCGTCCAAAGGCATATTTTAAGAAACTTGTATCCGCAATGGACAAACAATCCGTTACTATACATACATGTATTCACGCTGTATCCCTAACGGAATAGTCAGAGATAATGGAGCTCCAAGCTTCGCGGTCCTTACGTTCTTTTTTCACCTGCTCAAATCTCATCAATCTCCTCACACATTTTCGCCTAGGTATGCGAATGCCTTTTACATTTCCGTCAGCTAACACTCTAGTTATTTGATCTTCGTAAGTCACTATATAGTATACACCCTCTGTAAACCCAAACACTTAAAACGCTCAGGTCAAGAACATTATTGTCCTAGGTCAAAATAGCATTTTGTTGCACCTAAACGAATGGCCACCCTGAAACGGAAATGCCGAGAAAATATATAATAACCATATATAAGCTCGTATAAATATGGATATCAAACTTAGTTTCTATTGCAAATAATATATCTGACAAGTGTAGGTGCCAATGTACAACTGGATAATACGTTGCGACAAGCACACAGCACGGTCATCAGCTACTAAAGTCGAGTTAGGAATGGATTTAGTGGCGTTGGCCGCCGCGACATGTGTGTGCAGACAACGCGCCCGCAGCTGCCCGCTACACCACTCCACACAAAACGAGTAAAACTTTTTCGCATTGCGGTCTTTAAACTTATATTTTTACATGATAAATGAGATATACATTTAAGTAACTAGAAGCATTTAAGATAAGTCCATTATTGCTAATAAAAACGTAATTAATCTGAAATCTTAAACAGATCCCTAAATGTTAACTTACGTTACCTTGACATTGCTTTTGGAAATCTTACCCTTTATTATATAAAAAAAACTAGCTGCGCTCCGGAGTTTCACCCTCTGGAAACTATTCTTATATTCTTAAACTATATTAATTCTACGTCGCGTTCGTGATTAAGTCGTTCTCTCATAAACGTATAAACAATGACTGTAGTGTTTAAGTATGTAGTTATAAGCATATATATGTACAAGTATGTTTTTTAACTCGTAACCCTAAAACATAAAATCGTCTATCACATAATCACATCACACTAGTTTTGTATTATATTCTATCACATCACACCAATAATTCATTATTAATATTAAATTATATTCATTGATTCATTATTATTATATTCATTTCTCTGTGAATTATTTCCATCTTTCATTATCTCGTGAGCTATGCGATCAAATAACAACCTGTAAAAGGCTTTTATATTCATGAAAGTTCCTGGATGACAAAATAATTCTTATTTTACCTAATAAGTAATTAAAAATCACCTTATAATTTTTTATTTACTTTTATCATAAAAACCGTTATTATGGAATATAAAAGCTATCGCGTTGTTTACTTTATAATATGAAATCTACAGTTGACTAATATTTTTAGTTCATTATTTTCACGTAGCCTATCCAATAATTAGGTTAGCACACACCCTTATAGCAGCCAAGCAGCACTTTTTCTTTCGGCTTAATCTACAAATATTTGAGAATTCAGACTGAAAATTTATTTTTATCGCAATAATAACTCCACATTACTCATAGATTGTGTAGTTTTCTACTAGTGAAAGAATGTTTAGATTTGGGTCAATAAGTCCAGAGTTTACTCTCTAAATACAAAGAAATTTCACCTTATTTTTATTTCATAACATTGCTATTGATATTAGTGGAGATGAACTGCGATGCGATGTCTTAAATCTCAATATTCAACTATCGTTTATATAATTACAATTAAAGTTCCCTGTCTGAATTTGAGTTTAGTGATCCTTTACGGCTTTAATAATATGCAGCCAGCACACTCTAATTATAAAATTGTCACAGGTGACTAAATACGATGATTCTTTGTCGTGAAACATACAATACTAATAAATCGTCGAATTTTGAACAAAATAACATAAATAAATTTATGATTTTTGCCATAAAGAAACATGGAAACAAACCTCCTAAAAGGTTTTAATATAATAAAATGTAATATCATAACCACGATACGAGTTACAAACAGATTTAAATGCAGTTACAAAACGCAACCGAGTCCGCCATATCGTGGCTACAGAAAGCGACCGCGCAAAAAGTGGTCCAAATTCTATTACGGTACGATATGCAACAAAGACCGCTGACCCACCCGCTTCAAATTGCTTTTAAGCTAGTCACAATATTTACCCTCATATAAAATAACATTTGTTCAGATCCACGTTTCGACGTAATATGAAAAGTTTATAGGGTAATTGGCAGTAATTTTGTTCTACCTGTCTTCAATCAAGAACAACTTAAATCGTATCTGTCTGGTAGACATTACTAACAAACAGAGGGGCAAACGGCTCTTCTGCGGGCCATAAATTGTGGAGACTACAAATTAAATTAGGTAATACAGGCGTGACGAGCGGGACAACCGACGGGGCGGCCGCAGCGGACATGGAATGGGTGTGACCGACGCTCGCAGCCTGTCCGGTCGCTACGCAGCCTCCGCACAAGTTTTTGTTGTTATTTTAATCATTTCAAGCCTGAATTTAAAAGTAAATATTTTTTAATATGCGTAATAATGATAACGTGATAATATTATATTTTAACAACCCTATAAATATTACGTGTGTTCAAATATTAACTATAGTACAAGCACAGATTAATTAATTACTAGCGTGTTCAAGTATGGAATGAAATATATCGCTGTGCCCTTATCGAGGTAGTCAGAAATGATGGAGCATTAAGTATCGCGGTACTTATACAGCGCTTATTCACTACACTTACTCACTTAGTATTATTACACATATGTATTCAGTACATATACACATATATATTATGTACACAAAAAATTTAAAAAAACAAAGGTAACAGACCAACAACAAGCACCAAGTCTGGGCATTATTTCAATAAATAAACATAATAGAGGCTAACCGAACTTTCGGTAAGATACGTTGATTTTTAAGGTTGGCTAAATGGCAAAAAATGGAATCTTTATAATTTCGTGCTGTCCGTCTGTCTGTCCATTTGTCACAGCCATTTTTCTCGGAGATATATGGCACTGTATAAACGAAATTAGCAAGGTAGGCGTACTTTTTAATCCGCTATGTAGTAAAATTTTAAGAAGAGGAGAATTATACATTGTATAGACTCAGGTGTTACTTTGCGGAAATCCAATGCGGAAATTAGAAGTAGCATTCTATACATGTTATGTAACTGAGAGATAGAAGAAATTCCAGTGCATATAAGCGTGTGAGGGAGGGGGCATTTTTAGATAGGTCCTCATAAAATGATACAGAAATTCAAAGCTACTTTTTTATTTATGTCAATAATTGCTGAGATGTCTCCTCTAACTTTCCAAGTATGTGGTGGATAATTCTGAAAAAGTTTGAGATAATGGAACTTCGAAACTTAATTATTTTGAATAAAATATGATATGATGTGTAGTTTTTGTTTTTAAAATATGTACACTGTTACATGCTTAGCGGTTGCAGATATAACTTTTTATTACATAATACCACTGAGAAACATTGTGAAATATTTACAAATTTATTTTGCTACTGTTTTTTTTTTTACTCAGACATTTCACACAGCGCCATCTAGTCCCAAAGTAAGCAGCATTGCGCTTGTGTTATTGGTACTAGACAACTGATATACTACTTATGTACTTTTCTTTTGTAAATAAATACATATTATACATACAACACCCAGACTCGGAGCGTGAATCGAACCCGCAACCCCCGTTTACTTTCCGACGCGCTTAGCCGTTGCGCCACGGAGGTCCTCATTAAATTTTTATTTTATTAAATGAGTATTGTGTAGCCCGTCTACGGAGCCCTGCACTTTGCGTGATCGGACACGCACTTGGTCTAATTTATTTTTTTATGCTGTCATCGGTAGCAATCGGCATAGAGGAAAATACCTCACTCCATAACGCGTATTGTAGAAAGAATTTTTGAAACAACAAAACTTTTAATTTATCCAATAACTACTTTTATAAACACTAATGCGTTTATTTTCGATTAGCTTAGTCAAAGTCAAAGTCAAATCAATGTTTTCAAGTAATCCCAAATGTTTAGTAAGGTATGTTTGAATCTACTTTAGTTCGGTTTGAAAAGAAAACCTGGACACTGAGAAGAACCGACAAGAAACTCAGTCAAGTATCATTTTTTCAACATCATTCGACAATAGTTATTTAAAATACAATATCCATAAAGCCAGTAAATGCATGTGCAGAGAGGATTATTTCCAGTCTGTTGATGTACCTTCAATGAAATCGCAAAATTTGTAGTACACTTTTCGAATCAGTGTGCGTTTGATAACAAGTTTAAATCTTTTTTCCGTTAATTGAGTAATTTCTTGAGGAATTTTATTATAAAAACGAACACAGTTACCCAAAAATGAACCACTTGACTTTTGTAATTTATATTTAGGAATAACTTGCTGATCACGACCACGAGTTTCCACACCATTAATAACGCTTTATTTTAACATAGATCTATATTTTTTTATTATATTTATGAACTTTATATTTCATGTTATCTAAATAGATCTCCATTTTCAATAAACATTCTTTTTAAATCATTTTCTTGATTCAGGAGTAATAAATACGGAGAAAATTCAAGTTATTCAAACTGTAACTTTATCTGAAACTCTAGGTAGGTGCTATTAACTTAAAGTAAAAGTAAATATTTAATAACTTCTGCCCCCTTGTTGATACTATGAAAAGCATTGCGAACTGTTTCATCGACAGTTACTAATTAATTAATAAACACGACTAGAAATAGACAAAAGAGGGCGTGTCGAACGGCGGCCACTGTCCAATGTCAGATACACCGAACCACAGATTTGTGGTCAATTCACATAAGTCTAGCCCTAACTTCTTGTTCAATGTTGACGTCAAAAGCTTGACCACGATTATTAATGGACATTGAATACAACACAAGTCTTACTGATTTGTATCATCATTAATTAACTGTTATTAATGAACCGTCTATTGAGTTCATAATTTAACGTAACACATTTATCTACAGACACTATAAATAAAATGTTTATGAAAACCATTAAACTAAAAGTCTTGTTACTTAGACAAGAACTGGTTAATTATTATTAACATAATACATAGACCTCAGAAATCTGAGATATAGACTAATGATATACAGCAAAAATCTTAACCAAAGACTAATAATAAAGTTCCTGGAATGTCGAAAAATCCGAAATTTGAAAAATATATTACTTAATACAAATATTTCTAACATAAAAAGCCTTGGTGGCTGGATAGAAATAAAAAATAAAACTTCTCCCGCAAAATAAAGCGGAGCAAGAAGAATGCAAGCAATTTTTAATATTGAACGAGCAGAAAGCAACGTGACCCTCGGTCGTGGTAATAATGTAGCTAACGACGAAAATTCAACCAAATCGTTTTAGCAAGACTTATCCTTTATGTTATTTAAAAATAATGTTATTCGAAAATTGTATCTACAACACTTGCAGGCTGTTTAATTATCAAAATATTTTGCAGTAATACTTGCGAATAGGAATAAATCCACCTCAATGTAACTACTCGTTTTGTCGTATATGAGCTGACTGATTTTGGGAACAGCGTCAACACTAGAGCTCAAATTCAACATTTAGTATTGACTTTGCCGTAGGCAAGAGGAATAATTATTTCAATACTGTTTTATATTGCAGTTACGTACACGCTTGAAAATACTGAATAATATGGCAGTGTATAGATATTGTCCACACACAACGAGCCAAAACAACATATTTCAATTCGATATCAGGAGGACAATGGTCGGAACCAACGGGATATAAACGGTCGGAAAGGCTTGTACTCGTATCATATAAACAGTATTTTGAGCAAATAAATGTATTAAGCAGCAGTATATCTTATTTATTTTCATAACAGCCTATGAAAATAAACAAGATATACTAGCACATTAAGCTAATTTAAATCCCTTTTCAGTTTATCGGAAATAAAAGGAACCAACTGCATCCTATGAGTTTAGATACAAAAAAATCACTATCGTAATAATATTTAAATGGATACGAATAAAGCATTCGGCCTCGAAAATGTGAACGTAAAAAGTGAAACTTTTTTGTAACTATAGTATCCAACTATGTAACAATAACTACTCTAAAGTTTCTAGATGTAATAATAGGACTAAGTCAGATATTTATAAAGCTTACCTTAAACTCGAAACATTTTATAATTCCATACAAGACTACTTCGTAAAATTACAAATAATGTTATAACAATGTTAACAATAGCAATATTTTCTATTTTATTTCTCCAGGGGAAATGATAATATCCAACGACAAATATCAAATGAGTGAGATCAACAGTTCTGCATACAGCGTTCAAATGCGACTCGTCATTAGAAATATACAACGTAGCGACCTCGGAGGTTACAAGTGCATCTCCAAAAACTCCATAGGTGACGCTGAGGGCAACATCCGGTTATATGGTGAGTATTTTCTACAAGCGATAACAAAGGTGTAAAATCTAAAAAGAAACCAGCAAGCATTACCTGAGAAAAATTATAAAAATACCCGCATAAATTTAGGGCGGCTTGCTCCAACTATTTAATAGTTGGTGCAAGCGAGATGTCATTTCCTTAAATTGAGCTTAAATAGTGCAAGCCACCCTTATACTTTAAAGATCAATCAATTTAATAATAACATTAATAACAATTTATACAAAATTTGTAAATCAATCCATCAATTTTATACATACATAGATATTAGGTATACGTACCAATACATATTATATTATAAGATAATTTATTTTGACTCTAACAAAACACCTTTCTAAACTTGTTCTGTAAAAAGATTCATTTCATGAAGTTTTTAACTTAAGTATGTAGGCGTTAAATTTCAAAAGATTTTTTTAACTATAATGGGTTTGACCTCAGTCTTATCAATCTTCACTTTGCAATAACAGCTATTATCCAGACAATCACATCGATTATGTGGCCCCAAAGTAAGTACTAAGCTTGTAACGGGAGTATATCCAAAGACACCCAGACTCTAATCCAATTTACAAAAGTTTATCTTGGAAATTATTAATCGATCGGTGATTGAATCCGGATTCGCTAGCTTATATTATAACGACAATTGTAACACCAATGGGTTAAATCAGCAATTCGTAAAGTGGGTTCCGTGTAAACGACATTCCGCGAGTGTTACTTTGGTTGTTATATCGTTGGAATATTCTGGCTATCGTCACTTGTGGTAACATTATTTTTTGTGCGAAACTTGATCTGAGCATACCTACATACTGACAAACACTGACAGATTTTTATTCTATAGTATTACTACACAATAAAAATGCTCGATTTCAGACCTATTAATAGTTTTCATAGGAAGCATTGAATTAATTTGATTCATCACATTAATCTTTATTTAAAATACTCGCAATATAGCATTTTTACTCTTATTTTAAATTGCGGTATTTGTTTTGTTATAATTTTAAAAAATATAGGAACCTCTGGGTTAAGTAATTGTTTACACTTCGTTTTCTCTTAAACACTAAAACAAAAGCATTTTTTATATATGCATATGTAGGTTAGAACAAATCCACATTAGTGGTGATAGGAGCGGTATATGAATAAGTCAGTATACTGCAGATGATAATCGAATTAAGTACACCGTAAAGGAAAGTTGATATATTGACATCTAACAGGAGTAAAGTTTGTATCATTTGTGTACATAATGAAGATTTAGATATTTTTTTTTACCTTTTGTACAGAAAAAATATGAACACGATTATGTATTACTCACCATCCGTTTATTTTGGACGTATAGGGACGTATAGTTTTCCGTAAATTCGTTACACAATTCTGATATTTATAAGTAGTATTAGTTTTATTACCTACATCAAATTATACGTTAATGAAACATACATTCTTAGAAATGGAGCTGCCCTATCGAAAATCACGTGACGAAGATGAGCGCGATTTTGATCTGGAAGAAACAAACGACGTGCGTTCCAGTTTCCAAGGGCCATTACGGGAAGGTGGTCCAAGAACTGAAGATGCCGGCTTCTTAGGCGGCGGTGGTCCACCCCCCAACACTGCACCCCGCGGAGTCCCGTTTGCGATCTTTTTAATATCGGCCTTACTCTACGCAGCTTGCTAAACTTTTACTTTAAAGCCACATGCAAAGTTAAGAGTTGCTTGACAAAAAGTAACGTGCTATATATAAAGCATTTATTGTTCTTTCGAGTTCGGAAACAATTTTCTCTCCTTTGTGATGATACTTTTCAGTCATGATTTCAGAGTAGAATTTTTAGTATTCAGATCTTCTTAATTTTGTATATGGCTTTTTGGGGTTGAATAACTTGGTGGTTTACAGGACAAATATCATTTTAATATAATTGTACTATGAATACTGCAATCGGACAGTTCGAGCTAAGTGATTGTGCGAGTACGTAATATAGCGTTTATCAAAACAGATTACATGATTATTATATTTGTAAATTGCTTATGTATTATATACATTAATAATATAATACACCATATACGTATTTATGTCTGTATTAGGTGATTTAATTCGTGTTGGCCGTATTTAAATAATAAGATCTATTGTAAAATCATTATGTTATTATGAAAACTTTTTTTAAGAGGTAAAACTATTGCGCAATTGATAAACGTGTTAAATATTTAAATATATTAATTGTTTTAAAATTATAAATGTGTATATAATTATTTAGGTAGATAAATAAGTGATTGTAAACATTTGTTGTTTAATTTTCTCTTTTTCTATATCTCGTTTCGTTTTCCGTTGTGTCGTTATAGCTTACTATTTTGCAAGTTAAATTATATTATTTATATAAATGTAAATTGGAATCGCTATAATGAAATTAATAGGATATTTTGTAATTGTTAACGTTTTAATACTGTTGAATTTTATGTACACTGATTTGTATAAGTCGTAATTAAAATAAGTGAAGATTCTGTAGGGGTTATGTTTGCGAAGTATTTATTCGTACAATTAGACTTTTTTAGCTAAATACTCAATTATTTCAAGTTGTATTTATGTAACGAATCTGTAATTATCTTAAACTGCCAGTCTGGTAATGCCTGCGGATGAATAATTATGAAAACATAATACATATGAGATTGGTGTTTCATTTTTCACAATAAAGTGTCTAGGCCATTTTCAGGCTCGACTGAAACTTCAAAACATTGATTATTAATAATTAAATAATAAACCCTGTCGTGTTTCACATGCCGACACACCTAGTCCCAGGACCTTCCTTAACTCAACACTTAGTCAAAATAGACAATTCCATGGAAGGTCTAACAATATCTTGTTTCGACCCTCTTAATAGGTACCTTCGGCGGGGCTAAGCGTAAGTGCGATCTAGATTGGGTGTAACCGCGTGCATTAGTGAAATTACCTGAGGCTTTATTATTTTCATTGCGACAACCCAAGCTAAGAGTTTCAAGGGATTCAACATGTTATACAACAATGTAGTATGTTCAGTGTTCATACATGTGCTATTATAACCCAGATAGCATAGAAGGTTGCTGCATACTTGATCTTTTATTATTGTTAATTTCGAAGTCAAAATTATGACGTGGCAAGCTTTTGACAATTAACGAGTAAATGCTATGTCAAGTATGACAACAAAATTTTTGACAATATAGCTGCAATCTTATAATTTTTAGGAGGCCTTAAATTTTTTTTATATTTTAGTACCTACTTTTGGCTGATATCATTAATACGAAGATGAAGTGTCATAATAATAACAGTAAGAATAACTCCAGCACAAAACAATCTCATCGTTACATCAACGTTGTGTCTTTGTTGTGTCTTTCCATTCTGTACATGGCCAAAAGTTAATGTAAAAGTGTAAACTTAGGCGGTCACACAGTTTTTGAGCTATTAACAATAAGGTTCTCCAAAACATAGTTATTGTTTGTACTGTGATTCTGTGACAAACTTGTGAAAATGTTACTGATGTAACAAACACAGTTGTCAAACAGAAAAATATAGCTATGCCATACTGAAAGTGCTGCCTTAACCCAATATAGGCACACTACATTTCTGATGGTCCCACGAGTGTTACATTTTAGATGTCAGTTTGCATGTGAAATGGAAATTTATTCATACAAGAACCTAAACCAAATCTTCACGTAACGTAATATTACAGCTAATAATGTATGAAGGTATAATGTAGGTAAGTATATAACATTTAAAAAGGATAAAGTAACTTATTGGAGTTATACTTTTTTGGCGCGTTTGGCAAAACAGATCAGAGTGTATTATTTAGCGTGTAACGAAGTTGCACGCTCCGAGGTAACACATAATTTTGTTTTTCATTCTGTTGTAGTAGTAGGAGGGAAGGTAAAGGGATTTTAGGTCATACAACCGACGTCTTCAGTAATAAATAGTTAAATTCTTCGTATTATTTCATCAAAATGTCGACGTAATACTTTGTAGATGTTTCTTGGAGTTTCTGGCGACAAATATATCGAGGTAGTCTTTATAATAGGATCCGCTGAGGCAGACTAAGCCACAAAAAAATAATCGCAACATTACTCCACTAAATAAGCACTTATTTCAACAAATTCGCATAACAGCATAACAGCGTAGATATTTGGGATGCAAAACTACGCCAATTTTACATCACAATGTCCACTAGAAACTATTTGCAAATAATTGAAATACACGCCCAAATGCTCCCCATAAAATCCCGAAAAAAACTCTTATTTCATTCATTTCAAGCGACCAGTTTTATTTTTTTATGTATGGCCAGTTTTGTTTTTTATTCACTTCAAAGAAGTACAACTTCTTACGTCCGTACATGAGTACACACATGCTTTTTTTCTTTATTATTTTCTATATTAACACTAAGAAAAGTTCAATTGCTCAATTTCTTTACAAATATGTCATAAATATAGGAAATAAAAACAAATGTCATAAAAATAGAAAAAAAAAGGCGCAGATCCACACGCTTCCGCAGTTATTCACAAAATACTAATTTTACTCTAATCTATCTTCTATATCTATCTATCTATCTTCTTCTATACTACTATAAATCTCTAGCGTCTGTCTGTAATTACAATTTCACTGTTAATTTTTGTGATAGATAGTCGTTTTATGACTGACTTCGATTCTACAATTTTAAAATTGTTGTCTGTCTGTCCGTTTGTCCTTTTATAACTGAAGAACGGTTTCACCAATCTTGATGATCGGAACGTAGTAATAACATGAGATTGTGCTTATGTAAGGCTATTTTTTTTTTTTTAAAAAGATGAAAAAGGGGATGAAACTTTGTATGGGAAACGGTAAACCGCTGAACCGATTATGATAAAATTTGGCAGGGAGATAGTTTGGCATAAAAGAACGGAAATACTTTCCGTTACTTTTTTATCAAAAGTCCCTAAGAGTGTGGAAAAGGAGGATGAAATTTTGTATGAGAAACGCTAAATCTCGGTACTGATAAAATTTGGTGTGATGATAAGACATTTTTTTAGCAAAAATACATAGGCTACTGTTTTTATCAAAAATTTGTGAAAAGAACGGGAGGGAGGGAGACGAAATTTTGTACGGAAAGTGCGAAACCACTGAACTGATTATGATGTAGCGTGGATATAGTTTCACACCTGGGAACAGGCATGGGCTACTTTTTATCAAAAATCTACCCCTCAGGGGATGAAAACGAGGATGAAACTGAATGGGAAATGATGCATTGCCTGACCAAATATGATATTTGGCACAGAGATAGTATGTGCCCGGAGACAGACGTAGGCTAGACGTAGACTTTTTTCAAAAACAATCTTTAAACGTACTATATACATATCTAACCTAATCCGGGAAAGCCAAGTTACTTACAATGAGACTAGCTACAGTTAGTCTCATATATAGAATCTACTAGCAATAAATCGAAATAAATAGCTCGTTTTTTCAATTAAACAGCTGAAAAGGTTAATTTTTCAGTTTTAAGTCAAAATTTGTCAGAAATATTTTTTTTTAAAGGAGCAAAACCTCATGCTTTTGCATTTTCATACAAAATACTCATTTTACTCGACTATAAAGTCATATAAGGTGGTGACAAATGTTTCGACATTAAATCGAAACAAGTAGCTCCTTCTTCCAACTGAACAGCTAAAGAGGCCGACTTTTGAGTTTGAAGTTAAGATTCTGAAATAACTGAAATAATTGTATTTTTCAAAATGAAATCGGCTTATTTTTTATAAACTTAGTATGTTTTGTTGGGAGTAGGTATTCACTGTTTATTTAAACATTAACTTCAACATTCTTACTCACCTAAAAACCGTACATATTTGAAACAACTCGTCAGTGATTTGGCAAGTTATGTAAATAAAATAATAATGACTATATGAATAAATCTAAAGGAGTTCTTAGAAGCATAACAATCCTTGAAGTACTGGAAGTTTATAATGTACATTAGTATCGTAAAGCTTATTCCTCCTTATTCCTAGTTATTCTTGTTTCCATATGGTTTATTCCTAATTATTTTATCTTAATTAATTTTTATTTATTTATTTGTCTTCAATTCTTAATACTTCTGAAACAATAATTCTTCCATAATTAATGTTTCAGTGTTTTCTTGTCATTTAACACCAAAGTCCTTGCTAAGCCAAAGTAAATATAATTTTGTGCTTCTCGATGTATTCGATATGCAGCCAAAATAAGCGAAGAACTACTGATGAAGCGAGGGCCAAGGGATTTCTGTATTTTCATCTATAAAGATCAAATAGTGCGAATGTTCTCTAACTGAAATATCAATATTATTTGCATAATTCGGCGAATATGTGTGAAGAGAATGATGACTGTGTGATTCATATCCTCTCAAATAAAAAAGATTGTAGTAGAATTGTACAGTACTAATATTGGTCTAGTGTAAAAAAAATAGTAAGTGAAGTGAAGTATAGATTTGAACAATTGGACGTAGTTATGCGTAAATGATCCAATCCCAAAAAACTGGAATCGAGATAAATCCAATTTTGTAATTAAGTTTGTTACTTTTTTATGTCTATCAGTAGAAGAATCATTTGTGAACAGTTTGAAGAAAATATACATATGTTATAGGTATTGTTGTTTGTCTGTTAGTTATATTTTCATATTTAAACATTAGTTTTTACTCAATATAGTACTTGGAACATTTAATTTTTGTATGGACTGTCTTTCAAAATAGTTACGCGTAAATGATCCAACAATAAAAACTCCTACTATTGTATTTTTTATTTTTAGTTTGTTACTTTTTAATGTTTATCATTAGAGTAATGATTTATGGACAATTTGATTACCATTATACAAATATTATTTTAGTATTAGCTTGTTATTGATATTGATAATTATGCAAAATAATTTATAAGTTTGACATAATAAATAAATTAACATTGTGGTGCCGCACTGTACCTGCAACTGTACACAAAAAATTGGTATTTTATTTATTACAACCCTTGCTTAGAGAGATCATTTTTTAAAGAACAGTTTAGTATTATTGGTTCTTTAATAATAGGCTAGATGACTATTTGTTCATAAACTAGTTAAAAGATAAATTCAGTAATCATAAACAAATCTTAAAAAAATATTCGAAATACATTAAAAAACATAAGTCATTCGTTTTTCAACTTCAGTAGTGGGAACAGAGTGTGGATACATTCCATCTCTGTCACTGCTAGGGATGTGCAATTTCATTACGACTTCGTGACGTCACAACTATGTAGCGCTAACTCCCTCTAGCTTATCCCCACTCTGTTCCCACTACTGAAGGTTAAATCCCAATAACTCAGTTTCTGTCAATGAATGTGTTTTAGTTTTTTTTTATCGTAATCAAGACGTTTAGTTATTTTAATACAATGTATAAAATACACCTCATTTAATAGCAGTCATCTAGCTTATTATACATCAAATGAAATGAATTTCCAAAAACGCTTTTTTGCAGGTGCCTACATCGTATAAAGAACCCGTGTGCAAAATTTGTTTTTCAGTACATTTCTTTTTTTATTATAAGAATGATATTTTGCACTGCAACACTGTTTTGCTGACGAAAAAAATTATTTTTATTTATAAACTATTTCTTCTACTATGTTGGGTGTAATTTTATATTTCAGATATTTTTCGCAGTTTATAATTTAATGGAGGACCCATTGCTGAATTCTATTTTTAATTTAATTTCTCGCAGTACTTACCTAATTTTATAACTAGGACATCATAATTATAAAAACGAAATATAGTTAAAAAATAAGAGTTAAAATGAGCCTCGTGTAACAAGCGTTGACGGAATTATTTGCTTAATCGCTTCAGTCTACAATATATTCATACGAGAGTTGAAAAATCACTGTTTCAATATTTTGCTAGACACGGACAAGCAAATAATAAAGCTGAAACTCCCGTAGTAACTATTTACACATTGTCTCTTCGACTGTTGAAAAGACTTCTGTTATTAGCAGTGATCGGATAATCGGGCGCTTATATACCTAAACTTTTTTTCTTGAAAGAATAATATGGATATTCCTTCCTGAATTAATAAGTGATCCCGGATTCCCGGAATTAAACAATTTTGTAAAAACAACTATAAGTAACTTAATGAAATTATACCAATGGTTATTTTGATTTAGTATCTTTATTTTATTCAAAATAAATGGAATTTCAATAAAAAATGATAATGTGCACAATGTGGTCAAGTAGTGGAAATTGATTTATTTATCTAACAGTTTAGTGATCGAATTGAATAATTTATTGTATTTTATATGAATAGAAGACTAAAAAATATTACTTGTAGTTATTACACGACTGCCAAAAAAAGGATTGTAATATTTTTCATGTATACGTATGTTTGTCCGTTTGTTTATTTTACTATAACTTCTAAATGCCTGAACCGATATGCCTGAACCGATTTAAAAGTGTGTGGTATTGTTAGAATCCTTAGGTCATCCCGAGTGACATAGAATACCTGAATTGTCCAAAACCACCGTAAAAAAATTGTAAACTTTTTCTAACTAAAAAGACTGTCATCCGACCGCTAAAAAAGTTCTCAGTTGTATTTTTCAATTATTGATATTTCTAAGCAAGCAACACAAAAACATTAGTCTACATATAAGTAGATGACTTTATCAAAATCTATTCGTTCAAATGCAAAGTGCAAGTAAATGAGTGAGACAGCAAATAATATTATCTGGCCAACATAATTAGACGACCAACAGAAATGACGCAATTAGAGCAAAAATCTTCGGGATCCGGGATTCTAAAAGGCATGTCCATATTATTCTTTCCTAGGCATAAAAATGAAGTTTAGGTATATTAGCGCCCGATTATCCGATCACTGGTTATTAGTCTTTTGATTTCCATGATAAGTGCGACCGCATATGGAAAAAGTAACAAAGTCGATCCAAAACGTTAGAAACATTTCACGCTATAGCCACAGATTGATTAGTTTACTACCGTAAACTATAGCGTTAAAAAGGTCCCGTGTGAACGTACGCTAATAACCGACAAAATAATATTATTATTAATCTATAATTTTATTAAGCACTACTCGGACTGACCAAGTATCAACACTAACTTATTTTTGAACTGTCAAAAAGTTATGAATGAAATAGTATTTTGTACAATCGCGTCTGTGTTGTGAGCATGTCGTGAGTGTGGGAAAATTAAGTAAAAACAGACACATCGATAAGTTTACGTAACCTATTGTAGCGAGGTTTAGATGTCCGGCGTTTTGAACTTTCTAAAAAGATGCCCCACGGTAACATACAGTTGTAATCGTCGCAAATGCAAGTAGGTACATAACTTCCAGCTGTGCAGATAAGCCAAACTCGGAGAGATACAGTAAAATTGTTAAATCTCTAAATGTAAAATTTTGTTTAAAATAATTTCATATACTCGTACATTAACAATTTACACTAACAACTCAACAAAGAAAACCGCGAACAATATTTAAAAAAGTCCGCAAAAGAATACGGTGGATTTTCAAGAACTAGTTCTCATGAATCTATACATTTGCTCATATACCTATTATCTAATATAAAAGATTTTATTAAAACCCTACATTACTCATATCGTTGTCATATAAAGCTATTTTTTTAAATACAGAGTACCATGAAAGCTTTTGTTCATCCCAATGCGTCCTTTGATAAGTTTTGCTTATAGGCAGCTGTTTTGCTTATAGGCAGCTGTTTTGCTTATAGAAGAAAACCTGCTAAGAGCATGTAGCGCACGCATATCCATTCCGTAATATTTCAAACAACTAAAAGTTCAATTACTATTAAATTTTAAATAATAATAATAATCAAATTAAGACCTAAACACACATTAATCATTTTTTAGATTATCATTTCTGGTTTTAGATTACCAATTTACATAGATCTATATACCGAACTAGCGGCCCGTCTTGACTTCACTTGAATTGAATACATAATACATAGCCTGTATAATAAAATAATGTACCTTTCAAATTGTGAAAAAATTATTGAAATAGGTACAGTGGTTGTGAAGAACGCTCTCTACATATAAATAAAACTTACTTAGAAGATAGAAATGTTTATTAATACGTATACTGAAACAATATTATCCAAATATAATACTGAAAATAGAAAGTATTTGGAATTAAATGTCCATTTAATATTTTTTTGAAATAATAATATACACTTCGATCAAAACGTTCTTTGAGGCACCTTTTTATGTGAGTATATTTTTCCGAACAACATGTGGATAGATATTAGATTCCGCCCAAAGTTTCAAACTTTTTGATTGACACATGTTTCATTTCTCAAAGTAGCATCCTCAGGAAATTTCTGAAATTAGATTCGGTCATATAACTAACACCGAATATTATGTTTTAAATATATTCAGCTCCAAAATTTCGGTGCTGAATATGTTTTCTTTAAATAACTCTAAACAATTACATCAATTGTGTGACCGCAAACTAATCAGTAGGTTTGTAATGTGAGTACAACTCAACGAACTAGAGGAGCACCCAGTAACACCTAGACTCCAAGGCGATTTAGAAAATTGAATTCCTTAAATTCACCTGGACGAAAGACTTAGCAGAAAAGTGCACTAACCACCACGTCAATAATCAAAAAACACGAAAAAAAAAATGTTCATTTAATTAAACGATTACGGAAAAGTGAAAATAATACTCATATGAATGAAAATATAACAACAATGTAAAAGTACGCAGTTCACAAAGCTACGTGCACATATCGATGTATATTTGTTTACAAGCATCTCATATTGGAGGGATGCCCCCCGAGTCCGGACGTCCGGTTACAATCTGCATAACAATGCCGTCCACAGTTCCGTGCTCTCCAGATGGATGCTAATGCGCTCTCCATTCATAATTCATGTCTTAATGAAGTGGACGAACAAGCAAAGCTATAAGATGTCACAATGCTTTGTCTACAGCACATTTGTGTTATAAACAATTGCGATAACTCAATAAATCAGAGGGTATGTGATGTACAGCGTAAAGTATTAATGACCAAGATTTCTTTCGTCAAAAAAAATTGTAATAAAATTTACTTAAACAATATTCAGTATATATTTAGGTAAAATCAAATACTTTAATTCTTGTTTAATATACTATTTAAGTGCTGGTTTAGTTTTATGGTAGGTAATACACAGGTACAAGATAACTCTTTGACGTGACAACGTCTTACATTTCGATACCGTTACATCGGAATACGTTACATTTTTCGGCGAAATGTCAAATCCTTTTCTTTTGTTTTTGAAGATGTTTTCGCCCAAAAAGTTTGCGGCACAGTGTCTGGCTTTGCCGCTTTTTTAACATGCTTTTGTTAGCTTCACCTCTATCTATATTAGTAACGGAATCTTTGAATGAGATTTTCACCCACTTCGAAACGTCAGATTAAACTGAAACCTTTCACACTTATCAAGGACCGATAACAATACAATAATTTGATATTGAATGAAAAATTAAAAAAAAATTTTTTAAGTTGATTTGATGAATTAAAAAAAGTTTTCCTATCTTGTGGAAGCTTCCTATTCTATTCAGTCTCACAATATGGATTTGGTAAATTTTTAGTCAATGAAATAATAAAAATTATAGTTAAAAAAAACTTAAAAAACACGCTTTAAAGGGAAACCGAACTAAAAAGAAAAAGCTAATGTTTATATATTAAGATTTTGTTTAATAGTGATAAGAACTAGTGTAAGAATTCCACTAACTTAATGTAATTAAATTCTTTTAACTAAATTTAAAATAAGAATAAAGTGATTGACAAAAATATGATTTTATTGTACAAAGTGTGGGGTGTATGATATCAATTTTTAATAATATTGTATTGGTAGCTATTGATAAAAGTGGAGTTATTAAAAAAATATAGTAAAAAACACCCACGCTTTTTACAATAAAATCATTTTTTTGTCAATCACTTTATTCTTATTTTAAACTTAATAAAAAGGATTCATTTCTTACTATTCGCACTTATTATGATTTCGTCAACGAAGACGTTGTCACGAAATAATACAAAACCGATGGTAGTAGTACAGTTACTATTACTACCCACCCCGTTTTCATAGATCTGAAAAGTGCTATTCATTAAAGAATTTTGAGACTACAGTCTGTTGTATAAAATCGTCAATAGATATCTGCAAAAACTACCTAAAAATGCTCCCTGTTTTTCTTCATTTACAGCCATACATCCACGACCCACTGAACCATTACGATATTCAGACCTTTTTCTAGTAAGAAGTGGTTTATTGTGTTCTTAAATAAAGTTATTCAGTTTGCTTGGCGGGCGGTATTGTGTGGGCCCATTGTGTCTCGGGCCCAGGTGTGGCCGCCCTTATATGCTCGACTACAATACCCTATGAATGTCAAAAACATGTTATATTACATTTATTTGCTTTAAACGATAAATGACTGCATTTAATGTCTTTTGTACATAGACAATATTACATTAAATATGTATGTACATAATATGTATTTCAACTCTAGTAGAACACACCCATTACAATAAATATTTTTATAGACACATATCACACCTGAAACAGATCTAAATAATAATTTGAAAATTTTGAATTATAATCTAATTAAATACAAGTTAAAGTACGAATTTAATCTCATATCTATCCCATCGGAAATGTAATAAGATATTTATGTATTATAAAATTAAATGTTAATGGTATGATTTGTAGCCAAAATGTCAAAGACAGAACCTATCGTTTTGTCATCTCTGTCTGTTCCTGTCTGTATGTCATAGCGGATTTAAAAATAATACATGATAACCTATTAGCGTAGTAAATACATATATACGTATCCTCACGCTGTATCCCTAACGAGGTAGTGAGAGACGACTGAGCGCCTGTATTGCGATCTTTACATACTTCTTCCGCCTCTTCAAATCTCATCATTGTCTTCACACACTTTCGCTTATTCATGCGAGTGCTTTTGACATTTCCTTCAGCTAAAAAGCCATCTCTCAAAATGCCCATCCCAGATATACAATTTCATTCACTTGTTCTTGACTTTTACATTTACCCATATTTCACACTTCGTCTGTACACCTTCTCTTTCGAACACCAGAACCTTTATTTTTGTTGACATTTATTAATCTATCCTTTTATTACGCATTCAATTTTAATAGACGTGACTAGACTCTACTACACTGCTTCTGATGGCGCTATGAACACAGCATCGTCAGCGTATAATTTACCAACGTTACGATAGTTTACCACCGTACCATTACACATCATACTACTCATATCACCTTTCAATGTATAGAGACAACTGTCCAAATACAGCACGAATAGCCAGCCAGACATCACGCAACCCTGTCTAAAGCCTGCATAGATTTCGAACCAGGGTGACATGGCACCATCTACCCTTACACAGGCTCTGTGGCTACAATATAGTGACGCACACCCCGTAGCACGAGGCCTCTCACACCATATTCACGCAGGAGTCTCCACAGTTTCTTTTAGTATTATACACTTGGAATACTTTTTTTCTAAGTTTAAAACCCTCTTTCAAAAAACTTTTCATCATGATTATTTTTTTCATTTTCAAATTGCTGTCCTCTCATATATTATTATTAAGGGCAAGGAGAACGCTCAAGCAGTTCAAAATCAATCTCAGATTACAGCCATCGCAACGGCAGACTTGTGAGCCGAGGCGTAATCATAATAAAATAGGACAATTTTGCGAGTTTGCCTCACCGTCTTGCACAATTTTTTTATTCTTCTACATGTAATGTGCCCGTAACCGTAGTTCAATGATCCAGGTATTCATTAATTACTGCTGCTTGACTATCCTAGAAAAGAGAGTCGAAGATTTTACCGAAGCGGAACGACTCATCTTGTATTATTATGAGCTGGAAATAATAGTATTTTACAAGTCATAATAGTGAAGCCACGTGTCTTCCGTTGTTATAAATTGAGTCAAAAAATGATCAGGATCTTGTTGCAACAGTTCCGAACAGAGTGGAGAAATATTCAGTCTGAATTGTTTTTGCACATCGAAAAGCATTCTAAATTCCTAATGCGCGAAAACCTTTTTCATCCCTTAGCGTTCAAGTAAAATGTTGTACACACTATCGAAATCTTCATTTCTTCAGCAATGAAAAGTATCGTGACATGATGATCTGGTGAAACTACTTTTTCGACTTTTTCAACTATTTTTTCGGTAACTGTTATAATTCTTCGGTACTTTTACGCATACATTCGGCGCACCTCGCACCTCTAATATAACCTGTAAAACTTAATTGACTTGTTCTGTAGTAAAATTTGGGCCTTTTTTGTGATGTACTGTGTCTTTCCGCGTCCTTAATCGAAGGAATAAAATATTGATCAAATATTATATGAATTTCGGATGCAGTTGTATTACAAATTTTTCTAATACTACAATTGCTATCTTATCAAATGTTTGAGGAAGAGATGGTCAAAGAGCGTAATATTTTTGTCAGTGCTGATTTTTCTGTTTTATGCATTTCACCTCTTCACTGGAACAAAGCAGATGGAGCTGGTCATAATGGATAAGATAAACATTGAGCTAAATCCATTTTTTTTTTCTAAGTCAATTGCCAACAGCCGCCCAAAAATGTCACGCTCCATTTTAATTAACACCCCTTTACTACCGTCTTTACTTTTTTGTTTTTTTTTATATTATACATTCGGAAGCAAAATTCTGAATAATATTGTTCTTTATACTTGCTTCAAATCTGTTGTGATCATTGTTACGAGCTAATATAAAATCTATTTTCTTTTCTTCGTCTAAATTATTAACATCCAATAGAAAACAAGCAGTCTCGTCAGACGTAAACTGACCGGTGACAATATTAAATAAATTGTTTTCATTAATTCTGTCATCGAATGGATTTATATTACTATTTAGGGTATTAATTATATTTTCTAAACATTTTTGGTCTACCCCTATTCTACACGAATTTAGTTCTTTAATTGTATCATTTTCTTCGTTCATTTTCAACTCTTGTAAAACCGCAGATATTATTTTTATACGTATACTTTGACTCTACGCCCAACGTTGCCTCGCAGAGAATTAGTAAAATGATTTATTCATGTTAGAGAATTAGCTGCATCGGCATTAATAGTTTGTTCCAGAGGTAAATCAACTGGCCCACGAGAAAAAATATTACTTGTACTTTTAACTCCGAAAGCTACATTTTTAAATTCATCCAGTAATGGAATTTTTTTTTAATATAATAAATTACTGATATAATAAATAGTCCACCTAGCGTACTTTGACTGATTCATTGCAAAAAATAAATTTGTTATTTCTTACAAACTCAATACATACAACTCGAAATCACTATTTCTTATACTACGTAAAAGTAAAAAAAAAATAAGTATGAAATAAATATACGTACTACATATAAAACTGTGCTGTTTTACCGTGCACTCCAGCCAAAGTTAATTGTGCATAATTTAAATAATCTTTTATGATTACATCTAACGATAGATGTAGATCTATGTGTTTCTTATTTTCAACGGGATTATTTAGAATGTCTTTTTAATCGTTCAAGAAACTATTAAAATATAAGAAAAATTTTTTTGTGTGTAATGTTTGAAATGCCGCTGATAAAAGTGGACGCTCGTTGCATCGATTAAAATGCTTTCCGTCAATAAAGCCATTCGTGGAACCTCGACCCAAGGATTCAGATTGCACAAGTACATCGACAATTCTAGACTAGAATAAAGACGGATTGTTAAATCATATGTAACAATAATATTTTCTTGACGGCACTCTTCAGCGATTCTTAACATCTCTATAATCCTCTATCTCTTTTTATCTTTTGCTGTTGGTATATCTGTATATAGCAATATTATATATTTGTGTACGTAACATTGCTATATGTAATGCTGGTGTATTATATGTGCTGTATTTTTGAATTATTTCCAAGTGCAGTATTGAAACAGTAGTCCACACTCTAAAGAGATAGTTGAAGTCAAGAAATTAAATCGCAAAACATCTGTATAATCCTCCATCTCTTTTTTATCTTTTGCTGTTGGTTTGTCTACATATAGCATTCGTATATAAACTAGTAGGTGTATTTACGAGCTATTTCCATGAGCAGTATTGAAATAGGAGTCCGTACTCTAAAGAGATAGTTGAAGTCGAGAAATTTAATCGTGAAATATCTCCCATCTCTTTTGATCTTTTGCTGTTGGTATATGTATATATAGCAATCTTATATTAGTAGTAGCTAGTAGGTATATTTTCGAGTTATTTCTAGGAGTTAAGAAGAGACGTCGCACAACTGCACCAACTCCATTCATTGAGTCGGATATGTCGGCATTGTCAGGATGACAGCTTGTCAAGTTTATTTTAGAAATTGTTATCTTTCACAATCTTTTATTTTGAATGATTGCTTATTTTTTTTTGCAGTAATTACACAGGTCTGCAAAAAAATATTTTTTTTCAGCTGCAGGAGATATTTTTGCTGAATTATATATTTTAAGGTACGCTGATTTCAAAAATAACTGCTATTACTCTCCATCACGTATAGTTTTTTTGCAAAGTAAGAACACAATAATGAGAAAAATCGACTATTTATTACAACAAACACACACAGCATAATATTTATCAAAACCTATCAACCATTATTTTTCTTATATAAATTTTTTACGCTACTTAATGTTTACTCTTTTTCCTTGTGAAACCTTTTCTTCTTTTTTTTTTGATGCTTCTCCGAACTCGTTTTTTATTTCCTTCTTTGGTTTCTTGCTTAAGTATCCAAGAGTAGTCCGCTAACATACTGACATCCATCCCATCTTCCTTGGTAACGTCTCTCGATATCACGTACATACTGGTGAAATCTTTCACCTTGTTCTTCACTGTAGGTACTCAAGTTTTCAGGAAAATATTCAAAATGGGAGTATAAGAAGTGAACTTTTAAGCTCATTTTGCACCCTTGAGCTTTATACGCTGTCAGCATGCGCTGTACAATAGTTTTATATTCGGGATCCATAGTATTGCCCAAAAACTTCTGCACTACATTTTTGGAAGAATCCCATGCTTCTTTTTCGATTTCTCCCATTGATTCAGGAAAGAGGAGATGAGACAAAAGTTTTCTTATATCGGGGCCAGTGAAAACTCCTTCTTTTAACTTTGCTTCAGACAATTTCGAGAACTTGGAACATATGTATCTAAAACAATCCCCATCTTTTTGCAGTGATTTTACAAACTGCTTAATTAGCCCCAATTTAATATGAAGAGGTGGCAGTAAAACCTTTTCTGGCGGAACCAAAGTGGTATTGATAACGTTTTTCTCGCCAGGAGTTAAACCGTGACTTGGTGGCCAGTCAGTTTTTGTGCACTGTAGCTCTCTGGCTCTACTATCCCACAAACATAGAAAACAAGGGAATTTTGTATAACCTGACTGTTGACCCAACAACATTGTTAGTATTTTAAAATCTCCACAAACCATCCATTGATGTTCTTGATATTTGATTTTCTTAAGAATCGTAGCTAAGTCATTGTAGTTTTCTTCCATATGAACTGAGTGTCTCATTGGAAGAGATGCAAATACATTTCCATTATGCAGCAAGACTGCTTTGAGGCTAGTTTTGGATGAATCAATGAATAAGCGCCATTCTGATGAATCATATTCTATTTCAAAGCATTTTATGAGCCCACGAACATCATTACAATAAACCAGATTTCCCTCTTTAGTGAAATACTGAGTAAATTCTCTCTCTCGATGTATGTACCAGGAAAATGAGGTACCAGATGATAAAAGGTTTTTGTTTTTTAGCCTTGAACCTAGCAATTCGGCTGCATCTTTTGAAAAACCCAAGTCTCTGACTAAGTCATTGAGCTCAATCTGAAAAAAAAGTTGAGGTCCTTCGTCAACTGAATTTTCTGAGCTAGATTCGTTCTGGGGAGCAAACGTTTCTGAGTCCTCTGCATCACTCAGGATATCATCTCAATTAGGAGGTGGGTGCGGAACTGGTATTTCAGAGCTATGGGACACTGGACGAATAGCTGAATCAAGGTTAGGGTAAGATATTTTCTTCTTATTGTTCAATTTAAATCCTTTCACGTCTACCGAACAGAAATAGCAGTCGGTTGTGTGATTTTTCTGTTCACGCCATATCATAGGAATGCCAAAACGAAATGCAGTTGTCTTACCCTTAAACCACAAGCGCAGATCATCCTCACATTTTCTGCACACCTTATGAGGAGCCCATGCTTTGTCTTGATCACCAAGTATTAATTTGAAGTAAGCAAAATAAACCTTCTTCACAAAATCACTTATATTTCTTTGTTGACTTTTCACTGTATATTCACCACAAATATAACAGAAGCTATTCGGAGAAATTACACAACCTCTATGAGCCATAACACATATATAAAAACAAGAGCACAGTAGCGTTTGAATGCTGGATGTCAACTGAGTGTGGCAAGACAAGGTCAGCAAGATAATGGACTTAGCCTGTTGGAACATGATTAATCCAACTGCATGTTTGCCCTTGTTTGCCTCTGAGAACACGCTGAAACATGTTCAATTGCACTGGTAATATGATACTCACCATTGGTTATCATCTAACTTAACCTGCTTAGACACGGTAATGCAACCGTCTGCCTAACACCAAAAATTCTTTATCCTCCCCAATTTTCATTAAATTATTTACGTCCATTATTTTTTTTCTTTATTCCTAGATAAATATATTATCAAAATTAAGGTAAGAAATTTTAATTAAGTTTTAAGCTTGAAAAACAAAATACAAAATTTTAACTAAATAAGAAAAAAATTGTTGTGATGGAATTTTTTTTATATTTTTTTCGGTTTTAGGACATCAAAATCTATAAGAAAATGTATAACCTATACAGTTTTTTACTTGCAGACCTGTATTATTTTATAGTCTTACAATTTTTAAAAGCTAATATATTTTGAATTTTCGATGAAATTTACAATATAGGGGTCGAGGCAGTCGAGAAATCAATCTAGCTGTCTCAATTCTGGGAAAAATCATTTTCTTCGTCTTTCACACACTTTAAACTTCTAAACTTTTTAATTTCGCGGCAGTTTACTTTCTCAGTAGTACAGTGGCTAAGTGGAGGTCTACCACGCCGAAATGCGCGGGTTCGAATCCAGCAATGTGGTCAGACTTTTTTTATTTACATTTTGAAACAATGTGTCTAACTTCAATATTATTTGCAATAAGTACCTATTAAAAACACACATCACTTTAATGATGTACTTATAATAAGGAAATAAAATGAAAAATAATGATATAATCATAGATTTCATAACTTCAGACAGTCTGTCTCGTACTATATAGGAAGTGAGTCAAATAAATTCAAAATGTAGATGTGTAGGTGCTGTTTTCTAACGAAATGGCGACCGATCAGCTTATCTGATAATAAAAGTGTACCGTATGTACAGGTGAGTCAGGTTATCTGATTTAGCTCACCGTTGCTACTCAGTCACGGCGTCTGGGTCTTGAGTTATTTATAAAGTATATGGCTAAAAGTCATGGAGAAAAGACTATTATTCATTTTACTGAACAATGAATTGAATGTTAAATTTCATGGGCTTCCTTTAATTTGAGATAGTATATTTATTTAGAAGAATAGAATTATATGAACCATATTTGTAATTGCATTCTCGCAAACGGCGATTTCTATGAAATTTACATTATAGGGATTTACGAGGGCGAGAAATCCATCTAGCTAGGTCTCAATTGTGGGAAAATTGGTTTTCTCTATGTTTTCACACGCTTAAAACTTCTAAACTCTTCTAATTTCGCGACAGAATTTACCTTCTCAATAGCACAGTGACACGAGCAAACGTCTACCACGCTGAAATGCGCGGGTTCGAATTTTGCAGTCAAACTTTTTTTGTTTTTATAAGACACCGAGTAAAGCTTGGTTGCCCAGGTACTTTAATTGCATAGCGTTATATTTTTTACTAGCAATTCATAGTAATTTTGTCTATATTTTCACCAAATTTGAAGTGCCGTTAAATGCATTCCATTTACAAATACCTACCTGCACGTGTGCATTACCTGTGCGTAACTATAGCAATTACTTGCTTGTATCTGACGTTTAATCGTACGGAGCCAACTCGCTTAAGTGCCACTATGATGTTATATTCGCTAGCATCTAGTAGATAGGTATCTACTAGATGTAGGTACTAATGTAGGTACATTAAACATTTTTTTTCTATTATACGGACTTCTATTTAAAAAAACTATCAATTTTTTTGTAATATCTAATAAATAATCCAGCTTTGCTCAAGCAGTAGGTATTAATTTTTTAAATTTTAAAGAGTTTGTACCGCATTCTCACATTTTATTGAACGCAAAGGTGCAGACGTAAATTGGTAACCTCACAGGGTAACCTGAATAATATAATAATAATAATCATCATTTATTTACAGACAGGTAAAATGTCATTGTATCAGTAATTTCCGGATCTCGTTCCTATTGTTACCTATTTTTTTTAATTTGTTTACATGTAATGAATTTGAAACAAAACATAGGTTATAACAAAAGGTATTAATAAATATTTTTTTCTTTAATTATTCAAGTATGGATAACTAAAATATGCCAACTAGACTCACTCAGTGTGGGTGAGGGTCGCATGGGTAACGCTAGGTAGGCCAAACCCGGTTAATGAAATTTTAAATATTAATTGTATTATAATTTATAAAACGTTAGGCGCCACTGGCGATAACGGAGCCAGACCGACGAAATATTTAAATTTATAGTTCGACATATTCTACATGATATACTAAATTATGAGTTCAACATACGATTCGTAATGAGAACCTATCTGCAATAATAACAGTCGGTGGGACTGCAGGACTCAGCGATGTGGCCGCAGGAAGTCCGTCAGGCAACCATCACGTCACCAATAGAAACCTCCTGAAATTCCAACAAAGTTAATATTATTAAAAGGCTATGCGAAAAAGGGAAGGCCGGTTGTTACCAGTACCACAACATTATTAGGGTGGTCGTCACCACTTCTGCAAAATAAGGAAAATAATAATCGATATACCTTTTGGAGGAGAGGTGACCAGCCAACCAATATTTCCGTCTGGTATCAACTCCCACCGCACGTCACTTCACATCAGAGAGTTAAATATTGCGACAGTCCAATATTCAACGCAAAATTTGCAATAAACGATAATAATTGTACATCAAAATTACACTCGACGCGGTGGATTAGCGATCCATGAAACTACCTTACATCAAAAAAAACATTCAATACGTACTGATTAAAGACGTTGACATTATACAGAATCCATCCACAGAATCCAAAAATCAAACGAAAAAAACAAAACAGAATCCAAACCACTCTGTATCCCGATGAACTTAGCACCTGGAGCTAGATACAATATCCAAACAATAACAATGTAATGTAAATAGATTTCAAATATTATATTATAGAAATGGACGTTAGTGCTGTCACGAAGGCAGCCAAACCGTCACCGTGACCCCCTCCAGTACCTCGATCTCCGAAGAAATAGCTAATGGGCGATCGTGGGTTGTCATTTTAGGAAATTTCCCTTATTGCAAGGAAACTTGTCTAATGTAATATAAAACAATTGAAGTAAATTTCAAAGTAAAACAGAAAATCGCACTATTAAAGTAAGTATTAATCTGCCCAGACTAAAACCGGCACAAATTTTTTGAATTAGTAACAAGAAGTACTTAGGAAAATCAGATAGCACATAAGAAATTAGCAGTAAAACCATGAAGAATAAAAGGATTCACTAAGATACAAAATCTGGACTACAAGCATGTGAAAAAGAATAACGCAGGAAAATAAAAGTTCCGAAGATTTTCCTATAGTATTATGTTCTTCTTAAGTTAGAAAAAATAATCACGGCAACACAAATGCGGCCGGCACGGAAGCAAATCGGTTTGCATTTGTAAATAAATCATAAAGTGCATTAAGAAATTACATAAAAAATATAACACGCGACGATTGAGGTATATATACTACGTACTAGAGAAGCTGTTCTTAACAAAACTGTTGCCCGACTTTTGAAAGGCTTTAAGCTAAAGTTCGCTCTAGCGCTGAGGGAATGAGTGTGTCATCTAGCCAAACATTTAAGCATGTAGCGCTGAATCGCAAATAGTGTACAGTTTTCTCGCGACGACAAGGTCGTAAGCGTATATTTCATGGCGCTTACGCATTTCGTCTAACTTAGCATGACAATATGGCTCAGTTATAGATTTTACATTACAGAACGGACATAATAATTGTTCATTAAATTAAAAATTCGTAAATTTTGGAATACGCGTTTATTCATGATGAAATATGTTTAGGTTAATTTAAAAACAAATTAAATAGAAACATTTTGCTAAATAATTGTAAGTTCACACTTCGATTTGATTTCTCGTATTTATTAACACCGCTCGGTACACACACACAAGCTATGACAGTTGAAGTCACACAAAGTAAGGTGTATGGACTGCAGTACAGTTGAGTTGAACAAAGCGAGTGTTCGGAATCTAGTGCGTAGCACATATAGATCAATGCACGCGACAATATTTTTTATTAAAAAAGAATAAATATGTAATGCTATGTACAGTAAGCCAATGTGTGTATATTGGGCTTGATATGTCTCCATATACGACTCTGAGTACGGCGTTGTTCGAGCAGCGCAGCATCTTCCAAAAGGATGCTATGCGCGCTGTCGCCACATCATAAAAGTCGCGTACTCGGCCATCCGCAAACATGTCAGAAACGCAGTAGGATCTCAATAACCCCATAAGGGTACGAAAAATGTCATTGTATAGCACCCTTATGGCACCAAACGATCTCCTAGGATATTTTACCCAGAGTCGACAAGTGTAAAGACTGACAGTACGCATTAAATAACGTTAATTTTACATCGCTACTGCAACAGAAAACAAAAATAAGAAACAAAAAATTTAAAATTGTTTTTTTTATTTGAAGTCTATTTTGTCCAAAATTGCTATGCACACAGTATTCACATTTTGCGAGCCTGCTTGATGAGGCTGCCCATCAAATGCTCGCATTGATATTGATCGCTCGAGTGAAAAGTCACGAAACATCCTCGGACACCCTAAAATTCCGTCTCCGAAGTCAAAATGAGCCATGCCGAGCCTGAGAAGCGTCAATATTCGTTTGACCGTGATGTGCGTGTTATAAGTTTTTCTTTGTTTTACATGTCGGGAATGCGTACACATGCGTCTCTAGCAAATGTCTAAACCGTTCATCCATCCATTGTTCAATTAGTCCGTTGCAAATGTGTAACGGCCCACAGTCGTCTTCGATTTCTATGTCGCAGAGCAGAACGGTCTCACAGCATGAAGATTGACTTTATGTAACCTTCTTCTTACAGTTTGGTCACTGACAAAACTTGACTGGAGTCTTCCTACCAACAGGCGAGTTGTACTCTAAGGCTGCTTCTTTGCAGCATTTTGCAGAAAACGGTCTTATCTCCGATAGTGACCGCGTATCTTCCTTTGCGACGTTTTCCTACATCTAATGTAGGTAGTTCTGTAGTGTGCCCATACAATGGATGTGTTTAACAGCGTCTACGATTTCACGTTGACTGTGCCCAGCTTATTACAACATACTTTCAAAGCCCTATCGCTTTAAATGACGCCGTAACATAACGCTCAAAGTCACATGAATTACAAATTAACAGCGACAATTGTATTTTTACAAGAAAAAAAGTAGAAAACCCACATTTATCTTTCAGCCTTTACGTTAGAAAACTCTGTAGGCAGTGACTGAGTTATTTTAAGTGTTCCCTCTAATTTCGAAAATTTCCTTAATTCGTAATATTCCTATTTCGCATTATTGTTTTAATTTTTTAAGTTTCGAACGATTTTAATGCACTTACAATCTTCATTTATAAATTTGAGTAGCCAGACCTTTTTTTAAAAAGTTTACTTAAATAATTTGATATCGTTAGTTTTACTCAGGACTTTGTTTAGTAGTGTATTACTTAAAACTAATATTAAAATGACATTGGTTCGTTATAAAGCGAAATATTCGAATGTAGAAAATATTATCTATTTTTTTCAAAATTCCGTGCAGGTACTTAGTACTTACCGTGAGGCAATTTCATTTTACCAATTCCCATACCTATACCGTATCAGTGACTGATGTAATCTGGTGATCCTACTGTCACGTAATACTCTGATAAAAGCCGCACACTTTAATGACTGATTAATTACCTGAACCAAGTTTAAAAGCATAATTATCCATCGTCATGGCCGATAAACCGCATCCCCCATATTGTGTAATCAACCAGGCCCAGTGTAAACTTGTTTTGGTATGATATATTGCAATTAACTACTACTTTACTAATAATAGGAATGTATGCGATTGTGAATAATTCTGAAATTATTAGGATAAAATTTTGGAAATGAAATAAATTAAGTCTACATATAACTATTAGTTGCACGTAGATTTAATTCCAGGATTATTCACAATCGCATACAAGAAACATTAATAAATTTCGTATATATGCATAGAGCGAAAGTGAGTGGTAAAAGAAGCCAAATAAGACCAAGGCTGACTTACGAAGATCAAACAGCCAGAGTGTTAGCTGACGGAAATGTTAAAAGTACTCGCATACCCAGACGAAAACCTGTGAGGCGAATGATGAGATTTGAGGAGACGAAAGATGTATGTAAGGACCGCGACACTTGGCGCTCCGTCCTCTCTGACTATATTTTATTTATTTTTTATTTTTATTTATTTGGAAACTTGTCATAACAGCCCAACGATATAATTTAACACATAAAACACATGTATGTGTATATGCATATGTACAGATTTTAGAATTAAAATTAAATTAAATCTACCTACATTTAACTAGTAGTAAATCTAGATGTAACTTTAATAATATAGTAATTTACTTTTTTTATTTTAATTATAATTAAACTGCGTGAACTAATTGTAATGTAACTTAATAAATATAGAAATTTACATTAATAAAATGACATATATAATTGTTTACAATTCACATATTTATGTATCCGTCGTCGATCATACGAACATTTCCTTAGAAAGAAAGTTACAAAAATAAAAACCATCACCTTTCCGTATACGTACATTGATTGTTATAGAGTATTTATTTAGTAATGTGTTCTACTAAACCTGGTACAAAGAAGTATTAAATAGTAGACAGAGCATGGAAAAATTAATTACAACCTTATGAACACATATTAAGTATAGAAAAACTTGAAAAAACCACCAGAAATAAAATCTAATAAAATTAACTTAGCATTACTTGGACTCTAAACACGACTAGTAACTAGTTTAAGTATCATTAGAGTTGTTCATAGACAATTTCAAATTTCTAATTAGAACTTAGAAATTGGGTCACAAATATCCTTTCACTACATTAGTTTTGTACAGATTTAAATTATACCATAATATATTAATCTCCGAGCATGTATCTTCGAATATAACATTTGCTTCTCACTATGCTACCTGTAATCTATATAATTAAAATATATTTCAAAAGTCTGTAAAAGCACCAATTCTCACCAAGCACCTTGAAGAATTTAAGAAAAATTAGTTAAAAACGGTGGCACAGATCCTTTGAGATAGTAAACACAACAGCAAGTAAACGATGCCAGTCTCACTATCCGTTTGTTACGACTTAGTACATCACAGTATGCTTATAGCTTCACTTGAAAAAAATCCATGCACTTAGCGCAGAAATAAGCGCGGCTTTCGACCGCATTCACTTTTAGCGATGTAGTTTTTCTCCTTTTACACCCTCCACATCCATTCTCCGTTCTCGTATTCTCCATCTCTCTCCGTCTCCACATCTCTTCAGTGTTACACGCGCTCTGTTCGCTTTAAACGTTCGTGACACAAAGCAATATGTGAGTTAACTTCAGTGTAACGGTTCTTGTTTGAGTTGCGATTTAATGCCTCCTTAAACTGAGATGGTTTACGGGTTAACCCGGTTGAAAGGGATAAAAGTATTCGCAGTTGTTTACTTTTTGGATAGACGCGCATCTCAGTTCAATAAAAACTTTGAATCCTTTAAAGACAATAGAGATATTTGGCTACGCGCTCTTATTATGTCGAGATCAATTGAGTAGTTACATTGAAATGAAAGTATGATGGACGTATCGAAATTTTATAGAAGTTTTAAATAAAAGAGAATCAAGACGAAGTCCAATATAGTCAAATGGAGGTTTACTGATTCTTTTTATTTCCTATTACTTCAAATTTTATTTTATTATTACAAGTTAAATATACGAAATCGAATTGTATTATAAATATGCAATTTTCAATTCAGGTTCTTTTAACGATCACAATTTCTGAAACTTTGAAACTTGCTCAAAAACAAAAACTATGTCACATAGTCAAAGTTTAAAGATCGATAACATTTTTCATTTATTTTCTCAGAATTTGTAAAATAAGAATAACGATGCCTCATAATCTTCATTTCTTTATAGAGAATAAAACGTGCACAGATGATTTGCTTGCAAATCCATAACAGAATTGGTCAGATTAAAAGCTAATCTATATTTATCAATGAAACAAGCATCAGCTCAGCCACAACTTGTCCAATTTACATGACGGAGGTGGCGATATCGCAAAAGAAAGTTTTCGACAACTTTTATCAGATCTCCGCCCACTGCGGCTGATGAGTTGGCACCGAACTTTATTTACTGAAACGTCGAACAGTTTTCATGGAGATGGCATTATTTACTTACAATTTTCTTTAAAAAAATTCCAGCGTCTCCCAAAAACTGGGAACTGGATTTAAATGTGGATGGTGCTGTTGGATAAACCAGGGTCACAATTACATAATAGATTTAAGATTATAATTATATTTCACTAAAATTCCAAAAGAGATTAAAAAATTTCTGGTAATCAAAAAGATTACATAAAAATTTGAATTTCTACAAGACATATTCTTTCTGCTGTTTTTTTTTGTTTTAAAAAGAAGAAAAGAAGAGTTATAACAGAAGTAAAAATTGGCGTCGATAATAAATAATGTGCATGAAAATATCATGGACATTTGATTTAGAAGCTTATGATGGCTAAGATTTCTTTAAATTTTGCTACAGTTTATTGAATCTCGTAATCCATCTCCATATTAACCAAACCATACGCAAGCCACCCGGCTCTGAACTGGTTTCGAGGGATTAGGATTAGACAGTGCCTATAGCCGCCTACGTATTACACGAAGAGATTTAAACTGAATTAACCGTTCGATCGGAAAATTGGAATGCCACACAGATAATTACCTGACACTCACAGAAAAGGAAGTCGCTTAGAAAGGAGATTCAAATAAGCGTGTACGAAGGACTAAGTAAGGCGGGCAGCCGAATCGCTTCGGCCTGCATGGGGCCGTGATCGCTAGATGTACTGTAAGTCGATACCGCAGTATCAGAGGACGCGATCAAGTGGAACCGGATACCAACCAATTGAATTTGGGTCTCGCTTACTGGAGTGTTTGTGATTGAATCTGAATTATTCAATCTTAATACAGACGACCCGAGTGTGCTTATCGCTTGCAAACCAATTCAATGTCTTTTTATGTGTTACATAAAACGCTTAAAAATTAAAACGAACAATTGTTACGAAAGTGAACATTATTACTTTTTGTATGAATAAATTAAAATGTTTGCCACTCCACTGTTGTTAAAAATTATTTTGCTTTCTTCTGTTAAATATGGCAAATGTAAGAACATTTAAAACCATCTAAAGAACTACAAAGTGAAATAATTCGAAGTTTTTAGTGATATAATAAATAACATTTGTAAAACACTGTGAAACATTTTCAGCACAAAAATTTCGCATGGATTATATGTGGGCAAATGCATTTAAAACATTCTACAGACTTCATGACACTGCTACAAATTGGGGACAAGCTAGGCAAATTTGTGAAGCCGAAGGCACAACACTTTTCGTACCTGACTCTCTGAATGAAATGGAAAACCTCAAATTACTTATGAGTAATATGAAGGCTCATTACACAGCGATATTTATTGGTGTTCACGCTAAATTTGCAAAAGGCAACTATGTTACAGTAAAAGGTACAGCGAAAAGAATTTTGTAGTTTAAGATAGTTACGTTAGGTATTTCTATTTACAAGCAATAAATTAATTCTGTTTAGATGGTCTCATTTTAATGTAAACAGACGTTATTAGAAAAGACAGATTCTCGTCAAATACAAGACCTGATAAAAATAAAACAACAAAGATGAGAAAATACAGTGTAGACCTGTATTTTCTTATGCTTTGAATTAATGACATTCAATTTTTTAGGTAAACCTATTTCGGAAACCAATTTGGAAGTTCTTTGGGCAGAAGGAAGGCCAGATAACAAAAATAACCTAGGAGATTGTGTAGTTATGACGAGAGAAGGACTTTTTGATAATCGTGCTTGTGATGAATTTCATCCATTCGTATGTAAAATATTTGCGAGTGATACAAAATTTAATGAAAAGTGTGGCAATTTTGACATGGGTAAATATTTATTGCATTTTTTCTGATAAAAATATGAAAAGTAAGTATAGAGGAAAAAAATTAGTTCTATTTATCTTCGTCTACACAGAATATGTGCCTTACAAATTTGGTAAATGTTACAAGTTCCATGTGGAGCCCTTATCTTGGCATGAAGCATACCTGGTGTGTCAAAGTGAAGAGGGGAGCTTGGCCATGATAAATTCTGCTGAAGAAGCAAGTCTTATCACCAGTTTTCTTGGAGAACACCTACATAGCAATGCTCCCGATCCAAATATTATACACATTGGTTTTAGTGATCTCATGTTCCTTTACCAGTATAGAACTATAACAGGTATTACGTATTTTAGTTTTTCAATCCTACGTTTTTTCATTTTTACATACATATCACATATTACTGTAATACACAGGGCAAACATTACAAGAAGCTGGATATTCGTCGTGGAGTCCTCTTAAAGATGAATTAAACACAATGGAAACAAAACGGTGTGGAGCCTTAACTAGAACAGGTTTTCTAAAAGTGACTTGGTGCGACAGACCAGCCATGTTTTTGTGTCAAAAAGTTATTAATAGCACTACATTAGTACGAACTGTATTGTAATAAAATCGTTAACACAAATTAAAGCTATTATAACTACTGGTCCTACACCTAACACTCAAATATACGACAGACATAAAAATTCTGTTAGGCAAGTTTGCATGTATTTATTATTAGTAGAAGTCGCCCAGTGGTCAAAATTCGACCATAAATAGTAATATAATCTTATAAACTATTTGGCGACAATCTACTCTGTGCGACTGTTTGATCCAAGGAGGTTAAATTATATATGATTAAAAACCTTCACAAACTATTATGAGTTTGGCATTAACATTCTTTTTGACATTGGCAGTATGAATGTAAACAACGAACGTATTTAATTTAATTTAGTTTAATGTACTTATTTGTAACACATATTACATAAAAATTTTAGCTTTCTCCTGATCTTCTCTATATAAACTTTAAGTGTACCAAATTTCACATTCCTCCATCTGCGCAATTTTCTTAAAAAGGGAACCAAAGTTTTCCCTTCACGTATTAATATATAGATTATATTTATAATATTAGTACATGTGTATAACAGGTAGGTATATAGTATTATATGTGTAGGTTCACTTAATTCATAACTAATACCCGCAGTAGTTAACGTCACTCATCATAACCTCTCATCGTAGTTTGAATGTCATGTCATCGACAGCTACTGATTACGTTGCATAAACTTCATTTAAAATCAACGGTGCGCGTGACTATACATTGCGATCTTATCAGATACAATGGCAATCGAATGAAGTTAATTGGCATGAAATTATGTTTCTATTGTTGTCAGGGTAAATAAGGAACACATTTCACCGAGCAGGTCACGCAGATTGAAAAATCAGGTTTAAAAAGAGGTGTTCAAGTAAAATACTAATACAGAAAAACGTAAATTCCATGCCAACGAAGTCGCGGACAACGAGTGTATAATAGATATTGTTATAAAATCTGCTAAGAAATTAGTTAACACTATATACATTATTTTCATCCATATCACAATCATATTATGATCCATATTACGAGTATTAAAGACTATCAACTGCGATCTCAAATCTTTATTGTTGGTTTCATTTTTATTATAATAATATTACCACGACACGCTAACATAAATATTTAATTGAAGATTATAACCAATAAACTCACATTCACAGATTACAATATAATCACATTCAATTGATACGAATTTTAACATCGTAAAATAACATTATTATTTTGTCTAAAGCTGATAATATGATTTTCCTAATGTTAAATATAAACAAAGTTCATTTTACGAATCGGCAAACAAGTATCGCAAATTTAAACTTGAGTATTAAATCATACCAAAAACTTTATTTACATGAACAATTAAGGTAGTTAGGTATATGGCCGGTTCATGATTACGCAGAAGGATGTTGGCTATCCTTGCTTGAGGCTACGTGAGGATATTGTTTCAAACAAATGGGTTATAAACCTATATCACGATCACCATACATGCATAAATGATACATTATAGATAATATCGACGAATGTTATCGCAGTATGGCATCGTTGAATTACAGATTAGTGTTGTTGTAAAAATGCAGAAACAAGTGCTCAGATGATTTCTTTTTATTATTTCTGTGGTTCGGGCACAATGAGTGATGAACGATCGAGAAATAAAATCTACAAAATGAAAGTGAGTGGTAGTAGAAACCGAGGAAGACTAAGGCGATTATGAAGATTGAGCAGCCAGTGTTAGCGGATGGAAATGACAAAAACCACTCATACGCCTCGGCGAAAACATGCAAGGAGAATGATGAGATATGAGGAGGTGAAAGAAGTACGTAAGGACTGCAATGTTTAGTACTCTACGCTCCCTGACTATTCTGTTAGGGATACAGCATGAAGATATGTACGTATGAAATGTATGATACATATGTGTTAAAAAACAAAAAAAGGACTAAAAATGTTTAAAAAAGGCACCATTCAATAGAATTTGTCTTATTAAATTTGAATTGTTTATTAGCTCTATTATTGTGTTTAAATTAAAAACAAATATGGAAAGAGAGCATAGTCAGGATAGTCTGCAAGATAGCAATTAAAATTTAATGTAATGATGAGCCTTCAATCTTTATTATGATATTATATTATAAGCTATAAAATTGTACTGGCCAAATTTCAAGTACAATAAATAGCTTATGTGAGAGCTTAACAGGCACTTTGAGTCGAATTTTATTTGATTGCGAGACTCACGTCACGCCGACAACAGGCTGATTGATGTATTGCCATGGCAGACCAGCCTCGACGGACAAAGATCAAAATCACTTGCAGAACCAGAGGCGTTACTCAATCATAATTAGCAACATGATCATTACAACAATACCTTTAATAATGTTTGTCCGATATGAATTTAACGAATTTGTTATGATTACTTTCCATAATTCGATTTACGTTGTGACGTAATTGCAAACAATTTGCAATTGTGTAATAGCATATTCATATTCAAATGATATCCTTGTATTCTATTATTACCTATACATCTTGTGCATTACGTTATTAATAAATTCATCCAAGAAAGTAACCGCATTTTACTATTAAATACTATTCTATTCTTTGACAAAACTTTTGATACCTGCTTTCATTCAACTTTTTATTAAAGTTATTTGAAGTACATTTCAGGAACGATTAAAAATAAAATCTAACGCTTTGTACTGAATGGTTTTGAACTTCAATATGTGTTTAGTGAATTAGCAAACTCATTCATGTGCATGAATTCTGGATGACTGGATTAATTAACATTTCATGTTTTGTACATCTATGTAATGTAAGGCTGACTAACTCAATGGCTAATGATAAATATAATTATTACCGTACGGATGTAGGTAAACATAAGACGCACTGTCCATTATATTACATTATTACACACAATTATACTGAGTTTTGTTTATGAAAAACATAACAGCGCTTCAAGACGCGATAAAGTCACATTTTGATACCATTTTAGAATTAATTGGATTTGCACATAGCAAAACGTAACTAAATAGATCACTATTTAGTTTAACTGACAATCTACAAGATTGTCAGTTAAATCACTTTACCATTTTGCGAATAAATATATGTTATCAGTATATGATATTGCTAATTTTTTTTAAAGTTAGCAATAGGTCAAAGGAATTTAAGTGCCTCTATACTTAGGGAGATTACTTCATCCATCGGTTGCGACTATCGCTAGACGAACTTAACCGCTAAGCTCCATGAGCTTTATGCATATCTTAAGAACTCTGACAATAGATGATCATTAATAAAATTACTTTCTGATACTTAATAACCTATTCGCTATACAATAAAATGTAATTAGGTACGTTTACTTTTTTTCAACAAGGATCAATAAAAATAAAATTTCTCTTAGTCTTTAGTGAGACAAGACTCACATATATTTCCTTGCTTTTGATATCGAAAACGCCAATTATTGCTATAATAGATATTTTCTTATTACACTTGCAACACGATTTTGGTGTAACAAGGAGGTACGTTATCTTTGTTTGAATTCTGTTGTTTCTACTGGTAACATTGAATTATACGTTACACTAGAATAGTAAATCAAAACAATGATCGTGGCCGCACACACTGGCAGAGCATAACGCAGAAAGTTGGAAGAATTTCTGCAGTGGGCAAGAAAAAAATTTATCGGGTAATCTGCCACATGAAAGATAGAGAAGAAGATGTCTCTATGGTAGTGGATGGATGTGAGTTGAGTGCCGAAAAGTCAGCCAGCCTTTTGGCAGAAACATTTTATCCTGCTGATAACGAAGATCGGGACGATGCGTAGCACAAAGCGGTTGGGCAAATGGCGGAGCTGGTGAACGGTGGAGAGCATGATGAGACCATGCGACTAAACTTTCACCATCCATGAACTGTGGAGCTCCGTGTCTGATTTCAGTCCCAAAACGGCACCTGGGCTGGATAGCTTTACAGCAGATATAGGTGGAGTGGCGGTTACTCTGGATCCCGATCTGTTTTTAAAACTATATAATAAGTGTCTCGTCCTCTCTTACTTCCCCAACAAGTGGAAGATAGCGGCAACCATAGTGCTAAGAAGCAGGGAGTCCTACACGCAACCAAAATCCTACAGGCCGATCGGATTGCTGCCTATTTTTGGGAAGATTCTATAGGAAATGTTATTTAATATAATTAGGTGACATATCTTACCCAAGGAGAAACTAGAGAAAGAAAAGTAAGTAAGGAAATAAGTAAATACACTGACAAGGACCCTAACTTTAAAGATCTCAGAGGAAGCAGTAAAATGAATAAAAAAAACGTGGAAAGTAGCTCTATCTCCTCTAACGCATGGCGCTTAGTCATAAGTAAAAGGAAGCAGTGCTGATATTTCATCGATTCGAATAGGCAAGCCCAATTCAATGTGTAACAACGCAGAGGTTTTAATTTTGCATATGTATGATTGCATACATACGCAAAATTAAGATACATACATACATATCCTCACGTTGTATTAATATATTGATATGATAATTAAATTAAAGATTAATTTTCATTATTATCTACTAGAAAAGTATTACACAGATGTAAAATCACTCAACTATTTATTGGTTAATGTTGTTACGTTGTCTACTGCATAAGCGTCAAAATGCAAATCATGCAATGTCAAGCTAAGTGTGGTTCCCAGGCTTCAATTGAGTGGAACATTGTGATGCTTACAAAAACTAAATCTAGTACTACATAGACATCGTTAACTGGTAAGATAACAACGAAAGAAATATTAAGAACAATCTGTCGAGTATAAATTTATTGCAACTTGTAAAACTTATATTAATAAATATTTACAAGGATTACGGACTATGACATCCCTGTTAATTTATGACTGGCCTACAAAACGTCTCAATCAAGATAAAACAATAGCGTCCCTTTCATAAGACATTAGCTACATTAGTGACGGCACATTTCCTAACAATCTGCACCGTGGTTCATCCGCGTGTGAATCCTAAGATACAGGAGCTCATTTCCTCGTATACCATTCCATATTAGACACTGAACACGAAACGTGATATAGCTGGTATTAATAAAATTATTGTCACGTCTGTAACACAGAATTGACGTAAATGTAGACTGATAAATTATAAGTGATATTCTATTAGGATTATTTATTTATTACGTATTGCATCACGATTTCATATAAATACTAAAGTTATCTATTAAAATTGCACAAGTTTATAAATGTTCGAAGGCTTCGTTGCCTTTACATTGTTACTATTATTTTATTAAGCCACTGATACGAGTAATTGTAAAATTTTCCCTCAATAAAATGTAATAAAATTTGTCGTATTAAATTTTTGTAATAATAATACTGACATTTTTTAATTAACTGAAAAAATACTTTAGTTGAATTCCGAAGGTTGATCTGTTGTTTCGTAAAACCAACCGAAGTTCACGAAACTATTAATTATTTTTACAATATCACGAATGTTCTATTTAGAAAATAAAAACGATTGAAATTACACGTTATATAATAATAATAATACTCCAGACAATTACACAGATCGTGTGACCCCAAACTAAGCACTAAGCTTGTACTATACCACACAACGAACTCTGGGGGAGTTTCCAGTACACTCAGACTCCAAACCAATTTAGAAAAGTTCGTTTCTTAAATTGACCTGACCGAAGATCGAACCCGGGACACTAGCTTGGAAATCAGATGTATATGCCACTGTATATGTAATTAATAAATTAAAATGTTAACATAATAACATTATAAATTATAAATTTCATGTTAAATTTACTAAAGAGTTCAGTTTAAGAGTACGTGGACGGTGTGCATCGGACTTACTTTAGTTAAACAAATTTGGTTATTACACAAAACAGTTTTATAAATATTTCACCATTTTAAGTTTAGTGAATTCAATAATTTCCCGTGTGTTAGTTCGAAATTAACCCTCGAGTTTAGTAACTTTTGTAAAACCGACTAAAGTGATTTTCTAGTGTGGTTTAATTCAAACAACTTGCTTTTTATTCGCTCACATTTGAAATTGGTGGTTGGTGATTATTGAGAAATGTCTCTCAGTATTCGACAACTCGTTGGTAATGGCACTCACCAATTTGATACCACACACGTGGTTACATAGTAACGCCTCAGAAAATTCCCTTGAAATTTTTAGAGCAATAAAATTTCATAGCTGTACTCGAGCGAAGTGACAATAAAACTGCATCTCGATTCTGATCACACTCGTTTCAATATTCAGATGCGGGCCAACACCTGAGACATCGCACTCTGCTTGAAAAATGCTTATTATATTGCTTTTGCGTAAATAAGAGTACACTACTTCATCGATACATTCGTATGTGGAAGCACTCATAACGATCAACTTAATTTCAGTCACGAGACGGTTTGTACAATATTATTTGCAAATTGCTCGAATGAAGTATACTGCTATAAATAAACCGGCTGAGTGCTGTCAGTTGTTACCGGCGATACTCTACAAAAATTGTCACATAGCTTTCTCTTAATGTAAAAAATAATATTGCTAACCGTAAAACAAAGACTGTTGCAGAACATTATTTTCATGTAAAACAAAATTTAACTAATACAACACAGTGCTGATAATTTTGGAAGGTAAAGAGAGAACAGTAATTCAAACGCGGATTTTGGAAAAATGTTTAAAAAAAGCATTCCGAAGTGATGTGTTTTACATTTATGTATTTTATCTGATACCTTATATGACGACACTAAAGACAATAGAAAAACAAATGAAACGAGAAATGATGTTAAAGAGAAATGACTCCTAAGAGAAAAATAGACAGATGGACACACCGAGCGACCCCATAAGTGTAAAATGGAACAATAATAGTACAATGAGACTTCAAGAAAAGGTTCGTTACACTTTTTATTTTACTGAATTTAGATGAAAATTATATCTCTACACTACACTACAGAAGTATGTACATATCTTCACGCTGTATCCCTAACAGGGTAGTCAGAGAGGACGGAGCGCCAAACTTCGCGGTCCTCACATACTTCTTTCGCCTCCTCAAATCTCGTCATTCTACTTACACATTTTCGCCTGGATATACGAGTGCTTTTGCACATTTCCGTCAGCTAACACTCGGGCTATTGGATTTTCGTAAGTCAGCCTCGGTCTTCCTTGGCGTCTGCTACTAATCACTCACTGTGTACATTTTCTTCGACAGCTTTTCATCGCTCATTCTTTTTACGTAGAGATACGCAGTATGACAGAATTGCATGACAGCGTTATTATAAAAAAATAAAAAAGGAATGCTTATAGGGTTCGGGTACATAGAAAGAATTAATAACACTATAAAATTTATCACCAGAACTCCGTCATATTGTCCAGTATAGGATCATTTTATCATCTTCTATCTCTAGGCAGCTATGCTAATCATTATACACTACCGTACATATCTTAAGTAATACCAAAACCTCAGAGTTGATTTTAGTAGGCTAATTTAACTTTATTTTAGCAGTATTTCTGTAGTGAAAGTCAATGAATGCGGAAACGTTGTTACTGTTTTATAATCTAAAAAATAACTAGATGAACAAAATGACGAACAATTAATAAAATCAATGTATCCCAAAGGAAAAGTATATTTTATCAATTTATATTTTTAAAAATGTACTATCATAATCAGTGATCGGATAATCGGGCGCTAATATACCTAAACTTCATTTTTATGCCTAGGAAAGAATAATATGGACATGCCTTTTAGAATACCGGATCCCGAAGATTTTTGCTCTAATTGCGTCATTTCTGTTGGTCGTCTAATTATGTTGGCTAGGTAATATTATTTGCTGTCTCACTCATTTACTTGCACTTTGCATTTGAACGAATACATTTTGATAAAGTCATCTACTCATATGTAGACTAATGTTTTTGTGTTGCTTGCTTAGAAATATCAATAATTGAAAAATACAACTTAGAACTTTTTTAGCAGTCGGATGACAGTTTTTTTAGATAGAAAAGTTTGCAATTTTTTACGGTGATTTTAGACAATTTTGGTATTCTATGTCACTCGGGATGACCTAAGGATTCTAACAATACCACATACTTTTAAATCGGTTCTGGCATATCGGTTCAGGCATTTAGAAGTTATAGTAAAATAAACAAACGGACAAACATACGTATACCTGAAAAATATTACAATCCTTTTTTTTGGCAGTCGTGTAATAACTACAAGTAATATTTTTTAGTCTTCTATTCATATAAAATACAATAAATAAGTCGATTCGATCACTAAACTGTTAGATAAATAAATCAATTTCCACTACTTGACCACATTGTGCACATGATCATTTTTTATTGAAATTCCATTTATTTTGAATAAAATAAAGATACTAAACCAAATAACCATTGATATAATTTCATCAAGTTACTTATAGATGTTTTTACAAAATTGTTTAATCCCGGGAATCCGGGATTACTTATTAATTCAGGAAGGAATATCCATATTATTCTTTCAAGAAAAGAAGTTTAGGTATATGAGCGCCCGATTATCCGATCACTGATCATAATACATAGGACATCAGCTAAACTGAAGACGGTATTCGAAATATGCACTTAGAATAATGGTTTCTAAATCGGAACTGCGATATTGTTTTTTGGGATTAAGAGATAAAAAATTCATGCAGGGTAGTGCATCGGACTGCTTATGTAGGTACTATTTTCATGTCAGAAACAAAAGCTTCTAACACTGAGATTACAACGCAATTTTTCAAAATATTATCGCGTAACACGTTTTAAATAGAACGAATAGCGTATTTTATCTTCATAAATACGTATTTTTATTAAGCTATAGTTTAACAAAAACGTAAATTAGCTAATATGAGCAACGTTTTTATTTTCTACAAAATGCTTTGTTAATTCTCTTAAAAATAGCTTTTCCTTGTTTTATCAATTGTAGAGCAGTACTACGAGATTACTCTTATTTCTATGACTCAATATTTATGTTATTTAATTTAATCAGAAAGTAATATCAATTATATGAAACATTTCAAATACGAATATTGTATTTTAAATAACTATCGTAGAATTATGTTGAAAAAATGATATCTAACTGAGTATCTTGTCGGTTCTTCTCAGTGTCCAGGTTTTCTATTCGAATCGAACGAAAATAGTTTGACGTTCAAAAGTACCTAGAAATGGAGTTTACTGGAATAAATTGATTTGACTTTGTCTTTGATTTTGAAATTAATTTTCCTATAAAAAATATCAACAGGGTTTTATTTCCTAAAAAATCAAACATAACGTGGAACAGTATCTATATTGACAAAATATCAGTAAGTTTTGTCATCATCAAGTATCAATCCAGGACTGCTATTGACAAGCTTTTGTAGTTTTTAATCTCCTGCTTTATTATGCATTCCGCACACGCCTATTCCTTGTAGGGCTTGAGGCTGCGTTCCACTGATCTCGACTTGGCCGCTACCGTAAGCTCGAAGCAAAGCAAAACTTTTCTACGCAAAAGCAAGTTTTTAGATTTTTATTGCTTTTGGAGAACGTGAGACGCAATATAAAACAGTAATAAAACTAAGCAAACATTCAATGGATAGCGCTATCACTTGTTGATATCAAAGGTTTCATACTTCTGTATTCAAAATATAAACTATAATTGTAATGAAACAATAAACTCAATAAGTAAAACTATAATTTAAAGTCAAAGCTCCGGTAAAATACTTCTCAAAAAATTCCCTTGACATGAAAGCAGTGTCGATCCGCGTCGCACGATCATTCGTCTCTCGCACAATCTGTCTGTTTAAGACGTGAGTCTTCGTATTTTCGCTAAAAATGCAAATTTGTCGATGTGACACCACGCCCTCAGACCACGGGGTCGCGTCGAGCTGACTTAGGGACCTGCAGGGGAAGAGAGGGAGGAGGAACACTGGCTACAATTTTTCACGAAACCAAAATGAGCCAGACACACCCCTAGGACTCATTGAGTGCGTTAGCACTGTATTTCATTATACGACGTGATTTTACGTCAGAAAGTCATCTTTAGACGGCCGATATTTTTTCTAAATATTTTTTTTAATCGGTTATCATTTTGAAGTGTCAAATGAACCCAACGAACTTACTAGTAATATAAATAATACTTTGACAACGATAATAAAGTTTTTTCCGTAAACCTATTGTTTGAATTAAATAATTCCGAAGTTATTAAAACATTAGGAGTGCACAACAGACGCTATCGTAAATCAGAAGTGCAAACAGTGTATTAATTACAAATGCAAACAGCGAGTGTGGTCCGCCGCCGCCGTCTCTATCCTGCTAATGATTTGCAGTGTGGTAGCAAAATGGTTTCATCAACCTATACAAAATTCTAATTTACTATTGCCTCTTACCTACGATATCTGCAGTACTTGTTATAAAGATTTCTTCTCGCTGTAAGGAGAACTGAATTATTTTCAACTTCTAAGAATTATTATACTCAGGATGTTATCCTGTATCATATGTAGCATAAGCTACTATAGTATTTAAAAGAAAATCTTTAGTTATTAATAAAGCATCTATTTATATTTTATTCCTATGTATTTAAATTCATATTATTTAATGCCTACTTGTTATCTATCAATTATAATTTGTGTTATATTTGTTTCTCCGCTGTACGTTCTACAACCATCGTGATTATTTTTTTCTAATGCATACGTATAAATTTCACCATCACTACTCACTAGAGTCATAACTAAAAAATGCTTCCATACATCTATAATATTATGTACGTACGAACTAAAGTAGATTTGACGTGCAAAAATAGCTTTTAATTGGGTTTACTCGAATAAATTGATTTGACTTTGACTTGACTTAATGTTGTGTATATATACGTCTTACGTCATTTCCTTTTAGGAGTAGGCAAAGTATTAAATGGCAAGAACGTTACATCTTGACATTGTTGACAGGCCTTGATGACATAAAATGTCATTGGTGACAGCACGTCTAGTCATAAATAAGCATTACTAACATTAAATAAGCTTACAGATGTGAAAATTAACTATACAATAAAGCTTAGCTTAAGCCTTAAGTCACTAATAGAGCTACCTATAAGATTTCGTTAGAAAAAGCCCTATTCCTTGGCTGACTTTGCGGCCTTCGCTAGAAGATAAGGAGCCGGCATGTCCTACGTTTTATTTCCCTTCGAAACCAGCATGGAAGTTAAAATATTGTTAAGAATATAAATTGTAAGAGTACCTGTAAAAAGTTGAAACTCAAATGATGGCGAGAACAATACCATCGAGTAAAAGCCCGTTTTAATTTCATCACTATAGCCCAACCGTGCAAAGATACCGTTTTGCATGAGAACTGAAATAAAAAACTCCGTTGTCGAAACAAAAATATGCGATTGTAGTTGCCTTTACAATGGGAGGTGGCGCGCCAACGGAGATGCGGGCGAGCGACGGCGGAGAGACACCGTCGCAAAGTGAAATCGGTCCTTTCAAAACATTTTACCTGCTGTACAAGCTTGGAAAATAAAACCCTGAAATGCGGTTCACCTGCCACTATGTAATACTATACTTTAATAATGGATATTATTTTAGATACCTACGTATTTTCTCTGGGCAGCTACATCGATCACTATAAGATAGAGCCACTTTTTTTAATATTCGTTACAGAATATTACGAAAAGTGACTCTATCTTTCTAAGCCGCTTCACGTTATAACGTGAAATAATACTTTCACTATAAGACAACTTTCACTATTATTTCACGTTATAACGTGAAATAATACTTGATTTAAAAAACAACTTTGCTTTGTTTATAATGATAATAAGAAAAAAATGAATGTAAAGCTAGTCGTAAAGGTCCAATTGTAAAATTAATATTAGTACTGGAACATAAAAAGATATTGGTGAATAATTATAAGTAAAAAATCAATGAACAGTTTGAAGCCAGAATATAAATTCCTTTACTCTGTGGGTTACATTTCCGCAACTCGCGAATATTCGATTCAATCGACCTCGCTTCACTCACAGTAAGAGAGCACTATTTTCGTTACCGCACTGCCGGGACACATACAACAGTGGGAAATAGAAAAGAGTATACCTACACAACAATGTTCGTTAAGATTTAAACATTGTTAAGTACAGCTCAGCCGATTGGAAAATACTTACAAAATGTTTACAGTATGTAAGCTTTAGCACCTCAAGTACAAAGTTAACCATTTATTGAACGTTTGTAGTTTTTGTATTGTACAATAAAAAGACTGAAACATAAAGTTGTAGGGTTGGAGTAAAGAAAAATGCGCATCTCGCGAACTATACTGTAGGTATTAATAAAAAAAGAACATCATAGCAAAGTACATCGTGCATTCGTCTTGATCCAACACACACTCTCACACTGAGTCTTTTTTCGTTACGCCACTTGCGTCGTTGATATTGGTACCGCAGTTATGTGTGTATGTATACATTTGTATATGTTTAATTATAAATTTGTACATTTGATTAAAAGTGTTTTCATCTGTACTTCTATACTAATATTAGAAGAGTTAAACTTTGTTTATTCGTATGTAATGGATAAACTAAAAAACTACTCAACCGATTACAAAAATTCTTTCACCTATAGAAAGCTACATTATCAGCGAGTAACATGGGCTGTATTTATAGTGTATAAATCGATTACCTTTCATTTTGGCTTAACGTTTCGACCGAGTTGCATCGGCCGTAGTCTCAAGCAAACTGTCGCAGCAAGTTTCACTTCGTGTCCGAGGTCGAAGTTTTGTCATCTACCCCCGATATTTTTAAATAGTTTTCAGGATACCTACACACAACACACAGTGTCCACACGTTTAACCGAATGCCAAAGCCAAAATAAAACGTAATTGCGTTAAATTTTTAGATATTTTACGATGCAACGCATAAGTTTAATAGTTTATAATCACGGGCTGTATTTTATTTTCACAAAAATTTCTACCCGTGTAAAACCGCGGCAGGTTGCTAGTTATCTCTAAATTCTCGTTACTAGTTGCTAGATTCTCTACAACGTTTTAGTATTTCACGACGAATTTTCATGTTGAATATTTTCATAATTCATCATTCGTAATTCGACTATACATAGTCAAAAATATTATAATACATCTATTCTTTATTTTTAACTTATGTGCAGTAAATATGTTTTATGAAATTATACAAATAGTGTCAAATTATTATTACTGTAAAAGTATAATTACTAATTTGTGCGGGATTTTATGGGGAGCGGTTAGGCGCTTATTTTAAGTATTTGCAAATGGTTTCTAGTGGATATTGTGATGTAAAATTGGCGTAGTTTTGCTGCCCAAGTACTGCTGCATTACTAATATTAAATAAGTAACCAACTCTTGTGTTGGTTGGTTGCGCTGTTGTGGTATTATGTGAAATTATTGAAATCCGTGTTTATTTAGTAGAGTGATGTTAAGATTTTTTTTAGTGGCTTAGTCTGCCTCTTGCCTCATATTTGTCACAAGAAACTCCAATAAATATATAAAACGTACTACGTCAACGTTTTGATGAAATGTTATGAAGAATTTACCTATTTACTAGCTATACCCGTGACTTCGTCTGAGCAGAAAATTTTCTCGTGGCTGTCCCGGATTAGGTTAGATTATATGTACATAGTACGTTTAAAGATTGTTTTTGAAAAAAAGTCTACGTATAGCCCTCGTCTGACATACATCTGTATCAAACATCATATAATTGGTTCGGCGGTTCAGCATTTTCCATTCAAAGCTTCATCCCCCTTTTCACTCCCTTAGATTTTAACATAACATGAGACAGACAGACAAAAAATTCATGGATGTTAAAGTCGAGTTTTTTCACAAAAATGTAGCCTATGTCCCAGGTGTTAAATTATCCATACTACATCATAATCAGTTCAGCGGTTTAGCATTTCCCGTACAAAGTTTCGTCCACTCCCTCCCGTCTCACTTTTTGCAAATTTTTGATAAAAAAAAGTAACCTATGTATTTTTGATAAAAAAAGTGTTATCACCGCACCAAACTTTATCATTACCGATTTAGCGTTTCCCATACAAAGTTTCATCCCCCTTTTCACCCTCTTAGGGGTAAATTTTTGATCAAAAAAAGTAACCCATGTCCGTTCTCTGATGTCAAACTATCTCCCTGCCAAATTTCATCATAATCAGTTCAGCGGTTTATCGTTTCCCATATACACTTTCATCCCTCTTTTGACCCCTTTAGACGTAGACTTTTTAAAATATAAGTAACCTATCATGAGCACAATCACATGTTTTTACTACACACCAATTTTCATCAAGATCGGTAAAGCCGTTCTTCAGTTATAAGAGGACATGCAGACAGACAGACAAAAATTTTAAAAATGATAGAATCTGAGTCAGTGACTCATAAAATGACTATCTATCACAAAATTTGATTATAAAGTTATAATTACAGACAGACGCTAGAGATATATATAGTAGTATATAGATTAATGAAGACGTCGGTTGTACGGGCTAAAGATCACTTTACCTTCCCTCTTAAGCGAGAATCGTACTACTACTTAATTTTTGTCCTCTTCAGTTCTATTTATTCATATATCGTGTTTACTTATAGAAGTTTTACGAATGTATTTAAATTCCTGGGCCAAATAATTTCTGTATAATCTACACAATTTTCATACACGACTTCTTCAAATTGTAAAGTACTATCAAAGTGCACATTCATTAAAACTGAAAAAAGGATTCACATGCACTTATGCGTAACGTACATGTGTACGTACGGTATTCGAACAGATTGATTGCATTTCCCGCCGTCATTGCATAGAAAATATTGCGAATGGGTAATTGGATAAGCTACGCGTCGCTCGCACTCGACGCCGCGGCGCCTGCCAATGACGGCCCGTTGACAAATAATATGACGGACGATGAATACTGCATGCATACGGTTAAATGCGTTTCCATTTCAAGTGCATTGGAGTACATTATTTATTAAAACTAACCAGTTGTTATAACTACAGAATTGAATTGTACTGGGTAATTTGTAAGTCTTGTACTCGTAACCTAATAGAAAAATTGACATTTCTACAATCACAATAAATATCTTACTCTTCTTAGCAGGGCAGACAAGCTTGAACATATAATTTGTATTAAGGAAAACACACCAATAAAGACCTCATGTTAATTCTCCATTTATTCTCTATGGCCAAATATGAATTAAGTTCCCACGCACACTCGCTAACAAAGATGTACTGATTTAGTATTAGCAAAAACACTGAATTCGAAACATCATAATAAACTATAAAATATTGAGTATGCTGCTATTTTTTATGTATATAAATAATATACATGAGATTGGTTTAAAAGGAGATATAACTTTATATGCGGATGACACCAGTTTGTTTTACTTTGGTGACTCCAGTGATACAATACTATATAGATTCCCAAAGTGGGCGGTGGGCGCCAGAGCCTACCATGAGGGCGGTATCGCATCCAAAGACAACTGGGGGACATTAAGGCAGTCAAGACGGTTGATCAACTGAATAAATTAAATAAACTAAATATTTTTTATCTCTCATTGATTGTGTTTATTTTAAAAATGTTAATAAACCATTTTATTGTACACTACCCACCCGCCCCGGCTTTATCAGATAGACATTTTTTTGCAAATAAAAAAACAGTCCATTTTACTCGTTGATAATGTAGCTCTCTATAGGTGAAAGAAATTTTGAAATCGGCTGAGTAGTTTTTGAGTGTATCCGTTACATACGAACAAACAAAGTCTACCTCTTTATAACATTAGTATAGATTTGGTTGTCGTTGTATTAATTTCCACTTTATGATTTTTAACAGATAATAAACAGATAAATCAGATACAGATAATAGGCAACAATACTTTAATATTTTATGTAATTTACTAGTATGGACTAGAGACTAGGGGGGCGTTGAAAATTTTGTTCTTTTCTAAAAGGGGCGATGTTCCAGAAAAGGTTAGGAATCTATGCTATAATAGCTGATGCACAATATGATCTAAATCTTTTAAATGAGTGGTTGCAGTGCAATCTTTTAACTATCAATATTTCAAAAACGAATTTTATAATATTTGCCGCCAAAAATAAGAAAATTGCTATCTATACACCATTAACGATAAATAACATAACAATTAATAGAGTTCAATAAGAAAATTATCTTAGATTAATCATAGATGCATACTTAACGTGGAAACCGCATATTGAAAAAAATAAATTAAAATTATCTCGCCCGACTGGAGCACTACGTGGAATTGTCCGGTTTCTTCCGCGTGAAGTGCGTTTCACTATATTAACTCCCTCATAAAGCCACATATCGATTATCTTATAGAAATCTGGGGAACTGGTGCAAAAACAAACTTAAATATAATTCAAATAGCGCAAAACAAATTAATAAAGGTTCTATTTCATTACGATTTTCTAACACCTATGCATAAGATATTCAAGGATACTAAATTATTAAATATCAAACAAACATATATGTAGGTATCAAACATGTATATTAATAAGAAAAATCCTGAATAAAGACATATACACACAAATAAGTTTTACAAAAAAACTGCAATCGCATAAAATGATGTTGAGACATGCATATGATTTAAAATTGCACATACCACGCACGAATTACGGCAAAAAGAATCTTGTCTATGAGGGAGCAAAACTGTATAATAAATTACCGATTGACATTAAAGATTCAAAATCTATGTTTACTTTTAAGAAATTACTTAAATATTATATCAGAAACACACTTTAATATACTTTGTACATTATACACCTTAGCCGTTTCCAATTTCTTTGCCTCCGTGTTTTTTGATGTTATGTACTCGTTGGTTTGGATAGCAATGAGCCGACAATTTTTATATCTACCCACTATTTCTACTTAAAAAAACTGCGTTTATTTTATACGTTCACCCAATGTTGTATTTCTTTTTTATGTATTATAATGTTCTCATGTAAGTGAATGTAATTCTTAATGAGAATTAAGTTTCTTAAATCTTAAACATGTCCAGATTAAAAAAAAAATTAATTACTAATCACTATATTAATATGTTTATGTGAATGCATGTGGCTTTCATGGCGCCAGTATAGTTCTTTAATCGTCACAACCAGATAATTTCTCTACTCTAAATGTTTTATCATTTAAATAAAATATACAGCACCGATAATAATAAGTAGTAGTACCACCAACCTATAACTTGATGGAAGAACAAATAAAAATGTAAGCAGTTTCGTAAATTGATATATTACGTTGTCTTTTATGTGAATTATTAGTCAGAAAAACACACCTTCGATGACTTAAATAGTTTTGAACACTGATTTATTATCTTTTATGCAATTTACTAGTCGAATAATACACAAATCAGGCGTAGGACATAACGAAACAATTAGTTGTTTTTTCACAATTCCCAGATTTTACATTTTCAATGCTGATTAAAACTTGTATACACTTTAAATCCTCACAATGAACAAGTTATTGGATTTTTTATAACAAACTAACTCACTTATGATGGAAATCAAAAAATACTTGTCGCTCGTCCACCGGCTCAAACAAACAAAAGGTGTAAACGATGAAGTTGAAATGTATTGGTATCGTATCTGTACGACGTATCTCTCAACCTGTACGTAGTTCAGTATGAAAGCCGGGCTTTTCGCTTCATACTAATTAACTTATTAAAAAAGTTACAGCGATAACGAGTTTTGCCATTAGAAAGAAAGAGAGGTTGCAAGCCCCGTTGTAAGCCAACACGTGAGAGTGAGACGATCGATAACTCTTATTTTGCTCTGATCACGCCTTGAGATGTCGTAGGTTATTATTTTAAGGGATGTCGTTATTGTCGTTCGACCAGCACACTGATTGATCGCGAGTAGAGGTCCTGTTTTATTTCTTTAAGATTCCTGCACTGTTTTCGTTTGCAAAGTAATTCGCGGGAATTTATAAAACTAATTGATACGATTTGAAGTTCATATTTATTACTCATTCTTCACACGTTACAATTCTGTGTTCTTGACTGAGCACTTTAGTAAGGCAAGCCGGGCTTTTGTGCTTATATGAGGGTACCGCCACTGCCCTGCCCCTTAGGGATACAGTGTGAAGATATGTATATATGGCAAGACATTTTTGCTGTTTTTAAAATATATAGTATATTTATACTAAAAATATTCCAAAAAGAATTTTAGAACTCTTTATAGCAATATTGAACTATTTTTAACAGCAGAACGTATGTTACATACGGTGTCAAAAAGAAAATTAAGTAGTGTTTACTTGCTCATATAAGACGATAACACATTGTTTGTTGCCAAGCCTAGAGAGAAACTTATTACTTTCTTGGAAACAGTCCAAAATAGGTAAAACTTATGAACATAAAACACAAATAGAAATTATAAGCAATATTAAATTAACATCTAAACTAGATGCTAGGAAATCACATGTCGTTGTAATCAGCACATAGGTATTGTTCGTCTCGTCGAGCACCACGCAATAATGAAATCGTAAATCAAACGCTGTACATACATCGACAAATCAACGAATGAATGTTATGTTTTACTATATTATTTTAAGATCCAATGTTGCATGCTATATTTGTAGAAATAACTATGTACATAAATACTTAAGATTGGGTACACATTAAAATAATTTGAAAGTTTTACCACAGAATTGGTAATCATTGATTCAGTTTAGTTTATCTAATAGCTGCAATAGATCTTGCAGTGCGAAATACTCGTAGATATAAATATTCACGCAATCATACGTAGGTATGTACATCACAGGTCTTAATTGACTACTATGGTTTTTAAACTGAACCAACACGCTTGATAATATGGCACCTTCACTTCTTATCCTTTACCAACATGTTTGTTTTTTCTATAGTTGAAGCCGTTTATTGTATTGCGTACTGCTGAAAGCAATAAATATTTAAAATACATAACTTGTCATTATATTGCTATGAAGTGACTTGGTGAAACAACTAGGCAGGTACATAGTAATAGTAGTCACACAAACTGTATTTTAATTGTGATTATTCACTGTACATATTATCATAAACTCTAATAATTATTTTAAAGTAAAGACATCTTCTATAAAACTATTATAATTTAATGTATTATACTTACATATATACTATTTCACATTACCGTATTTAATATGGATGGATGGAACATCCAGACAACAAATTCATACCTTAACATTATCTCTGCAGTATTTGGGTGCGAAGACGATAAAGTGAAAGCATATATAGATTAATAGACTACTTCTACAAGATCTTACAATACGCCCTATATATTGCTCGACTTTTACGAGCTCCGCTGAAAAGTAAACAGCTGACACTATTTTACTTTCTTTCCCAGACCAACTCAAAAGCAGGTAGTTATCTGTATACACAAAACATATAACATAATCACTATATCCAAAATTTTAATTAAAAGATTATACCTATGGTCATACAGATAACAAAATTCAAATGAATACCCAACTAACGTCTTTGTAACAAAAGTTTGAGGAAATAGGATAATATAATAAATTTAATTAGACTTAATCCATTTTTTAAGTATTACGTATATTATGTATGGTTATATATGAAAGGCGTTTCTGAAAGATATTTGTGGGAGGTGCAAGGTGGATTCAGGAATGGTAGGGGTTGTATGGATCAGATTTTCTCGCTTCGCGTTATCGTGGGAAGGTTTCTGGCTATAGGTCGGAGTTTTCTGCGCTTTCGTGGATCTAGAGAAAGCATTCGATAGAGTAGTGCGGAAGAAATTGTGGAGTCTTCTGCCTGAATATGGCGTGGAGGGCTCCTTACTGCAGGCTGTGAGGTCATTATATCGTGGCCACAGAGCCTGTGTAAGGATAGACGGTGACATGTCGCCCTGGTTTGAAGTCTGTACTGGTGTCAGACAGGGCTGTATGATGTCTGCCTGGCTGTTCGTGCTGATTGAAAGGTAATATGAGTGGTATGGGATGTGGTGACACAGTGGTAAACTGCCTATTGTACGCTGACGATGCTGTGCTAATAGCACCATCAGAAGCAGAGTTGCAGACACTAGTCACGTGCATGAAAGAAGATTGTGAAGTAAAAGGATTGAAAATGAATGTGAACAAAACTAAGGTTCTGGTGTTTGAAAGAGAAGCGGTACAAACGAAATGTGTGATTTGTGTAAATGGAAAATGTCTAGAACAAGTGAATGAAATTGTGTATCTGGAGAGCGCGTTTTCGCGGGATGGAAGATGTGAGTTGGATGTGGAGAGACGGGTAGCAGCTGGCAATAAAGTGAACGGTGCTCTGTCCGCATTAGTGGGTAGTGTGAATATATCTAACACTGCTAAAATGGCCATCTACAATGCAGTGTTGGTGCCAACTTTGTTGTACGGTAGTGAGGCCTGGATGTGCCCGAAATCGAGTGAAAGTATTATAAATGCTGTGGAGATGCGGTCTCTCAGAAATATATGCGGTGTCACGCTTGCGGACAGTATAAATAATAATGTGATACGCAGTATGATAGGGTTGCACAACAGTGTTATTGTAAAAATGAAGAAAGGAATGCTTAGATGGTTCGGGCACATGGAAAGAATGAGTGATGAAAGACTGACGAAGAAAATATACAGAGCGAAAGTGAGTGGTAAAAGAAGCCAAGGAAGACCAAGGCTGACTTATGAAGATCAAATAGCCAGAGTGTTAGCAGAAGGAAATGTCAAAAGCACTCGCATACCTAGGCGAAAATGTGTGAAGAGAATGATGAGATTTGAGGAAGCGAAAGAGGTGTGTAAAGAGCGCGACTCCTGGCGCTCTGTCCTCTCTGACTACCCCGTTGGTGATACAGCGTGAAGATATGTTATGTTATGTTACGTATATTGCCCAACATTTACGAGCTCCGCTGCAAAATAAACAGCTGACACTATTTTACTTTCTTTCCCAAACCAACTCAAAATCAGGTAGTAATCTATATCTTTTCCTATGTCTTTATAAAAATAGTTTAAGGAAATAGAACTTAAGGAATTAAATTAGACTTAATCCGTTTTTTTAAGTAATGATAGCAAATAAATATTACAAGTTCTGTGAAATCGGCTTTAAAAAGAGATCGACTGCGCATTTTAGGTAGACTTTAATTCTATTTTTTTATTAAGTGAAAACTAGAGTTTTCGAGGTTTGAGATATTGTCTTTTAGTCACTTTATTATCTATGTAACCGTAATTCCGAGGAAAACTATATCCTACCTGAAACAGCTACATAGTTGAAAGCTGTGTAGCTGTTTCAGGTAGGATATAGTTTTAATTGTTCAGCTGTTGAACAATTAACGGGACTATAATATATCAAAAGTAATTTCCAAACTGTATTCGTATATCTAAAGTTAACGTAATGGATTATTTATAACAGACTGCTGTGAACTCACACAACGGCCTACCCTATCAGCACTCGGCACTACATCAAAAACGATGCACTTCAACTAATTGCGTTTGCTACTGATGCTGACCGATAGCCACAGAATCTAAATATGAATGGGACTATATGAACAGAGACAGCTTATACAAGCTAATAGAGACCTGTTTTGTAATTATATTATCACGCAAAATATATGTCGGTAAATTATACAAAAATATTTTCTCCATTTAAATACAAGATTTGAATTTTTAGCATATATGTAATAATAATTCTAATGTAATTTGTAGAATAATAACAGTCTTAATTTTAAAATATGATTTCAAAATCTATACTTAAATTCAAAGTCAGTCAAATCGATTTATTCAAGTAAACCCAATACAAGGTATTTTTGAACGTCAAATCTACTTTAGTTCGGTTCAAATAGAAAACTTGGACACTGAGAAGAACCGACAAGAAATTCAATCAGGTATCATTTTTTCAACTTCATTTTACAATAGATTTATTACAATACAATATTTTCATTAAGCCAGTGAATACATGTGCAGAGAAGATCATTTCCAGACTATTGTTTTATCTTCAATGAAATCGTTTATTTTATAGTATGATTGTCCAATCAATGTACATTTTATAACTAATCTAAATTTATTCTCTGTTAATTGAGTAATTTCCTGAGGACCTTTGTTATAAAAACGAATGCAGTTACCCAAAAATGAAACATTTGACTTACGTAAATTAAATTTTGGAATAACCAAATTATAAATATCTCGGGTTTCCATACCATTAATATCGCCTTTCTTTTTAAACAGATCTATATTTTTCCTCGTATACATAATAATTTCAAAGATGTATAAGGACGGCAAGGTGAGTACATTAATGTCTTTAAAACGATCTCTTAGTGATTCTCGTGCATTCATACTGTAGATGGCACGTATCGCTCTGTTTTGTAAAATAAAAATTGAGTTAATATGCGCTGCTGATCCCCACAGCAAAAGGCCATAGGACGTTAAGCTATGAAAATATGCAAAGTACACCAACCTAGTCGTATCCGCATCCGTCAATTGCCTAATGCGTCTAAAGGCATATATCACGGAATTGAGCTTACTAGCCAATGCCCCGACATGGTGCGCCTACTGCAATTTATTATCTACTGTTAAACCAAGAAAATTTACTTTATTATTTATTAACTAATTCTAATTGGTTCGCGCCCAGTTCTATTTTATCATGAATTCTGGGTACATTAGAAAGGGAAAATTTAATACATTTAGTTTTTTGTGCATTAAGTAGTAAATTATTAACAGCGAACCATCTTGAGACGTCTGTTAGGATCTCGTTCACCCAGATAATATCTAGGTTCTTTCTGTCCAGTTTAAGTAACAATGAAGTATCATCAACAAATAATACTATTTCCCATAAGTCCCTGAGTGTAAATGGGAGATCATTAATGTAGACTGGAAACAGAAAAGGTCCCAAAACTATCTTCGGGGAATGCCCATTTTTACCTTCGAACCAACAGACAAAACCCCATTAACACTCACTTTTAGCCCCCGGTCAGACAAATACGAGATCACGAGATCGAGAGCGTTACCACATATTACATTGTATTTAAGCTTGCAAATTAAAGTTTCATGACTAACACAATCAAAAGCTTTGGAAAGATCACAAAAAAACACCAATAGCATCCTGGGACCCCTCCCAAGCAATCCTGATCAAGCTTGCTCCCGCATGAGTTGTCGACCGCCCTCTCCTGAAGCCGTATTGTTAACCATGAAATACCCCGTGAATGTTAAAATGTGCCAGCATTTGTTTGAGTATTATTTTTTCAAATATTTTACTCAACGCTGGCAATATTGACACTGGGCGATAATTTGTTGGATTTAACATACGGCCTGATTTAAATAGTGGAATAATTTTACTGTGTTTAATTAAATTGGGAAATACCCCTTGCTCGACACATTTATTAAATATATCTTTCAAAATTGGCAATAACATAGGTATTACATTAGTTATTACGTGAATTGATAGTCCTCATAAATCCTCACTTTTCTTTTTATTTAATTGCCCGAAAGTCCTTTCTATCTTATGTGCAGATGTGTACCTAAATTGAAAACTAGGAAACCATTTTCCAATATTTTTGCTCAAAAACGTTTCTGCTGTAGGCGAAGACGATCCTAGACCACTAGTAATTTGTACAGGTACATATCTGTACAGCTACGGTTTACGGTAGCCGCTTCGGTTTTGATAACGAGCAAATAACTTAATTATTTGCTCGTTATCAAAACCGAAACGCGTTCTTTAAATGTTTGTTTGTCTGTTTGTTCGGACTAATCTTCAAAATGGGCGAACCGAACCGATTTTGACAGAATATTTACTCGCAGGTAGAGAGAGACTTAGAGAGAGAGAGAGGTAGAGGAGTTTTCGGAAAGTTATCTAAGTTACTATTTATCCCAGAGAAATACCTTTGACACGGGTGAAACGGCGAAGCACAACTAGTTTTTAATATAACATTTTTAATTATTAAATTGAACTTCTTTGTTCATAGTTGCTACGGAACTGTAACTTAATGTATGCCTGACACGCTCTTGGTCAGTTTTTTTGCAAACGCTAGAAATAGTATATTACCCTTCTGTTTTCTTTGTTATCGGTTAACAAATGAACGTTCAAGCTAACAGTTGCCTGAAAAACTTTAGTTACACATTTATTTCGAGTGAGCGAGATCAACACCGAGAATAAACGGGAAAACTCCGGACTTTACCTTAAGTTATTTTGAATGGAGTTAATTTAAACTGCATTCTACTTTGTGAAATGAAAAGTCCTAACATTATTGAAACAGTTCATAACTTTAACATGTAACAGCTTACGTGTGAATATTGTACGAGTAACGCTAAATTACCGTATAAAACTATTAACGTTAAAATTACATTTATGAGTTACGAATTACTTAATACCACTGAAGAATTTATGTAATGCCTATTATAAAAACTTAAATTAAAACTTTAAAAAGACCCTGACTCAAAAAAAACCTTCAAAAAGTAAAAAAATAACATGTACCTCATGGCCCTTTAAATTTACGATAAGTTTCAATATAAATAGTAGTAGAAATATATATTCAAGCATCGTCACGTCGGGGGACCGCTAAGGTTACTTATATTTAAATTCCATACATACTTTATCATTTTTAGTAGTATATATAAGCGTGACGACGCGACTCCTGGCGCTCCCTCCTCTCTGACTACCCCGTTGGGGATACAGCGTGAAGATATGTTATGTTATGTTACGATCTATATCCCCACATTCACGCAAATATTTTCCGAAAGGATACACGAAATTGCGACACGAGATCGTGTCTCGCCGAAATTTGAGTATTCTGACAATAGTTGTCTGATCCATCATCAGACCCTGATCATCATCTATCTATTTATCTATAATTCAAAGATAACATTTTAATGAGCCTAAACTATCATGTTTAGGCTCTACTGTAAGTGGCGAGAAGTTAGATAATAGCTGACTTCAGATGATGCTGCAGCATCAGGTCAAGGTTACTATGTTATTGTGACATTATTGAAGTCACAGGATACTAAATTTCGCATCGATTAGACTAGTAAAAGATGCTCGCGTTCCTTGAAAACTAAAAACAGCTGAACCGATGTCGATAAAAGATGTTTAAGAATCACCGCTAAAAAACTTGCTTTTAAATAAAAAAACCGCAATCAAATCGGTTCACACGTTTAAGAGCTACGGTGCCACAGACAGACACACACACACATAGCGGTCAAACTTATAACACCCCTCTTTTTTGCGTCGAGGGTTAAAAACGTTAATATACAACTATGAATAGTACGACGACATTTTATTTGCAATATTCTTTCTATATAATAGGCTATGTGACTGTTCTTTTAAATATATTCTTATGCCGGTTACTTACATGTGCAAAAAGATTAGCACATTCGTATCTTACGAAAAAATTGCATCGCTTTGCATTCTTTATATATAGGCCTCCTACATGTGTTCACAATATTGTTTGCATAATCGTTTGCGAACCTATTTGCATAACAACTCATCCACTTGTCACTATTGCCTGCGATCTTGTGAACCATGGCTGGCAAAGATGATTTTATTAGTGCGATTGGGCTATTTTAGTTTACCTATGTAGGTAAAGGCAGACTACGAACTGCAGAGAAGAAGACTTACTTGAATGAGTAGATTATACATAATCATAATAATAATAACGTTTATTTGCATACCCAACAATTCACTTAAATCTACAGCTTAGTACTACATCCAGAGTGTATATTTGATGACAGAAGTAATATAGATTTGGACCCCTGGCTCCGAAACTAGGAACCTGTGCTATCGGAGCCAGTGATTCCTCACAGATACAAAGCACAAAAAATAAAAAGAAATGTCTCCATAGCATGTAATACAAAGAAAGCAAACATTATTAATTAATTGTATTTTGCGTTTGTGAATTACATTCATATAAACATGTACAAGTTGAATGTGAGTAAGGTGAATGAGTGAGTGCGCGTGCAACGTGCTTGTGTATATGTGTGTATCTAAGTGTATGCGTGTGTGTGTGTTCATGTGTGTGTATGTGTGTGTGTAAACATGTTGGTTTAAATGCTTTAATTGAGTTTAACCTTATAGTGTATTAATTAGATTATCGATTTCATAGTGAGATAAATTATCCAGCCATTGTGTTAATTTATTTTTAACCTGCTTTTTGTTAAGATTATATATACTTAGGGTTTTATTAATGTTATTATATAATTTTGTAGATATTATGCTAAATTGGCGACCCGCAAAGACTGTTCTATATTTTTTGATATGGCATACGCTTGTCCCCGTTCGTTTAGCTGCAGCCCTACCTCTGTCAAAAGGGAAAGAAGCATGTTTACGGAGTATAGTTCGAAGGATGTAAAGTTTTCGGATGTAAGTTTGTAAAGACTCGACACTCCGAGTAAAGATCATTAGTAGGGTATCGAATTGGTTTGTTAGTCATAACTTTTAGTATGGCCCTTTGTGTTCTCTCAAGACTCATAAACATCGTCCCCCCAACGCTACCCCATATTGGAATACAATAAGACAGAATGGATTGACACAGTGCAAGGTACAATGATCTTAAAATTTGAAGGCCTGCAATATGTCTCATTGTTTTAAAAAAATACATTAGCCTTCTTACCCGTGATTTGAGTGTCTCAACTTGGATGTGCCAGTTTAACCGCCTATCAATATGTACTCCAAGGTATTTGACATGCGAAACGGTGGTCAAAGGCAGGCACCCACAGTCATAGGAAGATGCTCGACAATTGTGAGCCACCACGGTGGATTCGTTGATAGATGGAGCGGTTTCGGCAGTAATGGAGAACGGTATAACTTTAGTTTTATTAATATTTAAGGTAAGTAGGTTCTCAGACAACCAATCCATTACAACTCTCATAGAGGCTTCAGCGTTTGATTTAGTACTCTCCCAATCATTTCCATAAACAAGAAGTGCAGTGTCATCAGCGTATGTGTAAATCTTGGTGTTAGGTAGGGTTAGCTTACATAGATCATTTATATACAATTGAAAAAGTGTGGGGCCCAAAATACTTCCCTGAGGAACTCCGTAACTGATAGTCTTAGTGTCACTAATGTAAGAGTCTATTTTAACACATTGTGTACGGGAAACAAGGTAGTCTTTGAATATTTGTAATGTGGTGCCTCTAATGCCGATACGTTCCAATTTAGACAGCAAAATTGGAATTGACACCGTATCAAATGCCTTAGAGAGGTCCAGAAAGATTCCAAAGCACTTTTTCTTGTTATCATGTTTATCAACTACAGCATCAGTGAGATTTGCTACTGCATCTTCTGTGGATATTCCAGATCTAAAGCCGAATTGATTATCTGCGACTATTTATATTTATCAAGAAAATTTATTAGACTGTTGTTAAGAATTCTTTCTAGTATTTTGGATAGGATCAGTAGAACCGATATTGGTCTATAGTTAGCGATATCTCTTCTGTCTCCTCCTTTAAAGATAGGGTGTGCAAGTGGTTTCTTGAGAGCGTTTAAGAATACTCCAGAAGTTATAGAGACATTGCATGTATGGACAACAGGTGGTACCAATACTCCGCTAGATGTTTTGAAAATGATCGACGAAATACCATCCCAACCAGCAGCACAGTCACTGCGCAGCCCAGAAATTATGTCTTGTACCTGGCTATTGTCTACTCTCAAAATAACAAACGAGTTACATAGCGACGTTTTTGGAGCAACTTGGTGAACAATTGGTGGCGAAATTTTAGAAGCTAGGTATTTACCAATGTCTACAAAGAATTCGTTTACATTGTTGATCGCAATTTGCGTATTGTGATCTAACTTTAAAAGTTCACTTGGAGATTCTTTTGTCTTTTTAGTATGCGTTATTTCTTTTATTGCGTTCCACATTGCCTTAGGGTTGTTTAACGACTTCTGCAGTAGATTTCTTTGATAATCCATTTTTAATTTTCGTAACAGCCCATGAAGAAAATTTCTATACCTTATGTAAGATGTTTTATTAACATGATCCTCGGGACATCTTCGCATTTTCATGTGCATATTGTCCCTATGTAGTGTACAACGAAGTAAACCCGGCGTGATCCATTGCTTAATTATTCGTTTTTTGTGAGGTTGAACTTTATTGTAAGTATGTGTGCTGATTATTTTTGCTAGTGTAGAAATAAATAAATCTGTCGCTATGTTCGCATCCATTTCTGACATCACAGTTGAAAAGTCAGTATTATTTATTTCTTTAGCAATTGCCTGATAATCAACGCTAGCAGAAGATCTAACTTGACCAGGATTGGTATCCAGTTGATTTGCACGAAGACATAACATCACAGGTAAATGATCGGTTACTGGAGTTTGTAATACAAGGGCAATAGAAGGTCTATTAGATTTAATGAGAATATGGTCTAGACAATTATTTAATCTAGTGGGATATATATGTGCAGGCAATAATCCCAGAGAAGCGGTGACTGTAAGGTATTTGTCTGCAAGGCGGTCTGTGGTGTCTCTCTTAATGTCAATATTGATGTCTCCTATCAAAGACACATTACTGAACGTAGATAAACTATCCATAACGCCGTTCAGGCTATCAACAAAATTATCAATGTTTTGGAACGATGGAGACCGATATATTGAAATAAGAGCCAATTCTCTTCCTACAGTACATACTAGACAATTTCCCTCCCGAAATTGCGGTTCCCAAACCACAACTCCTAGCCCTCGCCCGGTATAAATTACCACACCATCATTTTGCAAAACATTGTTAACAGTGAAAAAAACATCATAACCATCCAGTTTAGGAACATGGGCTGTGGACTTTAACCAGCATTCAGTGAAAATTATAATGTCACAGGTAAATTTCAACATAGCCAAAATACATCTAAACTCGTCTATATTTTTATTTATACTCCTAATATTAACGTGAATTATTTTAATGTATTTATGTGAAAGAGTTAATAACTGAGAACACTGGTCGGGAGAACATTGATACGATTGAGCGACTTTGTAATAGTCAAGTTCATCATTAATTACTTTTAAATCGAATTTTATAAACAATTTATAATGCAATTAACTTACTGACAGGTGACCTAGATATATTTTCCCAGTATCGGGGAGACGTCAACATGGCAATAAAATGTTGCCTCAATTTTATATAAATAGTTAAGGTATTAAAACATTTATTTAATTCCTTAATATCACTCATTACTTGAAACGATTTTCGAGTATTTTTCAGAATAAATCTATAATATATAAATATGTGTTTTTGTAACAGTTTACACCTCAATATCTGTTTTTGTAGAAACTTAACAAGCAAATAGGTTCCGTAACAATAAAAGACAAAAGAAATACAAAAAATTACAACTTCATAAACGACAAAGGACCAGATTGGATACCTACAGTAATATAATGTATCCAAAACGGCAAAAAAGCGCAAAGTCATATTGTTTGACACCATCATGACAATTTTAAACATGGGTAATAGTTTTCTAATATAAATTGCAATATGTAAGTATTTTAGAGTATGATTGAAAATATGAGTATAACATGCATATGTGTGTTTGTGTATAGGTTTATATGTGAATGTGTATTTGTATAGAATCATAACAAGTAAATATTCATTATTAGTACAATTAACAGAGAAGATGTAAAGGATAAGGAAAACCAATTCACAAAATTTTTGTAGTCGATACACTAACAATATCAGTCACTCATTCTTTCCAAGATCAATTAAACTTTGTTCTGATGTGACATAGATTATCTTCGTACCATTGTCCTTACGCATAAAAATTCTGGAATTCAATGTCCAACAGAACTTATAGTTATTTTTCTTTGCGTACTGTCGAGCCTGATAGAAAAGTTTTTTGATAGAACTAGATAAATATTCATCTAAATAAAAAGGCGTTACTGCTCCCGGTAACACAAGAAGTTGAGTGTTGAGCTTTTCATTTATACTACGAGCCCTGTTAAACCTACGAACAGATGACAGTAGATCATATTTGATTTGCACCTTTGTAAATTCTGCCACAATATTCCTAGTCAATCCCGGCTTTGCTGGGACGCGATAAATATCCCGAATATCATCCGGTTCAATATTAATATTCAAAAGATTACGAATACTACAAATTAATGTTGTAAGATCCTTATAGGTCTCCTTTTCCTTTTGCGGCATATTTCGTATCTCGATATTAGCGGTCCGTGTAGTGCGATGAAACTCCTGCAGTTTTAATTCCAACTGATGTATACACTCTCCCATTTCTACTTTTTCCTTTTCAAGTACTTCCACTCGGTGTTTGATATTTCATATTCTTGACTGATAAATTCCATTGCGCGTTCAATATCTTCATTTGTTTTCTGAATAAGAGTACATTGTTCCCATACCTCGGAAATATCCTTCACTAATCTTGAAAGTACATCGTCTTGCTCGGTTTTCCATTTATATAGCATCTGCTTAATCTCCTCTTTCAATTCAACTAGGCAGTCTGTAGGTGAATCAGAACGGGGTCGCTTACACCTTGCTACAAGAGGGTCCATTTTTCAGCCATAATTCGAGATGGGATATCAGGCTCCGACGACGCTTGTGTCTGTAGAACCGCAGATACTTTCGCAGGTGGAGATCGTTGAAGTGGCATAATGATCAATTGAAAACAGAAATGCAATCAATGTACTCAAATGTTTACAACAATTACGACATGTAGCTCCGTAGCAGATAGCATTCAATTTATCAACACGTACCGCGTAGCAACTGAATCAAAGTCGTAGCGAGTCGTAGCACTATACGTAGCCGATGCTTACTACAACTTAGTTTTTTACACACTGTGTCACAGTCGCTCGCAGCACAGCGGCTCCACCCACCACCACAAAACGCAATAGACGAGGATTCGAATCAAGTGTGGGGTCTCCCCAAACAAAGACACTTTTTCAAGAAAACTCTGAGTAAACTGATGAACATATATGTATCTCACTCTAGCACCTCCCAGTGGGTGGGATTTATTAATGAAATATCTAATGTGTGACAAGGAATTTCACCGATTAACCAATAACTGAACTTGAATTAAAATTCTATGCAGAAATTTAAAAATAAACTGATACGCGTTCGCACTCGACAACGGCTTGAGGAGGAATATACAGTCAAAGAATGATCTAAGTCACCTAGTTCACTCTGTTTCTAAATATTCATACTTTATAATACTATCATAGTAATACTTTAACTACTGTCATAGTAATACTCTACTACTGAAATTGCCGAAAAGCGTAACGCTCGCAATAGTGTGCGTAACAGACGCCATAGCAATGTATGCGAATGTTCGAGATTCGTGCGCCTTGATATTTTGATATGCATCAGAAAACCGACGCAGCTCGGAATATTACAAATCCAGTCAAAACTATGCATTGTCAATTGCGGATTTGAGTATTTGTGCGCGTATGAAGTTTTAAACTAACCGAAAGATAGATCTCATAATCACAAATACCACTGTGAAAAATATTCGTAAAGCAATTAAATAGATCGGAGTGGGGACATGGCTCTGTCACTTCTGGCACTGAGCAATGATATTACGAGTTTATGACATCACAGCACTATATACAGTGGAATTTCGATAACTCGAATGTCAAGGGAAATGCAAAAAAATTCCAGTTAGTGAGTTTTCGACTTAACAAGAATTTCGAGATACAAAGGATTTAACTGCTAAAATTTTGACTTAGAAAAGCGCGAGTTCTAAGTATATTTTTCGAGTTGTAGAGTCAAATTTAAATAACAATTCGACTTTCGTTTATATATTTATTTACAGATTAAAACTTACATATTAATCGACATCGACAAGGAACAAACATAAAGTACACAGCTGTGTTACTTAGAAAGTTTAATGAATGTAGTCATTCATTGCACAACAATACAATGGTACAAACAATAACATTCCTTTTGGATTTTATTAATATGATTTGGGGAATACCAAGTAAGACGTCATCATATATATCTTACTAACTACGACTTACAGTCTCCTTTTTGAAATTCGAGTTATAGAGTATAAATATGCTTATCAATACCTCGCAGGGAAATAACATTATGTTCGAGTTACAAAGTCTAAATAATTCGAGATACCGCGTATTTAGGGGTTCAGCGGAAGGGAATGGCAATTTTTTTCGACTTACTGAGGATTACGACTTAACGAGGTTCGAGTTATCGAGATTCCACTGTACATATATGTCACCTACTTCTATCCCCGTTCCTTCCTCATTACTGGAAAGGTAACTATGCGGAGCGCGTCGGCGCCGGTGCGCCCGTCTATCTCACCGCCGTGGTGTACCTAAGTGATTTGGCGGCTGAAGTGCTCGAGTTGGCCGCCAACGCGACGAGGGACAACAAGAAGACCAGAATAATTCCCAGACATTTACAACTCGCCATTCGTAACGTCGAGGAGTTAAATAAGCTCCTCTCTGGTGTTACTATCGCTCAAGGTGGTGTTCTGTCGAACATACAGACCGTTCTTCTGCCCAAGAAGACCGAGAAGAAGGCCTAAGAAGCAAGCGCTGCAAATTTAAAAGCCAATAACTAAATAATTTCTCAATGAATTCTAAATGCTTTGTTACAGTTAATTGTACTTCCGATTTTTACCTATTTTAATTAAATTAATGTATATAAGGCAAACCTAACAACTTTAGATGTATAGACCTAGAACAAAAGTACAAATTTCAATTTAGACTAAAGTTCTTAAACGAGTAACTTCAGACCCTATTCAGTTTCTCCTCACATTGCCATTGCCAAGCTAATAGCTTTCTAAATAGCTTTCTAGTAACGATCTGCCACCATTCTCATATAGGGGCATGGAGAGGCTGCGAAACGCGTCGTAATTTGTACCTGCCTGAAATTACTCAGTTAATGCTTATCCAACAGCCTATAAAAACAAAGAGGCCGCACGACACAAGAAGGGTCAGGAATACTATTGTATATTAATGTTAGCGACGCCATTCTCTCGCTAGTTTTGGCAAAGATGCAATTTCATTTGAATATTGTGCAAGTTGACTGTTATTCCGCTTTATTCTCGTAACACTTTAAATACAAAGTGTTCATAACAGTAATGTCTTTAGTATTTCCAAGTTAAACTGATATAAAAAATAACGACTCTATCGAAATTTAAATTTCACGCTCTTTAGTTAATATTCCAAACGTTTCACCTATGTACATTGAAACGAACAATTAAAAGGAAATTTTGCTCCAGCCGTCGTACATCGCGTTCATGTTTCTCATTCCGCGTGTAAGTGCGCCTCCGCTCGTCACCGTGTCTTTGCGATTTATACCACTCGTATTACATGCCATTCGACACGTTACCACCATAGCCCACACAGATGTGTGAAGGAAAACTTTAATAAAGTCCACCTTTATTGTTGCGCCACTTTATGCGCTCTAAACTGACAACGCTAGATTATGAGCGAATAATGATCAGTACGAGGGCAACCAAGCTTCACTCGGTGCGTTTCGAGTAATTTTATAGTGCCGTCTACAGTTAATATCAATCCTATAATCTGCTACTAATGTACTGTAACAATACAATCAATACTGCTAACTCCAGTATTCTATGTGATGAAAATAGAAAAATTAATTTTTTTATGTGAAAATGAATTTTTTCAGTTCTAACGCATATATGAACTTGAAAGTAAAACATTATTATCTAAATACAACGTTTTACGTTATACGTTTTCAAAGAATATATATTATACATAGATATTATAAGCATACACATACCAAAATTGTTCGTTTAAAGTACCCATTCCCAAAGTGGGGATAACGCCCCCCTGTGGGCGCTGCAGGCCTAAAGGGGGGCGGTAAGAGACCCAGAAAAAAAATGGGGGCGTTGTGTAGAGGCCTGGGGGGTGATTTGTAATTTCATTTAGCTAGGAGCCATCTTAGACAACGACTGCATGAGCTCTCGACTCAGTAGACAAAATAAGTTTGGGAACCTAGAGTTTAAAGCAATAAGATTTTGGATAGATGGACTTTGTCTGAAAAATCTTATATATGTATACATATATAATTATAAGTATAAGTATGTATACATATATATTATAAGTACCTATTATAATATGTACGAAAATGATTTGCTTTCAAAGTAATAATATTAAATGTATAGAACGTGTCAGAAAGATGTGTTATTTAATAGAAAAAACTTTTAATAAACAACATTACAAAAAGAAATAAATACAACGTGTTAATTATAAACAAAATGCCAATATTAATAACATATGCTTTATGCCAATATTAATAAAATATGCTTTTTGGTGTAGTATTTCAGCAAGAATTTATTTTTTACATTGAAATTCGTTAAAATAAATACTAAATAATATACCACATCCAAAACAATAAATATGAGTACATATAACTCTACGAACTTTCAAGGATGACTGTACCCCTGTCTAATTGTTTCTTGCAACGCGGCTATATTAAGCAGCGAGACTCCTACAACTTTATGACTTCTTGAATGAGTCGTTAAGTTGTCGAATCAATTCGTCTTGAGCCTCAAAATTATTCAGATGGAATTGTGATAGGGGGATTCGTGGAAACGGTGAATAGGTAATTTTATGAACTGGCATTTGATGTCGATATTGAGTTGGAAACGTCGACAACAATCACAAAGAACATATCATCATTAAAGCGTTTTTAAATAAAATTAGTAATGTCACTCATATGTGTTCATAAACGATTACATTTTTATTTACGTTACAATATAAAGACAAAATAAAAATTATTATAATCCGATTATAATCACTAATATTCGAACGATTACATTAGTAATGCAAAAGATGTAAACATTTTGCATAGCAAGACACGAGTATATCAGCACTTGTGTCGTGAATTCAATATCAGATAGTTTGTAGTGTAGATCTGTAGGCTAAAATCTTTGTAGAGATCAAAAACAATCATTTCTGTATTATAAACATTTTGTCTATCTGATAGCCTTTACCCATCTCTATGGGGTCCGTTAGCCTTATAAGGAATTGATTAAATTAAGTAGGTACTAGTTTTGTATAAAGCGCCTTAGAATTTGGATTGTAAAGATTTAGAAATCAAAGTGAGAGCTTGACCTTTCCTAAGTTGGGCTTTGTCGAAATAGACGTCGGAACTACCGCCTATAGGTTTCTTCACTCACCCATGTTATCAATAGCCGAGTCTCTATTGAGGCCTCTATACCTCAAAGACATTCAATTAGGCAACACTAGTATTCATTTCACAAGATCAAATGCCATTTACCATATAGCTTTCGAGCATAGTAGTGTTGAACACACAAATATTTTGAGCATTTATTAAACTTTCTTAGAATAAACTTTTAAACAATCAAATAAAAAGCGAAGTTTTACAGGGACTATCGGCTCATGTATACCTCCTACCTAAAGTAATACCAATGTCGCAACTCCGGCATACGAAAGGAGACCATTAAAATTATTTCCTTGAACAACGTATAAAACCATCTCAGTGCTAACTCTACCGTTCAAATGAAATGGTGAGTGAATAAGTGGTAGACGATGCAATATTCTATTGGGTCCTTACATATGAAATTAGCGTTTTGTCGTACTGACCACTTTGATCTGAAATATCTCCTCTTTGGTTAAGAATTCCAAATTCAAATTTATAAATTCATTTAGTTGGTACATTTGAGTTTTGAAAACAGTCATTCATTTGTTTTTTTCCTCATTATTTTTTTCTTTGGCGTCGCTTATTACCGCACAATGGAAAACATGAAATATCGGTATATTTACGAGTACGAGTTCTACCGTGGCACCAGTGCTGCAGAAACAGCTCGAAGGATTAATTATGTGTACGGCGCTGGTGTCGCAAAAGAAAGCACGGAATGTTTTTGGTTTCAACGTTTTCGTTCTGGAAATTTCGACCTTCAGAACCAACCCGTGGACGGCCGGAGACCAAAGTGGAAAATGAAGAATTAAAGACTATTGTGGAAGCGGATCCATCACAAAGCACTTCAGAGATAACTACAGGCTTCGGGGTAAGTGACAAAACTGTATTAATCTACTTGAAGCAAATCGGGAAGTAAAAAAACTTGAACGATGGGTACCTCATGAATTGAGTGCTCGAACTTGCAAACATGCGTCGACTGCTGTGTTACTTTGCTCAACCGACAAAATAATGAGGAGATTTTAAATCGAATCATTACTTGTGATGAAAAGTGGATACTGTACGATAATCGGAAGCGCTCGTCGCAATGGCTTAACCCTGGAAACCCAGCCAAATCCTGCCCTAAATGAAAATTGACTCAGAAAAAGTTACTTGTGTGTGTTTGGTGGACTAGCGCCGATGTCGTTCACTACAGCTTTCTAAAATCTGGCCAAACGATTACGGCAGATATCTATTGTCAGCAACTGCAAACCATGAAGGAAGAACTAGCTGCTAAACAACCGAGATTGGTCAATCGCTCTAGGCCACTGCTGCTTCACGACAACGCAAGACCACACACTGCACAACAAACAACCACTAAGTTAGATGAGCTACAATTGGAATGTCTGCGACATCCACCGTACTCCCCGGACCTTGCTCCAACAGATTACCATTTTTTCCAGAATTTGGACAACTTCTTACAAGGAAAAAAATTCAACTCCGATGCGGCAATCCAAACCGCCTTCAAAGAGTTTATTGATTCTCGCTCCCATGGTTTTTTTAGTAAAGGGATCAATGAACTACCTATGAGATGGCAAAAGTGCATAGATAACAACGGTGCATACTTTGATTAATTAAATATATTTTACAAAAAAAAAAATTGACTTTATATTCCTCCCGTACAAAACGCCAATTTCATATGTAAGGACCCAATATTTAGATATTTACGCATACATACATTATTCCATGCTGTATCTCTAACAGAGTAGACAGAAAGAAGGGAGTGATAAACATTGAGGTCCTTACATACCTCCTTCGCATCCTCAAATCTTATCGTTCTCCTCATAAACTTTCACCGAGTTATACGAGTGCTTTTGTCATCGTCGTTAGCAAACATTTTGGCTCTCTATTTATTTACAAACTAATATTACATTAATAATTTTATTCACTCCACTAGAGTTTTTAATGTACTATCGCGGAAAGGAAATGTTTAGCAGGTTGACCGTTCCTTTAAATTGGCCGTATTATACAATAACGAAATAACACGATTGATGATGAATAGAAAGACACGAATTGCAGACGAAGAGATGGCAGCTCAAATTTTGAAATTCAAATTTATATTCGTTTCAAGGTCCAACCTTGAACGGGTATTTCCTCATGTATGCAAAAATAAATAAGGCTATTTTCATAAATATTTCTAAGTCATGCATGACATAACTAAAAATACTAAGAGATTAGATTTGAAATTAGATTTGATTAATTTCCGATCATTTATTTAATTATCACAAAAATAAAAATAAGGGTAAGAAAAATAAAAACATCTTCATTAGCCAAATTAGAAACTACTCTCGATAGTAATGCAGAGTCGAAGCTCGTCGAAGCGAAACTCTTATTTTAAACAAATTCCTAATGAGAAAATAAATACGTGCATTCCACCAAATGCGCAAAACATTCAAAACGCAAAAAGTTGAATTCTTTTTCATTCGGAGCAGCAGAATGTCCAATATGATTTTACGTATTCAATGAATTTACATTACAGACATCCTGCTTCCTAGATCTAACTGAAGAATAGTAGGATGCACCCAGTTAACAAATATTGGTATTGCTATTGGAGCTTGGGTTTCGGACCTAATCTTCAATAGCAGTGAAATTTAAATGCGATCAATCTGGAAGTGTATCCTTTGAAATGAAAAAGAATTTTCCAGATCGGTTCTTAAAGGACGGAGTTATGAGGTAACAAACATAAAAAAAACATAAAACCAAATTGAGAACCTCCTCCTTTTTTTTGAAATCGGTTAAAAACAGTATATTACAAGGCAAATTCAAAGGTTTTTTAAACTGTTAAATATTCACTTTCCGCGATAGTACATTGAGATAAAATAGTCTGTTGTAAAGTTAAGAGTGGAATATCAAATGAAACTAAATTCTTCAAATTAATAATTAATACAATAGGTACAATTATAATTATAATCAAAATTAGATTGTATTACTTACTTAGGTATATATGATACATAAATATATGATACAAGTACATGATACTTGCATGAATATAATGATACCCTTACATGATATATATATTTTATATGACAAATATACATGCTACTTACACGAAATATAATATAATGACAAAGCGAATAAATTTCCATTTGTTAACTGTATGTGAACAAGTAGTGCGAAAAACGTCGTCAAAGTTCTTATTTGGTATTGTTCTTGTGTTATGGTTATGACTTGACACTCTGTCAACACTGAATTAAAAATAGCATAGTGTTTATATTTTTACGGTATTATAAGTGTATTAATTAAAATGCGGTATTTTTCCTAGGTACCTAAAAACTTTGGTAAAAATTATTTTAATGAAAATGTTTTATAAACATCACCCAGATTCTGCTTCACTTCACACAATATAAGTAACGTGGTATATTACACATATCACTGTTGTATTGTAATATTTCTAAAAGTACACTAGAGTCAAAACGAGAAGTACCTATTTCAAATATTTAGCAAGACGTGCTCTCCTCACGCTTTTATTTCGAACGAGGGAGTAGGAATTAATAAAAACAGTACGAGGAAGTTCATAAAGAAGAATGTCACTGCAGTGTAAAGTAATGCTTTCTCATTCTAGTGGGCCGCAGCGGACCAGCTCCGATGTATTTTGTTAATGTATGAATACATTATAACTGCAAGCCCAAGGAAAACAGTATTCTGTTAAATTAAAAGCTTTCATAAACGAATTAAAACAGAAAAGTTTTAAGTATGCTTTAGGCGCAGCCGCTTAATGCTATTACACTTTTGATTTACACTCAAACCGGCTGAGTTACAGTTTGTTCATGCACTAAATAATTATTTATTATTGAACTAGGAGACCTAAGATTTCCATTAGATATTATTTATTACTGTACTTATAAATGAATTATTCACCGTTCTTAAATTACAAAGCCTTTAATGGTGTCCCCATTGAACTACTCTAGTCTTTATTAGAAACATGAAATAAATTGATAATTTATGATATACTACTAATATTATGCGAAAGTTTGTGAGAACGTATGGATGTTTGTTACGCGCAAAAACTACTGAATGGTTTTTGATGAAACTTTATAGTAATATAGCTTATACATCAGAATAACACATAGGCTATAATTTATAAAAATATTGTGTGCTTTTGAAATTCGCGCGAACGGAATCGCGGGCAAAAACTATTTACTTAATAAGTAAACCGTGAGGCAACATCTAATTTCCTACCTTATCCAGAAATAAATGACAAAATCAATAACAATCTATAACTGCGCTATAACTATTAGAGGCGGTTTATGGAACGATATAAAACAAAGTAGGGACTAGCTAATTGTATATTTATAAATATGATCCTGTATTTGTAGTACTGGGTATAAAACATATATATCTATACATATATCTTGTATTACGAGCGGTGTTCTGTAGTTTTAACCTCTTTACATTTGGTATTATTCCAGGATAAAAAGTAACTTAGATCTCTCCGAAAAGTTTCCAATGAAAGTTTTGCGAAATCGATTAGCCGTTTCGGAAATTAGTACAGATAAACAGACAGGCAGACAAAAATTTAAAAAACACGTGTTCGGGCTTAACACGGGATAACGTGCGAATAAATGTAGGTATGAGCTTAAGAAAAGGCCTTTTTATCGAAATCAGAGACACTTGAATTTTATTTATTTGTATAGATAGTTATAGCTGTATAGATATAGAACATTTTGAAATCATTCAGTATAATTAAGACTTCTCATTCTACAAATTATACTAGAATTAATATTACATAAATATTATAAATGTTTGAAATGAAAACTTGATCTCATAGCGCGTCTGCGAAATGATAATTCAAGATCAAGACCGTTTGCGTTCGCAAATAAAAGTGTCCCGCCGCCCTTACGCCACGCTGTGCGCTATGTCCGCCTTCTCCCACGAATTGTTTACCCAGATGCGTTGACGCACGACATCGCTCGGGATCCCGTGCTGTGCGCTTAGCTTCCACCAATATATGTACCACCACCACTTTATGTGTGGTAGACCCATTCACGAATTGGGCCAGCTCGCCTGGTGAAGTACCACACTCTCACAGAATTTGGCTGAAATAACAGCATCTATTGCTATTAGACGGAAATGTCAAAAGCACTCGCATACCTAGGCGAAAATGTGTGAGGAGAATGATGAGATTTGAGGAAGCGAAAGAGGTGTGTAAGGACCGCGACTCCTGGCGCTCCGTCCTCTCTGACTACCCCGTTGGGGATACAGCGTGAAGTTATGTTATGTTATTGCTATTATGTTTCGTTCGGTGAGTGATAGTGCCGATGGCCCATCTCCCGCCTCCCCCTACTTTCCCTCTTTCTCTAAAGGGCGACAACACCCTTTTGATTCCCCTGATGTTTAATGTTTCGGGTGTCCATCATTTTCCAATTTTTCACCAGGTGACTCGCTTGCTCGTTTGTCCCCTTTTATAAAATAAAAACAACAACAGAATTTGGATCGTATTACATATGTAGAAATAAGGAGTTCCAATTTCCAATTCACCTTTAAACTGTTAGAATAAATTATATAATATGTGTAGTAACGGTTTCATTTGTATATATCTTATGTATATAACTATATTAAAAATTGTTTAAACTTCCACATCTGTACAACCTAAATAACGTTACCTATATGACTACCCGATAACTTCTCAAAATGTATTTATAAAATTTGATAAACAAATTTTTTTAAAAGGTATCTACAACAAACAATATGTATTTTAACTGTATGCAGTACGTTCTACTAGAGCCTTTTTGAAAAATTATGTTAAATTTTTTACTAACATTTTACATCATATTACTTAACTTTCCCCCTTGCCCCCAGGATACCGTGAAGTACGACGTGTTATTGGAATATTATTATCGTAGTTTTAGTATAATTTTTCAAAGGTCTCGAGAAAATAATAGGAGTGCGTAATTGCTTGGCAATCTCACTGTGATTAGTTACTCATATACTCATCCATCGGTTTACAGAATTTTCACACTGCAAGTGGGTGACTGTGAAATTTCTGAAGTTTTGAGTCGGTGAAAACTTCAAGTGATATTAATCTGTACTTTAGCCGTCAATACAAAGAGTGCATTATTTACTCTTGATTTTCCGTTTGTTTAGCCATACTTGTATTGAAAGTGTCAATCAAGACTGGACGGCAAGCGATTTCATATGAAGTCATCGAACATCTATCAGATTAGTGTAGTGGGCCCGTCTGTTACATGCGACAACTCATCTGTTAATTTTTTCTGTTTGCCTGGTATCTTGCACAATTGCACTCTGCCTTCTTCACCTGCAGTAAAGGAAGTAATAGTGATGTTAAATACTCTCGTATTTAACATCACTATTACTACTGCTACACATACAGTATTTAAGCGGACGACCTATTGTGACTCAGGCGCGACTTCTGAAGGCAGTACTAAAACAAAGACCACACGTGCAAATTGAAAATGTGAGAGTAAGGATGCTAATGAAATAAGAACGTTAAGGGCAGAATTAAGGAGTATGATTTCTCATTTATCTGATGTGCTCAAACAGCGTTTTGATGAAATTGAAGAACAGTATTTTGCCATGCGTGTCAATTTATAATTTATATTTGATAAATATGACAGTGTTGCAAAAAATTACAGCTTTGGAAGAAGAAAAAAATAAAAAGAAGAGATATATTAGGCAATTTAAAGAGAGGGTGGAATTGCTGCAGGGTAAAACAAGATCACTCGACCTTGAAATTCGAAATGTACCAAAAAAAATCGCAATATTCTGAAAAAAGGCTAAAATTTTTGATGTTGTCGAACACTTAACCACTGCTGTTAATATCGATTTACAAGATAACGAAATAAAGAATATAGACCACAAGTATACTGTAAACGATACTATAAAACCTATTATAGTTGATTTAGTAAGCGATATGAAACAAGAGACTATTATTTCAGCTATAAAGAAATTTAACAAAGACAGCTCGAGAAGGAAGAAAAATTTAACAGAACGCATTAGAATTCTTAGACCAAGAAATCCTATATTGGTGTCTGAAACTCTTAAACTCAAAACTCAAAAACTTTTTTATAACTCACGTGAGTTTTCCAGAAAATATATAGCTATGTGCTTACTGTTGGACATCAAGAGGCATAATTTATCTTTGAAAGCCGCTAACGAACCATTATTACTATTAATAGTGAAGCTGATCTCAACAGGCTAATAAGCAAAGATTGACTAATTATTAGCTCATACCAAATATTCAGAAAATCAGTGCTGCATGCACTATGCACACTAATTTTAACAGTTAATTCTTACCATGCATGTGTAATATTTTCATTACAGTGACAAGACCGTACGCCAGTAACCTTAAGTACACCTTAACTCTAAATACTTACTACAATTCAAACTATAAAATTTACACTTTACATACTTTATATTACATATACCAATACCTACATTTTCAAATATTTCATACATTTCATGTATATTTACATTCCCGGATATGTTCAGATAACTACTTTAATTATATGGTTTCATCTTTAAGGCACTTTGATGAAGGATACTATATTGTTTTTATTATTACTCTAAATTATACTACACATAAATCAAACTTCAAGGGTCTAAAACTACCAAATCTTCATCATAACGTATAGTGATCTAGTTGACATTTTTGTCTAAATATGTCCTCTTTTTTTATCGTTATTAAATTATGTAAAATTCAATAATATTTACGATAATGTTATTACTGACATAAACAATATGTCAATACCTGATTCTTGGGGGCTTGTATAATTCTTGTTCCAAACCACAGCAAACATTTCACTATTTTCCAACAGAATATCAAAATATCCTGCTAATCTTCATGTTTTTCTGACATTACTACATAAAACTCAATTAGCTTATGACCTTGTAGTACTTACTGAATGTTGACTTCATTCTTGTCCAGTCATTCCGTAATTAGAGGGCTACAACTATACTTTCACGCAAAAAATAATAATAATAATCAGAGTGAGGGCGTCGTGATTTAATTTCGAAATGACGAACCATAGATGGAAACTGTTTAAGCATTAAAATAGGCACAGATACATGTATCATAGCAATATATAAATCTCCATCTTATTGTAATATAAATAATGTTGTACAATCTTTAGACTCACTATTGATCCAAACCTCCTCATTCAAAAACATTATTGCTATGGGAGATATAAACATTAATATTAAATGGAACTCTTTTGATACAAAAGCATCTCAATATTTCGAGCTTGCTGCATTTCATGATCTCCTTATGGTCTCCTTCCTACACATATAGCACCTCCCCAGGATGTGTCCTGGAGAGGTGCTGCTAAATCGCATCTTAAACAGCTTGAAAGGACACAGAGATTGATATTAAAGATTAGTACTTTCAAACCATTTAGATATAGACTCATATAATACACTGTGTATTACTTTCGGTGAGACAGCTTTTATACTGAACATAACTCTAAAACAGCACTCAATTATCATATGACCCCGCAAATTCCTCATAGTTAGAGAGCCAGCGACAATAATCGTGGTAGTGTTCGCAACGTCAGATGAAGCGCCTGTAGGTAGTATCAGTCCGCCTCTACAACTTTTTCCTCTGACGTTTCTCTCCAAACCTTCGGCGGAGCGCGCTAGAGCGCATTTCAATTGATATGAGATTGATATTCATCAAGAGTGTTCGCGATGTCAGAAAATCATTTTATTCCATTGAAGAGTGTCTATTAACCACAAAAATCACATTTTCGGACAAATTCCCCTCGATCAAAAACTTACGGTAGAAACGGTAGAAAAACTTACGCCGAAAATTCGTAAAAAGGGGGTATTTTTCGAGCACTAGTAAAAAACGCGAATTTTGAGCTGAAATTCTGTAGAATGATACTCTCAGCGTACAACAGCCAATAAAAAAAAAATTTGACCCCCTAAAATCGACTATTTTTTAATAATAATTTTTTTTTTATTACAAAAATGAAAATTCGCAAACAGTTTTCGCGATGTCAGAAATTGATTCCCTAGCTTCCCTGACATTCAAACATTGAGAAAAAAAGGTTTTCTGACAAATTTATCCTCGTCCGCTCAATTCCTGACAAGATCAAAACTGGAAAATCAGAAGTCATTTTAGGGAGAAAAAACTAACTTGAGTCAACTCTGCACATAGCGAAGTTAATGCTTATGAATAGGGAAATTTGTTTATTAAAAACGACTTTATTTTTGACAAGTATCTTATAATCATAATACTCTGATGACACATCTAGTTGCTAGAGAATCGTTTCTGGGAACCAATATTTCAATGACATTGAACTGTCTTGCGAGTCTTGATCATCTGATAGTGAATAGCAATGACAATATACTGGTGGATTCTGTCTTTATTTCGTAGTTGACTCGTAAATGTTTGAATCGCAAATAGATTTGGAATTCGGAGGTTGGGTGGGTAGAAGCTCATTACAGCTGAATTGTTTGAAACTTTTAACGATGGGATAGGATCAATTTTAATGCCGTTTTCTCATTAAAAGTGGTTTTCTACGCCACCTTCCAAGTTAACGCGAGGCTGCGGGGTACAGAAACAGAAAAATACTTTTTCAGAATCGCAAACAGGCGACACATGCCGAATCGTGTCGCCGAATGAGCAATTCCATTTTTCTAAACAGTTCTGTAATTTCTGTTCGGCATTTGCCAATTCTGTTAAAAAAAATTCTGCCTGGATGCCATTCTGAAAAGGCATTTTTCTGTTTCTGTAACCTCCTCCCCCCTCTTTTTTATGAAGATATGTTAGTTCCCACTACGCATTCGACATTCACAACGAGGATTTCAAATTTTCCTCATTGTTTTTTTCCCTGAAATCGAAATTGTTCTGTTTGGCAAAGCATTTTAGGAACACGGGAAGCATTTTTTTTAATCGAATCAAAGTCAACTGCTTGAAATTTTTGCCATACACAATTTACACCTGTCGGGATTGAAAAATACGCTACTACACGGAATCTGCGAGCCCCCACACTTTACATGGAAAATGCCAAAGTTGGTGAAATCTGATTTGTCAGAAAATTATTTTCCTGGGATTTTTAAATGAATACAAATCGATTGAGCCTAATTTTATCCATTGCAAAAACTTTTTATGAATTTTCGCCCTGCGAATTTTCGGCGTTCTCGCGTAAGTTTTTGATCGGGGGAATTTGTCCGAAAATGTGATTTTTGTGGTTATTGGACGCTCCTCAATGGAATAAAATGATTTTCTGACATCGCGAACACTCTTGATGAATATCTATCTCATATCGATTGAAACGCGCTCTAGCGCGCTCCGCCGAAGGTTTGGAGAGAAACGTCAGAGGAAAAAGTTGTAGAGGCGGACTGATATTACCTACAGGCGCTTCATCTGACGTTGCGAACACTACGACGAATATTGTCGCTGGCTCTCTAACTATCAAGACGAAATAGATCGCTGGCTTCTGAGTTGTCTGTCGATAGATTCAGGATCTCTTTTAGCCATAATTTCTTCTGTTTTCTTGGTCCCTTTTTATCCCTCTTTATAAATCAATCAACTATGAGATCCCAATATATTCATTTAACAAATATAAATATAAAAAGGAAATAGTATCATTGCTACAGAAAAATTATATGATGGCACTGAAGATCTTCTCCACCCAAACTCCTGAAACTGTCATACTCTTGTGTAAGATATTCCCATAGGATAAATTTGTACCCTCATACTGTTACATGGCTTAAACTTTATATCTGTATAATCACGCACAACAAAAAATCAGTTTTTGCTTTCATTCATTCGTGCATAAAATAAATATTCTTTTAGAAGCGTACGTGTCTTCATATTGTAATTGTATGTTGTTATATTTTGTACAGTCTTTCATGACTTTTTTTTAATTGTTAATTAAAAAATTATTTTTGAAGTAGGTATACGCGAGTTTGTTGTTTCTCTTCGTAGTTGTTTTAGTGGGTAGTTTCTACAAATTCTATCATTACATTTTATTATCAAATAGCTAATTGTTTCAATAATACAGGCAGGTATTTGTAAATTGTAATTGAATGTAACTGTCAATGACATAATCAACTGTCGAATTAAACGAACGAACGAACGTATTTCTTGCGTTTCGTTTTTCCAATCAAAAGATTTCTGTCAGCTGCGTTTTGTAACCATTCCATTCGCCTTCGTCAAGATATGCACATCCTCTCTGTTCTTTACAACATCCCGAATTTGTCCTCCCTACCTTCGTTGCCGCTTTAACCTGCTTCCGTCTCCCACAGGATCCAGGCGTCCCTGTATTACTTCGATGCTTATTGTGCCCAGAAGTAATACCAAGTTCTTATATGACTCCTTTTCTGTATACGCTGCCCGACTTTGGAATAAGCTTCCCAAGGTAATCCAAGAAAGTCCCCGAATTGGTTCCTTTAAAAAAAAGCCTAAAGAACATTTTCTATCACAACTCACTTTATCCTAGCTGAAATATGTGTTATTACTCTGTGTCATGAAATTTTATATTATATAATTTTTTATTTGATATATATGTATGTTCGTATATATTTATATACACATTACCTTTGTATGTATTTATATTATTTTGAGATAATTTGTCTAACTATATTTTTATATTATATTATTTTATATATATTATGTTTATATACTGTTATACTATTTTTTGTATTGGTTTTCTTTGTTGTACTTGTCGTGCTATGACAGTCCGTGAATATGCCACTATCTCACTACCATGAGTTGGCTGGAAGAGATCTCTTCTAGGGATAAGTCCACCTTTGTGAACATCTTTTCTCTTATTATTTCAATTTGTGAAATTCATGTGCAATAAAGAATATAACAATAAAGGTCCAAAACATTTTAAGATAAAGAAATGAAATATTACTTTTCGGTCAACCATAATAAAAATGACATTATTTACAAGAGACTAGGTATTTGACTAATTCACTAATATGGTATTTGACTGCCTTCCATGCTGATGATGTTCAGTTCAAGAAAACAAACTTTTCTAAATTGTCTTAAATTCTTAGTTATTGGATCTGGGTGTTGTTATTGCTTTCCTACTTCGTTTTGTGACACCCGCAGCATAAGCCTAGTACTTAGTTTACGGCCACACTATTTATGTGACTGTCAAAAGATTATAAAAAAGTAGTATACGTGATCAGCCTATCTTTTCATACACCAACACACTAGGATTATCATGGTTTTATAATTCTCTACAATCTACTTACTAAGTAAAGCTGTAGGTATGCTAGTTTATAAAACTCGGGTGGCGGCCCGCGGCGTGCCGTATCTGTCATCTCGACGGGGGTGTCACGGTAAACACGCCGTTACCTCAGCTAGCTCATTTTATTACGAGGTCCTGCCGACACCGCGCACACTCAAACCACTAACACGCTGTGCTAATATGAGTATGTATGAGTATGAGTATTTTAAAAATGGAATTTGCTTTCCATCTTCCTTTTTAGTTGCAAATGTGAACAAATTGAACTGCCAGTTGTCATTTTGAGCAGGATTGGAAAACATGAAATGAAATTCCAGTTATAATTAGTAATTTGTTAGTAGTAATGAGACTATACGTATGGAAAAGAGTTATACACATACATGATATAGGTAACTGATATATCTTTAAGTAAATTCGTACTTATCAAACACGCCTTATCTTATATTTAAAACGGGAAATTTAACGCGATAACTTTTATTTTGGCTTGACGTTTCGACCGAGTTGCATCGGTCGCGGTCTCAAGCAAACTGTCTAACTTTACTTGAGACCACGGCCGATGTAACTCGATCGAAACGTCAAGCAAAAATAAAAGAATATCGCATTTTTCCCGTTTTAGCTAATTTGTAATGTAACGCGAAAGTTTAAGTTTACACGCCTTATCTTGCTGTAGTCGTAGTAGTAGTAGGTCAATTTTTTTTTTTGTTTTTTTTAATTAAATGACGTAGAATCTTGTCTAACCTGTTGACGTAGTGACTGATACATATATGTTTGCTTTCCAAGTCGGGGCACCGGGTTTTGATCAACGGTTAGAGCAGTTTAAGAAACGGACTTTTTTAAAATGGCTTAGAGTCTGGGTGTTGCTGGAACCTTGAGAGTTCCCCCAGTTCGTGATGATCTTACTAATAAAACGCTTTTTTAGAATTTCGCGATTTATATCCATTGTAATACTAAAATAGAATGAACGGGTTCTTACCGCGATATTAAACATTCTGAAGTTCCCGATATTTCGATGCTGTTGCAAGCGGCGTGTTAACCCGCGATCATAGTGCTTGCAACAGCATCGAAATATTGGGAAATTCAAAAATAATTAAAATCGCAATAAGAACCCGTTCATTTTATAATTATATTACTAATAACATAAATGAACTATTGAACAAATAAACTTATTCCAATTATGTACTACAACCACACAGTGACACAAATCGTTCCAAACCGCGACGCCGAATACGCATCAGTTTATCGCACCGTCTCGGAGCCAAGCTACTCGGGTCACATAATTTTTTGACTTATCGCCCCCTCGAGTGTACACCTTTTTTCTTTGTTCTGTACTCGTTGAAGATAGGGTTGTTTATTTTTCTCTCTTCTTTCTAATTTTATACAAACATTTCTGTTAAGGTTTTCAACAAAGATGATACCGATATTGCTCTATAAAATGACTTTAATTATATAAACATGTAGATACAAAAGAGTAGAAATGAAATAAGTTATTGTTATCTGTCCAGAGTTACCATAAAGTCAGTTCGAATTACGAGTATGTCGACATCGTAATTATTTGAATTTCCTCATTTCATTGTTTTAACTATTTGATATCAACTGTACCTGACTTCATTTGAAATGGACCGTTAGTCCATTTCGAGACTGTAAGTCCATAGTCGTTTAATAAAACCTATTCTATATTTAATTTATTATTATTAAATTAAGTAATCGTCTGGAGTATTAAAAAAAACAATAGCAGTACCTAAATATAATTATTAATGCAAAGTAAACCATTCTAGTTATACTAACAATTTATATAAGTTCGTTTCTTTAACATCTTTCAATTTAGATAGTATTTTATAATCTACGTGTTGCCTTAAAATTAATGATCAGTAAATATATGTTTTTAGATATCACACAACAGATATCTACTTATCGTGAAATCAGCAAATTAGGTGAGCAGTAGCGATGTACACGGCTCAACCCTGCCGCACGCGATTGTGATCAAGAGTGGCTGCGTAGAAATGAGAACGGGCGGTTGGGGACCGAGTACAGATAAAAACTTTCACTTTTTCCGACAACTCTCGGCGGTGACATTCGCCGGCAACAATAACGCAGACTGCGGCTGCCTTATTACGTTATTGTTTGCGTAATTGTGATACACAAGTTTTGTCATAAATCCGACTCCCTTAGCTCTCACTCATGCAATTTCTAAAAGGATCCGAATCCATATTTAATAGCCGATTACCCAACACTATTTGCGCGCGTGCTCTAAGTCTCCTTAAGGTGATAAGTAGAGAGCTTTTCCGTGATAGTTCTCCGCGCGGCAGTTTTATTTACGATCCGGGGCAATATCTGAAGAAGGCAGCGTTGGGTATACTAATATCGGGCGTGTGGTCTAGCGATAGCCGCTCGATAGAATAATATGACGGGCGCGCGACCGGTCCGCTGGCACGTAGGCAATAAGCCGACAGGCTGGCTGCCAACGAACCGCCCGGAAAAATAAGATTGCACCCGGACGCCTCGGACGCGCCACTCGTGCCTCCAACATACTCTCCCCGTACGGAAGTATAAAAGCGAATATGCATAAAGACCTATTCATCAAACAGATTTCGCAATAGAAATGGATTTGTAATCAAGGCACAAAATATTCAATATCATATCAAAAATTATATTTACTATATACTTCTAAGTTTTTATTACATAGCATTTCATTGTTTCAAAATCACATTTTCAATTACATTTTACTATTTGCAAAGAAGAAATATTCATTATTTATTTTTTTGACAATTTTTTCCATGATGTTATTAAATAAATTCAAAACGCCGTATGGTAATTTGTCTTTTCAAAAAATACGTATCGGAATGCGTTAATGAAAGTCGTATAATTAAAGTTCAAGTGTCTGTGTAAGTATAATTTTGTACTTTAGAAAGTTATAGTTCTACTTTTATTATTAACTGTTTTCTAGTGTATTATTGTCTAAACTAAACAGTATTTCTAGAATATCATTTCACAGTATCTTGTATAATATATATGTATATGCATACTACTTACACTTTAAGTGTATGTTACTCAGATCTTCAGTACTTCACGCAAGTACTTTTTGAAACTATTTATGTATAACCAAATAACTTTAAGGCAGTGTAAAGCCTCCCTAAGTTTCGCTCACACAATGTAAGAACGATTTTCAAGTTCCAACAGCACACAGTGAAAATAGGTAGCGCTGAAAATTGCATTAAACCTAGACTTTCTAGACGCGACATAAAATATACCATGCCAATAGGGAAAATCAGCTAAGTCAAATATTCACATTTATGCGTGTATGCGAGTATTGTGTCGGCTAACGTGTAACACAGTCAAAAGGAAACGTCCCGCTGAGGCGCGCCTTGTTTCATTTTACGATCTTATCGAAATAATCGGATCTCGCTTGTTATTTACTGCCGCCCTCCCTCAATACTGCTACTGTCTTAGTACACAGCCGAACAGCACTAACTCACCGCACGTTATTATCAACCTTATCACCGCTACTTTCGATACTAAATGCTTTATTCTAATCCAATAAAGCTTCTCACGTTCGTTGACTTGCCTACGAGTCAAAAGTTAGATAGTAACATATAAAAACTAAATATATTGAACTTGACCGCATTGTAATATAATACAATTTCTCTAAAAGCTTCATGGGTGTTAGGACCTTTTGTTACGGAGAATATAACAGACATACCTCTAGAGATTGCTGAGGAAAAATCTAGGTGCTTTATTTCACATGAGAGTGCGGTTGTGATGTGAAGTCAGGCGCACTATCACAATAAACACTTCGCCGATCGCATAAATTATTCATATATCAAAGGTTTGCGACGGGTCGAGACATCATTGACACCAAGCAACATAGAGATACTTTGATTTCGCACGAACAATACTAGGAACTGATCTTAGTTATGATAGAGTTTAATGTTGGTACAGTAATCGCATTCTATTAAATACATTTATGCTGGTCTAGGAGAGAAAAAAAAATTAAGAATACGCCAGTTAATTCGCCAGAAATAACGTAGAGCTATGTATTAATAAATAAACGACTTTAAACATAGGCCCTCCAAAAACAATTACTTTCAAATCTAAGGTAAATTGAATGACTATTAAGCAAAACGGTTCTAACCACTACACATTGAAGCACCTAATAAGCGTGGACGAGAACGAAGTAAAAATTCCCGCCATTGTCATTCTAGTGGCGTAGCACTGGTAATGAGCTAAGTTCGCCGTAACGCCTCGTAACTTACATACCAATCGGAGGTCCGTCTGCTCTTCGCGCCATCTGTAATCATGCCGTAAGCATGGAAAACAAGAAAGTTGTGTTCACGTTTTTACTGTAAACAAAGAACTTTATAAATAACATTAACATATAAATAGAACCCACATTAAATTAGGCACGAACGGAGTTACAGTTGGCAACTCCGTGTTTAATTTATACTTATTACCTACTTAATGATTTAAGCCATGATGAAATAATAATTTACATAATATTTTATACAAATAACATATTTAATTACGACAACAAATTCCAATACTTCTTAAGTAACACTTCGAATCTAGTGAAATTTAGATTTTAATTTCGATATTTATTTGACGTTAAGTAATATTTTCTAAAGGTATTTAGATACAAGCAGTTGCATGGTACCATCAGAATCTATGACAGTAACCAGTTTTTTTTAATGTCGTCGGCTGGTCGCAGAGTTCGTAAATGGAATTTGCAAGTAATTTTCCCTCCCCCGCCCTGACCTCTTGCCTATCCGCCCCTTGCTCTCTTGTCTCTGCGTGTCGCTTCCATTACAAATTGTGTTGGAATAAAAATATGGGCGGAAATATATGGAGCTGATAGGACTACAGTTAATAATAACATTTTTTTTTGTATCTAAAGAATTCTTATATTTATTCAACGAAAACAACGATTTCTGTTCACGTCAAGTTGTATTTACTTACACTACTTTGATGTACGATACAAGTATTTTACTTTGACAGCCTCAAAAAACATGAAGATTAGCTCTAGTAATATCTAAACAAAATGTTGGAAACTAATGATTACATATAAAAAAAAATATTTGTATTTTTCAATGTTAAGTTGTTAACTATCTAAACAATCATTATATAAATGTGTGTAAACTTAAAAAAGTAAAGAATAATATTGTCGAAAAATCCAATTCCACTCTATATAAATCCATCCGTTCACAGGAAGAAGTGGGCGTGTAATAGGAAATGTTCCGCATATTGACTCCAGCGACGTTCTTGAGATCTCTAAACAATGACAACACTGACTTACCCTGTCTATTAAAATTTATGGTATAATTTCAAAACTAAAATACAGTGTTTTTATTATGTGAAAATTGCATAAATGCATATTTTATGTATAGTTATAATTATGAATAAGAGCATCTTAAACGTATTAATTTAAGGTGCACAATAGAAGTTAAATTTAAAAGAAAATTGGATTCCATTTTTTAGTTCACAGAAGACTAAAAAAGAAGATGAATAACAAAATTAGTATGGTACTAACAAACAGCCGCCGCATGTACTAGGTTACTAAATAATTTCATATATCTCGTACACACATTTCTGCTAACATAATGACACCAATCGGTAATAAATTGAGTTCATAAAAATATGAATTTTTAACAACTCAATTTATTACCGATTGTCAAGGCGAGGCGAGTGAGGGGGAGGAATTACTTACAAAGTTCATTTATAAGCTCGGCAACCAGCTGACGACATTAAAAGAAACTGGCTACTGTCATAGATTCTGATGGTACCACGCTGCATCTGGTTGTACCTAAATACCTCTAGGAAATATTACACAACTCATTTTTAAACAAATAAAAAAGTCTAAAAAATACAGAACAGAAGAAAGCGTAGTTTTTTAATAGAGACTTACATACCTACTTGGAAGTTATTACATTCGAAATTTTCCAATTAAGTGTGTACTTTACCTTCTTGAGAAACTCGAGTTAATAATGTAGTGGTAATATTGCTTAGTGCTACGTCTGAAATTTAGAAAACAAAACATTTACGAACATGTCTTTTAATATTTATTAAATCTGATCTGTTTACACAGCCAATAAACAGCTAAAATTTGGTACAACTGTAGTCCGTAACGCCTCAGATATATGTAGACTTGTACATCAAAAGTTTAATTTTTGCTTCGGAAGTTAGTTCTACGGGTTTAAATAAAAGATAAAATAAAATTGTTTCTTGCAGCCATAGTGTAGAATGTCTTTAAATCATTCAATCAAAAACGTATAACACATTATTTCACGGTATTTTTATTTTAACACTTCGAAAAAGCGCTTAAGGTTTGCTGTCTCTCGAAACCTTACCTCCAAAAGCATCACTCGATAAAATTTGAAAAAAAAATCATGTTCATTAATAACTATATTGAGATTTCAGCAAAATTGACAGGAATGCATTGCACTATCGTAGAAAATATTTTTTTATTTTAAAAGAACGACACTAAACTACGACAAACTTTGTATTGCGGTTGGTAACACCCAACAGGACGGAACAGTTGCACAATTACGACTTGCACTTGGCCGAATTTCACACTCATACGTGTCTAAAGCCCCAGCTTTTAACTTAATATTTTCAAATGTACTTAGTTAACTTGTTTGATTTGAACACAGCATCGTATAGCGCTATATAACCAACTAAGCCATTTAGTTACATTAGCGTCTTCTATTTAAGTGCGAAAGCCTTTGAAAGGTCAACAAAATTTTATGAGACCGTCAAAGCAAGTTTAATTCGAAAATCGCTACCGTAACCAAGGAAAGTTAAAATTGGAAAATCGTCTTGATTATCTAAGAAATACCTCGAGATGAAGTTTAAAGTTTGGATCCTTTGAAAACAGTTTTATACGACAGAGCCAGTGGTTATGCTTATATTTAACCCTTATCATGTATCTCAAAGTCTGACAGACATGATATTGGCATCAATAGAGCTACTAATATCGATATATAAATCAAACAAATATAACTACTTGTAACCTCTATTAAAATAGTTTACATTTCATTTACCAATTTTCATTGTCAAGCATTTTACATTTCTAGCGTAGTTTCTTAAAAAATCATAACTTATTAATATAATAGTAGCGAGTAATAATGTAATAGAAACGAAACATTTTAATTATTTTATTATTTTCTTCATTTTCGTTAACGCTGCTTCTAATAAAATAAAAGATATAAATTTAATCAAATACACTCACATGAAGGTATAATGTATAAATAGTTATATTCTCTGTATTTGTTTCGTTGTATTTATAGGTAATCGGTCAAAATATGCTTTATCACTCACCACATACGATTATGTTACTGACTTACCATTATTCTTTATTCTCTAATAAATATTCTATTCTACGTTTAAACTGCTTACGAAAAGGATTTTCTAGGGTAAAAGTTTAAATAAGTTTAGGGTGGAGTTTCTCAGACCCTTTTTACGACTGCAAAAGGGCAAAAGGAGGCAAATGTTTATTCAAAGATTTTATAGATTGTCTACGTAAAAAGGGAGACAAAACTTCAAGAAGCAGTTTTACTATTTGAAAATATCGGATTTCGTTCTCATTATATTCCTATTTTACAATCAAGCATTGAAATAAATTCCAATTTTAGTAAGGAACAATAAAAACATAACTCTATCTTGTAATATAATAACATGGAACCCCAGTCGCTGTGACCTCACAATTTGAAAATACAGCCCTTACTATCTCTCATACCATTAGAATCCTTATCGCCTACATCTCTGATGACGATCAGTTCTGCAATCACCTGAAGAACAATGCCCAGCTAGCGTCCAAAATGAAAGATCGGTGTGTTCAACAATGCGAAGCGATATTTCCCCTCGGACAAAAGACTTCTATGTAAGTCGCAAATATGGCCCCATATGGAGTACTGCCGTCAATCTTGAACCTTTTGATTTGATTCAAAAAAGAGCTACGAGAATCGTCGACGATCCGCCGTTCACAAGCTGACTTGTACCACTCGGCCTTCAGCTATTCTGCCGGCCCTGTCTGCTCGAGGCCCGGCCCAAACCCCCAATGATTATTAAGTCACTAATATGCACGCAGGTTCGAATTCCTCTGACGACGCTTTGAACCGAAGTCTCTCTCTATACTAAGTATTTCTCAACTGGACAGCCCTCAGGCTGTCAAAAATCAGGTAGGGCGCTTTCAGTGCTCGCACCATCGCGACCGGTGGCGCTGTAAAAATCACTGAGGCCAACAGCTAAGAAGAGAGTTTCTTTAGTTGGTTCTAGTCCAACGCTACTCAGTCGACATAGAATATGGCTGATTTATGAGAACTTTCTCAGAAACGGAAAAAAAATGAAACCTTCTTAACCTGGGCCGAATGCTTGCTTGCCACCTCGCAGAAACAAAAATACTAAGTATAGTATGCATAGAATAAAGATTTAAAAATGCTAAATAGAATGTACTCGAAATTCTATTCATCATCGATTTTGTTCCAAAAAAACTGGGTTGAGCGCATACGCAAATTGCCTAGAATAGAAAAAACCATACCTAAACAAATAATACATAAATTTGTAGTCATTTTGCAATTTGATTTGTTTTATTAATTTTTCATTTAATATTCTTAACAACAGTAACGATTTTGCAAGCCCTTTTTATTATTTAAAATATAGTTTTTTTTTGTAATAAAATATGTTATCTTTGCCTATTCTACTCATTTCTTTATATATTATCTAATACTATGCTATTTGTCTATTTGCCCAGGCCTGGTGTAAGTACTTAGATCTGAATTGAGTACCTATTTACCTGAGTAATTTCGTGCGTAATAGTATTTTTCTAGAAAAACTATACTTAAGAAAATAACTCTAGGAATAGGAATTTTGTCAATTTCCAATTATAACGTCTATCCTATGGCACATTTTTCTAGCTAGCCCCTATTGGATTTATATCATAGTATTACGTAAGCCAAACCGAAGCACACCACCTACCTATACACCACCTACAAATACATATTATGTAAATCCCTCAAATCTTTTTTGTTTACAACCTCAAAACTTGACGAACAAACAAACTGATGGTGTAATTATATGGAATAGTATTCCATTCAGAAGTTCTGAATAGAGAACCCTAAAAACAAACCCAATTTCGTTTTAGGAAACAATAACATGTTTCTATAAAAAAAATGTTATTTGAATTGCATTTTACTGGTTAAGTGACGATAAAAAATAGACAAAAATATTCTGACAAAAATAAGGTACAAACAACAATCTATGCAATTAAAGTGGACTTAACACAAATTATTTCTAATTTAGTAATGGAAACAGTAAACTTACAGTAATTATTATATACTGACAATAAATACTATTAATTTTATTCGTTTTATTGAATTTGTTAAATTCACCGTTTTAATTTAGTTTTAATTTTATGCCCCGCGTATGAGGATAAATTGTTTATATTAATGATTTTTATGAAACTGAAGGTTATGTAATGCACAGGTCTGATCTCATACGAGCTTTTTGACCTTTGTAGTAAGGAATATTGTGTGTGTGTTGTACTTCTAGTACAAATTGTTAAACAATCAAGATACCATTCCCACTCTTCTCTCAATTACGAAAAATGAAAACATTTTTATAAAATTAATAGAAACACATATTGTCGTTACAAATTGTCTTGTGTTATATAACTTTTATAAGCAAAAGCTATATTTATTTTTGTTTTTCTTGTATTATTTATCAAACGAGGTGAGCGATCATTCTTATCCATGTTTTACAAGCGTTGTTTGAGTAATGATTCCAAAAATACATTTCACAAAGAAAACTGTCAAAATAATAAAAAAATTACATAATCACAATAGTAACACATCAAAAGTTAATTATTTATTTTCGGAGTGAATTTTGGAGGTGCAAACAAATATAAAAAAAATTTGGAAAGAAAGTTAGAGAGTGAGAAAAAATATTCAGTTAAAGTTTATATGGCAATCCGATTTCAAAGACATTTAATTTTTGTTTATTTATAGATGTATGTTATATACACATACATCCATGAATATGAGTTTAGAAATGAAAACGTTGACATCAGAACTAAAATAAAAGTACATAACGATCCAGATCTTTTGCTTCAAAATATGATGGTAGGTACTTAGATTTAATTTAATCTTCGCCAACTTTGCTGATTTCGTTTTTCCTTTGAATTAATTTAAAAATTCCTGCTGAAATCCAGGCAGTTATCGAACTTGAGACGTCGGAAACTTCAACACTAGTAATATTAGCAAAGTCATTTCATGAAATTCTTACGTCAGAACGACTGCTTGCGTTAACTTCTACACAGTTACAATCAAACGTACCTCTATATATAGAATAGTGTAAAAAGTAAATAAAACCTATTATTCAATATGCGATCAGTTATAGGACTACTCACATTTGTTTCATTTTATTTTTTACTTGTAATTTTTTTAAGTTTACAACATTCTAGTTCTAGAAAACATTTAAATAGATGGAGGTAATAATAAACGTATATTTATACGTTTATTATTACCTCCTACCTATTATAACTGAATACAGTGATAGATATCAGAATCGTAATTGGTGAAGTAGCTCTAAGTGCTCCCTAAAATTATTTATTTTATTATTAATTTCTAGCTGCTATTCAATTCAAGGGCCTAGTTTTGCCGACGTTTTAGAGTCGCGTTTTACGCAGCAGTAATACGAGACAATATCGTAAACGTTGTGTCGTTGAGAATCAAAGCTATAAACTGTACGCGTCGGTAGCAAATCGGTGAGCGTCTCGAGCCCGGAGACTGTAAGAAGGCTTTAGGACAAGCGACGTGCGACAAAGTTTTTATTTCCCCGGGGACACACCGATCGTAGTGCCGCTCAGGTGCTCCCCGCACCGATGGAAACCTATATTATTTGTTTGAACAAAACTTTCTGGTCTCGCGTGAAATAAGTAAATTATGTTTGTGAACGAACGCCAACTTGTATTCGGTGTTTTGTGCGCAACAAACGGACTCGTCCGCACAGAATAGAAATTCATCTAAGTAGAGTTAGACAAATATATATTTACAGAACGTTTTTACAGAAATATGTAGAAATTATATCAGTATATATATCCTTTTACTGTGGTAAAAAGAATACCAACAATTTCATCTTTGAAAGATAAAAACAAAAACCAAATTTTCAAATGCAAATTCTCGACGAGAAGAACGTAAGCTATAAAGAATTACAAACGACCCCCATACATTACTTTTATTAAACGTTGATGAAGACGCGTTTAGCAATTCCACGTGTTTTAGAATTCGAGAAAAATTCGCTCGCATAAAATATTAAAAGGGGATTGCAATATTATTCTGACATAAAGACGGCGGAGTGTTTAATGGTTACTTATACTTCTAAAAGTGAATAATGTGATGTTAGTATAATTTTCGTGTTACAACTTTTAATTCTCTTTTATCTTTTACTCACACATTGATCTCAAATATTGGTCTCAAATTCAATGTGTAACGTATAATTACATATTTGTCCGACAGTGCTGTCTACTGTTGGATAATATGCAGCAAATTCAACACGATATTCACGGATCTACCTACTCGTTAGGAAGTCGAATCGAATTGGTGTGGTAACTAGGCAAATGTTTCGAGAAAGTCGCCTGCCTCCTGATGAATCTAATTTTTGCGTCGGGACGCCGAGCGGCGCGTTACTTATGAAAATTATGCTCCATTCGAACGTTCCCAAAGTTGAGAAGTTGAAATAAACTGTCCCGCCGTGACTTGCACGCTGATCAAACGCGAGCGAGCGGACAAAACAGTACGACTGAAACGGTTATTTGAATTTTAAGATTATTAATTCCACAATTCGTTAGCAACTAATTAATCTGTGCTACTACAATGCAGGTAATTCTATTGATATTAAATTATTTCACATTAAATAAATATTTGCATCCCTATTGGTCACAAAGAAAAAATATATAATGAATCAGCTATTTGTCTTCCAGCGCAAGTTAGACAAAGCTGCTGAGATAGAACTTATCATAAAAAACTTACGTGGGCAATGGATTAACATTTAGCAACCTTTGTCACTGTATAGGTATATGTAATATGTAGTTTACTATTTGTACGCTCAAATGTTGACTGCAAAATGTGATTCTAAAAGCTCTGCCCATTCCTAATTAGAAATGATGTGACGTTATGTAGGCATATAAATAATTACTTTAATTACGTCTTATAAAATAATAGTGACCCGCCCCGGTTTCGCACAGGCAGAAATTTTTTTGAAAATAAAATTCAGCCCATGTTATTCCTGATAATGTAGCTTTTTACAGCTGAAAGAATTTTTGAAATCGGTTTAGTAGTTCTACATTACATACTAACAAACAAATTTTACCTCTTTATATTATTAGTTTAGAATACAGGATTTACAACAATAGGTTAAAAGCCCTTTTTTTCTAACCGTAAATTTTATGTAATTGCTACATTGCACTTTTAACGCGGCAAATATTTTCAATATTTTTAATGTCTATTTTAGTCCCATCGAATATGAGAGTTATGTATTTATCAATAATAGCTGATATTAGTATACTTACTTCAAATTTTTACATACATACATACCTTCACGCTGTATCACTAACGGAGTAGTCAGTCAACATTTTCGCCTAGTATGCGAGAGCTTTTGACATTTCTATCCGCTAACACTGGCTATTTGATCTTCATAAGTCAGCCTTGGTCTTTAAAAAAACTCATTCTGTATAATAACTAAAATATAAATATGTACAATATACATCCACACATATAGGTACTTGCCACAAGCTTTCACTTCGATTGTAATTATATATGTACGTAGTAGTTATTCTTTTAAAATAAAAATTCGCAGTTAAAACGTACGTAATAATAGTACTTACTACGACTAAGTAATAAAAGATAAAAGATAGGTACCGTTCTGTGCATCGCTCACAAGCTTCGCAATTGCAGAAGCATACAACAGGACGGTGTATCGACCGCAGTGCTAACGTGGGAAGAACGCATTTATTATGTCTAGTCACGGTGCTCATTTGGGTATTAGAGATAAAATTAAAATTTACGCTTTGCCCAAAGCAATTTGTAACCTCCCGCTTTACTTCGCGCGGAAAATAGGCTTTGGTTTATCCGCGTTTTACATTCATTTTCATAAGTGGCTTACATTCGACGAATACTGGGTGAGCTGAGCGACGTTCTAACTAGCTAGGACGTTCAATGAGAAGATTTGTAAGAAAGCACTTAGCCTATTATGTTGTCCGTCGTACATCTTTTCAAAACTAGCTTTGCCCGTACTGTCGTCCAGTAGATTAGAGAAATAATATCTGACATCTTATTATAGTTAACTTGACTTTTCTTTCACACTTTCAATGACTGGCCCGTTGCTACAGTGGCATATGTATCTGCTTTCCAACCTTAGGGTCCCGGGTTCGATCCCCGGTCAGTTCAATTTAGGAAACGAAGTTTTCTAAATTGACTTGAAGTCTGGGTGTTACTGGGAACTCCCCCAGAGTTCGTTGTACAAGCCATAGTACAAGCTTACTGCTTAGTTTGGGGTCACACAATCTGTGTATTTGTCTACCACTCTTAACATAAAATTAAGTTTTTAGAAACCAGCACGTTCAGTATCTTTTCGGTGAAGTTTAAACGAATGAACATAGAAAAAAAGTTAGAAATCATACATACATACATATCTTCACGCTGTACCCCTAACGGGGTAGTCAGAGAGGTAGTCAAAAATCATATGTATATTATACTACTCTTTTCTCCACAAATAACTTCAATTTGCGGACACGGCTCTGTTATTATTGAGATTTTAGATATGACGTAGGTACTGTTTAGTCCGGTAAAAATTAACTAAAAATAAAGTGGTAAGTTTACAATAATTCGCATAGAGTTGAATATTGGTATAGATCCAAACAAAATATCAAAAATCCCCACCGATCCCACGTCTGCTAAAAATTTATTCAATTTCGTGGATGTATATCGGATATTTTCAAAGGTGGAAAATATCCGATTTTTGCATTTTTATGGTAAACGGTAAGTTTTATCATATGATAAAGATAGGTCAGACAACAGTTGTAGATCATGCAATTATCTACAAAAACTGCTCTTACACTTTTTTTCCTAAGAATCACCATTCCTGAGCTACCTTTATAAGTTTTTATGTTTGATTTTAAAAGTTGAAGAAGTTGTATTCTACATAATAAGCACACGTTTCCGCACCACCTGTGAGGTGTAGATGTGTAGTGTAAGGTGGATATGTGTGTGTAGTGAAGAGGTGTAGATGTAGATTGCTTGTAGGGACGTCCGCCAGGCTGCAGACGGGCTGTCGGCTTCCCTCGAGTGATGCTATTCAGACCTGTTCTCTCGGTTGAGCTCCAGTTTCTGCTAGCCTGATAGTCCTTCCTCCTTCATTTCATCAATGAATCTTCCGGTTTTCCCACAAAACATGATTATATCCCTTAGTTTGGTTGTTCTCAGTTCCCTTTCTTCTAATGTGTCTGACCCTAGTATATTGAATGTAATACCTGCAGCCTGCACACATACATTTTGCTATGAAGTTTCTTCCCCATTGCAATGTTTGCTTAGAGGATCTGGTGTTAGTCTGAGTCACTACTCAGACTAACACGGTTAAAGAACATATTGCAGCGGTGAAAAACCGGCAAACAACCAAATCAGCGATAGCGGAACATCTGCTCCAATCAGTTACGAATCACTGGATTGAGTTTCATCGCCCACAAGTCCTTTCTACTGATCGCCACTTTTATCCAAGAGTAGTGCGTGCGTTGAAATCAAGAGACATAGAAATTTTATTCGTGAAAACGGGTACAATTTATCGACGATATGGAATCCTGTGATTCAAGGAACAAAACCTCGTATTTCGCTTCGGTTAAACGCCTGCACACTGTGTGTTGTGTGTAGGTATCCCGAAAACTATTTACAAATATCGAGGGTAGATGACAAAACGTCTACCTCAGACACGGAGTGAAACTTTTTTTTCCTTTTAGATATTTTATAATGCAACGCGAAAGTTTAAAAGTTTATAAAATTATATTTAATTTTTCTTTGCTGTTGTTTGTAGCTTTATAAGATAACAAGTTGCAATTTTAATACCGTTGAAATATTTTTCAAAGTAGTTCCAGTGAACAAATAATGTAAAATTAAATGACATTAACATTATTGATGACATACGAGTTATATGGTAAATGGCGATTTTGGTGAGTTTTCTTTTTGTCTACCCTACTGAAAATGTCTGTGCACGTCATTGGTGTCGGTTTAGTGTGCAGTGACCCGTTATGATACCTACTAGTATTTTTAGATTACCTTTTTCCAGCCTTAGGATATACTTAGCCTTTATTTTGTCTTTTTCTTCAAAGTACATCTTACGTAATATATACGTACCTATACATACGTACATACATACTTACATATATATTCCGTTCAGGTGACACAATCTTGTTACTGTAGATCAGGTTTCGAATTAAGTACCTTCTACTGACTGAAAACGGATATCAGTTTCACATTTCCGATTCATTGATGAACGCCAGTCGGAAAGCCAGAATGGATGAATGAATGTACTTTATGTCTGTTTCCAGTCAAAGCTATCAAGATAATAGAACTCAGATTTTCATTAATAAGCGTTTGCTTTTTTAAGTAAATATTGATACCCGTTTTACAGTTAATGGCAACAAAGCTTTGTTTGCGTCGCAAAGCTCAGTAAAAGCGGTCCATTTAAACTATTCATTTCAGGCACATACGTGAAGAATGCAGACCTGTGACCCTATGACACGTCTATTAGTCAAAAGAAAGACCTGGTACAGAGAAATGCCAAGACAATTTGTAAATGAGAATTCATTGTTGTTTGGTTTAGTGTAACCCGCTAGTGAGGCTGATAAATGTCCTTTCAGAGTGCGCCGTCAGTCAAATCGCGGTTGCCTGCCCACAAGATATATTGTGGACCCAAGGCTCGTCCTTGCGGAACCCCAGCCCTCGCATTACTTTAAAATTAACCATTTAATGATTATTTGCTTTACCCTTTACCTAGATACAGCGATTAGGTGAGGCTTAAGCTTAACTTTAAATTCAAATCTGCAGAGACAAAGGTTTAAGTAACAATCAAAATTTTAATCTTTGTATAACGACCTTGTCGAAACTGTTACAAAAATAGTAGGTACTCCGTATAATTTACGTAGAAATTCCTTATTAAAATTGTTTAAAATAAGTAGTCAACTAAAATAAATTTAAATTATTTAATTTAAATTTAATGATGAAAATAAACTATATACCTATTTTAAATTTATTTCTGTCGACTACTTATTTTAAACAAATTTAATAAGGAATTTGTACATTTATTTTAGTTACTTCAATAATTAATGTCGAAATATATTGTAGCGAAATAATTCTTGCTTCAGTGCCAATAGAATATTATTATTTATTCTCTCACCGTTAGATATTCCTTGTACTTGTAAACTTATAACGAATCTATTTTGTTTCATCTAAAACATTGTTGTGTAAGAGTTGATTTAGCATTACCAAACCAGAATAGTTTCTCACGTTAGAGAGTTTATCAAATATCTCATGTATTAAGCATATTACAAAATTTAATCAATAGATTAATTATCCAAATGTAATTGATATTTCGGCTTACCGCTGTAATACGGCTTTAATTATTTCGTTTTCAGTATAAAACTATTTGGCTAGTTTGACGTGGGTTACATTTAATTTAGGAATGCTAACAGTTTTGGAAGCGTTTTCGACTTGGGGCGACCGCAGCAAGCATCGTTGCCCGAACAAGAACAAACAAAGTAATTAAACACATCAAACAGAGTGAAATTGAAGCCGCGACTCAAAGCGTAGGCCAGTCCAGTAAAGGCAATGGTCATACCTCATACCGTAGACACATAAAAATCAGAAGTGTCGTTAATTAGCTATTCATTATTACAGAAGAATCAACTGCGTGAAAACTTTCTGTACTAATATAATATTACAAAGAGAGAGAGCGGGAATTTGTAAGTATGTTTATATGTGCAAGGTAATCTCTGGAACCAATGCAGCTATTTGAAAAATTTTTTCACCATCTGAAAGGTACATTATTCCAAATGGACATAATATATTATGTATTCAACACATGTGAATTCGGGATGGGTCACTAGTTACTTAATAAAATAGCGCAATATGATATCTTCTAATAAGCAAAATACAGCATACATTTAAATGTGTTTTAAGATAGACGAAGAAAAAACCAGCCAAGTGCGAGTAGGACTTGCGTACCGAGGCTTCTATATCACCATACTACATATTTACAATTTATTTACAAAAAAAAGTATTATCTTTTATTCAGTTCTCCTATCTCCTTAGGGATCTTACGGACAGACAAACGGACGGACGACGTAGGCTTAGTAAGAAGGTCCCGTTGGCGCTCTTTCGGTACGGAACCTTAAAAATCCAATAAATCTAACACCTATTTCACTCCGAGCGGAGGGCCCTCCGCTGCATGCTCCCCCCCAAAGCATTCGCTTCGCAACGACGCGACCTCTAGCGTCAAGTGGCGAGCGTTATTTTAGTCGGTTCGAGCCCGACACTACCCGGCCAGTCCTCACGTTCTCTCCTGAGGCGTGAGAAGCGGTTGGATGCTCGTGCGGAGTTTTTCCCTTCCAATAAACAAAAAAAAACCTGTTTCATTTTCATTCTGTCTTCTAAGTAAAACAGCTGTGAGTTCAAATAACTGACTGTTCCATTTGGTAGTGAAGATATAATATACATAGTATTAATGATTTTCCAAGACGAAGATTAACCTATTAACGTGAAGGCTCTTCCTTGATTAATTCAAATACTCTATTAAAGAAATCACTTTTAATTTCACCGTACCGTCTCCGAGACTTGCCGAACGAACAATGAATGCTCGACCCGCATGTCGCTATCTTTCTCCCCGCCGACTTTCTTTTTAGGGTTGCCAGTTGGCGATTGCTAACAATAGCACCTTTAAAATAATAACATTATTAAACATATTCTGTGTTTGATCACAAATCACATAATCTAATCCGTTTATATCATTTCCATTTCTGTACATCAATGGTCTTCATATCTTTGTAAAACTAAATCTACACGAGCTTCAGTTCAAGCAAACCACTCCTCATCTGCGTTATTAATTACATATACATAATTACACATACTTAAGGTCTATAAAAATTTATAATAAATGGTCTCCTCAATATAAAACACTATTACTTATCTACCATTTGGTGTTGTAATAGTGAGTGGTAACCAAGTTCTAATTGACGGTAAATTTTCGGCAAAGATAGCAGGGCTAGACTTGTGTTGTTTGTGATTGATTCCGTCATTTCATTGTCATAATTTCAAAGTATTGATGAATAGTTTCATCTGACAGACTGGATCTCGGTACTAGCCTAGTTGATATTTAATTGATAAAAGGTGTAATTCGGACAATTTCACAAAATAAACTCGCACAGTAATATTACGAATGATTTGCTCATACCATTCATTTTTGAAAAGATTTGAATCTTTGAAAGTAAACGATTGACAGAGATCAAGAAAGGGCGCCAGACATCTATGTCGAAAATATAAAAAATAACTCCAGATTAATTCAGAATTATTTTAAAAATATTATCAATTATCGCGTACATAAATATATACATAAGTACAAATATAACGAATAACCGAACAACGGATAAATATAAAAGTTTCCTGCCTGAATATGGCTTATTGCGGGCTGTGTAGTCGTTATATCGTGCTCACGGAGCCTATGTAAGGGTAGATGGTGATATTTTGCCTTAGTTTATGCAAGCAATAGATAGGTCTGCAGGATAAATATCAATGCAGTCCATCAGCTTCTACAGACATAGCAACGACCCTTGCTAACTCTTTTTAACGTTCTCATACTCCACTACGAAAATATCGTCTTCGTGAAAGATCCCAAGTGTATCCAGTGCCCAAAAAGGACGATAGACCAGACCCATCAAATTACAAGACAATTGCCCTTCCTCTCTGTCTAATGTAATAGAACGCGTAATAATCACTCAAAGTACACTTCTAAGGTACCCAGAAGAACACGGTCTGATCAGCAACCGTCTTTACCATAGTTTGTTCAAAAAGGTGAAGCGGTATTTCATCTTGGATCAAAGGCTGCTTCTACGTAAATTGCAAGCGTGATTAAGTACTGCTGTCGTTTATGGACGAGAACATTTATATATCAGGTCGGACCTCTCGAGTCTTTTAAAAAATTTGCTGTGAGAATTGTTGACGATTTCTTGTTTACGAGCTGACTTAAGCCACTAAGTTTGGGGAAAGACTTTTTTCTTTGTGTTTTCTACCATTTGGACAATGGATTGTGTTCCTAAGAATCGTTTGACATGATACACGGCAGCCTGGAGCTCATTCTCACATATCAGAACCGCAAAGATCGTACGCGGTACGGTTTCAAAAGAGATTTTTCCCCAAACGGGTTGCGAAATGACCTTCTTATCAAGGTTTTCTCAACATACTGCAGCATGGAGTTCTTGTATTGGGGTGCGAAATTATTCTTACAAGGTCGACAACGCGCAACCCCTGCTGTTGCGGGCGTGTGTAGACTACGGTGACCCCTTATTATCATGTGAGTCCTATGCTTGTTTGCTACCTTCGTTGAGGAAAAAAAATACAGTGTACCAATTTGTGTGATGCATAACTACGCTCTAGCTATGGGTACCACATATTATGGGTACCACATACCACACAACGACATGGTAATACTCAGTCTCTAAAAAAAATCTGAAAACTTCTTTTTTACGCTGGTTTGATCTGCAATTTCACGCAAGACCTTCGAGTTGGAAAGCAACTATCAAAAACTTTACTAACGAACCAGTCAGTAGTGGAAATAGATCAAATTTAAACAATTTCATTAAATAATAATAATAATACTCCAGACAATTACAAAGAATGTGTAACCCTAAACTAAGCAGTAAGCTTGTACTATGGGTACCACAAAACGAACTCTGGGGGAGTTTCCAGTCACACCCAGACTCCAAGCCAATTTAGAAAAGTTCATTTCCTAAATTGACCTGACCGGGGATCGAACCCAGGACCCTTAGCTTGGAAAGTAGATGCATATGCCACTACGCCAACGGGCCAGTCAATAATAATTACAATCGTCTTAATTGTCGATTAGTTATGTTTTTATTTTGAATTTAATTTAATTTAGTATTTAAAAACAAACGAAAATTTGAAAATTCGAATGAAATGTTCACTTCATTAGATGGACGTTTTATGATAGAATACATTTAGGCGCGGTTAGACGAGAGTTACAGCCCGAAAATCTCAAAGATAATATGGTCGAATTGGCCACATGGGATATCTCGACCCATTTATTAGACAATTGAGGCCTGCCTAAATATCTTTGACCAACTGTCGGTATGTAGACTACAACGATAACGGCCTAAGTTAATTAGTGCTTGGTTATACAGGGTGTCCAGTAATTAAGCTCCATAGTGAAACTAGGGGTAAATTAGGTCGAGTCCTATCAAAATATGAAGTTTCATGTCCAATGAAACCCTCACGGATTTCAAACATTGGCAGTTTTTTAACTATTTTGAAAATTTCCACTTTTAGTCAGCTTTTTCGGCACCATAGGCGCAAATATGGGTATTTGATTATTCTGTTTTACGATAAATATTACAGAATAATTTAACTAGTAAACCTAGTAATCGATTTTTCTAACACGGTTACGGTTTTCTCACAAAGAAGGACCAATTCCAGTTTTTAGTTCTATTAATCGCCGTGGTACAATTTTGACCACTCTTGCTTTTAAAAAAAAGGACTAGGCTAACATGGCCAGTTATATCAAAAAATTGCTCATTTCGAAATGGTATAACAAATACTAAGTTTTAGTTAAATGGTCAAGATATTGCCACTACTACAAACGGAGCCCATTCTTAAATTATACCAAAGATATTAGAAAATATTTTGAAAATCTGATTGTTGAGTTGGTTAATAATACGAGGGCTGCTATTTATGTATCCGGAACTGGCCAGTTATAGAACAATATTAAAAAAGTAATTATAACATTTAAACATGGAACTCTTTGGCTGAAGAATACAATTTCTTTCATGTAGCTGTCATTTGTTTATCCTTTGTGGCGTCATTTTGAAAATTCCGAGTCTTTATCACCATGGCTTTAAGTCGTGAAAATTTTCGTGCTATGATTTATTACGATTTTCGGCGAGGGCTAACTCAAAAATAGTGCATCGATCAACTCACTTCGACTTTTGGGGACGAAGCACCATCGAAAACTATTGTGTATCACTGGTTTAGTGAGTTTAATCGTGGGCGGTTTGTGCTCACGTACGAAGTTAAAGAAGGTCGCCATAAATCGGTTGTTGTACCTCAAAATATTGATGATGTGCGGGAACTAATAATGTAAGATCGTCATGTTACATATCGTGAGATAGAGGCGTCTCTGGACTTAAGTATGACGAGTATTTATAAAATATTACACGAACATTTAGCTGTAAAAAAAATTTGTTCACGTTAGATTCCACACAATTTGAGAATTGACCAAAAACGGGCTCGTGTCGATTGGTGTAAACAAATGTTACAAAAGTACAATCAGGGTGCGTCAAAAGCTGTCTATAATATCTACACAGGTGATGAATCTTGGATATATGGGTATGATCCTGAAACTAAACAACAATCAACGGTTTGGGTGTTCCAAGATGAGCCGAACCCAACAAAAGTCATTCGTTCAAAAAGCACTTTGAAGCAAATGGTCGCTTGTTTTTTTGGTATAAATGGACATGTAGCTACAGTGCCACTAGAGGATCGTAAAACTGTTAATTCTAATTGGTACACGACCATTTGTTTGCCAGAAGTCTTTGAAGAAATAAGAAAGAACAACCGACAACGCAGAATCCTTCTTCATCATGACAATGCTAGCTGCCACACATCGGCCGAAACAACTCGGTATTTGGAAGATCAAAAGATCGAAATAACGGGTCATCCGCCGTACAGCCCCGACTTGGCCCCCAACGACTTCTATTTATACCCAACCGTGAAGAATAAATTACGTGGTCAACGTTTTTCTAGCCGTGAAGAGGCTGTTGATGCGTTCAAAATGCACGTTTTGGAGATACCTCAATCCAAATGGAAAAAGTGCTACGAAAATTGGTTCCAACGCATGCAAAAGTGCATCAATCATCATGGTGAATATTTTGAAAAGCAATAAAACTATAATAAAAGCTATATGTTTGTTTCACTTTGTTATTCCGGATACATAAATAGCAGTCCTCGTACCGTGTAGTTAATTATTATAGAGAATTAAAAAGCTAACATATATGTAAATAATAATAAATATTTTTCCATGACCGGTTTAAAGTCAAGCTCCCTGTTCCAATAATTTCGGTTTATCAAAGTGCTTAACGCTCGGAAGCTTATCTAATTATAATTTTTTTATTTAAGGCGTTGTCGATTGCTCATTTTAAGCTTTGGGAGTCCCGTACATCTTTTTTGTCTTCTCCGTTATTTCAAACAATATGACAAGATAAATACCTAATATACGCGTAACATTTTGTCGAAATAAACTCTTCCGATACTAGGGAAAAGGAACAGGTCTAAAAAAGTTTGTCCGTTATTAGGAAACCTGTAATCATCTCAACATAGAGGCAAGGGTCAATATAATTTCAATTACAATTAAGTAACTCGATATGTTCGTTACCAAACTATATCAATATAAAGTGTACTTCACAGTGATCAAACAGAAGCACGTTTTACTGACCTAATACACTTTTTACTGACCTTAACAGGAATTTGTAATGTTGCAGTATTAAACGATGCAACGGATTCCCGGGCAAAACCTATAACATGTCTCACGCCACTCTCGAGGCCGATCGCTCCGTAGTGGGTATTATTTTATTGGGTTCGACGTATTTTTACACACGAGCGCGAATGATGGCACATTTTCGTGTTTGAACATGATCTGTCCCTTACTCGATGCTGTCCGCTGCCAGCCGTATTCCCCTCACACCAATTGTGTGATCACCAACTAAACATTAGGTTTGTTCTTTAATAGGTACCACACAACGAACGGAGAGACCTATAGTTACCTATCCGGTAATTATTATCCTTATATAATGATATCTTAAAATCAATAGCGGCGACAGAATTTTAAGCCAATGGTCCCAAATTCGATTCCCTAGCAGTTTAACTTAGGAAACGATATTTTACACATTTTCTTCGAGTATAAGTGTTACTAGATATTCCTTTTTCAAATTTTTTTTCGTGGATTGTGATTTTCTTTTATACTATATAAAATATGTAATATATATACGTTACATTAGCATAATATTGTACTACTCATAAAAATATGTATTGTAATATACCTAATGTGCGGCTGTTTCTGTATCTTACTCAAACCACAGAATAGGTAATAGTATTACGTAGTCAAACGAATAACCTGTAGAGCCGCACACACAGAGGAAGTAATTACGAGTTAAGGACGAGGGTATTTCATCGGATTATTATTACGTTATCAAGGCTTGTCCGGCACAGTTTTCTCACCCATTAGCTACTATATCAACAGCCACTCAACTTTCATCAGTCCCTTACAATCATCCTAGTTACGTAGATAAAAATAACTAAATGATATAAATATTTATATAAACTATAATTAACCTTTAACCAGACTGCATGTTGTAACTGTTAACTGTATAATATACTTATACACATTGTACTTTCTGTACTGTAGTGTAAATAGTGCTTCTATTTAAAAACTGCCATTAATATGCAAACGATTAGATATTTATATTTAAATAAATGTATGTACGTTCTGAAACTCCTGAAAAATAAAATATGGGAAGTATATGCGCATTGCCTGGTTAGACACATGCCTTAATTTAGCAAGCGTTTAACATTAAAAAAATAATATATGGAGAAAATATGCAAATGAATTTTCAATAAATTATCATTTCGTTTTTAATTAATTTCAAGAAAATCTGACGTTTTGTTTATCAACAAAAACATTTTCGTCTGTACTTAGATTGAACTTTTCATTTAAGGAAGAGATACGTGGCATACTTTGCATTCGTATTTGGTTTTTTTTTGCCACCTATTTTATGCAACAAAATTTATAACGTTTGAATGTGGATAGCTTGGGCCAATGTTCTGCTTTTGGTACCAGACGAATATCCTCTGGTACAGCAAACACATCTCCTTCCTTGTTTTTATATACATATACATATGTATTCCGTCGGTATCCAATTTTGTACTAAATATGTGCACTTGTAATATTGTACTTTCAATGTGGAACCAAAACGACTTCATCCGTGATTTCTTCGACTGTCGTTATATTAACTATGAGATTCGATAATGGTCAAAATGATCAATACCACCTATATTTATTGTATAGTTCGCAATTGCTGACGGCTCTTTTTTGTTGCCATCTTTACCGTCAGTGTTATTCCTATTTACGTAGAATTTATCGTAGTTGAAAGAAAATGGACATCTTAAGTATCTTTCTATTTTATGACAGCGACTAGATGGCAGTTTTAAATCTTAATAGTGATCTCACTATGATTGAAATTCGACCGTAAATATAAACTTGTAATATGAACTCTTTGGCGACAATCTCTACTCTATGCGACTCTTTGATCCAAGCAGGTTACGTATATGTCATCACAAACTAGTAAGAGTTTGAAATTTACAATATTTTTGACGTTGGCAGCATGAACGTAAACAATGAGTGATTTGCTGACGGCTCTTTTTTGTTGCCATCTTTACCGTCAGTGTTATTCCTATTTACGTAGAATTTATCGTAGTTGAAAGAAAATGGACATCTTAAGTATCTCTCTATTTTATGACAGCGACTAGATGGCAGTTTTAAATCTTAATAGTGATCTCACTATGGTTGAAATTCGACCGTAAATATAAACTTGTAATATGAACTCTTTGGCGACAATCTCTACTCTATGCGACTCTTTGATCCAAGCAGGTTACGTATATGTCATCACAAACTAGTAAGAGTTTGAAATTTACAATATTTTTGACATTGGCAGCATGAACGTAAACAATGAGTGATTTATTTAATTTAATGAATTTCTAATGCATATAAAATATTTATAAAAATATTAGCTTTCTCCTGTCCGTCTCCATATAAACCTTAAGTGTACCAAATTTCACACTCCTCCGTCTGCGCAATTTTCTTAAAAAGAGAACCAAAGTTTTCGCTTCACGTATTAATATGAAGATTTATGAGGACTATCAGTACATGTAATGCCTGATGTAATACCTATATTATCGCCAATTTTGGTAGAGATATTTAATAAATTTGTCCATCAAGGGGTATTTTCCAATTTAATGAAACACAGTAAAATTATTCCATTATTGAAGTCAGGTTGTATGTTAAGTTCAACAAATTATCGCCCAGTGTCAATATTACCAGCGTTGAGTAATATATTCGAAAAAATAATACTTAATCAAGTGCTGGTCACACTTTAACATTCACGTGGTGTTTTACGGTCAACATACGGGTTCACGAGAGGGCGGTCAACAACTCATGTTGAACCAAGACTGTACTTCAGACTTGGGAGGGGTCCCAGGATACCATTGGTGTATTTTGTGATCTTTCCGATGCTTTTGATTGTGTTAGTCACGAAATTTTAATTTGCAAGCTTAAATACTATGGAATTCGTGGTAACGTTCTCGATGTCGTGGTCGCGTATTTGTCTGGCCGGGAGCAAAAAATGAGTGTGAATGGGGTTTTGTCTGTTGGTTCGAAGTTAAAAATGGGCGTTCCCCAAGGATCAGTTTTGGGATCTTTCCTGTTTCCAGTCTACATTAATGATCTCCCATTTATGGTCAGGGACTTATGCGAAATAGTATTATTTGCTGATGACACTTCATTGTTACTTAAACTCGACAGAAAGAACCTAGATATTATCTGGATGAACGAGATCCTAACAGACGTCTCAAGATGGTTCGCTGTTAATAATTTACTACTTAATGCACAAAAAACTGAATGTATTAAATTTTCCCTTTCTAATGTATCCAGAATCCATGATAAAATAGAACTGGGTGGGAAACAATTAGAATTAGTTAAGTCTGCCAATTTTCTTGGTTTAAGAGTAGATAATAAATTGCAGTAGGCGCACCATGTCGGGACATTGGCTAGTAAGCTCGATTCCGTAATATATGCCTTTAGACGCATGAGGCAATTGACGGATGCGGATACGACTAGGTTGGTGTACTTTGCATATTTTCATAGCTTAACGTTCTATGGCCTTTTGCTGTGGGGATCAGCGGCGCATATTAACTCAATTTTTATTTTACAAAAAAGAGCGATACGTGCTATCTACAGTATGAATGCACGAGAATCACTAAGAGATCGTTTTAAAGACATTAATGTACTCACCTTGCCGTCCTTAGACATCTTTGAAATTATTATGTATACGAAGAAAAATATAAATCTATTTCTAAAGAAAGGCGATATTGGTGGTATGGAAATCGGAAGTCGTGATAAATTGGTTATCCCAAAATTTAAATTACATAAGTCAAATGTTTCAATTTTGGGTAACTGCATTCGTTTTTATAATAAAGTTCCTCAATAAGTCACTCAATTAACAGAAAATAGATTTAGATTAGTTATAAAACGTACATTGATTAGACAATCATACTATAAAATAAACGATTTCGTTGAAGATAAAACAATAGTCTGAAAATGATCTTCTCATGCACCTGCATTTATTTACTGACTCTCTGAATATTGTATTATAATAATCCTTTTGTAATGTTGAAAAAATGATACCTGGCTGAGTTTCTTGTCGGTTCTTCTCAGTGTCCATGTTTTCTTTTCTCTTCTTTTTGAACCGAACTAAAGTAGATTTGACGTTCAAAATTACCTTGTAATTGGGTTTACTTTAATAAATTGATTTGACTTTGAATATACAGATGATAAAAAAATATGTTTTAAATGTACAAGACCTCGCTTTAATTTGAACAGTTGTTTTACACTTTTTCCATCAGTATTTAAAACCAATATATGTTCATAAATAAATAATACACAAAAGTACGAACGAAATCACACACTAAAACCTTATTAGCAAACTTTCTTTCGCCGACCATCCACATTGACATGGAAGTAATTAGATCTGATATATTCGATTGACGTGAATATTTTATACCTACACGCAGATTTATTATCACAATTTTCTTTATCATTTTTGCGTTCTGTGCTATAATTGATAAATTCACTACTTAAATATTGTTGCCTAGTAAACGGAGTTCACATTCATCACCATTATTGACCTTCAAGACAAGCAATTGCAAACAAAAACTTTGTCACACATCCGACATCACAAGTTAATTATCATACTTGAAATAAACCACATAAATATTGCACGATATAACTTCAGTAAGCAATTTAATAGTTCTGGATTTTTAATACAAGTTAGCTGCCAGATGTTCGATTTTTTTTTAATGGTGTGGCGCAGATGTTAGATTATGAATTCAGAAAGACATTCCCGCTGTGCGCTGTGTGAGGCCAACCTTATATTCAGTTTGTGTCCGTGCTTGTCTCTTCTGTATAGTTTAAAAAGTCGCGAGTCTTCGCTTCGTCCGTGACGCATGTCATTGCTAAATTTTAACTTTTTTCAGTGATTTTAATATGATACTCAAATACTATTTAAAATTGAAAATTACCGTAATTGATATCAGATCAGATCTTATAAATACTTTCAAGAGAAAAAAATCAAATACGGATTTGGGCCTGTAGCTAAGATAATTTACTAAATGATTCCATCCGCGTCAATTATTTTATTCTCATTGTTTATTAATTTCTATCATACATGATTAGCCAACAACGGAACTGTTTTATCAAGTACAGACAAGTATTAAGTAAACAGATTCTTTATTTGTTTTCACTAACTTGTTTTAGTCATTGATTATTTACTCTCTAGATTGAGCCTGGTGGTACAAAACGTGTCAAGAATTTATCAGATAACTGTTAAGTTATAAGTCGATTCCCGCTCGTCGGTGTCAGTTGTATGAACAGGGCATGACGTCACGTATTGTACGTTTTGTGTCTAAGCCGTGGGGTCTAAAAAGGCGAGTTGCGTCAAAAAAGTGTGTAAAATTGTAAAAGACGAATAAAAACAGCTCAAAAAGTCACCTGCTATTGGCAAGTAATCAAGAATTCATCGTATTTCTTATAAATTTCTTTTCGCCATGTCAGCGAAATTGTGAACGTTTTGAACACTTATCTATCATCGACTACGGACTAACACTGCAAGCAATGTCGAAAACTACCGAAGTGCTCTAGCACTAGCGCCGCCGCGCTTTTAAATCACTAGTGCAAAATGCGTTACATTTTTTATCACTCTAAAACTTTTTGGGCAATATTGAACTATGATTACTATAGCCTAAACGTAAAAATGCCTAAATACGTAAAATAATCTCATACAGCCGATGTCTTCAGTAACAAATAGTATTTATGTATAGTATGTTCACCATAACGCGTTAGTCGAGCGAGCGAAGTGAGAGTGCCGCAGCCGCGGGCGAAGCGCCAGAACAGAATTCGCCCTATAAGGAAGCCCTTTGGGTAGGTTATGTTAGTATGTTTATCACAACGCGCGAGCCGAGCGAGCGAAGCGAGAGTGCCGCAGCCGCGGAGGAAGCGCCAGAACAGAATCCGCCCTATAAAGAAGCCCTTTGGGTAGGTTAGGTTAGTATGTTTACCACAACGCACGAGCCGAGCGAGAGAAACGAGCGTGCCGATGCAGCGGCCGGTGAAGTGCCAGAACAGAGTCCGCCCTATAAGAACATTTTTGGACAGCGACTGGCGAAGCGCCAGAACAGAATAGGTGCCTATTCTGTTCTGGCGCTTCGCCGGTCGCTTTCTACTATTTCTATCTCAGTGAGTGTAACCGCGAGTAAAACAGGTAGCTGTAGTAAGTTAAGTAAACTACAAGATAGCTTGTTCGCGACTGCTTTATTACGTACCCACATAATAAAATGTTACACACATAACAGTACTTATACACTACAGTAAGTATAGAAACCTCGCAATGTTAGCGTAATTCGTGTCAGCTCATGAGTTGGTCATGAAATAATTTTTATTTGCAAAATGCTCATAAATCTGAAGTGTTTTGTCTACTAGTATTCACAAAAATAAAAATTTGTCATGTTCAGCTGCATATCGTTGCACTGTGACCCTTTCCTAGTCCACGCACATTAGTAACAGTTTATAAACTCGTTCAACAAAAAAGGACACCGTAAGGACACGCTCTTAGAGCAAATGCTCCATCCATTTTGATTCTTGATCCAGGGTGTCATATTCGAAGTTTCTCAGGGTACCGATTACAAAAATGGCATTTAATTTCTGATCCACGATGACGTACATTGTTTTTTGGAATAGAATAATACATGTTGTGTTTTGCGTTGCGCGGGGTGCAGATTTCGAAAATATAAACTCTTTTAAATCTAAAAACATACATTAAAATGTGCATTGTATGTTATAGATGTTAGGTACATATGCATAAAGCGTTGTAGAAAAAAATTTAACACCAAATAATATTTTATTCTAATTATAAAAAAACTGTGACATCGCACTATCTTCCGAATTTCCACTCACTAATACTTAATACATTTACAAACAAAGAACAAGAGAGTGGAAGTTCGACCTATAATGCAGTCATATTCGTAACCTACATGGTTGTAGGTTACGACAATTACATGGGCGTCATTTTATTAAAAAAATAAGTTTGCCAACTTGGATTTCGAAATCGATGTTATTTTCGTAATCATACACCAAAAAATCTAAAAAATAACACCCACTTCGATTTATTCAAAAAAATTAAGGTCTGCCATCTTAGATTTAAAAATGGATGTCATTGTCATTCATTTTAACTAAACCATATAAGTACATTATGTCAAATCTCTCAAAAAAATATTTGAATACCTTTTTTTTATTTTCATAACCACGAGCACGACACAACTTAATCACTTTTCTTCGTCAATTATTTGGAAAATATGTCATTACCTTGCCACTGCCACGCACACGAGAGTCTATGGCGAGAGTGTAAGACATAGCTGTCAATAATCATGCGAAAAGTGGCATGTTTGTATTGTACTGAAGCTATACTTTATATACTATATACCTGCGATGACGGACCAATGGCACGCGTGCTATTGATGGCACGTGACAAAATAATTGACGCACGGCTGTAATTAAAGATTTAGGTATCTAATCGAAACAACTTTCTCATATAAGTACATTCATAAGTATTGGGTCCTTACAAATGAAATTAGCGTTTTGTCGTACTGACCACTTTAATCTGAAATATCTCCTCTTTGGTTAAGAATTCCAAATTCAAATTTATAAATTCATTTAGCTGGTACATTTGAGTTTTGAAAACAGTCATTCATTTGTTTTTTCCTCATTATTTTTTTCTTTGGCGTCGCGTATTACCGCACAATGGAAAACATGAATTATCGGTATATTTACGAGTACGAGTTCTACCGTGGCACCAGTGCTGCAGAAACAGCTCGAAGAATTAATGGTGTGTACGGCGCTGGTGTAGCAAAAGAAAGCACAGTACGTTTTTGATTTCAACGTTTTCGTTCTGAAAATTTCGACCTTCAGAACCAACCCCGTGGACGGCCGGAGACCAAAGTGGAAAATGAAGAATTAAAGGCTATTGTGGAAGCGGATCTATCACAAAACACTTCAGAGATAGCTGCAGGCTTCGGGGTAAGTGACAAAACTGTATTAATCCACTTGAAGCAAATCGGGAAAGTAAAAAAACTTGAACGATGGGTACCTCATGAATTGAGTGAATCGAACTTGCAAACACGCGTCGACTGCTGTGTTACTTTGCTCAACCGACACAATAATGAAGGGATTTTAAACCGAATCATTACTTGTGATGAAAAGTGGATACTGTACGATAATCGGAAGCGCTCGTCGCAATGGCTGAATCCTGGAGACCCAGCCAAATCCTGCCCTAAACGAAAATTGACTCAGAAAAAGTTACTTGTGAGTGTTTGGTGGACTAGCGCCGGTGTCGTTCTTTACAGCTTTCTAAAATCTGCCCAAACGATTACGGCAGATATCTGTTGTCAGCAACTGCAAACCATGAAGGAAGAACTAGCTGCTAAACAACTGATATTGGTCAATCGCTCTAGGCCACTGCTGCTTCACGACAACGCAAGACTACGCACTGCACAACAAACAACCACTGAGTTAGATGAGCTACAATTGGAATGTCTGCGACATCCACCGTGCTCCCCGGACCTTGCTCTAACAGATTACCATTTTTTCCGGAATTTGGACAACTTCTTACAAGAAAAAAAATTCAACTCCGATGCGGCAGTCCAAACCGCCTTCAAAGAGTTTATTAATTCTCGCCCCCATGGTTTTTTTTAGTAAAGGGATCAATGAACTACCTATGAGATGGCAAAAGTGCATAGATAACAACGGTGCATACTTTGATTAATTAAATATATTTTACAAAAAAAAATTGACTTTATATTCCTCCCGTACAAAACGCCAATTTCATATGTAAGGACCCAATACATTTGTTATTCTTTCATTAATTGCTAATTCAAGATTGTTTGATGGCACGTCATTGCCCTGTTAAATATACCGTAATAAAAATTTTATGTAAATAGATAAAGGTTCGCCATCCCTGCTATATACTATAATATTATAAAGAGGTAAACTTTGTCTATTTGTATGTAACGGATAAACTCATAAACTACTCAACCGATTTCAAAAATTCTTACATTTATAGAAAGCTACATTATCAGCGAGTAACAGGAATTATATTTTATTTTCAAAAAAATTCTACCCGTGAGATACCGGGGCGGGTCGCTAGTCAATGATAAATGTGAGATTGAAAATAGCTCAAACAACTTTCTTTATAAATTAAAAATTTTTCCGCTGCTAAAATCTTTTATTCTAATTTCTTCTTAAATTCGCTAAAAAAATTTAATAGTTTAATGTAGTAAGTTTCGCAAGAAAGTATTTGCCATGTGACTCTATCAACAATTTTGAAATTCCAAAATCGCTAACGTGGTCTGTGTCTACAAGAACGTAATAGGTATATGTCGTGAACTTGACTTATTCATTTCATGGTTAAAATGTTTAAATTTTTTAAATAATTTGGTCTAGACGCGTTGTTTAACGTTTTTCCTCATCTCTTAAGTATCTTTAATGCTGAAAGCAAAAATTGAATTACGTACTTACTCTGCTCAAAAGAATGTTTCGTGAAAGGCTTTCCTTCAACATCAAAATAATAAAATTTTCCCGTTCTTTCTTTATAGTCGACTATGCTGGCTAGCGGTTACGATGACCTTTCAAAAATAACTCATTTAACATTTCTCTCTCGATACACGCTGTTTAAGGTATAAACCTAACTGTGCCCCGCGGTTACGCTTTGTGGGCATGATTGGCGGACAAGTAGAAAATTAATATAACATTAACTTTATTGATCATATAAACAGATTTTTTCATCCTAACATATTTTAAATTCGTAATGCATTTTCTTTTTGTTTTATGAAGAGTGGGTGTGTCAATTTGTTATAATATTAGGAAAACATTATAAAAAAAAAGTAATTAAAAACAACTTCAACATATTTCACAAAACAATTACTAAAATCTGGTGAGTATATTGCAAAATATTATAAGAAATATAAAAATGTATTTATAATGTACATTGTACATGTTACCGCCAAACCCGATTTTAGGCCAAACCGGTATTTTCTACGCATTTCAGCATATATAGTAGTTTAACCTAGGACAATCCAGTTTGGCCTAAATACTTTAGTCTTAACTAGTTTGACCTAAGCTAAACTGATTGAATCGTTACAAGTGACAAAATTAACACGTTGGAACAACAAACAAACAAGATTTCGTATAGTGCACCTGTGCAACTATAAGTGATTTAGTATAGTGCACCTGTGCAACTATATGTGATTTAGTATAGTGCAACTGTGCAACTATATGTGATTTAGTATAGTGCAACTGTGCAACTATATGTGATTTAGTATAGTGCAACTGTGCAACTATATGTGATTTAGTATAGTGCACCTGTGCAACTATATGTGATTTAGTATAGTGCACCTGTGCAACTATATGTGATTTAGTATAGTGCAACTGTGCAACTATATGTGATTTAGTATAGTGCAACTGTGCAACTATATGTGATTTAGTATAGTGCAACTGTGCAACTATATGTGATTTAGTATAGTGCAACTGTGCCAGAAATAGATGCCATTGTAAAAAAAAATTGTGTAATTGGAAATGCCACCCCATAGTACTCTTTGTAAAAATAAATATTTTTTTATAATTCAGTAGACTATGTTTAAGTAATTATTGTATATTTAATTGATTGCCTTCTCATTTTTATCATTAATTTACTTGAATAATTATTCAAAATCAGGCCTAGGTCGAATTAGCTAAGTTTATAAAGTATTAGAAGCAAACTAGATTGTCTTTTTTTTTAATGTCAGGAAATGCATTACGCATCCCGTCCCGCCAAGGGGGGTGGCGGGGAGTATGTGGGACTCCTCGGCGGGGAGTGCTAATCCAAGTATGCCCACTAAAACCTGACGGTGATCCTCTTCAAGGCCATCATGCTGGGGCACCAGGAATTGCTTTCACATTCGTCTGCATACCTCGACGGCCACGCCAAGCCGAAGCCAGGCCCACCTCGATGCATGAGTAGGTTGCCCTACACGTCCTCTTTGGGAGGCGCACGAGAACAGCGCGCGCGACCATCCCGAGGCCTTTGGTGCAGGATGCCTTCCGCCGAAGGACACTCCAGACCAAAAATTTGTCGCCATCAGCACCCCGCCGTCTCACCACGGTAAAGGCATCCGCGCATCTCACCTGATTTTTACGGGTTCCATACAAGTTGTCCTTCTCTCCATCTCATGATTTTTTCGTGTTTACTCACAGGTTTCATACAAGTTGTCCTTCTCTCCACCTCTGACTTTTTACGTGCTTACTCACAGATTTTATACAAGTTGTCCTTCTCTCCACCCATTTTTTACGTGTTTACTCACGGGTTTCATACAAGTTGTTCTTCTTTCCACCCATTTTTTACGTGTTTACACACGGGTTTCATACAAGTTGTCCCTCTCTACACTTCTGGTCTTTACGTGTTTACTCACGGGTTTCATACAAGTTGTCTTTTTCTCCACCTCTGATTTTAACATTTTTACTCACGGATTATTATAAGTTTTCCTTCTTTCCACCTCGGCGCCAAAGGCTTCACACGTTGGACCCCCGCCCTCACGCAGAAGAAGGGGGAACACAAACCTATCCCTTCCGAGTCCAGGCCGGACCCTTTCGGCACTCTCGCCTAATCGGTCCCAGCCCGGTCCCACCTCTGATTTTAACTTGTTTACTCCCGGGTTTTAATAAGTCTTCGTCTTACCACCTCGGGGCCGGAGGCCCCAGACGCCGGATTCCCGCCCTCACTAAGAGGACAGGGAACACGAACCCCTCCCCCCCGGTCTGAGCCGGGTCCGTTCGGCACCACCTACTCGGTTCCAAACCGGTACTGAGAGCCACGCCGAAGCGACACTCTTAGGAGTGTTTATCGACTCTCCAGTCTAGATCCGCAGTGTTCAGTGCAGTGGGCATGAAACTCACGCACTGCGGTCTTGGGGAGGCTAAGTCTCCACTTTATGGGAACTTTAAGCGCCTGTTGGTCCACCCCCTGTGATGGTCACCCCAAGCCACTCGGCCCTTAAAATTAGATTGTCCTGGGCTAACCTAACTAGGTAAGTATAATCGAGGTTATCTTAGGACAAACTAGTTTGGTCTAAAATCAGGTTTTTGTGCATTTAATATTCTCCTCAAAAATGTTCAATGGTAATTCAACATTAATATTCTACAAAAGTAAAGATAAGTATTATGAATTATTGTTAATATATTATTAACATTATTTTCCCACAGATCGTAAAAATCGGCCGAGAGACAATGCTTATAAGATACAGGTGTAGACTCTAGCTAGTCACTGTCCGGCTCCACAAAAAAAAATTGCATTGCTAGACCCTGGTCCTACAGCCAGGATATAATTTTGTTGCACCTGCATGCTCTGTCTAACCCAATCGGGAAACGAGGTAGGTAAAGTATAAAGTACCATCTACGTAAAATCATGCAAGTATTTTGTACTCGCTTTCATAAATCTTTACTTGTTGCAAAACTTTTTTTACAACAAGTCTCATACATATACTCGAATTAAAGAAATGAAAACTGATACATAGAAATAAAAACATAAAAGCACTAGAATTACAATATGCAAAAAAAACGCCAAGTGCGTGTAAGACCACCCACGGTGAAAAGTCCCATAGTCGGGAAGCACAATATTCATTTAATCGACGGAAAAAAGATGTTTTTATAGTGTTTGTCAATAACACTGAGACAACCAAAGTTATTTTCGCGGTCACTGAAGGTGTATCCGAAATTACCACCTATCTCAAAACTACATAACATTTCACAATTTTCGTTGAAAAAGCTTTAAATTCTGTTATGTTAAGTTTTTACAGAATTTTTCACCTCGTAGTTGAAAAATTAAAGGTGGAGAGGGGCACTTTTTACGACTTTAAAAGCGCAAAGTATTGAGTTAATTAAAAAAATCAATTCGAAACCTCTATATCATTTGTGTAGATCTACCTACAGAAAAAAAATTCACTACTCATAAGCGTGTGGGGTATATGCTTATAGACATTGGATTTTTTTTAATTCCTCGTTACAATACGGAATACCATTTCTAATTTTGTTATTTCAAAATTTAATTACACCATTATATAGTGGTTCATAGAATACACCTACTTTCCAAATTTCATCTATACTACTCTGTCAAGAAAGTACTGGGAAAAGATCAATAATACACGAAATGTTAGTTATTCATCCAAATTTATTTTATCACCTTCAAAGTATGCTCCTTCAGAAACGATACACTTACGCCAACGAATAATCCAATCATCAAAACATTTTTTAAACGCTTTTTCCGGAATTGAGTTCCGGAAGAAAGAAGTCGACTGGAGCCATATCTGGTGAATAAGGTGGTTGCTCGATGGTATTTGTTGAGTTTTTGGTCAAAAATTCGTTCACAATGATGGCCTTGTGCGAAGGCGCATTATCGTGGTGCAAAATCCAAGACTTTTCTTTCCACAAATCTGGCCTTTTTCGTCGAATTTGCTCTCTTAAACGCCGCATAACGCCCAAATAATATTCTTAATTTACCGTTTGACCTTCCGGCAAGAACTCCGAGTGCACAACACCACGATAGTTAAAGAAAACAGTCACCATGACTTTGACTTTTGATCGAATTTGATGTGGTTTTTTCGGTTTCGGTTCAGTTGGAAGGCGCCACTCCGAAGCTTGTTGACTAGTTTGCATGTCAAACTCGTAAACCCACGTCTCGTCACCAGTAACAATGCGCTTCATGAATGTTGGGTCGGAATTGACTCGTTCTAGCATGTCCTCAGCGACTCTTATGCTATTGTATTTTTGAAGAAAATTCAGGTCTTTTGGGACTAGCCGAACGGCAACATGTTACATACCCAAGTGATTATTTAAAATGGTACGGATCGACTCGTGAGACACAGAAAGTTCGGCGGCTATCTCTCTCAAACTTGAATGAGCATTTTCAGTCACTTTTTCCTTCACTTTTGCGATATTAACTTCCGTTGCAGACGTTGATGGCCTACCAGAGCGAGGCAAATCTTCCATCACATCTCGACCGCTTTTGAACGCTTTGTAACACTCATAAGCACGTGTTTTTGATAAAGTCGATTCACCGTAAGCCTTCTGTAACATTTTCAGTGACTCCGAAAATAAAATTCCATTGGCGATGCAAAATTTAAGACAAACTCTTTGTTCGATGTTTTTGTTCATTATGAAATTCGCAATATACACTAGAATGATATAACTAAAAACAGCACTGTATTTAATCTAAATAACAGATGCAACTCAAACTCCGCGTGAAAATGGAAAACAGTTGTGTTAATCTAACAACAACAAAAAAAACAACAAATTGAATTTGGAACCATAAACAAATCATCCATTCCTGATACTTTCTTGAATGAATGTACATAGTGCCAATAGTCTCAGAGTATAACGGTTATGACATGTGGACAAACAGACGGACAGACTGAGAACACGAAATTATTAGTAACATTAACACGTACGTAAAATTAACAATAATAAAAATTACACAGTTTTTTGATGAATTTGAGATCACTCTTAAAAATTCGTAATGCGTAAGTGATAAAACAATTTAAATACACTTCACACGAGGCTGCGGAAAGAACGAGGTACGGTCAGAGGGACCGCTGACACGGCTCTCTCCTGACTAATGCCGCGCATTTATATCCCCTGTAATTAATTGTTTGCATGTCCGCGGAAGAAACATCCCATCTCATGAAAATTTCGAGTAGGTATAATCTTAATTAACGTACTGAAACACCTCACACTCTCGACACAGAGACTAAAATAAAGCAATGTTTACAATTTCATAAAACACATTCAAGACTCTACCGCGAATTTTGTACAGTATTGAGCGCATACAAGTTAATGACTATTAATACAAAACATTGTACGAATATGACATTCATGATAGAGGTATAGGATAACAGATATATCAAATGTACATCGTACCTGTCTAAAATGTTTTAAGAATGGAGTAAAGAAGCATAAAAAATTTCTATCTTCCCTCTTTATGAGAAAAACTTATATATATGTCTCATAGAGTAACTGTCGGGATATGTACCAAATGGGGATATATGTCGAAATTTCGACAGTGTTGAAGAAAGACACTATCAAAAAGTAGCATACTAGCACTGTCAAAGTATATGGTTACAATACTCGTACTTACAGTTGGACAGGATTCACAGGATAATTAAAGGCACGTGAAGATATTATGAAATAAATAAATATCTTAAATTAATAATATGCACTTATTTCAATGCGAGGCATCTTTCTGGCCATTTTTACTCGAAGAACATCAATCCGGTATTAGGACATACGAGGGGATGTACATACGACATTTTTCAGCGTAAATTAGTATGGATTACCAAAGGGCAATTACGTATAGCGCCAATTGAGAATCTCCTTACCTACATATAAGGAAAGTTTTCAGTGATTAGGCTTATTACGCTCAGAATAATAGAATAAGTAAGATCACTATCTGTGAAGTATCGATATGCCTTAGGAATTTTGAGAACAGTCGTAAAGTATTCCTTCATATTGTCTTTACAATACATACATACAGTACAGCTCTTTAGCTGAATTCCGAATAGCTGTAAAGAGCTATTCGGAAGACGCTGAGACTCGATCAAAGACGATTCCGCTACGGTGGCCCGTCTACGGCGGACACAGTTGAAAATATCGAAAAAGTAAAAGTATTTGTACTGGAAGATCGCAGAATTAAGATACGGCAGACAGCTCAGACTGATAATTAGTAAGAAGCGACTTGGAGACATTTTTCACATGCATCTACATGAGAAAAGTGAGACCGAAAATACTTGCGCTGCTCGATACACAGCGGAAATATTCAACATAAGGAACTTCTACCAACAACACATAACAGCCGAAAACAATGTTTTTTACTCATTCGTTCCTTTAAAATATTATTATAATGTCATGTGTAATTATGTCATGTATTATTATAATGTAGCGTATTTAAAATAATAATAATAATACTCCAGACAATTACACAGATTGTGTGACCCCAAATAATATTATTAAAATATTATTGTAATGTTAAATTATGATTACTATTTTACATAATTACTACTTTTCTTCGATTTTGACGTCATAATTCATATTCATCATATTGGAGCGGATGCAAACCCTTGACCTGTCGTTTATTCAAAATTGCCACTCAAAGCGTAAGCGCTACGAGCCCAGGTAGGTTAGATTAGAGGTTCCATAAACCATAACCATTAGTAGAGGTAGATTTATTTTTAGGAGCTATTACATTTATAATATTTTAATCTAAGACTTGTGCATCGAATGAAGTTTTAACACGCAATTTAATAAGCTCTACCTACCTACATGGACGCGATTAAAATTGAATTGTCGCTTATTTAAATTTAATACATACTTATCTTCACGCTGTATCTCTATCGGGGTAATCAGAAATGACAAAAGTAAATAATTAAAAATAATAATAATTTAAATTTTGATTTAATAAATTGAACAAATGCATTTTAAAATATACCAACATCTTCTTTCATTATCATAGCAGGCTTCAAACCTTGTCCCTTCTCATAGTAGCAATTGAAAATAATATCTACTTATGAAAGTATTAAACGAAAAATAATTGCACCTAGGTAGTGTATCATAGTTTCTTCGACTTATTCTTTTATCTGAAAAGTAATTTGACACCTACCTTCATAATAATATACACATATACATATTGTTTATATTTAACAAACACATTACACCATAATAATAAACATAACACATTTATAATAATTCTGCAACTACTTACTACACCGAGCAATATCTTGCCATTTAAGAAACACGGTATAAAATGAATCATCTACGATATTTAAAACAAAGAAACACAATTTGTAAAACACGAAGGTAATTTTGACCACTCGACGCGGATATTCGCCCTATTGCCGCTACGGAAGTGCCCTCGAGCGGGATGGATCGTAAAATATACGACACTTCAATATATATGGCCATCAGCACCCGTTTACTGCCCACTTAGAAAAAATGTTGGCTTAATACAGCACACAGGCTTACCCCCTGCTCTCCCTAATAAATACATACGAGCGATTCATACGTTTTGATGGCGAAATACTTGAACGAAAACTCCAAAGGGATAATTAGCTTTTACCAGTTTTCTTTTCCTTTAAAACGAGATATATGTACACATATTTATACAAACACTTTTACTATTATATGTAATATATTCCATTAGATCGTCCATATCGAATATTGCTGAAGGGCTTGCAACAGGCAGAAAAACTTTTAATGTCCTTGAGAAATGACACTACAAATGTGTGCACTGTGCAAGCTGAAACTGCACAGGATTCAGTGTGTCATAATCACATAATTTCATACACTGTAAGTCTTTGCGAGTATGTATAGACTTTAGTGTGTTTGGTAACCTGGATCTCGATACCTAAGGAGACCGACGCTCTATTTCATCAACATACCCTAAGATTTATATGTAACCCGTAACAAGACACAGAGGACTTCTAACGCTCTTTACGTTTCATTAAACACTAGGGGTCCCCTACAAATATGATTTACACGATACGACACGAATAAGATACGGTTTAACATTTTCTTATTCTAGTTGACACACAGTTATATAGGTGACAAGTTAGAAAGCGTTGGTGAAATTGGACATGAGAGTAAGATATTTGGACAGAGGTATACAATTTGTGCTCACCATACGGGTCAACGTATGCGAAACAGTTAGGGCGTCCCCCGAAAGCAACGTACACCAGAGTGATGTACACCAGTGTGAGCAGAGTGCAGTTCGGCGTTGGGGACCGCCGCCCAACACGCTGTGCACCTCGCGAGAAGAATACAGAATAGCTGCGTGGAATGTGAGAGGTGGGATTGAAGAGAAGGTGAATGAAGTGATTGATATTTTGGAAGAAGAAGATTGGATGTGGTATGTTTGACTGAAACTAAACGAAAGGGCAGTGAATTTGCCGACTTTCCTGGAGGGAGCATCGCTTTGTGGTCAGGGGTACCACAAGAAGTCCTCGCGTTTGGTTAATATTGTAACTGAGTGTAAGTGTGTAAACCCGAGACTGCTCTGAGTGCGTCTCAAGACAGGATTGACGAGGATTTTTGTTTTGGCAGTGTATACTCCAGTGCACGTTGTCGCTTTGGGCGAGCTGGAGCAGTTTTGGGAGAATGTGAAGGAAGTTCTAAAGACTGTTGAAGAGAATAAGAGAATTATAGTGTGTGGACACATGAATGGATGGGTCGGGACAGCTCGAACAGGATTTGAGTCTGTCTTAGGCAAGTATGGAAATAAGAGAGTGAATGATCCTTTAGGTTTGTGTTAGGAGTGTGTATGGAAAAGGATCTTTTTGTTACTAATACCTTACTGAAGCACAAAAGGATTCATCAGCACACCAGGGGATAAGGATGAAAGAAGTATGATTGATTTATTCCTGGTGGACAATCGGCTCAAAAAACTGGTTATGGACACGAGAGCGCACAGAGGAACGAACCACTTTCTAGTGGTAACTAGAATAAGGGGTCTGTTTGCAGCGTGGCGATGTCACGTAGCGTCCAAACTTACAGCTGTCTGTCGCATCAAGAGCTGGAAACTGCAAGATCTAACCACCAGGAATTAATATGAAAGGGTAGTATCCGGTATTGTTGACGATAGATTGAAAGTGACGAGCTAGGATGTAGAATGTTAACTTGTTAATGATTAATGATTAAATAATGAATGTTAATTTAATTGTACATAGCTGTAACAATTCTTGGCTTTTAACTACGACTCTCCACTATAATTTTATTAATACAACAATGTTTTGAGCAATCATCACTTTATAATGTTCTTAGTTTTTATACAAAAAATAGGTATAGGTAGAAAATTATCTATTACTATCATTGCGGCTGATTTCGGTTTTTGGCGAATGGTAGTTAATGGTATAAAACAGCCATTCCCAAAGTGGGCGATAACGCCCCCTTGTGGGCGCTGCAGGCCTAAACGGGGGCGGTAAAAGACCCAGAAAAAAAATGAGGGCGTTGTGTAGAGGCCTGGGGGGTGATTTGTAATTTCATTTAGCTAGGAGGCATCTTAGACAACGACTGCATGAGCTCTCGACTCAGTAGACAAAATAAGTTTGGGAACCAGTGGTATAAAACGTTACAAGACTCTTCAAACTTATTTCGTGATTTGCGTGCTCATAATCGGGTTTTAGTTTTTTAAACTTATTTAGTTTATGAACAGTTAGGTACATTTGCTATTACATAAGTAATTTTAAAATTACGATAATTATATTTAACTATACCTAGTCTTTATAATGATGCATCGCATATAACGAAAATTTCTTTTATGAAATAACACCTATATATATATTATATATTCGGCACACGTCATAGATTTCCTATCTGGATGGCAATCTGGACAATAAAAGAAAAAACGTGGACCTGAAGCAGTACACAAAGGGCATTCATACATGCCGCGGAAAAATAGTGACTACATAAAACTCACCGTGAGGACGGGGTCGAGCCGACAGAAACTTGCTACCGTCCACAGAAAATGTCACATATTCCATCGTCATAATAACTATTAAACAATTTATAATTTCTTTTGCTTCTAATCGTATACTAAACTTTACAGGCACAAATAAAAATAATAAAGTCACAAGCTTTCCTATACTTACATGAAAAAAATTAATTTTTTACGTGCAACTGATTAATAACAACTCATTACAATATGCAATAAAATTCCAATAAAACTATTTTATATAATCGTAGGTATATAATAACATAAATGAAAAAAATGCTGTTTATGAACCAAAAGAGTAATGTGAAATAGTTTTTGTATGCGCAATCATTTCTGAAACTTTTTTTTTCAGACAGTGCAAACGATCGGCGGTAAGACTTAAAAAGCCTCAATACAAAAGGAAACACATCCGGTCCTGGGACCATTGTTGTCGGCGTAGGCAAGCTACCGATTGGCTAGCCGATCTCAGCCACTTACGTACCATCTACGACACATTGTTCGACATCATTGAACATAGTTCAAAAAGCCTTTTAACGTAGACGTGTCCAACGAAATGTGCTTTCAAGGAATCATTGTAGTTCTCGTTCTAAATAATAATATCATAATATTGTTCAGAAAATGTAAATCATCTGCGGCTGAAATAAAAACATTCCTGGAACTCAAACAATAAAAAATAAAATTGATTAAGTAAGCATTTATTTTGAACATTCAAGGTCCACGTGTTTATAAAATTCTCCCTCATACACGATTTCATTACAAAGGAATTGCTAAACAACGCCAGCCGAGTTCCCAATGGTATTCCAACAAAGCCTGGAAGTTGTAGAGGTATTCGAAATTGTTTACAAAATTCAATCCTAAAGCTTCGAGCCAGATTAAATCTAATTTCAACTTGAAGGTAAGTCTGAAATAAGTCTTCATAAAACCGGAACGGACTGATGAATCTGTCTATTTGATTTAACCCTTCCCAAAGTTGGGTCCTGCTGATTGCCCGAAAGTTAGTCTCGGCTTGTATTTCGCTGTCTTTTTTCGTCGTCGAAAAAACAAATCGAAAACAAGCAAGTAAGTAATGGCTTAAAAGTGACTTCTGAGATCCAGTGCGACCCCGGCACGTCATCAAGCGGAGAGGGTTATAGGGAGCCTATTCGAATCGACTTAGCGAAGTAATTTCGAACACAAATTTCAATAATAACATTATGGCATGTTTTGTAGAAATTATAAAAAAAAAATTCACTACGTAGATAAAAATTTTACCCGTATTTAAAAAAAAGAATAGAAAATTCCACAGCTAATTATTAAAATTTATTATACCTACATGAGATTCAGCCTTCGTCACCAAAAATGAATTTATTTAGAATCGCTATCCCAACTTCCAGGTAGGAATCGGAAAAGCGTTCATTTTTGTAACGCTTCATTTGCAACTAAACTTTTAAATAGGCTAAGTTACTCGGAACTCTGTTTGCTTAAAACGAACGAGCAACTGTACTTACCTAAGCTTCGCGAATATATTTACGTTTATATACACACCGGCACAATTAGCGGAACAGAAAAAAAAGTGAGACTATGAGATAATAACGCATATATTTGACGAAAATGTAATTAGACACAAAATAACAAATTGATTAACATCTTTTAACAACGACTTTGAAAAGTCTTCGTTATTTTTTATTGAAAAATAAAGAAATTTGAAATAAGTGAAATTTTTAGATGATTATGAATCATCACAAAAAATAAAAAAAAGTAAGCATTAAATGATTTAACAATAAAATTAAAGCAAAATTAATAACGAGTGTTTCCCCCTCTTGCTCTGATTACGGTTGCCATTCGTCTGGGCATGCATCAGATTATGTTATCGATGATTTCTTGAGGCAACCGCTCCCACTCCTCAAGTAATGCGTTTCCAAGTTCATTCAGATTGTTGGGGGGTGGCATTCTGGATTTAACACTTCTTTTTAGCAAGTCCCAAACATGCTCTATCGGATTCATATCGGGGGAATTTGCTGGCCACTGCATCACCGGTATACCTACGTGGCTCAGATATGCCTGTACCGATTGTGCACTATGAGCACGAGCATTATCTTGCATTAGAATAAAGTCGTCACCAATAAATGGGGCAAATGGTACAACATGTTCTTCTAAAATGTCTCTGATGTATCGATCTGCTGTCATGGTCCCTCCTGTGACTATCACTAACTCCGTGCGAGCTCCCAAACATATCCCTCCCCAAACCATAATCGAGCCGCCACCATAAGCCACTGTGTGTTCAAAATTAGACTGTATGTGGCGTTCTCCTTTGCGTCTCCATATTCGCTGTCTCCCATCGATCTGTTTTAAAAGAACTCTGCACTCATCAGTAAAGAGAACCTGCTGCCATTCGTTCAAATCCCAATGACGATGTTCTCGCGCATAGCTTAATCGGTTTACGCGGTGACGTCTCTCAAGTTTTGGGCCTTTGGCAGGTATATACGACCCTAAACCAACTTCTTCAAATCTCCTGCGAACTGTATGCTCACTTACTCGTCCTCCTCGAACGTCTTCCAGTTCATTTCGAGCTTGTACAGCCGTTAATCGCGTATTCCTACGAACTCCAAGTTGTAAAAACCTGTCATCTCGCCTCGATGTACATCTTTTTCTACCTTGACCCCTCCTCCTCACAAGAGAATTAGACGATCTGTACCGCTGGATGCTGCGATGAATCGTTGATACTGGTCGACAAAGCCTTGAGGCAATCGATCTGTAGGTATGGCCATTTCTTCTCATTTCATCAGCCCTAATGATTTCCAGTGATGTTAAGTCAGGCATAATAAAGAGCTTTTAATAAACAAAATTGCCTATAGAATAACAAATTTATAAAAAACCATTAAGTGCAATTTTTCAAAAAAAATTACAATTACGTAGTTATTACTCGAACAAGTTGACAAAACGTATTGTTCGGGAAAATAAAACAAATGAATGAAAAAAGTGTATGTCATCTAATTTTCTATTTTCAAATTTGACAATAAATTAAAAAAATATCATAACTGGCCAGTTCCTCAAGTAAAAGATTTTAAAATCCTGCTTTTTTTGTGTTCCGCTAATTGTGCCGGTGTGTATATATGCTAAAAAAAAATTAACTTTCAATTTAATTTGTGCGTCACAGTAAACTTAAATTTTCTTGCCTACTATTTATAGTTTGTGCTAGATAACATGAATAAAATTCTCTCAACAGAACCACTCACACATTTAACTTTAATTTTTATACTATACAAAAATAGCGTAACTATAAAATTCACAACCTTCAAATGTTTTTTCTATTTTTCGAATCATTTAGCAAAAACCAATAGTAGTAATTCACTGTATTACGAGTATAAGAATAACACAATAACAATTTCAAGTAAATTCTCATAATTCCGCAGAGCTTAACCAAAATTTATAGCGGCGTCATAAATATTGGTGCTCACGATCGTATTTTTCAGTTGAACGCCAACAAGGTTCTTAGCGTTGAAGTTATGAATCCAAACCGGTAGTTGACTGCTGGAGCCGCCGGAAGCGGAAGGGATTCAGCAATTGACGCTCGCATCCCGCAGAGTGCAGCACTAGTGATACGGACGAGAAAAATATACTAGATTTATACATAGAAACAGCTTTCAAATGGTAAGACTATAAAGTTTATTAGATATTGTTAACAAACTGTTTATGTATGCAGTCACTAAAACGGATGAAGTTTTTAAAATCACAAACTATTAATTACAGCTAAGTAATATTTCTTTGAAATAAACCAAAACATAATATAAAATAAAACATTAAAACAAAAGAAAACAAAAGATGTTATATACTTGTAAAGATATAGGTGCCTTTATTACTTATTGCGGTTATAAATTATTAATAATTCGCTGTTCTCGAAAAATAGACTGCAAAATAATCCCATATAAATTATATTACAATTTAAGTACAGAATATAAAACACCTAACAGAATTATTTTTGTATGACTATACACATAATCCGTTTCTTACAACAATACATGATATTGAGAATAAACGAAGAAATATAGCTCTGTCATATTGCGTTTTAAAAGAAATATAAAATTGTCCTCAGATCCTTCACTTTATTAATTTACTAGCTGCGTTCCCGGCCACGCGTTGCTGTGGCGCGAGTTGAACGAACGAACATTTACATTTTTACTTATATAGATATTAGTCTATAAAACCACGTGCATATTGGAATGCAAAGTTGTGTCAAAATTTCAAGTTAATCGACCGACTAGTACTTTTTGAGTTTTGCAACCGCAAACACGCGGAAGTTGAATTTTTATTATACATGTAGATGTGTTTATGATGATCCTGAATAATCTTACTAAAAACATCATGATAATGATATTACCTCCGCTGACTTGAGAGTTCAAGAACGTAAGTATATTTCCATCATAAGCTAATCATAAGCTAAATCAATGTCTTTCTAGGCAAAAAATGGTCTCGTATTAATTATACATTATTACAACTGTTAGAATTATTCTATAACAATTACATTTTTGCTATGGGACAATAATAAGCCAATAATTCCTGTAATACAAGTAAGCCGATAGAAATGAAGAGAGTTCAAAATAAAAAATAGAATAGAATCTCTTCTAGACTTTACGACGAGATGCATTTGAAAATCGCTTTCAGTTTAATGTTGCCTTTACATGCATCGACAATGGGCAATTTTATAGCCGTTCTTACATGTAATAAGGGATAGTTCAGTTTACGACAAAACTTAATGTAAAGCACATCAGCCCCAATTACATAATATAGTACCAGACATTTAATTATGCTAAAAAAATTATGTGCGTAGAACCTGTTGTAACAGATTGCATTTATAATCCTAAGAACTCTTAATCTGCTTGCTTAATCTCTTAATAGAAATCGTTAAAACAGAAATATCGTACGTAATTTTAATGGAAAGAATTGCTCATTGAAAAGTTTAAAATAGGTTCATGCTTTCGTGAATCATGAAGTGAATCACGCGACAAATATGTACAGAAATTCGCACTGTTTGTTTTTTATTATTACTTTTTAGGTATAGATAAAAACAAAGTATAGATGTTAAAAATTTTTAGTCGCGTCCGTCCTCTACTGCATATTGAAGAACATTCCGCGAATATGTAAGCGGTAGTTCGTGTGAAGCACGCGTTACGAACATTTCATCGATTAGAAGTTGGACGAACTAACGAATATATAAACGCATTATTTGAGAGATAAATAGGAACCACCAACTGCCGCTTGCAACGACTCTAATACTGCACCTCTGTCACTGTGTAGCCCAATAAAGTCACAAGCACAACATTTTTATATATTGTAATGAAATGCAAAATTTCTATAATAGGTATGTAACTATGTACCTTATCGTTCTCATCGCAAGAGCAAATTATTTTTTATTAAATATTTACTAAAACCACCTAAAAAAATTAGTGGAAATATTTTATATTGAATAAGTAGAGGTACTTTAAATTTAAGTAATAGTACTTTCGTAATATTTAAAAAATAATAGCACATATCAATTAAATATCTTTTGTTTGTAAAAATTGTTTGTCTCCTTGATATAGGTACGCACCAAATCAACCAATATTTCTGAACGGAATATGTTTTAAAAAACACCTTTAACTTGGATACTTTTATTTTGGAATTTAACTCCAATTTACTACACATAAACAAAAACTGGTAATAACCTAAATTCTATATTAGTTGTCCATAGTTCTCTTTTTTACGAAATTAGACTGAATCCACCAAATCAATCGGTGTAATTACGTAAATATAACTTTCAAATATGCGGCTTACGTAATATATTTATTTATTTTACTATCAACATTTAAACCGACTTCAAAAAGAAACACTGAAAAGCATGATACAAAATAACTGTCCTTTACTAATCAAACCTCAAGTACAAAAATAACTTTATACATACGATACAAATATACAATTCCATTCGACAGTTACTAAAGTCGGTGCCAAGCCTACCAAACAAGTACACTATTTGTTGTTGCACATTGATTTGCTCTTAAGAACTTTATTTTATATAAAAGTGACATAGAAAATGAATTCATCTTTTTTTTGACAAACAATAATCTCAGCAAATTATTTCCACTCATATCTTTGAGATATGCACCTTTTATTTGGAGGAAAAGTGCCGATTATAGTCTTCTTATTTTATTTACGTCGAACCCTTGATCGCCTCTGTGCAGAATAGATAGAGCAATCAGTTCGGCCCTGCCGGGCCCATGCTGACGTGGATTTTACACTAAGGTCTCAGCCTGGCAAGGGAATTTATTGATCACATGTTGTAAATCTGTTCGCGTTGTTTACGTAATACGTATACGGTTTGAAGAGGAATTACATTGATTTAACTGTTCTTAAGCCCTTCGTAATTACTAAACTAGATCAAACTAGACAACAAAACACCTCTGAACTAACACCTGTACAATATAGCCGCGTGTTTACCCAAGACACGTATTGAGGCACTAATGTTTATACGAGGAGAGATCAAATGAAGGGAGATTACTGGCGGACGTGAAGGGGGTGACGATTGGCCCATCTGAACCTGACTTCGACAAGTTGATTTAAAGCCTTGGCAGCTAATAAAATAAGCAGCCTCCTGAAAAGTTCTCTCTCATTAAGGTTGCCTTCGTTCGATATTCAGTGTTACAAATTATAATTTTCAAATTCACAGTGTGTTTACAATTTATAATTTTATTATTCCACAATATCATATTTTATTACATTGTAATATTAAACCACATCGCTACAGCGTTTATTATATTTTGAGTAAAAATAATGAACAAATAGTAATTTTAAGAAACTTTTATTCCTTTATTTACTAATAAGATTGCTCCTGAACTTAATATTTAGAATAAAAATTCAAGGATTAATTAGGTAGCTACTATAAAAATATATCTATACCGTTTATTTTAATTTATAACTTTCAATTATCACTTCCTTTAATACCAAAATTAATATTACTTTCTAGAAACTTATTTGAATAAAATCTCGATAACAGTTAAACTTGCTCCCATCACTAGACCTCCCTGCAGGTCGGGATCAGGCTCACGTCGACAGTTTTCACCCCATTTGGGGAGCGTTTTTACGGCATCCACTCATCCGACCGCCCGTACAACGTCAACAAACATGAAGTCGGGTCAAGTACGCTCGTCTGCATGATGCATTTCATTTTCATCTGAACCAAAAATGTCATCCAATAGCTAATATTCTTTAAAACATTAAAATTTTCAATAAAATTATTTTTCACCAATTTGAAACTAAATATTTGTAAAGAATACGTAATCATATATTATATCTAAAACGTATTCTATCACCTTGGTGATGTTCTAAAGCTGAATTTGTTAGTTTTGAATGAAATTTGGTCCAAGTACTGCCCAGAACTATGACTAATGGATTATGTTCATCAGGTTATCGATACTTAGTAAACATAAGCGCTTTATGATCCATCCCGGGAATCAAAAGAAACATACACACATGCATGCATATCTTCGAGCTGTATCCCGAACGGGGTAGTCAGAGAGGACGGAGCGCCAAGCGTCGCCGTCCTTACATACTCCTTTCGCTTCCTCAAATCTCATCATTCTCCTCACACATTTTCGCCTAGGTATGCGAAAATGTGTGAAGAGAATAGATATATGTCTATATATATGTATTATATACACTACTGTCTATGGGTATGGGTTCAATGGGTTCAAACTATTTTCATAAGTAGATATAATAACAATAACATCGTCTCATTACAAAGAATCCAAGTCGCAACAGTCGTCTTCAGCAAGCCTCGGGCAGTATTTCTTGAAAATCCTATACGTTTATTTAACGTTTAACACTCAGAGTGCATACGAAATCGTAGTATTCTTCCAAGTGCCGTCGTCGCAGTGGTCTTCATACTTCGCCTTGTTATTCGTCAATCGGTAAATTAGCTGCACATTTAAACTAACCGCCGTGGTCGTATGCCACATTATCCTAACGGTTTTTTACACAACAATATATTCTACGGTATTACAATACATTAGAACAGTAGTAAGCTATCCCTAGGGCATGGCAAACGACCATGGATATCCTCTGATCGTCACTATGACTAGATTAGATTAGATATATTTATTTCATATTATCAATGTCAGTTTTACAAATGTTATAAAATGTCAAAGCATAACATAATCGTCAAAACCAATAGTAACATAATATTAAAAAGTAAAATAAATTTAAATTCAAATGTAAAATAAATGTCAAAAATATAGAAAAAAAAAATTAAATATCAATTGTAATACGAATACGTATTTTACAAATGTCAAAAATTTAAATATTCATTTGTTCAATAATATTCCTTATCCAATAAAAGGTATTTCAGTCGGCGACTAAACGTTTCGTCAATTTTTTCATCTTTTAAAATTTGAATAGTTTGTAGATAAAAATGTTAAACAAGAATATTTTCTTGTTTCATACTTTCAGAGCACGATTTTAACGTAGTCGGGTTTTAGTTTTTAAACTTGTTTTTTATTATATTTTTCTACTACTTGCCTATGTCATTAAAAATAAATTTCTAGGTTCTCGTTTTGTCGTATTTCATTCTCAAAATTTCAGATAGTTGTAGTTTTCATTTTGTAACATCAAAAAGAAAAGTAGCAAACCTGGCAACTATTTGATAGGTCATCGGGACCTCATATTTTTTTTTCTTTGAAAAAGCTATCGACATTTAATTATTATGTATATATTTCGACGCAGGAACATTATATTCTTTTTATGAATATTTACCGGTAAGTTTTAAACGATGCATTGCAATTTTAACGAACACAAATAATACTCTTTTAGTACATTGGATTTCGTCAATTTTGTTTCAGATTTTTTAGCCAAGACGAGACATGGTATCTTATTTCTTTATAAAGTATGTAGATAGTTGTAATTAATTGGTTTGATTTGTTTTTTTTTAATTTCTAAAAAGATTTCTTAAAATCAGTTTCATCGTCTCGTAGGTTGCGTACACTCGCCTTCTGGAGCGAAGCAAGGACTATATTCCACATAGACTTGACCCAAGATATTTAAAGAAACATCTATTAGCTGCGTGCGTACGTGTAGTCTTTAATAAAAATATAGCCGGTATTATGAACATATTCTTTTGTAATAATATATTTATTATAATGTATTTTTTCTTCAATGTTACCTGTGCTGAATAATTCGCGCTAGCACTAGTACCTGTTCAAAGGTACTTAAACTGATATACGGCAATGAAAGAAAATAATCGATAAAATATCGTAGCTACCGTAAATGCTGGCTGCGTTATTTATACGGAGCTTTTGAAACGGTGCCCCTTTTAACGGCACTTTTAAGTGCTACCCGTGGTGGTCCGGCCGGGATCGCTGATCGCTGTAACAATCAGTGTAAGTTACATGCGAACACGATTTAATAAGAGAACTTCTTTTACCAACGAGCTCGCTCACGTGGTAGGTACTGTTAAATGGTAGCCTTAAACTTGAACAAAATTTCAGATGGAATTATGTGGAAGATTTAGTGAAAAGAAAAACAAAAAGACAACGTTTCGCTTTCATAGTGGTAATTGGAATAAAGTATACAGGAAATTTTACAAGCAAAGTGAGCAAATTAATAAACGTGTTTCTTGTCATTCACACATTTGTTGGATGAAATTTACTGTGATATAAATTTCAGGTATTCGAGTACACGGAAGAATATATATAGCCATCGCTTGTCAATCTAGTACTGTCGGGAATCCATACGCAAAAGCTATGAACGGCTATGGGTGGTTTTAATACTCTAACAGTGTTTAGTAAATTGCCAACTCTCGCAAGCGCTCTCGCTCTCTCTCACCTTTTAGTTAGCGCGTATATATGTCTTTAGTGTTGTGCAAGTGCTGTGAAGGAATCTCCCACCGGAACCCAAACCTACATAAACGTACGTAATGCCACATGACAACAAGACATTAGAATTCATTACGAACAAACAGTTATAAATCAAGATTAATGAAATGCATACTCGTAGATCGCGGATGAACAATCATCAGAGAAATGCGAATAACCACCTCAATCGGTCTGCGCAAACCTTATATCATCGCAGCGGGGGTTGGAGCGAGCGTGATTAGCGACGCGCAGGTCGTCTCGGCGCAGCGACAACACGACGAGGCCCGCAAGGAGAAATGTCGAAAGTACAGCGGACATGTGGAATGAACTCGGAAATGAGCTAATCAATAAGGTCGCCAACATGCTGGAACTCCCAGTAAAAGAGTGTGGCGAGGTTGCGTCCTACGTTCTTTCTTGACGGAACGGCCAATGCCCACAGTCCGGTTCCCCGGAGCGATGGATAGAGAATAGACTGTGGGGACAGACGGATGCCGAGCCCGACACAATTACAGATTTTTTTTATGGACCATCGCAACGCGACATCTTTTTCTAACTCCTGGGAATAACTCGGAAATACACCTATACCAACAGCAAAAGATGAAAAGAGACGGAAGGATCTAGAGATGTTTCAAGATTAAATTTCTCTACTTCTACTATATCCTTAGAGTGCGGACTCCTAATTCAATACTGCCCCTGAAAATAACTCGGAAATACACCTAATAGTTTACATTAGATTGATATATATAGATATACCAACAGCAAAAGATGAAAAGAGATGGAGTATTGTAGAGATGTTTCGAGATCATTCTCAACTTCAACTATCTTTTTAAAGTGCGGACTCCTGCTTCAACACTGCTCCATGTACAAAGCGGATTCCGATTTGGCGCTTCGCCGGCTGCTGGCGCGGCACGCTCGCTTCGCTCGCTTGGCTCGCGCGTTGTAGTAAAAAGACCTAACCTAACCTAACCAAAAAAAGTGTTATATATATATCGTCGTGTTTGTATAGTTACAAAAAATTTGCAAAATTTTACCCAATATGAAACAATCTAAACCTTAGCCTGCATTTGTCCTCACGATTCCCTCCCAAGCATTCATTATCACCATTACACCACATTAAAATTGCAATGATTGAAGTTGTAACCAACATTTTAGTGTGAAAACTTTTTTTTATAGCAATAAACCATTAATTTTAAAAAGATGTGATTTATATCAAAAGTAGCAAATTTATAAAGAAAACCGTCAGTTTTAAATATTGAGATTTGCAGATAAAATTAATAATTCTATAGCCTCATTATATATTTCCCTTACATTACTGGAAATTCTGTAAATTGTATCGTGACTATTTTTATGATTTAATAAATATGTCCTCGTATGATCTCATTTTATACACGCCTTAAGCGAAAAGGATAAAATATCTATGTAAGTGCTTTCACTTAGCTCAAGGTCATCAATTTCAGACCGCTTTTAAGTTGTAGTCGCGCACTGACAAAATGAAAAATCATGTTGCCAAACGTCACTTTCATATATTTTTGATCACGTCGACATTTCCAATTCGTCACCCTGAAGATGATTAAATAAATCGGCTGTGATATATGGACAGAAAGACAGACAGAGGGTACAGTATAAAGTTACCGTTTTTGCCATTTTAGTTTTTTTTTTAATGAAAGAGGGAGAAAACGAGCAACCGTTTCACCTGATGGAAAATGATCGCCGCCGTCCATGGACACCCGCAACGTCCTGAGAATCACGGATGCGTTGCCGGCCTTTAAGGAAAGGAGGGGGATGGAGGAGATGGGTCACCGGCACTCTCACTCACCAAACGAAACAACAATAATAGATGCTGTTATTTCACGTCGATATTCTGTGAGAGAGTGATATTTCACCGGGCCCTATTCGTGCTGCAATGCAGTATGGCTCTACCACACATCCCGCATACCACAATTATTAAAACAAAGATATTAAAACAAATATTTTCACTTGGGTATAATTATCATGTATGTAATATATATCGTTATTGAATATTTGTATTTATATATGTATATATATTTGTATTTATATATGTCAAATTTATATATTTATATGTACTGATATATTGATTGTATGTGTTTTTGTTATTGTATTTCGTATTCATTATTATTTATATTTAGTTTAATAATATTGTATTACACACAGTGTCTTCCTTTCTTTCTTTCTTTATAAAATTTCTCTCTCGCGTCCGCTGAGACAAATTTTTTATCGAAACAAGCGGTATCTTTTGCTCTTTTTTTTTGTATGTATCTCTCTTTGTATATGTCGTCGTGTGCAATAAATTGTAAAATAAATAAATAAATAAATGAATTTATCTTTTACACAATGATCACAAGATAGGTATAGAAATCTAGAAATATTATGTTTTTTTAACTGAATATAGATATTGAACAACCGCAGTGTAATTTAATTTCCGCTCTAAGTTTATGATTTAATTAAATGTCACCTACCTATATTTAAAACTGTGCGTGTATATAACATCGTCAATTCAACGTACCTGACTAAAAATGCTAAATAACAACCAATTTCCAATACAAACATAAATAAAAAAATTTCATAGAAGAAGTACATAGAATACAATACACACAACCGCATCAAAATATTTTTTAAATTATAGCAAATATAATATAGACAAATTACTTACATTTGAGTTGTTTAACGATTGCGTAAACATTAATAACGCATGTAAATACCATAAAATATACCAACAGGTTACGCAATTGCCATACTTTCAAACAAAATTAAGGTAGTGACTAGATAACCACTAAAATTATATTTATCTTTGATAAACAAAAACGTGGATATCTCCCGTTATAGTATAATCATGAAAACATGTCACTACCTCTCTGTCAGGTTTTCAAGATTTAATACGTGTATACCGTTACAGAACCTGGGGCCTAATTCACTATGACCATTTAGCGATTCCTTGCTTCGAAACCACGTCAATTCCTTACTTATCTACGATATCTGCAAAAAGCGTATTCCGTATGACACATTTAACGATCTCGCGCGGAATGAACGCGACGTTAGCGTGATTTGAACTGTCAAAAATTCCACGTTAGACAATTGCGTGGAATCGCTGTGATCACAAATTAGTAAGATTATGTCTGTTGTGACTTTTACTTGATTTGCAGAAAAATTGATTTGTTTTTACTTGCCGCACAACGGCATGCATACCTACATCTTTCGTACAGTCTGCGAACAAATGTACAAAATATAGATAATAATTAACAAAATATAGATAATCGACTAGATTATGTTGAAAACCCGCTAATAGAATTAAAATCTATTATGGTAGATAGTTGCAAGTTATTATACCTACGATTAAATTTCCAATAAAAACTGTTTACTATTCACGTTTTTTGTTACAATTCTTTCAGTCATTGATTAAGAATTATTTGGTTATAAAATAATATTCTCAACATCACTGGTAAAATCACAAACTAAGGAAATTATACTGGGTAAAGTTTGGTAGAAAAACCTCGTTTGTAAATATAACATCATTGTATAAAAATGTTCAAAAGCATGTCATTTATGATTAGGTACTTCTGTCATACTGTCGGTGAATTGTTTATCAAATATGTTACATTTATAGCCATTCCTATGGTTTTAATCTTTAAAATAATAAATAGCACGTAAGGTTACAGCTATTAGTAACATTGTTCATTTAAAAAAAAAAATTAATTAAAAATATTTAAGATCAAATACTAAAAAAGTTATGTTCAGAACGTACTAGTGAATTTATAATGTACTATAGACAATTTGTCTTGGGGCATATAAATACAAAGTACTCGATTCCTTACCGCGACATGGTTTAAAGAAGACACGATATTGACATGGTTTACGCGTGGTAAGACATATGGGCGAAATCTATATTGTCATAGTGAGTTAGGCCCCTGTGCTTACGGGGTAGAACTTTAAACCCAGTTCAATCGCACCGCCATTATTGTCCTGATGCGATAACCTCGTCTTTTCGGGTTCGGCATAAAACGCAACCTTTATAATTTCGTCGTGTTCACCTTGTGTCACACTGTGACATAAGGAGAGAGTAAAATATTTGTGACAGTCACAGACATATTACTAGCAGCTTATGAGCATTGTAAGTGCAGATGGAATATAAGAAGCATTTTCAACGAAAATTACTTATTAAAAAATAAGATATTATTGTGTAGTGTCAGAGATATGTAATATTTTTGGTTACGCGCTTATTTATGTTTAGCGTCCGCAGATACAACATTGTTTCTCAGTGTTTTTGAGAAATTCGTGCTATTAAATACAAACTTATTTTTGCTGTCATTAAAATGAATGATGTGCATATAAATATTTAATTTTAGTATAAATTGAACAAAGTAGTCTGTAAAAAGACAACAAATTTCATACGTGTTTAGATCGAGTACTTACTTTTTAATAAATAAAACGCGAAAGGTCACATTTATTAGTAAAATTACCACAGCAGGCATAAGTATTACTCGAAGAAGTTATATCTATGTTTATGTTTTAAATTTAAAAAACTACGTTCAACTTAAAATAAAAGACTGTCTATGAAACTGATTATTAACTGTGCGTGGTCCGAGTGGTACGTGGTGCGTGGTCCGAGTTGTACGTGGTCCGTGGTCCAAGTGCGAAACTTGGCCGCTTTTGTTTTATCAAAAAAAAAAAACAGATTTCATGAATTAGTGACCTACTAAATTCAAAAGTCTAACATTAATTCAATATATTCAATTACCTACGTATGTAAGCCCATCATTTTTTAGGCACCATTTTACAACAGACACCCATCGAATTACTCTATATTTCAATGTATCTACCTACATCAAAATACAATATTCAGAAAAGTCAGTTAATGCATATGTAGAAAAGATTAATGGAATCATTCAATTTGTATAATATATAATTTTATGATTTTCCAATCATTGTACGTTTAATAATAATAATAATAACAGAGCTTTATTAATTCCACACAAAACGATAATCTTTGAAAAAATTAGAAATGATTATAAATAATAATTAATTAAAAAAGTTTAATAACAAGCTTTTTCTTTTCCGTTAAATTCCATTATAGTTTGTTTTAAACATGTTTGCAGTATACATAATTGTGTAATGTAGGTATGTATATATGTATAATAAGTATGTATAACAAACTACAACCATTAAAAAAAGATTTTTTTAATGAAACGATGACTATAAAGAAGTAACAAGGAAGGAGGCTTAGATAAAAAAAATAGGAGGTAAGTTTGATAAGACAGCAGAGAGAAAAACACAAAGAAAAACTTCTTAGTGATTTCATAACTATTTTTACGTTGCCTGAGGTTGTGTAGCACATGTGCAGAAGTCTGAGGTCGTCAGCACTTCGGACCGTGCTTCCAGTCGTGTCCAACAAACTCGTTAAAAGTTGGTGAAACAACGGAAGCAACGTTACTTGGAGACACTTGCCAGTCGAGACGTTAAGTAGAAAAGTACTACACGACAATAACATGAAACATTCTCTTGTGAAACCTTATCAGATTAAATATCAAGAAGTTTACTTTTTGATATTTAATCTGATATCAAGAAGTCAATCATCAAGAAGTTTACTTTTTGATATTTAATCTGATATCTATGTTAACTGTTGAATTAAATAAATATAATATTCGTCATTTATTTCAAAATAGTTTTAATTCGCAATAATTTTTATTATGATAATTGATTCGCAAAGTTAATGTGTCCAATTATACAATTAAACTGTATAAGGTTCCGGATCGATATCCTAATATGTACTTATTAATTTATAAAGGTTTAAAACTTGAAAGAACGCACTCTACTCTTGTTACTTTTTATATTTTTTTTATTTTATATAAATAAATCGATAACAACAATATATAATATTGTTTGTATAAATTCGATTTGACAGATGAAAATAAACTAACGAACTACTCTTGAAACTAAGGCCTAACTACGTAGCTTTCTATAATTGTTAATTTTGTATTTATTTTCCTTTAAGTGTGTCTAAATGATGCTGTCATTTTTAAAAATTTTTAATTAAGTCATAGTAAAAACAATATTAGAAATTCTTCCTTTTTATGTTTTTTTTAATTCATCTAACGTTAACAATTTTAGAATTATTATAAAAACTAAACCGCTTTTTTTATCTTCATTTGTTACTAATTATAGCTATTTGTTATATGCGAGTTTCAAACTCGCGTAAATTTTTCTATATCATTCGAATCTAATGAGCTCTTGCTCATATTTTTGTCGTAGCAAGAATTAACACGTTTCTCAACTTGTGAACTAAACTAATAGAAGCCAACGCTAAAAGTTACAGAAACAAATCTCACCTAATTAAATACTTGAATTTGAAAGTTATTGTTACAATTTTAACGGATGTACTTTTTAACCCCCGACGCAAAAGAAGGGGTGTTATAAATTTGACGTGTCTGTTTGTGGCATCGTAGCTCCTAAATGAATGGACCGATTATAATGCGGTTTTATTTGTTTGAAAGCAGGTTTTCTAGCGGTAGTTCTTAGACATATTTTATTAAAATCGGTTCAGCCATTTTAAGAATATCAGCTCTTTTTTAGTTTTTAAAGGGACGCGAGCATCTTTTATTAGTCTAATCGATGCGAAATTTAGTGTTTACTGTGACTTCAATAATGTCACAATAACATGGTAACCTTGACTAGATTCTGCAGCATCATCTGAAGTCAGCAGGATATCCAATTCCTGGGCACTTACAATAGAGGTATCATGTTTAGACTCATTGAAACGGTATCTATGAATAGGTTATAGATATATAGAAAGATGGTGATCTGGGTCTAATGATGGATCAGACAACTATTGTCAGAATACTCAGATTTCGGCGAGGCACGATCTCGTGTCGCAATTTTGTGTATCGTCCCGGAAAGTATTTGCGTGAATGTGGGGATAGAGTGTAGATCGTAGTGTTTAAAATGCATGAAATAAAACTTAAATTAAAATTTAAAAAACCCTTGACTCAAAAAAAACCTCCAAAAAGTAAAAAAAATAATAACCGCTAAGTAAATAAAGCAATAAAAAGAGAATACAACTAAAAATGTCAAAAACGTCCCTCGACGTGACGACGCTTGGATACATTACTACTACTATTTATATTGAAACTTATCACAAATTTAAAGGGCTATGAGGTACATATTATTTTTTTACTTTTTGGAGGTTTTTTTTTGAGTCGGGGGTTTTATTTATTCACAACCTATATTAATTACACCCATAAATTGTATTGATAAATATTAAACTTATAATATTTTCATCTAGTTTATTAAAAAATGTCTTAATAACTGTTGGAGTTCCTGCTAATAATGTATTAATAAGTAATCTACAGAACATTGGTGGTGTCGTGTCGACTCGTTAATATTATAAATATCCTGGGGCTCACTAACTGCCCCAGTATTCCGTTAAGAGGATTCCCAAAGCAGTAAATTGCGTACGCGAAATATTTACGAGACAGGCTTTCGGGGCATTACAACAGCAGTGTGCATACATGTATGTGCATACGTTTTGTGAAACATGAGCTCGTTGAAAAAATGCAGCAACATAGCTGTAGGAAAGTTATATAGTGTTCGCTAAATACCATAGTGCAAATTAATATGTAACAGTACACAATAATAATTCACGCAACAATAAATTCTACACCCCAATATTAGGAGAGCCAACTTTGAAGAAATCCCGTGAATCCTATTCATTTGAGTTGTCCCTAATATTCGTAACTAGGAGAAAGCAATTGAAATGAAATTTTGGTTGTTTGAAAACAAAGCTGTTTAGCGTTCCTAGCAAAGTTTAGGCTCGGTCAGTTACCTCCCACTGAGCCTTATACTCATACACTTTTCTGAAGACGGTTCGTATAGAAGCGAAACAAGTTCGATCTCCTTACTGACCACAGTTGTCCACTTTCGGGACTATTTTACCGATTAATTATAAAATGATATCATATTTGCGTTTCTGTTCGTGGGTGCTCTGCCAATTATTTATTTGCTGTGGGTGCAGGAGCACCTGAGCACCCACGCAGTTAACGCCTCTGAGTAATATGTATACAAACAAGTGTATGTTTTGGTCCAAACATGGTTTTATGGATAGTAGAGATACAGGAGTTCACTACCATTGTAAAACTAGATACGGAAGTATCAAATTCCAACTGGTTTAAAAGTTATTTAAAAAATGTGATTAAAATTATTGGTATGAAAACATTCGTTTACGGCACTGGTTCCCAAACTTATTTTGTCTACTGAGTCGAGAGCTCATGCAGTCGTTGTCCAAGATGCCTCCTAGCTAAATGAAATTACAAATCACCCCCCAGGCCTCTACACAACGCCCCCATTTTTTTTCTGGGTCTCTTACCGCCCCCCTTTAGGCCTGCAGCGCCCACAAGGGGGCGTTATCGCCCACTTTGGGAATGGCTGGTTTACGGTATAAAAATGTTCTTGGAGGATTTCAACTAGCTATAACTACATAAGATACATACGTGAAGAGATTTTATTTTTATTTTTTTTAATTTGATTATTCAATTTTCAATATTTACTTTTAGAACGATAATATACCAACTCCTCTTTCATTGACTTCCCACATTTGGACTATGACTTACCTGCAGACAACCTATATGTAATGTTTGTTTAATTTTCTGAATAGGTAGGTACAGTAACTCAGATCGTTATTGGTCATAGGTACAGAGAAACTACTCTGACGTAAGTATAGAATTTTTTTAATATCTCTCAATACTTTAACTTTCTCTTATGTAGGCAAATTCTGAGGTTTTTGTATATTTCTGATACTTTCCTGTTTCTGAGACTTTCCTATTTACACTTTCAACTTTATTACATATTGATGTAACCTCAAAGTGTTAAAACATTAATATTTTTCATTTGTGGCTTTCTCATGAAATAAACCTTGATGATATTTAGGATAGACAAAAGGTCTCTATTATTTTAATAAAAGATAAAACAAATGTAAATAGCTTCGGTAGAATTACGATGGCTTTCACAAGAAGTTAATGATTCAAGTAAATTATTCGAGATAAAAATACCTACCTACTTTTAAATATGTCTAAAATTGGATTTTCTTTTATAATAATTTTAGTACGGACTGATCTGTTTATAATTTATACAATACAAACATACTTATATATTTTCACTTTGTGTCCCTTAAGGGGTAGTCAGAGAGCACGGAGCGCCAAGCGTCGTAGTCCTTACATACTTGTTTCGCTCTCATATCTCATCATTCTCCTCACACATTTTCGCCTAGGTATGTGATTGTGTTTTACATTTCCGTCAGCTAACACGCTGGCTATTTTATCTTCGTAAGTCAGTCTTAGTCTTCCTTGGCTTCTGCTACCACTCACTTTCGTTCTGTAGATTTTCTTCGTCAGTCTTTCATCACTCATTCGTTAATTAAATTTTTAAATACAGAAAATAAATATCTGTAAAAGTTATATGGATTTTAGATTCCTATATATTTTATATTTTTGTGTATGGCTACTTCTGGATTTTCTCAACAGGTCTATTTTTGATATACCTATACGTAAGAAAATGAGATCCTTTTTTTTTTGGTGACGGAGGAGAAACCTGAACACAAGTATACCCTTTTTAGGGGTGAGACTTCACATAAGCTTATGTGAGGCTTTTTCCCGCTAAAACTTCTGCGATGGTCGTCCTAGGCCCATTATCGAGGGGCTGTGCATTAGGCGCCTGGAAAACACGAGCTGTTATCCTCCTCGGAGACGCATGGATGGACGACCGAAGCCCCCACTCCGTTCAGCCACGACCCCGAAAGCTCGTTTGGTCGCCTAATACGGCAGGTGAGGAACACCGTAGCCTTGTTCTCGGGCCCGGGCAACAGGGCTGAAGAAAGAAAAGATCCTCGTAAAAAGAATAAAAGGATTCTTGTACCTACCTCTAACCATTTATACATACTAGTGGTCACCTAGTGGTCGAAATTCGAGCGTGATTCGTTTAATTTTTAAGTTCGAACGTTATTAAGGTTCTTTTGTCAATGACTAAAAAGATGTATTTAATTTAATTTGATGTATTTTTAATACATATTACATAAAAATAATAGCTTTCTCTTGTCATTGTCCACATAAACTTTAAGTGTACCAAATTTCACCCTCCTCCATCCGCGCAATTTTCTTAAAAAGGGAACTAACGTTTTCGTACTATAAAGTGCAAATAATACGCCTACAATTTAATCTAATTTTTAGCGCTGAAATACAACATACTTTTCTTTGTTTTCTATCTATACTCTCTACAGAGAACTGTAACTATTCACTAAAAAAAGGAAAACAAAAACGCCTCGGCTAACCGCCGAGTGTTAATAAATTCTTCGAATTTGCAACGTAGGAAAAAATCCACCGGAATGTGGAAACGCAGCATGGGTGGACTTTAGTGACACCGTGGGCACTACACTAAATACTAGAACATCGTTCAAATATTTAGCATTTTTATTAAATACGTTAGGGGCAGTATTGTAAGTACGTAATTATATTTTAAGTATATAGTTTCCATTGTAGAAGCTGTAGGTATTTACATATGAAACTTCTTATAATAGCGGATCCGACGATTTAGCACACGGTTATCACCAGCTTGGCAGCTATATCAGAATACGAACAACTTTCCCAACGATATCTATGCAGTACCTCCTAGATCGAGTGTTCTCCTCAACTGAGGTTCAAGGACCACACTTAGCTCACTTTCGATTCGATGCTTGTGCAGTTAACAACGTAGTACATTTTACTTTATTTCTAATTTAAAGCACTTCTGCAATACTTTTGTAATAAGCAATTAAATAATTGATGAATTTCTAATCAAACTATTTTGTCAAAGTTACAGGAATGGGAGTGGAACTGGGACGAAGGAGGCGGCACGGCTAACTTCATTTACGACAAGAAAAGAAATTATGCATATCGATATTGTTTATTTACCCTATATTTTACGCTAAACGCTGGTAACAAATTAATTTCTGTATATATCGATAATAATTCATGATATAAGAATTATTTTCAACAGTTTCTCTTTAAGAAAGAAAAGTTTAATTAAAACAAAATTATTTATTGTACAATAATAATACTCCAGAGATCTACACAAATTGTGTAACTCCAAACTAAGCCCTGGGGGCTTGTACTATGGGTACAACGAACTGGGAGTCATGGATACTACACATAACAAACTGAGAGAGATCCTAGTAATACCCAAACTCTAAGCCGAATTAGAAAAGTTCGTTTTCTAAATTGACCGGAATCGGGATCAAAGTCAAAGTCAAATCAATTTATTCAAGTAAACCCAATTACAAGGTATTTTTGAACGTCAAATCTACTTTAGTTCGGTTCAAATAGAAAACCTGGACACTGAGAAGAACCGACAAGAAATTCAGTCAGGTATCATTTTTTCAACTCCATTTTACAAAAGGTTTATTAAAATACAATATTTTCATTAAGCCAGTAAGCGCATGTGCAGAGAACATCATTTCCAGATTATTGTTTTATCTTCAATGAAATCGTTTATTTTATAGTATGATTGTCTAGTAAATGTACGTATTATAATCAATCTAAATTTATTCTCTGTTAATTGAGTCAGTTCTCGGGGAACTATATTATAAAAACGAATGCAATTACCTAAAAATGAAACATTTGACTTATGTAATTTAAATTTTGGAATAACCAATTTATCACGACCTCGGGTTTCCATACCATTCATATCGCCTTTCTTTTTAAACAGATCTATATTTTTCCTCGTATACATAATAATTTCAAAGATGTATAAGGAGGACAAGGTGAGGACATTAATGTCTTTAAAACGATCTTTAAGGGATTCTCGTGCATTCATCCTGTAGATAGCACATATTGCTCTTTTTTGTAAAATGAAAATGGAGTTAATATGCGCCGCTGATCCCCACAGCAGAAGACCGTAGGACATTAGACTGTGAAAATATGCAAAATACACCAGCCTTGCTGTATCCACATCTGTCATTTGCCTAATGCGTCTAATTGCATAAACCGCAGAACCGAGCTTACTAGCCAATACCCCGATTTGGTCCTCCCACTGTATCTTGTTATCTACTGTTAAACCCAGAAAACTGGCTGACTTACCGAATTCTAATTGTTTCCCACCCAGTTCTATTTTATCATGGATTCTGGGTACATTAGAAAGGGAAAATTTAATACATTTAGTTTTTTGTGCATTCAGTAGTAAATTATTGGCAGCGAACCATTTCGAGACATCTGTTAGGATCCTGTTTACCCAAGTAATATCTACATCTTTTCTGTCTGGTTTAAATAACAATGAGGTATCATCAGCAAATAATACTGTTTCGCATAAGTCCCTGAGCATAAATGGGAAATCGTTAATTTATACCAAAAACAGGAAAGGTCCCAAAATTGATCCTTGAGGAACTCCCATTTTTAACTTTGAACCAACAGACAAAACCCCATTACCACTCACTTTTAGCTCGCGATCAGACAAATACGAGATTGCGAGATCGACAGCGTTACCACGTATTCATAGTATAGTATTTAAGCTTGCAAATTAAAGTTTCATGACTAACACAATCAAAAGCCTTGGAAAGATCACAAAAAACACCAATAGCATCTTGGGACCCCTCCCAAGCCTGAAGCACAGTCCCGATCAAGCTTACTCCCGCATGAGTTGTTGACCGCCCTCTCGTGAAACCGTATTGTTGACCACGGAATACCCCGTGAATGTTAAAATGTGCCAGCATTTGTTTGAGTACTATTTTTTCAAATATTTTACTCAACGCTGGCAATATTGACACCGGGCGATAATTGGTTGGATTTAACATACAGCCCGATTTAAATAGTGGAATATCGAATCCAAGACCCCAGCTTGGAAGGTAAATAGTCTGCTACCGCGCTAACAGGCCAGTCAACAGTCAAACGGCTAGTTGTGTCACTAAATTAAAAGCTTGTAATAGTAGGAAGCAAACAAGCGCAACTTGCAACAAGAGCAACTTAATTTTATGACTACTCCGGCTTTATACTTTTTTATTCTAATACTTAGATCTAAATTAATGGTGAAATTACCTCCAAGGGGTAATAGTTACAGGGGGTCAATTATAACAAACATAATTTGAAACGAATTAAAAACCCAGTTTTGAACGCTAACTCTTAAATTTTAATTAATTTTGTTTACGATTTCTGCATAACGATGACTTTTACTGTCCTGAATCCTGAACTAGTGTTACTTTTGTCCCGGGGCAAGGGGCATTGGTACCATTCTCCCTTATCTCATATATTCTAACATTACTCGTTGGATATAGCATATGTCGAAAAGTAAATAAGATGAGGTATCATCAGCAAATAATACTGTTTCGCATAAGTCCCTGAGCATAAATGGGAAATTATTTACTATTTCCTCCAGTCTACCCCACATGTTGTACAGTTTTTAAAAGATCTTTATAAGTTCACGAGCATTGAAAACTAATCATCATTTCTCTACCTACTGTAGCCGAATTTATAGAGAAATAGAAAACATTGATTTAGATGTAGATTTCCGCAAAAAATAATTTCTGATATTTATCAAGCTACTGAACACAAAGATATTCTTCTCCTAGTATTACGAATCTGTAAAGTAGGTTAAATGTCAATCTTTAGACGCTGATAAACTTACGCAGTGTCAAAACGATCATCACTTAAAATCTTTTTACTCCACCATTAGAAGCTGTCTCAACTTTAATGAGACCTGTCAATTCTGTGGCCTAAGTTATACAGGCGTCAAAAGATCTGAAATGCGAAAAATCTTCACGCTCATTTCTTGAGATGGAGGCAATACAGGCATGAGATTTAAATATCATTGAAATGGAGTATTATTTTTATTTTTCGAAAATTATGGCTGACGACTTGATGAGAAAAATAAACGATAACATAATGTCTATTTTTGGAGAATTGGGGGTTACCATACTCGAAACAATAACAATTTATTTTTGTACGGAATTTACGATATTAACAAAAATAAATCAGTGGAGCGTAAACGCTATTGCAGCTTTTCTATCATCAAGTTACCTATGCCGATACTGAATGTTGGGCTTGTGAATTCATAACTTAGAAGGAAAACCCCTCATGTACGCCCATGAGCTATATCCGAAAACCATCAGGTACTACAGTTATGAGGGATTTTTAAACGAGAACAGTCTGAACACTACAAGAGCAATCCCTACTATGATATAAACAATGACTGGGATGTCCCACATATCGCTTGCTTGGATGAACAGGGTAGTAACTAAAAAAAATATGATTTCGAGATAATACTACAACTTTACTTAAAAATTTAAGATCTTTCGAATGAACTTGGTCCCATAACAATCAGACGCGAGAAGGGTCGACGGGCAGTGTAGTACCTCCGTCCTTTTTGCAATTTTTCGCCGCCCCATTGGATGTACATAGTCGTATTTAGTTTTGCCCACTTTTTCTCGTCAATTGGTAGCGACAGAACGTCAGTTTTTGTTGAACAAAGTATTTAACTGAAATAGTGCTGCATTCATCAATAGGTAAGTTACATTTGAATAACACATAAGTATTTGTAAAATTCGGCAGTATCTTAAAATAATACCTTTTGTGAGATAAATTGTTACACTGTAGTGTTAGTAACCGTCTCTCATATACAGAACTTTTTAGAGATACTGCTTTGTTCACAAAAGATATCTCACAAATGAGTCCAATTTTTTCTCAAGTAAAAAGCATCAAACATGAATAATACGGTATTGTTCCGAAATAATTTCGCTTTTCAAAATTTAATTATACATAGTTCGTTCTTTCACAGAAAACAATAAGAAATACAAGTATCATATCCAAAAGTTATATCTTTTTGCACATAAATGTTTTATTTTCGTAGACATTATCATTTAAAGTTGTTTTTTTCTACTTAATAATTCATATATTTTGAATGATACATCCCACTGTAAATTTCAAAATAAATCAATTTTTTTTCAGAATAATTTCTCAAAGGCTATTGAAGATAAGAAATGCTTATGTACCACCTGTCCCAAGAGACTATGATACCCTGGAAAAGTCAACTAGCGGGATTACCTTTATTTATGGAATTTATTAAATTTAACATATTTACAGAATAGTTGTTTATATTTATATATCAATGTTTTATTATCTAATATATTATTTACACAATTAATATTTTCCATAAAGAAATCAAGAATCTTTTTTGAAAGAAACAGCCGCAGTGCTTGTTAACCAATCAAAAAAACCTTTGGCTTCATGTTCTTCGTACAGTCGACCAGTGAAGAATTAGCAGGAGGTAAAATCGCAATACAATGGACAATTATTTTATTATTTTTATTAGGTATACATAGACATTACATTATTTATCGAAACCGATTATCTAATTTTACAGAAGCAAATCAAGGTACTATTGTCGAAAAAGAGAGACAAAAAGTCCACTATAACTCCGTTTCGTCCTTATCAACGTCATCCACATTACGTCGTCCAATCGAAAATATGGAAACTCGAGCAAAATTTCTTGGAGATATGTATTAAAATTTTCAAATTTAATAATCGCTTAGTATCATTCTCATTCATTTCTCGCCCTTTTCAATGATATGTTATTTTCATTCGTTTAGGTCAGACCAGTTTTTTACTGAATACCTACAACTCTGATGACAGTGTTAAAGATACTCATTACAATAAGTCTTCTTCAAGTGATTGGGATTCTTAATCTGGAGATTTGGTTCTTCATCTACCGACTAGGATTATTCTCATAAAAGTTTACAACGAACATGGACTCCTGAAACAAGATTGCCGACGCTGTCGCTCTATGAGGTGCAATAGACCAGCAAAAAGACTAAGAATTTCTAGAACAAACATAAGTAAAACCTGAAAAAAAATTAAGACCACCGTGTTCTGAAAAATGTCGTCAAAAGTGTTTCTCTAAAATATCAGAAAAGGAGAGAATTAATATTTTCCGAAAGCTTTACGGGTTGTCCGATGTTAATAATAATGATTATACGTCCGATAATTGTTTTGATGACTAATAGAATAGGCAAAACTTTGCCAGAAAAAATATAAATAGTGAACCTTTTAAAATATCGGTCATAAAAATCATTAAAATGTCAACTGAAAGCAATAACTAATTTTTTTTAGACATCATAATATTCTAATATTGATTATAAAGAGGTAGAGTAGTTTCCACCAAGCCACTGAAAGAAACCAAACTTAGAAAACCTTTCCCTTGAGCAGCTTAATACTGAAAAAAATTAAATGTCGGATCAAAAAAAAACAAGAATTCATAAACTTACTGGACAAAAATATCATTCCTCCTAGAAAATCTATAGAGCTAAAGTGAGTGGTAAAGGAAGCTAAGGAAGACCAGGCTGACTTATGAAGATCAAATAGCTAGAGTGTTAGCCGACGGAAATGTCAAAAGCACTCGCATACCTAGGCGAAAATATGTGAGGAGAATGATGAGTTTTGAGGAAGCGAAAGAAGTATGTAAGGATCGGCGGGGTTATTACCTAAAAATTTGCAGACAGCGACAGCCACGCGATCACTGCGCGACCGGTGAATAATTGTAATAAAATATTGGTATCATGTATGACGATTGCGTATCTATTATTCTATGACCGTAAAATACACTTTTCGCGGTTGATTTAGCGCCACTATATAAATTACATTACACAAACTCGTTTTGACAGCAGATATCGCGCGATATTGGCTGTCGCATGCTGACTGCAAGTTACGTAATAAGCGTGCGGGACGCTTGGCGCTCCGTCCTCTCTGACTACCCTGTTGGGGATACAGCGTGAAGATATATATATGTATGTATGTATATACTTAAAAAAACACATTTTTCATCATCAAAATAGCTCGCAGTTTGTTTTACAAAATATCAATCATTCCAATATTACAGAATATTTTATGAAAATTTTTAAACCATTATAGTCATTCTCATTATAAACAGTTGTTCTAGTTAACCTTGACTGATTTAATTCAGAAGATGTTGTGTTTAAGTTTAAATGTTTAAAAGTATTATTGTTTTATTGCCTGTTAACTTAGTGACAATTTAGTGAACTATAGTGCGGCTATAATTAAAAAATACTAAATTATCTTTATTAATAAAACCCAATATACAACTGTATTACTTGAGAATGAAGAAATTTATTTAATAAAAAGAAAAAATCGATTAATGCAAGAATGTTATTCAGTACAAGAATTGATTATGATTAATACTGTTTTAACATGTCTACCTACTGATATCTGAAATATGATTTGAGTAAAGAAATAGACATTTAAATATGAAAATGTTGTACTTTATCGAGTTTTATTTTATAAATGACTTCTTCATATTTTTGGAATATAGTAGTATATTAGAAAGGAGTATAGCGAAATTGGGCCTATAATGATTTGAATGCCTAAAAATCAAATACACCTTTAAAAAGGGTTATTTTTTTGTGATTATAATGTAGAAATATTGAATTATTTGGCAATGGGAAATTGAAGAAATGGAATAAAATATATTTTAATGTGATCGTTTATAACGATATTCGAAAACGCACCTCTTCTGACTTAGCCATACATATAATAGAACGGTATTACAAGTTTAGTTGATATCGATTCCAGACAAATCGATTTAAGTATTTCATTCCTTTAGTTTTAGTAATTAGTACCATTACGCGGAAATAAATATCGGAAATAGATATATCGAGATTAAAAATGTTATCACGACGTCATGACGACGTCTATCGATTATATTAAAAAAAAATGTTTCATTGATTAAAAAATATCGATATATTGTGTGTTAATATTTTTACCCAATCCTAGATATTAGTGATCTGTGATTTTGTGATAGTATTCTGTGTTTCGTACATTGTGTTTAGTTTCTGTGAGACTTTTTGGCGGGAACGGGAGAAGTGAGGTTGTCAGTTTATTTAGATTTTCTATTTTTTACATTTTTAGGAGTTTTAAAGTACAACAGTGATAGTATATTGTGTTTTAAAGTTCTTTGTAAGTGAAAAGAATGGAAGAGATTTAAATAAACATGTGAAGCTGAAGTTTTCGCGCTCTTCCAAGAAGTCTTTTTAACTTCAGTAAAGCCTACTATCACTTTACTGGAGAAGTGTTAGGGACAGTTAATGTTTCTCCAGAAGTTTCGTCATTAGGCTGATGGTCTTGTTACCAATGCCTTAAGAAATATAAATAAATAAAAAATGTAGTTTCTGTGGTTTGATTCTGTTTCACATTTCGCCTCTGCTGTCATATTTTTTGTGTGTTGTGTGTTTACTGGATTTTTACGACTTTTGCTAGTTTTGCTTGCTATATCGCCTTTACAAGCAACTAAAGCTTCTTTCTTACTGGAACCTCGAACCTTGCTAACTTGTTAAACCATAACTCGTTAATTTGGACTGAGTGCCACAGCAGCATGGATCATCGTCTTTGTATTAATTGTGAAATAGGAACCAGTCGTAATAAAATGATATTTACTTGGAGGATCAATCTATTCTGAATGTTATTCGTGGATGGATTGCCCCTCGTACTGTAAGTGTAAAAAATGTTATTTCCAATATTGTAATACGTAAAAAAAACAGTGTGTTTAATGTTATACTTAGATTCTTCTTATGTGCTTGTGCCGTGTATAATATTATGTTTCTTGAACAAAATAAATGTTTGTTATAGGTTATCAGCAACGACCATTTGTGCCAAGCATGCTGGACAATAATGTAGTACAATCAGGGCATACAGAATCGACAACTACAAACACTATTGGTCATCGACGTGTTTGTAATTATTGTGGTCGGACGTTACTACGTTCACAGTCCCATCTGCTCCACATTAGCAATGAACGTGAACATAGAACACATAACGTAATCTCAGAATGGATAATATGTCAAACTGTAAGTAATTTATTATATATAATATATTAAATTATTATTACAGTGATGTGGTTAAAATGTGTTTCAATTGGTATATATATATATATATATATATATATATATATCTATCTGAAACGTCTTTGAATTATAACTCATTCTTACCAAATTGTCTTTTTTATCATAGGTGGAAAGATGAGCTTGTTGGAAGAGAGCAGATAGAGCCTCGTCATTTTGTCTCTGGACCATCTAACTCTACAATTCAAGATGAATCTTTATCATCAGCTCCGCAACGCCTTAGAGAACCTTCTGTACCAGAGCCATTACCACCACCTGACCCGGAGGTATCACAAGTGCCAATAAATCAAACTACTATTGTTTTGCTCGATTACATAAGAGCTGTTGAAACAGTCCAAATGTTTTGTAGAAGGATGTCAAGGTGATGAAAGGCATAGAACACCTATATCTACAAGAAAGATGTTGCTGAATGAATATAATTATTATGTGCCAGAAAACAATCGCGTGTGTAGTAATCACTTAAGATGTGATACATGGGATTTTTTAGATGAAGTGTTAGAAAACTATAATAATATATTCACTGCAAAACATATTCAAGATATGCTGAGTTTAAAAAATCAAAATATGGTTACTGTTAACTTTTCAAATATTAACATTTTAGAGAATCAAATTGTATGTTACTGGGTTGGTTTGCATAAAGAGCAATTTATACAAATACTAAATGAAGTACCACAACTGGCTCAAATGCTCAAGAGCTGAAAATGCTTTAGCTGCATATCTATTTAAATTAAGAACTGGCGATTCTAATGAAAGATTATCCACATTATTCCAAACGCCGAGGAGAACACTGGAGGCAATGATGACAAGAGCATGATACATGTTGACTGAACATTTAGTTCCTAAACACTTAAGATTGAACCATATTAATAGACAACAGTTAGTCCAACGAAATCTTTTGTTACCAAATGGTCTATTTGGAAATCACAATGGTGAATGTAAACCAGTAGTAATTTTTATCGGAACCTATTGCTATGTTCAAAAAAGTTCAAATTACCTGTATCAAAAAAATACATATAGTCTTCATAAATATCAAAACCTAGTTAAACCATTTCTTATGGTCACAACTGATGCTTATATAATTGATGTTCTTGGCCCCTATCCAGCAACAACACCTGATGCTGACATTATGAAAAGAGAATTTCAAAATGAAAATAATATTTTTCCAGCAGGAGATGCCTTTATACTGGATAGGGGCTTTAGAGATGCCTTGCCCTAATTAAACAAATGTGGTTACAGAACATAATTATCGGCCAGCTACATTACAGGAAGGTGAAACGCAGCTTTCAACTTTAGAACGTAATAAATCAAGGGCAGTCACCATTTGTTGATGGCTTGTAAAAGTTGTCAATTGTAGATATAAAAGGTTTTACAAATTGTTCTGGCAAAATTAGTTTAATGTTGCTTAATGCAAAATTTTGAGGTAGCAGCCACTGTTATCAATGCGTTTCATTCTCCTGTAACGAATCATATTGATGCAGAGGAAATCATGAGGATTATAACAGAAAACATGAATACAAATAACACATTTGCAACATTTATAATTTCAAATAATGTTAATAGACGAAGAGCTGATTTTTGTAGCATCACTGTAGAAAATAATAATGTTACAGATTTTCTAAGGCTAACATTTAATGAATTAATTTTAATATCGCTGGGCACATATCAAATAAAACAGGCACGTTCTTATTATGGAGAGCACATAAGGGCAAATGGCACCTACACAATAGAAGTGTGCAGGGAGTTAGACAGCAATCTACTGCGAGAGCTATCTACATCAAATACTAATGTATTCTGCGAGGCAGAATTAAGTCCGGGCATGTTAATAGGAAAATATATTTCATTTATATTTTAGTACAGGGGTTCCCAAACTTAGAGTCATGCAGTCGTTGTCTAACATGCCTCCTAGCTAAATTAAACTACAAATCACCCCCCAGGCCTCTACACAACGCCCCCATTTTTTTTCTGGATCTCTTACCGCCCCCCTTTAGGACTGCAGCGCCCACAAGGGGGCGTTATCGCCCACTTTGGGAAAGGCTGTTTTAGTAGATAGCTCTCTAAATGGTAGAGTAGCAATAATACATTACTACTGTAATTGTATTGTAGGGAAACGTGTTATGAGAATGTTTTGTGTATGTACGACTTATAATGTTGATATTGATTATCTGTGACAACTTCCAATTGTGAGCGGATGTGTGCTCTGTGTTTTGTAGTCTGTGTTCTCCCCTTATTATGTTTTTACCTGTCTTTGACTTGTGATGGCTTCTGTTCACTACGTGAGTGCTTTAACTAATGTATTTAATACAACTCATGTTTAAATTATATTATAGACATACGAGTGTGGTGCGTTTGTCTTATCTATATGTAATCCAGACTGTTATCGAGATATGTATTTCGTATGGTAAATACACATTCGATACATAATACGCCATTTTATTGCGTTCAACCCGACACACGACTACAGCTATCCACTGCCATCTCCATCATCCCTCACCCCCTTAACAAAACGAACAGTAGGTTTTTGTGCTCATATTATGTCGGTAATATGGTACCTCGGTTGGGGAAGGTACCAAGAAAATATAGCACCCCCTGCACAGTTCCTTAATGCCATTTTGATTGTATGTGATGATGGAGAGGAATAATAAAGGAATTATTATTTAAAAAATGTATTATTTTTATTTACACACTTCAATGTTCAATCACATATTTAAAACAAGATAAATACCTATTATACCTATTAAATAAAACTGATTTTGACATTTAATGTGGATTTATTTAATTTAGACAGTTGCCTCTGAAATCTTAAGTTAAATTCTATATTTATTATAGACAGATTGTATCAATATATCGTTTAATATATGAAATAACCTCACTTTTATAACAAAATTAAACTTCATATATCTTTTTTCTCCCATTGCCAATTAAATTTAAAGTAACAGATATTTATTTGTTTCCATTATACCTCTCTTAAGACCATTCTCATTCTTAGTCATCTTTGGCCCTAAGTACTATGGGATTTTGCCAGTCTCCTTTCACATCCAAAGCAGAATTAATCACAAAATCACGTCGAAATGGATGTGTATATAAAAATTAAAAGATAAATATTATAAAATTCCATAAAAGAAATGCAAATAGAGAATTGAAGCTATTAATTTAACATATAATTTTTATTTTCTTTTTCGAGTTAATACTTCGTTTGGTGATCATTTTATACTGAAAAAGTGAGTATTATGTAGTACCTCTCTTCAGTAATATCTCATTATTTCGTGTATTATGAAACTGCAGCAAAATATGAAGTAGGCTGAAACCTTACCAAAGGAGTAGTAACTTTCATAAAAAAAATAGGTATGGTGAACCGATATAATACAAAAAAGCTGGAATATCACAACAAAAACTTAAAATTGCTCTCCTGGAAAATCTACTTTTTTGAGTTAATAACCTGTTCATACAAGCAAGCGATATGAATTAGAATGTAGGGTACATTGCGAGCAAGCTCAAGCACGCAGTTTCGTGTCAGTTCAGTGACTTGTTTCTTCAATATAGGTAAGGCCTATTCACCTTAACAAATTATTTGCTTCAAAAAGCTTATGTCTAGAAAATATTTTAGCTAGATTCTCATAAGGTATACTTACGTAACTTTCATTGAATGTAACTCGAAAGTAAGAACAGAGGTCGCCTTGAGAATTTCTTTTTCTTTAATGTTTGCATTAACCATAACCATGACCGAATCACAAGCTTATAATACGAGTATGACAAGAAAACCCGAAAATTAGAGTAAAAAGCTCAGATTCGGATTTCCCCATACTGTCTCGTTAAAAAAACACTAGACCACAGGGACAGGATACTGATGTACTGACTATAGACCGAGTGTAATAATAATCCATTGAAAAAAAGTCAAACAGATGTAACCGATACCCAAAAATACTGCTTATGTAATATGAAAATCAATTAATAATAGATACATATATCAATATAATAAAAACACTGCTTAGTATATTGTTAAAAAGCACTTTATTTTCAACAAACATGACAATTATAATTCTAATCTCAGGTTCTATCAAATAACTCGAATTGATTTACAAACAGTGACTATACCTACCTTAGAAAAACTTCATACATAAGTCTAGTTAAAACAGTATATACCAATGATATTATAATACAAAAGAGGTAGATAGGTTACCTTAGCACTAATCCAAGTAAAATATTGTCCCAGTTACAAAGTGAGACAAATATACATTGCACTGCGTCGCTATACAATGTAAAACATAATTGCATTTCAAACTAACAAATCACAACATAGCTCTCTAAATCATTGTGATTGGTCAATTTCAATTTCTTACTACATTTTAAGCGAATCCGTGACTAATTCATAGAATATTAGTAATTACACAGAACAGACATTTAAAAAATATATGATTGATACCTAATGGGATTAGACAGTAAAAAAAATGATTGCTTTTTTTCGAATTTCGTTTTTCATGAATCATGTACATGAGAACATATTTATTTAAAAAGATGGCCAACATTTTTTAATTATAAATTTGAAAATAATGAATTATATATTATTGCTTTTAATAAATGTAAACTATGATTAAAACTGGATGGCTGCATCATCACATGATCGTATTTACAAAAAACGTTTGTATTTAATAATATAAACGTTTTTAATAACATTCAAACGTTCTTTTAATAAAGATTTTAGAATTTTGAATGTGCAATAGGCATTGCATGACATTGTTGGTTCTGTAACATTACTTTTCATATTCTTTGACAAAGTCCGGGTTGGCTAATTAGCAAAGTTTTAGGGGTGCCACTTTTCGAGTGCATGTAACCTATCTACGTCTTTTGTATTATAACATCATTGGTATATACCATGAAATTATTGTCTCAAATACCAACTACTTAATAGAACTAACAAAACCTTACCAAGTTTAGTCTTGTTACAAGATTCTTCTGAAAATTTGGTATTGTTTTATTGCCAATAAATAGCTTCTATACAATTTATATTTTATTTGCAAATGGACAAAGTTACAAAGTATTTTTAAATAATTAAAAGTTGTGGTGTCTTTCGTTGTTAAGTTAGTAGAGCAGTTCCATAATATTAAATACAAAGAATATAAATTACATGATACAAGTACAATAAAATTATAAATTATTTCAAAATAATACAATTACTCTATTCAATTACAATGTTTTCAAAAATATATTCGATGTCAAGATCTGAAATTGCCAATAGTTATTTCTTGTCAAATGTTTAATAAACAACTTGGAGTCACATAAAATGAAGTCTAAAACGCATAATTAACTAACCGGCCTTTTTTAACCAGCTACCTACCTTAAATATTTTATTCTAAAATCAGTCCATTGTTTCCAATAGTTCTAACAATTATCATCCAAACCATCACCAGATATTTAAAAAAGCGAGGGCATCTTTGCTAACTCGTTAATAGCTTCACCCTTTAGCTGTGGCAAACTCGCGACCTTTGCTAATGATATATCTAAGTAATTGTTGTACACAGCCTTGTATTTCGAACTTTCAACACCAATTACTATTCTCGCTATTTTCCTAATAATAGGTTCTATATGTTTAATGCTGTAGCGAGAATAATGTAAGAGTGTAGGCGTCCAGACGTCTTCAAGCTTTTTGTTCGACAATAAGTAGAGAGAGAGACAAATGGCCGCCGCTGCGAGCTCAGAAGGGCGATAATGCGCCATCGTGTATTCCACTAAGCTGAGATCCACGAAATATTTGGCTAAATGATGATTCTTCGACGTCCCGTGAGCAGCTTTTACAAATCTAAAAAAATTGCAATGACGGTTATTTAAATATCAATGACAAACAATTAAATCCCTTCCAATCTAACACTGCATGAATTTAAAAAAAATAAGGATTGTTCTCTTATTTTGTTGATAAGTTAAACCCATCTTAGAGATTTGTCTAGCCACAAATTTAAATTTATTAATACTGAATTTTGTAATAAAGATTCGAAAATCCCATTATACTATATACTATTACATAAATCTCTAGTCTGCCTGTAAGTATAATTTTACTGTCAAATTTTATGATAGATAGTCATTTTATGACTTACTGACTTCGATTGTACCATTTTTAAAAATTTTGTCTGTCTGTCTGTCTGTCTGCCTGTCTGTCTTTATGACCTTTTACAACTGAAGAACGGCTTGATCGATCTTAATGAAAATCGGCACGTAGTAAGAATATAATCACATATTCTTACTATGTACCGATTTTCATTATGTCATGATAGGCTGAAAAGAGTACAATGAGAAATGTTTTGTATGAGATTGTTTGAATGAGAAATGATAAACCGCTGAACCGATTATGATGAAATTTCGCAGGGAGATAGTTTGACATCACAGAACGGACAAAGCTAATTTTTTTTTACCAAAAACCTATCCTTAAAATGGTGAAGAGGGAGATGAAACTTTGTACGGAACTTGTACGGTAAACGCTAAATCTTGGTAGTGAGAGGTGCGGTGATAAGACTTTTTTGTATCAAAAATCTGTGAAAAGGGAAACGGGAGGGAAGGGACGAAACTTCGTACGGGAGATGCTAAATCGCTGAACTGATTATGACAAAGCATGGATATAGTTATTGTTAGTTATGGTTATGGTTAGTGTTATTGTAAAAATGAAGAAAGGAATGCTTGGATGGTTCGGGCACATAGAAAGAATGAGTGATGAAAGACTGACGAAAAAAATGTATACAGCGAAAGTGAGTGGTAAAAGAATCTAAGGAAGATCAAGGCTGACTTATGAAGATCAAATAGCCAGAGTGTTAGCCGATGGAAATGTAAAAAGCACTCGCATATCATATCTAGGCGAAAATGTGTGAGGACAATGATGAGATTTGGGGAAGCGAAAGAAGTATGTAAGGACCGCGACGCTTGGCGCTCCGTCCTCTCTGACTACTACGTATGGGGTTTTAGCGTGAAGATATGTATGTATGTATGTATGTATGTATATATGTATGCATGTATGTATGTATGTATGTATGTATGTATGCATGTATGTATGTATGTATGCATGCATATATGGATATAGTTTGATATCTGGGAACGCACATAGGCTAAACTACCCTTAAAGGGGTGAAAAAGGGCATGAAAGTTTGAGTGAGAAATGCTGAACCGCCGAAGCAATTATGATATTTGGTACAGAGATAGTATGTGCCCGGAGACAGACGTAGGGTAGACTTTTTCAAATACATACTATGTACAATGTAAGTACATATAATCTAACCTAATCTGGGAAAGCTAAAAAGAAGTGTTCCGCGCAGACGAAGTCGCGGTTTCAGCTAGTATGTATATATTTTTTAATTTCTAAGTTTAAGTTTCCGGTTGAAGTTTGTGTTTTTCAGCCCAGTACCAAAAAGATAACGAAATGGATAGACAGACATACGGACAGATAGACAAAACGAAATTTTAGAGGTTCCGTAGTCAAATTTAAAATAATTATTTATATCTTCACGCTGTATCCCTAATGGGGAAGACCGAGAGAACGGAACGCCAAGCATCGCAATACTTACGCACTTCTTTCGCTTCCTCAATCTCATCATTCTCCTCACACATTTTCGCCTAGGTATGCAAGTGCTTTTGACATTTTCGTCAAGTATGTACAGCTATACCTATGATTTTAATATCAATAGGATGTTGAAATTGTTTATTAATAAATATATATACAAATTTCTGCTTTACTTGGTAAAATTTCTAAATCCAAATTTAACCATTTTATTCATCATGTCTAATCCTAATTGTAATTTATTTGCATCTTCAATAAAACTATGTACTGTTAAAATTGTATTCAAAATCATCAGCATATTTAAATACAGATAATATGTAGTTTTTGACATTTTTGGAAATGACAATGCCCAAAAACTATGGAACTTTGCCCCATCCACAAATTTGCATGCCCAGTATCAATAATTATTTCATTGTATGGGCTAAGGGTTAAGAGCACTTCGAAATAGTATAGCAAATGAAGTGAAATAACTAGGAACGTAAAGATATTACGAAAAAAAAATTAAGAGCGCCTACCAAAAAATAGCACGCGCATCGCGACATTTTCCAAAGCGACTATAGAAGTCAAGTTGAATAAATCCAAAAGTAATCACATCACAACAAAGCACCCAGAAATCCAGCAAAGGTTGTTTATTTACATACAATCTAATGAAATCGCCAGAATAACAAGTCAAGAAAAGTCAAAATGACGTTAGGTGTGATTTGCTCTCTTCCTGTCAGTCATTTCATTTACGAAAGAAGTAATATCATTTTTAGAGAAATCGCGATGGTGCCATTCAACTAAATAGGAAAAAAAGATTTGCTGTTATAATTTAGAAATTCTAGCGCTATTCAATTCTAGGATACAGTCATTTTAATCTTAAATCTGCATATAAAGAATGGAAATGTCAATATTTACAGCCTTATTCAGCCATAATGAATGTCTAGTTACTTAAAATACTTTTTATTTTGATCATTGCTTGCGCTAGCTTAAGGAAGTTATAAACCACACAGAAATTTATAAGAAATTAAAGTATATTTTTCAAATATAATGGTTACTCTGGAACCCGTGGTAGCGAATTTGGGCATTGTCATTAATGCAGTAGCAACATTAGCAAAGGCAATAATGGTTATCCCTATGCTAAACCATGAACCACTAAGCTCTACTAATATTTTTATCATTTATATAAGTTTTACAGTAACATTCTCTCAGATAATTTCATACATTATAGTACTCGTAACATACTGTAGCAAAAACATTAAATTTCTCTAAAGATTTTAATAATGTAATAATATCTACATTATTACAAACATTATTAGTATCTACAAAATATCCCATATTAGATCTTCTGAAAAATCAATTTCAACATTAGATAGTAAACAACTCACGACTAAACATGAACTAAATTTCCTAAAACCTAAGGTATTGTCTAGAAAATACATTTTTTCCAAAAATCATTCATGCCTGTTATTAATCATAGAGTGAAATATTTTACACAAGCAAGTCATTAAAAAGATTGGTATAAGGATGGTGTATATTTCGATCTCAACCAGATTTCGGATATGTTTTTATGATTATCCATTGGCAAGAAAGTCATTGTTTAATAATTTGTATGTTTTTTCACTATCAGTATGAGGTCTAGCAGATCTGTAACCTGTAATCCACATACTACTAGCGGTAGTGGTTTCATCTATAGAGGATCTTTCTTTAAGATAAAGAGGTACTCAACTAGCGCTATACGTAATAAGCAAAAGGAGTGATTCATACTCATTTAGGCCAAGAATTTTTCAGTCTCCCCTTGTGTTTAACAAAAACTTGAATTTATTATTGGAGTCAGAGGACATACGCAAGAAAAAATGTAACAGGCCTTCAACTTGGACAGACCTAAATTGGTCACCCTAAACCAAACAAAAATAGTATCCGACCACTCCCTTACAAAGAAAACAATCCTATTGAATGGGACTCTTTAAGAAGTTTTTCAAAATGAATGAAAGTTAAAAAAATGAAAAAAGGAAAACATATAGGGAACTTCCCTATGACCTAGAATCTACATTTGGCAAAAAGCAGTCTTATTAAAAGAAAAGGAAAAAATCCGATAATCATTAATCTGTAGTTACATCAAATAATTTTTTTTTTGTTTTGCTTTATCGTAAAAACTGCAATATATACAAGCATCAAACTTAATATGATCATAGTGCAAACTCGTAAAGTAAATAACACAAATAATAAAAGCCGTTTGGACTTGAGCTAAGGACCCCCAATCAAATGTAAGAAAACAATTTTTTTGATAGATATACATTAATACAATTATATAAGAAAATTCATGGAACTTTATTCATGGAATTCATGAAACTTTAAAAAGAACAAATATTTAGTTTGAATCACTTACAAACTTCTCAAAAACGTCAGAAGTATGATTAGACCTCGCACTCTGAGGGTTCCATATAAACATAATTATGTACATTATATAGTTTATCCATTCCAAGAATCAAGAATGTCGATAATTTTTTCGTGTTGTATTAATATGCTATGCCAAATACTAGCACCAATTATATTTTTTTAAATTGGCAAAAATTATTTTGTACCTGTTCCTGAGAGGGCTTTTCACAATTGGACAAGCAGAAAGCCTACAAAGTGATCCTTTAAAGGTTCTACTTTTACCCTTTGAGGTAAAGAATCTTAAAAACTAGTGCAAAATCAATATTACATAAAAACAGTTAAATGTAGGTATTTAAATGCAGTTTTCAGTTTTTACAAGCTTACCTTCTTAGGAAACTTAGTGGAATAGGTCGTGCCAGACAGAATCCCAATTTTAATAGGATGTTCCTCTCACACTGTAATACATCCGCTTTAGTGTATGCATTGTCAGTCACATAGACAAAATCACTTATATCGGGTGCGTATACTTCTTCATACTTGCTAGCAATGAACAGAGCAGTTACTCCAACTAGTTGCAGCCTGGTGCGCTGAATGTTTGGCACTACCTAAAAATTCAAATATAGTTTTAAAGATGCAAACATCAAACAAAACTTTATTATAGCTAAACCCATAATCCCATACTTCATACAAGAGTCCGGCTCCCATACACTAACAATTTCATTATGAATACAGTTCATCATGTTGAGAATATTTCTCATTAGTATAACCACCCAAATCAAATATTGATATTTGTAATTTACTATAATAAATGCTTATTTAAAACAAAGAGTGGCACAGGTTATAAAAATACACTATGAAATATGTATATAAGCTGTATATAATAACATAACATAACTTCACGCTGTATCCCCAACGGGGTAGCCAGAGAGGACGGAGCGCCAGGAGTCGCGGTCCTTACACACCTCTTTCGCTTCCTCAAATCTCATCATTCTCCTCACACATTTTCGCCTAGGTATGCGAGTGCTTTTGACATTTCCGTCTGCTAACACTGGCTATTTGATCTTCATAAGTCAGCCTTGGTCTTCCTTGGCTTCTTTTACCACTCACTTTCGCTCTGTATATTTTCTTCGTCAGTCTTTCATCACTCATTCTTTCCATGTGCCCGAACCATCTAAGCATTCCTTTCTTCATTTTTACAATAACACTGTTATGCAACCCTGTCATACTGCGTATCTCGTCATTGCTTATCCTGTCCGCAAGCGTGACACCGCACATATTTCTGAGAGACCGCATCTCCACAGCATTTATCATACTTTCACTCGATTTCGGGCATATCCAGGCCTCACTGCCGTACAACAAAGTTGGCACCAACACTGCATATAATATTTATATAATATGCAGGTTAGACACGCAGAAAGAGAAACCAAACACCAAACTAAGGGATACCCTCATAATTTACAGGAATCTGAACTGGATGATTTGTAACAGAGATGGGGATGTGACAGGACGGAACATCAACTTCAACTTGGGGTTAGGGCTGAATGGCCACTTTATATGAGGTCAGCAGCATGGCTGTCGCCTAACAGATGTCACCTCATAGCATCTAGGCACACCTAGATTACTTACAAAACAAGTCATATACACTTAAATGGAAGTGACAGAGATAATATAATAGAAACTATTGTGTTATCTCTGTCATGCCTCTACCTTTAGATAAACTTTTTCGAGTGTAGCCAGTCTCAATACTGATAGCAATTGTTTGAATGCCAATAGAAAATTATGACAAACTAGTATATATATGTATAATAGTGATCTATATGAGAATCACATTTTAAACCATGTGATGTGTTGCAAAACAAGGTAGTCACATGGGTGATCGGGACTCCTTTTAATTTCATCGTAATAAATACAAATTAACTATAAAGATAATACAGATTACAATAATTCAATGTGAAAATATTTTAAAAAATTACCTGTAAATATCTATCAATAATCCCAATGGTTAAATGGAATGTCTCCAAAACTAAAGAAAATTGCCGATGAACTTCTGCTAACCAGTCTATTAACGTAGCCCTCATATTTCCAGTAATTACAACCTGAAAATATATATGACAAACATGATACAGATTTTTGGTTGTATATTTCATTATTGAACTTGGATTACATAATAAACATTTTTCTAATATTGTTCACCTAGGAATATATTGACATATTATACAAAAGATATTAATAGATTTTATATGTGCATTGTTACTTTTTATATATGTATAAGGAGATAGAGTAAGTGTCCAACACTTCTGTATGAAACACAGCTGATTGGTCAGTTGAGCAGGGCTGTTTGCCATTGTTTCTGTAAAATATGTTAAATGTAGATGTGCAAATATATTGCTAGGTGAGATACAGATTGTATCCACTAAATCTGGTACCTAAAAATGAATTACAAACTTTTAAACTTTTGCATTGCATTATAAAATGTATCTGAAACGGGAAAATTAACGCGATTACCTTTTTATTTTGGCTTGACGTTTCAACCGAGTTAAGCCAAAATAAAAAGGTATTCGTGTTAAATTTCCTGTTTTAGATACATTCCAAAAATGAATTATTTCCACATCTGAAAAATTTTACGTTCAATTGAAATTATGTCAATGAAATTCTGTGACCAGTGAAGAAACAAAACAGACAGACACATAATTTTATCCTACTGTTCCATCGCTAGAAAATATTTACTGCGAATCAGGACCTACCACATGAAATTGTTTAAAAAAAATTATGGAATTTTTTCATAAATTTTGATAGAAAATAATTCACATATCCTACCTGTTTCTTCAAATGGTCACGTTCAATAGGATATTTTATTTCCAGTTCAGTCAAATACTTATAAATATCTTTTATGTAATCAGACATTAGCAATGGGCTGTTACTGTCGCCGGCATCAATATCTTCAATATCAACAGGTAATTTTGTGGAAATAGAGATATTCGCATTGCTATCCTCTGGTAGATCAATAATTTTCTCAAAACAGTAGTTCGCACTTTCCGTTATTTTAAGATTACCCAGTGATACTATCTGTTCTTTTGATATTGGACTTTTGTTTTCTTTTGATTGCTCTTTCAAGGTTGGAAGTCTTTTAGATTGCTTATGTTCTTGATTTTTCTTATTTTGAGATTGCTTGTGGTCACCTTTTGCTTTTATTTGCGTTTCTTTCAGCACACCCTGGAATACAAAATCAGTATAATTAAATTGAAACTTTGACAATGAATAATTACTATAATATTAGTGCACAGTAATATTATTAACACAAAATATTAGTGCATCTGCTTTTCAAGTTGAAGACCTTGAGTGTTATTCTTGGTCAATTTAGGAAATAAACTTTTCTAAATTATTTTAGATAATTTGGTGTTCTGTGTGCTCCCACTGTTGGTTGTATGGTACCCTTAGTACAAGCTGTGTTTCATTTGGTGTCATAAGTTCAATTGACCAATTCCTTTAATGAAAGTACCAAAAAGATGTAAAACACAATTAGTGTATACTACTGTGTACATGAAGGTCTGGCATGAGACAATAGATATTTTGAAAATAATTAGATCACATGTCTAGATTGCCTATTCTTCACTTGAGTATTATTCATAGCTTGTTGTCATTAAACAGTGACTAAAGTTAATATGTAATGAACTAAAATTTAAATGCATCCTAAATGAGAGATTGAAGAAAAAAGTTATTTGTATAGTTACATTATTAATTGGTTATACTTAGCATGTGGCCTGTCGAACTTTCATAAATGACCTGATAAAGACAAGAATTGAGTAATATAATGGTCATAGTTACCATGTATGTATATTATGTAAGAAAATTAAATTTAATGTTTTTTTTAGTTTTATTCTTGTCAATGTTCATGATTATTTTCAAATTTTTCGAGTAACACTTTTGGAGTTAAGAGTAGTGTTCAGAAATGTAGGGTGGAAGTATGGTTGCATTAGCTGTGGTCTCAGCAAACTGGTGCGGCAATTTCACTCTGTGTCCAAGGCAGATGTTTTATAATCCATCCTCTATGTTTGTAAATAGTGTTTATGACTCCTACATACCACAAAATGCAATTTCACTGTGTCCGAGGCAGATGTTTTATAATCTACCCTGAATATTTGTAAATAATTTTTATGACTCATACATACCACAGAACATACATGTACAAAATCGACATCTCCATAAAATGTATCCATTTGCCTAATTAAAATTGTTACATCTTTTGATTGCGATTGCTTCATACACTACTTTTGGATAAAAGTAGTTCAATATGTTAGTCATTCCACTTCTTGAAGTGTGAGACGAAGTCAAAGCTCGAAGAAGAAAAGATGTAGCAATTACTAGTTTTTAGAGGACTTTATATCGGTAAGACTCGCGTAATAAATAAAAGTCGTGCTTTTATTTATTACGCGCTCATATAATTCTCAACTGACTTATTTTTTTGACATTCAAAAATACCATGTTATTATGAAAGTAGCAACACTCAAAAAAATAGTGCTGCCATTTGTTAACGATTATAATTAGAACAATTATTCGACAATATTGATCAGCTAACAAATATAAAGGACTTATAGGTAATTAAACTGATTTTGATTGAGTATATAGCAAATAATATTTTAGATGAAGTGCTGTGCTTATTATGTCACAGACAGAAACTGAGATGACTCCATAAGTGTTCCATTTTTCTAATTTTGGAATAGATACATGGAAATGCAATAGATTAAAAAGGTTGCATGGTTGATTTAGATATTATAAAAACAGAAAAAAAATTAACCCTGGTTTGTGCCACTGCTCGTGCTGCAAGCCCCGCAGTACTTTCTTCACGCCGTAGAGGTGGTTTCAAAGTAGGAATATGGGTATGTTTAGTGGAAAGACCTGTATCCACTTTTGATTGTACGTGACTATAATTAGAGGCATTACTGGAACATAATATCAAACATCAATACAGGAGCAGGAATTAGAATTACATTATGAGAGTAAAAAATTAATTGGATTTATAAGTAATTATTAAAAAATGTGGGTAGGTCACTAACCTACGAACGACTTTGCGATTGACTTTTTTTTCAAATTCAGCAGTGGGAACTGCAACTTTACCAATAACCTCACGTTGAGCTTGTACATTAGTGTTTAATTCTCCTAAGGCTCCCCGTTCGGTTAAACCTCGTTTGCTTGGTACATTAATCTTGAAAGTGCATACATTTTCTTGATCATGGATCTGGTTCTAAAATAAAAATGAAAGCAATATTGCAGTTTTTCTTAAAAAATTGCTGTACTTAAACACTTTGCTACTAAAACAACAAAATTAACAAGATAAAATTACCGATCGGTGTCTTCTTACTCGGGCCTCCATGTTTTATTGTTGCTGTCTCTTCAATTGTTTACAGTAAATAATATTATCTCAAAACAAATGTCAAGAAAACAAGTAAAAAATAATTATAAAGAAACTTATGGAAGAACTACACAATGATTAATTCGCACAAAATCACCTCAAAATTAACGGAACAAAATTCAATTCACAATAGAAGACTATATCGCGAATACTCATTGGTCGATTGGGTGTTCTGGTTGTTTTCTCTGCCTTGAGGAGAAGGCAAAGAATCGATGCCTATACAGCCGATATCTTAGATAATGAACACTTAGAGTACTAATATTATTTCATTAAAATGTCGTTTTCATATTATTTTATTAAAATGACCTAATACGTTTGTGTTTCTCTGAGTTTTTGCCCACTACCGACAAATATATTGAGGCAGTCATTCTTTTAGATTTCAAACCACATATTTTTTCCGTACTTCATGTTAATTTACATGCTAATTTACCCAATGATAAAAATTTACAATTTTGCAATAAAAATATGCAAATAATCAGGTTATTGAATCAATGTATTGAATGAACTCATATTTCTCTCATAGTGTAAATAATAAAATAAACTGTTTGAAAATGGATTCGTTTCCTGCGCTCTTAGACCATAGACAATACATCTATCCATACGGCGAATATGCAGAATATGATTAGTTCATAAATCGTTGTACATACTTGTAAATTGTCACCCAAATATTACCAAAAAAAATATTAGTTATGTATGATCGTTAAGCTTTTTTATATTTCAATATTACTTTAGATCATTTGTAAAGAACTAATGGAATACTTCAGTGTAAATACGTTATGCTTTATTGTTTAATCTCCTAATATGTAATGTACTGATTTCGATAACTATAGCAATACATTTTAGTCGCAGATTTTAGTGTAGCACATACCTGTTAGAGAAAAATCTTTTATAACTAAAAATCTAATTATACCACAGCACAGACTTGCTGTAGCCAACATGAAACACAACGAACAATAACATTCTAATAGTAGACTGCTCGCATATTGTATAATCAAAATATGCACCCATGCTATCGATGCATCTTTGCCCGCGCATTGGTAATTTTTCAGTGCCCTTCTTGAAGAAGTCAGGTGTACGAGAGGCAACAAACTCTTCGAAGGCATTTTGTACTGCCTCTCGGGTATAGAACTTTTTTCCTGCCAAGAAGTTTTCCAAATCTTGGAAAAAGTAAAAGTCTGTCGGCGCAAGGTCTGGTGAGTACGGTGGATGACGCAAAACATCCAACCTTAGCTATTGTAGCTTAGAGACCGTCTGTTGTGCCGTGTGAGGTTGAGCGCTGTCGTGCAGTAGCAGCGGGGACGAGCTATTAACCAAGGCTGACCAGAGATTTCCGCGCTTCTCCATCATTGTGTCCAGTTCCTCACAGTACACATCCGCAGTAATGCTCACGCCATTTGGTAAGAAGCTGTGACGAATTACACCGGCACTAGACCACCAAACAGTAACCATCTCTTTTCTAGAGATAAGTTTTCGTTTGGGGCATTGCCTAGGTGCTGAACCAGGGTCTAACCAACTTGATGACCGCTTATGATTGTCAAAAAAAATCCATTTCTCATCACGATGTGACAATGCGATTCAAAATCCCTTTGTTTCTGTGTCTATTAAGCAACGCAAGGCATACCTCAAGGCGTTCGTCGCGCTGGTGATCGTTCATTTCATGCAGCACCCACTTATCAAGCTTTTTTAACTTGCCGATTTGACGAGAATGGACCAATATTGTTTTAATGCTGACATCGAAAGCTGCTGCTAACTCAGCAGTAACTTAAATATCGTCAGAGTCAATTATCGCCTTTAATTCATCGATGTTGACTTTAGTTTTCGGGCTGTAAAACGGCAACTTCATAGATAATGACCTATTATTTGTTTTTATGTGAAGAAAATTTGTGTCATAAACTGTCCAAATAGTATGTACCGTTTTATCATAGAGGGAGAATGTACTAGAGAGTACGATAAGTGACACGAATTACACTGACAGTAGAAGGTTGCCAAACTTATTATAGCTTATTATAGCTGTTTTATTCATGGTTACGTTTAGAGATAGAAAGAGACAGAAAAATTCGTTTGTCACGTGGTGGTAACTTGGTAAGACCGGCAATTTATTATGGCAAAATCAATGTTTGTTCGTATTTTATAGGCTGCCATACCGTTCATTTGAATGAGACGAAATTTGATATGGAGATAGATTAAGTCCCGAGAAGAAAATGAGCTGTTTTAAAAATAAAAAACGCGAACAAAGTCGCGGGCATCAGCTAGTAATTTATAAAAGAAATTATATTCCCTTCTTGTGACCGAAAGTAAAATAAAAAATAAAATTTGTGTCACAAACTGTACAAGTAATGTGTACCATTAATTTATCATTTTAAAATAATATAGAAAAAGACGCATTTTTGGGTTTTGGCACTGCCGAATTAAAAACCCCGAATGCGAATTGGAGATTAAGGTGCACACTTCAGACAGCGCAGACCGGGACGCGCGTGTTCCACACTCCCCATGCACCACACGATTGCTCTATGCGATATCCGAATTCACCAGTTGTATATATTTAAACTGTGATATATGTATGCTATATGAGGATATAATGTCAGTGGTCACGAGTTGTGACTTATAAACTTACAATATATATGGTCACGAGTTTTAGATGGGATTTCGTGGGAAGCGATTGGATGTTTATTGCAATTATTTGCGAATTGTTTCTATTGGATATTATGATGTAAAATCGGCGCAATTTCGCATTCTCTGTTTGCTGTTGAGTGTTATGTTCGTTGTTGTGCATGACGTGCAATTATTAAAACGAATTCTTATTTAGTAGCGTGATTTTGATATTTTCTTATTGTTAGTGACTTAGTCTGTCTCAGTGGATCCTACTAGAAAGACTGCCTCAATATACCATATTTGTCGACAGTAACTCCAAGAAATATAAAAGTGTATTACGTTACATTATAGGGAAATAATACGAGGAACATATTCTATTTATTACTGAAGACACTGCCTGTTATGAACATAGATTCCTTTACTTTTCCTCTCAAGGAAAAATCGTACAAAACAAAATATTGATGGTCACAAAAACATGTATGTACGTAGATAGAGAAACCTATGAACTAAGCCATACAGTCCATCTCATTCACACAAGAAAGAGACTGACTTATCTGCATGCAACGTAGTAGAAAGTGACATAGCTATAGTATTTTCTGTCCTTTAATGCGTGCCGATTTTTTCGACGCTGCTTGCAAAGAACAAGAAAGGCAAGAAAGGCTATAAAAGCTTTTATGAACTGTGATTTAATAAAAAACTATGAGGATCTGTCATTGAAAATTCAATCAGTTATTTCTTGGTTATTTCACAGAAGCAGAAGTTAGACCGTATGTCAAATCGCATGCGTTTATATTTGTTGGATTATGTAAAAAGCGAAGATGATGTATTGTGTGTAGTGTAATCGTGTATGATAATTTAGAAATTAAGGTATTTGTGGGTGAGAATGAATTGTCTCCAAATGATTTAAGTTGAATTTGACCCCAGAATCAAAAGCTTACACGATTGTCTCAATTAGAAACCATTCTTGCGAGGTACAGTATAGATAATCTGGGCGAGTTACAGTCACAAATGTTCTATTTAAAAAAGGCCATACATTACATTGACAAAACAATTTCATTAAATTCGGATGGATTTGAAGATAATCTAGAGTCAAACTTAATTATCATAAAAGATCAGCTTTGTAATATAATTAACAAAAAACGTCAGCATGATAACTGTTTTATTCGCTTTTGTTATGTATTGTCAGTCCAGTTCATGATATAATTTATTAAGAAATTACCTACATTTATCGACGAAACGATATTTTTATTTAACGATATTATCAAAAAATGATGAATAATGATTATTGCAATGAAGTGGAAAAAAGAGAAAACTTATAACATTGAACAATTAATATAGCAAATTGGCGATATCACAAGTGGCCCCTTTTTTCCTTTTGTTTAGGTATTTAGTAGATACTATATTTTTGTAACATTGTGTGTTTTTTGTGTATATGTATTAAAGTTATTCTATTAATTAAAGATATTTTTTTATATTTACTTCTAAATTTCCAACTAGTACCTACTAAGTGAACACAACACCTATGTCCACAGCACCCACCTACACATACTATGGCAAAGCGTGATTTCCGATGACGCGCTAACGGAACTGTTAGACTACGGCGGCCGGTGCGATAGCATTTCTCCGACGGATCGTTTGCCATTATTAAATTTCCAATTACCTACGTAATAATTGTTACAGTTTTCTGTCGTTTGCACATTAACTTAGTAAGTGTTGTATTTTATGGAGTAGTTCGCCTCTTGTAAGATTAGGTACCTATTTCTCATGGCTGTTGCAAAAGCACGAATTGCCCCGTCTTTTCCTACATATATTTGTATTTATGACCAGAGTACTGATAGGACCACTCACTGACAGCAATGCGATGTTGTCAGATTTATGTTCATAGCTTGTGTAAACAATATAGAAGGCTATGGATGAACGCATTGGTTACTACCTAGGAAGTTGCCGTTCTTGTCACCGTGTCAAACGAATTTTCGTGTCTCTCTTTCTATCTGTTGAGCGTAACCACTAGTAAAACAGCTATAGTCAGTTAATTGTGTAATTTGTGCCAGCTCGTGACGGGCAGGTCGCTCAAAATATTGCAGTGCTGAAATAACTATTTGCGAAATACTCGTAAATCTTAAGTGTTTTGGCTGCTAATATTCACAAAATTGAAAATATGTCATATTTTCAGCGTTAGCATATTGCTAACGCTGAAATCACAGACGGTCGCTCTCTCGGGTTCTTTTCGCAGCCTCTTACGTGGCCGCGGGGAGACTGCTTGGAGGTTCTGTCCTCATTACGGTGGCCATCATTCGCCTCCCGCCTCGATGGGTGGGTCACTAGAGTGGGTTGACTACTCTGTGGTATCCTCTACTAGCCCTTGCGTGCCCTTGACGGGGCACGGCCGAACTTAGGAGTAAACTTTGAGACCTGTCAAATTGGTTATCCCTTTCAGGATAGCCGGGAGTGGTTCCCCACTTCGGAAGACGGCATCGATCACTTCTTTAAGAGCCTCCAGGGTGGTTGTTAATTCGGTCGTCATGTCGTTTACCGAACTTGCGTTTGCTGATGACTGTGTCGACCCTCTTGCGACTGTTGTTGCGGCTGCAGAAGTACTCTGTGGCTGAGCGTGGGGAGGTGCGGACCTCTTCTCTTGTTTCTCAGTTTCTTGAGGCTTCTTATTCTTTTTATTTGGCCTCCTCTTTTTAGGAGGCGGCCTCTGGGCGGGAGGTGCTGGCCTGCTTCTGGGGATGGCTACGTTGGCGGGGGCCATTAGGGAGCCCTCCGCGTGTTCTTCGACGTCCTTACGGGTGGGGGGCTTCAATATTTTAATTGGCCGTGTAGCCACCGTCACCGCCTTAGCATTGCGGAATTGTTGGCGGCGTACTATGCAGGTTGGGCTATTCGCCGTGTGCACCTCCTCATAGTTGGCGCAGGTTGGCGGGTCTTTTCGTGGGCGTGGATACTCCTTCGCTGCGCTTCGACAGCGGACGCAGGCAAGTTGTCGATGGCAGTTGTGCGAGGAGTGGCGAAAGCCCCGGCCTCGGTGGCATTGGGCCACTCCTCGCTTTCCTGGGATTCCACTCCTCGCTTTAGTCTGTGGTCCGCTTCCCACCTCCGTGAAGAAAATGCAGCCAGGTCTGTCTTCTCGTAAGCGAATGGGTCGCACATAGTACGCCTCAAACCCTAGGCTGCAAAATTCTTCTTTCAGGTCGTCTGGGTTGGTGTCGGCGGAGATGCCTCTAATAACGATTTTGAGGTTACACTGGTTCTGTAATGAATACATGAACCAGCTTATCCCGTCGGCCTCATGTTCAGTTAGGTACCTTTGAAGCACTCAGAACTCGTTGTCGTCCGTCGGGAGAAACCTGAAACCCTTCCCATAAGGACGGACGTTCGGTGCTCTCCCCAGGATCTCTCTAAGGGCCTTCAGATGTGTCCCCCAGTCTGGTAGGGTCTCGACTACAATCGGCGGGTGTCAAGTTTTCTTCACTTTTTCATTCGCCTTAGGCATGTATCGCTGAGGTATTCAACGGGTGGGCGGCCTGCGTGGTGCTGGGCCACTGGATGCCGGCTACCGAAGCATAGGAGCTCTCGCCGGCGATTGTAGGTATTGGAGGCGTTGTGATCTTAGCTTCACTGACTGGAGCCTGTGGTGTCGAAGCGCGGGCCCTCAACTTGGGGTCGCGCTGGGGGTCGGGTACGTAGGTCTTCCTCCTGGGTGCAGGGTGATCTGACGTTTCCGGGCTTATCTCCTTCCTTTTAGTAGCGCGTTCCTCGCTTCTTATAGAAGCGTCTTGAGTGGGGGCTTCGTATTGGACGAGTGGTGCCCACTCATGGGTATCAGTTTCTTCACCAGAAGACGTCATGTACTGTGATTACTGCATTTCTTCGTGGATTTCAACTGAGTTCGAAGAGATTGACGAGATGGACTCCATCAGCTCAACAAACTCTACTGGAAGGTTGGAAGATATCATTCTCCCGACAGCGGCTGCATTGAAATTAATTCTTCTCCACAGTAGGGAGGCTTGCGGTAATTGTTGGCTTGTGGCCACAGACGGTGGCGCCGCGCAGCGGATGTCGAAAGAAACCGCGCTCGGTAGCGCCGCTGCGGACGAAGGCGGTGGCTGCATAGACGGTGGTACCATGCTACGGATGTAGCCGGAACTAAGCACCGGTAGCGCCACTGCGGAGGTTTGTTGAACTTCTGCGGCCGTCGACTTTCTCACGGAATCACGTTTCCGTGGGTTTCGACGCGTTACGCCCTGGAAAGGGCGGTTTTCGTAGCCCTAAAAAGGGCTGTTGGAATCTCTTTCGTCGCCACTCATAGTGGATCTCAGGGACACACGCCGGCACCGCGACCTCTAGGTATCGGTCCGTACGACCAGACACCGAACCACCTTTCCCGGTGGGTCCCGCTGGTGGGAGGCCGGGATCGGAAGGGACGGCGTGGGCCGAACCGAACACCTAGGACGCACACGGGACTAGGTAATCCCCGCTACGCTCCACGACGAGAACGACTACGGAGCGCGGTGGTATATTACAGTCTATACGTACAGTCTGTTGAATGCACGTGAGAGAGCGAGAGGTCCGAGTGGTGACGTATAGTTGCACACAGACGATCGCTTTGAGACGAGAAATATTAAAGCGTTATTAGAATGCGAGATGTATATTTTATTGGAGTTTACTCCTTAAGAATCGATTTTCAGGCCCCCGGTATGAAAAAAATATGAGGAGTAAAATCTATTCATCGAATGACAGCGTTACGTTTTTTGTGCGCAACCTATTGTGCGCACCTTTCACTTTTCAGTTGTGAGTATTAAAGACGTACATAGGGTATGCTGCGGGGCAGCCTACGCATGTAAGTATTATGTGTATATAGGAGTAATATACCTATATGTTATTTCTATATAAAATGTATAGGTATATAATATATACTCTACAGCGTCTTCAAATGATGACTATATATACTCGTATCTCGGTTTCTCGGGGTGCTGATTACGAAAATGATGTTCATTTTCAAATCCAAGATGGCGAATATTACTTTTTTTTGGAAAAATCGATACGGGTATCAAATTCTAGGTTTCTCGGGGTGCTGATTACGATAATGACGTTCATTTTCAAATCCAAGATGGAGAAAATGACTTTTTTGGATAAATCGATATCGGTATCACATTATAGGTTTCTCGGGGTCTGATTACGAAAATTATGTTTATTTTCGAATCCAACATGGCGATTATTATTTTTTTGGATAAATCGACATAGGTATCATATTCTATGTTTCTCGGGGTGCTAATTACGAAAATGATGTTCATTTTCAAATCCAAGATGGCGAATATTACTTTTTTTTTTTGATAAACCGATATGGGTATAAATTCTAGGTTTTTCGGGGTGCTGATTACAAAAATGACTTTCTTTTTCAAATCCAAGATGGCGAATATTACTTTTTTGGATAAATCAATATGGCTGTCAAATTCTAAGTACCTCGGGGTGCTAATTACGAAAATGACATTCATTTTGTAATCCAAGATGGCGAAAATTTTTTTTTTTATTTATCTACATTGGTGTCATGTTCTGGGTTTCTCGAGGTACTGATTATGAAAATGATGTTCATTTTCAAATCGAAGATGGCAAATACTACTTTTTTTATATCTATTAATATTGATATTTAATATTATTGTATACATTGAAGTGAATAAAAATATATAAAATATGCAAAAAACCAGTAAACTCCAGTCGTGCGTCGTAGCTGACACATACATTTCTTTTTGTAAATTAAGTGAAAAAGTTCTACGCAAATGTTTGTTATGTACCCATCATAATGAAATCATAACAAAGATGTACAGTTAAGTACGGCCCTGTTGCACCATCCCGTATGATAAGCATAAGCACTTAGATAAGCTTTACAAGAAATAGTCAGCATGATGGACCCTGCTAAACGACATGGGGAGTTGGTTTAAGTTAGCTCCTAGCATTAGACTAAGACTGTAGTCTTAAAAATAAAAAATTTCTTATATTTTTAAATAGCGCTTTTGGTACAGCCCAAACTTGACTACATAAAATGATCTGAGATGTGACCTTGCAAATTATGCACACATCAAATTATGGAAATATTTTTCAATGTTTGAATGAACACCAATTATTAGGTATTAAAACAGATGCAATGTTGATATGGGACGAGTCGTGTGATGCGAAGGGAAGTTCCATAAACTCACGCTCGTGTTTAGTACTTATTATTATATTTACGACAGTGGCATAAATAACTGTGTATAAAATTATTGTTTATTTAGTACACCAAAAATGTTAATAGTTAATTTCTCTTGCTTTTTCATTTCACGTTTTGTAAGTTTGTTAATAAATTGTTTATTTACATTCTGTTATAGTCCGTGAGATTTAATAGATGGCATTTGACATCTGTCACATGGTTGCGACTAGTTATGGGACCAAACAAATATGTCTCGATTATTTTCAATTCTAACGAAAATCGATACCAATGTTTAATAACATAATAACATCATGATATTTCACTTATGATTATTAGTTTGTTAGCTACATAGTACGTTTGTTGAGATATGATATTTGTTACAGTAAAACATGTTTAAGTATATGAATAAACTTAATTCGATATATTTATTTTTTGGGACTAATGCATAAAAAACTTCCTCAAAATAAAGGCAGACTGTAATATTGGTGAAAAATAAATATTTAATCATTTTCTGAGCTTGGATCCATGTCGGTAGAGCTATCTTCGTCTCCCACTATTATGATTAATTCATTTTCAATTAAATTGTCTATTCTGACGTCTCTTTCAGTCTTCATTTATTATTTTTTTTTGTTTTCTCCACCACCTTAGCCCAGTCATCCTTCGATATTTGATTAGATGCTTCTGTCAGTAAACTCATCAAAAAAACAATACAGAACTAAAATTATTTAAAAAATATAATAATATCTTAATTTTAAATTATTCGATTATTAGGACATTTCAATCGATTATCGATTTCGTTTGCTAACGAAACGATTGCAAATGGTAGCAGTACTAGAGCAATACGCCTCGTGATATAATATTGTAACAACGTCCATTTAGAAAATTCTTTTGAAGATATATAAGGAAATATCTGTGTTTGTAACTATAAGAAATCAAAGTTAGTAGTTTTATGTAATGATCAGTAGTGGGAAAAATAAATAACGTTTATTTATTTCAGCATTTACGTAATTTAATTTGTATTAGATATCAGGAACGTTGATACAAAGTTATAGCGGCATGAAAATTAAGAAACGTCAAATCCGACCTATTAAATCTCACGGACTATAGTCAGAAATATTGCGACGAAAATGAAGGAGTTTTTAGAAAATACTAAATGAAATATAAAATTAAAAGTTCAAATAATTTTTAAATTTTAAAAAATGTAATTAAATAAAATGATGTGGCCTCTATAGCTATCTACTTAAAAGCTTCTCATTATTCTTAATATTTGTAAATTGATAATAATTTGTAAAAAGTTGATAAGATTTTGCATTGTAATACTGTGACGCCTCCTTAGTCACGCACTTTTGTATAAACCGGACCTCACGTCAATGAAAAACGTAAACGCTTTTAGAGAAAACACTTTCCCCAAGACAACATAATATGTGCCATTCTAATTAGGTAAGTATTATAAAACTTGCAAAGGTTTCAACGGATATGGTACGCTTGCATTTTTGATTATTTATATCCGTCTTTTTCAGCTAATTGACATACCCATTAAAAATAAAGGGATGAATATATGTGTCAAGCACGCTTAAATTCTCCTTCCATGACTTTAGATCATTATTATAAGTTTTACATTCTCTTTGGTGTTTATAGTCTGTGGTATTTTGAATACTGTGTCTTCCAGGAGTTTTTGGCAGGATTTTATGGGAAGCGTTGGGCGTTTATTTTAGGGTGGCTTGCACTAATTATATAAACTCGATTTAAGGATGTGACATCTCGCTTGCACCAATTACGTATTAGTTAATAATACCTAGTTAATTATTAGCAAATTGTTTACTAGCGAATACTGTGATGTAAAATTGACTTTGTCAATTTTACATCAAAATTGACTTTGTCAATTTTACATCACAGTATTCTCTAATATTCGCTTAATTTGTAATTAAGCGTTCCCAGTCGATTACCAAGACCAAATAAAAACACTTTATTTCGAATACCCTTTGCTGGAACAGTTATGGCTTCTAACGTCGCTCTGCCTCGAATTTGCCGTTTATATAATCTTTTGTCTCGTAATAGCGAGCTGAACATTACCTGGTCGCTGTACAAATTTCGCAAATACTTAAATAAAATATTTGAATTTGAATGAATGTTTTTATCCAAGAACACGCTAATTCACGATTTTTATTTAGTTTAATATAACAACTTACCTAACTAAAAATTATTTATGTATAGACTCTCTCCTTATGTTTTTTCTTTTTAATTTTATAATTTTTTAATTTTAAGTAATTCCGTTGATTAGTCAATAATACTTTGAATTTTTGTACTCCATAGTATAATTAATGTAGTGTCTGTCTGAAAAAAATGCACGATGTGGTTTCCTATAAATATTTAGTGAACACCGTTATTTGCAAAACACATTACAATTGAAATAATAGCGTTACAATATCTTGGTAAAAACGTACATCGACATTGCGATATTAGGTTACAAAAAATCGATAATTCGATATCTTAATTAACATACCAATATTTCGATATTTAAGTCGTCGATATCGATATTGAAATATCGATATTTTGAACATCGATATCGGTATTTCATCAAGATCGATATATGTCGCCCATCCCTACAAATACTTAATCTGTAGATTTTCAATTTTTACAATTTTAGTTTTCTGATAGTCAAAGAAAATCACAAAGTACTTTATTATAGTATACTGAAATAGAGAACAAACTCTAGGCCTCAAATGGGTAACTGCATAACTAGTGCTATCTGTTATGCAAAGTTGGAACTACCATATGTGAATATTTAAAATGTAAGTATACATATGCTTTATTTCAGATATTTAATGGGAAATAAATGAAAATTTAAATGGAAGTAATTGGAACTTTATTACAATAATTACAAAGGAGCGATCTTCATAAGATTCTTTCTTCTGGTGACTTCATGATGATAAATAATACTGCGTAATATTTTCTATTTTGTAGATAACATGTTAACGCCGTAGCACTGTCGTTCACATCTCATATCTATTACTACATTCACGAACTGTTTAAACTAATTATCTACGTGATACTCATTGCAATGACTCGTACATAGGACAAGAGAAAAAAAAAATAACAAAAGTAAATAAATAGTAATGATAACGATAACAGATAATCTATTTTATGTGACGACCACAGACTATTAACGTACTAGCGTACAGACAGGAATCTTGCAGGCGAAGAAAATAATGTTACGACAAGGTTACGGGGGAAATGCGATACACTAGACGCGGCCATTTTGTAGAATGCAATGTATAAAAAGGTAGTCTAGGCATGACATCGCAATATTTATTCCATTCAATATTGTTTGTCAATCATTTGTATGCTACTTATGTTGAAGGCAAATAAATACATTATTATTATATAACTCGTCATAACATGTGCTCGCACAATAACAGGGTGATTGATAATTTTGATGATTTACAAATCGTTTCATGGAACATGACAATATGAGAAAAAACTATACTACTTTTATTTTATTGCGCTTCGCAAAATATGTTGTTTTATACCGGTAGGAAATGCAACGAAATATCCGCCACATTCAATCTAGCCAAGGACGGAATTGTAGCGATTTCACAAGTAAATATTTTTTCAGAATCGTATTATAAAATTGGTTTACCGAACTTATAACATATTTCGATTCATTCGAATATGTTGCAATAACTTGTTCATCATTCTAGAAAGTTATATCATAATGTTCGTTCGTACCTTACAGTTTTTAATTGCCGAATTGTTCAAATTGTGACGTAAACGCACTCCCTAGTGAGACTATATTTTTAACTAACATTTAATTATAGATGCGTTACAAACAAAATTACAATTCTATTGTATCGGACTCGCAGCTAAGAATATTTTCTTAGCGTTATGGAGCTTTTCTGTGAATATACCAGCCCGTGACCACGACGAATTTTCAGTGTTGCCAAGAAAAGTAAAAAATATACATAAAAAACCTCAAGTTAATAATTATCTTATTGCTGAACTCGATCTACGAGTATAGAGTAGAGAATAATTCACAAAGTATTTTTCATAATTAATTATTATAACTATAATTGCTTTCGATTGTAATGAAAAAATATTTTTTATTTGTAACCTACGCTGTCATCTATAATGGAAAGTTGAAAGTGAAACATTTTAATTTTAATTCGACTAAATTAAAAATCAAACGAAATCGTAGATTTAGAACACATTCAGTGTTCTTCCTAATTTAGTAAGGTTGTTATTCTGTTATTACCTCGTTCGTAGTACCGAAATTAATCGCACTGAATAGATTGTAACACTGCTCATAGTTTATAAATCTTATTGATACTTTGATATTTAGAAGGAAAACACAAAAGAAAATTTGACGTAATTGTTATTGTGAATATTTAATCACGAATTTCGTAAGATGTAAGTCAAAAGCTTATTTATAAATAACTGATATTGGTTATTGTTTTTAAATTTACATTTTCACAATATTTTCACAGCATTTTTTACGATGGTGCAAAAAGGTCCTCGTCCTTTGGTACTTTGTGGGCCCTCAGGTTCTGGTAAAAGCACTTTATTAAAGCGTCTATTCAAAGAATTCCCCGATAAATTTGGATTCAGCGTGTCGCATACAACGAGAAACCCACGCCCGGGTGAGAAGAATGGCGTGCATTATCACTTTACAAATAAAGATGATATGATGAGAGCTATTGGAAGAGGCGAATTCTTGGAAACTGCAACATTTAGTGGAAACATGTATGGTACCAGGTAAGCGCAGTTGTTATATTTATTTGTCAATATCACTCGACCATGTGCTCATTGTTTAAAGAATGGTGGCTCTGTGCCAAGAGTTTGTTATAATTATACATAATCTGTGTTTTCTTACATGAACAATTTTCTTATAATTCTAAATAAAACCTAACTATACAGTGTTAATACGTTTTAGGCTAACCTTTTTTTATCCTGTTCTACTGAATTGCACTGATTGTGGTCAGAAGGATCGGTGCAATCCGGTTAAAACATCAAGATAAAAAAAGGTTAGCCTTAAAATGTATTAACATAATATGGAACCAGTTTTATTTAGAATAGTAAGATGTGTACAAGTTGTGAAAGTTTAAAAATATTAACAATTTTCTTGATTAGATCAAAGAAAATGCATAGATAGTAACAGAACCGAAAAGTGAAGCATACATAAATCCGTGAATTTACCACCTGACACATCATTACAACAATGGTAGTCACATGTTTCACATGGTCTTCATGCAAAATTCATAAATCTAATGTAAGACATTCAATCTAATATATTAATACACTTAACCCATAACTTAAATAAATAATTGATAACAGATCATCAGATTTTAACAACATTGCAAAAACAATTAGGTTTTTCTTAAATATTTTTAACAATCACCTTTCATAAAATATAGTACTAGGTCGACCAAGCTTTGCTCAGTATCTTATAAAAAAAACTAAGAAAATTCTGACCACATTGCAATATTCGAACCCATGCATTTCAGAATGGTAGATATACACTCTAGCCAATGTGCTATTGAGAAGGTAAACTGCATTGTGAAATTACAAGAGGCTTCTGGTTTGTTGAGGTAAATTCGACAAGCGCCACACAAGTTACCATTAACGGCTCCGAGCACAGCATCATGTCATAGTCTCCTTTAGTACAGTCACATTTTCACTCACATTTAAAATAAATAAAAATTAGATGTTTACGTAAACAGCTCAGAGCTCTGACTAAAGTAATAAGTACCGCCTTCAGGCAATCAAAAGTGCTGACAAACAGTTGCCAGTCGAAGCAAACCAATGAAATTATTGCATATTTTGTGTGCTATTTTGGTATTATAGTTTTTATGTATTATAAGAAAGGGGAGAACTAGTCATTTTTAAGGTCAGTGGCGTAACTATAGGGTGGCAGGGCTGGCAAAATGCCACGGGTCCCCGACCCAAGAGGGCCCAAGAGGCCACGAGCTCAGAAAAAGTTTTTAACATTGTACCTGAGTATTTCATTTTACTTGAAAAGTATATATATATTTTTTTTAAAGTTTTTTTTAAACTGTTATTTCGTATCGAGTGCTTCATTTTTTTTTTATTTGAAAGCAACCATTGTCTGTCTTTTTAATTTACACTAATATTATAAAGAGAACTTTGTTTGTTTGTATGTTAATGGATAAACTCAAACACTACTAAAACGATTTCAAAAATTCTTTCACTTTAGGCCACATTATCAGCGAGTAATATGGGCTGTATTTTTTTTTTATTGTCGCTCGCTAGCTCGCGGGTCGCTAGATTTAAATAAAAGAGACGAGAACAAATCATAAGTAAATATTAAAAATAAATAATAGCCATGAATAAACAATCATCTATCTTTTTAATTGTAAATAAAACTAACGAGAAGGAATCATAAGTAAACATTAGAAATAAATAATATATAAAATCAACATTACTCAAAAGTATTTTGAAAATGTGATTATCAGGGTAATTGTAATTTAATTTAAGAAGCCAAATACCAGGAGAGCATGCAATTTAGCTGTGGGCTGTGGGTGTAGCTATTGAGAGGCCGGAATATCGAACCCTCCATAATACTATTAGGATCTTGTTTTCAAAATAATTTTAATGCGAAATGAATTTATTAATTTTAAAACAGTAAAGTAAGGAATATGCAAAAAAGAAGATAATTGCTTTGTATCACTTTCGAAAATCAATGAAGGAAAGTTTTAAGTCACTACATAAACAGACAAAGCACCTACACCAAAGACGGTAGGTACATTTCTAATAATTCAAAATTAGAGGAGAGATTCAAAGTGTCGTCCTTTGTCTTTTACGCACAACCTCGCCTGTCGAAAAATGGCTGCGTTGCTGCGTTTGGTAGGTATTCACTATTCACTACTCTACTCACATTCAAGAAAACAACTACAACGGTATTTCTATCTTAGGCTAATAAGATACTTACGATAAATATTTTAACCGAAATGAAATGAAAACTATTGTCTTCCGAAATTCGATATTGATGCCTTTGATTGATATGAGTGAAATTTAAAAATGTCACAAAGTATCCTCCAATGTAACTTGGATGCCTAATCGATGTTGCTGAGCAGAGAGTTCAATTACTTATTTGCATTGTTTATTTTGTTCTTAGTAAACTGTAAAGGTCGTTGGCTGGTAAAAATCTTCTGGTCTAGTGAACGAAGTTCCATATCAAGCAAACGATTGTATCATAGTTTAATTTTTATACGGAACCCATGTAGAAAAAATAAAAAGCTTTGAAAAAATAGCGCCAAATTCTAATTGCCTGGTATTTACCACAGACTTTTAAATGGAAGCAGACTATACCCATCGATACAAAATGCGTGGCAAATTCACACTAACAAATATTACTCACACACATGCAAAACTCAGGCCCGGATTAAGGAGTGGCTGCTTATACTGCGTATTATCTTCGAGCGGGGCTATTTGGGACACCCCAAATTATATTTTTATGTGATAAAATAAGAATTAAATTAACTAAGTAATGTACTAGTATTAGAGATTATTACTTTATTATATTCCTTCTTTTTGTAGATTGTATTTGTCACATGAAGGATGTAATTTGGAGTGTTCCCAATAGCTCCACGATACAATATTATGATTGTTCGTTCGATACATGAGGCCTGACGGCTGTGCGCTGCTGGTCTTGGGCCGCATGTACATTGTGATGACCTTGTTTGCGGTTCGATTTATGTGGGTACATGAAGTTTAATGACATAAATGATATATTTTTAAATCGGAAAAGTTGATTATCAGGCAAGTGAAAGTTTTGAATTTAGACTTTTAGACTTTAGGCGCGAACAAAAGAAGCGTGGTTGGCATTTTATTCAAAATTTTGATTTGATATTTTTTGTGCTTTTGGGAGTTTTAAGTGTAAAAATTATAGTATATTGTACGTTAAAGTTGTGTGCGAGTGAGAGAAATTGGAGGAATTTCGTTTAACAGTCCTTTGTAACTCCAGTACAGCCTACTTACCATTGCTTTACTGTAAGTGTTAGAGACTTGGTTATGAGAAAATAGAACAAGTTTTATATCAGACGAGTGTTATCGTTAACTATTTTTCTAAGGAGATAAGCGTCAGTCAATGTTTTATAAAACATTAAATAACTCTTCATCGCTATACTTTGTCTTTTGATTATTATTTTCTCTAAGCTACGCATAAAACTCAAAAATTAAAAGAAATCGGGAGATAGTCGATGGGTGATCGATCACATTGAGAATAAAAACTTAAATAGCTTACACAATAAAACAAAGAATTTTTTCAGTCTTTTATTTATTAATCGGATTGATTTCTTATTACATTATCTAAGAACTCATTATAGATGTGCATCAAACACATCATTTCACTGTTTTTCAATGTGTGTCAGAAGTAACTAGTGCAGAATGTCAGATATGCTAAGGATTTCCATTGCAAGTAATCGTAGGTATTATTTGTCATTATTCGTCTCGCGTTATCCATATTTGTTTTCACCACTTTTACATGTGAACACACAATTTATGCATAATAAAGTCCATCTTCGATTACCTGAAGCAAGAAAGTTGTATTATTTTATAAATAAATTAAAAATTATTTTGTAATTATGAAATATGACTTCCAGAACTGGTTTTTTTCTAAACAACATTGGCCCAGGTTCAGTTTAGCATAGCGACTAGAGATTAATTTGGCGATAGCATGTTCATTTTCAATAGGTATGTTAAATTTCATGGTCAAACAACGACAGGGTTTTACAGGTATCTCTTTAACATAATAAATGGAGTTCAAAATGTTTTGAGCACAAAGCACCGCCAGATTTGGGCTGCCAGTTTGTTCTATGTAGCCTTTCTTATGTAGTTCTTTAACCAACAAATTTGAAGATTTTCATCCTTTAGAAACCCGACATTAACAAGGTATACATCAAAATCATAAGATAGTTGCAAAAAATAGATAGTTGCTTAACCTTAGGTACCTGTCCGTTAATATTTAATTTTATTACGAAACTCAGTTTTCTCTGAATTCGGCCCTCTTTAAGGTACAAGTACTAATAATGTCAAAATTGGTTAGGTACTTGATACAAAACAATAAAAAACCTATGAAGAAAACCTTATACAATATAACGAAACTTTAATTTTAATAGTTTGCAACATATTTAAGTGTCGGAGCCAGGAACTACAAAAATATCAGCTAACTGAATGCAGTAATCAAACAATTTGCAACATCAGATTTACTTACCGACGGAACGTGATTTTCGGGGCTTTTCTGTATGAGGCGTTGCAACTATTGGGAGTACAACACTTTTGTACCATATTTTGCACTTTAAACAACCAAAATAATATTTATACACCAAGAAATATTTGATAATCGGACATGTGACGTACGACACAAGTAAACAGACGCCATACTCCGCTTATTTTGACTTAAGCGGAAGATGGCGGATGCCACGTTTTCGGATTTGTCTATGTGTGCCATTGTGTTGCAACAAATGAAAGAAAAGGATAAAGATATACAACTTTAAACTACAATGAAAGTGACAGTGTTATTATTTACACGGTATCTATGTGTGAGTGAATTATGTTTGATCTGCTTCCATTTATGAATCTGTGGTATTTACAAAGATTAAACTACAGGAGATGGATCTGTGACAGCTAGATAATACGCGTTCCTATGGAATAAGTGCGGTATCGTTAAAAGCCGAAGCGTAACAATCCGTACTTTAATTTTCATTTTCTAAATCCTAATTAGGATAATTTGCCGAAAAAACTTAAATTACATCTTTTAGTGTTAGGTGTTCCTGTATTAGCCTTGCAACGCAAAAGACACAGACAACATCACATACACTAAAAAAGTCAAAATAGTTCAATACAAATAGCACAATTACATCTTGCACACGAAAGCTTAGGCAGAAATTACTTACAAATGCTTCCAGTCTGAAAAAATATAATCTATGATTTTGAAGTTGATGACCCTAAACTTGATGAACAGCTGATCACTAGGGATGCGATTCTTAAGAAATTATGTCGATTGTTTTGTAGAACTTCGATAGTAATTATTTCAGAAATCCCAACAGTTAAAACAAAAATAATCGTACTTTTCGTTTCAGTGTTTTTAACATTCTATCGCGCTTTAAGCATTAGCCGAACTCGTGTAACACCTTGTATATGTGTATATGTGACGTCATCATAAATCCAATATAGCGGATGGTCCGCCATAGGAAGTAACTTTTTTCAAAACCAACAATATAGGTACCAAATGAAATGGGATACACAGGAGAAGATTTCTATACATTTGACATCATCATAAATTCAATATGGAGGATGCTTCGCTATAGAAAGTAACTTTTTTCAAGACCTCCTCCAACAACATAGGTATTTCGGGTAACCTCGGTAACCTGGAAAAATCGCGCAAAATTTTTCCACGCGGACGAAATCGTGGGTACAGCTAGTTATCTTCTATACATATCACGAATTAAAAACAAAGACGAGGCGCCGTAACGAATTTTCCTCATACAAACCAGTGTAACAACATGCGGGTTGAGGGGGACGCGGAATAAATGGAGGGGGATGTTGCGAATCTGCCGCCATCTAGCGAGTTGTAGCAGTTTCAATGTGTTATCATTTTTCAAGTAGTTTTATTATTGACCACCAAATGAGTAAAATACATTCTTGATACAGAGACGTACTTAGTGATTAATCGGTAATTTGAAATTGCACGATTCAAAAATTTTCACATTAAATTATGAAATACCACTTATATTTGTATTTAAGAGTAAATTGATATAAATCCATAATGTATATTATGATGGAGCAGTAAAGCGGATGAGATGTAGTTTTACATTTGTAATTTTTTTTATCATAATACAACGTATCGTTTGATACAGCGTGAAGATATGTATGTATGTATCGTGCGTGTTGGGGACCGAATAACGGTCTAGAATAGCAATTTTTAAATTAACGTTTGTCGATTTGTTTGTATGCGCATCATGCAACTGTTGCTGTCTCTTTATTTAAATAGAATGATAATACAGATCGCGCCACGAAAGATGAGTCTTGACAAGCGATTGTAGTGGGGAATCCGCCTAGATACGCCTTACGAAACTGTAATGTGTTTATAGGGATTTTCTTAGTGTCCATTCTCATTTATTATAAATCCAAATAAATTAATTACATATTGGTGTCGAACTTTTATTTTCTTCTTACACAATTTAACTAGCACGAAGTGACATGGCAAGGCTTTGGTATGAAAGCGACTGGCGAGCCACGCGTTCGAATTGCTTTATACATACATACATATCTTCACGCTGTATCCCTAAAGGGGTGGTCAGAGACGGCGGAGCGCCAAGCGTCGCGGTCCTTACATACTTCTTTCGCTTCCTCAAATTGCTTTATATTCTACTAATATGCAGTCCAGCACTTTTAGCATCGCCAGGTCGCTACGTATTTATTATTGGTAAGACAATATATCGCATCTTTAGAATGAAAGCGACTTAATTTAAAATTTCAGAATTTCGGATGAAAATATAAACTTAAAAATACCTACTACTTAATTTAATAGATAACAGTACAAACTTGCCTGTCCCATTAGCAACATATCGCGAGAATATTTAAACATGTATTTGTGAAAAATCCATTTTATTATTCTATGTGAATTCAATGTCGGAACTTGCCAAAACAAAATCTCAAAATTTCGAATTAGACCAATTTCATTCTATGGTCTATGTAAGCAGTTCCCATTACTATAAAACTGCTACACCAGTATATGCGTAATTTAGTTTCGGTTATTTATTTATTACGTTATAACTTTGTTATAAAATACAAAATATGAGTGCATTGTCAAATAATAGTTATTATTAAATGAATTAGTTTATGAAAAGCATATAAAAATTATCCTTTATACAAAAACAACATATTATCCTCACGCTGTATCCCTAACAGGGTAGTCAAGAGTTACATACTTTTTTCGCTTCCTCAAATCTCATCACTCATTATCACTCCTCACACATTTTCGCCTGGGTATGCGAGTGTTTTTCAATTTCCGTCAGCTAACAGCTCTGGCTATTAAATATTCGTAAGTCAGCCTTGATGTTCCTTGGCTTTAATTATCCTTTATAAAAGAGTATATTAGTATTAATACGTCTAGACTACGGTCCTTATAATGTTTTGTAAAGTAACTTCTATTCTATTCCCCAACAGAAATTATCCGTAACAAAAAAAAAATACGTTAGTATTATTGTAATACGTCTACCTCCTGCGTGCGGTCCGCGGTCCTGCTGATAATGTCAGTTTTAGCAAGAATTTTTATTCCCCACAGAGGTCACTTCACTCGGTGTAAATGAATCGATGTAGCTTTTTTACAAACAATTTCATGAATTAAATTAACAATTGAGCAATGTTAGGAGTAAACAGGTAGGTTTTTAATATGCTTAGCGATATCCGAGTGCAAAATGTGATTTTAAAGGGCGATTAAGTTAACATCTGTCGACGAATAGTAAAACCTACACGAACAAGAAAACTTTCTAGAACTGTGGATGTAATATTGTATAAATTGATACGTATGAAATGTTATATTTTTTAGAGTATCACAGCATCCATCTGAATGCGACTTGCAACCAACCACACGGCACTTCATTTTTCTATTGTAAAATCACTGAAAATCTTTTTTTTTTCGTAAAATAATACGCGTGACTGTCAGGATCGAACTGGCATACGTGTAGTCGATACACCCCTACGCTTTAAAGCTGAGCCTATATTTTTTTACACACAGGCTCAGCCCATTACAACGTCTCCTCCTTCCTTCATCTATATATATATAGGAGATCCCGATTTTGAACTCACTCATCACGATTTCTCTGGAACCATAAGACCTAGAGACTTGAAATTTGGTAGGGATATTCCTTTCGGCGAGTGAAGGTCAGCTAAGAACGGATTTTGCGATATTCTACCCGCAAAGGGGGCTGCGGGGGCGTTATATGAAATAACTTATTTATCCAACACTAACAATATGGGTATCAAATGAAATGGAATACGCAAGGGAATGTTTTTGTAAATGTGGCATCATCATAAATCCAATATGGCGGATGTTCCATAGCAGGAAATAACTTTTTGTTCAACACCAACAATATGGGTATCAAATGAAATTGAATACGCGGGGGAAGGTTTCTAGACATGTGACGTCATCTTAAATCCAATATGGCGGATATTCTATAATAGGAAATAACTTTTTCGTTCGACACCAACAATATGGGTATCAAATGAAATGGAATACGCAGGGGAGGGTTTCTGTATACGTGACGTCATCATCAATCCAATATGGCGGATGTTCCATAGCAGGAAATAACTTTTTAGTTCAACACCAACATTGTGGGTATCAAATGAAATGGAATACACAGGGGAACGTTTCTGGACATGTGACGTCATCACAAACCCAATATGGTGGATGTTCCATAATAGGAAATAACTTTTCGTTCGACACCAACAATATGGGTATTAAATAAAATGGAATACGCAAGAGAAGGTTTTTGTAAATGTGACATCATCATCAATCCAATATGGCGGATATTCCATAGCAGGAAATAACTTTTTAGTTCAACACCAACATTATGGGTATCAAATGAAATGAAATACACAGGGGAACGTTTCTAGACATGTGACGTCATCATTAACCAATATGGCAGATGTTCCATGATAGGAAATATTTTTTTTATTCAGCACCAACAATATGGGTATCAAATGAAATGGAATGTGTATGGGAAGGTTTTTGTATATGGGACGTCATCATAAATCTAATATGGCAGATGTTCCATTATAGAGAATAACTTTTTTTTAACACCAACAATATGAGTACCTAGGGTAACCTCAGTAACCTAAAGAGGTCAAGGAATATTTTTCCACGCGAACGAAGTCGCGGGTGCAGCTAATATATATATATATATAAATAACTAGCTATACCCGCGACTAATTATTTATATATATATCTACGAATATTGTTCATATAATATGGATATGGGTACTTCCCCAATATTTTGTAATTAAATTACGTTGAAATAGAATGTATTACTGGATGAAATTGAAATGAACCTATTTGTTGAAATGTGTTGCACTCTTTCAGTTTGCTGTTATCACTCCTTTTTAATGGAAGGCTCAGTCTATGTATTATTTTAATCTGAATTTTTATGTTATTCTATTTTGAAGCATTTCTCCACATTTTGTATTAATTTATTCTTCTAAATTTTTGTATTTCTATTTTGAGAGGTACCTAAGTATTAATAGCCAGGAAGTGATTCATATCAACTATAGATTGTGTGTTTTGATACTACTGATGTTTTTCTAGAAAGTATTTTTGAATAGTTAAAAAAAATATAATACTGAATCCTAAGGCAATAATTGTAAAGCATAGCAGAGTAATTGTAAAGCATAGAATTTAAACTGAGAAGTTTTATTTAGGTTAAAAAGGAGTTTATAAAGTGAAACTGCTGTCTCTTGAAAACAAGAAACTTGCATGGTCTAACCATGTCTTCCAGATTAGATGCCTTGCCTTATGATCTGTGTAATAACTACAACAGTAGATTCGCCTCTGAGTAAGTAGATTGTAGAGAAGACCAGTTGAGTAAGGCTAGAACCCCTCACATTCTCAATTCTCATTCAAATACTGTTCAGAAGAAGCATTGTGAACCATAAAAATGGTTTCAAATGTATTTAAGTCAAACATTATTCATAAGTTGGATTATTCATAACATTATTCATAAAGAATGCTAATATATATATATATTTCTTTTTATAGCAAAAGAGCTGTTGAAGATGTCCGTTGTACTGGTAAAATATGTGTACTGGACATTGACATTGAGGGAGTTAAACAAGTAAAAAATACTGATCTTGATCCGTTACTTGTATTTGTGATGCCGCCTTCTATCAATGAGTTGGAAAGACGACTGAGGACTCGTAACACAGAACATGAGGAAGCTTTACAGAAGCGGTTGGCAATTGCTATTAGAGAAATTGAATATGGTAATCTCCATTTCACGCTTAATATACCATAACTTTATATAATTTTTCATTGGAGCAGAGCCACTGTGATCACCACCTCTAGACTAACATTAAATATTTAGGTTTGCAGCTGACAAAATAGAATCAAGTAGTAATGGGTAGTTTCTCCACACTTGTTTTTTACGTCAGGAAATGCTTTATAAGTCCCAGTCTCGCTCAGGGGTGGCGGGTATAGTATGCGGAACTCCTCGCGGATGAAGTGTATCCACTAAAACCTGACAGCGTCTCTCTGGGACGCCATTTTCCGGGGTAGATACGCTTTTTGACTTCCGCGGCTACGGCGTCTACGCCCAACGCGGTGGATGCGCCGTACCTTGCCCATCCCGATTGTGGGCAAGGGCGTGAAGATGCCCCTGTCCATAGTGTGGGAGGTACGAGAAAACATGTGCGCACCATCCCGAGGCTCAGTCGGGAGAGAGGTCGGGTCACCCAGACCTCTAGATGGGGAGAGGAAGTTTTTGGAAAACTCCGGCGGCGATTTTGTTGCGAAAGCAGATTCGCTCTCGCTCTCTCCGCCGCCTCTTTCAACGACATCACGTCCTCGCAAAAGGTGAGAACCGCCAGTCACGCCCTTCTGTTGCCCATCATAGCTTTTACCATGGCTGGCAACACTTTTATTTGTAAAATCGGCAGCAACGGCTAAAGTCAACCTTGCTCGCCTCCCGCCCAACACAGGCTGCAAAATATCGTTATTGGAGAACCTACCACCAGGTGCAAAAATAGTTGGAGCTCGACAAAAATCTGTGTGACTAGGGATGGGTCACAGAGAACAAGGTCTCATGCCCATCTCAATCTGCGCAGAGCCCGCTCCTCAAACACTGCTTAGAATGATGACTTGCAAATGCAGGAAAGGGTGCTTAGTGTCGTGCACTTGCAGAAAGGCAGGGCTCAAGTCTTCTATCCTATGCACCTTTTGTCAAGGGCTAAGTTACTACGTCACCCCTATCGTCCTGGACGAGGAGCACGTGGTGATGTAGACGACCCAACATCATATGACGACCCGCCTCCGCCTTAAGAAAATATCGTCCCTCCTCGTTCTCCCTCCCCTATTGATCCAGAGTGGATGAGACCCGGTTCTTCCAAAAGGGCGAAGTCCTAGTGTTTGTGCTAAATTCAGTTCCTAATTTTAGTTCATAAATTCACCCAAATGTTAAATTCAAATGTTTGTAGGTTTTTTAAAGAAATGAGAAAAGATCCTGAAATTCAGTCTTTTACTATTTGTTTAAGGAAACTGAAATCTAGAGGCATCATTTCTCAATCAAATTGAAGCTAATTCGATTCTCTATAAATTCCTTTCTCATGAATTTTCTCTAAGACCGGTATGTGTCTCGGAAAAATACCCTACTCATAAATTTTTACTTTTTGACAAACTTGCTGTATCTCTGCAAACAATGGACCTTAAGGAGTTCAAATTGTAGCTTTAGTTTGCTTTATAAAAGTGTAGAGTAAAGATACCCAAAGAATGCTTCCTTAGGTTCTTTTTTCGAAAAACTGTAACAATTGCCATAATTACACAGTTATTCGAGAACCACGGTAGTAACACAGGGTTTTCAAGGTCGCAAATTGGTGTATAAACTACTCTCAGGGGTCCTAACAACATATTTAAAAATCGTAGATACATGCGTGTTTGCGATGTTAGACGTTATTATTGATTGGCCTATGTTCATAAATCGAGTCGAATTTCTTTAAAACTTTTGCACCAACGTTTAGTTTGTACATTAATTATAAAAAATTATAATGGGAAAACATTTGTATAATTTATTTTAAATATTCAAAAACGTTTAGACTGCAGTAGATATGATATGTAGGTAATATAATTTATTATCTTTTTCTTTTACATTTTTTTAATTGTAATCTTCTAAATGTTAAACGTTAAAACTCGAAAACAACGGAATTTACGTAACTTACGTAAAAAAACCTCATGTAGCAAAATTTATTTGTTTCAGGAACAGTTTTAAAGTTTTTTCGTAATGCGTAACAATCAATAGAGTTGTTAATAAAAATATAGTATGAAACTTGATAGGATTAAATGTTAAAGATAATTTGCATAATTTTCCAGGTCAAGAACCAGGGAATTTCCACATTATAATTCTGAATGACAATTTGGACAAAGCATATTCAGAGTTGCGTGACTTTATAGCGCGAAATATAGAAGAAAAAGAGCAAGGTAAATACTAAATAGTATTATTATTGATACTTAAGTTTTTATGTGATCTTTAACTGTAACTAACAAATTGAAAATAAACACCGCAAAAACCGTCACCGTTATTCTACTAATGGTAAAAAATTCAAGATGAACAATAAACACTTCGTTTATTTTACTGCTTTTTGCTATTTAATATAAAAGTATATTTAATATTATACAAGCATGTTTAATAATATTAATAGTATGTATGGTTGAAATGTTACATGGACATAATATTTCAACCACACATCATATTGCCATTTCTTAAAAAAAAATGATACGTACATAGTTAAACAGTAAACATTTCATAACTTTTGAAATTAGTTAGTACTTATACATCATAAAATTTGATTGTGCAGAGTTTAAAGTATTGAATGTTTTGGGTTATTGTTTTACATTAATTTTTTTCGTATTGTATTTAAAGTGACATAACACCGTCGCGCCGTATCCCCAACGGGGTAGTCAAAGAGGATGGAGCGTATTGCATCCCGGTTTTTATAAATTCTTTCACTACAAATTTCATAGTGACATAATAATACCTATTGTACATTAAGTTATCAATAACAATTTTGAATTTTGTCTGTGTGTACTACTACTTGCTTAGTAAATATATCCCTACATAAATATACATAGTATGTATTTGACATAGTACATTTTATTAACGTGTGATATTTTGCTTGCTTTTTAATTAACAAATAACAATTTTTTGACAGAAGCAACACCAGGAACAACATCTTCAGAACATTGAAGTGCATCGTGCATGCATAGAAATTATTCCTTGTAGTTTACTGATACTGAAATACCAAAGAATTGGTATCATAGTATTCGTAATTATTGTTATGTGTTAGGCATTTAACAAAGTATTTAATGGCCCCAATAATTTTCTCACCTACTAAGTCTAAAATACCATAATATGATGTATTTTAATTACTACCTCTATTAAACATAAAATCTATAAATGTTATGTAGTTGCAATGAACTCTGAAAGAGTAGAATTAAAAAAAATTTAATTAACACAAAAGTAGTAAATAAGGAAACCATTAAATGGTAATATTCATAAGGTTATTGCCATAACACAAAAGATATGTTTCAGAATTCAAGGGGGTTCTCTGGCCACGATATTGTACGGTGTCATACAAAGTCACAGACAACCTAGCCTAAGGAGACTTGCAATTAAAGAGGTACCATTATCTACACAAACGCGCGCTCGTTTTAGGGGTGTCCACTTAAAAATTATATCGATATTTATATTCGATGTAAAACATTGGATCCCAGCATCGATGTTTATCGATATATCGCTAGGAAACATCGATATTTTTTCACTATCGAAGACTTTCCACAAAAGTTTAATATTACCTTTTTCCAGTGAAACGCGCAAAGTTTGTAGTCCTTGATTTTGTATGTGTGAATGTAGAATCAGAGACCAGAGTAACATAGCTAAACTGGTAGTGTAATAATAATGATTTTCTATGAGTGTTACTTGAATAGAATTGCACTACTAAGATAGTGGTGAGATGACTGAGATGAGTTATACCTACATTTGTAAGTGAAATAAAAACGACAAATTAATAGAAATATTTTATTACATACCACAAAACTTCAAAACAGTAAAAGGAAAAAAAGACATATTTAGTACTAGCCTTAATCTAGGTACCTGTAAAAACTTACTTTCACTTTACCTATTTAAGACCAATGCTCTTTAGACAAACTTGGCAAAAATAAAAGTTTACTTAATCTTTCATTCAATAGAATGAAAGAAATATCTTTGTTGATTAACTATTTGAGCAGCCTTAAAAAATAAACGTTCGGATGGAACAGAAGTTCCGACAATAGTTAAGTATTTGAAGGCAATCTTATAAAGCTTAGGAAATTGAATTTTTAGATCTTGCCAAATATCTGAAGGATTCTCATTGAGCCTTCTTGCTACTGGACTACGCAAGTAGATCGACAATTCATCAGAAATTGCATCATCTGATTGTGATGATTTCCAACTCTTGCTTACTAGTTTGAGATGATTATCCCACAAGGAAAAGCTCTCTTCTTGTTTTTCAGATTGATCAGAATCTGATTCGGACATTTCGACATTTTGTGTAGTATTTTTCATAGTATAATTTTTGCGACTGCTGTAGAGCAAGCAAGTGCGTCTCTGAAGTGAATTTTTTTATACCTGGGTTCCAATACAGTTGTTATGGAGTTACTCTCTCGATATTGCCCATTCTTTTTTCAATTTCATTAAGCACAAACGATTTCAGTTCATTGACAAGTGAGTCTTCCAATTGGAGGTTGGATTTTTAAAACTAAGCAATTAACTAACGGAATCACCTTGCTGCTTGTGCAGTATCTGTCTCCAGAAACTTCTTTAGTAGCAGCTTCGAACGGTCTTAAGATTAGTAACACAGAAGAAAGAACTGACAGTTCTGATGCATTGAGCATAGGTGGCGCTGTTTTATGACGAAATATTATATCATTGATTACAATGCGTAACTCTAAAAATCTCTCAATCATATAATAAGTGTTGTTCCATCTTGTTGAAACTTCTTGAATTAACTTTGTTTCTTTTTCTGTGGCTTTTCTTAATTCATTGCTTGCTATATTACTTTGCTTGAACCATGTTACAATGGTCTTGACCTTAGTTATTAGATTTTGTAATTCTGGACAGTGTTGTATTGCATTTAGCGCAACTAAATCCAAAGTGTGCGCAAAACACGGTATGTGTTTTTTACCAAAGGCCAGGTCGACCATCTTAATCATAGATGCTGCGTTATCCGTTACTACAGCCGACTTTATCAACGTCAATGTCCCATTCAGAACAAGAATTCAGAAGCATCTCAGCAATATGATCCGAAGTATTGTGGTCAAATGACTGATACACCAAGAGTAATAGAAAAAAATTCGGTACATATACCAAAGTGACCTGTAATTCCAAGAAAGCTTCTCATATTCATTGTTTCTGTCCACTTATCGGTTGTAAGTGTTATATTTTCTACACTTTTTAATTTATTTTTAAACACAGCTGATAATGCATCATATTTGTCATCAACCCAGCGAGTCAATGTTGTCTTACTTGGAAGCTTCTAATGCGGTGCAGTTACTTTCATAAGATTACAAAATCCGTCATTTTCTACAATCGTGAAAGGACGATCATCTTTGCAAATCATGTAGATGAGGGCATTATTGACTTTCAAAGTTTTATTGCCACTTTCCGAATAATAATATTTTCGAAACTTTCATGAATCGACTTTTGCCGTTTTAATGGCGGAGGTACAGGATTATCGACATGGATATATTTTGACGCAGCTGTACTTGTTGATGGCAGTGGTTCAGGGCTAGGTACAGCAGGTTCAGAGTCTGCTTTACTTGTTTTTGTAATTTCACTGTGGATATTTAGTAAGTTGACATTGCTCAACACTTGCGAATTTTCTTTATTCATATCCAAAAACACAGCCTTGTGGACATTTTTTACGTGGCTAAGCAGGTTTGATGTATTGCCACAAGATTTAATAGCTTTTTGCCAAATTTTGCATTTTACAAGGTTTTCATTTCCCTCAATTTTCGTAAAAAACTTCCATACCTGAGTTCTTTGGAGACGCCTCATGTAATTAACTAAAAAAAGAACAAATCAATTAATGTTTATTTTTTTCCATAATTTTATTTTGTGTCTGTAGTGTCACATCACTATTGAGTTAATTTGTTTACAAGTTTAAAAACTAAATGAAAAATACACTAAAGAAATGATTTGATGCAATACACGTAAGTAGTGCTACATAACATATCGAATAACTACTTCATTATAATGATATAGCATTTATAAGAATAAAATAGGAAATATATTTATTATTATGAAATGTATTATAATATAAAAGATCATTATGTTATATCTTCAATATAAAACACAAACGAGTAGAGGTTACATTCATAAACATAATAGAAATATAACATTACATACATTTTCAACTTCGAACTAGCAATCATGATGCGTCAACTCAGTTATTTTAGAGTAATTAATTGTAGTAGCAAGTAAAAGTCTTACATAAACTTGTCTTAGATAAACAATCAAAACAATGATTTAATTGCGTTATCGCCAAACAGCAGAAGACGACGCAAGACCAGTGAGAGTGAGTGAAAGTAAATTTATTGAACCTATAGAATCCACAGACTACATACATTGAGAGTGAATGGTCGATCGATCTCACAGGATAGATTAGGTAATTAAGCTGGTCACTCACAGATGTCACTATATTAATGAACCTTATTTAAAATTGAAGTCATCAAGTAGTGTTTAAATTATTTAGTTTTTTAATAGATTCGACAAAAAAATAAAAAAAGCAAATATTTGATGTTTCTATATAAATAAATATATTGATATATCGAATACAATAAATATTTGTCAAAACATCGAATTAATCCTATATATCGTATGGAAAACATCGAATAAATTCGATATATCGATGTTAAGTGAATATCCCTAGCTCGTTTAGTAGTAACCAGGAAGCAGATACGTAACCTGTGTCTAAGCGGTATCAAAAAATATAGAATAAAATATTCTCTCATTCTTGTAAGACTGAACGTGCAAATAGAGATACGAAAAAAGTGTCGATATGTCAATATTGTTTCAATTAATTTTCGAAATTTATAATCATTCATTCTTTGACATATATATGTTTCAAATTATCTTGTACTATTACAAGCTTTTAATTAATGGATATTTATTACATGTTTTTTATTTCAAAATTGTAAATTTTATGATTTAGACTAGTAAATTCGTACATATATATTTCTATTTCAAAATAAATAATGCTGTTTTAATTATTATTTTTCTTTTTTTTTAAAGAAACTTAAAATCAAAGCATTTTTGTACGTAAATATATTATCGATATATACAATATCGACATGCGTAATCTCATTTTCTTCTAGTACGCGACGTTACCCGTGCCGCCCGCTTACGTCCGATTCCTTTGACCTTGACAATAGTTTGCTTAGATATTCGTAAACATTTCAGGTCTCGTAGGCTAGGTTGTCTGTTTATAAAGTAGGTAGATAATGTTAAACTGTCCAAGTAACTACGACAAAATTACGACAACACAGAAACCCTGAAGATTTGAGAGACGAAACTTCGTTTCGGTATTGTATAGAATTATTTTTAAAAACTTGTAAAGATGCCTGCGTGTAGTGGTGCCTGGATTCATTGTTTTTAATAAGAATGGTAGTCTCATAAAATCATAAGCCAACGAAACAATTATCAAATATCGAAAAACGGGGTACGACACAATAGTTTTTTTTTTCTTTTTTTTTTTAAGACATTAGCAACTAGTTAGATCAGCCTAACCACGTAACTGGAAACACCTCGGACCAATTATCACAATGGACGCTGTATTTGCTCTAAGAGCGTGTCTTTACGGTGTCCTTTTTTGACCGAATTTCTAGATTTTCACTAATGTGCGTGACTAGGGACGATCACAGTACAACGATACACAGCTAAACATAACATATTTTTGTGAATACTACTAGTCAAACATTTAAGATTTACTATTATTTTGCAAATATTTATATTATAAGCTGATACGAATTACAGTTGCCATGCTATAAGTGTTTTAATCAGGATTACGTTCAATGAGATAGAAAGAGACACAAAATTTCGTTTGACACGCGGTGGTAAGACCGGTAACTTATTATGTTTCCGTCCATTATGTTTCTTGGTCTGAGAGAAAAACACTTGTTATAAAACACACTTCACAGATTCGTTGTATTATTATATTTGACGTCAAACATTGTTACCATAGACAATATCGATTTTTAAAGAACAATTTTATGACAAATCTAGTTCTTTTGAACCTAGGTAGCTGTTGAATGGTTCAAAAAATACTTTACTACCATTGGTCAACGTTAAATTAAGATTTTATTGTAATAATTTTAATTTTTTTTCATTCCTGTTTCCTGTGTACACCGTACAGTGATGGCTAAAAATGAAACATCTTTCATAGAACAAAATGTGATGCTTTTTTTGGCTTTTGAATTTGGCACTTAAGTGTGAAACTCACTGCAGACTCAAGTCGGCGTTGAGTGACAACAGTCTCCACACAGTTTAGGCGTATTTGTCTTAATTCCAATTTCTGGTCAAAGAGGTACCTACAGAATGCAATGATTAGTGGTATATTTTTTTGTTCCTGTTTCCTGTGTACACTGTATATACTGATGGCTAGGAAATGAAACATCTTCTTTCATAGTACAAAGTGTAATGCTTTTCTTACAATATTTACTAACGGGTCTATGTCGCGTTTATACTTTAAGGCTAATTACCTATTTTACCATATTCAACCGCCTCTCGTGCAATATATTTCAGACACTATTATTCCAGAATAGCACGAGAGGCGGTTGAAATCAAGAAATACCATAATTTCAACCGGGAAGATGGATACCGCTTATCAACATCATGGAATCCTGTCATCAGTGAGTGTGTCCGGAGCCGGAAAACCGGACGTCGCCAGTGCGTAGATGTCGATAGTGTGGTGTGTCGAAGTACCGACAGTGACAATAACAAAAATTAAGAAATGCATTGAATGAGTGTGGGTAGTTGCAAACAACCACACGCTACGAAGACGCCATTCATCCTCAGCAATCTGCCCGTGACCACGATCGGTGCAATCCGGTCGAAACGTCGGGATAAAATAGGTAATTAGCCTTAAAGTATAAACGCGACATAGACCCGTTAGTAAATATGCTTTTTTTGGCTTTTGAATTTGGCACTTAAGTGTGAAACTCACTGCAGACTCGAGGCGGTGTTGAGGGACAACAGTCTCCACAGTTTAGGGTTATTTATCTTAGCTCCTAAAGTGCATCTAATTTTTTTGTAGTCAAATGACACAACTTTTACGGATAGGGAGATGAGACCGTGTGCATTCACTTTTTGCTATTTCATTGTGGTTACATTAGAAAAAGGAGTCAAAGCATAAGAATACGAGAAATTATTTCTTATTCTTATGGTCAACGTATTTGTGCATCGACCCTTTAACAGTACAAGTAAGCAAGCAGTATTATATCTCGGCAGTGTCCTTGAGATAATTACCTACGGTCGCTCGGTACATAAACACGCAATAGGGCTGCCGACTGGGACTGACTGTTTTTTTTGGGTTACGTATTTGATAATAGGTACTATATTAAATTGTCATATTATCTTTTCATTTTACATTATTGCAAATTTCATAAGTTTTTATTTATATAATTCTACTAGTATTTTATTTCTAATTTCAAAAGTATAGAATTAGTATGGTGGAAATGGACAAAAAAAATGGATTTTGTGCTTTTTAGTGTGCAGTATAATTAAAAACCAGCAACAAAGTAACTAGATCATTATGATAATATATTACCTACAAATGAGCAACAGAGAAATATATCCGGTTTCGATATAGATGTATTCAAACATCCATACACTGAACAATATGCTCGAAAACTTGATTGGCATATTTCATCAGTAACTGCGCGGGAGCGTCTCACACCGTCCAATAACAACCGCGGCGCACTCGCGACTGTTGTATGCCGAGAAATGCTGAGATTTCGAGGCGCGTCGTATGGGAGCGTTTGTATGAAGACAGAATACTGCTTGCTTACTTGTACAGTGCCTTTAATGACTGTGGGCCTTCTACACTGCTTCGACATCGCAGTGAGCGTCTCGCCGTACGATTTTAACACATTGCCAAAAACAAATTGATGTTTCATTAATAATCACATTCATTTTTTCATAATAAGAGATGCTGATGGCATACAATGAGTCATAAGTAAGTACTCAGAGAAATATATGTCTATTATAATAATGAAAGAATCTCAGTCATTAATCATTATACAGTAATATAACATTCCTATTAAAATTTATGACTTAGAATGATTGTTAGTACTTAAATTTATTGTATTGTAACAGAAGTATATATATATATATATATGTTTCTGGGACTTAATGTAGTGCCAAATTATCCGTTGATTACCTATTATAATCCGTCATAAAATTAATTTTGTACATAAAAACCTTAGAAATGTTTTTTAATTAAGTGTACTGTATTTTTAATTTCATAGAAGTATTAACTTATATTAAAATCTATGCTTGGATAGCCTACTGAATATTACACATTATATGTATATACCAGTATTTTTATATAAAGCCAAACCTACATAAAAATAGATGCCATATTATACACCGAAAAATATAGCTTTAAAGTGATAATTTTACTAAATTTATAATTTGTAGTTTCTTGTTAAATAAATAAGAAAAATCTAAAAAACATATTTTTTGTGTTTAATAAGCTGTACTTTGTAAGTGTAATGTTATTCTTGAATAAGGAATGTTAGTTTAGTGTGCAAAAAGGCTTAGGTATTAAAATTATAGTTTAAAAGTAGGTCTCAAGTAGATGTATTCATGTTGTCGTTATGATACATAGCCGACGCACGTGCACCTTTACATGCACTCTTTAATATCACGTATCGTGTTTCAACGTTTGTTTTGCTAGAAAAGGCATGATTTAAAAATCCTATAACACCTAGATCTCTTAAAATATTTTAGTCTCATAAATGTGCGACCCAAATAACAATATTAAAATAAACATTTTTATCTTTCAACTATCACTTAAACTATTTGTACTGTGCTTAAACTAAACTACGCTCACTGCAAAGTTGGGGCAGCGTCGAGTAACCGCAGAAATCGAATTGTAGGTACCTATATACCTTGATTCTGCATGAAACGACTAAATGGCGGCGTCTCAACAATTCTCGACCCTTGAAGTTGATCAGTTAGCGAGGTTTCAATTTATTTTATGGAAAAATGAAAAAAACTGCTTTCTTGAGTCCCCCGCACCTCTGGTGAATACATGTGTACCTGCCTAATATTATCCAATATAACATTCATGTATTAAACATAATTAAGGTTGTGTCACAGTGCTTATATTGTATAATATAATGATAATTAATTTGATATTACATATCAAATGTATTTTATTAGCAAAATAATATTGCATTCATGAATTATTTACAATTTTGTATTTCATTTTAGTTCTTCGTGGGCTGTCGTAAAGAAAGACGAGAAGAAGGATGATCTGAATACCCGTAACGGTTTTGTGCATAAGTTTAATACTTTGGAGCTTTATTAACACTCATGTATTTATCTCCATTTTTTTAAGTAATGAAAATCATTCCATGTACTGAAAAAAGCAAAAACTGTTATCAATAAATAAACAGTGCTACTATAAATGTATTTGTAATTAGTAATTACTAATTAAATAGGCATTTTGAACTACATAAATACATTGCATTAGATTGAACAATATTTCAGAATTTATAGCTTTATTAATGAATTTAAAAATACGAGGTACATAAAATTCTAGTTATAGTAGAATCTGTTAATCCGTTAAGTACCTATATGACGCTTTAATACGCAATTTAATATGTATTTAGAAGTTCAATTTTTATTATTTTAAATGTATCGACGAATACAACTATAAATATCAAAATGTTGAATCGAATTCTTTGAGTACAATATTAATTTATCGTATAATTAGAAGTGTATGTAATAAGTGTTGTCAATGCAGAATCTATTAATAAATGTTCAAAAATAAAGGATTTTTTTATAGTCTAAGAAAAATGGCTGTGATAGACAGATGGACACCAAGGTAATTCCTTAAGTGTTCTTTTAATATGAAACAAAAAATTACTATCCAATACATTTGAGGCACAAGCAAGCTTAAGTATAACAACTCCATTTTGTGCATGAAGGATAAAGCATTTAATCTATACATACAAATAAAATCGAAGTGTCTGTCTGTGATTTCAAAATAAAGGCTTCCTTCCTAAGCTCACTTTTTTAAAATTTTTGTTTGTCTAGGCTAATCCGAAACAGTTGAACCGATTTTGACAGGATTCTCATCGACCGGTAGAGGACTTTTCAGAGTAATATAGGCTACTTTTTATACTGGAAAAATACCTAACTTAACGCGGGTGAAACCACAAGGCACAGCTGGTTACAAATATTATTTATTGCCTTTAATTTAATACAATTACACATTTGGTACATTGCCCTATAATTAGCACTGCCTGCAAAAAACCTGTCATAAAAGAAATATGCTGACAAGCTTTCATACAATTTCCTAATTGAAATGGTCAGAGGTACGAAGCCAATCATACTAACGTCCCTTTTAGACATCACTATTTAGACTTATGGCAAAATGGAATGTTTCTAATAAGTCCATGACCAACTTTCACAATCTGCATGGAACTATAAGCTGACACTACATTTTTAGCCAACTACGGGGAATCAAAAGGTCATTCTAGTAGCATACATACTCGTCAATACAACTTATTAGTCCTCTCATAGAGCTGACAGCCCACACCACATAATCAATTTCAAGTATGACATAAATTTTTGATGAAACATATAGTTGACTTTTTAATATTTCAATACTGAATTTGTAGTATGAGTAACGTGACCATACGTCCCGCTTTCAGGCTGTCTGTCCTGTTATCCCCAGCCAGAGCAAAAATGTCCCGCTTTCTTGATATCTCAGATCTCAACTGTACGAATTTTAGTACAATTATTGAATACGTTTTATATCTGCCTGAAAGTAACGCACTTGTCAAAGGGGTCTCTCTAATGAATAAGATATGGACAAGTGACAAATTACAATTAAGTGTAGTAGTTCTGAAAGCCAATTTAGTTACCAAAATTAATATCAACAAAACATGTAATAGGCTCTATTTCTACATGAAAACTAGACACGACATTTTGAAATAGATTTACTCCGCCGACAAATACAAAACAAATGCATCTGCAACCGAATCTAATGTTGATTCATTCGAATTACATATTAAAACATTGTTCTCATGTTTTTGTTTTTGAATAAATAGTAAAATAAACCTTTTTTTACTACATTTCGCAAAAGCGTCCCGCTCTGACAAAATTGGTATGGTAAAGTATGAATCATAGGTACTACAAATTCAGTATTGAATTATTAAAAAATCAACTGTTTCATCTATCATGTGTCATGTATCAACTAAAATTTCTTTTTAGTTATTTACTTAAGTCGTACTGTATGACTTAAGTAAATAACTGAAAAGAAATTTTATCAGACTATGATGAATAATCGTATCTCAAATTTAAGAGGTTGAAAAAGATAATTACTTTATTTCTTGAATTCAATGGTGAGTCGGAGGTCATAAGGGAAAGTAAGGGTAAGTAAACCTGATTCCAGTAATAAATTTAAAAAAATGTTATTTCATTTTGTTTGAATGGTTTTATCGAAGGTGTATCAGGGTTTACCGTTTTAAAATAATATTTATTCTTGTTTCATTCTTTTCCTTTGCATGAAAACATTTTTTGGATTGAATTTCATTTAACTATCGTGTTGCCTACTCATTTTTTATGCAAGTGATTGGATTTACTTTTCATTTATAGACTTGCATGATATTATTCTTATAGTTTGGGTTGTTAAGGTAGTTACTAAACTAAGTATTATTTAAAAACCACATTAACTGTATACATCAGATAGCAATCAAACGTTTTTAATGTTTCATTAGTCTACTAAAAGTGAATTAAAGGATATATTTTAATACAACTCATTTATTTATATAGATGATAGGTAATAATCAAATACATGACATCAATGCAAATAATATTCAGGTCATTTAATTTTATTGATGTGAACATTATCTGTACATTAGAATTGTAGTGACACAGTGACAGTGTAACAGTGATTTTTTATTGATATTACTACAGTTATTTATTAAAGAACAATACTGTTGTCTTTATCCCATCTGTCACGATTTGACTGAGGTGGCGTATTCTCACAATCGCCACTAATAGCTGATGTTTTAGAGATGTTCTTCAATGAAATATTGCTACCAACTTTTGACTGTTTTGATAAAGGTTTTAGTCTTGGAATATGTGATACTCGTTTAGGTATTTTAGAGGGTATCACTTCCTTTTTTTTAGGATCAAACAAAGTATTGGCAGACTTTGACCTAATATGTCCTTCAGTTTTATTTTTCATACATGAAAGAGGTGTTCTTGAACCACTGTTGTTAACAGACTTTGATTTTTTAGGAGTATCAATAGATGTAGTAGACTCGTCTTCATAGATGAGTAAACCTTCACTATTTTTAACATCAGTTTTATTGATACCCTGTCGTAGTTCAGTATTTGTGTTCTGTAATACTTTAATTAGCTTGTCATCTGACATCTCCTCTACATTTTCTTCCCGTGGCTCTTCTTCAATTTTAGGAACTACTATTGGGGTTCTGTCAATTCCTACTGTTGGTGATCGAGGATCATCATCCAAGATTTTAAATTGGGGTATTTTAACATTATTATGTTCAGTGCAACCACAAGTTTCCACATTCTCTTGACTGTCTTCATATTGTTCGTCATCTTCAATATAGTCAAAATTTGTCTCTAAAAGTGTTGTTGGTTTTCTATCACATTCCTTTATATTAGTTTCTATAGCGTCATTTGAAGCTGTGGAAGACCCTAATGGTTCTTCTGAATCTTTTAATGTGTCATTGAGTGTCATATCAAAAAAACCATGACATAAATTTTTGGGAACCATCACATCTGATCTTGTATTATTCTCTTCAATGTGTTGATCATCATTACAAGCTTCAATGTCATCCGTTAAACATGGACTACCATAATTTAATTCCTTGTCGTTTGTTAGTTCATCTATTTTAGAAGCAAGAACAATTGGAGTGCGTTCAAATTCTTGTGTAGGTGAACGAGGATCATATGACTGTAAATGGTTTTTTATAACAGCAGAAAGAATTGGATTGTTGTGTATTAATTTTTCCTCACCACTAACATTATCGAAAGTTTTTCGTAAGTCAATATTTTTTGTTATGTTATGCTTCGTACTAGGTTTTTCCTAAAACAATGATTTGATATAAATTAGACATAGGTAACATGTTGAAAACACGAGATTTTAAGTATTATGGCAATAAGCATTAGCATATTTTTTATAGGTATCATACTTAATTGAATTAATAGACAGGAATATGTATGTAATATCTTGTAAAGAACTTTTGTCTTGACATTATACGAAAATACACTAGTGACAAAAAATAAAATAATGCAGAATAAATTTCACATGTATTGAATAGTTACATAGACGAGTAATTACCTGTAAAGGAGTCCTTATAATTTCAGGTGTAGGAGATCTTGGATCAGAAGAGTTACCATTTGATTCTATATTTATTTCCTTTCTGTAAGTTTGAAAGGGTCCGTCGTTAATTTTGCTGGTGTTACTTCCCATTGTTCTTTTATTATATTCCTACGTTACGTTCGAAATAGGTAATAGAAATTGTATTGATATATTAACAACACAAATAAACCATTGTCAAATCATATGATCAAACCGATCAAACTTATTGATAGCAAAAATTAAAAGGCGACATCAAACAAAGAGAAAATATTTAACGGTTTTATTTGTCAAAATCAAAATCTCTTCTATTTAAAAAAGACAAAAGATGGATAATGTTGCCAGTCAATGTTGCCATAAAGTCATAAAATCAAGAAAGATCTTTACTGGCTACGTGCACGATAGTAGCGCCACCACAACTATTTGGGATTATGTCAAACAATGACACAAATGTTTTATTATTTTCTAATAAATAAAGTAAATAAAAGATACATTGAAAAACGACAAATAGCATTTTTAGAGGAGTTTGTTAAAAAAAGTACTTAAGAAAATGAATATCATTATAAAAACCGGTTTCAAAAGTATAAAACACAATATAAGTTTCCAACTTTCAAACTGATGAAAGGAAATAAATTAGTTTTAGCCAATGTTATAACATAAAACATAACATAACATATTTTCACGCTGTATCCCTAACGGGGTAGTCAGAGAGGACGGAGCGCTAGGAGTCGCGGTCCTTACCCACCTCTTTCGATGATGTTATATTTACAAATATAACATCATTGGTTTTAGCACAGCATGTAAGAAATGTTGAAGAGCTACGAAATACTGACAATAGTTATTTAATACGAGCCTACATCATTCGTCAAACATCGGTGATACTAAAATCTGTGCTAACACCGTATAAAATAAGTTAAGCAAGTTGAGCGAATTTTAGTTATTCTGTGTTGCAGGCGTCCATGGTTGCAGATTTATGCCACAGATTAAGTAATTGTAGCAAGCTACAGATGCGACAGTCACTTTGCGGTAAAAGTCTGTGGTAATTGTTATGTATTTCGTTTTGGCGTTACTATCGCCTATTTTTTTTGATGACCACTGTACGTACGTACCAATACTTTTTACATATTTTTATGTAGGTATACCCTAGTGATTCTGAAAAACCACCAACACAGCGGTTTAAGGAATTATTTACATCAAACAACAGAGGAGAATAGGCATTTCAAGGTTCTCCATTCAAACATGAAATCGAAGAAAATACAAGGTAAACTAAAACACAAATCGAAATAGATGTAGCCTGAGTCTGAGGGTGAGTCAGACTTTTAAGGCGGATAGTTAAGACGGCAGAAGCAATTACAGCGCCAATACAACTCGTTCGAAACTAAAACTGTCACGGGCCTGATTTATGCCACGGCTTGCACTGCGATCGTTTTACTATACACCCACCATGCACTTAGCACATAGTGAATACTTTACTAACGTAACAAGACACAACCGATACAACCTTTCGCAACCAACTATAGTCCGTAAAATAGCTTGAGCCCTGTGACTGCTGTCAACGAAATCACGCTCATGAAGTTACAAATTTTGTAACGGTAAATTTTGGTAAATTTAACCTACGTCAACATCGTACTTTACTATTAATACTTACTTACTATTAATAAATAAAGAAACCAAAAAATGTGTAGGAAGCAGTAATGGACAAAATATGTATACCAGGCATGAAAGAGATGAAAGAAACACCGCAATAGAGATCTGAAAGGTTACCAAACAATAATAATTAAAATAACGAAGGGTAATTTGATAGGGAATGTGAGATGGTAATAGATGAGATGATGTATTACCCAAGGTAAAAAATTCTGAAAGGAGAAAAAATTATTAGAAAACAAAAGTCCCTAATTTAAACATGTTAGGGGAGCAGCAATAAAAAAGAAAAAAAAAACATCGTACTTTATTGGTGGGACTGCACGAATAGTGATGTACAACGAGTCATCGTAACCACAGAATATAAAACTATCAATTTTGCAAATAAAATTAACTGAAACAATAATTAAATTTTTAAATTCAGAATTTAGTTTCGATATTATTATTTGAATAACCTGACATTACGTAAAATCGTAAATAAATGTTTTGTTTAAAATGTGTACCTCATTTCAAAAATCATTATCATTGACTATGATTAACTTTAATGAATGACATTTAAATAAATATCGTATTTCATGGGCTGTTAACACATAGTGACGCGAACTGTCTTCGGATAGCGGGTGGGCGGCGTTATCTTGTTCGGCGGAGTTATTACCTAAAAATTTGCAAACAGCGACAGCGACGTGATCACTAAGCAACCGATGACTAATTGTCATAAAAAATTGGTATCATAAATGACGATTGCGTATCTATTATTCTATGACAATATAATGCACTTTTCGGGGTAGATTTAACTCCACTGTACAAATTATATTACACAAATTCTCGTTTTGACAGCAAATACCGCGCCATATTGGCTGTCGCATGCTGTCTGCAAGTTACGTAATAAGCGTGCTGCACGCTTATTACGTAATCCTTAAGGGGTCGAAAGGGGGATGAAAGAAGGATCTGCGACCTGGCCACGCTTTCTTCCACCCAGAGCGAAGAGGATTCAGACTTCATGGTAAGCCCATAGAGTTGTGTATCAAACCATTCTAGGTACTAATTGGATATTTAAGTTATACTGAGCTTTAGATGATTTAGAATAGTTTTTAGTACTATTCCTAGGTATTTATTGAATACAGGGACAGGAGGCCTACCTGATTTTGTTAGGTGTCTTTAGAACTCTGTAACAAGCACACGTAGACATTAGGATCTTATTCTCTAGCCCTATCATTATAATGCTCGCCCTTCTCTACATATAAAATACTCACCATGGGATCCACCATGAGATTACCTATTCTACACTAAAATTATTAAATTAAAACATTAATTATAAATGGGGTGCTAATTCCACACAAATAAAGCTAGGCTTGAGACTAGGCGACATATGGCCTAACTAATAGTTTCTTCATAATGAGGCAGCAGAAAAAAAAAGAAAACAAGGAACCATCCAGACACGAAACGATTTTTATACCCCCACGACGAAGGTCACCTATACTCCTACTCTTGGAACAACTAGTGAAGAGACAGTGGTCGATAAACCCTTTCTAAAATTACATCTACCTAGCGAGTCGATAAGATTAATTAATAATATATAAGTGTATGACGTTCAACTATAGTTAACTAGTTAGGTCAACTATAGTTAAATTACTATTCAGTAGACGTAGTAAAGACTTAATGTTTCATTAATTTAGAGCTCTTTATATATCAGAACAAAGGCTACTTAATTAGGGTCAATCGATATGTTTATCGATCGTACCTTTACCCCACACTCCTAAGCATAGATAATCTAGTCCTCCGGTACCATTGGTCATCAACGCCGTGTGACGTTCTAGTCTAGACAGTTATAGAAAGTTCTTTATATAAACGAATTATTAAAAATAACATTTCTAAAGTAAGCCTAGATAATTCGTAGGTTTTTATTTTTATATTAACATTACCTAATATTTAAAGATATTATATTTATCTACACCTTTATTCTGGCTGATTGGCTTACGGCCATTGCTTTAACGTTGTTAAGAAAGTTATACTACTCTATGTTGTCATTGTCAGTCTGTCACAGTGAATGATGTTTGGTAAATATTTAACCTAAACAAGAAATAGTTTATTATAATTATTTTTCAGGATAAAAGAAGTTAAAATGTGAACTTATTTGCTGAACAATGATTTGATTCCACTAGTGTTGTGAGCTATCTGCCCCTATGTAGGTGTAGGTGCACGATTTGAATGCTACAACTTAATGAAACAGAAAGAGAGACACGAAAATTTTAGCTTTATCTCTATCCTCCATAATAACTTTTGACTGCGTCAGTATGAAGGAGCCTATACGCTACTACTTCCAAAATACTACACGGAAATAAATTTTAGCTAGCAACACTATTAGGAAAACGGTATAGACATCTACAGTACATTTTTCTCCGAGGGTTATGTACACTTCGGGTGTTATAATAATTGGTTTCAGCCACCCTCACTGTTTGTTAAAAATACATCTTACAACATTGGCGAATATGCTAAAGGTAAAGCGCTGTCAGCGGATCCTACTAGAAAACTGCCTCAATATATTTGACGTCGGAAACTCCAAAAACACTAAAATATATTGCGTCGATTTTTCTTTTAATTATTATTATTTATTACATTTTAATGAAATAATAAGAAGGATACATCTAGCTGTCACTTGCTGTCACTGAAGACATTGGCTGTTATGGGCATCGATCCCTTTGCCTTCCCTCTCAAGGGAAAACCGTACAAAGAAAAGATAAAGGACTATCCAAAATGGAAATAATTTCATGTTGCAATTATTTTATAAATCTCGGCATAAAATATACGGACGTCTTGAATTCGTCGTACATTGTACAGGTTATTATTTTGTAAATCAACTTACACTACAGAAGGTATCAATAAAACACGTGTACCCCGTAACTCCGTATATTGCAGCTAACTGAAAAAGCATGCACTGCAGTGCCGTCACATTTTCTTACGAACTATCTTACAATAATACTTATGTGTACTTACAGCACTCCTCCTTTTACAAAAAATTGGTATAATAAGTAATATATCGTTATTAATATAAAAAGTTAGTTGAAAGTGGTACATGGCGTAGTTAAAACATTATTCGGTATTAACTGAACGGTCACTAACGATGGACTTGGACTTACTTAGTCCAAGTCCATCATCTGCTGCTTTCACCATGTTTTCGCGGAGTTCTGGCAGCGATGCCACACTAGATACACGATAGCTAAGGCTAGAACTGTCACTAGCGCGATCAGAATTCAACCGATCCAGTTTCCAGTTTCTCGTGTATGTCTGTCTCGCTGTCTGTGATACTTCGTTTTTGTTCTCTTCCTTGCTTTGTCCCTAGCCCATCGTGTTGACTGAATTGTTACGGGATCATACCTAATAAATTTTTTCAATCGATTAATACATATACGACAATTATTGGTTATATTGATTAGATTTCATATTTGTGCTCTAGAAAATTATTATATTTTTAAACCTAATATATTTATAATATTTAGCAATAATTACAATGTTTCGCAATGCCTTTATATTACTTGCATTATTATAAATGATATAACTTACATTGTAGTTTTCGGTATTACATTATATTTGTAATCGTTCATTAAGGAGAACATACATAATATATCGCATTGCATCGCATATATTACTACACTACTGGTCAGTACGCTGTCTGTTCAATATGCTACCACAGATTAATTAGTTACATGCTACGATGCGAAACGTTCTGGTGGTTTGATGACGCGTCCACTACGCCTGGTTCTCGGCTGTAAAACTTTGCTAGAAGTGTCCTCGATATCTAAACTCGAATAACTATAGCTGCTACTATTTGAACTAGAATTATCGTTAACATTATTATTCTAAATAATAAAAGCAGGTTTTACCCTTTCTAACGATATGGTTGATTCCTTATCTCCTATTTTAATAACGAATCGATGCTAGTTAGCTGACCGAATCCTATCTCTGGTATATCCTGAGGATGCTTCGTTGAGAGGTGATACGCATGTCGATTGGTGGTTTTTGGAGTTTGAGCGGAAAATAGCTAGATTTTAGTAATTTATCACAGTATTATACAAGCAATATTGTATATTTATAATCGCGTTATTTAGACGACTCAAACGATCTTGATGAAATTTACAATACAGAGCTTTACGGTGGTCAAAAATTGTTCTAGCTAGGGTCCAATTCTGAGAAAATTCGTTTTCTCTATGTTTTCACACATTTAAAACTTTTAAACTAAACTCTTCTGATTTCACAACAGTTTACGTTCTCAGTAGTCTACAGTACACAGTAGTCTCAGTAGTCTTGTAGTAGTCAGTAGGCTAGAGTGTAGATCTATCAAGTTGAAATACGCGGGTTCGAATCCTGCAATGTGGTAAGACTTTCTTTGTTTTTTTTATAAGACACCGAGTAAAGCTCGGTCGCCCAGGTACCTACTGTAAATATACAGGGTTATTTTAAAAATACTAATAACCTCTTAGTGCAAAATTACTGTCAACATACCTAACAACTTTTGTTCTACGATTTTGTTCAAAACTCAATACGTTCCTCAAAAAATATTTGTCAAGTTTTATTGTACTGTTTGAAACGTAATTACGTAAAGAAATGTGTGTGTCAGCTCCGACGCACGACTGGAATTTACTAGTTTTTTCCGTATTTTATATAATTTTATTCACTTCACTGTATACATTAATATCAAATATCAATATTAATAGATATAAAAAAGAAGCATTTGCCATCTTCGATTTGAAAATGAACGTCATTTTCGTAATCAATACTCCGAGAAACCTAGAACGTGACACCCATGCAGATCTATCAAAAAAAATAATATTCGCCATCTTGGATTAAAAAATGAACGTCATTTTCGTAATCAGCACCCCGAGGTACTTAGAATTTGACAGCCATATCGATTTATCCAAAAAAGTAATATTCGCCATCTTGGATTTGAAAATGAGTCATTTTCGTAATCAGCACCCTGAAAAACCTAGAACTTGATACCCATATCGATTTATTCAAAAAAGTAATATTCGCCATCTTGGATTTGAAAATGAACATCATTTTCGTAATTAGCACCCCGAGAAACCTAGAATATGATACCTATGTAGATTTATCCAAACAAATTATAATCGCCATCTTGGATTCGAAAATAAACATAGTTTTCGTAATCAGCATCCCGAGAAACCTGTAATGTCACAACCATATTGATTTATCAAAAAAAGTCATTTTCGCCATCTTGGATTTGAAAATGAACATCATTTTCGTAGCACCCCGAGAAACCTAAGATATGACACCCATATCGATTTATTCAAAAAAGTAATATTTGCCATCTTGGATTTGAAAATGAACGTCATTTTTGTAATCAGTATCCCGAGAAACCTAGAACATGACACCCATGTAGATTTTTAAAAAATAATAATATTCGCTACCTTGGATTACAAAATGAACGTCGTTTTCGTAAGCAGCATCCCGAGAAACCAATATATATATACGCTGTAGAGTATATATTATATACCTATATATTTTATATAGAAATATCATATAGGTATATTATATACACATAATAGTTACGACTATACGACTGAAAAGTGTGAAAGGTGCGCACAATAGGTTGCGCACAAAAAACGTAACGAGGTCATTCGATGAGTAGATTTTACTCCTCATATTTTTTTCATACCGGGGGCCTTATATGAAAATCGATTCTTAAGGAGTAAACTCCAAAAACTTATTAATTTTTGAAAGCCGTAACACAAAAGTTATTGGGAATAATGTTTAGTACAAAATACTAGAGGTTATTAGTATTTTTAAATTAACTCTGTATACAGAGTATTTTGCTCTATTTCACGGCGTCCGCTTAGCGACTGTGCGGCGACCGCGTTCTGTCGGCGCGAAGAAATTAGTTTTGAATAAACGCGCTCGTATATAGCGAAAGATCAATGAAAAACTTTTCCATTGGTCACAATAATAACTTCTCTGGCGTTATTATCAAGTAAACTCCTCGGAGCACTGGTGACTCTTTACCGAAATTCCGCAATACTTGTAGAAATCGCAGTGAAAGAACTGATTCAGGTAGATTTATGAAATAAAACATAAACCTGTGATTAGCTGAAAATCCGTGAAAATTGTGTCGAGATAACATTTTAATATAAACGAGAAAGCTCGAGTAGAGGTATTATTACATGTAGTAGGTACAGCGGAAGATTTTTAAGACCGCTTGTTGTTTAGTATTCCTTAATTAACTAGTATAAGAACTTAAAACTTTTAGGACTTTTAGAACTTAAAACTTAAATAAGTCTGATCAATTACAATTGATCAAATGATAGCACCAAATATTTATACATTGGCGTATACATAGTAATGGAGTGACAAAATTGTTATTCTTGAAAATTTAATTTTATTCCACTGTTGACATGGTCGTATAGTTTCTTTTTGGTTGGCATGTGAGTCCTTGAGTCCAAGCTCCACGGCGGCAAATAGCGGCCGCGCGCTGAGACCTTCGCCATCCATGTTCACATCGCACTCGACATTTAGAACCTTCTGTCAAACCGAAGCTATTGCCAGCCGTTGCTCCCTGGCAACTGAGACGACCGCGCTCTGGCGGAGGTGGGAGATCGCACCAAGTTCGTACTGTTGATAAAACACAAATACACATACCTATAAAAAAAATGTATAAAAAATGCCTAAAATATATTAATGTTGTAGAAAAAACAACTACAGGACAAAAAATATATAATTACTAAAAACTTTAAAAGGAAAGTAAAATAAGAATATTGATACTAATATATTCTTTTATGGTATCAGGTACTCAATCAAAAGTATCTACCTTTACAGAGAGGAAGATCACCATTCCATTTCATATCATTCCCACATGTTAATGTTGATTGTCCTAGCATTTCCGTCTTCGGATCTTTACATGTAAAGTTGCAAGATTTACTTCGATTATCGCAATATGGTCGTAAATATTTTGGAATAGGACAACTTTGGACAACGACGTGTACTTGCATTTTGCATACTTGGAGAGACTGAAAACCAGGAGAAAACGACCTCAAAATCACCATATGTGGATGTCCAAGCAAAAAGGGTCCAGTGGTCGGCATTTTGTTTTCGAGATATACGCAGTTTTGTAGTCGGGTAAAAAAATGGCATTTCGCGATTTTAATTGATTATTATTAATTAATGCTCAGTTACCTACTATATAGTTCATATAGTAAATGACTATATGTTTCTAAGTAGAAACAAACGAGTAGAAGTGTATTTTTTTCAATCAAATTTTAAAAATGCTTTTTCTCAAAACAAGCTTTTTTAGTTTCAACTTTAAATGTCTTAACAAATATATGGCAGTTTTTGAATATGTTTTTTAATCCTTATTATCAATTGACTATTCTAAATTCCGAATCTAGTCTTAACTCAATACCTCATTACTGGACCCTTTTTGCTTGGACACCTACATATTATTTTTCAAAATTGTTTTTTGTCATTACGTCATATCTCCCTTAATACTTCATTAAAACCAATAATTGAGACATCAGTTTGAACTAATTTGAAGATCACGTTCCCCGTTAATGATGAAAAATAAACAAATACTCTAAATTATTGTTTACGTTAACATTTTTATTTCAAAAACTTTAAATCTATCTGCCATCAGCGCCATCTGTTGACGATTTGTTTAACAAACGTGCATCACACATCACGATGCTCCACGGCGGGGTTATTACCTAAAAATTTGCAGACAGCGACAGCCACGCGATCACTACGCGACCGGTGACAAATTGTAATAAAAAATTGATATCATGTATGACGATTGCGTATCTATTATTCTAAATTCGTAAAATGCACTTTTCGCGGGTGATTTAGCGCCACTATACAAATTACATTACACAAATTCTCGTTTTGACAGCAGATATCGCGCAATAATAGCTGTCGCATGCTGTCTGCAAGTTACGTAATAAGCGTACGGGTCAGCTAGTAAACAATATTGAATAATAATCGGTTATGTATTTATATACTTTATATACTTATATATTATATTTTATGTTACCTATACTTTGATTTAAATTATCGAAGTAAAACAACTTCCAAAAGGTAACTAGTTCTAGGGAGAGACTGGGTTTTGTAGACTTTTATCCATAAAAACTCAGGCGGTGCTTGTCTTCGACACTCGGCGAGAGACCCCAAGATCTTCCTCAGAACGCACCGGAATCCCCCGGTAGGCACCTACTGGTCTGCTTAATTATTGCAACTTTTTCAAGATTCGAACTACAATTTATTGAGATAGTTTTATGCTATGAAGTGATCAAAGTGTATAACTCATTACTGTAAATTATGGATGACAAAACAAACAATAAAATAATGTAGTCTAAAATTCTTTGCAGTCTATCAATAAAATCTGTATTAGAATGGTTAAGACGGAGAGCCTCTACATTCTACATTATAAAATGATTATAAATACAACTTGCTATTTTGATATGCGTATCATGGCAGTTGCATAAAAAATGCTCAAAAGTGCTGTGCCGGATCATGGAAAGCATGATTTTTAAACTTCCATGTGTACTATATTACTTTATTTACTAACTTACTTTATTTTTATTCATAACTCGTCCAACGATCATATGAGAGCCTTGTTGGAGTAAAGAACCAAACTTCGGCCCGTACATATGCATGTAACGGAAAGCTCTAGATGCCTTGTCACCCGAACAAGTCGTTAAGCGGGGTTTCTGTAGTATAACCCGATCAGTATTTGGTTTTGCTACTATTGTCCTGTCGTGAGGACATTTTATGCATGCATCTGAAAAAAATAACCTAATTAATTTTTAACTTGATTTATTTAATGAAGTGTATTAAGCGCAAAAAGGGAGTGCCGATTTCGGGAAATAATTAAAATGGTATTTAGTAAATTTTTTTCAAACAAGCGTGCCCGCTATGTTCATTACATTGACCAATCAAAATGCATTTTCAGTGCCCACTTCTTAAAACAACGGGCAAATGTGCGGAACAGTCTACAACGACATAGATCTCCCATATTATACAGTTCTTTAATATCAACAAATTAAAATCTGTACCTACTAATATTATAAAGAGAGAGAGCGAATTTTGTAATTATGTTTATATATAGAGAGTAATCTCCGGAACCACCGCACCTATTTGAAAAGTACTTACTCAACCCGGGCGAAGTCGGGATGGGCTATTAGTAACTAGTAAGGTATATTGTCATTAAGCTATCTCGATTAAATACAACAGTGTTGTTGAAATCTAGTCTTATAAATATTACTAATTAATAGTATTAGTCTGATCATAGTTGGATATTAGCTATCTACATATTTTTTCGAAAATTACAAAAGGTATCTGTAAAAGGTCTTGTGGCAAACATATACTTTGTTTTTTAAGCAATTTTCCATACCTTCTATCGACTGATAGCTATGTTCTCTATACTTCGATCGCGAAGGCATTGATCTGAGCTCAATTCTTTCATTAGCTCGCACTACCTGTTGTCCAGGATATATTGAAGAAACTTCTCGATTTACATTTTTCCTATTAATTTCTTTAATATATGCTTCAGACTGGTAGAAGAACCGCGGATCTTCTCTTGATTTGTGCACTTTGATTGGTGTCTTTTGATTGGTGGACGATGGGGTATCATGTACAACGTGCATCGGCGCACGCGGTTCGTAGAGCCCGCCGCTATGATAGTCATAATCATTGTTTCTGATTATCTCTTTTCCAACTAACGAGCGTAACTGTGGACGGTAAGAAGGCGGATAGTGAATTGATGACTCCTCGTTTGATAAAAGTTTCACTCTGAAACAAAAAAAGCTATTAATTTATTGCAGTTATTCTTATTGAATATTCTTCATCGTACGTTCGTTTGATCACCGCTGTTTCCTGTTTGGTAGGTAGTTACTACTTCGGTCTCTTCTACTTTTATAGTACCTATTACTTAAAAACAAAATGCAAATCGCTCATCAATAGTTCACCACATTTTATAAATAACTAACTGTTGGCCGCGACATCATTCGTGTAATCTTTTATTTACTAAATTAAATAATTCGGAAATCTTCGCGGGCGTACGCAAAACAACTTACCAAAGTTGCATCACAGTCGGATGAATGCTTTGGGAATGAATAGAGGACAAACATACAAAGAAACATTCATTTTTATTTAAGTAGATATGAATGATATCATAATGTACAATTTCATTATTTTTAAACAAAAATAACTGATCTAGTTAAAAATATATCATCGAGCTTTACTCTAATTGCATTTTAATCAACAATTCGCATACATTTAAATATTTACACGTACGAAGCTGTTTTACTTCAAAACAGAAAGCTCGAAAGCATTCTTGTGATATGTTATCTACGTTGTTTGAAATTCAGTAAATGTGAATAAATCAGTTGGGTAGATGCAATATTTTAGAAATAGGAATGACGCAGTAGGTAAATGTTATTTTAGTTCAGCTATTGCTGAAAATCGACAGACTATTTCAGTACAAGAACATTATTGCAATACCATCGTGGCAGTTTGAAATATATATATATATATTTTTCAGAACACGATTATTAAATGACGTACGTAGTATTAAATTACTGACAGGCAGACACTGTCCTTCTTTTTATTTGTTATTTAGAGAAATGATGAAAGTATTACTATGCAACTCAACGTGTGTAGATTAGTGTTGCGAGCTGTGCCAAGGTTTGTGCGTCACGTCTCACTAACCTGTTGATATCTATGTCCGGCTGGCGTGCTCCAATGATTCCTAAAAAAATTGTAATTGTGAAATTATGTTCCCATATATAAATATATAAATTAAAATATTCGACACTTAATAACGCAACGATATAATAAAAATATACATTTCGCGACACGTAGGAATTCAAAAACAATGCAAGCAACTTCCATAGACTTTCTTTGTCAGTTGTTCGTCACTCATTCTCTCTACTTGCCCGTGAACTGTTTTCTAGTGAGATGGCGGCCGATTAGCTTATTTGATATAAAGGTGTGACGTATTTACAGACAGGCTTTAGTTTCGAAGTACGCGATTCGGGTCTGAGCAACTAGACCACGCAAACGCTTTGTAAAATCGGAACGCTTGCTGGTTATTGCTCGTTAAAAGTACCATTTGGCTACGTTTTATACAGTGGTTTTCACACGACCATGAATTAATAACGTTTAACTACCAATTTAAAATTTGTTACGTTAGATGTCGTGGTATTTGTCATTCTATTCTGCAACTATTCTACTGGCGTATAAGACAATTGAGCCACGTGTCTTAGCCCCCTACATTATCTTATTGGGTATCGAATGAACGCTTATTAATTGGCTTAATGATTGGTAGGTACGTAATTTGTTTTGACGTGACGTGTAGAGTAGCAATTAACTACTCCGCACGTCAGACATAAATATTTGAAAATGTAATACAAAAATTGGTCGTAACATATTGCCATACAAAATTTTCGTACTTTTGCGTAGGTACGAGAATAATATCGTGTCCACAGAGATTGTGCCTCGAACATTGTTAGAGCTTAAATACTCATACATATTATGTAGGGGAGAACAGGGTAATGGGAGTCACCCACAAATCTACGTAACTATACACGCGAGTATCGCGTAAACGATCTCTTCTGCTCCACCTATGCCCCTCGGCACTGTGTTGAACGGTTCGCGCTAATAGGCCCCCGCGCTTGGAAGGAATGTCTGTGTTTTGTTTTTGCACTCCGCCAATGTAATTTTTCGTGGCCATAAAATAGAAGGTAAGCGTCGATTTTTTTTACAGTACACGATTAAAATGTTCACGTGTTTAGTCAGACATTCAAATTAGTGATGTAAAATTTAGATTGCGTCAGTGTTTCATAGGTTTTTTAATTTCAACTTTATTCTCATTAGTGTAGTTGTGGGAAATGAGAGTCAGGTGACTCAGGTGAAAAGAAAGAGAAAGAAAAAAAGAAATGGAAAGGTAAAGGTCAGGGAAAGAAAACTAAAGTACAGAAGAAGGACAATGAAAAGACAAAGCGACGAATACTTCAAGAATCAAACGAAACTTCAGTATCAGATGTAAATGTGTAAAACTAACAATATTTGCCAGGATGATGAGGATGACGACGCAGAAGATGCTGGAAACTGATGCCTGGTATGCAAAGATTTCTGAAGGAACAACAAAATGTGGGTTATTGGCTCAAGCGGACTGTACTGAGTGGGACTCGGCCGAAGGTTATGTTTGCGATGTCTGCTAAATTTACTTTGACTCCGATTGCCCAGAGGATGACCACCATTGCCTCCACGTCAGTGCAATGAGAGTCAAATCTGTTTTTTTTTAATTGTTATAATTACCAAATTTGATTACCAAAATGATTGAAATTTATGTCAAATGATAACTAGTTAAGTAAATTTAGTATATTGGCAGTTGCAATAAATATATCATTTATAATTAAGGTTTTATTTGATTTCTTGCTTAAGTGACTCCCATTACCCCCTTTTCCCCTACGCAAATTATAGCGCGTCTAGCAACTCTGACATACAACTTGTACTTTTGAGTTGTAATTGTATTATTACACAAATACTGACGTACCTAATTTAATAAACATTCATACAATTTGTTATAAGTGATTGTTCAAAACATCTCAATAATATGTTTAAAATGACTACAACATGATATGGAAATGGCGCATCTACATTCCTACATTTATTCAAGTAATTGCATTGGAATTGAGCATTTACATTAGATTATATATAATTCATAACAATGGATATACAGGGGGTATATGAAAACGGGACAGTTACTTTAATGGATGAAAGGGCATAACTTTAGTATGTAGTTACAAAAAGAATTATCGAAAAAAACGTATCCGTTTAAGTTACAGCCTGAAAAACCATTATCGAAAATAATGCGTATACCCCAATGGGGGTTTTCAGGCTGTATTTCAGTAACGGATGAAATTATTACAAAAACGTAAGATTTAAAATCTGTAACTGTACACGATCAACCTAATTTTACGAGAAATGGTGGGGATAACACTTGAAAATTAAAACGGTCATAACTCTTAAACGGATACGTTTTTTTCGATAATTCTTTTTGTAACTACATACTAAAGTTATGCCCTTTCATCCATTAAAGTAACTGTCCCGTTTTCATATACACCCTGTATATATTATGTAGCTGTTCTATTAAACAAGTATTTGTGCTCTTTATAAGGTGACGTGATGATATAATAATATCTTGAAATATAAGCGACGTTTGGCGTGCGTCATTTTCTGTTTATTTACTTTGTCCCTTGTATACAACACGTAGGTGTAGGTAGATATAGTAGGTATATTTTTTATCGTAATAATTGTGAACACGATTTATGATAATAATATGCTATAAGAAAGATTAATGGATATTGTTCAAATTTAATAAATTGCTGTATAAGCAGTCTCCACCTCAAACACATAGCAGCATGTATAACTATTTATTTACATCTATGTATTATACATAAAAATCAATTGCCGCGCGTTAGTCTCGCAAAAAAATGAAAATGGCTCGACCCATTTTGACGGAATTTTTGTGTGTTTGAGTGAGTCCTTTGATGGTTTAGATTTAGATTCATCATTCATTTAGATTGATGGTTTAGATCGGATCCAGTAGGTGGCGCTGTAATCGGATTCCAGGATTTTTTTTATTATTTCGGGCAGGACATCTGTCGGGTCCGCTAGTTAAATATAAGTAGATTATGCGTGGCAGAACAAAAATATTTTTCTTATTTTTTTTTGACACAAATAACAATTCTTTAGTTAAAAATTTATGTAACTTTGTGAAAACTTTACAATAATGGTCACACATAATACCTACTAACCTTACAATGATATTTGGTCTTTACCTATGAAATTGCCGTTTAGTATACAAAAAGTTAAAGGCACTAGATCACCAAACAGTAACCATCACTTTTCTAGGGGTGTTTTCGTTTAGGACATTGTCTAGGTCAGCCTTTCCCAAAGTGGGAGATAACGCCCCTTTGTGGGCGCTGCAGGCCTAAAGGGGGGCGGTAAGAGACCCAGAAAAAAAATGGGGGCGTTGTGTAGAGGCCTGGGGGGTGATTTGTAATTTCATTTAGCTAGGAGGCATCTTAGACAACGACTGCATGAGCTCTCGACTCTCAACTACAACTTGTGAACATCAACTAATATTAATTAAAAGATTGCTCAAACTCGGTTCGATATTTCTCTCCGCGTAGTTCATATATCTGTCCTGTTTTCTTGAATATACAAAATAAAAATCATGTCAATCGGTCGTTCCGTTTCGAAATGAAAGTAGACACAAACAAACAAATAAAAAGGCAACAGACACACTTTCGCATTTTAATAGTTATTAGTACTCCCAGATAGGTAATTTTCGTAGATAATAGACCGCGGGCAATCATGTTTTAACAAGTTTTTGTTAAATAACCCGAATTGTGCATTCCTGTATCAATCGGCTGGTTCATAGAATACTTGTTCTGACTTGTTGAGTACGATTGAGAGTCGAATGAGATAAACGAGTTTATGCATGTTTGTTTTATTCCTGTCGGTGCGTGCTGCTTATGCAATCCTATATAAACAACGTCATATTTATTTTATTTTCATTTGCGGTTTCGCGCGCAATAGATGAGCAGTACTTAAGTTCAACACTTACTTACGTATTTCTCAAAACAAAACAATGTCGGAAGTAAAAAAGAAGAGACGGCAATACTGTGCGGAATATATTAAATTCGGATTCATTGAAAATCCGACAAACCCATCGTCGCCTTTGTGTCTTCTATGTCTAAAAACATTTTTGAATGAAGCAATGAAGCCTTCAAGACTGCAAGATCATTTGAATAAAATGCATCCAGATAAGAAAGACAAGAATGTAGCATATTTTCAAGACCTAGAGAAGAAGCATAATACTCAGCCAAGTGTGGCAAAACTATTTTCGGCGGCTGCTAAGCAAGATGACGACGGACTTCGAGCTTCGTACAATATCTCTTTGTTAATTGCTCAAAAAGGCAAACCACGTAACATCGGAGAAGAGTTAATTTTGCCAGCAATAAAGGAAGTAATAACTACTGTGCTTCATAAACCAGCCGCAGATATTATCCAAAAAATTCCTTTGAGTAATAATTCTGTGCAAAGACGAATTGATGAAATGGCTGAAAACATTGAAGGATCATTGTGTGATCACCTGAGGACAAGTCAATTCTCAATTCAGCTCGATGAGTCCACTCTACCAACTAAAGAAGCATTGTTGCTGTCTTACGTGAGGTTTATTAAAGATGAGAAAATATGTGAAGAACTATTCTTTGCTAGGAATTTAGAGACCGATACAAAAGGCGAAACCATATTCAATACATTGGAAAAGTTTTGTGATGAAAAAGAGATTCCCTTGAAAAATGTTATAGCAGTTGCTACGGATGGCGCTCCGGCTATGACAGGGTACCTTAAAGGCTTCATAGCGTACTTAAAAAATAAAATTCCAGATGTCCTTGCTGTACATTGCGTTATTCATAGACAACATTTGGTTGCTAGAAACTTAAGTGAACGACTATTTCAATCACTGCAATATGTCATCAAAGCAGTCAATAAAATCCGCAACAGCTCTTTGAATGATAGATTATTTCATCAGCTTTGTGTTACTAATGACGAGGATTTCAACCGTTTGTTGTTGGATCCGTTTTCAAATGTCAACACAGTAATGTCACCTCAGCTGGAAGAAGAACTTATAGAATTGACAACAAACGAGGAAATAAAAATCAAGTTCAAAAATGGTTACCAAGAATTTCGGCTACAAAAACCGATCCCGCAATTGTACCCTGGATTGTGGTCAATCGTTCAGCGATTCTCAATAGCATTCCCATCGTCATATTTGTGTGAACGTGGATTTAGTGCTGTGGCAACACTGCTTACTAAAAAGAGAAATCGTTTGCATGTTACCAAACGTGGCGACTTGCGACTGTTCTTGAGTAAATTGGAACCTGATATCAACACTTATTAAACAGCATCAGATTCATCTTTCACATTAGTTTTTATATAAGGATCGATTATATTTGTTTTATTTTGAATAAAATATACTCTGTTTGAATACTATAAAGTTGCGTTTCGATAATCATTCTCATTGGCAGGTGTAGCCCGTAAGAGTTAACTTGAGACCTGAGCGCCGGCGCCGTTGTGTATTACCTACTGCGCTCAGGTTTCAAGTTAACTCTTGCGGGTTATAGTAAAAGTCTCGTTTGGAATTAATGTTTAATCTCCGCTAATATAGCTCACAATAATTAATTAATTTAATTTGAAGTTATAGTGGTTTTTCAGTAGGTGAAAAAATGGGGGCGCTAAAAAATAATGTATTCTCAAAGTGGGCAGTAGACAAAATAAGTTTGGGAATCCCTGGTCTAGGTGCTGAAGCAGGGTAACCAACATGATGACCGCTTACGATTATCAAAAATAATCAGTTTTTCATCGCAAGTGATTACATTATATGCGTGTAAGTCAGTATGTCAGTAGGTACAGTCTACAAACTGATCCTACGTTGTTGGTAGCGTCTATCAATAAAAAATTTGTCCGATTACTCTTTACGAGCTTTACGTGCTTATTAATTTTTGAAGAAAATGTATGGGTAGGTACTCTTAATCTCACACTCAGGAGCCAGCCGGAAAATGCAAGAAAATTGATCCTTGCGCGCCACACGACCCTCTGTTCCTGGACTTTTATTGGCTCTTTTTTTATTGTTTATTTCGTAGGGAAATTTTTATTTCAAGAGACGCCATTCATGTCATTGACCTAGTACGCCAAAAGTAGAGTCAGAGGGGGTATAGTGCAACAAGGCGCACAGTGCAACAGTAGCGATATTTTCATTTCTTTTTAATAATTATTCTAATTTTTTTTGAAATATTGGTGAGCTTTTGTGCCGTCATCTAACTACACTTGTCGTTTGGCAATACGAGTGCGCACGACATTTTTATTTCCATATTATTGATTTTTAATTGTATTTTGGCAAAAAATACAGCGGATTGTTTTCGTTTTCATTCCCACGTTTTCGGTACTTGGTCAATAAATGTTTTTTTTTTTATAATTACTTGTTTAATAGACAATTCGACATGCAGAGCCTTTCACCCGTAAGTATAACCTTATATTTTAATTTAGTTTTTATAATGTGAGAGGTGACATTGGGGCACAGTGGAACGGGGCACACTGCAACATATTTTTGTTTGTACTGCATTTTTGCATTACATAATTTTGTTTTTCAAGAACAATAATAAGTTATAATGGACAGAACAGTAAAAATACATCCGATATGGTCCTACACAGGACAGTAATATATTTTCTGACGATGGTTATGTATGTCGCATGAGGTGAGCAATCGCCTTATTCCGCCAGAATTTTTGACAAGTCTAATGAATCATATAGATAGATTCCTAAAAAATGTTGCAACTAGAACGGTGACATTAGACACTATATTCTTATCGAACGCTGAACCTGACCCGACCCATGTTGAATGAAAATTAGCAAAAAGGACGACTGATGAAAATATATATATTGAAGTCCGATTGAATGCAGAGATCATCCAAAGTCTTAGACTAGCGTTGTTTCGGCAATAGTAATAAAAAGAGGGAAGACTTGTAATGCGATAGATACTCCAATTTAACTAGAAATTGAGTAACAAACTAAATTGTAACATGGTATTAAAAATAAAGCGAAAGCGAAAATTACTAAGAAGATTCAAGAAAAAGAAGAAAAAGTGACGAGTCTTGTTTACAGATTCCACAGAGGATTCTAAAGATTCAATTCAATTGCTTCGTCATCAAGGTCGACTGATGTTTCTTTGTTCTGCTATAAGACTCCAAAACAAGACGTTTTTGTTGTAGTCAGGTTCAATAAAGATAAACAAATGAAATATTTCATAGGCCGGTTATCTGACTTTGAAGAAATCACAGATGAATATGATATCTCAGAAAGAGCTACGAATTCGATGGTTTTGTTCTACTCTGGAGCCAGATGGGCAGTTACTGCGAAACATGATATCGAAATTATTTTGCAGTTTCTGAAAGGGCAACAAAACTTAACCATTAAAGAAATATTTTCTACTTTCCTGCAAACGGGAATCCTAAAAACATACAGGTTTACCAAACTTTGTTAATTTTATCAAGATTTATAGTGATGTTACATTGTACCCCAGTTTATTGTAGTGTGCCCTTATGGGTGTTTTACTGTACCCCCAACCCTGAGGCACAGTGCAACAAAAAAATTGTTTGTGGAAAATGTAAATTGCTGTGATTTATAACGTTGTTCCTTCGATTTTTAATTACCCTCTAGTAAAGCAAATACTGCTTAATGCAAAATATTAAACAAAGATTATCTTTATTTAATAAATACTTTTTTTATAATATTCGTAAACACTTTTTCGTTTCATTGTGCTCAGCTTGACTCTACGTGAGCCTGGTTACGCTTAGTAATCACATTCAACACAAAAATAAACAAGCATTGCATGAGATTAAAGTACCTAGACACCTATGTCCTAAGTTCTTTTAAAATGTATGATTTCTTTCTAACGGAATTGATAAACGATTTATTCCTACAACTTGTCATCAGTTTCACCGGAAAATATAGTACCCGTAAACTGTATAACTGTCTCTATCATAAATTATACTAATTCTGGTAAGAAACTTTAAGATGGGTATAAAAAGTATAAATGATGCACCAAATAAAATTTGATATAAAGCAGACCATTATCTAAGAACTACATTCATATCAGTGTCATCTCTTATCAACGTCTCTAACAGGGTTGAAGAATTTTCGCTTGTGGGCCAAACGTTTTCTTATCGTGTTCGTAATTTAATAACCTACATAGACAAAAGAGTTCAGTTATTTTATTAGTTTTTAAGAGATTAGGTATATTACCTTCATTTAATGAATGTAGTATATAATAAGACAGTTGGAATTGAAACAACAGGACAAAATGGACTAAAATCATAAGAGTGGAATCACGTTATAGTGAAAGAAAGATAGATAGACAAATTAAAAAATTGATATTAAGAAGATTGCTGGGGCATCTGGTCAACAAAAGCGAGCTTGCAAGAGGTCTAATATGTGTCACAGTACACGCTGACCGCTAATCCGGAAAATCTGATGTGTTATCATATAAGGTAATTAAACTGTTATTGTACATGTTTAGTATCAGCAATGAAGCTTTAATAATAATATTATTTTCAGTGTAAACATAAAAAGTATATTGTATAGACTCAGGTGTTACTTTGCGGAAATCCATTTCATGTGATAAATTCCTAAAATCTTTAGCTATTTTCCGCTCAAACTCCAAAAACCACCAATCGACACGTGTTTCGCTTCTCAACGAAGCATCCTCAGGATATACCAGAGATAGGATTCGGTCAGCTAACCAGTACCGAATATTCGGTGCTGATTATCTAAAGATTTTAGGAATTTATCACATAAAAAGTATAATAAAATACTTAAATGTATGTAACAACACAATGCATGTACCAACTCAACAACTGTTGACAGTTGGTTGATGGCTTGTTATCGAAGAAGATTCTGTACCAGCTTCAATTTAGAAAAAAACTTTTCTAAATGGCCGTAGACACTGGCTGTTACTAAGTGCTCTCTTAATTTGTTATGGTGTCCAAAGTACAAAATAAAGGGGTGCTTAGTTTGGGGTTAAACAATTAGTGTAATTGTCTGAAATATATATTTTTATGTACATACATACATACACACACATATTTTCACGCCGTATCCGTAACGGGGTAGTCAGAGACGAATATTATGTATTTATTATCATTACTAATTTTAACCTTCTTTACTTTATCTCTCACTTTTTGTCACCAATTTTTAACCTACTATTCGACATTTTCTTTACAATACTTTATATTCTGCGTATTTAACACCTGTGTTTAAACAAATATTATTATTATAAGATATTTAATGTGTTAGTGTTATTTTTATAAGATTATGGACAAAATCGAAAATATTAAACATGGTGATCCGTTACCAATAATCCGTGAGATTATATATTACGATTTTTAGGATTTCGTAGAAAACAATTTGCCATTTTTATGGTTGTACCTGTACAATGGGTTGCATTCATAAAAGTTATATCCTTCTGTCGAGAATTATTAGATTTGATTTTCTTGCTCGTTTAACAGTTTTATAAGGACTCCTAACATATGTATGTAGAGAACGCGAAATTGTTATGATACAAATATAATAATATAATTTTTAATGGCATAAAAACTTGCCCCATACTTACCAGTGAAACTAATAATTAAAAATACAGATAAAAACATCTTGTGGCCATTCGTGATTTCGATATGCACTGGACTTAAATAAAAACTATAAAGGGATCAAAAAGCTGTTTGAATTTATGCGCTATAATGAAATGCACATTCGCGAGGACAAAGGCAACTGATCTCGAAAAGCGCGCGGAAACTACTAGTCGGAAGCTCGTGTTGAAGAACGTGGGAGGAATGTAACGCACGTTGCCAGCTTCGTATTCATTGTCACTAAGCATACTTATAATTTGTACAATTACAAAAAATTCAGTACTCTTTCCTCTGAAATTTAAAAATAAAATTCAGTTATATTCACGTTTATTGAACATCAAACATGATTCACATACATGCTTGAAAACTGTGCACCAACATTAGGTTTACAATCACATACGTCAATGAATATGTTCCTTATTGATAATTCGATTATGAGGCATATTATAGATGACAAGATTGCTTATTGTAATATGAAGAAAAAATATTACTTGTCACATATCTTAAAAAACAGCATTTAAAACCAAAATTACAAAGAATGTGAGTAAAAATTACACAAGTTTATTACAAGTGTGGTAACAACAAGGATGGTAAGGTGGATTAGGGCAGGTGAAGGCTTGACAGGGTGCTACTACTGGACAGCATTCACCGGGATACCATACTGTTCGAGCGTAACGGCCACTAGGTCTTGTACACGCACCGTGATTGAAGCAGTGCGCTTTACAAGGGAAATCGTAGCAACAAGGTCTATAACATAAAGGTGAAAAATTATAAAATTATCCGATACATGCCCGTGCTTTGGCTTTGTGAAGCTATGGGTTTTAAAACATGCATACATTATTGCTCTAAGGATCTTACAACACAATACCCTTTATTTCACCAGTACAGAATATACAAGTCAAAAAGAAAATTACAATGAAAAATGTACAATTTAGGCGGTCTTATCGCTATAGCAATCTCCTCTGGAGAAAAAGCATACGGAATACATGCCGATCATACGGATACGGAAGCATACGGATATACGGATCTTCATTAGTCATAAAACACATTTCACAATAAAATAGGTATTTATCTAAAAAAATTGCCTCACTTTATGGACATTCCAAAAATTATTATGATTTTAACACTAACGGGTCAGCCGGTGCGTTAGTAGGTCCACTGCAATATGGCGTGACTTCTTTTTGGAAGGGCTGTGGTCGTGGTTGACCGTATCTAGGCCTTTTGTAATAAATACTATACTCTCCTTGCACGCAACCGTATCTGGGTGCTGGTCTCATACACTCAAAACCTCGCGGTAGCACTGACATGCTTGTGAATCGTATTTTTGATTTAAGTATCTGTAAAATATTGTTTCCTTAATCACCCTTCTCTATAACTTAAATTTTCTTTGATATAAAATATGACATCGATTTTAATGTAAATACATATTATCATAGAATATTTAAATAATTTAAAAATATTATGTAAGCACTTATGTCTTTTCCGCGTATACTGTTTTATTTTTCAACTTTTCCAATTTTCTTGAATTTTTTTGTATAAAATTTAAATGGTTTTCTTACGAAAAGTCTTGTCACTATGACAATAGTAGGTAACTATTTAAATTTAAATACATAGGGAATGTACATTATTTTAATTCGAACAGCGTTAAAATAAAAAAGGTAGAAATAGTTTAAATGCCTTTTACTTACATTATAATAGTAGTAAGTGTAAAAGTTTTAAATGTTGAATTACAAGAAATATTTTCCATTGGATATATACAATTAGCTAATGCTAGATAATAATATTAATACATACATATGCTCAAGGTAGTATTAAAATCATGCGGTGTTACATGGATTAATATGCCGACAGTCGTCAGCTTGTATACAAATACCATCATTGTTTCTAAAATGATCTTTTTTGCAAACACATCTAGGTTGACAATTTAAAAGCAAAGTATTGCAAGTAACCGGTTGACTATCAACATCTTCACAGTTTTCAGCTAAACATGCAGACGGACATGAATCCCATTCTTCGTTAGGACGAGTGCAATTGACCGGTGCTGAAAACAACAAATTAATGTAACAATTACGTATTTCAGTAATTTAAAAAAAAATTGGTGCTTCGATTTTATATCCCTAACCACACATTAATTTGTTACTAGCTTAAACCTTAAACAGATTGTCACTACATATGAACAAACTGTACCACACTAAGAGTGGAAATAGAACTGGCAACTAGTTTACATTTAAACCTAATTAGATGGCAAACATAATTTTAATGCAGTTGATACTCCCCAGTTATAACTGGAGCCGCTTTTACTGATTACTGATTGCCAGCGCCGTTTTCCTTGCGGTTATGATTTCAACCACACGAACTGGTGAAAGGTAGCTTTCTTGCCGAATCTACTGTGATACCAATAAACTTAGACCAAGCGAAAACTCGGTCTTACAGACAGAGTTTGGAATTTGATCTGAGAATTCTCAGCACTAACAGCGTAAAAGTCAAATCAATTTATTCAACTAAACCCAATTGCAAGGTATTTTTGAATATGAAATCTAATTTAGTTCGATTCAAAAAGAAAACCTTGACACTAAGAAGAACCGACAAGAAACTCAATCAGGCATCAACCTTCTGTGTCAATTTCCAGAAGTATTAAATATACCTAGTTACATTAGTAAACTACTTATATTAGTAAACAGAATACAAGCCATTAGGTCAAGCCTTAAAGGTTTTTTGGTTTACATATTTACGTTTACTATAAAGATATATATACAAAATTACATACATATCTTCACGCTATATCCCCAACGGGATAGTCACAGAGGACGGGGCGCCAAGCATAGATTTACCATAGATGTTCTTATGAATTTCTATAACTATATATACATGTGTACCTTTTAGCTTTATTTAGATATTTTAAACTTACGACACTCAGATGATAAAATGCAGTCGCCGGTTTTATTGAGCTTATGATTTATTTTACAAATACAACCAGCAGGACAGGACTGCGGAGGATCACATACTGGTTGAGGTTGATCGTCTTCAGGACAATATGCATCAGGACATTTCACGGCACAGTTGACCCACGTCTGATTGGGCGGACAATCCTTTTGTGCTGTTATAAAAAATATCATATTATTTAAGAACAAATAATTATGCGATTAATATGGCAAACTGGCCGAATAAATTTAAATAACTCTCTTTTTCATGACGAGATTTATAATTTAGTGGATTCTTGAACTCTTGATCAATTAGTTTTTAGTCTATGTACAGTTGTAGAAGTATATAGATACATACATATCTTCACGTTGTATGTTATACATCGTGGTCCTTACAAACTTCTTTTGATTCTTCAAATCTCGTTATCCTCACATAATTTCCTCGTCCATCCGTCTTCCTTGGCTTTTGTTATCTCTCGCTTTCGTTCCGTAGATTTTTTCGCCAATCGCTCATCATCCATTCTTTCCATGTACCCATACCATCTAATCATAAACTACATTTTTACAATAACACTGTCAAGAAACAAATAACTAACAATATATTATGACGTTTACTTTAGATTGGACTTAAACGTATCCAAGTTTGAAATATGATTATCAATAAACAATTCTAATTATGAGCCTTTTAGAGAAATAAACACAATGTAAGATTATTATTTACCTACATAATTTTAAAGTCTACAAAAATTACGATAATAGGTTTAAATTATAGCACTAGATGATTAGAACTTACACGTTGTGTAGGTCGAAACATAGCTTTGATGCCACAGAGAAATTATTGTTATAATGAGAGTAAAGGAAGAACTGTTCATCGCGACTGATACCAAAAGAATACTACCGGTTTATTGTTACGAACTCGCCTTTAAATATTTTTGTGTTCAAGGTATCGGGGGCTCCCCGAATACCTAATTTGAATTTCAAATGAGTTTGACGCGTTAACAATTTTAGTTACTTAAATTCGAAATAAAAATACTTTGTTGTAGCTAAATACGGTAGTATCCAAAGAACAATGATATTTTTATTATTTTAGCTTTAAATTATAAAGATGTAATTCATTTTTATCTTATAAAAAATTGAGCGCTCATTATTACGGGACATGGTAATTGGTAACATTGAAATAAATTGATTTACCTACTCAACTCGTGAATATATACAACAAAGTGTGTGTCACGCGATATTCCTGACGGGATAGTCAGAGTAAGGAATAAATAATACATACATACATGTAATAATTTCATTAGGTAAGTGGAAATTATATGTATTATAATAATATTTATTTTTAGTAAAAGTAGTTTATAAAAGTTAAAGAATAAAAACTGAAAGTAACGTGATTTTTCTGTCATTCGATAGCTCGCGCAAATTCGATAGTAAAAAAAATTAAACTGACTTCAAAATTAAAACACTGAAATGTAAAAATATTAATTTTTACTAATAGAACTGAAGTACAAAAATAGCTTTATAAATACGGTACAAATACTAAACGATACGAAACGATAACAATACGATACAATACAAATACCAAAATAATAACGGTCAAATTTAATTATATGGGTATTTGTATCGTGTTTACGAAGTTACTTTTATGTTTGAGTTTTGATTAGTAAAACAGTTTTGTATATTTTGGTTTTTTACTTTGAACTCGGTTTAATTTTGTTTTATTTTTTTATTTTCCCTTTTGTATTTTTCCTTTTTAGGACATTCTTAATAAATATCTAGGATTCAGTAGAGCCTATTATCAGTTTAGGTACTTACTGGAGGAGTGGTAGCGACTTAGTGTTAGGTAAAAATCAATTTTCACATGTCGCATAAAATATTGACTCATTGTTTTAGACAAGTAGTGCCATTGGAAACTAAATATCTAATACTGAAAACATCGGCTGCATGGACATAGTTCTATTTGCATCCCAAGGAATGGCGAATCCATTTTAATAAATATAGACTTTATTTATGGAATACAATAATTTTTAGTGGGAAATCGCTTGTCAATTTTTTGTGTCGAGGTTAAGAATTTCAGAATAGTAAGCAATTATAAAAATCTTAAGATTTCTGAGAATTACAGCGCCAAAATATCACTATTTCGCACAAAAATATCAAAGGGCTCTTAACTCTTATACATGAGATCTCATAACTTTTTATGGTGAAATCATTGCGATACTGATGAGCATCATTTCATTTTCATTTGATACATTCATTCTTGACTGGATTTATGTAACAGCAAACAAAAATGTTAAATATTTAATATATAATAAATATATTTATTCACAAAATATAAGGAACTCTCAACTACGAGTGCACGAAAAAATTCACTCTGATATTTTTTATTATTGAATAATAACATTGTTCAATTGAATCTTTCATGTTTTTAAAAAAAGTATTGGTACAGTTGATTGTACTTAACTAAATAGTTAGGTACCTATTCCTGTAGATGAAAACAAAAGATTCAATACATATATTTACACAACAGGTACTGCAAATAATAACTTTCACATTACATAGCTGTGTAAATATTTTTCTCACAATTATTAAAAAAAAAAGGTGTACCTACATGTTATTACTATTTGCATAAACTATTGCGAAAATACATACCTAATACCTATTTAATAATATATATACATGCGTCATATACGATAGTCTCAGAGTTAATTTCTAATGTTCATTACATAATGTTTTAAATGTAATCGCAATTGATAATTGAATAATTAAGATACTTTAATAATTGTTACTGTAAGTTGCATTGCAGATCAAAAAGAAGAAAAAAAAAGGATCTTGATGAACTTTTGAAGATACTGAAGAAGAATCTTGAGCTGAAAAAAACATGTTATTTAATATACCTAAATTAATGTGTTTTGGTTATATTATAATGTTAGTTATATCGTACAGTTGAAATTTTAAATGTGAATAAATAAAAGAAACATTTTCATATAGGAAGAATCCTTATATTTTGTTTCATAAGAGAAAGTTGAATAATAATACCCATCCCCATTGGAGTGAGACCAGGTTATGTGGTGGATTTTATCCACTAAAGCTCGTACGGTTGTCAACTTAACCAAGTGATCTGAGCGCTTTTCTGCTTGTTTACACATTGCATAAATCTGACTACCCCGTTAGGGATACAGCGTGAAGATATGTATGTATGTATGTATGCATGTATAAATTAGGCCTGCTAGCACTATATTCGATTAGGAGTAGTTTAAATAATAGACTAATCTTATGTTATTATTCTTATTATGTTTTCGTGCGATTGCCAAGTCATTATATTTATATTGATACGGTCACTATAAATATTAATAGGTAATTGATTAGATAAAAATTTATAACAAAGATGTTGAATAAGTGCTTCCATAGACGCTAACTACAAATAACTGACTTTATTTTACATGATATCTTACAACTTTTTGTAGAGGAGGAACTGCGTTGCAAGACTTGGCATTATTTTACATTTTCTGTTTTTGATGGGATTAATTAAACGGAATGTCATTAGTAATAAACACGCTTAAGAGACTTATAACAAATCGTAACCTATATTCAAGTAATTTAGGTATTATCCCGCTCGGACACTCATGTATGCGTGCGACTTTCGTAGCTTTATTATAGGGTGAGTAACGAAGCGACTTCAGTATAAAATATAATTCTGATACTTCTCCGAATCAAATGTTTCGATTTTTGTTGTTATTTTTTTTCGTTTTAGACAAATGCATGTAATATTTGTAATTAGTATTAAGTGTTCTCGTTGCGTTAAATGCATGTAAAGGAGATACGATAGCATTCCTTAACACAAATGTTTATTTAGTTACATATTAGTACGTTTAATATAAGTACTATTTTAAAAGTAAAGATTGAATAGAGGAAATTGAATTATCCTTTACTAATCAAAACGCAAGTTCGCATCCTTTACTAATTAAAAATAACTTCACACCATTGTAATAAAGATAAACGTGATAATATGTACTTTATTAAGTACGTGAGAATTCAGTTCTTCCAACAGAGAAATTCATATAGAATTTCAATGGCAGTTTCTTAGCTTTGAAGAAATAAACATACAAACACAGTAAACAATTCTATAAGTATTTGGAATCAGAAAAGGCTAAAATGCCTAGTTCATTCATTTTTAAAAACATCGTCCGTGTACAGACATGGCTTTCTTGCTGTTTTGTGACAAAATAGAAAGATTTTTACCTTACAATAAAATCCATATCGTGAGCCTGGAGTCCTCTCCGGGGTTGTGTGAGAGAGCGATTCTTGGTATTTCGTTGCAAAACTGCCTCATTTAGCCCATATTTCAGAGTAGTTTGTTGCTATGATGATTATCTACCTGGAACTTAGCCTTAGGTAACATTCAAGTATCCTCTATCTAATTTAATTAATGCCATTCGTAGGTGTAATAAAAGATTTTATTAAAGCATCTTGTCATTGCGTCTCACCAGGTGGCCTTACATAGGCATACATTACAATTATATATATATTAATATTACATGTATATTCTTTTTATTTTTTATTTTATGTAACTTTATTATTATTGTAATAAAATATTATGTACTTTATCACCTGTCTATTTATTTTATGCCATTCACCAGGTGTTAGCAAACACGCCCGGAGAGGACTCCAGGCTCACAATATGGATTTTATTGTAAGGTAAAATCTTTCTATTGTGATCCCTACGTCCTCTCCGGACGTGTTTGCTAACACCTGGTGAATGGCATAAAATAAATAGACAGGTGATAAAGTACATAATATTTTATTACAATAATAATAAAGTTACATAAAATAAAAAATAAAAAGAATATACATGTAATATTAATATATATATAATTACTAATTATTGTTCGTAATTAAGCACATATTATTAACATAAAATAACAGTGAACAATAGCATTAGAAATAAATACATTAGCAAAATTTTAATCAACTGGTTGAAGAAGATTAGCTACATTAGAATCAGTTCCATTACAATTAATTCGGTCTATAATTTGCCTTTTATAGAAATTATGAAAAGTATTTTCACTTCTCCAATTTCCTCTTTCTAAAATCTCATCAATAGAGAAATTCTGGATCCAATTTAATGAAGATACCGCAGATCTAGTGCTACCAGGAGAACTGTCGATCCCTGCTTCGGATAAGATTGATTTTATCCACGAACCTATAACTGTTCTAGACGCCGCTTTAGCTTTTCCTCTGCATGTTATAAACAGAGCTGAAATCGAACCTCTTCTGGGAGCAGATAGAGATAAAACTCGACGGATCCAAAACACTGGACTGATCTCATGATCTGGATAATCCAATAATTTCCAACCAAATTGGCGGTAGGCGGCCGAATCTGTTTTTGAACCAAATAGAGGAAATAGAGTAATGGAAGAGCCATCATCTATGATATTACCCGCACTAACATCTAGCAACGTTAAGTCATGCACTCTACGACCCGACGCTAACAATAACAGAGTGGCGCATCTGCGAGAAGATTCGTATAACGAACAATTGTCTATAAGACGATCTTTTAACCAATCAACCACACGTAACGGATTCCAAATTGGGGCTTTATTAGTTTTGATTTTTTGTAGAGAAATTGCCTTTAGAACATGTCTCACTATTACATCGTCACTTAGTCTTTTACCTAAGTAAGGTTCACAGCAAGTAGAGATAACAGATTTGTGCAAGGCAATAGTACGATATGCTAAACCCTCTTTAGTATACAAATTTGCTAAAAAATGAGCTAATTCGACAGGTTTAGGGGTATGGATGGCGACTTGATTAGCTGAACACCATTTAACCCACCTTACCCAAGCTGGACGATAAGATGAAAGTGTGGATTGTCTCCAACTGGATCTTAATAATGCTTTCTCTTCATCTGTCCAGACTGAAAGGAGGGACTCCCACCCCCAATCGTCCAAGCCTGTAGTTCCAACGCTTTCACACCTGGAGATGGGCGACCTGTTGTCACGTCTATTAGGTGACGGTGAAGGTCTTGCAAATTCAATGGATGATCTAGGGCTAGTGTGCGCAAATCGCTCAGCCAGAATGTTCGTTCCCACCGCGGAGCTATTACTATGAATGTGCCGTGGGATATGTTTAAATGTGCTAGAACACGCGGCATGAGGCATGGAGGTGGGAATATCCATGCTCGTTCGTAACTCCACGGTCGGCTGAATGCATTGCAAAATACCGCCTTGTGGTCTCGTGGATCGAGAGTCACATAATTTGGGACTACATGAGCTCGATTTGAGGCAAACAGATCTATTTGAGGTGTCCCGAATATTTGAAAAATCTTTCGACACATTCCTGACGTGAGGTGCCATTCCGGTAGTAGTTTGCCTCTCGAGAGACGATCCGCAATCGTATTCAAGGACCCGGGCAGATGTTGTGTCACCAAACGTAAATGAATGGAATCTGCGTAAAGCAAGATTTTTCGCGCCCCTTCCAATGAAACTGTCGACCGGGTTCCACCTTCGTTCTTTATGTAAGCCAGTCCTGAACGGTTGTCGGACTGAATCAGTAACGTTGAATGGTGTATCCAATGACTGCAAGCTCTCAGGGCGCTGTATATTGCATGCAGTTCTTTTTGGTTGGAATGCCATGTCAACTGATTCCGACTCCAACGTCCTGACAGGACTGTGTCGTTTAAATGCGCACCCCATCCGTAATCGGCGGCGGCTGTTGTAAGAAATTTCGTTATCAGAGGTATGTGAATCTCAGAGTTGTTGTTGATATTTTTTAACCACCACTAGATCTTGGGAATACGCCGGGGATACCGATACCAGGGACTTAATATTTGAAGTCTGCGGCAATGTAACCTTCCAAGAGGTATCACAAAGCTCGCAAAGTTAAATCTCCCTAGGAGGGACTTTACCCTTCTGGGAGAGCGCACGCCCTTCATCAACATTTTGTTTAATTCCTGTTGTATTTTTACGATTTTCTGGGTGGAGAGGAACTTTCTGTTTAAGGTCGTATTCCAGCAGACACCTAAAAATTCTAATTCCCTCCGAGGAGTTAGAACTGATTTTTTGTAATTCAATCTCCATCCTAGGAATTCTAAAAAATTTATTACCTGAACAATTTGCGTTTGAAGAATTTGACGACTCTGATTTACTACGAGAAAATCGTCTAAATAGACCACTATCCGAATACCCTTTTCTCGAAGTTTCTCGGCAACAAAATTTGTTAGGATAGCAAATATCTTTGGAGCACAGGCAACTCCAAAGGGTAAAACGGTCATTTGATACATTTGACCCTGGTAAACGAACCTCAGGAATCTTCAATGGATTGGTAAAATGCTGACATGAAAATAGGCCTGATTGAGATCTATTTTCGCAAGCCAGTCCCCTTGTTGAAGGAATTTTGGGATATCTGAATGCGACAATAGACTGAAACGACCTACCTTCAAATACTCGTTTAGCCTTTTGAGGTTGAAGACTGGTCGAGTGCCCCCTTCCCGCTTTCGCACAAGGAAAATTTTCGACAAAAAACTGGGCAATGGTTGAGCTGTTTCTATGACCCCTTCTTTCAACATTGTTTTTAGTATCTTCTCCATCTGTGCTGATGGCGAAATTTCGAAAAGTTTTAATATTTTTTGAGTTGGATAGATCAAGGGTGGCTTTCGGGAAAAGGGGAGGCGAAGACCAGATATAACTTTTAAAATAACACCATTGGCGCCTATTTCTTTCCAGCGATGGTAGTAATCTTTTAGACAACCCGCTTGAAATGTTAGACAGTCAGAAATACTGTTTATTTTTCTTTCCTCTTTCATCGTTGGGTGGACGACCGGAAAATTTTCTTTTATTTTCGGTTCTTTTAAATGTAGATGAACTGGATTGATTAAATACATTTCTTGAAAGGTTCGGGTAGTTTTTTTGAAAAGTTATATCGAAAGGAGGGTAGAGACTGCTGAAAATAATTTTTATTATTACGAAAAGATTTCGAAGATTTTTTGTTAGACTTTCTAAATTTATTTTGCTGAAATACTTTTACAAAACCACCCTCATTCTTCAAAAATTCTTTTAGATTATCAGCATTAAATAAGTTCTCATGAGAGGGAGGAATTTTTCGAAATCCCGCTGCTGTGATAGGATCAGAAACAGTCTTAAGAATTTCGTTCCTACGACTGGCAATAATATCCGCCAGTTTTCCGCATAAAATTTGTAAAATATCATTGGTAACCTTATTATAATTCAGATCATTAACAAATAATTCATTTATATTATCTCTCAAAGAACAATAGGATATGTCATTACATTCTGAAGCCCACTTCAGAATATTCTACAAGCAAGTCTGTGTGTGATCACGATGCAATAGGAACGCATGAGTAATAGATGCCAAGGTCTTCTCAAACGACGCTAAATTCTTTGATTTGTCATAATGGCGAAGTTCTTCGTTGGTTTCCAATTCTTTGAAACCGGGGGTAGCCGAATAATTTTTCTGAATATCAAAGAAAGAAATATCAGATCACTCTTTGCAATCAAATTTCTGCAAATTTTTTATTAGTTCGAACTTTGAGTCCTCTGTCTTACTTATGCCTTTATCTTTTAAAGTGGTACTAAACCCTTTAAACATTATTTCTTCAGATCTACCTCCATTTTCTGAGGTAATGGAGTCACTATCCGAGGCGCAATTATTATAAGACATATTATTCGGAAAAGAAGCATGCTGTATAAAATTAGACAAAGCTTGTACCTGAGAAGAGAGTTGATCAAACCTGGTCTGCCATTGATCCTGCACTTGCTTGCTCCGGGTGTTGCCCTTCGATTTTTGAGAGCGCTGAGACGCGGACTTTCGACGGCCACGTTCGTTGCTCCTGTTCGAGCAGCTGCTACTGCTTGAAGTGTAAATAACGCGACGACGATTCCCACGAGGAATCGTCTCTGCCGCATTCGCGAACGTCGTAATGGTGACTCCCGTTCTTTGCGGCGTGATTTCTTTACCGCGGAATGTTCTAAACTCTGCGATGGTTTTCTCTTTGAAGCCATAATGGGCTTCTTAATTTCACCAAAATATTAATTGGTTAAAATTAGAGGCAGGTCTGCACTCAACGAAATCCGAAAACGCAATGTCAAGATACTTTAATAAAATCTTTTATTACACCTACGAATGGCATTAATTAAATTAGATAGAGGGTACTTGAATGTTACCTAAGGCTAAGTTCCAGGTAGATAATCATCATAGCAACAAACTACTCTGAAATATGGGCTAAATGAGGCAGTTTTGCAACGAAATACCAAGAATCGCTCTCTCACACAACCCCGGAGAGGACGTAGGGATCACAATATAGATAGATGTCTGCTATGCTTATCTATGTTTACGGTAAAAAATATAGGATCAAGGGAAAATCACTATAAAATAAATCCATATTACAGATGCAACTTAACTAAAGAGAGCTCATTTTAGATCTCAACTTCTAGACGGCGGATCACGATAAAACATACCTATGATGCAATTATGAAAACCATCTTTAAATTCTTGCAGTACTTATTGTGAAACGCTTACGTATGTACATATATATTGTGTATCCAGACAGTCAGATAAAAATTCTAAAAAATATATTTTGGTATCCATTAGTGTTATACGTACCTCTCGGGTAATTTTTTTTTATATCTTTAATTTACAGGTGTGGGGATCAACTTACAGTTTAATTTTTTGTAAAGTTTTTTAATGTTTACATAGGAAGCTCAGATTATTATTGAAAAATTCTCTATTTTCTAGTCAATGTCACGTTAAAATCGGGTCAGCCGTTTTTAAGCATAGGCCGAATAAATAGATCGTCAAAAATTTTAAAAACACGTGTTTAGGTTTGGTTATCGCGCAAATAACCATATAAGCTTAAGAAAAAGCCTTTATTTCAAAATTATTGACAGACATTTCACTTTTATTTATATGTATGGACTAGCTGTGTTCGATCTTTGCCATAACATGGTTGGTGGGTAAGTCGAAATATCTCCACTGACTTTGAGTGACATGTCTGTCAACGGCGGAATAGACTCGCCACGCGCTTTATGCGAGGACGGACGTTCCGCCTTGCTACTACGCTGCAAATATCAAAAACAACCATCGTCAGCCGTGCTGATCGTCTTGTGCTTAACAATTCATTAATTCGGAGTATGAAAGTAAATACCACATTTCGCTCGTCTCCGTGTTGTGCCGTGCGCAATAAGAAGGCTGGTTTCCCGTTGGAGACTACGTGGAGCTTAAGGTTAGTGGAGATTCTTGCTCACCGGCTTTTGGCAACGGATCGACCTACTTCTCGCACTCATAACAAATGCAGTCCACTTTCGAATAACAATTCTTATATACATCCAACAAGCTGTACCCGCGACTTTGTCTGTGCGGAAAATTTTTTCGTAACTTTCTCGGATTAGGTTAGATTACACGTACAATGTACATATATATATTATGTACAAAGATTATTTTTGAAAAAAGCCTACGTCTGCCTCCGGAGACATACTTTCCCGTTCATCACAATTGGTTCAGCGGTTTAGCATTCCCCATTCAAAGTTTCATTCCCTATTTGCCTTATGAGGGGTAAATTTTTAATAAAAAGTAGCCTATGTTCGTTTTCTGATGTTAAACTATCTCCATGCCCATCATAATCGATTCAGCGGATTACCATTTCTCATACAAAGTTTTATCCCCCTTTTCACCTCTTTATGGGTAGAATTTTTAAAAAATAAGTATACTATCATGTGAGCAATCACATGTTCTTACTACGTACCAATGTCCTCAAGATCGGTCAAACCATTCTTGAGTTATAAAAGGACATAGAAACAGAAAGACAGACAACAATTTTAAAAATGGTAGAATCGAAATCAATTAGTCATGAAATGACTATCTATCCAAAATTTGACAATAAAATTGTAATTACAGACATATGCTACAGATTTATACATTAGTATAGATGACTATTTTATTTTTCTGAATTTGTTTACATAGATGTATAATAGGAAATGGGTTCGGGGACGTCCCGTGTCTCAAAGTCACGGGACTTTAGCCAAAACACGTAGAGAGTAGAGTCGATACATTATCTAAAGTAATATTGGGTCCTTACATATGAAATTGGCGTCTTGTACGGGAGGAATATAAAGTCAATTTTTTTTTGTAAAATATATTTAATTAATCAAAGTATGCACCGTTGTTATCTATGCACTTTTGCCATCTCATAGGTAGTTTATTGATGCCTTTACTAAAAAAAACTATGGGGCGAAAATCAATAAACTCTTTGAAGGCGGTTTGTACTGCCGCATCGGAGTTGAATTTTTTTCCTTGTAGGAAGTTGTCCAAATTCCGGAAAAAATGGTAATCTGTTGGAGCAAGGTCCGGGGAGTACGGTGGATGTCGCAGACATTCCAATTGTAGCTCATCTAACTTAGTGGTTGTTTGGTGTGCAGTGTGTGGTCTTGCGTTGTCGTGAAGCAGCAGTGGCCTAGAGCGATTAACCAATCTCGGTTGTTTAGCAGCTAGTTCTTCCTTCATGGTTTGCAGTTGCTGACAATAGATGTCTGCCGTAATCGTTTGGCCAGGTTTTAGAAAGCTGTAGTGAACGACACTGGCGCTAGCCCACCAAACACTCACAAGTAACTTTTTCTGAGTCAATTTTCGTTTAGGGCAGGATTTGGCTGGGTCTCTAGGGTTCAGCCATTGCGACGAGCGCTTCCGATTATCGTACAGTATCCACTTTTCATCACAAGTAATGATTCGATTTAAAATTCCTTCATTATTGTGTCGGTTGAGCAAAGTAACACAGCAGTCGACGCGTGTTTGCAAGTTCGATTCACTCAATTCATGAGGTACCCATTGTTCAAGTTTTTTTACTTTCCCGATTTGCTTCGAGTGGATTAATACAGTTTTGTCACTTACCCCGAAGCCTGCAGCTATCTCTGAAGTGCTTTGTGATGGATCCGCTTCCACAATAGCCTTTAGTTCTTCATTTTCCACTTTGGTCTCCGGCCGTCCACGGGGTTGGTTCTGAAGGTCGAAATTTCCAGAACGAAAACGTTGAAACCAAAAACGTACCGTGCTTTCTTTTGCGACACCAGCGCCGTACACATCATTAATCCTTCGAGCTGTTTTTGCAGCACTGGTGCCACGGTAGAACTCGTACTCGTAAATATACCGATATTTCATGTTTTCCATTGTGCGGTAATAAGCGACGCCAAAGAAAAAAATAATGAGGAAAAAACAAATGAATGACTGTTTTCAAAACTCAAATGTACCAGCTAAATGAATTTATAAATTTGAATTTGGAATTCTTAACCAAAGAGGAGATATTTCAGATCAAAGTGGTCAGTACGACAAAACGCTAATTTCATATGTAAGGACCCAATATTATGAAGAGGTAAACTTTTTGTGTTTGTATGTAATGGATAAACCCAAAGACTATTCAACCGATTTCAAAAATTCTTTCGCCTGTAAAAATCTACATTATCAGCGAGAAACATGGGCTGCATTTTATTTTAAAAAAAAAGTGCGAAGCCGGGGCGGGTCGCTAGTGACATATATATGAACACTGTTCATAAATGTTACAATGCCATTCGTTACGAAAGGTCATTTAACTTCAATATTGGAAATGTTAGAATTTTATTATTTTATATTTCAAAAGATTATATTTATGTTTAATATAGGTACGTTGATTTTCTTAAACTGGCGATTTACGATCAGTTATTAATTATTGATTATTAATATTTTTTGAGAATTGCTATAATTAACGTTACGAATATAAGAATGTGGTTTTTTTATTAAAGTTAATAATATTTTATTGATACGTCACACCGAGAATATATTCTACATAGCTTAAGCCCGCGACTTTGTTCGCGTATAAATTATAGCCTATGTGTTATTCTGATGTAAGTATAAGCTATATTATTGTAAAGTTTCATCAAAATTCGTTCAGTATTTTTTGCGTGAAAGAGTAACAAAAATCCATACATCCATACATCCATCCTCATAAACTTTCACATTTATAATATTTGTAGGAATTTATGTAAAAAAAGTAATATTCGCCATCTTGAATTTGAAAATGAACTTCATTTTTGTAATAAGCACACCGACAAACCTAGAATATGATACCCATGTCGATTTATCCAAAAAAAGTAATATTCGCCATCTTGGATTTGAAAATGAATGACTTTTTGTAATCAGCACCCTGAGAAACCTAGATTAATTTAAAAAAAAATAATTTCTGTCATATATTGTATATTCAATGAAGTTTCATTTCATATTGTTTTTTTTTACGTCATTGCTTTTTTTGGAACTTAATCGACGTTTAATTATGACCCTTTATCCTTGTAATAAGCCTTTTTAAATATTTTTTCTGTAAAAAGGAAGAAATTTATGATATTTCCACAAAAGCAATATTCAATAAAAACATGTACTTGATCTCAAACTAATTTTGGAAATTGTTAGAACTCGTCGAAACAATGTTAATTAGGACGTCAAGGTAGCGCGTTTAAGAATTTTCCTTGTAAACTGACTTCGTAGAATGGTTATTGTAAGATATTATAAAATAAATATAACAATATGCAACCAATATTCAAGAAAGGAAATGGAGCTATTATAAAAATCTTAAGATTTCTGAGAATTACGTTGTCAAAATATCACTATTTCGCCCAAGAATGTCAAAGGGCTCTTAACTCTTATACCACTACTCTACATGAGATCTCATAACTTTTTATGGTGAAAACATTGCGATACTGATGAGCATAATTTCATTTTCATTTGATACATTCATTCTTGACTGGATTTATGTAATTGCAAACAAAAATGTAAAATATTTAATATATAATAATTTATTTATTCACAAAATATAAGGAACTCTCAACTACACGAAAAAATTCACCTGACTATTTTTTATTATTGAATAATAACATTAATTGTTCAATTGAATCTTTTATGTTTTTAACAAAAGTATTGGTACAGTTGATTGCACTTAACTGAATAGTTAGGTACCTACTCCTGTAGATGAAAACAAGACTCAATACATACAATATATACAGTAAATAATAACTTTCACATTACATAGCTCTGTAAATATTTTTTTGACATTTTTCTCACAATTATTAAAAAAAAATATTACATGTTATTACTATTTGCATAAACTATAGTGAAAATACCTATTTAATAATAATATTACTACTAATACCTATTTAATAATATATAATTTCTAATGTTCATTACATAATGTTTTAAATATAATCGCAATTGACAATTGAATAATTAACATACTTTGATAATTGTTTCTGTAAGTTGCATTGCAGAACAAAAAGAAGAAAAAAAAACGATTTCTATGAACTTTTGAAGATACTGAAGAAGCTTAGGCTGAAAAAAAAACATGTTAATTAATATACCTAAACGAATGTGTTTTGGTTATATTATAATGTTTGTTACATGGTACAGTTGAAATTTTAAATGTGAATAAATGAAAGAAACATTCTCATGTAGGATGAATCCTTATATTTTGTTTCATAAGCAAAAATTGAACATTAATACCCAACCCCATTGGAGTGAGACCAGGTTATGTGGGGGATTTTATCCACCAATGGATGGGACGGCTGAAGCCCTGATTCTTATCAGTCACCACCCCGAAGGTCTAATTACCACTCTTACCTGCTAGTATGTTACTTATATGTGTTGTGAGAGATTGTAATAATTACACTATATTATACGTTGACTAAGTATAAGCATTACGGCTATTACAAATATCATGTTTCTTGTTAGAATTATATCTATTTCTATATAAAACTCACATCATTTATTTTCAGGAATACACTCCGACGTGTTATTACGGCAAAATCCTTTTTTACATATACACCTAGGATAACAAATTTCCGAGCTGGGTATATTGTCAGTAGGAATGGTTTCTTTCCTTTGTGAACAATCCTCTATAAGGTCCTCGGGTGAACAAGGCTCCCATATTTCATTAGATCTCGTGCACTTTATTGGAGCTGTGAAATGAGCATGTTACTAAGTACGCTTTTACTAAAGACTTTTGTATACTTATGGAATGTTATTCCAATTTATCGATCGTATATAATTTGAGCAATTCGACGATATTTTTGACGAATTTTTCGATTTCTTTGAATCATAACATTTAAGAGTAAAACAGGTCAAGATATACTTACGACATTCACGAGCTAGTATACATACACCATCATAATTCCGTCTATAACCAAGTTTACAGCCGCATCCACCAGGGCAAGGGTTGGGTGGTCTACACATAATATTAGCGTCTGACGTCGGGCATACTGTGTTAGGGCAATGATGATTGCAAGGTACCCAAGTTTCGTTGGCTTTGCAGTTTGCATGTTCTAAAAACAACGAATTCTTAATAAGGGTGCGATGTAGGAGTGTGATATATTTTTTTGTTGCTTTTGTGATCTGATCTTGTACAATACAATAGCAAATGTAGGTATTATTTAAGGTTATCGGCTTATCAATGGAATGCTAAGCTAGTGTAATAAAGAACATCTGCTCCACCCTTCAATCTCAATTAATCGTATCCATAATTATATTAATATTTAATTTTACCATACGAATAGATGTGCATGTAAAAAAATGAATAATACGGAAAGTCTCATGAATTAAGACTACTGAAAAATAAGTATTTACCTAGTCCCCCAAAAAATGGCTGACTTTATATATTGTGGGTCCTGAGTTCAGTCCTCAACTACATAAATCAATTCAGAAAACGATTTTTCTAAATTGGGTAAGGTCTGGATTTTACCCAGGTACGAACGAACGAATTTGAACAAACGAATGTCAGAATAACACGTGTTTGTCCAGAAATGAATATTACATTATTTTAAATACTGTTTTGTGAGGCTGTGTAATTATTCTTCTTTTATAAAATAAGCATAATATGTATGTTATATAAGCACCTGGACATTCTTCAATTTTAACACATTTTCTCTCAGGTTCGGACAATACATAACCAGTGTTACATTGGCAACCGGAACTACAGGGTTTATCGCAAGGTATAGGCAAAGTATATTGACATGTTGCAGGACAGGGATCAGGGCCAGTCGGACAATCTCTCCAATGAGCGTTTGGATCATTACATACATCTGCTGAAAAATTTTAAGTTATAAAAAAAATACAAATTTATCAATTTATCAATAAATTTAGGTATTTATTGAATTATTATTTACAGCATTGTTTAGCAGGAACACAAATTCCTTCGTTGTTTCTGAAATGGTTTTTCTTACAGACACATTTTGGTTGACAATTCAATACCAATGTGTTACAAGTAGCTGGTTGATTATTGATGTCTTCACAATTTTCAGCCAAACAAGCAGATGGACATCGATCCCATTCTTCATTAGGGCGAGTGCAATTGACCGGAGCTGAAAGTCAAGTTTAAATATTAGTCGTATGTCCTTACAAAATCTCCTGTTAGTCTGTGGTCAATCTTCTCTTTAACCGAATATATGATCGATACGAATAAATTGAAATATCTCATATGTGATTTTGAATGCAGGCTTTTTCTTAACCTCCTTTAATTATTTTCGCGAAACAAAATACTAAATACCGTTTTTGAAATTTTTGTCTATCTGTTTTCAAGATTAATTTTCTGAAAATGGTTGAACTGATTTTGACGCCACTTTCATTGGCAGGTAGAGGACTTTTCAGAGAGTATTCTTATAGGCTACTTTTTATTCCGGAATATATTCAATTTTTCGATGGTAAATCGACGTGACATATACATACGAATATTACGTTGATTTACGATGACGAGTTTATGGTCTAGTTTAACGAATTCGAAAATACTATGGAACTCGCATTCATTTAAAAACTTGACACGAAGCAAACCCCAATCAAGTGGACAGGGCTAAAAAACCACAATCAATGCGCTACTTAATCTACCGGTGCGCTTAGTGACAGCCAGCTGTTGCAAGTAAAATCGGTTTGTTGACGTAAGAACTTGAGATATGTAAATTAAAAATAACCTCCTGTGTGGTTAAGTGGAGTAGAAGATAGAAAGAAGTAATGATATGATAACTTATTATATGTACATAAAATAATTTTACATTACAAGAAATTAAATAAAAATATTGTGATCTGTATTATGCAACTAGTAGCCAGCTAGTTTTTAGTACGTAAGTTATCTTTATTGTATTTTTATGCTAAATATGGGAATTCTCTTTTTTGAATTGGATCTTATAAATTTATTCCTTTAATTTTACCAAAAATGAGCTTCCGGTGATTACGGTGGATTAAAGCAGTTCGCTTAGAAAGAAGAGAAGATGACTGGTTAATGTCGATAGGATGTGCTCTATATATCTTGAAAATGAAGAAAACTATTCTTGTTGTAGAGGCATCACATGTTATCTAATTGACTTGACATCGTGCAGTGATTCTAAATCGATATTTCCCAAAAACTGTAGAATGAATAGATATAACTTTAATTATTTACTTGTCTAGATACCACAATGGTTGCTTGGAAACGCACAAAAAAATGTGCACCAAAAATGGTTGACTCTCTTCTCACCTTATTCAGTGTTATTTCAAACATTATGTGTCATTGAGGTTGTTAATTATAAATTATTATGTCAGTCTTATATTATACCTTATAAGAACCCAAAGATATATTTGCATCGGTAAGTCATAAAATTTATTAACATTTTTTTGAGAAAAGCGATTACTTATTTTCATATTTTTTATGTCAGTTGAATTAGCCTGTTGAAACAATTTTTTTGAATGGGCTTTTTTTAAAAAAATACTGTGGCTAGAAAATGTTTTCAACTTATGTAGTAAATAAGAAAACAATATGTGAAAATAAGAACAAAATATATACATATTATGCGCTGCTAGATGAACATGTTACTTTTGTAGTATCTAATTTTATTAAGTACTATAGTACTTATTAATTAAATTATTATTACATTACCTTAGATATGTACATAATATGTGACCATCTGAGATAAAGTACACTAAACAAAGGAGCCAAGTTATAAACTTTCGTTAATGTTGAACTTATGGAATGAAAAATACTTACGACATTCGGCCGCTAAAATGCATTGTCCAGTTGCATTAATTCTGTAATTGATTTTACAAATACAGCCCCCAGGACAAGGGTTTGGAGCGTCGCACACTGGCTGAGGTTGATCGTCTGGAGGGCAGTATGAATCGGGACATTTTGCGTTACAACTTGACCATGTCTGATTTGCAGTGCAACCAGCTTGATCTATTTAAAATAGAAATATTATGGAATCAGTATACTTTAAATAATTTTTATCAGATTACCCATGATGTCGTTCGAGTAATATTTTTATTCTAAATTAAATAATTATTAATATACCTTCGCTGGCGTACGCAAAACAACTCACCAAAGTTTCATCGCGATCGGATGAATGGTTTAGGAACGCGTAGATGACAAACATACAAACAAACATTCATTTTTATGATAGAATGCGCTTTTTTTTATTTTTACATGGTAGGTACATATACAGGTAACGCTACACCACTTAACATTCGTAGTGGGAATGCCATTGCAGCCCGGACCAGAGAATGAGGTGTTCGGTATTCCCCGCCTATCGTAAGAGACGACTGAAGGGGCCTTGACGGTCGCGGCCGATCGGAATTCTGGCACTGGTCATCCATCCTTGCGACCGCGATGGGGATGACAGTGCGTGTAGTCCACGCTGTCGTGCTACTGCGAGAGTGCAGGGGGATCTCTATAACTATGTCCCCAAAAGGTGCTTTGGCATAGCGCTACAAGGGCGCCGGTACGTTCTGTAGGAGAGCCCGGAGCTCCTCGACAACGTGCCGAGGAAGACCACCACAGGAGTTTTATATCTAGTAGGTAAAAACTTCACGTAACCCAGTCCCACCCCCATTTGGCCGGGCACTAATGTGCTAGTTCCTCATGCGTTGTATAAAAGGTAATTCTTTATTGTCTTTCTCCCTCAGACTAACATAGCATTATATAAAAATCTATGTAGGTACTTCATTCATAGTGCTACTACAATCCATTACATAGTGTTCGGTCATAAGATGGCGAGTAAATGCATGAAAAAGCGCTCGGAGTTTGGACTTACATAGCGTCAATGCGATTATTAACCCTGAAGGCAAAACCGGTAAGATTAATTGCAATCGAATAAAAACTAACGTTTTATAGTTATTTGTATTTAGAGTGATAGCTGTCGGAATGTCAAAAGCCCTCGCGTAAGTGTGTGAAGAGGTGAGGAGAATAATGAGATTCGAGGATGCAATAGGAGTGTATGTAATGACCGCGAAGCTTGGCACTCCAACCTCTTTGACTACCCTGTTAGGGATACAGCGTGAGGATATGTATGTATGAGTTACGTTTAACAAAAAGCGTCCAATTTTTTAATAGATACTACCTAATTAGTGTTCAAGTTTCTTTCGTTTATTTATTTTTGTTACAAGTTGTAAATTGTCATAGACACTCACCTCTACAGTCTTCAATTTTGACGCATTCGCTATTAATGTTCAGAACATATCCCTCGTTACATTCACAGCCAGGTTTGCGTAGTGCTTTACAAGGCAGAGGCAACGTATTAGCACATGTGGCCGGGCAAGGTTCTGCTGTTTCATTATAGTGAGCATTGAGTCCACATATCACAGCTGAAAACGTAAAATATTTATTAACAAAACCGGCCAAGTGATGTCGGACACGCATTAATTTAGGAACTTAGAAGTTTAAATAACCAATGAACATTTTCAAAAAAAACTTAAAAAAATATTGACACTATGTTCATTTATCGCCATTATATCGCAAATTTATGCACAATATTTATTTATATTTAGCAAAAATTAGTTTGTTTTCATAGCATTTCTCAGACACTACGAAAAACAAAGTTAGTTCTGCGGTCGCTGTGTTCAAAATAGAGTGTAAACGAAAATATTCCAGACTTATTTCAAAAATCTACTACACTGTTACTGCAAAAGGATCTAATGCAAAATTAAACTTGCTACATTTATTGACAGAAATATAATGGTTATTAGCATGTCTACAAAATCTTTCTTACAGCAACAACCGATTTTACATAATTGGTTATTGGTATATTTCTTATTGGATTTGGGTTGTTACAATTTGTTTCTAGACAGGATCGACTATACCTGTATTCTTCATTTTTTCAACAAACTTGTGCTATATACATCTCCTATTTAACGGTGTATACAGTAAAGTCATAGACTTTATAACACACAGCCTATCTCGTACTACAAAACGAAGCAAATAAAATCAAATAAAATGTGCTGTTTTCTAACGAAATGGCGGCCGATCAGCTTATCTGGTAATTAATGTGTGTCGTATGCATAGGTGACTCAGCTTATTTGATTTCCCTCACGGTTGCTGCATGGAATGTTATTTATAATAATCTATGAGTAAAATCATATTATTTTTTAAAATATCCTGCTTTCGTATGACTGTGGGTTAAAAATTAAGGAATCAAGTCTTCAAATGAGATTTTTTAATATTTACGGCATTTAGATTCTTCTATACATATTCCTTCAGAATTCCTCAAATATCCTTCTTTGCATATACAGCCTCCTGGGCAAGGAGGTACTATATCAGGGCATGCGATTGGTTCGTCTATGTCATCACATGTTTTAGGCACGCATTGCCCAATTAAACAATCAACGTATTTTTCATATGGTCTCGTGCATTGTGGTGCTATTGGCGCAATCAGTGCCAAAAATCACATAACAAAGACGATTAAAGTAAAGTTTAATTACAAGTAACGGACGGTAATGTCATCAAATGAGAATTTATGTTGTACGTTTGATTCTAAAGTCGAGCTTGAAAATTAAGTACAGAGAAACATTTTGAGAAGAATATTTTGTTATTAAATGGTTTTTTTAACCGACTTAAAAAAAAGGAGGAGGTTCTCAATTCGTCTGTATGTTGTTTATTTTTTATGTTTGTTACCTCATAACTCTGTCATTTATGAACCGATTTCGAAAATTCTTTTTACGTTTGGTGGGTAATACTTCAGAGGTGGTCCCATTTAAATTTCACCGATATTAGAGCTTGGACTTGGAGATACACGAGATAACACGACCTGGTTATAACCTTTATTTACATTGATGATTCTCTTGTATATCGTTACGCTCCGGAATTAGAATGAAGTTAATTGCAGGCCTGCGCTAGTTATTTATTTAGATTTAGATCGCTCAAAAGGGAGAAATTTCGCTTTCAAAAAAACACTGAAAAGTATAAAATAACTATCCTTTACTAATCAAAACTCAAGTACAATTAAAATAACTTTATAAATACGATACACATACCTATATAATTATATATATACCTATATAATTATTAAGTTTGACAGTTATTGAAGTCGGTGCCAAATCAATGTGCAACAACAGAAAGTCTATTAGTTTGGTGGGCTTGGCACCGACTTCAATAACTGTCAAATTTAATTATATAGGTATGTGTATCGTATTTATAAAGTTACTTTAATTGTACTTGAGTCTTGACTAGTAAAGGATAGTTATTTCATACTTTTCAGTGTTTTTTCGAAGGCGGTTTAATTTTTTTAATATTTTTTTTTATTGTTAAAGTATTAACTTACTGCAATCACTTGGCTTCACACATTTCTTCACATTTTGATCATAAACGAAACCATCTTTACAGTCACATCCATTCAATCTGCAAATGTTACTGCAAACTTTCTTCGTGTCTTTGTAATCGGCACAGGTTTTTTTACATCTGTTTCCACAACCCCGCTTAGCATTTGGATCATTTGCACATTCCACTAGATGACATTAAAAAATATTAAAAATAATTACATAATATTCTTTTATTTATTTAAAAATATTTTTTTTTACTATGTGTATGTTATTATAAAAACCAGCACAGTCGTCTAAAATGACCCATATACAATATGGGTCATTTTTATTCATTTTTACAATTATATGTACTATTTATGGTTTATATTTTGTATTTATATACATGTAGTACCTAGTAAAAGTCATTGAAGAATGGCATGGACATATATAAAGGGGGTATTTAGGGGTTCCGGACTCCCCTTGAGCTTGATGTTCGCCGAATATCCACTTTCTGTATCCAAGCCACAAAATATTGCATGCTCCGAAGATATGTTTATATTATTTTCAATTGACTGATTTTATTACTATTTAGAACTCTGTTTTTTATGCCGCGAATCATGGGCAATAACGAGTATTCCTTAGTGCATTATTGGACCCCCCGTCATGTGAGAACTATAGCTACGGCCGTGGCCGTGCCGGCAGGTCACGATAACATTTACACTATTTTTTTTTTTTAACTCTTAAATAACACAGCCGCGGAAAACCCGTTCTATTCTCTGCAGTAGTTTTTGCGTGATGGGTGTAAAAAACACACAGACAGACAAAAACTCTAAAAACTCTGCCGTTGTAATGTTTGTCTCACATAATGCATTCTTAAATACTTTCAATGCATAAACATAGGTCAGTTACATTTTTATAATATACTGATGCTGATGCCCGCGACTTCGTCCGCGTTTTTTATTTTTAAAATTGTCAATGGCTTTCCTCGAGATTCAAGCTATCTCCATACCAAATTTCATCGCAATCGGATGAACGATATGACAGCGCATAAAATACGAACAAACAAACATTGATTTTTATACATTAAATATAGTAATGAAGATTATCAAGATTTGAAGAAGAAATCCTAAAAGCTTACTTACGAGGTAGACAATCTTCTTGAGGTATACAAACTCCGGTGACATTGGTTCTCAAGTAATTTTTTGCGCAGGTGCATCCAGGCACACATGTATCATCATAAGCACATGAATACGCAAGCCACAACGTGTCACAGGTGTCCGGAGGGCAAGACCTTTTGCATTTAATTACAACTTCATTTTTGGGACATTTCAGACCAGTTACGTAATCTAAAAGAAGAAGAGAAACTTAGGGTTTTATGCATTTTGTTTCTTTAACATGTGGGTTAAAATGCCAATACAGCAAAGTAACACGGGCAAGGTAAATTATGATTACATTTCTAGATGGTTGTAAAGACATTTCGTTTTAATTTCGAAAGTTACATGCAGCTGATGCAGAATCGACGTTGATGAATTCGTCTTTGAACGTTTTACAGAATTATTGAATCATAATTAATTATACGAGTATATTTATAGGTTACCGTATATACGTCGTAGCAAATAACCGCTGCACTGATTTTTATAAAATTTGGTATAATTTCTATAAATTCATCCGTACTTATATGGAATCGAATAAATGAATTCATTTATTTACTTCCGCCAAATAATCGATTTATGGAGATAAAACTGACATTCGATAATATTTACTTTATCAGGAAAACTTTGATAAAACATATCTACATAAAACTTTTTCCGAGATAAAGTTTAGAAATAGAAATATATGAATAGCGCTTCAAATATATATATATATATACAAATACAAATATATATATTTGTGATCGAAGGAATAGCGTTACCTTTAACTGGAAGCGTTGTACTCGAAACAGTAAAGACTAGCCATCCCAATAATATTGAGAAGACAGTGTAAATAGTTTTATGTTCCATCTTTTATGTCTTGTCCGAGGTGAGCAAGAAACTGATCAAAATTGAACATAACAATCTCTTTTATTCAAACTTTGAACTATTTGACAAGGATCTACGCCTTTACGTGTTAATTTAGGTGTACAGAAAATTGCTTTGCAAACAATATTGCTGTGAATAATATTATTTTATTTAATCAGCCGTTGGTGTCTTACAATTACTTGATAAACACAAACATAAATAATAGATTGAATAAGGTGTTTTTTATTTAACGCTTCTTTTTGAATACCTATACCTACATCTACATACACACCTACATACCTACTAAAAGAAATATTATATAATTATTAGGTCAATAATGTGTGAGGAGAATGATGAGATTTGAGGAAGCGAAAGAAGTAAGGTCCGCGTAGCTTAGCGCTCCGTCCTCTTTGACTATCTATACCGTTAGGGATACAGCGTGAAGATATGTATGTAAGTAGGTAATTTTATCGTCAAAGTCAAAGTCAAATCAATTTATTCAAGTAAACCCAATCGCGAGGTATTTTTGAATGTCAAACCTGCTTTAGTTCGATTCGAAAAGAAAACCTGTGCACTGAGAAGAACCGACAAGAAACTCAGTCAGGTATCATTTTACAATATCAACATCACTCATCAACAACATAGTTATTTAAAACACAATATTCATAAAGCCAGTAAATGCATATGCAGAGAGGATTATTCCCAGACTATTGTTGTGTCTTAAATGAAATCGCTAATTTTGTACCGACTATGCTTTTCCAATATGTCTACGTTTAATAACAAGTTTTAATCTCTTTTCCATGAACTGAGTAATTTTTTAAGGAATTTTATTATAAAAACCAATACAGTTGTCTAAAATGACCATTTGCCTTTTATAATTTAAATTTAGGAATATTTAACTAGCTGATCGACGGCTCGAGTTTCCATACTATGAATAACGCCTTTCTTTTTAAATGGATCTATATTTTTTCTAGTGTGTATTATATTTTCCAAAATGTACAACGAGGGTAAGGTGAGTACATTAATGTCTTTAAAACGATCTCTCTGCGACAATTCATACTGTAGATGGCACGTATTGCCACAGAACACAATGTACTCCAAGGAAAAGAGTTACAATTCCATACAAAAAGTGTAGACTATACGCCATATGGTAATGCTTTCATAAAGTAAAATGTTGGGAATATTGAAATCTTACTTCTCTAAGCGTATTTCCTTATAAGACTGAACTAAATAAACACAAGCGAAAACTTACTCAATGGGGTTAATGTTTCAATTAGTACATAAGTTTTCTTTTAATTTCGTTTAGATCAGCCAATAACATGATAATGGAAGTTGGATAGTTAATAAAATAAACAGAATAGTGGTTACATTATGATGTTTTATTTTCAGTCACGAGTTTTGATTACAATTAAATGTGGATATATTACAACAATAAAAGCCTATTTTTCCTCGCAACTTTTATCAGTGCTGTGGATAACAATAAAGAAACAGAAAAACTAAGTACAGTTACGTAAAATATAGTCAACCCATTAGCCGTTACAAAGAAAACTTGTTGATTTGTAGAGATTTTGACATTTTCGTCGAACGCCGAAGGTTTGCCAAATTATTACAGAATTCGATTAGAAATTTGTTCGATTATTTTATTCGATAACAAAATGTCTTATTTTTGTTCAAATTATTTACAATATCTTTTTGTTTAATAAAGTAAAATATTTGAAAAAAGTCGATTTCATATGTAGTATTCAAATAATTATAAATTATATCCGTAAATAATATTAATCAATCGTATTTTATGATAGTATCCCGTATATTTTCCATCTTCTTTCTTCCTATACATCTTCTGTCACTTTCATTTTGTTTCCACATAGTCTGCAGTGGGGAGCCACTGCAGACATATGGAAACTATATTAATTACTAATTATATGGAGATATAATGTCTCCTTTGTAAAATAAAGATAGATTTCATACCTTGCTTCATATGGGCTGCTGATCCCCACAGTTGCAGGCCATAAGACATAAGGCTAAGGAAATATGCGAAGTACGCCAGCATAATCGTATAACCATATCTGTCAGCTGTCTAATGCGTATAATATAATGCGGTGGACCACATCGAGACTTTCCCTAATAAAGTCTCGATATGGTCCACCCACTATAACTTATTATCTACTGTTCTACCAAGATATGTAGCTAATTTCATTAATTCTAATTGTTTCCCACCTAGTTCTAGCCTATTTTGGATTCAAAGTACATTGAATAGGGAAAACTTGACGCAAAACGTTTTTTGTGCATTCGGTAGTACATTATTAGCAGCGGAACCACCTCGAGACATCCACCAAGGTCTTATTCTGTCTGCTAATATCTATGTCTTTTCTATTTAATTTAAACAATAATAATGTGTCATCAGCAAATAATATTATTTCACATAGGTCTTCAAGCACAAATATGGAAGATCATTTATGTAAAGTAAGTCAAAAACAAGAAAGGTCATTTTGATCCTTGGAGAATGGGGAAAGCCCTTTTTAATTTTGAACCGACAGATGCAACCTCCTTTACATTCACATTTTATTGTCGGTCAGCCAGATATGAAATCACGAGTTCGAGTTTCATCAGGTATTCCATAGCATTTCAGCTTGTCAATTAAAGTTGTGTCACAAACACAATCGAGCTTTGTAAAAATCACAAAACATGCCAATGGCATCCCGTGACCCCTCCCAAGCCTCTAGTACAGTTTTGATCAAGCTTGCTTTCGCATGTACCGTTGACCGCACTTTTGTGAAATCGTACTGTTGACCATGAAATATTCTGCAAATGTTAAAATTTCCCAGCATTTCACATCGTAATAATCATAGCAGCATCATAATAATATGTTTCAAATGTCTATAATATTTGTAACAAAGGGTTATTAAAACTAGTAATTTCATACAAATATCCTCCGCCGTACCCTGACAGGGTAGTCGGAGAGGACGGAGTGCTAAGCATCGCGGTCTTTGCATACTACTTACGCCTCCTCAAATCTCTTCATTCTCCTCACACACTTTCGATGAGATATGCAAGTGCTTTTGAAGTTGCCGTCAGCTAGTATACTAGCTATGTACGTATGTACAGATGTATGTATTAAAGTAATTTCAATCGGAAAAATACAAATCAATGACTTATTACAATTGTATTTTTATATCACAAAATCAAGTAGATACAGTATTTTTAACGCGTCACTACCAAACAGGCATGCACGGACCGCAGCAGCCTCCACAAACGGGCACTCCGGGGAAGCTGCAGCGTTTAGGTGAACAGATTCCAGGTTCCGTACAGCAGTAACAAGGACAGGGCTTGCATCTGTTCGGTCGACAGCATGGAATTGCTACCGTCCTAATGGGTGTTTTCGGTATCGGAACTGGTGTAGGACACTGAAAATAAAATATGAGTACGGTGTGGTAAGATCCCTATATTAACCTAACGCTACACTAGTCTTTACATGCATTACTACCATGTAGGGTGCTCCAATTGGTACGTTAAACTTAAATTAAGGATCTATTTTCCCTGAAATGTTTAAAATAATATGTCGTTTATTTCACAGATGGGAGGGGGGGGGGGGAGTGGTGGTGTTAAATAAAGAGTATACAAAGTGCTTATATTATGTGCTTCGAAATGCAGAGATTATTTTAAACAGATTATATTGTTTAAGTAGCACGAATAATTGTAATAGAAGACAGTCACGACGAGTACTCAAGATTTAAAATTTCACTCTATAGAGACCTGGCGATGCTAAAATGCTGAATTCCATTTATATAGGTATATGTAAAAACATAAACACGCGGCTCACCATTCGCTACATAGCACCCCTCTATTTCCGCTTCAAGTTTTTGTGAAAATTTTTTGGAAATAAGGGGGTGTGATGTAGCGACCCGGTGGTCCCAAAATGCTGACTTGCAATTAATGTAAAATGATGTAAAGTAAACGCGCAGCTCGTCAGTCGCTGGAACTCCATGAAGCCTTTTCTACCCCAAGACAATTTTTGGGGTTTAGGTTACATCACGCTATGCTTCGCGATCGTCTTAGACTACGATGTTAGTTTATTTTAACTATTCGGAAAGACTTCGGTGTTAGCTTTTTTTAACTATTTCAAATTTTTATGGCTACGCATTAGATTAACTACTGTTTCCCGTTTTGACATTTGATCATAAATTTTGTTCTTAGTTCTTGGACCTCTTAGACCTCCAGTTCGTAGTTCTTGGGAGCCAAAACTATGCCCGCATAGCTGATGTTTTCGGTATTAATCAAATTCCAAAAACAAAGTCTGTCCCACATTCTACTTACGAATGCGAAAATAAATACCTTATCACAAGGTGGACATGGTGGCAGACATGGCAGAACTGGTGGTGCAGGGCACGGTGCGGGGCATGGACGGACCGGGGCAGGGCACGGTGAACACCCTCCTCCTGGACATACAGAGCACGGACTCAAATCATTCCTCGAGGCAACGCAAGGCTTGGTCGAATATGGGTAACAAGCGCCGCAAGGCATTCCTGTGCAAACGCAAGGGTCGAAACTATAGAATGGCGCGCTCATTTTGAAGAATTTTTAGTGTTTTTTTAGACTAAATTGTTTATTTTAAAAAAAAATGTAAATTTGTTTCAGATTCACTTTCATATTTTAATCTATTTTGACAGATGTGTTTTATTTTTAAATAAACAAAATTTACGCATTGCTAGGATTAAATTGAAATCGGTGGCTGGAAAGAAAGTTTGAACGATTTTTCTATAAATGAAGAAAAATAATACTGACAAATATGTTTTCAAAAACTTAGTATAAAAATATTTTAAAATTTAAAATAAAAATATTATTCGATAAATGACGAAAATAACTAAATTTCAGTGGAAATTTTAAACGTGAATAGGTATCAAACATTAAACAATAATGTGTTCGATGTGTTTTTGCCCCACTTGCCCACCGATTCTTCCTTGTGGAACAGGACCTTGTACATATTCCTGTCCGCCTCCAACACCATGTTGTCAACCATGCTGCCCTCCACCATGTCCTTGCACACCCTGTCCTCCTTGTAAATGCAAGCCAGTGTTCCGACCGTGCCCAGCTCCTGTAATTCCGGACGTAGTTCCACCAATAGTGCCAGTGCTTCCTTGCTGCAGACCGCGTCGATGCCGACCATGTGAACCTATCCCCCCACCCCCAAGACCAGTCTTCTGTCCCCCTGTATTACCATGTTGTCCGCCGCCTGAACCTTGTGACCCTCCACCGGTAATATACATATGTTATGATAATATTTAAACAAAAAGTATTACCCTAACGGAATTATAAAATAACCAGAGTCTGTCTAATGACAACTCTTGTTGTAATTTTACTTCAAAATTTTTATGAATTAAAAAATTATAATAATAATATTGGAAGACTGACATTTCTAGTTCTCTCAAAACTGAAGACATTACCTTTGCACTTTATATGATTTTGTTACAGGTCCAGCCTTGTCCCGAGCCTACACCATGTTATCAACCTGTCTTACCGTGCTGCAATCCTCAATGTCCACCTCCAATTCTTCCGAAGCAAAGACCTATTTGCCCTCGAGCTCCTCCGCCACCTTATCCGTGTCTACCCATATGCCGTAGTTGTTGTCCCGACTGCAAATTAGATCCAGTGACAAGGCGGCGACCGCTGATAGTTCATGACAGTGTCTTTGCTAATAAACCTTCATGTACACCTAGGGAATGTTTTACGTTAAATAATCCCAATGTGCGGTACTCAGTTGCTAACTATTACAGAGCGGTTAGTATCTTTTCTATCAACGGCAATTTTTTTAATGTATGTTATTCTGGATTCGTAACATGTTGTAAATGTCTTTTTATTATTACAGAATCCCGAGACCGCAGCTGTATGTGCTGTAAATGTTCCATTGCGGTAGCCAAAACTTTTTATTTCGTAATGTACTTATTACATACTAAGTCTTTGGTATAGTTTTATATGTAAATGTGTAAGTCTTGAATGAATAATAATGTAAATTCTTAATCCTTACATCTTATTTTTATTGCTATAAATATTACGAGAAATAGTAATACGAGAAATAGAGAAGTAAAAATGCAACAGCTTTTAAGCAACAACATAATTTATTGACATATTATTATAATGGAATTCTTAACATTTTTATGTCCTTATAATGCGACTTTTCACTGAAGATCAATAATAAATTGATTGAATAGAATATACCTTGAAACCCTTGTAATATAATACGAATAGTATAATCCAGATTAATTTTAATTAACCTCTTCTTTACATTATCCGAGTATAACAGCTATAAATATTAATGCATGGATTCACAGGGAAGCATCTCTGTGTGGGAGGTATGTTGTTCTGACAAACGTAGGGTCCAGCAAGTCCACAAAGATTAGAAGCTGGTGCACACGTCGTTGGCACGTTACAACAAACACCACCAGCCATTATATTACACTTAAATTTCACTTGAAAATTTTTATTTTTGTTAATGCCGAAGCTTAAATCAAGCAGGCATGTAAAAAAATGGGAAGAATGTTCGGCTCTCTTGGATATTTATAAGTGCTTCCGGGCTTACTAGATCTTTAAAGATAATCTATAGTGCTCTTTGCATAATCAAGTTGGTTGATAAAACGAAATCATTTAGGCTATGTATGTATAATATGAATGTGTGTAACAATAGCACATAGTAAAAGCTTAATATCGCCTAGTGCCTTTTTTTATCTTTGGTACAATACTAAGCAAGGAGTAAGTAGATAATCACGTTCAGTATATTTCAAACTATGTACTACAGTACTCTCATCATATTCTGTATTTCATAGACTTCTTTCGTAAAAGAATTATGCAACGATCGCAATGCTTGGCATTTAATGCTCTCCTAACTACCCTATTAGGTATACAGCGAGAGGATATATCTTCACACTGACGTAAATGTGTAGGTATAATATTCTTTTCATCACTAGTAAAAATAATTCCTAAGCATTATGTTTAAAAACAGAAACACAGTACAAAGTCAAGGTGCGACCAAGGCGTGAAACCACAATCGGCTCAGAAAATGAGACGCGGCGCAAGCGCCTAGTTTTACGCAGTCCCTAATCCCTATTCCTCAATCAGTCAATAAGTGATTTTAAACACAATACATATAGAGAGGTACCCTATCTCTGTATTTATTGTGTTCAAAACATTGACTACTGACTACGATATTGACTTGTTGACCTGACTTGATTGACTACGATACAAATGAGCAAATGGAAATAGCTGGGTTCATGCTGGGTCCAGCACGCGATGTTTATTGGTTGATAGTAGCAGAACGATAGCGAAACCATGGATTAGTTACTAGCGTAGTGAAACGATATAAGTTAACGAACATAATTTTTTTTTTATTCTCAAGAAAAAATTATATTTTATCGTACTCACTTGTACTCGTATGTACTCAACTTGTCAGAAAAGAGTCCGGTTTCCAAACCAAACTTTATTACATCCTAAACCAAAACCTACTATTTAATAATTTAAAATTATTGTACTTTTTCTATTTTGGAAGTTTTCATTTTTGGTGATTATGTCAGCCATATAACACTAATTTTAATTTTTGGAATAAAATTGGGGACCAAAATTTAGGTCTAAGTAGGAGATAAGAAAAAATATATACTCATTCAATAGCTACGATTTTTATTACAAGTTTTCACGTTACAATCTTAAAACTCCATGACTTTACAGTACTGTCACTTAATAAACAATTTAAAAATAACTCTGCCGTCTTCTTCGTCTTCAGACACCACATGTTAGGGAACACCCGGGGTTGTGACACCCTATCGCTATTGTTGCTTTATCGAAAGCTGCTAGAGGTCGTGGGGGCTGTCCTACAGCGAGCACGGCATCTGTAAATACATATATCAGTTATATTTTAGGATAGAAAGGAGTAACTTTTTCTTAGAACGCAACGGCTTTAGGAAACATACATGTCCCATTTTTTTCATTTTCGTCCTTAATGTAAACGAACGTGGCGACTATGTCATTTATAACATAACTAGAGGTTACTAGAGGAAGCCTGCGACATCGTCTGCGTAGAATAAAAAAAAGTAGCCTCTTTCCCCGTCATAAAAAACGTCACAACTCACTCGAAGTGTAAAAATTCGTATTTTTATATACGCTTAAAAGTAAAGAATAGGGGATTATTATTGTTTGCACATCGCAAATAATAATATTCTTTTGTTATTATTCTTTCTTGCATTTCTAATGAACTGATTTATAACTTGTCACTCACATATTAGAGTGAACTGATTTATAACTTGAACTTGATCTAGGAACGTAGGCAACGTTTAGGTAACACTATAAATTAAAAACAAAGTGCTTGACAAATAATCTTAATTTTTTCAATACTGGATAACATTAGTGTTACATGTGCATATTTTATAGTTTCGTGTATATAATAGAAAAGCAGTGTAATTAGAGTGCTACGCGTAATACGGCGGATCAGAGAACGGTGAAAATTTAGCGAAATTTTGGGTAGTGTCTTGTTTATTTACATTAAAGTCAAAAATGAGAAAAATAGGATTTGCGTCCACTAATCTACAATTCTTAAATGAAAACAACAATGAAAATCACTGAGTGATAGATGTGGTTCACAGATCGCGAGCTAAAAAGTATGAAGGAAGAATATCATTTAAAAATGTGAATACATATATTATATTGATCAATATATTTCCATCTATACTTCTATACTAATATTACAAAGATGGTAAACTTTGTTTGTATGTAATAGATAAACTCAAAAACTATTCATTCTTTCAGCTGTATAGAAAGCTACATTATTATCAGCGAGTAACATTATTTGTATTTTATTTTCAATAAAAATTCTAACTTCATTATATAAACGAATAAAACTCAAAGTCTCTCTGTCTGTCTGCCCGTTTATGTTCTTTTAACGCGAGAACCACATTAGATTTCATGTTTTTTTTGAAATTAAATTTATAGCTATGTTATTTGGCCAGGTTTTAAGGATGTATTTTGTTACATATAGTAACGTATGAAATAAGCAGTGACGATAATGTTGAATCAAGTAGGAGAAAAGACACTTTTGGGGTTATGTCAAATTAATGTACCTACTTAAATTGTAGATCTTAAACAAAAAAGTCAGTGGAAGCTTAAGTCTATCTTCTAAGGACCACCCACATTTTTGTCTTTAAAATAACCGGCTGGCGACCGCCGTGGGTAGTGGGTGAGAGCAGTGCAGCATGATTCGCGCATGCGCTCCACCGACCGCGACGGCAGTCGGTTTGCGCTTACTGTCGAGCAGATACGAATTTTGATTTCAATTGCGTATTTGCCTTTTCGTTTAAATTGGTTTAAAACTGACATTCTGATTAATGTTATACAAAAAGAGGCCTTGATATAAATGAAATATGTTTTTTAGTTACGAACAAAAAATACACCAAATCTCTAAAAATATATAAACGTTATGTTTAAATTAAAAATATTTGCATTATTCTTATTTATCTCATAATTAATATATCTAAGTAAATTTTCACTTTATTTATAAAAACACCTAACCAATAATACTGTAGTCTACGCGAGCGGAGCCGCGGGCACAGCTAGTTTATTGATACGGAAAGAGCTGCTCTCGACAAACTTAAAAATGCTAGATTTTAAATACAAAAACGTCGAATATCGCCTTCAGGCTTTTTTTTGATGAATGATGTGTCAATTTAGAACAAGAACATTTTTTTTTAAAATGATTGACTTGAGTTTTTGGAGTTCTACTCGGCAATGGCGGGTCACTGGATATGTGCTACTTGACTGTATACTGTGACGAGGGATCCGGCGCTGCCGCAACAAGGAGAGCAGCAAGACTGGCAAGGCGTCGCCGGACAACTGCCGCAACCCCTATTCAAAAGACAATTTTAAAACTGTTTATTCAAATTTATTACATCATTCACACATCATACAAACGATTTTAATAAAATCTAATGCAATATTGGACTTTTGCAATATTCGACTACTCATTAATTTTTTTTTCTCTTTGTTTTGGCTTCGCGGATTGCATTTAGCCGTTGACTAAGTAATGTGAGTCGAAAGTAAGGGAAACGAAATTTCCCGCCCTTTTTTCAAGAAACAATGTTCTTCTTCTTTCTTTCTTCATAGCATGGCGCGTAGACCAGCGCATTTGGCAATGTCACGTAACAATAAGTAGAATCACAAATAAATTAGTTTTTTCCTATCGTAAAACCCCTCCAGTAAAGTGATAGTAAGCTTTACTGAAGTTTCAAAGGACTTCTTGGAAGAGCGCGAGAACTTCAGCTACACATGTTTATTTAGATCTACTTCATTCCTTCCACTTACACGGAACTTTAAAACATAATATACTATCACTGTTGTACTTTAAAACACTTAAAAATATAAAAAATTGAAAATCTAAATAAAATGACAACCTCAGTTCTCCCGTTCCCGCCAAAATGTCTCCTACTCATTAATTAGGAACAAAATTAATTAATTCAACTTAGATATTCAAAGAGGTAATGCTGTCACTCTGCTAGGCCCCCTAAGCAATTACAGCTTTCTAAGCGTCAACTTCGAGGTAGTGATATTACATAATATTTCAGAGCGGCTAGACAAGTGGCAGAAGTTTTGTAAAATAGAAACGCTTGCCGACATTATTGCTCATCAAAAATGCCACTTGGCCGTATAAAACGTTATACGGCGGTTTCCACACGACTTTACTTCTCGTTCCATTTAATAGAAAGTTAATAACGATTGACTACAAATTTAAAATTCGTTATGCTAGATCAAGTGGTATTTGTAATTCTATTCTACTAGCGTTTACGACGATTGAGCCACTTGTCTAAGCCCCCAGATAAGTTTTAAGTTTGTAAATAATAACGTTGGGATATGTATGTAGTAATTCATACAATAAATTGGTATCAGTTATCTACGACATAATATTTTTAAGTGTCAATCCTTTGATTCGCAGTGTAAATTCATTACCAAAACTTTAAAGACAAATTTTATTTTGTGTGCGGTAAATATTTTAATATCTATACATCACCTGCGCTACATTACTTTAATAACAGTTACTGCTGACATTTATTTACTTCCATTATACGTACTTCGATAGTTATAGGGAGGTTTTAAGCTTCACGAGAAATCTTACTTACCGAATGGTTGACATTATTGTTTGCAATTGACTGATAACACCCATGCGGTCACACATTTTACTCTTTTTTCTTTATTTCTGTAAAATAAAATTAGAAAATGCTAGGAATAGAAAACTGAACACTATTAATTTGATAAAAATTAGTTTACGGTGCTTAAAAAATTGACTGATCTCTATGAACGGAAATGACAATTCTGTTTTTGAATCTATAATAAAAAAAATTGTACTTTTCACCTAAGGTTAGCACACAAAAAAGTTTGAATGTAGGTAAGCTCACTAGTACAGCAATATTGTGAGTAATATTTTACAAATTACATATTCCATGTGGATCAATATGTGGTATTCCAGTATTTATTATGTATACATATCCTATGGTACCTACTCTATGTAATGACTGTAGGCGAAATTTTAACAGCGAGTACACGTTAAAAAAGTTTGCCACAAAAATCCAAGAATTAGATGATACGTTATAATGCCCAAACTACATAAAATTATTTTAACAGGCTGATAATATATTAAAAGACAAAAAAAGGCATAATAAAAATTAAATTAAATTCGCCTCGCGTATTTTCGACTAAGAATACGATTGCTTTTGACAGTTCCGTCAGTTAACATTCTAGCTATTTGATCTTCCTAAGTCAGACTTGGTGTTCCTTCACTTCTTTTACCACTCACTTTCGCTCCGAAGATTTTTTTCGTCACTCTTTCATCACTCATTCTTTCTATGTGCCCGAACCATCTAAGCATTCCTTTCTTCATTTTGACAATAACAATGACGTGAAACCCTGTCATATTGCGTACCTCTTCAATGCTTACATTGAGGATGGTGACACCGCACATATTTCTAAGAGATCGCATTTCTACTACTCTACTACTCGCATACCTAGGCGAAAATGTGTGAGGAGTATGATGAAATTTGCGGAAGCGATATAGAAGTATGTAAAGACCGCGACGAGTGGCGCTCCATCATCTCTGATTACCCCGTTAGGGTTACAGCGTGGAGATATGTATGGTATGTATATAAACTTCAATGAAATCTTCGAAATAAACGAAAACGAATATTTATTTGTATGTTTGTCCTCTATGCGTAATCATCCGATTATGATGAAACTTTTGTGAGTTGTTGTGTGTATGCCCGCAAATATTTCTAAATTATTTCATTTTGTAAATAAGAGATTACGCGAATGAAGTCGCGGGCAACAGTTAGTAATAAATAAAAGAACACTGGCCCGTTCGCGCGATGGTAGAGCATTTGCTTTCTCCGGGTTCGATCCCCGGGCAGATCAATATAGGTAACGAACTTTTCCACATTGGCTTGAAGTTTGGGTGTTACAGGGAGCTCCCCCAGTTCGTTGTGTGGTACCCATAGTACAAACCCAGTGCTTAGCTTTTTTGTAATTGTCTGGAGTAATGTTATTATTAAATCATACAGGTACACCCTTAGGCATTGGTTCTATAAAAAAGGTGGCTCTCCGCCGCATATTAGACATAGACTATCATATGAAAGCGAGGGCTATCTGTTTATAATAATAATAATAATAAACTCAGACATTTCACACAGCGCCATCTAATCCCAAAGTAAGCAGCACAGTGCTTGTGTTATGGGTACTAGACAACTGATGTACTACTTATATATATTTTTTTTGTAAATAAATACATATTATACGTAAACACCCAGACTCGGGGCGGGAATCGAACCCGCAACCCCTGTTTACTTTCCGACGGGTTAAACTGTTGCGCCACGAATGAAGTCTATCAGCGAATAATTTAGGTCGCTACTTTTAAGTAGCTTTTGAGCTTTCGCCCAGACTGTCACTGCAGAGTTTAGACAGCGTCGAGGTGGCGGCAGTGGAAAGACCAGTCTGCCAACGGGTTTAAAATTCGAGACACAGGCGCCTTTATTACTGTTTAAAAGAGGATAAAACGAAATGACAAAATAGTGGCCCACTAGACGTCATCGCAGTGTAAAGTAGCTTTTACTTTATCAGTAACATTTGATTCTATAGAAAACACCAAGAGGTTCGATTATTGGGCATCCGTACCAAGACGCTCAACAACATCAAAGTAGATTTAATACTCACCATTTACATTAGTGACATTGGTTATACGAATGGGCGCATGATGGATAATGTGATTTTACCTAAAACAAATAATAACAATTAAATAAAAATGTTCTCCAATAATATTAAACAGGATGGTGGCTATGTCATGCGGTGTGCTGCACTGCAAGACGCGTTGTCAAGTGTAGTGGCATATTACCAAGGAATCTGTTTTCTAGTCTATCCTTATATAGTCTGCTTGGATAGGAAATAGGAAAAACAAACGTTAAAAAAGAAATCCACTGTCATATTAAATAAGCAGTATTTGTATATATATGCATATATGTACATATAATACCTATACATATTTGATGTCGCTTTCTCAAAAACGGCTCAAATTTACAATATAGGGGTTGAGGGGGTGAAAAATCGATCTAGCTAGGTCTCAATCTGGGAAAAATCGTTTTCTCCGTCTTTCACATACTTAAAGCTTCTGAACTCTAAACCTCTAAACTTTTTAAATTTCGCAGCAGTTTACCTTCACAACAGCACAGTGGCTGAGTGTAGGTCTTCCACGCCGAAGTGCGCGGGTTCGAATCCTGTAATGTGGTCAAACCTTTTTTGTTTTGTTTTAATATTTTGAATGTGTCTAAATTCAGTGTGTAACAAGTATCTGTGTGGACACAGAGTTATCGACTGCAGTCAGAGCAACTTATTTCAATATGTAGCAAGCGCTATTTGCGAGGCGGCACTGTGCTGTGCAAAGTGCAAAATATAAACATTTTTCGAGTAAAATAGTTTTATTTCGATACTAATTCTTCCTTGTGCCTAGTACAGCAGATGGTGACCCTGATGTGATTTAAAAAAAAGGAATTTTTTTCGCACGGCGCACAGTATCTTTGATTAAGAAAATGGCACAACGAAGTGAAAAAACCGCTTTACTCGCAGACAACAAAGAAGTTAAGGATATATAACAACCGAACTTGGAAACTACACCTTTGACATCAAAAAAACCAGAGTTTAACTAAGTACGTGACCAAGGACCAGGACCTTGGCTTGCAAAAAACTTCGCAGTTACTTAGAATAATCAAGGAACTACGAAGGAACACGAGCATAGTTGGATGAAGCAATTCAGAAATTATGGACCAGCCAACTTCTTGCTAATGTATGCGCTGTCCTGACAGTAACCAAAGACGTGAGTTTAGTCGACTCGCAGACACGATAATGGATAAATTACGCATGGGTGACGTGACAGCATTATCATCGCTTTCGTCAAGCCAAACCGATACCTTCAATTTGGAAATAGCGGCTCAGCCGATGAAAGTTACACTGCAACTAAAACATCGCAGTAATGAAATTAGCGAAATAAGGTCGCGACATACAGCACGCGAATATTCAAGAGACTTCAGACCAAGATACCGATCGCAGTCCAGGTCAAGATGCAGAAAATCAAGAATGATACCAGACAACCCTAACTGGTAATGCCGTTTCCATTATAACTTTAGAGATAACGCACGCAACTGTGAGAAACCGTGTAATTGGAAAACCACTGCAGAAACGACATCAAAAAACTAACTGAGACGCGGTCAACTGCGATGGTAGGCTGCATCAACTCATCAATCAACCATTGTCTGTGTATTACGGACACAAACCATGAATATCGTTTCCTCATAGATACCGGAGCGAACGTGTCAGTGATTCCAGTAAGTACAATGAAATGCAAAAGCATCAGTGAGTGCTCATATAAATTTTTTGCTGCCAATAGCATAGAAATGAAAACTTATAATGTAATTATGTTAGATCTTAATTTAGGATTAAGTAGGTCTTATAAATAGTCTTTTATAGTTTTTGATGTTAAGCAGCCAATTCTTGGCGCTGATTTTTTTTGTTTTTTTTGTACGACACCGAGTAAAACTCGGTCGCCCAGGTACTATCTATAAAGTGCTACTCAATATTTGGGCTTAATAAAGCGGTACCCGATGCGACAGGTTGCTGGGTTACCAGTTGCTTATAAAAAGCCTTATTCCTTGATCAACTTCTATGCGATCTGCATATAAAATAAGCAACTGGCACATTTTGATTTTTCTTATTTATCTCCCAGAACCACGACACGGATTAGTTTTTACGCAAAAATATGATCGACACTAAAAATACTATAAAATGCAATTATACTGAAACTGCTCTGCAGCCAAATAACATTAATTATTGTCTTGTATCGCGTTTATAGCGAAATGGCAAATAAAAATGGCAAAAATGATGCGTAGGCACAATAGCATAGATTTTGAATGGAATGTAGAAAATGGTTTTAGCAACATTTTATATTTAAGCTTTTCAGTAAATTGAATAGTCATAAAATTAAAATATATATCAAAATTAAACAACTAAAAATAAAGATCGAGTTCTCATGAAACTTTTTAAAATACAAACGTTTTAATAACGGTTGCTAAAGGTACGGTCAATTCAGATCTTGTAGGTGGGTAGCATCAGCCCATCTGGTAGGTACGTAATAAATTGGAGATGACTACTCTTGTGTATTGGAACAGAGGCTACATATGCATATTAAAATATTATAAAAGAAATACTTACCGGACGACTGTAATTTATAAGTTGGTATCGAACTTTTTTGTCTTGATTATTAAGAAGCATCCCTGGCCAATTGGTTGGTCTGTATTCAAATGTACTATCTGCTACTATCAGAGGCCGACGAAGCGTCACTGGGTCCATTCCACAAGGAAGGCAGGGCGGCCCCTAAAATTAGTACGTATTATATTATTATTAAATGTATACTCTATACTACTACATAAATCTATAGTTCTGCGTGTTTGTTTTCTTATAGCAAATTAAACACACATCAGATAAAGATGAAATTTTTCATACGCACAGAAACATTCTTAAAACAGGCACAGCGAGACGGACGAGTACGGCTTCTTTAATTATAAAATTGAAATAAATATCATCAATTCGTTTTCACCCACGACAGATTTTGCGATGTCATTAAGACCAATGGTAACTAATCTATCAGAAAAAACATTTGCAATATAATAAATGCATGTTAAATAGTGCCACTAAAACAGTCACAGATAATTTACTACCATAAAACAGAGTTATGGGATATTATTATACATATCGAAACATCATCACTTTAAAGAAGCTACTAGCCTTGATTGAAAGGTAGGACTAGTATCCAAAATTGCACGTTGTTTCTTCCTGCTTAATAGAGTATCACGGCTAATTGATAACATATTATATACTACCTATACTTTACATGGTTACACTAAACTTATTATACACAACAAAAGAATTACAAAGAAATTACACATATAAAAGTACATTTGATTTGAAACTGAATTATTATGAAAAAGTTGGCAACCTGAACAGGATAACATGGCTCGCATGGCAAAGGCTCTTTGTAACTCGGTAGATTTAGCACTGGACTACACATGTTTTTATACAAATTAGTTAAATATCTACTCTAAAAATTTTGATAATAATTGAAATTCCGAAATAAAAAAGCAGTCGTCAAATTACCCGTCAAATTATTATTTATTTTTAGAAAGTAACGCTCTTTGCACACCATAGTTTGCGATTGACAATACATATGAAGAAAGTAATTGTAATTCTTTTGAATCTGTGCTTTTGAACATAATAATAATTATCGCCACAAATGTCTTAAAATCCTACGTTTTTATTTACATATAACAACATGTATTTAATAATTTTTTTAAAGGTTATTATACCAGATGAAATTATTCTAAAATAATTAAAAAATTTTTTTTTGGTCTTTATGTAATAATTTACACATTTAATCACAAATAGGACTACTAGAATATTAACATTTTGATGCCTAATTCTAAATTAAATATCCAAACATTAGATTTAGACATGAATTGTAATGATAAACGACATTTATGAAGTCGACGTCAACTTAGCTTTAAATACGCAAACTCCCACGAAGTCGCGAAGTGTGATAAACCGGCATTTGTGTATTTGTGCAGTCTGAACACAGACATTCGTGCTTTGCCATCCCGTGTCGTGTTTTTGCGCACATCGAAGTTTGGGCTGCCTGCTACACTTAATGCAAAGTTTGCAGTTATATTATATTATGACACATTGTATACATCCGTTTACGTGTTCTTCTTTGAGATTTCTGATTATTATTTTTCTTTAAATGAAACAATTAATTCTGGCATTCAATTAAAACGGCGTCCACAACCTCGTCGTCAATTCTGTAAGCCAAATTACAACAAACGTGAATGAACATATTTTAAAACACGTATGGCCTGTGTTGTCATTTCTATTTGTGTATCACACATTCCTACTAATGTCTTCGAAATGTCTGCCCAAACTCTGCTCACGTGTCTGGTAGTGGTCTGGTACCAGCATAACAAGAAAGTATATAAAATTCTACATCCATTTGCCGCGTGTGCGTCACGAATAAACGACATTCTTTTTAGCGTTCGTTACGCTGCGTGAAGCGCATTGTATTGTTTTTGGCATTAAAACTGTATGGAGCCACTTTGTTTCATGTGGACAACACTGTGCCGCGCTGCCGCTGCGATCAAACAGAATGTATTAAACAGGTCTAAATATTTCATGCAGATCAACGTGTTTATAGCGTATAATGTATTCCAAGAAAAGAAAACTATCAGCACTCTTGTTATTAGAGCAAGAAGAAGAAGAACAAGAAGAATGTTATTTGTTGGCAAATCTAACTCGCAGTGAGATTGACCCTATATATAAAACTAGAGAAGCAGAAGAACACAAAAAATATTGATTGAAAACCATTTAATCAACAACGAAGTAAAGTTTTACGATTTTCCCACTTTTTTACTTACGATTCCCAGTCATACATATTTCTTGTTTTGTTTACTTCCAGTATTTCCTCAAGGTTGTCTGGAAGAGATTATTATTTAGCAAATATTTAGAGCGCCTATATTGTGCAAACATCAATGTACGACTTGTATACCTTTTTTTTTACGTCAGGAAATACTTTATGCATTCCGTTCCTGCGCAAGGGGGGTGGCGAGAGGGATATGTGGGACTTCACACAATAATGCGGGTTACCCACTAAAACCTGACGGTGTTCCTTCCGGCGCCTTTTGTCGCGGCCGCGGGTGCGCATTAGCATTTATCACGCGGACCGCGACAGGCGATACCCGGCCTAAACCAGGATCTTTCCGGAGCAGAGGCAAGAGAGTGGAGATTCCCCTGCCTCTTCACGACTTGTATACCTACCTCAGTTATTATAACTGATCGATCTCTAATTAAATGAATCAACAATTCTTCTTCGTCTTTTGTAAAATCTATCACTGTTCGTTTTGATGACTGCCATGTTTAAATAGCAACTTACAAATAACATGCACAGCACACTAATTGTATTATTTTAAAATTTGCGTAGAATGTGGGTAAGCGCAAAACGTATTCAAATCCGCTGTGCGCAAGCGTCTACCAGTTGCGTTGAACGGCAACGGCTCGCGCAATAAACAAGGATAGGTACTTCATACGAATACATGAAGATAAACTATTTTTTATTGTGCGGTAAACGCATTCCATCTCACGTGACGATTGCCGCTGCGTCAAACGTAAAAATCAATCCACGGTAATAGCTTTATGTGTATAAAATAGTGCGCGTCAATCGCAATGCGTTTTCCGCAGTGTTTGCCGTAAAAAGCAGACGCGCGCTTAAGTGTTTCATTTTTTCCAATTTCGGAATGGAACACGTATAAAAGTCACACATTTTTTTCTTTTGAAAATAGATGTGAATAATTTGTAAAATTGTCAAGCTATCAATCAGTGAATTCAAATGTTATTGTATACCTGTGCCTTTATGTAAAACAATCCTGGCAGGCGTTGAATTTTGATTTCTGTTCTAATTCTAGAATATTATTTTGATTTAAAGTAAACTTATTGTCAATGATTTTTTGAGACATTTGTAATAAATCTATCGTGTAGTAAACACAAAAATGTAAAAAAATCTTAAAATCTTTAAAATACTAAAATATAAGTTAATATTGTTCTTTTATTTATTATTTTTATTTTATTTTTATAAATCCTCAAAGAAAACTTCAATATGTGAGTATCATATGTTTTGAACAATAATTATATAGGTAGAGTATTGTGTTAACACATTGAACTTTGTCCCCAGGTGCTGTGGCCCATGCTGCGGAGGGTGTTGCGGCCCATGTTGTGGAGGCTGTTGTGGAGGCTGTTGTGGAGGGTGTTGTGGCTGCCCAAAAATCACAATTCACACATGCTGTACAAAGATTTGTTGAGAATTAAGCCTGTAGTTCTGTGTATAAGCTGTATGTAGTGAATTGTCAATAAAAGTGAAAATTTGAAGTTCGTTTTTTTATTTCGAAAAATAGGGCATAAGGAATCTAATCAGGATATAGGGCATAAGGGAAAATTATGGATCAGAATAGGGCATAAGAAAAAGGTTCAAAAGTAGGGGTCAGGATAAGGCACAAATGTCAAGTAGGGGTCATGATACCTAAATGGCAGTGTAGTGGCAATACGAAAGTGAAATTTGGGAGTTCAGGATATCGTAGTTCCCGCAGTTATATAAGCGCCTATTGGAAGTTGAAAATGGCCACCTGGCCTACCCTGGCGAGGCTATCCAGGGAGGATAGTTCTTACCTAGGTTTATCGCTACTACAATCTACTAGAATAGTTTCATGTTCGCACAACAAACTTATTGGTAAATAACTACAAATCCTCACCGCTCGCTGTCAAGAAAAGAAATCTTGCCTTAGTTTTGATTAGCCCGTTGGCGCAGTGGCATATGCATCTGCTTTCCAACGTAGGCTCCCGGGTTCGCTCCCCGGTCAGGTCAATTTAGGAAACTAACTTAAATTTGCTTGGAGTCTGGGTGTTACTGGGAAGTCCCCCAGAGTTCGTTGTGTGGTGCCTATAGTACAAGCTGCTTAGTTTGGGGTCACACAATCTAATTGTCTGGAGTATTAGTTTATCGTTAACCTACTATAACGTATAAAAAATAAAAAGCATAGGTACGCTTATTTCAATAGTTTATTTCCACAGGACTGCAACGAGGTTTGCACCAATAACATAACATTCAATATTATCCCTAAGGATTCCATGTAAACGAGTTTCGCATATTCGTTTATACGAGAGCCTGGCTCGAAACATCACAAACAAGCAACTAGCATATCTTGGTGCAGCAGGTGTAGATCGTTATGCACGGACAACAGCCTCCGCAGCAGCCTCCGCAGCAGCCTCCGCAGCAGCCTCCGCAAGGTCCACAGCACCTGAAATCAAAATGAAAGTTGAAAACCGTTAATAATAAGGTCGCTAGGTCGAGAGAATTTTGATAGTCCTTACATCGTTAGAATTTGTAGTAGAGTACTGGAAATCGCTAAAAAGTCTGAACCGTGTGGAAATTGTTATAATGTTGCAAATTGGTAATTATTAAAGCTTAATATTTTGGTCTTTTTTTGGAACTTTTTTATATGTGTATATCACGCAAAAGATTTTATTGTACTGATCGTATGATTTCTTCTTCAAGACAGCTGAAAAAAAATTTAAAAACAGAACATTACATTTATGTTCAAATATTTAGTTTTTATTTAAGTTTCTTGGTTGACAGGATTAAATAAAGTACTGAACTAACTACATTCTGACAAGGACTTCTATAATAAACTGAGGTAGATCCATTCTACTCTAAGAAACGAAAATTTTCATACAATACTGGAACTAAAACGTTGACAATATTACACAAACACACACAAATAATATTAAGTGTAATTAGAAACAAATATGAAGACAAAAAGGGTAAAAGCCAAGCCAAGGGGGCAGAGAAGGGCAGCTGCCCTGCCCTAGACCTAGACTGCCAATCCTGCGCCCTTTACTTTTCTTCTTTTCATACATTTAGTTGGTTAATATGTCTGTATATGTATGCATGGGCACAAACTCGAAAACTACAAGGCAAATCATCCAGTGAAGCATCCAGTGGTTCATTAAGCGACTAATTTCACCGCTTGCTATACATACTCTATTTGGAATCTTCTTATCTTCTTGAAAGCGAGGTTCAGTCAAGATCAATCGCCGCTGTTTGCTCTGTCGTTGTTACATCCCGCTCAGATAGCAAAAATTACAGCCCGAGATTTCAAAATTCGTATCGAAGAAGTCTCCTATGTATTAGAGGGTATTGCGGCAGAAGCTGAGCTGTGACGAATTTTTTAGTAAAACACGCAGGAGAATCTCGAAAGTTTGGAGATATTTGCTTTTGAAATAAATACTTAATATTTACCTAATGTAACAAATCCACGTTCTTGATTTGCCTTCCCCCTTAAACCAAAAGTTGGGTATGCCCATGATAAAAGAGAAAGCCTCGCTGAGCGCCCCCAAACGTGGAACGAACACGATGTGCTTAGAAATTTCGCGTGTTTCGTATAGTTCGTTATATATGTTATGCTACCGAAGAGAGAAAATTGTCTACAACATCTAGCAAATTAAAACTTGATGACATAATAGTGAGATTTTACGTTAGTAAACTAATTAATCTGTGGTGAGATTAATACTTACAAAATTAATTAAAAGAGAGAATTTACGTATAAGTTGTCGATATTTTACGTTGTCTACTACTATACTACTGAAATAAATTAATACATTGAGTTGTAAATTAGCGAACTTAAACCAAGCGTGTGATGATAATTTAAGTTTTTTTTTAAATTTAAACAGCACTTTCCTTTCACATACAAGGCGTTTCAGTGAGAACCAAAAACTACAATATTAAACTAGATGAGTGAGAACTGAGCGCACTACTGCCAATTAGCTCCTATATAACGCTTCAGAAGTTGACGCGTCGGGCGCGTCAACCTCAGTTTATGTTGAAACCTTTGACTACTGAACGAAACGGTTTTGTCTAGATGGAACGTTGCAAACATAGATTCCCAACGGGAGCGATACCGCCCCCCCCGTGGGGGCTTGGACCTTTCATGGGGGCGGTAGCGAATCTAGAGGCAAATTGGGAACATTGAGACAGTAAATAGGAGTGGTCAAATAAATAAATTAATCGATTTATTATAGTGCATATTTTCTTATAATTATTTATTTTTTAATAGAACTGTCAAGATGTGTGTATTTAAGGATCACAATCTGTATCGCAGTATATCTGTATTTTGATTATTAACTTCGTAGTAAATGAAATATTTACATATTAGAATTAATAAAATTTAAAACAGCAAAAATAATTGTATTATTATACGACAATAAAAATTGTAAAACTGTATCTCTTTTAATTTGTGTTATACTCTTCTTAAAATTTGAAACGTAAAGAGCACACAATTTTGTTTCATTGTCTTGTGAGGTATAGACCTATCACCCTCATCTCGTGAAGATCACTCCACGTCATCTCATCTCAAATCTTCACCTCGTGTTCGCCATATGACACTCATCTAGAGCCTAGCTATTAGGGAGTATGGGATCCACAGAAAATCTAAAACATTTAATTTGCAAAATGATTAGCAAAATGCTATTTTTTAACGATTTGTAGTTATTTTGACATTGGTCAGTCAAACGGTGAAAATGAAATTGCAATAGTTAGAAGTCTGATAAATAGAAGGAAAATTTTGTTCCATTGTTTTCCATTGTTGTTAAACTACAGATATGTCGATCGGAAAACCTAATAATAGAATTATGTGATAAAATTTGTTTTACACCTGAAACCAATATTACTCTAAATTTCCTAAATTTCCCATACAAAAAAAAAACAGTATCTCCAAACTAATATTTATTTTATTTTTATAATTTATTATTAGTTTATTATTAGTTAAATAATCGTTTTTCTCAAAAATTCATGAAGGAATTGAAGATTTACCAATGTAAAGAGATCCCTGTGCTTTTAAATGTTCTTCGTGCATAAATAACAATTGCGACACAATTTCATGGCACAAATCGGCCTAATAATTTATGATTGACAAACTCAATGACGCATAAATTGTTTCTAATTAAAGTGTCAACGGTGAGAAGCCTGTCAACCACTTGTGGTATAACAAAATTTTTTTAGGCGCTTTCATGTAGGGATTTCAGTCCGGAAAACCGGATCCGGCATCATTAGACGTCTACCGAATCTGGCACCAAATTACCGGATCCGCTCCCGGATCCGTTATATTGAAACGTGAAACCGATTTTTTTTTAAATTCTTGCGTTGTTGCATGAGTAGGTACTTAAATGCATGGAGCGTACAATGACGTGCATGACGTTACTTTACCCGCTACCACACTCCACGTTTGCCCCACTCCTCCCTGTCACGAACCGTGAGCCGCGTTTGTCATCAATTGTCATTTCACTTACTCGACTCCACACGTGTGTTGTATGTTTTTGTTACTAGTAAAATGAATGTTAGTAAATAGACATTGTTTTTCTTAAATTGATAGATTAATATTATGTTTATATGATATTAACCTTTTGTATTTACGAGAATGATATAGGTAAGTAGATATATTAGACTTAGAAGTTAGAAATTAATTGAGTAACGATCCATATTTCTGATTTGTCTTTATTATATGAATTTCTTCTTATGTAGCAACGACCTAAGTAATGTTTTAAATTGAAAGTTTGTACCTATTTGTATCACATTGCTGGTATTAATCTAAAAGTTCTAGAAGAAACATGTCAAACAAACATGATGTATTTTCTTCATGTTTTATATGTATAGTTGCTGTTGGAATAAAAAGGCAAAATAGTTTTGTTGCGACCATTGAATTATACGTTACATTAGAATAGTACAACAAAACAATAATCAGGCTTCTGACAATTTTAGCTCCGAATGAGTTGTTTTGGCGCTGTAATCGCTTCTGTCGTCTTGCTTGTCAGTGTGTTGTCAGTCTGACTCATACTCAGACTGGCTACTTTTCTATTTCGATTTGAGTTTTGGTTTACCTTGTGGTTTCTTTGATTTTATGCTTGAGTTGAGAACCTTGAAATGCCTATTCTCCTCTGTTGTTTGATGAAAATAATCTCCTAAACCGCTGCGTTGGTGGTTTTTCTGAATCACTAGGATATATCTACATAAAGATATATAAAAAGTATTGGTACGTACGTATAGCATGGTAGTCAAAAAGTAACCGATAGTAGCCCCAAAACGAAGTACATAACAATTACGGCAAAGTGATTGTCGCATCTGTAGCTTGCTATAAATACTTAATCTGTGACAATAATCGTGTCTCTACGCACTGACAGAGCGGGGTGCGGGAACTGACGCTTCGCCGTAATTAAGAGTGAGACAGTGCTATCGTGTCGTCGTTCCGAATGAGCAAAACCTGCTCGCGATGTTTTAATATTACGTATAATAAAATAAGTTTAATTCGTAAAAATCCATTTGAAATATATTTTGAAGTCTTATAAATAAGCATTAATTTTTAAATTATTTATTGTTACATAAGCCTATTAAACATGAAATGAAGTGAGATACGCGACGTTGTTCACTGCACAAGCGTCGAATTGAAAGAGAGCTAGGTGTGGTCCCCGGAGCCTCAATTGAGTGGAACATAGCGATCGTTTCGAGCACTCTATCTAGTATCGTTGGTTGTGACTACGTTGTGACCAATCGGATTGGATCGGATCTGGCCGGATCGATGGAAATCCGGCCGGAGCTGAGCGAATTGAAATTGCTATTGGATTACAATTCTTATTTCCATGCAACTTATCTTTAATGAAGCAAATAAATAATTAAATTTTTTAACATTGCATCAATGTATTAAACCCACTATTAAACCCAGACAGCAACAAGTATTATTTTATGGATGAATTTGGATATGATTTTACAATGGCGTAAGATCTTTATTTTATCTTTAAGTTATTTACTGAGCAAAGTTGATATCTAAGTTAATTCGTGTTCCAAGGTTAGGTATGTGGAGGTGTGTTGTTGCACGCACCCGGGAAACGACTTTGTACATTCGTTTGATTTACCAAGTCTATATATTTAAGATCTTAAACAGACACATTACAAATAGGTTCATTGTTTATTTTGTAAAAAGAATTTCACGACCCTCTTGAAATATGTAATAAATAGAAACTTATACTGACACATAAATTTATTACAATACATTTCGTTTAATTTGGAATTCTGTACAAAATTTACAAGTGCATAAATATTTAAACATTATTCATATTACAGCAGCATACATAAAACATAAAAAGGAACCATGAAAATCGTTTCCTGTGTACCTCTTCGAACTTGTAAAAGCAGAGAATTAAGAGGAGGTGTTCTATATACGGACTGCAACTGTTTGCGTCGCAACGGTCTTCAATATGACTGCCGAAGAACGGGTTGCCAGACTTCGCCCCTCTGTCAAGCACTGCCAGCACCGCTTTGCGAGCCCTCTCGAGTCTCTTGTGTTAAACATTGCGGAAATCCGCATGCAGAGCCACTCTGTGTGATATGTAACATGCGCACCTTGTGTTAAATGTAACTGGACAAGATAACATTGTAATGTCCGTAAAACCATTTAAATCATAAATTCATGCCAGCTTTTCAAATAGTGGATAGAATGCTGCACATAAAACTGGCACGTAATAAAAAAATTAAATCCAGAAGAAATAATAGCATTCATATCAAAAGTAGAACGCTAATTTGACAGAATCATTTTTATCTTCATCCTATACGGATGTAATTGAAAATTAAAAAAATTGTAAATTTATAAATTCAAAATTTCCCAGTGCATTACAAAAAATCTTTAATTTCATTATTTACAAAAATTATAAAAAGTCACCCTCCATATTCAAACGACCCGTAAAACGAATTTTCAAAATGTAAGTTTAATATTTTTACCTATCGATACTATCGCCTGGAATCAGGGCTGGAATCACATATATAAATAATTACAATGCTTTTATAGGTGTTCACCTTGTGGTCCTATGGTCTGCTACAAATATGAGGATTGCGGTCCTCCGGTTAGTTTTTTAATTATACTTTATAATAGTAAAAATGACTTACTATACGCTTTTAACTTTTAAGGTGAACGCACACTTATCCGAGCCGAACGCGTCGAACAAATCGAAGTCAAGGAGGCCTCGCACAAATATCCGCAACGAATTCGGACGATTCGATGCGGGCAGGTGTGCGAGGTTTCATAGGATTTCATACAAAGAATTTTAAAATTAGTTTCGTTCGACTCGTTCTTCTATCTGTTCGACTGATGTGTGCGTTCACCTTTATTCGGTAGTGATTTGACGTTTCTAGGGCAGTTCTTGTAATATTTTAAATAGTGATGTCGGCCTATGATGACTTCATTATTATTAAGTCTGTAACGGTTGACCCGCGGCCAACCCGCGGCGTTATAAGCATTAAATCTCCTTTTTGGATCCTTTCTTTCATGAGATAGCGGTAGCGTCGAAAATATTGTATGAATATTTGTAGCATTAAAGTGAATAAAAAATAGTAAAATAATGGGCTAAGGTTTACATTGCTTCCCACTCGGTAAAATTTTGTAAATTTCTTTCGTAAAATTCGACAAAATAATATATTCATAACACAAGACAATCATTATAAGTATTCAAGATAGAAAGTGTCAGTTTACAAGATTATATTTTTCAGATAATAATTTTGTAGTTTCTTTTTTATCACCTTGCATCAATGTTGCTTTATTTCCTCTTTTATATTATGACATCATTGCGTTGCTTGCTTACACATATTGTTCATTGTTTTCCTATTATGAGAAACGGGGACGACACTCACTTTAAATATTCAAGATTTCAGTTTTACTTTACGGAATCTAAATCTTTAAAATATTAATTTTGTAAATTTTTATCTGAAAATTTTAAGCGACAATATTTATTTTTTGCTCAGATAGTAACATATATTTTTATGATTTTCTAATTCTTGGGAAGCAAAATTAACTATACTTATATAGCCGATGTCTATTACGTTATTACTTATTAGTGGACCTACTACTACTACTACCACTACGAGCCTACTCTTGCCTTAAAGGTCGGCAACGCACCCGTGATTCTCTGGCCGTTGCGGGTGTCAATGGACGGCGGCCATCACTTTCCATCGGGTTACACGCTTGCTCGTTTGCCCCCTTGATATAAAAAAGAATAAAAAACCTAATACAGAACTGACTCGGTGGCTAGAATGCACTGTTAATTTGGATTAGGGTAGGCATTATGAAATGGCGACGATACAGGGTTATGTTAGCAGCAAATTAAATGAATTAAATGTTAGACCAGTCGATTGATTTAGTTGAATCTATATAGACTTAGTTCTATCTCTTGACAACGTTATTTTAGTAGGCCACATTGTTTAAAAATTTGACGCACTGAAACGTCAAATCACTAACGAATTAAGTTGACTATAGATTATTTTATAAAATGATTTAGGTTATTTATCAATTATAACATAACATAAGAAATATAACAGCAATAAACCATAAAATAGTAATCAGTAATTTTTTTTTGTGAATTTATAATAAAGATTGCAATATATCTTGATGATACACCTACAGCTGCAGTGTCTGCCTCGTTCAGCGTTCAAGCGTAATGGATTGCAAGATTGCCAGTTCTTCCAGCAGGGCTCGATCCGTTATTTATGCCGGTCGGGCCCCTGCTGTAGCCGGCCGTGTCCGCCGCCCTGTCCGCCGTGCGTGCGCCGTCCGCCACCCGGCAAGACATACGTAACGCGATTCAGCGACTTCGACTTGATTTCGCAGTGGTAGCGCTCTGAATGCGTTGCTCTGTTCGTTCGAACAGGCTCTTGGTAACTACTATAAAATCATCATTCACGGCGGACAGTTTAAAACAAGCAACGAATTTTATAAATCCTATTTTTGTTCACAGAAAGGCAAAGCCTCTGAAGGAGCTTCAAGAAAGGGGGAGGGTGGCGCAGAAAAAAAGGACGAAAAAGAAAATCAGTTACGTCGAATCAAAAGCCGTGAGTTACGTGGCGGAATTATGTACTATAGTTGTCACTGTATCAAGCGTAATGGACTTCAACACGATTGCCGCCGCACCGGATGCGGTGGCGAGCCTGCATGTTTAACTTTGCCTGACCCGTTGTGTGCTCCTAGCCAGTTAGCACGCGCTCGTGGTCTTGCAGATCCTGCACCTCTTGCAGCACACATGCGCGGTCAGGCTAGCGGTAGTTCTGGAGGAGCAACTGATTCTGGTTCTGGAAGTGGCAAGAGATTCATAGTATGCGAGCTAAAAGGCATCGTTCCAGACGTTTCATTGGACAATAAGGGAAAATGCTGTAAGTGCCCTTCACCTCAAACTTATAGCACATTTAACCCAAATGCCGGGAATCGACATACCTGTATTTGTACCACAAAAATTACATCTGTACCAGTAGCTAAAACAGAAACATCAAAATGTCCATGTGCATGCAAAAATTACTCGAGATCGGGTACACAACCAGCGAGTATGTTTGTGTTCGATGAAAAAACTATAGAAACCATTCTTAAGAGTTTCGAAACTAAAGAATTGGGGCCAAGTGACATGGTAATTGGACCCGGTGGTCGACCACGAAAAGTTAAAAGTCCAGTTAAGGAAGAGCCATGCACCAGACCCGGCTGCGTGCATTGGCAACCGCCGCCACCATGTATATGGGATGCACCTTGTAAAGCAGACTGTTTTGAAACACCGGCAGGAATCCAACCAGGGCGCAACCCATTAACGAAAGGCGGCGGTTTTAATACATCTGGTGGGACATCGCTTTACCCTCGGATTCCAGTGGTGGTCCTAGAAGCGACTAACTTTTAACTGCTATAGAATAACGTTGACCCGTATGTTGGACAGGTTGTTCGACGTCGGAGGGAAGCGGTGCAACTGCAAGCGGTGGACCGGCAGCGGGACTGCCGGTGTTGGTCATGAAGCTTTGTTAACTGTAGTGCAAAAAAGTGTTTTTTTTTTAATAAAATTTTTGTAATTAAATTGGTACGTTTTTCCTTTGCGTAGATCTTGTACAAACAGCAACACACTTATTGATATATGGTCAAACCAATGACTCAGGGAACTAAAGAACATGAAACAAGTACAAAATAATCGTGCCACCTAAACTTCGAGTGTCGCAAACAATGGCTGCCAATTAGTGACGTCCCAAATATCTACTATGTAGATGTCGTTAAGTCAGTACTTGAAATGAGTTTTGTTACAGCATCAGTATTGAAAAAACATTTTGTATGATATCTTCAGAACACAGACAAACTACCCTAGAGACCTGAAATGTTTACGAATTTCTAAGCGAACTATTCTGTCAAGGTTAGAGGAATGAGACGTAAGCGGGCGGCAAGGTAACGTCACGTACTAAACGAAATAGTGATGTACTCGTAGATATTGTATATATCGATAAATACAAGAATTATTTTTATAAGCTTATTTTAAAAATAGAAATAATAAAATATGTGTATATAATCAAAACAAGATTCTTTATTTCGAAATAAAAAAATCAAAAATTTGGAATAGAAATGCAAATCAAATTCGTTTGGGTAGTACGTGTTTCTCCTAATGTAAAACTTTTTAACAAAAAATTAAATTGACAAAAAACGAAACTGAAAAGCTTTGGTGGTAGAACCACCCAACCTTTTCGTCTGTATGTATTTTTTTAACCAACATTAAAAAGAGGGAGATTCTATGTGCGTCTGTATATTTTTTTATGTATGTTCACCGATAACCTCATCAATTGCGTACCGATTTAAACATTTTTTTTGTTTGATATACTTCCGAGGTGGTCCCATTTAAATTGCACTGGTATTGAGCTTGGCCTTTGAAGATACACGAAATAATAATTACTAATTATAAGCTTTATTTATATTGATGATACATTTTTATATCGTTTTGTTCTATAATTAGAAAAGTAGTTAGTTGTAGACCCATCTTATATATTTATTTAGACCAAGTTCACTCAAATGGGAGAAATAAAAAAAATTAAGAAAAAATTTAAACCTACTAGAAATAAACACTGAAAAGTATAAAATAACTATCCTTTACTAATTACAACTCAAATATAAAAAAAAATACTTTATACATACGATATAAATACGTATATCTGTATACGTATATCCCTCTGACTACCCCGTTAGGGATATGGTGTGAAGATTGTATGTATGCATGTACATAATTAAATTTGACGGTTATCAAAGTGGGTTCCAAATTATTGTGCCACAACAGAAAGTCTATTATTTTGGGAGGCTTGCATCAATTTCAGTAACTGTCGAATTTAATTATATAGGTATTTGTATCGTATGTATAAAGTATTTTTTTTGTATTTGAGTTTTGATTAGTAAAGAATAGTTATTTTGTATTTTTCAGTGTTTTTTTAAGTCGGTTAAATTGTATTCTTAAATTTTTTCCGAATTAAATTGAACCTAAAACTCGGATATACTCTATCCAATAAAAGAGAATCATCAAAATCAGACTACTCTGTAAAAAGCTACGCAAAATCGTATACAAAAAAAATATGCACCGACCCCATAATTTTTTCGTCGGTTGAAAAAAGAACGATGACATCTTTTTAATGATAACTGTGTTTTTTTAATAGAAAAGGTACCAAACTCTGTACCAAATGACATCTTAACCCGTTCAGCGGTTAAAAATTTCCCATACAACGTTCCCCTTTTCACTCCTTTAGGGGTAGATTTTTGGAAAAAAGAAGTATGTTTTTAATAGAAAAGGTTTTATCTATGTACTATACAAAATTTCGTCTTAATCGGTTCGGGGATTAAAAATTTCCTATACAAAGTTTCATCCCCTTATTCACCCCTTTAGGGGTAGATTTTTGAAAAATAAAGTAGCATATGTTCACCCCCTGGTGTCAAACTATATCCATGCTAAATTTTATTAAAATCAGTACGGCGGTTTAGCCGTGAAAACCAAGCAGACAGACGGACAGACAGACAGACAGAGAAACTCGCATTTATAATATTAGTATGGATATGGATAGTATGGTTAAGGATTATACAATTATATAATATTATATAATTATATATTATATTATATAATTATGTGTTATATATTTTATATTATATTATTATATAGTATGGATAGTATGGATGGAACTAGGTATATAATTTCAAAGAGTGGTGTCATTATAAATTCTCAAAATTAATGGAAAATATATTGATATATCGATACGTTTCTTCGCGTCCCTACTTACACGTGCCATCTTGCAAGAGTGAGGACGGAGGATAAACGCTGAACTCAAAGCTACCAGTGACCAGTATAGTGAGAGCTCTGCATTTTTTGATATAAATTTTTATTATTAATTTTATACTTACCGATGAAACGTGATATTAACCTTTTTGAAACTATTTTTATGACTGTCACTACCACACCACTTTACAGCGCAATTTGGCATTGTTAACGTAATTTATACCATATTTTTTAAAACAATTAGACACAGGTCACGGATCTGCTTTCTGGTTAACACTAAAGGAGCGGGCGTTTGTGTTTGAAGTTATATGAGCGTTTGTGCGCATCGATGGCAGAAAACGGTGCCCTTTCATTTCCTGTCTTTAGGCTAATTTGTCTGTGCTTCAGAAAAAGGGAGGGCTTTTTTTGTGTCATAGATTTATGCAAAAGTACTGAAATATTGTTCAAACTGAAAATAGCAGTCAGCGTACTTCTATGTTGTCGGCATATAATTAGAATCTGCGCTTAAGGCGATTTTAAGGTGTTATTAGCAACGATAGCAACAGGCACCTTCAAGTATAGCCCCTTTCTGTCCTTCGATCATTTTTGTATGGAACTTTAAATGAACCCTACATACAAACAAATTACTTATATCTCTTTTTGTAATACTTAATAGTACATCCATGATTATTATAAAAATAAAATTGCTTTTTAAAAGAAACCCACATTTTTATGAAGCGCTTTGATAAATGTTGAAGATCAATGAACATAGGTCACAGTAGTCGAAGAACAGCACAGTCCTTTTAATGCTTTTCTTTTCTTTACATGCATAACGTTACTTCTTCTAAAGGTGATGGTGAAATTAAAATAAGTGCTATGAGAAACATACATACGGACCGACTAAATCTATAGCCATGGCGTAATGTAACACTTTGATAAACTAAATACTAGAATAATTAATTTTACTAAAAATTAGTGGCCTTATCACACAGTAATTGGAATAACATTTCAATTAGAAATAGAACACTGTGGACTTCTATTAGTCGAAGAATTCTCAAATTCAGTTAAGTACTTCCAGAGGATACCCCGTATATACAAACAAACAAATTTTATTTCTTTACATTGTGAAGAAATAAGTAGGTAATATTATAGTTTATTATATTATCTAGCGTAGAAAATCCACAACATACCGGCTTTTGGAATAAATCTTTTAAAAGTTAAGATGGTAAATTGCTAGGCACTACAAGGGTGACCAATGTTAGACTAGTCATATCTAATGTACTATAGTAACATATTTTTACTGGTTTTGAAAATGAGAACTGTTTGTTAATATTATTGTTGGTAAAATAATAATTTTATTAAGTACATTAAGTTTTTAATAACATATTCACAAAATAAATTTAGAACGAAGCGTGCTCACTCTAGCTTAAGTATATAGCAAGAACTACAGTGTATTGCATCTGTATAAAAACAGTTTTATTCAGTACACGATACACAAAAAAAAACAAGGTAAAAGTCACACAGATTACAGTCAAAATAAATAAATTTAGCAAAACAAATAAGAAATATAGCTAACTAAATAGCACAATTTTTATTAAATAATTTCTGAATGAAACTTGAATACTGAGATTTGAATTTAAGCAGTCATTGTACTCATCATGTCGCTGTAGTTTTTTGTACGTCAAGAAAAGAATAAAATAGTTTCTGACACCTTCGTCTCTTAATTCTGCTCTAAGTTTTTTAAAAGATTCTTTAAATTGTACCGCATCTGGGTTATTAATAAAACCACTACAAGCTCTTATTGGTCGCAAAAATAACTCGGCGTGGTCTTGATTCACATAATTCCGAAGCAGATATTTAGAACTATGCGCAGATTTTTTTCTCTCAGAAACATCAAAACAAAGTTCAGCCACATTCTGTAAACAATTAATATTTTTCTGTTACTTTTTCTCAATAGAGGATTTACATAGTCAGCAAATTAAAAAGTAATTAATTACCACTGTAAATATTTTCTCTGATTCCCAATAATCTTTGCAAGGGTAATGCATCATACCGTAAATTAATTTTCTTAATGTTCTATTGAAAGAAGCTGCTTCGAAATGCAAATAACATAAATATATATCATGAATATCCCGTTGGGGATACAGCGTGAAGATATGTATGTATATATCATATACATGTAGGTAATTCTTACAGAGGTTTCAATTTTCTTTTCCGATTACGTCAAGCCACTCTTTTCCTCTAATAATACATGATGGTAATCTGAAACGAGATAATTACGACATATAAACATGATACCTGTATTTATCGATATCTTTTTAATATAGGTACATGGACAGCCCTAACTGCAATAACAACAAAAATTGATACAAAGTAATTTACTGTATTATATGAATAAAAACTGCTAATAACTAAAAATATACATGACTATAATACAGTAAACTAAGAAACACAGTAATTACGATGGAAATATATACGACATCAGACTAAATTAAAAAATTTCTGTTACGTAACAGTGCAATTATAGATTTCGTTGATTATTGCTTTTCCTCGCGCCGCACTACACTTAGAAATTATTGTGGCATTATGCTAGCTTCTCCTTTAACAAAACAGTTCCAATATCCAGCACAAAATCACAGAAAAATAAAAAAATGTTAAATTCATTGATATGTTTTGACACTTCGTGTACTTGTTAGCGTGTTGCAAAAATGGCGGACCGGCACGTTTTGACATTACAATGATGTCACATAAAAAAATTACTCTTTGAGAAAAGTACTGTTGTTTTCTCTTACACACGCAAAAAGCCGTAAGTCAAAAAGAGACAACACTACGTTTGAATGTCATGCGTTAGAATATATATAACTAAATGCTGCTATAAATCAACATGCCATGTCCTTTAGTTTCCTTAGTCATTGGGTCAAACTAGGAACCCTTATATTTTGAGAGAACGGAAATAACGGAAAAAACACGGAAGAAACTGAAATCATTTGCAATTTTTTTTTATTGTTTATATAAAGAGGTAAACTTTGTATGTAATGGATAAACTCAAAACTCCACATTACTCCACCAATTCACCTATAGGAAGCTACATTATCAGCGAGTAATATGGGCAGTATAGTGTTTTATTTAAAAAAAAATTCTACCACTGCGAAGCCAGAGCGGATCGCTAGACTATAACAAAAACACTACTGCTGTTAATGGAGGTAAGAAAGTTGACTCCAAAAAAATTCTACGCTATCCATAGTTTTCTACATATTTTCTACTAAATACTCTTCTCCCACTCGAAATTTCGGAAAATTATTTCCACTCCAACAACCTCTTTAAACCCGAATAGAATCCTGTTTGCTTAAGCTATTGTTCAACATGACTTGACTTTTTGAATTTGTGAATTTGAATTCAAATTTTATTCGACCCTTTTTCGCGGAACAAAAAACCGACGAAAATCAAGTGGAACAGGTCGCGAACCCTCGAAAAATAAGCGAAACAGTTCTGCACTCGTGAATCATGGCTTCGCGTGCGAATCGCGCGTAAGTTTCCGTAATTCCGCACTCCATAGATCATTGTTTCTCAACCATTTTTATGTCGCGACCCATGAAAAAGCTAAGAATTTTAGTATAAAGTCTTACGACCTCTTCACTATAAAATTATAATTACAATAATATTTTAATTGACAGTTTATTTATACGTTTTAAATTTTCAAGGCTCCCCTATCTTCAATACAGCTGATTATTTTTTAGATAAAAATAATCTGAAAAACCATCTCATTAATTTTTGTACGGTATGATAAACTCATAGACAAACTACAACTTTTTTTTAACAACTTTCGCATGCTGTCACCATTAGCTCCACCACTACTGGAGCAGCTGACGTTTAGATCCCTTAAATGGTAAGGAAAAACTATTATTGTTATGATGTTCAGTCGGTATGAAATGACTTGTTCAAATGTATCGCTACATCCCGTACTATATGTTTTACCAGAAGGAAACTGTAATATCCAGTGTTATCTTATTATATAAAGCTATGCTACAGGTAATAACGATACTGAAAATATTAATAATGTCGGACCAACGACCGTCCGGCTCATTACTACAGACGTTACAATTTGTTGGCTGTCGGCTCTAGTTAGAAAGAAGTCTGTGATAAGGGTTTTCAGAACAACCGAAAAATGTCGGCTATAATAATAATAAAGTTGGTCAACTGCGCTACAGACGCGTAGACGTTACAATAATAATTTATTGGCGGCGTTGACTGATTATTCCAACAAATTATAACGTCAGTACGGCACTAAGCACTACAACTCCATAGTCTAACCAATGTTTTCGTGAATTTGCCATAAAGGTTTAGTTACATTTTCTTTCGAAATAGCAAGCTCTTTAAACACCGTGTCCTGTTTCATATTTGGCACTTGTCTGACAGAATAATTTATTCACGTCATTAATTACACACACATACTTTGGTTGGATTTTATACACAAAATTAAAAACAATGTAAACAAATATTCCTAAGATAAAATGAACAATAAAATAATAAGATATGGCTGAGAAAAGTTGGCTGTGAATAAAACCGCCTAAACCACTTACAATGATACCTGCGAAAAGTCTGTCTAGTGTAATGAGAAATAACATCAATGTATAAACTTTCAAGAACAGTCGTCGCTAGTCGGCGTTTCCACAATTTAATCTTACGTATAAACGCCTCCTCCAAATCGCCTTCTGATGACTGTGGGGGTAAGAAGTTTGATCCTTGTAGCTCAACCTGTGGAGGGGATAAGCCGAGTATATGTAAGGAGCAATCAAAAAAGGAAACATGTCAAGAGCCTGTTGAAAATAAAGACACGTGTAAGCCTTATTTCAGTAAAGTTTCTGAAAGTTCTAAATCTGAAAAAGGATCTCCTTGTGTTTATGAAACAACCGCCCCTTCTGAAGAAGGAACAGTTGAACCTGAAAACCAACCATGTGATCCGTGCTGTCCAAGTTACAAATGCCCAGTTTGTAATCCATCGAAGTTATATGATGTAAGTAGTAAACAGGTGATAAATAGTAGTTGACTGCTTAGTTAAACTTTTCATTGTTAATTTAACTATAAAAGCTTAGAAAATCAAAATTTACTAATGCAGGAAATTCTAAATAGTACTCAGCATTAGGACTGTAAATATATGTAAGTTTTTCATTCCAGTGTCGGAAGTACGGTCATAATTTACCTAGCAATGACGTGGTGCCATTTTTTGAACCGTTACCGCAAATTCCCAGCGGCGTTTTTAGATGTACAACGAACGAGGTAAAACTGCCTATAAATATAATAAATAAAAACTAACGTCTATTACAAGTTTTTAAACATTTTGGTATAACATAAACTTTTAAACTTTCGCGTTGCATTATACAGGGTGTATATGAAAACGGGACAGTTACTTTAATGGATGAAAGGGCATAACTTTAGTATGTAGTTACAAAAAGAATTATCGAAAAAAACGTATCCGTTTAAGAGTTGTGACCGTTTTAATTTTCAAGTGTTATCCCCACCATTTCTCGTAAAATTGGGTTGATCGTGTACAGTTACAGATTTTAAATCTTACGTATTTTTTTATTTTGTAATAATTTCATCCGTTACTGAAATACAGCCTGAAAACCCCCATTGGGGTATACGCATTACTTTCGAAAATGGTTTTCAGGCTGTATTTCAGTAACTGTACTGTGTTTCAGTACTGAAATACAGCCTGAAAACCCCCATTGGGGTATACGCATTATTTTCGAAAATGGTTTTTACAATAACTAAGGCTAAGGCAATAACCGCCGCTGCGTATCATTCAATGTAAATCGTTTGATAATCCACCCAATCATAGTCGTGCTCTTCTGCACAACGATTCTACAGGTGTCCAAAGTATCTATACTTACATATAAACAGAATTTAAATGTGTGTCTGTGATTTCGAAATCAATACTTTTTCGTAAGCTTATTTGGTTATTTGCACTAAAACCCAAACGCGTTTCCGAAAAACTTTTGTCTGTCTGTTAGTTTGTCCGGGCTAATCGCCAAAAAAGCTAAACCGATTTTGACAGGATTTTCATTGGCAGGTAGAGGACTTTTCAGAGAGTAATCTGATTTGCTTTTTATAAAAAAAATACCTAATTGAACGCGGGTGAAACCGCGAGGCACAGCTAGTTAGTAAATAAAAATGAAGCGTAGGTATGTGTCTGGTGTAAAACTATCGTAACTTCTGCAAGATATGAAGTATCGGGTATCTATTTTCCCGACTTTTCATTGGGCACGTATGATGACTAGACAATAGGCCAGTGATCTGCCTAAATCTACGATCGCATGATGACATCCACAAGGCATAGAGCAAGGAAGGAGAGGTGGGAAGACTTGTGGGTTCTGTTCATCCCATAATCCTTTTGACTATCACAGAAGTAAACTCTATGTCATTGGAAAATATTGTTTTTTATGAATTTGATTAGGTATGTGTCTGTTGTCATTTGTCACTCTGCAACGGTAGTTTCAAATGTTCCTTATTAAAAAAAAAAATTTGGATCACTGAGTCTGATAAATTTGGAATAATGGATCGAGGAAAAGTCGTTTAGCAGATTGAGACGCAATTACTTGCAATAAGTAAATATTGTGTCATATATTTCAGGTGTTGGGACCATGGGCACAGAAATGTGGTTATTACCAGCAACCAGAATACTTCTCGTATCATCACATGACATATTACGACATGCATCTTGCAATGAGATGTTATCGTAACCCTAGTCCTAAAACGGGCAGAAAGCCATAGCCATCTACATACTTTATACCAACTTTATTTAGGATATGCAATAGAAAATCTCCGTTAAGCAACTAATAAACTTTATAAACAAAAACGTTTCTTAATTCAAAAACTTTACTGTTTGCTTATTATAATATTGTAACATTTATTTGGTATCCAAATCCATAAGTTGTAAACGTTTACCTGTTAACATTTCTCTTATTGCCGTCTACTGTTTCAATAATATACAGCTGTATCTGACAAGGAACACTAAAAAACTGTTTTCCTTTTATGCATTACAGCTATTCGGGCTAGAAGGGGTGCATTACACCGTGTTATTGACAGGGAAAACTTATCAAGTATAGCTATTTATGTTAATTTTATGTGCTACACGTTTACATTGGATTTATTTAAATGTATTCATAAGACGTGATCAAGCCAATAAATGTTTGCATGCAATAGAATTGAACACTAACAGTTAATTTTATAAGTTAATTTTACGTAATTTTTCTTAATATACTTTAAAATTTTATTGAATTATATATATCTTTGTAATAAGCTATTTGGATTACAGTGTTTTTGAAATTTTTAATTGTAACTTACTTAATGATTTTATTTTAGGTTGATCCTACATTAAGTTTACCTTAATGTTCCGCAATACTGGACTCTTCGTAAAAATCAAAACACTTAGGTATATCTTAGTAACTAATTAATCTGCGCTTATATTATCGCGGACTTTGATGAAGGGTTAGAAATTGAAAAATTCTTATATTGCTATATCTTTATATTCTCATATGACTACTTATGTTGCTATTACTGTTTCTCATATGAATGACATACAAGTAGGTTTGCGTAGTGTTTGCTATATATAATGTGGATAATATAACATTAGAAATAGATATTACGCCATACGAAAAAACAGTAGATGTTTCAGATTTCTATGTCGTTTCCGTCACACGAGATCGGATGGCTTACAGTGTAATTAAAATAAGTACCTATACAATTTATGATTTATGGTGACATTAATATGGCTATCGCTGCACGGATATGGTTCTAACAGGCGAAGCAAGTCCTTCGACTCTTTTTGAATTTATGAATAGTTATACACCTAATCATATTCGCTGGTCAGTTAGGCAATCTTATTTAGGTCCAGCGTTTATTACAGCAAAATACGAATATGCAGGTTTGAAAACAACTTGAAACCAAAAAAAATCAAATTTATGTCTGTCAGTGAAGAAACAGCGGAAGTAAACGGAGACATTAAAACACGATTTTCGCTGTTCATTACTGTATCGACGATGTTTATTCTGACCTTAGAAATAGGTCCATAAAAAAATTATAATTTATGTAATAAGAACATCTTTTGGGCGAATCTCTTGTATAAGTAGTTCTCATCCATTTAGGCGCCTAAAATTTTTTGTGACAATTCACAATAATGTTTCTCTGCTTTGAACGTTTATCAAAAAAGTCACTTTTAGAGTTCACGTGTTGGTGTTAATCTGCAAACTGCTCCCACAGCTAGGTAAGCATTAAATGTTCAATGTTGGCACTCGGCTCTATATGTATGAATACAGAAGGTCCTATATGTGTTTTTTTTTTTTTGTATTGTTTACAACAGGTCTTCGCTTTCGGACTACGAGCGACCTGCCATATTCATATCGTTTATTACGTAAGTTTTGAAGTTGACTTGGTAATTACAATGTTAATTTATTTATTTATTCATTTTTATTTTTATTTATTCATTTATTTTTTTTTTATTTTTTTTTAATGGAATATAATATAATGAAATATGTATTTCGAGAGTATGAATGAATTATTTTATGTGAATGATGAAGTGATGAATTTATTGATTAACTAATCACCCTATGTTGACTTATTAAATTCTTTGATCTCGTTGATAATATATCTTATATGCTTCTTAAACGAATCTAATGTAGATTCTTTGTTGGTAATTTTGATTAAATCGTAGGGGTCTATTCTAATATTGTCGCATATAATCTCATGTTCATAACATGTTTTCTGAAAGCGGGGGCATTGTTTTATAACGTTCTACGCTTTGAATTGAAGCATGATCACACAGACATTTGTCTTCATTCAGTATCTTGAATCGAAATAAGTATTCTTTATGAAATCCAATCACTTGCGTGATTGAAAATTCTGGTCTAAGGTTAACGAGCACAGTTTTTAGTGTGTCAAAAGTTGGGCACGATTTCTTCAAAAACAGACAACTCGCGGGGTTTGAGTATAATTCTTCGCAACTTTTCAATGACTCTTGTTTACATTTGTATTTTACATAACTGATGGGAAATTGGGTATAATGCGGAGTTATTTTTAGTGTGGCAGCTACTTTCGCTGCCAAGTCTGCCTCCTCATTACCCGTGATGCCACTGTGTGCCTTAACCCAAACGAACTTGAATGTTTTATTTTCAATATTTGAAGTGCGTATTTATCTATATTCACTACAAATCGATTGAGACTTTCAGCGTTGGAAATTTCCTGTAAGCTGGATCTGCTATCAGAAAATATCACGTGTGAACCATACACGGTTTGCCACTCAACCACTCACATGCTTTAAGTATTGCCAGCAGTTCAGCTTGAAAGACTGAACAGCTTGAATGCAGTTTGAACCTTTTTATGATATTTTCCCGTTAGGGAGTAGTATTACGTATGCAGCTCCAACGTTATCGTTGTGTCTGCTGCCGTCAGTATATATGTGACAGTCTTCTGCTACATATTTGCTTACATCATCCACAGAGGCTGCTTCGTCAAACCCGATGGTATTTCTCATTGCCGGATTTAAAAGTTCTGATGGATGTGCAGGGGACTCTAATTGTACATCGTGTGGTAGATGGCGTGTTACTCTACGTAATTCAACTGTCTCTATTTCTGACATCTCTGTAGCTTTAGCGGTCAAAGGTGTAAGTTGCGCTAAGCATATAACTGTTGTCGTACTTATTGTACGAAATCCTCTTATGATCTTGATGGCGAAACCTCGCTGCAAGGAAAGTAGTTTTTGTTGCACACATTTGTACTTGAGCGCTGGGCTCCATATACTAGCAGCGTAGCAAATAGTTGGTTCAATTACTTGCTTATAAATAGTACAAATGTTATCACTGTTTATTCCTCAACTGGGCTTCACAAATCGAATTAATTTATTATACAGTTATAGTGCTTTATGGTATACATTCTCAACGTGTTTTATGAAATTTAATCTAAAATCGATCGTTACTCCAAGGTATTTTATTTCTGGTTTAAATTCCACTGATTTGATACATATATTTTGGATTTCATTGCCTTATTAGTAAATGCTATTGCTTGTGTTTTGTTGGTGCCAAATTTTAGTTTCACTGACTCTCCTCAGCTTACTACCTTCCCGAGCGAGTAATTCGTTATTTTTTTGTAAATCAGAGATATCACGTGAATGGGTGATTAGCAACAAGTCATCAGCAAACGCTTGCAAGTGACAGTCTCTCGGAAGTGGTATCTCAAGTGACTGGTCCAACACTATATTCCACAATGCGGGACCACACACTGAACCCTGAATACATCCACGTGACATTATCTTGGTTGCACAGCAGTCAGTGAAATTCAGTTGAACAGTTCCACCTTGTAAATAGTTAACTAATATTTTGAATATATTATTAAGGCAATGAATAGTGTTTAACCTGTGTAATATGGCTGGCCACCAAGTATTGTCAAACGCTGCCTCGATATCTAGCGAAACAGCGATAACATGTTCCTTGTTGCTCTTAGCTTTTCTGACGATATCAAGGGCATTGGCAATTGCAGTCACTGTGGAAGTTTGCGATTTAAAAATAAAACTGCATCTCATTCATTGACTGATTTTTGGTCATGTGATATATAAGTCTTCGGGTTATAAGTTTTTCAAATAATTTGCCAAAGACGTTGATTAGTCCAATTGGTCTATATGGCAGATAATTGAGTGTAGTCGGGCTTATTAGATTTTGGAATAACCTTGACGTACGCCTGTTTCCAAATTCTGGGAAAATGGCTGAGTTACATGCACCTATTGACAATTTGTGTAATAAAATTAGGATATCCAATTTAAAAATTGAGACAAATGTTAGCGGTGAGATGATCCATGCCCGGAGACTTTTTCGGATTCATGGTTTTAAGACAGTTGATCAATTCTTCTTGTGAGAATGAAATGTCTGGAGATGTGTCAGGAATTTTTTTTAGCCTGTATTCGCATTTGTTTTTTTAGACAACATGATTACCATAGAAAACAAGAATTACCTAAAATAATACATACACATGTCGTAAAAGCCCTACGATAGGACATGGGTAGAAACTAATTGTGAACTTTGATTTGACCGAATTTGATGTTGGTGCGAAGATAAATTAAACCCTGAGATAGGACAGTTTTAAATTCCACACGAACGAAGCCGCGGGTAACAGATAGTAAACAATAATTTTGGAATAGGTATTTGCTATTGAAAAAGGATTAGTCTCTGTCAAAAAAATAATAGACTTCCTCAAAGTTGCCGCTTAGAAAGCTGTCATTGTCTAAGGTGCCCAGCCGACTGGTAGCATCACCTATTTGAATAGCCAAATTTCTGTCGATATTTAGGCTTCGGATTAAAGATATTTATTTCTCATATGGATATGTTATTTTCACTTAAATGTGAAAATTTAATTTACAGCATGTCTTAGGTTTCCCTATATAATATGTATTCTAAATAGATTTAAAAATATCGGATGTAATTTAACATTTCGTATTTTTTATTCAAACATAAATTTTTACATTGGTAAAGAAGCTCTGCATTAAATAAAAGCTAAGGTTAAAGATCTTTTAAATAATTACTCAATTACTTTTAAAAACAAAAACTTAGGTATCAATCGTTACTTATACCTAATTTATTACTGAATATTTTGAATTTGAAGTAGCCTATAAGTGCAATAGTTTGATAAAGAATATCATAAAGTTCTGGATTCACTGACTATGTCATACATTCCACCATGCAAAAACTCAACGTTTTTTTGATTTTCAGAGCCCACACGAATTCATACACGTATATGTATAGGTACATAATAATTCTGAATGTAGCTTAACTTTGTAAATTTAAGTTGATGTTAAATTTAAAAAAACTATATTTTTTGCGTATATTTTTTAGAATTTAAGAATTTTAGGGGTAGGTACTATGTTCAAACTGACATTTTTGAAATTTAAACATAATTCATACGTACCGGCGACTTCCACGTCAGCAGGCGCCGCGGCCAGCACTGCCGAGAACTTGAAGCGGCGTAAGTATGCGACTTTTTCTGAGAGTTTCATATTTGCACCCTTTGCAGTCGAAACTTTGGTACACTGGGGCGTTGAAGTTGTGGTATCTAAATATCGAAACTGGTTTCTGATATTTATAAGCGACTGGTGGAGGTTTCGAGAGATCGTCGGGCTGACAGCTTCTTTCGCCAACGAATCAGTTTGGCTATTCAAAGAGATAATGCTGCCAGTCTGCTGGCCACCCTAAGCAATGACAGCTTTATAAGCGGCAACTTTGAAGAAGCCTATTATTTAATATAATGTTTAGTTTTAAGTTTGTATATGTATGTACTCGCTTGATGGATTCATACGTTAAACTTTATTTGTATTTTATTTTGGTACTGTTGTATATAAAATAATTTATTACCTTCCTGTTTCGACATATTTATATAGACCTATATTGTTTATATAGACCTATATTTATCCATCATTTGTTTATTATATATTAATTTGTTTAAATAAATTATGGTATGTAGCTACATGAGTAATAAATATTCTTTTGTAATTTTTTTTAGCATAGTACAGCATTAGCATTCTTGAATATCAAGATGTTTTATTTTTACTTTTATGTTACATTATTATTTTCAAATAGTCAGTACTTTTAATGCAATTTAGGCAATTCAATTCATACATTTTCCTACTTATTTTTCCCGTATGAGAAGTTTAAAAAGACATCCTTTATTCGTGCTGTAGAAATGCTGTACTAATTAAAATTAAAGTGTCCTGTACTCCTATCCACATAGGTACACCTACATACATAGTTCTGTTTCCAAAAATATATTACGTTTTATAATACCCGTAATAACATTATATATAATGTACTATTCTGTACGATGATTTATTTGTAACTTACGTGCAATACATATTAAATAATTCGAGAGAAACTCACTCACACTTTTTATCGATTAGAAATTATGTAGTAAGTATGACAAAATGATAGCGATTTACTTTGTGCTTATAATAATAGCTCTTCTAAGATTTTACCGTGCATTGATCTTTGTGTAGAAGTTACATAGCTAAGTGTGAAATACAGATATGACGATAAGTTGGTATTAAAAATACTATTCGGATTTTCTTACAGTTTTCCGTACCGACGGAAATAAACTGAAGTACTTATTGTAAGCTCAGTAAAGATATATATTAAAAAAAAAAACATAATAAGACATATATTTCTGTAATCGTTAAATATATGTATCTATGTATCCGGTAAGCTTGACAATAGACTGAAAGTGACGAGCGAGGATGTTAAAGAATGTTGGCAGAACCTTAGAGATTGTATGATCGAGGCTGCGAAAGAAGTGCGTGGAATGAATATGATCGGGAATGGTAAAAAGCGTGATGTATGGTGGGATGGTCAGGTCAAAGAATTTGTGTACAAGAAGGAGGAAGCCTGGCGAGATTACCTTGCTGTCAAAATAGTTGTAGCACAGATTAATTAGTTACTAATGGCTGTAGTTCGAAGAATTTGATAAAAGAGAGAAATAAGCTGCAGAAAGTGGAAACGAAGGCACTAGTAGGGCATGCAACTCGGTTAACCGGATAACCGAAAAAACCGGATAACCGAAACAATTCAAAACTCGGTTTTCCCTAGTTACAAATCCGGATTTTTCAAATTTTTCGGGATTTTCTACTATTTTATTTAACTCTCACAGAAATATGCTTCTTCAGTCATAAACACAAAAAAATAAATAAATGCAATAAAATAAAATAAAATGTCATGTCACGTATGTCTATGTAATTATTTAATTAAAAAAAATATTTCATTTAACATCAAAGAGCAACGGTCAAGAAATAAAGAGAACTCTTAAGGCGCTCCTACAGGCAAACAGGCTAACGTATAGAGCCCCTCATTCTAGAATTCGTAAAATTCTTTAGTAATCTAGTAATTAGTGGTTTCACTTACGAAAAAAGCGTCTTTTGAAAAAAATTAAGTAGTGAAGTTTAATATCATAAAATTATCTATACATTGGTGTATATCGCAAGTAAATAAAACTTTTACTTATGAAGTAGATGCAAATATTTCAAATTGTTAGGCTCTCTTTTGAATACAAATTTTATATGTATTTTATATGTAAATGAAAATTACGAAATGACATAAGTGGCTGTAGGAATGCTACAAGCGGGAAGAAATCAGTCCCAGGTGTCTCGGCATTTTGGTGTCAATAGGAGCGTGATTTGTTGTCTTTGGCGACGTTACGTTAATACAGGGGATCCTGCTGAGCAGCACTCAAGACGTGGAAGAAGTACAACTGCTCGACAGGACCGATACATACAATTGAATGCAAGACGTCAGCCGATGTTAACCGCCCGGAAGATAGCTTTAAAGCTACAATTCTCAAACGGTGTTGTTGTTAGCCACCAAACCGTGAGAGATAGGCTGCATGAATACGGGCTACGAGCACGACGCCCAATTAGGTGTCCACCTATACGCCATGGGAATCACGCCCGTCGAAACGAGTGGTGTAGGGAACACTTGACATGGACCCAGGAGCAATGCGATAAAATTTTATTTTGTGATGAGTCCCGGTTTGGATTTAGGCGTGATACGAGAAGGGTAAGAGTGTATCGTCGTCCCGGAAATGCTGAAAGGCTGAGATTCATCCAGGAAGTGCACCCTTACAGTGGCCCCACAGTGATGGTATGGGCGGGTATTATGAAGAACAGACGAACTGAGTTCGTTTTTGTAGATGGCAATATGAACGCTGAAAGTTACGTCGAAGATGTCCTCGGGCCTTATGTTAACCCATTTGCATAAAGTCTTTGCTCAGATTTCACGCTGATGCATGACAATGCGCGTTCGCACACAGCTCGGTGGACCAGAGAGTACTTGGCAATGAAAAACATCCGGATATTGCCGTGGCCTGCACAATTACCAGACCTCAATCCCATCGAGCACGCATGGGACATGCTCCAGAGACGTGTTATAGAGAACCTGGAAGGAGTGTCGATAACCCAACAACTGAAAGACTTGTTAAAATTTCATTGGGACCGATTGCCGCAGACAAATTTTAAACAACAGAGGCAGTCACACTTTGTATTGAATTACCAAGTAATTAAAAAAATGACGTTATTTAATTTTGTAAAACATGAAAAGTTTAATTTCGTTTTAACTTTATTTTATACTACGTATGTTACGGTATACATATTGTTAATTACTGTGATTAAATGAACAATTGAATGAACGATTTGTTGCTTTAGTCGCTAATGCGTCAAACAATGCTTAGTTATTATTTATAAAAGAAATATAAATATATTACAATAGTAAAAATCGTTCAAAAGTTCAAAATCGTACATGTTGCGTAGACTTTTTTGATGTGTGTATATATTTTAAATATTTAATTAAGCACAAATATGGTCAAAGTTTTTCTTTACCAGTAAGTGAAATACAGTAGTTTAATTTTGATCTGTTTTTAATTTAAAAGGTCTAAAGTCTAACTAAACTTAATTTGTTTTTGGAATGATTTGTCAATCTAAACTTAAACTAGAATATGAAAAAAAAAAATTCATATTCGACGCGAACATATCAGTTGACCCGAAAACCCCGAAAAAACCGGTTTAGTCGGTTTTCAAAAATAAAAACCGAAAAATTCGGTTTTCCAAAATTATCCGGTTTTTCATGCCCTAGGCCAGCCTTTCCCAAAGTGGGCGATAACGCCCCCTCGTGGGCGCTGCAGGCCTAAAGGGGGGCGGTAAGAGACCCAGAAAAAAAATGGGGGCGTTGTGTAGAGGCCTGGGGGGTGATTTATAATTTCATTTAGCTAGGAGGCATCTTAGACAACGACTGCATGAGCTCTCGACTCTCAACTACAACTTGTGAACATCAACTAATATTAATTAAAAGATTGCTCAAACTCGGTTCGATATTTCTCTCCGCGTAGTTCATATATCTGTCCTGTTTTATTGAATATACAAAATAAAAATCATGTCAATCGGTCGTTCCGTTTCGAAATGAAAGTAGACACAAACAAACAAATAAAAAGGCAACAGACACACTTTCGCATTTTAATAGTTATTAGTACTCCCAGATAGGTAATTTTCGTAGATAATCGACCGATCGATAATCGAGTACGATTGAGCGTCGAATGAGATAAACGAGTTTATGCATGTTTGTTTTATTCCTGTCGGTGCGTGCTGCTTATGGAATCCTATATAAACAACGTAATATTTATTTTATTTTCATTTGCGGTTTCGCGCGCAATAGATGAGCAGTACTTAAGTTCAACACTTACTTACGTATTTCTCAAAACAAAACAATGTCGGAAGTAAAAAAGAAGAGACGGCAATACTGTGCGGAATATATTAAATTCGGATTCATTGAAAATCCGACAAACCCATCGTCGCTTTTGTGTCTTCTATGTCTAAAAACATTTTCGAATGAAGCAATGAAGCCTTCAAGACTGCAAGATCATTTGAATAAAATGCATCCAGATAAGAAAGACAAGAATGTAGCATATTTTCAAGACCTAGAGAAGAAGCATAATACTCAGCCAAGTGTAGCAAAACTATTTTCGGCGGCTGCTAAGCAAGATGACGACGGACTTCGAGCTTCGTACAATATCTCTTTGTTAATTGCTCAAAAAGGCAAACCACATAACATCGGAGAAGAGTTAATTTTGCCAGCAATAAAGGAAGTAATAACTACTGTGCTTCATAAACCAGCCGCAGATATTATCCGAAAAATTCCTTTGAGTAATAATTTTGTGCAAAGACGAATTGATGAAATGTCTGAAAACATTGAAGGATCATTGTGTGATCACCTGAGGACAAGTCAATTCTCAATTCAGCTCGATGAGTCCACTTTACCAACTAATGAAGCATTGTTGCCGTCTTACGTGAGGTTTATTAAAGATGAGAAAATATGTGAAGAACTATTCTTTGCTAGGAATTCAGAAACCGATACAAAAGGTGAAACTATATTCAATACTTTGGAAAAGTTTTGTGATGAGAAAGAGATTCCCTTGAAAAATATTATATCAGTTGCTACGGATGGCGCTCCGGCTATGACAGGGTGTCATAAAGGCTTCATAGCGTACTTAAAAAATAAAATTCCAGATGTCCTTGCTGTATATTGCGTTATTCATAGACAACATTTGGTTGCTAGAAACTTAAGTGAACGACTATTTCAATCACTGCAATATGTCATCAAAGCAGTCAATAACATCCGCAACAGCTCTTTGAATGATAGATTATTTCATCAGCTTTGTGTTACTAATGACGAGGATTTCAACCGTTTGTTGTTTCATACTGAAGTTCGTTGGCTATCAAGAGGCAATTGTCTGACTCGATTTTACAACCTGTTTGACTCTGTTATAAAGTTCTTGGAAACTAAAGATACAGAATTGCACAACAAGCTCATTACATCAAAGAATGATATAGCTTACATAAGAGACCTGTATAAATTGTTCAACGACATGAATCTCCAACTGCAAGGCGATGAACTAAATTTAATTAAAACAAAAAACGTCGTTGCTGCTTTCGCAGCCAAACTGCTTCTACACAAAAAGAATGTGGGCAGACGTGAGTATCACAATTTTCCGAATTTATCAGTATCATGCACTAACGACGAATTGTTTGCCTACTGCCAACATTTGGAAAACCTCCACATTGACTTCACCAAACGATACCAGGATATTTTGAACTTGGAAATACCAGACTGGGTGTTGGATCCGTTTTCAAATGTCAACACAGCAATGTCACCTCAGCTGGAAGAAGAACTTATAGAATTGACAACAAACGAGGAAATAAAAATCAAGTTCAAAAATGGTTACCAAGAATTTTGGCTACAAAAACCGATCCCGCAATTGTACCCTGGATTGTGGTCAATCGTTCAGCAATTCTTGATAGCATTCCAATCGTCATATTTGTGTGAATGTGGATTTAGTGCTGTGGCAACTAGAGAAATTGTTTGCATGTTACCAAACGTGGCGACTTGCGACTGTTCTTGAGTAAATTGGAACCTGATATCAACAAACTTATTAAACAACATCAGATTCATCCTTCACATTAGTTTTTATATAAGGATCGATTATATTCGTTTTATTTTGAATAAAAGATACTCTGTTTGAATACTATAAAGTTGCGTTTCAATAATCATTCTCATTGGCAGGTGTAGCCCGTAAGTACAGCCCGTAACTTGAGACCTGAGCGCCGTTGTGTATTACCTATTGCGCTCAGGTTCCAAGTTCACTCTTGCGGGTTATAGTAAAAATCTCGTTTGGAATTAATGTTTAATCTCCGCTAATATAGCTCACAATAATTAATTAATTTAATTTGAAGTTATAGTTGTTTTTCAGTAGGTGAAAAAAGGGGGGCGCTAAAAATAATTTATTCTCAAAGTGGGCAGTAGACACAATAAGTTTGGGAACCCCTGCCCTAGGCACTAGTGAAAGAGAAGTGTGAAAGGTGCAGGGTGTTAGACGAGAACAAGATGTCAGACAACTTCCAGAAAAATGCTAAATTGTTTTGGAAAGAAATACGTAAGTACCGAAATGGTCCAGCAACTTGGAGAATAAATAAAGTGTATTCGAAAGAACATCAACTGCTAACAGCCAAAAAAGATGTTCAGCAGAGATGTAGTGATTATTATAGAGAACTGTATGAGAGTGACGACTCTGTCTCTGACACTGAGAGCGATCCTATCGAGTCGCCACACTCGAGTCAGGAACTAGAGGAATTCATTAGTATGAAAGAGATTGCGAAAGCTATAAAAATCTAAAATGTGGAAAGGCTGCGGGTAATGATAAGATTACTGCTGAGATGATCAAGTAGGGTGGTCCTAGGGTCTTGGATACATTCTAACAGCTGTACAATCTTTGGCTGGCAGAAGAGAGAGGTTCCGGAAGACTGACGCATTGTGCGTGTGTGTGTGCGTGTGTGTGTGCGTGTGCTTGTGCACGTGCGTGCGTGCATGCGTGCGTGCGTGTGTGCGTGTGCGTGTGTTATATTATTAACACTAATCTGCACAAAAAGTATTGAAATTAAAAGTAAATTGTTTTTATCATAGCTTCATTTTTTATCCAAATCGAGTTGGACTTGGTGTCTTTACGAATAAAAATTCTGCCACCTCTCACCCACACAAATTCGTATTTATGATCTTTAACAAATTTTCTGGTAACAGCATGAAGTACCTTATTATTCGGAAATAATTGCTCTGCTACATATACTGGCTGTTTAACACTGGATAAACCGAGACGAACAGTATTTAAATTATCTTCATCGTTATTTTTATTTTTGTTAAATCTTTTTACTGACGCCAACAGGTCATCCCGAGAATGCGGACTGACAAGTTTTATAACTATAGCACGAGGTCGATGTGTCTTGTTTCATTTTAGGAACCCTGTGATAATCAATTATGTCTGATTCCTTGATTTCGCTACGTACAGTGGTCATTAGATGCTTAATCATGGTTAGTATGTTTTCATTCTTGTGTTCTGGAATACACTGTAGCTCGAGATTACACTCTCTGGATTGTTGTTCAAGAATAGCTATCTTATTACTCATTTCTTGAAACTGCGTCCTAAGAGCCTCATTTTCTTCTTTAATGGCGTCAATGATAATTACTTTTTCTTTAAGAAGATTATTCATATCATCATATTGAGTACTAATGTAATCTATGCTGGTTTTAATTCGCATATGTCTCATTTAAAGCTTTGGTTTCCATTTTTACATTTGCCACATTAGTAAGTATTTTTTCAGTAGCAGTGCCAATCTTTAAATCAAAGTACTCCTTTAATTCATCTATCACCTGACGAGTGATCGATATAGGAAAGTTTCCACAGTCCGGCTTATTTGGGTTGGTATTGTCCTTAACTGGCGTGTTAGTGTTGTCTCCCTTTTTTTCGTTTGACTTGCAATCTGAACATTTCCAATTAGATTTTGATTCTTTTGATTCCTTAGAAAAATTTGCTGCAGTTATTCTAAGACATTGGTAATGATACTTTCCTATACACAATGAACAAGTTTTTAATTCTCCAGCTTGCACAGTTTTCATTCATGCTTAACACTACATTTTGTAAAATGTGGTGACGCCTTTGTTCGGTTTTTCTTAATTTATGGAAAATACCGAAACAAATTTGCTATAAGAAAACCCGCAGGCGTTTGAATAACTTTTCGTAAAATGTCAATAAATTCTAAATATTAATGAGCTGAGGGTAGTTTATATATTTATATCACAGTTGAAAACACAAAGATTTATGGATTATTTTCACAAATTACACCATAAAATAAATAACGAACACTAATTTAGACAACTAACAAACTTCACAGATGTAAATACTACTTTACATGTTATTATTTGTAAATTTTTACTTAAATATTGAATTAAATTGACTACAACTTCATAAACACAGATTGCCTGTTTGACGTTTTTCGACGTAATCCAAACATCGAATTTAGTTACCTACTATGTCTATATCTAAACTAATATTATAAAGAGGTAACTTGGTTTTTTGTATGTAATAGATAAACTCAAAAACTACTCAACCGATTTCAAAAATTCTTTACGCTATAGAAAACTACATTATCAGCGAGTAATATGGGCTGTATTTTATTTTCAAGAAATGTCTACCTGTGCGAAGCCGGAGCGGGTCCCTAGTAAATAATAAGTATATGTAATAATCATTATATTTGAACATATAGTTGATTTTACTAATTACAACAGTCAAATAGACATACATGTTAACGAGTAATTGGATCCAGTTGGATTGTCATGCAGATAAAAGAAGTTATTTGCTGTGAAAATTGTAGGTACACTGTCATCATATTCTAAACGATAAATTTCTTTTCTATTACGATTTCTACAAAATTATAGCCATTAACTTAGTTTCCACCTTTTTATAATAACTAGAGGTTGCCTTGTGGTCGAAACTCGATCGTAAATATAAACGCTTTGGCTACAATCTACTCTGTGCGACCGTTTGATCTATCAAGTAGGTTACATTACATATGATCACAAAGTATTATGAGTTTGATATTGATAGTCTTTTTGACATTGGCAATATGAACGTAAACAACGAACGTTTTATTTAATTTATTAATTTAATGTACTTATTTGTAACATATATTGTATAAAAATTTTAGCTTTCTCCAGTCTTTCTCTATATAAACTTTAATTGTACCAGATTTCACACCCTTTCGTCCGCGCAGTTTTCTTTAAAAGGCACAGTCAAAGTTTTCGGTATACATAGCAGTGCTCAATTTTACCCAGTGATTTAGTTCTCAGTTTTGTTCTCAGTAAACCAAATTCAATGAAAAATTTTATCGAATGTGATGTGTATCATCTCTTATATAAATACATTCTTGCATATCCTTACGTTGTATCCCTAATGGGCAGTCGAGAGGATGGAATGCCAAGCATAGCGGTTCTTACTTACTTCTTTCACTTTTTCAAATCTCTTCATTCTCCTCGCATACTTTCGCCAAACAATGCGAGTGTTTTTGACATTTCCATCAGCTGATACCCTGGCTACCTCAAATTCATAAGTCAGCCTTGGTCTTCCTTGGCTTCTACTACCATTTATTTTCATCCTGTAGCGTTTCTTCGTCAAATTGTTCATCACTCATTCTTTCATCTAACGATCGAGCGGTCCTTTCAGCATTTTTAAAATGACACTGTCATCCACTGTCACCCTGCCATACTGCGTACCTCTTCATTACTTATATTGTTCGCGAGGTCGATACTATGTATTTCAAAGAGATCCTATTTCCACTGCATTCAATTTACTTCCACTCGATTTCGGGCATATTCAAACCTCACTATCGTACAATAAAATCGGCAAATTAAGATATATTCACACCGCTAATTAATGTGGACAGAGCACCGTTAATTTTATTTCCAGCTGCTACCCACCCCTCCACAATCAGCTCGCATCTTTCATCTCTCGAAAATACACTCCTCTGATATACAGTTCCATTCAATTGATCCAGACGTTTTATATTTACCTGTATTTCACGCTTCGTTTATACATCTTCTCTTTACTTCTCATTCGTATTCAACTATTTAATTCCTCTTTTCCCACTATCACCACAGATTAATTAGTTTACTAACGTAAACTATCACATTCTTCTTTCATATACATGATTGGGGTCTACAATTCTGCTTCTAATGGCGCTACAAGCATAGCATCGGCAGTGAATAAAAAACAGTTTGCCACTGTGCTATTAACATGACATATCTTTTATACCACCTTTCAAGTTTTATGGTAATATGGACGCAACAGTCCAAATACAGCACAAATAGCCAGGCAGACGTACTAAAGCAGCTTAAATAGGTTTTAAATCATGGTAACATGTCACGATATAATGACTACACAAACCGCAGTAAGAGACCTTTCATGCCATGTTCAGGTAGGTAATTGAGGTAATTTGAGGTAGCCTGAGTATCAGTTGATGGAAATGTCAGTTTTTTTCGTGCTACGTGCTACTACTTCGTGTTTTTTTAGGCCGAACAAAGCTCAAAAATTTTTCTGAACTTTCTCACGATCATGCAAATCGAGAAAATCGTCCATACAACTCTGCCCTTCCTAAATCCACCTTGTCATGCGTTCGATCAATACATTAGTATAGATGTGATGAATTCCTCAAATCTTTAGCTATTTTCCGCTCAAACTCCAAAAACCTCTAATTGACACGTGTATCGTATTCCAGAGTATTCTCTGGTTATTCCAGGGTATTCCAGAGTGTTCTCTGGGTATTTCAGAGTATTCTCTAGAATACCCTAAGAATGCTTCGTTGAGAGGCGAAACACGTGTCGATTGGTGGTTTTTGGAGTTTAAACGGAAAATAGCTAAAGATTTTAGAAATTCATCACATGAAATGAATTTCCGCAAAGTAACACCCGAGTCTATACAATACGTTGGTATAGACTTTACTTGCTAAGTTGACCAAGCCGATGGCTTAAAAAAAAGAACACCAACTCGTTTTTAATTTGTTCTACACCAACTATGACCCCTGTTTACGTCTTGAAGGCTTAATTTTTTAAATTCAAAAATTACGTATGTTCCTAAATGCATTTCTTTTAATTTTCGATTCGACTTCTCTTCTTAATCTCCTCGATTTCCAAAAATTCTTTTCAACGAGTATCAATATTGTACAAGGAACCTACCTGCTTCATGTTTCTACACTAGGGGTTTTGGGTTGTGAATTGATACCAGAAGATTAAAAATCTTAATGTAACACGTGATGTGCTACTATAATTGATGTAAGAGTGTATTACAAAAACGAATGTAGAAATTGTAGAGGTCAAGTTGTTTCGGCCATTATTTCGTCTAAAGATCAAGGTAACTTAACAAATAACATCGCGGCCGCGGCTGCAATAATAAAACACTACACAAGAACGCATTAGACAATGACTAACATTACTAAATGGTTTTGTAGATGAATGTTATTTTTCTAATGTTTAGTTTTTATTATTTAATTAATATAGAACGTACAGCATTTATTGTAATTATTTTCGATGTAGCCAGGAATTCAGTCGATTGAAGCAGCATTGACGACAAATAAATATTTTAATTTTCTGATTTTTTTAATTACATTTATGTATTTATTTTACAAATCAGGGGTATGTATAACAGTCGTGTATAATATATGGTATATATGCGAATAATAATAAATTTATAATGCGAGTGAATATAAATTAAAATATCTGCTTCTTCACCCCTCACCACCGCTTGCAACCGTTGCATCGCTCGTTAGTATTAATAACGTCCAGTAGATGTCGTTGTAGCTACAGTAATATAATATTATTTAGTATGCACCATTACATTACATAACATTTATAAAATAAATTAATAAAAAAATATGAAATCGATAAATATAAAATAAAACATTAAAGAAATCGTGCAATAAATATTAAATATAAATGGGAACGCATTGACAGATGTCGGATTTACATTTATTGCAACGGTACCTTAAAAAGGGCCATGGCCTATCAGTGACAGTTATTAGAGCATGCTGTCGCATAAGTCTTTCAGCCTTTAGTTCTATTTGAATCACAAATCAAGAGCTTCGATTAAGATATAAAAGTGATGGTCATGATTTATAAATTACAATTTTCGAATGTGCCTATGCCTACGAGCAATATCCAACGAAGGAATTATTGACATAGAATTTTCATTCGTTCAAAGCTATTTGCATTTAACTGTTTGAGATAAACTATCGAATGATTAACCAATTAGCGAGAAATCTGCACCGATATGCTTTTAGGGCTTCTCAGTTATGTAATTATGGGAGCACTATGTTACTGTACCTTTGTAGATTTTCAGTGTTTTACGTAGTACTCGTATGTAACATAATGTACTATTAGAATGAAAGTGACCTAATTCAAAATTTTAGAATGTTGAGTTGTAATATTAAACTACCTACTACCTGGATATAATATGAATTTACCTATCTGTCCGCCACATTAACTGTATATCGTAAGAATATTTAAACATGCATTAGTGAAAAATCCGTTTTGTTATTTTATTAGAATTGATTATCGAATATCGCCAAAACAAAATCCCACAATTTTGAATTAGGTCAGTTTCATTCTAAAGGTGCGATATATTCCGACTAAAATAACACAAATATTTTTAAAAGTTATTGCGACTTATTATACGAGTACATTGTCTCCTTTTTTCCAACTTTTACAAAAAGTATCAAAGAATTGATATCTTTAGCAATTTTTAATTTAACTTCAAATCAATTTTATCCAAATAATTAGCTATTTAAAAATCGTAGAAGTGTTTTACTTTGATGTATAAATTACCCAATCGCTATCTCAACAAAGCACGTTCGAATTCAGGTGTACCTATCTAATAGTGAAACCAAGGTTTTCAATATTAGTCATTGGTTATTGGTATTATACACTACAGTAGTTGTACCAATAAATATTATATATTTTTGTAAATGTTACTTAATATTTATCAATACGAGTTCCACAAAATGGCTAACTGTGTATTTAAGAATGTATGTGTTATGCATTGTATGCGGTAATATGATAAATATTAAGGTAATTAATGAAAGACTATACGAAGTTTTTAACTTTTTGTGTAGAAAGAAAATCAAAGTCTTAAAAAAAACAATCATTTAGGCACCTAAAAATCACAGTGGTCTTAGAAACAATTTCAAAATATCATTTAATATATTTTTAAAATACGCGCTTACAAAAATTATACTTATCTGAAATACATATCAAAAAACTACTGAACACACACACAACAGAGTAACAATACTAATTTTTATCGGGTTTACGTACTGCATATATGTAGGTATATTGTTTTACACGGTATATGCATTATTATTTATTATGCGTATTGATATGAATCAACCAAATGATTATGTCGAATAAATTCAAATTATAGTAATAATAATAATAATACTCCTGACAATTACACAGATTGTGTGACCCCAAACTAAGCAGTAAGCTTGTACTATGGGTACCATACAACGAACTCTGGGGGAGGTCCCAGTAACACCCAGACTCCAAGCCAAGTTAGAAAAGTTCGTTTCCTAAATTGACCTGACCGGGGATCGAACCCGGGACCCTAGCTTGGAAAGTAGATGCATATACCACTGCGCCAACGGGCCAGTCAATTTGAATTAGGTCACTTTCATTAGTAATCCACTACAATGAGAATGTAGTCAACATCCATAAATACAAACATATCTTCACTCTGTATTCCCAACGGGTTAGTCAGGGAGGACGGAGCGTCAAGCGTTACGGTCCTTACATACTTCTTTCGCTTTCTCAAGTCTCGTCATTCTCCTCACACATTTTCGCCTAGGTATGCAAGTGCTTTTGACATTTCCGTTAGCTAACACTCTGGCGATTTGATCTTCATAAGTCAGTCTTGGCCTTCCTTGGCTTCTTTTACCACTCACTTTGGCTCTGTAGACTTTCATCGTCAGTCTTTCATCACTCATTCTTTCTATGTGCCTGAACCATTTTAGCATTCCTTTCTTCATTTTTATAATAACACTGTCGTGCAACTCCGTTGTACTGCGTATCTCTTCATTGTTTATCCTAACCGCAAGCGTAACATCTCACATATTTCTAAGAGATCGCATTTCTATTGCATTTATTCGATAACGCATTCACTCGATTTCAGGCATATTCAGGCCTCACTACCGTACAATAAAGTTGAAACCAACACCGCATTGTGAATGGTCATTTTGGCTGTGTTAGATATATTCACAGTGCCTACTAATGCAGATAGAGTACCGTTCACTTTATTGCCAACTGCTACCCGTCTCTCCACATCCAACTCACATCTTCCATCCCTCGAAAACACACTCCCCAGATACACAATTTCATTTTGTACTAGACATTTTCTAAGTACTCAAATCTCTCATTTCGTCTGTACAGCTTCCCTTTCAAACACCAGAACCTTAGTTTTGTTCACATTCATATTCAATCCTTTCATGACTAGTGTCTGCAACTCTGCTTCTGATGGTGCTATAAGCACAGAATCGTCAGCGTACGATAAGCAGTTTACTACTGTATCATCACATATCATATCACTCATACTACCTTTCAATGTCTGGAGGCAACTGTTCAAATACAGCACGAAAAGCCAGGCAGACATCACGTAGCTCTGTCTAATGCCTGAACAGACTTCGAACCAGGGCGACATGTCACCATCTATGCTCACACAGGCTCTATGGCCTCGATGCAATAACCTCACAGCCTGCAGTAAGGGGTCCTCCGCGCCCTATTCAGGTAAAAGACTCCACAGTTTCTTTAACACTACTCTATTGAATGTTTTTTCAAGTCACGAAAGCGCAGAAAACTTTTTGACCTACGACCAGAAACTTCTTCACGATAACGCGACGCGAGAAAATCCGATCCATACAAACCCTACCGTTCCTAAAACCAACTTGTGTCTTCCACAAATATCTGTCAGAAACACCTTTCGTACGTTCAGTCAATACATTGGTATAGACTTTACTCTTGCTAAGCTGACCAAGCCAATAGCCCTATAGCACGCACAGTCTAAATGAGAACATTTCCCTTTATGGAGAGGTACTATGACTGCGGTACATCAGTCCTCTGACACCTCCTTCTTCTGCCAATAAAGGTTGCACAGTGCACAGAAGGTATCCCAGACCCTAGGGCCATCTCCATACTTCATCATCTCAGCAATCACCTCATCATTTCCTTTCCACACCATCCAGCCTTTCCATATTTCAGACTTCTTAACACTTTTTCTATCACTTTCATACTAATGGCATCCTCCAGTCCTTGACCAGAGTGTGGCAATTCATTCGAATCGCTCTCAGTATCAGAAACGGAGTTGCCACTGCCACACTCATTCAGTTCTCCATAGTACAGAACTGTACATAGTACTTAGTAGCTGCAGAACATCTTTTTTGTTTGTAAGCAGGTGGTTTTTTTCGAACGCGGCTTATTCATTCTACAAGGTGCCGGACCACTTCGTAACTTACGTAATTCTTTCCAAAAAATTTGGAATTTTCCTCGAAGTTGTCCGACGTCTTGTTTTCGTCTAATACTCACGCTTCTTCTTCACTAGTGCCTTCGCTTCTGCTTTCTGCAGCTGATATCAGTCATTCATCAAGTTCTTCATACAACAGTCATTTTAAATAGCAAGGTAGTCTCACCATGCTTTCTTTTTCTGATAGACAGACTCTTGCACTTCATCATCCCACCACACCTCACACTTTTGACTGTTCCCTATCTCATTCCTTCCACACACTTCTTTTGCAACCTCGATCATACTATACCTAAGGGTCTGCCAACATTATTCAACACCTTCGCTCATCACTTTCAATCTATCATCAAGCTTACCGGATACTACCCTTTCATATTCATACCTGGTGGTCGCGTCTTGTAGTTTCCAGCTCTTGATGCGACAGATCGCTGCAGGTTTGGACGCTACGCGATATTGTTACACTGCAAACAGACCACTTATTCTGATTACCACCAGAAAGTGGTCGGTTTTCAGATCGGCTCCTTTGTATGCTCTCGTGTCCACTAAACCTGCTTTTTGAACCGGCTGACCACCAGGAATAAATCAATCAGACCTCTTTTCATCCTTCCGTTCCCACGTATACTGATAAATACTTTTATGCTTATATTAATTAGCACCAAAAAGATCCTTAATTATTGAATACGACTTTACTCACGTATAATCGGTATAGGTACCGACTAGTTTCGGACCTATTAGAGGTCCATCATCAGGGTGAGTGGGATGAGTTCGCGGCCGCGCCACGTCTCGCGCAGTGCGAGACGGAGTGCGGCCGATGGACCTCCAATAGGTCCGAAACCAGTGGGTACCTATACCGATTATACGTGAGTAAAGCCGTATTCAATAATTAGTGCGTTAATAATGTCTCATGAAAGTTTTAATAATTTAAAAAGATCCTTTTCCATACACACTCCTAACCCAATCCTACCAGCATCATTTACTCTCTTATCTCCATACTTGCCTAGGACAGACTTAAATCCTTCGAACTGTCCCGATCCATCCATTCATGTCTCCACACACTTTAATTCTCTCATTGACTTCAACTGTTGCTAGAACTTCCCTAACATACTCCCAAAACTGCTCTAGCTCGCCCTATCCGACAGATGACACCGGGGGATACACCACCAAAACAAATATCCCCGTCAACCCTGTTTTGAGACGCATAAACTCTGTAAACCAGAGCAGTCTCGGTTTTACACGCTTATACTCAGTTACATAATTAACCAAACGAGAGGACAGTAAGACGCCTACCTTTTGGCATCCCCTTCTTTCTTGCGGTACCCCTGACCACAAAGCGATGTCCTTTCCAGGCACGTTGGCAAATTGACTGCCCTTTCGCTTGGTTTCAATAACATATCAATCTTCTTTCTTCCATAATATCAATCACTTCATTCATCTTCTCTTCCATCCCACCTCTCACATTCCACGCAGTTTTTCTTCACTCCTCGCTGCACTGTAGTCAACAAAACGATTATTAACAACTAAACGTAAAAAAAATCTACCTAGTAAATAATCATTATCATCAACACACTACGCTACAATAGTCCATATAAACGTAGTGGTTTCGTTCTCTTTGGTCCCATATATTGGACTTTGTGGATAAACAGAACATCAACGAGTAACAAAATCAGTTTGTCACTTCTAATAATAATTGTTTTGGCTTACAAATGCAAAGCGAAAGTAACCAATTGCTACCACGTTGCCCTCGGACTAAATTTGGTGAGATCCCGTTGCCTATCCCTTATAATGAAACTGCGCGAGAAGATAAGCACAGACCGCGTGGAAGCAAATTTGTACACACATACATTATGTATAACAAAGCATACATACATAGCATACATACATTATTTTTAACCTATTTATTAAATTACTTCCTAAAGAATTTTTATCGGAACGCATCACATATTAAATTTGTTATTTATATTATGTTATTTGTTACTTACTAATAAGTTATAAACAACTCACGATAAGTATGTCGTATTTCAATATAAACGGATTGCGTGACATACACCTTTTCAATAAAATAGATATGATATCGTTGTGTGAACGAACCTTTCTTTTTTAGTGGAAATGTAACAATTTCAAGACAGTCACGCACTTTATGCTTACCATTTATACTACGATAACTGTTTCTTAAATTTTAAACAGCTAACATGGACTTCAATGCCAGAAAAATTACAAATTCCCACGACTTCGTAATTTAATATACCTATCTTACTTTTATCCGTAAATAAACAAGCTTGATTATTGTCTTATCTATTTTGATAATGTTATCTGCGAATGCGGCAAGCGCCAAGTCTATGGCCTGTGGCTGAAGTGGGGAGCACGTTCCGTTAGCAGCAGCGCACTCCACAGCTGATTTCACATGTATCTAGATGCGGCGGTAAACGAGCGGTTACCTCTCGCCCTGTTAACGCAAAATATGCCGGCAACATAACGCGATAAAATAAAAATCGTTATATACAGTGCATAACATATTCATTCTTTAATAAACAGTTAAGTGTTTTGTGGATCTCGTATTGATAAATTATTAAGTATATCGACCCATTCGAGTGATTCATGTAAACAACGAACTGGTTTTTGAAAACCACTTTACACGACATCCAATTTTAGCGGGTGAGACATTTCCTAATTATTTTTGTTCTTGTTTGTTTTTCTTAATATTTGTTACTATTGTGTATTGATTTAACATTGCACCTTTATTTTATAAGCATAGAGAATTAACTTTTTACATATTTTTCAATTATCAAGTTATACAATACATACAAAAGATTAACCTTTCATAATTACGATTTAGTAACGTGAATCCTATGCATTATCTTTGAATTATTTTTAATTTAATTATTTACCCAACACCATGCTATTTGTATTTGCTAGATAATAATATAATCATAGTATGGGTTTTAAAATAATATCCATTTTACCGACTTGTCGTTTTTAGCAGATACTTAGTTGTTGTTAGTTATACTTGCTGATTTCGAATTGTGATGTTTCTTTTCTGAATGAAGGCTTAATAACTGTAAACTACCTTTGTACATAGTATGGAGGTACATGTTATGCATAAAACGATACACTTTACTTATCAGAAAAAGAATGAAATATGTTTAAAATAGCAGGACCGAAGCGGGCTAATACACTGGTACTTTGCATTTAAGTATTTCTATAAACTATTTTCACTTTATTGTTCATATTAAGTAAGGTCGGTTACAACAATGATATTATTACATGGATATAATATGTATGTTACAACACCAATATTTATAGGTAGGTTGGTAACACATAGTATAACTACAAATAGTATAATACAAATATTATAAACGACGTTAGGTTTAGCTGTCATAAAAGTATCAGTTATAAAGAATAATTGAGTATATAAACATTGTTAGTTGTCGGAAATTAGATTCTGATATCTGGTAAGCAGTAAGGTACATATATGGTTTCCAAAGTGGTCTGTATCGACCCCCCGGGTCAATTCCGACCTGCATGGGATCCATGACAGCGAAAAAAAATGTAAGATCTCATAAGTTATACATAGGGATCCAGGATCCACGAGATTGGATCTTATTTAGAGAGGTCGTCACCATAACTTCGACTTTCTGTAAATATCATAATCTTATATACATAGATATTTCGATTTCTTATTAACGATGGAAGCCTAAACTTTCTCATAATGGATGTGATATATTTGTATTAACGAAATTAAACTAAGTAACTAATTTAAAGTCCAATACTGATTTACTATCAAAGCATCAGGGTCATTCTTCTCATTAAATTGATTTATATTACCTAAGAATATTACAGCATTCGTATCTTATTTCTTTTAATTTAAAAATGTAAAGAACTCAACGTATGACTCCGTGTCAGCTATGGAAAACACATGTAACGTTGATACATTTTTTAAACTGTAATATTAATTAGACAGGGGGTGTTTGGTATCGTTATGTCATTTCAATAATTGACAACAAACTTCGCACTTGTGGGTACTTTTTCCTAACCGCAACCATCCCTTTCCCACATGCACTCTTCGATCATCTCGCGAATGCAAATGCCGTGTGCTTGTGACCTGCCATAATAAACGCAATTTAATTATTTTCATCGTATAAATCTCGCATATTTATATTTCGCATATTAAAAAACCGAGTGTGCTTGCTTTACCAAGGGATTGTGTTATTCCGTGTGTTTGTGACGTTTTCTAGAAGCTTGGACTAAATCGCAAACAAAGGACTGCAGAGTGAGGCAAGTAAGTGTGCATGTTTTTTCCTTCCCTTTGTCAGCTGTATTTATCAACTATCTCCAGCTCCTACGGCTGCATAGAAACACATCCCTTTTTGGAAGTGTCTTGCAAGTGCATTCGCGATAAATTACTAGTACCAATACAGTCCATTTTTTCGTACTCGACAAAGATGTTTATTACTTTATTACATTGAGTACACCGCTCGAGAAATTTGGGAAGTTTGCTTTTCCATTTTTTTATGTTCCTTCGGCCGCATGTTTGAACTCCCTTCAACTAATTTGCATTAAGAGTAATTAATTACATATACCTAATTCAGAATTGGTTTACAATAGCGTTGATTACATAAATATCTATAACATTATTTATTTATTTAATTCTTACCGCACCGCATTATAGATATTTATTTCTTATTCAAACCGCACAATCGGCGTTATTTGTTATTCCGTAAATTCATTTACTTGGGTGTTATTTCATTTAATAAGTTTAGTTGTTGGTAGATTCCACTTTTTTCGTACCCGCATAATTTTATAAAAGTGTACGCTCGTACACTCGCCACGGCCAAGGTCACGTAACGGTAATATTGCATATTGCTCATCAAAGTAGTTACTTTTATTTTGAATATTAACTATTGTTTATTTCTTCACCGCACACTTTTTATATAAACCGCACCGCATTTACCTTCATACATTAATATCGCTAATTTGTAACTTATTAATTTATAGACCGTATATTTTTATTGCTCATATATTTATAACTAATTTTTCACTCTCAAAAAATGAGTAAATCGAAAGTTGAAATCCCGGAACAACTTACCGCTGAACAAATAAGTTTGGCAATTTTAGAATCAAAGCGCAATGTCTATTTTCAAAGGCTTCAGTCTATTTTTAATTTATCGAAAAATGTTGATAACGAACAACAGCGTGAATCATTTTTAAATAATGTAGAAAATATAGATAATTTACGAAGTGACTATGAGCGGTTACTTGACGAATGTAATTTAATTAATTTAAAAATAAACTCTAAATATGTGGTTAATTACCAACCGTGGATTGCATTTGAGGAAATATATTGTCATATAAAAAAGGTCATTTCTAAAATTGATAATTCCTCGAATTCCCTTAACATCGCTTCAGATAGTAATTTTTCAAAGTCGAAACTTCATTTGCCACCCATAGAACTCGTCTCATTTAATGGCGATGTCCGTTCATGGCCACTTTTCTATCATCAATTTAAAAACGTAATACATAATAATCCGAAATTATCTGATAGTGAACGAGTTTATTATTTAGTAGGGAAACTCACAGATAAGGCCGCAGCAGTTTGCGCTGGTTTACCCCCTACAGCAGAAAATTATTCTGTTATTTGGGAGTCGCTTATACAAAAATATGACGACCCGCGTTCAACCGCTTCTATGTATTTAAATCAATTATTAGATTTTCAACCGCTTGTCAATAATTCCGCTGATGGTCTCGATTTATTTATTAATAATTTTGATACATCGTTAAGAGCACTTAAACAGTTGAATTTATCGGATTTAAGTGACTTTATATTATTGCATATCGCATTACGAAAGTTGGATTCGGAAACGGTGAAAATGTTTGAAATGTCTCACCGCAAACAAAAGATGCCTACTTACAACAATCTTATAGAATTTATTAGAGAAGAAAATAAAGTTTTATTGCGTTCTACAAACAAACAGTCTGAACTATCTTTTAATAAAACACGAAGTAAATATGTTTCCGTTCAGAAACCAACTCATACAAAATCTTTTGTTAACACAGATACACATAAATGTAATAATTGTATATTATGTAAAAAAGACAATCATGACCATTTATACCGTTGCCCGATATTTATAAAGCTGACTCCACACGAAAGATTTAATTTTGTTAAAAAGAATTCTATTTGTAGCAACTGTTTGAGTGTAAAACATAAATATTATATGTGTACATCGCAACGTGGCTGCCATTATTGTTCAGCACGTCACCATTCAATGCTTCATTTTAATAGCACCGCACCATCTTCATCACATGTCGAAACTACGACACCCGCAAATACAATTAAAAATTCGTCAGATGTTACACCCACACACGTACATAATACTTTATCCGCTCCCGCACTCGCGACAGCTCATTCCGCAGAACGCACCCGAGATAATTGTTTACCGAACATCACACCATCGCTCTCGAATGACAGTCTTGTTGCTACTATAAATAAGGTCGATTCTTCTTCACAAAAAACTTGTACAAATTACAATAACGCATTTATGTGCAATAACTCTTCTCATTATTTAAGTGGTTATGCAACTACTACACTTCTAGGTACCGCAAAAATAAAAATAATTGATTCTTATGGGCGCACGCATTTGGTCAGGTGTTTGATTGACCCGGGCTCACAATGTGATTATATTTCTTCGGCGTGTTGCAAGCGTCTTTCACTTCCAATTTCTACACAAAATCGTTACAGTGAAGTTCGCGGTATAGGCAACACATCACAAAAAATTATCGGAGTAGTCAAACTAGAATTTACATCTCGTTTTCAAGATAACAATAAATATTCTATTCAACCGCTTGTAGTCGATCAAATTACTACTCAGTTGCCTGACTCTCGTGTTAGTGTCACCGATTTAAAATACTTACATAATTTACCTTTAGCGGATGATAATTATCATGAGCCGGGTCCCATTGAAATCCTTTTAGGTGTAAATATTTATTGTAACATTTTACTTTTTGACAAAATTACTAGTAACGTCAATGGTACGCCTTCCGCTTTGGAGACTACCTTAGGCTACGTAATTATTGGAGATGCCCCAATGATAGTACCTCAGCGTACCTGTAAAACACTTTGTTCATTCTCACATGAATCGCTTGACCACACTTTACAAAAGTTTTGGCATTTAGAGGAGGTGCCAGTTAAAAGGTTTTTAAGTCCTGAGGACCAAGATTGTGAAAATATTTTCACATCGACAACTGTTCGAAATAAAAACGGAAGTTATTCAGTTAGTTTGCCTTTCATAAAGGATCCGAATAGTCTTGGGAATTCTTTTATTACCGCAAAAAAAAGATTTTTGTTACTTGAAAATAAATTTTCAAAAGCGCCTCAGCTGCGTAAAGAATATGATAAAGTCATTCATGATTATATTGAAAGAGGAATTCTTTCTTTGGTTCCCACTGAACAATGTCTTCAACCAGGTTTTTATTTACCGCATCATCCTGTCATACGCAATGACAAAATTACAACAAAGTTACGAATTGTGCTGGATGGCAGCGCAAAGTCGGATAGTGGACTGTCTTTAAATGATATCTTACACACTGGCAATAATTTACAGGCAGATATTTTTCACATTCTTTTGAATGTTCGCATTTTTAAGATAGCCTTTTGCGCAGACGTACGCATGATGTATTTATGTATAGAGGTCTATCCCGATCACCGCAACTTTCAGCGAATCCTTTACAGATTTTCACCTGAAGGTCCTTTAGAAACATATAATTTTAATCGGGTCACTTTCGGACTTCGTTCATCACCGTTTCTTGCATTACGCACTCTGCGTCAGTTAGCCAAAGATGAGAGACACAATTTTCCGCTTGCAGCTGATGTCATTGAAAGGGATATTTATATGGACGACCTCGCTTCTTCTGCTTCTTCCTTGCAGGAAGCAGTCAAGATAGCCGAGCAGTTGATCCTATGCTTCAAGGCTGGTGGGTTTGATCTAGTCAAGTGGACTAGCAATTCCACAGAGTTGCTAGAATCCATTCCCATAACTCACCGGCAGTCAGAGTTTGTCTCTTTCGATGAACGCAGCGAATTTAAAATTTTAGGACTGCGATGGCTTCCTGCTTCTGATGTTTTTGTGTTTGCAGTTTCTCCACCGCAGCTTATCATCACAAAACGTTCTATTTTGTCCGCAACCGCACGATTATATGACGTACTGGGTTTAGTGGGTCCTATAATTTTATTTTCTAAATTATTAATTAAAGAACTTTGGTTACTGAAGCTTGGTTGGGATGATCAACCCCCGCAACATGTTCTCGCCTTGTGGCATGATTTCGTTACTGAATTACCGCTCATTTCCGAACTTCGATTCCCTCGTTACCTTGGGATTACGAAGTCTTCGCAGGTTTCGCTCTTGGCATTCGCTGATGCAAGTGAAAAGGCATATGGCTGTGTCATTTATGTTCACGTTTTGAATAAAAATGAAAAACCTATTGTTAGACTCCTTTGTTCGAAATCAAAGGTAGCACCAATAAAAACAGTAACCCTGGCTAGGTTAGAACTGTGTGCTATTGTATTAATGTCGAAATTGTTGCGTGTAGTTTATGATACGTTGTCCCAAAGACATAAAATTAATAACATTTATGCCTTTTCAGATTCAGAGGTTGCACTGTGTTGGGTTCATTCATCACCCCACAGATTTAACACATTTGTCGCAAATCGTATTGCGCAATGTCAATCCAATTTTCCGTCGGAACATTTTTATTATACTCCAGGTTCAAATAATCCTGCTGATTGCTTGTCACGGGGTCTTTCACCTTCGCACCTTAGAGATCATAGTTTATGGTTTCACGGTCCTTCGTGGACCTTACTGGATCCTAGCCAATGGCCAGTTACTCCATTTATATCATCTTCTCGAGCGCTTGAACAGAAAACTGTGTCACATACCGCATCAAACAACAATATACACCACCCGCTATTAAGTTTAAGCCATAAATTTTCTTCTTGGAATAAATTTCTTAGAGCTACAGTTTATTTTCTAAGATTTTTAAAGAAACTTCCGCGTGACAACGTTATAACCGCGAATGATTTAGATGCGGCCGAGTTAATAATTATACAAGCTGTTCAGCGAGCTGCGTTTGCTGAAGACGTTCGAAGGATTCACCAATCGAAATTATGTTCACCCGCCTTAAGAAAACTGTATCCATTTATCGCTGACAACGTTTTGCGAGTGGGAGGTCGCCTGCGAAATTCATCATTGCAATACTCTCACAAACATCCCATTCTATTGCCTCGACAGGGTCATATTATTACACTTATAATAGATTATTATCACCGTCAGAATTATCATGCCGGACCGCAACTTTTATTGTCAATATTGAGGCAAAAGTTTTGGATATTATCCGCGCGTCGTATGGTTCGCCAACGCATCCATAAATGTAATGCCTGCTTCCGTTTTAATCCAAAACCGACCTTTCCCACGATGGCTGATTTGCCTGCATGTCGAGTGGAAGAGTGTAAAGCTTTTACTCATACAGGCGTTGATTACGCTGGGCCCTTTCGTATTACTATGACTAGAGGTCGTGGTATTCGCAGTCAAAAGGCCTATTTATGTTTATTTATATGTTTGGTAACTAAAGCCGTCCATTTGGAACTGGCTTCGAATTTAGGCTCGGAAAATTTTTTGGATGCCTTTAAAAGATTTCTCGCAAGACGTGGACCTTGTAAATTTATTTATAGCGATAACGGAACTAATTTTATTGCCTCAAAAGCATATCTTAGTGAACTTTATACATTTTTAGAATCTGATGATTATTTTCAAACTTTTAATAATGAACTTGGGAAATACCGCATTACTTGGCGTTTTAATCCACCACATGCACCCCATTTTGGAGGTATTTGGGAGGCAAATATTAAATCTGTAAAGTCTCACCTTTTCCGTGTGATAGGAAGTCAAATTTTAACATATGAAGAATTACTTACCATTCTTAATCAAATTGAAGCGATACTTAACAGTCGTCCGCTTTATGTATTAAGTTCCGATCCATCGGAACTTACTTCTTTAACTCCTTCACATTTTTTGGGTACTTCGACTTTACAATTTTTACCTGCAGTTGATCTAAGTGGCGAGCGTACGAATCTTTTGAAAAGGTTTACGATGTTGGATTCTTTAGTTCAATCATTTTGGAAACGCTTTAAATTAGAATATCTGCATAATTTACAATCGCGGGAGAAATGGAACACGTCTGTCAATCCTGTAACGGTGGGAACTGTTGTCCTGGTGAACGTCGATAACGCACCGCCTTTGCATTGGCCATTAGGAATAATCACGAAATTATTTCCGGGCAAAGACGGTGTGGTACGTGTCGCGGAAATCAGGACAAAAAACAGTACGTTAAACAGACCGATTGTGCGGCTTTGTCCACTGCCGTCTCAATAATTTACCCCATTAGCATATAATTATAATATTTCTCATACCGCTAATACATATGTTATATATTATTTCTTTTTCTCATTTAGTGTTATAGAATTCGCATATTAATTTATTTTCTTTTTGAAGGCGTTCCTTCAAGGCCGGGGGGGTGTTTGGTATCGTTATGTCATTTCAATAATTGACAACAAACTTCGCACTTGTGGGTACTTTTTCCTAACCGCAACCATCCCTTTCCCACATGCACTCTTCGATCATCTCGCGAATGCAAATGCCGTGTGCTTGTGACCTGCCATAATAAACGCAATTTAATTATTTTCATCGTATAAATCTCGCATATTTATATTTCGCATATTAAAAAACCGAGTGTGCTTGCTTTACCAAGGGATTGTGTTATTCCGTGTGTTTGTGACGTTTTCTAGAAGCTTGGACTAAATCGCAAACAAAGGACTGCAGAGTGAGGCAAGTAAGTGTGCATGTTTTTTCCTTCCCTTTGTCAGCTGTATTTATCAACTATCTCCAGCTCCTACGGCTGCATAGAAACACATCCCTTTTTGGAAGTGTCTTGCAAGTGCATTCGCGATAAATTACTAGTACCAATACAGTCCATTTTTTCGTACTCGACAAAGATGTTTATTACTTTATTACATTGAGTACACCGCTCGAGAAATTTGGGAAGTTTGCTTTTCCAGGGGGTCTATCCAAAACAAAAAAAATAAGCATGCATAATATGGGACATAAAAGATTGGAAACCTCTGTTCTACATGATAATAAAAAAACAAATATGAAAGTAGTATTTAGAAAATATTATATTATTTTGATTATGAGACGTATTCTAAAAAGACTCCAGTTACAATCTTGTGCCTAAAACTACTCAGTTAATAATTTGCCACAATAGCGACATTTAAGTACTTTTGTTGCCTTATTTATGAAGCAAATCCTGTTGCCATTGTGGATACGTTCTCAATATTACAAAAGGAATCCAATGGCATGCAAAATATCACTGCAACATAAATAAGCTTTAACCAATACATGTGCGTTAATATTATACGACCACTGGTCTCGAACGAGCCAATAGAGCTTGACGTATAACTTTTTTATTCTTTTAAGCTCTCTATGCGTGAAACTTTTAAAATATTGTATGTTCCATGATTTCGTGAATACTGTGATAAATTTATTCAACACTGTCTAGTCTAGGACTTCATAATTTCTAAGATACTAGTTAAAAAACTGGTAACGATAAATACAACCTCATTTTCATTTATTTGCCTAAATATTTATATTATTTTTGTATTAAGTACTAGCAGCTCCCGTTTCACATCATGCCCACGTCATTAAAAAATTTTTTTTCATACAAATCTCATAGGTATATTTAAACAGATTTTAATTTCTGTAAGTAGATAACTACCTAATTTCTTGGATATTTGAAATCTAAGATACATATCACAAATTGTTTACGAAAAATGAAATCATATTATGTACGTTAAAAATTCTCCTTTAACCGATGAATCATAAAGCAAACATCATGCTTGTAACACCTAATGAGTAGTGCTGGATCAGCGCATTCGGTCAGCATTTATTCTTGTGACTGTATTACTTATACAAAATAGACTACCTACTGAAATTGGAGGAATATCTGTTAAAATGTAATTTAGTACACTATAAACAAACAATCTACGCTTGTAACTGTAGACTTTATTTACCTACGTTTCTTTTGACAATTTACTCAACTTAATCGTTAAGGCATTAGAGATGGTTCGTGGTAATGCGTTCCTTACAATCTTCCGGATCTAATTGTCGAATAGAGAGATTTGTTGATAATGTACATACCTGCTAGTTTCTTGCGGTTTCATGGGAAATATTTCAATTTATATCATGTTTTCACGTGGTTGTGGCGTGTCGATACAATTTTAATATTAAGCCTCGCGCTGAATGTGGTCAGATGTATGTACTTCACGACAGTTGTCAATCAGAGCGAATTGATGCGCCTACAAATGCACGATATCGACCGCGTTACTATCATTGATTTCAGTACGCCTCATGAGATAATTACAATAGTCCAATCGATACTAATATTATAAATGCGAAGCTGCCTATCCGTTACGTTTTCACGGTTAAACCGTTGGACTGAATTTAATGAAATTAAGAATAGAGATATATTAAGAATATTAAGATTTGGGGCAGGACAGGCTATTTTTTTTAATTCTGCGCTGACGAAGTCACGGGCAACAGCTAGTTTATTCACAATTTAGGAATCAGACCTACAGACCATAGTAGTTCGAAAGCATTTGACACATTACTTACCTACACAAAATAAATAGTTAATTAGTTAATAGAGGCCGATATTGAATATCAATTCAGACTAATAAATAATGAAATATCTAACCACTTACAAAAAAGTTATCTAAAAAAAGTCTTATTCAACGATACTCCTTGATTATCATGTCACGGTTATTACTTATTAGTCATATGGATAATGAATTCAAAATGCGCCAATTATTATTAGTACAAAGTCTGATAATCTTAAATTTATTTTTTCTCGTATTAAAGAAATGTGTGTTCATTTGCAGTGTGACTTTTTTGCTAATGATTGTGTATAACTGATCAAAAGTGTGCATGACGTTTTCAAGATGCTTGGCGCTCCATCCTCTCTGACTACCCCATTAGAAATACAGCGCGAAGATGTGATATGTTTGTCTCATTTTTTTTGTCTGTGAAACCACCTTAACTCTGATAATATTACATTTACGGCAAACCTATTTTACGTACAAAACGTTCTATATTTTTTGCTATGACGTCTATGATTTACCGTTGTAGTGATTTAGAAAACAATGTTTCTTTTATTTCTTTTTTTTCGGGCGAAACCGAGAGATTAGTTTGCTGAAATTTTACATACATGTTTAAAACAGTTAAAAACATGTCAAAAATTTAGCCTTATTAACGAAATTTCAGCCGCTATGATTGGTATGTTGGGCCCGTATTCGACAACCATACCACAGTACAAATAAGCATACACTATTCTATCTTCATACAAACGCTCCCAAACGACGCGCTCGAAATCTCGGCATTTCTCGGCATACGACAGTCGCGAGTGCGCCGCGGTTGTCGTCGTACGGTATGAGACGCTCCCACGCATTTACTGACTAAATATTATGTCAATCAAGTTTACGAGCATAATGTTCAGTGTATGGATGTTTGAATACATCTATATCGAAACCGGAAATATTTCTCTGTTGCTAATTTGTAGGAAATATATTATCATAATGATCTAGTTAATTTATTGCTGATTTTTAATTACACTACACACAAAATGCATTTTTTTTGTCCATTTCCACCATACTAACTCACAAACTTTTGAAACTAGATATAAAATACTAGTAGAATTGTATAAATAAAAACGTATTAAAATTGCAATAATAAAAATGAAAAGATAATATGACAATTTAATATAGTACCTATTATCAAATACGTAACCCAAGAAAAACATTCAGTCCAAGTCGTTAGCCCTATTGCGTGTTTATGTACCCAACGACCGTAGGTAATTATCTCTAGGACACTGCCGAGATAGAATACTGTTTGCTTACTTCTACTGTGACGATACTCAAGTGCGAATCCCTCATCTCTCATAGCAGCATCCCTTTCTAACTGCACTCAATCAGAGATTTGCACTTGAGTATCGTTCTGCGTACCTACGCGTCATTAGTGCATTAGACGTGCACTGAAGTTAATACTGTTGATTTACTTATAGAAGACGTAACACTGTTGCGTTATTAGAATTATTGGATTTGATTATTCCAGTAATTCGATAATGTAGTCTAAGCTTTGTTCAATTTGCATGGGAGGCCTACATTTGTGGTGTATTTGAGAATGCACATTTTCACACATAACACACATGTCACTGCGCAAACATTTGCACACGCAAATATTTGTGCAGTGAGGTGTGAGAAATGAACCAAAACCTTGCGTTGTTAGGCACAAGCACAAGCATCACAACAGTTAATATGGCTAAAGTATTAAAAATATTAGTTATTTAAATTATTTACATCAAGAAGTCAGTGGCGTGCCTAGGGCTTCAGGATAGGGCAAGCCTGACATATATGTTCTTCATTGCTATTGTAAAAATAAAGGAAAGGCTAAAATGTTATAGATTAATAATTAATTTTGACTGGCATAACCGCTGGACAAAAAGAGAGGAAAGAGATCGCTCCCCGCGTTATCATTCAACAAAACACTTTTTATAATATTTTGCTATTAAGAATGTACAGGCGAAAATTTTTTAACAGTTCTTAACAATCTTCTTCGTCTCAATTCGTTGTTTATCCAAATTACTACAAGAAGAGAACGGGAGAACAAACAAAAGTTTAATCAGTTTCGTAAACTGATGTATTAAATTGTCTTTTATGCGAATTACTAGTCAGAGAAACACATTCTTTAGTTTTGTACACTATTGTGTTTTGTACTTTAGTTGATTTATTGTCTTTTATGCAATTTACTTGTTGAATAATACACAAATCAGGCGTAGGTTTCAACAAAACAATTAGTTGTTTTTCTGTACAAAGTTGAAAGATTTTCATTTTCTATACCGATTAAAACTTGTATACACTTTAAGTCCTCACAATTAACAACTTATTGGATTTTTAATTACAAATTAACTTACTTATGATGCAAATTTAAAAAATACTTATCACTCGTCCACCGGCTCAAACAAATAAATATTAGATTAAAACAATAAAGTTGAATCACGTTGAATTGTATTCGTATTCGTATCGTATCCACAGATTAAGTATTTCGTATCTCTCAATCTATACGAACTTCAGTGTGGAAGCCGGGCTTTTCGCTTCATACTAATTGCTTTATATAGCCTTAGTAAAAAAGCTACAGTTTATGGCAATATTGCCATTAGAGAGAAAGACAGGTTGCAAGCCCCGTTATAAGCCAACGCGTGAGTTATAAGCCAAGAGTGAGACACTCTCACGCGATTTGATTACTCTGATTTTTGCTCTGATTATGTCCAGAGAGGTCGTTAGTGTCGATTGGCCGACGCACTGATGGTCCCGACTTAGGGTCAAAAACTGTTTTATTTCTCTAAGTTGCCTATACTGTTTTCGTTTGACAAATACTTCGTGGAAAATTTTAAAATTGATATAATTTGAAGTTAATATTTATTACTCATTCTTGGCACGTTAGTATTCTGTGTTCTTGACTGAGCAAGTGAGCATTTTAGTAAGGCAAGCCGGGCGTTTGGCCTTGTATGTAGGTACCATCACTGCAAGAAATATGTATAGGACAGTAAAAGTATTTACATTTTTTTATAAATAATATAACTACTAAAATTTAAACGCATATTTAGAACAGAACTAGTTCTAACATTTAAACATTACCTAACATATTGAAACTTTGAAAGAAATTAAGCCTGAAGTGTTTTAACGCTTCCCACACATGAACAACTCTTCATGGTCACTACGTCACTTATCGCAGGTTCGTGGCTGTAGCTTAGTCACGTTACGAACAATCACTTTTTGTAGCCAATGGCCACAAAATGTGATGCTTATTTGCTTAACATCAATATTTATATTTTCGTAAAACCCTACCTATACTTTGTTACCTTATCGTAAAGCATAGAAAGATACAAATCGACTGCACGAGAATTAATTGATTTCAATTTACTTGTTTGGGTAAACTGTCGGCTGATCAATGACCAATTGATTAATCGATAGCAAGCATGAGTCGACGTCTATAAAAAGTCAGTTCATTATTTATTTTGCAATGACCTACATATCTCCATCTAGCGCAATAAGCAAGAATTTTGATAGATAATAATAATAATATGTGTACCTAATATCCAAACATAAATAACAGCCAATATAATATGAGTTCAAATTTAAATATCTACATGAGTTACATGACTCAAACTTACAGTCTACAGCAATATTTTTAGTTGATACCATCGCTTATTAACTTACTCGTATTACAACATAGCACAATGGACGACAAATGATTACTGCCTGTTTATGTTACAAGTAGACAGTTAGTTTTTACACATGTACAATTTTACCTATTATATACGTTTTAGTATATATTTTGAATCTTCTGATTAAGTAAAGTTAGTTTTATTAAGGTTTTTTAATTAAATATTTTATTTTGTGAAATTTATGTTTTGTCTGAAATTACATACAAAATTTCAAGTCGATACCGTTAATCGTTGAAGATCTCTTTCATGTACAGAGGATCCTGACTGCAGCACCAAGTCTACAAACTAATGCGATACTCTTACATAGTGCGGAAGGAAAAAATTGCGTTTTACACTGATGTAAGACGTGTATTAGGGTAATTTTAAGGAGTATGTTGGAGACGAATATATTTAGTTTTCGATTCGTAGCTGAAAATGTAGATCTAAAGACTAAACGTAAGGATAAGTAAGTTTTTTTATTGAATACCTACGTATTGAACGCAAAAAAGAAATTTACTCGATAGCCTATCTTCTTTGTATTTAATGTTTTTTCACATTCCCTTAACGATGCTATGGAGATTAGATGAAGTGACAGCGATTTATAGAAATAAGAAATAAACATAAAACAACATGTCATAAATTTTATATATCTGATTTAAAGAGCTTTCATTTAATATCTCGTACGATGAAATCTTTTTAAACAGTGATTAATGTCTACAAGCTCACAAAACAAGTCCCTAAAAATCAAACTCACCATTATTTAGAGTTCAATGATTTGGGTCTCTACTTATTCAATACTTACTGTAACTGTTCCAAATAGCTATTTAAGTCAAAATATAGTCTCTAAGAAAAATCAATGTGTAACACAGACACCGAAATGATTGTATGTGTTCTGTTTTACCCCAAATTTGGAGCGCAACTATAGACATAACTTTTATTATATCTACGAACGGAACCAAAGGGATAGACTTTAATACATTTATGAATGGATACAAAAATGCTACATCGTTAAATTATAAACTTTCTCTAGGGGGTTTCATAAATGCTATTTCCGGAAGTTAAATAGACCATATAAAGTGCAAGTAAATATAAATCATAATAATTTTTAAATCATTGGTAAGTATATTTGCATAATATTGTTGAATTATTGTATTATGAATACATGAAATATAGAAAATTATAATTATAGTAAACTGTGGGTAAAAAGAATTATCTTATACGTGAAGGTGTTATTAGATATCGAAATTCGGTTCTATTTGTGTAATGCTTTTCGAATAATAAGTAAACATGTACCTCGAATAAAATAAAATAAAATTTAATAAAATGAGGAAACTTACATGGCAATAAAGGCGGCACATACCGCCGCAGCCACGCCAATGACGACGGTGTTGTCAGATTTTGAAAATGTGCTAGAATTTATGGTAATTGGATACTTAAAACGTGTGTTTTAAATTACAATGACATTTTTATTTTCATGAATTATATAATTTTCTTAATTTTGGGGTAATGTCATTGGGATACCTATGTGCCTCTTTCGGAGCGGATAAGTTTTTTTAAATATATCAGCTGTATAGATTTGAATTAGTTTTGTTTTTCAGCAAACTTTATTTAGTATTTTAAACAAAGGTGCATTATTTAAAATATCCATTTCAGTTAGGTTCGTTTGTTCGTTTCTTCGAAATGGATATTTTAAATAAAGATGCTTTATTTGAAATATCCACTTCATTTAAGTTTGTTGTACGTCATTTTATAAACATACTGTATATGATAATAACGAACAAGCTGTTACAGTTTTATAGTGTTAACTAGATCGGAGATACAAAATAATGCTCTGATATCGCAACCTATAGGTTATGCAAAACTCAATGGTTGAGTGGCATACATGCACTGAATACTTCGTATACAGAACAATAACTAGACAACAATCAGCAGTACGAACTGTCATTGACGCTGTTTTCCCTGCGAAGTGGCGCGGGTTCGAATCCGGCACAACAATGGGAACGGCACTCATTGTCTTCCAAGTGGCTACGTTTTAGAGTTTATAACTGTGGGAACTGTTGATAAAAATGTTCTGTATTGTTAAATGAAGGTTATTATCTTCAGGCTTTTATAAATTTTATGGTGAGTTTCTGAGATTGAAATAATAAGGAAGAAAAAAAAGATATCATACATTTTTTAAAGTAACTTTTAAGGGCAAAATTGTCAGCAAACTATTGTTTTCAAAGCTTTTGGTGTTCTAAAGCGTTTTCGTTTTTGTGCTATGCTTCGGCTAAAAGTATTTCGATTATTTACATTTAGGTTATAAAGGTTCCTCCTACGAAAAAACATAAACAACAAATTTCCAATAAACACATTATTTTTTATTTTTTAACGGCACCGTACGTGAGTGCATTGCCAACGTCAAGTAAAGCGAGAAAACAATTCAGTAGATGATTAGTGCATTTGCCAATGTCACGCATTAACACAAACTAGTATACAGACACAGAATAAGTAGAATCCATGTAGAATCACAAGTAAATTAGTTCTTTCATATCGTAAAACTCCTCCAGTAAAGTGATAGTAGGCTTTACTGAAGTCATAAAGGACTTCTTGGAAGAGCGCGAAAACTTCAGCTACACATGTTTATTTAGATCTCCTCCAATCTTATCACTTACACAGAACTTTAAAACACAATATACTATCACTGTTGTACTTTAAAACTCCTAAAAATGTAAAAAATAGAAAATCTAAATAAAATGACAACCTCACTTCTCTCGTTCCCGCCAAAAAGTCCATTGCTATACTTACTCGTCGTTTACACTTTTATTATCGATTAGCGTGAGTACATACTTTTAACCTTTATGTACATACTTTTGTCCATATAATTTTCCTTCTCAATGTTCAATGTTCCATTTTTGACTTTCATGATTTTTTTTCTGATTTTTCTGAAAGATACTTTCTTTTCAAAATATGATGAACCCAGAACCCTCGGTGTCAAAGGTAGATGCACTAAATCCACCGCGTCAAAGGGTCTGTTATCGAATCAATCTATATCCAATCAAAACATAAACATTCCCTTTGACTCCCTAATAATAGTAAATTAAATGTTTATTATTAACAAAATCCACAGTTTTCAGCTAGTCTATTTATGTATGTAGCCTGTCTTTTTATAAATAAAGTTCACTAGAGAAAGAGGTACCAACTGGTTTTCGAACCGGTTGGGTGTCAAATTCAATTACCATATTTTGTTGCGACCCACTCTGTATTAATATGTATGTATATGTCTTTATCAATTGGTAGACTTTATTAATATAGCTGTACGTTTTTAATTTCGCTATGTATACGATTTTTAAATGTCCACATTAAAACCTCAAAATGAGGCGTTCTTTTACGTGTGAATTTCCCTCTTAAATCCATAACATTTATGGTTTCCACGTGATATACGTATAAGATTCTAAAGGTGACGGCCAGGGATTAGCCTTGTACATTGTACGTGACATTGGCAAATCAGACGAACACAGTCACGTTTTTGATCGCGCGCTTGATTTAGGAAACCTTTTTAGTGAATTTATTATCAAATTCTCGTCAGCAGTCATGCAAAAACACTGGTAGTGACCATGGTTTGATCTATGAAGATACATGTTGTCCAATGAACATTAGCTGTTAAATAAAAATATAAATGGTCATACTACTATTTATATTTTTTGTACACTATTTACACATACATATTATTATCTATATTTTTTATGATGTTTAAAATAACACTTCATTTATGTGCATATATAGGTATGATGATTTTCAGCCTGCGGCATTCATCTTCTGGTCGTTATCCAAAAACTTTTTACAACAGTCATTAAATCGAATTACATTTTTAATCGAAGTTGGTCAAATTTTCAAAAAGGTAACTTAATTGTGATTAATGGAGTGATATACATAATTTTTTTTTACTTATATATGACAATATTTGACCTTTAGAATGTTTTGTCATGTTAGTCGGATTTATTTAAAACTTAACATAAACTTAATATCGTCGTGTTCGGAAAAATATATATCTCGGTCACTTGTGAATCCATATTTATGTTTTTGGCTTTATTTTTATCAAGTATTATTTTTAATGCTGACTGTACAGTGCACACATATGTACCACGACCCACGGCAGCACCGGTATTGGTAATGTGGGTGCGCGTTGTGCTTGTGTCTGTATTTTGGGCATGAACGACAAGATGCATGTTCGTCTTGCTTTCGAGAACTGTGCCGTGACGTTTATACAGTTAACTGGACAGGACACCAGAGATTTGCAGATCGCTTTAAGAAGTCTTAAAAATTCATCATGTGTAACCGCCTTATACAACTATAGACTATACAACTTTCTCAAATTACACTTGAGCAAATAATATCAATCTTCTACATAATTTTGTGGTTTTGAATCCCACTTTTATGTTCAAACACATCTAGTGACCTCCTTAGCACTTCTTACGAGATGTTCAACAAAGATAATCGACCTAAGACATTTGATCTTAAATCAATAACGCTCTTTCATAACTAGGAGAAATCACCATTTTCTCCGTGTAATTCGATTTACATGGTACGTTAATGAGCTATCTGGACCCACAAGCCCACGCCTCATTGAAATATCGGGATTGTATAATTAAATAGTCAATTGCAACTGGGGAATTGCGCTTCAGTGGTTCGCCTTTGTTTGCTTAATACGCTTGTAAACAGCCATCTATTAACATTATCCTTCACTGATTTAATTTTTTTGTGATGTTTCATCGGTATCTGTCGTAAAGAAATAGCGATTTGTTATTTTTGTTTGATGATGTGATCATACTATGTCTTATAGACAACGCTTACGCTAGCATTACTTGAACACCAGTAACTGATCGAGTGTTATAAAAGCTCTCACTGCATTCCGTTTTAAGTGTGCCATTAATTCTCACTAAGCAAGAAGACTTTATGTTACTATAGTAAGTTGGACTACCTCCCTCCGACCGATCATAGCGATATAAATGTTTAAAATAGGAACGAATTGTTTGACTACTTTCCCGTCAAAATGTCTACGGAAAATTGAAAATAATACGATTCCTCAATTCTTAGGAGACAAAGGGAACTATGCTTTTACAGCCTTGTCTTTTGCGTTCACTGTTTAGCACATATCTGATGTAGAAGTTATTGTAAGAAGTCCTATTAGTAAAGAAAAAAGAGTAAAGAATGAAGGAGTGTTAACTTCTCCATTAAAGTGATAATAGGCTGTACTGGAGTTAAATAGGACTTCTTAGAAAATCACGAAAACTTCAATTGCACATGTTTAATAACATGATTTTCCAATTTTTTCACACTTGCACAGTACTTTTGTAATAATGCATACTTAACTGTTCAGTGTGTTTAGGTTATAGTACAACAAGAAAGTATAAAAAGAGTTTTAGTATTAAATTCACATATAAAGATTTTATTTGTGAAATTATATAGCTTGCAGGCCATAGTTATGATATTTAATATGGTAAATTTGTAACAACTTATTATATTATCGCTTTACTTACTTTTAAACCAGAGATATTTATGCGTAATATGCAAAATTAATTTGTTGTAGTAATGGGGTATTAATTTATAACTCAGAGCCATTATTTACCCTTCATTTCGGCTAGAAAGTGTTGCTTTCTCACCATGGAAGTAAGAACGATTCTAACTTCACGGTTACTTTAAAGATACCACGCTCGCTTCTCTACGCCATCGTCATCCGCGTCACGCCGTCGTCATTAACTACAATAAGAAAATATTTCGTTTTTTCAATATCTGTGCTAGGTCACGGAATTCTAAACAGAATACATAGCCAATTCAATTGTTTTCTTTTTTAATGAAATGAGTAAATCTGTATTTATGAAAATGGATCCTTAAATACCTATATGTAATCGCTAAACTCCAATACTATTTGACCGATCACCATGAAAGTTGGCACGTATATGCATCTTTTCATGGAAAAGGTTTATATGCTATTCCTTTGTTGTAAGTCGCCACCACGTAGACGAAGTAGCGGGCAAACGCAAGTATAATATAAAAGAAGAGATTATATATGTGAAGAATGATGAAATTTTAGAAAGCGATATAGGTATTACCTAGGTAAGGACATGAGATAAGGAATGTCTAATCAGTTATGGACAAAGCGTGAAAATATGTACCATAGGTAGTATGTAGATATTTTGACGTTTTTTGACAAATATCAAAATAATTTTTTTTTATATATTTACGTATAATATACCTACGTAAGTATATAAAAATTTTGAAAAATCTAACTTCTATATATCGTAATTTACTATGGCAATGAGAAACAATAAAGTCAAAACGTACAATTTTTTATTGTGAATTTTGATTGTTTTCAATTATGAATGGATTATAACTTATGAGACTATAATAACAGAATCAAAATTGTAATATCCAAACTTTCCTTATATTTGTTTAGTTAAGTAGTTAACGTGTAAAATACGTTTGACTTGTGCTTCTATTTTATTAAAGTAGATAGCAACCTAAGCAATCGTAAAGTAATCGCATAATACAGGCAGTAATGTGATTTTAAAATCACGGAAGTAAAACCTACACCTGTAGTCATATATCGAATGATATTGTGCAAGTCGAATTCAAGTAAGAAACTGACATGCGGTAGGTAATGGAAACTCATGTTATGTTATAATATGCGATTACGCTGTTAATGCAAAGTAATAATGTAAAATGTGACTAATGGTAATTATCAGTTTACATGAATACGTTATGTGATATATTTAAAACACAGTATGTTGTTATACTCTGTTCAATATTTCAGTTCAATTTATTAATTCAGAGTTTACTGTTTACGAGAGACTATATAAGCGATAGGGTAAGAGTGGCACGAGAGAACTGTGTCTTGAAAAAGCTATTTTCAATTCTGTGATACTTTCTGGACAAATTGCCTAAATGTTAGTTTTTAATTAGTTTGGCAACACTGGACGTCTCTGTGCCTGTCTCCCACAGATATTTAAAAGTTCACAGAAAATAAACGGCGTTAGGTGTACCTATCAATAACTTTGTCATTCAAAAGTAAGCTCTTACATTCATTTCATTTGCTTTCTAAAGTTCACGTGTAAAATTATGAAACGATTATACCTTCTTTATGTGGTCAGATAAGTCCATCTCTTCAATTTATTGTCTATTAAATTCTCTATCGCTCATATTAGACATAGACATAGACATAGATTTTATTTAGCATCATCACACACAATACAAACAAGTAAATAAAAAGTTTTAAACGCGTACAACAAACAATGTGTACTGTGAGTGATATGATGCTAAAATGGACACCGACTCAGTACGTGCTGCAGCACAAGTGCTACAGCGCTAATTTTCAGCGGCGATATTTGTGGAGTACGTCGGTCCAACAGATGGCCGTAGCAATTAAATTAATAAATAGTAAATAATACATACATACATACATACCGCCACGCCGCATCCCCAGCGGGGTAGTCTGAGGACTAGTAAATAATAATTATAAGAATATTGAAAATATGTTATCATATATAATACCTACACAACATATATGCTATATATAAATACATATATTCTTCATGCCCCCATATGCATCCAAATACATTTCTTTTCGACTAGCACCAATCAAGTTTCCGTTTATTGAATTATTTATTTGTGGAACAACCTAGCCACCACTATAGGATCCGTCCGCTTGGCATGAGAGAAAATACAATTTTATTATAATAACAATTTAATGTAAGATTACGTCGAAATAGTGATATCCGTCTTAAGTTTATTTGTCGGTATTTCTGACGCAGATGTGTTCTGAACCGTTGGTAGATTCGACTTAAAAATGCCTTGAGACGGATGGAAAGAACAAAATTTGACTTTGACGTTGATTTTGACCTGTATTTCCTTATTTACAAAATCATAAGGGAATTAAGGTTTGACACTAATCCTTATAGTAAAACTGAGTAAGATATTCCAAATATTTCAATTTAAATTAGTATTATTATTCATATCAGGAAACAAATAAGGCAACTAAGTTGGAATCTCTCCCCAAAAACGTGCAAAAAACTTCTGCAATTAGAGAAGCGGTTAGTGAAGATTATAGAGAAAGGCCAATTCATAAATAAAACGACTCTTAACTCAATTATCAATAGTGTACATGTTTGTAAGTTTATCAAAATGTTTATTTTTTTTTATTAACGTAACATAACATACCCTCACGTTACATCCCCAACGAGGTAGTCAGAGAGGACGTAGCGCCAAACATCGCGCTCCTTACTTCTGTCGCCTCCTCACATCTCATCATTCTTCTCAAACACTTTCGCCTAGGTATGTGAGTGCTTTGACATTTTCATCAGCCGACGACACCCTTGGTCTACCTCGACATCTGCTACCACTCACTTTCGCTCTGTATATTTTACCTCCATCGATCTTTCATCGTACCTTCTATTTATGTGCTCGCATCATCCAAGTATTTCTTCCTTCATTTTCACAACTCTATCGTCCAACCTTGTCACTTTGCGTATTACTTAATTGCTTGTCTTGAGAGTGTGATACCGCACATATTTCTAAGAGATCGCATTTATTTTACTTTCACTCGATTTTGGGCATATTCGGGCCTCGCTACCGTACAATAGTCTTTCTTTTTCATTTTCTGTTTGTTATTTTATACACAGAATTCGTGACTACAATCTGCCACTCTTCCTCCTGACGGCGCTATAAACGTATCATCGTCAGCGTATAAAAGACAGTTTACTAATGTGCTATCATCCATCATTCCATTCATATCACCTTTTAATGTATGTCGTCTCGTAATCTATCTGCCAAATACAGCACGAATAGCCTACAGATTACACGCAACTGTTTTACTTCTAAATAGACTTCGACTCAGAACGGCATTTTGACAGATTTAGACAGACCAACTGTGTGCGAAACAGCTCCGGGACGACCACTGTCCGCTATGGACACTTCGGAATTTTGGCAGGGTTACAACCGTACCCAGAACTGCGGCGACACACCGCGCTAGGCGACAATTAATCAACAATATTAGAAACATTTAGCTACCTGGATAAAGAACTTAATCTTCAGGGCGGTGGAAGTCAAAGATGGCTTGCGGGGTACCGTAAAACCACAGCTAAACACGAACTTCTTACTACCGCATGATCTTATGGGCTGGCATATTATAAGTTATCCTTAGCGTATACAAGGCGTAATACAATAAACACAATAAGCAATGAAACGCTTTTACAATTTTACCAATTCACAATACAGTAACGTTGCGATTTTTACTATTTTTCCAAATTATCGACGGACGGCAAAGTAAGCAAAACAAAAACATGTGAGCCACGTGATCAATAACAATATACTTTTCCTAAAAGACTGAATCAGTCATAGTTTCTTAGAATTACAATAAAATTTTATAATATATATTTTTTTAAATTTTCAGTCGAAATCTTTGTGAAATGGGTTTGACTCTTTCATAATTTGAAGTGGCTCTTTCAATGCCACTGCGTTATGAAAGAGCTGAATTGCACTTTTTTTTTAAATGAAAATGTGCCTGCTTTTATTCCATTGCTTTTTACTATTATATTAATATCTACTTAAAAAAAACAAAAACTGATGACTTTCCATACTATTTTTTTTATTTTATTTGTGATTTTGGTCTGTGTTATAAAATGGTTCTTTGAAAAATGAAATCAATTTGTGTCCTTGTATAATGCTCGTACCTACTAGCCGTATGCCAGATAGCATTTCTCATTTGTATCATCTCAGGAACCATTCTACTTTTCTCAAAAGTTACATACATACATACATACATATCTTCACGCTGTATCCCTAACGGGGTAGTCAGAGAGGTTAAAAGTTAGTTTTTGTATAACCTGCTCTGCCTACGCCCTCTTTTTTACCCTTTAGTTGCAACGAGAAACAGAAGCCTGAACATCATGAAACTTCTATTCAAATGTTCATCCCCCATTTATCGCCTTAGGGGATGAACTTTCAAAAATCCGTTCTTAGTGCTCACTTACGTTGTATAAGGAACTCCAATGTAAAATTTTATGCTTGGTCGATCCACTGGTTTAAGCTATGCGTTGGCTGTCCTTTTGTCGGTGTTAGAAGTTTATTATTAAGTTTATAAAAATTAAATAAGAGTCTATTACTAAAAAAATATAATATTATGTGTTATTCGATTGTTATATTTTTAATATTATTTCCATTTATTTATTTTTTATATTAATTAATTTGTTAATTAAACAAAACTGATCCATCAAACAATTGATTGAACTGTTCGCGACGTGAACTTGTAAATAATTGCCTTACACGCGTACACGCGTACGTCTCGATTGATTCCTGGCTAGGTAAATGTAAAGGTTTCGAAAACGAAAACTATGCATCTAGGTGTATAAATATATTATAAGCACTTACCTTAAAGTTTAGTTTGATGTCACGCAATTAGTAAATGATTAAAAAACGAAGATGGGTATATACATATCTATTTAAAAAAAAACGGTTTGTTTCTAGAAGTATCTTGTTATATTTCGCACAACAGACACTTCAAAGGTTTGAATCCCTAGACACAATCCACAATACCATCTGTCAGACAGATTATCTGTCCGGTGGCCGTGGTAGAGTATTGCCGCTATATAATGCTATGAAAGGATTGCATTTTGCAGATCACGGGCTTCACCATACTACGACATTAAATAGTAAAGTTATTAAAACCGTTGGTACACGTTTTGTAACCGTTATCTTTTTTGTTATCCAAATAATTTCTCAATAAATTGAAATAACTGCTGCTTCGATAAATTCACGATAATTCGTGGAAAAGAAAGTACTCATAATGAGAACAAAGTGTTGAATATAATTAGAACGAATCATAACAAAAATTAGTAAAAAACTTAACGCTTTCGCCGCTTTGGATAAGCCATAATGGTAAAATTGATTACGCTATAAAGGAAAAGTTGGTTAATACCAAAGAGACCCATTCACTACCGCACTTGTTGGCAGTAATGTTTGAAATTGCCTATCATCAACGAATACGGACCATGTAACAAAAAAACTAATGTTTTAGCGTGATAGCAGTGCTATTAGTCATTATTGGAATGTAGACTCATTCCCGGAATAGTCAAAAAATTCCTAAGTATTAAGATACTTCGCTATCAAATAACGTAATTTTCCAAAACGTTGCATTATATTATGTAAAAAAGCAATTATTGTAAATTACGCTTTGAAGGAAATGTGTACAGAATATTCCGTTAGGCTAGGTAACTCTTAGGCTTATAAGTGAGTTACTATAAATACAAATACTCCATAGAACCAGAAGTAGAACAGAGACGGAGTGACGTAGATTTATAAAACTTTAATTAATTTCTAACGACCCATTAATAAATAGCCAGACAGTTAACAAATAAGTAGACAAATTCGATGAGATATATTATTATAAGCTTACATCACTCAAATATATTTTCTCAGCTTCAAACTATCTACAAAGAAAATCTCAATGAATAAGTCATTGTTATTGTAAGCAGAGCCTGGGAAGTTATATTAACATATAGTCATGTGAAATTGATTGAAATCTCTGAATATATAATTTAATTTGCATTTAGCTACTATGTAATTAACGACGTGGTGTACATTATAAAAGTCACAAGTGCTGTTATTATAAGGAAGATGTCCATAATGAAGACGGAAGTTAAACAATCCATGTACGTGCCAGTTATCAACACGAGACTGGAATACAATCACGAAGCTGCCTAATTAATTGATTACTTACCGACTAATTAGAGTCCATCCATCTAATTTTTATACCAACATCCAGTTTTAATATCGTAATTGGTACTTATCTAATATCTACCTATAATACATCCGGGGTGTTGATTTTCTGTGTTGTTATTGATGTGTAAATACTGTAATATAAATAATTAATTTTGTGCTTATTTATTATGCGTTCATGCACACATACAATATAAAACATATTCAATATTAGAATGCGTGTACAATGTGTGTAATAAAACCTATCTTTATAAAAACAATGATTATATGCCGAGTTTGCTACGGTCAGTCCCCGTGACAAAATACAAACGGTGAAAGTGTCGTTTCAGTTGCGTCCGTCTGTCTGTCACACCGTATGAGACCTCTTTTTACATGAAATTTTATTTTAATGTTTTTATTACAGCATATTGTATGCGATAATTACGGATGACGTTAGTGTTATGATGGACTAGGTTCAACGCCTCGGTGGCTGCGACCTCGACGTTTTTACAGTCGTGTTCTCTTTGCAATGCAATTTACATTTACTAACTTCGTGGGTTAAAACGGCAATCAAATATTTAGAAACTTTAGTTAGTATAACAGAGTAACAATATGCAACAGTCGAAGTACTCGCAGTTATTATTTTGTAATTAGTGTTAAATACTACTGCTGAATCATTGCAATGTAACAGTTCAGTATCTACAGATGGACGTAATTCCAGCACAAATATTGGCATGTCACATATTACGACACGACGATACCTAACCGTACTTACTTATACAAGGGTGACACCGATTTAATATCACGCTTGTGCAAAAGAAGTCAACAAACGAGTGGATACATAACCCATATGGTACATTTTAAGTACACACCTACTTACCTACTCCCAATTTTCGTTTTAATGACATTCATTTACGTTGATGAATTCGAAAGTAAGAATGGTAAAATTTTAATTCATCCGTTTAATTAATGCGACAAGAGGATTCTATAGATCTTATCTACGTGCCAAGATTAGCACATTTAAATGTTAAGAACACTGTACTGCATACGTATTAGCATAATTGTGACTACGAAATAAAAAAACAAGAACTTCATATACTTACTGCTTTCTTTTTCGGTAAAAACAAATCGTCTTTGCAATTATATACTTAGCTATATTGGTAACTCAAATAATGTACATACATGTACATTAATTAAAGAATCCTATGAAATAATTACATAAATACGTTAATATAAGAATGTAGTGAGATATGCAGGTATAATAGCAACATTAATGGTATTATAATTATATTATTTTGTGCTAAGCAAATAAGTATCACTTTAACGTCAATCGTCAATGCGTACATGCACCATACGATAGGTGCGTTCCTATATTTATTGGAGTATTAATAAATTCTCACCACTCCTTTCGGATAAACGCGGACGGAAGAGCAACTCCCAAATTAGAATACATAATAAAATCAATACCATGTATGTAATAATAAGAGCAATAATAACGATTCATTTTGTATCACTCTATACATAGAACAATACAGAGTTTTTACCATTTTTAGTCGTTTACTCGTTTCGAATATTCACGTGTCGATGACTATTGTAGCAATTCTTAAATGATTTGTTATCGTGACGTAAACCATCGATATGGTACCTATTTACTATATTTAGAAATTCAAAAGTGATATAGCGTAATAAAGAGTTATTGTATTGTGGTCATAAAATGTGCCGTTATAAACCATTTATAGACATGGAATTACATTACATTCGTATTTATATTTCATTAAAACTAGCAACATTTTCACTTGAAAAAACTAAATTCTAAAAATTATGAGTAACGAAGAAGTATTTTATTGTAATGATAAAATCTTTACTCCGAACTTATATACTCCGAATGTTTATACATTATATCTCATTATTTAAGTTATTACAATGTTTTTTCTATATTATAACGACATGTTCGTATTTGATCAATTATTATCGTGCAATATTGTGTACAAAATTTCCGACAGTAGGAATCATTTCAAAACATAGGTATATTCATTTTATTATAATTTTCTTTCATTATTTCAAAGGCAATATTAATTTTATTTTCATATTCCATCAGAAATTAAATTAATAGCTTCAAAATTTAGTAATGAATTTAAATTGTCTTCAAATTTGGTAAATATGGTAAATACAATCACTTCGCTGTAAATCTTTAATATGAATGTAACAGCTGCGTTCGTTATCTCAAGGCATTTCTTCAAATACGCTATATTAAATATTTTACTTACAAATACATGTAATGCATTTACTCTATAGTAGCGCATAAAGCCACAGATTAATTAGTTACTAACGTAAAATAAAGCTATAACGATAAATATTTTTTGTTACAGCAGCGATGACAGTGTAACGCACTGATCATGCGAAGTGATATGGCGTACCGGGGGCTTTCGCAGCACGTGGAACTTGACCGGGCGGCAGACCCCCAGGACAGATTCACGTTGCAAGAGCTCATTGGAGAGGGCACCTATGGCGAAGTCTACTGCGCCAGAGACAAAAAAACTGGCAGACGTGTCGCTGTCAAGGTATAACATTAGCATTGAATGAAGTTCATTATCAAGAAATGTTTATTTGTGAAAACTATTTATCATCGCTTTTATAATACGATTTGTACAAAATACATAAATATAGCAAATACAACGTATTACCACACAATTTATATTCATTTTTAACAAAATTTCAACATAGTATGTACTTGGAATGCAATTACCGTATTTTAGTCTTTCGAAAAAGCAATACAGTCGTCAAAAAAGTAGCTATCTGTTAACCAACAAATTTTCATCATTTTATTCACGGTTCATGAATTTCTTTTTCTATAAAAACAAAAGCATTTACACATTTATTCTGCAAAATCGCGTAAATGTTAATGAAATATTAAGTATCTGTAAAATTGCTTATTCATAAATAAAATACCACGCAGTATATAAGTACGAGTATAATATACCACCGTAATTAGGTGAATAGAAAACAGATACCATCCGATGTGTTTTTTTATGGGAGGTATTGTTAGCACAGTGCCTATAATTGATTGTGTGGATGCTATCTTGTAACAGCGAATTTATGTCAAGGCCACAAAACAATACTATAGCCACCGGTTTTACATTGTCTAGTGTCAACAAAATACGACACATATGCGTGTTATACTTACGCAAAATACTGTACACTTTTATATAGATAAAACGAACGATAAATACTAAACTATTTTGTTTTAAACACTTCCAGATATTAGAAAATATAGCTGAAAATATCGAAGAGATAGAAGAGGAATTTCTCGTTTTCAGAGATTTGTCCAGTCATCCAAATATTCCCGAATTCTTTGGATTATTTTTAAAACGAGGAGCAAACTCAGACGATGACCAAATATGGTTTGTTATGGAGGTGAGTTAATTAAAACTGTATAGTTAATTTCTACCAAATATGGAAACAACGTAATTTACTGACCGATATTTTTCAGCTTTGCACTGGCGGATCTGTGACAGATTTATGCGCAGGGATGCGAGCTCGAGATACGAACCTTACGGAACCACAACTCGCATACGTGTTACGTGGAACAGTAAGAGCTCTGACCCATCTTCACGCTCACAGATGCATGCACCGTGACGTCAAAGGTCATAACATACTCCTAACAGAAGATGCCGAGGTTAAACTTGTAGATTTTGGAGTATCATCGCATTTAGCTGCAACTGCTGCTAGGAGAAACACATCAGTTGGCACGCCATATTGGATGGCTCCAGAAGTAATAACTTATACCGTTTTGTATTATTAAATCTTTTTACCAGTTCCATTGTTTTTTTTCCTAAATATCTTACTGTTGTTATATTCAGGTGATAGCATGTGAACAACAACTAGACCAATCATACGACTGCAGATGTGACGTGTGGTCCGTCGGTATTACAGCTATTGAGTTGTCTGAAGGAGAACCGCCACTCTCTGGATTACATCCAATGAGAGCATTGTTTCAAATACCTCGCAACCCACCCCCAGCTCTTCAGCATCCAGAATTATTTTCACCACAACTTTCAGATTTTATAGCAGATTGTTTAATAAAAGACATGAACCAAAGACCATTTGCAAGGGAACTCTTAGAACATCCTCTGCTACTCGCTGTCAGTAGTTTTGAAGACAAGGTAATTTTTAAAACCACCTATAAACATAGCAACAATGCGATTCAATTTTAGCTCCTTATTTATTTTTATTTCCTTACTTATATGTACCAGATCCGTAAAGAGCTTCAAGCAGAAATTAAGAGACAAAGAGCTGAGGGACGAAGCGGTCGTGCCCCTGAAGCTACAACTAAACGAGGAAAATTGAAGTCTCATCGCAAGCAACCACCAGAAAAAATGTATACGGACGATCTAGCCACTCTCGAAGTACTAACAGAAGATGCGATCGTAGAACAATTGCAAAAAAGATACAATCAAAATCAAATCTATACTTATATTGGAGACATTTTAGTGGCTGTCAATCCCTTCACTGATATTGGAATTTATACCAGCAAGGTAATTTGAATTGTATTAATCACTATATTACAATTTGAATTGAATTATATTCGTAGCCAGTAATGCAAACAGTAATTTCTATATTACGTTTACAAAATTTTCCAGACTCAACAAATTTACCAAGGCCGATGTAGGTCGGACAACCCTCCACATATCTACGCAGTGGCTGATGCAGCTCATCAGGCTCTGATGCACCAAAAACTACATCAAGCTATCGTTATATCTGGAGAGAGCGGAGCTGGAAAAACGGAATCCGCTAACCTCCTATTAAAACAACTTGTATTCTTATCGAAAGTAAATACAGCAAATTTTTCAAAGTTCATAAAATTATGAATTTTTTTTAACCGACTTAAAAAAAGGGAGAAGATTCTCAATTCTAGGATTTTTTTTACGATACTTTTTTAATTCAAGGGGTAATTTATGTCCAGAGAGGTCTCTGTCGAATTTATTTAAGATCAAAATTAAGATGATAAGGTACTGCTTAAACAAAAGATATTCTCAATAATTTATATTATATTTTAATCATCCTTTCCAAAATCGGGAAAAAGTTAGTTGTAGACCTACTCTAGTTATTTATTCAGGATAAGGCCACTCCGGAAAAATAAATACATAAAAAAAATTAAACCAACATCAAAATAAAAGTAGAAAATCCTTCTCATCATCATCATCATCATCCTTCATCATCATCCTTTACTAATCAAAACTCAAGTAAAAAACTACTTCATAAATAGTAAAATACCACCTTTCTAAAAATAAGGTTCTAACAAGTGATTATGTTTTACAGACTCAGAACGGCAATTTAGAAGAAAAAATCCTACAAGTAAATCCAATAATGGAAGCATTTGGAAATGCACGAACTGGCATCAATGCTAACAGTTCACGTTTTGGAAAGTATTTGGACTTATCTATGATGAGAGTTGGACGAATATCAGGAGCTAGAATATCTGTTTATCTTCTGGAACAATCCAGAGTAGTCCATCAAGCACTGTGAGTTCAATGATTAACATTCCACCCTTAATTCTTCAAGTGGTCTGAATAATTCATTTGGAAAGAAAAAATTGTATTGACACTACATTACCATAACCATTATATTCCAGCGGAGAAAGTAATTTTCATGTATTTTATTACCTGTATGATGGGTTGGAGAGTGAAGGTCGTTGGAGGAGGTTTTATCTCGACGAACAACTAAAGTCTAGACATCGCTATTTGCAACCATTGTCAGTGGTTCATCGAGAACATAATGTACACCGCTGGCGTCAACTAAACCAAGCTTTTAAGGTGCGTATTGTATAATAATAAACAAACAAATTTTATAATGAAATGAACTAACAATTTAGAAATGTTAATACAAAATGTGAGGATGCCAGGGTGTAGTCTTGCTCCCACTCTTCCGAGACGTGCTTTGGAACAGCGTAAGAGGGACTCCAGTATATTCCGTAGAAAATCCGGGACTCCCTTGGACGGCAGACAACGACTGCAGAAGATTTCGTGGGTAAAAGCTCCACAAAACCCGGTCTCACCTTCATGCAGGACGCAGTGCTTAGGTTCAGGTGTTCGGATTTCTCCTGTGTTAGCATAAAAGGACTTCTGAACATTACATAAAACAAAATAAATATCTTACTAATCTTCATCTCTGAAACCTTTAACTCCTTGAATTTGAACTGCAATGCTTGGATGTATGTAAAAATAAGGAGCCCAATGTCGATGCATCGGTATGTAGAATGAAGGGTTCCATTTTGATGCAAATAATTTCAAATTAAATTCTAGTGTCCATTTCAATTCAATTTGCGATAAACGTAAATAATATTTTTGAATATTTCTAGATAAAATAAATATTATAAAATAGGATAATCTTCATGAGACAAAATTAAACAAATATCTTTGAGGTAGGTAATTATCTACATAAAAATCAATTTATATAAAAACTATTACATTGACAAATTGGATTGAATCGAACTAAGTAAATATGTAATGCTTGTTTGCAATTGCATTTAATTGTTGTATTTTTACATATTTTAGGTGGTAGGGTTTCAGGAAGAAGAAGTTCTAATAATATACAAAATGTTGGCGGCCATTTTACATCTTGGTGATATAGAATTCGCAGAGACTGCCAGTGAAGATAATACTGACAACAGAGCAACTGTTATTGACACAGCGCCATTGCACAGAGGCAAGTTGTATATAAAAATCTAAAGCTATAATAAAAATCCGAAGCTCTAATAAAATTCCAAAATTGTAATAAAAATCCAAAGTTGTACTTAATAAAAATCTAAAAATTATTTTTACTGAGAATTTAATAAAATTACATTAATGCTAACTAGCATTATATGGAACCATCTATAAATTACGTCAAAAGCTAAAGAAGAGAATAGAAGGCCACAAAGTATGTCAGTCTGACGGAGGATAGATGGTAGAGATAACGTTTGTGACGACACATCTACAATATGAAAACAGATTGGCACTATACGCACTGAATATGATTTTAACATTAAAAATAATAATGACGGTGTTGTTTGATCAATTTGAAATTAAATGCAACGCAACAATCGGAATATATTGTGATGTTAGCAGCGGTAGTCAAGAAACTACAAAATCAGAGCAATGTAATTTATGGATGACTCCTAATAACGATAATGAAATATTAAACAAGTTACTGCACACATCATGTACTAGATATTATCTGACTCGATTATGCATCTAGAACCATAAATAACACTTAACACAGGTCTACAACCAAAAATTTGATGTGATAATTTTGGCTAATCATTATGGTTTTCGGTGTGCTGAAGCCGAAAATTAATTCCATTTTTCTCTATCACGTACAGATTTTTTGGAAATCCGTAGAATTTAATACCACTTTGTAGCGTATGTACCTATTAGACTTGTAACTTTTTTTTCATTATTTTAACATTTTCTAAAACTCCGAACGCTAATTATTTTTTAATACTACTCACGACCTGTTCAGACAGGAACGTATTTGTTGTCCGGTATCTTCTGAAGCTAAACCAGATTGAACTTGTTATATATGTAACTTAGAGCCTAATTCGCAGCTCATTCTCTCAGTTTAGTTGTGTCATTTGAAGTGAATACATTCACTTAGGTCACATACTTGCGTCAAAGTGGTTTTTTGATGTTTGAAAGTGCATTTTGAAAAAATGTCTCATCGTCGTTGTATAACCAGTCCAGACTACTTCTGTTTTATCTGCGGTGAGTACACAATCAAGAAGTACCAACGAAATATAACCGTCAAAAAGATGTATTATGAATATTTTGGTTTGAGAATAGGAGATCAAGATAAAGTGTGGACTCCTCACAAGGTATGCAATAGCTGCGTAGGAAAACTTCGCTTGTGGTGCAAAGGAAAACTACAATCTTTTATATTTGCTATCCCAAATCACTGGGATACTAGATTTTGAGGGAGGGAGGGAGCAAAAAAGCCATGGGGATGACTGTTACTTTTGTACTTGTGATGTTAAAGGTTATAATTCCAAAAATCGGAAGGTCATTAATCACCCTAATCTCGAAGCTGCTATTCGTCCGGTACCACGCGAATCTGGATTGCCAGTTCCTCATCCCACTCGTGAATTAGAGAGCATTGATTGGGAAGCAATTAATCGAACAGTGATTTCGAACCAGACAGTTCAGATAACAAACCTAAGCTTTCGTCTCAACAGTAGTTGAACGACTTAGTGAGAGATCTTGAACTTCTGAAAAATGCTGCTCAGTTACTTGGCTTCCGGCTTAAAAACAAAAAATTATTACGACTAGACACTTCTTTTTCATGGTATCGATATCACGAAACAGTTTTTGATCTTTACTTTTCACAGGATGAAAATCTTGTTTATTGTAAAGACATTCGTGGACTGATGGGCCAATTTGGTGTACAATATGACCCGAATCATTGGCGTCTATTCATCGACTCATCGAAAAGAAGTCTAAAGGCAGTTTTGTTACACAATGACAATACATATGCTTCAGTTCCAGTTGGCCAGTGTTCGATCTGTGGAGACTTGAAAGTACTTTCCATGCTTTTAGGTCAACGATCAGGGTATACAAAGTTTTCTTGTTTTTTATGTTTATGGGATAGCCGTGACAGAAATTCCCACTGGAACAAAACTGGTCATGATGAGAAGCTCTGTTGCCAGGAAAAAAAAAGTAATAAGAGAAAGTTTGGTTCCCTCTTACAAAATCCTGCTACCTCCTCTACACATAAAGCTAGGGCTGATAAAGCAATTATTGAAGCCTCTGAATAAAGAAGATGAATTTCCCAAGTACTTTTGCTCCAACTTTCCTGGTTAAAGTGACCCCAAGATAAAAGAAGGAATCTTTGTTGGCCCAGACATCAAAAAACTTTTCTCAGTTTGAAGATTCACTTGTGAACGCATGTTCTTGTGTGTGTGTTCGCATGAGAACTATTTTCCGGCAAACTTGGGGAACGTCAGTGAAGAACAAGGGGAAAGGTTCCATCAGGACATCAAGGAGATGGAACGTAGGTATCAGGGGTAGTGGAACGTGAATATGATGGCGGACTATTGTCGGATGATTCACGCCGAGTATAGACCCGGAAGCGCATACGAAGAAGTTTCTAAGACAAAAAATCTAATTTTCATATAAATAATAAATAAATATGCATCATTATTTACTCTGATAAGGTAATATATGTACGAATTTATGTATTTGGTATTGCAAATAAGATGGAAATAAATAAAACTATCAGGTGATTCTGTTTTCCTTTATCGTTACTAACTACTATGCTTACTCGAGATTGAACAAAATCTGTACGTGATGGAGAAACATTAACCTCATTTGCGGTTTCAGCACACCAAAAAACATAAAGATCAGATGATATTATCAAGTCAAATTTCAAAAAGATTTTTTTTGTAGACCTGTGTATTCTATCTGACCATTTAAATAATCTATCTAAACGTTTATTCGTTTCAGATTCACTTTTATTACTATTTTAGTGCACTTACTTAATTATGAATTGCATCCCACTTCGTCCCGTTGTAAGATATTAGCTAAAGCTATCAGAGATAATAGCAACAGCACTAATTACATTGCTGCAGTTGCTACGTTGATAAATACAACCACAAAGATATATATATATAAAGATATAAAGTTCAATTATGAAATCGAACTTTAACAAATGTTAATTGTAATTTTTAAAACAGCATCTTGTCTTTTGGGCGTGGAGACATCGGATCTTCGGGAATGTTTGACAAGTAGCAGTGTAGTCGCTCGAGGTGAGACGATCGCCCGTCACAGCTCACCAACTGAAGCAGCCGTGGCCAGAGACGCAACCGCACGCGGCCTGTACGCTAGAGCATTTGATAGAATAGTTGAAAGGATCAATGCATTACTCTGTCAGAATAGACCACTTAGGTAAGGTCACACTATGAATGCTATACATTTAGAAGTAATACTTTAATATGCAAGTATATTTGTATGTCTGTTGTTTTATAATTTTATCAGGCGACTAATTTTAATATTTTTTTCAGTGAACAATTGTCTATTGGAATACTGGATATTTTTGGATTCGAAAACTTCACTAGGAATTCATTTGAACAACTGTGCATCAACATTGCTAACGAACAAATTCAGTATTACTTCAACCAACACATATTCACTTGGGAACAACAAGAATATATGGCAGAAGGTGTTCCTGTGGATCTAGTCGAGTTTTCAGATAACAGACCAGTTCTAGACATGTTATTATCTAGACCTATGGGCTTATTGGCGCTACTCGACGAGGAAAGCAGATTTCCACGAGCCACAGATAAAAGCCTAATCGGTAAAAAACCGTACATACTATAGTAACATTTTCTTTTTAGTGTTATTAATTCTCAGTCCAGATTGCCTCACAAATTATTTCGGTTCGTACCTGTATGCAAGAATAATTAACTTCAGTTGTGTTTGATGATGGTGTTCATTACAATATACCTAGATATGATAACTTACATGTTAATTGTATACCTAGTGTGAACAAAAATTAGTCTATAGACATTAAATACCTACGTCTCAAAATGTCATAAACGGACATAACATAGATCACACACATTACTACGTTATTCCTAATCATAAAACAAAATTTTCGGATATTAGTAATTCAATCTAATTTCATATAAACTGAAAACAGACAAAGATTTTGAAGTATTCGAATGCAAAATGCATAATTAATTAAAATGTAAAATATGTTGCAGAAAAGTTTCATAACAATATTAAGAGCAAGTATTATGTCAGACCGAAATCTGATGCAATATGCTTTGCTATTCACCACTTCGCCGGTCGTGTAGTGTATCAAGCCGAAGGATTTTTAGAGAAGAACCGTAACTTTTTACCACCTGAAGTCGTCCAATTGATGAGACAGAGTCAGTATGACATCATCAGATTTTTGTTCCAATGTCCAATAACAAAAACTGGGAACTTGTATTCACCTCTACAGGGAGATATAGATTCACGAAGTCTCGAAAGTCCTACATCAGGAGACACTCGGGTGAGAACTGTCATAATAATACTTCAAGACTGTTTTAAACTGTTTTTTATATTGTATAGATTCGAAGTCTTACATACATACATATCTGCCCGCTGTATCCCTAACAGGGTAGTCAGGGAGGACAGAGCCATTTCAGGTGTTACTTACGGAATTAAATTTGGCACGGAGATAGTTTGACATCAGGGAATGGATATAGGCTACTCTTTTATCAAAAATCTATCCCCAGATAGGTGAAAATGGGGATGTACCTTATATGGGAAATGCTAAACCTCGGTTATGATAAAATCTGATGCGGTGATAGACTTTTTTTATCGAAAAGACAGGCTACTTTTTTATCAAAAATTTACCCCCAAATAGGTGAAAATGGGGATGAAACTTTGTATGGGAAATGCTAAGCCGCTGAAGAAATTATGATTAAATTTGGTACAGAGATAATATGTGCCCGGAGGCAGATGTAAGCTAGAAATAGGCGTTTTTTCAAAAACAATCTTTGTACGTATATACACGTATATGTAATCTAACCTAACCCGGGAAGCAACGTAAAAATTTACAGACACAAAAAAAAACTTTAAGACTGTTTTAATTTTATTGTTATTTATATATTTATTTATATAAATACGTAACAAAATTGACACAAATTTAATAAATATACTTAAAGAAATTATTTTACTATGAAATCAAAGCTCTTATTCTTACGATAATTACGATATTTTATCTCATAATCAACTAAGTATGTAATTTATAATATGTATGTAATTTTGTTCAGGAGCGATTTAACAGTCGTGGTTTAGCGTCTCAATCTCGAGCTCAACAAACCGTATCAACCTACTTCCGTTATTCGTTGATGGAGCTTCTACAAAAGATGGTCAGCGGTACACCACAATTTGTAAGATGTTTGAAGCCAAATGATTCCAGATCACCAAAACACTTTGATTCAACGAAGATTCTCAAACAGCTCCGATACACTGGTGTACTTGAAACAATTAGAATAAGGCAAAATGGATTCTCCCACCGACTGGCATTCGATGAATTTTTCAAAAGGTATTATTTTTTATTATTTTAAAAATCATTTCAAACTTTTCCTCAATCTCTCCAATAAAAAACTTAATTGTTTCAATACAATCATTATGTTTATCACAACAGATACAGTTTCCTCGCCTTTAGCTTTGACGAGGAAGTTAAACCTAACCGTGACACATGCCGTATTTTACTGCTACGACTTAAAATGGACGGTTGGGCGCTTGGCAAATCTAAAGTATTCCTCAAATACTATCACGTGGAACGACTTGCAAGAATTTACGAGCAACAGGTACGTACACAGCACAATGCACACAACACAGAATAATCTTAATCACAACGGTGACATTAATTACTAAGCTTTTATGGTTTGACATACATAGGTAATGTATAACTATTTGTGTAATCTGAAATGGTTACATTGATAGATTTATTCATGAGTATCATTTGGCACGATTTTTATTGGAACGAAGTTTTTCGAAGCGGGTTGCGGGAGGTTTCAGTTGGTAGAAATGGTCACGCAAGGAAAAAGCGTTACGTGGGGCGAGATGCACTCGTCATGTGACGCTAGGTTCCTTAGCTCTATACATAGATTCACAGTGATATTTTTGTCTCTTTCTAACATATACGAGTAAATATGTACGTACAAGTATCGAAATTAGAGCAGACGAGCAGCCTGCGCGGCCTGCTGTATATGGTATAACTTCATTACTTTGCACTACGTTAGTAACTAATTAATTTGTGCTTTACACGAAGAAATTTTATTAAAATTTATTTGTTTTCTTTTTACATCACACGTGTTTTATTGTCTCATTATTGCGATTAAGTTTTGAGAAATGGAAACTGCAGCAAAGGAACTTTGTTCCTGACGAGGGTCCCCCAACTGCACACACTGTTTCCTGCTCCTATCACATCGTTAACGTAAATATTTATATACATAATAGATCTGTATTTAAGCACAGACATAACATCGCGGTATTTCCCATTTGAAATGGACAGACTCTCAAATTACAACAAAATCATGTCTTGACCACTACCTTGGCAGTAATAAAGTATTTGGGTAAAATTTGGGCTTACAAATGGTAATGCGAAACAAGGACTGGTTGCGAGTATTGCTAGCCTATTGCCTATATAAATTCCTTATAGCCTTCTAATAAACAATGCATTCATGTCTTTTCAGATAAGAAAAATTATGTTAGCCCAAGCGTGCGTTCGCGGATGGCTCGCCCGCCGTTACTATCAACGACTGAAGGTTCAAATGGCAATATCTGTGCTCACGTTACAACGGCATGTCAGAGGATGGCTCACGAGGAAACGCCTCCAGGAGAGGCAGAGGCAGCTCGCTAGAGAATTCCAGAGGGAACAAATGGAACAAAACATTCAGAGAAAACAACATAAAGCTGGTATTTTTTTATTAATTTATTTAATTTTATATTATTATTTATTACTGTCTTCTAAATCATCTTTAATAATCTATAAAATATCTATTCTCTTTTTTATTCCTTAAAATAATAGATAATTCAGAAAATATTTTTATTGTACCTGTTTTAACAGGTATTTCTAATAAGAACAAAGCTGTAATGAAAGCGAAAGTATTAAGACGATTGACATCTCAAGACAGCGATAGCAATGATACTACTTGTAGCGATAAGGAAAATTTGGACACTAACAAAGCAGCTGTCGTTATACAAAGCCGTAAGTATAAAATAAAATTTATTACATGAAATGTGTATGATTTGGTGACAATGTACACAGCAGGTTATTCACAGACGTCAGAAACGCGACTTTCCATATCCGACAGGAAACCTTTCCATGATTTAGTCTAAACGCTATTCACAAATCCGACACCTTTCCGAAACGAAACGATTCCAGAATTCATTTCGGGACGAAACCTTCGGATGCTTCCAAAGACTTTTTAGTGTCGAAAACGTTTTCGAGACAACTAAATTAAAATTTTGGCTAATAATTGTTGTTGATTATTACTTAGATTACGTTTGAATCTTAAGGAAAGGATAACGCTAATTTGTAACGTGTTGGCGCACTAACATCACCACGTCGGTTCTTATATGTGTATATAGTATATAATCTATGACGTCTGTCTGTATGTAATCTAAACTTCTAGACAAATTTCGTGCCCTTTTTAAATACATGCCTAAGGATTAATTTGCCTTATATTTGTATAACACATTTTATTAGCTACGCAATCCATAGTTAAACATTGTTTGAGGTATTTTTAAAAACACAACAACAATCAAAAATAAACACGCTATTGTACTTTATATTGTAGTTACTATTTTTCTAATTTTTACTAACCGACATCTAGTATAATTTATTTGAACTTATTGAACGCACAGACCATAAACACAAACAGTATGATTCATTTATAAAGCCCGTTTAGTTCTTCGAATGTAAGTAAAATAATTTGCAAAAAATGTTTAACCTTAAAAAAGAATAAGTAATTTCTTTTTCATAATTATTATTTATGATATTTTACCGAATACATTGTGATTGTCAAAATGTCATACGTTTAAACCACACTAATATTTTTTAACAAAACGAATACAATTTCTACCATTTTGTAACATGGTTCATAAATGCATTTTCTTTCGGATTCGTAAAGTCTTTCCAATGAAATTCCAATAGAGTTTGTGAATAGCATTTTCTAATCTGTCGGATTGAATTTATACTTTCCGACGATCAGCCCTTTCCGCCACGGAAAGTTTTCGATGCGTTGTAAATAACCATGCTGGTCTTATTGCTGAAAATATTTTAACCAGAATGTATTTCTGATAATATTCGAATCAGAGACATCTAAACCACTTTTTTATCAACACCTATAAATGTTACATAAGAAACCAACGCTTCAGCATCATATTTTTCATTCAAGTTGTTGACAGAAGATGGCGCGTGTTACACATTTTCATTACAGACATTAAGATTTAAAACTTTTCACTAAAATATAATATATTATATTTAGTTCCACAAAGTAGAATTTTTAAAATAGAAGCTCGTCGCGGATATAATAAGCACTATGAAAATTTATGTACAACTAACAATTTTGGGGCCACGACAATATAAAGTTGAATGTATAAATTCATCAAAATATGAAATGGGTGTAAAAATAATGTCAATCATTGTAATTACTTTAGTTTTTTACAGTTTTATTATTCCCCTGTAAACTTGGGCCAAATGGAGACACGAATTATTTTTATTAAGGTTACTCTTTCAGTTAGTTTTTTAAGATTCACTCAAATAACTTAGCTCATAGTTCTTCATAATGGTCAGACTTTCGCGGGTACACGGCCCGCCGCAAGTGGGCGAAGGCCCACGCCCCTCCCCCGCCGCCCGCGCACGCCGTGCCGCCCACGCCTCAGCAGGTCATGCAACAATACTCCGTGCAAGAACGAGCCGCACAACTGCAAACATTTGCAGAACAGGTATATTTAAATAACAATAGTTTAGGTGAATCCTAGAGATCTTACGAACCGCATGCTTATTACCTAAATTGCAGTTAGCATGCGACAGGCAAATATCGCGGGATATCTGTTGTCGAAACGAGAATTTGTGTACCTAATGTAATTTGTATAGTGGCGCTGTATCTACTGCGAAAAGTGCATTTAAGGGCCATGGCCTAATAGACACGCAATCGTCATACATGATATAATTTTTTTATTACAGTTAGTCACCGGTCGCGCGATGATCGCGTGGCTGTCGCTGTTTGCAAATTTTTAGGTTATAACCCAGGAAAAAGGAAAAAATGTGCCCGCTGCTTTCCTTGCCGCACAGGCGGTGAAGTCGGCAAAAGCATAGGACATATTATAAGGAACCTATATGAGCTTAATCGCTATATGGTCTTTTTTGCCCTTTAATTCTCGAATACTTGCTAAAAGTAACGTCAGTATTAGTTTGATTTTGTTGCTCCTTTATGTTTTGCCCATTCCGAATGACAAATGGTGTAAAGCTATCTAAATTCTAAGATGTGCCGAATTACACAATAGCTACCCAAGAGGCATTGTTACACAAGAATATATTGTTAAACTACATGAATAAAATGGTTCCACTGTGATCTTCTAACTAAAAGTTATATGTGTGTCTGTGGAGACAGTGGTACTTACATAGGCATATACGTATACATACCTAATTGGATTCCATTAAATGATATTACGTCAAAATCCTACGGCATAGCAATAAAATTAGTGAAAATATTGTAAGTTAATCCACGCGTTGATGTCTTTTTCTTAGACACTCGAAATAAATAATTACTATCACAATTTTTATAAGGAAAATTAAAAAATGAAACTCGTACAACTTTAATTTTCACGTTGTAGATTTTTACCATTACCAACTCGCAGATAGGTAATAGTAATATTGTTCGTACCATTAAAAATTTGTTATATAAAAGGATTGGATTGGAAAAGAGGGGTGTTATAAGTTTGACGACGCTGTCTGCCGGCACGTCGTGTTTATTGGTAATTGGTCCAGATTATTTTCTGTCCTTGACTTTACGATTTTTCTCAGTGCAGGTTTTTCCTAAACTGGTATAACATACAGCTTTTAAAAAACCGGTGAAGAGCGTAAGTTTAGTAGCAATTTCGGATAAAGTAAAAAAAAAATTTAAAAAAAAATTGCAAATTGTTATTTTTAATTTTATTTAAAAATAAATATTATTAATAATTTAAAATAAAATAAACGTTTAATTATTTATTCGTCATTTCCGATTTTTGGTTACTGATTTACTGTGCGAAATTTCAATACAGTAGGTATAAAGATGACGGCTATGAACAGACAAATAGCTACGACGAGATAAGACTACCGTTTCTATCAATCGAATTCCATACGAAACCCTAAATATGACTATTTTTACTTGAATAAGTAATTTAATTTTTTTAGGTTCACAATAAAAACCAAGAGGTTCATAAAAACCTGCGTCGTAATAAGCCAGGCATAAGACTCCAAGATGTACAGCGACCGCCGGACGAGTATCGTCCACCGCCGGGATTCACGCTCGTTCCGGCCATCATACGAGGACAGCCTTCGCAAATCGAGCAAGACGCTAGCAGACTTTCCAGGTAAGAGGAAAAATTATGAATGAGTATATTATGAACCTGATTTCACAAACCTAATTTCAAAAGAGCTAATTTTATACAAATAAAGTTATATATGCAGTTTATTTTTTATGCTCTCTACTGGTGACTTATTATAAAATACTACAATAACGAAGTTCAGTTTTATGCGCATTCAAGACAGGTGTACCTACATACCTAGGCACTAAAAAATTCCTTATTTAAAAATAAAACAACGACAAAGAAATTGTACGTTTATATTTACTGAAATGAAGTGAAATATTAGCTCGATCTAAATAGCACTTTAAATCGAGTTTGCTATTAAAGAAAAGTAAAAGTAAATTGGTCACGAGTTTTCATTATTGGTCAATTGTTCGAATCGATTGGTCCGCATTAATTGGTTAGTCTGTTAAAGGAGTGTTTAAAACCTCAAAGTCATCCACCAGATGATCGTGTATCAAATTAATTGTACACAACTCTTGCATACACGTGATTCAAAGCTTATTACTTGTCACGATTTGGTCACTCTTTTATTCAAAAGGTCTCAATAATTTGTCAGAAATAATGTTGTGATAGCATGATCTTGAAAGTTGGAATTAATTATTGAACTGCGAGGGTTCAATAATCTTTAACCAATTATTGAAACTTTTAAATATTCAAATTGAGGTAAAAATTAGATGACGCTGGAAGTATTCCCGAGGAATTCTCACAAAAGTTCTTATTTATTACAACTTAGGACACTTGGAAGGGCGGCACCATTCCAATCACATCTCATTACAAGTCAAATCAGCCGATTTGGAGGCAGTAACATCCAGGCATATGTAGATACATACACAACATGTAATAGAAAATTACCGCAAAATTCATATATTCTCAAATAATAAGCATTCTGTATAGTACTATGTAAGTCTGTAGAATTCTACACGTTTGATTTCTTATAACTAATTAAACAGAACAAAACTAATTGCTACGCGTCTCTTGAACTTGAACTAATTGAAGACACATTAGATTAAGCTGAAACTTTGTATACGCGTAGGATAACCTGTCTTGAAACACAAGTCCAGCGAAACGTGTGGGCATTTCGCTAAACTATATTACACTATGTACATTTACGTAGTTATTCTATAGGAACAAAAATACGCTTTATCCATGTACTACATATATGTAGTTTATTTTAATTTTTTTAATACAACACTTATTAAAAATGTTTTAAATTGAACTAGTAAATGATTCTGTACTAAGTAATTTCTGCTCTCTGTTCAATTATTTTGCACATTGTATAGATAGTTAGATGCATACTACATACATAGTCCAATGAACACAATACCTTCTATTGTAACGAGTAATAATTAATAAAATAAAAGTAAAGGTATATTATTATAAGGATATATATAAAGGTAATAAGTAAGTAAATATTCTATAATCTATAAGCGAGGGAATCGGGTTTAAATTCCGACGAACAAGAAACCAACTTTTTTTAATTGTCTCAATCTGGTTGTTAGTGAGTATTCCCTCAGTTCATTGTGTGGTACATACCCATATTCGATGTTCAGTTAGGGGCCACGTAATCGGTCTAACTGTCTAGAATATTTAATATTTATTGTCTGTGGTAGGAAATCCCTTGAACACTTAACCAGTATTTTATATGTAACTCATGCTTTCCTAATGGATCACGGAACAGTCCATCGCCAGAGTTTCTTGAAAGCCCTGCGAGACCTTGGGATGAACCGCTGCTGAGTAAAGAGTACGACATCAAACCTTCGAGGTTTGTTCAAATGCAATGCTCTTTGTCCCATACACTCAGTTAATATAAAGAGAAGTACATACTTATATACATTACTGCATATTAATTGTTATATTATTAGCCTTTGTTTGTCATTCATTTTAAAATATACAACAGGCGCTCCTAAATTCATTATTTTAAACAATGTACGTAATCACTGCTACGTATGTCTCTTAATTCCAAATAAGATATTTACAAATGTTTACTACATAGTTTAACATTATAAAGTCTTGTTCGTAATAGTAGTTCTCCTGTAAACTACATTTAAATTCGGCTTGTGTCAGAAAAAATGTCATAAATTAGGTAATTGAAATTCTAGAATTAATTGACTGCTTTGCTATATTAACTTTGGCGTTTTGCAGAATCCAACATACCAGCAACATTAAAGAGAACGATCAAGACAGACATCTAAAAAGACTACAAACAAACCAAAACTGGCAGAATCTGCCCTGTAGCAGACAATGTAGCGGCCTTGTCAGGTATGAAAGTCGAAATAATATTAGAAGTGCTTGGCCATAGGTAATTTTAACGAATAATTATTTCTCTCGCACGCCTTACTTGTTGGAAATAGGAATAATGGGTATGACTTCTTTTTTATTAATTTTATAACATACGTTGTATTATGTAATTACTGATTTAAATGATATAATGTGTTACAAAAGATATAACATAATGTGCATAACACACACATTTCTGAAACGCTAATATGTAGTAATTTATGCGTATTTATGCTATAGTGTTTTAAAAAATGTCTTGAATATGTAGAAGTAAATGTTTTAATTCGATTATTTATTAACACGAAGTTTTCTCTAATTGAGAAGCATTAAACTTTTCTTCTTTCTATAATATTTAATTTTCCGTTAACTACATTGATAGGAAATTTATGTATAGTTAAATAAATTCACAACTTGTTTCGTTTAAACATTTCAGCACTAAGATCATCGAGCTAGTAAAACATTCACAAAGGCCAGACCCACCACCGCGCCCCATTTACAACATTGCCAAAGATCCAGAATCGGATTTGAGAAAAATTTTGCGCAACTCACCAGAAATACTCGCTACTCCTATGTTCAGTTCTGACGACGACTATACTGAAGGTCCATTCCGTTTTAAGCAACTGCTTAGACCAACTTTGGGACCGACCGAAAGCTTGCGTAAACGAAAAGTAAGAAACTCTTCAGGACAAAGCCCTTGGATGTCAGACAGCTCACAGGACAGTATTAGCTCCCAGCAAGCTTTCAACAAACGCCGACCCCAGATCAGTATGGGAGTGTATTATAATTAAATACCATAGAATTATTATGTGTAACATCGATTCCAAAGTCTTAAAAGTTATGCTCGGTATCTAGTAATTCCTGGAAAATATAATTGCAGGGACCTGCCCTGGCTTGGCGCAGGGCAGGTCGCTTTATTACGAAACGTCAATATTTCTCTACTTCTAGAAATTAAAATACAAATGCCTTCCTCGTTAAATGTTGTAAACGAAGGTGAAAACTGCAATCTATTCAGAACTTTAGAAGTTATAAAGAAATACTTAGAAAAATGAGGATTGCGAAATTTATTACTTATTTTTATACTATGTATATCTCCAAGGGCTATATTAAGTATGTTTTAACTATTATACTATGTATCTAAATTAGTACATTATACAATATAAATAGAATTTACTTTCATTGAGGTATTAGTGGTATGAAGTGATAGACAACTATTAGATTGTGTAGATATTTATTATATTTATTTAAGGAAATTATCTATATGGTTAAAGCATTTTAAAGGAGACGTGCTATCTTGTTTTCTAATAAGTAACGATTTTTATTTGTAAAGTAAAAATATTTAACTTCGCAGTTATTCAACAATTAGTAATATACCTACGTATTTAAACCTCGGATCAATAATAATGATCCCTTTCATTTTAAGTAATTCTACGATCTAAACCTTAATTTATAATACGTCATTTTTTATGTATGAATAAAATTAGTGTCATATAGAAAACATAGCCTATTGATAACAATTTAAGGAAATACCAAAGTTTTAAGCAATGTGTTATATGATGAGTAGTGATGAGTAGTGATGAGTGTTTGTCTATTATAAAAAGAGTGTATGGATTTTCTCTTGTGTTTAACATAATTTTAATATTTCACGTTGTTCATTTTTTTTCAGTATTATTGTATCGTATAATTCTTATAACTGCTAAATAATACATAGTAACACAAAATTATTATAATATTAGATTAGAAGAGATCTCACCGAGTAAAATCATTTAACTTCTCTGTAATTATGCATCATAAAAATATGTTTAATGCCATCACAGAATAATACCAATTAATAAATTCATTGACAACTTTTGTGATAATGTGCCAATGATTAATTGATAAGTTAATTACTATGCTTGGTTGAAAATAAATGGTTTGTTGTCATAAGTTCGTTTTTATTTTTATTATACTTTATCCACAGGTTAAAAAGAATTCCGTTCATTTATAATTAAATAGTAAATGTCACGTTCTAAAAAATATTCTACGTTCATAAATAATGCTACCTAAATACCACGAAACATCAAAAACAAATCAAAATACGTCCATGCACGCAACCTCACTTATGTTTACGGCGGGCGGGAAATATTTGAGGGAGAGCGGGGGAAGAGGAAGCAGTTGTATGTCGCCACGTGATATTGCAGCGCGGGCCAATCGTGACGCGAAAAACGTGTGCGCGCGCAACCGCGCAGTCGCGCTCGCGCCAGCCATGGCTGCCGCCGGACTACCCGATGTCGATCTCTCACAAATAAAAACACGCTCCATCGAGAGAACCCTACTCCCACTTATCAAGCAGGTATGCAAACATTCACACAACGCTTTGTTCTGCTTTCGAAACGAACTCGTCACCCGCTTCTGCGTTATAACCTATGACGTTCGGTGATATACACACGACAAATAACGTCAGCGTCCGTGCTGTGACGTAGTGTGAAACACAGCCGATAATTCCGGCTTTTATGTGTTGTTTAAGTTTATCTTTTATTTTCGGATCGTAGTCTCGGAACGTGTCTCGCTCGTTACGTCGGATGACGTTTATTATTAAAATTTCCCGCCCACGACAACAATCTGTTGCTTATGGAATTTGCGCAACCGCACTGATGTTTATTTATGATGGCGCTCTGTTTGAACATTACGCTGTTATGCTATTAGTTTAATCAGGTAAACAACGTTTTTTCTACGTTTCATCGATGCATCGAAAAACTGCAAATTGAGAAGAAAAATGTAGAATCTCGAAAACCGGGCTTAATTTTTTGGAAAACGCAAATGTATGTGAGCAAGCTGGGCGGGCGGCCACGTGGGCTGGTACATGGCGAAGGGTAGAGCGGGGGTAAAGTACGGTGGATCGATGCGCGCCGGGCCGTCAGTGCCGCGAGTGACGCGGGTAGAGCGGCGCGGCGCCGCAGCGACACGCACCGCCACGGAGCACGTGTCGCGGGCGACAGCGCGCCGCCCGCGCCGAGCGCGCGCCCACCGCCCGACGACGACGCGCCGCCCGCGCTCTCGCACACGCGAGCGACATGGACGCGCTCTCCGATGACGACGAGTACATACGCCGGGACCACCAGGTATGTTGTCCACTGCATCACGACGATTATGAAACAAAAGTTTCTACGACAGTCGTGAAGATGCACTATCATGTTCAGCTTTACGATGATGAGACACAGGCGCAACAAGTTGTTCTCAAGGAAGCAGATTCGCGTGCGATAACGACCTTGATCGAGCTCACACCGCGCGGTCTCTCCGTCCTTTCCCCGGCCGCAGTGCCGTCGCCGACGTCTCAAATGATTTGTTCACCTAATTGATGCTATCCCGGGGAGCTAACATAATAATTGACATTTAAGATTTACTGATAGATATAAGTTAGCTGTCCTGGTTATGACTCGTGTATAACCTTAGCTGACAGAAATAATAGTACATCATTACTCATTAAAATTCACTGGAAATAAATATTTAAAAATCAGTAAGGAAAATTGTGGAAAACAAATAATTGAACATATTTTGCTAAGTAATTTCTTTTTCCTGCTTAGATTATGTCCATATCGTCTAAGTTTATTGGCGAGTAAATAGATAAATGTCGGTCTTTCATTACGTCCCGTACGTAGGGTATTTACTCTTCGTATTATAAAAATGACAAATCTCTTACGTAATACCGACAAGAAACATAATGTTTTAGATATTTGATTTTTCTTATTTAACTAGTTACTGACACAATTTGTATTCACTACTTAAAATAAGTTTTAATAGTGTTAAAAATGAAAAAAGTCCTGAATGGTAATTAAATATTACTATATAATACTATTGATAAGGTTTCGGCTTACAATCTTTTAACTTGCAACAAACTTTTAGCTCACAACATTCTAATATCAACGTGAAAAATTAAAACTATTGTAAAAAAGGGAAAAAATTTATTAACGGTGAGGTTTCACAAACATTATCAGCACTTACAATGAAAAGAGTTCCTAATTAAAATAGATTCTAAGTATTAGATAGTTCGATTTCGTAAGAAATGTCTTCACATTCCAAGCATTATTTACCTATGTGATGAATTCCTAAAATCTTTAGCTATTTTCCGCTCAAACTCCAAAAACGACCAATCGACACGTATTTCGCCTCTCAACGAAGCTTCCTCAGGATATACCAGAGATCAGACTCGGTCAGCTAACCAGTACCGATTCAAGATTTGAGGAAGCGAAAGAAGTATGTAAGAACCGCGACGCTTGGCGTCTCTAACTACCCCGTTAGGGATACAGCTTGAGGATATGTATGTATATATAATGTATCCAAAAATTCGTAGTTTGGATTATGACACAAAATTTGTTATAAAAGGTTGGCAAAATCGTAGGGAAACTTTGTTTTATGCTTGGTAAAAAACTAGAGCAGCCATACTCTAAGTGTGCTCCGCGGAGTCCCGGGGTTACCTACGTAAGGCCTCTGCGAGGGCTCCGCCAAAATAATATCATATAAAAAAATATCTAATATCATCAAAATAAATCACATCCAAGTCGATTTTTGAACGTAATTTCACGAAATCTAAGTATAAGACCTATATTACATTTTTATCGTAAACATAAAGCTTTATATTCTGTGAATCACATAACAATCGAAAATGACGTGAAAAATCAAAAACTACTTCATACCTTCCATTAAAAGGAAAGAATGTCATTAATTAACAATGCCGTCAATATAGTACATACATATACAATTATACATACATACATACATACATACATACATACATACATACATACATACATACATACATACATGTACATTACAACTTATATAATCTGTTTTTGTGTGGTTTTTATTAATCTTAAAATAAACATAGAACCTGATTATTTTAATTTAGGGCTGCGTAAAAAATTTACCGATATCAAACTTGTTGTCATGTCGAACGTGATTCAAAAACTGATAGTTTGTATTATAATTTATAACTCTTAATTTGGCATAAAAAATCGGTAAAATCTTAGTGTACTTTTGTTTTGTGCTGAATGAACAACTAACATATTGATTAAAATTGTAATAATAGTTCGTTTTTACTGGTATCAATTTAGATTTACTGATATCATGTCAAACGTGAGTAGAAACTACATACCTATTATATGATAATGAAATGGATATCCGGTCAAGGCAATTCCGGAAACAAACTTTTCTAAATTGAGTTGAAATCTAGTTCTCGCTGGGTTCAAATACAAGCTTAGTTCTTAATTGATACATATAATTGGTGCAATTGTCTAGAAATTTTAAGTACTGAACATAATTTTAAAATTTGAAAATATTCTCCGATGAAAACATTTGAAAAATTAGGTTTTTATTCTGTTGTGTAATTATCATAATACCTCAACAGGAAGTATTGCTCTTCCTATTTCTGTTGTCATTTTTTATACAATAATATTACAAAAAGTAACCACCACCTATTTAATACTTAAAATCTCCCGTTTTATTGATCCCTGCGTTCCCTGATATCTGGTATACGATTTAAAGTATTACTTATATTTAATTTGCAAATAATGTTGTTCAGTTCATCTACTATTTCAACTACTATACAGCATTATGCAATGCGTAAATAAACAAAAATAAAAAGATAACACTGAAAGTGGAATGATCTAATATTAGATCTAATATTAGCACCAACGGGTTTGATGTGTGAATTGATGAAATCGTTATAAGATCTTGAACTCGATTCATTCATGTAATAAATGATAATAAATATAGTCTACATAAATGTGTACAGCATTTACTAATCAAATCTGGTTTACATAAGTTCAAATATATACTTACTAAAATTCATCGAAATGACTGAGCTGTAATGGATTCTTCATTGAAAGATCGATATGATGTTCGATCTGTCAGTGAAGACTCATTTTAATGAAAGACTGTACGAATGAAGTCATTTTAATGAAAAGACTAGAAATGCAAATCGCAGAGCATGGAACTAACGAATATACACGTAATACTCCGTATTTCCAGCGTTATGTTCCAATATCGAAAAAACGCAACATTTATGGAGTCACCTCGGTGCCTGTTTATCACCATCGTTCCTCTTCCTCTTCTGTTTTATATAAATACAATAAATTATTTTAAAAAAGTGGTTTTATCTTATATACTTACTTATAATATCTGGTTTCAAAAATATCTCGTTTCTTATCACTAAGTCCCTAACACTTTCCAATAAAGTGATCGTAGGTTTTAGTGGAGTTAAAAAATACCTCTTGGAAGAACGCGAAAATTTCAGCTGCGCATATTTATTCAGACTCTCCAATTCTTCACAATTATATAGGTCTTTAACGCACAATATACTATCACTTTTGTACTATACAACTCTCAAAAGCGCAAAAATCAGAAAATCTAAATAATGTCAACTTTCGCGCCATAAAGACCATCGTCGTTTTTCTCAGATAAAAATAGACGAAAACACTTAGTAATTATTGGCGTAAATACAGACGTGAACCTATAATATTTTATATTACTTAGCAAGAGTGGTAAAAGAAGCCAAGGAAGACCAAGGCTGACTTATGAAGATCAAATAGGTAGAGTGTCAGCTGACGGAAAGGTTAAAAGCACTCGCATACCTAGGCGAAAATGTGTGAGGAGAATGATGAAATTTGAGGAAGCGAAAGAACTAATTCCATCCTCTCTGACTACCCCGTTAGGGGATACGGCGTAAAGATATGTATGTATGTATGTAATATACTAATTAATTAAAAGGTTGAGTCTTTACCTTTGTTGGCTTAATTACAAAGTTAAAATTAATTTTTTTGAGCCTCACTTGAAACATAAAATGTGAGCTCTTTTATTCACGAATTCAAAATGTAAGTAAGTACATGCTTATGAACACGTTATTTTATAATTCTTTTATCAATTTCAAAAGAATGGCTAAACCTTATCTCCAAAAGAATATTTTCAGAAAAATCTAAAAAATCATGAACATTGAGAATGAGGTGTACTTTAAAAGAAAGTGATCAGTAGAAGAAAATAAAAGAAAAAAAAATGAAACTCTTTTACCAACAATAACATTTGCTTGATACAGAAAGGTTGGCGGTTGACAATAAATAACAGTACGAAACACTAGATACAAATAAGTACGATTTGTTTTCCAATTGTATTTTTCTGTCGTCGTAGATCAGCAGTTTGGTGGCAACGCGGAGCGAAGTAGCAGGCAGTGCAGCAGTTCAACGTGTGGGTGCTGCGGTGTGTTGTGCGGTCGAGAGGTTCGTCGCCGTTGGCGAGACCATCGCCGATGACAATCCTGACGTGCGGCACAGCATGGTGCTAGCCTGCAAAGAAGCGAGAGCAGCAGGTCAGTCTTTCGCGATTTTTTGTATTGGTTTAGAAGACTATATAAATTAGGCCAATCAATCGTCGACGGATTTTTACAAAAAAAAACAACGCAGTCGCTAAGCTCTTTTTCGAAATATATAATTTCAGCGCAATATGGATAATGGATAAAAAACAAAATTTATAACTTAGAATCTATCTAATTCAAACAAAAACCTTTAACTATGAGATTTAGGACTTACAATTAGTAAGATGTAACTTGATGTAGGTACTACATAAATAATACAAACTACATATGTACAAATTATTATTATATAATAACACCTATCTATTGGTACATATGTAAATAAAAATCGATTGCCGCATGTATGTAAGAGCATCACTTGGGAATGGCTCGACCGATTTGGCTGTTTTTTTTTTGTTGTGCTCGTAATTGTCAAGACAAGGTTCGTATGAAAGAAAATTTCGGGAAAATCCATCAGAAAAGTTAGAAATTTGGATCGTGTTTTTGTATGAAAATCTCAATAAAAAGAAATTTGGTTTGTTGCAAACATTCAACATCAACAATATAGCAAAACTAATATTGTAAAACAAAAAATACACGTCATCTAACATTCTCCATTGAAATAATTTTTCTACAAAGTTGATAATAAATGCATAATATTATCAAGAATATTTAAAACGCGAATTAAGTCGTTCTTTTCTCACCGGCTTTTATTCAACTTGAAATAACTCTGAACAGGAATGAACATAAATTTGCATTGGAATCGAGCAACTTTAAGGAAAGTTTGCATCCGTTGGTACCATTTTGTCAAAATAGTTTTCGAGGCATTTTATCCAACCCGGAACTTCTAATAATGTGGTCGTCGCTCACTATAACTTTAATCGTTAATTTAAGTTCCTAATGTGTTCTCGTTGTAACTAACATAGAAATATTTTTGTATGTTTGTATGTTATATACAGGGTTATATGAAAACGGAACGCCTTAAACATGCTATAGTATACCGAGAATGCATCTTGATTGCGCTTCAATAAAGTATTATTATGTAATAATAACAAAGACACAGAAACACAATTTCCTTCAGTTGTGCTTCTCCTTAACAAGACAAGTAGTTTATGTCCGTATAGTTTAATTTTTACCTAATTTCACAAATCCACAGAAATCTCCTTCATTTATATAACGATAAGGTTGATATTCCTGTGTATGTGGAAATATCGTATTTCAAATTAAAGTTCATGATTGTAGAAATTTGTAAACATTGTTAAGGGGCATATGCATAATTTTTGAAGTTGGTTTTAATGCTTTATTTCAATAACGGATGAAGTTATTACAAAATAAAAAATATGTTCGATTTAAAATCTGTAACTTAACACGTTTCAGCCACTTTTACGAGACATGGTGGTGATAACACCTGAAAATTTAAATTGTCATAACTCTTAAACGGATAAGTTTATTTCGATAACTCTTTTTGTAACGCCATACTAAAGTTATGCCCTTTCCTACATTAAAGTAACTATCCCGTTTTCATATACAGCCTGTATATATGACATATATATTATAATAACCTGTAAACATATTACATAACATAACATGAGTTGTTAAGTAAAATCCTCCGGAAATAGGTGGCTAAGTAAATCGTACATTGGATTTCATTCCACCCTCGTACGTAATCATTTAGAAGGTTTTTAATCAAGGCCTGCGTGACCTATAAATCTCGTCGATATCTCTATCTGTGTCTCTGTTGTATGTTAAGGCACAGATAGAAATGAACTAGACATAAATTGTACAAAAATGTTTTAATTTTATTACGCGTTCATTTTCATGAATAAGTGATAAGAGTGACAACAATCTTTAATATTACAATTTGTCTACTATTTTAAAGATGTCATTTAATATTTAAATTTAAACTATGTCCCGTAACGAGCCATTTTTAAAGGTATATTCTTTTTACTTTTTAAACTTTATGACGTTGCAATAAACAGAATGAACATTACAATAAATTGAAAAATATTTAAACTGTCTAATAGTATTATCCACCCCTTAATTCAAACTTCGCATTTATTGCGACATTTCACTCGGGACTCCCTCCCTCCTTTTGTCGAATCTCTCTCCGGTTCGCTGTAATTATGGTTATCTACACATTACGTATAGTTCGACCTACCTACATTGCGTTTGTCATTTGAAGTCTCAATATCTACTTTATTGTCTCAAAAGCGATTCGTCTTTTACCTTTATTAACACAACCTTCCAAATTAAGTGATTCGTGGAAATACATATTTAATATTTAATATAATAAAAGTTTAAATGAAAAATAAAATATTAATTTCAATAGAAAAACATTCTCGAAAAGATATTGCTGTATTCTTTCTAGTTTATATCCAAATCTATTAGGAATGGCTAAAATCATATACCTACTAGAAGTACATAATATTATAATATACATATATGGGATATACTCGTAACAAAGATAATATGTTTTTTCGAAACAAATGACACTATTATTTTCTTCCAGTACCTTTGTTAAAGCCTTTGATATTAACATAAAATCTGGCCCACCGAAGGCCTACAATTTTGTAAAGCCCTCATAAATTTGTGTCAACAGCCTGACCCGAATTTTAATGTCTGAACGTTATTGCTGGATCCAGCATGCCAACAAACAAAAGTGAAACAATAGCTGCTGACTCCACTGAACATACCCACCTCTTTCGTTTAATGAATATTTCAATCATTAATTAAACTGATTCAAAAAACTGTGTACCTTTTTATGTATACAAGTTATACCTAATATTTGAGTATTAACACCGATTATAATAGTAATTAGTTGCTAGCGTATGTTAATACAATCATAATAAATTTTACTGGAATAATGTCAGTGTATAACAAGATTAAAGTAAAGAAATATGAAGAAGTTCATATTCTATGTAATAAAAATATTCAATAGGTATCTACATACATATGTACCTATTTAATATTTATAAAAAAAATTAATTATGCTGTGCTTTTGTACAAAAATTTCCCTGCGTTACTCATAAATATTAAATATTGTCTAAAATTGTACGTAGATATTAAATTTATACACAAAATAAAGTATGAAGTTTGCACTTTAGTTTTGTTCAAATAATGCTCCTTAAAGTAATAAGCGATCTCTTTAAAAAAACAATTAAAAAAAAAATATATATATATATATATGTCTTAAATAGTTTTCGTACACGTAACTATCAGACAGACTGATGTAAATTACAGTTTTCTACGCGAACACTACTTTTATGGGGTAAATTTTTACGAGTAATAAATATATTATACCCCTGTATACAAGCTAAAAGCTGATTTCGTGAGTGCTTCTCCATAAAAATGAGTCTTCTAAAGATAACATTACATATGTAGTTCAAGATAATTTTGAACTGAACAAACAAAACACTGAACAAAATTCTTTAAATCGGTAAATAAAATTAAGTTATTTATAAACAGGAAAGAGCAGACCGTGCGTGTAAATTTACCTGTTTACGTCCTTTATCGAGTTTAAGAGTAGAATAAAATTATTACGCATGCCCAACATTTACTTCAGTCAGTGGAATTGTCTTACGCTAGCATCTTTCAAAAGACACTTGAAATTACATTATCTGTCATACATCTGTACATAATATGTACATGAAAACATGTAGAAAACATGATATTATCATGTTTTCTATATTTATAATATTTTTTATTAGGTATGGTTGTATATATATATATAATTAAATATGTGTATGTGCATGAATGTAGTATATCGTACATGCATGTAGGTTGTATGCGTTACACATGTATATGTTTATATATTGTTAACAGTATATATGTTGTATTTTTAAGGATGTATTGAATTTGTATGTATGTTTATGTGTATGTATGGGTATATATATAAAATATTGTGCATAATGTATATTATTATTTTTTAATGAGCACACACTACCCTCATACATATTCTTTTTTAAGGAGGTGTGCTGGTAGAGATCTCTTAAAGAGATAAGCATTGCCTTTTGTAGATTAATGCTTCCAATTTCAATTATATGTAATTTTTGTTTGTGTGCAATAAAGTAAATAAATTAAATTAAAATTAAATTACTTCATCGGCAGTAAAAATATGTGTTCATTTAATAGTATTTCTCAAAATACACAGTGAAAAACAAAGTTATTTCTGCGGCGGCTAAATTCAAAATAGCGCCTAACTGAAAACATTGCAAATTTCAAATTTACATATTTAAGATTTTAATTAAAAGTCGCTTTGAAACTTCTATTATCATTTATAAAAGATACCTAACACGCTTGGAGTTTTTCTTACTCCTCACTTACATGTACAGAGGGCCACTCTTAACTTTTTCTTTTACAATTTCGTTACACCTTTGCATATTTCAGTCATTAATAAAACTGACTCAAATATTTACTGCCTATCTTTTTATAACTATATAGTATATTTTTCCCATGCGATAACTGTTTTCCTTAGAAAAAAATAGGGTCATCAAAATCATCTTACTATTTTGATTTCAATTTTTTCTATAAAAAGAAAAAATGGAAATGAAAATTAATACTTAACTTGAGATTAAATTTATATAATTATTGTCTATTGTTTAATAAATAATTAAATACTCACACATATTGAAATCATTACATATATCGATGTAATTTTACTTTTAATTGGTGTGTCACACAGCCAAATACGTATGTAATATATTTCACGTAATTTACATATTTCTTGTGAACATGCCGTGGGTGGTGTACCTACCTCATTTAATAAAAAAATATGTACCTATTTCTACGATATGCCACAAAATAGTCTTCTTATCCGACAAAAACATAAGAGACCGGAAAAAAACCAAGCCAAATAGAAGAAAAGATGTGACGAAACCAAAGAACAAAAATAATTATTATATTTCACTTTATTATATTTCATTTCTTTGACATGTCTAACTAATTAATGTAACGCAGTATCGCGTTACGATGCTTAGACGGACATAGTACTCGTACATTCATACTACATATTATGTTAAAAGTATAACTGTCAATACAGCCCAATAACGTGACAAAAGTCAACTTCTGTGGCCGTTTCCATTTCATTCAACGGTCATCAATCACGAATACATCCACAGAATTACTGCGCTGATAATCTACGTGAAAATTGGATTTTTATTTTTAATTATATAGATCTTTATGTGCTTAGAAAGCACATAATTGCTCTTGATCATTATTTATACTGACTAAAGCATCTTATATTATTTATTCTTATTATTGTCAAGTGGTTGTTACATTCTGGTCTTACTACAGCACATAAATGCTATAAAATAAACTAATTGTGAGCGTAATTTGTTACCACATTATATTATCCAAGTCACATCAAACAGTAAATGTATGTCTTAAGCGTTTTATAAGGATATTTCATCATACAAGTATCAGAAGGCATTCTTTATTATGGATATCGCCTAACTGATTTATAACCTAGTTCAACTTGTCGAAATTATTATAAAAAACAATTAAGTGCGAGTCGGACTCGCATAGAGAGGGTTCCGCGCTATAAATCATCACAATGTTGTTTCAAATCTGACCTTTGTTTGTGATAACTAAAAAAGTACATAGGTATGGTATTTCATTGTAAAGGAAAATTGTTGATGATGTATTATTTATTGGTAAATTCTGTCTTGTAGTATATTTCCGAGTTATTGGATTTAGATGAAGTGATAAAGGCGACATTATGTTGACATGCTGTATAAGTAACATCGTATTTTCATAAATACTTATTAAAGAAATTTTAAAATCTCTAAGACTTAGGATTTTAGTTTAGTTTTCCATGAGACTGCATTTTTTCGAAATTTTAGGCTCAACAGTTTGACAGATGGAGGAACACAACTTTCGTATATTTTCTTTAATAGCTTTTGAACTATATTTCAGAAATACAATAGAAATATATTTGTGTACCTCATAACGATCTCTATTATATGATGACATGATGACACATAATGCACTTAACAAAATATTTTATAATTTTCTAATTTATCTCCCAATTTCAGAATTCGTTTATTTACGCTACACATCTATGATTGGGATGATACATGTATGTACTGAATTTTAACTTTTTCAGAACATTTTTTTTTCGCAGAAAACAGATTGTGACAGATGGATGGACAAACACAATTCTTTTTCGGAGAAAATAGGTGGTGATAGCCATCTATTACGAACTATTTTCCACAAACACGCGAGTTATTCTATAAGTTTGGCTTTTTCATCAGATATATAGATCCCTAAAAATGGATTTACATAAATGAAAGCGATTCAATCATAAGGAGCATGTCGAAGAAAAGTAGACATAAAATACTCGGTTAAGTAGTATGAAAGCAAGAGTATTTACAAGGAACCCAAAACGTTGGTACTAGCATTACATTTGATGGTTCCATTTATAAGAATTACAAAATTAACGAGGAAATCTATTCCGAATAATATTATTGTTATAATATTACTAGCCGCCCCGTGATTGCATCCGTGTAAAGTATAAAATTCGTTAATAACTCCGCGCCGACTATCAGATCCTAACATAGCTATGAACCATCGCCTAGAGTCCTAGACAAAACTAATATATTGTGGGAAGTCGTTCAGAAGTTAAACGATAACTAAGAGACGCATCTTGATTGACGGTGGCGAAAGTCACATTGTCGATTGATAATTTGATAGTGTTTATCTGGGCTGTCATGGCAAGTGGAGGCAAACGAGCAAGCGGGTCACGTGATGGACAGTAACCAACCACCGCCCATGGGCACCCACTACACCTAGAGAATCACGGGTGCGTTGCCGGCCTTTAGGGAAATAGGGAAAGGAGGGGGAGGGGGTGATGGATCACCGGCACTCTCACTCACCGAACGAAACACAACAGCAATAGATGTTGTTATTTCACGCCGTTATTCTGTGAGAGGGTGGTATTTCACCGGGTGAGCTGACCCTATTTGTGCTGCAATGCAGCATGGCTTTACCACCAACAAAACACACAAGCGAGAGATGCAAAGGGGGCTTTATTACAGCCAAGAAGTGCTTTGGCACAGCACGAGAGAGGCTCCGGTGCGTTCCGTAGAAGATTTCCGTAGTTTATACAATGTTTATTTATTTGTTTAATAGAGGTAGATATTCCAACAGCATTATCACAAAATTGGACTATGAAAAATCTTAGATAGTATGAAACGTTTTTACAGGAGTATAATAACACTGTGTAAATGTGTGAGGAGAATGATGAGATTTGAGGAAGCGGAATATGTACGTAAGGACCGCGACGCTTGGCCATCCGTCCTCTCTGATTACCCCGTTGGGGATACGGCATGTATGCATGTATGTATGCATGTATGTATAATGACACTTACAATTATTATACAATGATACTAACTATACTACACTAACAAAACACTAACATTTTTGAATTTGGTAGATACAGTAATATACTCGTAAAACAAAAAAAAAATGATAAAATGAAATAAAATAAAATGTAACTAACTTATCACAATATGGCAATAATTTTTTTTTTTCTAAAATACAGAGGGGTTCAAGAAAAATGTCAACATCATCTGGATACATATCAATCAATACAGGTACACGTAGTTTTTTTCAAAGGACAGAATTTTCCCACATTTGTTCTAAACTGAGGTATTGAAAAACATTTGGTGATAGGATAACGTGGGATAGTTCATGGAACCGTCTCAGATTGATTTTGTTTAACTTGCATCCAATTTCCTGCATCCAATAAACCGTTTACAATCTTATGTCAAAATATAAGGTCAGTCACTTGTCGGCGCTTCCCAAGAGTATTATAAACGTGCTGAATAATCAGAACGATAAGGACAGCCCTTTTTATATGCTAAAATTTTACTACATTGGTTTTTATTTTTTCGACTCTGTCACTGAAGTTTATAACATTCTAATATCTATTAAGTTAAAGGCTTTTATGATAATTTTGTTGACTTATCGGCATGTTGTGACTGACCTAACACTAACAATATATCGAAATCTCAGGATTTGACATCTTGCTTACACCAACTATTAAATAATTGGTGCAAGCGAAATGTCAAATTCTTAAATCGAGTTTAAATGTTGGTGAAAACCACCCTTAGTTACATAATGGTTAACGTACCAATAGGCAGGCGTAATTCTAATCTCAAGATAATTTAAATATCATTTAAATTATCTTCTATTTTATCATGAATATATTTCAGTGAATAAATGGGACTTTGGTGGCCACGTAAAATAATTTTATACAATATTATTTAAAAATGGTTTATTTACTCAGCTGTTTCTTACATATCCAGATTAGAAATAGTCAAATAAATAAAATTCGCCACTAAAATTAGGAAAAAAATAACTGTTGTTGAAATTGGGCTTCTTACAAAGTGGACCAAATTACAAAATTACAAACGTGTGGAAATGCACTCTGAAGGAAAAAAAAGATGTTATTAGGAATTCGTTACTACAAATTTTGCTAGCTGCGGTTCCACGGAAAACCAACTTGAAGAGGGATTCCCTCTAGCAAACTCAATTTTTCACCGAAAACTTGACTGCTTCGTTGGACGAGCAGGTGAAATAGCGGTCGCGAGTAACGAGATTACCTGGATCGAAACAAATCTAATAAATACAGGTGCCGCTTTGACCTTGGTGTATCCGGCACTCCTGTATTCCAACTAAATGGATAGTATCAAAATTTCCATAAGCAAAAGGTTCGTTATATTTGCGACAGTGATTCACAAATATAATCAAACCTAACGACAACATTTTTAACAGATACTAAAGAAAATAAATGAGGTAGGTACAACAATGTTTTACATCTACATAGTATGTATTAACTACATATATTATCTCAATTATTTCATTTATAATTGCAAAATTAAAGTAGGTGAGGACAGCGATGCTTTTGGCGCTCTATCCTCTCCGACTACCCTTTTAGAGGTACAGCGTAAATCCTTATGCTGTATCCCTGAAGAACCTCCTTCTTACAGCATAAAAATCCTTACGATGTACTCCATAAGTAATCTTATGCTTAAATAAGCTTATTAAAAAAAACTTAGGTAATTGTACTCCGAATTCACTTGTTATTGCACGTTGTGTTGCTAGATAGGTATGTTGTTAATACACTAAAGAGTAGAGTTGTTCGTTAGCGACCGAGTTAAATGAGACGTTTCCTAGCAGTGAACGAGCGAACTAGTTCTATCGCTTCTCAAATTAGTAGAGTAGAACAAACGTATCCGATTATAGAATAAGCAAGCGCAACTCTATCTAGCGATAAAAATACAAATAGTAGTACTTTGTACTGAATAAGTACAATATACAATTAATTTTTAGTTTCATTGCTAGATAGAGTTAAAATAATAAACTTATTTTGTTAAGAAAATGTTAAAAATTAACGAACTGTTGACAATTTGTAATTCCGATGTTGGTATTGACTAGTACAGTATCTCGTTGCTGACTCGTCCCAGTGCTTTAAGCTAGGTAATCATTCACCACCAATACAGATGCACGCGTGTAATTATACGTAACACAACGTTAGAAAAGCTTTGAATGTATGACTAATTCAGTGCATTTGTCTCTCGATTTCTTTCGATAAAGATAAGGCGAGCAAGTACTTCTTTTCTTACTTTATTTAATTAGCATATTGTCAGGGTAGACAACATCTATTTGTTTCTATGGAATGTACCGTACACGCTACGGTATGTAAATTATTACAAAACATAATTCAAAACTTCAAAGATTTCGAGAAATGGAGATTCAGGTGTGTAGGTACATCATTCCTGCACAAGAGACGCGCTATGCTAACCATGAGCAGCGTGTAAACAAGCGAAGTAACAACACCGTTACTCAGCAGAATCAAATGCAATATTCAATGTTTCTAGTCGTAAATACTGCCGCATATAAATTCCACTTCCGTCAAAATATCTACCTCGAATTAACTATGATTACAAGTACCATACCCAACTTTTACTGCTTTTCAGACAACACGCAATGCTCGTTAAAGAATGTGTCATACCTCAAAACTGTTTATTTTTTCTTTAAAGATGTCCTAATAATTTTGACGCAACAATATTTACCTACCTACAATTCTATTTCATTGTTGTTTAATTCTTAGTTAATAATTCCTTAAAATGTAACGAAAATCATTAATTTTAAGCTTTTATCGTTTTAGTGGGGATTCTCTCAGTAATATTTCAAGTAAACTCGACAAGCCGAAAGAGTAGTGGCCAACTAATTACGAAGAATGAGATAATAACAAAACGAAATATAGGAACAATATAAAATTATGTACTTTATCGATCGGTCAAGCCGTTTAGGAGGAAAAGAATTAAGAACACACGCACACCGCAATTTTATACATAAAGATGATAAACCGATAAACAAGAAACAAATATAATTCGACTATATGGAATATAATCTCCTTTAAGCGTGACAAAACGTCGCATATAAACAACTTACATTAAAAAAATACATAGAGCAACAGAACCGAAAAAGGAGTATTATTTTTTATTAGTCTATTTATGTATTTTTTTAGTCTAAAATAAACAACTACTTCCTTTCCCAGCCAGCAACACCCATACGGGTGCCGCCAGGGACTTATTAAGTTTAAAAATTACCGAATTTTTATATTTAACCCGTTAAAATTCTACTAAAATACATTAGCGCATAATAGATAGGTACGCACTCTTACCTGTAACAAGTTTGAACGGTGGCTCATACTCAATTTTATCGTTATATCAAGCAGTTTGGCACCAGAACTGTTGTTAAATATACCATTTATTCAAGGTTTTTAACAAAGTACGTACGTATGTGCGAGTGCGAGGCGACGCAAACCCCGACTGAATTTTTGGTTTAACCAATACGTGACGGTAGGCTACAAGCATTATGATGACCTTGTACAGATTTGTGCTTGTACAGATACAATAAGTAAGCAAAATGCTTCCCTGTTGTATCGAGGAAAAGGACGCATTTTCTGTCAACGTCATTCCGTTCACATTCTGCACGTCATGTCGTGGACGTTATCGTCGACGGAAATTTAAAAGCGTCTTCATATAACTGCATATATTTTGCGTCCCTATTGTACCGTGGACGGTAAAATTGTGGCAATATAGTCGTTCGTAAATTTTTAAAGCGCCCATTCGGTTCTATACTCTTATTTTTTTATCATTCTTATGCCCATACACAATTTTTTTATAAAATCCTAAACAATAGTAGTTATATTGATTTCTATTAGTTAAACTTGTATTAAAAATGACTTTTAATACAAGTTTTGTTTTGAAAATACGCAGATTCATTCTTCTATTGTGCAATACACACAATAGAAAAAAAATTTTAATTAGACATTTTTTTTATAGTTTACGTAAGTATATATCATAAAAAATGTATGTACATTTATTACATGGACTACAATTTGTTATTCTTAGATGAATACCTATAGACAGCTTGCGATTTATCATTTTAAACTATCATTATTAACATCGGTAATCCATCACCATTTCCTCTATCTAATCCTGAGCCTGTTCTAAGAAGAACAAAATCAGTGGATACTGATTTAAAACTGGAGTCCCTGTTGTGTAATGCCTCAAACCCTTGAGGTTTCTATAAAAATATTTTGTTATAAATTAATGACATCTGCCAGTTAACGTATACAAAAATTAACGATAATTTTTCTCTACAGTCATTTGAAATTGTCATTAATTGTGACAGATGTTTTTATACTTTCAACAGTGTTGAAATCTACATTTATTGTCCCAGTATTGCAACAAGCAAGGTAACTGTATTTTCCCAGAAGAAACATAAAAAGGAAGTTCTGAAAGCTTTATTGGATAACGGCTCTCCTTACAACACTTTTAACTTCGACTGACGTCACTTTGTACAGAAACAAGTTGGCTTATCAAACAAAAGTTTTTATCCCTTTAAAAATTTGCCCCCGTTTCGCATTTGTGTCAAAGAAGATATTATTTTAAATAATTTTACGAATATCCGCAATTTATTTTAGGCTTTCGAAATGTTTCTATTAGATAGGCACTGATGGTCACTCAAAAATCTAAATATTTGGCAGAGAAGAAAACTTACGTAACTTTTAACAATACGCAAATATTGTCACTTCGTTGTACGTATTTTTCATGTTTTCAATTTTTTTTCTTTATTATTATTCTTATTAAATATATGCACATATTTATTGTTGTTTTTATTGACTACTTACTTATTCTCAACGAAAACAAACTCGACATAAATTATCAAAAAAAATACTTAGAAAACGATTTACACTCAAAAAACATGTACATTTCTTAAATCACTACTTTATGAAAAAAAAAATGAACAAGAATATACTTTGAAGTAAAAATTAAAACGGAGTATTTCGTCATCGACCGTTTAAAACTTGTCCGTATCAATTCTGTATAGAATCAATAAAGTTATTCATATCTTCCAGAGACAGTCTATTTCATTGGAATTTGAGTGAATCTCTCAGCTGTTGTAGGTACCGTTGCCACTCATCATTGCCGTTGCCATCGAGAACTTTCAGGATTCTCTTTCGGTATTCAAGTCAGCCAAGTCATTCAAGTGAATGAGCTGGCCACGGTAGAACTCTCTGTCTGGTCGTAATCATTTCTGAGTCCAGGGGCCCTAGGCAAGTGGTTCAATTGTCGTAAACGCTAGTAGAAACGAATGACAAATACCGCGTGGATTTAGCGTAACGAATTTTAAATGGATTGTCAAACGTTATTAATTTTTTATATAATCAAAGAAATGTAAAGTCGTGTGAAAAGCTCTGTATAAAACTTAGCCAAATGGCGCTTTTGACGAACAATAACGCCACCAAGCGTTTCGATTTTACGAAACGTTTGCCACTTGTCTAGACGCTCAGAACGAAGTGTTTCGGTGAATAGTGTTTTTAATTGTATTCTTGTGTCTTATTCATTGTGTTTTCTATTTATTTATGATGAGTAATAGTCGTGTATTATTGTTCCTGAGGATGCTTCGTTGAGAAGCGAAACACGTCTCGATTGGTAGTTTTTGGAGTTTAAGCGGAAAATAGCTAAAGATTTTAGGAATTTATTACATAAGAGTTTACAGTTGTGAGCGTTTGTCAGGCTATATTTAGACACCACATCAAATAGCGTGTTTTAGTGTTTACATAATCCCGTATAATATTGTGTTTAGTTATTATTACCTTTGTTTAAAATTATTGTAATTGTGTAATTAATTTGTGTTACTTCTCATTGTTTATTTTTGTTTTATTATTAACTAGTGTGCTGGATATCCTGGCTGCAGCATCAGACCAAGAATTCAATAATCTTGCATAGTTTTGTGGCACACATAGGTGTTTCAAATTTCAGGTCACACATATATTTGAAAGTAAAGTAAATACCCATTATGCGTCTAAGATCCCCACCGTAACTAACAAAAGAGCTGATGACCTTGAAACAGCTGAACCGATTTTGATGAAACAAGTCTAAGAACCACCGTATGAAAACCTGCTTTCAAATAAAAAAAACCGCATCCAAATCAGTTCACCCGTTTAAGAGCAACGGTGCTACAGACAGACACACACACACAGCGGTCAAACTTATAACACCCCTCTTTTTTGGATCGGGGGTTAAAAAATCAAAATCGCTGAAGTTACAGACATGAAAAATTGGATTTGAATTCTTTATTAGAAATAAATTAACAACGGTTTAATGTTGTCTGAAAGATAACTCTTTACGTGATTAAATGAGGGGAAAATTATTTTTTATTCCTTAAAAAATTGTTGTAATCGTAAACAAAATGAAACATGTACCACAGTACATCTAAGCAAACAGTATTCTATCTCGGCAGTGTCCTAGAGATACCTATGGTCGTTCGGTACGTAAACACGCAATAGGGCTACCTACCGACTTGGACTGAATGTTTTTCTTGTGTGACGTATTTGACAATAGGTACTATATTAAATTGTCAAATTATCTTTTCATTTTTATTATTGCAATTTTAATACGTTTTGATTTATACAATTCTACTAGTATTTTATATCTAGTTTTAAAAGTTTGTGAGTTAATATGGTGGAAATGGACAAAAAAAATGCATTTTGTGTGCAGTGTAATTAAAAATCAGCAATAAATTAACTAGATCATTATGATAATATATTTCCTACAAATTAGCCACAGAGAAATATTTCCGGTTTCGATATAGATGTATTCAAACATCCATACACTGAACATTATGCTCGTTAACTAGATGGACATAATATTTAGTCAGTAAATGCGCGCGAGCGTCTCACACCGTTCGACGACAACCGCGGCGCACTCGCGACTGTCGTATGCCGAGAAATGCCGAGATTTCGAGCGCGTCGTTTGGGAGCGTTTGTATGAAGATAGAATACTGTATGCTTATTTGTACTGTAGTATCGTTGTCGAATACGGGCCTATTCGAGTATGTTGTCGAATACTGTGCATGTACCTACATAATATATCTCTTCTATTTAAAATCGATTTAAGGATTTGACATCTATTAAACCTATTAAATAGTTGGTGCAAGCGAGAAGTAAATTCCTTAAATCGAGCTTAAATAATTGCCGCAAGCCACCCTGATAATATATAATAATATAATAAATAGTATAAAGCAAAATCGCTGTTTTTGTCTGTCTGTTTCTCCGCTAACTTCTTCATAACTACATTTAGAGATAGTAATAAGTAAAAGATAAAAATGGTTACTGCGGGTTATCATTAGGAGATAGACATATACCATCCTAGATACCATCTCAAAATGTTCTGTAAACCTTTTTAAGATATACATTAACATAGTACATTATTTTGATCTATCTCATAAGGTTTAGCGATTTATCGAAGTCATTGATGTGAAACATCTTATGCGGCAGGTCAGACCCGCCAATAGCGTATGCCGTATTGTTACTTCGGAAAATCTGAATATTTTGTTTATTTTTGATCATTGTTTCTCAATCATTTTTATGTCGCGACCCACGAAAAATTCAAAAAGTTAAATAAAAAGTCTTGCGACCCCTTCAACTTTAAATTATAATTATAATAAAACTTTAATTAATAGTTTATTCATACGTTTATTTTAAATTTTCAAGGCTGCCTCAGGCGATAAAAAGCAAAACCGCGCATTACAAAAATATAAGTTACGCGCGTGTAAATCGCGCCCGTCTGTCTGAGGCTCGAAAATTACTGTTTAGGCGAGGTTATAATCTGCTTTGTACTTGTACGAACTTGTCAAATAAGCCGCCCATGCATCCCGTTACAAGTGCACTACACAGGTTCGTACATGTTAAATGCCTTAGTTATAAAAACAAAAGGATGCGAGGCAGAGTTTCATTGTCATTTATATTTTTAGTGAAGTAGCACAGGAAAGCAAGTACATAAGGCTTCATGTTTTCCGCGGATAAGACTTGAAAACAAACAACACATTGTGGCTTGTCATCCAATGCAATAAATCCATATTTTAAATATGTGTCGTTGTATAACCTGGTCTTTTTCTTCACCGTTTCACCAGAAGTAGAAGGCACATTTCGTTTTGTCACTGTCCATTTTAATTTAACTTTTTTACTGTTATTTATAAAAATTAAACATTGGGTGAGTGAGATAAGATCGTTGTTTTATGTACTTGCTTCTCTGTGCTACTTTGATAAATCGCGGTAAAAATATCATGTAACGCGAGCCTAATTTTCCTTGTTTGAAGCGAGCAACCGTTAAAAGTATTTTTGAAATGATGTTATTATCATTCCAAAACTATTATATTTTACGAAAATGCATTGTAGTAAAATTAGAAATGACCAGCGTATTTAGTATAGTATAACAATATTTTTAAATAAATGACTGCAAAAAGTTAGTATTCGTAAAATAAATATAATAATTATAAAATGGACAGTGCGTCTGGTAGCAATTGCCACCATACGCTTTTAAGGGTTTAAATAATTTATAAATTTAAATCTGTAAATTCTTGTTTCAGTTAGTTGATATATATGTCTATTAACTTATGTTATTGTTATTATTATATACTTATGTTATTGTATTGTCTGAGAGAATAAAACAATATTTTCACAGCAATTCGTAAATAAGTTGGAGCACAACAGTACTTCGTGATTCACATTAGAGTATATAATGCCCAGAAAGCATTCTTTACTAAAAAGTTTATATGTTCTTGTGTGATATTGTAATTAGTGTAGAGATTTTTAATATATACGCATCAAAAATAATTTTAAAATCACTGCAAAATTTAATATGTTTTAAAATAAAAATATTTTTGATAAAATTAGGATAGGATCTGGAGCAGCAATTTGATATATTAATATTTTTGAGCAGCAGTCGAAATGTTGTGACGGCCTGATTCCTGGTTCGAGGCCGATCACACAAGTTCCCTATACTTTGGTGCCTATAGAACGTAATAACTACCAACTACGCAAGCATGAAGTATACGAGACTATCTCTCTTGTAGAATATATTTCTAGTAAAGCGATAGTTCTCGTTCGTAATATGGCAGATAATCGTATTTTTATAAAAAAAAAAATGAAGAAAGATTTGCAACCATGGAACAAAATATTGATTTTTAAATTAAAAAATAGATCATACATTTCATTTTCTATAATAAATAATTAAAAATGAATTTAATTAAGTAATCAAGAATTTTGTTTACGAGTGCATGTGCAATTGTGTGTAGTTTCGAAAAAATGTTCATGTACTTCTAAAATCTAAATCATAAACTTCACATTCTACGTCACTGTCCCATTTGGATTCATCAGTATATTGACATAAAACTTGAATCCTAAAAATCTGATTAATTGCTGGGTTTGTTTTTGTTAGTTAATTCGATACAGTGGCGTTAGTTTGATGAATATTTTAATATATCACCTTTAGACACATGCAAAGCCCATTCCATGCAGAAACCCCTAAGCGGATAACCGCTTAGGGGTTTCTATGTGAGGTTTGGCCTCAAGCATAACTGTTTATTCCCTGTCCTAGGTAAACACAACGGTATGTCGACTTGCCCGTCTGTTTACTTTTTATTAATATACTTAACAAAGAACAAACATGAAGAAAGACTACAAGATAACTCAAACAACATAAGCTATATACTTACTTTAATGTTTACATTTTTAACTGTTATCAAAATGTATTGTAGTAGTAATCAATAACATCACAACGCAAAATTTTCCTTTTCAGACATACATAACTACCTACTTTATATTTAAATTTTAAAACCTGTTATTTTTCCAAATCTTATAATGTTTTTAAAAAGTTATTATAAAAATTAAAAAAGTAAAATTAAATAAGACCTAAAATTTTCAATATCATTTTCATGTAAACTTCGGGTAAAGCTTATACTCCTTAAAGGACAATGGCAGGATGTTACCTGTTTTACACAGTGTCTTAGAATACACAAGTACGTCTTCACTCCTTTTTCAAACGAAGTTAATTTTTTTTATAGAAGCCGAGAATAAATTGTTTATATCTAAATGGAATATTTATTGTTAAATCTTCGTTTCTATCTCATATTTAGAAAAACATTTTTAGTGTTGCCACTAAAATGTAGTAAGTACATACTTTTCACTACGTTTGTTTTATTAAAAAATAAAAACCATGCGCAAATTCGTAAAAATATTTAATAAAATTAAAAAAGAAAGTAGATTAACTAGTACATTAGGCTTTAAAATTAATGTTTTAAAAAATGTTGAAGTGATTATTCCTTTTAGTAAATAAGAAAAAAGGAATGGCAACACAAAATTAAATCATTATTGACATGACTTTTGGGCGGGAACGGGAGAAGTGAGGTTGTCATTTTATTTAGATTTTCAATTTTTTACATTTTTGGGAGTTTTAAAATACAACAGTGGTAGTATATCGGGTTTTAATGTTCTTTGTAAGTGACAAGAATGGAGGAAATCTAAATAAACATGTGTAACTGAAGTTTTCGCGTTCTTCCAAGAAGTCCTTTTTAACTTCAGTAAAGCCTACTATCACTTTACTGGAGGAGTGTTAGGGACTTTGTTTCTTCAGAAGTTACGTTATTAGGCTGATGGCCTTGTTTTTAATGCCTTAAGAAATAATAATAAATTAAAATAATAACATTATTGACACAACCTACTTTAAGATATATATTAGACTAACCTTTACCCGCGACTTCATCCGCGTGGTGGCGACTTACAACAAAGGGAATCAAAGAGATGATCGGTTAAACGGCGTTAGAATTTAGCGATTACATAATACATATAAACATCCATTTTTATATGTATATACAACAGACTATCCATAGACCTCCGAACAGAAGAAACGACTAGAAAGCCCAAGTGGGCGGTACCCCGCGTACCACTAGTAAGCCCTATAATACGCACTTCGTTCTCCGCTTACTTCAGTTAAACGCGCATTTTAGTACGCTCAAAATTACAAAGACGTCAAACGGAAATTATTTCTATTTGGTTAGCGTTAAGGTCTACTTTCAAGCAAACTAATTGGGGAGTTTTGGAAGTTTCCGACCATAGACGAAGCAGTTTGCACGAAGTTTACACAGACGCTCAATTAGTGATGTAACAGAGTGACATAAGCTAAGTAATGATATCGATAAATAGTACGATCCGCCATGAAATATGTTAAGTGATACGATTACACAAAAAATGTATGCTAGTCATTTCGTACAATAAATTATATATTTGTTGGTAATTATTATAATATATTAAGTTATCGAAAATGACTACAACTATTATAACATAACATATCCTCACGTTGTATTCCTAACGGGGTAGTTAGAGAGGACGGAGCGCCAAGCGTCGCGGTTCTTACATACTTCTTTCGCTTCCTCAAATCTCATCATTCTCCCCACACATTTTCGCCTAGGTATGCGAGTGCTTTTGATATTTCCGTGACAACTATTATAGTTTATTGTAATCTTTATTTATACACCAATATAATATATTTTTTTCACTTTTCTCAAATCTCCGCATGAGAAAGTAAAGTGGAATGAAGCAATAGGGAAGCAAAAATCTAGAATACGACGCCCATATCGATTTATTCAAATAAAATAATATTCGCCATCTTGGATTGGAAAATGAAATTTATTTTCATATTCTGCACCCCGAGAAACCTAGAATATGACCACCCATATCGATTTATTCAAAAAATAAATATTCGCCATTTTGGATTTAAAAATAAACGTCATTTTCGTAGTCAGCACCTTGAGAAATCCATATTGACACCCATATATTCATTTATCTAAAAAAGTAATACACGTCATCTTGGATTTGAAAACGAACGTCATTTTCGTAAACAGCACCCCGAGAAACCTAGAATATGACACCCATGGCGATTTATGCAAAAAAGTAATATTCGCCATCTTGGATTTAAAAATGAAAGTCATTTTCTCAATTAGCACCCCGAAAAACCTAGAATATGACACCCGTATCGATTTATTATATTACTTCATTTCTCTTCTCTTTGAACCGAACTAAAGTTGATTTGAATGAATGAATGAATGATGTTTTTTATTTATCGCTACAGAGACAATATCAACGTTAAAACAGACAAAAAGTGAACAAAACAATAATAAAAAGTAAATAAAAAATTTACAGAAAAAATATTCTCTAATTATCACCGCAGCGACAAACCAGGGTCTGACTCAGCATACGCTGTGGGTTGCACCCACAACACTGGTTTTCAGTCAGACCCTAAGGAACAACGACGTCACCAACGTCAACTGCAGTTGCCCATGTTAAAACACTAGTTTCTAATAACTTATTGATGAATATCATACAATATAAATATATAAATAAATGATAGATAATTACACACATAATTATACCTTTAATAAATAAAATTTCTAAGATATATAAAAAATATCTAAGAAATATATAAAATGTCATATCCAAGGAAGAGTGTGAAGTTAAATATGCACAAGTTATAAAATTATTAAATACTTAGTATACATATTATTTCACAAAAAGTTAATATGTTACAAGATAGTATACGATACATGTATTATAGGATATATATATATATATTATAGGATTGTCGGGTCAAGAATCCGGTTTTTGCAATATTAGCAGAAAATTTCTAAAATGTCGTCCAAAGGTATGCCTACCAGATGCTCGCCGAATGGGGGGTGGGAGATCGTTCCAGCATTTCGACGCAGCAAACCGAAAACTACCTCTAAAGGACGCTGCATGAACCGCCTGCAAGGCAGCCCTGATCTTGTACTTGTGTATGTTGGAAGACCATGTCAGTTTATTGTATAAGTATCTAGAGGTTTCCGTGCGGACAACACCAAACAACATCGTAGCAAAATGCAGCCGCCTCCGTGCTTCCATGTTTAGCATGTTTGAGTCATTTAGATATGGCGTGACATGGGATCGTGGAGGAATACGGAAACAAAAACGAGCACATGCGTTTTGTACTCGTTGTATCAACTTCTTTGTACGCCCATGAATACAATTATCATAGACAACATCGCAGTAGTTGAACCTTGACAATACCAGGGACTCACATAGAAGGACACGCAAATCCACATTAAGGTAGTCGCGAATATTATAAAGGATTTTGAGTCGGTAGAAGCAATTACTGACAATTCCTAGAATATGTTTCTCGAATCGCAACTCACCATCCATTAACACACCCAGATTGCGTACTTCTTCGACTCGATCTATGCGGTTACCCCTAATAAATATCTCTGGGCGTAAGAACTTCCAGCGTATCCCGAATTTGCCGCTTTGTTCCAAGTACCATGTACTTGGATTTACTTGGATTCAGAACCAGGCAGGACCTTTGAGACCATTTCGCCACCCGTTCCAGGTCGTCGTTAATGCGCTGAATGCATTCTGATGGATTAGAAGGGTCTACAGAAATATACATCTGTAAGTCGTCAGCGTATAGGTGATGGCTACTACTCTTTATACTATTGATAATATCCGCGCTATACAATATAAAGAGCAGGGGACCCAGAATCGATCCTTATGGTACGCCCCGTGTAAGAGGATTTAAGGAGGATAACTTGGTCCTACCATCTCCTCCACGTACCTCAACAACCTGAGCCCTATGAGATAGGTAACTGTGAAACCACTGGACCGTGCACAGTCGAATCCATAATATGACAGCATCTTACACAGCAGAAGTGGTATGTGTAAACAATCGAAAGCCCTAGAAAAATCCAATAACACTAAAATAGAGCCCTCTCCAGTATTCCGTGCATGAAGAACATTATCGACCACATCTAGAAGCGCAGTACCGGTAGAACGCCCCTTCCGAAAACTAGACTGTCTTTCCGGTAATATACCACTCCTCTCCAGATATTCCGACAGCTGATCACACACCACCCTTCTCTAATATCTTCGATGTGCATGGGAGGATGCTGATAGGACGAAGATGAGACATATGGGTAGGATTAGATTTTTTGGGTATCGGAGCGACTTTGGCAGTCTTCCAGTCAGACGGGTAAGTCAACGTCTCTATACTTTTATTAACAATTTTAGTCAGAACCTCTAGAGTCGTCGGCATAGTCAATAATAACATGTTAATATCAATCAAATCGAGTCCCTTAGCATTGCTCTTTATTGACATCACAATTTTCGCAATTCTGTCTGCCTTTGTTTGACGTTCATAAATACCTTGTAATTGGGTTTACTTGAATAAATTGATTTGACTTTGACTTACATTCGACAACTTGGATTTGAAAATGACGTAAAACGTTACGGTTCACTTTAAAATTTCCGTACTGCGGCTTACATATGAAAATCGATTCTTTAGGAGTAAACTCCAAAAATCGACCATACGAGACTACGATGATATTTTTTATAAAATGGTGAAGACTTTTTTACATTTTTTCCTAAAAATGTTAGGTAGGGTTTTACATTCCCCAAAACTTTAAAATTCTCGATTCAGTAGTTCTGGAGATGGGAAAGGGAAGCGGAGAATACCAAGTCAAATCCGAATACTGAATCGAATACAAAGCATTAATAATCTCATGGGAATTCTGTTTTTTTTATTAAGGCAAAAAAATTAAGCGAAAGGCATTAAGCAAAAAAAACGTAATGACGTATTCAGAAACTCCTTTTTGAAGTTTGTTAATAACAGGACTAAATGTTGGTGCTTAAAGCATAAGCGTCTAATTCAAACATTTGATATTTTTTATTAAATTTTAATAAAATTTGTTTTATCGATAATCGAGAACATCTCTAGCCGAATCCACAATGTGATACAATATTCGACAATATTGTGCAACAATTAAGTGCAATAATTTCTTAATTAGGACAATAGTTATACATGGATATTTGTATCGTATTTCTAGTTATTTTTGTACTTAAGTTTTGATTAGTAAAGAATAGTTATTTAGTACTTTTTAGTGTTTTTAACCGACTTCAAAAAAGAAGGAGGTTCTCAATTAGTCTGTATGTTGTTTTTTTTTTGTATGTTTGTTACCGCATAACTTCGTCATTTATGAACCGATTTCGAAAATTCTTTTTTCGTTTGGTAGGTAATACTTCAGAGGTGGTCCCATTTAAATTTCATCGATATTGGAGCTTGGACTTCGAAGATACACTAGATAACACGACCTGGTTATAACTTTTATTTATATTAACGATTCTCTATAAATAAAAAAAAAATTATTAAAAAAAAATTAAACCGCCTTCAAAAAATGCACTGAAAGGTATAAAATAACTATCCTTTACTAATCAAAACTCAAATACAATTAAAATAACTTTATAAATACGATACACACACCTATATAATTAAATTTGACAGTTATTAAAGTCGGTGCCAAATCAATGTGCAACAACATAAAGTCTATTAGTTTGGTGGGCTTGACACCGACTTCAATAAGTTAATTATATAGGTATGTGTATCGTATTTATAAAGTTATTTTAATTGTATTTGAGTTTTGATTAGTAAAGGATAGTTATTTTATACTTTTCAGTGTTTTTTTTGAAGGCGGTTTAATTTTTTTTTATCTTAAAGTCGGTTTAACTTATTTATAAAATTTTTTTTTGGTACTTGAATTTTGATTAATAAAGGATAGTTATTTTGCATTTTTCAGTGTTTTTTTTTTGAAGTCGATTTAATTCGGGTCAGTAATTTCGGAGATAGTAAAGGGAAAATAGTTAAATTAAATTTTAGTCCGTCTTTAATTCGTAACTTATATCTGTTAAGACAAACCGAAATCATCAGTAACCTTACAATCATTTTGTTTTTTCTTGTAAAATACGAGACCATAAATAACTACCAAAAATACAATGATGATTTTGATAATTTTTATGCAACTAAACATAGAACAACCAAAAACATTCGGTCTCTTACATAAAAACCACAATTTTACTTTTTAGTTTTGCAATTTAAAATTATCTATTACTGTTCTTATTATTCTACTGTTATTATTATTTTCTGAATTATGTCAAACAACCTTTGTCTCAGTCTCCGATAAAAATGCTTATGTCGAACGAACAAATACTTCAAATTAACTTCTTATGTGTTCAGTACAACCTGCGCTTACACTAAAAGGAATTAATGAGTATTTCCCAGAAATCTTTTTATTTCTACAAAATTAAATTTGGTGTCGTATTTTAAAAATACTAACAACTTTTGTTTGTATCTAATAACGAATGAATACATCGCCGTGTACATGGTAACCACAGCAGGTCACAATCGCATACTATACGTATTTGCATTACTATGTAGACATCACACAGAATAAAATGGACTAAACAAACGATGAACTTAAAACTTGGTTTGAATAAGAAAAAACGTTAGCTAGATAACAGTATATTTTATAAAGTACTTTTATTTTTGTTCAAATAAAAAAATATAATGTTTTCTGAAATATTAATTTCATAGACTTCCTTATAAAGATCTTTAATTGCAGTTAGATCTAAGCCCCTAAGGCGGTTCTGCTAATTTGTTAGCGTTTATAGCACAATTACTTAGAGTATCGCCTCCAGTACCCATTACTTTTTACGAGGGTATTTTTAGGGCATTGTAGACGAATCCCTAAAAGAACATGGCTTTAAGTGATACAAACGAGAAGTTACGCGATACTACTAGGTATAAGTAGTAATATGACTACAATCTCAGATGTACTTAATCTACTATACAGTAGTTACAATTTATTTTACTTTCCGCCTACGGTGTAGGTAAAAGGAGGGTTGTGATTTTAGCACAGTATGTCTGTATGTATGTTCATCTGTTCCTTTGCAGAGCTCAAAGAACTTAACCGACTATAACGTACAAGGTGTCATGAAATCTTTCGCTATTACGCGCGTGTTATACCTATATAGGCTTACTTTTGTAAAATGCAATATGATATGACACAAAATCGAAGACTAAAAAAAATTTCATCAGACCGCATCATATAATGGGCGAAAACACAAACGCTATTATACAAAAAGACAAAATATTGTGAAGTACAATTACCTATAACAATATTTTTTATAATTATGAAAAGAAATGTAAACAAAATTAACAGTTATAATTTAAAAACCTATATAAAAGCCGACAACGTATTTAAGAAAAAGTTGACCATGAGCACCGGAACGTATAATAAAATAGTTGTTATTCGCGACTTCGTCCGAGTGGGATTAAAAAAATGTAGCCTGTTTCCTTCCCCAAGGTTTAATCTATCTCTATTCGAAATTTCATCAAAATTAGCCAAGCCGTTTATGAGGAGAAGAATTACGAACACATCGGAATTTTGTATATTGATAAATATATCACGTATATCTAAATGTGTATCTATGTGTATGTATATATGTATATATATAGTATATCTTTGCGGTCACATAATATTATGTATGTATTTATAAGCTATTTAGGTATTATTTATATGAATATGTATGAATACAAATTTGTGCAAATACGACTATTTATTAACACGCTTTTGTACATTACTTACCTTCGTTACATACTGTCTAACGTTTTGTGAGGTTGGCTGGAAGAGATCTCTTGCAGAGATAAGCTCGCCTTTGTACTTTATTTCTTTGTAATTGTTAATATAACACGTGTGTACAATAAAGATATATAATAAATAAGCTTATCCGACAACGAATTAAAAAAAATTATTTCATCTTTTTCAGTTTTCGTCAGATACATACGCAGTCGGGTTTTATAACTTTTTTCCCAGTTATTCCATTTGTTATTATTATAAAATATTATTTCCAAATGAAATTACATTACTATAAATAAAATTAATTACGATAATAATTCGACAGTTACTGAAGTCAGTAGCAAGTCTATAATATGTATATCAAATTAGTAGACTTTCTGTTCTTGTTTATTGGTTTGAAGTAATCTCCTTGTTCGGTACCGACTTCAATAATTGTCAAAATTGTATTTATAAAGTTATTTTTGTACTCGAGTTTTGATTAACAAAGATTCATATTTTTTATTTTGTAGTTTTTAGCATTTTTATTTCGAATTCAGCTCGATTTGTTCTTAAAAATTTATTTACTTTTCCCTTTTGAGAGGTCTTTGCCCTATTTATCCAAGTTAAGTTTAAATTTAACTTTTTCCCAATTTTGAAACGGAACATTAAACAAAAGAATCATGAAAATATATAAACTGTTGAGGAGTTCTTTTATCTAAGCCCCAGTTTTTCAACCTGGGGGTCGCGACCCTTGGGGGGGTCGCGTTTGTTAATAAAGGGGGTTTGTTAATAAAGATTCGTTTATTAAAGGAATGTATTTTAGTGTAGTGTTATAAAATTGTAGCAAAGGGTATCAATGTTTTCAAAGTTTCCGTTGCTTGATTTCTGTACTCACGTTGTCGTGCAAGCCAAAATGTATCCAAATCTTGAGATAAAAATTCCAGTTGTAAAGTTTTATCAGCCAATAGTTCAATGAGTTGATAGTGAGTCTCAGTTCATAACTTGGCAGCTGCAACAATATTTTCATCAAACGGATTGAGAACCTCACATCTTTTCGAGAAATCATTGTTGTCATCTGAACAATATTCTAGTAACTGAATCTTTAATCCACCTAAATGCATTTTCATGCTCTCCAACAGGCGGTCAATAACTGAATTTTCTAAATTCGCATTTATGTTAATATAATCAGAAGTTGCAGTAAAGTCATCAAAAATTTGTTTTTCAAGGCGTATAATCCAAATATTAAGCTTCTTAATAAAGGCATTGACTTTATCTGTCATAAGTAAAATGCTTTTGTCATGGCCTTGTAAATTCGTATTCAAGTCATTCTAGTGTGAAAATATTTTACTCGAGTAAGCCAACAGTAATAAAGATATCTTGTAAAAATTCTAAAATTGAACAGTTTTCATATGTAAAAAAGATTTTTATTTCATTTCTCATTTCAAAAAGCCTTGTTAAAACTTTTCCTCGCAACAGCCATCTCACTTCAGTATGGAAAAGTAGTAAATTTTTCTCGACACCTATTTCTTCACAGAGTGTGGAAAGCAATCTAGTTTGCAACGATCAGCTTTTAATAAAATTAACAATGTTAACAGCTCGTGATAACACATTTTGTAAATTGTACGGCATTTTTGCGCGGCAAGCGCATATCTGTGAAGAAAGCAGTGCTTCCATTCCACATGCGGCATAATGTCTTTTAATTTTGCTATCACGCCACTGTTCTTCCCCGTTATCGCCTTCGCGCCATCAGTACACACCTCAATGCATTTAAGGTCCTAGTCCAAGTTTTCGTGTTGCTTCAATGAATATGTTAGAAAGTCTTTTGCCAGATGCTTTCCCAGAAATTTATTTGTAAAAAAACATATTTTCTTTAATGAACTCCTCGCATTCATATCGGACAAAACATAAAAGTTGCGCCAACTTCAACACGTCTGTTGAGTCGTCAAACTGAATGGCAAGAAATTCACTTAATTTAACTTTTTCAGTTATTTGGTTGTAAATGTCGATGACCATTTCATTAATACGTCTCGATATTGTATTATTTGAAAGTTTTTAATTTTTTAGCTTCTTCCGGACTTATTATAAATAATATTGACCATGTTAATGGCAGCGGGTAAAATAAGTCTTTCCGCAATAGTATGGAGTTTAGATTGTCTCGCGACTCGCAGTGCTACTAAGTAGGAGTCTCATTACGGTTGGTTTTTTTATAGTAATTTGTTGATTTTTCAAAACAAGTGACTTACGCTCGAAGAATTCTAACGGCTTGCTTTATAAGTCTGTGTGTCTTGTTTCTAGATGCCGGAGTAATTTTGAAAGCTTCATGCTTTCCGCGGATAGGACTTGAAAACAAACAAGACATTATGGCTTGTCATCCAATGCAATAAATTCATATTTTAAATATGTGTCGTTGTATAACTTGATCTTTTTTTTCACTGTTTCTCCAGACGTAGAAGGTTTAATTGATTTTGTCACGTCCATTTTAATTTAACTTTTTATTGTTATTTATAAAAATTAAACACTGGGTGAGTGAGATAAGATCGTTGTTGTATGTAATTGCTTCCCTGTGCTACATACATACATACATATCCTCACGCTGTATCCCTAACGGGGTAGTCAGAGACGACGGTGCGCCAAACGTCGCCGTTCTTACATACTTCTTTCGCTTCCTCAAATCTCATCATTCTCCTCACACATTTTCTCCTAGATATGCGAGAGCTTTTGACATCTCCATCCGCTAACACTCTGGCTATTTGATCTTCATAAGTCAGCCTTGGTCTTCCTTGACTTCTTTTACCACTCACTTTCGCTCTGTATATTTTCTTCGTCAGTCTTTCATCACTCATTCTTTATATGTGCCCGAACCATCTAAGCATTCCTTTCTTCATTTTTACAAGAATACTATCGTGGGTCCCTGTCATACTGCGTATCTCTGCATTGCTTACCGCACCGCAAGGGTGACACCGCACATCTTTCTAAGAGATCGCATTTTTACTGCATTTATCATACTTTCACTCGATTTCGGGCATATCCAGGGCTCACTACCGTACAATAAAGTTGTCACCAACACCGCATTGTAGATGGCCATTTTGGCAGTGTTAGATATATTCAAAATTTATATATGTATATTCAACATTTAATATATATATTTGTTATATTCAAAATTGAAATTAAACGTATAAATAAACTGTTAATTAAAATATTATTATAATTATAATTCAATAGTGAAGGGGTCGCATGACTTTATACTTAACTTTTTGACTTTTTCGTGTGTCGCGACATAAAAATGGTTGAGAAACAACGGTCTAAGCTGTACTCCTTCACCAGGCATAACTGAATTTCTGTGCGGTACTACAATGGACATACACGCTTTCAAATAAAAAAATATATAAAATGGGTGCGCGAGTGGCGGGGAAAGCAGTGAACTTATATAACAAAAAATCCCATGAATTTAGAACTTCTTCCTTCTTCTAAGTCGGTTAAAAATAATAATCTTATTTAAATAAATTAATATTTAAGAGAATAAGAGTTTTTGGCGGAATTGTATGATTTCATTTGCAAATTGTTTCTAGTGGGTATTGTAATATAAAATTAGCGTAGTTTTACGTTCCAAATTTCTTCGCTGTTGTACAATATGTGGAATTGTTAATATAAGAGTGTGACATTGATTTTTTTTAGTAGCTTAGGCTGCCTTAGTGGATCCTACTAGAAAGACTGTCTCAATATAATTTGTTCTCAAAAACTCCAAGAAACATTAAAATGTATTACGTCGACATTTTAATGAAATAATATGAAAAATATTATTACTAAAGACTTTGACTGTATGGGCATAGAGCTATGTAAGCTCTATATTTTCTTTGCCTGTATCTTTCTTGAAAATTTGAGATAAGGCTTTATAGAGCTTGAATTTTAATTCTAAGCCCAGTAGTTTCGGAAACAAAGTTTGAGTCAGCCTGTTAAGACAAACGGAACCATCAGTAATTTTATATTCATTCATTCAGTATTTTTTTTATTTTATACATCACATTGATCACCATAAATTAATTTCGTATCATTACCATTATAATTTGTGGTTATACCTTAGTATCACCACAAATTAATTCGTCAGTAGCGTAAAGTATTATTATGCCAAATTTCAGACTTGTATTTACATTATTCAGTTTCTAAGATAATGGACTTTAACATAGAGACAGATGGACAAACGAACGGCGCACGAGTGATCTTATAACAGTTCTGGTTTCCATTTTAAGGTACTAAATTTTAACAATCAATAAAAGTAACTTAATAAAGGATAAAAAATACAACTTCCACTATCGACATAAATATGCCATAACCGTGACGTCACGGTTTCCAACACGAGCACGCATCAGCATAATACCGTGATAATGCGTTCCTTGAGTGCGGTCTAAAGCAGTCCTGTGGATTATAGCTAGAGGATCCACCCCGAAATAAGCTCTTTATGCTTGCCCATGCCCGGCTATCCCTTGTGCGAGATACATCGTGATTCTCAAAACATCGAAGATATAAAATTATGTAGGTAACGAATTATAATTTACACACATATCGAAACGATAACCACATCTATGAAAATGTAAACTTTTAATTTATTTTAACTTTTTAATTGGTTACATTCGTATTTACATCCTATTGTCATAATTACAACGATATATACAAAAGTCTTTATACTTGTACTCAGTCTTTATTTTTTACTATGGGATGGGTACCACTCTGGGTACGAACTCTGGGGAAGCTCCCAGTAACACCCAGACTCCAAGCCGTTTTAAAAAAGATCATTTCCTAAATTGACCTGACCGGGTGTCGAACCCGAGACCTCAGCTCGGGAGTCAAATGCTCCGCCAGTGTCAACGGACCAGTCAAAATATGTATATAGCGTTATTGAAATATGAAATTCAAATATAAAACATTGTTTATTGTTTACCAAAACCGAATCACAAAGTTCTCCTTTGAACTGCCAATCCTGACAAGCACTTAAATTAAAATTCAATTTGATGTTGTCGCTGGTAATGCAAGAAGGAACCAAAAGAAACCGAGAAAGGCTTTGTTTACACTCGACAGCACACTGATAAATGTATTATAATGAATATAAAAATATCATTTAATATTTTTTAAATATGAAATTGTTTATCGATTTCATTGAATTTCATTCAGTAAAGTATTTACTTTACTAAATATTTCTAAAACGCTAGTTTCACTCATAAACTATAATAAGTTCCTCTGTAACGTATTGCCAATAAAATCATCATGTAGGTAACATAAATAGCATCAACCTAGATAACAAAATGCTTTAAAGGAATTTATTACAGCATTTGGCTCTAGTTTCCGTGTTGTATATTTCTATCTTGTTTCTACTTCAAGCGAACTGACAGCCTTTGTAGAACTGCCAACGACTTCCGTTTCTTTTGACGAATATTACCTTTACGAACTTTGCCAGAGGGCTAACCAACGTTAACACGAATTGTTTATCAAAAGTAGTAAATTATAAACGTATAACGCGAATTTTGATATCTATTACAAGAATGTTAGTTATTTTAATCAGTGTAGTACATCTTTCGCTTGTTGTTGAATTTAAAAGAATTATATTATGTTATTATTGTTTTTAAAATGTGCTATTCTTTTATTTAAAACAATTTTCGTGAACCATTTTTGACTGCTTCTATTCCATAATCTTGATTAGTAATATTTTAATAATACAAATTGTAGAATAATATGCTAATTGGAGTCTAGTTGTAATTAGTTTAAGGATACTTATTATGTAAGTAGTTAAGTAGAAAATCTCAAGGAAATCATAAAAATTACAAATTTTAAAAACATTATTACATTACGAAATATTAGAATCTGACAAATACGTTACCTATGTATGTATGTATGTACGTAGAAATGTCATTTTCCCTTTACAAAGAAGAAATACATACACCTAAATATTTTGAATAACGAGGTTGTATTGTTTGTAAACATTTTTATAGGAATTCACATTACGTCCTCAACATGACATGACGCCTATTTGAAAAATGACGTGACTCCCACGACGGTTACATATCAGCCATATAAAATACCTCGGAAATAAGGGTTTCTTATAGCAATAAATTGACGAGAAAATATATGGCGGCATATACAGCATTTTTAACGCCACATCATTGCTTCGTTTTACATATTATAATAAATATTAAAATAAAGGAAGTGTAAACAGAGTTTTGGCTACGAACATCAGCAAAAGGATACAGTATACTTGTTGAAAATAATTTAAGAAAAGTATTCACGTGTTAGATAGATGGTAGAAGCGGGGCACAACAGTCCTAAGCTGTGGATTATGGCCCTCTGGGGCTTCGCACTGCAAATTGAACAAACACAAACATTTCTCAGTTAAACACAAAACTGAAAGTATTATTGCTACGATACAAACATTTTTCAGTTCTATGTTTAAAGAGATGAAGAGATATTAGATATTTAAATTTGTTAAAGAGATATCTAAATATTAAATATTTACTAATTATAAACTACTACTACCTACTACTACTGATTATCACTTTATTAGAAGTTATGTTTTTAAATAATATAAAACGAATACTGAATGTTTTCAGCATTCATTACATATTATTTAATCTCTTTAAGCAAATACATATTTGAAGTTCAAAAATCTTAGATATGTTGAACTTACAATATCCATTTTTGTATATTCAGCTTAAAAACAACAGAAGAATGAACCGATAATACTAAAATAAATAAATAATAAAATCATTTAGTTACAAGGATACCCGTAATTCAAATACAATTCGAATAACCTTTTATATCTGATACATTCTTAGCAAATCTAAATCAAGCTATCAACTAGCGAACATACTAAAAATAAACGATATATTTCTTGGGCAAATAAAAAGAAACGTGTTGACATATTTATGACACACCACTCACGGAAGGCTCTGAAAGAAAGTATGATATTTTGTTGAATGTTCTATGTTTTACGATACGCATTTTAAAAGTATCCATAAATTTAAATTGATATTTATTCGTTTCTAAAAGCTCACTAAATAGCTTATCGTGTATAAGTACAAAATTATACGTAGGAATGAAACCATAATAGACAAAAAAAAGTTGATATTGAAATCTAAATGTACAAGAACATATTGAAAGTACAATATCTGAACACGATATTATTTGGCCTCATGTAAGCACTTCATCATTCACCGGAAATGTAGAGCTGGCCATAGGAAATTCATCAGAGGCGCGCGTAATTCGTAGTAGCGTTCGAAAATTGACAGGAAACTAAATGGTATAGAGCAAACTCGACAAGTTCAAATATTAGGTAATATAGTATGTACTCATACTAGGCAAACTTAGTTCTACTCATACTGGGCACAACCAAGAACAAAACTTTAATTATTTTATTACACGTTCATATTAATTTTTCCGTTCTTATAACCGTATTTCCGAACGTAATATTTCCGCCTACCTGTACAACATTTCCGAATATCTATAACACTTTTTCTTTTCAACTCGTTTCTCAAAATAAATTACTAGCAGGACCTTGTCAGGTTTCACTTTTCTTTACAAATTAGAAATGCTTGCAAAGATTACACGTTGAAAAACTAAACATCAAAAATTTTGGAATTTCAATTCTACAACGCATTTGCTATTACTTAGCTCTTTTTAACCACCTTAAATTTTCTGCAGACTTGAAAAAACATCACACCGAATACTAAAAACTAAGAATAATAACGCTTATGAGAAGTGCTCACTAAGAAGCGACATAGAACAAAGAAGTCAAAAAATAAGGAAAAAAAAATCTAAGTTTAGTTTTATTGTAAAGAAACATAATGATCCAGATAATGTACTAAAAGCTAAAAAATAATTAGGTAGGTACCCGGTACCAGTCATCACACCACTCTCCTCATCAGTCGAGAGCATTGATCAGACCGAAATAAAATCGTATGGCGTAGCGTAACCCGAGTAAATATGTAAATATTCGTTCTGCGATGTCGCACGACGATAGTAACGGATTTACTTTTACACACAAGTCGTCTATTAAGAAGATGCATCCAAAGCATCTAATGATATGAGCGGTTGACAGTAGATAATAGAAATTCGACGCGCTCCACGTTTTTATTTTAGTCCGATCAATGCTAGAGTGGTATGATAACTGGCATGACTGGTATCTACCTAATTATTTTTTAATATTTAGTACATTATCTGCATCATTATTATGTTTCTTTACATAAAACCCTTTAACTTAAAAAATTGTTTTCACTTATTTTATTTTCAATTTTAGTTTTTTATTTTGTTACTAGATATTTCTCATTCTACCTAGTTCATTTAGTGTCATCATTACAAAGTTTCTTTCCTGTTAGTTGGTTGCATTGTATTGACTGTAAACTCTGTGAGCCGCCGTTTTGTTTCGGACCCCATTTTGGATTAGGATTTTTTTTCTAAAGCGTGCTGTGTTCTAATTATCAAACCCTTTCACTTCAGATATATATTGAGAGAATTGAAAAAAATATGTATTCCGCTATTGTGGCGGCGGCCATTTTGAATTTACAATGATACTGAATCAATGATGTTATAATACAAAAGACGTAGATAGGTTACATGCACTCGAAAAGTGGCACCCCCAAAACTTTGCTAATTAGCCAACCCGGACTTGGTCATAGAATATGAAAAGTAATGTTACAGAACCAACAATGTCATGCAATGCCTATCGCGCATTCAAAATTCTAAAATCTTTTAATAATCCAAACGTTTTTTTATAATATACACGATCATGTGATGACGCAGCCACCCAGTTTTAATCATCGTTTACATTTATTAAAAGCAGTAATATATAATTCATCATTTTCAAATTTATAATTAAAAAATGTTGGCGATCTTTTTAAATAAAGATGTTGTCATGTACATGATTCAAGAAAAACGAAATTCGAAAAAAAGCAAACATCATTTTTTACTGTCTAATTCCATTAGGTATCAAACATTTTTTTTTAAATGTCTGTTCTGTGGAATTAATTACTAATATTCTATGAATTAGACACGGATTCGCTTAAAATGTAGTAGGATATTGAAATTGACTTATCGCAATGATTTAGAGAGCTATGTGATTTATTAGTTTGTAATGCAATTATGTTTTACATTGCATAGCGACGCAGTGCAATGTATACTTGTCTCAACTTTGCAACGTTGTAACTGGGACAATATTTTATACCTCTTTTGTATTATAATATCATTGTACTGAATATACATAATTGTATTGTCGTCAAAACTAAAGGTGTGTACCAAATTCCAGGTCAATCCGTCAACAGGAACAGAGTAATATTTTAATTAGACATGTATTTACATATGTACATGTTTACATGTACGAAGCAATATTCGTAATTTTTTTACGTTTTTCCAATATGTTATGACATCATAGTACTACCCACATATCGTCATTTTATCTATTTTATTTGAGGAAGATTCAATCGGCAAATGATTATCTGGCAAACAGAGCCATTTATATCTCCAAGTAAATTACTTCAGTTTCGTGCGCTTAATGGGTTTTTTATAACCTCTACTAAAATAATATTCAGTTCATTGTTAGTATATTATTGCTATTGGTTACAATTGAATTGCATACTATTATGGTATACCTACGCTGATGATTTTTATATCTACGAATGTAGAACATGAACATGATTGTTATACAAATAAATGCGCAAGTAAACCTCTTGATCACTTACGAGTAATAATCATTAATAATACTGTAATTTGTGGGTATTGCTACTTAATTGCGACTGAATTTCACAAACTGTAACCCCAAAGTAAGCACTAGATTTGTACTATGGGTACTTCACAACGGAATGGGGGAGCTCCCAGTAAAACCCAGACTCTAAGCCAATGAAGATAAATTAATTTCCTAAATTGATTTTACTGGAGATCGAACCCGGTATCTCGGATTGAAACGAAAATGCTCTGCATCTGCAGCAGGCTAGTCAAAATTCATTTATGACTGACAGTTGCAATAATTGTTGTATGTTACTTTTAAATAAAGAGTCAGTTAACAAATACACGAGCTAGCTCAAGCACTTCTTTTCATTACGAGCTTATATTCTATAGTAGCAAGCCGCCCCGAATCTTCGCATGGGTGGAATTTTTTTTGAAAATAATGTACAGCCCGTGTTACTATCTGATAATGTATTTTTTTATAGGTGAATTTTTGAAATCGGTTGTTTCGTTTTGAGTTTATTCATTACACACAAACAAACAAAGTTTGTATTTATAATATTAGTACTTATATGTGAGAGAATGAAAGCAAAAAGAACGAGTTAAGCATTTTAAACAACAACTCAATTAATGGATTCCTATCCAATTATCTCATTCTATTACTTATAAATATGTTATTAATATAGATATATATATATTATTAATATTAATTATAGTAAGAATAATAATAACTGGTGTGAGAGAATAAAAAGCAAATAAACAAGCCTGTCCATATTGACAATTATTCAATAGCAAGTTTAGACAAGGCTGGTGACGAAGAGAGTTCAGAGTAGAACAACCTGCCGTGTTCTCATCTGAACAACGTCTGATCTGTCGATAATCTGTCTGGTATTTTTGTACCAACGTATTTCGTTGTACTAACGACTCATTTTAAAATAACTTAATTGTTTGTATTAGATAGATTCTATTCACCTCGACATCTCGAAAAAATAAAAAACATGTCTGGAATCTGAGATTTGTTATACGTAATTATCATAATTAACATAATATTCTCTCGATTCCACCCGTAAATAGTAATGTTATGTAAGAAAATATTCTTGCTCAATTTTTCATATCTTATATCATGACCATCCAAAATGCATCTATAAACAAATCCATCCGATCGAAACATCGAAAAAAAATTTCTGTTCCAAAAACTGTTGTTTTATCTATAAGAGACAGTTAAAAAATTCTTGTTATAAAAATAAGACTTCGGTCTTCTATCCTTTGTCACGGGAACTCAGGCAGTGCCGGCACCGCATTAATCAGTGTCCAGCAACAAAGGCACCCCGTTCACAATGAATGGAACGGTGTCCCCGCATAAATATTGATGGCTTCGTGACTCCATGCCGTCATGAGTTCATGCAAATTATTCGTCCCTCAACAGCATGTGTTGTGTGTACTTAATGTTACATAGTTATAATTATTTGGCAATTTGGTGCTTTTCCAAAATGACTTGCGTGAATAGGGAATGAGCAAGCCCGTGTCTACCTTACATTAAATGCTTACGGCGTCGTAAGAACTCAGCTCAGAGTTTTACGACTTAGTTATCGATAGCACCTGAATGCTCACATAATATACAGTTTTGCTAGTTACTCTTTATATTAAAATTTATATTAAATTGAGAGAGGAAGTCGGAAATAAACTGTGGGCATGAGGCGCACAAACTCACGAAGAGTTTGCTCGGGCCGTGTGCGCCACTTACCACTTGTTCACGCATTCAATTCAGCACTGAACTGAGCTAAATATGGCGGAAAAGCACTATTTGAATCAGTGGATATGCTATCAGCAACTTTAGTGTCGAAAATAACATACTACACTATCATGTCTCCAATTATAGATTTGTCACGAAAGATGACTTAACGCTGAAAGCTGAAAAATGCCTTTTTAAAAACAAAAATAATACTCAGAAAAAGTAATAAGTTTTTATAACATATTCCGTCATAACAAGAATACGATCGCATAAAACCTATTGCAACACAGATTTGTTCCAGTTGCGGTAACAAAAAAAGTTATAACCTCAAAGGCAATATTTATCTGTTTTATTCATTACTAATGGTTTTAGCCACAGTAAGCGAACAAGTTTGAAGAAACGCGTTGTTTCCAAGTCCGCGTGGTCATCGCTCAGTCGAGATATCGATCGTTTCATCAGACCAGCCGCCTCATTCAGGTTAAGTCACACGGCACTAACTTCCATAATTTTATTCAAATTATATAATATTATAATTGATAATCTAAAATAATATTTTAGTCTCTTTATCCTTTTATTGACTAATACTAACTCAGTATAGTCTTCAAAACAATATGATGTATCATATGATAAAATAGAAATGTGGAACAGTTTTAATTAATTAAATATTATTCTTTTTAAGAATAGATACGAAACAAAACAGGTAACAGTCTGTTTAGTATTATTACTATAAAATAACTCATGCAATGCTTAATGAAATATGTAACAAGTAAATAATTTACGAAGCTGTCCTATGCACTTTTTATTGTTAGTTATTAATATTGTAATAATACATACATATCTTCACGCTGTATCCCTAACCGGGGAAGTCAGAGAGGATGGAGCGCCAAGCGTCGCGGTCCTTACATACTTCTTTCGCTTCCTCAAATCTCATCAAAATAATATATAAATATTATATAAAATATCAACGAAATACAGACGTTTATTTGCAACAACATTGCAATTTGTTGTGCGAAAGACGTCAATAATTTCCCAAGAGGCATCAAATCCCTTTCGCGCTCACCATTTATTGTACGCAGCCAACTTCAATTGCTACATTTTAAATACATAATAATAATATAATACACTTATGTATTGCTCTTGCATCGTTTTATTTGTATGTACAAATAATATTTAAAATGTATGGTCTCTATAAATAACAATATATTAGTATTTCTCTAATGGTAAATAACGAAGTTTCAGTCATTAATTGGCCAATTAATCCTCGCAGTCATCTTGAATCGACATCAGATCAGTTGTGATTTATAGTGCGAACGAGAGGCTTAATAACTTTCGTAGAATTTCTTAAGTAAATCTATGGAAGTTATTAATCTTCTGCAAACAGTGTTCCACTATCATTATTGAACATCGTCTTCTCTAGGATATTTTCTCATTTTTAATTACGAATAAAACCGATACAGTACCTAAGTTGCCCTCGTGGCGAAGCCAGCAGATTAACGAAAGAATGATGGGCAGGCAGTTACCTAAGACTCTATTACTTTGTTCAAAGCTTGTACATTAGCAATATTTAGCAGACTAGTATTAGGAACACGTACAAAAAGGGATTCCAAATGGGCATTAACAATATCGTTGTCTCTACGCGTTTTGTTTAAGAACAAAAAATCCAGTAGTCTTTTTTGGTGTAAAGAAATAATACAAAGAAAAAATCGATCCATGTATTTTTTCATTTACAGTGTACATCGACATTACATAAAATAAATTTATACATGGAAATGTGGGAAATAAAACGCCGCGCGACAGAGTCGTGTAACTTTTAATATTAAAATGATTTAACACGCGACGAAAGCAGGAAAATCTAAAGAGCATGCGGCTAGTACACTGAAATGACGCGGAAAGTTTAACTGAATAAACTTATCTTACATTGTCTCGTGAGACAAAGCCACCGGTGCTTTAGCTCTTATTTATAAGAACTTATGATGTCTTCTTTGTATAATCGAAGTACCTACAATGTGTTTTATAAACAACGGAAACATACTCTGAAAAAAAGTTAACGTAATAAATTTATAAATTCCCTTTTTTAATTTCAAATGTACTGATACAAGACAATCTCAGTAGTTCTAATTACCCTTTGTTTTACGTATGATTGACGTTTATAATGAAATGATGGAGTGGAACGAGCTAATAGCTGAGCCGTGCTCTATGCTGATTCTTCATTAAGCGCTATCTCTTGACCAACTATTACAGCCTCTACGGGAAATTAAGCAGCAGTCATATTCTACATTTTTCAGCAGAAAAGCCTCATACCGTTACTGTTACACATTACTATTATCTGCTTATTATGGTGCCTAATACAACACAGAAAGTTTTATTACATGTAGTGAGATTAATACATGATGTTAAACTCGATTACATCTTACTCACTCTTACTTATGACTTCACTAGTATAGTATTGGCAAGTGGTAGAATGTATTTTGGCTAGAAGTGCAGCCACTCTGTATACGAAATTTAGACTGAGTGGTTCGGTAGTTTTCATATAAGAAAGTAATCTATCAAATAGTCAACGTTTAATTTTTATAACAATTATTGGTGCAAACTAGTAGAGATACCTACAATGGATGAGTTTCATATATTTACCTATTTTAATCTGATCATTACATCCAAATTTAAACTGATATATGAGTAATGCAAAACCCATAAAAATTTTAAAAATTAAATATGTTACCTTTGTAGATTTTATTATTCTTATAACCTATATATTCTTTTAAAACGTACATGTGCGGCGTGCCTTTGTAAGACGACCTTTGACTTTTACAAGAGAGGAACTCATTTTCCCGAGCGCCCATTAATCTGTAAAATCTGCTAGCAAGATGGCTTCGTCTTACAAATATACACATTCTGCAAATATGTCAGATCGTATTTGAAAAACGGAAAGCAAACATCGATTTATTATATAACGGTTATTTTTCACGCTGTGTTCATGACCGTCACGCTTGAGCGAACTGCCAAAAAAGAATTGAATCTTTGTATGCTCTCACAAAATGTAAGATAGTGCGAGTAGTTGGCGTATTGCCACGACAATACGGCGACGTTGCGGCACCAACAGTAAACGCAACTCATGAAAACAACTGAGCTTATGTTTTAATTCACTGATTATGAGTGAACTTAATAGCTGTACTTAGATATAAAATATGTATAATTCTATGTCGGTTTGGGAAGGAAATAAGCATATATGGATTGTCCCAAATCCTGATCTTCCCGTGCAGTTCTTAAAAATGAGCCTATGGTTATGGTGAATAATAATTAAATGGAACTTACAAATATTATAATGTAGTGTAGTGTAACAGGTAATTGAAGAGCTGTACTGATTTTCAGCTCCATACGAACTATTTTGATATAGAGTGACGATTTTGATATAGTGACGATTTGATATTGAGTGACGATTTTGATGTAGTGACGACAAATACAGACGATGTTACACTTTGTTTTCTACTATCTACACTTAATATTATAAAGAGAAAAAATATGACCGTTTGTTTGTATCGGATAAACTCAAAAACTACTAAACTGATTTTAAAAATTCTTTCATCTATGGAAAGCTATATTATCAGCGAGTAATATGAGATGTATTTTTATTTTTAATTTCTACCCGTGCGAAACCAGGCGGGTCACTAGTAATAAATACACAGCGTTAAAAGTGGCATCACGGTGAAATTTCGTAGCGCCCCTTGGTATACATTTATCCGTCCCAATTAGAAAATGATGTGAAGTTATGCATTTAGGTACATGTCATGCACATTATTTCTTTAGATAATTTACTAAGCTTGATTATAATTTCTTTCATAGTCCAATAATTGTTACGTCCTCGTTGCTAGTTAGAACGCGGAAACACGATATCATATATTTCAAATCTGTAAAAAGAAATTGTTTTTCGCTTCATTCTACTTTAGGAATTCAGTATACTGGATCGGCTGAATTTTCACGAAAAATATGCCTTTCCAAATAAAAGTAACCAATCCACTAATTGAACTCATTCAACCACCATTCAGACTCCTTACGAAATATAAAATGATTATTATCTAGTATATAAAAATCAATGTTTGTTTGTTCGTATTTTATGGGCTGCCATACAGTTCATCTGGTAATTTCGTATGGCGATAGATTAAACCCCGGGAAAGTAGTAGGCTATATTAAAAATAAAAAATGCGGACGAAGTCGCGGAAATCAACTAGTACATTATAAAAACCTAATACTTCTTAAAACAAGAAATCCATCCTAGTAATTTAATTATAACTCAGTTTATCCCCTTGATATAAAATTTACGAAATCAACTGCATAAATGTGAACGTTTCATTTGAGTTAAAGGGATCATGAAGATCCTTTCTATTTAAATATAATACAATGGGATATTTTTCGCTCTTATTGCTGTATACTTTTTAAGTGGTCAATTTTACTGCTACTCCCGTCTCCTCGACTTGAATGGATGCCAAACTTTTTAATACATTTGAATTGTATTTATTGATAGTGCCAACAGTGTAGACCTTCTCTATAGCTCAGAGGTTTGAAAGTAGTAATCATGTATAAGAAACATATTCATATTTCTTTTATATACCAGGGTCGCGGATTTGTTTTTTACTGGTATTTTCTCTAGATAAAAGCCTATTATATGGTATAGTCAATCATATGTTTTCATACATTATTCATTTTCTATAAAAAATTACTGTCTTATTTTTTTGCATGATGCTGATGAATTCTGATGATTTTGTTGCTGAAAAATTTACTTTCGTCTTTTAACAAATTAAAATAACTGTTACATACACCTATAACAAACCCTATTGCACTGTATGTTTTACAAAAACTAAAAAGAAAAAACGAGATCAGAAAAATGGAATCCTCATCTGAAATTTTTTGTTGAAACCATATAAGACTTTTACGTATTTATAATGGTATAGTTGTATTTACTACAAACCGAAAATGTTTTAATTAAAAACAAACTGAATATAAAGCAAAGGTTTGTGATTTTAATAAAAGTTGAATATAGGACAGAAGAGAGTAAAATGTAATATTATAATAAATGTATATAGACATTTTAATTATTAACATACAATATTACAACACACAACCGAGGAAAAAAAAATTTACACAGAAATAACTGAGAGCAAGTTCCATGTATCTGAAAGATGTTCAGAAGACTGTAATTTCCTATTACTTATTTCAAGAGAATTTTCTTGTTATATCATATTAATTTTTTTTCGAAGTAATTTTTCTGTGATTAACATTAAATGCTAAGTATGCATCAATAAACCCGCGAGGCCTCATTACTGCGAGATAAGAGCAGCATGCTTTCAGCTCGTTAGTATGAGACAAATAAGAATTCCGTGAAGCGCATTCAAAACACTTAGTTCTACTCCGGATAATTAGTGAACTTTAGGAATAATGCTTACAGTTTATATAGTTATTTTGCTAAAGGAATGAAATGCAAATAGAGATGAAAATAAACGGTACTTTTTGTGAAATTATGTACACATTACACGAATGTATGGGAGGAGAATGAGATGAGATTGAGGAAGCGAAAGAATTATGTAGAAACCGCGATGTTTGGCATCCTCTTTTCTCTAGCAACCCTTTAGGGAAACAGCGTGAGGATATGTGTGTATGTACCTACGCGTTATATATACAAGATGTTTTGTATATCTCTACGTATTTGTATATGTATCCCATTCGGAGTGAACAGAACATCAATGTGCAACAAAATCATACCTTGACGCATCTTTTAGCAATAAGGCATCCAGATGACAAATTGGAATCCAATAGTATCACGTTACCAAGTCACCGCCTACACTACTTACATTATAATAAACCTTGGATGACTTTTACGATATACGACAAGACTGGCAGCTGGCATATTCTGTTTATCAAAGACATTGAAATCAGTTAAATATATGTACGTACATATTACTTTACTGGACTAAGCTTTACAATACCTACTGTTTCCCGTTTTGACACTTGACAACAAATATTGGTAACAAGGTGTTGAGAGCCAAAACTATGCCTGTATAGATGATGTTTTCGGTATTAATAAAATTTAAAAAACAATATTTTCTACCCGAAATCGACTTCTGGCGGTTAAGTTAGAAGTAATTCTTCTAAAAAAAAACAAATTCTATCGCTGACACTTCCGTACACCTCATTAAGTATAAAAACACGTAAGCACTTATTATTGTAAAATGCTTTCCATTACTGCAATCCTGTGTTCGATTTAACAACATATCGCGATTGATCGCGTAATAGGGGCCGGTCACTCTCAGGTGCCGTTGCAACTACGCAGGCCGGTCCCCTTGTTAAGACTTCTTCCACGCGGCTCTGAAGCGAAAGACCACATTATATGCTTTAAAACCAGGTTATCTATAATACTATATGGTGAAATACTAAGTATCGCTTTGACGATAAAAGTCGACACTTCTACTGCAACTGTAAACTCAGAGAAAAACATGCACAAAGGAAAAATACCCAGTTAAATACTTTATCGAATAGAATTTACACTTTCTAGGCGGCAACGTTGAGGTAGTCTATTATTTAAGATAACGTGTAGTTTTAAGTTTGTAAATATTAACGTTAGGATATATATGTACTTTTTTGTTATTAATAAAGGATAGTATCATCAAAAACACTATATTTAATTAGAAATAAAATATGTAATTTAACAGCCGAAAAAAAAGATTCGTGTCGAAGTTTTCGTTTATGGGAGCGATAACTATATATATATTTTTAAAACGAACGATACTATTGGATTAAATGATTGATCGATTATAATTGTGGTTAATTATTCATCATTTTCTCTAATTTAGCAAAACCATTTTTTAAAACACTTTTCATTCGGACGTTAAGGCTCACATTTTGCTTTACGAATCTAACCCTACTTTTTCGCCTCTGCCTCGCCCTCTAAAACTCGTTAATTACCTGGGAATACCTGGCCTTAACCACGAAGTTAACAATGTTATGGAGGGATCGCCGCCAACTGATGCGGGAACTCCGGTCTACTCTAGATGAGGAGTCCGAGGAAAATGGCAACCCGTTTGGTCCGCATTGTTCACGCTGTCGCATGCTATAGCACTGCGAGAGCGCTAGGTAAGGACCACGTTACCAATATTTTGGATTGACCAATATGTGCCACGGCACAGCGCTAGGGTAGCTTCGGTGCGTTCTGAAGGAGACCTTGGAGCCCTTCGACATGCGCCGAGGACGACCGCGGCGGGAGTTCTTGTGCGTCAAAGCCCTCACATATCCACCTGAAGGTTTTTCCTACGTTATCATTGAAAAAAGTACTTACTTAATTTCACTCTATTTAGTAGTACCTATTCTTTAGTTTATTGATCTTAAATGTATAGTATATTAGGATATTTGTTACAATTAGGCCCAGAATAATTGTAATTACCAGTTTTACATAACATATCTAAACAATATCAAACAGTTAAATACAAGAAAAGTAAATATCTGAAATGGAATCAAGACGGTAAATTAACATACTTTTAAGGTCTCCAGTGTATTCGTACGCCTAAGCTAAACGCTTCTTCCAAGCCCATTTGTCTTCTGAATAGTCTTTATCTTGTTCGTGTATTCTGGAACGATGCTCTTAACGAAAAACATTACTCTGTTAGCAACTTTACAAGACTACATTCAAACTTATTATGTACATGTTATTATACGTACCTATTTATGTGTAGTCTAGTAATATGTATTATTCATTTACCAACTTAGCCACCTTCTATAAAGCACGTCTTTGTAAAAGACATTAAAAAACCTTTTGAAGTATTTGTAGGACAGTAAAATATACGGAAAGCATTTTAAAAACAATTCGTAATTTTTAATAAACAAGATACTGAAAGCGCTGAAGTAGAGAATTATATTGTCCTCGACGAGTTCTGTAAATGACATGTTTCTGTTTATTCTCATGCTACTAATAAAATAAGTGTGGTTTTGCTTTTTAATCAATAAGAGTATTTTGACGCCTATATAAATACATACAACTCTTGCATTATTCAACGAGATGAGTACGTACGACGTAAATTTCATGCAAAGAACGTACATAGTGAGCCCGCCGCGTGCTCTCGAGCGCCCTCCACTGAACAAAAGAATGCACACATATACCTACTGATGCTCGAAAATTGCTTTTTTCTTTTCACACCTCCGTCGAAAATGGCATCCGCAGTAGTCTTCTCAGTTTTCAAAACCACATAAAAGCTCCGTGGTATTAAACATCTGAATATGTATTTTGAGATTGAACCTCACCTTCCAACTATTAAACTTTAATAAAGCACGCTAATACTGTTAAGTATTTGCATTAAACTAAAATAGTTCAATTTAGCGGATAACAACTCGTAAGTATCTGAATCTATGTATGTATATGTCTGTTAAAATTTAAACAAAATAGAACTTACTTTAATTATATTACATTATTACATATTATTAGGTCTTTACCTATGAAATTACCGTTTAGCATACAAAAAGTTAAAGTATTTTTTTATATATATTTTTATTTCTATTAATCAAAGTATGCACCCATGCTATCGATGCATCTCTGCCAGTGCAGTGGTAATTTTTCAATGCCCTTCTTGAAGAAGTCAGGTGTACGGGAGGCAATAAACTCTTCAAAGGCATATTGTACTGCCTCCGGGTATAGAACTTTTTTCCTGCCAGGAAGTTGTCCAAATTTTGGAAAAAGTAGAAGTCTGTCGGCGCAAGGTCTGGTGATTACGGTGGATGACGCAAAACTTTCAACCCTAGCTTAGAGACTTGTAGCTTAGAGATCGTCTGTTGTGCCGTGTGAGGTTGAGCGTTGTCGTGCAGGAGCAGCGGGAATGAACGATTAACCCAGGCTGGCCGGAGATTTGCGAACTTCTCCATTATTGTGTCTAGTTCCTCACAGTACACATCCGCAGTAATGCTCGTGCCATTTGCTAACAAGCTGCGAGGAATTACACCGGCACCGCCACCAAACTGTAACCATAACTCTTCGAGGGTAAGTTTTCGTTTGGGGCATTGCCTAGGTACTGAACCAGGGTGAAACCAACATGATGTCCGCTTACGATTGTCAAAAAGAATCCATTTTTCATCTTTAGTGACAATGCGGTTCAAAATCCCTTCGTTTCTGTATCTATTAAGCAACGCAAGGCATACCTCAACGCGTTCGTCGCGTTGGCGATCGTTCATTTCATGCGGCACCCAATTATCAAGCTTTTTTACCTTGCCAATTTGACGCAAATAGTCCAATATTGTTTTGATGCTAACATCGAAAGCTGCTGCTAACTCAGCAGTAGATTGACTATCGTCAGCTTCCACTATCGCATTTAATTCGTCATTGTTGACTTTAGTTTTCGGGCGACCACGGGGTTCATTTTTCAGATCAAAATTTCCATGTCGGAAGCGTCCAAACCAATAACGGGTCGTGCGTTCGTTTATAGTGTTCACTCCGTACACGTCGTTAATGTTGCGAGCCGTTTGTGCCGCATTGCTACCGCGACGGAACTCGTATTCCGTAATTACTCATATTTTGATCGTGTCGATACTGATGAAAAAGATACAAATATAGTGAAAACAAAACACCTATCAATAAACAAATGACTAAATTTGAAAATAAAATTCATTTACACAAATTACATTTCAAATGGCCAGTATTGTAAAACGGCAACTAAATAGATAAATACCTATTATATATTGCTCTACTATTTAAATTACTATATTACATACATACCTAGCGCTAGAAAGCTCACACACTCTAACTAAATAATATATTTTCGTGAGTATAGAATTAATAAAGGGCAATTTATTGTAAACATTTGTCGCTAAACATGGCGCTAACACACAACGATAAGGCCTGCACTATATTTTGTGTAGTAACAAGTGTGTTTTATAGCATAATGACGCATGAGGTTTATTCTCATTTACATCTACTTTAGTAATCACTATTTTATTTTAACTAGTAATCACCCAGTGGTCGAAATTCGAGCGTAAATATAAAATAAACGCTTTCTTCCCTTGATATAGACTCCAGAGACTCGAAACAGCTCATAGCTCACAAATCACTCAAAATTCACAGCTCGAAACTCATTCACTCAATCTATCAGTAATTATTTGTTGGAAACATTCGGCGACAATCTCTACACTGTGCGACTGTTTGACCGTTTGACTAAATATTGTGTTTGACATTAACAGTATGAACATAAACAATGAATTTTTAATTTCATTCAATTTAATGTATTTGTTACATAAATAATAATTAAATAAATATAAATTTCAGCTTTCTGCTCGTTCCTTCTCCATATAAGCTTTAAACTCTTCCTAATATGCTTAAAAATGTTACAAAGTATTCTCTTCTCGTATTAACATATAGAAAATGAAATGTTAAAAATAGAACATAATATATAATATTAAAGACAGTAGAAATAAATTTCGATAATGGTTCTAAACAGAGTGATTTCCGCTTTTTATTTCATTTTATTCACTTGGTATTTACATATATGTATGTTTATTAGATTATCTATTCATTAAGATTAAAGAATTTTTCACGTCTCTTCTACAAATCTTGTTGGAGACAAATTAAAGAACTCGAGCGCTCAGAATACAAAGGTTATATAATTAAAAAAGGGTTGAATGTCGCTTTAATCTCGAGACCGAAAGACAAAATGAGAGCATCATTAAAAGTAAGCCTCTGTTCGGCAAAACTTCCAACCATCACTATTTCAAACAGTCGCTTTTATCAAACTTAAAATTCAAAACCTACGAAACTTTTTGTTTCATATATGACCTTTTGAGAATAGTGACAGTAATTAATATGTTTAAAGGCATTGTTATAATACTGTGACAAGGTTTAACTGTCATTACTACTACATGACTACTTCTTAATAACATAATTAAATAATAGGATTAACAATAATGAACAATACTGTGATTAAAAATTCGAAATACAATAAAAAACTTGAATAGTCTGAATGGGGTGGGGGTAAGTTCCGTCTTTGTCACTCCTAGCGCTAGGCGATGACACTAGGAGTTTGTAATGCCACAGCTAATATGTAACGCTATCTCCCTCTAGCTTATCCTTACTCTGTTTCCACTACAGAAGTATGAAACCCAATAACTCAATTTTTGTCAATTAATTTTAAATATTGTACAGACTCAGGTGTTACTTTGTGGAAATCCATTGCATGTGATATATTCCTGAAATGTTTAGCTATTTTCCGCTCGAACTCCAAAAACCACTAATCGACACGTGTTTCGCTTCTCAACGAAGCATCCTCAAGATATACCAGAGATAGGATTCGGTCAGCTAATCATTGATGATTATCACACATTAATTTGAGATTTTTCTTCAAGATTCAAGTTTTTTCACAACTACATTTAATTTTTTTCATTATTTAAATGCAATGCATAAAATACTATCTGTTGCCTGCAACTTCGTCCACGTGGAAAACGGGATAATATTCAGCCTATGTCCACTCTGAAGGTCAATTCTAAATATTGGTGATAGAATTTTCGAAATCCTTCATCCAAACTCACAAATTTTAACTTTTTATGTCTAACTAGCGACCCGCCCCGGCTTCACACGGGTAGATTTTTTTTAAATAAAATACAACTCATGTTACTCTCTGATAACGTGGCTTTCTAAAGGTGAAAGAATTTTCAAAATCGGATCATTAGCACCGGAGATTATCCCGAACATCCAAAGTCACAAACTTTACCTCTTTATAATATTATAGATAAGAAGATAGGTAAGATAAGAAGATTAATAAAATATATATTATATAGATATAGATTATTATATAATATTATAAATATATCTAAAAATAGCGACCCGCCCCGGCTTTGCTCGGATAGAATTTTTTTTTAAATAAAATACAGCCCATGTTACTCGCTGATAATGTAGCTTTCCATAGGTGAAAGAATTTTTGAAATCGGTTGAGTAGTTTTTGGGTTTATCTACTACATACAACGAAACAAAGTTTACCCCGTTAGGGATACGGCGTGAAGATATGTATGTATGTGTGTATGTATGTAAACAAAGTTTACCTGTTTATAATATTTGTACCTATAGATATTAGTTCAGAAACCAGTTTTAAGATTATTCATCTAGCCTATATTAATACATATATGTACTTTATCTTGAGTATCTTGAATATTATATTGCGCACCTAGACACACAAGTCGAAAAGTTGAAGCACTGACGAGAGACCATAATCCGATAACCGAAAAAAGTCTATGTCGTAGATTCCGTGGTTTAGGTCCAGACCTCGATGTTGAATAAACCCTGGATGCCGCTTCGACGCTATTGCGATACCGCCTCTATGCCACCTCTATACCTCCTTGACATTATAAAATATCTAAAAACACGGAAAATTAACGCGATCACCTTTTATTTTCGCTTGACGTTTCGGCCGAGTTGCATCGGCCGTGGTCTCCAGTAAACTAGTTTACTTGAGACCACGGCCGAAAATAAAAGGAAATCGCGTTAATTTCCCGTGTTTTTAGATATTTTATATTGCAACGCGAAAGTTTAAAAGTTTATACTCCTTGACATTGCCGCGACGGTGCCCCTTCTCTTGATCAGAAAACGCATTTAATTCTATAGAAAATATGAAGAGGTGCATTTCTGAAGTGCCTACGCTTTCTATTGCCTTGACTCTTATGAGCGTCTCGCTGGTTTTTAAATATTATTCTGAGTAATTATGTACTCACATTAATTCGTGAACATCAACGGTTAAAAGACTCAGTAAACATGCCTTTCTCCTTGTCGCATATTGATATCTGTCTATGTAATTGATTGATATCAATCGGTTGGTTTATAGCGGTAAAATCAAATGTTTTTCAGAGCAAGAAACCTAACGCTATCAAAATACGCTAACAAAATAGTCGACTATAACGAACTTTGGCCGCTCTAGAGTCAATCAAGTAAAAAGAAATCAACAGTCTATTGAGGCCATTCTACCGAGCACACATAAGCAGACAGGCTAATCAGTATCGAACTTTCACTGCCTTCCTGATCGAACCTTTCATAGCCACTCTAGTTTCAGAATGAAACATAACTAAAGTATGTATAATATATCCACCAAGTCATCACTAATTATCACTACAAAGCCCCATGGCAACAGTCTCGCTCGATGTAATTCTTTTTGTTTTCTTTTTATTCTCCTTTGTTCTTCTATGTTCTTCTCTCCTCTGCTCACTGCTCCTCAAATTCCACCTACTGTACCGCGTCTGAATTGTACTCCTCCTCTGTATATATCACCTAATATAAAATTGACCTAATTCAAAATTATGAGATTTTGTTTTGACAAGTTACGACGATGAATTCGGCTGAAATAATAAAATGGATTTTTCATAAATACATGTTTAAATATTCTCACGATATGTAGCTAATGAGGCGGATGGAGAGGTAAATTCATAACATAATATATCTAGATAGTAGATATTTTTAAATTTATTATTTTTACTCAAAATTTTTTTTCTTTATGGCATGGCGCACAGATTAGCGCATTTGCCAATGTTGCGTATTAATAAGTAGAATCAACACAAAACACATTCGAAGCAAATCTGTTCTTTCTTCCTATCGTAAATCTCCTTCAGTAAAGTGATAGTAAGCTTTACTGGAGTTATAAAGAACTTCTTGGAAGAGCGCGAGAACTTCAGCTACACGTGTTTACTACCTACCTCATTCTTTTCACTTATACAGAACTTTAACACACAATATACTATCACTTTTGTACTTTAAAACTCCAAAAAATGTAAAAAACAGAAAATCTAAATAAAATGACAACCTCACTTCTCCCGTTCCCGCCAAAGAGTCCAAGTTCTTAAATTTTGAATGAGATAAGTCTTATTCTAAAGGTGCGATATAATATGGTACATCAATATTCATTGTACTCTCACCATAAACTAACCATCACCTAATCATAGTAAAGTTTAATGTGGTTAATCTTTGTTCCACCTTTTTCACACCAAGGTCTCCACTTATGGTACTTATTATGAATTCAGTATGCAATACTTCGATAATAATTACAACTTTATTAAAGTTTCGTAGCGAAATGGTAAAAAAACTGTTTGTCCGTATGTGACAGTCTGAGGCTATTTGCATTATATAGATAAAACTTAGTGTATCCTATGAACTGCTATACATAGGAGTGGTGACATTTTGAAAAAATATTAGGGATGGCACTCCATACATGTAACTGAATGATAAAAGAAAAATTCCAACGCATATAATCGCGTTGGTGTCTTGGTAAAGGAAAATGTTAATGATCGGCCAAGTACGTTTCGGAGCACGCGCAATGAAGGGTTTTGTAATCGGGATGCCCAATATTAATTTAATCGGCAACAAGGCTAACTTTGTATTTCATATCGATTTTCAATGACAGTGGGAAATACGAATTTATTTCTGCTGTCGCTGAGCATGTAACTGAAAATACTCTATATCTTAAAAACTACAACGTATTTTATTCAAACCAATTCTCACCGAAAGTGTTTTTTAAGTTCGTCTCTATCTTCAAATTTTTACAGATTATTCCGCCTCATAATTGAAAAGTCAGGGGGAGACACTTTTTACGATTTATGAATCACATAACTATTAATTTGAATTAAAAAGTCACTTTTAAATCTCTATATTATTTTTGAATACCTTCCAAATTACATTTTTAAATTACCGAATGCCAATAGTCTGCATGTAAAATTACTGTCACTTACGAATAGACAGATTGATAGAACAAAATTATAAGGGTTCTGTTTTTTGTCATTTGGCTACAGAACCCTAAAAATCTCTACTATAACAAAAGTTCTTTTACAAACTTTGTTTTACGGTTGTAGTACGGAACACTAATTGCACAAGTACGACTTACTCTTGGACATTTTTTTCTTGTTAGCGTCTTTAACATGATGTGATGATCATATTCAGAGAGAGATGAAGGAAACCGGTATAGACAGCGGCTTATACAGACGTACAACGTATACATTCCCATCTTCTACGTGTCGTTCTGAAATATGATATGTTTTTGTAATATCGACTGGTTTTCGAAGGTAGAAAAATTCATGCTCTATGGCACCTGAAATAGCTAATTCTCTAAGATATAAGGGCAATAGTATAGGTACATATACTTTGTATAGACCCGTAGTCCGTATTACGTAATATTACAAATTATATAGTTTTATATATATATCGGAAAAGACACGGGCAATTCGTGCTTTTGCAACTCAGCCATGAGAAATAGGTACCTAATCTTACAAGATGCGAACTACTCCATAAAATACAACGCTAAAACAAAGTTAATGTGCAAACGACAGAAAACTCTTTGTAACAATTATTACGTAGGTAATTGAAAATTTAATAATGGCAAACGATCCGTCGGAGAAATGCTATCGCACCGGTCGCCGTAGTCTAACAGACTTCCGACGTTCGGATAGCACGTTATCCCTTCCAAACCAGAAGTCGCGCTTTGCCATAGAATAGTCAAGTGAGTGCCTTTTATTATTTCCACCACCATATATAATACCGATGTCCGTATGTACATGCATTATATATTTAAACATACATATTATAGTATATACATTATTATACACATGTTAACAATTAGGCCAAATTGAGCAAATGATAATAACTACAGTATTCATACAGTATTTTTTAAGTTGCTTAAATTTCCTTTTTATAAAACTGCGGTTACCGTTTACTGGCTTTTAATTTTTAATTTTATTTTTATATACTTTTCATTCTACGTCTGTTATTTGGCCAGAAACAATAATGAATTAATAAATATAGACAAATGTTGAATTATAATTTACATTGATTTCTCTTTTTGAAGTAACATTGTAATAAAATATAAAGCACCTATAAATCTGTATTAGATATTGGTTCGATCTCACTGAGTTTCGGGATCATACAGTTTGAAGCCGAAAATATGTGATTGCAAGAATATTGAATTTAAGTCCTCGCTCTGATATTTCAGACCATATTATATCACGGAGATCGAGTGAATAGATGAGGTGTGACAATGGAAGAAAAAATCTGACATTTTCAGCTACTTAGATACCTATATATACAAGACAGTAGTTAGAACTAAAACGGATATAGATCTACAGATATCGTTTACATCATTTCGTTTTAAGTAACATGATTTATTTCAGATAATCAATATATTTCTGAGATTCCCAGAAAGATAATGCATAACACATATATATATATACTATACAATATATATATACTATACAATATATATATGTTGTAAGTATTGCTAACAAGAACGTAAAGTAACTACTAGCGGCCGCTCAGTGGTAGAAATTCGACCGTTAATCTGAAATAAGCGCTTTTTTCCCTTGACATAAACTCCTTAAACTTTAAACAGCTCACAAATCACACAAAATTCAAAGCTCTAAAGTCATTCAGTTAATCTGTCAGTAACTTGCTGACGACATTTTAATATTCTTTGACGACAATCTCTACTCTTGGCTACAGTTTGAGTTTGACCACAAACTATTATATGTTTGACATTGACAGTATATGTGTGTTGTGTTTGACATTGACAATATGTGTTTTATTTAATTAAGTGCATTTGTAACACATATACAAATTTTAGCCTTCTGCAGTCCTTCTTCATATTATAAACAAAAGACAAAGACAAATTTTTTTTTATTTCGTAAGTATTTTTAAAATACACTTGAAATCGTCGAAAATTATGATATATAATTATGATCATGATATATAATAATTTATAAATCTACCACACTTCTTAATGCAGTATTCCTTCTGTGAAGAACGTGCAAGAAACACAGAGGTTGCTCTTATAAACATATGTCTTAATCATTATTACATAATTATTCTATTATATACTTATAAGAAAGTAAGTTCTATATGTCATCAGGGATCCTATTGTATAAGTGTATACAGACACCCACAAATGAGTTTCTAACCTTATGGAGTCTAGTAGTATGTGGTGCAAGCTTATTCTTGCCTCTTGTATTATATGTATGTACATGACAGACCTTCAAGAATGCAGTTATATTCTTTTTTACATATATTATATTTTCATAAATATACTGTGACGCTAAAGATAGAATGTCAATTTCTTTAAATTTATCCCTTAGTGATACCCTGGGCCCCAGCCTGTAAATTGCACGAATCGCTCTCTTCTGCAAAACAAAGATGGCATGTATATCAGCGGCATTGCCCCAAAATAGGATGCCATATGTCATAAGACTATGGAAATAACTAAAATATACTAGTCTAGCGGTGGTTATGTCTGTTAAATGACGGATTTTTTTAATAGCATATTCTTCAACTATGTCAAATCTCACACTGCTCCGTGCGCGTAAAATGCTTAAAAAGGGGTACAAAGTCTTTTCTTCGCGTATTAATACAACATAATAGATTATACTTTCATTATAATCGGTATATAAAAAAAATTCGATATTGTACATACCTACCATAATACTTGTTGCATTATAACGGTCCAGATATGTAAAAGATATGAAAGAGAATATTTTAACCACACTATTATTTACTACTTATGATAACTTGATGATCTACGTTATTTGACTACGAGACGAGCCGTCAAGAGTCTCTCAGATTTGTGCTCAGTTTTGCTAAACGTAACTAAGCTCACACTGAGATCGCAAATACGCTAAGATTAATCACAAGGATGTTTGTAAGCCGTACCTGCGCCGGGTAATAGGCGCTCCCGGGAGCACGGCCTTGTCCCAGAGCCGGTCGTCTATTTTTAGCCAGGGCGGCCCCCGCCCGCCGCCGAGCCGCCCCGTCAATGGTGCTATTTAGAGAGAAAGTGCCTATCCACTCTGCAAAAAACTAAGTATCAAGTACTTAAAAAGGAGCAGCTAAATAGCTTTTATAACGGACCCCCTAATATTCATCTATTCATATATTGTTTAACCGATAAAGTAGCATAGATAAAAATGGCATAGTAGCAGACCATTGAGTTATAATTTACCACAGCAGACGGACTTTGAAAAAATACATAAAGTTACAAAATAATACACAAGTTAGTATTAAATTTGACCTCCAATTTCAAGGCTGTCCTAGGTCAGACATATACTTTGTCCCTTGGGGACACAGAGTTTGGAAGCTCTATAGAAAGGAATAAAATCGTAAATACACACATAATAATGTACTCTTTAATCTTCAACAAAAGAGGAGTGCTATAAATTCGATGCCATTGTTTGTCTGTAGCATCGTAGCTCTTGCACGGATAAATCGAATTGAATGGGGTTTTTTTAATTTCTATACTGCAGTATTCGTTAATGTTCTTAGGTATGTTTGGTGGAAATCGGTCCGGATTATTTTTGTGTTCGGATTTTAAATTTTTTTTTTGATTACCTTTGGTACTTTTTACGTAATTACGGTTAGTTTTATACAAGTAAATATACCAGTAATAATGTCTTTTACTGTTTTAAAAATGGAATTCGATTCATATAATTGGATAATAAATATAATGGACACGGACTAGTTTAAATGATAACATACATTACCGCATACATTATACATAAATATATATTATGTAAATCTCGGTGAAGTATCTTATCCTTCTAACTTCTTCGCTGCGGTCGAGTAACAAATACTAATATTTTATATACTTTATTATCAGACCTTTAGTGTTCTATTGTTTTTAGATATTAGAATCACAAATAGTATGTAAGTATTATTTACGAGACATAAAACTTCATAAATCGATAACATAAATATAATATTACAATCAATAAAATACAATCAATCTTCTATAAATAATAATAACGCTAGGGTAGGTATTACACGAAATCAATGATCAGAAACTGGAATAGCAAATTATTTTCTCCTCTGTTGGCCATTCATCCTAGCGTCACATATTTCGACGAACGAAAATATCGTTCCACTGATATTACATGAAGCGTTACGTAGTTACGTGTTAACCAATTCTTAAAAATAAATTGCTAGAAAAGTATTGCAAGATTAAAAAATAAGAAATAGTAGGCAATACCAATATTTATGTTTAATAAGGTATGTTTTTGATACACATTCAGAGCAATAATTTAATTCCTTCGCAGCTCATTTCTTTCTGTTTGTTATCTGTTTCCGAATTAATAAAAGCTTAATCGCTACCTGAGATTGTACATTTTTAACCGATTTCAAAAAATGAGGAAGTTTTCAATTCATTTTTTATGTATATTCGGGTATAACTTCTTCGTTTATAAACCAATTTCAGTGATTATTTTTCCGTTGGGTTCAATATAGCTCCGAGATGGTTCTATTTTAGTTTCATTGGTAAGGAATCTTGGACTTCGAACATACACCAAATACTCCTAACGGTTTATTCATTTTGAATAATTCTTTTAAATTTATATTCCGCTCCAGAATTGTAAAAAAGTTGTAGACCTATCCTAGATATTTATTTAGAGTAAGGTCACAAGGTAAAAGGGAAAAATAAATAACTTTTTAAGAAAAAATTAAGCCGACTTTAAAATAAAAATACTGGAAAATACAAATTATCTTTTACTAATCAAAACTCAAGCACCGATTGAAATCAGTGTTTTTATTTTGAAGATTTTTTAATTTTTTTCTTAAAAGATTATTTATTTACATTTGCTTAGCATGACACCTTCTGTTTTGAACGATACTAATAATCACCGCATTTGTATTGATTGATAGTATATATTGTAACATTTTTTCCTATTGTACCTTTTTTTTATGAGTTTAGAGGTTGTCAGAGAAATTAATTGTAGAACTAGCAAGTTAAAAATTCAAATATGTTTTTGGAAGAATAGAAGATAATTTTTGAAGAATGAGAAAAAAACAAAAGCGAGGATTAGAAGGAAGGATGTGATGGAGTGAGGACAAGATTTTTTTCCTAATAATGATATTCTATTTGATTATAAAAACAAAGATGAGTTCAGTAAGTCGGAAAAATTGACATGATTTGAAGAAAATAATCAAGGCAAAAATTCCATAACCAAAAATGGTAAATAATTTTACTATTAAAACAGTATATATGTTTATTTTGTCACCTCGCCGAGACATATCTAATAATAGTGTCGAGATTTATGTAGAAGATTAAAAAATTATGAAAAGGTGGTTTAAAATTTGAAGACATAGTTCGAGAGTGAGAGTGAAATGTGGAACAATAATATCTAATATAAGCCAATAGTTAGTGTTTTTTATCATATGTAAATTATAATTTAAAAGGTGAATGTAAAAGGTATTTATATTTAATTTTATAAACTCCACACCACACCATCACACCCACTTTTTATACTTTCCTGTTGTTTTTTTCATTTTAAAATTAATATTGTTTTTCTTTTTAAATTTCATTATAAATATCCCTTTTCAAATAGAATTTTATTTTAAATATTTCCAATAGTTTTCAAAATTTATTTTATCCATTCCCTTTTCGTGGCATCCGGGTGGGAATGGTATAATATGTATATTTATATATGTATGTAAGTATTGTAACTATTGTTATGTTATATGAAATCGGAATGTAAGCAATTTCAAGTTGTATACTAGATAGATTACTTACTCTAGTCATAAATCACGAGTACAATCCCTAACTCAGTGACGTAGTAATAGCCTATTCAGATTAATTTTAAATGTAAGAAATTCACGGATATGCGTTTATTTATTTATACCGAAAATTACAAATAGAAATCTTATTTCTCTGTATCAAAATTCTAATCAATACGTAAGTACAAGTGGTAAACCAAACAATGAATTTAAAAAGACAATGTGAACGAGTTCAAATTCAATTTATTTTTCAACGTCAAGTCGATATTTAGTCCATGGTATTTTTTGCGTCTGAATACTTTTTGAAAATAATCTATTATCTTGAACCTCCCAAAATAACTTTACGGCGTTCATCATTACGCTATCGTCTTCAATTTTTTTTGCTCTTGAATATCTCCTTAAACCGAAACAAAGGCAGAAATCTCTTGAAACCAGATCTGGGGAGAATAGAGTGGGTGTTTCAGCAGTTAAAACCCCGCTTCTTGAACGGCAGCCATTACAACTTGGGCTTTTGTGCGATTTCATCGTCTTGTTGAAACGACACCAACTCGCAGTTTGCCTTGCATATTTTTTTTGGTAGCATCCCGCAATCTTATTTGGTCTGCGCAGTAGGGGTTTGTAACAGTGGTTTGCATGCTTAGCGGGTAAATTTGAATTTCTTTGTTACTGGTGAGGTCAAACGCTTCCAAGCCATCGACACCAGATCCAGGTCTCGTCCATGGTTACAAATCAAGCCAAACACATTTCCGGTGTCAGGTCTCAACTAAATCTCAATCCCATGATGTCGACTAAATGTCTGGTGGACACTTTTCGGTCTTCTTCTTCTTCTTTCTACCAAAATGTTAGTGTAGCCCGCCATTCCTTTCGCTCTCATGCCACCCGCACCCAATTCGATCCCATCCACCCTCCTGATGTCATTCTTGCAACGCATTTGTGTCTTCTTTTGGGGCATTTGTAACTCAGGATCGCCATTCTAAATTCACTCTACCTCTACATCAAGAGCCACGCTTTCGAGCAACGTGACCCGCCCGCTTCCATTTAACAACTCGGCATCTGCAACCTAACTGTGTTCTCTGAGCTATACATTTGTTTTTCGGTGTCTAAGTGTAGCTCCCAACTGTCTTGTTTCCAGTACTCTATGAATCAGTCTGGTTTTCTTTGCCCTTTTTGTCTCTTTAGTTTGTTTGTTCGATTAACTGTGATTTCCACAGTATTTTCTCTTTCGTAATTTGTAGTCAGCTACCACAAAATTTTCAAGTTTTTACGTTTTTTTCGATGTGAGACGTGGTTGAGCGTCTTCTGCAATGCTCGACTTTAGTGGATGTTTTGCCTAGCTCAAACTCTTCATATTAGCGAGCAACTGAGGAATATATAGGGGCGGAGTCTGTCAATATTTTGACCTAATCGGCGTGTTTCACTTACTTGTAGCCTTTTTTGAAGCAAAGGTGACAGCTCTTATTTCATTTTTTTCATTTCAAACTGTGATATCTTAATGCTTACACAATTTTCCTATTTCCTATTAGTATATTTTTATGTTGTATTTGTATACATACTATACGGATTAAATATATGCAAATATTTAGTTATGGATGCTGGTTTGATTGTATAATACTTTTAAATCGGTATTTGAAAAAATTGAAAACCATGATTGATATTCTACGCACGATCACTTAGTAAATACAAAATGTAAATTACATAAAGGTAAGATAGCACATAAGATGTATATATAAGATATACATTCATGGATCACGAAAATAAAGGTTTTCATAAAAGAATGCCTTAGAGGCCCTCGGGCCCATCATTTGCGTCAGGATCATTGCGTGAGCTCTTTATTGTTATTAGAAATATCGGAAATAAAACGGTAACGAATTTTTTTTTCTAAAAGATTATGCTGAAGAAATGCTACGGACGAAATGTAAGTAACTTATTTTTTGTTGCTTTTAACTTTCACATATCTAAAATGAATAAAAATAATATAATATGTTCGTTGTCATCATTATACTCTCAAATTGTTTATTACTCTACAGATTAACGTTATATCTACTACTACACACGGTTGTAATGATAAAAACGTGACTTGTGTAATGTATTAAGCTTGGGATGTTTAACGATCCAAGTAAATTGTAGCTCCATGAAAAATAGTAATATCATAAAAACGCAACGTAATTAGTTAAGATCAAAATATCAGAAAAACGTCAGAGTAGAGCTATCTAGATAGATTACGTGTATAATAAATGATAAGATACAGGTAAAAGACTGCTACGTCACTCAACGATACCTGGCCGATATCTTTTCTTTCTTTGGTAATGGGCAAGATGAAAAATAGTCAAGTAAGCAAGTATAGTGCAGACAAATAGTGTAGATTTTCTCACAAGCAAAACGTTCCTCAAGGGTTATAACAACCAAAAGAATATGATTTTTTAGTTTTCTATGTGCTTATATACATATGTACATAATGACAGAAATAATTTTGAAGTCAATAGCATTACCTAATAAGAGTTTAAACGATTTATTACCATAATAATTGTTTCTTCATAGTGGCTAATAAAAACGTCCTTTTCCCATATTTTTCTTTCTCTTCCTTACAATTCTGCATATACAAGGTTATTGTGAAAGTATAAATCCACCGGGGTTTCAACGTGTCATTGTTGATTGATATATTGCAGACGTAATAATTACGGAATACATTTTTTTTTTTATAAAAGGAAAAAAATATACAACCCTGATAAACGACAGACAGACAAAAAAACGCTGATATTAGGGCTGCCTCACCTTCATTTTTTTTAACTTTGAGGTGTTATACTAGAGCTGTTGAGTATTGGCGATGTTGTAGAACGCAAGTTTTTCGTTGTCATGAGTAGTTTAATACCCTTTCGTATTTACCCATCCTTTCGAAATACCTTGTATATTCAAGAGCTGCCATGTACAATTTTTGTGTGGGTATCCCCTTTCTATGCGGAACGTACCAACGATCATAAATTCTACCTTAACTCTGCCCCCAAACGCCCAGTATACTAAAATATTGGATTTATTGACAAGGCAGGCATACCAGAAATACTTCTTTAGATTACACGCTTTAATATTTCATGAAAATATATTTTTATGGTTCGGTACTAATACTTTGTAACTGCAGACAAGCTGCCCGTACTACAAAGTGAGGCAAATCAAATCAAATGAAATGTAGATCCGTCAGTGCTATTTTATAACGAAATGGCGGCCGATCAGTTTATCTGATAATGAGTGATTGGAATCACGGGTGTGATTGCTATCGAAATAAGCAACAGTAACAAATGTAAACACATTACTAGGATTCCCAACAAGGATGATTCTAATGCTTGTAAACAAAAGTTTTCTTTATGAAATATTACATACCTACTTATAAAATTAACGACAGGAAATTGGTTACCAAAATATCTAAATACAACAATCATTGGAGTTCATATTTTCCTCAAAAATAAACAAAACTTTAGAGCTTTTCGTTTTCAAATTAAATAAACAATCATCGTATAAACTTAATCATAACTAACTAATTTTGGGTCATATCCATACTTTTATTAGTAATCATACCCATGATTCCGATAACTGCTGATTATAAACGTGGGGTCGTATGTACAGGTGAGTCAGCTTATCTGTTTAAACTTATAAACTTTCGCATTGCATTATAAAACATCTTATAAAATTAGAAATTAACGCAATTATCTTTTATTTTGGCTTGACGTTTCGACCGAGTAGCATCGACCGTAATCTCGGGCAAACTGAGTGAGAACTTTGCCTGAAACCACGGCTGATGCAACTCGGTCGGAACGTCAAGCCAAAATAAAAAGTAATCGCGTTAATTTCCCGTTTTTTACAGCTTATCTGTTGTTTGCTTCACCGTTGCTGCTCGGACACGACGTCTGTATTTATTTATGATGTCTATGGTTCCATACATTAAAATGAGAAACGGAGCGTTATAAGATCATTCATGCTTACAGCCCAAAACCATCCCAAAACACGCAACAAGTTATCGTAAAACTCCTCCACTAAAGCGATAGAAGGATTTACTGAAGTTATAAAGGACTTCTTGGAAGAGCGTAATAACAGCTACACATGTTTATTTAGACCACTTAGACCTACTCCATTCTTTTTACTAACACAGAATTTTAAAACACAATATACTTTTGTACTTTGAAACTCCCAAAAATGTAAAAAAAAGAAAGTTTAAATAAGATGACAACCTCACTTCTCCCGTTCCCGCCAAAAAGTCAGCGAAAGAGTTGTGCACTGGTGGCCACGAGGTGGGCGCCGGCCGCGCGGGCGAACGCGCCACCGCCTGCCCTGGGCAGGCCTGGCCCGCGACAGGACCGCTTGGCATAATATGGAGGAAGCCTTTGTCTAAACATGCGACATCCCGATAGTCATATATGTAGGTAAACAGGATCATAAATAATTTATAACATGGTGTTATAATGATAAATAGTCAAATGTGACAAAATAATGTTACCGAAATGTGATGAATTATGACAATGAAATATAATGTGAAATGTAATGTGGATTTTATGAAACGGTACGATAACTAATAATGATAAGTAATGTAAAAAAAAATTACAGCTAATAGCTATTTATTATTTGTTTGTAGATAGATATGTATGATTGTTAATTTGTTAACTTGTTGTAATAATGTGTTCGTGTGTAAAGTATTGACATTTTGTTTAACTTGATTATCTATTTCGGGAATAAAGGCTAGTATTATTATATTACATACTGTTAAATATGAAATGTAACGGGAGCACTGATCACTATGAACCAGTTATCAATTCTTCATCACAACTATTATGTACTTGACTAATCGACGTCTTCTCAACAACTGCACTCTTACAAGACCAAAATCAGGCTTTTATGCAGCCCCACTACACGGAGGAAATCCATTCTACCCTCGTTCTTGTTACTAAAATGCTACAAAATATCACACGTGGGTGCTTTATGTGATTAAAATTAATGTGGAACTAACAAATAGTATTCGTATAATAACATTTAATTCTCTCAAAAAGTAATGATTTTTATGTTTTAAGTGCTATAAACAGTATCACCGAGTTAACTGAGGTGAGTGTGATGTTTATGTGATTCCAGTACTTATTTATAATAATTGTTATTAAAAATAACTGTGTAATTCATGTTATAAAATTTTTTTAAGTAAAACAAAAGAAAAAGCAGCACTTTTAAAACATTTTAAAAATTGAAGTTCCTTCTATTATCAAATGAGTCAAATCTTTTTCAGGAGAAATAGAGGAAAATTAAAAAATGAGAAAACTATGGCCGAAATTTTTCACTTAATCACTCATAGTGGGATAATAAGCAAAACTATAAAATAAAGCTCACTTCGGATCCGATATGATTTGATTATCATCACACCAGTCTGACACCGGTATATAAAGAAAGCTTTTCACTGACAAATATACGAGCAAGATTTAGAAAAGCTGGAATGTACCCACAGTAATAAGAATGCTGTATGTTCAGAAGCTATTGCACCTTACAGATTATCAGACCAATAAGGATTGTCTATCTGTCCGTTCGTCCATCTGTCTGTCAAAGATTTTTTTTTTTGAGTACTTTCTTACACGTAAAGTGGGGATGATTTTTTTTTACTCGTCTATTTCGTTATCGTTCTGTTATATCTTCTGTCTCCAAGTAATATCACTTAGTCATCACCTATTCTGCACTCCCTCAATTCTCTCGACTCTTGATACAACTCAGACAGTCAGTCCTATTCCGATCTCCAAACTAAACGGGCCTGCCCCATAATTTAAATAGATAACAATTGATTTTTTTAGTGAATAAATAAACTTTATTTAATTCTATTTTCACTGTTTTTTTAAAAAGACAAATTGGAAATCCGTTATAACAGTTCGTTAGTTGTTCGTCGTAAAATAAACCATTGTATTGGGTGTCTTTGAATAGGTCTTTCAAAAATATTGAAGGTACGTGCTGAACATTTTTTCGATTGAGGGATACCGCTAACTATACTAAGGACATCCCACTCGCACTTAACCGGTTTTTTTACATGTAGAAATACATAGGTATTCATAAATAATAAAAATATTTATACTTTTTATTCATTTTCATATGTTGGTCTCCAGTAATCAGAACAAGAAAATGTGTTTCAGTTGAAAAACGAGATTCAGAATTTTAATGGAAATTTCATGTGTACAGATGTACTACATGTGGAAAACATGGTGCTCCACCGCTGGCTAAGTATATTTACATTTTCGCAAAATTGCCTTGATAGTATTAATAACATATAACGTTAAATATTTAGCTCGGGGCATTTATAGCAAAAATAACTCTAAAAACCTATTTTTTTTACACACGGCAAAAGTTGAGCGCTTTTTTTCCTTTTTTTCTGAAAATATAAGGTTCTGCGTTTCAGAAAGTTATTTTTACCTATAATTTACAATTCGACCTCTATTTCAAACTACTGTAATTATTTAGAATTTTAATAGTAGACTTCATTATTTTTGTAACTAAAATAAACAAAAAGTTATAAAAGGGATGTAATACCTCGTAACCACGCTTTTCTTGTTAATAAAACATAAACCAAGCAGTTTAATAACAACATACATAATTTAACAACTTTAGGCTTCCACGAAATTCACTACGGATCCAGCTGCATTAATAAATTTACAGATAAATTTATGGAGATACTCTTATGTTCATACTTGATAGCTTTATCGCAAGTTGTGCCGTCATAGAATTTGGTTGTTAAGGATATTGAATGCTTTATCGGAAAGCGTCGTAAAAACGCTTGCCGGTGTCGACAGATAAATCTGTGTTGTAATAGAATATACCTACTCGTAAATCTTCATTCGATGGATGAGTGGCAGTTGTAACTTCCGACTTTTGATATTTTTCTGTCACATAATTCTTAATTAATATTTAAAAATCTATTGCAATCAAAATAGCATTATGAAACTTATACTGTATGTAGGTAAATGAGGTATTGAGGTATGTAATGAGGTAAGATATGCGATGTAAACGATTCCTTTTTTAACGCCTTTCTTTTTTCACCAATTTATTTCTTCATTTACCGGAGATATTGAAAGCGTGTTGATTTGTTTATGAGAAACTAAATCTTTGTTGTATTCTGACATCTTAAAAACAAACAATAATTTTTTTAATGAAATTAATAGTTTATTATAAAAATATAAACTCATATTTTTTTACTTGTAGATGTACCGTACGTCTCACAGAATAACGAGACCTATACCTCAAGTAAGTATGTGAAAATAACTTGTAATTCTAATAAAGATCTCGTTCCTTTCCGCAGCCGCTTTTCCCCTTTCGCCGATCACCTCATTTACCTGAGCTATTGAACGCGTGTTGACTTGTTTGTGGGAAACTGAAACTTTGTTGTATTTTGGGAAATCACTGAAGTGCGTCGTTTAATGAGACTTGTTGCTTAAATATCAAACTTATTCGGCGTTATGAACTTATAACTTTTCTTGTCATTCATATCCAGTCAGTATCCTTTCATAGAGAAAACATTTATTAACTTTCATATATTGTATGATTTAAACGTGTTGCCGTAGTAAATCCTGACCTTACTGATTAATTTTATTACTTGACTACTTTTAATTTTTGTTCTTACAATCGCTATTACAAATATATTTTTCTCACAATTGAACTTTTTGTAGTATACTACAATCTAATATCCATTACTAAATATGTAGGTACGAAATATTTGCATGTTATTAGTAGAATATGTAAAGAACAACTTACATTGTAACAACAAATATTTTCGCCTTTTTTCGGATTATACTTCAAAACATGCATTGTATACCACATAAGTAATGGATTGTATACCACATAAGTAATGGAATATGATTATGTGTATCACAATTTCCGAATACTAAATAATTCGTTTTACGTGACGTTATATTTCTCAAAATGTTTCCTGCGTACGTATCCCTTGACGGAGCGTAGCGTGGATCCACAAATGCGGATTTGCCCATTCCATTCGCCGCAGTGGCCGCAGGTGCAATACAATGTACAAACAGCTGTGGTTTGTTTAATGCCCGGTTGAAACATTCGGAAAAATTATAACGCTTATGAATGGCTTATAATATGAGTAAAAAATGCGTTTGCAATAACAATAAACAGGTTTAACCCACTTAGTACTGTACTTAATGATTCGCACGCAATTAAATCAGGGATATGCATCTGCTTTCCATGCTAGTGTCCCTGGTTCGATCCCCGGTCAGAACAATTTAGGAAACGAACTTTTCTAAATTGGCTTGAAGTCTGGGTGTTACTGGGAACTCCCCCAGAGTTCGTTGTGTGGTACCCATAATACAAGCTTACTGCTTAGTTTGGGGTCACACAATCTTAGTAATTGTCTGGAGTATTATTATTATTATTACGAGTATTACCGGCTAAATGAATGTCCGCGTCGTGGTAGATTACAATAATATCAAGTAGATAATATGACTGGTTTCCAGTGTATGTGTTGTCGGGAAAGTGTTTACTGTTGCTGCCTACATATGGTATACTAAGTTCAAATATATAATTAGAATTTTTTGATTAGCTCTGGTTTTTGAATTTCAGATATCTACGTTCAAAACTGTTAACGTTATTTTTCTCTGTCACGATAAAATAAAGTTTAGTACCTGGAGAAAGCAAATTTTTTTCTTTCAATCTTGATGCCAACAATTCCGAAGCTTGTTTAGAAAGATTCAAATCTCTTACAAGATCATCTAATTTGTTTTGTGAAAAACATGTTTGGTTCGTTGGATACATCTTCAAAATAAGTATCATTTTCTGTTGATCTTGGTTCTTTACCGCCTTGTACTAGGAGTTCGGATAAATTTTTAAGCACTAAAGAGTCAGGCGAATGTTGCACTGGACGCTGAACACAAGTAGTATTTGAGTCTGCCATTTAGCTCGATTTTCAGCGTTAATGCCTTTTGTGTTGACGCTACAAAAATAACAATAATCGAGATGATTTTGTGGTTCTCGTCAAATGGTTGTTGTTCCGCATTTAAAAGCACTTCTTTTGTCACCTTTACAGAGTCTTAAATTCATTCTTAAAATCTTAAAATCATTCAACACATGATTTACAAACCCAGTCAGGTGCCCGAGCCTTCTCATTTTTATGCAAGAACATGCCAAAATAGAGAAAGTAGGTATTTTTGACTAACTTTTTTAATTTTCTACAATTAAGAAGAAGAAACACATTCTCCACATATGTAGCAAAAATTATTTGGATTGTTTAAACGACTTCTCCTTGAAGTACTCATGACGCAAAAACTTCTGATAACAATCTTAACAAAGTGAAACTCGCAAGTTATCAACGGACAAATACGCTTAGATGATGAAAATCAAAATGTAGTAAATTGAAATCCTCAGAAACATCAAGTAAGAAGTTAAAATAATAACTACTGCGACGCTCATCGCTGTTACTTGCTTTACATCATTTAACGTCTGTCACGTTGGTACCGGCTTCCTAGAAGCGGGTATCACCAGTACTGACAGAAGAGTGACACAATAGGAAACGTAGGGTTTACCTATTCAACAACAAAAATCTGCAATATAACACCGGAGACTCGTTATGATAACTCTTAGATAAATAAATAAAAAATAAAGCAATCGCTGTTATGACTGCGCATCTAAGTTAAATTATACCTATAAAAAGTAATTATAGGAGATAGTACAACGGACATGGTACTGAAAACTGCAATTGTCGTGATGAAATGATTTGACTTATAATTGTTATTTGTTATTAAGTTTTAATTTTTATTATGCCCAATAACTACAAAAGCAATTTAGTCATGATTAAATTTCTCTAAATCCAGCTGTACCTATTATAAAATCACTAAAGAGTTAAGATATTAACAATTTACGAGTTTCATGTTTACGACTTCTTCCGTTTAGTAACTGCTAGACTATAAACACGACAATGAAATTATTAGACTGAGGAGTTGTTGATGAAATATTACTTCTACTTTAATAGATTTACAAGTAAATAAAATTTATATTTTATAATTTGTACAGTTGTACAGTAGAACATGTGCATTAGTATACTAGGGGCTTACCACCATCTCTTATAGCATTATTATTTGAATGTTACTTGATTTAAAAAGCTCGAAATTCTGACAGTATGTTAGTGATTAGTTTTATCATTTGACATAATCATCAGTAGATGAAAGAAATATGTACATAAGAACCGCGATGTTTAGCCGTCCAACCTTTTTTTTCTTTACGTCAGGAAATGCTTTATGCATCCCGTCCTGCCATGAGGGTGGCAGGGGGGTATGTGGGACTCCTCAGCTGATGGGTGCAAGGCCGAGTCTACCCACTAAAACCTGACTGTGTTCCTCGAGAGCCCTATTGCCGGGGTAACGGGTGGTGCTTTCGCGTTCGTCCGCGACCCCGGCGAGCAACAACCGGCGCTGAGTTCCGCCAGCTTAGTCTCTTTCGGCATTACAGCCTGTGCTACTCAGAGAGGCGCGCGGGAACACCGTGCGCGCCATCTCGAGGCTATAGTTGGGGTGGGCCCCCCCCCCCAAGGTCACCCCTGAGCCTCTAGTGGGCGCTCCGCTACAAAAGTTGGCGGTGCATTAGTCGCCCGAAGGCGATAAGTAACTTGGATGGCAACTAATTTTTTGTAAACTTTGCCATTCCACACCCTTTGGACCCCATAACGTGATCCACCGGCTTTTGTTCAGCAGCGCACAGTGTGGAACGCAGTGCCGCCGAGCAACCCGCTGCTATGTGACCCGGCTGACCGCTGCGGTAGCACAATTCGCTGCGGTCAATCTCCGATGTGCAATTGACCCGGACGTGCCTGATTTTTAGGCACTTGTAGCATCGGAGTGGTCTCGACTCGAGGATCTTGACATTGGCCGAGACCCAACCCACTAAAAGTCGACCGCTCGCTACCTTTTTCGCTGCCTCCACGGGGCAGCGTACCCACACCGAAGATAATCCCCGTGGGGTACGACGCACTTCGCCTACTTTCACCGCCTCTTCTGCGCATAAACCAACTATAGCTACGGCCGCGGACACCTCAGCAGCCATCACTGAATCGTCTAGGCCCGAAACACGGAGCTCCGCGCATTTAGTGGGCCTGGATACTTTAACCAACTCGGGGCTGAGATGCTCTCTTAGTTTAGCGGCAAACGCATCCGCTTTCTCACTAGTGACTGCACCCGGCAGCTCCAAAACAGTAGCTCCGGTAGCGGCTTTGCGAAATTGCAATTCTGTAATGCCCAGGGGCTCTAAACTAATTTAATTTTTTGCCTCAGTTAGCACCTGGGCATACGAGACACTTTTCTCTGTCGCCGCCGGCATGAGCGTCAACACCAAGGCCGACGACTTAGGCGCGCGCAACTTATGTTTCTTCGCCTTTCTCATCCTCTTTCTTTCCGTTCCACTATTCGGCTTTGAAGCCGGGACAGGCATAACATTACTATTCGGCTTGATAGCCGGGACAACAGATGATTTACTTATGCCCTTCCTCTTCTTCTTCTTGCCTACGACGGTAAATCCTTCATCGTCTGTGGGCTCAATCGCAGGCGTTGGCGCTTGGAACGCCTCCATGACAGTTTTAGAAGGAACAGCAGTGACCCGACCTTTCTTCCGTTGCCTTTCTCTCTGCGGTTTTGGTGTTAGTTTCGTCGCCGTCGCAGCGGACTTGCCACTAAACCCTTGTTGCACAGCCGAGGTCCCGGCAATCGCCACTCTTCTCGCATCCGCCGCCAGAGGCGGACGGGAACTTTTCTCGGACAAAGGCCTCTCCTGCAGATTTTCAATACGTGCGGAAATCATTGTGCCAAGCTGCATCATGATATTCCGCACGAGTTCCTCTTGTGATGGCGCCGCAACAGCCGGAGGAGTACGAATCGGCTGAAGCGCCATTCTTTCGACCATCTCTTGGAGCTCCACAACTTGCATGCGAAGCCCCACCATTTCAATTTGCAGGCGGTCATTCTCCGCCCGCAACGCACGAACCTCCTCAGTCGTTGAGCGATTAAGCCAAACCTTCGTCACATCTTCAATTGCCGCTGCGGCTTCTTTCAGGGCCTTCACGAAACCGCCCTTTAAGTTTTTTGAATCTTTGGCCACTTTTTTAATGGCAGCCACGCTTTCTTCTACGACCTTTATACAACCGATGGTTGTTTTGAGATTGGGTTTCGGTGGATATTCCGTTAACCCCTCAATACCACTAAAACGACTTGGCGACAACTCCCTGGATCGAGTACATTGCAACTCATGAGTCATCGCCGTGACTTCTTTCTCCGCCTGAAGCTGCATTTCCGCCCTCTCCGCCTCTATCAATTGGCACTTGGCCTGGGCGAGACCCACATACTGACCGGTCGTTGGAGGCCTGCCTCTGCCTCGGCCTCGGCCCCTGCTTGAGGTACTTGCCACTTTAGCGGCTGACACTCCCGAAACGCTCCCAGAACTGGAGTCCCTTTTCGATAGTTCGCGTGTGCGCACACGTTTTTTTGCCTTTGCAGGAAATTCAACCTCCTCCTCCTCATCGTAGCACAAGGTTTCGGCACTTTTGCCACTGTACCACGACGAGTCCGAGAGAGGATAAAACTCCACCTCTACACTTTCCTCCTCTTCTCTACTCACTTTACCCCCCTCCCCTTAGTTTTTAAATCAGGTTTTTCCATAGTTGTTCCCACGAGTAGGGCCGAACTACAGGACCACCCTCGGGTGATGCCCATTCCAGGGGCTAGGGTATATACTGTGGAGGGCCCCAGGTATCCACAGGTTTTAAACGTGTTGACTCACGGGTTTGTATCAAGTTTTTCTTGTCTTGGGCCGGCCAATTAAGGCAAGCCCGTCGTCGGTCCGCGCAGCTACGACGTACCCCCTTAGCACCGACACGGGGGTCGTTGAAGTAACTGCGCGGGGTCCCGGGGAGGGCAGCTGGTTCCGGTCCGCCCCCCAAACGCCACCCAGCGACAGAGTTAGTGCCTCCGGGCGCGTTCCCACCTTGACGTGTTCTCCGCAGAGGACGCAAAAACCCAACAATGCGCCTTGGCGCACGACGATCATTCCCCTCTGAAAGCAGAGGGGTAAGGTGACGACAACACAACAAAGCCCATCAACGTGCATCCTTCAGGATACACGCGGATGGGCACCCCTTACCACCCCGTTGGTCGGGCTATTAGCCGCCGCCCAGTAACAACCCATTAAACAACGAGCAGTTACTGGTCGGCGCCCAGGGTGCACCACGTGGAGGTTGCCCAACCCAGCACCCCTTAGCCGTCCAACCTAGCTTAACTACCCCGTAAGTCAAATCAAGTAACATTCAAATAATTATGCTAAGAGTGGTGGTGGTGAGCCCCCTACACTGATTCTGCCTGTTTTTATGTTATGTCCATCGAAGAGTGTATTTTTCCCGCCGACATGTAAATCGGAGACATTTTTATGTCAGGTAGAAAACTGTAATTTAATAAGAAAAACTATAATAATTTTCACAATTAATTACTTATGTATTTTTACTTACTTATTATTTAATTATTTATTTAATACAACACAACCACAATATAAAAATAAAAAGCAGCCATAGGCCATAATACCATTAATAAGGTATAATATAGTATACGGTATTTAAGTACTAGTACGTTTATGTGGAAACGAGGTGTTCTTTTCTAATTAAACGATTCTTTTTTGCGTACAATATCATTAGTTGGATCAGTAAATTATAATATTTAATTTCCATAACAACTCATTATAGTTTTCAAACTATTGGCCACAGGCCTTTAGACGTAGATGTCATTTTTAAAAATTCTAACAAAAAAACGGTCGAGCGCGAGTCGTCCTTGTATTAACTTTATATTTAAGTTCGTCGTAGAGCTTTCATTTATGTAAAAAAACTGTTTAATGTAATGCAATCCTGCTAACTTTCCTTCAATTTACTCTTAACGATCATGATTGATGATTCATTTCTCAGATTTTTTGATTTGGGAAATAAGGATTTCTGCAAGGTAACACCTGAGTCTATACAATGTCATAAGGATAAGCAAATTTACGCAAATTTTTAAAAATTAAAAAATCAGTTAAAAATTTCAGTTAAAAATCCTAAATTAAAGCTACATTGTTTTTTCTCTACCTCTTATGTAATATCTCTACTCTAATTCTAACTTAGATTATTTAATTATGAGTATTACTTATGATTTGAATTTATTCTATTTTTGCTCATATATCTTATTTCTCGTAGCTCGTATTTCTTTTCTACATTTTACAAATTAATTCTGTGGACGTACCTCTGTCCATTAAACATAATATTATATTTTATCTTCTATTTATTTCTTCTACTTTTACCATTTTACAATTTTTTTTTACAATTATGTTTTTACTATTAAAATATCCTATTATATACTATTTATATATTATATATTATATTATATAAAATATACTATTTTGTTCAGAATCCCTATATTATTTACAAAATAAGTTTTCTACGACTTTCTATTTTTACTTTATACTGTGTTATTTTTTTTTTACAAATTCTTATTTTCTAAGCCTTAACTATTTACTGCTAGTTTTAATATATTACACTAATTATATATTTTTAGCATTAGCATTAGCTAGCATATTTAGTTTCCTTATTTCTTTTTATTACTTTCTATGTTATTTTTGTATAATATTTTATGAACTTGTTTCTACTATTACTATTTGACATTACTTGACTTATACTTCTTTACGCAGTATGATACGCAATATGATATGCAGTATGACAGTGTTGTACAACAGTGTTGCACGACAGTATTGCACGACAGTGTCGCACGACAGTGTTATTGTAAAAATGAAGAAAGGAATGCTTAGATGCCTTAGATGGTTCGAGCACATAGAAAGAATGAGTGATGAAAGACTGACGAAGAAAATCTTGTTAAAAGAAGCTAAGGAAGACAAAGCCTAATTTATGAAGATCAAATAGTCAGAGTGTTAGCAGACGGAAATGTCAAAAGCAATAGCATACATAGGCGAAAATGTGTGAGGCCAATGATGAGATTTGAGGAAGCGAAAGAAATATGTAAAGACCGTGACGCGTGGCGCTCCGTTCTCTTTGACTACTCCGTTAGGGACACAGCGTGAAGATATGTATGTATGCGTGTGTGTAAGTGTGTGTGCGTGTGCGCGTGCGCGTGCGTGTGTGTGTGTGTACGTATGTATGTATGTAATTCTCTCATTTATTTCCATTTCAACATTATATCTTTCTTTAGCATACACAGGACATTTTGCCAATAAATGTATTACAGTCTCTTCCGGACCTAATCCGCAGATGCATGACGGATACTCTTTACATCCGAATCGATTCAGATATTCAGAGAATCCGGCATGCTCTGTCATAACTTGTAACATTATTTATTTCCATTTTCCTTATTATTTTGAACGCATCGATGGCATCTAGAAAGAAGACTTTTATCCCGGCGGTTTCTCCACACCTGTATCGTCTATTCCATTCCTCTACTGCTCCTTTTTTAACACTTTTTTCTACGTAAAAGATACACGTTCTTCCACAATGTCCTTTTTAACTCCAGTATAAAGCTTGCTATCACTTTATTGGATAGTGATAAGGACAGACATTTTAGAAGTAGACATTTTATAAGTACCGTTTTTACATGAAAATGTACCATATTGTAAGTGTTTTTAATAAATATGAAACGAGTTGACAGCATATAAAAGAGAAGAAGAAACGTGTCGATTGACTGATAACTGACAATATCCATACAAACAAACTCAAGCTATCAATCTGCACAATAATATATGATAGGTAGTTAGTGAACAATGCCGTACTCCTCTAACCCCAGAACAAAAGAATGCTGGTATCCTATAGTAACACGAATATGGGTATTATCTCACTTTCTAATTTATTACCTTGGTCGATTACGATGGAACCATGTTTATGAATGCTAACTTTTGCCCATAGCTCCGCTCGTTTTGAAGTTGTAATATTCAAAGTTTGTGCTTCCCGTCCCACGGCTTACACTCCGTATCCTTTGGACGTTATCGCACTTCAGAAATTTACGTTCTACTGCACGCTTTCATTAATATCATAAAAACTGTGTAATGTCGAAACAACATAATATCCTACTTTATACATTAAAACTATACAAAGAATACATACGCTATACGAAATGATAAAACCTGCATAAAAATCTGTACAGTAGTTAATAAAACGACCAATATTACTTATACAGCAACGAAAGATATGTGCCGATAAGTAGATAAATAATATGTACATATATTTGGAAAATTTTCTTTTCGTACATAGATACACAATATCTAAAATTACTTATTAGAATTTCTAATTTAAGTGAGCAAAATTTGTTATAACATTTTATTAAACTGAAATAGGTAGCATAATAATAATATGTATGTCAAACACGAAAATCCCTGAACAACATGACTTTGAATACAAGCCCAGTATGTGTTAACTTTTATTATCGTTTAAGAAAGCACAATATGGCAGGCTAATTACATTTATAGTCACGAACTCGTAATGCATCAAAGCGGATAAACTTACGGCGGCGGCCGTGCATCCAAATGTAAACGCCTACTGATTCTACTAATAACCATATTGGCCAACAACATTCAGTGTAACTTAATAGTATTCATTATAATTTATAAATCTCAGCTACGGGTTATCTGCTAAGGGCTGTAAGATCAAGAGCAGTTAAGACTATGGATTTCATAATCTACGATAAAATTTGATTAACAGTTTAATCCACTGTCCTAATATCAAATGGAAATAGTGGAGGGATTAGTAAAACCTTGATTAATATCTTACACATAGTATATTATTCGTATCGTTCAAAGTCAAAGTCAAATCAATTTATGTAAGTAAACTCAAGTACATGGTATTTTTGAACGTCAACTCTACTTTAGTTCGGTTCAAATAGAAAACCTGGACACTGAGCAGAACTGACAAGAAACTCCGTCAGGTATAATTTTTTTAACTTTTAACTTCATTTTACAAAAGGTTTATTACAATACAATATTTTCATTAAGCCAGTAAATTCATGTGCAGAGAAGATCATTTCCAGACTATTGTTTTATCTTCTATGAAATCGTTTATTTTATAGTATGATTGTCTAATCAATGTACGTTTTATAACCAATCTAAATTTATTCTCTGTTAATTGAGTAATTTCCTGAGGAACTTTGTTATAAATATGAATGCAGTTACCCAAAAATGAAACAGTTGGCTTATGTAATTTGAATTTTGGAATAACCAATTTATCACAACCTCAGGTTTGGGTTCACAGTTCGTTCGTTCTTTTTAAGATTCTTTGTCGAAATTCGATAATTTAATCTGCTCGTAATCGATTAACTGCCATTGATCTTACGAAATAATCGAAGACAGAAGATTAAACTCTTTTCCGTCGTTTACCATTGATCTTACGGCCCTAAACGTCAATTGAGATTTAAACCGTTAATAGTGTAAGCCTCGGACCAAGAAACATGGACGGAGCTATAATAAGTTGCCGCTCTTACCACCGTGTGTCAAACGAACTTCCGTATCTCTTTCAATCTCATTGAGTGTAACCACGAGTAAAACAAATAGCTGTAGTAAGTATGGCAACCTCGCATTGTCAGTATAATTCTGTTAGTCGATCATAAAATAATTATTTGTGAAATAGTCATAAATCTTGAGTGTTTTGGCTACTAGTATACACAAAAAAAATATCATGTTCAGCTGTGTATGGTTGTACTGTGACCTTCCCTAGCCACGCACATTAGTAAAAATCTAAAATCTCGGGTCAACAAAAAAAGGACACCCTAAAGACACACTCTTAGAGCAAATGCTCCGTCCATTGTGATAGTTGGTCCGAGGTTAAAACACACTTACACTGACACTTATAATAGCGTGTCAGGACTTTTTGGCGGGAACGGGAGAAGTGAGGTTGTTATTTCATTTACATTTTCTATTTTTTACATTTTTGGGAGTTTTAAAGTACAAAATTGATAGTATATTGTGTTTTAAAGTTCTGTGTAAGTGAAAAGAATGAATGTTCTGTGTAAGTGAAAGGTCTAAATAAACATATGTAGCTAAAGTTCGCTCGCTCTTCCAGGAAGTCCTATAAAACTTGATCACTTTACTGGAGGAGTTTTACGATAACGATTCTACTTATTAATACAATACGTGACATTGACAAATGCGCTATTCTGTGGGCAATGCCATGAAGAAAGAAAAAAAAATAGCGTGTCAACTAAGTTAGAATAACTTGTTAAATTTTTTTTAAGCATTACCTATTGTTAATCTTTTACTACAATGTAAAATGAATGTCACCATTTCCAAAAGTGTGTGCAAAATGAACTAGATCGGTTAGTTGGAACTGCTTTAACTACAATTGTAAAAATTGATTCGGGTTTGATTGAAATTTGTATCTAGGAAAAATTATAATAATATACAATTATCTACCCATATTAAATATATCATCCCCTTCACTGTCAGTCCATCCTTGGAAATATTCTGCACTGTTGTTGGACACGTAAGGTATATCCTTTATATGCATATAAAATTAAAGTATATCCCTGGTGTGCTATCACCTATCACTGAACTCGTACAACGCAGGCGATTTAACATAAATGTGGTTTGTTGACACGCAGTTAACTCCACGCTACGTTTGAACAAACATCGCATGTTAATGTAGCCGACGAACAAATCTTAATCTACCTAATTAAGGATGGCTTGCACCAACTATTTAAACTGGATTTTAGACTTGACATTTCGTTTGCATCTACTATTAAATAATTGGTAATAGTAGGTGCAAGCGAGATGTCAAATCCTAAAATCGAGTTTAAATATTTGGTGTATGCCACCCTAAGATAAATTATTTAAGTCTATTCTTTGGACAAGGAAGTAGTTCTATAAAAGATATTAAATAAATGAAAACATACCACTGCTGTATTGAATAATTGAACAAAGTTTTAGGTCGAACTCTAGATGGCGTCGCTTAAAATAGGGGCTTAAACAAAAACAACCCCAACGGAAGCACATCCTAAAGCCCAATTATGTTCATAGACGCTGAATCACCGCGATCCGAATTTTGTAAGCTTAATTTCGCGTCGAAACCTCTGACAAGGGTGCAATCTCAGGGCTGAAGTCATCGACGTATTTACTTTGTACTGCTGGTACTGATACTGATAACACTCACTCCTAATTGTAAAAGACGCCATCTTAATACACCATCGTATTAATTTTATAGAGTATCTTACTTAAATGCTATAGTCTCTAGAATTTATTCTTCAATAAAACTTCTAAATATCTGATCTTGACAGTAACTTAAGAAAGCTGAATTAGCTATCAGTATAACCGGACATAGCAAACGCAACAAACCTCATTAATATTAAATAATTCTCTTTATTTATAATTTAATAATAACTGACGCCAAATTCCAGTCCACGGGGATTATCTCAGTTTCATTCGGGTGTACGGGAAACTTTTAAAATTTATTAACGACTCTCTTCCGAGTAAGTCCACTCTCACTTACAATCTATTAAAATTTAAACCTGTATTCTCCTACATTTCGTAATAAAATTACTTACAACAGTTGGACTTCAAAAGTATAGAAATATAAAATAAGTTGGTAAGTAACACAATATCACATCGTAAAATCGATAAAAAATAAAAGTAAACAATTATAGCCCACACGCTAACGAACGTTTTGACTGCTTTTTATGAATAACTCTACCCTTTATTTAAATTATCATGCTGAGTGTTATTCTTTCATTTACGTAAAAAGCTTTTTTTTATTAAAGCTGTTACATTGTTTATCCTTTTGTAAGGTTTATATTATAATAATCTGCTACACGAATATGACATATTTTATATTACAATTGTAAATATAGGCAACACAAAGCGTTAACTATGCAAAATTATATTCTCATTAGCCATAATACCTATTGAGTATAAGGTATAGTCGCCAAATATCGCCCCCTTTTTGTAAAAAAATTCTAGGAAAAAAAATATTACGAGTGAAGTAATAAATAAAATGTCAAAGATTAGGTAAAACACTCCTTTATTATTAAAAATAATCAATAACTCGTTAACTTCGTTACTATTTCTACAAAAATAACTTTAACAAAAAAGTAAATATTCCAAAAATATATTTTTGGGTTCCTAATTACGTCCCGGGGACGATATTGAGATCACAATAATCAGTACTTGAACTTAAATTGTATTTCTAATAATAATTACTTGGTAATCATAACTATAATATTTAATCAGCCTTCTATAAGTCATTGGTACGGTTTAAGTAATTTTAATTCTCCAGACAAATTGCACAGATAAATTTAAGTCCTGGATTTTCAACACAATCCTCATGCATCCATTGGAAACATTTGGTGCACCTTATCCATTTTTCTCCTTTTTTATCTTGGGAAAAGCTTTTATGACAAACTGGGCATTCAGCGTCATCATTGCCACTACCTTCTTCGTCAGTAGAGACCAAAATTGGGTCATCTTCAGACGTGTACTCATCAGAAGACAGTTTCTTTTGTCGCTTGTTAGTTTTATTTTTGCTGTTTCCTGCTGTTTTACTTTTTTTTACGTTTCTAGCTCTTTTTTTTCCTGCTTTCCTTTCGCTCTTTTCCTTCCGCTTCTTTTCTATATTTATAATTTCTTGTTTATGCGGTGAAGCCGTGACTATCATGGCTTTGCCCCGTCTAGTTGACGTTGAAGGTGGCTCAATGATTGGAATAGGCTGCACATCAGCTGGAACTATAAACGGGGATAGAGAGTTTCCTAGTCGTGGTAATGTAGTTGGTGTTGTTGGTCTTGACCTTATGTAGTCTAAAGGTAAAGAGACATCATTTACCAAAAATGTTGTGCTGTTTGCTTCGGTTGAAGGAGCATTTGGTGAGTCAACGAAAATGTTTTCGTTAATTGGAAATATGCCTGTTTTCCGGAAGCCATTTACAGCCGTATCGATTTTGCAGGCTTTTGCATAAGCTTTTCCAAATATTTCTCCAACTTGGTAGTGAGTAACAATTCGTCCTGGATGATTTGTCAACCAATTCTCTATTTCTTGGGCATAGAATGTTTTTAAAGGAAACATAAATGAGACATCCAAAGGCTGCATACGATCAGTTGAATGAGGAGGAAGGCAGATTATAGACACACCATTGTCGCGTACAATGTCTATTACATCTAAATTTCTTGTATGGCTGTAATGACCATCTAACACCAGCAAAACGGGGTCTTCTTTAGATGGTTTTACTATAGACACGAAATGTCTCAGCCATTTTGCGAATAGCTCAGGCTGGATCCAACCAGACGGATGACATCCGCCAATGGTGCCTGGAGGTGCTCCATCAAGGAGTTCGACTTTCATGTTTTTTCTCGGAAACACCATTAACGGAGGAATGAACTGACCAGAAGCTGACATGCAAGTCACAATAGTTACTAACGCTCCCCTTTCAGCAGACGACAATTTATGAACTTCTCTCTTACCTTTCACAGTCAGGATTTTTCTAATTTTATGCTGAACGGTGCTAATTCCAGTTTCGTCCACATTAAATATTTTATTGGGATTGAAGTTAATTTTTTGTAATTCAGGTTTTAATATGCCAAAAAAACTCTTAACGTTTTCTGCAGTAAAACCTTGTACACGAGCTCGTGATAATGACTCTGGTTTACGAAACGACAAATCAGGATGGCGAGCCACAAACAGCTTCATCCATTTCTTGCCAGCCTTTTTTTTAGTCTGTGAAAATGGGTGTGGAATATTATTTCTAATAGCCAATTGGAAAGCCATTCGTTTTAAATCGGAAGCGGTGACACCATAGTAATTCTTCTCCATTTGCAAGCAATAGTTTACTAACTCCTTTTCTAATTCAACCGGCAAAACTGGTTTTCTTCCCATTTTCCCAGAAACTATATTTTCGATAGATTTTTCCGTTTTTTTTACGTAATCTTTCAAAGTAGCTCTTGGAACATTAAATAACTTAACTGCCTTTTTATAACCCATTTCTTTCGTTCGTACAGCTTCAACAGCTTTTTTCATTGCTTCAGGATCCCACAACTTTCTCTTTGACATCTGAAATATAAAATAAATAAATACAAAAACCGTTATAGAAAATACACTTATCTAAATATCGAAGTTATCTAAATATCGTCCCGGGGACGATATTAAGTCCACGTAGGGGGACGATATTAGGAATTTGCTGTATGTTTTAATAACGTCCATTTAACAGAAAACACATATAATAACCTAAATGTTTTCCTATCGATTTAAATCTACGCAATGTGAGTTGATTTTAACAAAAATTTTGTATCTCTAAGTCAAGCATATTTACATTTAAACAATTCAGGTAATATTTCAATCAAAAACTCACCTTGAACAGTTTTTTCTTTTTTTTAAATGTCTCGTCACAGGAGTGATGTGTCACCGTCAATTTTTTGTAATGGCCGACTGAGATAACTAACTTTAGATTCGAGACATCAAAACTAGATGGCGTCATTTAGAGAAAAAGAAATCGATGGGGACGAAATTAGGTTCGGGGACGAAATTTGGCGACTGTACCTTACAGTTATAATATTTTGAGAATGTAGTATCAAACCGTAAAAGTGTCTAGCAGTGCATAAATTACACAAATCTCACGAAGCCATGTTTAGACCCCATTTATTAATCGCGTTTAAACACCAAACCCGTTTTGATTGGCGCCTAGCGAAATTCACGACCGAACCGGAACGATTTTCAACAAAAAGGGTTAATTCCTATATTACACAGCAAATATATGTACGTAGTGATACTTATTTGAAATTATAGCCAACCCTCATTTTATACAGAACAATGTGTGAATATCGTTTTCCAATAGATACTGAATATATTTACACTGCGTTAGAGAACTTGTGAAGCGGAAGATATCGACAGACGGAAGATTCGACTTTTTTAAATTTACGAAAAAGATAGCAGGTAAAATAGTCAACTATCTTGTTATCAGGGAGCAAAAACCACTGAAAATAAAGCATAAGTAGTTAAATATTAAATGGTTGTAACCTAAAAATTGGTTAAGTGCGATATGTAAGTATTTATTAAATGGTAAACTTTTAAAAGACAGGAAAGGAATTCTATTATAACCCCACTTTGGTAAAAGGAGAATGATAATGTATTTCTTCACCAGTCTGTAGTAGGTGGTCTGTACTCTGCCATATCAAGACGTATTTCAACACAGCACTAGAGTGGCATCTCAATACCGCCTTTTTACATGTCTTTCAACTATGTTTAAGAATGACCCTAACATTAGTTCTGACGACCCACTTTGAAACCAACGCAAACTAGACGGATATTATGTAGGCAGCTCGCAACGGATGTAGTTGCGGTAGTAGTGGCTGTACCATGACTCAAAGAATTTTGAGAAGGAAAATTAAAAAAACGTAGAACGAAGGAGTTTCATTATAAAAAAGCTTTTCGCTCAATTCGTCTCACATGCCTCAGACGGTTCGCAAGTTGTATAGATTACATGATACTTTCAACAATCCTTCGATCTTAAATGAATAAAGCAGAAACGAGCTCTCAGTGTTGGTGAAGACGCAAAAGTTTTACAACTCTTCTATAAGGACGACCTCAAGTCGCCGGCTCCTAATTCTTCCAAACTCCGGAAGCTGCTAGCTATAACTAAACAGTACAGTGGCTCAATCGACTTGGAACTGGAGCTGATTAAGTATGCGGTAGTTTAGGTACAAAGAGAGAGCGAAACGTATTCAAGCTCAGGTAAACTCAGACCGAATTGGATGTACCGGACCTAAAATTCGCACTACCATGACGCTTCATACGACACACCACCCTAAATGGTCAGTAATGACGCTGTACTTGCAGCAAAGAAATCGTCATATACTCAGTGCCAAAACCGTGCGTAATCGCAGTGTCCAGCCAGCCTCCGTCATTATTTTTTGACGAAATCGGAAAGTCGATACATGAATCCGTCATAGTAAATGACAAAAGTTTTACCCCTCTGCAGCTGCTCAACAAGAACTGGCGAGAGGTTGTGACCAGGCTCAGCGCTTGTGATCTGGAGGCCATATGAAAGAAGAAAGAGTTGCACGATAAGTTCTACAAAACTCTTCATGAGCCTTACGCAGATTATGAAGCTTCTCACTCGCTGATTACGCTTTGGAGATTTCCTCTAAAAAACAGAAGGGTTTGCCTGTGCAATACACGACCAAGTCATTGGAATAAAGAACCATAGTCAGTCCATACTGAGGGACGGGACAGGACATACATATGCTGGTCTTGCCGTCAATCAAGTGAAACCCTCAGACATGTAACCCCTGATTGTCCGACGTTTGCAAATACTGAGTATCCGCGCAGGCACAACCAAGCAGCCTAAATTGTACATCAAAAGCTCGGCCTTAGGTATGATTTTCATAAAATCAGCGTGCCTTATATGCCGTTAATAAGTACATACCGGAGCCGGTTTTCAAAAACAGACACGTTAAGGTCTACTGGAACTGGTCAACATCACGGACAGAACTGTTTTCACGAATGAACTTGCCATCATACTGATGAAGCGGAAGCTATCGGAGGAGTTTTCGTTGGATATCACCATCCCACATGACGAAAATCTAGTGAAAGCGAAATCTAATAATCAGCTAGAATATCAAAATGAAATGTAGGGGGGGGTGATATTAACCGAAATCATCAACAAACGGGTAGATTCCAACCCGCCTCGAAAATCAGTTGATTCTAGACGTGCCAAAAAGATTACCACGATGATGATGGAGAGGGTGGTCTTGCTTGATAACGCAAAAATCGTTCGTTACTTTCTTTCCTTACCGCTCTAACTTCCGACCATTGTTACGATCCCACCGGGGAAAGTCCCTTCCTCTTCTTTTTCTAGAAAAAAAGAGTTGGTTGAACTGTGTTAAATAAAATAAATAGTATCTAATAATAGTAGCAATTGTTATTATGGTCACACAATGTGTGATCACTGTTCAGTTTTTGCCTATAATTGTTACCTTAAAGTTCATATTTTTATAACAATTTGACAAAATAAAACGGATTTTTTTACATATTTTGATTCGTTTCAAAAACCCTATTGATTTCAGAAGGGAAAAATGTAAACAGTGTTATTGTGGGTACTTAAAAATATACTAATAACTGAAGAGAAATACCAATTGTCGTTTAATTATAAGACCTAGGACTGTCTTTTTTTTTAAACTTAATGTTAGACTTTCTATTCTCTGAAATTTTTAAAAATCTCGGTGATTAGAGTACGCGACTTGTTGTCTTGTCTTGCGCGCGAATTCTCCAGGAAATGTTTCAAATTGTTAACTTGTGCAACATATTAAGACGTATCATTGTACCCAAATTTTAAGTTTGTACTAATTTAAAGCTATGTTATCTTATAAGCATTTCGTTTTTTATTTTAAAGCACGAAATCCTAAAAAAATAGAGCCCATAAGATGAAAAAATAGGAAAATAACGAACTATACAGAATAGAAGAATAATTTTCTTAGCGAAATGTATGAGTGAAATGCTATGCAATAAATATTTGCAGAATAATGAAAAATTATTAAGGTGTATAAAACTGAAAAATATTCATATAAAAAAATTATACTTTTTGATTTAATTTCTTACTTATAACTTTGAACAAACAAGATTATAATAAGATCTGAAAAGAGAAAAAAAATGAATACCGTTTGTATCATATAATTTTAAATATAAATTCCTAAATATTTAACGTTTGACTAATCTTAAATATATTATATAGCGAAAAACGTATCTTTCCTTTTAAAAATAATATCCTCTTTATTTATAATTTCTTTATATTATAGAATCTATTACAGTTTGCTCGTATATTACATGTCGTGTTAGCCGTACGCAGTAACTCCAAGAGGCTTTAGAATGATACACGATACAAGAGCATTGAACCAAAACACGTACGCTCTTGATTGCGCCTTATCTATCCCCGATGAGTCGTTTTGTTGCCTTTTTATAGTGAATTGTAAATAAATTGGTATTCTATTACACAATATAAAGCGTAAATTAGGATCAATCACAATACTGGAAGTAAATATATGTTTTTATTATTGTTATAAAACGAGGCTCCTGATGCAATATTATGATGTATACCTAATAAGACTTCTTTGATAAGGCGCAGAAAGATTATTGTATTTTAAATATTATTACTGGATCCATTTCATAATTCGCATATAATAGAATGTTATGTAAGGTATATGTAGGGTACTGTAGGTAACAGATAAGTTACTGATTAAACGCTCGTTTCACCACCACCAACACCAACAGCGACAAATAGAAAAATACAGAAATATTAAGACAATAAATTATTATGTGCTAATTAAAGGTATATGCTTACATTATACAATAATGAGGCTATGGTAGTTTTGTAGTTTACAAAAAGTATATATATAATATGTAAGTACATAGGTAAAAAATAGAGAAATGAATAATATGTAAAATGATTATATAATGCAGGCTCTGCAAAACGTCAACAAGTCAACAACCAAAGAAAGACTTGGCAATAACGTGCTTGATCGCCAATTGGTTCGAATGAAATAAATCTATCTCTCTATCTATCTGTAAGTCAATTCATTGATACTTCTGCGAACTAATGGAATAGGAATTCAGTCGGTAATTCGTTTTTACTGGATTGATATTTAATAGTCGTTTATTTCTAAAAACTAACGTAGTCACTCGTATTTTAATTTTGTTCAATAAGTCAGGACTATCCACTTTTGATTGCGCAATTTTGAGTAAGTATATAAGACCTTCTCTTTTCAAGCGGCAAAAAATGATATTTTACCATCTATGTCCATAGCCATAATTGTAATCTTTGCTTTTAATTTGTCAAATATCTGGGAATTCGCTTTCTTACCGAATCCATAGGGGCAATTTAGGTCATATATTGCGGATTTCATACTTGAGAAGCATACTCTAAGATGCTACGTACGTATGAACAATATAAGATCTTTAGAGGTTGAAGCTTATTAAAAGAGTTGGCTGACCTCATAGTATAACAAACCTTAATTGTCATTTTTTTATCTTTTTAATGTGAGAATCAAATATTCATTTCAAATTTTGAGTCAGGCCTAGATGGGCCTAGGTCTCTTATTACATTCACTGACTAAGAATTGATTTGACAGAGTGTAAATGTAATTTTTGTTTTTCCTAGAAAACATGATTAGAAACCACTTTGATACGTTTGGGTCTGATCTGTTAGTAATACAATATTATTCAAACTACTTAAATCCAGTTGTAGATTATAGATTGAGGTCCACGCATTGGAAATTTTGACGACAGGGATCTCAATTTTTCTAAGTGATTACAAAACGTATGAAAATGATATTTGGTAACCTGATTTTTCATTTTATTGACTTCATTTTGCCAGTTGTGATACACGATTGGTTAACTTTTGTAACACAAAAAAAATGTCAAAGAAACCTCTTTTAAAACAGAGATTTACATTTTTCAGAGTAACGGAACCGATTTATATCTCCAAATTTTCTGTATAGTTTAATCTGAACATATTCTTCAAATTATCAGCTGGATTTTTTAAAATTAATTAGTTCTCAAAATAAACAAAAATTACTGTTTTTTGGTATTCTTCGTAAGCTAGCGCGCGCACGTTTGCGTAGAGCAGAAGGTCTATTTTAGATTAAATTATTGTTCACAACAAGGGCTAATATCGTTTACAAAAATTATGAACAGTAAAGGACCAAAAATTGAACCTTGCGGGACTCCAGAGGGCACAGAGATCCTTGTAGAAGTAAAGCCATTTAATACAATCGCTTGTGACCTGTTTATAATGTATGATGTTAATCACCTGAAGAAATTTCCATGAACACCAGCATAATAAAGTTCTTAAAGTAATAGGCGATGGTCAACGCGATAAAATGCTTTACTAAAATCAATAAAAACTGTATCAACTTGACTATCAGTATCCATGCTGTAAGTAGTATAGTCATTAAAAAGTATTAAATTTGATACAGTAGATTTACATTTAAGATAGCCGTGCTGTTCCGTCATAAAGTAAGATGAAAAAGAAGAAATAAGTTCATTATAAACAATACTTTCGAATACTTTTGCAAATATACACAACTTAGAGATAGGTCTATAATTTTTAATGTTAGATTTGTCGCCGCTTTTATACATAAGAGTGAATAAAGCTGATTTCCATATGGCAGGCACTAAACCTTTACCTTGGAATCGTCTAAATAATATTGATAATGGTCTAGACTTTTTGTACACCTAGTCATCAATCAGAGACAAATATATCAGATAATATCAGAGAGATATTTTCAGGACCTTCATTTACGTCAAGATTTTCTAATCTTGAATTTTCTAATCTCTTTTCTTTTTGGATTTCCTCGGCGGTAACTTTTATATCATCACTATCCACACCATCAATGATACATAAAATTTATCAAATTTTTAAAACGGTCATGATCATTAGAGACTTGTAAAAATTGACTGAAAATAAACATCGAACAAATTACATATAGAGTGACCCATGTCACCTGAAGAATATTTCAGGTGACATAATATACGATTTACAATTATCATTGTAAACCTATCATTGTAAACCATATATTATGTCACCTGAAGAGATCTATTAGGAATTGCAAAAGCGGATTAATTAAAGCATTTAGTGTGAGAGACCAAAAAACCTTTGGATTGTTTTTATTGATTCTTCCAGTTTATCAATAGATAATAGGTCGTAACAAATAGTTTAACTGCTTACATAAAAAATAAAATGATATAATATAGTCATCATAGTTGCCATACTTTTGAAATCTTTTATAGAATTTATATTTCTGTTTTAACACCTTTACTAGAGCATGATTATACCAAGGAGGATATGAACCAGAATATATTAATTTCCTCTTTATCTATTTGTCACGGAAACTGTACAAAGTGTAAACATATTATATTCAAGTCGCCTTTTTATTTTAAGGTTAAATATTGTACCAATGATTTTTTGATTAATTATTATTTACTGAAATTGTAAAATAGCACAGCTTTTCAAAATTTTATATAACGAGTAGATCAATGTACGGAAAAAGAAAGAAGTGTGAACACAGAACATGTTCACAAGGAGATGTTTTTTGGTGCGGTCATTTTGTAATTTTTAAATTTAATAAAATTTTTATTGAAACACAAGGTGGTATTGTGTTTTCTTTACGGTTCATAGAGTTCACGATAATACAACTATCTTAACTAATATATTCATTTAGCTACAACACAGGCATGACCTACTGCGTCGTAAAACCACACTGAATATAGATACTTACAACACAGCGTTCGCAATTAATTACCTACCTACTATGAAACAAAACAATTATGTTTTCCAACGGTTGCTTTATACCATTATTAAGCAATACGGCGCGGCGCCGCTAAACTGAAAGTTAAGCTTAATAATCAATAAAGAAGTTGAATTCAACTTACCTGTTGTAATCGCTAATGTTCATTAATTAATTGTTTTTTAATTCGATGTACAATAGGTCATAACTTAAAATATATAGAATCGTACTATGACCGCCATGATGTTGGCTACGAGGCTCCACAGCTCTTTAGGCTTGCTGATAAGCGACCAAACCATCCGAAATCGTTTACGTGAAGTGAGTCTGCGTTCCCGAAGGCCGCTGAGAGTTCTGCCTATAGCACCCTGCAATCATAGAACCCGTTTACAATGGGCTCGTGAACACAGAAATTGAGAGGAAGAAGACTGGCGTTGTGTTTGCTTTTCCGATGAATCTCGTTTCGGTATGAGGCCGGATACAAGACGTACTCGAGTTTGGAGGACCTCTGGACGTCAAGAACTTTTGAAATTTGGGCAGGAAGTTCATTCATATGGAGGGGGAACAATAATGGCTTGGGCCGGTATTTGGATCGGTGGAAGAACCGATCTCATTTGGATCAGGGGCAACCTCAATGCTCAGATTTATGCGGAGAGGATTGTTTCAGACGTGATCATCCCTCTGCGAAGCCGGTTGGATGATTCGTTTCGACTAATGCACGACAAAAGCACGTCCACACACGGCTAGAGTCGTAACACGCGCTTTTGCCGACGCTCGCATCAACGTTCTGCCGTGGTCTGCTCAATCGCCAGACCTCAACCCAATTGAGCACACATGGGATATCCTTCAAAGAAGAGCTCTGCCGAGTATGGATGCCGTGCATACCCCCACAACAACTTTTTGACTTGTTAGAAAGAATGTGGGCGGCCATTTCTCAAAGTAATTTTGATAAACTGATTTTAAGCATGCCAAATCGCTGTGATCGTGTAATTCGTGTCAATGGTGGAAACACAGATTATTAATTTTATTATCTTTCCAATAAAAATTTAAAAAATCCTCATTTTTGCCTTTTTTTGCCATTTAATTGACGACATTAACTTAGGTTAATTTCCCACAATTTGGAAAAATTGTATTTTTTCTTAAATTTTACAAAATGTAGGGATAAGTTGTTAACTTAAACATAGGAATTAAAGTAAGAAGCTAGTCTGGAAGACTAGATTTGATAAATATTAATTGGATAATTTTTATAGTTAAAAATGTACTTGATCCCTAGGCACTTTTGATGTGTGTATTTCAAAGAATTTTTTTTTAATTAGGTGTATATATCTACTTACTTTCTTTATACATAGAGGTATATACAAATATATTATTTGTGTGTGTGTGTGCGTGTGTCGCTGCACCGAGCGGTGTGCACGTTTTATCATATTTCCAGCGCTTGAGCCATCTTGGTCGAGCACGAGCAGAACAAAGAACACGCACTTTTATGTTGTTAATCACTCGTTTATAAAATTAAAGAAATCACAGAAATAGTTGTAATACTTAATTTGACGAATAAGTTTCGAATGAGTTAAAAATGTTACGGTTTGGCAACTTATTAAAATAACTCCATAAATGTGAATGTGTTTTATTGGACCTTCATATCGGATCTTTCGTATAAATTCACGTTATACGAGTAAATCAGTATTATTATTATATTAAATTATTGAATAAATCGTCGCTATAAATATAACAAGCAGGATAGTCTATATTAGTCGGAGTAAATGGGCTTTTTCGCGAACAGAATATTAAGTATCCTATAGTTGCTAATAAATATATTTATTTTTTTCGTTCAATAAAGTAACGTAAAGTTCACAGTCAAGTTTCAATGGATAGTCAATTCAAATTAGAACAGTGACTAAAAAAATTACAAAAACGCCAACAACCGTTTTTGCGTCTTGAAAATAATAGAATTAGTACAAAGAATTTTAAGACGATTAAAATGAGCCTCCAGCAACCCTAATCAGCTCGGTGATGGTTTGGCTAAAATTCCCATAAAATGCAGTTATACTAATTTTCAATAACTTATTATAGTGTTACCCAAAATATAAGCACAGTTAAGTCGCCCTGATGTTCCTGCGCAGGACACAAAAACTTCAATATATCAATGACAGAGTTGAGCGTTTTTCGCGGTAAATTCTTGCGTTGTTATAAGATGATAGATTCTGTGGTAAAATCGCGACCGCCAGTGCGGTGTGCGCCATCTTGTTCAATTTAAATTTTTAAATTGATTTTTTAAATTTTTTTTACGCCTTCGGCAAGTTCGACTATGCGGTCGGGAATCAGTTACGCTTTTCTGTGCTTTTCTGTCGAAAGGAATTATATTGTCAACCGATTTCAAAAAAGAAGGAGGTTCTATGTTCGTCTATATTTTTTTTTGTATGTTCAGCGATAACTTCGTCAATTATGAATCGATTTCAATTATTCTTTTTCTGTTGAGTTCAGTACAGCTCCAAGGTGGTCCGATTTAAATTACACTGATATTGGAGTTTGGACTTGGACTGAAGATACACCAAATAACGCTAACTGCTTATGAACTTATTTATGTTCATGATTCTTTTGTATATCACTCCACTTCAGAATCAGAAAAGTAGTTATACCTGTCCTAGACATTTATTTAAGTCAAGGTCACTTAAAGAGAAGAAACAAAAAATTTTTTAAGAAAAAAATTGAACCGACTGAAAAAGAACACTGAAAAGTGCAAAACAACTATCCTTTACTAATCAAAACTCAAATACAAAAATAACTTTATAAGTACGATACAAATATATGATATATAATTAAATTCAACAATTATTGAAGTCAGTGCCAAATCAACATGCAACAACTGAAAATTTGGTAGGCTTGGCACAGACTTCAGTAACCGTCTTTAATGTCATTACATATGTATTTGTATCATATTTATAAAGCTATTTTTGTACTAGAGTTTTTGAGCAATATTATGCTCCCTTCATAATAAAAATCTATGGAAAGCTAACATTTCAATGTTAAATTTTTGGGCGCCAAGTGTGGAAATTTTTCAGTCACAATTTTATTTTGTCTCTGAAAAATATTTTGCATAATATTATATAGTAATACCATATATATATCGTTATATCATACTATAATACTACATCATATTCAAAAATTAAAGTTATAACATTAAAACTAACCATTATGTTAGCCATTACCCTATTTTATTATTTTTTTGTTTTATTTCGTTATGAGAAATCAACAGCGTACCTATACTAATAAAATAAACAGGTATGTTAAACATTATACCATTTATAATATTATAAGTTATAAAATGTGTTAAGTAGGACATTTATTACGGAATTTTATATTGTTGAAAGGTTGTAAAGATTATGCTTGAAAGTTAACGCAGACGCAGACGTAGGGTGAAGTTACATTGTTAAATGTAAATACGTATACATACCTATATAAGTAGCGTGCGTGTTGTTTTTTTGCAATACGATTGGTTAATGAAATATGATCTCATGTAAACGATGTTCCTTCCATTTTCAAGAACAAATACCTTTTTACATTGTTGTTGGAGTTACGTAAAATAACTGATCATTATCAACACAGAAAGGGTCAAACCTTTTCTTCTCTTTATCGCGTTTACATGGCAGTCATTTTGTTTAAAAATCGGTAGGCGATCTCTGGTTCCGAAAAACGGCTAAATTCCTTCGAACAGTAGCTAGATTCTTATAGAAAATAACAAAACGGGCAGAAAGAAAATGGTTGGTAGTAGGTACCTAATATAACAAATCAATCAATGTAATATGAAGCATTTATCTACATAAGTCATAAATATACATAAGTTTAACGCTGTATCCCTGACGGGATAGTCAGAGAGGACGCAGTGCAAAGCATCACGATTCTCGCATACTTCTTTCGCCTCAAATCTCATCGTTCTCCTCACACACTTTCGTCAAGGTATGTGAATGCTTTTAACATAAATATACATTCTTATAAAATCATTCTTCCTATTACAGGTCGTTCCATAGAGCGAGTATGCGCAAGCGCAGACGGGACCGGTATGGTATCAGCGGCACGAGCTCTTCTTGCGGCGGTCACTAGGGTGCTATTGCTAGCAGACATGGTAGTTGTGCGACAGTTACTTCTGGCTAAAGACAAGGTAAAAGCAACTTAATGAAAAACTACAAATACGTAATATTACAATTTGAAATAACGCTTGAATATTTAATATTCCTAAAGCAGATGGTACAAACTGAACCGCATGTCTTTCCAAAGCAAAGCATGAAGTAAAGCATTCCAAAGACTGGCCCGTTGGCGCAGTTGGCATATGCATCTGCTTTCTTAACTAGGGTCCCGGGTGCGATCCCCGGTCAGGTCAATTTAGGAAACGAATTTTTCTAAATTGGCTTGGAGTCTGGGTGTTACTGGGAACTCCCCCAGAGTTCGTTGTGTGGTACCCATAGTACAAGCTTACTGCTAAGTTTGGAGTTACACAATCTGTGTAATTGTCTGGAGTATTTATTATTTATTTGACGCAAGTTTATCAATGACGCATAAAATTCTCGGTTATTTCCAAATTTCTGAACATTTACAAATTATTTACACTGTTAGGTGGCACGTTCACTGGATCGTTTAGAGTCAGTATCCAATTTTGCGGAGTTCGTTCGTGCTTTTACGGAATTCGGCGGAGGCATGGTGGAACTAGCAAGACTGACGGCAGAGCGTAGGGCAGATCTGCGCGATGAAAGGAGAAGAGCGCAAGTCGCCGCTGCGAGAAACGTTTTAGAACGATCAACACTCATGCTTCTTACTTCATCTAAGGTACAGTTTCCATTTGTTTCATTTCCATTACAATTTCCATTTCATTTAATCTTTTTTTAGAAATCAATTATATTAAATATAACTAATACATACTATAAATAATAAATTTAATATAAATAATAACTATGGCTTAAGTGGATTCTTAGTGATATCTAATGGTTGATAATCAGTTGGTTTCAGACAAAAACGTTTCTTTAATGAAATATTTAAATGAGATTTTTGTCAATTCAGTACTATTGTTAGTGTGGTGTAATATTTTTATGTTTATTAAAGTTACTACATCACGATGGTTTTTATTCGTGAGGTTATTGAGACGATAATACTAACATTACTGTAATCAAGCTACTAAAATAGTAAACGGCAATCATTTCCTGTCAAGATAGACAGCAATAAATTAAACACCTTGACCTGCTTAAGGGGTTGTTATTAAGAGCGATGGATCCCAATAAATTCTCTATTCCGGTGACCGAATTGTCCCGTGGCTCGCGTAAATTGGCCCTGTCGCTAGGTCGCCGCTACTCCTATCAATTATGTAGGTGCCATGCCAATTTTAGGACCACAGCATTGTTTATGTCCATAGAATTTATAGACAACAATTTGCTATACAAGTAAGTATATGTACCTTATTATTTAAGAATAAGTATATATTTTCTATGTAAAATAGAAACAAAAAATAGGTACTTCCAAAATTAATTCTTACCCATTACCTTTCGTAAAAAACTTAGGTAAACATGTATTCTTGCAAATTGTGTTTGAACATAATTACTTATCCAATTGAGAAATGAAAGTGAAACATATTTTTACATTTATGTATACAATTAATTATATATCTTATTATATAAATGCAAATCAATCAACACTAATGAAATCATACTAAGTAGCTAAAGAAGATTGGCAGAAACCCATGCAGTTTCAGTGTCGCATATAGATTTGGCGTTCGTTAATAAAAATATCTTAAAAATATACATCGAAATAATTAACATTTAAATTAATGTAACTACAACATATTTTTCCGAAATGGAGTTTCACTGAAAGACTTAACTAAACAACCACGCGTAGAAATGTAAAGTACAGTGATTTTAAAAAAGAAAACAACATTGAGTAACAAAATGGTTTAATATTATTCACCAATGTATAATTCGATTCAGTAATAAGTATTGTAAATTGTAATAAATAAAATATGTATCAATCCAATACCTACCCATAACCCACATCTTTAGTCACTGCAGCGTATAACCATTTCGCAGCCATATCACAGCAATGTTAATGAAATACTAACTGTACATAGACTGACAGAGTACCATGAAGTCTCGTATTCATTATATACCACACATTATGATTTTTAAGATAATGCAATATGCAATATTTGAATCACAGTTCCGCATTGAGGTACAAACTCTACTAGTTTGATAATTTGATTGCCGCAGATCACAGAATATTAATATACTAGCGTATACCACAGACTAATATGTCATTCCAATTGACAACATGACATTGTGTTATAATGTTGCCAGGAAATTCTCGAAAAATTCGTGATTATTTACTTTCTTTTACGTATTACATGAAATACATCATTATTTTTAGTAACATAACACTGAATCCGTATCAATGACGTGACTTCCATGTCATCTACCTTTGTTTTTAATGTAATAAAATATATTGTTGTTAATATTCGAATGAACAAACTCCTAAGTTAATTATGTACTAAAATACAGAGTGTGGCAACGTCATTAGTTTTGCACTGATTTTGCGTTTTGATATTGCTTCATTTACTGCAGATGTAACATTATCTTTTTTATTAATTATTCTGCTCGAGCCGCTTTATAAAAAAAACTAAACGATTGAAAATAAACCATCGTATGTACATACATACATATCTTCACGCTGTATCCTAACGGGGTAGTCAGAGAGGACGGGGCGTACAATTGTATGTGCTTTATAAAATGTATATACTTTCACTTACGCACTGTAATTAAAACGACCCTGGAACCGTCATCTTCTTTAGGATCGTAACCATATTCTAAGTTTATTTAGGATTCCACTTCCATACTAATATTATAAAAAAACGAAACATGGTAGTACGTTTCTTTGTTTGTTTTCTTTCACACTATACGGCTACACTAGTTACTGCTTAGGCCAAAGTACCTCTTTCTTAATTTAGGCTATAATTTGAGCAACACTGTAATTTTGGCTATTCAAAGAGTTAATACTGTAGTTTGCTGGACAGCCTAAGCAATGAAAGCTTTTTAAGCAGCAACTTATATATTATTTAAGATAATATGTAGTTTTAAGTTTGTAAATGTTAACGATAACATATGTAAAACTACATGTTATATAGGTACATGTTAAAAATCATAATATGATTTTTAAACTAGACAATCAGTATATTATTCTAACTAGTGTAAATTGAAAACCGTACTTTACTATACAACATTTCATGGCCATACATTATTTCTTTTATTGTTCGACTGTTTATTTGTTGCTTTTGTTATTTATGAAACATTTTTTTAAATAATTGCAATAATCCGTGTATTACAATTGCTTTATGTCTTTTTATAATACAATTTCAATTAAAATTTTGACATAGGTATTATTTAATTCTACCTCTGTTTGTATAAATGATACGCATTCATTTCTCATTATTTTATTTGAACATAGACAGTCTTAGATATTCTATTAAAAAGTCTGTTAGAGATAGATACATGATAGCTTTGAACATTCACACACGAGGCCACATTTGGTTTGAAAAATTGTTTGCAAGCATCCGAGGCGAGCTACGTGAAACAAGTGAAGAATCGTCGCGAAGCAAAGCTAGCAATCTGTCAGCGTTTCCGGGAGAGGACGTCGAAACCTTCCTCTTACGTTCATATGACGTAACATTTTCACTGACCGTTGGATCATTTTTCTAGCTCAGTTTGAAAAATGTTCAGTTGCCATATTGCATGACTGTTATAGTTTTGCTTTTGTTAAGAGAAAATATAACCCAACAGAGTTACTCAAATTGTAGGTATATATTTTTTGTATTCTATGATAGTTACAAATTATAATGAGTCAAATCTATATAACATACAGCAGCTTTTAAATAACTTTACTTACAATTAAAAAAGTCCCATGACTATCAATTCAGTAGGTCATAAGTTATAAAGGTTTTACCTGTTTATACAGGTAAGATTACAAAGCTATTGATTTATATCCATGATTTCAGGATTGCTAACAAACGTTTTTGTTGGGTTCATTCGAAACGAAGTCCGTTGGAATTAAAATTAAAGTCCAAAAAATGTGTCTTCTACATTACGTGTACCTATGATGTAAAATAGGTAATGGCTTTCTCTGGAATGTAGTTTTGCAATATTTCGTAGACGTGCCTCAGACACCCAAGCAGCGCATCGGCTCGGGAGAACCGTGACACGGTGTTCTGTCAGATGCGGCGCGCCATGGACCTTATACACTACGTAGTGCGAGACGGTCTCCCCGGCCACGAGGAACACCCACAGGAGGTTTGGTTCTATACCTTTCATAGCATTTATTTTTTTATTTTTGTCTATATACCTACCGATATACAAAAAATAATTTAACTAATCCATTACCTTTAAGAATTGGTTAATTACCTATAAAAGCTACTGCAGGAATTGTTGAAAATCTTTTAATTACGTGGCCGAAATAGGTTATTATAAGGTATCACGCAATTGTATTAAGCAGCAAAAAAGTAGGTAAAGGGTAGGTAACACGTAGGTAAACACGTTAAGGGTAGGTAAGCATGCAAAGTTTGGTTAGTTTCAACATTTATTTGCAGGTACCACTTACTATTTTTGTTGAGATAAAGATTTTATAAGTGACCTAAAAGCGTCTTAAGTAAATTCTTAAATTAATACCTCTAGCTTTGCTATAAAATACTCTATACCATTTAAAGAATAATTATACAGTACCATAAAATACTTCCTACTACAATACTATAGTCCGTGAGATTTAATAGGTCGGATTTGACATCTGTCACATGGCTGCGACTAGTTATGGACCAAACAAATATGTCTCGATTATTTTTCGATTCTAACGAAAATCGATACCATTGTTTAATAACATAATAATATTTCACTTATGATTATTAGTTTGTTAGCTACATAGTATGTTTGTTGAGATATGGTATTTGTTACAGTAAAACATATTTAAGTATATGAATAAACTTAATTCGATATATTTATTTTCTGGGACTAATGTATAAAAAACTTCCTCAAAATAAAGGCAGACTGTAATATTGGTGAAAAATAAATATTTAATCATTTTCTGAGCTTGGATCCATGTCCGTAGAGCTATCTTCCCACTGGACCCCACTATTATGATTAATTCGTTTTCAATTAAATTGTCTATTCTGACGTCTCTTTCAAAGTCTTCCTTTATTATTTTTTTTGTTTTCTCTACCACCTTAGCCCAGTCATCCTTTGATATTTGATTACATGCTTCTGTCAGTAAACTCATCAAAAAAACAATACAGAACTAAAATTATTTAAAAAATATAATAATATCTTAATTTTAAATTATTCTATTATTACGACATTTCAATCGATTATCGATTTCGTTTGGTAACGAAACGATTGCAAATGGTAGCAGTACTAGAGCAATACGCCTCGTGATATAACATTGTAACAACGTCCATTTAGAAAATTCTTTTGAAGATATATAAGGAAATATCTGTGTTTTTAACTAAAAGAAATCAAAGTAAGTAGTTTTGTGTAATGATCAGTAGTGGGAAAAATAAATAACGTTTATTTATTCAGTATTTACGTAATTGAATTTGTATTAGATATCAGGAACGTTGATACAAAGTTATAGCGGCATGAAAATTAAGAAACGTCAAATCCGACCTATAAAATCTCACGGACTATAGTTTTTCCGCACAACTTCGGCTTATTTGATAATGTATGTAATAAAATAAACTAATAACAAATACGTAAGCATAGGTTAAGTAATAAAATTATAAGCTAGATAATTATATCAACTCTAATAAAAGTATTATCGTTGCAAATCACAACACGAGATATCCGAAATTATAGGTCCAATTAACTTGAAATTTATCATAATTACTTCTTTCGCGGTGTAGACGGTCACTAAGAACGGATTTTACGAAAGCCCAAAATGGCTCTGCTACCCGTGCGAAGCCGAGGCGGGTCGCTAGTACTCTATATACGTATTATAAATGGCATACCTACTTCTCGTCTAATTCCTTAAAAATATAAGCTTGGTATTGGTATATACATTAAGGACCTAAATTATCCGCTAATCTAGGGGCCTAGACAAGTGGCTCAATTGTTGTAAATGGTAGTAGAATAGTGATAGAATAGAAAGATAAATACCACGTTATCTAGCATAACGAACTTTAAATTGGTAGTAAAACGTTATTAACTTTCTATTCAATGAAATGAAAAGTAAAGTTCACAGAAAATTAATATATTTTTAAACTAGAATCTGAGACTACGTCAACATGTCTGTAAAAATGAATGTAGTTCCTTAATCACAATATTACTATTAATTGTTTTGTTCACAACACTAATTAAAGTCAAATTGAAAACAGTAAAAAAAATATTGTAACTTAAATTTCTCACTGTATTCGCGTGATAATTTTTCGGTTTATTCACTAAATTCTCAGTAGCTACAGTTAAAATTGGACTTCTTATCCAGCCGCTTATGACGATGGCTAGATCAGGCTACCCCCCAACCATACTCAGTTAACCCGCAAGTTATCCTGCATTATTCTCGCCCTTGTTATTGTAATGTTATAAAATTATTACAGTAGATAATTAATATGGTTAATTTTCTTAATAAGCCAACACTGTTGTAAGATAAAGACCCAGCAAACGTCTGTCTATCTATTCCGTACAGAATGAACTCTATAATTGCTGGATGGATTACGAATTTCACTACGGCTGGTCGGTTCGATATAAACTATTATTTAGGTTTAGTTTCATCACAAAAGTGTGGATATAATTAAACAGAGCTATGTATATCATAAAACAAGATACCTAATAGCAATTTTTCGAAGCAGTGTCACGCTAACACAATATTTTAGTCTATATTATTAATACGATACAGATATTTAAAATAATATATTCCAGAATTACATAGTAATAAAAACGTCTGTAAACTTCATAATTTTAAAGTAAGTACTACAAACTGCGTACTATAAATTAGAACAGACAACGGTGAGTTGCAATATCGTATAAGTATTTACGTAATTACGCATGTATAAGTATGTGACACAGTTTGCGAACGTCATTCCTATAACATATCCGTGACGTCAGGAATATTCGACTAAAAGATGTTTATCGTGAAAATTCCTACTTCCTCCGCCATCGTATTACGAGGTATAAAACTTGAGTGCGAGGGCAATAAGCCGTTTACAAACTTGAATATGTCGCGATCCATATTGTTTAAAACAAAGCCTCACACATTATACATCGTTTAATTTCATGTAATAGGAAGTTTGCTTTATTTATTCTCTACTGTTATAATAAATGAAAATTTATTTATTTAGTCCAACTGAATATAATGAAATAAATCATGTATAACAACATATTTTTAAAATACTGTCAACTTAAAATGATGTCAGAAAATTAACTAATACTAATACATGGATTTTGTTTACCCTCCGACAGTGATTGGCTCTAACAATGTATAACACGTATGTATGTATACACATACATATATGCATGAAGGTATGCCTTTTGTGCATCCTCCAGATTCGGCAGTTCGATTTTATGTGTCCCCCGTTTTCTATACACTTAGTTTCACAGTCACACGACCCTTACACTTACTCGTATCTACTACCGTTATATTCATCCGTCCGTATTCGTTCGATGTTTATTTGATGATATTTGTATATTATATAAGAATATCCAGAATATTCCTATTGAAATACGTTCTATTCATAATTTTGTCTACCATAAGCCTAAGCATGTCTGTCTGTCTACTGAGCATGTTAATATTTATGTATCTATTAGGTAACTTGGAAAAAGAAAGCAACTTTAATAAACCGTTCACTTTGTTAGAATTTAATAGATAAGTAAGGAAGTAACAGAAGCAATTACGATAGCAGGGATGAATTTACACTATCACATGCATAAGATAAATAAATACATAAATACATAAGATGCAAATTAGATCAATTAGATTAAATTCTTACAAAAGATAAATCATATATAAGTATTAAAAATAAAAATGAAATATTGTTCAACACCCTGTGCGCGCGCGTCTTGATAAGCTTTTTCTTCATTTGCATGTACCTATAGATGTAAATGGGAACGTGAATAATATATCTACATAATTTTTGTATAATTATGCAAATCTCTTGCTAGCACCCCCATTCCATACTCCATAGTTATCAGAAAACGGCCTCAGTATATGTTCAGAATGTGTCATCGTCGTACGAAACTAAAATTAATTATACATACCTATAAACACTAGAAATTAACGCGAATAACTTTTATTTTGGCATGACGTTGCGGCTGAATTGCATAGACCGTAGTCTCGAATAAACTGAGATCAATATCTCGGCTTACTGAGAATGATATATCAGTGTACTTGAGACCACGGCCTATGCAACTCGGCCGAAACGTCAAGCCAAAATAAAAGGCAATCGCGTTAATCTCCCGTGTTTTTAGATATTTTATAATGCAACGCGAAAGTTTAAAAGTTTATAATTATACATACATTCTGGCAATGGATGACGTGATTTCTAATATTATCTCGAAGAAAATATAAAAAAATTACGCTTTATACTTTCACGATTTTGGGGAGTAATTTTGTACACCTTTGTTACCCGTTACCTGCCAAAGCCACGATGATCCAAACTTCATAGTCGCTGATCGTTCCTACCTGAGTTGGGGACATGCGCAGAGAAACTTTCAGCTTTTATAAAATAACGAAGGTCTGGCCGTCGCGGGCTCTTGCTCTATAACGCAATTTTCAAAACATTACCACAGATGTTTTTTTTTGTTTGTTGTGTAAAATCTCAGATGGAACAATTTCTAGTCGCCCACGTAGTACATATTTACATATATCGCACTCATAAATTTACATGTACTTACATGTATGTAGTTTATATGATTAATTGTTTGCCTCTTTTAATAGCTCATATTCTACATTTTTATTAAGTGCTCATTACTAGTCGACTGTTTAGATAATTTTTCGCGGACATACTAATTGAAAACCGCTCAAGTCTATCATCATTATCGGTCGCCAATTAATTTTTTAGTCGCTCCATTAATGAATTCCTATTTCTAAAGCAATCAAATAAAACATTGGCAGCGACTTTATATTTACATGCGCCGAGAGCGTATACGGTACATAATTTCATGGTCAGGGAGAATATTTTCCTTCTCCTGTTTCTATTTTGTCTGTTGAGACATGTACAATTCTGCTGCGTATTTGTTAACACTTTCATCCAACGTACTTTCGTGATCTCCATAGTTTTTAATCTCTCACATATTAATACGTATCTCGTTTAGCTCGTTAGATGTAGCTCGTCTAATTGTAAGCTAGTCTGCGCTCAGCCTAAGGTAACGTCATACATCAGAGCAAACATTATCGAGCTAACTGATACTATCTTTAACAAGATAGTTGTGAAGACTACGTTACTAGCACGTTCCTGCGTGAAACGATGAACTAACGTAGACATTTAAACATATTTGTATACAATAACATGTATGTTCAAGTTTTATACTTACATGTAACTCTACGGGCACGCACTACGTAGTTGCTCATTATCATACGTAAATATGTAGGTCGTATGTACATACATTTTGTGGGCATATTACAGAGGTAATTTAACGAGACACTGGTGAGGCTTTCATGAAGCACAAACCGGAACTAAAATTCAAAGGAAATGACAGAAGCCAGCAATAGAATGCTGATACAATAATAAGATATGTTACTTAATTATGCACACAAGATATGTTGCTTAATGTTAGCTTCACAGTAATTGATTGCCCTTTGAAGTTTGGTCGCGCAGTCTTTAAATACCTACTAATTCGTCCGAACATTTGGGTAGATTATGACTTTTTTAAACAGAATGGACATTTCGAAAAACTGACAGAAAATAAAACACGATGGAAATGAATAGCATATTTATTTCACATTGGCCCAAATTAATTTACAGTAATCAATAAACATACTCAATTAAATTATGACGCGACACAATACACTTTATTAGTTTCATTCAATACGGTATTTGACACTTTTGTGAAATTGTTTCGTTTTATTTTATAATGTAAATGTACACGAAGTTCTGTTCTGGGTATCTGGGTATCTATCTATTATATTTACGGTAAACGTCTTTCGATTCCAATACATGAGTAGATAGTTTAATTATATTCTAAAACATTGTAAAACTTATAAAATTAGAATTAATACGAATTCGAACTACGGGGTACTTGATGAGTTTACTGCCTAATTTTTACATTTGCACTTGTAATCCTATGACCGTCGTAATGTAAGCGTCTTCATAATGTCGAACTAATTACTTCTAGAGGTGAGAAGTCCCAATTAAAACATATAGGTATATTTCACTTCACGGCATGTCAGTTGGTCACGGACGTAGCTATAGCTTTCACATGGGGGGAGTACAGCAATGCCCAAAATAGCTTTACCAGAGGTAAACTAGGAAAGTAAGAACAGTTTTGCCCAAGTTTTCACGCTATAAAAAGGTAGAGTTCTAAACGCCAATAAAATTAATAAATTGGAAATTACATAAACACATTCAGTCGTGTATTTTGTGGCATGGATACAGACTATTCGGTGAATATTAGCGTAACCTAAGGGGTGAATCCGGACTTCTTGAACACTCCTTATAGACTCGTACGTCCGTGGAGCTGGTAACAGATTAACCTGCTTCTTTTTATTGTCATTGTATCAATATCATAAAAGAAAATTAGCAACAAAATATATACATTCTGTCAAGAAAACATCGGGAATGGATGATTCAATTCAATTTTTTGTTTTTTTTGTTGTTGTTAGATTGGCACAACTGATTTCCATTTTAGCGCGGAGTTTCAGTTGCATCTGTTATTTAGATTAAATACAGTGCTGTTTTTAGTTATACCATTCTATTGTATATTGCGAATTTCATAATGGACAAAAACATCGAACAAAGAGTTTGTCTTAAATTTTGCATCGCCAATGGAATTTCGTGTTCGGAGTCACTGAAAATGTTACAGAAGGCTTACGGTGAATCGACTTTATCAAAAACACGTGCTTATGAGTGGTACAAAGCGTTCAAAAGCGGTCGAGATGTGATGGAAGAGTTGCCTCGCTCTGGTAGACCATCAACGTCTGAACTGAAGTTAACATCGCAAAAGTGAAGGAAATAGTGACTGAAAATGCTCATTCAAGTTTGAGAGAGATAGCCGCCGAACTTTCTGTGATCCGTACCATTTTAAATTATTGGGTATGAAACATGTTGCTGCTCGGCTAGTCCCAAAAGACCTGAATTTTCTCCAAAAACTCAATCGCGTAAGAGTCGCTGACGACATGCTAGAACGAGTGAATTCCGACCCAACATTCATGAAACGCATTGTTACTGGTGACGAGACGTGGGTTTACGAGTTTGACATGCAAACTAGTCAATAAGCTTCGCAGTGGCGCCTTCCAACTGAACTGAAACCGAAAAAACCACGCCAAAGTCGATCAAAAGTCAAAGTCATGTTGACTGTTTTCTTTAACTATCGCGGTGTTGTGTACTCGGAATTCTTGCCGGAAGGCCAAACGGTAAATAAAGAATATTATTTGGGCGTTATGCGGCGTTTAAGAGAGCAAATTCGACGAAAAAGGCCAGATTTGTGGAAAGAAAATTCTTAGATTTGGACCACGATAATGCGCCTTCGCACAAGGCCATCATTGTGAACGAATTTTTGACCAAAAACTCAACAAATACCATCGAGCAACCACCTTATTCACCAGATATGGCTCCAGCCGACTTCTTTCTTTTTCCCAAACTTAAATTACCACTTCGTGGCACCCGTTTACATTCGGTAGAAGATATAAAGGAGAATTCGCGGCGAGCACTGAACTCAATTCCGGAAAAAGCGTTTAAAAAATGTTTTGATGATTGGATTATTCGTTGGCGTAAGTGTATCGTTTCTGAAGGAGCATACTTTGAAGGTGATAAAATAAATTTGGATGGATAACTAACATTTCGTGTATTATTGATCTTTTCCCGGTACTTTCTTGACAGAGTGTAAATAAATTTCTAAAATATTAGTGTCATATAATAAAGTCTAATATAGGTAAAATATACCGTAATTAGTCACTAATTACAAAACAAATTAGGTAATACATACATTTTTTTTAAATTATAATAAGAAATTTATTTTTTAAATTGAAATACATACTTTTAATGTAACGGGTATTAAACTATAAAAAATGTAAAATTTCATAGACATTTGTAAATATCAGTTGATAATAATAATTCACAATTCTTGTGGTCTGCAATTATGACGGGGTAGGTACCTGCAGTGGAGATTCAGAGCAATACCACAGTACAACTTACTTGTACTGTGGCAATACGTAACCACGAACATCAAACATCTATTTTTGTATTCTAATTACACGTAGGTAATAACATAATAATTGTCTTCTTTGTTAAGGAATGAATAATAATTTATTCATTGCAAACAATAGCAGACTAACTTTCTATAACGATATTGTCTTAGTTATAAATCTACATTAGAGAATCTATTTATTATTTATTTATGAAACCTTAAGCACTCTGACCTGTTTAATATTCTGATTGCTTGGGAAGGAGCTCATAGGTAAGTATTGAATAAATAACTTCATTTATCTAGTTGATCCTATCTCTTATATATATAACAATTTAATGTAAAGAATTTTCATTTTCTTTCAATACATATAAAATTAACACCCCTCGTTCTATTACAACTCTTCATTCCAAACTTTCAATGCATAAACACACTTTATTTCTTTTCCTTGTAGTTGCAACCTTTTTCGGATAGTCATGAACAGGTACAAATATAATTACAAATAGACGAGTGCCTTCTCATTTTTATAGCTAACGCATTCATATATTATACTGTGTTTTCGTAATGATTAAAGTATTTAGTGTTTGAGATATTTACATGCTTAGAATTTATAATTCGCTGCTTTCTCGTACGTTACTATTATTAATATGAATAAAAAAGCAGTATGAGAAAGCATAATATTTACTTACCACGCACTTGTATTAGTGTTAGCTTTAATCAATTATAAATGGATATAAGAAGGGACATCGTCTTGAATATTATTAATCACATATCTAGAGCTGCTACGAACACGCTCATAATAGCTCAAAAATTGGCCTAGCTAAGCTTCACGTTGTGTTTTTTGTCATGTAAATATGTGACTGTAAATAGTTTATAATGTACCTATATAGCTACATACGTAGAAACTAAACTTTACTAAAAGTTATCGAATGTTTTTAAATATCGCTTACGTAGCACAATATTCAATCATTTTACATATCATTTGTTTTTTACTATTATCAATATTTTAAGTACCTACCTAGCTACTCGTTAATCATGAATGTTTTCATATGTAACAAGTAATAACTTTCTTTAAAACATGTCGTAGTTAAAATTTTAACGTATCGTATATCGTAACGTAACGTAGGTACGTAATTTTAACGTAACGGTACTGTCAAAATACCACAATATAATTATTCAAAATAAGCAAAATATAATTAAATTGCCCTAATAGCTGATTTTACATATGCAGCATATATATATATATATAACACATTATGTAGAAAGAATATATTCTAATTTACAATGGTAATCTACATATTTTTTCTATTACGATTGCCCTTTCTCCCTATAAATACACTAAAATACATTTTATTAGACCATAAAACGAACTTACCAACAGGCAGCACAATGGGAAGCAGGAACTGCGTTAGGAGCACTGCGAGGTTTGACGTCGCAAGTAAGAGCGGCAAGGGCACGGAGTGGAGCCGACGCAGCAAGGAGAAGAGCTCTCGCCGGAACGTTACGGGCTCTCATCGAACGTACTCATGACTTTACGGACTCCGCCTACACCTCGCACGAACACAGACAAAGAATACTAGCACTCGCCGAAAGAATAGCGTATGAACTGGAGAGGCTCGTTGCTGTAGCTGTATCTGTTGTAAGTGTTTTTTAAATATTGTTCGTTATATTCGTAATTCGATAATCGCTCCCAACTTACGTTACGTATGAACTTGTCAAATTGAGCATTGTATTGAATTTACCTTTATTGCATGTGTATGGGTTTTAGAATTCTGTCGTAAAACAAGGAACCTTTATAGTTTCACAAACTCCGTCTGTCTGTCCATCTGTTTGTCTGTCCGCGGTTTAACTTAGAGACAATTTGTACTAAAAAGCTATAATTTGACATGGTTGTACATATGAATCACGCGGCTTATAAAGTTGTGAATAAAATCTTGAAAAAAAAAATGTTTTTTTTTGGATACCCTTACACATAAAGCGAGGATGATTTTTTTCTCGTGTAGTTGAATTATTCCATTGTGTAGTTGAATCGTCGTTGGACAAGTCTTTCAAAAATATTGGAAATATGTGATGAATATTTTTCGATTCAGGGATCCGTTTGCGAAATATTACGATTTAAAGTGGTCATTTTGTTCGACTCTACAACCCCCTACAAGCTACACCATTGATTTTAGATATATTTTCACGATAGTACACATGTTAGTAGTAAGTATTGTTAAATATGAAATGCAACAGAAGCACTGATCGCTATGAACACTATCAATTTTTCATCACAACTATTATGTACTTAACTATTCGACGGCTTCTCAACAACTGAACCCAGGGGGTGTCAACTTTGTATGGAGCTATTGCAGACTTTATATGGAAACAAAATGAAAGTGACGAGAGATGTAGAAAGAAAGAAGATAGAAAATACCAGGGATATCATAACAAAATATAATTTATTGATATTATTTATCAATGTACTGATATCGATTATTGCTACTGAAATTTCATTTATTTCGTTAATTTATTATAATTATTTGAGTACTACATATAAAAATGACAATAATCAAATATTTTACTTCATTAAACAAAGATATTTATAAATAATTTGAACAAAAATAACACATTTTGTTATGGATATTAATAATCGAATAAAATACTAATTGAATTCAGTAACATAGCAACCCTGTTTGATGAAATGTCAAAGACTTCACAAATCGAAAAATTTTCTTCATAGCCGTCGATTATTTTTTCTATTTGTTTTTAGCTTTTCTGTGTTTCGCACGAGCTATTCTCCCCCTAAACACTTGAGGAAACTCGCATCGGTGTGGTTGAGAATAGTGGATCAAGACAGTGACTTTTGAAAGGATTGTTGTTATTATATCCACATTGAATTGTAATCAGAACTCGTGATTTAAAATTAAAAAAATTATCACTAATTCTGTTTGTTTTATTAACTTTCCAAGTTCCATTACCTTGTTATCCGCTGAACTAAATAAAAATAAGCGAAAACTTTATAGTTGAAACATTAACTTTATCAAGTAGTTTTCGCTAATTTTTATTTAGTTCAATCATCTAAGAAAATACGCTCAGAGTACAATTTAAATCCTCGCCATTTTAGTTTATGGAAGCATTACTATGGTAATGCCATATGTGGCGCATAGTCTACAATTTTTTGTATGGAGTTGTAATTGTTCTCCTTGGAGTATATGTGTTCTGTGACTGAACCCTTACAAGACCAAAATCAGACTTTTATCCAGCCCCACTACACGCAGGAAATCCATTCTACCCTCGTTCTTGTTACTAAAATGTTACAAAATATCACACATGGGTAATTTATGTGATTAAAATTAATGTGGAACTAACAGTATATACCTATTATGTATAACGAAATTAAAGAAAAACTATCACAGCTAAGTAGTCTCAGCAACTAAATATACGCAATAAATAATCGATCAATTTATAGCATATACTTGGATAACTAAACATTTCGTAAACATTCCATAGAGAATTACTTAGGTGGCATTTAGCCAATAAGTTAAAACTACGTGTTTTCGTAATATTATTTGCCGTTACAAACTTACCTTTGTAGCTGGAGAATAAAGGAGAACGTGCCTTTTTATTTTCAATTGCAAAAAGTTTGATTGACTGACTCCGGCTTATTTTTTTTGCTAAATACATAACCCATTGTGTGGTGGTTCAGAACCCTCGGTGTGCGAATCGCACTTGGCCGGTTTTTTATAAACTACGACAGTGTACTAGTAGTGACATGTAAATTTTGATCACGTTTCCATGTCCAACGTTCCATTGTATTAGAAACCTCTTTGTACGGACTCCATTCGTTTCCCAAGCATATAATATATTGTGTGCTTATGGCTGTCAACTAACAACTGCCGAAGCACACCGAATAAGTAAAAATAGCTTTAAAAGTATAAATAGTTACAAGTTGAGTAATTGCTCAACTCAAGCTCAAACTATATGTATACTTATGTAAATATATTGTGCTTCTACTAAGAAAAAGAAGAGCAGAATACCTATTGTATTACATAAGAAAAAACAGCTTCAAAGAAATCCTTTCAAGCACAATGTCTGTAACGACTTTATGACTAAACTTCTGCATGCACATTTCGTATTTTCCATAATGATCATTTGACAGTTGTACATAAGTGCTGTCGCTGAAAGATTTTTCTTATGAAAAATTTACCTCTGTTCGTCCTCTTCACATTTTTATTCCAATTAATAGTTAAAAACGATTTTTTTTATGTGTTTTTACTTCTTAATAAATACGTCAACTTTGCTCTATCATATTTTTCTGCTGTAAAAACTCATTTTACGACATTCGACCTCGTTCACCTCAACTATTTCCCATCCATTTCCTGTTTGTACTGTAAGCCAAGAATGTAATATGATTGATTACTTTGCTCTAGTATTAGCCGAGCTATTTCATTAAAATTGGAATTAAACTGCGTGGTCGCTATAATTCTTTTCAATTTGATTAGCACCACTACTGCTTTGTCGTCATTTCCAGGAGGAACAAGGCGTAACAGGTGTCAGTACAGCGCTAGAAAGTGCATGCACGGGTGCTACGACTGCTGCAGGAGAACTAGAGAGAGCTCTCATAGCCGCCGCAAGGGATCAAGCTAGGGACCTGGCGCCTTTGACGGATGAAGCGAGGAGACTAGCTACCGACCTCACACTCATAGGTAAAAAATAAAGCAATACATTGAGAACACTACAATATTGTCAAAAGAAATCACTCACATATTTGACAATAAAAACAAACGGAAACGGAAACAAATTCAAGATAAAATTGTATGACTTTAATCTAACATATAAAATCGTTGCCAGCAATAAATACAAGACATCTTAGTTTCCAAACAAAAATTGAATATCACATGAAAATTTCTATTGAAACGGAACACCGCATTATCAACAACACATGTTCAACGACATTCTCTAGATCCTTGTTTCTCAACCTGGGGGTCGAGTTTGCTACTAAAGGGGGTCGCCGTCTGTTAAGGAATGAATTTTAGTGTAGTGTAGAACATGAAAAAATAAAGTTATAGCTTATTTTTTGTTTTATTAAAATGATTAATCATGGACTTTAATTAATGAATGCGATGATTGGCTTTATTTCTCACTTAAAAGTATTTCTATACGTGGATCATCTTTGCAAACACTCACAAGTAAATTATTATCGAGTGATAACACGATTTCTGTATTTAGTTTTCAAAACCGCCATAGACGAGAAACCTTTTTTGCACAGGTAAGAACTAGCAAAGGGTATCGATGTTTTGATTATTTGACAAGTTCGTGCAACACAACGCAGGTTAAAACCTCGCCTAGACAGTAATTTTTGACCCTCTGACAGGCGGGCCCCATGGGCGCGCCCAATTTACACGCGCGATAATTCATATTTGTAATGCGTGGTTTTACGTTTTTATCGTCTGAGGGAGCCTTGAAAATTTAAATTTAACGTATAAATAAATTGTTAAGTAAAATATTATAGTTTTATAATGAAGGGGGCAAGACTTTATACTTAAGTTTTTGGCTTTTTCGTAGGTCGCGACGTAAAAATGGTTGAGAAATAATGATCTAGACTAAACACATAAAAAGAAAGCAGAAGTCAATAACACCCAAAATAATCGCCTTTTCCCTTGAATTCCAGCTAGTTCCTGTGGTGAGAGAGAATCAGAGAGACTGCACAACATAGCTAGCCAGCTCCACGAACAATTAGATCACATTATAGAAGTAGGTAACAATATGAGATCACGTCCAACACATAGCAATAAAAAAGACATCTATCGTCCTTACTCTATTTCAGATATGCAAATTATTGAGGCACATAGCTTTGTCTGAAACACTGCAAGTTAGCGCAAAGTTTGCCGAAATAAACCTAAGGATATATGGCCCACAAGTAGTGACGGCGGCTAGAACATTAGCCGCGCACCCGAACAGCACAGCGGCTAGAGAAAACCTCGATGTGTTTATTGAGATGTGGGCATGGTTGCTCTCGGACGCTGCAAAATTATCCAAGGAGTTGCTGGAACTCACAGATGACAGACCGGACAAACAACAATATAGCAGTCTGCCTAGACCAGGTGTAAGTTATCGTATATGTATAATATATTAATAAAATGTATGTAAGTATGTATGTAAGGACCGCAAGTCCTGGCACTACGTCCTCTCTGACTACCCCGTTAGGGATACAGCGTGAAGATATGTATGTATGTATATTAATAAAATAATAGTATACATTTTCAGCTATTAGATGTTTAAGAATTTGAAAATAAATGAAATACTTCTTGTTACAATGAATAATATGCTTATAATTTACCTATTACTATTACTAATCACCAATCTAATAATTTGTTTCAATTTCTCGTTATCAATATGGTATTCAATATGAAACTGCAGTCTGCAGATGTATTCCATATATAATAACGTATTTACAGAAACACGGCACGACTAGTAAACCGTTAAAAGCTGTTCGACTTGACTCTGACGAACAAGCTAAGATCGCTAAATCTGGTTTGGAAATGAAAATGATATCCTCTGAGATGGACGCCGAAACTGAAAAATGGCAGGGGGCTGCTGCTGACGAGAACAATGACATTGTGAAGAGGTGATTATTTTTGAATATTCAATCGTAAATTGCAATGAACCACTGTTTCACACAGTACTAAAGTTACACATCTGTCCTATTGCAGTGCACTTGAGGCCTGGGTAGCTACATAGCTACCTATTTATTTTTGACGAAATCCTTTGTATCCACATCCAATTCTATTGTTATAAATCGTTGAACTACCATGTTTTCAGGGCCAAAAATATGTCTTCCATGGCCTTCGCTATGTATCAATTCACGAAAGGTGAAGGCCGATTAAACACTACACAAGACCTCTTCACACAAGCTGAATATTTCGCTGAAGAAGCAAATAGACTTTACAAAATAGTACGACAGTTTTCATATCAGGTAAAATTTCAGTAAAACTATGATTTGACTTCGATTTAGTTGATAGCAGTAAATAAACATCTAATATGCAATTCCAAAAGTTCAAGTGAATTATAAAATTATTATGAATTATTTTATTGTACTTTGAAATAATATGTGTATTTTATATAAACAAGTACAGAATACACAAATTTCAGGTACCTGCGGGGTCGATGAAGAAAGAATTGTTGGAACATCTAGATAGAGTTCCAACATATGTACAACAATTACAATTCACAGTAAAAGAACCAACCGTAGGGCGTGCAGCCACTTTCAGCAAAGTTGATAATGTAATACAGGAAACCAAACATCTTATGAATGTCATTAGCAAAGTCGTCACAACGTGTTTCGACTGCGCAAACAAGGTGATTACTTCTCTTTATATCGTATTTAGAGCATAATGTTATTTGATTACGACCTTTTTATAACCAACACGTCGCACATTTTGAAAGATTAGTGATTTCTAGGATATATAAAGACTTTAGTGCATTGGAACATAATGTTCCTTAGGTTCCTTTGCCGTGGGAGGCGAGTGTGGGAGTGGTTAAAAGGCACCAGAGTGTTGCACCTGTTAAGTACTTTAAAGATTCTACTTCATTCGTGATTGTTAGAACTATGGGAAAAGGCTGAAACCGTGTGAACTCAGTTCCTAGATTTATTCTTGTTCGAAGTACAATACCGTTTCTGTAAAATTTAACAAATTTATCAATATCTAACAAAACAAATGCTCACAATTTTACACAAAAACAAGAATAAGTCTTCTTAGTTATTAGAACCTAGATTTTGAATAGTCATAGATCAATTGAAGTATCGAAATTCCCATTTTTATTTACATTTAATGGTATAATATTTTATTTGTTTTTCTATTTCTGTTTTCCTATTGCCATGCACCGGGCGCTTCCCTCCGCTCCAGGGTCTTATACCACTGGACAAAGCGATAAACAAAACCTCATCGAACGCAAGGGGCAACTCGGTCTGTCTCTATCATAAACACATCCCGATGTTCATTTGTTATTACCTCTGTGTGTCGTAGAGTAAGCATGTTTTGTGTAATTATGCCCGTGCCACAGTATAGAAAATATTCATCGCAGCCATAAAATTTTTGTTGATCACAGTCACTTCAATATGTAATATACGGATTGTAAGCTCAATTTATTGCTAGCTATTTCCAAGTGATCTTGCTAAACCACATTGAGACTAATGTGACACCACATTTTACAGATTTCTACCTCTTTTTCTTCTCAACAGACAATATAACCGACAAACTGCAAAATACATTGTTATTTTATTTCTCCTCTGTTTCTCTTTACATTTTTTTATTTCTTATTTTCAGTATACCCTATGTATGCCTGAGAGAGTCCCTATGCATTGGAAACCAAATTTACAAAAAGCATCCACATTTAAAAGTGAAAATAGTGTATTAAATGGTTGAAGTAGGTAAACTGAGTGGGTTTAAATTCTATAATTCTCTGATTTCAGTTTGTAATTCAGACTGCAATAACAAACACTAATACCTACTAATATTAAATAAGTTATTGAGTTTAGAGTAGTATTATTTGGTGGTGTATCTTATAGCTAACTATGAATGTTGTTGATGTTTTGCAATCATAATTTTATATTTAGTATATAGCGTCTGTGTGGTATATATTATGTCGTTTGTCTTTAAGTTTATAAAGTGAATTTTTAAATCAGCTAAAAGTTAATTCAAACGACACTTAACTTTTGTTGTCAAGAGAATAACTGATAAAACAGTTGAAAATCAAACTATTACATATTCCATATTAATTACTCATTTGATCCAAAAAATTTGCTTTGCATAAACAGAATTGGTTCGCGTGCATGGTGTTTCTTGTCATCTCGATGGATACCTGACGTAGAATCGCGTAGACTACGTACATACTGGTGTCAAAAGATCCGCTAACATCGATTTTGTAATTTGACTTCACTCGCTATATTCAATCTGACTTTCAGTTATTTTAGACGTGTTAGCGGATCTGACCATTGTAATAAAATGCAAATTCAACATTTTGGGTATTATTAACGTTAATCTTATGCGTATAATGCAGTACAAATTGGACTTCACGGGTCTGTCGGCGGGCGGGACGGGGGCCAGCGGTGGGAGAGGCACGTCGCGGGACGAGGAAGCCGCAGCGGGCGGAGGAAGCGACGCGAAGCCAGGGGGCAGCTCGTCGGACACGGCCATGTGACAGTACGGCATGGGCCGGCGCGGCAAGGGCGACGCGCGCCGGACCAGGGTCAGCTTCCTCTTGTTTTAAACACTTAAACGTCTGTTTAAAACAACTCGTCGCCTAATGTCGGTAGACAAGTATTACTGGCTGTACAGATGTATGAAATCGAATAGTAGTCTAATTGCACTTTTTGTTTAATCGGTTGTTAGAATTACATTATCAACTGTCAAGATTAGTCTTCCGTAGTACGCAGAATACGATGAATACAAACTGTTATCTATGGTACTACAAATTTAACATTAGAGAGAAGCAAATTTACTGAAACTGTATTAAAATCGTCAGCGGCATCCTATAGATATTGACAATATTGGCGACCGACGGCGAGCATCAAGGTACTTGTGACCTCCCCCTTTATTAACTTTTTTCAACTAGCCATTTTAAAAAAAATTGGCCATTTGAAAAAATTAACTTTATATTTCGAGAGGTGTTTAACATGAAAGTAGGTAGTAATTTCTGTGTATACAGTTATAATCTAATCTAATCTATAATAGTTAACGTATTGGCATAATTGGAAAAAATTCAGTGAAGTGAAATGCCAAAAAGTTAATCTATTATAAATTGTTTTCTTGTGTGATTATAGCAACGTATTGCTGTATAATTCATTTGATTGAATACCTACTTGTTTTGAGAAATTAAAAAGGCCTCGCAAAGCTGATAATGCGGACGTGTGATGTCCACTGAAGGTCATATCTACGTTATCGAGCAAAGAATACCAATGATATTGTACAACGAATTTTAAATAGCAACGATGTCATACATCTCAGGCCAGTTACTTGTGTTTGAGAATCACATGCATAATTGTCTACACCACACTCTTTTTCATACAACAACATCTTGTAGACGTTCATGCATGTGATGCCGACAATCCTGCTGACAAAGTGTTTAACAGTCCAAAAGTTTACGCTATTAAACAGTTTGCCGGCAATTATCTTAATGTTAAGATGGACAGTACGATATATTTAAACTTATACATACATAATTATATGAAATAAGTTTCATTAGAACACTTGCGACACACAAAACCATTGGTACCTACTCTGCGCAAGTTTCTAAATATTATTATATTTAAACTTTCTTGTCATTTTACTCGTATTACTAAACAGCGCTGGTGCCTATAGTATACGTCGACACTACGCTGTGGCTGTGGACATTATTATTCGATTATTGTATGCTAAATTGTTATTAGACTTAACAGCCATTTCTACACACCTATTAATCTTATCTTGAAAAATAATCACTTGTTACATTCGCGTTACGAATTTTATTAATATCTATGAAAATTTGTGATCAATGAGTGAAATCGTACAATAATGGATAGTTGTTACACTTTCTTAATATACTTAATGTTTACACATACATAGACATAGACGTAACGACGAAAACACAAGCTAAGTACAAAATGAAGCCTACTTTTTAAGTTTCCCTCAATTAAGCTCAATACTTTGAATCCTTCACCCATTTACAATATGTATAACAATCTGTGTTCACCCCTAATGTGTTGTTTCTATTTTTCTATGCTATTTTATATTTTGCACCTGAGCACAAACTGTGGTCCTGCTGCACATTATTTGCGTTATGCACGTCTTGCTTCCTTCATTTGTTTTGGCATACATGATTTATGGCGTACGTTTTTCAGAACATGCTACTTACTCCACTTTAACATTCTATAATACTTCAAAGTTACACAACATACCTATTGCGGCTCACTTTCGGCTAAGGCATTCGATGTTATCGCATTAGAAGTTTCTCTTCCAACGAGTTCGTATATAAAAATTTAGAATATTAATTATTGTTCATTATTTTTGGGCTGCCAACGTGGCATCACACTGCATGATTGTGAAACGGAACAAATAGATGTGTGTTGCATGTGTGTACGTAATTTTCGTAATGGATGTCGTACTTCATCTTTTCGACGGGGGACGTTTAATGATAAGATAAGGGAAATTGACTCTGGTAGCTGCTGTGGCAGCTCCTGGTTCGCCCGGAAACACCTAGTGTTATATAGACCCACATCTGAAGCACTATCGGCACTGTTTACTGGCAAATTTTGCACACATGGCTCTGCATTGCTTTTTTAACTCTGCTAATTTGTACATAATCATATATCACCTGGCATGTCGCCATCGCGCATATCTGCAGTGTCGCTAATAGCCTAAAATGATAATCATTTAACGGCAATAATGAACATATCATATATTATGTAGTTTAATTAATAGTCGTTGATACTGAAAACAGAGACGACGAAGTCGTTATTTAGTGTTTAAGCGCTGTTATTATTGTTAGTTCACAGTTGACGTGCCTAACGGTTTACGCAGTTATTGAACTTCATTGTCTATAACGTTTTCGCTACGAGTTACTGCCAGCTTTAAACATTTTTTAAATGATTTATTTGTTATTGCACATTATACCGGCCTATGCAACTATGTGTTACTAAAACTTAGCTATAGGACAGCTTCGTATGTGAATACTTTAATTGTTAATTACCGTTATTATTGTACAAAATTACATAGATTTTACGCAAAAGCAGTAGTGATTGATTGTTCGCTTTGTGAAGACCATCGCTGTCATCTACAATGTGCAAAATGAGCTACAATTATCTGGCCCAAAAGTTATCATTGTGCACATATCGTGCATAGTGCTTCCAACGAGCGGTCTATATAACACTCCACTTGTTTCTGTGTTGTCGTGCTGTAATATCTACTTGCTAAATCTTTTACTCTTTAAGTCTACATAAACTATGTCGCGTTGTGTTTATTATTGTATATAAATCCGTTATATGATACCTATACTTAGTACTTACCTATATTCTAATTTTATTATTACTTATTTAATGCCTTTCTAATTTCATGATACTTTAGATTAATAAGTGAACCAGTTGTATTGTCATATAAAGGGAATTAGATTAGTTATCTACTAATGTTATTTGATTAATGTAATAAAGAGCTTGATAAAGCTTTATGATAAAGAGTTGTGAATCGAACTTGTGGCCACGTAACATATTACCTAGATTTGAAAGATAGTAGTATATGATATAAAGATGCTTTTATTACTGTTTATCAATCATCTCCCCGAGATATTTAATGCAAATTTGATTAAACCAGAAATATCTACAATAAATAGTAATACTGTTATTACTTAATATTTCAAATAAGAAATGTCATATTAATAAAAACGAGAAAACAGTTTGTCACAATTCTACTTGGTTAATATCTTTAAATTTTTTTTTAAATAATGCCAATACTTTTAAACCGTTCATAAATACATCGTTTTCATCATTTAAATTAATGCAATTTTATCTGAAGCACTTTTAAAAAAGGACACAATATCTTCACCCACAGAAAAAAATATTAAATCGTGCCAAAGCAATTCTCATGAAAATTCTTAACATTGAAATTCTACGTGACTACGTAACAGTGTTTGAAATTCAGAGTACTAATTATTTATTACGTAAATAAATGTATAGCCATTGTATAGAAAACAGATTATGAAACTTAATTATATTTCTTGTTGCATACGAAGTTGTTCATGAAGTAGTTTATGCTGTATTGTATATTACTATTTACCGTAAATATATCATTAATACTAATAGTTGCGCCGTTGTGCCTCCTAATGTAGTTTTCATTGCATACAAGGACCGAACACTGTAGCACAGTAACAAACGAGGAGTACCGACAAATAAATAATAATCAGACACATAGAACGACTTTTACGTCTGAAAACAATAAGTTGACTTCCATCATTAAATATACTTATTGGTTAGTGTATAGTAAATAGATATACAGTGATTTGTGATATTACAAGATATTTATTGAAGTTTAGTACGTCCTTTATGATTTCAATGTTTTGTAGTAGTTAACTTAGTAGGACAACAAGAACACCAATAAAAATAGTTATCGTTTAAAACTACTTTTAGTCGTATTTCTAGACAAGGTGTTATTGGGGTTAAGAGGCGATAGAATGTGTGTGAATCCCATTCTTTTTTCTTCTTTCAACTGGCTTCTGTTAAAATTATTGTAAAAATGTAAATCTATTATAGCATTTTATCTGAGACCTATTCTAATTTTTTCTTTCAAATATCGTGAAAGAATTATTATAATGTAAAAGTGAGCTTCCCAAAAAACTTTCTTATTCTTATCGATATAAATATTATTGTATATGTAAGGGCATTCTGGCATACTTTCAAATTACTTTATCATCAAAATATTAGGATATTTGTATAGAACGGAATACCCGAGCTGGATAACATTAATGAACCAAAGTTATGTAGTATAGATATATTTAAAGTCGTTAGCCTAAATTACCAACAGCAAGCGATAGTTTGAGGTGCATATATTAATAATTATTATTTTTATTATTCTCTTACATAGTTTTGTAATGTATAGATAAAGTCGTAACCCTGAAGGAGTAAAACCCCGATAAAGTAACTGTAAATAAAATTACTTTTGATAGTATTATGATGGAGTTAGAAAAGTTGCGTATCGCATATTCTGTTTATGTAACTAATAACATTATTTAAGTATATTAAAGATCGTAATGTCGAGGAACTGTTGTGATTGTTATATACATATTTGAAAGTTGCATTTTGATTAAAATAATAACTAGAGTATATTTTCCATAGTGCTGCCAAAGGTATTAATTAATTATTATTATAATAATAGATGTAGTAACGTTGTTTACATAACAATATTTGAGGTTGTTCGTGAATTTATGAATTATACTTTGATGTCGCCGAGGGATGTATATTGTGTACGTGACCTAATAAATAACTAAATAAAAAGGATTCATACAAAAGCTACAACTGCTTTCATTTCCCAAAAAATAAAACAAATTTCCTATATATTACGTATTTATTTATATTCAAGGTACAATATTATACACCGTCTGAACTTCCATTGCTCTCCCATAGTACATCACATCATATCCATTGCAGTGACTAAGCAAATTATCATAATAATTATGGTAAGCGAGTCACGACCCTAACACAAAATAAAAAATTAAGCATAACCTTACGAGCTAATCTTAATTAACGGGAAGTCAATACTGTAGTGTTGGAAATAATACAAATTAACCATGGCATGATTAAATAATGATTATGCATACATTACATAGTTTTATTCTTGAATATAACTCGTTACATAAAACCTTATTACGCACGTGTCACTGTTAAACATAAATATTTACAAAACAAATGCGAAAATGTCTACATGTTTATGAGTTTATTATTAAAATCAAGTCTGGTATTACTTAAAAAATAAACGTAGGAAACTACTTCACAAAATCAGTGAATAGACTAATAGAAAGTTATTGCTAAGTATGCAAAAAATGCATATTTTCTGAATCTCGCCTATTACAGGTTACAATTTTCGGTGACTGATGTTCCCTCCCTTACAATTATTATGAAACGCTAACATCTAGCTAGAGCTATTGATTCTATGTCACAACTGAGCTATGAGCATATTTTTATATCACTAAGCACAATATACCAATGTATTTTGTATTATTATAACAAACGTGCCACTCCATTCTGATGATTCGGTGCATTACTGCACAATTTTATTAAATGAGCCGAAATATTAATAATAATTTGTAATAATGAAGTAAAAAATATGGTCTTATCTAATATTTAATATTAAAATTTAGAATGAAGTATGCCGTTTCAATTCAAAACTTTTAAAGTAACTACATGAGGTACCCAATAAATGCCTCTACTTATAAATATAACATAGTGTAGTTTATTTCTTTACTAGCATTTTTTATTGTGCTATATTTATTAGTAAAGATTTAATGTTATTATAATTTAATATAGATTTTGAGCTGGAATAATCACGTTTCTAGTTCATTATCTATAGATAAGACGTCACCATCGAGTACTAAATAACAATATTAGACAATCATCGTTAAAGCAGATTATTATTACAAGCTATTTGGCATCTTTGTGGACGTAAATATCGAATCTGCAAAAATATGTCTGTAAATTTTATGTAGAAATAAAAAAAAATTAAATAAATAGACCTAATAAAAAATTTATATCTGTAATGTTGCTATTATTAGGAAAGTTAAAAAAATTAAAATAAAACTTATAAAACAGAATTAGGCCTCACTTACATCATAATAAATGCCTTGTCATGGAAAATCTTATAAATAAATACATACATATAAAAAGTAATCTTGTGAAATTGTCTCCTCTTGAAGACTATTGTTTTCGCAAAGGCGCTGGTTTAGTCTTTTATTATTATCGTTGTTTCATAGTTATCCTACAATAAATAGATCTAAAACTCTACACAAATGTGCGGTGCGATGTATTGGGACCATCATCTTACTTATAACACTATTCCAGTTGCAACACTCTTAAAAGACCAATCTGAAACCATGTAAAATTATTTCCAGTGTGATTTAAAGTTACTAATTTAATTATTCAGTATTAATGGAAATAAAAAGGTTTTATTAAATAATATTATTTAATTAAATCGAAGTCACATAGCTGTGATCACTATATTATATATTTACAACATATTGTGGAACTTATTGAAAAATAATCACAAATACATTTAGATATAATAGAAAATCTAGTTAAAAACACACAAGACGTGCAAACTGACTTGCCGAATAGATAGAATGTCAATCACTAACACATCGTGGTTATTGGTTAGAGGAACAACTGTTTGTTAGCAACAACTATCACAACACTGAAAATGGCACTATTCCCAGATTTACAGAAAATTAAAAGAGATTTTTTTAAGAAAAATTACTGTGTATTGCGTATAAATTGTTACACATCAATTAATCTCGAATGCAGTTCGCGATATGTACAGTCCCATAAAACATGTTTGTGAAACTCGTCAACCATTTATTTTTCTGTATAAAAATACAGAAACATGCTAACACTGTTTCATTCTAATTAGTTACATATAATAAACAATTTACATTTACGAGATATCAACGGGTGGCCGCAATGAGAGAACATTCGTCCAAAATTATGAATACTAGAAAAACATCGAAGCTATTTAAATATTTACTGTTATCACATTGCGGTCGAAGTTCGAAGATGTTGGCAGAAGCGGTCGGGTCGAAGGAGCCACTGCGTGTTAGTCACGTGAGTTAACGGTGGGTGCGAGACCGGTAGAACATATCGCCATTTAGAACAAACCTTTCTTTTTCTTATCTTTCTTATCCTTGCCATCTACGGTCCTGAAAAATAAAAATTTGAAATAATTCTTTTGACATTAAAAAATTCTCGTCTTATCTGATAGGATACCATTGGAGTCTAGTATATGCCATTTATACTTATGAAAATCTCAAATGAACAACACTGCACTTTTGTTTTTCAAACAATGTATTTTGTCTTTCTACCCCAATAAGAATATGCATACAACACGTATCATAATTAATCAAAAAGCAAAAACCACTTTGTTCGAAATTATTAAACGAATCCTTTTGAAAAAGTTAGTGCTAATGGAATCAAATCTTAAGTCAAGGATGTTCGAAATACCAAATTGCCAAATACCACCACTTTGACGAAAAAAAGTCGACATTTCTACTGTAGTTATATATTAAAGGACAATAAAAAAAATTCTTTTTTCAAAGTTCTCGTTTATTTAAACGTCAACCATACGTCTTTTTTTTTAAATATGAACAGAATACTACTGAACTAATTGATTTCTCTGAATGACTGACTTAACTGAATTATTTTATTATCGATAATACGTATTTTCTATTAAGTTCACGATTTTCTCCTAATTAACAAAAACAATTTCATAAAACAAGTTATTCCTAGTTCCAATATTACAGGCACGCCTTTTAATTTAAAATCTCGACCCTATTTCTTCACCTATGCCTTACCCTCTCCACTCGTTCATTACCTAGCAATATCCTTGTCGTAAGCAGTACGCAATAAAGAACATTTTGTTACAACAGGATACAAAACAAAGCTACGTACGGCGGGCCTTATCGTTGCAAATAATAATGGGTCACTGAAATTTTTCATATTTTTCCGATCTTTTTCCATTTTTGAAATTTTTCCCAAACATTCCCAAATTTTTCTTGAAATTTTTCCATGTTTTGAATCATTTCAGAAAATTATCCATCACTAGTTGTAAATAATTAAAGACTTTGTAATGCGTATAGAAAAAGTATCATTAACATGGTTCAAGTTTATTGAATACAATGAAAATCTCAGGAAATATCAGATAATAGGCATCCTGTTTTCAAGTATTCGGCGAGTCTCAATACTGATAAAATCATATATTCAATCTATGATTTAAAATATAATCAAATATATGTAATGAAATATATATTATTTACGTTACACGTGAACGCAAGGTTTTTCTGTGCAGGGCGATAAAGGTAGGCTACACAGACGACAGCTCAATACAGCACAGGTTTTTGTACACATTTCATTACTATTAGCCCCTTACCTATGAAATTGCCAATTTTTAATACTGGCGAGTGTGAAGATCGATAACTTTCATTCTACATACTTAGTATCCTAAATGCAAATCAATTTTGTAATACAGCTATGAGATTTCTTTTAAAAAATTAGTTGTTCATTTGTTTTCCCGCCGCCCGATTTTTCTTTAATATTTGATAATACTAATTATTTTCGTGAAATTGGAAAGATGAAAAAGCTCTTAAAGTGGGTACCGTATGTATTCACTGAGCAACAACAAAATCGCGTCGAAGCTTGCCTTAACTTGTTGAATAGGCAGGCACACAAATGAGGGGATTCTAAATCGAATTGTCACTTGTGATGAACACTGGAGTATAACAATCGAAAACGTCCGTCGCACTGGTTGGACACAGAGGAGCCAGCTAAACCATGTCCCAAATGCAAATTGAGAAAAAAAAGCTGCTTGTGAGAGTACGGTGGACCTATGCCGGCATTGTTCATTACAGCTTCTTGAGACCTGGCACAACAATCACTGCAGAGGTGTACTGTGAAGAATTGCAAATGATGATGGATAAGTTTGCTGTGGTACCGAGACTTATCGATTGCTCTGATCCACTTCTTCCTCACGACAACGCTCGTCCACACACCACACAACGGACCGTCTCAAAACTACAATAACGACTGGAAATTCTTTGTCATCCACTATACCAGAAACTGCTCCAACTGATTTCTATGTTTGTCTGAATTGTGTGTGTTTACGTCTGAATTGTGTGTGTTTATGCTCGTGATCCTAAGGGATCACGTGTGTACAAAATGGTGTGTGTTTATGCGCGTGATCCTGAGGGATCACGCTCATAAACAAACACTAAAACATACCATTGCGCCACCATCATCATGCGTACAGTGCAGGTAAGTCCACAGAAACGGCACTGCACATGGTTGTTGATAGGATAGAAAGTGTAATTAAGGGTAAATCTATGTCAAGGCACATTTATCGACATAGAAGGAGCTTTTGACAAAACTAACTTCACCAGCAACTAATAACTCGGCGCTAAAAATACATGCTAAGCAAAAGAAGTATCAGAATGTGGAAGACGATTCCCATAGAGCAATGGTGACAAGAGGTTGTCCCCAGGGTGGTGTCCTGTCGCCTCTATTGTGGGATCTTGTCGTGAACGTCCTCATTACAGAACTCAACACAAATAATATTTATACAATAGGTTATGCCGATGATCTGGAAATCCTTATTACGGGCAACTTCACAAATGTAAATAGACAAGACAATGTAATTTGCGAAGTGATGTAGAGTATACTTTACATCGTAGAAGATTGGTGCAACAAATACAACTTTATCAGTCAACCCATCAAAAACGGAGATGGTAATGTTTACTTATAAACGTTCGCTCGGCAACTATAAACTGCCTATCTTGTTTAAGAATACTCTCCAGTTAACGAGCGAGGTCAAGTACCTGGAAGTACTATCTGACACTAAACTAAAGTGGAACAGTGACATAGACAAGAAAATCAACAAAGCGTGTGTTGTCCTTTGGCGGTGTCGTAGGATGCTACGTAAAAAATGGAGTCTATCTCCTAAGTTCACCCTATGGCTATGCTCTGGTATGGTGGCCTAGAACCAAACTAATGACAGCCGTGAACAAATTGCGTTGCATTGTAGAAAACGGAGAAGTGTATATATTAAGTTAAAAAAATAACTTCGATAGGTGCTGCTTGCACAGCGTCGCCATATATGATTAGCGATCGTGCATGTGTGCGTGCGTGCGATTGAGCGTGCGTGCGTGTGCGTGGCTGACATATAATAATAATAATACTCCAGACAATTACACAGGTTGTGTGACCCCAAACTAAGCAGTAAGCTTGTACTATGGGTATCACACAACGAACTCTGGGGGAGTTCCCAGTAACACCCAGACTTCAAGCCAATTTAGAGAAGTTCGTTTCCTAAATTAACCTGACCGAGGATCGAACCCGGGACCCTAAGCTTGGAAAGCAGATGCATATGCCACTGCGCCAACGGGCCAGTCATTGTAGATAAAAGATTATTGTAGAAAACGGAAGGAATTGTTAGCTTCACTACATTCTAATCACGTCAATTAATCATCTATGACAATGTTGTGACGTTTTGATAGCAAGTGGGGTCAAAATACTTTGGCTACGTATTAATGAGGCTTTCTAAAATAATCTGGCGTTAGTCTTTGTGTAGTAGTTATCAAGTAGCAACAAGCGATCGTGGACATTTTATTTGAATGGAGGTAGTCAGAAATAACTTCATTATAGCGTCCGCCATACGCTGTTAAATAGAAGTAGTCTAGTGCAATCGGTGTTAGTATATCTTTAGCTTTATCCGCGAACCGTCGTTGTTAAAATATAGCCAAAATTAGTGTTCAGTGAGTTATTGAGTATACAGTGAATAATTCAGTGAGTTTTATAGTGCATTAAATATACGTATTGATTAAGGTGCTTTTAGAATGTACATATTGATTTAAAAAAATAACTTTAATCGGTGCTGTAATGAACAGCGTCGCCGTATATGCGTGCGTGCGTGCATGCGTGCATGCATGCGTGCGTGCGCGAGCGTGCGTGACTCACTCCTTGCTGTTGGCCTCGAGCGAGCGGCGGCGCAGGTCGTCGAGCGAGAGGCCCGTGTCGCGCTCCCAGGCGGCGCGCTCGGCGCTGAGCGCGCGCTGGCGCTCCTCCAGCTCGCGCGCCTGCGCCTCGAGCGCGCGCCGCGTGGCCTCGTGCCGCCGCGCCAGCTCCGCCTCCGACTCCTTCAGCTTGGCGCGCTTCTCGCGCACCTTCGTCTCGAACACCTGCCGCACAACACACCACACCACACCACATCACATCACACGCCTCGCTCACTTCACACACTGTGCCAGGGGAGCCCTACGTAACGCGCCCTAGCTATATTTTGTTTTGTTTGGTCAATAAACCTTGTCTCAATATTAGTTTAGAATTTTAAATATCTCTTTTGTATACAATGATACAAATAACTGTAGAAGGATCTCTATACTTAGTGGTGCTCACACGGAATTTAGGACTATCTTTACAAAACCGAATATAACTCAAAAATATTTATAAATTTGTCTCGAAACCTGCAACTTTCAAACCACAATGCAATCTGCATGCAAATCGTTTCAGTGGTTCAAGAGCTACGATGCCACAAACTAACATACAGACACAACGGTATTAAACTTATAACACTTATCTTCTCAATCATATGAATATTCATGATTTTAAACTAACTATAAACAACAAAATTTATATATTGTGTAGACTCAGTTATTACTTTGCTGAAATTCATTTCATGTGACGAATTTCACAATTCCAAACTTATTAATCGACACGTGTTTTGCCTTTTAACAAAGCATCCTCAAGATATTACAAAGATCGGACTCAGTCAGATAACTATATAGATTCGGTGTCAGTTAGCTGACCATTCTGCTGGACTGTTCTAAGGATACTTCATTAGACGAAACACGTGTTGATTAATAAGCTTGCAATTTTGGGCGGCAGATAGTTAAAAATTTTAAAAATTCGTCATGAAGAGATTTACATAAGAATTGAATTTAAATAAGAATTACATCTATTTCGTAGCTTCTTTGTCGAGTATTCATAACTGCACATAATCACTAAAATAAATATATTACCTGTTCCATTTCACTTTCCATTTTCTTCATCTTAAGATCGTGTTCTCTCTTTTCCTCTTCCATCTGTGCTAGAGGATTCCTGGAACATTGTTAATGTAGATAATTAAGTTATCAAAACAATTACGTATGTGACAATAATATACACGTGAATCAATTGATTTGTAAATCGAAATCTAGTATAATTTCTAATCTTTAGTTAAATAGTACTTTTTTGTATAAATATTATCTATTTATCTATAATACATACAGTAGATAAATAAAAAAGATGCAAGCACAAACTATTAAAAGAAATAAAGCTATTTCTATACACACACCAAATAGATATACACTACAAGTATAGGAAGCATAATATAAAGCAATTATTTTTAATTAAATCAATAAAGCCGAATGTTGCACCAACTTCATTGTAACCTATGACATTGTGACACATCTTAAGATAACATTTGAATTATTACAACTAGTTGTTTAATAGAAGTGTGAGGGCGCAATGGAAGCGGAATCTGCTTATTATTTTTAAAACACATAACATTGATGGCCGGATAATAGATCGGTTTCACGGCGCCACCGGCGGAGATTTTAGGCGGGGTGGAGAGCTGAAGTCAGTTTACGAATTCCCCTGCGAATGTATGTTCATGTTTGTGGAAGTTCTTTGTACTTATGATGTTCTTTACTAATGCCAATAAGCGAATAATTTAGTTAATCTCAATTATTGATATGTATATAATTCACCATAAATTTCTCTGTCTTTGTTTAAACTTTAAACCGTGACAGTTACTAGATCCTAACATAATATCCCAAGTAAGTAATTTCTCTCAATTAAAAGTTCTAAATCAAATTTCAAATGAGACGTATATGAAAAGTGAGAAACTGAAGAAGAATTAAAGTGAAACTTTCTTTAGTGTGAATTTTGTTAACGACGTACACGTTACTAGAAGAACAGATCGCTGCGCCGCCCTTCGCTTACAGAATTGCGCCCCACAGCCACTTCTGCTTTAGACTAAGTCGTAGATTTTGAGGCTTAAGGGTCACTTGGTACAAACATTAAACCCGTGCACACAATGAACAGTGTAACTGACATAAATAGCGCAAGGCGTACGCAATGAAACTTACCACACAGTCATGAAACTGTTCATCAGTCCTTGCGGGCAAAAACTGAACACCAACACAACCAAAGTTAGCGTACAATGTGCTGGCTTACTCACACAGTGACATTAATTAACACCCTGTGCAATAAATCTTTTAACACCACTAATAATGGATAATTCATTACAGTAAATATTATTGTTTAGTACTATATGACAACAAACTGTATTATTATCAATTCAAAATTGTTTCATTTTTAAATATTAAAGGTCTCATTATAGTTATGATAAAAATTGTCAACTAAAAAAAGAATCATAATTATAACTGATTGCATACAGCATGGAGACATTATATTTTTTTACTTGGCATATAGTTTCAAATTGCACCTTTCAATTAAAATTCTTGTTATAAGTACTGTTTTAACAAATTAGATCTAATAAGTTACTATTAAATATTGATTAAATAATGTCTTAAATATGTATTTACAAGTTCTTATATGTGCCAATATGTGTATGGAATCCACAAAGTATTGTATACTGCTGTATTAAAACAATGAAACAAGAAACAAAACAACACAACCACTGAAGACAATCACACTGTACAATGATGTGTAACACACACGTTATTGTTCGTTCAATGCACTGAAACTGTGAATTGTTTATTAATGTCACTGTGAAAGCGTATGAACTTCAAATTATTATGAATTATGGTTTTCCAATCATGGATATTTATATAAACTTACTATGTATTGCAAGCAATCTTTTGTTTAAATTAAGTACTTCTAAAGCCAATGATATTTTAATGCAAAAGAGGTAGATACGATTACCTTAGTACTAATCCAAGTAAAATGTTGTCCCAGTTACAACGTTACAAAGTGAGACAAACATACATTGGCACTGCGTCGCTATGCAATGTAAAACATAATTGCATTTCAAACTAACAAATCACATAGCTTTCTAAATCATTGTGATTGGTCAATTTCAATGTCTTACTACATGTTAAGCGAATCCGTGACTAATTCATAGAAAATTAGTAATTAATGCCACAGAACAGACATTTAAAAAAAATATGATTGATACCTAATGGGATTAGACAGTAAAAAATGATGTTTGCTTTTTTCGAATTTCGTTTTTTCTTGAATCATGTACATGACAACATATTTATTTAAAAGCCAACATTTTTTAATTATAAATTTGAAAATAACGAATTATATTTTATTGCTTTTAATAAATGTAAACGATGATTAAAACTGGGTGGCTGCGTCATCACATGATCGTGTATAATATAAAAAACGTTTTGATTATTAAAATATTTTAGAATTTTGAATGTGCAATAGGCATTGCATGACATTGTTGGTTCTTTAACATTACTTTTCATATTCTTTGACCAAGTCCGGGTTGGCTAATTAGCAAAGTTTTGGGGGTGCCACGTTTCGAGTGCATGTAACCTATCTACCACTTTTGTATTATAAAATCATTGCCCAAACCACACAAATATTTTTAAATGACAAAACTTATATTGTTTTTTTTTAAATTCAGGTTTTTCTAACTTTGAATGATATTAACATGTGAATTTTTCTAAAATATCCATGAAATATTAAAATGAAAATGTTAATCATAATTACTCATTTCTGCATGCCAAAGCACGAAACATTCAATTAGGTAAAAAAAGAATGTCGTATGCAAACTATTCAATAAATCTAATGTAATTAAAATAAAGTTATCAAACTTCGTAACACACAAGTGTGACAAAGAGAGAATGTGCCATCAAGTTTTACAGGTGACCAGACATGCAGCAATGAAATAACCGTAAAAAATATGAGTTATAAAATTGATTTATAAATTAATAAGTAATAACATTTAAAAAAACGAGCTTTTGAAGAATTTAAGTCTGGTCACCTTAAAAATGGTGACAGCAGTTAGTTAATATTAGTAATGAAAATGCAGATATTAGTAAGATAATTAAAATATATCCAATTGATATCAACCCCGTCTACTCTGGTTGTTTAGTTTACATACCAATGCCATTTTTAATTCCCACGTATTTTATTCTAAACAAACGTCTATATTTTGTTTAATAAGCAAGAGAAAATTAGGATAAAATATAATCAGATAATATGCAGTTTATTATCCCTTGTTTAAACTAAATATAATCAAAAAGATGTGTTACGGTAACAAAATAAAATCATAGATTTTTTCTTATGATCATAGCCAAAATGAAACCGAGCAGGAAATATAGAAGACAGTTAAAAATAATAGTATTCATGATTATATACATACTTATTAGAGTTGATCCTGTGTGGTTTTCCGTCGTGTGAGAGTCCAGCCAATTTACGGCAACGGTAGTTCTCATAGTGTACCGAGCTAGTTACATCTTTCAAATCTTGTAAATGTGTTCGAATGACCATGTTCCGAAGCGCCAAGAAATCGCAGTGTTCCAAGTTCTCAACTGAAAATTAAATATGCAAATTATGTGCTTTAACCAAACACATTCAGAAAGCTTTTAAAAGTATAAAATATCAGTGTATTTTTATACCCGTTATTTTTACACTGATATCATCTCAGGTAACCATCCTTCCTGAGAACATATCGGCTTCGAGCCTTTATGTCAATGTATATACTTTTATTACATACTTTATACAATATAATTTATTAATGAAACAATTTCAATTTTTTATTTAATTATTGACTTAAAAGATTTGAAGGCAAGATGATAAAATATAATGATTTCAAACTTCTCCCAGTTTTAGGGGCTACAAGAGCAAAAAAGCGAGATCTATTTATTCGTCGTCGTATGACTACTGTGGATATACTAAAAATTTATTTTCTTATTTATGAATTTTAATCATATAATATACGTTCTGGAATAGGGAAAGCACAATTAGATTAAATTTTCGCAATATAATTTTTAAGCAAATTAAACCCTGTTAAATAATAACCCGTTAGTAACCCTAAACTGAAATAGGAATGGCTTTATGTAAAGGTAATTTTTTTGCTTATTGAAACTATGAAAATGAGAAAAATATGGTAAAACGAAATATATTTTGTTCATTCGCTTTTATCTTCTAGCCATTTTATTACTTGGCGCTTACATTACTTAATACGCGCCCTTTAATGCTTTCTCTTTTTTTGACGTACATAGTGCATCCGCTCGCGCAATTTGTCGTCCATGTAGGCCCTTAAGATAAAACAAAGACTGAAATAATGAAAAAATTATTCATCCATAGGTTTTTAACAAAATATGATAAAACCTGTGCATAGACAAAATATGTGAGTGCAATATATACACGGTTTACCCATAAATATTGTTACAATAAAAAAAACAATAATATTACATTTGAATGTGTTAAATATTAATGTGATATTAAAATGGAGTGGAGTGATAAGAGAAGCGAATCCTGTGATAGCATTACACAAAGTAGGTATAGAGCCAAATACAAATTTTGAAACTCTCCGTCCGCTTGATATAAGTCGAATTTTGTTTGTGGCTATTGATAGGAATAATAAAACGTTCTCTGTTTGTGACATAAAAAGGTCTGGTCGTCCACGTAGTATTCGTACTAAAAAGACGATCAGAGCAGTGAAGGAAAGAATCCGAAGAAGTCCTATACGAAAGCAAAAGATTTTATCTAAGGAATTGAATACAAAACCATGTCGCGTATTTTAGAAGACTTAGGACTTGCACCTTATAAGAGACGCGTTGGTCATTACTTAACCGATAATTTAAAAATGAATATGGTGATACAATCAAAACAACTTCTTAGGCGGTACGCACAGGGAGGTCACAGAAATTTGGTTTGCTGATAAGAAAACTTTTACTATCGAGTAACATTTTATTAAGCAGAATATGCAGAGTTTATGCTCAAAGCTTTAGAGAAGTTTATCAATTAGTCAGTAAGGTACAACGTGGGTATTATCTGGCTTCAGTGATAGTTTGGTGGTTTGTTAGCTATCAAGGAGTGAGTGAGCCATATTTTTGTAAAAAAGGTATCAAAACATCGGCCCAGGTGTATCCAGATACGATTTTTGAGAAGATAACAACCTCTTAACAACATCATGGTCCATAACCAAGAATGGTCCTTTCAGCAAGACTCAGCACCGGGTCATTAAGCTTGATCCACACAAGCATGGCTTGAAAGGAACGTTTCCGACTTAATCAGAGCTGAAGACTGGCCGTCATCTAGTCGCGATCTTAATCTACTTAATTATGTCAACTCTCTCTCTCTCTCTCTCTTTTAGAGAGTACTTTAAGGCTCTCTTTTAGAGAGTATGACATGCTCTAACAACAACAACAACAACACGTTACACACGTTGTACCAGATACAACGTTGTATCTGGAACAACGTGGGTATTATCAGGGTTGAGTGATAGTTTGGTGGGGTGTTAGCTATCAAGGAGTGACTGAACCATATTTTTGTAAAAAAGGTATCAATACATCGGCCCAGGTGTATCAAGTTACAGTGACTGAACCATATTTTTGTAAAGGTATCAAAACATCGGCCCAGGTGTATCAAGTTACGATTCTTGAGAAGGTAGTTAAGCCTCTTAACAACACCATGATCCATAACTAAGAATGGTCCTTTCAGCAAGACCTAGCATCAGGTCATAAAGCTCGATGCATACGAGCGTGGCTATGGAAAGGAACGTTTCTTCATCAACTCCACTTAGTCCACTTGATTTTGATTTATGGTCTCTTTTAGAGAGTATGGCATGCTCTAAACGCCATGATAATTTGGAATCCCTAAAGCATTCCATAAGAATGGCAGTGGCGAATTGTCCCATGGAGAAAGTGTGCGTTTCAATCGATAACTAGCCATTTTGAATGAGCTTCATACTTTTAAAATGCAATTATATTAATATATAAACTAACGCACACTGCAGTAATAAACATTTTATGTAATAGAAAAAAATTTTTTTTTCCTTGTAACAATATTTATGGCAAGACTAGGTATGCATTCGCATTTAATCGGGTCTCCAATTATATAATAAACGAGCCCTTGACGTTGATAAATATTAAGACAATATAATACATATTATATATATAGGCAATATCTATCCAGCTCACTGAAACTAACACCTGTAACAAAACAAAATAATATTTGTACAGATGTTACTATTGCTTCTGACACAGCGCAAATACGGACATGGTCTGTAGATCTACCTAATAAAATATAAATATTAGAGCTGTTAAAAATGAGGTTTTTATATAAAATACTGTGGGAACTGTACAATATCGAGGCTAAGAAAGGACTTCTAATTGTATGTACATTGGCAAACCTAAGGACTAAGATGTTGTGGTTCTTGTGCCAGAAACTTCGTCCACTGTCTTACCCTCCACAAAGGAATACAACAGTGCCAATAAGTATTTGGGCTTACAGTTCGCAAAGTATATACAACCAGATAAAGGAGATACAGATTGCTAACTCGCCGCTTTATAAAAAGTTCTATTATATTATGTTCAACTTTTTAACTGCGAGTAGTAATGGATCATTTTCCGAAATTTTTACAAACATGGAAAAATTTCAAGGAAAATTCCGGAAAAACTTCAAAAATGGGAAAATATCTGAAAAATATCGTTTAATGTAATGTTTTTCCTCCAGGCCAAAATAGAAAATAAATTAATACAAATATTTCTAATAATAAAAAAAATTACCTTCGGCAATACCCCATGGGTACTTGCGTCCCCGTATGCGGCGTCCATCTTGCTCTATGACCGTGTTAGCGCCGACTACAGCAAACGGAACACGGGCTCGTAACGCCTTCGTAGCTTCCGCATTTTCGCCTTCTTCTCCTGTACTTTCAGGGAAGTCGTAGATCTTGATTTTATGTCGAGCTATTTCCTTCATAATCTACAATATTAACATCAAGTTAGAAAGGTAAATCGTTTTTACGCAGTCTTTTCTGTTAAGAAGTAAATGGGGTACCTGTTCTTTGAATTCTTTGCATTCTTCAGGTGTCATCGTGTCCGCTTTAGCTATGACTGGAATGATGTTGACTTTATCGCCAAGTCGTTGCATAAACTCTACATCGAGTGGTTTCAAGCCATGTCCACTGGGTGCTATGAAATAAAGGCAGCAATGGACACGTGTGTCTGGTGGTGCGGCTTTGCGTGTCACTCGTGATTCTGCATTCAGGAACTCCTCATATTTCGACTCTACGAAATCTATTATTGGTTGCCAGCTAAAAACAGTAATATACTTAATGCACAATACTTTTAACACCGACTATTTCAAATATTTAATAGTTTTCATCAATTTAATTAAATTAATTTCAGAAAAGTATTGAGCGAAAACTAACCAGTTGCTATTATCAACTGCATCGCCAAAACCGGGTGTATCCACAATAGTCAATGTAAGATTGACCCCATTCTCTTTGAGAATCACCACACTAGTTTCAACGCCGACTGTCTTCTTCACACGTAGCGACGGACCCGGATGTTTGTCCTTGTCATACACATCCGTCAGAAATAAAGAATTTATTAAAGTCGATTTTCCCAGGCCTGACTCGCCTACAAAAACAATCCAATTGTAAAATAGACAATTACGGAATGATACAATTATGGATCAATCGCGGTATCGTTACTCCTTACCTACTACCATTAACGTGAATTCAAATCCCTTCTTCACTGCTTTTCTATACACCTGATTTGGTAAATTTGCAAATCCAACATATCCATCCAATTCTTTGGTTTTTGGCTTTTCTAACTTAGGTAATTCTGGCTTTGGCGCAACAGGTGGGTGATCTGATTTCTGAAAAAATAAAAATTATAATTCATAAATAAAGGCACTATTTTATTAATAAGTGATAAATGAATTATTATAAACAATTATTATAATACATAAGTTACGGATACGTATTATCTGTGATAAATTCCTAAAATCTTTAGTTATCTTCCGCTCAAACTCTAAAAATCACAAATCGACACGTGTTTCGCCTCTCAACGAAGCATCCTCAGGATATACCAGAGAAAGAATTCGGCCACCTCACCAGCACCGAATCTGCTGGTCCTGAGGATGCTTCGTTGAGAGGCGAAACACGTGTCGATTTGTGATTTTTAGAGTTTGAGCGGAAGATAGCTAAAGACTTTAGGAATTTATCACATGCGATGGATTTCCGCAAAGTAACGCCTGAATCTATACAATACGTATTATCTTTATTGAATGTAATAATACTCGCGTGTGTGGATCATTCAATATTGTATATTTCCATTCCCTATTGCATAATAACTAAGAATCCTTACATTTTATATCCTAGTACAATAGAGAATTACTTCGAAATAAGTGCTCTTTTAGATAGCCACATAAATACATATTGAGATATGTTAGAATATGTATTTAATTTTTTTATAAATTAATACCAACTTAAATGTTACGAAATCCTCCTCTGGTTCCGCCTGTATACGCTTTAAAATTGGAAATCCCATGAAAGCATTCACTCAAAAGTCTCAGCACTGGACAGTTGTCCAGAATTTTTTGACATAAATGTCAGCTTTATTTACAAAAACAGTCCTAGCTGAAGAATAATGCAAAGAATATTTTAAAATTACCTTAATAATATTTTCTGTACTCCTTAATGGAGCGGGCGCACCGGGAGGCGCTGTAGTCGGAACAGGCGGTGCTGGCGTAGGCGGTGGCGCCCCGCTAGGTTTCGCGCCGTCCACTGATACACTGTTGCTGAGTTTCGCAACGGCTGCCGTACCGTTGGCTTCGTAATGATTGTTTGCGTTGTCATGAGGCTCGGGCAACGTAGCAGAGCGCTTCGCGAGTGCATCTTTAAGTGCAGAAGGCGCCAGCGGCGGCGCAGGGGGCGCCGTGTTTGGAGGCCCTGTTGCGCTCACCCCGCCACCGCCCACTGAATCCGACTTGAAGAACAGCTCGCGTTTACTTTGCAACTGAAAATAAAAAAAGGACGAATTATAATAACTAGAGGTCGCCCTGTGGTCGAAATTCAACTGTAAATATACCTAAACTTATAAACTCTGGCGACAATCCCTAATCTGTGCGACTGTTAGACCCTAGGAGTTTACATATATGTGATGACAAACTATTATGCAGTGATTTCTTACCAATTACTTACTCAGTGCTATTATGAGTGAAGTCTTGACATTGTACTCGTAGTATAACAGTATGAACGTAAACAATGAGTGATTTATTTAATTTAATATATTTCTAATGCATATTATATAAAAATATTAGCTTTCTCATGTCCTTCTCCATATAAACATTAAGTGTACCAATTTTCACACTCCTCCGTCCGCGCAATTTCTTAAAAGGGAACCAAAATTTTCGCTTCATGTATTAATATTATGTATACCTATTGCATACTCATAAGCGGTAAAAGCAGAATAAACAATTGTACGTTTCATCTATAATCAAAAAATATGAGGCTTGCAACGAATCGATTTACAGCCTTCTCAAATGGCGAAGAAAACACAGAAGTTAATTATAAAATCTGTATACTGCACAATTAGCGTTATACTTTGTTGTAGGGACAACCATTTGTAGACAAACATTACTGTGAAATCAAGTCTAGCCGGCTCCAACCGTCAAATGAGTCATTCGTACCAAGGTAAGTGACGTTATTCAGTCATGCTCTTGCTACAAATAATACCTACGTTCGATCCATCTCTAGCGTAAAAATCCGTGATATAAATATAACATACACGAACGAATAATCTCAAAAACACACTGTTCAAAACTCACCGACTGCATAAAATAAACACAGTTAATTAACAAGTTTTGCCCGAAGAAATGCAGTTTTAAACAAGATTGTTATTCCGTTAGATACCTAACAAGCAACTGTATTAATTACAGAATTACAATTTCGTTTATACTATTAATAAACATAAATTAATTCATAACCATGTTTCTTTTAGAGAACATATACTTGATACAGTGCATATACGGCAAATCGGAAATATGTCGATATTGTAACAATACATAAATATTAAAAATAATAAATGCAAAAAGTACGTAGCTCAGATTTCATCTTAAAATGTTTGTTATTCATTATCAATATAAAGAATGTGTATTCGTATTATGAAAAGCGAAAAGTAGTTCATCGTACACGCCAATGACTAACTGCGAAGAACGAAAGCGTTGAGTCACGCGGAACACTTTGTCATATTACTGCACACTTGAATTACAGTCTACGCACATCTTTCAACAAAATTAGTTCAATATAAACAACAATTACACCTCTGACCTACTACACCCTTTTAAAGTATTATCCCGTCACGTCAAACGGGTTCAATGTTCTATCCCACCACATTCGCCCTGAAGCGGGTGATATAGCATTTACTGACAATGCACTGATGAATGTTTCCTGCAGAGATTTCTCCAACAGAGCTTAATGACAACTATCTTATAAAGACAATTGATATCATGCATGCATGATTACGATTCTAAGGACAAAAACTAACACGATAAATGTAAACGACATTGGCAACATTTAAAATCTCCTTACTGTTATAATCTTCATTGAAATGACAACGGGATTCTGTTTTTGTATTGTACACGCGATCTACATGTAATTATGCTTGCATGTGGAATTTCGCGAAGTGCGACGACCGTGAGTGTCGACGAGACATCATGCTAATAATAATCACAATGCTCATTGAAACATAAACTATTGATATATTTTTTCTGTATTAAAAACTTTGCGGTAAAACTTTAATTTGAACTTTAAAAATATCTTGTATAATATTATGTAATATATGTACGTATCCAGAATAATATATCCTCTCTTATTCAAAAACAGTTTCTTACGTAGGCTCCGCACTTACGCTCCGCCACCCGAAAGCGACATATATCGTTATAACTGGAATATTAATTCATATAATGAAATATCCTAAACGATATTTCAATATTCTTCATTTTGAATTCAATTTCAATTCAATATCCTTAAAGATATTTCATTATAAGAATGGCTAAAGCCAGTATTTAGTAAACTATTGTCTTTAAAAATCTCTCCAAAAGGCATCACATTGCAGAAAAAAAGTATCGAACGAAAATATATAAATTGCGTTATGGGTTTAGGCAATCGATAGAAAAATGTATAAAGAAATACATATTTAATTTCGCATTCATTAAACGTGTGCCCGCCTCAGCAAACTTATGTAAAAACGCTCAAAATTTTGGAAGCCGGCGGGGTTATTACCTAAAAATTTGCAGACAGCGACAGCCACGCGACCACTGCGCGACCGGTGACTATTTTGTAATAAAAAATTAGTATCATGTACGACGATTGCATATCTATTATTCTATGAACGTTAAATGCACTTTTCGCGGTAGATTTAGCGCCACTACAAATTATATTACACAAATTCTCGTTTTGACAGTAGATATCGCGCGATATTGGCTGTCGCATGCTGTCTGCAAGTTACGTAATAAGAGTCTTAATATCTATATCACATTTCGCATGAAGTGCAAAAAATATGATCTTCACGACTGTAATAAAGAGATTACTGTAAAAGAAGAAACAGAAGCATTACCGTGACTAATTAAAATTTCTCATTTCAGATCCATTTCTTTATAACCGATTTCGAAAAAAGAGGAGGTTCTATGTTCGTCTGTATGTATTTTTTATGTATGTTCACCGATACCTTCAGCAATTTTGGACCGATTTCGAACATTTTTTTTTTTGTTTGAAAGGATATACTTCCGAGGTGGTCCCACTTTATTTTCACTGGTATTGGAGCATGGACTTCGAAGATACACCAAATAACGCTAACTGCTTATATGTCATTGCTCTCCAAAATTAGAAAGAAGTTAATTGTAGACCTGCCCCAAATATTTATTTAGGCTAGTCACTCAAAAGGGAGAAATAACAAAACATAAAAAAAAAATTAAACCGCTTTCAAAAAAAATCACTGAAAAGTACAAAATAACTATATCCTTTACTAATCAAAACTCAAGTACAAAAATTACTTTATAAATACGATACAAATACCCATATGATTAAATTTGACAGTTATTGAAGCCGGTGCCAAAGCAATGTGCGACAACAGAAAGTCTTAATCTAACTAACCCCTAACAATATTTTAGAATAAAAATTACAATAAAATCTCTATAACTTCTTCTAGTTATATACATAGTTCATGTTTAAAATAAAAAAGAAACAAATATAAAAAAAATAATACAATTAAAATATTCAAAAATTAATAGATGTTGTTACTTCTTTGATGTGTGTACTTTAAACTTACCATTAAATCAGTTAATATTATTTTAAAATCGACAACATAAATATTTTTGTTATTCAATATAATATCTCACCATATTATTGGTACTGACGACTCATCCGGCAAACATTTAACAACCAGAACATGGACAGTAGGTACGACAGCAACGTTAATAATAAAATCAAGTAGCGAAACATCATAAAGGAATTTGTTTGTTTGCAAAAGAAACACAACAACAAACAATTGCAAGAAGTATGTATATTTATGTACTTATGTATGCAGAAATATTACACCTTTTTATTTTCCGAACCATATAAAACTTCTATGATCATAATAATTATTTGCATCACTATACTATTCCACTATTTATATACGTTACATTATATGTACATTATACATGTATTAGGTAATAATGGCATAGTAAAAAGAGCACAACAATATATACATACTATGTATTAAGTATTACATAGCGTAAATACGTGAGTCGTGGCTTATTTCGTTCATATGAGTCTCCCAAGCCTACAATGCAGACAGCGATCCACACCTGCGGTCTTATCATAATATTATAACGACATTTTCTGCATTCTCTGTTGCAAATTACGACGGATATAAATGTTTCATTTAAACTTATCGTAGGACTTAAATGTTAAAAGTAAGTTCTCCCAGCAACTGTAAAGCACGCTCACGATTTTAATTACAATCACAATATAAAAGTAGTGTATATTCTTTTTCTCAATATGAACTATGTAATTACATACCTACATATCAACGTAAATGTTAGATAATATGTACTACAAATGAAATAAAGTAAACCTTACGGTAATTACTACTGCGATAGTTTATATATATATATATATATATATGGTGCACTAACAACAAAGAATGCGTACTGTTCCCCTTCGCTACCTTGTGGTTGACGACAGCCGAGTAATAATGCACTACTTACACTGGGATTTTCATTACAATTCTTTTCTTTCTTCTCTTTTTTATGTCTATTCACACTTAATCGGCTCTTCAAATTTTTTAACATTATACTAAGGACCCAATTATTTATTGGAATAAATATTACATATTAACACGAAGACATTAACATGTACAGATTATACACGAATGTAACACATTCAAATTCATACACAAATATACCGTATTAGACACACTAAAAAGAACTCCATTTGCACTATTTAAAGGAAAAAGCGAACAGGCAAATTAAAGGAAACTGAGTAAAATCTAACGAATTAACCTTCACGCTCCACGTTTACTCAACCGAATAAAATTTTACATTAATTTTATTGTTTGCACAACTTAAGAGTAACACTAAACGACTATCATAGAACGTAACACGCTGACTAATGACTAATAATTATTATGACAAAATGATTATAATATGTAACTTAAAGTGACTAAAGTATTTACTGCTTTGTAGAGAAGACATGAAACTGTCATTTTTGTTTAAATATAATCTCATTAAATTTTTAATTGTAGAAATATAAACAAATATCGACTAAAGCAAAATTTGTTTATAAATCAATTTCCCCGGCATCCGGCCTCTCCCCGAAGACTAATATTCTACGGTAGATAACGATGACAATTATACATAGTAGAACGACAATCATTACACGAATGATTAGTTTTACTATGACGATAGCGCATTGTCCCCTAAAGCCCGAATAAACGAACTACATCTTCACACAATCATTTTATGAACGAGTGAATCTTGTTATTTATGGTCACAATATGACAACAAAAATATAATAATATATTGTGTATAAATAGACTTAACCAACATGTCACCATATAATCTCTCTTTGCTAATAAAAACTACGGCTCCCAGTACAATTGCAATTCTTTGCATATGGCGAATGAGGATGTGAACTACCGATGAGAAACAACAATGTCTGACTTGACTCACTGTTTTCTATCTTGTGATAGATACTTATGTTTCATTTAGGTATACTAATCTACATCTACTGTGTCATTCTTTTAAATGGGACAGTATGGGCTAATTTTGAACTACAAGACTTAGAGCACTGCTGTTTTTGAAGATATTCCTTATTTTTCAATTCTAAGTGAAACTAAAAATTTTTTTTGGCAAGCGTGAACTTTTACTAAAATACATTTTTATTAATATTCATTAATATAAAGCGTATAAGCAGTTAGCGCTATTTGATGTTATTTGGTGTATCTTCGAAATTATAGCTCCAATACCTGTGAAATTTAAATGGGTATACCTCGAAAGTATACCCTTTCAAACAAACAAAGAATTTTCGAAATCGGTCTACAATTGACGAAATTATCGGTGAATATACGTAACAAAAAACATACAGACGAACATAGAACCTCGTCTTTTTTTAACTCGGTTAAAAACACGACGCCCGTAACTTTTAAGTCTCTAAATTATACTCCCATATTCGACAGTCATATTTCATTTTAAAGTACAGTAATTATTACTAATGAAGTAATGACTATACTATACTACCTACATACAGGAAAATTAAGTACTAATACGAAATAATACGAAAATTTAGGTACAAATACGATTATGTGATGAGCTAATTTTGCACATAAGTATAACACCACAGTGTTTGACAGTGTTTTGTTTCTAAAACAAATACGGGAAGTTACCAGAAAAGTGAGTATAATACGTATACACTGCACGGATACGTAATATACAAATTACATTATATACTTGCATAGGTACGTTGTACAGCTCATGATCCTTGTACTCACGTTGCGGTTAGTGCAGATTGCCCGTTATTGGACTGGGTATTACCTTTTAACTTATAAATATCGATGAACGTGAATTGTATACAGTGTTAATTGATAAATACTAATAATCTTTTCGTGTAAAATTCCTGTCATCATATGTAATAACTTTTGTTCTACGACTTTTCTCAAAACTTAATACATTCCTCAAACAATATTTGTTAAGTTTTGCTGTACTGTCTGAAACGTAATTACTCTGTGTACGTATTCTAATAGTACAGTGCAAGCGCACCGCGCTGTGCGTGTGCCGCTTTAGCGACTGGATAGAGTAGGTGCCATTTTCAGAAACATTTAATGTATTTTTATTTTTGTATGAAAGAAAGAATTTATGAATTTTTAAAAGTCGTATAACAAAAGTTATTGGGGATAATGTTTAGTACAAAATACTAGAGGTTATTAATATTTTTAAATTAATCCTGTATAATAAATACTGCACTAACAATAGAAGGAAAACGAAGTTAATAATTTTTTAGTACAGAAATACTACTCATTTATTAAATAATACAATTATGAGTTCTAAACCTATAACTTCTGTTTGTATTAGTAACCTTATCAAATGACGCCGATACTGAATAGCTATTAGTCATTTTATTACACAATGATACACCTACAAAATTTAATATCAGCTTAAACTGTACTGAATCATTATATTACCATTATATTATCATGAACATGCTTTATATTAATATAAAAGAAACTATATTCTTTACTACATAACAATACCTAATTCTTCATTTAAAATGTTGCAACACGAGTAAGTAATTATAATTTATATATACTTACTCGTATTATAAATACTACTATATTATAAATACTTACTGGACTACGGGTCATTTAGATATATTCATGAGTAAACTTTTCTTTTTTTAAATGGCGTGGCGCATGAGTAAATTTACCACTTGGTAAAGTGGGTACCTATTTTAATTACAAGTTTATAAAGTTTGTGTTAATTATATTTAAGTACAAGCTAAAAGAATGTAAAGTTTGAAAAGAGAAATAAATCTTATTGTTTCCTTAATGTAATACTTTTTGCATCACAATATAAAACAAGTTGATTGCAGCGATTTCACATTATAACTGAAGGTGACAGTTGCGATTTGGGTCGACGACGGTTCATTTAACTTTCTCTGTACGAGTCGTTGTTCTGAGATTTTCTCATAATTGTCATTGCTTCATGACATCACATCACTATAGGCTCTTATTATTTCTCACTTCATGCACCAATTGTTGTCATGAAAAATATAAGTTATGTAGGCTGATCAACACCCCTTCGCTGGAGATCTGACGACGTAATTTTTTCAATTCAATTGTACACTATTAACAAATATTATAATAGAAAAAGTAAGCTGATGTTATCTACGGAAAGTTACGAATATTATACGTTCACGGTCTAAAGATTTATAAATAATTAATCGATGATGATTTCGATTAATGATCGAAATGTACAATATGTATGTCCAATAATTTTCCAATATGCATAGAATTAATTGCTACATTTTTTAAATATAACGATGATTCGATTACAAACATACAAGTCCGCAGTAAATGTATCAAAGACAACCTTCTTCATCATTATTACAGATATGAGTATGATGACTATGTAATTTAAAGTATAGTGGGTGTATGATTCTCAAGCGTGGGCAAAACCGGGACTGAGGAAACGGGTTCATTGAAGCAACTTAGCACAGATAAGACCTATGGTACAACAACCATCTGCTGAAAAATCAATCATCTCCACTGGACAATAATTTTATTATACGACGAATTAATTTACAATAAATAATGTATGTAAATCCGATGGTAGCATAAATATTTTCGATATTAAACTTAATTAGCGTAATACTGAATTACATATTTGTATGACACGTCACATGACGTTATCGGAATGACCGAGAGAAAAATATCAATAGAGCTGTTTATGTCCTCAATTTCACTTAAAATATATTCGTATATCTGATGCACATAACTCACTCACAAAGCATACAATTCAAACGAAGAATACAATATAAACATAAGATAATGATACACCACTCATTAGCGTAGAATCGATTACTCGCTAGTTATATATAATACGATATTAAATAGCCAGGCAGTACGTATTAAATATTTAAAAAAAATGCATAATTTTAATGTGACAAGCTTAACGCAATGAGTCAGATTTCTCCGGATCGGAACAGAGTGGTGCATTTATGGTCTTTCTTGCATTATTCATGTGATGAAGTTACCAAGCAAGATCATAATATATGAATTCATTATGAAAAGACGATATTCTTTTATATTTCTCAAAGTACCTTTTTACAGATATATCCTGCAATTAATTTCTACTAAATTGTATATACTTATTTTAAAAAAATCGTAATAAATGTGTAAAATAAGAATGTATTTATACATTGTTCTTATGTAGGTACATCCGACATATATCATTAATCTCGTACGACGACCGTGACCTTTTAATTAAGGTTAAATTAATTGTCACTTCAATTGACAGGAGGAACTTGCAAATAAAATGACTAAAAGTAACATTACCATGTCCGATTTTCGCAGTAAGTACAAAAAATTAGGCAAAATAGTGTACATTTTTAATAACACAAAGATCAATCACTTAATCGTTAATTATTTATTTATAAACCTATAAATATAATACGTTTATACGTATACATAGACAGGGAACGATTGTGTAGGAACGTTTAATCTAAATAAGGCTCTTGACAACTCTAATGCCGATGCCCCTATATTTCAGTATGAATATATAATTATACATACCTACATACGTATTTAAAGATTTTCCTGACATAATAGAGCTTCACACGTGCTCTCATTTTAGTATAATTATAAATAGTATCATTTCTACTTTAACATTATTTTATTTAGAACTCAAGAAACCTATTATTAGATTAGAAATAGTTACGTCAACTTTTACACAAGCGGCATAATACTTACTGACAACTTTATTAGAAAATAGAATTAGTTCTTGACAGCTGTGTCGTGTCTACTTAATTTAAAATTTTTATAAATATTTTACAAGACCACGTTATGGCTGAAATCGAGTGAAAGTAAGATAACTGCAGTGGAAATGCGATCTCTCAGAAATAATATGTGCGGTGTCACCCTCGCGGACAAAATATGCATTAAAGCAAGCAAGTTATTCTAAAAATGAAGAAAGGAATGCTTAAATGGTTCGGGGAGTTCGGGCACATAGAATGCATGACGATTGATGAAGAAAATCAACAAAGCGAAAGCGAGTGAGCAGAAGCCGAGGAAGACCAAGGCAATGAAGATCAAATAGCTAGTGTTAGCTGACAGAAATATCAAAAACACTCGCATGCCTCGGCGAAAATGCGCCAGGAGAATAACGTAATTTGAGGACGTACGTATTTTACAACTACATATACTGCAGAATAAATGTATGTAGTATGTACATAATATATACAATATTCGTATGTATGTGTTTATTTACACTTGCATACATAGCACCTTTATATGCCTTATTATAATATAGGTATTATATTATTAACGGAGGATTTTTTTATTGTGCGACGTTAAAAGTATAATATAACTTTACCGTCCAACAACATCTAGTAAAGCATACGCATACATATAATATGATATATTCTACAGATAATGTGACAGACTAAGGCGCCAAGAGTGATTGTATTTATTTGCTATAGAATGGAGTCAATGACCCCGTCATCGAAGTCGTACATAATTATATAATAAAAGACTTAGAATCTTGCACTTCAGAACGCTGAAGTTTATTGTCATTTGTCACAATATAAGTATATTAAGCTAAGAACAATATATTACGTATATCAACATGTACTAATAATGCGCATATGAAAAAAGCGTTAGTTGAGGTTATTAAAAAAGCGTTGATTTGTTTGTTTGGATCTCTGTAAACCATCGACCTATTTTAATTAAATTTTTACTAAAAGAACTATGCATTAAATTATTATTCTTCGATGCACCAAATGACAAGTTGTCATATTATGTCATATGAAGTAGGTACATTAGTATTAAAACGTAATTAACTATCCATCTTAATATATAAAAATCAATGTGTGTTTGTTCGTATTTTTTGGGCTGCCGTATGCGATCCGATTGCGATGAAAGGTATGTAGATAGCTTGAAACCCTGAGGACGGACATAGGCTATTTTAAAAATAAAAAACGCGAACGAAGTCGCGGGCATCAACTAGTAATAAATAATTTTTATTATCATTATCAATGATAATTATTAACGTGTTTCCTTTTTGTTCACGCCACAGAGGACGGTAATTACCTTGTAAGATAAAATAAGTTACTTTAAAAAGCTACTACTGCCCAACAGGCTAGTACCTACGATCATAGTCAACATTAAACGAAAGAAACAATAATATTGTTTTACTGCTTCTTTTTTAAGATATTCAATGTGGACGTTTACATTTATTTTAAAAACTAGTCTGTACCTTGCGGTTCACCCGGGTTCAATTTGGTATCTTTCCGATATAAAAAGTAGCCTAGACTACTCTCTGAAAAGTCCTGTATCTACTAAATGAAAGCCCTGTCAAAATCCGTTCAGCCGTTTCGAGATTAACTCGGATAAACAAACAGACAAGACAGACAAAATTTTAAAAAAGCGTGTTAAGGTTTTGATTATGTGCAAACAACCATACCATAGGTTTAAAAAGCCTTTATTTTATTTATATCTACTTATAGATTAAAAAAATTAAAGAAATGTTGAAATGTAAAAATATAAAATGTTTGGAGATCTTAAATCAATGTCAACGAGGCTCTATCTTTCGGCGCCATCGCTTCGTAGTCGGAGCCTAGTAAATATGTCGCCTCAGTGATAGGCAATAGCATACTGTATACTGTTTGCACCACAACCTTGTTGCAACTCTCTTTACACATTATTTCGAAATTAATTTTAATTAGTCACCTCAGCTTTCCTTTTCAGCGATAAATTTCTCCAGATGTCGCGAGGACTTGTCCAACCAACCTTTACTTTATCAGAGCCACTATCACCTACGCTACTGGCACATCTAGTTAATTTGGTATGATGTAAAAGGCCGTTAGTTGAATCTCGATTTGCCATTCTGAAGGCAGCATAGAATCACGGTGTGCGATCACAAAAGTAACGATTGCTTACGCTAAACAGTCCACAAACTGCAATATTCCCATAATGTTCTCACTGCAGCAACATGTTGAGCATGTCAAATAAAACATTCACTTTACAGCACTTTAGTTCACATGCGCGTCGCATAAGTTACAACGACCTTTTAACTGTAAAGGATTGCCGAATCAATCCAAACAATTCCACGTCTGTGTATTTATCTCATTTACTTTCATAAAAGTTAAATTTTATATCTATAACCTGATACATTATATTATTTTTTTTGAAAATTACACACCATGAACTTCTAATCGATCAATAAATGAACAATGTTTTAAAACGAAATTGTAGTAATATGCACCATTCACGTCTGTGTAAGTTTTGAGGTTAAGTTACTGCGATACCGGGTACCGGCTGCCGGCTAGCGGGGCACACAAGCGTACCGGACGCGGCAGGCCTCGTCACACAGGGCGAGAAACGATAAGCACCTGCCTGCCACATTTGGTTAAGAAATTATCAACATTGTAAGAAAAGTTTCTGTACTTAATTTATATAAAAAAATTTAAAAACACAATACAAATAATATCGTAACTATTAAAATAGACATTCCAGAGCTGAGGTGTTCTCTTTCTTATATAACTATGGCTAACTTGAAAATTTACTGAAAGATATACTAAAACTTTAATACACTTAATATAATAATGGGTATTAATTAAATAACAATACGTGTAAAAGGGCCCATTTGAGTCAGGTACGAGTTAATTATGGCTATATGAACGTAATATATACAGACGCAAAAGGATCTCAAGCCCGTCACACTCGTACCCAACAGACATAAGGCAAAGCTCAATCGCTCCAAAGAAAACGAAGTGCCCGACTGATAAAACGCTAAAGTGATTCTTAATACATTCGCACAAAAGTCGAAAACGACAATCTTTTCACGAGTAGTTCACTTTTTGTCCATTCAATGTAACAATGCAAGAGGAGAACGTGCCCCAACCGCTTTATCCAGTTGGTGAATTTTGAAACTTTAGACCGTAATCCTTTTAACAAAAACTACCATTGTTTCACATATCCAACTTTCACATATTATAAATATTACTGGTGTGAACACTACATCATCTTATTTGAGATTAATAAATAAATAGTCTTTCGTTCTGTTATCTTCACTGCTTTTTCGTCGTTCCAAAGAGATAACAAGAAATTGATAAGAAAAATTCCTCGAATACATAATCTTGTAAATAAGAGATACAGAAGTAAATAACTATGAACAACTCGTCAATTTATAAAAAACGGAACTTAGGAGTAAGAGTGACACCGAATAAAAATGGAAAAAAGAATCAAATATACTCAAACTACCCACAATTCATTCCATAAAAAGTTCCTTATCACTGTGCTTAACATTTTTTCTTTAACAAGTCTTTGTGCAATATTCCAAGAATATCAGGTCAATATGTGACCATGAAACAGTTAGTATCTATACAGTGGATTCGACATATGTGAGCAGAATGGCCGTCGCCGCAGGAGTTTATTTTTAACCCTGTAAGCATAGGGTCAGTCACCCGTTCACCCCACCCTCAACCCAGACCAATCCTATCCCATGAAGAACTTCGTGGAAATATGGTAAGATACCAAAGATAATCAAAAACAGTAAAACTACCTAATATTTGAACATAAAGGTTGTCCTGATTAAACTTTTACTTGTGTTACAAACCCAGTACCTATTGGGAATTTGTTATTTTAGCAACGCCTGAAACCATATCATGCGTATCACAATTCACAAGACTGAAACGGAAAATCTACCTTTAGCCCCTCTCATTTGTGTGTGGTTAAAAATAATGAGATAATTAATACACATACATTTATGTATACAAACGAGCGTTATTGTATCGCAATATCGCTTGAAATACGTTGTTGTATGTTTTCCCTTTATACATATTTATACACATTATCATGCACATTAAATATTACAATAATAAATAAATATTGACCCATCAAAGTTACACTGCGCATTGCAAAGTAATCGGTAAGAAATATTGTTTATTTTACTACAACTGTATAAGTAATTAATATAATAATATTCCAATTACTAAATCCAAATTACCTAGTCAAAAGTTACAACTATATAAATGGTGTCCTTAATATATTATTATTTATTACCTTTAATTAGATATGGTACCGGTAATATAAAACCATATTACTTCAACCGTAACGTAAGACAATACAACATGAATGTTGTGTATCGATGTATCAAATGTAAACAAAACCATGTTACAAGAAACAAAACGTATAAGACTTGTGCACAATTTAAAAACAGATTTCGTGATAAAGAAATCTATTATATATAGTAAATTTGTAGAGATGGAGAAAAATCAAATTATACCATACTTTTGTTGACTTTTTTGAATTTTTATTTCTTTTTCGTCAATAATTGGACATGGACTTCAACGTTTATCGGAAAAGTTTTACCTATCACTTAAAAAATTAAACTATGACAGCCAGCACTGAAGCACTTACCGACCAATAGTAATTATTTGAAATTTATGTTACATGTACTTTTGTAATTATTGTACACTAACGATTACGTACAATAATTTAAAAAAGGCTAAAAGCGTGTCGGACACACATTAACTTAGGGTTTCATAGTTATTTCAGACCAATTAGAATTATTTCAAACTTGAATTTGAATAAATTATTGAAAATTTTAAAGAATCAAAATAGATCCAATATACCCATTCGTTAATTATATTATTTCATTTGTTATCAATTTTGCCATTTTGATTATGGAACTCTAAAAACGAATATTCTACTTTGTTCCTAAACTAAAATCAATAATAAAGAAAGAAGCATATTGGAAATATGTATTACTAGCGACTCGACCTGGCTTCGCGCGGGCAGAAATTTTTTTTAAAACAAAATACAGCCATGTTACTCGCTGATAATGTTGTAGCTGAGTTACCGCTTTATATTATTAGTATAGATATATTAGTTGTTAGATAAAGTTAGTGTAAAATTAAAACACCTAAAACAGCGCATACATACAAGAGGGTGGGTTTCACTAAAATAACGATAGGTAGGTACTTCCCTTTTCGGGGTGCATTAACTGCTATTAGGGGAACAGTTTTAAGGGTGCGCAAGATGTATAGTTAGGGGACTCACCGTAGCCGTATCGGTGAGGGTGACGGTGGCTGAGGTGGGTCCGCCATTGGTCGTGCCTGTGATAAAGGACGAGTTACTAGACACCTGATTATTAGAACTCTGTTCGATTATGCGTTGACGGAGTGCCAATCTTTCAAGACTGGCTAGGCGATGCGAGCCGCCGGTGCCCTCTCTATCACGTTCCCTAAGCCCTGTTGTGCTACCAGCGCTAAACGAGCCGCTGTATTTAGGCAGGGTCGGTGGTGGCACAGGTCTTGCGGAGCCCCCGCGACCCAATAATGAGCCACTGGAAGTGTACGCGTAACTACTGGGTGTACCAAGAGTAGCGGTACGCGGTGCAGCTCCGATACCATTAAGAGCTCCATTGGTACCACTGACGGCGCCTCCATTCACCGTCGTCGTACTGCCGTTCATCTCCTAAGTCGTATCCGTCATGCGAGTTTTAAGATATGATCCGATTACACACTGAGTCACTTGAGAACGCACTAAGATACTATCGCGTATTGGAACGACTGTGATAGGAGCGTTCGAGCCGGTTGCCCGTCGGAGGCGGTTTGACAGCTCGTGCAGTGGCAAGGCGTGCGGGCGGAGTCGCTCAGCGCCCCGCACTCGATGCCGACCGTCAGTCGCGTCGCCCGCCACTCGCCACCGCCGATCAAAATCTGAGGATTATTCCTCTACAACTGCCCCAATAAGGGCTGAAACCGCGTTGCTCCCAATTTTCCTTCAAGGTCATTATTTTATATTATGTCTGTCAGTTTCTGACGAATTCGTAAAATATTTATTTATTCTTTAGGTCTAAAAAAAAACTTAAAAATGATACCTGACTAAGTTTCTTGTCGGTTTTTCTAGGTGTCCAGGTTTTTTCTTTGAACCGAACTAAAGTGTAGATTTCATGTTCAAAAACACCTTACAATTGGGTTTACTTGAATAAATTTACTTGACTTTGAATTTGACTCTTAAAAATTGTTAGCTTAAGTATAGTTTCAAAAACCACTAAAACATTGCAAAATTTAACAACAAAATCGTTAATTTCGTCGCTCGTTTGGAAAACGTTAATATAAAGAACTTTTTAACAACTCTATTTAAAACTTCTTCGCAATCTACAATTATTGTATAATAATAATTTTAAAATCACAAATAAATCAAAAATATATATTATCGTAAGGAATCCTATCACTATATAGAGGTCCTTACATTCGCGTCAAATAATAAATGTTTATTGATGTTATTACCAATCACTAAAAAAAAAAAACAAAAATAACTGAAGAATACTTGACACGTCTGTTCAAGTTTTAAACGTATTTTACACAGATACAGAGAAAAAATAGTAAATTTCATCATATTTGGGTATTGGTCTGTAGAATTTACTGTTAAGACCACATCAAGCCAAAAATAAAGATCAAATAACCAGTTTTAGCCAACAGAAATCTAAAAAGCACTCGCATACCTCGACGATAGCGTCTGAATAGAATGATGAGATTTAAGGACGCAAAATAATGTTTGGTACTCCTTCCACTTTGACTACTCCGACAGAGATACAGCGCGAGGACATCAATGATCCTTATCACATCTTGATATACCATCAAATGGAATTCTACAGGAAATCATTGCAAGTACATATTAAATACATACATATTCTCACGCCTGTACTCTTAATGGGGTAGTCAGAGAGGTTAGAGCGCCAAGCATCGCAGTCTTTACTTAATAGATAAATACAACAGCCAAATACCATTCATCAACGCACGGATGTGACACTATTTGCTAGTTCATCGGCCTGATCCAAGACAGTAGAGACGGTGACTGCACTGCCGGAAGTACATTTAAGGTAAGTACTGTAAGTATTATGGTCAGTCAACTTGATAGTAACGCGTTAATAAAAGTGGATATCGACAGTGATGTCAATAAAATTATGAAATGTAAACAAATGGACAATAACAAAAAATGGTGTAACAAGTGGACAATGTAAACATATGGGACAAGTAAAAGAACGCTGAAATAATGATATTCACACTAAATAGATCTTAAGCTTTACCGAGACTAATCATCAGCTTGTATTGTGAATCTCAAAAAGGGAATGAAAATATGTAATTGTGCTGTACAACACTTGTTACTAAACAAAATATGTCCAAAACGTTTCAAACCATAACATCCCAGTTCCGAATTAAACCACTGACACGCGATTCTCATCGCAGTAAGGACACCGATAAATTTTTCCCCCAAAAAACACGTGTTTGTCGCGTGTGCCAGTGAAGGTAGTGATCGACCGCCAACGCACCGCGCAGGCGCGTCTGCACCCTCGCAGATATCCCTCTGGTGCATCGCACGTTACGTCACATGGCTATATCATATGACGCTCGCTGAATGTCAATGTCGATTTATTCCCACCCCGACTTTTCGATAATCGAAATTTCGATAAAGCACACATTTCTTAAACACTTTAAAAAAAAGTATTAGTAATATTATGCATTTATCGAAATCTAATATGTGCAATTAATCTATGCTATAATCTCTTTCTATATTTTAAAGAGAGAAAGAGCGAATTTTGTAAGTTTGTTTATATGTCGAGGGTAATCTCCGAAATCACTCCTCCCTATTTGAAAAATTCATTCACCATTTGTACAGTACATGGTAAGATATTATTCCACATGGCCATAGAGTTTATGGCTGTCTGGAACGGGTTGAACACATAATAATAGTACTCATATATGGCATAGACTATTATTATTATGTGTATTCAATCCGTGCATTGCCGGGACGAGCCGCTAGTAGCAGATAGAATTTTACACCACTTAATGGATGTATGTGCATATAAATTACATTGGCCTTGACCCAATGACAAAGTTGAAGACCTTGCAAACCAAATTCATTCATTCATTCAAGTGTTTTATGCCAAAGTTAGAAAAACGCACAAGGGCCCCGTAGTAACTAACTAAGATATTACTGGGGTCACTGACCGTGTAACCGAAAATACCCTACACCATGTCTCAATTCCGAATTATTCATCCCATTCTATGATTGATAACTAGTAATTTAGAGGGGGGGGGGAGTTTAAACTTTATGACTTAGAAGCACAAATCTCAGCACCTATTAAATAAAGAAATCACTTTTGAACCTCTATCTATAATATTTTTTAAGACAAATTTAGATGTGTCTTACTCCACCCTCATTACTTATACTTTTATCCCTCAGTCACACGTATGGATGGAGTACCACACCTAATTTTATTCTTTCAAAACTTTACTACATCATTGTGTTCATAAATACCAGCACCAGCAGTTCATAAATACACTTCCTTCAAAATTTCATCTATATAGTGCCAATAGTCTCCTAGTAAAATGGTTGTAACAAAGGACGGACGGACTGACAGGACAGGATGAAATTATAAGGGTTCTTTGCCATTTGGCATTAGAACCTTAAAAACTGACCCAATGCAAATCATACTTTTATCAAACGAAAAAAAAATATCGTAGCGCTTCCTGTTACCTATGCATGTACTATAAAAAAGTTGTCAAACGTTATAAGTCCTAATAAATTATTATCGTTCAGTCTACGCCTATTACCATTCATTTTTTTTATTTTCTTAGTGACGCTTTTGAAGTTAAGGTAGAGCGACAGTAATTCATAAACGTTTTCTTGAAAAATATGCCAAAATGAAAGAACCGGAGAAGTACAAGCCGCACTTGTGCATTGACATTGACATGCACAACGTACCGTAACGTCAGTTGTTATATTCCACAAGAGCAAACAAAATGTCGCAGTGCGTTTTTTTATTTTTAGTATCAACTACTACTCTAACTAGATAATTTCCCTATTTAATCTACACCTTATTAAACGATTGCAAAAAAGAAGGGTGTTCTGAATTCATCTGTATTAATTTATTTTTATGTATATTCAGGTATATTATCTTCTTTGTTTTTAAACCGATTTCAATTATTCTTTTTCCATTGTGTTCAGTATAGTATAACTTCAAGATGGTCCTATTTTATTTCATTGTTACTGGACGTTGGAACTTCAAAGATACACCAAATATTCTTCACAGTTTATATTTTGATGATATTTTTAAATATTGCATTGCTTTGCCCCTACACCCCCCTTTCATATGTCCGTAATCCTAATAGACCCCGGGGACTGCAGATTAAACTATCCGCCGACAGGTTGACTTGATTGGACTACTAGTGCGCACACTGCACCAACCAAACAACTGCGTTGCTGGTGAGTCCGCAGACCAACTAAATAGTCGTCCGACTGCTCTCGTACGATTTGGTACTTAGTGAGCGACTTTTGAAGAGAGCGGTCACATACTGAATGTTACTAAGAAGTTGTCTAAAAATGATTTTTCGCCTTTTATCGAATGAGCATATCCAGCTTCAGGAACTACTGCTTCATAAACTTCTCCCCATAGTTTTATGTTTAGATTCACATCAAAGTACTCATTTAAGATTTTTTTTATAAAGCGCGGGTCGTTTTTCTACTTCAACTATCTTTACAATTGATGTTCTGACGATCACCACACGCAAAATTGGCAGCGCCGTTATGAAAATTACGCACCCGGCGCCAAAACTCGGAGCAAACTTAGCAAACTAAACGGTCGGCCAAGTCGGCCGACTAAACAATCGTCAAATGTGCGCACATTGAAAAGCGCCATACTGATCTAGCAGTTTGTCGATAGTATAGAGACAGATAGCCGCGTGTTCACTGCGCGACCGGTGATTATTAATTGTAATAAAAAATGGATATTATGTAGGTATGAGAATTGCGTGTCTATTGCGCCATGAGTGTAAAATATACTTTTCGCGGTAGTAAAATATACTTTTCGCGGTAGATATAGCGTCACTAAACAAATTATATAATACAAATCCTCGTTTTGACAGCAGATATAGCGTGATAGTTGACTGTCGCATGCTGATTGCAAGTTAGGTAAAAAGCGTGCCGATCAAACTGTCGGGAGATAGGTTTAGACTGCAGTTTGCGGGGGTCTCTATGAAGGCCAGTGTAGCCCAGTGTAGCCCATCAAACTTATTTATTGGCCGATACCGAATCTTTGTAACATACGCAGTTACATTACATACATTTTTTTACTGATTGACTAATAGCCCGACCAAATTATCGGCCGATAGTTTAGTCTGCAGTCTGCCAGGTCTCTAAGTAACACGTAAATTGTAAACGTTGAAATTATTTATTATTAAAGATGCATATAGTATAGCCTATATACCTCTATATAGGCTATACTACAAGTTTTACGATTTGCATATCGGACCTGCTGTTTATGAGTAAGGATGGTAGCTGCCAATTAAGGGACTGTGACCAGGTGCAACCTGAATATGAAATGCCATCTATCGAGATATGCAATAGAAGTTTAACAATCAGATGTAGGTATGCCCGTTTCCTACTGAGTAACAGTGGCCAATGTTGTTCAACTGATTTCTGAGTATCTAACAGATGGCGCTCGCTAAATGCCCAAAAGAACTTTAGATAAGTCAATTTCGGCTACGTTTCTGGCACACTTTCCAATCTAATGAACAATAAATGAAACCAAATAATTAATTACTTTATTGTAATTTGCAATTTTCTCAAAAGAATATTTTTAGGCGATCTATTTTTAAAAACAGAATTTAACAAAACCATGTCTAAAAATAGAAAATAGATTTAATTCTTATTTCATAGTGTCAATAAGCAAAATTCTTGACGAAGTCTTAAAAACCAGTATGACTAACAACCTTTTAAAATATACCTTCTATTTGGAACAACCAACTAATACCGAAATTGATATTAAAGCTTTTTGTACGTTACGTTTATTGGGCCATCTACATACATATATCTAGATATTATGCTTTTTGCATTTACTTTCTTTATGACAAATGACAAATATATAATAATATGTAGATGGCAAACAGACAGACACCGAGGACCGAGTATTCCATTTTACTTTAATTGTACTAATTTAATTTTAAACCCTCAATGTTCGTCAGAAGCTAACATAAACGTATCAGAATGCATGAAATTACCATATGATATATTAAAATAAACAGTACAAATGCCAATTATTAAAAAAAATAAATACATGTAACCTATGTACCAGAATTAATTGTCTGAACTTCATGTAAGTCAGCGTAAGTTTGTTGAACCACAAAACAAGCTCATAAATATTACTCGTATAAGATGAAGACGTAGATCTACGAAAAACAGAGGCAAACGTAAACTAAACAGAGGCTGTTACGTGTAAGAATTCTATATTTAGATATTAGATGCAAGACCTAAATTAAAAAAATTATTACGAAATTTTCGTCAAATACGAATATATCAATTATATTTACTACCACATTTACTATATAAAATATAATAAATGTGGATTGTTTATGTGATTATACTGCACAATATGTTTCAGTAATATGATGACAAAATGGCGACAAAGATTATGGGATGCATTTAGCGAAACTTCAAAATTGGTGAAAATATAGACAAAATTGCTATGATTTGCTAATAAAAAATTCAATGTTATACAATAAAATGTTACTCCTTCATTTAAGACGCTTCACTTAAGACGCTATAAAATAATTATTGCCAATAAAAAAAAGTAATCATTAAAATTGCGCTATAAAAAATAACATTTTCTATTAACAAAAAAAAATAAACTTGACAAGCTGTCATCCTGACAATGCCGACATATTCGGCGCAGTGAAAGGAGTTGGTGAAATTGCGCGACGTCTCTTCCTAACTCCTGGAAATAACTCGGAAATACACCTACTAGTAAATATAAGATTTTATACATATACCAAAGGCAAAAGATGAAAAGAGATGGAAGAATATAGAAATGTTTCAAGATTAAATTTCTCGACTTCAACTATCTCCTTAGAGTGCAGACTTCTATTTCCTATACTGCTCCTGGAAATAACTCGGAAACACACATAGATATACCAACAGCAAAAGATGAAAGGAGATGGAGGATTATAGAGATGTTACGAGATTAAATTTCTCGACTTCAACTATCTCTTTAGAGTGCGGACTCCTGTTTCAATACTGCTCTTGGAAATAACTCAGAAATACACCTACTAATATATATAACATTGTTATATATATATATATATATATCAACAGCAAAAGATGAAAAGGGATGTTTCGAGATTCAATTTCTTGACTTCAACTATCTCTTTAGAGCACTGGTTCCCAAACTTATTTTGTCTACTGAGTCGAGAGCTCATGCAGTCGTTGTCTAAGATGCCTCCTAGCTAAATGAAATTACAAATTACCCCCCAGACCTCTACACAACGCCCCCATTTTTTTTCTGGGTCTCTTACCGCCCCCCTTTAGGCCTGCAGCGCCCACAAGGGGGCGTTATCGCCTACTTTAGGAATGGCTGCTTTAGAGTGTGGACTCCTGTTTCAATACTGCTCCATGTATAAAGCGGATTCCGATCTAGCACTTCGCCGGCCGCTGCCGCGGCACGCTCGCTACGCTCGCTCGGTTTGCGCATTGTTAAAAAGATGTAACTTAACCAAAAAATGTTATAAATATATCGTCGTGTTTGTATAAAGTTACAAAAAATTTGCTAAATTTTACCCAATGTAAAATAATCTAAACCTTAGCCTGCATTTGTCCTCACGATTTCCTTCCAAGCATTTATTATCACCATTACACCACATTAAAGTTTCAGTGATTGAAATTGAAACCGAAATTTTATTGTGAAAACTGTTAAATTTGAAGTTTAGCATTTTGTTATAGCAAAGACCATTACTTTTAAAGATGTGATTTATATTAAAAGTAGCAAATTTATAGAGAAAACCGTCAATTTTAAATATTGAGATATGAGTTTGTAGATAAAATTAATAATTCTATAGCACCATTATATATATATATATCTTATTTTATTAGAATTTAGAATACTTATTTATAAATTTTAATTGAATTCGATTTTCAACAATAACGAAACCTAATTATGGATAACATAATATATGTATCTATCTATAAAGCATAAATTGACAAACCAATAATATGCTAGGACATTAACCACGATAAAGTTATTTAGGTTGGTAATTTATGAACTAATACCAACCATATTATCATTTGTGTACGTGCGTCAGTACTAATAAGGAAAAACATTACATACACCACTTATCAATGTTTAAAGGCACACCTTATGCATGTAAGTATATATACGATATATATATATGTGTAAGTACATACATACGTATATGTAGTACACGTAATTATAATCAATAAACCGTATTTAAATAAGACCTTCCAGGGTTCCTTAGGAGAAACGTCTTAGAAACGTAAACCGTGATTTATCACTCAGTACGAATATACAATTGGCTCCGAGTTGAACATACCGTTTAACCAAACAGGCACGTGCGATCGCACCAACAGGCAATGTTTCTAAAACAAACCCCAATATAACATACAAAGCATAACAACGTTTCAGCTCAAACAGTTCAGCGAAATCGAATTGGGTCAAAAATAAACCATCGCGCCTATAAAAACTTCGTATTAATCACAATACATGGGTAATATGTGAATGCATATGTTTAAGTACTTACAATGTATAGTTATCACTCAATGTATGTAACAAATCTGATGAAATAAATACAATAACAAAATCCTCTAATGAGCACTACGTCCCACAGGTACACGATCCCATCTGCTCTATGGGTAATACAAAAGCAAAGGAAATCCTACGCGTGTAACATGACAAATGAATTTAAGTTAAATTGAAGAACAAACCTACCCACATAAACATGCAAAACGTAATTGAAGTACGTATATTACGTATATTGAACGTATATTTACGTATATTTAATACGTATATTGAAGTACGTAGTACAACACAATGTAAATATCAAATCTTTAAACGATAAAAGTACCTATTTTAAAAGTTGAAAAAAAAAATTAAAAAAAAATATGATAGCACTAGTACGCAGTATTATGTAATGTAATGTAATGTAGCCTTTATTTCCATGCCTTTCAAATATATAAAAGATAAAAAATAAAAAATAAATAAAAAATGATAAATACACAGCTTATAATATTTAAGAAGACGTGGCCCCTTCTCGGGTATAGGCCTCCCCCAACTGTCTCCATCTTTTCCTATTTTTTGCCTTCAGAGTCCAATCTGTACCGGCAACTTTATGTATCTCGTCGACCCAGCGGTCTTTAGGTTTTCCTGCCCTTCTTTTGCCGCTTGGACCTATCCATGTAGTGACACGTTTTGTCCATCTGTTGTCTGTAGTCCGTGCAATGTGTCCTGCCCATTTCCATTTTAGTCTTTTAGTGTGCAGTATTATGTACTTATATCAAAATAATTCAATGAGAATGTTTTTTGTAAAATTAATGGGATATGAAAATAAATCTACATTACAATTTAAAAAATTAACGAAACGACGAATATTAAATATTTACATACAGTTTTGTTAAGTCAAAAAAGACGGAGTACCAAGCAAGCATCACGGAAATCACGGTCTATAGTTACGAGTTTAAGACATGTCGCGTATTTTAAAATATGAGTTAGGACTTGCAGCTTATAAAAGATATCAAAACATGGGCCCAGGTGTATCAAGGTAGGATTCTTGAGAAGATAATTTGGCCTCTTAACAACATCATGTTCCATAAACAAGAATGGTCCTTTCAGCAAGACAACATCAGGTCATAAAGATCGACGCGCACAAGCGTGGCTATGGAAAGAAACGTTTCTGATTTCATCAGAGCTGAAGACTGGTCGTCGTCTAGTCCCGATCTTAATCCACTTGATTATGGTTTATGATCTTTTTTAGATAGTGTGGCATGCCCTAAACGCCATGATAATTTGAAGTCCCTAAAACATTTCATAAGATTGGCAGTGGGAGATGGAGAATGTGCGCGATTGAATTGCCATTTGCCATTTTGAATGAGCTTCATACTTTTAAAATGCTATTATATTAATGTTTAAACTAACGCACACTCCAGTAATAAATATTTGTGGCAAGACTAAGTATAGTTTTTGTGTCCACCTGCGGAAAATTTTACATACAATCGGTTTATAAAACAAAGGCCCACTAAGGTTTCTATACGTAAAAGGACTTGTATTGTACTTGTATTGGACTTGTAACATGGTGAACAATCATTCTACGATTGTAGTAGAGCTACATCGCGAATTATAAAATCAATGTTCTTTGATAACAAAATCTTTGTATACTAAAAGAACAAACCACCCAAATGTCCAATAACTATGTGTTTCCACTGTCGCATAATCGCGTTACTACCAACTACCAATTGCAAAACACAGTTTGCCTTCTTTTCGTGCTCAAATAAAAATATTTAACACAATGTAATCCTGATATCCTTCCTTTAATGTAAATCTTATTTGCACTGACAGACAGGCATGGGTAGAAAATGCCAATAAAAGTGTACCATTTTTCCAATTTTGATACGAATTTGGAACTCTCAAAATTCCAATAGTTACTGAAATTATTATAGATTTTCCAATCAACCATTTTCGAAACGAACTGAAAATAAATAAACATTACTTTTTCTCCTTATGATCTAAAATTTGAGTATGCTCTGAAAAAGGATTACAAAATTATATATTCCCTTATCACCGCATCAGAAACGCGATAAAAAGTATGCCAAATAATATAATAAGATTACACAGAAACAAAACAATTACTGTAAAAGAAGCTTTATTTATGTTCCGTAGTAAAATTACAAAAACGAAATACTTATTATATCACCTCCTCGAAGTCTATTTGTCAATCACAGAAGTTCAGGGAGTATTTGAAGTAAGCAACTAAATCTAGGGACAATTGTACAAAATAGTGATCCAAAATGGAGCATTTCGCTACAGTTCAAACTTGGCTGCCGAATTGAACATAGGGAAACCTTTCTACCCAAAAACAACTTTTGGTGGTTAAGTTACAGGTCAGACTTCGGTGTTAGGTTCTTTTGTTTAACTATTCGAAAGTTTTCTATCGAAAAACAAATTCTATTAGCAACAGCTAAGTTTGCACTGTCGCGAGTAGTACAAGTTCAAAAATGTACAACTCTAGTTTGTGTTACGGTATACATTTTAAAAAAACACAAAATAAAAATACTAACTCCGCCACCTTATCTTTCAAAAGTAGGTATCGCACAGAAAAATCAAACAAAAATGAAGAATATGAAAATAAGGTGCACACTGAAAGAAAATTATCAGTATCGCTTTATGACACGATACCTAAAGGAAAATTCTAAGACAAACACTGTTTTGCGATTGTTAATGAATAACTGAACCAGGTATAATAATTTGCAAGTTGCTCTTAGCCAATATTTTATTTTAATTGTTTTCAATGCATAGCTGAACTATCAATAACAATTAACAACAAATTAAAATTACAAATTAAAACCTTCGTAGTTTATTTTATAACAGCGGCCCGTCTTGACTTCGCCCGGGTTGAATACAAAATATATAGCCTATGCCCAGCTGGAATAATGTACCCCTCAAATGGTCCAGAATTTTTGAAATAGGTGCAGTGATTCCGGAGATTACCTTCCACATATAAACAAACTTACAAAATCCGCACTCTCTCTTTATAATATTAGTATAGAAGTATAGATAAATAAATAATTGATGTTAAAATCTTCGATCACAGGTTAACATGCACATTTTTCCAGGGAAGTAGTTTACTGGAACTAAAATAACTCTTACCCAGTTTGTTGTTTTACCATTACAAGATATGCAACAAATCGATATGTTCTGCGTAGGCAAAATAAGTAATAATGCATTTTTACACTTCTTCGTTGGAACTATAAATTATATAAATTAGTTTTCTTTCATATCTGAAATTATCATAATTAATCTTGTATCCACACTTCATTTTACTCCAACGTACCTAAGTAATTAATACTGAAGCCATCGAAATGCGCACACCTAGACGGTACATATAAATCATATTCAAATTAATAAGAATGACAACGATTTAAAGAAATATTTTAAAATGTATTGTCTTGTACAAAATGTTTACGCATACATATATTTTACGCGGTATACTGTACGTCTGAAACTTTTAAAAATACTTACATGTTCTGCATTTGCAGCGTTTGGTCTGTATCGAGCAAGTACTGGCCTATTCCTCGACCTATTTAAAGGTGAATCTGATATAGACGTCATTATTAATCTATTACCTAAAATTGATTTCAAATATTTTGCTTCACTACTAATGTTAAGGAAACATAGTGATATAATTACAATATGCCACTAACAAACGCGATACCACATTTTTTAGTCGACAAATCACATCCGGAGTACAGTGGAGTGAAGCTCGGACGAGTGAATCAACCGATTAGAAACACCACTTTAAACAGAACTGATAAAAAAATTTACAATGTTGTAATATTACCAAAACAAAATGTTTAAAGTACTTGGAACTTTTTAAGTATTCTAGACATAGTCAATGTCAATCCATTCAATTACAATATATGCACAGTAGTTCCACCGTTCTGCATCACATATTATATTACTGACGCCACATTCCAAAAATTATTTCAAATGAAATTTAGGAAATGAACCGATGACCCTATTTAGTTAAGCACATTTACAGTTTCACAATGCAACGACCGTGCGGCATATGACAAATTCGCAAACTGAAACAATTATACTATGCGTGTCGTAGTTAGCAAACGCGTTCGTCACTGCAATCGACAACGAATGTGTATGTGTCACTTGAGTTTGTAACGATGGCCGACCATAGGGACTCCGATAATGGTGTCACAATGCCTGCTGGGCCCGTCGATGGAAAACGTTCGAGGGCCGAGTAGCGGTCGCAAATTCCTACTCGTAATTCCAACGGCGCAACGCATCGTACGTGTCCAATGGACAAACGGTCCTGGCGACCTAATATTTATCATACGATATCACCTTTATTAGTATGATAATAATAACGTATCTAAGTACATACATTTTTTTTCTAAATCTGTTTCAAGATTAATATAAATTATTTGGTTCAATAGTTCCTAAATAAAAAAAACATACTATCCCCGATAAAACACATATCATAGTTTGAATAACGACCAAATTAGCATTAATGAGCGTAAAATTTAAGTTGCAACTTGTTAAATTGTGTTGCAGTTTTAATTTAAAAATATTGTTTTAAATTTTAAATAGTCAATTAAAAAGCAGCAAAGACTGACAAAAGTACGAATTTCAACTTTTACTTTAACTTAAGTACATTGTGTATTTCTAACTCAGTTTTTTATAAAACTGGTGGATATTTAATTTCTCATGTATACTTTAAAACAATGCATAATAATATCACAGATTAATTAGTTACTAACGTAAACTAATATGTACGCATTGCAAGTGCATAATTTGCACAGAGATTTGTATTACGTTCGTTCCTTTGTTCGAGTTCGATTGTTTTTAATGTTGTAAGCTTTAACCTCCTAACAGTCTTCGGTGAAAAATTAGGAGGTAAAACCAAAGTAAAACCAATGATTTAACCCTTGATAATGAATGAATGAAATAATGAATGAACCCTTTGGTTAAAAAACTGACCAAATTGTAGTTTCTAAGCAGAGAGGCAATGATAACTCCTTAATTTTGGCGGAGGTATTGCTGTGCCCCTATATTGCTTTAAAACAAAACATATTTACTTACCGCTATGTAACGATGGTTATGATGAAAATCAGCACATGAAACAAGATAACGATATAATTAATTTATATAATTCATATGATTTCTTACAATAAAACTCAAAATATGAAAAATTTAACAGTAAGAGATATTTACAATTTCTCTTTCAACATACCTAAACAAGGTAGACAACATGTACCTACGTCTTCAAGACTATCTGTGTCTGTGCTCATGTAATCTATTTCCATTAATGGTTTGTTCATCAAATTTTTGCGTACCAACTATTTTATAATTATGAACACATTGAAAAAAACACCTTTAAACTACTAAATGGCACGCGGTAATCAAAGCAAATCATACTACAATTTATTGTAAGTGGACAAGCAATTCAATGATTCATTAGGCCTGTATGCCGGTATATTGTTTTTAAATCATTGATTGTTTTTAATATCATTCAACTCGTATGCATTGAACAACAATTTAAACAAATAGCATGTTCAATTAAACAATAATAACATTTTACGTCTATCTTTTTTTAGAATCTAACATATGACAACAAAAATATCGTACTTCGTTATAAACATATTGAAATTACTGTATCGACGTATATTTTGCCAATTTCCATTATAAATGATAGTAAAAAATTGTCATACTATAGCATGTGATAAGTAAGTATACAATATACATATATTTATAACAACTCGGTTTACGAATACAAGCTACTGTTGAATGCATGCGCACACTGTAAGAGGTCGTATTTAAGAAAAACAATTTAAATAATCTAACGGACATTTTTAATATAAAAGAAGCGTTAGCGTTACTAATTTACAAAAATATTTCAAATATCTAACACATTGCACGCTGCACCCTTGTGACACCATATTATTATATCATAGATTTTTTGACTCTCTCATAGTTTCAAAAATAATACATACATACATATCTTCACCCTGTATCCCCAACGGGGTAGTCAGAGAGGACGGAGCGCCAGGCAAATAATAAAATCTCCAAATAGATTTTTTTTCGTAACAGATTTAAAGAAAAAATAAGATCCAATAAAGGTCTGCCAGAAGCAACATATACGTCACATTTATTAATAAAATGCAATTTTTAATAGATAATTAACAAAACAAGATCCTTACGTGAAATACATGGACCCACAGCATCCATCCTGGATAAATGTATATTTCTACACCGTTCCCTTCACTTAAATATTATTTGTAACAAAAATGCAATCAATTTTAGTTACCACGATATCCACATTACGCAGTAATAAAACGTTAAAACCGCCGCACAAAACCTGTCCATGTATCAATAAACAAACAAATCATCGACCCAAATTCTAGTAAATATTGACAATATGAAGTTATATTAGAACACAAGGTGTACGCGATATATTCGACTGACGTGATGTTTATGTGTGCGAGATGTTTTACACAGACAAGAAAAGCAAGCGGAGTTATACGTTGGTCTACGAGGACTGAGTTCGCACAGCATAGCGCGTCCAACTGCACTTTAAGAGCTATTTCAGTTCAGTGCATACAGAGAATTTGCGACGGATTCCGCGACGTTGGGGTGGCCAACAACGTCCGTCGCCGCGCCTGATCCCCTCTAAGGTCATCCATCCAGATTTCGTAATTTGTATATTTTATTTACTATTACAAACTTCACAATTATGTAGGTAAACCTCATAGACATATTTTATTCAAATAATAATCAATTCCAAAGGTGGTTTTCGTTTTCAACTTTCATGACTATGAGAGGTCAAATAAGGCTGATTTTCACTGCTTTTTTTGACCTCTCATAGTCACGAAAATTCAAGTGTTTAAAATTAAAGCCGTTTTATTATAAATATTTATATGAAGTTCAGATGTTTCCCTTACGTTTACATAACATTACTTAGAGGAAAAAATAGTAAGGCACATGAAAAGTCCATCAAAACTGACATGTTTGTTAAATTTTTGCATTTCTAACGTTTTATCCGATCTTTTATTTATGAATAAATTTGATGTACTCAATGCACCAAAATAAATAAATACTAGTTTGTAAGCTATACAACTATAATATTTGAAGGACAATATAGCATTATGGTGCATTAAACACAATAGAATAAAATAAAAGATGGAAAAAAAGTAAAAACGAGTGAAATTTAATGAACATGCCGAGTTTGATGAACTTGTGATGTGATGTGACTTGCTAGTTTTTTTCCTTACCAATTTAATGTAAACTAGCGGTCCGACCTGACTTCGTCCGTGTTGAATACATAATATATAGCCTATGTCTATCTGTACCTTTTAAATACTGAAGGAATTTTTCAAACAGTTGCAGTGGTTCCGGAGAATAACCCTCTGCATATAAACAAACTCACAATATCCGCTCCCTCTCTTTATAATATTATGGTATAGATAGATAGTATTGATGTTAAATAAGTACCTCAACTTTATTATATAAATATAATATAATGATTCAATTGAAACTTTGAATTTCTAATAAGCGAAATAAGGCTGATCTTTACCCACCTCATTTACGTTCTATCTACCCATTTTATTTCTAATTAAGTAAATGGAATATTCCAAACAGTTCAATAAACTGAATTTTATTACTATGCAATAAAGAAGTCAGTTTCATTCTTTCATGAGTAGTAGGCACGATGCAATCTTAAATAGCCAATTAATGAGGACTTTGATCCAATGACATGTGTCATGCATAAATGTTTTACATATGTGCATGTTTAATAACAAGTTACACATGTATAGGAATTTACAAAAACCCCAAATAATAATAAATTACATAATTATATTACCTAAAACAAAATTTATATGGCTATGTGCCATAATAGTAGAATGTCCTTTATTTGCTATTAATTTCTATAAATCAATTATTTTTTAAATTTACATGCATACTTTATACAACTTCACGCCAGTTCCCATTCGTGGTGGACAGAGCAATAAAACTCAACAAAACAACAAATTCGTGCAACTTCGAAGAATAAATTTATTTGGGTTACAGAATGCAAATTAAAGGCAAAAGCCAGATAGTAAAAAGCGACTATGGTTACTACCCCATCACCTATAAAAACTTGAAAAATAGATGTTTTATGCATATTTTTAGCGAAAATATAGCATGCGGAGTTTTGTGACTAATATTATGTCTTGCAACATGTATGTTTCATTTGAGCTTGGTGGTCAAATTAAATTTTCAATTGCGATAGTTAAGGAAACAGTTATGACTTTATCTTGTACAAGTTTTTTTCGCCAAATCAAACTTACTTCACTTCCAAACTCTATGTAGCTATTGTTATAATTTCTATCATGAACTTGGAAGTCCGTTTTCATTTCGTCTCTGACAATAACATTACTCTGTGCTAATTACCGGTCCGATCGCGCGCCATCGATCCGCAAAAAAGCGCGATAGTTCGATAAACAAGATAATAAAATAACCGCAACCGCAACCCATAAAATCAAGCTCATGGACTGCTTAAAATGACGACAACTGGTGATAAACATTAACCACGTGTTAATTGCTCAAGGTCATTTGCATCTCCCTACGCCTTAACAGCAAACCCTATGCTTAACTGACTTACGGCCTGCGCAAGATGACTACGAACAGACACATTCTACAATATTTTTTATCTCTATTAGTCCAGCATGGAATTAGTATGGAATAATATAACTTCACGCTGGATCTCTAACAAGGTAGTCAGAGAACGAAGCGTCAAGTATCACCGTCCTTACATACTTCTTTCGCCTCCTCAAATCTCGTCATTCTCCTCACAAATTTTTGCCTAAGTATTCGAGTGCTTTTGACATTCCGTCAGCTAATACTGGCTATTTGATATTCATAAGTTAGCCTTGTCTTCCTTGACTTCTGCTACCACTCACTTTCGCTCTGTAGATTTTCTTTTCGTCAGTCTTTCGTCACTAATTCTTTCTATGTGCCCGAGTAATCTAAGCAAATCTTCTCTTAATATAATTTTTACAATAACAATGTCGTTGAACATTGTCATACTGTGTATCTCTTCATTGCTTATTTTGTCCACAAGGGTGACACCGCACATATTTCTAAGAGATCGCATTTCTACTGCATTTATGTCACTTTCACTCGATTTTGGCCTCCCTACCGTACAATGAAGTTAGCACCAACACCGTATTGTTGATGGCCATTTTGACTAAGTTAGATATGTTCGCACTTCCTGCTAATGCGCACAGAGTACCGTTAACTTTATTGTCAGCTGCTACCCGACTCTCCACACCCGACTTACATTTACCATCCCTTGAAAACGCGCTCTCCAGATATACAATTTCATTCATTTGTTCTAGACATTTTCCATTTTGCCATATATCATACTTCGATCTGTCTGCAACTCTGCTTCTGATGGTGTTATAAGCACAGAGTCGTCAGCATATAGAAGACGCAGTCTGCCACTGTGCTATCAGCCATCACACGTCATACAATTCAGACCACCTTTCAACTTTTCACCTGTACAAATATGGCACGAATAATCAGGCAGACATCACGTAGCCCTAACGCCTGACTAAACTTCGAACAAAAGCATCATGTAACCATCTACCTCCACACAGACTCTATAGCCACGACATAATGACCGCACAATCTGCAATAAGGGGACCGACACGTTATTTTTAAGCAAGTCTCCACAATTTCTTTCTTTTGTCTTTTCTATGTCAAATGTCTTTTCTAGATTCACAAAAGCACAAAAAACTTTCCGACCTATGGCGAAAAAACCTTCCCAAGATACCGCGGAGTGAGATAATCTGATCCATACAATCCCTACCGTTCTTAAAACCACCTTGTGCCTCCTACAAATATCTTTCAGAAATACCTTTCATACGTTCATACGTTACATATGTTCGGTCAATTTCTTGGTATCGACTGTATTTGCTAAGCTGACCAAGGTGATGGTTCTACAGCACGCAGTCTAGATGAGAATCTTTCCCTTTATAGTGGTACTATAACTGCGGCGCGCCAGTCCTCCGGAACCTCTCTCTTCTGCCAGCAAAGTTTGCACAGTTTATAAAAGGTATCCCAAACTCTATAACCACTAAAATTGATCATCTCAGCAGTCACCTCATCATCAATCTGAACACCGTCGATAGGAAGTAATTTAAAATATGCTAAATACTAATTATATAAATGTAAATAACGCCATGTAGTAATAATAACGCAATAAAATATGACAATGCTAAACGAAAATATTAAAACACTTGAAAATCAATTTTTCAAAACAAATAGGATAGCCGGAATTAAGTAAAAATAAAAACTGGAATAAGAGGGCGAGTTCCGCGTGAAGACACAAGCACTGTGATGAGGTCACACGGTCCATGAACAAGACACAATGTGACTACACTCTACAACCACACGTGCTGTGAATAGGTAACTATGATACTATTACATACTAAATATGTACATATTATACAGATGCATTATATCATCACAGTGGTAAACGGTCCAACGCAATACCAGCGGTGGCTGTAAAGCTAGCACATGCGCATGCTGAGTTGGGTCCGTTTAGCGATACATATTCTTTGATTGTGCACTTTTAGTTTTTAGTAGTTTTCTTTTCATATTAATTTGATTTTAGTGCTTTTTAAATATGTTGTTGCAAATTAAAATATATGTCTTTCTTTCTTTAATATAAGATGTAAAAACCATAATTAGTATGAAAAATAAATAAATCAAATAAGTCAAGCCATACTTGCGTTCCGTACTAGTGTTCCGTACCATCAGGTATTAATCGCATAAGTTTGTCATAGATCTCTGTTTTTATGTGAAAAAGTGCTTAAGCTTTCCTTTCATTAACCCCCGACGCAAAAAGAGAGGTGTTATAAATTTGACGCCTATGCCTGTGTGTGTGTTTGACGCCTGTGCCTGTGTGTATCTTTAAACAAACAAAAAAAGTTTAACTGAGCTAGCTAATGTTGTTCTTAGCAATCTGTAATGACGATCAAGTCAGCCAATCCGGAGATTGTCAGCACTGTTCTTTTTTGGTGAAGAGATCTCGTAACTAATTAATCTGTGTCTCTGATATAAAATGTAAAAACACTCTTTCACTTGTCTGATCAACTTCAAATTAGGTACTATACGTAATAATATAGCAACCTTGACTTGATGCTGCAGTCATGGTGCAAGCGGTCAGACTCAGCTCTTCAATAACATACAGCAGGTGCCTTGTGATTGGAGTCATATTATTGGAGTTTCCATAAGTTTGGGCTTAAAGATACAGTGAACATGAACATAGCCTGAGGATGAAGTAGTAATGGGGCAGGAAAATGCTTACAAGAATAAACCCACCCAACTTGAAATTGTTGGATAGGTCTCTACGAATATTGAGTTGGTAGATAGATTATTATTTATTTATCTACCAGCGACCCGCCCCGACTTTGACTGAGTGGGATTTAATATAACATGCCTATTCAAAAACCTTCTGAATAAATTATCTAAGTTTCTAAATGATAGTGAAAACTATATCAAAATCTGTTACGTAGTTTAAAAGAACTAAACACACAAACGGACAGACGCAGATGGCGTTGTTTTGTTTTATACTATTCATAGAATTTCAGCTCTGAATTTAAATTTCTTCTCGCATCCTATCTTAAATACCTTGTAACTGAGTTTATTTGAATGAAAAAACTCATATATAATTAACGGAAATGGCGGCATATGGCGATGTTCTCTAGGAGCTCTATCGTAAAACATTGTAATAACTTTTCTGATATTATTAATCCATGTATTAAAAATCCATATATTAAAAAAATTATGAAATTTATTAAGAGTTCGTCCGACCATTCTAACCAAACGATATTCTTATATTTTTTTAAATGAAAGGTATGATGCACAAATTTGTCATCAAGCATTAGAAATCACCTAACTTTCACCCTTCTCAAGTTATACTCAAACGCGATTTCCTCCTGTACATTTCTTGTTTTCATAGATTTATTTCTTTATATCTCTGGTTCTGATTGAAGTACGGGGTTCGTTTTGGTCTAAGAACACTCGCTGGAACGAGCTCTTTCATTTGAGCTTTTGCCCACTTAAATTGGTTGAGTTGGAGGGAAGCTAGGTGTGAACATTCAACTTGACTTTCAATTTTTGTATTCAACTTAGATTAGGTTACGATTACCATACTCATCATATAGGAGCGTTATTTTTGAATTACATTATCAACACAATACTGCGGTGCAGCACGAGTTCTCTAGTGGTGTTTAAAACGCTTTAGTTTCGGGGAAAAGCGACACTGACTGGCAGACTGACAGACGGGCAGCCGCATAAATAAACTTGTAAGGACTCCGTCTTCAAAGGGAATTCGAAGGAAACCCTACCAAGTTAAAGTAATTTTTAATATTATAACCACCTTTTCTCGCCATCGACAACATCTATCTTATTTTGTTGCTAGACAACGGTTTAGCAACACTACTGTACCAGCTAAACGAGCTATCTGTATCTCCATCCTCCTGCGACATTACTTGTATCTACACTGTATTGGTCAAAATAGCGTCGCAATAAGCCATTATTTTTAATAACATGGAAAATATAAAAAATGGATGCTATGCCCTTAGGAGACAAGCCATCGCGGACTTTTCTGTGGGCCTTTTTAATATTTACAATTACGTAGTACATTATTTTGATGTATCGCATAAAGTTTAGCCAGTGTTAGCAATGTAAGCGCCCGAAAATATTGTTTTTACGACTTCATTACAAAACATCAACTTTCTTTACTATCTATTAATAAAATATGCATGTAATTGTACCTATTATACCTATAAACCTTTTGAAAGAAATTCTCTATTAGATGGTAAAAACCGCATTAAAATCTATTTGTTAGTTTAAAAAACTAAACAGACAAACAGAAATAGTGATTTTTTCATATATATTTATAGCAGTGGCGTGCGGCTTCAGGACAGGGCAAACCCGACATAAATGTTCTTCATTATTTTTGTAAAAGTAAAAGAAAGGCTAAAATATTATAGAATACTAATTTATTCATGATTTTGGCACAACCGGTGGACAAAAAGAGAAGAAAGAGATCGCACCCCGCGTTATCTTTCAACAAAACAATTATTATAATATTTTGCTATTAAAAGTGTACAGGCGTAAATAGTTTATCAGTTCTTAACATATTAATATGTCTCAATTCGTTGTTTATCTAAATTGCTAAAAGAAATCACTGTATTCATGTGTTTTTGTGAATTCATGTGTCTTTTATGAGGCCAATCAATATCAATTATGTTAAAATACAATCTTTTGTAAATATAACGTCATTGACACCAGTATAGTTTTTTAATCGTCATAACCAGAATGATTCTAAATATTTTCCATTTGAATAAAATATACAGCACTAATAATAATAAGTAGTACCGTACCACCTATCTATAACTTAATGGGAGACCCGGGAGAACAGGAAAACAAACAAAAATCCAATCAGTTTCGTAAGCTGATATATTAAATTGTCTATGCGAATTACTAGTCAGAAAAACATATTCATGAGTTAAATAGTTTTGTACACCGATTTATTGTCTTTTATGCAATTTACTAGTCGAATAATACACAAATCAAGCGTAGGTTTTAAAAAAACAATTATGTAGTTGTTTTTCTATACAAAGTTCAAAGATATTACATTTTCTATGCCAATTAAAACTTGTAACATTTGTAAGTCCTCACAATGAACAACTTATTGGATTTTTTTTTACAAATTAAATCACTTACGATGGAAATTAAAAAAATACTTATCACTCGTCCACGGGCTCAAACAAATAAATATTAGGTAAAAACAATGAAGTTGAATCACGTTGAATTGTATTCGTATCGTATCCACAGAACATTATTACTATCGTATCTCTCAATCTCTACGAAGTTCAATATAAAAGCCGAGCTTTTCACTTCATACTAATTGCTATATGAACCTTAGTGAAAAAGCTACTAAAAATAATGAATTTTGCCCTTAGAGAGAAAGAGAGGTTGTAAGTCCCGTTTCAAGCCAACGCGTGAGAGTGACAAAATTGATTACTATATAATTACAATTGATTATTATATAATTTGAACTTGATATTTATTCCTCATTCTTTAATAGTCTGACACATTAATAGTCTGTGTTCTTGACTGAGCATTTCAGTAAAGCAAGCCGGGTTTTTGGGCTTGTATGAAGGTACCGGCACTGATTTATAGATATAGATGTTCAGAGAACACTATACCGACGAAAGCAATAAAACAAAACTTTTATTAGTTTTATTTATTACTCTTAAAAACCTTGAAATTAAAGTTAAATTGAAAATTTAAAAAACCCCCGACATAAAAAAACCATAAAAAGTAAAATATAATTTCTGTTTTTTTACGTGTAGGCGTCGACGACCCACCAAGTAAATAAAATAAAACTAAATACAGAATAAATAGTAGCTACCCACCCTCGTAACAGCGATTAATCCTATAACATAATTTTCTACAAACCAAGACATGTACATTGTACATACTCGGTTGTTGGTATATTACGAGGGTTAAATTTCTTTTTTATTTTTCTGAACGATAGTTTATATTTTACGGTGAAGATTATGTTAAAAAAATTTAACACAAACAAACACGCGTCATACGTTTTTGAAATCGTAAAGTTTATTTGACTCCACATGTAACCCAAATAAAATGTTTTAAACTCTCTATTTAACCTCCCAAACTTTTAAATTTCACGCATGTTAAAAACAATAAAATTGCAACTGTTTACGTCAAGTTTCTGAAAAAAACGACTATAACAGGCAAACAAACAACTGCGGAAACTATAAGTGTTTTTAATTTTGGAACGAACACTAACAAGCTAGATTAGAAAATTTTCATGAACTCTGCATATAAATTGTCGGTAAACAAAAATATCCTCGATACCAATACAACATCACAGCATTAGCACGAATATCAGGCGCATGAGACATCCCTAGTTCCTAGTTTTTAAGCACGGAATGTGAGATTTGGCACAGTTAAATTTTATATGGGGAAGGGGCGCAGAAAGTTCAGATTTATGTCAATATGTGTTACATACATACATACATATCTTCACGGTGTATCTCTAACGGGGTAATCAGAGACGACAGAGCGCCAAGCGTCAAAATGTGTTACAAATATAGTACATTAAGGCGCGTGTAGTCGTCAAAGACCTTGAGCATCGCGCCGGAATCGAGCTGAGGGGGCGTGGCCAAATACTTTTCGCAGCGAACTCCGCGACGCGACACTCCACAATAAAACAGCGCGTGTATGAATCGCCGCCTAGCGGTAATTTTTGACATTAACATTTATTGACATTTTTATAAGCCTCATAAAATTACGATTTGTGAAATTTAGTTGTCAAATACAAAAAAATACATTGTTAAATACGAATAAAATAAAACATGTTTATAAAGGGATGCAATTATAAATATTATATTATTAATAACAAAAATGCTATTCATGACTTGGTAAGAACCATTCTAGTTTTAAACCCACGACATATCGTGAGTTCTCCGTATCAAACCATTACAGGGAACCTTACTCGTAAAATTAAAACGCAACCGAATTGTATAATATTATGTAAACATTGCGTATTGTTGCTCACAGCGCTTTAAATACAAAATTTTGGAGGGTATCTTCAATGCGTCTTTGTCTCGGTTGATTATCATTCTCTTTTTTTTCGTTAATCATTCTTAGGTTGTAAGTTCAAATCTCGACTTGGTCGCTCCACAATTTTTTTTTTTCAACTGTTTTCAAGACAGTTTTATTACCGGCCGTTGATAATGTTCTAAATCCATACTAATATCCATATTCCATACTAATATAATATTATAAATGCGAAAGTCTCTCGGTCTGTCTGTCTGCTTGGTTTTCACGGCTAAACCGCCGGACAGATTTTGTTAAAATTTGGCATGGAGATAGTTTTACTTTATTTTTTAAAAACCTACCCCTAAAGGGGTGAAAAGGGAGATGAAACTTTGTATGGGAAATTATTAACCGCTGAACCGATTATGATATAATTTGGTACAGAGATACACCTTTTCTATTAAAAAAACATAGTTTTCTTTTTTATCAAAAGTATATCAAAAGTAAAAGGATGAAACTTTACAGGGGAACTTGATAAGGCTAAACCCTAACAATATGGGTATCAAATGAAATGGAATACGCAGGGGAAGGTTTCTGTATACGTGACGTCATCATAAATCCAATATGGCGGATGTTCCATAGCAGGAAATAACTTTTTTGTTTAACACCAACAATATGGGTATCAAATGAAATGGAATACGCAGGGGAAGGTTTCTATATATGTGTCGTCATCATAAATCCAATATGGCGGATGTTCCATAATGGCAAATAACTTTTTTGTTCAACATCAACAATATGGGTATTAAATGAAATGGAATACGCAGGGGAAGGTTTCTGGACATGTGACGTCATCATAAATCCAATATGGCGGATGTTCCATTATAGGAAATAACTTTTTCGTTCAACACCAACAATATGGATATAAAATGAAATGGATTACGCAGGGGAAGGTTTCCGTATGTGTGACGTCATCATAAATCGAATATGGCGGAAGGTCCATTACAGAAAATAACATTTTAGTTCAACATCAACAATATGGGTATCAAATGAAATTGAATACGCAGAGGAAGGTTTTTGTATATGTGACGTCATTGAAAATTAAATATGGCGGATGTTCCATAATAGAAAATAACTTTTTGTTCAACACCAACAATATGGGTATCAAATGAAATGGAATACGCAGGAGAAGGTTTCTGTATATGTGACGTCACTATAAATTCTACACTCACTACAAATTCTACACGTCACTACAAATTTTTGTTTGTGTGTATTAGAGTACACACGTAAAAAGTGAAACTTCTCTATGACATCATTTTTCGAAAAATGATCTACTATTTACAACTTTACAGAAATTGGTTAAATAAAGCTAAAAAATCTAAATTAGATAACACTTAAGCAAAAATAATAATCGCCATCTTGGGTTCGAAACTAAACATAATTTTCGTAATCAGCACCCCGAGAAACCTATGATGTGACACCCAAATCGATTTATCCAAAGTCATTTTCGCCATCTTGGTTTTGAAAATGAACGTCATTTTCGTAATCAGCACCCCGAAAAACCTAGAATTTGATACCCATATCGATTTATCCAAAAAAGTAATATTCGCCATCTTGGATTTGAAAATGAACGTCATTTTCGTAATCAGCACTCCGAAAAACCTAGAATTTGATACCCATATCGATTTATCCAAAAAAGTAATATTCGCCATCTTGGATTTGAAAATGAACGTCATTTTCGTAATCAGCACCCCGAAAAACCTAGAATTTGATACCCATATCGATTTTATCAAAAAAAAGTTATATTCGCCATCTTGGATTTGAAAATGAACGTCACATATACAGAAACCTTTGTCTGCGTATTCCATTTCATTTGATACCCATATTTTTGGTGATGAACAAAAAATTTGTTTCCTATTGAGAAACATCCGCCATTTTTGATTTATATGACGTCACATACATAAAAACCACGTTATTTTTTAAAAAACAAATTAGCCTACATTTGTTTTTGGGTACATACTAACTGTACCAAATTTGATCACAATCGGTTTAGCGGTTTAGTAATTCTTCTATGAAGTTTCATCCCCCTTTTCATCCCTTTACGGGTAAATTTTTGATAATAAAGAAGTCTATGTTTTTTTAATTGAAAATGTTTATCTCTGTACCAAATTTCATCTTAATCAGTTCAGCGGTTTAGAATTTCCCATACAAAGTTACATCCCCCTTTTCACCCCTTTAGGGGTAGATTTTTGAAAAAAAAAGTAGGCTATGTCCATTCCTTAGTGTCAAACTATCGCCATGTCAAATTTCATAAAAATCGGTCCGACGCCTAAGTCAAAACGTACCAGACAGACAGACATACAGACAGACTTTCGCATTTGTAATATAAAGTATGGATTTAGAACATTATCAACGGCCGATAAAAAAACTGTTTTGAAATTAAAATTGAAAAAAAAAATGTGGTGACCGAGTCGAGATTTGAACTCACAACATAATAATGATTTTCGAAAATAACACAAAACAGTAAACAAATGAGCTAAACACATGAATATAAGGTGGCAAAATTTTGTATTTAAAGCGTTGTGAGCAACAATACACGACGCCTACGTAACATTACATAATTCGGACAATTATAATTTCAAAATTCAAGAGGAACAAGTGACACAGGTCTGTTTAGCAACACGCCTCAGCGATCACTGTCGAGTCGCATAGAAGTGAAAGAGAAGGAACAACGCGACATCGCTCAAAATGAAATGGCTTGAGAAAAAAACAATAAACCATGTATTTTCTTCTAAACTATTGATTTTATTGAAAATCTTACCTGATCGATGTGTTAATATTCATAAAATATTTATTATATTTGCCTAATTTTATTAGAATATGTTAACGACGAAAACAGCTTTTTTCCCCATAAATTCTGTTCAGAGGTTACTTTGGGATTTTTTTTATCAAGAAAATTTACTTTAAATGCTATTTTTCCTGGCTGCTTGATTATAAATATCATGTAGATTCATATATTTTTTTTTCAACAACTGATCGTGTGGTTATTGTTAAAAAATCACCGTAATGAGGCCTGTTTGCGGCACTACGCGCCTTAAGGGTGGCTTGCACCAACTATTAAGGCTTGATTTAAGGATTTGACATCTCGCTTGCACCATCTATTAAATAGTTGGTGCAAGCGAGACGTCACATCCTTAAATCGAGCTTAAATAGTTAGTGCAAGCCGCCCTAAATTTAATAAAATAAAACATTCATTGTTCACGTTCATAATGCCAATGTCAAACACAATAGTTTGTGATCAAACTGGGTCAAATATCGCACAGAATACGAGATAGTCGCCAAATAATTTTAAAATGTTGCTAACAAATAATTACTGGTAAATGACCGATTAAGTTTGGAGATATGAATTTTGTGTAATTTGTGAGCTGTTTCGAATCTGTGAAGTTATGTGAACCGAAAAGCGTTTAATTTATATTTACGGTCAAAATTTGACCACTTGGCGACCAGTATTAAAAATTAAATGCTATTCATTGGTAAGCACATCGCTTAGGAACGGCTGGTTCGATTTGGCAAACGTTTCTTTTGAAATGTTCGTAATAGTACAAATAAGATTTTTTGGAATAGAAAAATTGCAAGTTTCCCGGAAAATTGAGTCGGGAAAAACTAAAAGTACTTTTTTTCTATATTTATTTAAATTTTGACTGTTATGTCTGTCGGGTCAGCTAATTTCAAATCTTTATAAGCTTATTTCATGAGGCGACAAAGTTATAAGCTATGTAACGTTATGTGCGGTCATCTAGTGGATGGGTGCTTTAAATGTATTCCTTGTTGTGTCTCAGTGCTTCAGAAATCAAATGTCATATTTAACTGTTGGTTCCGGTTACTTTTAAATGGCGACAGTTGAAGTACGTAGTTGTTAAGTCGACCACCATTGTGGCCGACACCATGACGTCGCCCAGCATCAGTGTTGGGCGTCGTGAAAACTAATATATGAAAATTTATATTTATATCGAGTCTGTTTGAAAAAGTAGTAAAGTTTTTTTTTGAAACACTTATATAAATACCAACAAACATACATATCTATACTCACTAATATTATAAAGAGTTAAACTTTTTGTTTTATATGTAATGGATACTCTAAAACCATTCCGATTTCAAAAATTCTTTCACCTATAGAAAGTTACATTATCAGCGAGTAATATGGGCTGCATTTTATTTAAAAAAAAATTCTACCCGTGCGAAGCCGGGGCTGGTCGCTAGTATGTCATAAATGAAACATTCTGCAGAAGAAAATATAACATTTTATGGAGTGAAAATTACACTTATGAGAATAATCGTTAAATTATAATATTCAAAGCTGATGAATAACTCCTATGGTTTACATCAATTTAAAAATATCTGATTCCATAAGTACCTCTATGACACCATATTTATAAATTGTTATAATATCTGTGTTAATAGAATATGTTTAATATTTCCGTAAATTAAGTATTATATATAATTATAAGTTCACTTTTATTACTATTATATCAAATCTAATATGTTAATATATAATACAGGCAGTCCTACTTACGGCATGTTAGGTTCTCGAAATACGCGACGTAAATCGAAACGACGTAAGTCGAGACATATTTTTTCATATGTTTACATGTAAAACTCAAGGGTTAGGATCCACACAGACTCGAAATTAAAAAAAAAACTGCATTTATAACAAAGGATATACATACTTTATTGTCAAAAGTAAGTTCTTAAAATAATTATATATGCACTTATGAAATTGCTAGTTATTTTTGGTATTTGTGTGTTATTAATTTTAATAATAATTATAAAACTTTAATATGTAATCAAAATATGTAATGAAAAATAATAAATTAAACTTTTGGCTTAAAGAAACTATCAAATCTAGATTGCTTCGCTTCTTTCTTCTTGCTATCATACAGATCTTGGTAACACTGATAGGCTGCACAAATTTTGTTATTAACGTTGAAACTTCTCTCAAAATTAGGATCATTTTCTTCAAAAATTTCTACAAGACAAGTGAATTCTCCTATGCCGGAAATCGAAACAAATGATGTATGCTTGAGGAATAGTGTCAAAACATTGTTCGACGTAACTTGAAACAACGTAAATCGAAACGACGTAAGTCGACTGGAGGACTGCTGTATATTAAAATATTAGATTTGAGGAAGTGAAAGAAGTATGTAAGGACTGCGACGCTTGGCGGTCTGTCCTTTCTGACTACCCTGTTAGGGATACAGCAAGAAGATATGTATATATTATTTTTAATTTCATAATTTTATTATCTTAGGAATCTACCCTGTTGACTCATTAAAAATTCAGCATAAAGACATTTACACAGTAGTTTTATTATAAAAGTAATAGGTAAATAAGTTTGATTGGTTTGCAGGCGTGATGCAGTGTTGGATAAATTGTACATTTTGTAGGCAATTAAATTACAAAATGTAATTGTTTTTACAGTTACATTTTGCCCAATACTGGTGTGATGGCACAGCTACTGCTATCCAAGCTGGGGCCACAAGTTCCATACCCGAATCTGTGACCCCGGACAGATCAATTTAGGAAACAATCTTTTCTAATTTATCAGTTTATTGTGTGGTACACATAGTACACGTTTACTGCCCAGTTTGAGATCACACAATTTGTAAAATTGTTTAGAGTACCTATTATTGTTTTTATTGCATTATTATTATTATAATTTATGTGAATAAACTATGTATTACTATGTGTTATACAAACACATACATAAAGCAAAAAACAGCATTAAAAAACATTTTAAAACAATTTTTAAACAGAATTTTGAAAGAAAATTATGCTAATTTTATACATAATTTACAAAAGACTGCTGTTGTAGCTCTGTAGATTTTCCACTTTAACCAAATAATTTGGTTATTATATTCTTATGCACTGGTAAGATAACATTTACATTCACAATACTCAGAAACATACCCAAGTGCTTGAAATGGAAATATAGCTATGTATTTTCATTGAATAACTAAATACTATGATGCTTAACTCATTACTCAAACTCATTACCCATCATAACTGCATATCATAAAATCATATTAGCTTTGTTGTCTATTAAACAACGATTACATGTAAGTTGAGATAATCAGAAGATAAATAAAAACTGTTGGCGCGAACGAAATATCAGTTCGACGTTATGAAAATACATTCGAATAAACAAATTAGTGATAAAATTACCTGATCTCTGCATAATGATAACGCTGTTTCGAATAAAATTTTATTCCAAAAACATATTATCGTCAATAAACAATTTTAGCACTTGAGTTGGTAACTGTCAACAGATCAACTGCCCTTTACATTTAGTAATTTAGTTGGAAACTGAATCCGTATCTTGAATCTTAGAGAGAAATTGATTTTTTGAATAATGTTGCCCATATAGAAATCTAATAATTATAAGAAATCAGGGATGAGCGATATATATAATTATTGATGAAATATCGATTTCAATGTTCAAAACATCGATATTTCAATATCGATAACGACGACTTAAATATCGAAATATTGATGTTTTTAATAAGATATCGCCACTACGATATCGCAATGTCGTAGTTTATACCAAGATATTGTAATATTGTTAATATTTCATTTACAATGTGTTTTGCAAATAAAAATATTCAACATAATATTTTAGAATACATAATGCGTAAAAAACAGATAATGCCAACAATATTCTTAATTTACTATAACCCACAGATTTATAAATGGAAGCAGATCAAACATAATTCACTCACACATAGATACCGTGTAAGTAATAACACTGTCACTTTCATTGTAGTTGGAAGTTGTATATCTTTATCCTTTTCTTTCATTTGTTATAACACAATGGCACACATAGACAATTCCGAAAACGTGGCATCCGCCATCTTCCGCTTAAGTCAAAATAAGCGGAGTATGGCGGCTGTTTACTTGTGTCGTACGTCACATGTCCGATTATCAAATATTTCTTGGTGTATAAACATTATTTTGATTGTATAAAGTGCAAAATATGATGCAAAAGTGTTGTACCCCCAATAGTTGCAACGCCTCATACAGAAAAGCCCCGAAAATCACGTTCCATCGGTAAGTAAATCTGATGTTGCAAATTGTTTGATTACTGCATTCAGTTAGCTGATATTTTTGTATTTCGTGGCTCCGACACTTAAATATGTTGAAAACTATTAAAATTAAAGTTTCCTTATATTGTTTAAGGTTTTTTATAGGTTTTTCATATTTCTGTACCAAGTACCTAACCAATTTTGACATTATTAGTACTTGTACCCTAAACAGGGCCGAATTCAGAGAAAACTGAGTCTCGTAATAAAATTAAATATTAACGGACAGGTACCTAAGGTTAAGCAACTATCTATTTTTTGCAACTATCTTTAAATTTTGATGTAAGTATACCTTGTTAATTTCGGGTTTCTAAAGGATGAAAATCTTCAAATTTTTTGGTTAAAGAACTACATAAGAAAGGCTACATAGAACAAACTGGCAGCCCAATTCTGGCAGTGTGTTAAAGAGATACCTGCAAAACCCTGTTGTTATTTGACCATGAAATTTAAAATACCTATTAAAAATGAACATGCTATCCCAAGGGCGTCGCCAGCTTATGACTAAGGGGGGGGCAATGGGGCAATAATATGGAGGATAAAAAATATGAACGCCGAGAGCATGAAGCGCTACACTTTGGAAGTCTTTGCCTCGATGACGATTGTAATAAGAACGGTTCTCTTATCAATGTATAAAACTTCACAAGCCCTCGACAGCACAATAACTAAATCAAACTTTTAAACACAGTAATAATTATTTATTTTAACAAAAATAATATTTAATTAAAACATAACCTGCGGGGATTTTTTGCAAAACTTTCAACCACTTGTCATTAAAATTATTAATTAAATTGAATTTAGGTTTTTATTTATTATAGCTCTGTGTACACTCATCATGGCCAGACCATTAAGGCGATCTTCTACCATGGTGCTTCTTAGCCATGTTTTTAGTCTTCCGAGGCTGCTAAAGGATCGCTCTACTGTACAAGTCGTGCATGGTAAAGCGATCAAAATTTTCAATGCTTTTTCCGTTTCGGGAAAGAAGGAATTTGTTTCTTTTAGGACATCAACAACTGTTAGATTTGTTAGATTAAGCCTATCGTGCTACAATTGCTGCCAAAGTTCGATTTCATTCTTTATGTTCGGTAAATCATAAAACCGGGCAATAGATTCACAAGTTTGTTTCAGATTTTCAGTTGTCATCTTTTGCATCTGCGCCGGGTGTAACTTAGATAATGCGAATGATGGCGTGTTTTCTTCAGCAAAACGTACTTCAAGGGAGGTGATAATTGAATCCAAGTATGGTATTACTAAAGACCTCTTCCAGTATTCTGAAGGGCTTTCTGCTGGATGATTGCTTCTATGACGTTGTTTCCCCGTAATACGCGGCATTGATGTAATGTCCTCCTCCAGTCCGACTTTCTCCGCAACAGCAGAAGCTTCCTTTATAATCTCGTCTGTCACTTTTTCCGGATTTTCACGGTGGTTTTTAATTAAAAGTAAAATCCTTTTAACGTGTTCCGAGGCTTTGACCACGTCCAAAGCTACAGATTGAAGTACGTTGACAACAAGTTCCATCAAAACCGAGTATTTGGTTATCAACATAATCTCGAGAATGAAAGAAATTCTGGAAGTAGCCGCATGTAGTTGGAAGGCACTTTTCCGTGTTGCACTATTTCCTTCCTGAGATAATGTTTGTAAGGCTTCCAGAATTACTGGAAGATTTTCTTTAAAAACTCTGATGGTTTTGTGTTTCTCACTCCATCTTGTCTCGCAAAGTCTGGAAATATTACGTATCAACTTCCTCCTCAAAACTGATTCCCGAAAAAGTTTATAGTATCTTTGGTGGTTCCCATGGCATTTATAATTTCAGGAAGTGAATTTAGATCATTGATAACTAGATTCAGTTTGTGGGACGAGCAATGAAAGTAGAGGGCTTTGGTGTACTTTTTGCGTAAGATCGCTTGTACCCCTCCGTCTTTTCCTGACATCGTTGAACAACCATCAAAACCAAAACCAACGCATCTATTTATATTCAGATCTTCTTTTGTCAAAAACTCATCTATGCTATGTGCAATCGATTTCGCATCCAAATCTTTTAGCTCAATGAATCCGACAAACATTTCTTGAACTTCCTGTGTTTCTTCATCAAAATATCGCATCCCAATCGATAGTCGTTCAGTGTCAGAAATATCAGCTGTTTCGTCTGCTAGCACACTATATGCTGCTGCTTCTTTCACTTTTTTCATAATATCAACCTTAATAACGCTTCCACAAATACCAATAATTTCATTTTCAATATCCACTGAACGGTAGCTTGCATTCTTTTTCCCTTGCTCAATGTGTTTCTTTAAAATCAAATCTCCCGCGTCAATTCGCAGTCTGTATAAATCCTCGAGAATACTTTCACCATAATGTTTACCTCTCAGTGCTAAGTCGTGTGACCCGCAAAACGTAATGCAGGAAGTAATAAATTTTATAATTTTGCGATTTTCTTCAATAATTCGCTGGGAATATTTGTTCAGTTGCAAATCGACAGGTACACCGTCGAGAAAAGATTTAGCAGCTTTCAATGCCCCCTTATGGAAGTAGCTTTCAATGTGCTTTTTGCACTGCTCGTGAATATCTTTGAACTTACAAAAGGGCCTTATAGTAAATGATCCCAATATGCCTCTAAATGAATTTGGATTTGGTGGGAACAACGTACAATATTTACAAAATGCTCCTTTTTGGCGCCTAGAATATACCAACCATGGAGAGTATGTTTCCAACCAAGAATAATTAAATTTTCTCTTTAAATGTTTTGCATCTTCCGCAAAGTTATAGGTCGCGGAAGGGGACCAACAGTTTTCAATCAATTCCTTCTTCTTTTCGGTTGATAACATGTGTGCCCGTCCAACATATCGCCCGATATCATTTTCATTGCAGTCATCCATCAATGAATCAGGATTCGGCGCCAGATATCTAGAGGAACTTGGTCTAGGTAGTTCCTGCGGCTAGATATAAAACGTGTTGTGGTTGTGGTGACCGATGAAGACACGTGCGATATTGTCGTTACTTTGTCCTGTTCATCGCTGTCGCTACTTGATCCATCAGTTTTTTTTCGTTTCAAACTTCCTGCAAAACAAAACGCTTTGATAAAACTTTATGTAATTAATTAAGTTTTTACGGGAGAGCAGTTTTGTTCAATTACTTATAAATATTAAAATAAATACTCAGTTGTATTTTTTAGCTTTATTTATATCAAGGATCTGTTTTAATTTGTATTTAATTAAACCATAAATATAATTTACGTTTTGTTTTCATAATTAATTACTGAAAACGAAACCACTGTTTAGTTAACGTTAAATTCATAGAGATTAGATCAATAAACTCGTTTTTAATAAAATAATAGTTTTTCTTAACATTTCCCTTCCACATAATCGATCCTTTCTTTTCACATCAAAAATATGCCAGATAAAATTAAAAATGAAATTCTTAACGATTATTATACGTCTCTAGATAGTATATCCGTTACCAAAGCTATTAGCTAAGAGAAATAAAATAAAAATACTAGCTCCAAGTCCAAGATTAAAGCAGTACATTACTTACCAAAAAACTTTCTGATGTCCATTTTGATAAGATGATGAATGGAGACACTCAGAAACTTCACAACTCAACACTGAGATCTTATTATTTAATAAATATAAATCAATATTGACTAACACAGGCAAGCCGGTAGTCTTATATTCGCTTTCCAATTCGCTTGTTTAGCTTGTTTCGTTGATCGCTTCCAATTAAAAAGTGACTCGCTCGCAGCTCACATCTTTATATACCCAAACGAACATCATACTAGAATGTACGGTAACATTCTGCCTGGTCTAGTAACTGCTACCAAATTCCAGAGTTCATTGAACAAGCGCCATCTAGCGTCGAGTAGCAATATTAGGTTTTACAAGGGTTGTAGTCGATTTATTTAACTGTAGGTGTTTCTTATGAACACTTACAGATGGCATTGTCCACAAAACCAATTAAAATTGTCTGTTCGTCACAATAACTTCTACTTTATTTAGGTATGCCGCATACAAATTATACAAAACTAACGTGAATGCTGGTGAACGGCTGTCGTAGAAAGAAATGCAATGCACACACACACCATACCTACCTACATATTTTTTACACTGTTTAATGGCCTTGCGTTTTGGAAAATCTGATATAGTCGTAATGAAAATGGCGGCGATTTTAAAAACGGATGTCAAAATCTTAATGTTATTCTGAATATTTCAATACTTTCTACAATATACATCAAACCTTGTGAATTTATTTACGTTTTGTCATGCGATGCGGAATTTATTAATAGGTAAGGAAGTCAATTGCTCGCACTTTGGTCGCTTTGCGGCTAGCTACATTTGATCTCTAGGGGGGGCAACTGCCCCCCCCTGCCCCCTTGGCGACGCCCTTGTGCTATCCCCAAATTAACCTCTAGTCGCTATGCTAAGCTGAACCTGGGCCAGTGATGTTTAGAAAAAAGCCAGTTCTGAAAGCCATACTTCATAATTACAAAATTATTTTTAATTTATTCATAAAATAATACAACTTTCTTGCTTCAGGTAATTGAAGATGGTTTTATTATGCATAAATTGTGTGTTCACATGTAAACGTGGTGAAAACAAATATGGATATCTCGAGGCTAATAATGACAAATAATACCTACGATTACTTGCAATGGTAATCCTTAGCATATCTGACATTCTGCACTAGTTACTTCTGGTACACATTGAAAAGCAGTGAAATGATGTGTTTGATGCACATCTATAATGACTTCTTAGATAATGTAATAAGAAAACAATCCAATTAATAAATAAAAGACTGAAAACATTCTTTGTTTTATTGTGTAAGCTATTTTAGTTTTTATTCTCAATGTGATCGATCACCCATCGACTACCTCCCAATTTCTTTTAATTTTAAAGTTTTATGCGCAGTTTAGAGAAAATAATAATCAAAAGACAAAGTGTAGCGAGGAAGAGTTCTTTAATGTTTTTATAAAACATTCACTGACGGTTATCTCCTTGGAAAAATAGTTAACGATAACACTCGTCTGTTATAAAACTGGTTCATTTCCTCATAACCAAGTCTCTAACACTTACAGTAAAGGAATGGTAAGTAGGCTTTACTGGAGTTAAAAAGGACTATTAAACGAAATTTCTCCAATTCCTCTCACTCGCACACAATTTTAACATATAATATACTATAATTTTTACACTTAAAACTCCCAAAAGCACAAAAAATAGCAAAACTAAATTTTGAATAAAATGACAACCACGCTTCTTTTGTTCGCGCCAAAAAGTCTAAATTCAAAACTTTCACTTCCTCATTATCAACTTTCCCGACTTCTAAAAATATATCGTTTATGTCATTAAACTTCACGTACCCACATAAATCGACACCGCAAGCAAGGTCATCACAATGTACATGCGGCCCAAGACCAGCAGCCCACAGCCGTCAGACCTCATGTATCGAACGAACAGTCATATATATTGTATCGTGGAGCTATTGGAACACTCCAAATTACATCCTTTATGTGACAAAAATAATCTACAAAAAGAAGGAATATAATAAAGTAATAATCTCTAATACTAGTACATTACTTTTTCATGTTCTCCTATAAGTATGCATTTAAATCAGTGTTCAAAACCGCCGATATTAGGAACATCGAAATTTTAAAATATCGATATTTTGTGTTGAATAATATTGGATTATCAACATCAAGCTATCGATATTAATATTAATCTCAATAACAATATATCCCTATAAGAAATGAACTTTTTGGCGCGAATATGTAGAAGTGAAGTAGGCATTTTTTAAATTTTTTTTATGTGTTTAAAAGTACAAAAGTGAGAATACACTACGTTAAAGTGTATATTTTGCGGTCGATAATATAGAAATATCGATATCAAGCTATCGATATTAATATTGATTTCGATATCGACATTTTAGCAATATCGCTCATCTCTATGAGAAATGAACTTTTTGGCGGAAATATATAGAAGAAGTGAAGTTTCAATTATTTTTTTTGGGATTAAAAGTACAAAATTGAGAATATACTGTGCGTTAAAGTTTTGTACAAGTGTCGAAGAATTGAAAAGTTTGAATAAATTTTCCTAAACAGGACCTTTTGGCGCAATTTTATAAAGCAGTTGGGAGTTTATTTTATTTGTTCGAAAATTGTTACTACTATCTATATGTCGTGACGTAAAAGGCGTAGTTTTGCGTCCCAAATATATACGCTGTTGTGCGATTGTTAAAATAACTGCTTATTTAGTAGTGTGATATTGAGATATATTTATTGGCTTAGTTTGCCTCGGGCTCAGCGGATCCTACGAGAAAGACTGCCTTAATATATTTACTCGTAATTGTCGCCAGAAACTCCAAGAAACATTAAAATTTGGCCAAATCGCGGAAAAAACGGTAGTTGGCTGGGGTGAAGTCCGGCGAGTTTAAAGGTTGACGGATGGTTTCTAACTGCAGGTCTTATAGTATTATAACTGTTTCTCGAGTAGTTTGAAGTCTTATGTTATCATAGAACAATAATGGTGAAGACCAATTGACGAGTCGGAGCTGTTTTGCTGAGAGTTTCGGCATCATTGTTCCTGAATTCTATACAGTACTCACCTAGCTGTTACTGCTTGACCTTTATTATTTTTATATTTATTTTATTAATACTAATTATTTGTAACCATTTATTTCGAAATATTATTATAACTAAATACGTTGGTCATTTCTAATTTTATTACAATATATTTTCATAAAATATAATAGTTTTGAAATGATAATAACATCACTTCAAAAATACTTTCAGTTGTTGCTCGTTACAAACAAGGAAAATTAGGCTTGCGTTACATGACATTTTTAACGCAATTTGTATCATATTTATATAATTAAAATATATATACACTATCTACATATTTAGTGATTATATTCTCTTTGATACAAAATACAGAAAACGAAACACAATCGGTTTTCGTGTTCTTCCGAAGTCCTTAAATGGTCCTTTTTAATTCCAGGAAAGTCTACTATCACCACGGACTGGTATGTTCATGGAAAAACTACACAACGCTATGAAAATATTTTTAATCTGTGATTCTGATACACTAGACACAGACTTTTAAATGGAAGCAGACTATACCTATCGATACAAAATGCGTGGCAAATTCACACTAACAAATATTACTCACACACATGCAGAACTCAGGCCTGCATTAAGGAGTGGGTGCTTATACTGCTTATACTTGGTACAAAAATATAAAAAACCTATAAAAAAACCTTATACAATATAAGGAAACTTTAATTTTAATAGTTTGCAACATATTTAAGTGTCGGAGCCACGAAATACAAAAATATCAGCTAACTGAATGCAGTAATCAAACAATTTGCAACATCAGATTTACTTACCGATGGAACGTGATTTTCGGGGCTTTTCTGTATGAGGCGTTGCAACTATTGGGGGTACAACACTTTTGTATCATATTTTGCACTTTATACAACCAAAATAATGTTTATACACCAAGAAATATTTGATAATCGGACATGTGACGTACGACACAAGTAAACAGCCGCCGTACTCCGCTTATTTTGACTTAAGCGGAAGATGGCGGATGCCACGTTTTCGGAATTGTCTGTGTGCCATTGTGTTGTAACAAATGAAAGTAAAGGATAAAGATATACAACTTCAAACTACAATGAAAGTGACAGTGTTATTACTTACACGGTATCTATGTGTGAGTGAATTATGTTTGATCTGCTTCCATTTATAAATCTGTGCACTAGAATTTGTTTTATACATATTTCTTGAGGCATTGGCAACCAGGCTATCAGCTTATCACGTAACTTATTGCTATGACCTATGTAATACGTTTGTAAAATATCTAAAAACACGGGAAATTAACGCGATTACCTTTTATTTTCGCTTGACGTTTCGGCCGAGTTGCATCGGCCGTGGTCTCAAGTAAACTGTCGCAGCAAGCTTCACTATCTGCTCATATATATAACTGATATACAACTCATCTGCGTCGGACACAGTCCGACGCAGATTTTATTTCCCGCGATGTTTGTAAATAATTATTACGGTTCCTACACTTAATCTTAAACTGTTTAATTTTGAGAAAAAACTAAAGTTTACGAATCTTAATTTCGTTTGAAATTTCAGAAAATAGAATGACTACTAATGAAGTAAAAACTCAGAAATATTTCTTACTCGGAAACAGAAGCGCTGTTAACTAACACAATGTAAATAATTTATTTCGTGTATATATTCAATTGTATATATTTAATTGGGTGTTCCACGTATTTGGGTGTGTATCACTTTTTTTTTAATTTCACCCCCACACAAACAACACGCACACGCACGCACGCGCACACACACGCACGCGCACACACATTCACAACACGCACGCACACACACACACAACTCTTATATGTATAAAAAAAAGTCACATGTTGAACTGTTTTTTTTTCCATAATATTCCTTGTATATCTTAGTATATATGTATTTGCTTTATTTGTATAATTTTTTGTAGTAAATATTCCTTGTCATTAGTCTGTGATTATATCCCCTGATTCTGTCGTTACACACAGGCGTAACACAAAATAATTAAAAAGTGAACCTGTATTTAAATGCGATTTTCCCTGGCATAACTTGAGTTTTCAATAACTAACATTTTTTTATATAACTATATCGAACTTGATAAATACTAAACTAAATTTAATACCTACTATTTTTATGAAATTAGCGTGTTACAGACTTGTTCTTAGGCGTGAGTCTGAGTATATTATATTATTATTATATTAATGTTTTTACTGTCGAGGGCATTAGTGGGGCATAACGAAATTATACGGAGAAGTCAATAGGACTCTTCCGTTTTCTTTCTGCCATAGTCAATGATATTATATTTACAAAAGAGGGCTATAGTCTATAAGTAGAATCCAAGTCCTGAGGGTTTGGATTTCCGGGTTCAATTATATATAATGTTAAAAATGAAACAAACTCATGACATCGACAACAATCTCTTTATATTACGATTTTTCTTGGCTAGAACATTGTGAGTAATGTACTGACATCTTTTTTAAAAATGACTCGTATACCAAATGCAATTATTTTATTAAGTAACACCCCCTTAAAATAATTTAAAAATGTAATTTATTCAGGGGTATTTATTTTAATACATTTCCATATGAATAAAAATTCAGACAGATTTTAATTTCTTCAGTAGTTCTGCTGCTTCTTTGTTGGCTCGATGGTCATCATTAGACTTAGCTGGATAGCTAGCTGCTAGTCTGAGGTAATATTTAGCCTGATCTTCTTTTTTCAGTTTTAAATAACAATTGCCAAGTCTAAGTAAGTTCAGGCTATAAAATCTTGGCTGAGCTGCCTCAGCTCTAAGAAAATACTCTAATGCATCTTCATAGGTTGAGTTAGGTGGAGCAGTAAAAAAGGTTTCTGCAATTTTTCTTTGGTGCCAAGGCATTTCAGTCACTTGGTAACACCATTCTCCAAGCATATGTAATGTTGTAGCATCATTAGGATTAAGTGTGACAGCAAGCTGAAATCAAATTTTATAATCATTAATCATTGTACTTATTTCTTACTTCTTCTTCTTACAAAAATACAATTTTCTAAATCTAATACTATCAAACAAGTAATTCTTGCATTTATAAAATAGGTGCAAATTCCTGCGACCTCTCAGGTGCGCGGAGCGGGCCGCCTAACAAGCGCTCGAAAAATAGTTAATAACTTTTGATCTAAATGAGATGCCACTTTTTACCGATGCCATTTTCCGAGTAACATGATAAAGAACGAAGTAGTATGTTTTAAAATTAACTAAACCAGGAGCAACACCAACTAACAACTATTCAAACAATTAAATTGTTGATATTTTTTATGTCGACAATCGAAAAAAAATTTTTAATGCTTTTACACATAACACGTAAACTAAAAAAATTACATTGATCCGATCAGTACAACTGGAGATAATAAATTTTATGTATGAGACGATTGGAGAAAATCCAGCAAAATACCATAATTTCATAAATCAATATTTTCAAAAAAAAAAATTTTTAAACCAAAATCCTGAAATATGTGTCCATTAATTTTACGTCTAGAAGTTGTAAACAAAATTTCAGGCGATTCTAAAATGTCAAGATTTTTTTGGTGTGCGGTTTATTAAAGAATTACCCATATACATATCTCATATATATACAGGGTGTATATGAAAACGGGACAGTTACTTTAATGGATGAAAGGGCATAACTTTAGTATGTAGTTACAAAAAGAATTATCGAAAAAAACATATCCGTTTAAGAGTTATGACCGTTTTAATTTTCAAGTGTTATCCCCACCATTTCTCGTAAAATTGGGTTGATCGTGTACAGTTACAGATTTTAAATCTTACGTTTTTTTTTATTTTGTAATAATTTCATCCATTACTGAAATACAGCCTGAAAACCATTTTCGAAAACAATGCGTATACCCCAATGGGGGTTTTCAGGTTATATTTCAGTAACGGATGAAATTATTACAAAATAAAAAAAAAACGTAAAATTTAAAATCTGTAACTGTACACGATCAACCCAATTTTACGAGAAATGGTGGGGATAACATTTGAAAATTAAAACGGTCATAACTCTTAAACGGATACGTTTTTTTCGATAATTCTTTTTGTAACTACATACTAAAGTTATGCCCTTTCATCCATTAAAGTAACTGTCCCGTTTTCATATACACCCTGTATATAATATGCATATGTAATAATGTAATTGATTTCTCGGAAATGGCTAATAATGATTCGATGAAATTTTTCAATTAGATGACCCAACTTTATCTATATCGAAGAGTCATTACTTAGCAAACTTGACAGATGCAGAGTGAAGCTCACTCGGCCAGGTACCATTGCTTTAAGTGTTACAGTACAGCTCCTAGAAGGTATACCTGAAAGATTATTCTATTCTATAGTCTATTATATCAATATCTAGCTTACTTTATAGTGGCAATTATTTATAATTTAATTTTAACTAAAATGAGAAAACCTTAAAATTAACTAAAGTTTATGAAACTATAAACAATTCATATTTTAACATTATACTTAGTAACAATTAATTGAACATACATCCATATGCTTTTTAACATTTTCTAATTGTCTTATCCTTTCTTTAATGCCATCATAAGAGCTTTTTGCATCTAATAGTAAAGCATACCACTTTTGTACTGCAAAATTGTCATAATGATTTCGTAGCTGTTTCGATATTATTTCATAGGCATGTAAAATAAGATCCTTTTTATGTTCTTTATCATATTTTCCTTCTTTTGACATATTATATAACACTCGACTCATTCGCCATTGAATTTCAACATCTTTACAATTCTGAAAAGCAATTTCAAGCATGAAAATTATTTCTCATTAGGTCTCATCAAACAAAAAATTTATCAAGGTGGACAAATTACCTCACAATTTACAAGAAACTGGTAACATTCTTCATAATGTCCATTTTCAAATAAACTATCTGCATTTTGAAGAATAGAAAAAATTTGATTTTTTTTATTATCTTCATTGCTAGAAATTTCCTTTTTAACAGGCCAAATAAAAACTAATGCAGTACATAATTGTATTTCAAAAAAATAATTTTGTAGTTTAATCTGTAAAATGTAAAAAGGAGTAAACCCCACTAAAACTAAAGTTAACTAAGTAACATCACGGTACCATTAAAAACTTTTAGTAATTTTACATTCTCTTTGAATACAATAATAATAATAATGCGCCAGACAATACACGTCAACCATCTGAATTCAAACTAGGGTATTTCCTGTGCTACGACAACCAAACGACTACTGAGAGCGTCTCCCAGTACACTCAGACCCGAGAAAATCTAGAAAAGTTCATTTCCTAAACTGACCCGACCGGGAATCGAATCAGGAGTTTCGGTACACTGTATAAACCACTGCGTTATGCTAAAGAAAAATCTTTAAATACTAATAAAAGTATGTATGTAAATTGCTAATTGCTAACCTGTGACAGGGATAGTTTTCGAATATATGGTTGCTTAAAACGAAGAAATAATTGTGAAATTTTAAAACTCAACGGCACATATTTACATAGGTTCATTTTAAGTTTCTATTCTATATACAAAAACTTCTATCCAACAAATGGCAATTCCTTTTAATTTCTTTCTTCTCCGTAAGCCAAATATTTATAAATCCTTACAAATTACAAGTTCATGCTTTTTGTGAAGTGTAACACAAGTAAAATATTAAGACTTGTTATGATCATAGATTACGTAATTGTAGCAAGCTACAGATGTGACAGTCATTTTGCCGTAATTGTTATGTATTTCGTTTTGGCGCTGCTATCGCCTACTGTTTTGACAACCGTACTATACGTACGTACAAAATTTTTATGTAGTATATCCTAGTGAATCCGAAAAACCACCAATGCAGCGATTTAAGGGACTATTTACATAAAACAACAGAGGAGAATAGGCACTTCATGGTTCTCAACTCAAGCATGAAATCGAAGAAAACACGAGGTAAACCAAAACTCAAATCGAAGTAGAAAAGTAGCCAGTCTGAGTATGAGTCAAATTGACAGCACACTGTGGCACACTGGCTAGCAATTGACTTTTAAGGCGGGATAGTGAAGACGGCAGAAGCGCATACAGCGCCAATACAACTCGTTCGGAACTAAAACTGTCACAGGCCAATAACCAATGTAAACTTACCTGTCACAGAATACAAATAAACCTAATTGATCTGAGAATTAAAAACAAGTCTTTTTTTTCTTTTTTTATGGCATGGTGCACAGTTTAGCACATTTACCAATGTCACGTATTAATAAGTAGAATCACAAGTAAATTAGTTTTTTCTTATCGTAAAACTCGTCCAGTAAAATGATAGTAAGCTTTACAGAAGTTGTTCTGGACTTCTTGGAAGAGCGCGAGAACTTCAACTATACATATTTATTAGATATAGACCTACTCCATTCTTTTTACTTATACTTTAAAACACAATATATTAACACTATTGTACTTTAACTCCCAAAAATGTAAAAATTGAAAATCTAAACAAAACGTCAAACTCACTTCTCCTGTTCACGACAAAAAGTCAAAACTAGTCTTGTTGACTTTTTTTTCTTTCTTTATGGCATGGCGCACAGTTAAGCGCATTTGCCAATGTCACATATTAGTAAGTAGAATCACAAGTAAATTAGCTTTTAATAGGGAGGCTAACTTTAATGAAGTCGTCAAATAACGATTTTCTTTTGACCGAGCAATATTATACCGACAACTGGTATCAACCGGTATCGTCGTATTCAGTAGTGTTTCCTGAGTAAGAAAAACGGTGTTGTCGCATTCATTGTCACTCACTCAGTTGGTGGAGGGGGAAGGGGGAGCTATGACGTCACAAAGACGGCGATTCTTGATTTAAGTTTTGTCACATAACTCAATAACTGCTTAACCAAATATAATAGTGTGTAATCTATGGCTTAACCTATTTGAACGAATGAAGTATCATATGAAAGATATTGAAATTCCTAACAAAAAATTTTTGTTAATATTCATTCAACTTCATATTTAGTCTTTTCACTTCACATTTTTCTTTCAAGTACGTGTCTAGTGACCGCAAGTCTGCTTCTGATGTTGCTATAAGTACGGCATCGTCAACATATTAAAGACAGTTAACACTGTGCTATCACATATCATATCACTCATATTACCTTTCCATGTATGGAGGCAAATGTCCGAATACAGTACGAATAGCCAGGCACACATCACGCAGCCCTGTCTTACAGTCCGTAGGACCACCGTAATTGATCATCTCAGCAGTTACCTCATCCTCTCCTACAGCCTTTCCACATTTCAGACTTCTTATCGCTTTCTCAATCTCTTTCATGCAAATGACTTCTTTCAGTTCCTGATCCGAGTATAGCGATTCTTTGATTCATTAGGATCAGCGTAAGAGACGGAGTCGTTACTCTCATACATTTCTTTATAATAATCACTCTATCACTACCGTGGCGGCTACGAGATTAAAAAATAAATCGGAAGCACGCAAACACAAATTTATATTAAACGCGAACAGGATTGGGATGATTGCCCGCCTAAATGTCCCTGCCTTGCAGCACAGCACTTCCCCGATTGTCCACGGTCGGCAGACGAACCGATGCCGGCAGCTGGCGATGTGGCTGGAGTCACGTAGTTCAGCAATTAGGTGTTGAGGGCACTCTTGTACCCACACGGAGGACCCCAACAAAATGAGGTGATAAATATTAGTAATTTTCTCACGTCATTACGTACGCAGAAAACCAATAACAAATAAATAATCAATATTGTTACGCGCTGAACGGTAATAAGATGCCGGTTAAAAGTGCAGAGAGGTTATTTTCCTTCGTACAGCTACAGATGTCAAGAGCCCGCGAACTTAATTATATCGGTTCCTAGTCTTTATAGTCTCCCTCGAAGTAGTTACTCGCATAGTAGTCACCGAAGGTACACGTTTCAGTCAATATCAACGTTCCCGAATCGCAGAATTCTTCTATCCAAGGTCGTCGCAGTAGCCGTCGTAATGGTCTATGTAATTTGCCTTGATGTCGCCTCGATATATCGCTTCGATCTATAGTTGAGAAACTGACTTAGCGGTGGACATGGAACTCTATTTATAGCCCGATAAGAATGAGGATGGAAACTTCTAGAGTAAACCCTAATGGTAGTAATAATAACGCATATAAATAAAGAGGGTGGAAGTTTCTAGTTAATTACGCTCGTTAACAATAATTCGACATTGTTCTCGACGCCGCCTGTTTGCATGAGTCATAGGTATATGACGACACATCATCGCTTCGGAAGTTTCGAGGTGCAACTTTGCTCTTCTTTCTTAATTTTACTTATACCATTCGATAGTAGACCTTAAACCTAGCAATGCATTTTTAGGTCATAACTCTGCAAAGCCTAGGTCTCGAGATATAAGCACTTAAAGTTACGTTTCTAGTTCCATTAAAAATCGACCTTATGTTTTAAGCATAAAGTCCAACCGTACGTTTCTCAAAACTACAAAGATTGAAAAATGTCATGGCGTATGTTTCGCGTTTCATTTCAAACTAAAAAGTCTACTCATAAAGAAAAGGATTTCATTACGCATGTAGAGACAGGAAGCTTATAAGATCTTAGTTAAAATATCACAGATGTAGAGTTTTCCGAAAGAATATAAACTTTTGGCAAACAGTAATTACTTACCCAAGAAGAATAAATTGTTATCTTTAAGTCCATTTATTGATGAACGTGGACTGATTCGTGTCGGAGGCCGTATAGCAAATGGAGAATTTAAATTCGATAAAAAACATCTAATTTTGATGAGTTCTAAGCATCCGCTAACAAAACTAATATTTGAATATGAACACATACATTTGATGCACGCCGGTCCTCAATTTTTGTTATCATCAATCAGAGAACAATTATGGCTGATTGGTGGGCGCAATTTATCCAAACGGGTCATGCACAAATGCTTAAGATGTTTTCGCGTGAACGCACGCACTGTAAAACCTATCATGGTCAATTTGCCCGAACAGCGACTCCAAGTACGATATCCTTTTCAAGTTACCGGGATGGATTATGCAGGTCCTATAACAGCGTTAAATAGGTCGTGGAAGTAGAACAATAAAACTACATCGCAGTATTCGTTTGCTTCACCACTAAATCCATACATTTAGAATTTGTGAGCGATCTGACCGAAGATTCTTTTCTTTCTACATTGCGAAGGTTCATAGCTAGGCGTTCAACGCCGTGTACTCTTTTCTATGACAACGGTACACAATTTGTCTGAGCTCGTAATGAGCTTTTTAAATTCTTTAGGGATCACACTGAATCAATAACACGGAATATGTCAGAGGAAGTTATAAAATTCAAATTTTTACCAGCTTATGCGCCGCACCTCATACGGCTGAAACGGGGGTAAAGTCTGTTAAAGCACACCTTCGTCGAGTTCTAGGCAATGCTTTGAGTTTTTGAGGATTTATATACCGTTTTAGTTCAAATTGAGGCAAATTTTAATTCAAGACCTTTCACTTCCATATTGACTGACCCACATGACCTAATACCCATAACGCCGGGAAACTTTCTGGTGGGAGGACCTCTTACTGCTTTGCCAACACCTGTGATTGTTAATGAAAACCAAAATCGAGTTATACGTTTGAAGAGACTGAAGCAGATGCGGGAGCAGTTCTGGACCAGGCGGTCTAAGGAATACATCTCTGAGCTTCAACAACGTACGAAGTGGCATACGTCACATGGGCGTCTTAATGATGGTGATGTGGTATTGAGTAAGGAGGATTCCTCCTTCCTCCTCCTTCCTCCTCCTTCCTCCTCCTTCCTCCCATAAAGTGGAGACTTGGACGTATCATGTAAACTTACCCTGGCACTGATGGTATATTAGTCGAGTGGTAGACATCCGAACGGCTAAGAGCGTGATTCGACGCGTTTTCAATAGGATATGTCCTATGCCAATAGAAGAGACCATAGGTTGAAAGATCTCTCTTTTAACGTCGGGGGGCATGTTAAGTATTTATAGCTGATGAGCAACGCTCCCCCCTCCTTATCGACATCGCTTCCAGACCGGCGCTCACTTCATGTCAATCTTACTTCACATCACAGACACGAGAAAGTTATCGTTACGTATCGTTTAATTTTGTAAAAACTGTAATGAATTTTATGTAAGTAAATACTATTTATACAACGAATCTGAGCTTTATTGAAGTGTCCCTATCTAAACATCCACTTTTACTTCAATGACCGCCTTTTCCATCTACTCATACCGTTCATTCTATATTTTAAATTGTATATTTTATATGTTTATACCTTGTAATTAAATCTTTTTTATTATCCCTGAAATCAAAGACAATCGCCTTAATTGCTTTCCTGTCCAAAAAGAGACTCAAACTAAATAGTTAAATAAAATATAATAAAGGGAACTATTTAGAAATAGGTGACACATTTAAGGATTTTTTTTTATTCCTTAACATTAAGCGTATACCGTCTTTCATCTTTATTCCTTTGTTCCTATGGTGTAATTGTTCGTAGTTGCATTCTCCCGCCTACGATCCTTTATTCTCAATTTCGAAACCCATTGGGCAGGGAAGTATACGTCCACATCCCTCTCCGTAATCTTGAGGTAACTAGCGAATATTTGTTTGTAATAAACACCAGTAATACAATTTCGTTAATCATGGTAGCTGGTTGGGCAGCTTCCCTATTTGCACCTTTCTTTGTTATAGACATACATACATATACTCACGCTGTATCCCTAACGGGGTAGTCAGAGAGGACGGAGCGCCAAGCGTCGCGGTTCTTACATACTTCTTTCGCTTCCTCAAATCTCATCATTCTCCTCACACATTTTCGCCTTTCTTTGTTCATATACCTAATCTTAGATTTATACCTTAATTTCATATACTCCAGTTATTTTATTTCATACACCTTAGTTCAAATACCTTATTAAATTATACCTTTTTAATTCCTACTACCTACTATTAATTAATACCAACCACTTACTGTTTTGTAAAAGAAAGAGTAAGAGTAGACTATACCATACCGATAGCCTGCACAACACTCATTTTCGAGGGAAGCTTTCTGAATTTGTATTTTAATATTGTCTATTGTGAAACGTTGAAAATGTGATCTAACTGGGTTTTTTAACGGTCAAAATGTCAATGAATTTATTGAAGTAAACACAAGTAAATACTTCGTAAAACTTATTAATTCAATATTTTTTAAAACTTCATTTTACAGTTACGACGAAAAAACGTGTCGCAAGTCAGAAACCTATCAAAGTGGCAGGGAGAAGAGAAAGGTTTTTAGAGCAAAGGAACTTCTTCTACCAGGCGTAGCGTTACATATGCTTGTATGGTTTTGTTTTTTGTTCGCCAGTGCGATGTAAAACTCACGATGTTTATGTGGCGCGATAGACGCCGCTACGAAATTATGAAATAAATATTTTATTTTATCCATATTTTTATTGAATAGACATCACAAACTAATGTCACTGGTTTTGTTTAAGTGGTGCTTAAATTAAATCAGTGTTTAAATTGTTATTATCAATTTCTAATACCGCACGTCGCTCTATTTATAATCGACATCGATAGATTTGAATATATGACGGCTTATCTCTATTTTGTTTTTTATGTTGTTAAGGGTGGCTTGCACAAACTATTTAAGCTCGTTTTAGGGAAATTGCTTCTCACTTGCACCAACTGTTAAATCGTTAGTGCAAGCGAGATGTCAAATCCTTAAATCGAGTTTAAATAGATGGTGCAAGTCGCTCTAAACTGATTGTTTAAGGTCGCCAGAGCGGCTATTTTACCCCGGCACCACACTCTTGCCGACTTGAGGCGAGCGCGAGAGTGTGGTAGCTGTATTCTTCGACTCGACTTCGACTCGCTGCCACTGCGCTCCGTGTCGGTATTTGGTGAACGAGTCAAATGACGCGAGTGGCCAACATGAGCGCGCTTACTACACGTAATTGTCGGTGTGAATTTTTAATTCGAGATGTATGCACGTTACGAATTTAATAAAACATGGATAATAATTCTGCGAATGTGTAGATACGATGCGTAGGTTTTCAAATAAATAGTTCTGGAGTTAGTAAATACTTACTTAATAAATAGTCTGGAGGCACCATTGGCCGCTTTTATAATTTTCCGTCGAATGTTTTTATCGCCACATTTTTACTGTCCGCGGTACAATGAGGAAGCAAAATGTTGTATGGAGACGATTTTATATTTCCGTGCACGGTAACGTCATGCCGTGGACGTTGAAAAAGCGTCTCTATTGCCGGCAGAATAGGGAAGCATTAAGCATTCTGCTTACCTATTGTATTTCGGCCGGTAAAAACGTGGCGATAAAAATGTTCAACGGAAAATTATAAAAGCGGCCATTAGATTTTGAGTATCTCTTTTTGACATTTGGAAGTCTGTTTAAGGTGGCTAGCACCAACCATTTAAACTGGATGTAAGGATTTGACATCTCGCTTGCACCAACGATTTAATAGTAGGTGCAAGCGAGATGTCAAATCTTTAAGGCGAGTTTAAATAGTTGGTGCGAGCGGCCCATAGACGATTTAGCTCTGATTACACTTGTTGCAAGTACTCAATCTGTGGTTAATACGTAGTTATGTGTATTATCTATGGTAGCGGAGTTTTTGGCGGGATTTTGTATGGAACGGTTGGGCATTTATTTTATTTATTTGCAAATTGTTACTAGCGGATATTGTGATGTAAAATTGGTGAAGTTTTACGTCTTAGTGTACACTATTCTGAATTATTGTGGAATTGTTGAAATAAGTGCTAATTTAGTAGCGTTACTTCGAGACTTGTATAGTGGCCTAGTTCGCCTCAGTAGAACCTAGTAGAACACTGCTTCAATATATTTGTCGCCAGAAACTCCAAGAGACATTAAAATGTATTACATCGACGTTTTAATGAAACAATGTGAAGAATTTATCTATTTACTACTGAAGACATCGGTTTTAAGGGCACAGAAAAAATCCTTTACCTTCCCTCCTAAGGGAAAACCACACTAAAAAAAAAATCTATGGTAGTAATTTTACATTATCTTTGAAGAAACGAATTCGAGTTTTCAAATTTGAATCAATACAGTTCGAATTTTGTCATTTGTCAAATGTCTAAAATAAACATATTATTATATGTACATCGAATTTCAAGTGTGATTTCAAGTTTTTCTAGAATTTCAAAGTTCAATAGGATTTAATAGGTAGGTACACCCAATAACCCTAGGTACCTCTTAAAAATCTACTGCACACGAAGTATTTCTTTATAATAAACATACATTTAAGTACCTATTCTCTGTTATTGTTCTTTTGAGCATTTTATGCTTCTTAAATAACAAAATCTAGATAGTCTTACCTAAAGAAAAATAGGTAGGTAAGTAGACGTATTATTTGTGTTTTATTCCTTCATGTGAATAAAAGATAATTTGTTGGTAATGTACAAGGGAATATTGAAATTACTCCGTGAACTTAGTAATGCTTATTAATATGTACCTATTCCTTTGATTATTTATATGTATTTTATTCCTAATAATAGCAAAATAATTTAATAAATATTATAGGTACTTAAAGTTGCAGAAAGAGAAGCTTTGAAGCATATCACTAAAATATGACGTCTTTTTCAAGCTCTGCTAATGACAGTCATGAAGATGATGAAATTTTTACTGGGACATTAACTCTGCTAGAAATTAAAAAGTGTATTTTTCTCAATACATGTCGAAAGACATTGCCGTGAGTATAGCTTAATTAATATTAAGAATTTCATACACTTACGTACACACGTAAACCTATATACACAATTACTGTAAGCAGCTACCTACTAAACAGTTTTTAGCTGCATAAAATCTTTTCATAGTAAGAAAGTCTTGCTGGTTTGATTCAATTCAACTATTCTATAGTTAAGAATAATCTCTATAACTGCAGCTTTCAAACAAAAGTTGGTTAGCTCTACTTTTGTTCTGGTGAATGGCAGATGCACTCTTCTCAATTTTCAATGACACTACATATTTATTTGAATCTCTATGAAACCTTTTCTACCCAAAAACAACTGCCAGATAGGTCAAAACTCTAGGTGATCGCAAAGTATAGCAGAGCTATAGCTTAAGACTCCATGCTTAATTTTTCACTTATTTGAAAGTTTTTTATTAAAAACAAATTCTATACTTGATAGCTCAATGCAAGTACAATTTCACCACTTATATCTATGTGTTAATGATGGTATAGCTTCATGTAGACCCATAAATCTGATGAATAGTCACAACACAGAAAAAACCATATGGAAATTGATTCATCCGTGTCAGAGCTAAAATGCTGCAAAGAGAGATAATAGTATCAAATTTATAACATCTCTCTATTCCATTGGGGTAAAAATGAGCTTATTATAATAAAGTTTATTTTAGCCTTGCCTTGTGTGTGGTGCAAGTACTGGACATAACGTTCCTGTTTAGAAGTCTTTCAATGATATATCTCTAAATACTGAATACCCAGTGAACATGCTCATCACATCTATTATAATTTAATTAAACCGTAAATAGGTAACCTTATATTTTAATGCTATGCACCCTTTCAAAATGAAAGAGTTGGTTGACTACTCAACAAGGCATCAGACCAGACCTTTAAATGCGCCAAATATTTGTTTTAAAAACTATAATGCGTTATACAGAATTTGGTCAAATAACTGTTTCTTGTATCCAATCGAATCGTTTTCAAAAACAAAATTATGCTATTTTGTGTGGTAATTTGTAGATTCCATTGAGCGAAATATTATATTCTTATAAATAAAATAAAATAATAAAATAGCCTTTTTCAAAAAATAATATATTTCACAGTTTAAAAAAAGAAATTAAATTATGTCTCTAATCTCCGTGTGCCTTTTGGCAAAGGCCTCCTCCAACTGTCTCCATTGCACTCCGTCTGTTGCCACTCTTGTCCATAGGGGACCTACGATTTGGCAGATTTCATCTTCCCATCTTCTTTGTTGGCGCCCTCTCTTTCGTTTACCATCTCTGGGATTCCAGACAGTCACTTGCTTGCTCCGTTTTTCCAATTTGCGTCTTAGAAGGTATCCAGGGAGCGTTCAAGTATTATATAACGCAATTTTTGAAGATTTTAGGCATTTATTTGATGACTAGGATTTTAGGCCATAGGCAATTCTCTTGTTGATTTCTTTTGCAATCTGATCACTGGGGGATATTATTTGCCATAGGTAGGTATATTTCGTAACATAATCGAAAACTTCCCCATTCATTTTTATTTCCACCTGTTTGGAGTTAGTCATCGCTTTGGTTTTGTTTTCGTTTATTTCTAGTCCTACTTCCTTACTTTTTGTAGCCAGATCTTTAACCATGATTTCTAGTTTCCTTGGATCTTCTTCTAGCAACACGATATCGTCGGCGAAACGCAGGTGGTTTAGGCAGCAGCCATTGACATTTAGGCCGAAATTTTCTCAACAAAGTTTTGTGAAGATGCTTGCTTAATTTTTGATTATCTTTGCGGTTTGCGCTGCTGGTCTGATTTTTTTTCATTTTAGGGATCCATTTTTTTCCTTTTTCTTTTAAATGTTTTAGCGCTTTCTTTACAGCGCCATTCCTTACTATATGTTTTTCCAAAGCTTGAAGTCTTCTTGTTTTCTTAACCTTTTTCATGCTTTCTCTTATTTTTTTTGCTAAGTTCTGAAATTTGGATTCAATTGTTTTTCTTGCCCCTACTATTAGCTTCTTTCTTTCCTCTTGTAAGTTTATTGTGTTTTCGCTGTTTGTTATTTTTTTTTTCCAGTTGTTTCCGTTAGTTGGGTGAGTTTGCTTTCGATCCTGTTATATTTTTCTATCACATGTATTCTTATAAATAGAGAAATATTAAATGTTAATACTTCAAGGCTAATAATACCTTTTTTATGCTAATGTTTCGATTACATTGCACTGATCGTGGTCACAGGCAGACTGATGAGGACGGCCGTCGTTTTCGTAGTGTGTGGTTCCTGGTAACTACCCACACTTAGTCTTCAAATTTGCTAATTTTTATTATTGTCACTGTCGGTACTTCGACACACCACACTAACAACGTTTACACACTGGGGAAGTCAGGTTTCGGGTTCTGGACACACTGATAACAGGTTGTCATAATGTTGATAAGCGGTATCCATCTTCACCGTCGAAATTATGATATTTTTTTATTTCAACCACCTCATGCTATTCTGGAATAATAGTGTCGATCGGTGGAGAGGACCTGTGGTTGATGTAATGAGGATCAGTAAAGCAACTGATGTGGCTTCATAGACGCAGTGAAGAACCAATCCCACTGAAAAAAAATGTTACTGCGCCGAACCAAAGCTGGCTACTATAGGTACAACTATAAAATTTATAAAAGCCAAAGACATAGGTTCCAGCTCAGTTAATACTGATAATAATGTTGATAACACTAATGGGTACCAGTTTTTTCAAACGGTTGTGCGTAGCCTAAAAGAAAACTATCAAGAATCAGTTATCAGTATATGTTATGAAGAACGAGTTTAAAAAATTGTCTTTACATAACCTCATTCATGAATACAAAAAAGAAAGCTACAATGTAAAAAATGCAGATGATTTTATTATTTATTGCTCTACAAAATATACCATTGAAGAATGTCGCAAAGTAGAAGCAGCAACAGTTTGTCAAGCTATTTCACCACTGTGGCATGAGCTAAGGTATTGTATAGTAACCGCGTCGAAAGTCCACGAAGCTGCACATTGCAAGACTCCTGATGGTGTTTTGGTAGAACAAATATTTGGTGCTTCTGTACCAGAGACTGGCTATAAAAAGAGGCAAACAGTTGGAACCCGCTGTTAGAGCAGAAGTAGCTGAAATAAGGAACATCATAATCGAAAACTGTGGTCTCTTTTTAAAACCCGATCAGTGTCACTTAGGCGCTTCTCCAGATGGTTTGACAAGTGAATACGTAATAGAAATAAAATGTCCCTCGACACAGAAAGGTAGGGAAAGTTTCGTAAAGAATAACCTTCTCGCGAAGAAATCTAAAGCTCAACTTCAACTGCAAGTGTTTTTTTGCAATAAAGTCAAAGGCCTGTTTTGTGTAGCTAATGAACATTTCGAAAGCAATAAGAAAGAGATATTTAAAGAAGATTATGATGAAAACTACTGTATGGATATTTTAGAAAAAACTTTTATAAAAAAATTAAACCGACTTCAAAAAAGAACACTGAAAAGTATGAAATAACTATCCCTTACGGATCGAAACTTGAGTACAAAAATAACTATAAAAATACGATACAAATACCCATATAATTAAATTTGACAGTTACTGAAGTCGGTGCCAAGCCTACTACTAAACTAATAGACTTTCCGTTGTCGAACATTGATTTGGCACCGACTTCAATAACTGTCAAATTTAATTATATGGGTATTTGTATCGTATTTTTATAAAATTATTTTTGTACTTAAGTTTCGATCCGTAAGGGATAGTTATTTCATACTTTTCAGTGTTCTTTTTTGAAGTCGGTTTAATTTTTTTATAAAAGTTTTTTTATTTCTCCCTTTTTTATACCATGTGGGGACAACGATAGTTAACAAATGACATACAAGAGAATCGTCAATATAAATAACCAGGTCGCGTTATTTGGTGTATCTTCGAAACCAAAGCTTTAATACCAGTGAAATTTCAATTGGACCAATCTGGAAGTGTATCCTTTCGAACAAAAAAAGAATTTTTCAAATCGGTTCATAAATGACGGAGTTCTGAGGTAACAAACATAAAAAAAAAAGTACAACCGAATTGAGAACTTCCTCCTTTTTTGGAAGTCGGTTGAAAAGGGCACGCAGTTTTGGAAAACATTAGTATTTCCAAAACTACTTGAGACATAATAAGTTCTACTTATGTGCTTTTGGTTATGCAAGGTGGAAATAAAAACTTTATAATATATTATACGTAAGGCAATTTTATTTTACACTTGGTTGCTAAATAGACAATCTTGTAGATTAACTATACTACAAGCTGTTGTTACAATATGATCCAAAAAATTTATGTATAAAATATCGACATAAGCGTGATCATTTTAAAGTCTCTTAACTTCCCTATGCTTCTTTCAACGTGAACTCTTATAGCAGCGATTCTCTTTATTTGCAAGACTTCCTTTTCTGTAGGTTTCGAGTTGGAATTAACGCTAGGTGGTCTCAAGAGTGTGCAACCATGTTGTTCTAGTAAATGAGAAATATTTTTGAAACCTCTGTCAGCTAAGACGGTGCTTCCTTCTGTCAATTTATCAAGAAATCCACTGTCTTCAAATATTATTGAGTCTGGGGTCCTACCCTCGGTAGCCCGCAGAGACGAAATTTATCAAGCCGTCAGGTGTAACTGAAATTAGATACTTAATGGTGTTACAGCTTTTATGTTGAGACCACGTAAGCGGTTGGTGCTACGCATTGCTGGGTTTCTCGATCTGAATTTCAAAGCAATCGATTATTGAAATAGCTTTCGAATAACGCTTTATGAAGGCTATCGGTAAGTTTTGCGTAACATCGTCCACTGGTGGGCATATAATAAGTTGTTTCATTAACGGTGAAATTTATAGGAGATTTTTTTTAAATATTTAGAAACAGAATTCTCAGAGGCCAAAATGGACTGCAAGCATTGAGTTCGGTTCATGCCACCGGATTTTACGTAAGGCTACTAAGATTTAAATAGGTGATAAACCCGTGAAGGTTTAAAAATTTTTAACACAAAAATATGAATGGATAGGAATGCCTATCAGTAATTTTGGTTCCCGGGACACAGCTATTAAAGCGCCCTTTTGCATATGCTCCTTGAAAAAAGTTTTATCCGTCCCTTTTTTTATTTCTAAATCATATGACTCATCATCATTAATATCTCTACTTACAACTCTTTCAAAATATTCTATATCTTGTTTTTTCTGAAAACCAGGCTTGTTAATTTTCTTTTTTGGAAGTTGTTGACATTCGAATTTATGAGGCAGAACTCCCTTCTTCAGTTTTAACTTTTCTCCAACCAACTTAAACTTAACGTAATTTTCCATATCTTCTTCCAACTGAAATATAGAAATAAATCTAAATTAATTTGGTATTTATTTAGTTTTTAACAATAATGTTTCGCTAAGGCAGATACATGAACGTACCGGTGCTAAGCTCGACTCTTTGCTATTTTCCCCGAGTACGACCCTGAGTTATTTTTTTGAACTTAGCCTTAGCACTTGAATACTTACGTAAATATTATATATTTACAAAGTCACTCAATAAAAAAAAGAGGTATAGATATGCACATTTGCACTTAAAACAACAGGTTTAATTAAAAATAATTGCTTAAGCGTTTATTATCTTAAAACATGTACTACAGTGTATAGTAAATTTTTAACATAATAATAATATAAAAGGTATGTAGTACCTATACACAGGTATATAGCGATAAACTATATGTGGAAGTATGTGCTTACATCGAAATGATCTTGACAGCAATGTCTCGTAGCCTGGGTTGTGTCTTGTAGCTTGGGTTGAGTGGAGTCTTATCGTCTCTTTTTGCAACGGAACACCATTTTTTACGAAGTTTTGGGTCTTTTGGTACGTTAAAAAATAGTTTTTTTATATTTATACATGGTTAAAAGTTGAGATGAACAATTACTTTGTTTTAGTTGGTTTCAGTCAAATTATAAACTGCGCGTCCTATCGCTGCCAACTGCAAACTGGATGCAACCGTCACTGTGACGTCTCGCAATACGCGCTGCGACAATTCGACTATCGTCGCATAATTTTATTGTTACTAGCCCATTTTTGGTCGTACGACAAAAATAAAATAACCAATGTTTAGGATTTTTCAAGTACTCTAATAGTACAATAAAAATTAAAAACCTCGTTGATCCTCATTCAATTCAGTGGTTAGGTCCTGACTCCGTTAAGGGAAAAAAGGCCTTGAAGTATTAACACAACATAGTCCCGTTTAATTTAGAATTGGAAGATGTGTACAAATTCTGAAATTGTGAAAACATTATTATATTGAATTCAGTGAAAATTACCGCACTTCAGTGTTTCTAATTTTAATATGGTAAAATTTACTTCAGTGTCTTTAGGGTTACCATGAAAGGTTAGATTCTAGTACAAATAAATACTTCGGATTTTTCATCAAATATTTTCCATATATAGCTCTGTTGATAGATGCCATACCAGCAATAATGCTACTTAAGGAAAAATAAAAATGGCTTAAAAAGTGAATGGGTAACTCCAGTCTAGATAACATGGGTTATTCTTTCGAAATAACGGGTATTAAGTAAATTTAACAGCTTTTAGCAAACAATAGACCTGTTTAAAAAACCCTGAAGAGGATAGAGTATGGTGTCAGTGTTAAGTATCTTCAACATGAATGTTTTTTCTGCCACCAAATTGTATCAACTGCGACAAACTCGTTACTGTGTGGTCCTTATCAATTTTTAGTGTTAATTTTTAACCTTTTGCATGTTTAAATTACATTGCATTTCCTTGAATCATATCTAAAAGATAAATCATAGGTACTTATTTTAACCTTATTGTCTTGCAGGAGTTCTTCAAAGAATATTGACAAAAATCAAACTGATCACACTAATAACCAAGAAACATCATTGAAAATCATAGAAACTCATTCTGAACCTAATATTTTACTAAAGAATAATGTTCTGAGTACACCACTTGATAAGAAGGCTCCTTCAACACAAAGTATATATTGGAACAAAAATGATATTGATGACAGTTTTCTAAAAATAGAGAAAATGGTAGAGAAGCTATCCACAAAAAGGGATAAAAATGAGTTAGAAACAGAACTGAACAGTACATTGGATTTAGTTAATTATGTACTTGGTAAAGGACCACCGCAAAACACAGATGAATGTGATATAAATAATAAATTATTACAATTAAAACCTGTAACAGACGTCGGGGATGTAAATTGTACACTAGAAGAATCTCAAAACAATACAGAGCAATCACAAACGGACATGAATGAAGAAACAAGGAACATTAATAACATCTCTTTTCCTCTGAAAAATATGAATAAAAAATTTTTAGATATAGAAGAGTCACACTCATCACCATGTGTTACACCTGTAAAGGATAATATAAAATTATCACCAGCATCAACTTTCGTTACACCTATAAATAAAGAAAACAAAATACCTGCAAGTTCTTTAAAAGATAAAGGCTTATTAAAAAACAAAAAAGATGCATTCGAACACATTCTTAGTCCAGTAGCATCCTACATACATGGTTGCCCTCAAACTCCAATAATGAGAAATGTACGTCCAAAAAATCGTTTACCTGTTCAATCATCTATTCCTAAACTTATTAAAAATACACCACGATGCAATAAAGAAAATATGAATTTGCCACAAGTTGCTTACCGAAGTGCTAAAAAGACTGAAGTGGTAGGTATTAAAATATCACATTATTTATTATTGGATAATTTTTAATGAAATAAGCAAAATAAAATAATTATGGTCTTTAATCTAACTTTTTAGATTCACTTACCAGACAAAAGTAAACTGCCACAAAATCAATGGGCAAAACAAATTACATCTTTTCCTGTACCACAAGTAATGAGACATGGACACAGGGAAATGAATTTAAAAAAAGAAAACATGTCTACATTAGCTCAAGAAAATAGTTTTACTGATCTGCCACTCCATCAAGCTGATGTGTCTATTTTGGTCCAAAAATCTGCATTTAAGAAACCCTAAGCCTATGTAGATACTAATTAGCCAGAAATAAATTATTTTCTTTGAATATTTCGTGAGTGACCTTCGATTACAGTTTTATTTGTGATCGAAGTGAGTAACCCATTCTTTTTTTCTATTTTGTAATAAGAATGTGCAATTTGACATTAAAACATTAACCTCTCAAGTAGGGTTGCCACCTTTTTCTGGAAGAAAAATAGTATCTTTTTTCAAAAAATTGCAAAAAATAGTACTTTTGAGAAATTCAGAAATAAAAAAATAGTACGCATTGAGTTTTTATTATTGCTCTTCGATTTGGCCACCAAGGTTTTATTTTTAAAATAATTATAGGAATCTGAGCAATGTAGATCCATATTAAAATAAATTAACAATTTTAATTTTTAATTAAAGTAATAAATGCTTTATTTCTTTCTTCTTACCATTTTATATCCATAATAGAAAAAAACTTTTTGTAAAAGCGGAAGTTGCAGGAATGGAGAGAAGAAAGGAAATTATTAGAAATATATTTGTTTAATTTGTATCTACTTTTAAAAAGCATTTACTATCTTCTTTGCACCAATGGTAGTCACATTGGCATTCGCTCTTATATTTAAAAGAAAAAAATATTTTCTTTGTTTTTTTCGGAGAGGCGCGCAAGAACCATTATTATTATCACTTTCCATTTTTTTTTTTGTATCAGAAAATAAACTCTGTTTAAGTTTAATTAAGCTCAAAAATCAGACGCCGTATCGAGAAATTGTATTGACAACGAGAATGCGTTTCGTTTTGAAATTGTTCACGCTGCGCTGGAGGTGCGTTCCAGCCACAGTTAATATAAATAAAACGCGACAGTTAAATTAGCAACAAAAATATAGTATTTTCTGTACTATATTTTTTTTTAAATAATATATAGTACAATTCACTAAAATATAGTACACTATATAATATAGTACAGGTGGCAACCCTACTCTCAAGAGCCCAATTTTCAAAAACTGTATGTTTCATAGTCCAGTCAAATAGGTATTTGGGTAGGAAATAATACTATAGCGCTGTAACTAGCGTGGAAATCAAAAATTTCGAATCAAAATTTTCGAAATTTAAGTATTTGCGTTAAACTTACAGTTATTGAGTTACAAGCATCTTTATAAATGTTTTAAAAAATTCATATCTCTGTCAATATTGATCGTATTGAAAGAAATAAAAATGGAAATTATTCGTAATTGAATTATCTACCACTTGAACTATTTTTTTTATTCGAGTCGCCATTTTTGTACTATCGATAAAAAATGCACAACGCGCTCACGTGTTTTCCATTTCCTATCCTATTATTTAAAAAAAATCTAGATCGACTGCAATTGATTGTACAAAATTTTTGCGTAGACCTTTTTTGTGTAAAATTTCATTCTCTACAATTTCTACATCTTCACTTTTCCTCTAATTGCGATGCTTTTTGAGTTATTGGCAGAAAACTATTTTTGGGACTTTTATTGCACCCCCATTTTTGCTACAAGGGTACGGGGTTAGGGCTTTTGGTATCTTCATTACATCCCCAAAAGATACACTTCCACGCTAGTTACAGCACTGGTAGTATTATTTCCTACTTTGGCCAAAATTTCAGCCCATTTGACTGGGCTAACAATAAGGGTGACGTAAGTAGCGCGTAGCTATGCCATGGCTATGCCGGCACGCACTAATCTCGATAATAGATAGGTATCTATATAAAAAAACCCCAACATAACCTCACGCCTCTGTTTTACAATCTCATGTTTGTGTTTTAATTGAATTGTTGACAAATATTAAAAAAATATGCCTATAAATTCTATATCTACATACAATTATTATTTATTATCATATTTATTATAAATATCGTTGACAAATATTAAAAAGTATGCCTATAAATTCTATACCTACATATAATTATTATTATATTATATACTTAATCATAATATAAATAAAATTGAAGTCTATCATGAATTTCCCTATGATTTTGAAATAAAGGTGGATTTTTCATACTTTGGTTATTTGCATGATACCATAAGCCCAAACACGTTTTTAAAAATTTTGTCTAGCCTAATCTACGAAACGGCTGAATCGATTTTTATAAAACTCACTGGAATGTAGAGGATTTCCAAAGAATAGCCTATGCCAGCAGTTCTTAAACTTTTTTGGCAACGTAATGGATATAATAAAAAATCCTGGTTTTATACTTATTCTAATTTAATAAAGATCGTAGAAAAATAGATATTTTATAGAAGTTATAAAGTACTGCATTGTAAATTAATCAAATTTTTTCTTTTTAATGTAAAATATGAAGTTGTTTCTTATTTTTCACATCATCTTGGGCTATTATGTAAGGTCGACCGGGACAATATCGTCTATGGGGCTATAGCATTTACTTACAGTTTCTTAAAAACTAAAAGTGATGTGGCACATCATGCCATCTACAGGAATTCATTGTCACTAATTTAATAACACTTAAGGTCAATAGATAGCGTTGTACTTGAGAAATTTGACACATATCCTTCAATTAAAAAAGAAAGTGTTCTCTGTGAAGTCCCGACGCACGAAGTCTTCGAATATTTATATTTCTTATATATAGATATTTCTTAGTTTTATTGACTATGTAATACTTTTCACTGAGAATATTCATTGTCTTATCTGTACAAATAAATTTTTCTAAAGTTGATCTGTCCTAGAAATTATGTTAATTATGAAATATTGTGTTTAGATTTTACGTTTTAGGTTAATTACGTCTCGGTTTAAAGGAGTAATTGCGTCTATATAGTGCATTTACCCCAAAAGCATAGATCGTCAACATTTCTTCGGGTGCATGCTTTTTGATTAAATTCATAGACAGTTCCAAACTTTTTCTTGCGTGAGTGGCGTAGGACATGCGCGCCCATTGTAATTTTCAAGTAAAACGTCAGGACGCGGCTAGACCGTTATTAATAGTTAGTCGTACATAAACAATTACCTAAGATTGCCCTATTTTAAAGAACCAGTTACCGAATCATTGCAAAAAAATCCCAATAAATTGTAATTTCTATAATAAGCTTTTTTTTTTCAGTGATAAACCGACCTTATGATAGTATTAATGTGATTTTGATCTCATAGAACGACGTATTGATGTTGAGTAATAACAAATAATTACCTATAATTTTTAATTAATATAATAATTTTATGATTATAAAAATCACCTAAGGGATAGGCTTGTTAAGAGGAACCAGTACAAGTGATGGGCTAGCAAACTCACTGTTGTTCTACTTTGTCGTCTGTAAGCTGAAATATCTATTTGATATTTTTGATTATTTTATAAAATGTTGACAACATCTAAAATTCATATGGAGAAAATGCATCTATGAAAAAAAGGACGCATTTTCCCATCTTTTAATTTAAATTATTCTGAGCGTTAAATTAATCGTAATTTATCCGATTTACTGTCAGTGCCATTTAATTAATCCATTTCAAACTGTACTCACTCAATATTAATACTGAGAGTGTATGCGATTGACATTTATGACATAAAAACGCTTTTACCCCAGTGGGGAAAAGCGTCTAAAATTACCTTTTTTTAAAAACACTAAACTTGTTATCTAATCTTAACATAACATAACATAACTTCACGCTGTATCCCCAACGGGGTAGCCAGAGAGGACGGAGCGCCAGGAGTCGCGGTCCTTACACACCTCTTTCGCTTCCTCAAATCTCATCATTCTCCTCACACATTTTCGCCTAGGTATGCGAGTGCTTTTCACATTTCCGTCTGCTAACACTCTGGCTATTTGATCTTCATAAGTCAGCCTTGGTCTTCCTTGGCTTCTTTTACCACTCACTTTCGCTCTGTATATTTTCTTCGTCAGTCTTTCATCACTCATTCTTTCCATGTGCCCGAACCATCTAAGCATTCCTTTCTTCATTTTTACAATAACACTGTTGTGCAACCCTGTCATACTGCGTATCTCGTCATTGCTTATCCTGTCCGCAAGCGTGACACCGCACATATTTCTGAGAGACCGCATCTCCACAGCATTTATCATACTTTCACTCGATTTCGGGCATATCCAGGCCTCACTGCCGTACAACAAAGTTGGCACCAACACCGCATTGTGGATGGCCATTTTAGCAGTGTTAGATATATTCACACTACCCACTAATGCGGACAGAGCACCGTTCACTTTATTGCCAGCTGCTACCTGTCTCTCCACATCCAACTCACATCTTCCATCCCTCGAAAACGCACTCCCCAGGTACACAATTTCATTCACCTGTTCTAGACATTTTCCATTTACACTAATCACACATTTCGTTTGTACCACTTCTCTTTCAAACACCAGAACCTTAGTTTTGTTCACATTCATTTTCAATCCTTTTACTTCACAATCTTCTTTCATACACGTGACTAGTGTCTGCAACTTTGCTTCTGATGGTGCTATTAGCACAGCATCGTCAGCGTACAATAGGCAGTTTACCATTGTGTCACCACATCCCATACCACTCATATTACCTTTCAATCTCTGGAGGCAACTGTCCAAATACAGCACGAATAGCCAGGCAGACATCACGCAGCCCTGTCTGACACCAGAACAGACTTCAAACCAGGGCGACATGTCACCGTCTATTCTTACACAGGCTCTGTGGTCTCGATATAATGACCTCACAGCCTGCAGTAAGGAGCCCTCCACGCCATATTCAGGCAGAAGACTCCACAATTTCTTCCGCACTATTCTATCGAATGCTTTCTCTAGATCCACGAAAGCGCAGAAAACTTTCTGACCTAAAGCCAGAAACCTTCCCACGATAACGCGAAGCGAGAAAATCTGATCCATACAACCCCTACCGTTCCTGAATCCACCTTGCGCCTCCCACAAATATCTTTCTGAAACGCCTTTCATACGTTCAGTCAATACTTTAGTATAGACTTTACTCGCTAAGCTGACCAAGCTGATGGCCCTATAGCACGCACAGTCTAGGTAGGAACCTTTCCCTTTATATAGAGGTACTATGACTGCCGTGCGCCAGTCCTCTGGAACCTCCCCCTTCTGCCAACAAAGGTTGCAGAGTGCACAGAAGGCATCCCAGACCCTAGGACCACCATACTTGATCATCTCAGCAGTCACCTCATCAATTCCCGCAGCCTTTCCACATTTCAAACTTCTTATCACTTTCTCAATCTCTTTCATACTAATGGCATCCTCCAGTCCCTGGCCTGAGTGTGGCAATTCATTAGAATCGCTCTCAGTATCAGAGACGGAGTCGCCACTCTCATACAGTTCTCCATAGTATTCACTCCATCGCTGCAGAACATCCTTTTTATTTGTAAGCAGGTTGTTTTCTTTCGAACGCACTTTATTCATTCTGCAAGGTGCCGGACCACTTCGGATTTTACGTACTTCTTTCCAAAATAATTTGGAATTTTCCTCGAAGTTGTCCGACATCTTGTTTTCATCTAACACCCTACACCTTTCACGCTTCTCTTTCACTAGTGCCTTCGTTTCTGCTTTCTGCAGCTTATACCTGTCTTTCATCAAATTTTTCATACCACAGTCATTAGTAGCAAGGTAGTCTCGCCATGCTTTCTTTTTCTTATACACAGCCACTTTCACCTCATCATCCCACCACACATCACGCTTTTTGCCGTTCCCAATCTTATTCATTCCACACACTTCTTTCGCAGCCTCAACCATACTATCTCTAAGGTTCTGCCAGCATTCTTCAACATCCTCGCTCAACACTTTCAATCTATCATCAAGCTTACTGGATAATACCCTTTCATATTCATTCCTGGTGGTCGCATCCTGCAGTTTCCAGCTTTTAATGCGGCTAACCGCTGCAGGTTTGGACACTACGCGATGTCGCCATGCTGCGAACAGACCCCTTATTCTGGTTATCACCAGAAAGTGGTCTGTCCCGAGATCGGCTCCTCTATACGCTCTTGTGTCCATTACCTGCTTCTTAAGTCTGCTATCCACCTGGAATAAATCAATCATACTTTTCGCACCCTTTCTTTCCCACGTGTACTGATGGATCCTTTTGTGCCCAAACATGGTATTAGCCACAAAAAGATCCTTTTCCATACACAGTCCTAGCACAATCTTACCAGCATCATTTACTCTCTTATCTCCATATTTGCCTAGGACAGACTCAAATCCTGTTCGAGCTGTCCCGACCCATCCATTCATGTCTCCACACACAACAATTCTTTCGTTCTCTTCAACCGTCGCTAGAACTTCTCTAACATTTTCCCAGAACTGCTCTAGTTCAGCCAAACCGACAGAGGACACTGGGGCATATACTGCCAAAACAAAAATTCTTGTCAACCCAATCTTGAGGCGTACCCAGAGCAGTCTGGGATTTATACATTCATACTCAGTCATACAATTAACCATACGAGAGGACAGTAAAACGCCTACCCCTTGACATCCCCTATCTCCTTGTGGTACCCCTGACCACAAAGCGATGCCTCCTCCGGGCAAGTCGGCAAGTTCACTGCCGCCTCGCTTGGTTTCACTCAAACATAGCACATCCAATCTTTTCTCTTCCATAATATCAATCACTTCATTCATCTTCTCCTCAATCTCACCTCTCACATTCCACGCAGCTACTCTGCACTCCTCCCTCCACTTCCCGCCGCTAGGTGCATAGCGTGTTGGGTGGCGGTCCCCAACGCCGAACTGCACTCTGCACACACCAGCGGGGACAGACCGGTGTACGTCGCTTCCGGGGGACGCCCTAACATTATAATTGCCGTTGTCCCGCATGGTATGCACAGAAGAGGAATTGCAGCCCTGAAAAGGGCTGGCAGGGGTCGCGACGAGCACGCTTCCTCAGTTGACCCCCTAATCTAATCTTAACCACAAATAAATGTTTGTTATATTAAATCCCATAGTTTCTGATATCATTCAAAAGGGGATGAGGGAAAGGGACGTACTTAGTTCTTAAACTTGATTCTAAAAGTATAACGCAATTGCCCCGGTTGACCTTAATTCAGAGAATATAAAGCATTAGTTTATGGGAAAAATGTAATAAAAATAGATTTCATAGATTCTGTGAAATTACGTTCAGAAATCGACTTGATGTGATGTTCTTATAATGATGTTGAACTAGGTACTTTTGGTATTATTTTGATGATATTAGGTATTTCTTTATTTTATGCATAGGTGGGCACAGTTAACACAATAGTTAACTTCGATAATCGTTAATTCGTTAATAAAAAAGTTAACTTCGATAATCGTTAAGGCGTTCAATTTTCGAAAGTTTAACGCAAGTTAAAGTTAAAAATTAACCATCCAAAACTAATACTGAATGTATAGATAAATAAGACAAAAATCAGTGGGTATACTAATTATTACAGGTAACATAGAATGAACAATAAAATACACATTTATTTAGCTTTAATATAGATAACAATAAGGTAAGAGCAGTTCATGCCCGCCTGTTGCCCGCCTGATGCGATCCACCCATCTCCGAGATGGTCTCCCTTTTTTGCGTGTTAGCTATTGTCAATATTCGTGATTAACTGTTACAATTATAATTGTTACTTAATAACAATATCTTTAATGTCAAAAAATAAGTCAGTCAAGAAATACACGAGCTAGCGAAAGCACGTCTTAATTGTATCTCAATATATCCAACGTTTTCATCCATGTAATAATGAATTGCTTTCACGCGCGTGTTGACGTGGGGCCTCCGCTCAAAAGTCTTTATCGCTCATTCACCGCAGTCCATCCTGGCAATGCGGCCTGTCCATCTCCATCTCAGGCGCACAATCTCCTCTACCACGTCTCTAACTTTCGTCTTCTACCTGATCCACTCATTGTTTTTATCTTTATTATTTTATCTAACAGATGTTTCGGCGAGCTATGCTGTCTCAATTACATACGTGAAAACTGACAGGACACACTGATTAAGCACTTTGGTGTTGGGGAATCTTTTTTAATCGGAGGACCGAACTGTTCGCTCCAAAGGCCGGGCATGCTAATACGATACATCTTTCGGCTTCTGTCACTTGGTCTTCTATGCTAAGGATGATTTTATGGCCTACCTAAATATAATGATCGACGACACCTACAGATAGCTGGTGATTTTTCGCCTCTGGGATATTTGTCAGGATCTTAGTTTTTGATGTATTCATTTTCAATCCTATTTTGGCTGACTGACGCTGCAGGTCGCCGATCATAGTGAGCATACCTCAACGTTGCGATCAGTACGATATCATCCGCAAACCGCAAGTTATTCAGTCTATCTGTCGATAATAATGCCTCTGTCACTCTAATCGAGCCATCGGAAGATGTTCTCGAGGAATCGAGTCGCCTTGGCGCACGTTTTCACGATTTGCGCACGCGCTCCAGTTCGAACGGCTCTCTAAGTTTATGTAGACTGACCGATGACGTCCCATGCTGCTGTAGATGTTTCATAAGCTGGATGTACCTTTCATCAACACTGCAATGTTCTGGTGTCCTCTCAACTGCCCAAGCCTCCACCGAGTCAAACACCCTCTCATGGTCAACGAAGGTGATGATGATTGGTCTTCGGTATTCATGGGACTTTTCAATTAGTCTCTTTAACGTTTTCAGGTAGTCATTGGTGCCGTATACAAATCGGAAACCGGCCTGCTCCCTCAGCTGGTAATTGTAGAGTTTATTAGCTAGTCTAGGATAACTCTGGTAAATAATTTATAAATATATGACAAGACTTATAGGCAGATAGTTATGCAGCTTTCGAATGTCCTCTTATTGAGCAGGATTATCACTGTGTTGTGCCAAACCTGTGGTACTTTGCGATTTAATATGCAGTTTGTAACCAGCAGTGCTACAGCTCTTCACAGCGCCTCTGACCATAGCTTCAACATCTCGGGTATGATGTTATCTTGGTCTGGAGATTTTCTGTTTTTTATTTGGCTCGGCGCTGACTGTACCTCTTCTACGGACAAGTCAGTAATTTCCTTAGAACCGACATTAATAACAGGTGGCCTGCATCTCTCGCTCTGCGATCCAAAGATTGGTACTTTAGTTTTGTACAATATCTCGTACAAAAATGTATATCGACAGGTGTCACTCTATTCAAAGCTTCGATCATTACTTTTGTTAGATGCTAATTTAGATCGTCCATTGGCAAAGATCTCATATGTATGAAGTCTTGCAGATGATTTTCGACGTAGGTATGTATGAGTTGTAGGTATTCCTCGGTAATCGGTCTGATAATATAAGGAATAAAGTAGTAGTTAATAGCTATTTATTCAGATCTTATTGATTATGATTTTGCATTATGTGCTTGTTGCCCTTCATAAACATTCTCAACAACTCTACGACGACTCTAGCGTTCCTGCTCACACCCACGCAATGCTTAGCATAAATAAGTTTTAAATGCATCACACTCGCACGCGCACTTCGCATAATATGCCATTTAACTTGCCGAACGTACGTGTGTCGTATGGCGCGTAATTCAAACAAAAAAAATAACAACATGTCAACAAGCAACTAATGTAACGGACTAAAGTTAACGGAAGTTCAGTTTAACAGAAGTTAACAAGAGCTTAAACATTTTTTAAAGTTAACTTAAAAGTTAATCCGTTAAGAAAATTGTTAACTTTGTTAATTAACGATTAAAGGATTAACGAGTTAACTTTAAGTTGATTTTATGTGATATTATTTTGGCGGAGCCCCTCGCAAAGGCCTTACGGAACAGCGGGGCTCCGCGGAGCACATTTAAATCAATGCTATTTTTTCTCCCGGATATATTGAATTTCTGTGTAAAAACTAAACTAGAAATTAGAGCCAGTCTATAAGTATACGTACAAATTATAAATATATGTATAACAATACATAGTTTGTAAGAAAGTCCGTGAGCGTGTGTCTCTCTGTCTGTGTGTATGTTCTCGTTAATCTCAAGAACCACTGAACGCTGAACTAGTTTTTCTGTTATGGTCTGCATTTCTTCAGGAAAAAATGTATTTAGGTATTGAAAACTGCTCTAGCACAAAGCATATATAGGAGCTGAGCATTAGAATTTAATTTCGTTTAGACTTAGTGTATTAGTTTTTTTACCAGTGATTGACGAATACGTAAGTTATGTTATTGTTCATTTTAATTAGATTACTATGTACAATTATAAAAATTTCAAGAATGAGAAGATTGGTGGACGCTGCAATAAAGTCTATTCCAGGAAATATATTATACTTGTACAAAAAAATATGAATACGATAATTCTGAATTCTAAAATCAACGTTGGAGCAAGATATTTTAAATTACAATTGTTTAATTTATCTGCTGGTGGCTCATCTTAGACTGGCCTGTACTATACAGGGTGTACATACAAACGGGACATATTTTTGAATATGCTATAGTATATCGAGAATTCATCTTGATTACGATTTAATAAAGTATTATTATGCAATAATAACAGAGATATAGGTTAAAACACAATCTATTTCACTTGTGCTTCCCCTTAACACAAGTAAAAGACACCGAAATTTAATTTTTACCTAATTTCACAAATCCACAGAACCTCTTTTATTTATGTAACAATAAGGTTGATATTCCTGTGTATGTGGAAAAAACGTATTTTTAAATTAGATTAGAATGATAGGTAGGTAGTGTGCCTTTGTCGCCACGTTCTTGTCGCAATGATTCTGACCTCTCACTGCGGACGTACAAATGGTTATGAAAGAAATCGATAAAAAAACAAAAGATAGACTCTGACCTTGTATTCAGGCTGCAAATTACCAATGTGGGTAAATCATAAAATGTCGCACGATAACACTGCTACAATTTAATACTTTTTCACATCACTTTTTTTCCATATGTATTGAGGTCCGTAGTAATTACACATTCACAAGTTCACAAACGTAAATGTTCAAAATTGCGGCCTTGCGCTTCTATGCATGCACGTGCACGCCGCGCTATCTCACTATGCACACGATGCAATACGTTTGACGTTTCTCGTTGTAATTTATTAAAGGCATCGATGATTTTGTGCTTCATGACCTCTTCTGTATCAGATTAGGTTAAAAGGATGGCGCAGGTCTTCCTTCAGCACTTTATGGACCGTACTGTGGGTCACCTGTAGTAACCTTCCGGCCGACCTTGTACTATCATCGGGATGTTCATCAAAATGATTAAGAATGAGATCGCGGATGCCTTGGTTAGCATTGCCGCCGGCATCTGTATTGCGCGGTGTAAAACTGCCATAATCCCTTAACTGTTGCACCATTCGCGTCAGTATTCTACCATTCGAAGGCACGTGCTCATCATTACGATGTCCAAAATGGTCCAAATACAAACACAAAGCTTCACTAGAATTACCACTAGCCATACCATAAGCCAAAACCATATTGTATTGCAGATTACTATACAGATAAAACGGCATGATTTAAACAAGAAAATAATTCGTAAGTAGTTAAAAACGAATTGACGATGTACACAATGATTATGTCTCACAGAGATCGTAACCCGAATGCAACCGAATAAATTTAATTTGAACAGCTGTTCAATATGGCGGATTGGCGGTGTTACATCAAAGAAAGCCACCGTAAATCACACGGCAAAGTCAAAGGACGTTTTTAGTGACGTCACAAAGATGCCGACAAAATGTAAAGGTGTGTACATACGAAGTACGAATTGATTTTTTAATGAACGAATATTTTTGAAAGTTTCTATGAAAGTGGACAAAGAGAATGAATTGATGAGGTAAGAGCATTGTTTCAAGGAAGCTCGGCTTCTCAAGATGAATTTCAGTAAGATAAAATGTTATCAAAATGTACCAAAGTAGTTCGAAGGATGTAAGACACAACGACATTATCATAACAGGCCAGTAAATAACGGTTAGTAATAATGGTTATTGTTTTACATTGATGAAACATCTACTAGAAAGTTGTTTTTTTAAGAAGAGCTTCGTATATCGGTACTTACCTACAATAATTTCCTATTTTCTTATTAATAAAAAGCTAATTTAATATTAATAAGTGAATAAGTAATTTTAAGCAGATAAAATATTGAAATCACTGAAAACAGTACCTTAATCGATCGAATGTTACAAAGAAATAAAAATGGTTCATGATTGTTTATCCCTAGCTATTGTGATCCGACCTTTATCTACCTATGAATAATAAGGATTTTTTTCAATAATTATTAAATTTTTTCAGTTGCATTCGGGTTACGATCTCTGTTAGACGTATTCATTGTGTACATCGTCAATTCGTTTTTAACTACTTACGAATTATTTTCTTGTTTAAATCATGCCGTTTTATCTGTATAGTAATCTGCAATACACCGATATGGTTTTGGCTTATGGTATGGCTAGTGGTAATTCTAGTGAAGCTTTGTGTTTGTATTTGGACCATTTTGGACATCGTAATGATGAGCACGTGCCTTCGAGTGGTAGAATACTGACGCGAGTGGTGCAACGGTTAAGGGATTATGGCAGTTTTACACCGCGCAATACAGATGCCGGCGGCAATGCTAACCAAGACATCCGCGATCTCATTCTTAATCATTTTGATGAACATCCCGATGATAGTACAAGGTCGGCCGGAAGGTTAAATGCAACTGAAAAAATTTAATAATTTTTGAAAAAAATCCTTATTATTCATAGGTAGATAAAGGTCGGATCACAATAGCTAGGGATAAACAATCATGAACCATTTTTATTTCTTTGTAACATTCGATCGATTTAGGTACTGTTTTTAGTGATTTCATTATTTTATCAGCTTAAAATTACTTTTTAACTTATTAATATTAAATTAGCTTTTTATTAATAATAAAATAGGTAATTATTGTAGGTAAGTACCGATATACGAAGCTCTTCTTAAAAAAACAACTTTCTAGTAGATGTTTCATCAATGTAAAACAATAACCATTATTACTAACCGTTATTTACTGGCCTGTTATGATAATGTCGTTGTGTCTTACATCCTTCGAACTACTTTGGTACATTTTGATAACATTTTATCTTACTGAAATTCATCTTGAGAAGCCGAGCTTCCTTGAAACAATGCTCTTACCTCATCAATTCATTCTCTTTGTCCACTTTCATAGAAACTTTCAAAAATATTCGTTCATTAAAAAATCAATTCGTACTTCGTATGTACACACCTTTACATTTTGTCGGCATCTTTGTGACTTTCTACATTTGACTTTGCCGACGTGTGATTTATGGTGGCTTTCTTTGATGTAACGCCGCTAATCCGCCATATTGAACAGCTGACAGTTCATGACCTTAGCGATTTGTAAACATTGTTAAGGGGTATACGAGGGGTATACGCATTATTTTCGAAAATGGTTTTCAGGCTGTATTTCAGTAACGGATGAAATTATTACAAAATAAAAAAATACGTAAGATTTAAAATCTGTAACTGTACACGATCAACCCAATTTTACGAGAAATGGTGGGGATAACACTTGAAAATTAAAACGGTCATAACTCTTAAACGGATACGTTTTTTTCGATAATTCTTTTTGTAACTACATACTAAAGTTATGCCCTTTCATCCATTAAAGTAACTGTCCCGTTTTCATATACACCCTGTATATTAACTACTCTACCAACAAATTATTAAATGATACCTACCTTTATAAATATTAATTAATTATAATTATGATAACAAAAAAGTCTGGTCCCACTTCTACATTACTTAATATCCGCACATATAGATACAGCATCAGGTGTTACCTTTATTATTCAACGCCAAACGATTTTTTTATTTTTTCCCATAATAACTCAAAAATCTCAGGATTTGCACAAGAAAAATGTTATTCTAGTAGAAACCGTTTAAAATTACCTGAACACTAGTGGTAGTGCATATATTACAAAAAATGTGTCAGATATTCTGTTGGGAAAATTACAAGCCTATCGGTTCTTGATTTCTCCAGTCACAATCCCAGCTACAGTTTGCTTCGAGATCCAATACTAGAGCAAACCAACATTTTCCAAATTGTGTAGTCCTCTCTGACTACCCCGTTAGGGATAAGGCGTGAAGATATGTATGTATGTGTGGTCCTAATGTAATAGAGGCTTCACATAATGAAACAGACGTTCATTGTTTTACCATGCGAAATAGAAAAAATGTACCATTCTTGAAGTGTTCTGTGAGTTTAGTGTAATTCCATGAAGGTTCTTCTTCGGAGAGCGATTATAATTTCAGTTTAGAAAGCTCTGCCGAATACTTGGGATATTAGGTACAACATTTTAAAAGTGGAACACACGAGACTCATTTGTTAATAAATAATCAGGTATGGACTAGCAAAAATCATGAAAGAAGATTCTTCACGAAAACGTGAATTGTTCCCGTCTTCACGTTTTGGTGAATTATCACCATTTAATACTATCATCAACCTGTTTGATCATATCTTCCGTTCCAAACATCAAACTTGCTTATCAATACATATTTCGCTTCTCAACGCATCCTTCCTCAACCCATCCTTAACGCAAGCATCCTTAGGAAGTTCTAGAGATCAGCCTCGGTCAGCAAACCAGCACTGAAAACACTGACTAGTCCGATCTATGGAATTTCTAAAGGATGCTAGTTTTATGTTTTAGGGGATAGATATACATAACATAACATCTGTTATTTACGTTAAAGACGAGATAGCAAATTAGTGATGAGCAAAATTGGTCTTGGTCTTGCAGTCTTGGTCTCGGTCTTGCGAAAATGCAAGACCAAGACTACAAATTTTTGAGCAAGAACAAGACCAAGACCGAAAGAGCAAGACCAAGACCGATACCAAGACTATTACAGTCTTGGTCTTGGTCTTGCTTTGCTCAAATTTGCGAGGAGGAATGGACAATTTTGGAAAAAAATTATAAATTTTTAATTAATTTCAAAAATGTATCAACAACGCTTGGCGGTGATAAATATGTAACGCTTCCTTTTGTTATAGTTTCGTTTAATATTTTATTGGATAGGATAGAAACTATAACAAAACAACTCGATGGTAAAATTGAGCGTACCGCAGTTGATGTGCAGCTCATTTTGGGTTTTCAAGCTGCAAGAGATAAAATGCTTAAACATTATGCAAAAACTAATTGGATATATTGCACAACGTTGATTTTAGATCCTAAACATAAATCTGAAACATTTGATCTAACGTCTTGGGGATTGGAGATCAAAAGCGAAAGTGTCAATAGGTTTGAACAACTGTATGAAAAGTATCGACTTCAGGAACCAGTTGAAGAATCATTAATTTACACAAATGAAGAATGTCAGGATGATGAGGAAGCTATAGATTTTAATAAATTATATTCAGCTCCATCTTCTTCATCAGCTTCTCAACACTCACTCAAATAAAGAGTTGGAACAATATCTAAGTCAACCTCGAGCTGTGAGCAACGAAGATGTATTACATTGGTGGAAACGTCATCAACTACAATTTCCGATTTTGGCAAAAATGGCTCGAGATTTTTTATCGATTCCGGCTACATCCGTTCCAGCTGAAAGATTATTTTCAAAAGCTTCTCTTGTGATACGGAAACATCGCAATAGATTGAATAATGAGGCGGCTCGATGGCTATTATGTATAAATTCGTGATCATCAATTAAAAAATAATAAAGATTAAAATAATTAATACAAATATTAAACTTTATAGATAAGATAACTTTTGATATTATTCGATTGTAGTAAAATAAAGTTTTATAAATAAAAAATAAATTGCATTTAATTTTTAATTTGTACCTATAAAAGACCTGAAAAATTCGCCAAAAAGTTACATGTTGCAGACTAAATGATTGAGACCAAGACTGAATACGCAAGACCGAGACCAAGACCAAGACTGAATAGACGAGACCAAGACCAAGACTACAAATTTTTGAGCAAGAACAAGACCAAGACCGAATGAGCAAGACCAAGACCGATACCAAGACTATTACAGTCTTGGTCTTGCTTTGCTCATCACTATAGCAAATAGAGGATATTAAAATGAAATGCGTGAAAAGAAAGTAAGGATGGGTAACCTGGTGTGTTCCTTCAAGAAAAAAAAAGAACATAAAATAACAGCTAAAATGTATAAAGCCAGAATATCATTATTTAAATAAGTCTATTATTGCTTACGAACAACTAATAACACATCGTAGTAAAGATCTGCATAAGGGAAACTCCATTCATCACCTTTTTATTTAGATTAGCATTTGTTTATAGCATTATCTTAACAATGGAAGTAGGTGTTGTGTTAACTATTTTCTTAATAAACACTTTTATATTGAGTTTTATTTTATCACCTAAAATTGAAATAGATTTATGCTATGGTCATTTATACCAGAGGTTCCCAAACTTTTTTCTCGTAAACCACTCAAAATTTTACTGCATTCGGTGGACCCCCTGCTGATACATTTCTACCATATTCCCAAAACTCGTCAAAAAATTTGAAGAATAGATCTACCGATGGAAATTTGCGTCGCGGCCGAGTTCCAACCTTTCCAAGTTCCATTACTTTGCCATCCACTGAACTAAATAATAATAAGCGAAAACTTTATAGTTGAAATATTAACTTTATCAAGTAAAGTTTTCGCTATTTTTTATTTAGTTCAGTCATCTAAGAAAATACGCTCAGAGTAGAATTTAAATCCCCGTCATTTTAGTTTATGGAAGCATTACCAAATGGCGCATACTCTACACTTTTTTTGTATGGAGTTGTAATTCTTCTCCTTGGAGTATATGTCTTCTGTGGTCAGTCTTGTACCGGACAGAGAATATGGCTGGTGGCTGTCGTCTTCGGATTGTAAGAATACTGCTAGGGTTTAATTATGATGCAACCTTTACACTGTTCTTTTATAACTGATTGATATTGATAGGATATAATATTGATGATAGTAATAATGGCCATAATGAATAATAATATCCCGTATGTTCGATCTGTTCGCATCTTTTATTGTGAAAGCCATGGTTTATACTCTTCAATAGAATGGAATTTAACACATTGCGCTCCAGAATTAGAAAACAAACTAATTGCAGACCTGCCCTAGATATTTATTTAGGCCAAGGTCACTCAAAAGGGCAAAATAAAAAAAAATATTAAAAAAATTAAACCAACTTCAAAAAAGAACACTGAAAAGTATGAAATACCTTCCTTTTCTTTACTAATCAAAGCTTAAGTACAAAAATAAGTCTATAAATACGATACAAATACCCATATAATTAAATTTGACAGTTACTGAAGTCGATGTCAAGCCTACTAAACTGATAGACTTTCTTTTGTCGAACATTGATTTGGTACCGACTTCAATAACTGTCAAATGTAAATATATGGGTATTTGTATCGTATTTATAAAGTTATTTTTGTACTTAAGTTTTGATTAGTAAAGGACAGTTATTTCATACTTTTCAGTGTTCTTTTTTGAAGTCGGTTTAATTTTTTATTGCATAAGATGAAAGTTAGAAATAATTAATTTGTAGCTGAAACAATTAACTTTAAGTATATTAAGTTGTAGTTTGAATAACTGACTCCGTTGTTAATTTAAATATTTCCCTTTCATATTGCTTCAATTTACTTCATAGTTTATAATTATTTTGGAACGTTATTATATATTTTTGTGTTCGCTTACTGAAATAGAAAAATCACCCGCATACTTAGGTGAAAGTGCGAAAGGAAAATAATGAGATGAAAATAATTGAAGAAACATTTAATGTATTTTTGTTTTTGTATGAAAGAAAAAAGTTACGAATTTTTGAGTCGTAAAACAAAAGTAATTGGGGATAATGTTTAGTACAAAATACTAAGAGGTTATTAATATTTTTAAATTAACCCTGTATAATTTTTGAAGACCTATTTAAAGTTACCACCCCACGCGCTTATGTGTCGTTTAGTCTAAGTACAGGGTTAATTGAAAAATACTAATAACATATACGAAAAAAGTATTTTCTATCACAAACCATTATTGAGAATTATAAGTACCTACCGGGTGATCCATTAAGATGAGTCAATATGAAAAAATCTAAAGTAAAGAAAGTTGTTCTAGGTAACCATGTCGCCAGTTTTACAGTTAAGAACACCAGTAACTATTAGAAAAATCGCATACACGACCGGGAATCGAACCTGGGAGCCAATTCTCGCATAATAGATGTTTTATGTATGATAGATATATATCGAAAATTGATATTTTATCTACTGATCATTTTCCTTTGCAAAAATTACTAGGTTTTTTATTTATAGTGTACTAGCAAACCCGGGCCGTTTCACTGGGCATTAGTTGAAGTTAAAATAAATTAAACAGTTTTTATAATTATTTTGATATTGCAAAAAAAAAAACAAAAAAAATTCTACTGATCCGATCGCTACCAAACTCTACACGAACACCCGCTAGGGCAATCTGAAGATTCCCTGAAAATTTCATCGAAATCGGTCCAGCAGTTTTGGAGTCCATAAGGAACACATACATACATCGCATTTTATATATATATAGATGTCGCAAGAAATAAGTCTTATTACTATTAAATACCGTTTTGCTAATTTGTGATACACTTCTTCACCGATCATAAAAGCTGAAAATAACACAATTATTCAAGAATTGACCAAGCTCACATTTCGGCTCTGTAACAGGCAGTGGCGTGCATTCCATAGAGACGAATAGACACTGTCTACCTTGACAATTTGCTAATTTTAAGTAGTAAAAAAATATTAAAAATTTGATTTTAAAATTCCCGCGCATTCTTGGTCGAAATAGAAAAGGTTTATGAAATGAAATCTATTTTTAATTGTTGTGGTACCCCGTCAGTAATGAAGATTATATATTTTTTAGTAATTTTGCTTCGATCACAAATAAAGAACTAGATTCACAATCTCCTGTAAAATGTAATCAAATTTTGTCCGAATTGACGTACCTATATATTCAATTTATTCCATAGTAACGCACCTTGTGCTGCGAAGGATTTATAAAAGAAGTTGGTGTTGGAAAGAAAGTCATCATCTGAAAGAAGAACTCGAGTGGCGACTGTGAAGCGGTCCGCCCAATCCATGTACATTGCACACTTGTTATAAGATTTCCATCAAATATCGTTTTCAGTTGCTTAAGAATTTCAGTAAGTCCGACAGCTGCTACAACGTTCGTTTAATGGTGATTTTTTTGTCATTAAATAACAAGTTGGTGTAGAATTTGAACACATTATCCTTTTTAGGCAATCTTTATAGCATGTTAATGGGATCGCCGACTCAAACGTAAGAGACAGAATCTCTCCACCGTTTAACATTAATTTACATTTTGATGATAAATACACACGCAGACTACATGTGTGCCCGAGTCTCCAGCGAAAATGCATTGCTTATATAGTTGTACGTGTAATGTGTAGAATTTCGTGAGGCCTACCCATAGATCACTCAACCTATAGAGATGAAATATCGGACCATTTTATTCACCACTGCTCAGTTTATTTACACTAACAAGTATCGAGTCTCGCTCGCATTAAGCAGTCCATAACCAAAACTGAACATACATTTAAATATTTATGTAATGGCTTATTGCTCTATTCGTTATGTTATGGCAAAAACAGCAAAAAATCAAACTATAAAACAGAACGCCAGTAACCGCAACTGTGTTTATTACCTAGACGTAATTTTTTTTCATACAAAATAAATGACATTGCTGCTCTGTAGGTTGAGTGCTTCATAGGCCTACCTTTGTATCAGGATATTCCAATTTGAATTGTTGGTATAATTCATTGATTTTGCACATTAAAAGCCGCTTCTGTAAATGCACTTTTTATCCGCCATCTAATTTGACAGACAAGAAGTCATTTTCCCTAGGCATTATTCGGATACTATCTTTTAAAAAAAAAAAGTTATTACTAATGTTCCGTTTCAGGTGAGAATTTTCGATCTCCACGTGGATTAGGTGATGATAAAATAGCGAAGTTCTTGACCAGTTCCCATGTCATTTTCGCTTCGTCTAGCTGTATGAAATTCCTCAGCAAGCCTTTTTTCACTCCATGATTTATGGGCCAAAGTGAGGATCATTGTTTTCATGTAAATAAATCTGGACGGGTCATAAAATTTTTCCTTTAACTGCAAAAGAATTGCATTGCCATTCGTGTCGTCTGTCTGTGTCGAAGTATGCGTATACTTACTATCTTCAGGAATAAAAGATACAATATGATTGTTGTGAATATTCGATTGATGATTGTCTACTAGGAACGACAACTTGATTAAGTTTTAGCGGCCGTTCACTACTGTAACGTTGTCTGCATAGTTACACACATATATATTATTCGTAAATGGCCACACTTTTGCTAATATTTTCGATAATTTTTTTTTTGTAACCGTAAACGAAAAGATTGAAATATCTATCAACGTAAGAAGCCCAGTAATAAGCTATTAAAAACGAAATGAACAATAATTATCATGAGCTCGACTGCCGAGAAATAGCTACCAAGTCAACTAACGAAATGATGGCAAAAAACGCCCTAAGATGTCTCATTAATTCAAGCTACATTTACGTATGTAAGTTCTTTTTTCAGAGATGTCGTTAATAGCGAAAATGACATTGTCATTGTTGAATTATATTCGAAATATATAAGAGGACATTCACAGCCCATGTACATTGTTCGTTCTTAGTATAGTTTTCTCTATTATTGTTCGTTTAAATGTTTTATATGTAAGTCGCGTTGACTAAACTTGAGAACGGGACTACCGCCGCGTTTCGTCATTAAAATACATAGAACTTCTAAACGATTGCCGGGCTCATTATGAAACTGGATATGGAGTATAAACATAATATAAGCTTGTTATTTAATGAACTAAAAAGAAATGAAAACTGAGGACTTTGTCAAAAACGATAAAAAAAAAATTTCATTTTATTTCAGTGAATTTTTTTTAATTTTTAAAATCCAATTACGAGGTTTTGAAACTCAAAAATTAGCCGATAGATTGACTTGAAATTTGTTCACAACATAGTTTCTGAACAGGAGAGTGTTTACATATAAAAATTTAGCTTTCGTATGTATGTGTACACAGAACTCAAAAACTGACTGAGCCACAGCGAAGCGTGGTCGGGTTCAGCTAGTCTATAATAATAATAACGCGATTTTTGCGAAAGAAAATGTACCGATAAATTACATTATTAAATTATTTATTTATGAATGTACGAATTTCTTTAAATCTTTGAATACAGTTTTTCATAACTCAATATCGATAACATAGTTCTAATAAACTTCTCTACCTCTAATAGTTTCAGGGTTTATCATAATGAATCTTCTCAATGGATCATCTGCATAATCATATACAATATTACTTACAATGTAAATCTGCCTATAAGAAATAATCATACAAATTCTAGATAGATAACTATAAAAAAATAAATACACAATATTATATGAGAGATAAAATGTAGGCGTCCAAGCAAAAAGGGCCCAGTAGTGGGGTATTCGGAATTAAGAATAGTAACTTGATAATACGTATTAAAAAAATATTCAAAAACTGGCATACATTTTTTTATCAGACATTTAAAGTTGAAATTCTAAAAAGCTTGTTATAAGAAAAAACAAATAAGGTTTGAAAAAAAAACACACTTCTACATGTTTATTTCTACTTAGAAACATCATATAAAGTCATTTACTATACGAACTTGTAGATAATTGAACATTAATGAATAAACAATTAAAATTGCGGTGCCATTTTTTCACCCAACTTTACAAAATTGCGTATATCTGGGAAACTAAATGCCGACCACTGGACCATTTTGCTTGGACGCCCATAAATATCTAATTCTAGATATTTAATTGCTCATACATGTTGCGTATTTGTGTAGCATTTAATTACATTCCGTGTTAAGCTAAAACTAAGCATACAGAAATAACAATAAGTTTACTAGCACCTTTTAGGTCTTTGTATAGTTTACAATAAAACTAATAGTATGATAATATTGGGTCCTTACATATGAAATTGGCGTTTTGTACGAGAGGAATATAAAGTCAATTTTTTTTTTGTAAAATATATTTAATTAATCGAAGTATGTACCGTTGTTATCTATGCACTTTTGCCATCTCATAGGTAGTTCATTGATCCCTTTACTAAAAAAACCATGGGGGCGAGAATCAATAAACTCTTTGAAGGCGGTTTGGACTGCCGCATCGGAGTTGAATTTTTTTCCGTGTAAGAAGTTGTCCGAATTCCGGAAAAAATGGTAATCTGTTGGAGCAAGGTCCGGGGAGTACGGTGGATGTCGCAGACATTCCAATTGTAGCTCATCTAACTTAGTGGTTGTTTGTTGTGCAGTGTGTGGGCTTGCGTAGTCGTGAAGCAGCAGCGGCCTAGAGCGATTGACCAATCTCGGTTGTTTAGTAGCTAGTTCTTCCTTCATGGTTTGCAGTTGCTGATAATAGATATCTGCCGTAATCGTTTGGCCAGATTTTAGAAAGCTGTAGTAGCTAGTCCACCAAACACTCACAAGTAACTTTTTTTGAGTCAATTTTCGTTTAGGGCAGGATTTGGCTGGGTCTCCAGGGTTCAACCATTGCGACGAGCGCTTCCGATTATCGTACAGTATCCACTTTTCATCACAAGTAATGATTCGACTTAAAATCCCTTCATTATTGTGTCGGTTGAGCAAAGTAACACAGCAGTCGATGCGTGTTTGCAAGTTCGATTCACTCAATTCATGAGGTACCCATCGTTCAAGTTTTTTTACTTTCCCGATTTGCTTCAAGTGGATTAATACAGTTTTGTCACTTACCCCGAAGTCTGCAGCTATCTCTGAAGTGCTTTGTGATGGATCCGCTTCCACAATAGCCTTTAATTCTTCATTTTCCACTTTGGTCTCCAGCCGTCCACGGGGTTGGTTCTGAAGGTCGAAATTTCCAGAACGAAAACGTTGAAAGCAAAAGCGTAACGTGCTTTCTTTTGCGACACCAGCGCCGTACACATCATTAATCCTTCGACCTGTTTCTGCAGCACTGGTGCCACGGTAGAACTCGTACTCGTAAATATACCGATATTTCATGTTTTCCATTGTGCGGTAATAAGCGACGCCAAAGAAAAAAAGAATGAGGAAAAAACAAATGAATGACTGTTTTCAAAACTCAAATGTACCAGCTAAATGAATTTATAAATTTGAATTTGGAATTCTTAACCAAAGAGGAGATATTTCTGATCAAAGTGGTCAGTACGACGAAACGCTAATTTCATATGTAAGGACCCAATATTAAAATACACTTATATAATTGGTATAGTAATTTCCTGTATTATCCAGCCAATAAACAAAAATAATGGATGACTTCTATGGTCATCATCATTAACACAGTATAGTACACATACTGTTAGCCCGTGTAGTGATAATAGATAGCTGTAATTTATAATTTTTACAATCGCAAACTGAACGGTCTAATGGATTAGAATTTACTTTATTTAAAAAATATAAACATTGTTGAAATAAGTAAAATATCCGAGTATGACAGTGTGTATTATGCTTATGAGTAAAAGTAATAAAGGTAAAGAACACTCATTTTTCCAATATGATGTAGGTATTCTAAGTAGGCAATAATAATTACATAATTTTAAAATTAAAATTATTTTGGCGTTCCTTTTTTTCCGTATTGTGCGTGAACTATATAATATTGTTAGCTTGATACCAATATTATACACGTCAATTTTAAAGCCACCTGCGAAATTTTGGTTTCATTTTTAATAACAAGAATAGGGTTAAAGTTGCGTTTACGAGCCTATCTATGCAGAATGCAGCCCAGCCAAGCAAATTCGTTCATCACCCCCGCCCTATGTAGTAATAAGGTTGATTTTCGTAGTTGCGGTTTGACTCATAATTTAGCACAGAGATATTTATAATTACCAATCCGTTTTAGTAAAAATAATTTTTAATTACTAATCTATATTAAAATTTCGGAAATGCAACTGAATTGATATTATTTATTTATTATTATATTTATATTATATATTAGTTATTATACGTAACACTTTTTGTTCTGTATTCTTTTCTCTAATTGTGTTGCCAGTTTCCACGTCTGAGGATTGTAAGATAAAGAATTGAACCTTTTAAGATAAAGTATATGTCCAAATATTTAGCTCTCCGTCTTGGCTACGAAGTAAAAATGGTCTTGGCGGCTGACGAGTACGCCAAAATCTTCAAAACTCTAGTAAATGCAGTGTGTAGCTTTCAATATAATGTATCTATAAGACGGATTTCAAAGTCATTGTTTATTGGCTAGGGTCATGTGTACATAGCAGATAGCATTATCAGATGAAAAGTATATATTTGGGGTTGAAGGAGTAATAAAATACAATGTATGCTTCCATAATATGAGTTTCTAAATTAATATTCTTTTGTGCATATTATAAAATAAAACAACTTATTATATTAAATGTATTTACAAATCTGTATTACTTTTCAATTCAAATATTATATTAGAGCAAGATATCAATTTCATCTCTAAAATTATAATTAATACCATTTAACACTTTCTTAGGAGATACAAATTTTTATCATCAAAATACATACATTAGGTGCTTAAGCCAGTGACACGAACGAACAATAAGAGCATGGGTAAAATAATATGAATTTTTGGAATAATTTTAGATCCAAAGTGCTGCATATTGTACAATTACCTCCTTGAAGGACTCTAGGTTTCTTTACAATTGCATTCATATTAGTAAGTATAACATGAAAAGCATTTTTCATTTAAACTTAAATAGGATACGTAGTTCATATAATCAACAGATGGGGGGTGTTGCTATTTAATATACATACTTAAATACATTTCATAATAAAAAACTACATTTAGCAATCAGCAACTACAAGATTTCCCACGCGTTTCTTTAAATTTCTTTTCATGATATAGTGCAAATAAAATAATAATTGATGTTTAGAGTATCGTTTTCTTATACTAACAATTCAGTTAATGTATTTTTATTGTAATCTTTTAAGTAGAAACATAAAAATGCATCTTAATATTCAATTTAGAAAATGTAAGTTTGTGTATATGTCAGTGTCAAATATACTTATTAGATAAATATAAACATACTACTAAATATTGAAATGCAAACATTAGGAAGTATTCATAAGCATTATAAAGCCTCATATTTATATAGAAATAATCGATTATATTTTGAATACAATTCTTTTTAAAGTTACACTCTTAAAATCTAATTTAATAACAAATTGTGTCTAAAAACACTGTATCACTTAAAAATAAAAAAATATAAGTATTATATCAAAATGTAAAATTTCAAAAATATTTAGGAGATTCATAAATTCAGAAGTTCTTAAATTTATAAAAAGCACATAGGAAAAGATGAGATAGGGAGTAATTTTAATACAAACAATAAAATTAAAAATTTAAATGCTGCAGCTTCATTTAAAACATACCTGGAGAGTCAGATTCCTTGTTACCTGTTTTTTCAAAGAACATGAAGTCCTGAAAAAATTGACAAAATTTTACGTTATATTAAAGCACACTTTTTTGACAAAGCCCTTTAAACTATTGTATAAGGCTCTATAAAATTAATATTTAAAAATACGCATGAAGTGAAATTTTATATAACAATTACATAATAAAATGTATACCATAACATTTCTAAAAAAATCTCTAAATTAATCCAATTGTTCCTAACCCTGAGACACAGACAACATTTTTTCTATTAATCGTTTGGGCTTTCGTATTGTGAGTAGAAAAATTGAATAGGGTAAAGTAACCTTTTCTTAATACGCCCCATTTATTGACACTTCAGCAGTTTTTTTAAAAGCGAGTAATTGAACAGTACATACAAACATACATACATATCTTCAAGTCGTATTCCTAACGGGGTAGTCAGAGAGGACGGAGCGCCAAGTATCGCGGTCCTCACATCTTTCGTCTCCTTAAATCTCATTATTCTTCTTACACATTTTCAAGTGGTAGAAGCTAAGGATGATTTATGAGGATCAAATAGCCAGTGTTAGCCGAAGGAAATATCAGGAGCACTCGCAAACCTATGCGAAAGTGTGTAAAATAAATATAGTAGCTTTATTCTTTATAATACTAATAACGCAGAACTTTTAACAAAAGTATTACGGCGCCAAGACAGCTGAATTAAAAAGATGTGTCCACTTCTATTTTTATTTGATTGTGGCTTGGACATATTTGCTCGCCAGTTTTTTTTGGCCAAAATTCCGGTTCTCTGTGCGAATGTGGACTAGATGACTAGAGGATGGGAAGTAGATCATATTTTTTTCAGATATTTAAAATTAAGTTATTCTCGTTACAATGAACTCCTCCCTTTTATTCCATTATCCACAAGTTTTAATTTTCATTACTACCGCATTTGTTAATATCCTCATAAAGTTTATTGCTGAATATATTCGTATGTACGACTCACGTACGACATTTAATATTTCATGACATTCTAAGAAAATCTGAAACGAAGACTTTTTTTTCCAAAATAAAATTCCTAATTTATTTTAAAAAAGACAGCTAAGTCGATAAAATGAAGTAGAATCGACATAAAGCACGTTCGAAGTAAATTTGTTTCTTCCTCAAAGTAAAACTCTTCCAGTAAATTAGGCTTTACTGAAGTTTTAAAGGACTTCTTGGAAGAGCACGAGAACTTCAGCTACACATGTTTATTTAGACCTATTCCATTCCTTTCACTTATACAGAACTTTAAAACACAATATACTATCACTTTTGTACTTCATAACTTCCAAAAATGTAAAAAATAGAAAATCTAAATAAAATGACAACCTCACTTCTCCCGTTCCCGCCAAAAGGTCCGATTAATAGTGATTATAGATAAGTGGTGGTCAGATGCCAGTTACTTTTTTATTTCGATCACAAATAAACATTTTTTTGGCGACCAGTAGGCTAAATGTCTAACTTCATTCATAATCGTAATCGAAATTGATACTGAAGGCGATCACGTTTGGTAAAAATAAATGGAATTGTGTATGTCAGACGGACAACAGCAAATCGCTATCGTCTTTAATTTTATCGACTATTTATAAAGAACGAATGAAGTATTGTACAACTAAATTGTCAATTAACTCACGTTTTCATTTTTCATGCGCAAATTTACCTCTTCATTTTATACCTCTTTTGAATGACAGTTGGCATTATATTTTATATGTTGGTTGGTATATGTTGGTTATATTTAGATTTCAACGTACCTAGGTAATAATAATAATAAATATCTACCTAATTTAATAATTGATAGTACCCATTTTTTGTTCATTTACGTATGTAAAAAGTTTAATTACGTTGTTTTAAATCAGTACTTAAATTATTAAAAATTTCGGCAAGAAGAAAAGTCAGCCAACATTAAATCGCTCTCTTAGGTGAAGCTATGGAGAAAAATCAAACTTAGTGTAGTCGGTTTCCACATGGAGCTTTGGGCAATGCTGCCAACAATATGTGGAATGCGATTGCTGCTAAGTTATTGGCGTGGGTGTCTCGAAAAACGCCTAAGAACAGCGCAAAGTAAGTAATGTATATTCGTATAGCTGTTACCTTAATTACATAGCATTAACTGCGTTGAGAATTCCTTGCATATTTTCTTGCTTAATATTGCAAAAGTAAGCGATTGACATGTTTCGTTCTTTTATTTAGTTTTGACATGATCTGACATAGGTATATCAGAAAAAACTGTCCTTCACATGCATGCTAGTAGCACCGGTGATGGTCTTCCAAAGAAACCACTCACTTTGCTAGAAGAGCGAGTGTTAGCTGTAATAGGCAAAATTACAATGTCTGGTATTGAAAGTGCCCGAATATCTCTAAATAGAAGGTTCGCTTTTACTAATTTCAATTTAAATATTAACTTAGGGAATGCGATTATTAACACTATAAAATTGGTGAAAATAATTATAAAAATGTTATTTATTGCTATAATGAAATAAAAGGCATTAAGCAAGAGAAGAAAATAGAACTTCCCCACTTAAGACATATTTGAAAAAATATAACTGATAGAAGAAATTGTAAAACTAATATTTTATACGATAACAATTTAATATTGTTTGTATTTTGTATCTTAATGAAATAATGTTGTTGCAGCAGGTGTTAGTAGAAGCGAGAGAAGAAACTGTAATTCGCATATCTACGGTATATTTAAAAAAAAATACTGAAACAAAAATTAGTAATATTAACAATATTCAAGTATACATGGATTTACACATTCTTACAGATTGAGAATTTTGATCTACGATTCCACTATTCTTTTGATATACTTAAATGTTTATTAATCAGAAACTCATTAGTCAATACGCCTATAGCGGGAATTAAAACTCATTGTTGTTATTTAAACTAGACAGAAAAAATCTAGATATTACTTGAATAAACAGGATCCTAAAAGATGTCTCGAAATGGTTCGCTGCCAATAATTTACTGCTGAATGCACAAAAAACTAAATGTATTAAATTTTCCCTTTCTAATGTACCCAGAATCCATGATAAAATAGAACTGGGTGGGAAACAATTAGAATTCGTTAAGTCAGCCAGTTTTCTGGGTTTAACAGTAGATAACAAGTTACAGTGGGCGGATCATATCGGGGCATTGGCTAGTAAGCTCGGTTCTGCGGTATATGCAATTAGACGCATTAGGCAAATGACGGATGTGGATACGGCAACGTTGGTGTACTTTGCATATTTTCACAGTTTAATGTCCTACGGCCTTCTGCTGTGGGGATCAGCGGCGCATATTAACTCCATTTTCATTTTACAAAAAAGAGCAATACGTGCCATCTACAGGATGAATGCACGAGAATCGCTTAAAGATCGTTTTAAAGACGTTAATGTCTTCACCTTGCCCTCCTTATACATCTTTGAAATTATTATGTATACGAGAAAAAATATAGATCTGTTTAAAAAGAATGGCGATATGAATGGTATGGAAAGCCGAGGTCGTGATAAATTGGTTATTCCAAAATTTAAATTACATAAGTCAAATGTTTCATTTTTAGGTAACTGCATTCGTTTTTATAATAAAGTTCCTCAAGAAATTACTCAATTAACAGAGAATAAATTTAGATTGATTATAAAACGTACATTGACTAGACAATCATACTATAAAATAAACGATTTCATTGAAGATAAAACAATACTCTGGAAATGATATTCTCTGCACATGCGTTTACTGGCTTAATGAAAATATTGTATTTTAATAAACCTTTTGTAAAATGAAGTTGAAAAAATGATACCTGACTGAGTTTCTTGTCGGTTCTTCTCAGTGTCCAGGTTTTCTATTTGAACCGAACTAAAGTAGATTTGACGTTCAAAAATACCTTGTAATTGGGTTTACTTGAATAAATTGATTTGACTTTGACTTTGAAAACCACGACCTGTCGTATTACAAAAGGCGGAGCCTCAGCCACTTGGCCACCACAACCGAGATATCATATATGGACAGTCACATCTAAATTAATATTTTTTTGCAATTTTATTCCATTATAGACATAATATAAGAATTTAAAATTTCAACAAAATAGGTGAGAGATGAGTCTTAACTAACGAAGGAACAGACCGACGAAATTATAAGGCTAGTGTTTTTTATTATTAAAAAGCGCAGCCCTAAAAATTATAAGAGAAAACAAATATATTTCAGACATTGATCAGCAGAACCTCCTCCTATTTGGGATCGCATCATGGAAGAACACGACTTCACGTAGAGGCCCAGAGTCAGAACTATATTAAATCGATATTTGAATAAGCCAACAATATCATCTTAAATAAAAATAAATATTTAATTATTATTTTTACTAATCCATGTAACTTTTATGTTAAACAACTAATTCATAATTAGGTGCTTATTTTAAGTTCTTAAATTATTTCCTTTATCTTTTTAAAGGTTAATTAATGATTAGGTAGATAACACAACATAACATATCTTCACGCTGTATCCCCAACGGGGTAGTCAGAGAGGACGGAGCGTCAGGAGTCGCGGTCCTTACACACCTCTTTCGCTTTCTCAAAACTCATCATTCTCTTCACACATTTTCGCCTAGCTATGCGAGTGCTTTTGACATTTCCGTCTGCTAACACTCTGGCTATTTGATCTTCATAAGTCAGCCTTGGGCTTCCTTGGCTTCTTTTACCACTCACTTTCGCTCTGTAGATTTTCTTCGTCAGTCTTTCATCACTCATTCTTTCCAAGTGCCCAAACCATCTAAGCATTCCTTTCTTCATTTTTACAATAACACTGTTGTGCAACCCTGTCATACTGCGTATCTCATCATTGCTTATCCTGTCCGCAAGCGTGACACCGCACATATTTCTGATAGACCGCATCTCCACAGCATTTATCATCCTTTCACTTGATTTCGGGCATATCCAGGCCTTACCGTACAACAAAGTTGGCACCAACACCGCATTGTGGATGGCCATTTTAGCAGTGTTAGATATATTCATAATACCCACTAATGCGGACGGAGCACCGTTCACTTTATTGCCAGCTGCTACCCGTCTCTCCACATCCAACTCACATCTTCCATCCCTCGAAAACGCACTCCCCAGATACACAATTTTATTCACTTGTTCTAGACATTTTCCATTTAGACAAATCACACATTTCGTTTGTACCGCTTCTCTTTCAAACATTAGAACCTTAGTTTTGTTCACACTCATTTTCAATCCTTTTACTTCACAATCTTCTTTCATACACGTGACTAGTGTCTGCAACTCTGCTTCTGATAGTGCTATTAGCACAGCATCGTCAGCGTACAATAGGCAGTTTACCACTGTGTCATCACATCCCATACCACTCATATTACCTTTCAATCTCTGGAGGCAACTGTCCAAATACAGCACGAACAACCAGGCAGACATCACGCAGCCCTGTCTGACACCAGAACAGACTTCAAACCAGGGCGACATGTCACCGTCTATCCTTACACAGGCTCTGTGGCCACGATATAATGACCTCACAGCCTGCAGTAAGGAGCCCTCCACGCCATATTCAGGCAGAAGACTCCACAAATTCTTCCGCACTACTCTATCGAATGCTTTTTCTAGATCCACGAAAGCGCAGAAAACTTTCTGGCATATAGCCAGAAACCTTCCCACGATAACGCGAAGCGAGAAAATCTGATCCATACAACCCCTACTGTTCCTGAAACCACCTTGCGCCTCCCACAAATATCTTTCTGAAACGCCTTTCATACGTTCAGTCATTACCTTTGTATAGACTTTACTCGCTAAGCTAACCAAGTTGATGGCTCTATAGCACGCACAGTCTAGATAGGAACCTTTCCCTTTATATATAGGTACTATGACTGCCGTACACCAGTCCTCTGGAACCTCCCCCTTCTGCCAACAAAGGTTGCAGAGTGCACAGAAGGCATCCCAAACCCTAGGACCACCATACTTGATCATCTCGGCAGTCACCTCATCATTTCCCGCAGCCTTTCCACATTTCAAACTTCTTATCACTTTCTCAATCTCTTTCATATTAATGGGATCCTCCAGTCCCTGGCCCGAGTGTGGCAATTCATTAGAATCGCTCTCAGTATCAGAGACGGAGTCGCCCCTCTCATACAGTTCTCCATAGTATTCACTCCATCGCTGCAGAACGTCTTTTTTATTTGTAAGTATTATGTAGATATTTATGTAAAATAAGATTTTTAACAATTAAATTTGAACATTTGAAATTTTGTGATAATGGTTAACAATATTGCAACCGTAGTGAATTGATCGCAATCGGAATCATTTAATACGATTACGAGTGTCAAAATCACTACGCAATTGCAGTGTTCAACTTAATTTGGTGTCACGTGGTGTCGATAACTCTGTCATTCGGTCACAAGCGTAATCGTTTCCGCAAGTGTTTTCGATTATGTTTGGTGCGTTAGACAATTCGGTGGATACAATCGTCACAAACAAACGTCAATTGCCTTCAAAATGCTAATATCGATTACGAGTGTAGTTAGACAATTAGGCTGCTGGTACCGCAAGGAACGCAGGGTGTTTTTAGTTTAGTCGCTCCTGTTCTGGAAATTTTGATTTCAACAATGAAGACCAGAGACGAAAGTCGATAACTATGAATAATTGAAAGCCATCGTGGAACCAGATTCATCTCAAACTACGTCAGAATTAGCAGCAGCTTTCAACATAAGTGATAAAACTATAATTATTTACGTCAAATTCGAAAGATAAAAAAAGCTCGGAAAGTGGGGTACCGTATGAATTCACTGAACAACAACAAAATCGGGGCGAAGCTTGCCTTAACTTGTTGAATAGGCACACAAATGAGGGGATTCGGAATTGGATTGTCACTTGTGATGAAAAGTAGATCCTGTATCACAATCGAAAACGGCCTTCACAATGACTGAATACAGAGTAGGCAGCTAAACCATATCCCAAAAGCAAATTCGAGTCAAAAGAAGCTGCTTATGAGTATATGGTGGACCTGTGTCGGCATTGTTAATTACAGCTGGCACAATTACTGCAGAAGTGTACTGTGAAGAATTGCAAATGATATGGACAAGCTGGCTGTCTGTCTAAAACAACCGAGACTTGTCTGTCCGTACCTACGTCAATGTGTATGAGGAGAATAATGAGATTTGAGAAGGCGAAAGTATTTAAGGACCGCAATGCTTGGCGCTCCGGTCTCTGACTACCCGATTAGGGACACTGTGAGTATGCATTTTTTATTACAATGTGTGCTTTGACTGAAAGCCAATTCATTTTGTGCAATTCATTATAGAGACTATTTTTATTACTTAAAATTAAAATATTTATAAATTGCAAAATTGCTCAAACTGCTTATTGAAATTTTCCAGTAATGTGTAAAGATAATTCATCTTGAGATCAATCAATCGAGTAGTATTAAAATCTATAATTAACAGACAGACTAACAATGATTTTTAATATATATAAGTACATAAAAATACTTACTATCAAGAAGCAAGCTCCGAGTAAAACTGCCTTAATCCTCACATCTAAGTCCATAGGGAAAGTAATCCCAAAGTAATCAGAATCTGTAAAAGCTTCTCGCGCCAATCCAGACCACTGTTTTGTAATTTTTCCTACCTTTGTTTCACCATCTCTTGAATAAACCTGAAAATAAGACAATTCTTAATTATTGTGATAATTCTTAATTATATCTTTGATCATTCGACTCGCCGAACGTACGAATGTGGCATGGTGCGTAATTCGAACAAAAAAAATAACATGTCAACAAACAATTAATGTTACGGACTAAACTTAACGGAAGTTAAGTTTAACGGAAGCTAACAAGAACGTTAACATTTTTTGAAGTTAACTTGAAAGTTAATCCGTTATGCAACTTGTTAACTTCGTTAATTAACGATTAACGGATTAACGAGTTAATGCCCACCTTTGTGTACATATCACGTATATTACATTATATAGTACATACATCTTTACAGACAGACAGTGAATGATGCCGACAGTAATATGTTAGGAGCTATGGTTAGGTGTGTATGTAAAAGCACAGATTAATTAGTGTAAAAGGACCTTATTGTTGCTAACACCATATTTAAGCACAAAAATAAATAACAAAAAAGTTTAAAATATGTTGGAAAGGAAAGGTGAGAGAAATATGATTGATTTCAAGGGCGTCATCAGCTTATGACTAAGGGGGGGGGCAATAGGGCAATATTATGGAGGATAAAAAATATGAACGCCGAGAGCATGAAGCGTTACACTTTGGAAGTCTTTGCCTCGATGACGATTGTAATAAGAACGGTTCTAATATCAATGTATAAAACTTCACAAGCCCTCGACAGCACAATAACTAAATCAAACTTTTAAACACAGTAATAATTATTTATTTTAACAAAAATAATATTTAATTAAAACATAACCTGCGGGGATTTTTTGCAAAACTTTCAACCACTTATCATTAAAGCTCTGTGTACACTCATCATGGCCAGACCATTAAGGCGATCTTCTACCATGGTGCTTCTTAGCCATGTTTTTAGTCTTCCGAGGCTGCTAAAGGATCGCTCTACTGTACAGGTCGTGCATGGTAAAGCGATCAAAATTTTCAATGCTTTTTCCGTTTCGGGAGAGAAGGAATTTGTTTCTTTTAAGACATCAGCAACTGTTAGATTTGTTAGATTAAGCCTATCGTGCCACAATTGCTGCCAAAGTTCGATTTCATTCTTTATGTTCGGTAAATCATAAAACCGGGCAAAAGATTCACAAGTTTGTTTCAGATTTTCAGTTGTCATCTTTTGCATCTGCGCCGGGTGTAACTTAGATAATGCGATCGGTTTTCGTCGGATCGAAATGCGATCGAATGCGGTTTTCTTCAGCAAAACGTACTTCAAGGGAGGTGATAATTGAATCCAAGTATGGTATTACTAAAGACCTCTTCCAGTATTCTGAAGGGCTTTCTGCTGGATGATTGCTTCTATGACGTTGTTTCCCCATAATACGCGGCATTGATGTAATGTCCTCCTCCAGTCCGACTTTCTCCGCAACAGCAGTAGCTTCCTTTATAATTTCGTCTGTCACTTTTTCCGGATTTTCACGGTGGTTTTTAATTAAAAGTAAAACCTTTTAACGTGTTCCGAGGCTTTGACCACGTCCAAAGCTACAGATTGGAGTACGTTGACAACGGGTTCCATCAAAGCCGAGTATTTGGCTACCAACATAATCCCGAGAATGAAAGAAATTCTGGAAGTAGCCGCATGCAGTTGGAAGGCACTTTTCCGAGTTGCACTATTTCCTTCCTGAGATAATGTTTGTAAGGCTTCCAGAATTACTGGAAGATTTTCTTTAAAAACTCTGATGGTTTTGTGTTTCTCATTCCATCTTGTCTCGCAAAGTTTGGAAATATTAAGTATCAACTTCCTCCTCAAAACTGATTCCCGAAAAAAGTTTATAGTATCTTTGGTGGTTCCCATGGCATTTATAATTTCAGGAAGTGAATTTAGAACATTGATAACTAGATTCAGTTTGTGGGATGAGCAATGAAAGTAGAGGGCTTTGGTGTACTTTTTGCGTAAGATCGCTTGTACCCCTCCGTCTTTTCCTGACATCGTTGAACAACCATCAAAACCAAAACCAACGCATCTATTTATATTCAGATCTTCTTTTGTCAAAAACTCATCTATGCTATGTGCAATCGATTTCGCATCAAAATCTTTTAGCTCAATGAATCCGACAAACATTTCTTGGACTTCCTGTGTTTCTTCATCAAAATATCGCATCCCAATCGATAGTTGTTCAGTGCCAGAAATATCTGCTGTTTCGTCTGCTAGCACACTATATGCTGCTGCTTCTTTCACTTTTTTCATAATATCAACCTTAATAACGCTTCCACAAATACCAATTATTTCATTTTGAATATCCACTGAACGGTAGCTTGCATTCTTTTTCCCTTGCTCAATGTGTTTCTTTAAAATCAAATCTCCCGCGTCAATTCGCAGCCTGTATAAATCCTCGAGAATACCTTCACCATAATGTTTATCTCTCAGTGCTGTCGTGTGACCCGCAAAACGTAATGCAGGAAATAATAGATTTTATAATTTTGCGATTTTCTTCAATAATTCCCTGGGAATATTTGTTCAGTTGCAAATCGACAGGCACACCTTCGAGAAAAGATTTAGCAGCTTTCAATGCGTCCTTATGGAAGTGGGTTTCAATGTGCTTTTTGCACTGCTCGTGAATATCTTTGAACTTACAAAAGGGCCTTATAGTAAATGATCTCAATATGCCTCTAAATGAATTTGGATTTGGTGGGAACAACGTGCAATATTTACAAAATGCTCCTTTTTGGCGCCTGGAATATACCAACCATGGAGAGTATGTTTCCAACCAAGAATAATTAAATTTTCTCTTTAAATGTTTTGCATCTTCCGCAAAGTTATAGGTCGCGGAAGGGGACCAACAGTTTTCAATCAATTCCTTCTTCTTTTCGGTTGATAACATGTGTGCCCGTCCAACATATCGCCCGATATCATTTTCATTGCAGTCATCAATGAATCAGGATTCGGCGCTAGATATCTAGAGGAACTTGGTCTAGGTAGTTCCTGCGGCTGAATATAACCTGTTGTGATTGTGGTGACCGATGAAGACACATGCGATATTGTCGTTACTTTGTCCTGTTCATCGCTGTCGCTACTTGATCCATCAGTTTTTTTTCGTTTCAAACTTCCTGCAAAACAAAACGCTTTGATAAAACTTTATGTAATTAATTAAATTTTTACGGGAGAGCAGTTTTGTTCAATTACTTATAAATATTAAAATAAATACTCAGTTGTATTTTTTAGCTTTATTTATATCAAGGATCTGTTTTAATTTGTATTTAATTAAACCATAAATATAATTTACGTTTTGTTTTCATAATTAATTACTGAAAACGAAACCACTGTTTAGTTAACGTTAAATTCATAGAGATTGGATCAATAAACTCGTTTTTAATAAAATAATAGTTTTTCTTAACATTTCCCTTCCACATAATCGATCCTTTCTTTCCACATCAAAAATATGCCAGATAAAATCACGTCTCTAGCTAGTATACCCGTTACTAAAGCTATTAGCTAAGAGAAATAAAATAAAAATACTAGCTCCAAGTCCAAGATTAAAGCAGTACATAACTTACCAAAAAACTTTCTGATGTCCATTTTGATAAGATGATGAATGGAGACACACTCGGAAACTTCACAACTCAACACTGAGATCTTATTATTTAATAAATATAAATCAATATTGACTAACACAGGCAAGCCGGTAGTCTTATATTCGCTTTCCAATTCGCTTGTTTCGTTGATCGCTTCCAATTAAAAAGTGACTCGCTCGCAGCGGCTCACATCTTTATATACTCAAACGAACATCATACTAGAATGTACGGTAACATTCTACCTGGTCTAGTAACTGCTACCAAATTCTAGAGAGTTCATTGAACAAGCGCCATCTAACGTCGAGTAGCAATACTAGGTTTTACAAGGATTGTAGTCGATTTATTCAACTGTAGATGTTTCTTATGAACACTTACAGATGGCATTGTCCACAAAACCAATTAAAATTGTATGTTCGTAACAATAACTTCTACTTTATTTAGGTATGCCGCATACAAATTATACAAAACTAACGTGAATGCTGGTGAACGGCTGTCGTAGAAAGAAATGCAATGCACACACACACCATACCTACCTACATATTTTTTACACTGTTTAATGGCCTTGCGTTTTGGCAAATCTGATATAGTCGTAATGAAAATGGCGGCGATTTTAAAAACGGATGTCAAAATCTTAATGTTATTCTGAATATTTCAATACTTTCTACAATATACATTAAATCTTGTGAATTTATTTACGTTTTGTCATGCGATGCGGAATTTATTAATAGGTAAGGAAGTCAATTGTTCGCACTTTGGTCGCTTTGCGGCTAGCTACATTTGATCTCTAGGGGGCAACTGCCCCCCTGCCCCCCTTGGCGACGCCCTTGATTCCTGGTAGACAGCCAGCTTAAGAAGCAGGTTATGGACACAAGAGCACACAGAGGAGCCGATCTGGGAATGGACCACTTTCTCATGGTAATTAGAATAAAGTGGTCTGTAGGCCTCATAGCGATGTCGTGTAACATTCAAACCTGCGGCGGTTACATCAAGAGCTGGAAACTGAAGTGTTTCGTAAACTTGACGATAAATTGATATTACTGCTTGAAGCAAGGATGTAAAAGAACATTGGCAGTACCTCAGCGATAATATGATTAAGGCTGCGAAAGAAGTGTGGAATAAATAAGATGTGGAATGGTAAGATGTGTGATGTGTGGTGGGATGACGAAGCGAAAGAGTCTATGTACGAAAAGAAGAAAGAATGGCGAGACTACCTTCACCTTATTAAAAAATGGTTTAAGATTTGATGAAAGAGAGATATAAACTACAGACAGCAGAAACAAAAGCACTAGTGAAAGAGAAGCGTGAAAAGTGTAGGGTGTTAGACAATTTTGATACAATGCTTTCTAAATGACTTTGGAAGTAAAAATGAAGTGGTCCAACACCCTACAGAATAAATAAAGTGCGTTTGAAAAAAACAATCTGCTAACAGACAAAAAAGTAGTACTGCATCTGAACATAGAGTACTGTATGAGAGCGGCGACTCCGTCTCTGATATGATATGACCCTAATGACTTGCCACACTCAGCTCAGTAACTGGAGGAAGTCATTAGTATGAAAGAGATTGAAAAATCGATAAGAAGTCTGAAATGTGGAAAGGCTGTGGAAAATGATGAAGTGACTGCTGAGATGAATGAATATGGTGGTCCTAGATTCTTTTTTATAATATAAAACCTGCGATTAGTCTTTAGGACTATGAGAAGATGTGTTGTTGTCTCATGACGTTTAGAATACATTCCCCAGTAGGAATGATTCTATATTGCTACTAGTTCGTTTCAAGATCCGGTACCATGCGCCTCTTTAACCTTCCTATATTCTCCGATTCAGTGAGTTGCACGGCTAACTTATCAGAGTGGCTTGTCAGCCGTTTTCTGTACTTAGTGCAGTGGTAGTTTATTTCATCCTTCACTGTTGTCATGTCAAAGTACTTGTGTATTTCCACATTAGTGATGAACCATGGCGCATTATATATTTGTTTTAAGATGTTTTGAGCTCTTTGTATCATAATTGAATTCCGTAGGTCCAGATAGGTTTATGCATGCTCTTATAAATTAAGAGTTTGTTGTCAACAGACAGCTTAGAATTTCTGCTGAGTAGGCAGTACAGTCCTTTATATCTTAGATACATTTTATTTCTTTTGGTCTCTATGTGATTCCTTCAGGTTAGTCTACGGTCCAAGTACACTGTATCACTATGCGGGAGTTGATTGACGCCTAAAGCAACTGATGGAAAATTAAGTTTTCGCAAAGTAAAAGTGAGATGAATAGATTTAGATGCACTTACACCTATTTTCAATTTTTTGAACTATTTGTTGATTTTATCCAAGCTTTTTGCAAGACTTCCGAAGTTTCTGTGGAACATCTACTACATGCAAGAATTGCTGTGTCATAGGCAAGAGTCGCGAAAGTAGTCCTAGGGTTGTGTGGTAAATCAGATGTGAAGATTGTGTAGAGAAGAGGCCCAAGCACAGAGCCCTGAGGTACACCAGCTAGTACTTCATGAAATTCAGAGGCAGAGTCACCATCAATCACTTGAAATATTCTGTCAGACAAATAGGATTCTAAAATGCTATAAAACGTATGAAGCAAAACCGATTTGATCTTATAAAAGAAGCCTTTATGCCAGACTATCGAACGCCTGCTGTACGTCCAGAAATGCTGCAGAGCAATATTGTTTTTGCTCCATTGTTCTTCGAATATCATTACATACTTCGTGTACCTGTTCTATAGTTCCATGCTTTTGTTGCCGAATTGATGGTCAGGTATAACTGATCTTTCGGAGACAGAATTCGATAATCTATTCATAAGTATTCTTTGAAAGGGTTTGGATACGATAGGCAACAAGCTTATTGGCCTATATGAAGTTACATCATGCATGGGTTTGCCTGGTTTGTGAATCATTATTATTTGAGAAACCTTCCACGTGGCTGGAAACTGACTAGTTCTTAAAATGCCATTAAACAGCACAGTAATATACAAAATGGCTCTACGAGGAATCTCGGTTAGCACTTTTTTATCTATCAAATCATAACCAGGTGTTTTATCAGCTTCCATGTTTTTCCTATTCTTAATTATTTCTTGAGGCGTCACAGATCTAAGTGGTACATCTAGTTGGAAATCCTGGATTAAAATTTCATCGTTTCTATTGACGATAACTACATTAGGTCTGAAGATAGTGGTGAGGTAGTTTGCAAATGCAATTGCCTTGTCTAATGCTATTATAGCCCAAACGTTTCCCGGCAGTCGAATGGGTGGTTTTAGTGTTCACTGGCTTGTTAAGGTTTTTACACGCCTTCCACAAAGAATGACTGGGTACTGGTAGTGTTCGACTACGAAACGTAGTGAAAACTTCTACGTTTCATAGTCGAAAATTTGTTTGGTTTTTATTTTAAGAATCTTATATGTCTACTTCTACTGTAATCTGTGTCGTAACTACAGTCTAATAATTAGTCTAAAAGCATACTAATCATCTCAAGTTACAAATATTAAAATACTTCAACAATCGAATTTCGAGAACTGATGAAAGACTGACGAAGAAAATGTACAGAGTGAAAGCGAGTGGTAAAAGAAGCCAAGGAAGACCAGGGCTGACTTATGAAGATCACATAGCCAGAATGTTAAATGACGGAAATGCCAAAAGCACTCGCATACCTAGGCGAAAATGTGTGAGAATGATGAATTTGAGGAAGCGAAAGAAGTATGCAAGGACCGCGACGTTTGACGCTCTGACTATCCCGATACGACTACAGCGTGACGATATGTATGTTACTAGTGTAATAATTACATTGAAGCTTATCAAAATGAAACTCACATTGAACTCAACATCTCCACAAATTGAAAAAGTACATATAGGTCCTTTGATTCTCAATACAGTTTCACCAGTGGCATCTTTGATGACGTAACAAGGTTTGCAGATTGACCATTCTTGTTCAATTGAACCAATGACTGTACCTGGTGGTGCTGTCACTTCCATACTTTGAAGCCAACAAGGGCACCAACAAGAATCACATGCCAATGGGCGATGTAAATGGATTACCTAGAATTAAAATAATTAGTTTTAGTGGTATGCCATAGGTAATAGATATTTTATATAGCAGCTCTTATAGTGATGGGAATCTTAGTCATCTAAAAACTTATTTAACAATATTGTTTAAAATATTAAATGATTAAAAAATAATATGAAGCACCTCAAAGTTAGGTAAATGCTTTCACATTTCTTTTTACCTCATTGCGAAAATTATCCATAATTTTCATGTCAAATGGGCGAATAGGTCCACAGCAGTTTCTTGTGCAACAGTCATTGTCTTCAACAGCATAATAGACTTTTTGGCCAACACTGTTTTTTACTGTGTACTTATTATTTGTTTCAAATCCAATAAAAGCTTCCAACAACTCTACTTTTTGGTGGACAAGTAACTGATCAATTAAAGATAGGTACTCCAATCCTGGAGGACAATTGCTGAGGCCCTGCGGTATAGTCATCCAGCCACCTGTAATTACATTTTATTTTAATATTGCAGACACAGCACTGCAGGTAATTACTTAGTTACATAAGTTAGACATATTATTGTAAAAGTTTTAACTTATTAACCTTTTTTCTTCTTCTGTTATGAATTTCTCATATCTAAAAGTACGAGATGTGAAAATATTTTTATAAAGTCTGCAGATAGTTCTTTTTACACTTGCTTCACTTAATGTACTTAAATAAATATACTTATTTTTCAAATTTTCAATATTTATATAATTTTTAAATGATTTTTTTTTTATATTACACCACTTTATATAGTTTGAGTTTTGATGGTTTTTATTTATAATTTCTTCGTCATATAACAAATCAAAGTAGCTTTTTGAATTATTTGCTATAGATTTCATTCTAATTTACTAAACTTTAATTAGGTATTTAATTTCTGAAAGATAACTCTATAGTAACGGCCACACCTTAACACAATACTTTCTGTAGTGCCAGACATGAACTATTACAATATTATTATTATCAATATAATTGAAGTAGTAGCCTGCACTATATATAAACATCTTTATCTATAGAAGGAGTCATTAACTTGTGTGTATTCAATGACACAGAAGGTAAGAAATGTAATGGGTCTTGATTACAATAATGACATGTATACCACTTGATGCATTTCAAAAATGTTATACCGTATACAGATGAATGTTTACAGGATTTCTAGTACATTTATCAATTTTAATGATTCTTCATTCTGGTAAAAATAAAGCTTATGTAAATACTGTAGATACGGCATAGATACAGCAAGTATTATGCTCTTCACATGAAATACATTTAAGTTGAATTTGTATTATTACAAAGAATTACAGAATTCATAAATATTATTCAATGAACAAAGATTATAATAAAATGGATTCTGTGTAACTCGAATTTCAAGGGAAACTCTAAATATTATGAACTAATGAGTTGTCAGCCAGCTTAGCAAGTATGTATTAGGTCTTTACTTATGAAATTTGCGTTTAGTATACAAAAAGTTAAAGTATTTTTTTGATATATTTTTATTACTTCTATTAATCAAAGTATGCACTCATGCTATCGATGCATCTCTGCCAGCGCAGTGGTAATTTTTCAATGCCCTTCTTGAAGAAGTCAGGTGTACGGGAGGCAAAAACCTCTTTAAAAGCATTTTGTACTGCCTCTCGCGTATAGGGGAACTTTTTCCTGCGAAGAAGTTGTCCAAATTTTGAGAAAAGTAGAAGTCTGTCAGCGCAAGGTCTGGTGAGTACGGTGGATGACGCAAAACTTTAAATCCTAGCTTTTGTAGCTTAGAGACCGTCCATTGTGCCGTGTGAGGTTGAGCGTTGTCGTGCAGAAGCAGCGAGGACGAGCGATTAACCAAGGCTGGCCGGAGATTTGTGAACTTCTCCATCATTGTGTCCTCACAGTACACATCCGCAGTAATGTTCGTGCTATTTGGTAAGGTGTGATGAATTACACAGCCACTAGACCACCAAACAGTAACCATCACTTTTCTAGGGGTAAGTTTTCGTTTGGGGCATTGCCTAGATGCTGAACCAGCGTCTAACCAACATGATGACAGCTTACGATTGTCAAAAAGAATCCATTTTTCAACGCAAGTTACAATGTGGTTCAAAATCCCTTCGTTTCTGTGTCTATTAAGCAACGCAAGGCATAGTTCAACGCTAACGTCGCGCTGGCGATAGTTCATTTCATGCGGTACCCACTTATCAAGCTTTTTTACCTTGCCAATTTGACGCAAATAGGCCAATATTCTTTTGATGCTAACATCAAAAGCTGCTGCTAACTCAGCAGTAGATTGAGTATCGTCAGCTTCCACTATGGCCTCTAATTCGTCGTTGTTGACTTTAGTTTTCGGGCGGCAAAACGGCAACTTCATAGGTAAAGACCTATTATTTAGAGACAAAAGGATGAAAGAAAATTACTTGGTTACAATATCGCATTATGAATGCATAATTTCTAAGCATATAATATTTTTCGAGTCTTAGTGAAATAAATTTAATTAGTAATATTTTTAGAGATAAAAGGATGAAAGAAAACTACTTGGTTACAATTTCGCATTATGAAGGCATAATTTCTAAGCATATAATATTTTTCGTGTCTTAGTGAAATAAATGTAATTAGTAATATTTTATTGAAGTGAATTACAACTACAAAAAGTTTGAAAATACCTTAATTTCTCTTTTGAGAGTGTAACACCAAGCACTGAATGAGTAAAATTATTTACTACAATTTAGTCACAGTACCACTATTTCGGAAAATAAAGTTTTTTAGCCTACGATACGCAAGAGAGGCAACTTCTTATTACATGCAGTACATGCGTACATGCAGTAACGCGAATACAACGATGTGTTATTCAGTTAACTGTTTCATAGTTTTGTAGGTAGACAGGGAACGGGCACACACTAAAATACATAATGACCAATGTGTCTATGAAGCTATGCCTCCATGGACAGTTAGTTAAATATACTACTACTACGTACCATTCGTGCCTAATAGGGAAATAATATTTTAAGTAAAAAAAAATAACGTATCTTCACTCTGTATCCCTAATGGGGTAGTCAGAGAAAATGGAGAACCAAGCATCGCTGTCCTTACATACTTCTTTTGCATCCTCAAATTTCGTTATTCTCCTCACATACTTTTCCTAGGTATGTGAGTGTTTTTGACATTTTCGCCAACTATCGTTTCGGCTATTTGATCTGCATAGGTCATTTTTTGGTCATAGGTCATTTTTTGGTCTTTTTTGGCTTCTGCTACAACTCATATTTGCTCTCTCTCTCTCTCTAAGTTTACAAAAGACTAAATTCATAATACTGCATATTAAGGATTCCATTGGAGCTAATGGCTATTTTCATAGTCTTACTGAGGATGGTGATTTAAAGAGGTTCAAGTTATTCAGTTTCATTGTATTATATTTTCATATCAGGAACTTAACTTATAAAAATTAGCATATTAAATCTTTTATTAACCAAAGCCAGTGGCGTAGCGTAGTGGGGGCGGCAGGGGCGGCCCGCTCCGGGCGGCACCTTTAAGGGGCGGCAAAATTTCACAATAAATAAAAATATGTAATATCTTGTAAATATTTGAAACATTTCATATTTTTGTCGCACTTACGATTCGAACCGATTTAAATGGGCACGGAATTTTTATTACTTAAGGGCCCTATTGATTAAACTGGCGCATTGATAAACAATAAATAATTTAATCTAAAATAGACCTTCTGTTCTACGCAAACGTGCGCGCGCTAGCTTACGAAAAATACGAAAAAACAGTTATTTCCGTTTATTTTAAAAACTATTATTAATTTTAAAAAATCCAACTGTTATTTTGAAGAATATGATTAAAATATATAGAAAATTTAGAAATATAAATCGGTCTCGTTGCTCCGAAAAATGTAAATCTCTGTTTTAAAAGAGGTTTCTTTGATTTTTTTTTTGTATTACAAAAGTTAACCAACCATGTATCACAACTGTCAAAATGAAGTCAATGAAATGAACAATCAGAAAACCAAATATCACTGTCACATGTTTTGTAGTCACTTAGAAAAATTGAGATCCCTGACGTCAAAATTTCTAATGTGTCGCCTTAACAGTTTATGTGAAGTTTTTTGACTTAACAGGCGGCCTGACGTCAATCCTAGGTCTACAAACGCACTCACTAAAACGATTATTACCTACCGATCACAGTCAAATACCGGTTTAATGTCCACACACTAACAGGCAGCAGTCGCCTGTTTGATATCTCACTAGAATATTACAAACTCAAAAAAGATAGAACTGAAGGCGGTTGACTGACATATGACGACGATCGACAGACCGCCGGTCGACTACCTGCTAGTGTGTGTTTGATTTGGTTTTAAGGTTACAAACTGTCAAGCCGATACTTGTCAATGCAGAACCGCACCATCGAGCGCCACACACTCGCAGTTCTTTTCAACCGCCAGTTCAAAATCTTAAAGGGAACTGCGAGTGTGTGGTCTATTGCGATTATCTGACAGGCTAATAACCGCCGGCAAACTGTTAACTAGTGGGGCTCTTTATACTGTGACGAAATCGGGGAATCGCCTTTCTTTAAATGAATGTATAATAACGACATCTTGCTCCGTCTGTACTAACTTGCAGGGATTCCCCGTAGTTTATTTTGTGCTTGGATCGTTTATGACTAATATTTAGCGAGATTGACTTATATCATATAAACAATAGTGTTCAATATTGTATAATAACACCTGCAAATTAGGTTATAGTACGGGTAAGTCTCTTCGGGGAAGTCCGTGAGTGATGCTTTGACAATTCAAAGAAAGTTTGATTGATGGATCGTCAATTGTCCAATTCACATTAATTTAATCGTATCGTATATATGTATACGTAGGTACGCTTATTACATAACTTGCAGACAGCATGCAACAGCCAATATCGCGCGATATCTGCTGTCAAAACGATAATTTATGTAATGTAATTTATATAGTGGCGCTAAAACAACCGCGAAAGTGCATTTATGGTCAGAATAAAAGATACGCAATCGTCATACATTATACCAATTTTTTATTACAATTAGTCACCGGTCGCGTAGTGATCGCGTGGTTGTCGCTGTCTGCAAATTTTTAGGTAATAACCCCGCCGCTTTCCAAACTGTAATTTAGTGCTCATAAGTACGTGTTGGGATTGTCAAATTATTGAAATTCGTGAAACATTGTATTGTTCGTGAACGTATACATTCAACTATGTGAGTATTAAATATTTTATTTACGTTTTTTATTTATGGAATTGTATGTTTGACTATCTGCTATGTTGTTCAAGCTTTAATTTATTAAAATAAAAAAAGAACAAGTAAATTTCAGTAAAGTAAGTTATATTTTTTTTTAATTTATTAGTAATTATTTTGACGATAATGCATTTAATTGCAAAGTACGATCCTGTACTTGTGAACATCTTGTAATATCTAAAATGTGTGGCAAAATTTTAATCACGTAGGTATATGTCTGTCACAAGAAATCCAAAACGAATTTATTGCAATTTTGGGAAATAAAGTTCGCCAACATACCACCGGACAAATAAAAAAGGCTAAGTATTATTCCATTATATTCGACAGCACTCCAGACATTTCTCATAAAGATCAAACAAGCCATTAAGCCATTAATTAATATTAAGATTGAAAATCAGTAATCTTTTATAGATTTCATTGAAGCAAAAAATAAAACTGCTGAAGGAATTTCAAAGATGATTTTGAGAAAGCTTGAAGCTGATGGCCTCGATATAAGGAACTGTAGAGGTCAAGCATATGATAATGCTGTTGTTATGGCTGGAAGGAATTCAGGAGTTCAGCAAAGAATTAAAGAAATAATTCCCAAAATTGAATTCGTACTTTGCTCAAATCATTCATTAAACCTGGTTTGTTTACACGCTGTCTCAGTTGAGGCTAGTTCAGTAACTTTTTTCGGCAAATTAGAACGTTGCTATTCATTTTTTTTCCATGTCCGCACATCATTGGGAAGTTCTGATAGCAGCTATAGGCAAAAGTTTAAAAAGGGTTCAAGACACGCGGTGGAGTGCAAGAGGCGATGCCGTAAAAATGACATGGCATCATTACAAAGACATTCTCGTCACTTTGGAAAAGCTGACAGAGACAGAAAGCTTAAACACAAGAACAGATGCAGGAACTTTGCTAGTTACGATGCAGTCATTTTCAGAATTTTACTGGTTTCGATGGACCCCCTGCTGCTACATTTCTACTATATTCCAAAACTAGTCAATAAATGTGAAGTTTAGATGTACCGATGGAAATTTGCGTCACGGCTGAGCTCCAACCCTAAATTCGGAGTGGTAAAAGGAAAACAGTATATTCACTTGTTCTATTTATTAAAATAATGTGATTACAGACTTAATAGAATTAATCACGTCAGATCAATCAGAGTGCGGATTGCTTGCCAATCCGCACTCTTCGCGCTCTATCTTAAAAATGATATGACGTACTTCTAAATAAATCAGATAGAATGGGAATCAGAGGTCTTCCTCTCGAATGGTTTAGAAGTTATCTCTCCGGCAGGTGTCAGAGTGTCAAAGTTGGAGATCACACAAACAAGGAATTGCCAATTGACATCGGTGTGCCACAGGGCAGTGTACTTAGACCTACACTCTTCATGGCATATGTTAACAACATAAACAACATTACCTCTCCCCTGGGTGACACTATCTGTTACGCCGACGACATAGTCAAGGTCTTTCAAGGTGACATTTGGAGTGAGGCTCTTGGAGAAGCTGAACTGGGCATGACTAAGGTAAATAAATGGCTTAACTATAACTCGATGACGTTAAATGTAAAAAAAAAAAATGTATTGGCTTCTGCAAAACCTCAGCAACTGCACCAACAATGCCAATCAACGTACACACCTTAGTATACACCTTTACCTTCCCCAAACCTGCCACCCCAAGGCTGCCTCTGCGAAAGAATTAATAGTGCTGAATCCATTAGATAAGTACCTGGGAGTGGAAATAGATCGTAACCTATCTTTCAAAGCCCATATCAGTATTACCGCACAACGCACAAGAAAACTTATTTACATAATGAAGCTACTACGCAACTCGGCTGACGCACGAATCCTCCACCTGGTGTATCAAACGCTCTGTGAATCGATCCTCAGTTATTGCATTACAGTATGGGGTGGCACTGGAAGGACTCCAATGTAGGAACTGGAAAGAGCGCAACGATCCTTGTTGAAGGTCATGTACAGGAACAACAATATTTCCCACAACTCAACTTTACGCTGAAGCCCAAGTTCTATCAGTTAGACAATTCTACTTGTACAAAATGTCTCTGTCAATGCACAGACGTATGCTAAATTCTTCAGACTTAATAAAATTGCAATCGAAGAGGGCTTTCAGAGTTCCTCTCGAAGAGGCCAACAGCATTTGCAAAACGATTAACAAATTATATGGGAATCTTTCTACAATAGGGTTGTCAAAACATATGACATTAAAAATTTACCACTAGTGAAGCAAAACATCATCTCAAAGCAAGATTACTTAAACTAACCTACGATGAAACAGACTTTTCTTAAAAAAAATCATCTGAGGAGATCGCAGCTTATTTTGCCTTAGTATCTATTTATTTACTTATTTTTCTATCAGCTAAACAGATATTATAACTTCTGCATGAGGACACTATTTATTAATTTATTTACTTTCGCACTTGTATTAATATTACCTTATTTACTACTTAATAATTATCAAACCTTTTGAAATAATTAACCTGGTCTTAATATTAACGAACTTTACTTTGTACTCCGTTTCTTTTTTCGCTGACCGTCTGTAAAAATAGCAATTCTGTTGACTTATTGGCAATCCACGAAATGTGTTTGGTTCTCACAAGATAGGCTAGACCTAGCGTGAGAGCCATAGGCAAACTAAGTTAAACTATGTCAATTCTTAGCTTAAGTTTATGTTTTTGTTAATTTATGAATAATAAATTTATTATTATTATAATTGCCATAAGCACTGCCAGCTGTGAGAGAAGTTTTTCAAAATTGATATTGATCAAAAATTATTTAAGATCAACAATGAGTACTTTAAGGCTAACCAATCTGGCTATCTTGTCTATTGAGCAAGAGGTGTGTGCAATAAAAGACTTTGCTCTTAAAAAAGCAGATGAATAGTTTTAGTTAAAGACAGAAAATTTGTTTCTAATTCTAACAAGTATATTATTTTTCAATAAAAATATAAATATTAACAGTAACATTCTAGTTCTAATTGGAAGTTGATTTGCGTTTTATATTCAATTCACTAATAACTTAATATTGTTGATAGTCAAGGTATAATCATGTGTTCTATACCTGTTATATCAATGTAAGTGGCATACATGTAAGAATTTTTGTAATAAATGTAATTATTACATTGTAAAACTTTTTTATTTTTAACCTGTATAATACGCAATAACGATAACTGTTCTTGCCGAAAAGTGCTTTAGAATTACTGTATATTATAGTCTTTTAAACTGAAATACCTAAATAAGAGGGTGGCAAAATTTTCTTCTGCACCGGGCAGCTGACACCCACGTTACACCACTGACCAAAGCACACAATTGTTTGTTTGTGTCTTCAGTTTCTATTGATCACCAACAAATACAGTCTTAAACCAATTTCCCCTAGTTGTTTTCTTCCTGTTATCATCCCATCTTAAGCTTGGTCTATCTCATTTCCTCATACCTTCTATTGACTAATTCTCTAGCAATTTTCTTTAAACAAGTTACCTTTTATGTCTCTCACTGTGTCCAGTCCATCTCCACTCGTGTTTTTTATAGTTATACAGAAACCTTTAATTTTAGTTTTTTCCATAATGTAAACGAGATTGTATATGTGTTGTTTTTTGATGCTTAATATGCTGCATATGTTATTGTGCTGACACACTGTCTATTTGAAAGTTTTAAAGTAAGGGCCCAAGACTGGAATCCATATGTTATGGTTGGTAAGACAAAAGTAGGTAGGTAATAATTTGTCTCACTAAACGTTACAACTAAACTTACTTTAATTTGACTTTGAGGTACAACAAATAATAAATTTCAGGATAAAATTGAGTTGTTGCAACAAACATACAAATTAACAAGGCTTTGTATGTACAATAGCCCAGAAATAAAAGACAAATAATATATCACAGGCATTTAAAATCCAACTTCTTTGGTTATTGAACTTCTACAGCATCCAAAATCACCACAGAACCCTAAGTTAATGTGTGCCCGAAATGCTTTTAGCTAATACAACAGTCCAAAATGCAACAAATAATAACCAACAAAATCAATTTGTACCTGGAGGACCTTGTGGTATTGGTTGTTGTATCACAGGCGGCGGCGGGTATCCTGTTTGTGGATGTGGGTAACCAGAAGAAAATCCAGGCTGATAACCAGGTTGAAAGCCCGGTTGAAATCCTGGTTGGAAACCAGGCTGCATTCCAGGTAAAGGTTGAGCTCCTGGTGGTAGAGGTGGCCCAGGAGAATGCATGGGCATTCCAAGTGGTGGACCTGGATAACCGGCAGGAGCCGGTTGAGGATTCATGGGGTAACTTTCTGTTGGTTTCTTGCTTTCCGGGGGTGGAGCGTAGCCTTGACTTGGCGGAAAATTCGGAGAGTAAGGGGTTGCTTTATGTGACATGTTCCTTGACCTAATAACAAAAAAAATTAAGAATTAGTGTTTTCATTTTGTTATTAGATGCATAGGATAGAAAACTAGAAGTAAAGACAGAATTTTATAAATACATATTTACATATAGTGTCATCAAGTTATTCCATAAAAAGAAGGAATATATACGAAACTATATGCAACTATAAAATTACATAGCACGAAATGAATCATTTAAATTAGTTACGATAAATATGAGGACAATTGAGTAACTGGGTGTAACTGCTTGTTTTACTATCTATTTTTACGTTAGATACTTAAGTACTGACGAAATTAGTATGTAAGTTATTCAATAACTATTAATTTAGTTACAAATTTGAGAAATTTGTACCAGATACACAGTTAAAACAATATACAGTCTAACGAAATTAAATGAAGACAAACAGGTTGATGAAACGGGTGCTAACTTTAATGGCGGCTATCTCTGGCGGCTATAAAGAAAGGAGTGAGATTATTTCTAAAAATCATTTTGAACTCACTTGTGGCCACTTAGGCATATTTAAAACTTATAAACGGCTATTACTGCGCTATTATTGGCCAGGTACGTACGCAGATGTAGTCAACTTTATATCAAACTGTGAAACTTGTTTAGCTTATAAGCAACCGACTCAAGGCACTTTAGAAAAAATGGGTAGGCCTAAAGTGTAGTCGTCCTTTTCAAGCAATTTCAATTGACATTGTAGGTCCTCTGCCTATTACAAGAAAACAGCAGAGTTATATTTTTGTTGTCTGTTGTTGCTTCTCAAAATATTGCCTTCTCTTTCCATTACGACGAGCTACATCTGAATCAGTTTCCAGACTATTGGAAGTTGGTGTTTTTATGGTCCATGGAATCCCTCAAACTATCATTCTTGACAATGGTTGTCAGTTTGTTAGTAATGAATTAAAAAATGTATTCTCTAAATACAAAATTCCCAATATTCATTTTACTCCTAAGAATCACCCTCAAGTTAATAACGTGGAGAGGTATAATAAAACAATTGTAACGTCTATTTCTGCATTTGTTAATGACGTGATCGTCATTAACAACGCCGGAGTATAACTTGTAGTTTTATTACTGAATTGTTAATGGCATATTGTATCTTTGGAAAATTAACATCCCAACTTCTATGATTAGAAGTTGGGATGTTAATTTGCCAAAGATACAATATGCCATTAACAATTCACTTAATGAAACTACAAGTTATACTCCGGCGTTCTTAGTTCATGGCAGAGAGTTGGTTACGTGTCGGTCTCATTACATTAATAATGACATCCCTAACGATTTACTTTTATGCCTCGTGACATCTACGCTGAGAATTTAGGTCATCTGGCTGGCATTTTCAACAATGTACAAGCTTACACTATGGTACAGTCACGTAAAGAATTCTAAAAGATATAACATGCGACGAAAAGATGCTGAATTTAAAATTAACGATATTGTCTGGAAACGTTGTTATTTTCAAAGTGACAAAAGCGCTCATTTTAGCAAGAAGTTAGCTCCAAAATTTCAAAAGTGTAGAATAATAGATTAAAAATCACCACTAGTATACACATTAGAAGATATGTCAGGTCGCAATTTAGGTGAATGGCATATCAAAGATTTTAAGCTGTACAATCCCTTGTATAGTTCTTAATAATTTTTTTTTATGCAGTGCTCTAAGTCATTGGCATATTAAGAATTCAGTTCCTGATATAATCCTTGTTATTTTCCCTTGAGGTGTCTTTCGCATCACATCTAGTTGATAATGGCACATATATTTCTTTTCATGGAGCGGACGATAACTCCTTAAATAAGCCTGTATCATACATTTTAAATTTCTGTTTATGTTAACTCACTGTCAGCACTCATCACTAATTAAACGTATAATATAAAAAGTTAATACGTAACAACAACTATTTACTTCAAACTATTTGAGTGCATTGCCACTAAGCGCAGTGTATCTCTTATGTGCTGTATGTCTCGCTATCTTATAGTATTTCGTGAAGACATTTTGAATGAATTTTGGAAGATGAAGTGTGAATTTAGAAGTAGTTTTGAAGTTGTTTCGGGTGACAGGACATTGACATTAATTAATTTTCTTTTCATAATCGGATCTTTCCTCTTAGATGAGTAAAAATCCTCTTTTCTGGGAGAGGGTGTACTGTAACGTAACACTATTTTGTAGAAAGGTGATTGGAATTCGTGATTACGAATTAAATTTGTTATGCTAAATAAAATATGTGTTCCAAAGATAATTAATTTGTTATCCTTGAAATGTTGTCTATAACTAATTAATAACAATATTAAAATAAAATTACATTATTTACAAACATATAAAAAATCGATATACAGACAGATTCTGAATTTATTAATAAAAGTTTTATATAGTGAATTCGAACAATAGACACACGGTAGCTACACCGCGATGCGTTCGTAACATTCATTCTCGAAGAGAACGAATAACATTCATTCTGCTGAAATTGTTTTATTTTTTACTCACCAGCGCTCACTCGTTGTTCTAAGTACAAATATTAAAAGAAAAAAACTATTCAGCTATTATAATACGAGTATACCTAATATTTGTAATTTTCTCCAACGTACTATCGTTTTGGAGACAATCTTTCTAAATTTATAATAGCGTCAAATTCTGAATAATACAATATAATTGTGAATCAAGTGTGATTCCGTACCGGGAACTCCGTTGGGGTTGGACTCTGTCCTTTCTATCTACATCGCAGACACCAACATCAGTCACCAACGAACAATCTACCTACAGCGCGGCTGTACGGGTTGCAACATCCGGCCATACCCAGAAAAGGAGGACAAGGGTAGTACGGTGCCGCGAAAGGACGGTGACTGCAGTAGATGTAAACTCATCGCTAGCCTGATCCACGACCCGCTTATTTTTGTTTCCCAATTTTGTGACTAATTTGTGACTTCAAATAAATGAATTAATTTTTGTCTTGACTTAATTTTTTTTTAACTGAATTTTTTTTACTTAATTCTTTATACTTCTTTTGCTCCCTCAAGCTCCCCTAAGAAGTAGGAGGTGACACAAGACCACCCGCTAAAATAAATTATAACTATAGGGATGGCATCCTGACTTGCATTGTATGCGCTCGCACCTTTGCAAACAAGATTGGCCATTGTAGCCACATTAGAGCACATGAGAGGGTTGAACAACTAATCCCTTAACAGAAAATGGTCGCTATAGCCGAGATCGGTTTTGAGTCATAAATAATTTCATCGTCTTATGTCTTTGTAGTCATTGATATTCATAACTTTTTTCAAATATACGTATATACTCGTAGTTATTGGACTCACAACTCTAAAAAGTGTAACAACGTTCCGTGGTGTTGTATTAAGAAAAACGCATTACAAAACTTGTGAAATATGTGGTTTAAGAGCTGGTTGGTCTAACGATAAAAAACGTTTATTTAGGACAAAATTTCCCTTAGACGAAGACAGGTACATATCCTTTATTTTTATTATAATAATATGTGTTGTCCCAATACCTTCTTATGTACCATTTAGTTTAAGCCTTTCTGTAAAATCTTAATTGATAACCATGTGCAATAGAGCGGTATATTATCGATGCTTACATACATCGATATACATTTTTAATTTTCAATACGTGAACTATCGAATTATTCTTTACGTCGCTGCATTTATGGCGTAATCGTAGTCATTTTTTTAATAAAATATTAGTTTAATGGGTTCAGTGGTCCAGGTTTGAAAATAGAACAAACAAAATCTATTTCACTTTCTTGATATCAGGATTCTACTGAAAGATCTTGTACTTCTTATTATTATTTACGGTACATATTTCTTTTCACAGAATTTATTTTGTTTTCATATTATAAATTAAACTTTAAATCGAAAACCATGGCAGAGGAAAAATAACTCCGAAAATCTGTCACAATGTAGTAGGAATTACACATGCATTTCATCTTGATATAACTATTTTTTTTTGTTTAATTATACAATCGTATACTTTTTCAGCTTAGTAGCCAATATTCTTAAAGAGATTTTATTTAAAACAAGAACGAAACGAAACAAGTTAAAGATGTCAGTTTATTAAAACGCTTCAATAAAGAGTTTTTATTTTTAAATAAATAATTTTAATTGCATATTAAACTTTATTGCAAGTTAAACCTCATTTTATCGATAAAAAATTTCAACGACAGGACATCACTATCACTTTCGTAATGTTGGCAGTAGTGTACGACAGGCGTGGATACGTCCATTTTGTCTTTTGCTTTATATTGGTACTTAAGCTTAGTAAGCGTTTCATACAAATCTCTTTTTCATATCTATGTGTAAAAGTCCCGACTCTTAACCCGATTCTTTCCTTGACAACATACGATAATTATTTTTTATTTATTGTTCTTAAGGCATTGGTAACAAGACCATCAGTCTAATGACGTAACTTTTGGAAAAACATTAACTGTCCCTAACACTCCTCCTGTAAAGTGATAGTAGGCTTTACTGAAGTTAAAAAGGACTTCTTGGAAGAGCGCGAAAACTTCAGCTACACATGTTTATTTAGATCTCCATTCTTTTCACTTACACAGAACTTTAAAACACAATATACTATCACTGTTGTACGTTATAACTCCTAAAAATGTAAAAAATAGTAAATCTAAATAAAATGACAACCTCACTTCTCCCGTTCCCGCCAAAAAAGTCCAACATACGATAATGATTTGACCACAGATTAGGTGATTTGGCTTTGAAGTTAAAAAGTGTCAAAACATTGACTACAATGCGTAGATGAAGTATCAGACTTTTTACCGGGAAGGAGAGAAATGAAGTTGGCATTTTATTTAAATTTTCTATTTTTGCGTTTTTGGGAGTTTTAAGGTACAAGAGTGATACTATATTGTGCGTTAAAGTTTTGTGCGTGAATTAGAAAGTTTGAATAGATATGCGCGCCTGAAGTTTTCGCGTTTTCCCAAGAAGTTTTTTTAACTACAGTAAAGCCTACTATCACTCACAAGTTTTGCGAGTACAAGTTAAAGATATTTATCTTGATGGCATCGAACAACAACTTAAAGTCTTCTTTTTCCTCATTAGTTGCAACCCCAAGCCCGAATGGATGAAATCATTTATTTTTGTCTGTACTTCCAACGACGAGAACGGGGAATCCTTGCCATACCAACTTGTATGTAGCATCAGCATGAATAACTTTTACGTTACGTGCTTTTTGCAGCAAATATTTTGTTGATAGTACAAATCTAAAGCGTGATGAACTAGTTTCTTCAATCACTTCATACCCAATAACATAAACTTCATGTTCGTTGTCAGGAATCGGCGAATGAGACCTTAGCCAAGCTTCCAATTCGCCTAGGCTGATCGTGGGCTGTCCGTATTTACAACGGCGTTTGTCAGTTAAATAAGTCCTTAGTTGGGACATTTTTGGTACTTTAATACCATCAATTTTAGCTAAATTTACAAGTATGGCTTTTGGTTTGAGATATAAGTCGTATAATTTGTTTATTTCTTCCTTTACTCTGTCACTAAGCCCATAACAAGCGAGCGTTTTTGAATCGTGGTCATGATCAGAATCTGTCCGAAACAACAATACTTCATCCGAGAATGAATACATGAGTAAATACAACTGAGCTGAACATTGTGGTCCCTTCCGCACCACTTTATTGCATCTAAAGTACTTTTTTCTCCCTTCCTCGACATCATGCGTTCGTAGAAAAGACCAAGTTTTTTCAGCCTTTATGTACTCCTCAGCACTTTGTTTGTCTTCAAATTTTTTAACGAAAATCCAAACCTTGTTTTGCGACCGTTTCTTCTTTGGTGTGGTGCCTTCATCAGTGTCTGTATTTTCCTTATCAGACTCCAATATCGGCACTTTCTCTACGAATGATTGCTCGACGAACGACGATAAACTTTTTGAATGAATTGCATTACCTTCACCACTACTTGATGCCATAATCAAAAATGAACAGTTAAGAAATTAACTAAAACAACAAATTATCCACAACGATAATATAATGCACCCACAACAATGAACGTGGAATCAACGCGAATGTAGTAAACTTGCATCTCGCTGCCCGCGCCGCGCATCGTATGATCGTACCTAGTTACCTACGACCCATCGTTGGGGCCGGATTGGTCTTTTAAAAGCGCGCCAATTTGTCTCCGCCTCTTTGAATATATTTTCATTAAAATTATAAATTGATGTATTAAATTGGTAACGAATACTATTATTTTAATAACTGAACGAAATAAAATGTAACTACTGTATTGGTGACAAAATAACAAATAAAAAGGAGTTGCAGTCAGGGATCGATAATCGATTTATTTGGTGACAGATCTACCATTCTGAGCACAAAGCTATTATTTAAATAATAAAACTATTATTATAAGAACGAAGTTTATATTCATCTAATGCACTACAATTTTATTGGTAATCCATCTCTTATTTTACACATATATTAACATTAATTTGATAATTCATACCTGGGAACACTTTTTGTTTATATGAGAACGAAAATATTTCGTGGCGATAGATCTATTTATTAGGTGTTTATTTGATGACAAATATAAATTTTGGTGACAAGAAATATTGTTAGGGACTCACTTTATTGTTAGGGACAGCTTGGAAAAAGAATTAACATGGAAGGAGCTGTCATGGTAGTTCGTGTACACTGCCATAGACAGCAGAACATTTACGAGTGTCGATACAGAAAATATCGATACATTGATCTGTTGTCAATAGCTACACAGATGTTGTGTATAATTTTGCAAACAAGCTTCTAAAAATGGGTCGTAACAAAAAAAACATTTATGGATCTTTCAATCACGTAGGCATGTATGTAATTATTACACTCTGCATGGTGAAATGATTATGTACATTGTAAAAAAATTTCGTAATTTGACCTATATTTATTGGGGAAAAGTTCTAATTTCTAATGCAAGGTTATACCAAAGATATTACAATATTATAAAATAAATTAAATAATGCTATTTCTTTAAAACAAATCTCTTATTTTAGAAAGGTAATATTTTAAATATGTCAGTAGTATTTTGAATATAAAATAAAAACGAAAGCATAATGTATATCATTTATTTATAACAATGTTAAAGATGTTTCTTAACATTTTACTCGTATTGAGAAATAATTTGAACTTTTGTTCAGATATTACATGACACATAAGAAAAAAATTACAGACCTTTCAAAATTATAGTTTTAGATAACAATGTCTCAAATGTAACATAATGAACCCAACTTTATTTAATTTGATACAGCTAGAGTAGTTTAGACTAGATTAGAAAGCTAGAGATAGATAGATAGACCGATCTGAAATTCAAATCGCATTTTGCTTCTTCAAACGTTTTATCTTCTACCGCAAAAAAAAAATTAACAAACGTCATTACGATTTTTTTGCGTTGACTCGTGAGAGTAGAGTAGCTGCAAAATTGGATGTAGATGTAGTCTCGTTCGTTAAGTTATATGACAGGTACTTCAGGAATGTCAAGATAATATTTTATATCGCAATCTCAATAATCTGAAACAAAATAATGATGATTGGTATAGGACTAATTAACATAAATGTTTTATGAGCAATGGTAATACCAGTCTGCTCCATTATATTCTATTATGTTCGTGACACCCGTGTTGTTATTTTTTATGTAGATGAGTAACGTAACATCTAAGGGTAGTAAGAGCGTTGTTTCATAAAAAATAATATACTACTTAAATGTATTTTTCGTAAAAATAAAAAAATCAAAGTGCATTTAAAGGTATTAAAAGCATACAGTGCTTATTCTCAGTTTTGCAGCGGTCTTTTTATCTTAAATCACTTACAGGATATAATTAGAGGAGTAAAATATCGATAAATTTATGGCACATTACACACATCACTATCAGAAATACACTAGAAAATTAGAAAAATGACAAATTATTTTTAATTAGGTACTAAATTAGGTCTTTAATCTTATTTCTAAAGACAAGCTTTAGCTATCCCGAAGCATTTGAAAAATCTGTGTTGTGTAACGATAACAATGAAATAAAGACACAATTTGTCAACACTTTCTTAACTTACCAATGGAAGTTTATATTCGGCATCGTTTTCTTTTCGAGAACAACATGATTTACACACAATAAAGCAAGACATTCTTGAATCTCTGGACTTTTATTTCAACACTGTTATACCGGGTAAATAAGCCTATTAACACAATAACCAAAAAAAGCGGAGCATCTACATATATTCAACATGGACTGACGTATTACACAAACAAAATAGATGAACGCAGTTAGTATAGTTCTCAACATGTTATTAATGTCACCAAGCCAACATAACATGCGTCTTTCTAAATAGTTATTATAATAGGTGCAAAACTTCAACGGATTTGATACGCTTGCTCTATTGACTTCTTTTTGATTATTTATATCAGCCTCTTTCTGCAAAATTTACACCTATTAAAAATAAAAGGACGAATATACGAGTTTCAATCATGCTTAAATTAGGCTCTATCTATGACTTTAGCTATTAATCTGAGGGACTTAGTAATAAGCAGACATGATATTATATAGATGCACTACTTTTCTACATGAAAATGGCAAAAATGTTTCTAATAAATGTGAAACGAGTTGTCAGTTTATAAAAGAGAAGAAGAAGAGGTGGAATATCAAACTTTTCGGTAATAGCAGCATAGTGTCATACATTGTGCTACCACGATTTTATTCTACAAGGCACCCTCTTTTCCAAAACTGTGCTGATACAATTGTGCTTACTTGCGTGCTCCTTACCAAACACTATTCGCAATATAAATACATACAACAACTTAAAGATCTGAAATTTCAGACGTCACAGGAGAAATATTGCTTATTTAGGGTCCATAGAGTAATCTTCCTTATGAATTTATCAAAAACAATATTAATAATTGTTAGCGATTCCTTAAGTGCTCTGGGGGCACGAATTTTAAATTAGTTTAACGTTATTAAATTTCATATACCTATAGGTATCAAACGAAACGTAGTCGTAAAAAATTTTTTAAAACGTAGCCAAGTGGCACTTTTCACGAGCAATAACACCAGTAAGCATATCGATTATACGATGCGTTTGCCACTTGTCTAGCCACTCTGTAGTCTTTATCACGATTGCCTTTTAAAACTAATATTCAGTATCCTATAAATCTCACTATTAGAAATTCGCTATTACAGTGTACAAAAAAGAGTTGTAGCGTTGTTCATGCATGGATTCTAAGTCATGTTGGCATTCATGGGAACGAAACAGCTGATCGATTGGCTAACGAGGCGATTCGCGTGACCGATGTTTTCCCTTATAAATTATACATAAGATTGACTCTGGGTACACAATTCTTGCACGAAGAGTGGAATAAGCTTCGGATTGGTGACGTTTCTAAAGGGAAACATTATCCACTCACTCAGAAGTCCATTCCTCGTAAATCATGGCTTCAATTCAACTTCAATTTAGTAAAATATTACGTCTATTCTGTGTAGAATTCGTTTAGGATTAATATTACATTGAAATACAGGACATGAAAGATGCAGAAAGCCAACAAAACTATTGAATAGACTTCTTTTTATTCAATAGTTTTGTTAGCGTCTTTAAGGGACTTGTAGTCACAACAAGATATAAATTCAGAAAGAAGGGTAATTTAGGGATTAGAGGATGGGAAGAGAGTTGGAAAGCTTTAAATAAAAATCTAACGGATAAATATTGTTTCCTTAAAGCCAGTGGAGCATCAGTAGATTCCACTTGTAGTGCGTTAATAGGGGATGATTTCATAGCTCCTGTCGATAATTAATAATAATAATTCGAAAACTTTTAAATTGTATTTTCTCTAATAGAGTGAGAGCAGTCTCGTTACAGGGTTCTAGGAGGAAACAACCACAATCCAAGTGACTACGTACGATGGCATTACATAAGAACTTCTGTAGGTGTGGGTGGGAGCTCCACCATACTCCAGAGAGCGAGCGAAGAATATGTTCATGTTCCTTTCACATTTTTTTATAAAATGGTTAATGTGATGGATTCCAGATAATTTAGAATCGAGAATAACTCCTAAGAATTTTACCCTGTTCTGGGTAGGTAAAATTTGATGTTTATGTGGAATGATACAATTGGAAATAGTTCTATGGCGGGAAAAAGTAACGACATTGCATTTAGTAACCGAAAGGGATAGCCCGTGATATGAAAGCCGGTTTTGTAAATAAAACAGGAAAGAACTGAGTTGTGAAGCGGCATCAGCTATATTGCTAATAGACACATATAAAGCTAAATCATCTGCATACTATAGGACATTGCAGAAGCAATTTACAGGCAATTCCAAATCATATGGTGTATATGCTGTACGAAAGGGAACTTAAGACTGAACCTTGTGAAAGCCCTTTCCATACAAGTCTATGTGGGAGAAGCGAATTTTTAGATTTATTTAAGTTTGATCTACCAGAAAGAAAGTTTGAAATAAAATGGACTATCTTCACTGGGATACTCAGCTTGAGCAGTTTTTGCCTGAGTACAGGAGTACATTATCGTATGCAGATGCGATGTCAAGAAAGGTCGCCACTAGATATTGTCGCTTTGAGAAGGCAACACGGAAGTCTGTGACAAATGAGCTGAGACTATCCAATGCACCTAATCCTTTGCGAAATCCAAACTGGCGGTTTGAAAGTATCCCATTGTTTTCTACGAGTCACTCTAGATGGTTCTTAATTAGGTGTTCAAGAATCTTTTCCATTGTACATGAGAGAAGAGAGAGCTATAAGGCGATAACTTAATCGACCACTGAAGATTTTGCCAGGTTTAATTACAGGAAGAATGATTTGAGTTTTCCATTCATCAGGGAGGATGCCAGAAAGAAATACGTGATTGAGTAAGTCGAGAAAAAAAGCTTTAGTATCAGGACCACTTTTAACGATGAAAGAATATGGAATTCCATCAATTCCAGGAGAGGAATCTCTGAGGCTCATTAGAACTATATGAAGTTCTTCAAGGGAAAACAGAGCATCAAATCTCTCAGAACAGTCAAAAGGAGACGAGTCAAAGAGTAGAGATTCTTCAGACGTTGGAACACTTGGTGGAGCTAACTCACGACCAAATTGGTCTATTCATACAGAGAAGTCATTGGATAAGATATTCTGATTACTTGAGATGGAGCATCTGAACCTTCTGATATTGCTTCAGATAAGGGACTGAGAGGAACCAGGTGAAAGAGATTCACAAAAGTTATACCAGGACTGTTTCTTTTTTTGTGATAACAGCCTCACAGTTTCAGCAGCAACCTTTTGGTAATTAAGATAGTTTTCTCTAGTCCATAGCCCTAGAATATGAATGTTCTGCTTTTTTTCTTTTCATAACCGCCTCTGAACAATCTTTGTCCCACCAGAGGGCAGACGAAATGTTCTTTCTGGGAGCTTTTTTGTGAGGGATGGACTGGACTGGTCTGCAGCGGCTAAAAGGGCACCCTTAATCCAAGTAAACCACTTGAACATTATCCAGATTAACAGCAGGAAGATGGAGAACTTATTAGTCTGATATAGGACTATATTGGGACAAATCAGCACTTGACAGATTATATTTGAATCGTCGTGTATGTTGAATGGGAGGACCAGAGGAATTAGGGAAGGAAACTAAAATGGGATAATGGTCACTACCATTGGAATTAGGAATGTCTTCCACGACAGTAAAGAAGAGAGATCAGAGGAGCAGATGGACAGATCCACTGCATTCTTAATGTTCTGAGATGGAGGAACACGTCTGGTGAAGGAGCCATCATTCGGAATGCAGAAAGAAAAGTCATCTATGAGGTTTAAAAATGGGCAAGACAGGGAGTCCCAGAAATAGGATCCCCATGATGTATAATGGATATTTGAATCTTCTAAAATGATAATTGGAGAAGGGAGGGAAGATATTATAGATCTAAGGTCAATCAAAATTAAAATGTTTGGATCAGGGATATAAATAGATACATTAAATATTCAAAGCAACTACATTGAAAGAGTCATTATGCGGAGGAAGGGGGATTTGGGAGAATGTAATAGATCTGGAAACTAAGATGGGAGCACCTGCATGACCATCACTCCTGTCGTCCCGGAGACATGAGTAGCTCGCGACTTTAAAACGTGACCCAGGTCTAAGTCACATCTCCTGGACAGCAAGAACGGCAGGTTGAAACTTTTTGATAAGAAAAATAAATTCGTTTTTTTTATGTCTGATACTTCTACAATTTCAATGAAGAATTATTATTGTTGGAGACTTTACTACTAACAGAAAACAGCTTAGTAAGTTTCTGACGAATATTATATGGCAATTCAGTATCATTAAAGCGGGTTATCATATTCATTAAGGTAGACAGCACAAGCTCAAAAAGGTTGTCATTAGGACAGTCATTATTTATTGAAAGAGCACAACTATTTGTAAGAATGGAAAAAGGAGTTTTGATTATTACTTGTTGTGCATTTCTGTCATAACCTGAAGTAGAAGCCATAGAAAGGGACGCCGAGGAGTAACAACAGTTTTCATATAAGAAGAGGTTTGAGAGGGATGAATATGTGAAGGTGAGTTTGGGGAAGATATTGGGACAGGGCGGACTAATGATCGGTCGGACGAATGATCCGTAGGAGGTAACCCTGTGGTGTCAGCTAAAGATCTTTTGACTTGGGTGAACCTAGCAGACGCCTCTAAGTAAGATACACTATCTCGAGGCATAACTATTGAAATTTAAAAAATACTGCTGTTTTTTATCGTTTTTTTATAAAACTTTTCTTGTTTCTTTTTATGCTTTTTTATATTCCTTATTTAAAAAAAAAATCCGTAATTCCGTTTGGCTGTACCGCAGCTACTTGCGGACTTGCCCGAATGGACTTTAGATAGCTCGCTCGATGTGATGGTCCATATTTCGTTTTCAAGTGATATTGAGCAAGAGTTTCTATATATTGCTTGTTTATGGTGTTTCGTTAAAACTATTAATTACTTTAACTAAATTATATCATTTTCTAACATGAAATTATAATTAATCGATGTTATTGTGAATTTGATCTAAGGTTGCCTGGCGGAGATCGCTTCAAGTAGCGAAAAGGTCGCCTTTTGTACCGCATTATTTTAAAATTGTTTGTATTTTTGGTGTTTTTTTGTAGTTTAAATTTTTGGTGCAGTAAAGTGTATAATAAATAAATAAAAAAATAAAACTAATTTTATAAATATCAATATGAATATTTTCTAGCTTAAATAATTAGTGCAAGCCACCCTTAGTCAAGGACTCGGAGACAGAGAAACCTATAGACTACGCCATGCAGTCCATCTTTTTCACACAAGAAAGAGACTAACTTATTCGTATGCAACGTAGGAGAAAGTGACAAAGCTGTATTTTCTGTCCTTTAGCGCGTGCCGGTTTTTTCAAGTTTGCACAATGATTGTCTAAAAACAAGTATTAATAGAAGTATCGTATCTGACGTCACTGAATTGCTAGAACGGGAACATTAATTACATGATGCCATAGAAAGAAAAAGATGCCCGTATATTAATGTCCTTATCAAAATTTTCGGACACAATTGTCAATTTTGACAAAAGTTTGCACAAATATTTTATCTGTTGTGCCCAAACAACAATCGTTGACATTTTTGTTTCTGTGTTTTTATTGCTAATTTAATTAAAATGACACATATTATGTTGTTTTGGTAACAATAACTGTAGTAACCAATGCGTTCATCCATTTTGTTTGAGTAATACGTTAGTGCGTGTTGAATATAGATGCTTTGCTTTTCTTGGTGGTTATTGTATTAATTGGCTTACGCAGTGTAACAGCGTTGAAATAAAAGTCCAGCGAAACAAGAATCTTGCGTTATTACGAGATGTAAATCATCTTTTTCACGAAAAGAAAATTATGCCAAAATTATAAGCTATCATCGACAAGTAAATTAAATTCACAAATTTTGTCCATATTTCGTTTTTATCGTTACACAACGTAGATTTTTCAAATGATTCGGGATAGCTTAAGCTAATTGTCTTTAGAAATCAAGATTTTACACCTAATTTAGTTCCTAATTAAAAGTAATTTGGCGTTTTTCTAATTTTCTTAGTAAAATTCTGATAGTGCTGTGTGTTGCTGTAAATTTATCGATATTCAACTCCGTCGATTGTATTGTGTAAGTGATTTAAGATAAAAGTGATCGTTCCAAACCTAATAATAAGGACTGTATTAACTGTTAAATGCACGATATTTTCTTTTTGTTTTTACAAAATATAGATTTAAGTAGTAAAACATTTTTATGTTCATGGAGCTAAAACCGCTGAAGGTACAAAAATGAAAATTCGATAGTTAGTTTTTGCGATCTATTGGCAAAATAAGAATTATTCCCGATTTTTCAATATTCCTAAAGAGTTAAAATTACATGTCAAACTTTGTACAGAAAAACAAAGTAAAACGTTCATACTACTTACTATCAGGTGTCGTGTAAGTCATATACATAAAGAATAACAACACGGTTGTCACGAACATATAGTAGTGTAACACAAATGCATATTAATATTGCTCATGACATATGTAAGTTAATTATTTGTTGTACATGAATCACCTCGACTTTGTTTCAGAATATTGAAGTTTCGACATATTATTATGTTATTATGAAGTGCCTTTCATGTAACTTAACGAACGAGGTTACATCTACATTCAATTTTGCAGCTACCCTATTGTCAGGTCAGCAAGAAAATGATTTAACTCATCGTAAACTCAATTCACGACCGCATAAAAACCGTAAGACGACGTTATATTTTTTTTTTGCGGAAAAACTTGATATGAATTTCACATCAAAAATCTCTATAAAAAAAAAATAGAGTTGGGTTCATTATGTTACAAAAAATTAGAACATTCTTATCTAAAATTGTAATTTTTAAAGCCCTGTATTTTGTTTCTTATGTGACATGTAATATCTGAGCAAAGTAAAATGTTGTGAAACATTATTTTTATCATTATTGTTATTAATAAATAATATACGTTATGTTTTCATTTTTATTATAAATTCAAAGTACTGTTGACATAATTTAAATATTACCTTCCTAAAATAAAAGATTATTTTTAATGGCATTATTTTAACTTATTTCATAATACTTATTATTCTAGGGTCTTTGGTATAACCTTGCGTGATTATGCTACTCCATCAAAATTAAAGTGTTTCCCCAATAGACGTGAGTCGAATTACGAATTTTTTTTACATAGTACGTAATCATCTTACCATACAGATTGTAATGATTACGTACATAATATCTACATGATTGAAGATCCAAAAAGGTCTTTCTTATCACGACCTAGTTTTTAGAAGCTGTTTGCAAAATTATACACCATATCGATATTTTTTGTATCGTCACAACACTCGTAAATTTTCTGCTGTCTATGGCAGTGTACACGAAACTGCCATCACAGCTCCTTCCATGTTAATTCTTCTTCCAAGACTTTTTCTCATACGATAAAATTAGATAAGAGAAATACCGTGGAAAATTATTTCTTTACTTTGTTAAATTAATAATAATTTTCCACGGAATCTTATTACGAAAGAAAATAAGATTTAACTTTAACACAAATTTGAATTCAAAGAATTGCTCTCGATTTGCTATACGAATGCCATTTTTTGTTTATCTGATTTATCCAATATATGTAAAGTTGCTGTGAAATGATTACGCAGGAACATAATATTCAGAAATAAACGTCAGAAATAGGAAATAAATTTTATTTGACATTAATTTATTTTATGCTCGGACCAAAAAATGTAATGGACGGAACCACAATAAGTTGCCGCTCTTACCGCCGTGTGACAAACGAATTTTCTTGTCTCTTTCTATCTCATTGAACGAAGAAAACAGTTAGCTGTAGTAAGTTTGGCAAACTCGTACTGTCAGTGCAATTCGTGTCAACTAATGTGTGGTTCATGAAATAATTATTTGCAAAATACTTGTGGAGCTGAAAAAAAAATGTCATGTTTAGCTGTATATCGTTGAACTATGAAGTTCCCTAACCACGCGCATAGGTAAACATCTAGAAAGTCTGTCAACAAAAAAAGGCACTTAAAGGACATGTTTTTAGAGCAAACGCTTACGCCATTGTTACTTGGTCCAAAATTTTATCATTGGGGAAACATATCTAGCATGTAAATCTATCTACACTTATGTGATACGTTCCATTACTAAATACAGTTACACCATTATTATTAACTTTCGACCGTGGCGTCATACAGAAACTTGCTCTCTACACGGGAGCAAATATAAGCTAGCAACACTAATAGTGTAGTTATATAGAAATCTATAGTACATTTTTTACGTCATGTGGTCACGGTCGTCCGTTTTCTAATATATTCTTCCTCTGCGATTTCTATATAGCTTTGATATTAGTGTTGCTAGCTAATATTACTAACTGACAAAACTAACTAACTATATATAACTAACTAATATTAATATTAATATCATGTGATGAGTAGGAGAGGGGAGCTTTTGTAATGATACAGTCAAAAGTTAGTAGGAGAGTGCTTTATAATATGACAATGTTTAGCACTGGAACGTACGTATAAATTATGTTTTTAAATTAAACATATATCAGATAAGTAAAATGTTGCATTTGTGTAGTTTAAGAACAAAGCTTTGAACCGAAATTTTCATCTTATTTCCATTTTTATAAAATTAATGAAGCTAAAATATATTATTACTTTGGAACAATTCAGAAGTCTGAAGAAGCATATGAGGAGGAATATTTTGATACGTTAAAATGCCGTGGAAAATTAACTTTAATAAAGTAAAGAAATAATTTTCAACGGCATTTTCATTTCATTTGACTAGCCAGTCAGTCGTTGGCTCAGTGGCATATGCATCTGCTTTCCAAGCTAGGGTTAGATCCCCGGTCAGGTCAATTTAGGAAACGAACTTTTCTAAATTGGCTTGGAGTCTGGGTGTTACTGGGAATTCCCCCAGTCTGTTGTGTGGTACCCATAGTACGAGCTTACTGTTTAGTTTGGGCTCACAGAATCTGTTTAATTGTCTGGAGTATTATTATTATTATTTATTTTATACCGTATGGGAAAAAATGGTATTGACAAGCTGGTAGCTCAAATATAAATATATTTCTTTGTTATGTTATGTTATATTTCTTTAGCACATTAGTTTGCTGACTGAAAAAATCGTCACTCTGTAAGGGACAGAAAATGCTATCACTTTCATCTACGTTGTATGCGTATAAGTTAGTCTCTTTCTCGAGTGAATTAGACGCAACGTGTGGCGTAGTCTATCGGTTTCTCTATCTACGTTCAGTTTCTTTGTCGTCTGACTGTCTTTTGTTTCTTCACTCTTTGGTCTCTACGGAACTAGTCTACGATGAATACGGAATGTGACGGAATGACGGAACGTAGTTCTTCTCCTTGATAATTTCGTTGTTTGGGTGGGTAATAACATAGAGAAAATTATATTTAATATATATTTTGTACTGGCAACATCATTATATGGTTTTTGCTTCTTTTCACCCATTCACCAATCAAATCCCAGTACATTGACCAACGTGCCTGCTGCTGCTGTCGATTCCAGCAGGGAGCTAGTTAATTGGCCAGATGTTTGCTTCCGTGATTCTATTTGTAAGTGCTTGAAAGCAAAACTGCGGTACATCCTAGTTGTTATTCTCTTTTCAAGTAAAATGGCGTCGCTGTTTTTCAATTAAGTTCTTTCTTTAGTAGAACATTTGCAGTGATCGCATCCGAGTGAGTCATATACCAACATAGCAATGACATTTTTATAGCACAGTGAGAATACGTTTCAGAAACTAGAAGATTTGCAAGTGAAATTTGAAAAACGTCACAATGCGTGAATTCAAAGTGGTCGTGTTGGGTTCGGGTGGGGTCGGAAAGAGTGCTTTGACTGTACAGTTTGTGTCGGGATGTTTTATGGAAAAGTATGATCCTACGATAGAGGATTTCTATAGAAAAGAAATAGAAGTGGACAATTCGCCATGTGTTTTAGAGATATTGGATACTGCAGGTACGGAACAGTTCGCTTCTATGCGGGATCTGTATATAAAGAATGGCCAAGGGTTCGTTGTGGTATATTCTTTAACGAATCACCAAACATTTCAAGACATCAAGCCAATGAAGGAATTAATTACACGCGTGAAAGGTTCAGAGCGTGTGCCCATCCTGTTGGTAGGCAACAAAGCGGATCTCGAGCATCAGCGTGAAGTGTCGCAGGCTGAGGGCGCGGCGCTAGCGCAAATGTGGGGTTGCCCGTTCGTGGAAGCCTCGGCCAAGAGCCGTACAAACGTTAACGAGATGTTTGCTGAAATTGTGCGTGAAATGAACGTTAGTCCAGAAAAAGAAAAGAAAACATATTGTTGTTGTACAGTGCTTTAATATTAGTGTAATGTGGCATTTATTTCTCGTAAGACTGCAAGGGCGAGGCAAGAGTGTGTCTGCCTTGACTCTATGGCCGCCTATCTCCAGTGGGGCAACGGTGGCGACGTGCCGGCCCCGCTAGCTGGTCCCCTGGCGGCTGGGATGCGCGTCATATCACGTTGTTAATATCTTTGATACATACCATTGTCCAATCGAGGTGCTTTATCTTATATTTTCATACTTTAGTACTGGTAGATACTCCCGCAATAACCGTTTTCATATAAAGTAAATAAAATATCCTTAATGGAACATGTTTGCAAATAAACACTCATCAGTTATTTTTGTTCATAGAGAAATGGGGATGTATGTAAAGCAGTATCAGTTTAAAACATTATGTAATGTAACATTAGTCACTTTGTATATAATTCCATGAGATTAAGAATGTTGAAGGGCAAGGGCAGTTTAGAAAATTATAAAACCATCCAAATATGCAATATCCTTAATAATTGTGTAATGTGGAGTGTGATATGATGAGCAAAGATTATGCACTTAAGTCATGTGTCATGTCACAGATTGTTTTATTGTGTAAATTATGTTTATATTGAAAAATGATAATAATAATCAGTAATCAAGGAAATACAGTAAGATTTGTCAGTTGTGTGATTGTGTTTTTAAAGTCTACCAGGATTTGTGATAATACATATAACAAAGTATCTATAATAAAAGTTTTAAGTGGGAGATTAACAAGTGAAGTTTTATTCTTCGGAGAACAAGGTAACAAATTTGGTTTCATTGCTATGTTTCAAAACTTCTGTTTGTGCTTGGTTTTGGCCTTTAGATATATATCAATATTCTATAAAACAGTTAATTGCAGAGTATTTGCATTAAATTAATACAATTTAAAATCCACTTTAGATTTTAAAATATGTTATTGTGTGTACATTTTACAGTCAATGTAAATATATTATTTATGAACAAAAATAGTAAACATTTTGTTAGTTCTTTCAGTATTAGTGTGCACTGTGCATATATGAAAAAGTTAAAACCTTAGATATAACCTTAATCATATTTAGAAGTTATTACATTCTACACTATCTTGCAAACAAATAGCAGTCATCAGTCTTGGTTATTTGAAAGGATGTAGATCACTGAAATTTATACCATACATATTTACATTATATAATTCTGAATAATGCGAACCATATTGACGTTTTATTTATTTAAAATTTTTACTTCTGAATATTCATTATTACTGTCATTGTTATTGGGAGGGAATAATGTTAATTGAGAATGAATGAATACCTGTTAATAAGCAATATATGTGGTTCTTACCATGTCATTGCTCAGATAGGCTTGTATTCCAGAACAATACCCAAGTGTGAATCTCTGTTCGAGAATAGTTAGAAAGAAATGCTGCTATTCAAATCGCAAGTAGTAGAATTACTTCTAACTGTGTCTCAATCAGAGATTCACACAAGTGTTTTTCTGGAATATGGGTTTAGTCTCTCATTAAACACTGATAAGTTTGCAAATATCTCCTAGTTATCATAGTTTTACTGCCAAACAACAAAAACCAAAATACTATACTAATATGTTTATAGTGAATACTATTGTCAAGTCAAGACTATATGTACCAATCCTAGGTTTTTCATCGGTAGATACATGAGTAGTAGGCTAGAACCTTGTCAAAGAAATATCAGACAGTAAAAATACAATATGTTTTTTAATTTGATGTGATCATTTTGTTGAAAAAGTAAAAACCTACAGGTAGGTAATAGAAAATTACTGAAATTTACTTATACATTTGTATGTAGGTATATTTTACATATGCACTGTATTCCAAATGAAGTAATGAGAGAGGATGGTGTGTCAAGTATTTTACATATCGAAGCTTCTGTGTTCAAACTTAAAAACTATAGAATTAAATTTGTCCTACCGCTAATTGCATAAACAGGAACACATTGTCGACAACATGTTTTTATATTATTTCTATATTTTCTGTGTAGTTTTTCTGTAAATAAATAATTTATAGTATCAGGCCATCAGGTGGCGACTTAAAGGGTTTTAGCAAAAATGAGACAGATTTTTATTAATTAAAGGTCTTTATAATTACTTAACATGGCTATCACACCTCAAGAGCCTGAATACGTAGCCCCTTGCAAGCGTTATTCGTTCTTTACTCCCATGCTCCGTAAGTCCATATTAGCAGCATTGAGGTTAATATTCGCAGTTGCAGTTTGAGAATATTTTAGCCCGGAGGGGTCTTAAAATTTGTTTTTGTACCGACATACCTACTTCATTGTATTTTGCAAGAAAGCTATATTTATTAGTTAAAATATTAGCTTGAAAGATTTTATATTATATGTAATTATCTGTCTATTGTAGTAAAAATTATTTTAAAATTCTTTACAATTTCAGATCCTACTGAATTTTTGTGCAAAACAGGCTTTTTTCTGAATTTTTCTTATATAAATTCTATATAACATGGAAATGATATAAAATTGAAACCTGATAACTATATTTAATTGGTTTAAGTTTTCAGTAAAATATGCTTTACTGGTAAATCATTATGGGTTACTCAACCAGTTAAGCTTTAATACTTGGCTCAACATTTTATGATATGTTCAGTATAGTAAGAATCACAAGTGGCTAAATACCACTTCTTCCTTTAAATATAAAAGAAAATTTAAACTTTTAATATTAACTCAGCAGTTCCAAGTGTTACACTTTAAATTCGATGAAAATTATACTATATTCGATTTTCAGCCCAAAATTTCAAATTTTTCACTTATCGGGTTTGACCACGCAACCCTCGGTATACTTCTTATGCCTCCTCAAATCTCATTCTCCTCGCACACTCACTGAGCTATGCTCGTGCTTTTGACATTTCTGTCAGCTAACACTGGCTATTTGATGTTCATAAGTCAGTTTTGGCCTTCCTTGACTTCTAATCTTTCTACTTGTGTATTGAAATGTGTTTCAATATTTGTGTTATGACTATTTATACCTATATCAAGTAAATGTGACTAAAAACATTTTTCCTCGTATTAATTTGCACCCGATAGGTGTCGATTTTCAGAAAAGTGTAACCTCAAAGGTTTTTAATGTCAATAGAATATAGTCTTTTTTTATTTAAAAAAAGTTTTTATTTAAAGGTCCTTTTCACCTCTAACTTTTTTAAATTATGTCATAGCAGATGCTCAAAAGGCATTTACTGCCATAGTTCTGTCATGCCTATTGCCCGTTTAACATGTTGTAAGTTGGTGTAGCAAGTCAATTTCTTCAATGTAAACATGTGAACAGCTTAGTAAGTACTAAATCGTAAGTTGCCACTATATGTTTACAGCTCTTTATATGCAGAAATATAGTTGACTCACTATTTACTGACTTACCAATTTAAGACGTGTAAACCAGGCATAAGTGATTGCTTGGTGATGATGAATCACTTAGTACATGTAATTATATTGTAAGCGGACATTAGATACTAAAAATAAGACTGCAATAGTGTTCAAGACTTCGAATAATAAAATTAGAATCTAGTCAATTTTTGGGGACATATATCGTAAAAATTGCCGGTTTATTAAAAATTAGCATTTATTGAACATAATATTAAAATCAAATTCTAATATTTCAAATGTCAATTAAAGTTTAACCAATTTTTTCAATTCTCATAATCACAGATTCGTTTTTTGATAATTAATTAAAACCTTATTAGCAATAGACTATTTAGTATAAAGTAATCAAATCGTCAATAAAATCATAATAATAGTCATCATATATGTAGAAATCTTAATTTTCGTGTAATATAATATATTGTTCATAATTATATTCTTTTTGTGTAATTATTAATTACTTAATAGTTAATTATTATTATTTAATGACAACATTATTAAATTATTTCTTTTGTAAATAAAATTATTACGATACGATTCGGCAAGTGTGGTTCAAGCTTCGATACGAAAGTCGCTTCGATACGAGCAAGTTTTAGAAAAGTACGGGCACTTGGAGACGGAGTTATGGAGGTATCATAATTAACACTGTTCTTATTTGTGCTTGTTGACTATTTTTATTTTTGTTTGTACTTGTTGAACTCCGACTTTGCCGATGTAACGGTACACATGGATGAAAGTAATGATGAGTGCACGAGAAGGCGATGGGGCGCGTGCTGGTATGGTAGCAGTTGTTGGAGCGTGACGCAGTATCAGCACAGATTAATTAGTTTACTACCGTGTATCACTATGTGCAATCGTACTCGATTTTCACAGTGCTCATCCACTGTCTACATTAGGAGGTACTCATTGCATTTTATCATTATTCTTTATATTCAGAAATATTTTCACGAACTTTTATGGAGTTTTGTACATATCCATAAATATTGCAATATTCTGGCAATAACTATGTAGATGACATATGTACTTGAATGGTTAAAGATTTAAATTTGACCCCTATTTATAGTTAATATTGTATTTATGCCATAACTCTGCGATTTAAATCAATATGTATGTATTAGAAATGTAACATTTCAATTTTTATTTTTTCTTACGAAACATTTAAATAGACTAAGGCATATAAAAAAACATCGGACTTGAACATATTATAGCGTATTTATCTATTATGAAATAGGTATGTTTAACGTAATTGTTCTGTAAGGATATGGGGAAGTACGTAATAATTAAATTATCACGACTAAAATATAATTGATTAATATTATAGTGTGTAAAGAGGAATCATTTTTTAGGCAATTCTTGGGGCTTGATGCTTGAGTAGTATAATTATTCCATACATGCTTCCATATGGCTTCAATGGGATGATTGATTTGTGCACTAAAAATACGATAATATAAATATATTTGTGTATAATATATTGTATACCGTTGTACCGAGTAGATACCGTTACCGGCTTAAAAGTTAATTTGCTCCTCGTTGTAATACTATTACTGATGTTTACTTCCTTATGTGGTAGTAAGAAGCAGAATATGCCTTGCGGAATTGCGGCATTGACGTGCCGGCCATGGATGGCTCACGCACGTACTTACACACAACATGATCCATAAGAATGCATGTAAAATATATGCATCATGTAGCAATATATATGTATTATACTTACATTTTAATTTTTTATTGGTTTCATAAATTCTTCTCTTTTACATACTGCTGTTACTGGCAAGTGGCAACTCGTTTCATATTTATTAGAAATATTTTCGTCATGAAAGAATGAGTGATAAAAGACTGACGAAAAAAATCTACAGAGCGAAAGTGAGAGGTAAAAGAAACCAAGGAAGACCAAGGCTGACTTATGAAGATTAAATAGCCAGAGTATTAGCAGACGGAAATGTCAAAAGCACTCGCATACCTAGGCGAAAATGTGTGAGGAGAATGATGAGATTTGAGGAAGCGAAAGAGGTGTGTAAGGACCGCGACTCCTGGCGCTCCGTCCTTTCTGACTTCCCCGTTAGGGATACAGCGTGAAGAACTTACAATGGGCGGACCATATCGGGACTTTATCTAATAAGCTCAGTTCGGCAATATATGCTATTAGGCGCATTAGACAGTTGACAGATGTAGCTACGGCTAGGCTGGTGTATTTTGCATATTTCCATAGCCTTATGTCTTATGGTCTGCTACTGTGGGGATCAGCGGCGCCTATGAAATCTATCTTTATTTTACAAAAGAGGGCAATACGTACCATCTACAGTATGAACGCACGTGAGTCGCTGAGAGATCATTTTAAAGACATTGATGTACTCACCTTACCCCGTTACACATCTATGAAAACATAATGTACACTAAAAAAATTTAAATCTATTTCAAAAGAAAGGCGTTGTTAGTGGTGTGGAAACTCGTGGACGTGATCAGCTAGTTATTCCTAAATTTAAATTACAAAAGTCAAGTGGTTCATTTTTGGGTAACTGTGTTTGTTTTTATAATAAAATTCCTCAAGAAATTACTCAATTAACGGAAAACAGATTTAAACTTGTCATTAAACGCACACTGATTGGAAAAGCATACTACAAAATTAGCGATTTCATTGAAGACACAACAATAGACTGGAAGTGATCCTCTCTGCGTATGCATTTACTGGCTTTATAGATATTGTATTTTTAAATAACTATTGTACAATGCTGGTGAAAAAATGATACCTGACTGAGTTTCTTGTCGGTTCTTCTCAGTATTCAGGTTTTCTTTTCGAAACGAACTAAAGTAGATTTGACGTTCAAAAATACCTTGCATTTGGGTTTACTTGAATAAATTGATTTGACTTTGACTTTGACTTTGAGATATGTATGTATGTATTTTCGTCATTTTAATTCATAAATTACATTGATATTTCTTCAGCGTATTTGAAACTAGCGGTCCGTCCCGGGTTCACCCGGGTTGAATAATAGCCAATGTCCATCTGGAAAATGTACCTTTCAAAATAGTGAAATAATTTTTCACAGGTGTAGTGGTTCCGAAGATTGCCTTCCATATATTAAAGAAACTTACAAAATCCAATCTCTCTTTATAATATTAGTATAGAATTGATACAAAATATGATAGATTGAATACACATCTACACTATTTTTCAATGTCAGTTAATAAAAATCTATGCGTAATATCTTTTTTACGCAATTTTAATAGGAATGCTTCCTAAACACAATGAAATGGTTTTTTAAATGTAAAATTAAGAAAGACAGTTCATTTACGAACGTGTTGGCGGGTGCATTGTTTTGTGATAGGATATAATGTTTGTTGTGTACAGTATGATGTATACGAAGGCCATTGGACGGATATTGTTCGCGTTTTCCTTTTATAAATGGACGCAGTGGCGATAACACTAATACTTTAGTTCACTGTAAATTGTTAGTTTAATGAATTCCATTTCAATCGAAAATGACAAATGTTGCTTTGTTAAAAATTAAAACGGGAACTGATTTACAGAACCTATTGAACAAGCATTTCAACAAGTTTACAAATTAGATTAAAATGCATCTATAGTATTATCTTCTAATAACTTTTTACGCCACGACGTCGACATAATCAATAAACTTCGTATTATTTTTTAACTTGCCCACAACGTTCTGACTTCTGAGTAATAACTACTAAAATTAAAGAATGTGTTACTTACAACATAGTATATTGTATTGAAGTATGTGCATGTCATATATTCTAAATGCATGTCAATCATTTTTCAACTTAATCAAATGATATTCTACCTTTATATCGTTTACGTAACTTAATCTGCATTTATTTTTAGTCTCAACAAACTGTTTTTGATGATTGAACCCTGACAGTTTATTACAATTGTGTGCATAATAAATGAAACAAAGTCGTCCCTTCAGGTCACATCAACATTGTCTCAGTAGGTAACTTTACAAATTGCAGGGAAAAAATTATGTAGTTTTGTCTAAGGGCCAAAGCTTTTAGGGGCCTTGAAATTTAATGAAAGAATTTGAATTACAAAAATTTTAAAGAATGTTGCTTTTATTTGAACATTCTAGGACCATGCCTCAAAACAAAATTGTCGTATTTGTTACGTACATTAGTGGACTATTTCAATAAAAAAAATCACGATCGTAAACCTCTAAAATACGATTTAGGTACCAACCAGAATTTCACAAAAATGTGAAATATCTTTGAAATCATTGAATGTAACAGAATATATGGTGTACATAAAAGGGCTAATCGATGGGAATTATTAGTGGTCCTCTATCGCTCTGCTTTCGATGATCCACCCTATCTATAATTTTATTGATCACCTACATTTAAGTACCTATAATTATAAATAGTGAATCTACTTAGCTAAGGTAAGTACTAGTCATTTAGGTATAATGTCTATGAAAGTTTTAATGTGTTATTATATAACGTTACTTATCAAGTTATCATAGTAGAAGTAGGTGCGTAGATCCTAGATCCTATGTCTATGTTCTATGTTGCGCTATGTAAGTATAAAATGAACATAATACATCTTGCATCTGAAGTTCCTGCAATTGACATTCAAGTGGTAAATCATAAAATAAAATTCATAACTATACCTACCTATCTTAATTATTAAATAAAATTTCAGTAGGTAAAATGAATCGGGAATCGACAAAGATTCGAAAACGTTAAACACGGATGATTGGCTTTGAACATTATGTTATGTACAATGTACTAGTGTGTAAGTATATACGTAAATACACATAATATTAAAATAAAAACTGGCATATTATCTATACCTAAATATAGTAGACGCTATGTATGATACAGGTAATATTATAATTTATAACTTATGAGCTCTTATTTATATTGTAGTATAATGTTTTTAGTTCAGTAAACACGCAAGGTCTCACTTCGAATAGAACGTCAACAGGCGTCTCCCGCGCACCTCGCTCGTTACTTCTGCGTGTGGGGCAGCTAAAAATATACCGCAATATACGCTGCACGTCCGTTCCTTATCTGTTGGGTAACATAATTATAAAGATATAAAAATAAAAAAAATTACTATATACTGAAACATCTTCCAAAAAAAAACATTACATACTAAATAACATCGAGTTTTATTCTTATATTTGTAGGAGTCTTGTACAGATTTTATGTTGTATGGTTTAAACTGTATTATGTAGCAGAAGTATTAAAACACCTTAAATTGGTTAAATTAGTTATTTAATCATATTGAATTGACTGGGTAACAATTATTGTAATAATGGCTCTGTTTACAGTCTTGTACAACGTGAATGTTAATATGTTCTCTGTTCTCATGGTTTGAATTGAACATTCCCATGGAAACAATAAATGCGAATACAGCAGCATTAAGATTCTTACAATTTCAAATAACTGCTTTTACTTATACTTGTCCCGTTTCAGAATAGCATTTGGATCGGTTTTTATTTAAGTTTTTATAAACATAGGTTTATTTAATCTAAATGCAATTTCATGCATAATAATTAATTATGTACATACGTATGCAGGTACATAATACATATTCAAAGTACAGTAATTCTTAGATGGGTCATTTAGATATTGTTATAACACAAAATGATTATGCTTTGTTAGGAAATTTAACATTTTAAACACGTAGTTTCTTAACTTTTTTTTGGTATCACTGTGAAGACCTCAGAAACTTTTCTTGTTCTACAATCAAGACTCGTCAAGGGTATACAAGTACGATACTTCACTCTAATGTTATATTGTCATGACGTTTCATATAATTTTTTTGCTAATTATTCTAGGTAAGAGACCTTGCATTCTGGCTCTGATCTTGCATTTGCTGAACAATTTTTAGTTATTGTCCTGTTATACATTGTACTGCTGTAGATGATACATAATACAGACTTCATTTATTTTAGTACATTTAAATAATAATGACAGTAATATGCCGCCTCAGGAGGAATGACTTTCCTCATTAAACCATACTCTGTAACTAAATACTCTATTCAATAAAGGACGTTGTACTCTTTTGGAAGTTCCTGGGATGGTGTAGTCTTCAAAAATGGCCATTCACTTTTATTTATTTAAGTAGCAATGTAAAAGACACTCTGTTTTCTACTCGTTAAGTTATTCTGTTCCGTGAATGAGTTAATTTGTCACTACATTTGGTTCTGTACGCAACAATCGCTCTTAAATACAGAACATAAAGTACATTTTAAAATGATTAGTGAATATGAATATTCGTATTTAGTTGACGGTTAGGATGGGCAACACGTGCTGAGCTTCCGAACGACAGATCATCTAAATAAGAGCGTGCATTGTCTTCAGTACTTCGCCTGTGAACAATCTACCACGTGTGCAGGTTTCCGTATTTTAAGAAACAGGATTTTTCTCCCTACGTTATTAGAACCATCATCTACCAAGTCAGTGTGTGTGTATAACACTGTATCAGTGTAACATAGTTACTAGGCCTGTCAATGTCTACCGGCGACCGCTCCTATAAGTTTAAATATAAGAGTTGGTGCTGGATTTAAAACAGCTACAGTTTTTAAATCTGATAAAATATAGCAAAAACTGTAAGTACCCATAAGTTGATTTTTATGTTTTTGTTTATCTCATAATAATCTAAATTTTCACAAATGACTGAAATAGTAGATCGGTTTATTTACATCGAAAAGTATTAAAGGTTAAGTATTTACTACTGTCACACTGCAAGCGAAATATTAATCTTTGCGGTAATTAGATACATATTATCGCAAAGTACCTAGGCGACAGAGCTTTACTCGGTGTCTTTCAAAAAAAATCTGACCACATTGCAGGATTTGAACCCGCGTATTTCAGCTTGGTAGATTTACGCTCTAACCACTGTACTACTAAGAAGGTAAACTCTGTTGTGAAATCAGAAGAGTTGAGAGTGTAGAAGTTTTAAGTTGTGAAAACATAGAAAATAGAATAATAGAGAAAACTAATTTTCTCAATTGGATCCTAGCTTGATCGATTTTTGACCACCAAAAAGATTTCATCGAAATCGTTAAAGCCGTTTTCGAGAACGCGATTGTAAATATACAAATGTTGCTTGTACAATACTACTCTTTTAAATAACATAGTATCTTAAAATAAAGAGAAAGTTCATGAAATTTAACATTACGTTCATAAAAATTAATAACAGTTTTTTTTCCATGACTTAGCCATAGACTTTATAAATAACTTCAAAGCCAGACGCCGTCACCAAGCAACAACGGTGAGCTAAATCAGATAACCTGACTCACCTGTACATACGACACACATTTATTATCAGATAAACTGATCGGTCGCCATTTCGTTAGAAAACAGCAGCCACACATCTATATTTTATCTGATGTTATTTGCCTCACTTTGTAGTACGGGACGACAGGCTGCCTGAAGTTATGAAGTTTATGCTTTTATCTTTATTTTTCATATATTATTAGTGATATGTGTTTTTAATAGGTACTTGTTGCAAACTGAACTTATATCATTTCAACTTATTAAAAAAAAAAACAAAAAAGTTCCGACCACATTGCAGGATTCAAACGCGTGCACTTCGGCGTGATAGACCTACACTCAGCTTCTGTGCTATTGAGAAGGTAAAATCTGATGCGAAATTAAATAAATTTAGAAGTGTAGAAAAAAATTTAGTGTGTATTGAAGTTTTAAGTGTGTGAAAGACGGAGAAAACGATTTTTCCCAGAATTGAGACCCAGCTAGATCGATTTTTCGCCCCATTCAACCCCTATATTGTAAATTTCATCGAAATCGCTAGAGCCGTTTTCGAGAAAGCGATATCAAATATATACATATATATATATACAAATATTGCTCGTTTAATATAATAGTGGAGAAATAATCAAAGCATTGTGTAGATAAGTACTTATAAGTATATGTATTTTAATGCGTTTTATTTATATTGCCTTAATTACAATATTTCGATAGCCTGCTTTTCTTTCGTTGTTTCGAGGTTAAAGCTTCACCGTGTGCTGCAGTGTGGTAAAAAAAAAACAATTATTTGGGTTTGGGTTGAAGTGGACATATGTATCTAATTTATTTATTATAGTTTCCCTTAGCGGTTTCAGGCACGTTAAATGTGGTATTTCTCCCGAATAAAAAGTAGCCTACATTATTCTCTGAAAAGTAGTCATCTGCGAATAAAAGTGTCAAAAGTAAGTGTCTGTCAAAATCGGTTCAGCTGTACAAACAGACAGGCAGACAAACATTTTATAAAACCGTGCTTGGGTTTTGGTTAAGTACATGCAAAAAATCATTTTTTAATTTCAATATCACAATCTGACAGTTTAATTTTTTTTAGGTATAGAATTATGTATATATACGAGTATATGAGGTTAGAAATAGGTAGGTAGTCATTTCGAAATTAGATAATAATCACTAAAAAAATGAAATGACATTATCACAAATGCATAGATGGCAAATACATCATGTAACATAAGTACGTATACATAATAAACAAAGCAATAAAAAATTCACAAGAATTGAATTGATTTAAATTTTTTAAGTCGATTAAATACAATTGAATTTCATTTATTACTCAAATATAATTAATATTTACACGTTCATAACTACACATTTCCTTTTGGGGTGGATTTCAAATCGTAGATGCGAGGAGTGTCACAAGAAAATTCTACCTTGACACCATTTCTAGTAAGTAATAAGCCTTACAGATGACAAAACGGAACTTGATGTGAAGATGTGACAGATTGCTAACCTATCGCCTATTTTAAATTTCTTATAGAGAATAATAAATGTTGGTGAACCTTATCCCTTGAGGCCTTGATCGAGCGATCTGCGCGGTAAGATAAGCCGCTGGCATGTTCTATTTTTTCGTATCTCAGATCAGTATGGAAATATTTCCAGATGCAAGATTACGTAGAAAGCATCTGCTTTCTACGTAAAATTATTTTCATCGTTATATAATCAATTTGTTACTTATTTCAACGGGCTATATTCATAGATTAGAAAGGAATCATTAAGAATGAAGGAAGGAGGAATGCAGACCTTGGGTTAAGTAGTTATAATTTTTAACAGTTATGTATCTTGGTATTGATAAGGTCAAAATCAGACTTAAATGCTTCTATTTAAAATCAGTAATAATCAAAAACAGATTTCACATGTGTAATTAACTAAATACCTACTCATTTTCATTAAATTCGTTTTGGGTAAGAAAAGCATTATGGATTAATATCTACATATATGTATGTAATTTTGAATTCGTTATCCCCATTTTCTGAATAATACATATTTATCATGTAATATTAAGTAAAAGTGTAACAAAGTTATACATTTAGACTTACTTTAAAACTATGTAGTAAGTGAAACCATATCGAACTCTATAACACGAAAGTGATCGTGTTGTAGATTGTAGTATTATAACACGTGCCTACATTTTTGCGTTCGCGGCATGCATGCACATACTATTATATGAAGTCTGCAAGTATGGAAGTGTCAATATTAAACAACATGGGTCGTCGAATATTTTGGAACTATCCTTGAAATTGGCTTTCTTTGCGTTAATCTTTGTGCGTAATTGATTACACTTAGATACAACAATTGTACCAAAAAACTACATATTAGTTTTCAAGACAAACGTCTTACTCAGACGAATACAGGAATGATTCGATAACTGATTTTACTTAAAATGTTTTTGCTAACTTTTAGGTAGGCAGGCAGGTGCTGAAAGACCTATTTTATTTTTTACCTATGAAGTATTTCCGAATTCATTGTAATTATGTATATTTTCACATACTTAATAGGTATTAGTTTTTTTGTTGTTACCATCACCATTATATTAGCCATTATTTACATTTCTCACTTCATGGTTCTCACTATCGGAGTAAGTACCTGGTCGTTCTATTCTTTGCGTTTTTGTCATGCAGTTGATGTTCTGTCAGCTACCAATTTACTTAAGTTTTTTTTTAAATTTAGGTGGTTTACAGGACTTCGTCTCATCAATATTCTAGTATTTTTATAATAATAATCTTACTGTTTTGTTCCTAAAGTAATACAGGGAAGTAGATAAATTACTAAGCTCATTCATAAAACATGCAAGCGGGTCGCACGTGGCTTTGGGGTGAGGGTGGTATGTCTGGAGTCTTGCTACGTGTAACATATTTGAAATTAATCGATGTTTTTACGAACTCAAAGATATACATGAGATGTACAAATAATAAAATATATTTGGTTATATTTTCAATTATGATTGGCTCATTAATGTAGTTATTGTGTTAAAAAGGAAGAAAGACAATTTTGTTTTTATTTCTTCAGCAGACTTGGCATTTGGTGTTGTGCCAATTTCTTCGTGTAGGTATCTGTAGATCACTATTTGCCACAAAGTTCAATGTCGATGTGGATGTACATATTTCACGCGTGTATAACATTGTACATGTTATATTTCGAATATCTAATTGTTAAATTTTTAAGTAATGTAGTAATGATTAAGTATATCTTCACGTCTAACAGAATCGTACGAAGGCTTCGAAGTCAAACAAGAAGGAGAAGGAGATTGAGCTGGCCCATCTTTCTGTCTGTCTTTTCATCTGAAGCATTTCGAAGTAGGTAATATGCACCTAATTCAAAAATAACGTTTATTGAAACGCAACAGAAATCTGTTACTGTGTTAAGTCACATTTTTTCTTATATAGTAGAGAGGCTAACATGAATAGTCGTCAAATAACAATTATTTTAGTATTATACCGACAACTGATATCATCGTATTCAGTAGTGTTGTCTGAGTAAGAAAAACGGATCTGTCACTTTCTCAGTTGGTGGAGGGGGAGCTATGACGTCACAAAGAAGGCGATTCTTGGTTTAAATTTTGTCGAATAACTCAATAACTACTCAACCTATTTGGACAAATGAGGTGTCTAGTTCACCAGTCTTTCTATCTAAAATTCGGGTCCGAGATCACTCCTTGTGTGAGTGTGGACTAGAAGACGGCACGGTTGACCATATTTTCTTCAATTGTCCAAACCTAAAGTATTCCCTATATAGCGTTCTTCCCCGTTTTATTCCTTTGCCCACGAATTTCAACTCCCTTCTTACACATATTGACACCCCATTTATTGAAACCCTTTCAAAGTTTATTGCTGAAAACAAAATTCACCTTTAATTTATAACTCTTACTCCCTTTTATGTCGCATTTTATGTATTTGCAATTTTCAAAATATATCTAATTTCATGTAGAATGCTAACTAATTTGTGTTGTCCTTGTTCAATGTTTGTGTTGTCTGTTTTTAGGTCCTCAACTGAATCGTCACTTGGCCAAAATTATATATCATTTTTACCATACCGCACAGTGTCTAATCCAAACAAGACGTTGGCAAAAATTATCTACGGGTAGTTGCCACTATATTTACAATAAAAAAAAAAAAATGAGGTGTCATATGAAAGATATTGAAATGCCTAACAAAAAACATCTGATCATAATTATAGGTGCAATATTTAAAAAGTTGTTTGAATAAAACAGAAATTGAAAAGTGTTAATATTTTATAGTTTAAATAATGCAATAAAATTGCCAATTACAATAAAAATGGTACGAATAAAAAAATATGCTTTGTTTTTCATCAATACAGATGAAAAAAAAACATAATTTTTTATTTGCACTTTAAACACTTGAAATTTTTAAAATCGGATAATAAGTAAAGAAACTACTTACGACAGTTTTAAACGAACGCAGCGATTGCGCGGGTACGGGCGCTCGTTCGCTAGACACGGTCGGCCGGGTCAGAGCCGAGCCAACACGCGACAGTTTCTTGCAAACTAAGTTACATAAACTTAAACTTTCGCGTTGTATTATAACAAACATACATATTTTTACGCTGTATTTCTAACTGGGTAGTCAGATATATAGCGGAGTATATCTCATCATTGCTTACTTTGTCCAAAAGGGTGACACCGCACATAATATTTCTAAGAGATCGCATTTCTAATGGCTTTATATTCAATCCCACCTCTCATGTTCCACGCAACTATTCTACACTTTTCTCTACACTTCCCGCCGCGAGATGCACAGTGTATTGCCTGGCGGTCCCCAACACCAAACTACGCTCTGCATACATCAGCGGGAACAAACCGGTGTACGTCGCTTTCGGGGGATGCCCTAAATGTACTATAATTGTTGTCCCGCATGGTGTGCACAGGAAAGGAATGCAGCCCTGAAAAAGGCTGGCAGGGGTCGCGACGAGCACACATTTACAGTTGACCTCGTTTTCAGATATTTTGTAATACAATTGCATACAAGAAGAAGAAAGCATGGCAAGACTACCTTGCTATCAAAAATAGCTGGGGCACGAAAGATTTGGTGAAAGAGAGATATAAGCTGCGGAAACGAAAGCATTAGTGAAAGAGAAGCGTGAAAAATGTTGGGCTTTAGATGAAAACAAGATATCGGATAACTTCGAGAAAAACTATAAATTATTTTGGAAGAAATACGTAAGTACCGAAGTGGTCCTGCTCTTCAGAATGAATAAAGTGCGTTCAAAAGCAAATTATCTGATAACAAACAAAAAAGATGTTTTGTAGTGATGGAGTGATTATTACAAAGAACTGCATGAGAGTAACGACTTTATCTCTGACACTGAAAGCGAACCTGGACTACTGGAAGAAGTCAGTAGTATGAAAGAGATTGAGAAAGCGATAAGAAGACTGAAATGTGGAAAGGCTGCAGGAAAAGATGAGATAACTAATGAGATGATCAATTACGGTGGTCCTACGGACTGAGATGCTGTGTAAACTGTGCAATCTTTGTTGGCATAAAGGAGAGATTCCGAAGGACTGGCACACCACAGTAATAGTATCTTTCTATAAAGAGAAAGGTTCTCATCCACACTGCATGCTATATGGTCATTATTAGGTTGGTTAGCTTGGCAAGTAAAGTCTATACCAAGGTACGGACCGAACGTATGGAAGGCATTTCTGAAAGATATTCACCGGAGGCGCGAAGGGATCTAGAAAATGCGTTTGTTAGAATAGTGAGAAAGAAATTGTGGAGTCTTTTGCCTGAACATGTTGGGAGAGGCCCCTCACTACCGGCTGTACGGTCGTTATATCGTGGCCACAGAGTCTGTGTAAGGATAAATGGTGACATGTTGCCCTGGTTTGAAGTCTGTTTAGGCGTGAGGCAGGGCTGCGTGATGTCTGCCTGGCTATTTGTACTATATTCGGACAGTTGCCTCCATACGTGGAAAGGTCGTATGAGTGATATGATATGTAGTGGCACAGTGGTTAACTGTCTGTGCTTATAGCAACAACAGAAGCAGAGTTGCAAACAGTAGTCACGTGCATGAAAGAAGAATGTGAAGTGAACTGAATACGAACGTAAAGAAAATTAAGGTTTGTGTTAAAAGAGTGTTTGAGAGTCTGGTGTTTGAAAGAGAAGATGAAGCCGCAGTTGAAGTGTGAGATACGTGTAAATGGAAAATATCCAGAACACGTGAATGAAGTGATATATCTGGGGAGTGCATTTTCTAGGGAAATAAGACGTGAGTTGTATGTAGAGAGACAGGTAATAGCGGGCAATAAACTGTATTTTGGCCGCATTAATAGGCAGTGTGAATATATTATCTAACTGACCCAAAATGGCCACCAACAATGGGTTGTTGGTGCCAACTTTATTGTACGATAGTAAGGACTAGATATGCCCGAAGTCAGATTAAAGTAGAAATGCGATGCAAATGCAATAGAAATGCGATTTCTTAGAAATACATATGTGCGGTGTCACCCTTTTGACAAAAAAAGTAATAATAAGATACGCAGTATGACAGGATTGCACGACAGTCTTATTGTGAAAACGAAGAAAGAAATACTTAGATATTTCTGATACATACACTCATTCTTTAATGAGTAATACTGATGAAAGACTGACGAAGAAAATCTACAGAACGAAAGTGAGTGGTAGCAGAAGACAAGGAAAACCAAAGCTGACTTACGAAGATCAAATAGCCAGAGAATTAGCTGGCGGAAATGTCAAAAGCATTCGGATATCTAGGTGAAAATGTGTGAGGAAATGATGAGATTTTAGGAGGCTAAAGAAGTATGTAAGGACCGCGAAGCTTTACGCGCCGCTATATATCTGACTACTCAGTTAGGGATACAGCCTAATGATATGTATGTTTGTTACAATACAACGCGAAAGTTTAAAAGTTTATGTAACTCAGTTTGCAAGAAACTGTTGCCTGTTGGCTCGGCTCTGACCCGGCCGACCGTGTCTAGCGAACGAGCGCCCGCACCCGCGCAATCGCCGCTTTCGTTTACAACTGTCGTAGTTTCTTTATTTATTATTCGATTTTAAAAATTATAATATTCATTACAGACGAAAAACAAAGCATAATTTATTATTCCAACCATTTTTATTGTATTAGGCATTTTTATCGTGTTATTAAACTATAAAAAATTAACACTTTTCAATTTCTGTTTTTTATTCAAATAACTTTCTAAATATTGAACCTATACTTATAATCGTCGGACGTTTTTTGTTAGGCATTTCAATATCTTTCATATGACACATCATTCGTCCAAATACGTTAAGTAGTTATTGAGTTATTCGACAAAATTTAAACCAAGAATCGCCGTGACGTTATAGCTCCCCCTCCACCAACTGAGAAAGTGACAAATCTGTTTTCCTTACTAAGGAAACACTACTAAATACGACGATACCAGTTGTCGGTATAATACTGCTCAGTTTCATGAAAATATTATTTTAATCACTTATACATACATACATAAATACATATCTTAACGCTGTAGCGCTAACGGGGTAGTCAAAGAGGACGGAGTGCCAAGCGTTGCGATCCTTACATACTTCTTTCACTTCCTCAAATCTCATCATTCTCCTCACACATTTTCGCCTAGGTATGCGAGTGCTTTTGACATTTCCGTCGGCTAACACTCTAGCTATAATCGCTTAACGAAACTGGAAATCAAACTTAGGTCGAGCCTAGATGCTTAATAGATCTTCGGGTGTTTTGATTGTTTTAAATATTTCCTGTTAACTAGTAATCTTATCTATTCACAGAATAATATATTATGGTTTACCTATTCTTAATAAACTAATCAACTAAATACCTATCTATATACATTTAATAAAATAATGCTGTCGTTTACTTATTAATTAATTCGATAGACAGCGCGATTTTTCCAAAAAGTCTAACAAAGGTCACTGAGAAGTGGGACAATAGTTTTTCTGTTCTTACAGCGAATCGAGCGAAAGGTATCATCATGCGCGTTCCTCGGCGAAATTGCATCTTTCGCATGCAGCGAGCAAAAAATATTTAACTAATGGTGTCGTTGGAAGTTAGTTACAATGGAATGTGCGGGACACATTTCTCAATTGTCACATTCAGCAATTGGGTAAGCATGGTAAGTTATGGTTAGAGCGCGGTTACAATGATGGCAAATGGTCAATAAAACTTGGTGATTAACATTGAGGAAGAAACGCGTAAACACATGAAACTATGGTAAGAAAAAATAACCATATCGCCAACATGCAACATCACAGAGCCCAGTTATTATTTTTCCTATCTGTTTATCGTGTTTATCTATAAAACTTTTATTACAAGTAAACTATTTATCACGTGTTAAAATTTTGACGATTGCAAAATGTACCTACTTGTAATATAAAATGTACTAGATTGAAGACATTTGGTAAATAGACAGGAACACAGTGATTACACTACTCAAGCGTTTGATAGAAAGTGAGCGTGGGAGCAATGTCACCAGCACAAGCACGGCACTGCTGGTGCGTCGGATGACGCTACTTTTTATCACCGTACGCAACCTCACAGTTAAACCTCAATTATAATCCCAGCAAGCCGCAGCTATCCCACTGTTCTCGAGACAAGCTGCTGTGCTGTGATCACAGAAATAGTATTGTAATTATTTATGTGGCTATGATATAACTTTCATCGAAATCACTATTATTAAAATCAAGTTAAGCTAGAAGAGTATGTGTCATCATATTCGTAATTTCTACTGGTAGTAATATATATTGTAATAAAATAATATTGTAAGTATATAAGAAGTGCATAGTGCAATGCAATGCTATATGTAATGTAAGGAAATCTCGTAATTTGCATTTAAGCTTCCTTTTTGTATGTTATTGTATATTTTTGGAGTTATTTTTATGCATTACAAAAGAAAATTGATAGTAAGTACTTTTTGTGATTTAAATAGAAAAAGGAAAACAGTAAACAATTTAATATATATATTCAACGTCAAAGTCAAATCAATTTATTCAAGTGAACCCTATTGCTAGGTATTTTTGAACGTCAAATCTACTTTAGGGAGGTTCGAAAAGAAAACCTGAACCGACGACATAAGAACCGACAAGAAACTCAGACAGGTATCATTTTTTCAACATCATTCTACAATAGTTATTCAAAATACAATATTCATAAAGCCAGTAAATGCGTGTGCAGAGAGGATCATTTCCAGACTATTGTTATTTCTTCAATGAAATCGCTAATTTTGTAATTATGTTTTTTCAATCAGTGTGTGTTTAATACATACATACATACATATCTTCACGCCGTATCCCTAACGGGGTAATCAGAGAAGACGGAGTGCCAAGCGTCGCGGTCCTTACACACTTCTGTCGCTTCCTCAAATCTCATATATAAGATATACATACATATCTTCACGCCGTATCCCTAACGGGGTAGTCAGAGAGGACGGAGCACCTTGATTTCTTTCGCTGCCTGAAATCTCATCATTCTCCTCACACATTTTCGCCTAGGTATGCGAATGCGTTTAATAACAAGTATAAATTTATTTTCCATTAATTGAGTAATTTCTTGAGGAACTTTATTATAAAAACGAACACAGTTGCCTAAAAATGACCCACTTGACTTTTATAATTCAAATTTAGGAATAATTAGCGGATCACGACCACGAGTTTCCGTACCACTAATAACACTTTTCTTTAGAAATAGATCTAGGTATTTTCTAGTGTACCCACATTATGTTTTCAAAGATGTATAACGAGGGTTATACATCTTTGGGGAGGGGAGGGGTAGCATTCCAAAAGTAATCGACACTTGCTTCGCCTCTGAAGGAAACATCTTCAGGATTTCCAGAGATCAGACTCGGCCAGCTAACCAGCACCGAATCAACTTTTTCTGCTGCAGCAGCTGACTCATTCGTTAATTCGGTGAAAGAAACAGACCATTTTCTTGTGGTCACTAGAGTACGGGGTCTGTTTGCAATGATTTACAGTATGGCGATACCGCGTAACGTCCAAGCCTACAGCGATCTGTCGCATCAAGAGTTCGAAACTGCAAGACGAATAAATAAAAAAATTAAGTTTCCGGTACAGTAAGCTTAACGATAGAGTGAAAGAGACGAGTACGGATTTTGAAGAACGTTGGCCTGACTTTAAGAGATATTATGATTGAGGCTGTGAACAAATATGTTTGAACAAATAAGATAGAAGGTTGGAAATGGTAAGAAGCGTGATGTGTGGTATGAAAGTATGAAACATTTGATGAAAGAGAAATACAAGCTGCAGAAATAGCGTGAAAAGCAGAGAGAAAGACGCGAAAGGAGTAATGAGTATTAGATGATAATAAGGTGTCGCATAACTATAGAGCAAACCGTAAATTACTTTGGAATATAGTATATTTAAGTATGAAGTATAGTATAATATTCCTAAGTATAGTATACCTAACAATGAATAAAGAGTGTTCGAAAGAAAACAATCTACTAATACCTACTAACTGACAAAAAAGACATCTGCAGCGACGAATAATTATAGAGAACTGTACAAGAGTGGTGACTCTTGACTGATACTGAGAGCGATCTCAGTGAATTGCCACACTAGTCAGGGACCGGAGGAAATCATTAGTATAAAAAAGATTGAGAATTCCATAAGAAGTCAGATATGAAGAAGAGCTGCGAGAAATGATGACATAACTGCTGAAATGATCAAGTAGTAAGGTCCTGGAGTCCGGGATACTTTTAGTAAATTTTGCAATCGAATCTGGCAGAAATTCCGTAATATTAGCGCACCGTAGTCATAGTACCACTTTATAAAAGCTTCTCTAGACTCAGAGGCGAATAGCGCCCAGGATAAACATGTACCGAAGTTGTGCGTTGTGCCCCTTCGTAAATGATCAAAATGTCAAATAATAAGATAAGTACTTATATCCTTGATATCACTGTACTACTAGAAATTGTTAAGATATGATAATTTTTTGCAATACGTATATTGTAATAAGTTTCAATTTCTGTAATGTAATTGTAATCAGTATTTTACGGCAATAATCAAAAGACGTAGGTATGCAATGTACAAAGCGGAAACCTACCTACTTTGTTCAGAATCGTTAATCCATTTCAAGTGTATTAAATATGTACGTTGTACGCATTCAATTTTTTAATAATTCCATTCTACTGAAATTATCGTGGTCGCATCAGTTACAGCATCTAATAATATATTTATATCTACATAATTTCAAAGTCAAATATAACACAGCTCATGTTAATGGCATTGAATCATTTCATATTTGTTCCATGCTGGTATGGAAAAAAAGAACATGTTTCTGTGTAACAGAACGTAACTGTTGCTTATTTCTCGGGCAAGTCGTAAAAATCAACCAAAGGATAGGGTTTGTAAGCCCTGTCACTATCTAATTGAGATTTGTCATGCTACGCCTCACCTTATTGCTCCGTCTATCTTGAATGAAAAAAACCGTGAAATTATGTTTTAGATTAAATAATTAAAATTTATCACAATTCACAACAAATGTGATTTTATGTCATTTCTAATTTCACACTCATATTTATGGACTGGTTGTTGGTTAATATGAGGTAATACCAATGTAACAATTATTATTTCAATGACAGTTATAAAGGCGTGCCCATTTAAAAATTGAGATGTCTGTAAACAGATCCGGATGAGCCAATCAGCGTATGTGAGTCACATCATGTCTGCACCGAAAACAGCACGATTATTTGTACTTTATTAGCTAGTACAGCAACAGCTACTACATCTTGTCCTTTTCTGAACTTTGAATACTTACACCCCTATCAAGCTTCAGAATGCTAGCTAGCAAATATTGGATTCGAGGCAAAATTGGAAAATAAAACTAAAACTAATTATGAAAATTCATAAATTAATTTACTTACCGTCAAAAGTTTTTAGAAAACGTTTTTTTTAAAACAACCAACGTAAAGTACCTACCTACTTACCTAATTTAAGTTAATATTAACCATCAGCAAAATTCTTGACTGATAGTTATGTAAATTACTGTGTATATCTAGTACCTATATTAAAGTTAAATTCATTTTAAATGACTCAACGCAGTGGAAATCGGTAATTGAAATTTTCACGTTCCATGATGACGAAAAGTTGTTTAAACATTGGGAGCTAATTGATGAAAACCAATTATTATTGATTCCTCACACTGTTGTGTTCAAAAGATAGGCGACCATACGCATACATTTTTTGTATTAAAATTACTTACTAAGGTTCGCAATCGCTAAAATTAAATTATTTATAATCAAATGGAACTGATTTCTCGATGAGATATTGCGCAAAGAGTTCTTGAAATCGCTTTCTACGTCGCGTCTCGGCGTCATGTCCACGCTATGATAAGGTAAGCAAACATTATCTTAAATCGGGGTAATGTAAGGTACCTGCTACCTACTTACTATTTACGATTTAGTATGGTTCCATTCGAATACAAATTGAAATAATCATGTGTAATAAAATTACACTCAATATGTATTGTAATTTTGAAATGTATCGAAATAAATAGTAAGTAAAGAAATAATATGGAGATCTACCTACATTTTATAATGTGTGTCACTGTGTTATGTAAGTACATGTGAAGTTATTGATATGCTTGTTCACCGAATGCAGTTTCAGCCTGCGTCACGCGCACAGTGTCTTCATGTGTCACTATTATACTCACTCTTACTCACTGCAAACCAACAACACTACACTACTAACTACAAACATACCCACTTAATGTACCTGTCTGTATCTTTAATATTTTTACGTTTTATAGGACAAAAAATGGAGTTTGTAATTGTAGAAGGTTAATTTATAACTCCCGAAATCGTAAGAGGGTCAAAGAATTTATTGTTTTTAGGGCAATTTATAAAATGGCCATTTTTCCAACTATACTTTTAATTTTAGGATATACGTAGATTATGTTTGTAGGTAACTACTTACTTATATCACGATTCACACTTAGGTATACAACACGACGTACACATGTTTCGTATTCAGGATAAACGTTCACAGTTAATATTCTAATCTTTTATTATTTACGCATAGGTACAGTGTTCGTTTTATCGACAGCAAAAATAGGTTTATATTTATTAGTATTTCTCAAAGATACTGAAAGCCAAAATTATTTTTGCGGTCGTTGAACTCAAAATAACGTGTAACTAACTGAAAAAATCCTATAAATTACACAAAATTCTCATTCCAATTGATTTTTGTTTAAAAGTGTATTTCTACTATACTTTTTTTAGAATTTTTCCATCACATAGTTGAAAAGTTAGAGAGGGGTGACACACTTTATGACTTTGGAAGCGCCCAACTATCAACTTTAATAAAGACTGAAATTTCTTAAATTTTAAAAACTTATCCTATATTTAAAGATTTCTAAGAATATTTTTCTTTTCTCAGTTACATGTACACCAATAGAGTACCACCTCTAATTTTTTTCATAAATTCACTGCACCATTGTATAGCATCAAGACCGTCTTAGGACATGTTTGGGCCCTAGGGCACACAAGAATTAGGGGCCCCGTTATAAAGGAAAAAAGTGAATGACAGGAAAAAGCTTTTTTTATGTTCACTATTTAGAAAATAATTAAGAATCTGATTTGGAAATGTTAACAGTGATTCTCGGTAGGTGTTTAAGTAAAATAGAATAAAAAATGAGCTGCTTGTATTCGTGTAAGCCTGTAAGCGAATACGGCCTTTCGGGTCTTTGGGGCCCCTGTGAGGTCGGGGGCCCCGGGTTTCATAGTATTCATAACACGTCACCTACTTACAATTTTCATAATCTCCGAATAAAACAACTGTGACATACAGACAGGTAGACGATCAGAGGGGACAGGACAAAATTTGTGAGAATTTGGGAGAATGTTAGGGAAGTTCTAGCGACGGTTGAAGGGAATGATAGAATTATGGTGTGTGGAGACATGAATGGATGGGTTGGGACAGCTCGAACAGGATTTGAGTCTGTTCTAGGTAAGTATGGAGATAAGAGAGTGAATGATGCGGGTAGGATTGTGTTAGGACTGTATGGAAAAGGATCTTTTTGTTGCTAATACCATATTTAAGCACAAAAGGATTCATCAGTACACGTGGGAAAGGAAGGATGAAAGGAGTATGATTGATTTATTCCTGGTCGACAGCCGGCTCCAAAAGCAGGTTTTATTTTTTTTAGGATACCTATATAATTAAATTTTACAGTTACTGAAGTCCGTGCCAAGCCCACAAAACTAATAGACTTTCTGTTGTTGCACATTGATTAGGCACCGACTTCAATAACTGTCAAATTTAATTATATAGGTATGTGTATCGTATTTATAAAGTTATTTTAACTGTACTTGAGTTTTGAACAGTAAAGGATAGTTATTTTATACTTTTCAGTTTTTTTTGAAGGCGGTTTAATTTTTTTAATAAAAATTTTTCATTTCTCCCTTTTGAGTGATCTTGACTTAAATAAATATCTAGGGCAGGTCTGCAATTAACTTCATTCTAATTCCGGAGCGCAACGATATACAAGAGAATCATCAATATAAATAAAGCTTATAACCAGGTCGCGTTATCTAGCAAATCTTCGAAGTCTAAGTCTTCGAAATTTAAATGGGACCACCCGTGAAGTATTACCTACTAAACTAAAAAAGAATTTTCCAAATCGGTTCATAAATGACGGAGTTATGAGGTAACAAACATACAAAATAAAAGCAACTTACAGACGAATTGAGAACCTCCTCCTTTTTTTGAAGTCGGTTAAAAAGTAGCATGAAAGGTGTAGGGTGTTAGACGAAAACAAGATGTCGGACGACTTCGAGGAAAATTCCGAATTATTTTGGAAAGAAGTACGTAAGTACCGAAGTGGTCCGTCACCATGCAGAATGAATAAAGTGCGTTCAAAACAAAACCACCTGCTAACAAATAAAAAAGATGTTGTGCAGCGATGGAATGAACACTATGGAGAACTGTATGAGAGTGGCGACTCCGTTTCTGATACCGAGAAAGATTCTAATGAATTGCCACACTCTGGTCATAGATTGGAGGATGCCATTAGTATGGAAGAGATTGAAAAAGTGATAAGAAGTCTGAAATGTAGAAAGGCTGCGGGTAATGATAAGGTGACTGCTGAGATGATCAAGTATTGTGGTCGTGGGGTCGTGATAAGGTGACTGCTGAGATGATCAAGTATTGTGGGGGGGGTTTATTGGCTGAAGAGAGAGGTGGCAGAGGACTGGCACACCGCAGTCATAGTACCTCTCTATAAAAGGAAAGATTCTCATTCAGACAATGCGTGCGTGCGTCAGCTTAGCAAGTAAAGTCTATACCAAGATATTGACTGAACGTATGAGAGTTTTTTCTGAAAGATATTTGTGGGAGGTGCAAGGTGGTTTTAGGAACGGTAGGGATTGTATGGATAAGATTTTCTCGCTTCGCGTTATCGTAGGGAAGCTTTTAGCCATATGTCAGAAAGTTTCTGCGCTTTCGTGGATCTTGAAAAAGCATTAGATAGAGTAGTGCAAAAGAAACTGTGGAGTCTTCTGCCTGAATATGGCGTGGAGGGCCCCTTACTGCAGGCCGTGAGGCCACAGAGTCTGTGTAAGGTTACTTGGTGACATGTCGCCCTGGTTCGAAGTTTGTTCAGGCCTCAGACAGGGCTGCATCATAATGTCTGTCTGTCTGTTCGTGCTGTATTTGGACGGTTGCCTCCAGACATTGAAAGGTAGTATGAGTGGCATGACATGTGATACAGTGGTAAACTGCCTATTGTACGCTGACGATGCTGTGCTAATAGCACCATCAGAAGCAGAGTTGCAGACACTAGTCACGTGCATGAAAGAAGATTGTGAAGTAAAAGGATTGAAAATGAATGTGAACAAAACTAAGGTTCTGGTGTTTGAAAGAGAAGCGGTACAAACGAGATGTGTGATTTGTGTAAATGGAAAATGTCTAGAACAGGTGAATGAAATTGTGTACCTGGGGAGTGCGTTTTCGAGGGATGGAAGATGTGAGTTGGATGTGGAGAGATGGGTAGCAGCTGGCAATAAAGTGAACGGTGCTCTGTCCGCATTAGTAAGCAGTGTGAATATATCTAACACAGCCAAAATGGGCATCAACAATGCGGTGCTGGTTCCCACTTTATTGTATGGTAGCGAGGCCCGGATATGCCCGAAATCGAGTGAAAGTAAGATAAATTCAGTAGAATTGCGATCTCTTAGAAATATGTGTGGTGTCACTCTTGCGGACAGGATAAGCAATGGAAAGATACGCAGTATGACAGGGTTGCACGACAGTGTAATTATAAAAATAGAGAAAGGAATGCAAAATGGTTCGGGCACATAGAAAGAATGAGTGATCAAAGACCAGCGAAGAAAATTTACATAGCGAAAGCGAGTGCTAAACGAAGCCAGAGAAGACCAAGGTTGCCTTATGAAAACTAAATGGCCAGAGTGTTAGCCGACGGAAATATCAAAAGCACTTGCATATCAAGGCGAAAATGTGTGAGGAGAATGATGAGATTTGAGGAAGCGAAAGTAGTATGTAAGGACCGCGACGCTAGGCGCTTCGTATTCTCTGACTACCCCGTAGGGGGTACAACGTGAAGATATGTATGTGTGTATGTTTTCCTGGATCCACAACAGACCAGAAAACTTTCCGATTTGTAACTAAAAACCTCCGCACAGTCATGCGGAGCGAGAAAATCCTGACCCATACAACCCCTTTTATTCCTAAAACCGCCTTGTGTCTACGAGCAATACTTTTCAGAAATGCCTTTCAAGCGTTCGGATAAAACCTTTAAATTTTACTTACTAAGCTGCCCAAGCAGATGACCTAAGGTGGCGTAGGTAGGGCGCGTACCCTGGAGGCTACCCAAAGGGGGGCGCAAAATTTGCAAATTGGCGTTGGGCAACTGTGTATTTTGTTTGCGCGTATTTTCCGATCTATTTATTTCAGCTTGCGATTGCAATATCCAAAGCAAGTCATGAGTGATCCTTTGGTAAGTTAAACGAATACTTTAATATTTGAAGACTACAACCCATACTACGATTTCTACGATACGATTTTTGACCCATTGTAGCTTTGCTTAATATAGAGCTTTCTGAAACAGAATAATTTTTTTTGTAACATTATTTATCTTATTAAATACCTGTAAATTAATACGTATTACATATGCCGCTCATCTCATTTCTTTTCGCGGTCGACATAACAGCTATTCTTTGATATATTATACACAGTGTGGGCATAAACACTGTTACAATGAAGAAAAACAATAATATTACATTTGACTTTAGAACCTGTCATTGTCATATGAACATTCACAGTGTTTTGGCATTTTCGCGCCAATCTTTGTTAAATCTTCTTGTGATATTAAAATGGAGTGGGCTGATGAGGAGAACCGAATAGCTGTGATAGCATTACACAAAGTAGATATCGGAGCCAATTTTTGAAACTCTCCATCGGCTTGGTATTAGTAGAATGTTTGTGTACCGGGTTATTGATAGGTATAATGAAACGTCCTCTGTTTGTGACAGAAAAAGAGCTGATCGTGTCCACGTAGTATTCGTACTAAAAGGCGATCAAAGCAGTGAAAGAAAGAATTCGAAGAAATCCTGTCCGAATGCAAAAGATTTTATCTAGGGAAATGAATACAGCCTCCAGAACCATGTCGCGTATTTTAAAAGATGACAGACCTTGCAGCTTATAGGAGACGCACTGGTCATTACTTAACAGATAATTTAAAAATGAATAGGGTTGTAAAATCAAAACAACTTCTTAGGCGGTACGCAAGGGGAGGTCATAGAAAAATTGTAATTACTGACGAGAAAACTTTTGCTATCGATCAACATTTTAATAAACAAAATGACAAATTTTATGCTCAAAGTTTTAGATAAGCTTCTCAATTAGTCAATAGGGTACAATAGAAGTCATACTTTTGTGAAAACGGTATCGAAACATCGGCCCAGGTGTATCAAGTTACGATTCTCGAAAAGGTAGTTAAGCATCTTAACAACACCATCTTCCATAACCAAGAATGATCCTAATAGCAGGACTCAGCACCGAGTCATAAAGCTCCACCCAAGTGTGGCTGGAAAGGTACGTTTCTGACTTCATCAGAGCTGAAGACTGGCCGTCATCTAGTTTCGATATTAATCCATTTGATTATGATTTATGATCTCTTTTAGAGAGTATGGCATGCTCTAAACGGCATGATAATTTGGACTCTCTAAAACATGCCATAAGATTGGCAGTGGTGAAATTTCCCATGGAGAAAGTACGTCTTTCAATCGATAACTAGCTACGACGTTTAAAGGATTGTTTTAAGGCCATTGGAGATCATTTTGAATGAGCTTCATATTTTTAAAATGCTATTATATTAATGTATAAACTAACGTACACCGCAGTAATAAACGTTTCATGTAATAGAAAAAACACGATGTCTTCCTTGTACCAATATTTATGGCAAGACTAAGTATGTTATTATTTCTTAATTTACTTAAATTATATGATCAAAATTTAGAATCGTTTTTAGTTTAATCTTTACCTACCTTAGCTAAGCTTATATTATACATATCCCATTAATACATTTTAAGATTTTTCTTATACTTCCTGTTCGTAAAAGTACGTTGCTCGGCACGGATTTGTAAATAATTATGTAAATTATTATCAATTCTTTCCGGATATAAAAAAATTACCAAAGTTACTAACCTGTACAAAAAATAGTTGATCCATATGCATAACGAATAGATTTTGTCGGTCCCATCTTGGTCTCGTCCAGTCCCATCCTTATTTTGTTCCTCAAATTCCGTAAAAATAAAAAGATATTTCGATGTTTTCAACGAATTGATGTCATTACATCATCTATGTATGTAGAAATGGAATACCACAGAGAATGTAAAATTACTACGCAATGGAATATCTACGTATGAAGAAATGGACACGATTCATTTAACTAGTCATTTTATAAAGTCTGTTATATCTATATGAATGTCTGTGTTACAGTGTTACCTATCACGTGATATATAAAGATAAGTTAAATGTCAATACAATACTTAAACTTAGATAGCACATATTATCTTTCAATACTGCTTACTTATTAAGAAAGTAATTTGCGTGGGTGCGCCAGATTTTCGCAGATCAACCTACCTACGTGTTTGGATCAGTGAGGTTGAGTTGTTGACCTGCCTGTATCCTGCAGTCAAACCTGTTCCTTCGGGAGGCCGGTTACTGCGTCCGCGCCATCCGCTTTTACGCTTACGCCCAATAAAACAACTACAATGAGCGAGGGAAATCGTCGTTTTCACTTTGTCTTTTGAGATAATATTAATATTTTAGGCCCTAACAAACTAAACATGAGCGTCACCAATGGGGGCAGGAAAGGCCAACTGCCTACACTGCAATAGAGGGCACATTCTACAGCCTAGAGATTTGAAAACATTTAGAAAACTTTTCTTTGCGCTTTACCATTTGATCATAGATGTTGTCACATTTGTAAATAAAAGTAGCTACTAATGTCCGCTGTCGTATAAATGACACAACCCTGATAGGTACTGACTTTTTTCATTAGCATATGAAAGTGAAAGTGATATACTTCCATTTCTGTTAAATTATAAAATTTTATGCTCTTATTTCGATTATCATATTTTAGGGCAAACTAAACGGTACGCCCGTGCTTTTCTAATTATTCGTTTGTAATCGTCGGTACTTACACGGGGAGAAATGGCGAGGAATTCTGCGCAGGCTAGGGCCCGGGCGGCAAATGCCACCCTGACTGGCCAGTCTTTAAATCTATCTTTATTCACATTGTTGCAAATACGAAAATATCCAAATCGCATCAACGACCATAATAAATAATTTTAGTCATTCAAATGCAGTTTTCATTCTCCAAAATTACTACAAGAAATTAAATTTAACAAACACGAAAAACTTATCCGTGTGCATTGTTTTTTATTATTATTTACTAAATGTATAACTAAACGAGGTGCTCTCCACATCTCACATCCAACGCAATAACCCTATTACCAATGAATTAAATTCCGAATTCGTTGCCTATTACGTGTCCGGCCGAGAGTAGGCAATAACCGTTACGCATGAGGCGGCAGTCTGTATTCTTTTCTACATATTCTTTGACGTCCTTGAATCTATTAATATTAAATAAAAATGAATAGAAATTAAGTTCGATATTTGAAAAATACATTGAATTATACGTTACACTAGAATAGTAAATTAAAACAATGACCGTGGCACAACGCGCTGTAAGAGCGTGACGCAGCAATTACATTTATCTCCTCTAACGCGTGGCACTTTGCCGTAAGTAAAAGCGAGACTGCTTTTTGTTTTGTCGCTCCGAATGGGCAAATCCAATTCTATGTGCAACAATGGACTTTTCTATGACGTTTTAATTATACGTATGTATGCAATCTAACAGGTATAAAATTGAAAATTAATCATTTTCTTTATTACTTACCATAAAAGTATTACAGTGTAAAATCGTTCAATTGTTAATTGATAAATCTTCGTAAGTACGAAAACAATGAAAAACGCTACGTTTTTTACTATATAAGCGTTAAAGTGCATGTGAGCTAGGTGTTGTTCTCGAACCACACTTGAGTGGAACTTAGTGATGCTTTAGAAATACTACTTACTACATAGATATCGTTGGAACAACTTTATTTGTGAAAAAAATACTGTGGTACACTGAATGGTGTTCAAGATTTGCCGGGCGATCCGGTGTACTCAATAATGCGGGAGATTATTAATTGATATAATAAGGTTTGATATATGGTGGGTTAGTTTTTGTAAAATTATAAAAAATAAAAATTACGACACCAGTGGGATGACCTAATATTTGTTAATTAATATGTAGGTAACCATCTTGTCATTGTTGCGGTAGTTTTCGAAAAATGACAATTTCTTTTATATCTATTACTATTTTAATGCGTAATCGACGAATCCCGAATTATTGTTTGAAAACAAATTGTATTAGAAACCAGTTTATTACAAGTAGAATATTCATGGCAGTTGTTGACAAGTATGACTTTTCTCGTTAATTAAAGATCATATCTGTGTTCCGTTAGTGTCATATCGCCAAGAGCGTAGCAATTATCCTGGAGCTCGGCTGGCGTCGCGGCGCGAGCGCAGCCACATGATGCGCGACACGAATAATAAACTAAGCTACTTCCTGTCGAGCGATAAGCGTTCAACAGCAGCAATGTACATCACATCATACAATACGTTTATGGACACAGCTCCTATCGTAAATAAATAATGTCATTTTATGACTACGTCCTTGCCTATGTGTAGGTATAAAAGTGAATCTTTGAGTCCGAATTTTTTTGGACAACAGCCAATTTCGAGTTAATTGATAAAATCGTCAGTTATTTTAGAAATAAAATATCTATTTATTGGTTCTAGAAATTATTCACCCATACAGTTGTAAAACTAGCGGAAATGAAAAATTAGATAACATCAGACATGACATGACTCAGTTCATTTGGAAGACCTTGTGTCTTTTTTCTGAACTTTGTATGCATGTTGACGATTAGTTATCTTTACGTAAATAAACAAAATGACAAAGAATCGTTACATATCATTTATTCGTATGATAATGGTGCGCTGGTAATCACGATATTTACCTACCTTGGAAATCCATTACTGCTCGCTTTAACGTCATTACTATTGACTCACCGACTAACTTATTCACAACTAAGAACTAAGAAGTGTGAGTGAGTAAAATAAGTGCTTTGGAATTTACTGTTCCGCCAATCTTAGACCAAATAAAAAAGACAAGAATTTACGGAAGTGACTTTTATTATGGGCCGTAATTAAAATAACGTCGACCATTCAATGAAGTGTCTATATTTGGTATTTAATAAAAGCGTTTCTCTTTTCTTTAGAGTTTTATCTTACCTCTGATAATTAATATACATTATCGAAGTAGAGTTTAGGTAGGTTAGATTTCTTGAATAAAACAACATATTAGGTAAAACGAATATTCTATTTTTATACATTGTAGGTACCTATTGATTTAAATATTACAAGCAGAACGTCAAAAATTATACCTACTCAAAGAAAATTGTGTAATATTTACTTTGCTACGTTATGAAAATACTGTTGAATTATAAACAATTTAAGCAGGCGGCCATAGTCACTAATTTTAAAATCAAACGATTTCTCTGTTACCTATCTGTACATATAAGGCTTAATTATAACGTATTTTACGTACATGTTCATTATGTATGTCCACATACAATTTGAAAGAAACGACATTCAAGGAACTACGGCGTGACAGAACAGAATAAACATTAACAGACAGGTTATGCTAATATTTTGTATTTGTTTTAGGAATATTTCCTACACAAATTAACTGATATCATAGAAAAAGGAAATAACATTTACATGTCCATATCTGTGTTTACGTGTTTATACCGTAAATAAATACTTTGTAAGGGAAATTGAAATCGGCAATTATTAGTTTGACGCTCGGTGTTCTGCGGTTTGGTTCGTCAGGGAAAAAAATAGGTACATAGTTGATGGAACAACAGAACCCCAATGGTGAAGTATTCGTTAGTAAGTGAAGATTACCACCTATTTATTACTTGTTACATCTTTCCAACAATAGCGGTCATATGTTGCGCATGGTTTTATGCAACTCGTGTAGGTAATATTTACTCCTTAGGTATCAGATTCTGGTTTAAAATATGCAAAAACAAAGAATAAAGAAAGCAAATAAAACCAGTTAAATAACCACTTTAAATTGTTTATGTAATATTTACAAATAAAACACATAAATTAAAATTTAGACGCATTTCACGTTGAATTTTCTCTTCGTTTTCATTTTCTACTTTGTAATATGAAATAGTACACAACATTGAAGATCGGTTAACAGAACTCCTAAAGTGCAAAAAATAGAAAATCTAAAAAAATGTAAACTTCACTCGCTTTTGTTTCAACAAAAAGTGCCGTTTTTACTTCGGAAATCAAAAGGACATTTTTACAAAAAATAAATTATACAGTAAAGAAATTGACTGCGTAATGTACATATTATTTCACCTAAAATCAGCTTTTATTATTTTAGATGGATTCTTTGCCTCCATTCAAAATCCCCAAATTTTGAATTAGGTCAGTTTCGTTCTGATACTGCGAATTGGCACTAAATTCCCACGTTAACATTTACATCTGCTTTATGTCTATTATATTACATCTGAAGGGACATCTGAGCCATATAATATTGTTATAATACTGTAGTCTGTAAGTGTGTGAGTACCTATGTTTTTTTTGTAAATGATTGTTAATAAAATTATTATTATAGTTTTACCTAGTACCATTTTATCAATATGAATAAAAATGTTGTGCATATTTTGTTTCTAAGTGAGATAAATACTTATAAAAAAAACATTCCGAAGATGAGTACTTAAAGGTATAAGAGTGCCTTGCACAAACTATTTAAACCCGATTTAAGGATTTGACATCTCGCACTAATTATTTAATAGTTAATGTAATATGTTAAATCCTTAAATCGAGATTAAATAGTTGGTGCAAGCCACCCTAAGTATTATAAATACTGGTTGTCTGAGCTCTTGGTTTTGTGTTGGTAACGAGGACGCGATGACACATGTCTAACGGTAATTCGGTTTTTACGGTGCTAATATTGCGCGTGTGCAGGTGATGCACGAAAGGAATAAACAAATTCATAAAGTTAAAATTTAGTAAAATTTCTAATCAAGCCTAAAGAAGTTCGTCAAGGCGAAACAAAATCACATCTACTTGATACTGCTTTTGGGAAGTGTCTGATAGCTACAGTCCATCACCTATACAAGTTCCTCGTAAATTATGTTGTAATAAGCCTACCTGTCTTGCCCTTGACTAACCCTTACTTGTGCGGAAAGATACCTAAGCATTTGGCACGTGCTATATTTTTCTATTCTAGACTTGGATAAAAATTATTATATTTTAGTATTTATTTACTTTACAAATCATATTGTATAGACTCAAGTGTTACCTTGCGGAAATATATTTCATGTGATAAATTCCCAAGTTTTTAGCTATTTTCCGTTCAAACTCCAAAAACCACCAATACACGTGTTTCGCCTCTCAACGAAGCATCCTCAGGATATACCAGAGATCAGATTCGGTCAGGCAACCAGCACCGAAGAAAATAGCTAAGAATTTGGGAATTTATCACATTTACAAATCATATTTTGCAGAATTATATTGAATCAGACACAATTACAAATTCTTATAAATACCTACGCTTCGCAGTAGCTATATGAAACGCTTCTTTTTAGTTATGAATCATGACCAACACTTTCTTGTTAAGTTTAATACGCAATACTTAATTTTTAAACTAAATTTATAGAGAGTATAGATTTCTGTTGTCACAAATGGTTGATATATTATGTGCACTTTTGATAAGCCAAATAACCTATCTCTGGCAGGTTGTACCGTCTGGTGTCACAGACAGATAATCTGTCACGTAACGGGTTCTTCTGATGTTGCAAGCATTCTGTGCTGCACAATAACATTAAACACGCGCTGGCAAGCGCTTTCAATTGATATACTATTTTCGAAACCGGTCTTCGTTTTCATAACATGCTCCGTACGATGACGGGCAGTTTAAGTGGAACTGCTTTGTCTTTGATCTCCTGTTAAGTTTCTATTAAATATATGTAATTTAAAAAACAACTATAAGAAGTTGAATATCAAGTATGATGTATAAGATGTATAATGGTTTGCAAATTTTGTAACTATTTATTTGTCAGATTAGTAAAAAGTCTTATTACAGGATTTTGTAACTATTTATTTGTCAGATTAGTAAAAAGTCTTATTACAGGATTTTGTAACCATTTATTTGTCAGATTAGGTAGTAAAAAGTCTTATTACAGGATTTTGTAACTATTTATTTGTCAGATTAGTAAAAAGTCTTATTACAGGATTTTGTAATTATTTATTTGTCAGATTAGTAAAAAGTCTTATTACAGGATTTTGTAACTATTTATTTGTCAGATTAGTAAAAAGTCTTATTACAAGATTTGTATGCGGTACTGATGAGTGATCACATACACACACTATGATCGTATAGTACTTGATAAGTATTTTGCACTCATAAAATCATGTGTTCGATAAGTATGCATTCTGTTATCTATAATGTCATAAAAGTTACACGCGTGGACAGGGCGTCCCACTTCAAAGAAGCGAAGGCCAGAAGTTAATTTGGGGCGAAGCCGGAGGCTGCGGAGCTGTAAATGTCACCTGTACTGCTTCTACCTTCATTATGTAACGAACACAAACCTGGTAATAAATTTACAGGTCTGTAAAGGTCTGTAAAGGTGGATAGATTTTGTCATAATAATGTGATTTTAGTACGTATTTGCGTTGATCATTTTGGGCGCCATCATCGCGAGCCTAATGTAAGTTGATTGACGCGCTTTCTGAGCGGCTAGAGTTCGCGTGGCGGGTATTTTGGGCGTAATGGGCGCACTGACGTAAACCAATTCGACGGACGTGGGAAGCTCCGCTGAATCCTTGCGTATATTTTTTACGGTACATTAAGATAAAATTATTATAACACTTAGTCGCCGATTAAAACCACAAACAAAGATTCAGGTTAGTAAACCGAATCGTTTTGTAGTAGGTATTTGCATGAATCTGTAGATTAGCGACGAGTCAATTTTTAACTTGAGCGCATTGAGTTGCGAAATTAGTGTTATAAAAATCTCACGCTAAAAGATTTCTTTCATTAAAATCGTGATATTGTTGATTATCAACAAAGGTCGTCAGTATGAAAACAAAAAGAATGTAGAGAGTCATTGTATTTGAACAAAGCGTGTGAATATGAACAACTGTAAGAGTATACCTAGCAGTTTAAACTGAACCTCGATATGACAGTAACAATAGTACGTGTATCTGCGAGCACAGCTCATATAAAAACAGTTGCGTTTCACAATAACATTGTGTAGGTATTTATTGTTGAACAAGTTGCGAATGACCTATATATAACAGCCTAGACATTTGTAAGTAGTAGGTACTAGTGATAGCAGGAATTGTGACAAATGAGTTATGAATGCGTTGCCTGTCGCAAAATGTTCTAATTTGCAGTGTGTTGTCGTTACTTAGCTTATTAAAGATTCTTCTGACTCTTTTACAATAATTAATTAGTGTTTTAATTTGAAATAGTCCGATGTTTTAAATTAAATAGATATTTTGGTATAAATATATACACACGTATTTATGTAATCATATGTATTTACTAAACGTTATATAGTTTCTTTGTGATGGCTCCTCACTTAAAAAGATATTCAAAATTATGAAGTAAAAAGACAACAAGAAACTTCTTTCGTGGTCTCTAAAAATGCGTTATTACTTAAAGGTATCTGTGAATATGAGTCTAAAATACTCGGTATAAATATAATTATAAATAACAACACCACAGGCAACAATCAATGGAGTTGAATGGAGGCCGCGGTCACTGACTGGGCCAGTCACATTAGCATAATCCGGCGTTATGGTAGATTTGTATGGGTACTGCAAAGGATTGCACTAACGGAATATGCTTCATTACACGACTTCCTACCTTTCCTTCATACTCGTAATGAGGAAGAAATCAAAGAATGAGTATACGCATTTTCTTTTTTGGTGTAGGTAAGCAAACGTAATGAAATTTGGTAACAATTTATAACTAATGTAATATTGTTACCTACACAGGTAATACGTAGATTTTACCAAAGCCGTATTTCATGTAATTTATTTACTGAAACAATGAATGGAAGAACATTAGATATTAATGCATTCAAGTAATTGTCAGTATTAAATTATACCAATTTAATAATCTCATTATTAACATATTTTGATACGTCTAACTTCCAAGCAGTGTTTTTCTTAGCATTTAAGTCAGAGCAATTTATGAAATTAGAAGAGGTGTCTGACCATATTATTTTTATATAAAAAACCTTTTTCAATACGAATCTTTAAACAAGATTTTATAAAGTATAAAGGGTTTGCCAGGTTAAAGGCAAAACCAATTAAGTCCAAATAAGTTAATTTAAAATTTTGAGTAAGTACTTATGCACATTTGAATGTTTGCTATGAAAATTACATAAATAAGTACTTAATAATTATGCAATGTAAGTCATATGCTGCGGTCAAGTGTTAGAGCGAGTTCTATGATGATTTAAGTTTCAAATATATAAACATTAACTTGATTTGGTCAAACTGCCGAGTCAAATAGACCATTACAGTGAGGAACTGAAAAAATAGCAGTTAGTTGGTTTTGCTTTTAACCCGATATTATGTTCCCGCTGCTTACTTCATCTGAGTAATGGTTACTAAACCAGATGGTTTGTAAATTAAATTTAAAAACCGTTGACACAAAATATAATCTTTACTAATTTCCGTCAAATTGATAATTGAGATAAGAATATTCCCGAAAACTGTAATTTTCAAACAAAAAGAACGCATGAAAAAGTAAGCGCTAAGTAGGCTTATACCAGGGGTGCCACACTTTGTAGATGTCAAATATTATACAACTAGACGAGTGCCTATACAGTGATGAGGTTGTGATCCAATTTAAAAATGTTGGTTTTTTAAATTTATCTGTACGGAATTGCATCCGGGATTCGCATCTTCATTATTAATTCAGATTAACTAACTTCACCATAACAGACAATGGCTAAGTTTCTTAGGGCTCTCGGACAGAATTAGTGGTTGGAATAATATATTCCTAACATATAATAGGTTGAATATAAATAACATATAAAGAAATCCTTGAATCAGATTCTTGAAAATCGAAAACACATATTCAAACACTCAAACCCGTTAAAACATGAATATCTTTCAAACAAAGAGCTGACACTTGGTTCAGTAATGAAATAGCGAAGTACATAATGTACGTACTTAGGAAATATTTCAGAAAAAGTTCAACTTTCCTTAGACCGATCATGAACAGATCGTTACACTAATCTCCGAGCTAGTATTTTCAGTTAGACCCAATTCGACGCATTATCATTTTTTAATAAAAGTGATAAAAATTACCGCAATCAATTTTAATCACAAACAGAAATTTTAAAAAAAGTGAATAAAAAATCGTTAGATGTCTGAGTTTTGCATTACATACTTTAAACGACTTTTCCATGGATTTATTTATTTATTTACAAACAATACAATAAAGGTTTAAAGATGTTATACCTAAAATTTGAGTAAAATAATTTATTATTTCTCCAAAGAGAATTTTTAGATTTAGATATAAACATAAAACTAGAAACAAATTAAGGGCTCGCTACAATATGTAATTATAAGTAAGTACTTGCAATTTAGTCAGTTTGTGTGTAAAACGTTGTAGAACTGTAGTCGGGAATATTATTTTAAAAAGTGTTTGTTTACAGAATAAGATAAGTTTATTTTCAATTTGCCCCGGCTGTAAGGGTAAAGTTTTCACATCTGTTATACATGACAGTAAAAATATATGAATTGCATTGTGTTTCATTTCATTTTGTGCGTGTTTGAAATGCAATTCATTAATTCCACAACAGGAAGCGTAGTGTTTATACTGTTATGAAATTGTTGTGTTATGAGTATGTACTTAAATACATGCACATTTTATGGCGCATTAAGATATCTACCTAATATTTTGTATTTTGTACATATTATGTATGTACGTACGTGGTTTGTTTAGTAAACGCAGCTGCATTATTAGGTCATGTGAAAGTTCAGATTGGTGTAATACTGAAACCGTTGCCGATAAATCTTTTTGGATTAAGATGAGTGGTATTGGTCCGGCTTCTCGCGTCTTGGGGGCTGAACGTGCCTGAACTGGAGTAGTAGGACGGATTAGGATAAACCGAGTCAATGGCCGGGTCACGTGGCTATTTGTGTTCTGTGCCACACCCCCTCCCCGCGTCTCACGCGCCTCGTCTTCCGTTCCCCTGTATAAACTACCCGCGCTCGACTAATTTTGGTTATAACTTTGTTGACATAGGAGCGTTTCAGAACGCTTGTGTTTAACGTCATATTTATATGAGCCATTGCTAATTTTTTGTATATACATTACGGTAATGAATGGTAGATTGAAGGAAAGATAATATAGATACTTAAGTACTGTCATTCTAGGAAGAAACCTATATTGCTTGTCTTGTGATCAAAATAGACATAGCATCAAGGGGCAACAAAATTCAACCTTTATTATTTGGCCTTACGGATGGCAAATAGGAACTCGATAGTAACAGATTACGCCCATCGTCTATACCAGTTGCTTGTAATAAGCCCTACTTATTGCTTGGCCGACTTTTATATGAAGATTGAAGACGAACAATGGCCGGCATATTTTATATTTTTCTTTCTCTGCCAGATCAACATGGAAACATGAAACTCCTGTAAAATTGCAATTGATATATTTTTATCATAGTTTATTCAATAAAATAAAAGCGTTACCAAATATGTTTTAAAGCAATTACTCCAAAAGTTATTCATTAGCATTTCTAAATAGTTTACCATTTCATCACAATATATGTGATACTGGGTCACCGATATTGTTTGAGTTGGACGATGTTTAACTATGATTAATTAACTCACTTATGAAGCTGTGTCAAGCAGCAGTAGCAGCGGTGTGTGCGCTCCGGCCGCGCCGCGCCGGTTTGGCGCCCGTCCTAACAAATGAACTAACCGCATCGGTTAGAAAATTTTTAGGATAGTGCCGAAAATGTTTAGAATACATCTAAAAAGTAATGTTGGTACACTCGATCTGTTTCGGATCTATGCCAATAACAATATTTTTAAGATTTAGAAAACCATGGCATTGTCTATTAATTTTTAAATAATAGGCATAAGTAACTAGTTTGTTAACAAATAGAAATTTAAGCTAAGAATTTTAGGCATTAACAATATTGTGAAAAGTAATTCGAAATGCAATGAAAAACATGAGTTATTATAAACTCAAGTAGTGGGAACGGAGCAGGGATAATTTCCGTCTCTGTCACTCATACATCTGGACAATGATAATGAGTTTGTGACGCCACAGTTCTGTAACACCATCTATCTTTACTAATCCCCAGTCTGTCCCCACTACTGAAGTTTAAAAAACCCAATAACTCCGTTATTATTGGATTTCAAGTAGTTATTTTCACAATTGCGTTAAACGTTTTAAATTGTTTTAATATTAGACAACTTAATTAAAAAGTACAGTGATTGTCGATAATTATATTATTTATAGCCCACATACACAATATGTACATAGTACATTACATACATACTGTGTATACATATGTTTATTTTTAAGTCTAGAGACAACGCGTTTGATTTGATTTGACCCAGCTGTAAAGACATACAAACACCAAAAACAGGCATTTTTTTACTTGACATGAATTTTCGTACGGATCGTCTTAGAAGGATATTATTAAATTATGTTCTTCGATATTTAAAACTAACTTTTAATGCAAATTAACAAAATGTATCATTTTATGGCATCAAATGATTTACATATTTCTCGGAAACGCGAATGTGCATGAATATTCTGTCTGTTTACATCAAATATTCTCGGAGAATAACGACTGCGACAGACGGACAGACATCAAGACGATAGCGACGATAGATTCAATATTTAGAACGAAAGTTATTTACTGACAACTTTTTACGAGAATGGTACTTTACAATAACATAACAGTTATATTATTATTATAAGATTTCAGTCCGAGGGAATTAGTACAAAGTTATTTTTGTATTTATTAACAGCAGTCAATAATATTGATATACCTAGTATAAATAAATACGTTCAAAGGAGGCTTACTAAAAATATGTAATATTGAAGGTGGTTAAGTAGGCTATTAGGCTACTAATGAGATAACAAGGTTGTCGACCTACGAAACAAAGAGCTCTTTTAAATATCAGGTATACGACGATACAGCGATACCGACATGAATTAACGGATAAGGATGAACCACTATTAGAAAGGTTGATAAAACATTCCAGTGTTTATGTAAAGTTATACGAAAAGATTCGTTGTGAAAATTATACCGAGTACTTTTTGTTCAAGAAGAAAAAAAAGTGTAAAACCAGTGTTATATTATTTTAATGAAATCACATTGAAGGTAACCAATGATCTAATGGGAATATTTAAAACAAATTTTAATGGGATTATTTCGTACAATTTACAATAAATAATCGAGTGTCGTACAGTTTGGTGAGACTATGTAGTCTAAGAAAATAATTATTTTCTTGTTCTATAAGTTCCTACATTGACTTAGACCTGGAAGAATGGCAATGTTCTAAGTCACTGACGAGTTGACTATGTTGCGTATGTTAAAGAACAGAACAAACTGATTACAAATAATGTATTTAAGTTATATTAACGGTACTCTGGAATATTTCTTACTACTCTTTTGGAAAATTCTGTTCGGAAAGTTCTGTTCGGAAAGTTACTCGAAATTATCGATACGAGTACATATGATATCCATTGTTGTCGAAAGATGTGATAAATACATGTATGTAAGACTTACTTACGTCGAGAATCAAGGGCAATGTCGATGTAATGTCGGCAAGTATTGTCAGATGATAAACGTAAAGTCTCTATTTCGTGATCATTAAGGCTTTCACTACTAATAAGAGTGTCGCATGGTTTCTAGTAAAGTTGTGGTTGTAGAGATCGCGGGAACTCATCTGAGCCGAGAAAGGTAATGATGCATTGTTTGAACACAATCCGCCTTTTAAAGAGAGGATGGCTATTCGCTTGAGTGGCCGACGCTATTGATCAGCGTGTGTTTAATATTACGAGTACAATTATTAAGCTGCTTCTATTGTCTATCCTTTGTCCTCACACTTTAAAAACAAACTGATACCCAATGCGGTTGACATGTAATCTACACACCACGTCTCGTTTCGATCAGATGAGTACACATACTTGTTATAAAGTTGTTTAAGCATATACGTACTTATATTTTTTGTTATTAAGGTTTTGATCTATAGGACGTTTCACATATTACGTGTCACTTATTGATCGATTATTATTAAAATACCATATTGCTTCACAAAATGTGTTGTACAGAAATATGAATATTGTTATGCAGTGGAGCGATGAATGCTTTATATGGTTATAACCGGCGAGTGGGTGGCAGGCGGCCGTGAGCCGTCGACTTGCGCGATTAGCCGGGCCTCGCCCGACTCATTGCGACACTATACCTAAATAATAATTATAATTTCTATATTATGTTACTTACATAATTAATAAGAACTTAGCAATAATCAACATTTAGGTACATATCTAGGTACTGCGGTCAAAAATTTACTGTTACATCCCGCATTGTTTTTTTTAAGTTTAGAGTGAAATTGATTTCATAATTATGACGTAATTCTTATAGCGAAATTAGAATTTAAAAGCGAAAACTGAAGCAGATATGATTGGCGGAGTGTATAGAATCAAAGACGAATAATATAATTGTCCTCAAAGTGATATAATTATGTTTCAGGATGACATTGCACTCATGTTGTTGTGATTGTGATATACAATGTGATCCTGACAATTGCGTAGTTTGCGCGACCCTCGGGGTGAACGATCTACCAGGAGTCGTCGACACGCCGACTACGATAATTACTGTCGCTGCAACTCGTACCTACGCCCTTCGACCAGCTGCCTCTAACACTAACATACTAATATCACTAATTGAAACACTTCTTACTTCTAACTCAAGCTTAGACGATGTAATTCTTGTTACTGTATACTGTCTGTCAGGTAACGATGGTTATTCTGTAATGACGGTCGATAGGTGTGAATTCTCAGTGGTTAATGATACAATGAATATCGAATACTAATATTACGTGATGAAGCAGCTTCCATTTTCCATTTTACCTCGTTTTATTTTTAGGGTAAAGCATTAAATATTTAGAGAAGGTGATCCCTGGGCGGTGTTAACAACACGAGCAATAAGGTGGTACGTGTAACGTGGGTCAAGTTTACGATGCTCCTGCGGTGACTTCATACGGAATACTTGCTCTATAAAGTATATAAATAAAAGTAGACAGCTCGTTAAATGATATCTTCATACAGTTTATTTGTAACTTGTAATAATGTAAAGATTAACGGCTTTATTTTAAGCTAAATATTTTAGTTCCACTTAAAATATGTACTTGAATGACAACATTACCTCTTTTTACGTGATAGTAGAATCTTGACTATTTAAGTATGTACATAATTATGTATTATATTATTTGCAAAGGTGTGAATTTTGTCCCATTATGTAGACGTAACAAAAATATTTTGTAAAGATTTTTCAGGTGTAATCATATTTTTTGTTCGTTACTGCAAAAATGTCACGTTTGCATGATAAAGCAATTCGAAGAAGTTGGAAAACTGAGCCGTTGTTCACTATTTAACCACAAAAACTAGTAAGTTGGTACTGCATACTGCTTATTACTCACATTTATGGAATTTGCAAATCCACTATCGTATTTTTTTTAAATTATTTGTATTCACAGTACCTATTCTGTCCGTCTGAGTTATCATATCTACAGGTCTGCTTATAACATATACAATGTACAATGTACACACCTATCCATGTTGCGTATGCATATCTACAAAATATATTTATAAATAGAGATACCTACCTACCTACCTACACAATATGTAAAATCGACAACTATTGTCGAACTAGAGCAAAATTTTTAATTTTTTTAATTCATTGAAAAATGATATCGTGCATAAAAGCTCGACAACAGTAGATAAACAAAGATTTTCCGTTATCCAAAGGTAACATAAATGGTCATAAATTTTGAATGTTACTTAGGAGAACGGACCGTTCCGGCCTTTTATGTTAGGTGTCTCTTCAATTCCTCAGAGGAAGTTGTAAATAGAACCCGATTCGACTGCCGGTCGTCATCCGTGAACTGATTAATTGTTATTACTCCATCAAAAACCCCATAAAGTTAGCAACGAATCATCTTGATTTGATTCTAAATTTTAAGTAATAAACTGATATTAATTATTAGGTATAGAGTAGATTTCTTTTACTTTCTATTATAGTGGTATTGTAATGGAACGAAACACTTATGGATTCGCTTTGGTGTCTATTTCCTGTTTGTCCGTTTACTACAGATAAGTATTTTCCTCTCCTATGTATTTGATATATAGAGTTGATATGTGGTATTGTTTCAGAGAGCAATAGCGTAATTACAGACATACTATTTGTGTATAACGCATGTGCAAAAAGTTTTCTTTAGTAAGTCGTGAGATAGTTTTAAAAGGGAAATCAGAAATGAAGAAATTGTCTTAGAAATGAAAGCTCACGAGAAAGACTTCTTTCGAAACATACACTAGAAACTCTTTGTAATGAAACTCAAGAGACCTAGTATTTTTGTATAAGACGAGAGTTTTCATTGTTTGGAAATGTTTAATTTTTTATTGTAATTTGTTAATTTTTGTAACAATATCCAAAACGTTTCGCAACATCAATCTTCTCTCTATATGTTTTCTCCCTTTTCAGTCGCACGAAACGAAGAAAGCTTTTCGTCAATACCCAAAAATTTTCTTTTATCGTCATGTCTGCAGTTCAAAAGTTAATTCATTACTGACAAAATTACACATATTGTTAGGTAGTTCAGACTAAGCTTTTCTAATCTAGTGCATATTTTTCTAATCTGACAGTAGCAGTAAACCAACAAACAAAATAAGTATACAGCTGGATGAAGACGGTGCTTTGTGTAAGTCAATAATGAATATTTATTTACGACTAAAAATGATGTATTGTTCCGTTACATAGAAAGAGAGTTATGTTTTTAGAGTCTATCAATGTATTGGTAATAACGTAAACTAAACAAAGGTATAAGTTTTTGTTGTTATAGAAATCCGCTATAAAACTAATAAGCTAATTTTACGACTCGTGAGTAAAATAAAAAAATTTAAAATTTTTCGAAATAGATGATGTCACCCTCATCGTCTTAAAGATTTAAAATTTAGTGGATAAAGAAGTTATAATGCTATTGCTAATGAGGTTTGTAATGTTTGTAAAGCATTTTTATCATGAAATTGTCAACAGTTGTTTTTTATTTTGGAATACTTCTAACACTTTAAAATCCTATTGCACTAAATTGGATTTATCTCAAGCCAGTAAAAGTTAGTTAAAAAAAAAATTGTCGTTTTCTGCTCAAATGATATGTAAGGTTCAGTATGAAAATAACCACACATGCCTACATTATAATACGCGATGGTGCGCGTAATATAATGAGGTGTGGAGTTTTTATATAGCGTCCGAGCGGTCGTATCGCACTTGAGGGCTATTTCTTTGTTGATCGACATTTGCCGTCCAGGCTGTCCACTCACTCGAGGGTTCGCGGCGTGTAGGGATAATGAAACTCTCTTTCAAGGGGATTTAAATAATGGTGCGAGGGGCCGCATGCCATAGTTACGTCCATCGTTTTGCTTACACGTGTTAAGAGATCTACATTGCTTTAAAGTAGTTAGAAAAGCTTGACGATTAATGATTTTTTACATTTAATCTGGTCGATAATGCCAAAAAATCATAATCTTTAATGATTTTTTTGCTTCATGGAAAGAAGAAGCAGTAGGTTATACCTGCACCTTGTTCTCCCGTCAGCTCAAGAACTTGTGTTAGGCGATGGGATAGCGACTTGATATTATTCGATTCCGTTTTATCATCTGTAAACTCCGACCCGTAATATTTAATCGACTTCAAAAAAAAGAGGTTCGTTCGTCGGAATCTTTTTTTATGTTTACCTATTTCTCCGCCATTTATGTATCGTTTTTGATGATTTTTTTATTTGAAATGTATGGTGTACCTATTCACTGCGGTACAATAGAAGATAAGATCTGATGATAGAGTGGTACTGCTTAAAAAGAAGAATGGTTCCAATTATCAATGGATCAAAGGATTAATGATTCATGCATTTATGTGCATGATCTTTTTATTTAATCTTGCGTTCCAGAAGTTATAGACCTACTCTAGATATTTATTTAGGACAATGCTACTCAAAAGGGAAAAAACAAAAATAAAATGAAGTCGGCTTCAAAATAAAAACACCGAAAACTACAATATAATTATCCGTTACTAATCATACTCAAATACAAAAATAACTTGTTAAAAACGATGCAAATATCTAAATAATTAAATTTATCAGTTACTCAAGTCGGTGCAAACAAATAAACAAGATCAGAAAGCCTACTTCATAGTTGGTAAGCTTGGCACAGTCTTCAGTAACTTTTAAATTTCATTGTAATGTGGGTTTTTGTATCGTATTTATGAAGTTATTTTTGTAAATACTTGAGTTTTTATTAGTAAAAGATAATTAGTTTAGTAGTGTAGTTTTCAGTATTTTTATTTTGAAGGCGGCTTCATTTTTGGGTTCCGTACCTCAAAAGGTAAAAACGGAGCCTTTATAGTATCATATCGTTGTCCGTGTGTTAAAAGATACAGCTATTTATGTTACCAAAGAAAATCCTACAGGGTATTTCCCGTTAACCTAGAATCATGCAATTTGTTAAGAATCAAGGTCCCACTGCATAATAAAAGGCAAAAATCTAAAAATTGCGAATTTGTAATTATGTCACTTTTTGCTATTACAAACTTACATTTGAAGTTAGAGAGTATGATAACATGTCTTTCAAATGCAAAGTTAAGTTTATTTTTGAAACCGACTCGCACTTGGCCGGTTTTTCTTAAACATTAATGTATGATATTGTTGCCACTTGATGCTCTGTCCACCCTAAGATAGATGGTTCATAGATGGTAGATGCTGTGTACCTGTACGTAATATTTATGATTGCTTTTTATTTTCTGCGACTTTTCTAATTGGATTTGAAGCCATAATAGCTTTTAAAGGTATTGAAGTTTTGTTTCCAATTATAGGTAAGTAAATCACTTTTGCCGTGAATACTATTAACTGTCATGCCCCATCGTCTGTCTGTAAGATTGCATTGCATTTTCACTTGTAATGTCAGTTAACACTATCACCGATCACCAATCGTAAAACAAAATTAGCCGTAAAGAAAAAAGTAGATATAAACCTATAACTAATTAATCTGTGCCTATATGCAGTGCCTTATTCTCGATGTTCATAATTTTCTGATTTTTCACATTAATATTTTCTGAGACAATATGGAGGACAGCAATTTTTGGAAATTTTATAAACAGGTCTTATATCTTTTAATTCTTCATTTAAATAGCTTTCATTTAGGTAGTAGCCGTAGTACCCCATATGATGACTACTTATAATTTTTTTAACTTTTTATTTAGCTCCTCAAAAGTAACTACGAGTAATAGTGAAAACTTAGTTTTTGGAGTTCACATATAATATTCAGGCCACTACAACTACTATAACTGTTCCAAATTTCAGCTGTTTGTGTCAACAGACTATGAGAAAAATTGTTGTGACGAACAGAAGGTTCCGTTATTTAATTTTGGAACGGAACACTAAAAAACACAAAGCATTAAAAAAATCAAATTGATGATATCGATTGCTTATTTTCATTATACATTGCGTTTGTACTTATGAAGATAATTAAATCTATTATTAATTATTTCGAAAAGTTACAATCACAACTGCGTAAATATCAACAAGTAATATGCTGTTATCTGATAAATTGTATTTTTTACTTCCACAATCTCATCAAAATGTAATTTATGTCGATATACAAGTAGGTACCTGTAATAAATTTCGTAGAATTTAAGTTTGTGTTACTGTATTGATCGTTCAGTTTAGAGCCTTTTGTATATACATATGTTTGCTTACGTGATCCCCTTTAATTTATTCTTTTCCGAAAGTTTCTTTAGGGCTAGGGAGCGTAATTTTTGCCATCTGCAAGAAAGTTTACCTTGTGTAAACAACTTATATTACTTTCCGAGCTAGTTACTTCTTACGGGTATGTAATAATTCTGAGCTTAATTGTGTTACATAAAACTTACGACACGACCTCTGCTTTATTGAGAAACTTGTGTATTTTTTATTTTTGTTTACTTTAAGCTTAAAATTAAGTAGGTATCTAAGTACGTGATGGTAAATTTTTTAAACGGTTATCAATGATGGCGGTTATGATGAAATTTAGTGCTGTCGAAATAACTACTGAAATAAAATGTATGCGATGTGTATGTTTATTGGATTTCCGTTAAGAAATTTGAAAACCGAAACTTTTACGGAACCTTGGTGTTTGTCTATTACCTGTCATTGTCGTTTTTCCTAGAAATTATTATGTGAAATGCAACAGACACCTGAAATTTCAAGCAGTAATACAAAGTAGTGATCCATATAATGGCATTAACTTCAAACGTCGAATCTGGACTTTCAGGTGTTAATTTTAAAAATATAACTGAAAAATGATATTCGTTAATCATCCATTGTTTGAGGTAGGTATCAAATAAAAACACTGTATTCTAACTATTAAAGTTTTATTTAAATACTTATGAAAACTTAAAAATTACTGATACTTTCTTTACCTTAACTCCAAAAGCGTCATTAAAAAAAGTATTAAAGAAAAATCATCAGGGTGACATTTGAAAAATTTAAAACAATTTAAAAAATCTTGTATTCGTTTTCATTTTGTATTAATTTCTTTTGAAATAAAAGAATATATATTAGCAACGAAACATATTTTGGTTTGTCAGTCATTTATGAATAAAGGTTAATTTTTTATATAAAAGAAAACACAACGACAAACTTTATTTTGCGGTTGGCGGTTAGTAACAACTGTACAGAAAGCTAGTCGTGCAAATACGACTTACACTTAGTTCACTTGGCCAGGTTTTATTGGTACCTGTTTACTAGGTATTTACGTTCCAAACACGCATGTTTAGATGTTTGTGTCAGTCATGAATCATAGATACCAACACATTCTTATGAAGGAAATATCTATGTAAAGAGTTCTTGCTTATTCAGCAATATTAGTTCTGTTAACTGTTTCACGCCTCGAAGAGTTTGATCAAAAAAGTTCTCCTAACCTAGATTTGCAGTAGACAGATCAGTGGTCAGTCGGGGCAGTGGAGCGAGCGCGGTAAGGCCACGTGCACACTCCGCGTTGTCATCGCGCTGTGAGTTGTGCTTATGACGCAACCAAAACCACGCGCGAGTGTGACATCACCGCTCGCCATCGCCGGGCGCTATTGTCTCGTCACCTATGATGAATTACTCTCCACTTCCAGGCTTTCCATTTCAACTGCTTTGAAAATATTTATCTGTTGGATCGATGTGCTATTAATTTGTTAACATAGTATGTATTTATATAGTATAATAAGTCATTCAGTCCATCCAAATAACTTTGCTGGACGTTGATTGGCGTAGGTGGTTAGATAAATCACCGAACGAAATGGACTTCCGGGATGCAGTCGACTTCATTGTGTTCTAGTGAGTTGTTTGTATATTTGGACCAATCAAAGAAAACATCGTATTAGAGAATCATTTTGTGCTATTTTATTAAAGCAATTCAATATTTGTTACCTTCAAACAAAGTTAATCACATTAATTCAAAGAAAGTATTCTTTTATGATTTCTTGGGAGAAGGAAAAATATATGTATAATGCGGAGCTGATTTTTATTTTCTTTCTAAGATTATAAAAGATGTTCGAAGCCTTAATTTAAAGTATTTGTATAAGAAGCGAAGTACGTTCAGCATGTAGGTTACTGATTTTTGTTATAAAGACATTAGATTTTTTTTTATTGTTGTCTAGAAACTAGCTATCTTTCAATAATCCACATTGTAAAGATTATCGGGTATTATTTTACATTATATATCATGCAATTTCCCATTGAACACGGGCCGACCATCAAATATTATAATGACTCGACAAGTCACTGTAATATGATATATTTATAGCTCTTTAGAATCTATAACCACAAGTTCAAACAAGTACAGCGAAAAGTGTGATTTTGTTGTCTTGAAAGTCTTGATACACTATCCCGAAAGAAAAATGGCATTATGTTATATATATATACTATGTAACATAATGATAACTATTGTTAAAAAATGTTAACAGGGAAGGGCATTAATAACTGCGACGCAGTCTATAAATGTCTAGTGCAGTTATATAAGTATACTGAAAATAAATAATTATCATTATTATTATTATCGTAGAGTAGAGAACTAGAAATGGTTTGATTCTCATGTAATTAATAATAACCTGTACATGACAAAAACAAAAAATTATTGTCTAATGTTATTAATAACAAGAATCAGCACCCTTGTATTGGTCCACACTGCACTAACCAGTTTTGTACATTATATCTGATACCTATCAGTCGACTTCTAAAGCCACGAAGCAGGAAGCATCACAGATAAATAAAAAACAAAATGAATACAGAATAGTGGCCGCGGTTCAGGGTCTCCGATGATTATATTATTATAGTGATTCTTACACATCATTACGAAGGTAAGACGAAACAACGAAGTAGATAGGTACGTATTTCTTTTTTCTAGATTTGTAACAACTCTAAAGTTGTGAATACTCGTCGCATATGCACAAGAAACTCAAATAAATTGGTAGGTATTATTTGTTGTATGTAAAAATAATAATAATTTCGGAATTCAAACGTCCGCGTCTGCAGTAGCGTGTTTGTTCAAATAGTGTTATCAAAGACTAGCCCAACATACCGAGCGAGGCAATTGACCCTAATATCTGATGACATCGAATTATCGCTGCTCGACGACTGGCCTATTTGGCTCCAGCCAATTTAGATTAGAACAATAAAATAACTTCTTCAATCTTATAGTATTCTTGCAATGACGACGTTACAGATGACACTGCTTCGTTACACCAGTTTCCTTCGTACCGTAATATTATTTAATAGATCAACGAATTTGGAAATGAATTCGTTGTTATAGATGGTCAAAGTATTTAAACTAAAGAAGATTCATAACTATAATATACTAGCTGTCTGGCCACTGTTTGCCGTGGCGCGCGTTGAACAAACGAACAGTTAATTTTTTTTTGTATATGTTAGTATATTAAACGCACGTATTCGAATGAAATGTTGTGTCAAAATTTTAATTCAATGGATCGACTACTTTTCGAATTTGGCGACCACAAATATATGGAGGCTGAATTTTTATGTACATATATATATATTGTATATACATAGATAATACCACATGCATTAAATTATGTTTAATTTGAGATTGTTTTATCTAATATAATTTGTTGCTGAAGGGAGAGAATCGGAGACAGAGGCGATGGGTTGAGGACGGAAGTCGGCGAAGCGTTTATCGGACAGCAGGCGCGCAGCTATCACAGGAAACAGCGGTCAGCGCTAGTGTGTGGGTTATACCGTTATATGTACATTTATGCTTGTTCATTGTAAATAAACAATTATACTATTAAATATTTTTATTTCTTATTATGAAAACTAAAATTATATAAATTGTTTTAAAATACATTATTGTTATTATTATTATGCTTATGTAATCGTTGCGTCTGTAAGCCATCGTTAACTTCTGAACTACTTGACCGATTGAGATCGTATGCCCACAATATATTTATTTTGTCTATACGATGGCTCATAACTTGCTAGGATCTAGAATTCCCAATAATGTGTTGAACTAATTAGATTGAAGTTTTCAAAAGAATCTTTACTATAAGGCGGGGTAGAGCCAAAAAAACAAAAATAAGTTCGTTTTTCTGTACTTAATTCACAAATTCATAGTGACAATGTCTCGGGAGACGCTAACATTAATAATACAAGAACAGACCAAAGGAAATGGAATGGAAATGGAATTCAATAGTCAAAATGGTATGCTAAATAGAGGATTTAATGTATTTTGCTTGTTAGCAATTATTTAACTATTTGTTAGCTTATTGTTAATAAAAAAAACACTATTTTGTGTAAAGGTAATTGTTAAGTTAATAACTGTTTTTTTGACGCTATTCATAACTGGACAAAGACGCTTCACTGAAGGATGCCATTAAATTTTATGATAAAATGCCTATTATTTAAATTGAAGGAATTAGTAAAGTTTACAATTAGTAACAAAAATATCTACCAGATAGTGATCTGTTAATAACATAAGTCACTGTAGTCTAGAATTATATTGTTTATTTTATACATTATTAATTTCTTAATTATTGTAGAGTTGTATTGGTATAGGTAGCGATAAAGTTTCGTTATCTGAAGTTTTAACCATTAACAAGAGTTCAAAGGCGATCCCAAGCTGCAGCATTTGCGTCTATGATTTATAATGATCGTCCAATATGGCGGCTTATCAGTCGTCAGCCTCGGTTCTTCAACTCTACAATACGTGTGTATTGTAATGGCTTTATTTGAATGCATTATAATAATAATTACTTCGTATCTAGTTTAAATATTTGAGTAATTTCATTATTTTTATAAAACGTTATGTACAATTTATCGGTTAACAAGTATATGCTTTCATATGTGTAGGTATATTACCTTACGTTACATTTAAAAAAATTTAATAAGTTGAAATTACGGGAAAATGTAAAAGTGATGGAGAATATTAAATTTATGTTTATGTCTACTGAATATTATTTATTTTTATTTATTTTTATTAACTCGTTTGGTTTATGTAATTTTATTCAATGTTTTTATTATTCTTGTGTAAAAAAATTGCTGTATGTATCCTTAACTTAAAATAAAAATATTACATAACTTTGGATAGGTAAGTAATCATAATAATATACTTACCTATTACATAATATTATAAATAAAATGTTATACAGAAGATTATGCAAAAAAAAATTCATTACTATTTCTTTATGAAATTTAAGTTCACGTCTTCTGAAAAATTATGAAACGGAGTATCCTGAAAGTACATATTATATTATTAAATTTAAAAAAAGATGTTTTACATGTATAAGAATTTTAACAAATAATAATTATGATGACATATTTATAATCGTAACATTAAAGTGAAAGGTGATTGATATATTGTTCACAACCGTAACAACAACAAAGAGTGATTTACTGAATGCTCGTATTTGCACGTATTGAAGTCCTTATCATATTTTGATTTATGTTTCCATGAGATGTGAGATGTGACACTAATATTACCATTAACACGTTAATAACTTCAAACGCGTTACATAATAAATTACTCTTTTTACGTTTTAATAGAAATAATAAAGACTGAAGAAAGTCATTATTATGTTTATTGAAAAAATAAAAGTTAAGGTTTCGTGGTTTTAATAAAGTGCTCATTGCTAAGAAAGTTAAAAGCCTAAACATAAAACATGTTTCTTAATATAAAGAAATATCGAAACTGTTTTCTTATTACGCTTCCGGAGCGTTATTATGGAGAGTTGCGAAATACTACCATCCTATAGACTATTGTACTATATTTCGAGAGCGTCTAGGTAGAGTTATGGTCGTGCTGAAGCTGTGCCTTATCTGCATAAAAATAAACAGGTGCTTCTCAATTTAATTTTATTTGAGTATTAATAGCAGTTGACACGCACCACGCAGGAGGTTGTTTGAAGGGCTCTGGAAGTATGCGCGCCGGTTGGTATCGAACGTGTTCTGATTAGCAAACATTTCTATTATGTTTGTGTGCATGACATCGTGCAACGCCCCTTACGCGAATTCCTTGATGAGCGTTACTCGTATGGAACAGTTTTACCGTTGCTAATGTTGCTACCGGATTTTATTATGCAGTTTGTTTTTGCTTGTTAATAAACTACTTAAAATGTAATAAGCAAATTGCTTTCATTAACTTCTGCTGCCATGTATTTCCTATTGAGATCTATGTTAAAATTTTTAAGTGTCGTTTTGATATATATGTATGTAATGTATCTAACACTAAACTCATACTAAATAAAAACAAAAAATCTGACCTAATGCGAGTTGGCCTCACGCACCGAGGGTTCCGTATCAACGTACAAAAATTTCTTCTTTTATTCAGTTCGAATTTCTTAGCACGAGCCCAACTCATACTTGGCAGGTTTTTATTACTTATCGTTTTACTTTAGTTTGCATTATATTGAAAGACAAAGTTGAACATTGTAGTTGAAAAAATGTTCGCCTGTAGATCGATATACGTCAAAGTTAATTCTCCAACTGAAAGTTTAAGTTTGTAATCTCGGAAAAATATTGTTTCATCTGATATAATATTGCAAATTACGTTTTTAGATTTTTTCCTTTACTTAGGCTGTGAGACCTTGCTTCTTGCCAAATTTCATGATTTCAAGATGAATGGGAAGTATCTACCCGTTTAGATTTATTTACTTGAGAGTGTCAAAATATTAGGCTTAAAAGCTGTATTTTTTGATTGCGTTAACTTAGAAGTTTAATTTTTTTAAAGCTCCGAGGGATCGCAGACGTACCTAAATATGTGATATTAATTTCAAATTGATGCTTCCACGCGTTCCTAAGAAGGTTGTTGACAGACAGACAGACGGACAGGCAGACGGACGGACAGACAGACGGTCAATGAAGTGATCCTATAAGAGTTCTTTTTTCCTTTTGAAGTACTGAAACCTAAAACATTGGAATTAATTTAAATATGACAATTTCAATATGAACTTTCATTGATTGTATATTGTATACAAAATAAATTATTTAAACGCTATCTGTAGTCGATAATTTGACAAATTTTTGTCAAAAAAGCGGCATTATTAAATTTTCAAACTTTTTTGAGATTTTAATACTACTAACGGAGATAACGAATTTATACAACTTCATGAAAAAAATATGTGTTGGAGATGTTATATTACATTTTGACCTTATTCAGTGTTCCTTTCAAAATTGAAAAAACCGAACACTTACTGTCTGATGTCTTTTATCACAATAGTTTTCTCAGAGATTGCTTATTTAACGTAAGCAGCCGAAAGTAATAGTTATAGTAAGTGGTCTTCAAAAGTTATGTTTAAAATTTTGAACGTGATTTAAATTAGAGTAAAATTAAAAGTAAAGAAAATTTTTTTCGGAATTGTCGTGTACCTATTATGTATCAAATGAAGAAAATTTTTATTTATTTTTGTTAGATACAAATTTATTTTAACTCGAAATATATTGGTTGCAGATTCTTATTGTCGAGTAGGTGTATTGTTTGTGGCAAGGATACAGGCGACCTGCGTTGAATGCGTAAGCGCATCAAAGCAGGCGCGGACGACGAATGATTCAACAGGACTGTGACGTCATCGAGAAGGCGCGTCCGCTTCTTTTTTCCACAATGTTCCATCCATAATATTATACCCACCCAATTAAATGTTAATATATCTGTTATGTGTTGTTATATTTGTGAGTCGTTTTAGTATAAGGTATAAGTCACTAAGTATTTTTAAAAAACTGTAGAAATTGTTCAGATGGACTGATCATTATCCACTTACAGAAATCAATAAAAGAAATCAGTACCTAACATTTTTATGAAATATTATTTTCATTCCGTCTGTTCGAAAAACAATTATTGATTCTTCGAGAAGTGCGACCACAGTAGGTCTTTTCTCTTAGACTTTCATAGGGGGCAGAAGTGAGTTTGAATAAGGTTGGAATAAGGAACACGAATTCATCCCTAATATTCTGCGAGAACAGATGTCAAACGATAATATTGTATGAAAAATGTTACTGGCTGATGATTACCTGGGGGGCGACAACCGCACGCCAGAAAAAAGAAGAAATGAGAAATATAAAATTTCTTTGTATTTTTTCATAAGACTAGTACGTCCATGTATCGAATAGCGTTTTGATTGTTTTTCTCATAGAGAGGAATAAAGAGTAGTATCAATCGTTAGTAAAGTTAATTTTTTACTTTGGGCGACGTACATTGAATCCTTCGTTTAGCTTTGGACCCAAATATAGCGCCTCGCTATAAAAATATTACTTTATTTCCTTGTCATACAATTTATTATTTTATTCCTTCGTGTAAAATGTGATAGAAGAGTATCAAAAATATTTTTAACAAAATACAAGAATTTAAAAAATTTATCAACATTCAATATTATCCAACGTCCATCGTTTCGTTCTGACCAATATTGCTTTTTATTTTTAATTCATTTTATTTCTAATACATAGGTATCATTGTAATATTTTATACATGTCCATGTATAAAATATTACAATGATACCTATGTCCATGAGCAAATTTGAATAAAGCATACAGACAGTGGAGAGAAGTCACTCCATTGAATAAAGTAGTGATAAACAAAATCAGATAAAATGTAATTTCCTAAAGCCTTGGTATATTATCATTGAAATGAAATAGTTTTAATGACCTTCCTACATCCGACGCAGATATGTAGTTTTTACTAATTCGATGTACATATTATGTACTTATATTATTTATTTTCTTGTGTAGCAGATATGTATAGTACGTCCATTATTTGTATGCGGTTGGTACATATTATGTTTAGTTATTGTGACTATTACATTTACTTATTATGATTATTTTCAGGTGACTTACTATCTACATGATGACCCAGAAACCTTCTACTAAACTGTCTAATAACAGCTCTACTCATGTTATGTCGTAAGTACATAAAAAAATAGCTTTGGTAAAAGTTTCACTGAATTCCAGCTAGTCAAAGTTTTTTTTATATAAAAGAGGGGCAAACGAGCAAGCGGCTCACCTGATGGCGAGTGACCAACGCCGCCCATGGATACCCGCAACATCCGGAGAATCACGGGTGCGTTGCCGGTCTTTAAGGAAATAGGGAAAGGAGGGAAAAGAGGGGGAGGGAGTGATGGGCCACCGGCGGCACACACACTCACCGAACGAAACACAACAGCCATAGGTGCTGTTATTTCACGCCGATATTCTTCAAGAGGGTGGTATTTCACCGGGCGAGCCGGCCCTATTTGTGCTGCAATGCAGCATGGCTCTTCCAGTCAGAAGTCAAAATCAAATCAATTTATCCAAGGAAACCCAATTGCGAGGTATTTTTGAAAGTCGAACCTACTTTAGTTCGGTACAAAAAGGAAACTTGGACACTGAGAAGAACCGACAAGGCACTCAGTCAGATATCATTTTTTCAACATCATTCTACTATATACTACTCTGTCAAGAAAGAACCGGGAAAAGATCAATAATACACGAAATGTTAGTTATTCATCCAAATTTATTTTATCACTTTTAAAGTATGCTCTTTCAGAAACGATACACTTACGCCAACAAATAATCCAATCATCAAAACATTTTTAAGCACTTTTTCCGGAATTGAGTTCAGTGTTCGCCGCGAATTCTCCTTTATGTCTTCTACAGAATGAAAACGGGTGCCACGAAGTGGTAATTTGAGTTTAGGAAAAAGAAAGAAGTCGGTTGGAGCCATATCTGGTGAATAAGGTGGTTGCTCGATGGTATTTGTTGAGTTTTTGGTTGTGCTAAGGCGCATTATCGTGGTGCAAAATCCAAGAATTTTCTTTCCACAAAGCTGGTCTTTTTCGTCGAATTTGCTCTCTTAAACGCCGCATAACGCCCAAATAATATTCTTTATTTATCGTTTGACCTTTCGGCAAGAATTCCGAGTGCACAACACCGCGATAGTTAAAGAAAACAGTCAACATGACTTTGATTTTTGATCGACTTTGGTGTGATTTTTTCAGTTTCGGTTCAGTTGGAAGGCGCCACTCCGAAGCTTGTTGACTAGTTTGCATGTCAAACTCGTAAACCCACGTCTCGTCACCAGTAACAATGCGTTTCATGAATGTTGGGTCGGAATTGACTCGTTCTAGCATGTCCTCAGCGACTCTTATGCGATTGTGTTTTTGAAGAAAATTCAGGTCTTTTGGGACTAGCCGAGCGGCAACATGTTTCATACCCAAGTGATTATTTAAAATGGTAATACGGATCGACTCGTGAGACACAGAAAGTTCGGCGGCTATCTCTCTCAAACTTGAATGAGCATTTTCAGTCAATATTTCCTTCACTTTTGCGATGTTAACTTCAGTTGCAGACGTTGATGGCCTACCAGAGCGAGGCAAATCTTCCATCACATCTTGACCGCTTTTGAACGCTTTCAACTAGTCATAAGCACGTGTTTTTGATAAAGTCGATTCACCGTAAGCCTTCTGTAACATTTTCAGTGACTCCGAACATGAAATTCCATTGGCGATGCAAAATTTAGACAAACTCTTTGTTCGATGTTTTTGTCCATTATGAAATTCGCAATATACACTAGAATGATATAACTAAAAACAGCACTGTATTTAATCTGAATAACAGATGCAACTCAAACTCCGCGCCGAAATGGAAAACAGTTGTGCCAATCTAACAACAATAAAAAAAAAACAAAAAATTGAATTTGGAACCATAAACAAATCATCCATTCCCGATACTTTCTTGATTGAATGTATACTATATATTCAACATACAATATTCATAAAGCCAGACAATGCTTGTGCAGAGAGGATTATTTCCAGACATGTTCTTTCTTCAAAGAAATCGCAAATTTTGTGGTAAGCTTATCTGTGTGCGTTTAATAACAAGTTTAAATCTCTTTGTCGTTAATTAAGCAATTTCTTGACGAATTTTGTTAAAGAAATGAACACAGTTGCCCAAAAATGACCAACTTCATGGCCTCGAGTTTCCGTATCATCAATATCGCCTTTCTTTTTGTGTTTTTAAAGATGTATAACGAGGGTAAGGTGCTAATCAATGTCTGTAAAACGATTTGTCAGCGGCTCTCATGCAGTCATATTGTAGATGGAACGTATTATTCTCTTTTGTGAAATAAAAATAGACTTCATATGCACTACTGATTCCCACAGTAGCAGGCCATAAGACATAAGGCTATGGAAATATGCGAAGTACACCTGAGAACTTAGCTTATTAGCCAAAGTCCCGATATGATCCGCCCACTGTAACTTATCATTTACTGTTAAACTAAGAATAGTAGCTGATTTAGCTAATTTTAATTGTTTCCCACTAAGTTCTAGTCTATTATGGATTATGGGTACATTGGATAGGGAAAACTTGATACGATTGGTTTTTTGCGCATTCAGTAGTAAATTATTTGCAACGAACCATCTCGAGACATCCGCCAAGGTCCTAATCTATCCTCTAAAGCTTATGTCTTTCCTATTTAGTTTAAACAATAATGATGTGTAATCAGCAAAAAATATTATTTCATATAGATCTGCATAAATGAAAGATCATTAATGTAAACCAAAAACAGGACCTCAAACCATCCTTGAGGAGCGCTATATTCACTATTCGCATTCTTATATTTTTAAAACCTCTGTGCTCTATAAGGATTCGAAAATAGTAAAATACTTAAGCATGTAAAAACAGCTAAAAATATTGTAATTTATAACTTATGGTGTTGCATTTAATTTTTAACGTAACTACTTAACGCCACCCAGTTGAGCGGGGTTCTTTTTAATGGCGGGGGGAGCAAACGAGCAAGTGAAGTCATCTAATGGAAAGTGATCACCGCCATCCATGGAGACCCACTACGTCCAGGGAATCACGAGTGCGTTGCTGGCTTTTAAATAAAGTGTGGGCTCGTTTCTTGAAGATCTTTAAGTCGTAACGGTCCGGAAATACCGCCGCTATAAGCTGGTTCCATAAAATTGTAGTACGTGGTAGAAAATGTCGCAAAAAAACTCACAGTTGTAGACCGCCATCCATCAAGGTGGTGGGGATGGAAGGACAGTCGATTGCCTGACGTACGGTATTGGAATTCAGCAGTGGGCAGTTCTCCGAACAATTCCTCAAAACATTCCCCATGATCAATGCGATAAAATATACTGAGGGATTCAACGTCCCTACGCAGGACCAGAGAGTCAAGCCGATCTGAGAGTACCGGATCACCTATAACCTGAACCGCTCTACATTGTATAGGGTCAAAAGGAAGGAGAAGGGTCGCGACCGGAGTTGATACTGAGGTGGGGTCACTTGCAGGTCACTTGTGTCTGGATCAGACAGTAGTCAGAGGAGCAAAGCGAAGCACGTCCAGTTAAATAATATATATACGACCTCGATGGCGCAGTGGTTTAGACGTGGGACCCAAGCGTGGAAGTATTGACCACTCTTACCGATCACGTTTACATTTCCCGTTAAATTATATTACAACGACGTAAAGAGTCTAAGTTTGTATGTAGGAGGTAATCTTCGAAACTACTCATCTGATTTCAAAATTTCTTTCACCAATATTTAGAATGGAACTTCATGGTGGACATAGGCTGTACATTGTACCATAAAGGCTTTTTATATTATTCTTGCTTTGATTACTTCCAAATCCTCCTAGAATTACTTGAAATATTTTGGTATGGAATCCTTAAAAGTCCTCAAGATAGGCTTTTTAAACTACTTTAAAAAACGAATCCTTTTAGAATATTTGTAATAGTTTATTTCAATAAAGTAACACCTGATTTTAAAAGGATATTTTCTCCACAAAAGCTGTATAAAGTAAATAAATAAATCGAGAAGGCTGAAACAGACTAAGCTACTGTGACTCTACATCGCATCGTCTGTACTGTGTCTGACATGCTTACACTCATATTCGCTTTGTGGTCTCGAATACTATGTCAACTTAAAATAATACACTATAGCATTTAAATAGTTTGAAATTCAAACACGCGATCTCTTTTTAACACAGGTAGTTTGAGAGGCGGTGGCGAAACGGGCAGTTGATTTGTTCTTCAACATGGTTAAGGAATTGGTTAGAGCGGTGACATTGTCAGGGTCAAGAGGTGTGCTGTAACTGTCCCCATGAGAAGTCCTTCGATACAGCGCGAAAAGGAGCTCCTATGCGTTCCATAGGAGATCTTGGCGTCCGTCGACAACACGCTGAAGATGACAACAGTAAAAGTTTTTGTGGATAAAAGCCCCACTTAATCCATCTCACCCAGTTTTTAACGTTTACCTCTCTTAACCGCAAATATATACAAGCGGCTGATTATTATTGTTTCTTATCACTTTGTGAAATAAATAAGATAGACCGGCGAATTGATTATTTTTAGTACTTAAATCAAAAACAGATGATAAAAATTAAATTGCGAATAAATTTGGAAACACGCGTCAGCTAACTGAATTTATATATATATCTATGCCCTATCATCATATGCAACTTTTAAAACCAGGGGCCGACAAATTATGTGGAAATGTTGTCTATCTATCGTATATAGGTGTACCATAAGTATAAAAATTCCGCTTCGGTATATTTGTGGTCGCAAAACTCGAAAAGTCAGTCGGAAATTTTTATTTGTCACAACATTGCATTTGAATACGTGCATGTTTTCGTATACATACATATCTTCATGGCGTATCATTTATTCACGTAGTCACGTAGTATCATTAACGGGGTAGTCAGACGACCAAGCGCCAAGCGTCGCGGTCTTAACATATGATACTTAAATGTAAATGTTAGTTTGTTCAACGCGCGCCGGGAACAGCTATTTTACTATATTTATAATTAATTATTAACTAAAATCTCCGCAACATCGTAATAGCTGAAATTATTTTTGTAACTCTAATGTGATTGTGACGTCTTTACACTTCTTCACTTCCGTCGTAAAACAAATCATTTGAAAATTTGTGGCTCTATCTTCGTAACTAAAAATATTATTACATGCTTTTATGCTATACAAATTAAGTATCTGTTAATGTCAGAGCTTCTCGTATACAATGTTATAGTTCTAATTGTAGCGGTATAGTGTTCGCTCCATCCGTCCGCGCCATTTTACATACCTACATATGATGCGTAGCTGTGCCTTGTGCCTTGTCAGCTCAGGGCCTCTCAGTTTTGAGAGAGAAACGAAATTGTTGTTTTTATACACACACTGTGGCTTCATTATATTGTCTGGCCGGCCACACGTGGTGAACTTGGCACGCGTCATTCAGGGCATTTTGCCAAGTCCTGGAAACGATGTTGCTACTTGTAGTAAACATGTTGTCATCCGATCGTAAAATAGTGCGGATCATGATATACCTGGAAATTTCATGAAACGCTACGATTTCATGGAATGACCTAATTCGTAACGTACCCAATGAAAAGTCGGGCAGATCTATGGGAGCAAGATGTTTAACGATATTCGATGCAAAATGTATAGCCACATCATGCTCTATCTGGGCGTAACATAAAACCGTTGCATTTGACACAGCTAGAAGCGTTGTGTGCGTCTCCATAATTTTAAGTCTCTGCTTTGTTTGTACACTTAAAAGATGGTTGCGTAAAAACAAATATTGTGCCGAAAAAAAGTATTATAAAAGTAATTGATGAGAACAGTGTCTTTCAATGAAGCTATGGTTAGACATCGCAAAAATTTTGTCTATATCAAGCAATTACACGTATATTAATTTTTATTTCAGTACTAATACTTTAATCGTCCTACAAAATCAATATACTCAACCACGGTTCAGCGAATCGTCAAAAGATATGCAATGAGTGACACGGTGGTATAATAGTAATAGTTAGCCATTTCATAAAATAGTGGCTTTTCATCAAATTTCCAGGCAATTCGTAATATGCCCAAATCCACAAACGTACAATGACATGTAAGTAGGTATTTTCGTTGAGCAACGATTTCGTCATATGAATGAAATTTTTTGTATTGTACATAAGCCTTAACTATAATTAATGTGTATTTAGACGTACTCGTATATGTACAGGTTCTTTAAAAAAGGTTACTCTAGACTTGTCTTTGGCGTCTTTTTTCGTTTAAATGAAACTAAAGGAATGCTAGTTTTGTTTCCATATCGTATCTGATATAATGACATAATGTTTTTAACCACTTACAGTATGGGATCACGTGCAATTATTGTATTTTGAAATTTTTTCAAGTTCTTTTATTGTAATCTAGTTAATAGTATTAGATTTGGCTAGAATTCTTCAATACTGTTACGCAATAATGCAATAACTATACGTGTAGGAAATATCATCCAAGTGTTAGGTAATGCCTGCTAATAGATATTATAGTGTAATGATGATTTCAGTGAATTTTATGAACTACCTACCTCTTTTTTATTATGTTAATTATTTGAATGGGACAAATCAGTGAGTCATGACATGTTTTCCAATACGTGTCCATGAAACACTTTCAGTTGATGATCGGGATAGTATTGTTGCCACATTAGCACAGTGATTAGCGCGGACTGTGCTGCGCAAGCGCCATAATTTACATAATAAAGCGCATGGGCCTTGGCCTTGCCAGAAGCCTCGCTCTCCGTGAGCAAAGCGTCACGCTACTGTAAAAAATACTTACACGCGAGTTCGTTCGTGAAGTTTCTTATCGGATTTATCTTTTTCACAGATTGTGCAGTTGTACATTATATACGGATATTGGCTATGGAATGTATTTATCTATAATGTCCATGCCATACTCTGCTTCTTATTGATCTTACTGTTAGTCATAGAATAATAATATGGCACATACTTTCTTCATTCGATTACCTATGTTCGAGTTCCTCCAAATAAGTACAGGCTTGCATAAGGCTCGCACGTATATAATTTATGAATCTATGATAGAATTACATTGCAATGATGAAATATTTGAATTTGGTTCAGTTTTAACCATGTTTTAACTAATCTCTATCCTTCAATTTAGTGCTTTAATATTGACACAAATATAAGGAATATTTTATTAGTTGTACCTATTCTTTAGTGAAATGAACTTAAGAAGACAAATGTACATACCTAGTCACTATTACAAAGAATTTTAATCACTAATTGTGTTTTAAGCACACAGATTGTCACCTGTCCCTTCATGACCGAAGTTTTCGTTTAAAAAATTGCATCACGTTCATAGAGCATTTGCGTAGTTTACAAAACATCATATGTATAAAAATCAATGTTTGTTTGTTCGTATTTTATGGGCTGTGGTACCGTTCATACCTTGAATTCTGAAGAAGGACATTGGCTATTTTAGAAATAAAAACGCCGACGAAGTCGCGGGTATGAGCTAGTTTAAACCAAAAAATAAAGTTGCTAGATATTTGAATTGAATTGAATTGAAATGAAATTAGTTGAAAGTTGTAAAAAAATGTTATAAGTTGATAGTAAACCTCATAATCTAATACTTGTTTTAAAATTACATATCGGACACGAGTATATATTTATTCTACGATTTGCTCTGGACATAACATTTTTCACGTACTTACCTACCACAGTTTTTGCGGTGGCGAAGTGTCTAATTTCTAACGTGCATTCAAGGTTTCCAGTCTATTGAGCCATTATAGCGTAAAGTCGGTGAACAGTCCGAAAGACCTTCGTCAATAAATATTCCGCAGTGTGACGTCAAACTCTATCATTACCGATATAATGAAGTAAGCATTGTGTCTCCCAAATACATATAACTAAATTGCCTGTTAAATGTACGTGCCTAACGTATTTCATAGTTTCCATAAAATGTTTACACTAGAAGTACTAACATCTATTTAAAAGAAAAAGTTAAGTATTATAACAAATGACGTAGGTATTTTGGTAAATTTTCCTGAAATATGGCTCGTAAAATAGGTACTCGTCCAATATAACATGTCGGTGTCTGTACAGAATTTGGGCGTTACTATGATTTATTACAAACTTTAATAACAGTATTTGAGAATATTTTGAGTGTTAATTTAATACTGTTATTTAAGAAGATTTCTTTCCTCTCACCATATAATGTTACTGCACAAAAGCCTGAGATTACTGTGGCGAATTTCGTTGGCCTTCTCGCGCGTAGTTAGTATATGGCCCACAGAAGCTTCTAGTTCTGCGGAAATACGAAATGAAAAATAAGTGTCAGAGCAACCGAATCAGTTTAACACAATTTTACCTTGCAACAATAGTTTAACTTTCTAATGTCCTCCGTATCAGTAAATAAACAATAATATCAGATTAAAGGAATTGCAGGTACTGGCTACTTCGTGAGAATTCCTTGTTGTCGATAGATAAGAAATTCCTAAAAGGTTATACTTTAATCATTGGTAAATTATTAAATTTGTTTTGGTGCAGCCATCTTGCGCGCACAGAAACGCAATCGGAGAACACAGAGACAGTGCCACTAGTGGCGTGTAACTGTAACAAACGTATTGCTCTCATCCATTCCCTTATTTATTGGGTATATTGTTATTTCACTGGTATAGAAGAGCTATGGGACGTTTGAAAATCTTTTTGTTACTTCTTCAATGTCAAATCACTCAGTACAAAAAGTCAGCAGCAGAACCCTATTATAATCGGCCGACTAGAAGTCGGTAGAAGTCGGCAGAATAGGTTTTTTTCATCAAATGCTGGCTTTTCACGAAATTTCCAGTTACGTAACATAATTTCTCCAATTTCACAATTTTACGGACGGTATATATACGATACAGATTAAGGATGAATTACAAGCCAATTACACGCTGCGCGGGCCTAAAAATCAGTCAAGGATTAGATGGGGCTTATTATGAGGAACTTACTTAAACATATTAAAATATCTCACTGCACTTATTCATTTGTGTCATTAGTTCTTATTAAGCACTGACGTGTCGCTGCAATAATGAAGATAAGACTATTTTATCCGACCGCTCATGGCGACGGCTAGTCAGATTCTCCCACTTTTTTTTTTTTTATTTGGTTTCTGAGAGGCGAAATTAAATCCTCACGGACTACCCAGCCGGACTCTACACCGACTGGAGAGTGTCGGGCTCGAACCGACTAAACAAAACCCCTCTTTGCTGTTAGCCCTAGTGGCTTTTACAGCGTCACAGGTCGCGTTGGGGCGAGCGCTGAAGGCGCCCTGCCAGATGATCGACCGCCTGAGGGTTCCTCCAGCCGAGGGATGCCTCGTATGGAGGGTGGACCTCGGGCTCAAGGCGTCGCCAGGGGAACTTTCCGCACCTGCGTGCATCTTATCGGGCTTCCTATTCAGGTGAGGGCCGGGCCTCTAGCGGACTAATACGCAAGCGAACCTTTATATAAGCCCACTTTTGCTATTTGTAATGAAGAAAAAATAAGTAGTGGCTATTTAATATAATTAATTTTATTGTGAAGCTAACAATGTATGTATATAGGAATATAGCAAATGAGGGAAAAGTGCCTGTAATTATCTGGTTCCTCTTTGTCATGTGCACATTATAATACATAAATAATGTTTTTAAGAGCGTAGATTACTTATAACTAGATGTGTCATCAAAGTGCTGTGATTTCTTGTGTCCTGTTGCTTTGTCTGTCTATATCAGAAAAGGTCGTTTCAGTGTTTTATTCGAATAAGTTAAAGATTCTAATATCGATAAAAATACAAATTTATGAAAAATTAAAATCGTAATCAGGAAATTGTTCAGATATTTTTAGGAAATCGCTTAAATTATTATTTATAAATGTTTTCGTTACATTATGTTTGTATGTACCTAGACATTGATTATGAAGTATCTAAATCTGCGTATTAAAATTTAAAACTATTGTATACAATGCTACGTACTAATTATCATAGAATGAATATGAATACACACCTATTATTATATGAAGTCCATGATAAAGTTCTTCCTCAAATAATTGTACCACAGGGTATTTTCACTTCCAAGCGATGTTGTACGAATAATTCCTAACTCTAAGCATTAATTAATCAGGCGGTCTCTTTAGCATTGTGAAGTGGACTTCAAAATTGAAAGTTAAAGTAAACAATTTCCTTTCAATAAATACACTTCCAATATTTCATTGACAATGAATTTCAATTTACCTATACCGTAAGTTAAATACAAGTTTAATACTTCGCTGTATTTTATCATAAAAGGTTTAATAGTTTGTTTTATGATCAGAGCACAATACATTAGGTACTCTGTTAGTCATAACGTCATAAGAAACGAATATTTTAAATCTTTATATTATGATTCATCGCGCACACCACCGTCGCATTAGTCGCATACCACTCTCTTGCACCTTATTCGTTACAAATTAAAAGGAATTCAGCCGGTTCTCGTATTTCTCTAGTGAACTGTGTCCCTGATCACTTACGTTACAAAGTTTATTTATCAATCATATTATTTTTTTATTGGTTATGATAGAAGCGCCTGATTAAATAAGCCAAGCAAAATTTTTACGTCAGTATTTCATTAAATTTAATCAGGAGATATTTTTGAAGATAAAATTTATTTATCTTTATATTTGAATATAAGAATTTATTTACTTAAAAATTATGTTAATAACTGCTTAATTAAATTATCAATATTGTTATAATTTATTAAACGTAGGTATCATGCATGGTTGTGGTGTTTTGATAAAAGCTGCGCATACGTCTTTCATAAAATCTGAACCATTACTCAATTCGCCATTAATTAATATGTAAGGAACATAATGAAAGTTCACTTTTTTGCTCTGGTCGCCGTAGTATTTCAGTAGCTGCGTGCCTTTGTTACCTTTAGCACATTCCTTTATGGGGTCACTATCAATTCCCATTGATTTCCCGCACTGGAAATGAAAATTATCTATTAACATTATTACTCACTATCTTTTAATTTTTCTATTGGATTCAGTTTTTTTTTGGACTCGTGGCTTGACTCCGTAACTAGCGATTTTCTGTTATCATTTAACAATCATATTGGTAGTCTAAACGGGTCTATCCCGTAAGTACATATAGCGTGAGGATATAAAATGTATGTATTTTTAATAATAAGGATCCACTATACAATATGTATCTCTATTACATACATATCTTTACGTTGTGTACCCAAAGGGGTAATCAGAGAGGATGGAGAGCCAAATAAACACTGCGGTCCTTACATACTTCTTTCGCCTCCTTAAATATTTGATAACGGAGACTTACGAGTTTTCAATGAAACTGAATCTCAGCATTTAATTAAACTTTATTAATATGTGTACATATAAACATTCATGTATATAGCATATTATATTAGAATGTTGATTCACATTAATTAAATAAAATAGTAATCTTTTAACAATTACACCAATCGCGTATCCTGATCCAATCACTAGGTTTCTGAGTACTAAGCTGGGGTGTCTCAGTAGTACTGAGACACCCCAGCTTGTTATTACCCATAGTACCGAGAAACCTATCTACATGAACTTTATGATTATAGACAAGTTAGAAGTTTGTAGCTTGAATTGACCTGACCGAGTCCGAAAGTCAAAGACCGGGACTCTGGACTTAGAAGATATGTACAGCGAGCACCGTATCAATGGGATGTCTGTAAATTACAGATGTATATACATACATAACGTATTCAACATCATTTCGATACTTGAATCACAATAAAAAATTAACTATATTTTATGACACAAATTGGTTGGATTACCACGTCTGCGGCTCGATCATCTGAGCCACGATCATCTTGCGAAGACTCCATCATACAAGTGTTAAAATATACTGCATTAGTGACATTGCGCAAGATATCGATAGCACATGCGTGTAATTTATTGCCGTAACACTCTTCAGGACCGTGTTGGCATGTGAATTCGTAAGTCCCGTTATGTTCAAATGTCTGAAATGAGTTTTATTTTAAAAGTATCAGTATCCCTGCTATGAAATATTGCTATAGATATTCTGTATATTTGCAAAATACTTAATCATGGGCTCTATTAATAACAACAAAGTACATACATATCCTAACGTTATCCTACATTATCTTAAATAATAGATTTCTTCAAAGTTGCCGCTTAGAAAGCTGTCATTGCTTAAGGTGCCTACCAGACTGGCAGTATTATCTCTTTGAATAGTCAAACTGATTCGTGGGCGGAAGAAGCTGCCAGCCCGCCGGACTCACAAAAAATCTCATAAAAGTAAAAAAAATGTACCTATTAGCCCTTTGTTGTAATGATATAAGTTGTTTGTGATAGATAAGTCGTAATATAAATCGTAGTAGTAATGTAACCAAGCGTTGTGGCGTCGGGGACCATAAAATAAATTACTTGTGTTTAAATTTCATACTTGCTTTACCATTTTTAGTAGTATTCTGTTTTTGCTTTATTTATGGTAGTTAGCGGTCTCCTGACGCGACAACGCTTAGATATATTACTACTACTATTATTTATACTCACATCAAAAAAGTCTAAGGAACATGTACAATTTTGAACTTTCGAACGATTTTTACTATTGTAATATATTTGTATTTCTGTTATAAATATTAACGAAATTAAACTTTTCATGTTTTACAAAATTAAATAACGACATTTTTTAATTATTTGGTAATTCAATACAAAGTGTGATCGCCTCTGTTGTTTAAAACTTGTCGTCAACGATATTTCATTGAATTTATAAGATTGTTTATCTGATCCTGCGGCAATCGGTCCCAATGGAATTTTAACAAGTCTTTCAGTTGTTGAGTTGTCAACACTCCGTCCAGGTTCTCTAGAACACGTCTCTGGAGCATGTCCCATGCGTGCTCGTTGGGATTGAGGTCTGGCAATTGTGCAGGCCACGGCAATACCTGGATGTTTTCCATTGCCAAGTACTCTCTGGTCCACCGAGCTGTGTGCGAACGCGCATTGTCATGCATCAGCGTGAAATCTGAGCCAAGACTTTGTGCAAATGGGTGAACATAAGGCCCGGGCCTCTTCAACGTAACTTTCAGCGTTCATATTGCCATCTACAAAAACGAGCTCAGTTCGTCTGTTCTTTATAATACCCGCCTATACCATCACTGTTGAGCCACTGTAAGGGTGCGCTTCCTGGACGAATCTCAGCCGTTCAGCATTTCCGGGACGACGATACACTCTTACCCTTCTCGTATCAAGCTTAAATCGAAACCGGGACTCATCACAAAATAAAAATTTTATCCCATTGCTCCTGGGTCCATGTTCAGTGTTCCCTACACCATTCGTTTCGACGGGCGCGATTCCTATGGCGTATAGGTAGGCACCTAATTGGGCGTCGTGCTCGTAGGCCGTATTCATGCAGCCTATTTCTCACGGTTTGGTGGCTAACAACAACACCGCTTGAGAATTGTAGCTTTAAATCTATCTCCCGGCCGGTTAACATCGCCTGACGTCTTGTAGTCAGTTGTATGTATCGGCTCTGTCGAGCAGTTGTACTCTTTTCACGTCCTACGTATAAAGGGGGATGAAACTTTGTATGGGAAATTTTTAACAACTGAACCGATTAAGATGTAATTTGGTACAGAATACACCTTTTCTATTAAAAAAAAATAGTTTTCTTTTTTTATCAAAAATCTACCCCTAAAGGGGTGAAAAGGGGGATGAAACTTTATAGGGGAAATGCTAAACCGCTGAACTTGTTCAATATCAACAATATGGGTGTCAAATGAAGTGGAATACCTAGAGGAAGGTTTTTGTATATGTGACGCTGTCATAAATCAAATATGGCGGATGTTCCATAATAGGAAATAACATTTTCGTTCAACACCTACAATATGGGTATCAAATGAAATGAAATACGCAGGGGAAAATTCCCGGACATGTGACGTCATCATAAGTCCAATATGGCGGATGTTCCATAATAGGAAATAAGTTTTTCGTTCGACACCAATAATATGGGTATCAAATGAAATGAAATACACAGGGGAACGTTTCTGGACATGTGACGTCATCATAAATCCAATATGGCGGATGTTCCCTATGGAAATAATTTTTTTGTTCATTACCAACAATATGGGTATCAAATGAAATGGAATACGCAGGAGAAGATTTTTGTATATGTGACGTCATCATAAATCCAATATGGCGGATGTTCCATAGAAGGAAATAACTTTTTCGTTCAAAACTAACAATATGGGTATCGAATGAAATGGAATACGCAGGTTTTTGTATATGTGATATCATCATAAATCTAATGTGGCAGATGTTCCATTATAGAGAATAACTTTTTTTTTAACACCAACAATATGAGTACCTCGGGTAACCTCAGTAACCTAAAGAGGTCAAGGAACATTTTTCCACGCGGACGAAGTCGCGGATACAGCTAGTAGTTTTATAAAATAAAGTATCAATTAATAAAACATGCAGTTTCTGTAAATGATGCGTGTTGCTTAGACTTTTTTGATGTGTGTATTACTATTTCTCATAAACTTAAAGGTTCAATAGGTACATATTATTTCTTTACATTTTAAAAGATTTTAATCGACTTCAAAAAAAGAAGGAGGTTCTCAATTCGTCTGTATGTTGTTTTTTTTTTTGTGTTTGTTACCTCATAACTCCGTCATTTATGAACCGATTTCGAAATTTTTTTTTCGATTGGTAGATAATACTTCAGAGGTGGTCCCATTTAAATTTCACCGATATTGGAGCTTGGACTTCGAAGATACACTAGATAACACGACCTGGTTATAACCTTTATTTATATTGACGATTCTCTTGTATATCGTTGGAATTGGAATGAAGTTAATTGCAGACCTGTCCTAGATATTTATTTAGGTCAAGACCACTCAAAAGGGAGAAATAATTTTTTTTTATTAAACTGCTTTCAAAAAAAAACACTGAAAACTATAAAATAACTATCCTTTACTAATCAAAACTCAAGCACAATTAAAATAACTTTATAAATACGATACACATACTTATATAATAAAATTTGACAGTTATTGAAGTCGGTGCCAAATGAATGTGCAACAACAGAAAGTCTATTAGTTTGGTTGGCTTGGCACCGACTTCAGTAACTGTCAAATTTAATTATATAGGTATGTATGTGTAATATATAGGTACCTATATAAAGTTATTTTAATTGTGTTTGAGTTTTGATTAGTAAAGGATAGTTATTTTATGCTTTTCAGTGTTTTTTTTGAAGGTGGTTTTTTAAATTTTTTGTTTAAGTTATATTTTATGCTTTTTAAAAAAGCTACGATCGACACTTGCCCCACATTCACACAAATACTTTCTGGATGATACACGAAATTACGACACGAGATTGCCTCGTCGAGATCTGCGAATTTTAACATCAGTTGTCCGCTCTATCATTAGACTCTGATGACCTACCTATCTGTAAGCTACTCATTAAGACCATTCTAATGAGACCTAATACGATACTTCTGGTCTAATAGTGAGGAGGAGGAGTTAGTGAGGAGTTGGGTATCCTGCTGATTCCACGTGATGCTGCAGTACTAGGTCAAGATTACCATGTTTTTGTAATATCATTGAAGTCACAGGATACTAAATTTTGAATCGATCAAACCAGTAGAAGCTTACTTTCTGCTAGCTGAACAGATTTTCTTAAATCATAGCTAGGAACAATCTCGATCAAATCAGCTTTCGAACAAAAAAAGTTAAGTCAAAATCGGTTCATCCGTTTACGAGCTACGATGCCACAAACAGGCACGCAGATCCACAGGTACACAAATACACATGTTAAACTTATAAATTTTGTGACAGGTGCTAAAAATAACTTTTGTCAAATCACTATGCTAATTTACGAGTGTAAAATGGGTAATAATATTTAATATCTAAGTACCTACCTGTGCGTTTCCGTACGGATAAGGTCGAATATTAAGATAAGAGTTTAGTTTTTGAACTACTGGCACCAACTGTTGAGTGTCGAATTGCCTGCAGCCAGGGCACATGCATTCATAATATATATCCACTGTCACTGTTTCCTGTTGCCGTTTTCTAAACTGAAATAAATACATTGGACTTCATTACAAGTGGTAGATAGAATTGAAATAAATGACATAGATGAGATATGTATATTTTAAGCACTCCACACAATGAACCCGCCAACCCGCCGGGTTTGTTGTCGGCGGGTTGGCCGGTAGCTTCACGTCGCGTCATTGCAAGTCGGAAAAGTTTGTCATTGATTTGCCGGCGGCTCGAGATGAGCAATTTTGTCTCAGTAGTTAGAGATTTACGAGAGATGTCGTGGTATGAATTTCAAATCATTCAATACTAATAATTCAGTGACATGTTCAATAATAGTGATCTAATAATAGCAGCTTGTGGCGAATTATTACCGCTGGATCCCTCCCGAGGGCATGAAACTGTTCGATTAGGCGAAGTTAATTGCAACCCTATAGCCTGAGCCAGAGAATAACGCTACGGCGTTCTTTATTTGTGTAAAGGGGCCTTCGGCAAAAATATTTTTCATAAAATATTTTTAAAGAGGCTGACATGTGGTGGACATGTCGGCGACATGCCACCGAATAACCCGAGCGGGTTCGGTGTGTAGTTTTAGTGACAAAATCTATCCCATTTCACTATGTAGCAATTTCACAACGTAATAATTTTTTTATTACAAGTAAATTTTTAACACTATATAAATAAGTCTACGACATTAATATATTCGAGGAGACCGTCGGTTATTAAATATCATGAGTTTTTAGTCATGGTTATGTATTGCAACACAATACAATTTTTACTATCTTATAATTCTACTACAAGTAGGGGGTCCGATACATTTTTTGTTTAGTCCTTGACTTATTGTTATTTTAGACCACAATAGGTAGGTCAATGTTGGTCGCAGACAGCTAACATCAAATAATGTTATATTATTTGTATTCGTCATACCGAATTAGTCAAAAAACAACCCAGTCGGTAATCGCGGCTCAACATAATCATAATATCTCATTACATTGAAATCAGTTTAGTGGTTTAGGCTCCGAGGGAAGAGATGAATTTCTATTATGAAAGTGAATGAAAAAATTGGAGTAAAGAATTAAAAAATGCATATAGCTGTTGAAGCCATTGTTCAGCGAAAATTAGTGGCATCATTAAACGTGTTTTAATATGAAATATTCATTATAAAATTTTTGCGAACCCGCATAGCACACACATATTTTCACGCTGTATCCCTAACGGGGTAGTCAGAGATGACGGAGCGCCAAGCGTCGCGGTCCTTACATACTTCTTTCTCTTCCTCAAATCTCATCATTCTCTTCACACATTTTCGTCACACAATCTTGTAGGTATTCGAGTGCTTTTGACATTTCTGCCTGCTAACACTCTGGCTATTTGATTCTCATTAGTCAGCCTTGGTCTTCCTTGGCTTCTTTTACAACTCGCTTTCGCTCTGTAGATTTTCTTCGTCAGTCTTTCATTACTCATTCTTTCTATGTGCCTGAACCATCTAAGCATTCCTTTCTTCATTTTTACAATAACACTGTCGTGCAACCCTGTCATACTGCGTATCTCTTCATTGCTTATTTTGTACGCAAGAGTGACATCACACATATTTCTAAGAGATCGCATTTCTACTGGATTTATCTTACTTTCACTCGATTTAGGGCATATCCAGGCTTCACTACCATACAATAAAGTTAGAACCAACACCACATTGTGTATGGCCATTTTGGCTGAGTTTGATTTATTCACACTGCCTACTAATGCGGACAGAGCACCGTTCGCTTTATTGCCAGCTGCTACCCACCTCTCCACATCCAACTCACGCTTCCATCCCTTCCAATTTCGTTCACTTGTTCTAGAAGACATTTTCCATTTACCCATATTTTGTCTCTACATCTTCTCTTTCAAACACCAGAACTTTAGTTTTATTCACATTCATATTCAATCCTTTCACTTCACAGTCTTCTTTCATGCACGTAACCAGTGATTGCAACTCCGCTTCTGATGGTGCTATGAGCACCGCTTAATCAGAGTATAAAAGGCAGTTTACCACTGTACCGTCACATATCATACCACTCATATTACCAATCAATGTCTGGACGCAACTGTCCAAATACAGCCGAATAGCCACGCAGACATCACGTAACCCTGTATAGCATTTAGCCTAATTTTATAAAATAATATAAAAAGTGAGTGGAAAACAGTTATTAAGTAGATACCTTGTCTTTGAGGTTGTATAAATCAGTTTCTATAATTTTGATGGATGATTCAACATTTTCTAATATATTCGATGCAATACCTGAAACATATCTTTTTATGATGACTTATTTCGATAGACTTCTATTATTATAAATAGCTCAAATAGTTATTTCACTCAATGTTACCTGAAATATCAGCATATGCAGCTGTACTATAGTACATAACACAATACAGTAAAACGAATTGACGGTAATAGGTTATTTTGAATTCGCTTAAACTCATTATAAGGAATGAAATAATTCGCTTTATTCGTCAATTGATAATGTGGAATAGCGACAACGTTTGACGTATAACTGGATTTTATTGTACTTCGCTATCAACTTGGTATGTGTCATGTCAGCCAGTGTTATGTTCAGTTATTTAAAATTACTGATAACGGTACCCAGTAGGCGTTATGTATGTACATAGATACATTTAAAATGAGTTAAAGTTATAATTAATTTATCTATGGAAGTAAATGATTAATTATAATTTAGAAGTTTAAAATAAGCTTGACAATGGTTTCACTAAGTACACTCGTATTTAATCTTTATACCTACATTCATACATACATACATATCTTCACGCTGTATCCCTAACGTGGTAGTCAGAGAGGACGGAGCGTCAAGCTTCGCGATCCTTATATACTTCTTTCTCTTCCTCAAATCATGGTATGCAAGTGCTTTTGACATTTCCGTCGGCTAACACACTAGCTATTTGATCTTCATAAGTCAGCTTTTATCTTTATAGTTATTTAGAAATCAATCACGAGATTAAAAAAACGAGGACAACAATGCTAAAAAGATTCTTGGTCTTTTCTCTTGGCTTTTCCTGAACATTTGCCAAAATTTTCCTGACAAACCGTGTTCTTTTCAAAGTAAGTTTTCCTGAAATGTTTGAAATAATACAACAATCAAATGAGATCATATTATGATACAATGTTAATAGGCACTTGCGCCTCGATTTTTATTTTTTTGTGAAAATTGTCATCTCTTGACCTCAAATGCATTCCTTGAAGTCAAACCTTGCGTTGCGGCGCGCGTCGCCCCTGATGCTCTGGTGCTACGTCAAATGTTTGACCGCGTTGACCACGGCGCGCACCCCCACCTACGTGGAATCGCCCACCCTACATGCCCAATCTCCTGACGGCCGCTTCAGGCCAACGCCGCGTGAGCTCTTACTGTTGCCCACTATCCCATCGGAAGAGGACGACGAGTAACAGGAGCCGCGAAGGACAAGAAACCTTAACGAAGTATCGACCTACGTAGGTGCAACCGCACCTGATAGTGACCAGGACCGTTGTTACGGCCTGAGAAGATGCTCTCGAAATGGGGATTTACCCCAATGAGTACCTGATGCACCAGAAAGGACTGCAGAAGACCTACGATTGCTCTGGTGCTAGTTTACGAGCGCCGGAGACTTCGTAAATAGGGGCGGCGCGGTCACTAAAAGAATCTGCACATTATAATACGTTATCTTAGTGTACGTCGTGTCTTATGAGCTTAAAAGACACTACTCGTAGTGTACTTAAAAGACAACGTCTTGATTGTCTTGATTAATGAGCAGCCGTTCTAAAGGCAGCGGACTCAACCCTGCAAATAGAACTGCGGGGTGCGGTGAGGGCTAAAATAGCCGGTAGGTACAGAAGGCATAATGTCCGTAATTACTAGATGTTCGTAATTAGCCCACCGCGGCCTAATATAATTTGTATGAGGCAGAGGTACTTACCTTACGGTATATTGTGTTTATTATGTAAAATAGACTATTTGAGTACATCTTTAACTGGTTTTTCGAAATTCATATATTATTGACACCATTTGTAACTTTGTTTCTCGATGTGGTGTACATCAATATCGCTGTATTCGGTTGCCTGTGAGAGTATGAAAGAACTACATAATTTTATATATACATATTACGTATATGTAAGTAGGTACATGAAACTTGAAAATACTCTTTTCAGTTGTATGATGGGTCATCTGTGCTGTGAGAGTTGTGAAATGTAAATATCATTCTCCCGAAACATTACAGTAATAGCACAGTTGTAGTCTTTGTTATATCATAGATTGGGGAAGTATAGTCTTAAGTTATACCGGGCCAATCAAGTGGTAATAGTTTCGTTTGTTCCTTGGAGTTAATACTGTAGTGTAGGCATAGCTTGGGCATAGCTATAATATCATTTCATTTTATTTATTTATTTTATTTTATGCAGTATTTGAGGAAACAAAGTAATAAATTATAATTCTTTAACATTAAGTGGTACAATACAATACATATAGGTACAGTATAAAAGCACTCAGTAGTAGTGTGAAACTCGAGATATCATATTAAGTTAGAAACTATAATACATGTAGTTTGGCTCAAGTCCCAAATGTTGCGAGAGTGTGAGAAAACAGTCATGTGTGATAGGAAAGTCTCAGGGAATGTCGACTAACCGTCGAGTTGTGAGGTCGCAGAACAACAGTTTCAAGCATCTACATGCGATTTTGGCTCATAATGACACCAATGTTCCTGAAAGCTACGAAATGTTGAAACTTTTGTGTTGGTAAATCGTAAAATCGAACAACCAGTGCAGTCTGTACACTGTACCTGTGTTGGGAACAAGGGTTTTATTGGTGCAATAAAGAGTAGATATTACTTTGTATATTATTAAATCGTGTAGATTTATTTTATTAAATAAAATAAAATCTGATGAAGGAACTGGAACCATATAATTAAAAAATAACTACAAAATAGATTTTTGAATTTTACTGCTTGTTATCGTAACATACCCTGGGGGTAGGATTTAACATATTGCATATTACGCGCATAAGGTTCCCTGTTGCTGGATCCTGTGTATTGGTCGAGTTGTTTAGTATCACGTAGGGAACGTAATGCGGTCGGAGTTCGTGCGTTTCTTCACCATAGCCTTTTAAAAGGACGCTGCCACGTTTACTGTTCACGCATTCCCAAATACCATTAATCAGAACATCCAGTTTATAGCCGCACTGGAAAGAGATAAGAACGGATGATATCAGGACTATAAGGGCTTGAATAGGTAAAGCTATTTTTTAGATGTCGAGAAATTATCAAGTAAACATTAATTTTATTGGTTTCATTTTCGTTCCAAAATTAGAAAAAAGGAACACTGATGGAATCACCTCGATGTGCGTCTGTCTGTCTGTGACGATGCTTTTTCTCACGGACTATTGGACTGCTGAAACTTGGATACGTTATTGTAATTGATCCAAATACAGATGTTAATTTCGAAAGTTGAGTTTTCACTTTTTGAGGTTAGTTCTTCAAAAAATTGTTTTTTTAAGTTATTGTGTAGAGTATTAAAATTAGCTCTATCTTTAATCAGTATAAAAAAATTTCGTTCCTGAAAAATCACTTTGTCATATCTATACATATATTAAGTAGCCTTAAAAGTGTATCCGCAAAATAAGTGACTGGCTTTAAATTGATCCTTAGTATATTTTTATGCATAAAAAGAAAATGCCACGACAAAGCAGTTGGCGTTGGAGCCGGTTTCTTGTGAAGAAATGTCTTGAGTACAATGAGTATAAGTATCAAAAGTCATACCCAGTTTAATGCGGAGAGAAAATTGTATCCGCTACGAAAGTCATACACCGAGTACTGCATGAGACATGCATTAAAGACAACCGCTTGAGCTTTGTCCTCAATAGCGTCTATTGCACAAGCATGTAATCTATTACCGTAACATTCTGGTGGTCCATGTTGACATCTGAATATAAAGTGATTATTCAGTTTCAGTGTCTGAAAATGAAATAATCACAGAGTATTAAGTACAGTAATACTTAACACAAATATCTCTAGGAACGTTAGGTTTCATTGAAAAGCCTTTTTTTATTAAGTAACGTTATATGGAGAGTTTAAAAGATTGTCAGAGAATATGATGTAAATATAAACATAATTCATATCAACATTTCGTGCAACGTATATACGTTTAATCTTTTTGGAAAAACAATACATATTTAATTTACTTCTTCTGCTGTTTTGCGAATTGCATATAAATTTGCATATAAAGTTTCAAATAAATAAATTCATCATTTGCTTTAATGATAATGCAATCTAAACTTTGATATAATTAGAATGAAATCCATGCATTATAATTATATCAAAGTTTAGTTAACTATCAGCCTACACGATCTACGACTGTGACTGTACTTTGTAATATTATACAAACATAGGAGATTTTCGTATTTTATTAAGAAACGTTACCTACCTTAGCGTGTCCATAAGGTATTAAGTGCACGTCGACATGTGACCGGAGTTTTTCCATTACCGGTCTCAACTGTGTCGTGAAAAATTCAACACTAGCCGGACATAGGGTTTCATAGTATACTTTTAAGTTCACTTTAGTTATATGCGGGCTGCTTGAATACTGAAATTATTTCATAGAAGATTAAGCATGTTTTCAATGCGAGTGATTTAAAACAAACAACAGATAGAGCGTCGCTCTAATACAACTTTCTAAGGGAAGTTAGTGACACCGACCTTGCGGATGAGCGCATGCATTATTTTTAATTTTGTAGTTTGATGAAATATTATAGTCATTTTTCTCAAAACTTATAAAAGTTTTGAGAAAAATAACGATAATATTTCTATGCATTGCGTCAGATAAGAATAATAATTAAAGTTCTAAAAATTCTCGTAATATTTAAATTTTACCTTTGATGGATACCATCGTGGTTTAGATGCATTGTCATGTGAACTTCCTGAAAATGCAATGGATTTTATAAAATTAAATATTATTTAATAATTTTTTCTTTATAAACGTTTTCTCACTTCTCACACTTTCAAATTGGTTAAGATAGTTGAGTTATATAATGTAGTTATGTATGCGCGCAAAATAGTATCTCGTTTTAACGATAACTCGAAAATATTAGGTCTTTACCTCTGAAATTGCCGTTTAGTATACAAAAATTTTATCTTTTTTTTATATATTTTTTCTATTTCTATTAATCAAAGTATGCACCCATGCTATCGATGCATCTCTGCCAGCGCAGTGGTAATTTTTCAATGCTCTTCTTGAAGAAGTCAGGTGTAAGGGAGGCAACAAACTCTTCAAAGGCATTTAGTGCTGCCTTTCGGGTATAGAACTTTTTTCCTGCCAAGAATTTGTTTAAATTTTGGAAGAAGTAGAAGTCTGCAGCGCAAGGTATGGTGAGCACGGTGGATTACGCAAAATTTCCAACCCTAGCTCTTGTAGCTTAGAGACCGTCTATTGTGCCGTGTGAGGTTGAGCGTTGTCGCGCAGGAGCAGCGGGGTTGAGCGATTAACCAAAGCTGCAGGCCGGAAATTTGCGAGCTTCTCCATCATTGTGTCCAGTTCTGTACAGTATACATCCGCAGTAATGCTCGTGCCATTTGGTAAGAAGTTGTGATGAATTACACCGGCACTAGACCACCAAACAGTAATCATCACTTTTCTAGGGGTAAGTTTTCGTTTGGGGCATTGCCTAGGTGCTGAGTCAGGGTCTAATCAATCAATGACCGCTTACCATTGCCAAAAAGAATCCATTTTTCGTCGCAAGTGACAATGTGGTTCAAAATCCCTTCGTTTCTGTGTCTATTAAGCAACGCAAAGCATACCTCAACGCGTTCGTCGCGCTGGCGATGTTCATTTCATACGACACCCACTTATCAAGCATTTTTACCTTACCAATTTGACGCAAATGGATGAATATTGTTTTGATGTTAACATCGAAAGCTGCTGCTAACTCAACAGTAGAATGAGTATCGTCAGCTTCTACTATCGCCTTTAATTCGTCGTTGTTGACTAGTTTAGACGGGGTTCATTTTTCAGATCAAAATTTCTATGTCTGAAGCGTTCAAACCAATAACGGGTCGTGCGTTCGTTTGTAGTGTTCACCCCGTACACGTCGTTAATGTTGCGAGTTGTTTGTGCCGCATTGCTACTGCGACGGAACTGGTATTCCGTAATTACTCGTATTTTTATCGTATCCATACTGATGAAAAAGATACAAATGTAATGAAAACAAAACATTAACCAATAAACAAATGACTGAATTTGAAAGTTCCATATTTTTAAATTAAAATTCATTTAAATTTAGAATTTATTGCCAGCCATACACAAATTACATTTCAAATGGCCAGTATTGTAGAACGGCAAGTTCATAGGTAAAGATCTATTATTCAATTAAAGATATGGCATAAATAAATTATTGGGTCATTAGTGAAGATTTCATTTCAATCGGTTTGATTATGTAAAATATATTTATAATGTATAATGCACGAAGTATTTAAAGTAATGCGTCGTTGTTTCTTGCACTTGCAAAAATAAATAATATGAAAGAGAAGAATAATAATAATAATATCGAAACAAAATGCAATGAGCAGTGTTGTAAGATCGCAATGGAATCAATTGCATGCTTGTAATGTAGGTATGTATAGGTAACCTATATCGTTTACTTGGTGTTTTAATCAAAGCAAATGTATTTACTGCGTTTTATTTTATTTTTAGTTATAATTACTTTTTCTGGACTTTATATCAATATCCTGTCAATTTTGTATAAGCTGTGTCATCCTTTAATTTAGTTAGTTACATAATATTATTATTTTTTTAATTTATTTATTTTATTAGGTTATATAATAACCTAATAAAATAAATAAATTATAATTTAGGTATAATTTATTTTATTAGGTTATCCAACTAAGTTGGATAACCTAATAAAATAAATAAATAAATAAATGTTTGTGTAATCTTTTTAAAATGTATTTTAGCAAGTATACACGGTGTCTATCTTTTCAACTTTGAATTTGTCACTATCGCAGGTCTTCTGGAAGAAATTTCTTTTAGAATGAAGCTGTACCTTTTGCTCATACTTTCTGTAAGTATCCTTCGGTTGTAATGTTTGTGTGTGCAATAAGTATGGATAAACAAAATAAATAAAATAAAATATTCTTATAATAGAAATATTAATGTATTAATAGGTAGATTTACTTACTGAAATACCTTGTATGTCTAATATTTTGATTAGACAGTACTAAATTAAAAAATAATGTTAGTAATTGAATAATAAAAATATAACGAGCCATTTCGCTTCCTCAGTGGTCACTCCTATACTGATCTTTATTATATCGAGTAATGAAAAATTTTAAAATAAAATTAGGCAAAAGTGTGTTTTGCGATTACGTTACATTAATTTGAAGTAGCCGTATGACCAATGATAAAACAAATTCACGAAGAAATAGATAACTTTTAATAGCCTATTTTAAGCTATTGTTATCTACAGTTGAAACATAAATAAGTCATTGACCAGTACAAGTGATATATGCAAATTACGAACACTTCCTTATAAATTATGAATACTTCTTAGATATCATTGTTTTATTTTAATAATAGGCCACAAATATTCGGGTTTATCTTAAACGAACGCTTAGGTTACTATTATTATATTTAAAAAAACCAGCCAAGTACTAACAATCAACAGCTAAACAAATTTTTTTGTAGACTTTCTTTCTATAAAAAAGTATCTTAAACACGGGGGAGGCGGGGAGGGTATGTGGGACTAATCGCGAATCGAGCCTACCTTCTAAAACCTGACGATGTACCGTTGGGGCGCCATTTGCCGGGGCTGCGGGTGTTTCATAACTCTTCCGCGGCACATTTCGAGTTTCTAAACTAACTCTTGAGAAATGTAAAATGTAGCTTTCTCCCGAGATTTTAGATAATAACTTATTAATATTTAATTTATAATTACGCATTATAATTACATTTTGGTACCTATGTTTTATTATTGTACGCTTCAGGCATTTTTTTGTAGGCAAGATAGGTATACTCTTTTAGTTTCTGTTTCGTTCTCAATGGTATAAACTAGTTTCAGTCGGACTTTGCTTTGGACCATAATAAACACATTAAGCGGAATACTTCAGTACTACCGTAGTGAAGTATAAATTATATATACGTATAAGCGTTGTGATGTGGTGGTGTATAAGTATATCAATATCACTTAAGTGAAGTTAAGATTATAGAAGCCATATGGTGTATAAGTACATCAATATCACCGTAGTGGAGTATAGGTTATAGAAGCCTTGATACATTAAAATCACCCAAGTGAAGTTTAGATTACAAAAGCTGTGTGGTGTTTAAATAAATCGATATCACCGAAGTGGAGTATAGATTATAGAAGCCTTGTGGTGTATAAATACATCGATATCACCAAAGTGGAGTATAGATTACGGAAGCTTTGTGGTGTATAAATACATTGACATCGCCGAAATGAAGTGTAGATTATGGAAGCCTTGCGGTGTATAAATACATCAGTATTACTGAAATGAAGTATAATTTATAGAAATCTTGTGGTGTACATTGACATCGCCGAAGTGAAGTGAAGTGAGCCTTGCGACTCGGACTACGAAGCATAATGGACGGAGTCATAATAAGTTGCCGCTCTTACCACCGTGTGTCAAACGAATTTTCCTGTCTCTTTCTATCTTATTGAGCGTAACCATGAGTAAAACAATTAGCTAAGTAAGTATGGCAACCTCGCACTGTCAGTGTATTTCGTGTCAGCTTATGAGTCGGTCATGAAATAATTGTTTGCAAAATACTCCTAAAAGAATCGTGTTTGGGGCACTGTTTGGGGTACTAGTATTCATATATGTATAGCTGTAGCTTCCCTAGTCGCGTATATTAATAAAAATCAGAAAGTCGGTCAACACTTTTAGAGCAAATCCATTGTTGTACTTGGATCGAGACTTGCAGTTTATAAATAAATACATTAATATCGCCGAAGTAAAGTACAGATCATAGAAGCCTTGCGGTGCTTCAAATGTGTAGATATTTTGGGTTGGGTAGGTACCTTAAAATATACTTTCGACAATATTTTTTGATTTATTCTAAATAGTTTAGTGGATTATTTGATATACCTATTCTTAAAAAATACTTACAGATGAAAAATAACGTTGTCTTTTTGTAAATTATATGTAACTACTTACCTCTTTTTTTTACAAAAATACACTGCATTCGGCGTTTTTCTAGGAGATCAATGCAGATGCTCGGTAATAATATCACTGTCGTTATCAGGATTCCAACGACAAATTGCTAGTTCATCGTTTTACCAGTTCTTTTTAATTAAGCCTTAATCTTTAGTCAACTTGAACGACCTGCACGAGAAGAAAAGCCTCACCTTTTCACTTCACGGCTTCACTGCTGCAAAGCAGATATTTTATATAAGTACTTGTACTGTGATATAAGTTATATGTATTTTGTACATTTGTCTTTTAAAAATATTTACGATATATTTTCTCTACTCTCTTAACTTTTTTACCAGCAATTTCACTTCTTCGTAAATAAACAAACCGGATTAATTCGATTTATCTAAAACTACTTTCTTATATTTTCCATATTATTTTGACATAGGATAACATCTCTGAGAAAAACGCGCCTACTATTATATATATCTATATATAAGGATAAGGGCTTTGAAAGAATACATGCCACATTTTGCTACTATAAAGGCCTCATCTTACGAATGAGGGTCAGAGAGCAGTGAAGGATATTTCAATATGTGAGCTTAGTTTGGATCGGCGGAGATAGATCAGCGTTATCCAAAAATTGTTTTGCTCTGGCCTGGTAATTTTTATACTCTACCTTCAAGAGTTTTTAAACCTCCTGGTATATTAGGTCAAATAAAACACATTCATTGGTAATGTAGAAGTACTTAAGTATGTATTAAGTATACGTTAGCTACATATACGCGGGTCAAGCGCGCTACTTCATTAGTCACCGCGGGGTTATTACCTAAAAATTTGCAGACAGCGACAGCCACGCGATCACTGCGCGACCGGTGATTAATTTGAATAAAAAATTAGTATCATGTATGACGATTGAGTATCTATTATTGTATGACCGTAAAATGCACTTTTCGCGGTAGATTTAGCGCCACTATACAAATCACATTACACAAATTCTCGTTTTGACAGCAGATATCGCGCGATATTGGCCGTCGCGTGCTGTCTGCAAGTTACGTAATAAGCGTGCCGACGTTTGCGATGCGACGACGATCGATGCATCTTCTTCTAGTATTATTATAACAGTAGGCAATGCTGTGACTATATTTTATTTCTGTGGCCCGGTGCCGGGTCGCGACCAACCAAATGGGAAACGCCGAGTTAGATTATCAGTTATAGAGGTACATAAGTCATACTATAATATAGTGGTAACTGATATTAAAGCATAGAGAATGAGTAGCGTGACTGCATGGTTACTTTTTGTTATTTTATTGTTTTTATATTTTCAGTAGCTTTCGCCCGCGACTTCATCCGTGGGGTGTCGACTTACAAAGGGAATAGCATAAAAACCTTCTCCATGAAAAATTACATATACGTGACAGCTTTCATGGTGTCGGTCAAACGGTGTAGGAGTTTACGTGTATATTAACATCCATTTCTATATATACAAATATATTAATATTAATAGAATGAATGAATGATTCATGTATTTAAAGAGATTTTATTTGTACTTACACACGTAGGTAGGTAGATAGGTAGGTATCTATCTACATATCATATCAGTATTTGGAAGAATCGTTATGTATTATTTTAAACACGAGTAGGTACCGTGTACAGTTTTGGTATTATAAATGTATGAACTTAACACATATCTAAATTGTAATCAATGACAATGTAAAATCATAAAAAAAATATTTTTTAAATTATTTATTAGTTTAACGATTTATCTACATGTCTTATTATCTATAGGTTATATGTCTGGCAATCTTGTGGAGGATTTTTAATAGCTGAACATATATCATTCTTTAACGCCGAGCTATTACTAATTTTACCATTTACAAGGATGTATGGAACGTGCTGAAAATTCGCTTCTTTGCTTTTGTCTCCGTAATGTTTGAGTAGTTGCGTCCCTTTGTCACTTTTAGCGCACTGTTTTATCGTGATGACATTCTTTATTCTCAAGTTATAACCGCACTGTAAACAAAAAATAGCTTTAATGCAACTTTTGTTGCTTTTGTACTTTTCTCTACGCAATAGGATTTGACGTCAGTTTCCAACAAGAAATTCATATTTTAGCGACAGTAGTTAAAACCAGCTAATTAAAGTAACAAGAGTTTTCGTTTGTTCTTATGGTTTCTTGCTGTTGGTATAATAAGCATTAGAATAACGGTAGAAATATTATCGAAGACAATAGAATGCAAAAGGTATTTTTACAGTGAGTCTTGAAATGTCGTAGGTACTATGGGCATAAGACATCTTCCGAATGAAGAAGATAAAAAAAAACAGTCGAAAACTTTTCAAGCAACGGTTGAAAGTTCGCGGTTAACAATAATAATAACAGTATAAAGACACTCCGGCTCCTCTTCGAGTGTAGAGACATGTTCGAGACAAAGTCCATTAGGCGGCCACATCGTCACATTTTCTTGCGCAGACCACCTGTAACCTAGCTTTTCACGGATAGACACGTTATTTCGTAGACTGTTTTTCTTCTATTCTTTACCTCTAACGGAAAACGAAACTTTTTAACGCTCATGTATGCGTCTGTTTGTCGCAATGGAATTTCTCACAAACTATGAGATGTACTTGGGTGCAGTAATAAATAGCCTTGTTAATCTAAGTATTTTGAAATAGAGAATGCTCACACATTCATATATGTTTAAATGAGCAAATTGTATATTGGAACTCGAGTTACAAGACTTTACAATAATTTTACAGGGGATATATAATACTTTGACTTCTATCCTTTCTTACCTGCAAAAATTCATTTTAAAAATTATCATTTTATGAACATGCTTTGCAACCCTTTACACGTGATCCAAAGTCCCACTTGTACACATATGTTAGATACCTATAAGTACTTCATAAATTAAATTCGTTGGATGTACTTACTTTTTCAGCGCTTCTATCATCTGAGCCTAGACCTTGATCCATCATACAAGAATTAAACTTTATTGCATTTGTGATATCCTGCAAAATATCGATAGCGCACGCGTGTAATTTGTTACCATAACACTCTTCAGGACCGTGTTGGCATTGAAACTCGTAGTGACCATCATGTTCGTATGTCTGTAAATGAAAATATAATTGGATACACACCACAACATTTTATAGGAAATGTCAATAAGCTGATCGTGAGGCTAGGACGATAATTTCAAATGGAGGAGTCAAATTACTCCGGTATCAGACGCCTTATTCTGCATTATTTATAAACAGTATAAAAGGGCATTTTCAGTTAGATTGCTCTATTGAGTATATTGTGGATATTTGCAATCTCTTTTAAATGGTTATTCTAATTAATACTATAATATATTGATTAATATAATTAAAGATTAATATAATTAAAGATTAATAGCTATCCATTCTTTTTCTGCAATGGGGTTAGTTAACAATGTATGTAGTTATTTTAACTGTAAAATGTTACCTGTGCATTTCCATAAGGATAAATGGATACGTTAATGTAGGAACCTAACGTTTGAGTTATGGGTACCAGTTGCTGTGTAAAGAAATGTTTACAATGTGGACACATGCATTCGTAATACACTTGTACTTTAACTAAATCTTCACGTAGTTCTGTTAACTGAAACACAAACAATGAAAAACTAAGTATTAACATATGTAGGTAGGTACTTATAAAAGGACTACATAAGAGAGTACGTCTGGTAGAGGTTGTTAGAGATTAAATCAAATCATATCAGTCAAATCTATTAAAAATATACGTTTTCGAGGGATGGAAGATGTGAGCTGGATGTGGATAGACGGGTAGCAGCTGGTAATAAAGTGAACGGTGCTCTGTCCGCATTAGTAGGCAGTGTGAATATATATCTCAACCAAAATGACCATATATAATGCAGTGTTGGTTCCAACTTTATATTACGGTAGTAGCCGGAAATAGAGTTAGAGTAAAATAAATGAAGTAGAAATGCGATCTCTTAGAAATATGTGCGGTATCACCTTTGCGGACAAAATAAGCAATGAAGAGATACGCAGTATGACAGGGTTACACGACAGTGTTATTGTAAAAATGAAGATAGGAATGTTGAGATGATCTGAGCATATAGAAACAATGAATGATGAAGGACTGACGAAGAAAATCTACAGTCTTAAAAGAAGCCAAGGAACACCAAAGTTGATTTATGAAGATCGAATAGCCAGAGTGCTAACCGACGTAAATGTCAAAAGCACTTGCATACCTAGGCGAAAATGTGAGATTTGAGGAAGCGAAAGAAGTATGCCTGGACCACGACGCTTGGCGCTCCGTCTTCTCTGACTACCGCATTAGAGATACAGTGCGAAGATATGTATGTATGTAAAAATATACCTAATCGCGTTACTTAACAATCTTTTTTGTAATTACGATGGCCATTAAATACACGACCTGATTTAATTCGATATAAAAAAAAATCTAAATCTAATTTCTTACCATTCGAGTTAAATTTGGTTGCCGGTATTAAAAATATGCCAATATCTTTGATTATGTATTTGAAATAAAAAATCAATGACCAAAATAATTGTCATTGTCAAATAATTGTCACCCATACGGGTGAGACATTTCGATAATAATAATTTTATTAGTTGAAACTACATTTTTCTATTCTATACAATCGACGTTTGCAGAGACTACGTGAGGTTCTTCACTTCCCCAAATTGTTTCTATGCTTGCTGCTTGGGAACACTCGTCAAGAGCTTGTATATACATACAGGTCCACCCCAGCGCAAACGAATTTGTTCAGTTCAACTGTTTCCTATTCCAGCTGTTTATATCAAATAGTCTCCGAGAAAAACGAATATGGCAGACAGACAAATAGACAGATGGATACTTAGGAAATTCTATAAGTACTATTCATTTTTCCAATTTTGGAACGGAACAGAAAAATTATGGTAGAGTGGAGAATGACAAAAATGATAAATATATTATAATGCTTTTATGTGCGCATACAGCCTACACGTATATCTTTATATACTTATAACATTCCAGTGTGTGCGTGTTCACAAAACTCTTCCTAAACGGGTTGATAGATTTTGACGAAATTTTTTTTTGTAGTTATGGGCTCGCCTGGTTGGTTCTTAGCTATAGTTAGACCCGATAAGCGCTGTTGCCTAGATCCAGATTTTTTAAGTTTTTCTTTTTTTTTGTTCCACGCGGACGAAGTCGCGGGCAACAACTAGTTTATGTTATAAATCTCTAGAAAATTTCAATGTTTATTGAGAATCTTTAAGAAAATAGAATTACAAAAATATATTATAAAAATTATTAAAAAATATAATCTTTAAGAAAATAGAATTATACATATATTAAATGTGTATAATCCAAAACATTAAGTACCTATGCTTAAATATTTGTCCATTCTAACAATTAATGTTATAATAAGGTCACGTATTTTGGAAAGCATTATGTTGCAATTATTGTAGTTAGGTAGTTAAAATAAATACTTTTTACTTAAATAGATATTTTTTACCTCATTCAAGAAATCAATTCTCTTTGCCGTATAGACATAGTTATTGTAAGTACTTGATACAAAATCTGTAAAAAAAATTAATTATCAAATACAGCCATTAATTAAATGATTTACTAACGAATAACCTGTAAAATAGTTACTACTTGCCAGCTATTTCTCTATTTGCTGTAATTTCGTATATAACAAAAGTAAGGACGAAAACGTGCCCGAATAACATATTTTTTGCTTTCGTTACTCGTCTCGTCGAATTGAAAAATAACTCCAGCCGGCAATTACTGTCGATACTTTTGAAATAATGTAATCTATGTTGTTATGTATTTATTTATAGGTACGTGTATGGTATGCTACTACCAAACGCTGAACGTCGAAACTGTTAGAACACTTAATATATATAAATACAACGAAAAGTATTACAATTTAATAACAGGGCTGTCTACGATGATATCTTATTTATAAATAAATGACATTATTTAAATTCCTTGTCTTTATAAATGGATTTTTAAGTAAGTTACTTAACACATTAAAATAGTTTCTTACATTAATGACACAAATGAAGTCATTACATGAGTAATTAATTTTTGTAACAAAGGATTTAAATAGTCGGTTATTTTTTTATGATTAAAATAAATAACTGACTTTATGTACTAATAAATGAATTATAGTTTTCAGAATTAGTGGTCTTTTTTTTCATTTTCGTAGTATACAAGTAAATTAACATTATTATGTATTCCAGTGAATCTCGTTATATACTTACAAAAAATTATGTATTTAGCATAATTTAGCACAGGTACCTATAATACATAGGTATATAATATGTAGGAGTGTAGGTACATACATACCAAAATGATAGTTTTTGGCGAGTTCCCTGACTTAGTATTATAATGAGCGTTTTTCCATTGGCCGTTACCGGCATAGCATTGACCCGACATACGGGTAAGCGAAAAGGTATGAAAAACATGAATGACGCGGCATTCCATTGACCGACGATGGCGACAACCCCCACCGGTGCCGTCGCCGGCGTCGGCACAATAAGCTTCTTTTCGCCGGCCGGTTAATCTGCGCGCATATATTGCGTAATTGTATGTAAAATTGTAAACTATAGCAGTGCGCGTTCGCAGGGCGGTCGGTGGGCCTCTCCCGCTTGTATGTAACTCGTTTTATTAGTGATTTCGGCTCGCAGAAATCACGAACATATGTTTAAAATGGTATTTAAATACGATATCTTATGGAATTGGTCTGGCCATGTTTATAGAATAAAACTAACGAAGCAAGCAAAAATAAAATACTTAGGCGGTATTGCCAATAGAGCTGCCACCCCTCCGGGTTTGGCCCGGAGTCTCTGGGGATGAATGGTTCATATCCGGGCTACGGGTTTAATGTGGTTATAGCGTTATCGTGGTGTAAAATTACTGGTCGAAGCCCACATCCCGTATAAGGTCTGTCATCTTGATTTTTTTCCGCCAAACGACTTCATTGAAGAGTGTAAAGTTCGCTAGTAACAGTTTCCTTTGGTTTGAGAAGCTCGTAATACAGCACTCCTAATTCAACTCACCAAATAGCCTACAAGATCGTGGATTATCACTTACATCAAACTCTCTCTCCCTTCTTAAATTTCCGAAACCATCTGCGACATGTACTCTCAGCGACAATACTCTCACCATAAGTCGTACAGATTATTCTTTGAGCTTCACCAGCAATTTTGATTTGGGAAATTCGTAGAGAAAACAATGTGTGATATGCACATTAGTTACACCCATTTTTGTTTTAATACAAAATATATAGTATATTTAAAGCGAATGTCTTACGCAAGTAGTCTGTTTAAAGTGCATGATCAGATATGTTCACTAATACGAAAATTAGTAAATAACTGTTAACGATCTTTTAAATAATAATGCATTATATTGAAAATGGGTAGTACTTTTTTGTAACCTATACTTAAAAAACCTTTTGGGGTCCATTTTCAACTTTCCATAGATGATACAATATGTTCCTTCTAAGTATCTAACTCTTAAGAGCGAGTCACTCTAAGATCCGACAGTTCTGACTTGCTTATATTTACATCGTATATGTAAGAGATAGAGCAGGTAAATACAGAATCATCTGACGAATACATTTTTACGTGGTATCGTGGTGTCAGTACTACTTAAAAAGTAGGCACAGACGGCACCAGCACCAGCGCCGCCTAATAGAAAAACGCTGCCGCAGTGTTGTGCTGTGCATGTCGTCGCCGGTGTCACTGCCGTGCCATAGTGGAAAAACGCCCAATTACTTCAATTACGTCGTGCAAATGCCATTGATACAAACAGTAAAATTCTTAAAAAGTATTATAACTATAGGTACTACATAATTAAAAAAAAAAAATGTATTCTAATGTTTTAATTTTCTATACAATGAAATATATCGGGACAGCTATACACATAAAAATCAGCCTAAGTGCAAGTCGTAGATATGTAGATGTACCGTACTATCAGTTGTTATACTTGCTACCAACCGCAAGGCAAATCTTATTTAGACTGATTTTTTTGTTACTTTTACTTCAATGTACACCTTATTTTCAATGTTCATAATTTTTAATTTTTTTTATCATAATTTGAAAGGGGAGGTTGAGGCCAGCAGTTTTTAAGCGCTTTTTCAAAAAGTATTAAAAAAGTAACACGAAATGACGTGTTTATGAATCTTTTTTGGAAGAGCTTTCATTTGAAACTCCACACAATTACCTCAAACAAAGAAGTTTCCCAAAATTAACCCCAAACTTAAAATCTCATTATTGAAGCTACTGTCTGTATTGGGGCCCCGCTTACAGTAACTTTACAGCTGTTAACTTAGTTACTAACTTAAGAAAAACATCTATGACAGATGGACAGACCAAAGTGGAATCACTTTACATAATAAACAAGTTAATTAATTTTTTTATAACATCATATATCATGTATGAAATCTGTGGAATGTATTTTATATTTATTAATTGTTGTATTGGAATAGTTTTTCGTTTTAGTATGTATACTATAATAATTAATTAAGGTAATACAATGTACATTAAAAAACCAACGAAAGTTTAAGATTTATTAGGGTGGTAGAGCCATACACCAACTCAGCACGAATTGGGCCGGCTCGCCCGGTGAAATATCACCCTCTCACAGAATATCGGCGTAATATAACAGCATCTATTGCTGTTGCATTTCGTTTGGTGAGTAAGAGTGCCGGTAGCCTCCTTTTCCTCCTCTCCCTATTTCCCTAAAGGGCGGCAACGCACCCGTGATTTTCCGGACGTTGCGGGTGTCCAAGGGCGACAGTGGTCACTCTCCATCAGGCGAACCGCGTTGCTCGTTTGACTCTCTTTTATAAAAAAAGGTAACCCTTACTGCACGATTTTTATAGTTTTTCATAGGTGGATAAACAATAATATTAAACAAAAAATATAATTAAATTTTTTCAATAACGCCTGTCATTCACTATTGGAAAAAAATGCAACATCAAATTGTATCGTAGTATCAATATCTAATATTTTTATATTCTAACGTTCCTAGGTATCTTTTTTAGAAATTGTGAAATGAACGTGGCTCTAGAATGTTAAATTTTTGCATGAAAACTCAGTTTCCACTCGCAATTAGTCGCGTGTTTGCTATTCAAGGCAATCTGGCAGCTGGACCCAATCTCGCGCGCATCCAGTCTGATGAGCGAGCAAACGTAAGCAAAGGCCGCTGTAGGTTTGCATAGGTAACAGGAAAATTTCATTTCGACGTCAGTGGACTTTTGTTGTGAAATTTCTAGTTAAAAAATATTTTAACATTAGTTTCATTTTAAACAATAACTGGTTAAAACGATGAAATGCTTACCTATCATAATATAATTTGATATGCTACTGAATATATAATTAGTATATATATGTAAATGTATACGGGTCAAAATCACCAAGGTGGCAAATTCCGAATTCTGTTTCATGATGAATATACCTAGCAGCTATCACTTTGATGATGAGCTTCAATGATCACTAAACTTGGGTTTTAACAATATGTAGATTGGCAGAACATAGAATTAAGTACTATTCTTGTAATTAAATTTTTAAACTGAGCTTTCGCTGAAAGCAGTCATTCCGGGAACGTTTTTGTGAGGTTCATAATAAAATTATAATATAACTTAAGTATTTCTTTTTGACCCTGTTCAATAGTGGAAGTATGCAATTATTAATAAGAAGTTAAAAATCTCTAAAGAAACTGCAAATAAAAATGTTTAGAAGCAAAATATCGCTACAAAGCGAGGTATTTGACTATTTCTATGTATTAAATTAACTAAATATGCCAATATTGCTGACATATATAAATAAATAAGCTGTAGGTATTACAAGTCCGTTTTATTTTAATATTGCCAGGGACTTTTTTTAAATATCTAAAATCATAATCATAATCATAATCTGTGATTTTAGTGATGTTCCCGGAAATGATGATGTGTTCACGAAATGATGCGTGTGTTCTCTAAATGACGATAAAGATATAATTTAGGTTTATAAAAGCATAAGCGAAATGTTTGTATGTCAAATTTATTTATTTAGTATGCATAAGGTTTATTTTTAACAAAATGTAACTTAAATCTCTTCTTAACAGTCTTTTAATCAATACACACAGCCAAGTACAAATTCTTAATTAACATATTAAACTTATATCTTTATGATAATAAAACCATCCAAACATGAATATAGTTCTATAGAACTAAAGTATTTAAAATAAACTTTTTATCAAAAACAGAATCTCTTTTAATCATATTAATTAAACACAAGAATATATTTAAAAAAAGAAACAAATAATAGAATTTTTCGTAAACATTAATATCAGTATCAAAGTAATAATACTCTCGATCACTTTCTTTTTTTAGCAATGGCTTTGGTATAATATTAATTATTTGCTCAAATTCAATGTACGATACATCACTCGAATCTAATTGAAATTTTTTGGCACTATTACCCACTGAATTCAAGAAAGTTACTAGGATTTCTCCAGCATCTTTATCAACACCTGTCTTGCAAGTGGCAACATATCTGTAATTGACAGTTTTCTTTTGTGTAGGTAATTTAACTAATATAAATGTTCCAGAGGATATTAAATTTGGGTGTAAGTTTTCCTTGCCTTGATCGTAAGATGTACTAGCTTCAGTAACAGTAACCAATTTTTGCGCAGTCTGCTGACGAACAGAAATCGACATTAAATCATCCTCATCGGATGATGATGAGTAATAAATGGTTTTATAAATGCTCTGAGAATAGAAGGACATGTTTTTGTTTTTTGATACCGTTTTTCTTTACAAAATCTCCCTTGGCTGGGCACATCCTACTGACATCATCTCTTTGGAAGAAATCTTTAACTTTTTGACGAACTTCAGTTTTCAAAACTACCTCACAAATTTTGGTATAAGACTTCAGAATTGATGTACTGATTCTCTCCTTTGGCATAAAACTCTTAACCATATGAAGTAATTTGTATTTCCTCACCATATTACCGCTAACGCATTTTTGGAAGACTTACCTCTCTTTGAAATTCTTTTTCAAAGTAGTTGCTTTTTCTTTTAATTGCGTAGTCAGTACTTCGTTAAATAAAAGATTCTTGCGCACTTCAGGAGGTACGTCGACATTTATCATCAATGCGTCAACTTTGCTGTTAGGAGTTATTGGTACTTGGGTTTTCTCCTGTTCTCTTTTTTCTTTTCTTATTAGTCTTTTCTTTAACGTTTCATATTTACGTTTAATTTTAGCAATTATTTTTTCCTGTTGTTTTGTTTAACGGTATACTTTGGCTCTATCCTTTCGCACATATTTTCTTCCCACTGTTCTTCTTACTGAATATGTAGCAGTTAAATCATCATCGGAATGTGGCGGAGTATTTTTTAACATACTAACATACTATAATGCCTTCGTTGTTTGTCTGTATTTTTTTGATGCTTCTTTCCAAATTTTTCTCTGCTTTCGCTTTTCTCTCTCAGTCATCTGAGAAATGTGTTTAATTTTCTTTTCCGTTTTTTTTCTTTGATAGTACGCCCTATCCTGAGCCCTTTTAATCTCTCTCTCTTCCTCTGTCATCTTATCTAAAAATTTCCTTTTTCTGGCATTAGCTTTTCTCGTTGGTGCAAATAAGCTGCACTATTTTTTTTAATTTGCTTTTTCGTACAATTTTTATTTTTTTTGCCTCATGATCCATATTGCTAAAAAAAATAAAACATTTATTAAAACTATGTTAGCACAACATGCACCAATAGTTATAACAGATATAATTAAGGTAAATAGTCATCTCGGAAACGGCATGATCATTTCGAGAACGCTCCGTCAAGTCCGGGAACGTTTTCGAAATGACCGTTCCCGGAATGACTTTTTCAAATAAACGCGCCCTTTGTGGACGGCAGCCATCCTTTACGCCATGTTTGACTTGGTTAATGTAAAATATTTGAGATTACTATTCGTTGTAAACAATATTTTACGCGTATTTTTTCAATATTTCGAGTTAATAAACGCATTCCCGGTATGATGACCTATTGATGTACGTTCTGTAAATAATAAATCGAAAGGTACTTACCACTTTTTTTCAATTATTTTGGCGAGAAAATCACTTGACAGCCGCTTTGTTTACATCTTCCACTACACTGTACCATAGACATCTACAGGCCGTGTTCAAAAACACAATTTTTTCGGGCAATCAAAACTGCGTTCACTCAAATGACGCTTACATTGTCGGACATAATATTTTGACTTGATTTTCTTTAGTTTCTTTCCTTTTTTTTAATAATGCATATAATTACTTGATACTAGATAAAATTGAAGCCCATTAAGTAAGAAAAACCGTTAAATTTATTTTATTTTATGTGTATTTCCGGTGTTACTTTCTATAGATTGCTACTTAGGACGCGTTCTCGAAATGATTTTTTGTAGTTATTTCTTCAAATAATAATGAATATGTTTTACTTTTGAAGTATATTATATTTGGTATAGTTAATATGAATGTAGTTAAGTATTTACAAAAGATAATTTGTTTAAAAAAATACTTAATTTAGACATTTGTTTGCTGGCAAAGCTAATTTTCCACCTTGGTGATTTTGACCCATACAATTGAATATATAATTTGTATACATTCCATTGTTTATCTTCTAATTGTTTGACCCTAATTTTCTTGACAAACACATTTTGTTCATCCACAGTTACTGTTATGTACAACGATAAAATAATAATTTGGTAATTAAAGCTGAAAAAATTCTTAATTACCACAATACTCAGTTATTTCATTATTAAAAACTTTTTTCCGACATTGTTAAAAAGTATCGCACAGACGTCATTAAAAATTGTAGTTCCTCTTTAATTCAAGTCATGTGTGGATTTATACTTTTTATGTACTTTGTAATTCAAATGAGAATATACCTATATACTCCTATGTAAGTATACTGAATTGTACTTTTTGTGATATGTTCTGGGTGTCAAAGCAGAACTTCACTGTAGGGACAGCTTCAGCTTGCTATCTGCAGCAGTCCTATATAAATAGGCTGCAAGAAATTTCTTTTTCTTTTGCAAATTAACATATAATCAAAATTCTTATGTAACGAGTATTTTATACTGTTACATACATATAATTTTGTAAGTACTACAGATATAAAAAAAAATGTAATTGTAACTACATAAAAAGTATTTGGCGAACTGGCGATTAAAGGTCAGCATTCATGTCAAGTCGCTTCGAGTGTTCTTTTTTCGATTTTTCAGGTAATAAGTACAAATAAATATAGTGAATAAGTACGTCACAGGAGAAGTAGCTATACATATTTCATCTGAGGGTGGACGGGGGTGCATGCACGCAATCTGCACATCACAATAGGCGCTTCGGCTTTGTAGCACTTTGTTAGCCCACCTCATATGTTAGGTATTATAATTTTCAGTAGTTTACAAAGAATATTTAGTTCTAGTAGTTCTGGAAACATGGTTGAATTCACAGACAAATTAGCCTAAATACAGGAAATGAAAGGGTATCGTTTTCTGCCATCGATGTGCACAAATGCTCATATAACTTCAAACACAAACGAGCGCTCCTTTAGTATTAACCAGAAAGCAGATCCGTGACCTGTGTCTAATTGTTTTAAAAAATATGGTATGAATTACGTAAACAATGCCAAATTGCGCTGTAAAGTGGTGTGGTAGTGACAGTCGTAAAAATAGTTTCAAAAAGGTTAATATCACGTTTCATCGGTAAGTATAAATTTAATAATAAAAATTTATATCAAAAAAATGCAGAGCTCTCACTATACTGGTCGCTGGTAGCTTTGAGTCAGCGTTTGTCCTTGTCTAGCAAGCTATAATTACATGTTACGTCCTCACTCTTGCAAGATGGCACGTGTAAGTAGGGACGCAAAAAAACGTATCGATATATCAATATATTTACCACTAATTTTGAGAATTTATAATGACTACCACTCTTTGAAATTATATACCTAGTTCCATCCATACTATCCATACTATATAATAATATAATATACATAACATATAATTATCTTATATAATATATTAATATATAATATAATATATATAATATATAATTATATAATATTATGTAATTGTATAATCCTTAACCATACTATCCATATCCATACTAATATTTTAAATGCGAGTCTCTCTGTCTGTCTGTCTGTCCGTCTGTCTGCTTGGTTTTCACGGCTAAACCGCTGTACCGATTTTAATAAAATTTAGCATGGACATAGTTTCACACCAGGGGGTGAACATATGCTACTTTATTTTTCAAAAATCTACCCCTAAAGGGGTGAATAAGGGGATGAAACTTTGTATGGGAAATTTTTAACCCCTGAACCGATTAAGACGAAATTTAGTATAGTACATAGATAAAACGTTTTCTATCAAAAAACATACTTCTTTTTTCCAAAACTCTACCCCTAAAGAATTGAAAAGGGGATGAAACTTTGTATGGGAAATTTTTAACCGCTGAACGGATTAAGATGTAATTTGGTACAGAGATACAACTTTTCTATTAAAAAACACAGTTATCATTAAAAAGATGTCACCGTTCTTTTTTCAACCGAGGAAAAAATGATGGAGGTTCTCAAGTCGATGCATATTTTTTTTTGTATACGACCATGCGTAGCTTTTTACAGAGTAGTCTGATTTTGATGATTCTCTTTTATTGGATAGAGTATATCTCGAGTTTTGGGTTCAATTTAATTCGGAAAAAATTTAAGAATACAATTTAACTGACTTAAAAAAAACACTGAAAAGTACAAAATAACTATTCTTTACTAATCAAAACTCAAATACAAAAAAAAAATACTTTATACATACGATACAAATACCTATATAATTAAATTCGACAGTTACTGAAATCGATGTAAGCCTCCCAAACTAATAGACTTTCTGTTGTTGCACATTAATTTGGAACCCACTTTGATAACCGTCAAATTTAATTATGTACATACATACATACATACAATCTTCACACCATATCCCTAACGGGGTAGGCAGAGAGACGGAGCGCCAAGCGTCGCGGTCCTTACATACTTCTTTCGCTTCTTCAAATCTCATCATTCTCCTCACACATTTTTGCCTAGGTATGCGAGTGCTTTTGACATTTCCGTCGACTAACACTCTAGCAAATTTAATTATATACGTATTTATATCGTATGTATAAAGTATTTTTTTTATATATTTAAGTTGTAATTAGTAAAGGATAGTTATTTTATACTTTTCAGTGTTTATTTCTAGTAGTTTTAAATTTTTTCTTATTTTTTTTTATTTCTCCCATTTGAGTGACCTTGGTCTAAATAAATATATAGGATGGGTCTACAACTAACTACTTTTCTAATTATAGAATGCAATGATATAAAAATATAGCATCAATATAAATAAAGCTTATAATTAGTAATTATTATTTCGTGTATCTTCAAAGGCAAAGCTCAATGCCAGTGCAATTTAAATAGGACCACCTCGGAAGTATATCAAACAAAAAAAAAATTTTAAATCGGTACACAATTGATGAGGTTATCGGTGAACATCCATCAAAAAACATACAGACGCACATAGAATCTCCCTCTTTTTAAAGTTGGCTAAAAAAATACATACAGACGAAAAGGTTGGGTGGTTCTACCACCAAAGCTTTTTAGTTTCGTTTTTTGTCAATTGAATTTTTTGTTAAAAAGTTTTACATTAGGAGAAACACGTACTACCCAAACGAATTTGATTTGCTTTTCTATTCCAAATTTTTGATTTTTTTGTTTCGAAATAAAGAATCTTGTTTTGATTACATATACATATTTTATTATTTTTATTTTTAAAATAAGCTTATGAAAATAATTCTTGTATTTATCGATATATACAATATCTACGAGTACATCACTATTTCATTTAGTACGTGACGGTACCTTGCCGCCCGCTTACGTCTCATTCCTCTAACCTTGACAGAATAGTTCGCTTAGAAATTCGTAAACATTTCAGGTCTCTAGGGTAGTTTGTCTGTGGTTGAATTAAATGAACATCTACAGTTTTTTAAATCTGTTATTAACCATATAAGTTCGATATTCTGTTAGTATGTTTGTAACTTGTATTTGAGTTTATGTACACCAAAGGATCGAACCATAGCCATTTTGAGTATTATAGCGAGTTAATAATTTAATATATGTAGATATATTCAAATATTCTTAGAGCACAGTGTAGTTCTATTCTACTTGTGCAGTGTTATGTTATGTGTTAGTTAATACTTCCTTGGTATCATAAAATTTTTATGTATTTGCAATTATATGTAGATTTATTAAATTATATGATAATGTCTACTTCACATAATTCAATAAATAATATAACTAAGTATCAGGCGTAGTTAACATATTTGCTCTGCAGAGATCCTGAACCAAATCTAGATTGAGCACGACTGCAATTAAATTTTCTGTGTAGACTGTGCTCGTAGCTCGTAGTTACCTTTTCAGTAAATGCTTATCTCAGAAACTCATTTGCTTCCTTGAATGATGTCGCTTTCTATTGACATTTTAATTATGTTGTTGTTATTCTAGACAGTTACATTATATACACACACATACCTTCGCGCTGTATCCCTAACGCCAAGCGTCGCGTTTCTCATATACTTCTTCTTAATTGCAATAATGAGACAATAAAACTCAAATGAAAACAAAACAAAAAAAAAAAAAACAAAAACCTAGCGTCGCGCGACGCGCGTATCTCGCCCCATGTGACGCTTTTTCCTAACGTGACGATTTCTACCAACTAAATCCTCCCGCAAACCGCGTTAAAGATCTTCGTTCCAATAAAAGCGGCCAATGGCAACCTCCGACACAGCTTTACTTTAAAAACCCTATCCGCCGGCTGCTCATCATAATTATTACAAGAGTAATAAATAATACTTAGTGAAAAAGACTTGGCCAACAAGCTGGCTGTGCGTAAACAATTTATACTTATGTACATAATAACTCAGCGATGGCTTTAGACGTCGTTGGAGTATAAATTAATGGCCGCTGACACGAGACTTTTAGACTCATTTTTATACTTATTACGAAATATTTCGCAAGTATTGCATTCAATGCGACATCTAAAATTAATTACAACTTTTTTGATAAGTATAAATATTAATCGACCTCTTCTCTTCAAAATACTTTCTTCCAGGTTAGTCTAGGCTTCTTCCGCGGGTGGTGATTTTAGAGAAGAAGAGAAATACAGCCTGGTAACTGCTTATATCTTCCCGCCTGTCGTAATAGTGACTGAAATTATGAGGAACTTGTTTAGGGTTTCACTTTGTTATCTGTGAGCTCAAATATCACTAGAAGCCGCCTCAAGGTGTGATTTTATGCGCCTAATGGTTTGAATACATTGAATAGGTAATAGCGAAATTGTTATTGAGTTACGATTCTTTGAAAAAAGACAAAATATTGTAGGTACATCTTTAGAGCTTTTGACCGGTGAGCGATTTTAATTTTCGATACTATTTATTTGTTTATTGAAATTTTTATGAATTTGCAGACGCTATTGCAGACATACCGAGAGCACCTGTTATACTATAGTCAAATTGGTATGTTGTGAGGTCTTACACGAAACGCTTTGTGACTCTACATTAGATTTCACTTCTTTTATTACTGGCAACTCGATTACTGCATTGGCTTGGCTTTTTTATAAAATGTATATAATTAAACATGGTATATTTTGTATAAATATGGTATATATTGTATAACTTATATATTGTATCCATGTAATGTATATTATCCATAATTATGTATTGTTTTTTTTGTGATCTTTCCCATCACAGGTCTGCTGGAAGAAATTTTATTACGTAATAAGTTTATATTTAGTCAAGAAAGTATCGGGAATGGATGATTTGTTTATGGTTCCAAATTCAATTTTTTGTTTTTTTTTATTGTTGTTAGATTGGCACAACTGTTTTCCACTTTGGCGCGGAGTTTGAGTTGCATCTGTTATTCAGATTAAATACAGTGCTGTTTTTAGTTATATCATTCTGGTGTATATTGCGAATTTCATAATGGACAAAAACATCGAACAAAGAGTTTGTCTTAAATTTTGCATTGCCAATGGAATTTCGTGTTCGGAGTCACTGAAAATTTTACAGAAGGCTTACGGTGAATCGACTTTATCAAAAACACGTGCTTATGAGTGGTTGAAAGCGTTCAAAAGCGGTCGAGATGTGATGGAAGATCTGCCTCGCTCTGGTAGGCCATCAACGTCTGCAACTGAAGTTAACATCGCAAAAGTGAAGGAAATATTGACTGAAAATGCTCATTCAAGTTTGAGAGAGATAGCCGCCGAACTTTCTGTGTCTCACGAGTCGATCCGTATTACCATTTTAAATAATCACTTGGGTATGAAACATGTTGCCGCTCGGCTAGTCCCAAAAGACCTGAATTTTTTTCAAAAACACAATCGCATAAGAGTCGCTGAGGAAATGCTAGAACGAGTCAATTCCGACCCAACATTCATGAAACGCATTGTTACTGGTGACGAGACGCGGGTTTACAAGTTTGACATGCAAACTAGTCAACAAGCTTCGGAGTGGCGCCTTCCAACTGAACCGAAACCGAAAAAATCACGCCAAAGTCGATCAAAAGTCAAAGTCATGTTGACTGTTTTCTTTAACTAACGCGGTGTTGTGCACTCGGAATTCTTGCCGGAAGGTCAAACGGTAAATAAAGAATATTATTTGGGCATTATGCGGCGTTTAAGAGACCAAATTCGACGAAAAAAACCAGATTTGGGGAAAGAAAATTCTTGGATTTTGCACCACGATAATGCGCCTTCGCACAAGGCCATCATTGTGAACGAATTTTGACCAAAAACTCAACAAATACCATCGAGCAACCACCTTATTCACCAGATATGGACCCAGCCGACTTCTTTCTTTTTCCTAAACTCAAATTACCCGTGGCACCCGTTTCATTTGGTAGAAGACATAAAGGAGAATTCGCAGCGAGCACTGAACTCAATTCCGGAAAAAGCGTTTAAAAAATGTTTTAATAATTGGATTATTCGTTGGCGTAAGTGTATCGTTTCTGAAGGAGCATACTTTGAAAGTGATAAAATAAATTTGGATGAATAATTAACATTTCGTGTATTATTGATCTTTTCCCGGTACTTTCTTGACAGAGTAGTATTACGTATAATTACGTATAACCTTTATACGTAAATATAATTTACTGTATCTCGTAAGTGCATTGTGTGTATGTACTACATAAATAATTAAATAAATTAATAAATAGTTTTAAACCATTAAACAAAAGTATGAAGATAAAAATATATACTACATATACCTAAAATGCTTACGGAATGCTTAGGTACCCAATACCTGATAAGTAATTTAGTAAAGAAATTTTAAGTATATTTTTTTGTACCTATGTGGTTGTAAATTATATAGACATTGCTTGAAATTGACTTTCAAATAGAACGTGATTAGTCTTTGCAATTTATTAAGGCTCGGGGGATGTAATTTAAAGTAAATCTCATTAGAAGATCGGTCGGAGAAGCAGCTGGGTACAGATAGTCGCGGCTCGCGGCGTGCTATGTTCAAGCATCTCTTTATTACTGAAAGACACGAATAAGAATAAGAAAAATTTGAGTTTTGTCATTTTGGTAGACAAATAAAATAATGTAATAAATTACGAAAAGAATAATCACATCTATTGAAGTATTTATTATTATTTTTATACCTATATAATGCAGTATATAATTGTAATAGCACTTGTGATGATTGATATATGGTTGTTACAGCGAAATTTCTAACTTTCATATTATGTTTTTATTATAAATAATAATAATGTTTATAGTTATTATATACAAGATATTTATGTTGATGCGTTTCAAATTCATTATTAATGCTGTACCCGTTGGTGGTAGGTATATAGATAATATATGTAATACCTGTTACTTGAACATTGTCTTATGCTGTGCTTGTGCTATATATTTTTAATTTTTCTGCGTACATTAACCATTTTTTTTGCATTAAACACTGTACATATTGCTTTTAATTTCTCAATCGAAATTACTAACGATTTAATTAATAAATGTAATTATTGACGTATGTATGACGGCAAGTATATATTGTGGTTGTTCTTTATCTATTTTAATCAATATTTATAATTATTGTCAAATATGCAATTGTATCACAATTGTATAATACATGATATATTATGTTAGTTGAAATACCTACCATATTAGGTAGGTATATACATTATACATGTATTGTATTTATTATATAACTGCATACTGCACATTTAAAACATTATCTGCTTGACCGTCCTTACATTGGAATTAGATAAAAGGATTTGTTTTTAAATCTAGGTGTGTTTTATATATTGACTTTACAATTCCAAACAATTCTCGTACTACGAAGTGAGGCTAATAAAATGAAATAGAATGCAGATGTGGGGGTGCTGTTTTCTAATGAAATGGCGTCCGATCAGTTTATCTGATAATAAATGTGTGTCGTATGTACACTCACATGTAGTGAATTTGCTTATCTAATTTACCTGGCCGTTGCTGCTCGCATATGATGTCTGGAATTATTTATAAAGTCTGTGGCTTTAAAATGAGAGATAATATTATTAAATAAAAAGAGTTAAAAGGGAACTCGAAATATTTTTTGCTACGTTATTTTGCTACAGCTACGAGTGCTACGTGACTACTTGCACGACAGCTTTGACTCGAAGAGGAGGGAAGTAAAATACGATATATTTGATTCTTTAAAATTATCACGGTTTATTTATTATTATATGGACGAACATTTATTATTCTTGTTCTGTTTAATTGTAAGTCAAAATTTTATTTGAACAAATGAAAAACTCGTTTAGATTTCAATAGAAACTGGAAAGGATTTGTGTAATCACGTACTAAGCGAGTAGTTGATGGCCTGGTGGCTTCAATCCACCAGTACAACTTAATAGAAACTTAGACCAATTCTGTTCTCAAATCTCTAACTATCGAGTGGTTTCAGCGAGTTTTCAGTTTACTAATCTGTAAACTTCCAAACTTTAAGTGTAATTGGAATTTGCTTTTAGAAATATTCCTATAAATAGATTGTTATATTTTCATTGTTAAAAAATCGCGCAAAATGAAATGCACATATAGACCATTATTTTTATTCCTAACAAAGTTTCTCCTGAAAAAGTCTAGACTAGCTTAAGATTTAAGAAATAAAATACATTTTTGATTCTATGTATACTTACCTACCTTTTAATTCTATATACCTATGTATAATGGACCTATATAACTTAAACGTCAATTACTTATAAAATATAAACATATATCAATGGAGAATCTCCATAATAAAATGCCATATAATGAGACCAAATATTAAATATTGGAAATACAAAATATGTTAACAATTTACAGGAACATCAAGCATTCAGCACAGCAGGAATATCAAGTGAGTATACATTTTTTAGATAAACAAAAAGAAATTGTAGCCCTGCAGATGTTAGGCGTACAGCATAGCGGTTAGTATTTTATTTACCTGAACCAGGATCTGCACTAAAATGAAAAATTGTTATCAGCATTGGCCCCTTTAGGCTCTTTTCACACACTTGTTAGATATCAGATTTTGTTTGAGATTTCGCTCACACTTTATAATATAATGTACGTATACGCTACGTGAAGTTTAATTGAAAGTCCAGGTACTTTCTAACATTACTCGGAACAAACCGAAATAAATATTACTTCTTTTATATTTTCAAAATATATGCTTATAAACAATACATACATACACATAACTTCGCGTTGTATCCCTTACGGGGTAGTCGAAGAGGACGGAGCACCAAGCTTCGTGGTCCTTACATAGTTCATTCGCCTCTTCAAATCTCATCATTCTCCACAAACATTAAATATTTATATTTATTCTTCTTGTAAATAATGTTTCATGAAAGTAGGTATATGTTAAAGTAAAAATCTTTTTTTAGTTTATACGCGTTTTTACCAAGAAAAACAAAGTTTTGCTGAACTCCTTTGTTACAAGTAGTATAATTAAGTACTGTACTGTATACTGTATAAATACTGTAAATAAGTAGTAATATTTACTAAAAACAAATGTCAGTTGAAACGGATTGGCTGTCTAGACTCGAATAATTTTAGAACGTGCCTTTACTGTAAGACATGAACTATTATGTGACTGTTTTTGTATTACATTTATTTACTAAATATTATTATATTTTTTAGTAACATGTCATAATAGTTTTGTGTTATAATAATGCGTAATTTTAAAAGGTATCCTATTAGGTTACACATACGAAATATGTAAATATTTTTGAGAAGTGACTATTCGTTCGATCTACGAGAAGGTTACAAACCAGAGGACGAGTTTTTTCTATTACATTTTTACGTGTTGTTATTACATTTGAACCTATATTTTTTCTATTAATCTCTACGAAATTCTTTCCATAAAACGGCTTCTAGCGGTTAGGTTAGAAGTCTAAAATGCTAAGGCGATAGCGAAGCGTAGCGGAGCGATCGCCTTAGACTTCGTGGTTATTTTTTTCACTATTCGAAAGAATTTTCCATCGATAAATCAATTTTGTGATTGATACCTCAAGAAATGCAAATACAATTTTACCATGGTTTCTACGCATCAGTGACGGGAAAGCTTCCCGTAGACCCGTGGACCGGACGAAAAGTCATATTGTAATGAAAATATAAAACCACATTTAAAAGATATAAACTTTAAAACTTTCGCGTTGCATTATAGACTATATCTAAAATGGCAAGTTCTCAAGCAATTTGCTTGAGACCACGGCCAAAGCAACTCGGTCGAAACGTCAAGCCAGAATAAAAAGGTAATCGCATTAAATTTCCCGTTTAAGATACATTCATAATTAAAAGAGTTTTAAAGTACCTTAAAAAGTAGGTGTTGCTTAATATTACGTACTTTTAACCGTTATATACCGACATATTTAAAATATACTATTTAACTACGACGTGATTTTTATTAATCGTTTACGAAAATGGAAAATAAGTACATTAAAATATATTCTCAATTTTCAAAGTTGTTAGTTTTTGCGGTCGCTGTATTTTGCGTTACGTTACTAACATACTATGAAAATTACACCAACATTATTAAAAGGATGATATTTTGCGAAAAGATATTTGTTGTTCGTAATACGTATTTCTTGTAACAGGTGAGGATTCTCACGCCATGATGGTATTAACGGCTCATCGAGAGAGTTCCTTCGCTGTGTTGAATGTTAATTTCATTACTGATCGTGTATTAGTTGCACCTGACCTGATAAGATGATGTAAGCTCCAAGCTAAATTATTAATCCATAATAACCAATTTATTCCGAAAATTAACCGCTATACTGACAAAAATATTATTTTGATGTGGATGAGCTAAAAAAGATGTTATGCGGCGATGGAGTGAATACTATGGAGAACTGTATGAGAGTAGCGACTCCGTCTCTGATACTGAGAGCATTTCTAATGAATTGCCACACTCGGGTCAGGAACGAGTATGCCATTGGTATCAAAGAGTTGGAGAAAGTGATAAGAAGTCTGAAATGTGGAAACGCTGCGGGAAATGATGAAGTGACTGCTGAGATGATCAAGTATGGTGGTCTTAGGGTCCTATGGGATACTTTCTGTGTACTGTACAACCTTTGTTGGTAGAAGCGGGAGGTTCCAGAGGTCTGGTGCACCGCAGTTACAGTACCTTTCCATAAAGCGAAAGGTTCTCATTTAGTGCTATAGGGTCATCAGCTTGGTCAGTTTAGCAAGAAAAATCTATACCGAGGTATTGGCTCTACGAGTGACAGGCGTTTCTGAAAGATATTTGTGGGAGGCGCAAGGTAGTTTTAGGAATGGTAGGGGTTATACGAATCAGATTTACTCGTTTTGCGTTATCGTGAGGAGATATCTGGCTATAGGTCAGAAAGTTTTCTGAGCTTTCGTGGATCTAGAAAAAGCATTCGATAGAGTAGTGCAAAAGAAATTGTGGAGTCTTCTGCCTGAATACGGTGTGGAAAGCCCCTTACTGCAGGCTGTGAAGTCTTTATATCGAGGCCACAGAGCCTGTGTAAAGATAAGAGGTGACATTTCTTCCTGGTTCGAAGTCTGTTCAGGTGTCAGACAGCGTGACGTCTACCTGGGAGTTCGTGCTGTATTTGAACAGTTGTCTCCAGACATTGAAAGGTAGTATGAGTGCTATGTAATGTGATGGTGATCTGATGTAGTAAACTGCCTATTGTACGTTGACGATGCTGTGCTTATAGGACCATCAAAAGCAGAGTTGCACACACTAGTCACGTGCGGGAAAGAAGAATGGGAAGTGAAAGGATTGAATATGTGAACTAAACTAAGGTTCTGATGTTTGAAAGGGAAGCCGAACAGACGAAATCTGAGATTTGGGTACATGGAAAATGTGTAGAACAAGTGAATTAAATTACGTATCTGGGGAGTATGTTTTCGAGAGATGGAAGATGAGCTGGCAATAAAGTGAACAGTGCTCTGTCCGCATTAGTAGGCAGTGTGAATATATCTAACACTGCCAAAATGGCCATACACAATGTAGTGTTGGTTCCAACTTTATTGTACGGTAATGAAGCCTGGCTGTGCCCGAAATCGAGTGAAAGTATGATAAATACAGTAGAAATGCGATCTCTTAGAAATATGTGCGGTACCCTTGCGGACAGGATAAGCAACGAAGAGATACGCAGTGACAGGATTGCACGACAATGTTATTGTAAAAATGAAGAAAGGAATGCTTAGATGGTTCGGGCATATAGGAAGAGTGAGTGACGAAAGACTGACGAAGAAAATGTACAGAGTGAAAGCGAGTTGTAAAAGAAGCCAAAAAAGACCAAGGCTGACTAATGAAGATCAAATAGCCAGAGTGTTAGCAGACGGAAATATCAAAAACACTCGAATACCTAGTCGAAAATGTGTGAGGAGAATGGTGAGATTTAAGGACGCGAAAGAAGTATGTACGGACCGCGACGCTTGGCGCTCCGTCTTCGCTGACTACCCCGTTAGGGATGAAGCGTGAAGAAATGCATGTATGTATGTGTTTACTGCTTTTTTTGTATCGCTTACTTTTATCGGCCAATAAATTGATGTTTTTGCCGTAAACTTTTGAAAATCGAGAAAAGAAAGAAAGCCGAGACACTCAGTAAAGTTCGAGGGGCCCAGCAAGTGCGCCTGGTAAAAAAGTAATATTTTTTTGATATTTAGTAAAAAAAATATATAAACACATTCACATAATTACTTACATTTTACGTTAAGTGCTAACACTGATGCGAAGTTGATGCTTATAATAGATTATCGTTATAAATATCTACTCAAAGTTAAAAGTTCACTCACCAAAATACAGCAGTTTTTAAAATAATGTAATAGTTTTCTTCTTTTTTTCTTTCCATAATTTTTATAAATATTAGGTAAGTACATATTACGTGTTTTGACAATTAACCAAAAATAAGTAATATTTTTGTTTTTTAATTGAGACATTAGCAACTAGGCCATCGGTTTAACTACTTAAGCAGAAAAACATTGTATATAGTAGTTACATATAAAGATATTAAGGCCTTAGGTAGACTTCTACTCTAACCGCCAGAAATTGTCTTTGAGTGGCGAGAATTTTGCACAGTGAAACTTTAAATAAAAAGACAATAAGAAATAGCAATAATTTTATACCGGCATCAAATTATACAAAAATCTTAAAATTAGACGAATTCATTTTACGTGAAAGATATTGTGAGGAAAGTACTTTTATTGGAATTTGAATATTACTCGTACTTACCAAAAACGTTGATGATTTGCTTCTAATGATAGATATCAATACAACACAAAAAATGTCTGAGATTATTTTATGTAGTTAATATAATTAATATAAGGCCTAACCGAACTTCTATCTAAATAGACGACATACTGTCGTAACTTTAACATTGTTCATTCTATGTAACTTGGAAAGCTTTTAATATTATGAGATTATTCTGCTAACATAGTTTCCATAGGACGTTCATTTCATTCTCTCGGGATGTCTGACTCAGGTCAAACACTGCGTTCCCCGGGGCTTTGTTTCCATCCGTTACTATCCGCCCACTTTTATTTATCTCTACGGTATACATGTGTATAACCAGCAATATCTACTGTATATCTAAGTTTGTAGCGGTTTTCTTTACATTTCTTTCGGAAAACATATTATGTAGATTACACACGTAAAAAAAATTGTGTATACTTATCTGTACATGTAAGTTTTTACAACATTTAACATTTTACAACAAAATAGGTACTTTCTCCTTCTAATAAATTCTTAGATACATCTTATTATATTCAATTGCAGGTCTAAATCGCGTTTATATTTTAAGGCTACCTACCTTTTTTACCTACCTATTTTATCCCGATATCTTAGTCTGTAATCGGGTCTTATTACAGATATTCTGAATTATAATAGTCATCTTGAGCTTATAATATAATTACCTTAATTATTTAAATTCATAGTATATTGGCTTAAAATGAATGTACATATTTGTACATTGATTATTTGAAGATTAGATATATAAAAGGCACTCATACGACTATAGTAAGTCAAAGCGCGACTTCCGGTTTTGAAGGGATGTGCGCTAACGGAACGCCGGGGCTGGCACTGGGAGTTTATTAGACTACGGCGTGCGGCGCGTTAGCAATTTCCCCGACGAATCATTTGCTATTATTCAATTTCGAATTACCTACCCAACAACAGGGAATATTTTTTATATTTTTATTCGATTGTTAACATTCCTATATAATAGTAAAAAAATATTCAAAGCCAAAAAAGTAACTGAAAGTTGTTTAAAAAAAGTTAAAAATAACCAACTGACACGAGCACTTCAAACGCCCGCCATTTTGGCGCGCTTGGTGTGACGTCATTGTTGATAACAACAAACTAGTGAAGTTTCGCATTATTTCTTACAAAAAAAAAATTTTACTTCTACATGTGCAATGAAATCATAATAAAACTGATTAAATCGCAAACACTCAAAAGCAAACACCTAACAACTACGCTCTCGGTGACAGTGTCAGACTTTTCAAATATTTAAATTGCCCACAATTTTTTTGCACTTTTTAAAATTTAATTTCTTACTCAAAATTAAATTATAATCGAAAATATTAATGCAGGCATATATTTAAAGAAATGAAGTTTATTAAAAAAATATTTTTCCCTTATTTAAATCACATGCATACCCTATTGTTGCTAAGAACTTTCTGTAGTTTGCACATTTTCTTTGTTTGAATGTGGTATTTTATCGAGTAGTTCATCTCCTGTGTAGATTAGATACCTATTTCTCACAATTGAGTTGCAAGAGCACGAGTTGTCCTGTCTTTTCCGACATCAGAAGTGGGATTACGGGACCCGTGAGTCTGATGGAGGCGTAATCACGAGTGAACAAAACGGTAATGGACCTATCCACATTGCTAACGCCCGTACTCGTCGCCTCCATGGTCTTTTGTAAAAGCAGAGGATGCAAGGAGTACGTTATCTTCTTGTATAATCCGGTGAGTCGTAACCATTTCATTATGATTCTAGGGGCGAATGTTCTGTCTGTTGATTCTAGTGTTCATATTATTGGCATCGGCGATTCGGGTGTGTATAGCACTGAGCAAATATCATGAGAGGTTATAATTAACGGTCGTGGTCTGAAAATTTTATTTCATGTCGGACAAGACGGTTGAAAAGGTGTGATCTAATTAACAGCGGTGAAAATCTAAAACCTTATTATCATTATGACCGAAACAAGTTTAAACATTGCTAGTGCTTTAGAATTTTTTTTAGAGTAGGGTTCCTAGGTATTTGAAATTGAGTACGGATGAGATTGAACATGATGTTGCGAATACAATCGAACACGTCGTAACGAATATAGAAGAAAACGCTTATTTATGTCGTAATTAGCGTTTTCTTTGAGATTTGATAGCAATACATCAAAATTGATTAAATTTAACGTTGGTGGTTTTGTGTTGATTAAGAACGAGGAGAGTAACCGAACCTAATCCAATATTCAATTCAGGGAGACCCCTGAATTGAATAGTCCAGTTAAAGCTACAGAGTTGCTTCAAGGTTACCGTTAAGTTTTGACATCTTTGACTAATAATCGGATCTATAAGTATCTACGCTCATGATCGTATTCCTAAATGTCACGTTCCATGATGTCACGAGGTAAAGTTTTACCGAGTTAGATTAGCGTGATGTTAACGAAAGTGAAGGAGGTACCTCTGTTATGGCATGCACACATACCACATCTACTTTGGCCGCGATACATAAATTAAGCGTAGTCGTAACTGCTGTTTGAATTACTATCCAGAGCGCGATGGGCAGCTGGTGATGTGACGATGACTCGGGTGACATTTGTGTCACTACATTTTCTAGTAGTAACTGTGTGTTCATGACTGATGGCTCATAAGTCTGTGTAAATAGTTGTTAAACTTTACCAAGGGCTAAATTTTTTTTTAACTTTTTTCCTCATTCCGGTTAATTATTGTACTGTACGTCAGGTAGGCTAAGCCTGCGATAACCGCAAACTGCAATTGAATTTTGTTTTGTTCACGGGAACACACGAGGTCGTATGATACGACTCGTGTGGCCGTGTCGTAGTGAGTGATTATTAAGCGACACTTTATAATTGAATTGATTTTTTTTGTGCTACTACACTGCGGTTTACTTCGTTGTCACTGGAAAGCGTGTAGTTGTTATTAGATAGGTAGGTTAGGTAGCATGTGAACAGGCAGATAGGTAAGGAATAAAGATAGACTAGGGGAATGGGTCAAATAAACCAGTTTTAGTAGGTAGGTAGCTAGGTTTATTATCTAAACAATTCGCTGTACGCCGCACAACCCTCGGGGTTATTACCTAAAAATTTGCAGGCAGTGACAGCCACTTGATCACTGCGCGACCGATGACTAATTGTAATAAAAAATTGATATCGTGTATGATCTGTATGATAATTGTGTTTCTGTTGCACCATGACCGTAAAATGCACTTTTCGGGGTAGATTTAGCGCCACCATACAAACTACATTATACAAATTCTCGTTTTGACAGCAAATATCGCGCGATACAAGCTGGCGCATGCTGACTGCAAGTTAGGTAATAAGCGTGTCGGTCTTTTGTAGTTATGAGGGAGTCACTGGCCTGAACGTTGTGTTTTGGTAGCCCTGTCGTAGAATAATGTTGAAAGTTTCTCGTCGGTTCTTCTCGGTGTCCAGATTTTCTTCTTTTTTCAGCTGAGGCGGGGTGGGTTTGGCGTTCGGGGATGCCTTGTGATTGGGTTTCCTTAAGTGGTTTGCTTAAATGAACTTTGACTTAGTTGGAATTGAAAATTCAGATTTGAAACATACTAAGCAAATGAGGTGTACGATAAATGTTCAGGGGTAAACTTTAATTTGAAGTCTCGTTATTGATGATTCCTGGCTAAAAAATGTACAAGTATCCCACGTAAGTTTGCGTAAAGTTCCTAAACTGAGTGACGGACTCACGGTGATGGTAGAAAAACTATGTATTCTGTAGATATGGAAGTCTATGATGTTGTTGAGGAGAGAGGTGTCTGGGTTAGCTGGAGCCCGAGCATGACGCGGTGGTCGCGGGACCATTTATCTTGTGAGATGTTGAAAGTACCTACGTTATTAGTAGTAATTGACTGACTGAAAGCCGCTAGCCTGCCTCGTGCTATATGCGCGTTGGTTCCCAGCGTGTGGATCCGTAGCGAGCGCTATACGGGTAACTTGTGTAAGAGTATTTAGGATGTTTGTGATTGCATGCCTTGTGTGAGGATGTTTAGGGTGTTTGTGATTGTGTACCTTATATAAAGCTGTTTAGAGTGTTTGTGAAGGTGTATAGGGTGTTTGTGATTGAATGTAGAGACGTTTATTGCGGAGACGTACAGATTTCGTTTTCTGTTTTCGAATGAGAAAAGAAAAGTTTCGGTATCTTTACTTGAGATGTTGTCAAAAGGCTGTGTCGGTGGAAATAATTAAAGGTACTTATTTGACTATAATGAGGCAAAGCGCGAATTCCGGTTTGGAAGGGATGCGACTAACGGAACTTAGGGGCTGACGCTGGGACTCTGTTAGACTGCGGCGTCCGGTGCGTTAGCATTTCTCCAACGGATCGTTTGCCATTATTAAATTTTCAATGATTACTTGCCCAACAATTGTTACTAAGAGCTTTCTGTCGTTCGCACATTATCTTTGTCTTAACGTGGTATTTTATCAAATAGTTCGCCTCACGTGTAGATTAGGTACCTATTTCTCATAGCTGAGTCATAAGACTACGAAATGCCCTGTGTCTTTTCTGACATATTTATTTACGTTTTAATACAAACTTCTTTTTATACTAGTTAATAAAACAACTTGTTTGGTTATTAACTATACCTAAATATAACTGTTAGTGTAAAACTTTTGTTTTCTGGTTAATTATAGGTAGTTATTAACCATTATCAAATTATTATAACATGCATGGAACATCCATTGTAAATGCGTACGTAGATATATGCATATTATTTTTTTAGAATATACATAATATAAGAACATCGATTATCTAAAAAGGCTTCAATATAAATAAATGGACAGTATTAAACGAGAGTACGAAATGCGCTTTTGCCGACCTCTCTCTAATGAGATTTATTTTCAATTAGAGCAGGCGCGGATCGATCTCAGCCGCTTAATGACATGATTTACATCCAGCTTTATTTACGCCTACCGACTAATGAAACAGAAACGGTAGAATAACTCTCGCACAACAGATAGACGTTTAGTTATGTACAAGCGCAGGTGATTGTCCAATTTATCACTTCACGACTTCAATTGTTTTGGAATTGCAGACAGTAACGTCCAAAAAGGAAAATACCAGAGTCCGACCAAAACCCGTTCTTAGTCAGTTTAGGCCGAAAACGAAAATAAGTAAAAAAGTCGTAATATTTATACCTAAATAAAAGTGCAGACTACGCTTTCGTACGCTTTTGAATTTCTGTTAATTTTCTGTGTTGTAATCACAGAACAGTAGTTATTTGATGAACGAAAAGGTTTGCTGTCCTAAAAAGTACTTTCCACTGTACATGGTACTGGGTAAGGCAACTATTCCGATCGCTACAGAAGGCAGTGCGAAAACTCACAAACGCAGTTTTGGTTTGGTTTAAGTTGAAACTCCAATTTTCTGCCTAAACTTGCCATTCAAGCATTCAACTTTTCACAAAACTCTCAAAAACGTGCGAAATATGCGAGAGTGTAAAAATAGGTTATTAAGAAACACTCTACGAGTAAGTAGGTACTGAAATAAATTGAGTAGCTTTTAAATTACAGACAGGATTAAAATATGTTATTATATTTAATTGGTAAAAATTTCCATTGATTTTACAGATGATATTACGATCTAAACTTAATAATACTCAGATATATTAAAAGTTAAAGTTATATGTAGGTACAGTAGATGCTTTATATGTGTACCTGTACCACAGATTAATTAGTTTACTACCGTAAACCTGTACGTTTAACGTTGTCACTTGAATATTTTTTACATCGAAATGACCGTTGTCATTTATATATAGTAATTAAAAATTTAAAAGACTGTGTTACTTTCATTAAAAAAATAGTCGTGTCGGTCTATTATTATCAGTTTATCGACATATAATCACTACGCTAGTCATGTCCGGCAGTCACCTTATTTAAACCTTTATGCATTCAGATGACGTGCCAACAGCAGATTTGTGGTTTCGACAATCTTTGACTGTGGGGTGTGCGTATATATTATATGTATATCTAGGGATTACGTATAAGTAAGTACTAACAGGTCCCTATTACCAACTCTGAATTATGTAATATAATAGATTTAAAATAGGTTTACACGAAGGAGTATTTTCATCGAAGATGGTTATAACTTATTTAGGAATACTATAGATACAATTAAATTACTAATCAGGAATACGATAAAATTATGTACATTTTTACTAAGAATTAAATATAACTTTAACTAATATATTAGGTACACATTATACATTTCCTGCAAAATATGTTTAAAGAATCAACATTTTGAAAACCTTTCAGTCATAACGCTTCGGAAGTTGCCTCGTTGATAGGTGAAACGAACGCTAGTTTTCGTTATGAATATAAGCGGTATAATAACAATTTTTTTTTTTCAATTAAGATTTACATCTGTAATATGTCACTTGAGGCAAAGAATATTATAGCTCCCTTGAGATATCTCAAGTAATTCAAATTAACTAAGTACTGTACGTAGTTACTACTACTGATGTACGATACACAATGAGTAAAGGGATATCTCATCAAAATAGAACATTTATTTTGATCATATGAAGCAGCTGTACATCCAAATTCTTTCAAGAAAATTGTAAAACTTTTAAATCTGTATTAAAATATTAATGACACTGAATAACAATATGAAAAGAAATTCTGTATAAGATATTGTATAGACTCACTCAGGCGTTACCTTGCGGAAGTCCATGTCATGTGATAAATTCCTAATATCTTTAGTTAATTTCCGCTCAAACTCCAAAAACCACCAACCAAGTGTTTCGAATGAATCATCGAGAATCGAGGATTCGGTGCTGGTTAGCTGACCGAATCCTATCTCTGGTATATCCTGAGGATGCTTCGTTGAGAAGCGAAACACGTGTCGATTGGTGGTTTTTAGTTTGAGCGGAATATAGCTAAAAATTTTAGGAATTTACCGCAATTCTGTATAAGGTGGGGTAACACTAACATAGTTTTCTGTTACACGCTATAAATTAAATTTTGTGACAAATTTTTTCGTTTTATCTTTGAGTTGATACTATAGTGACACTGATACAAAGACATTGTAAACTAGAACGGTTATCTATATATATAAAAGGCAATGTATGTATGTGTATGTTTCTTATGGACTCCGAAACGGCTGGACCGCTTTCGATTAAATTTTCAGGGAATCTTCAGATTGGCCTCGCTAGGCCGCCGCTAGGATCACCCGCTGGTGATCCTGTAAAGTTTGGTAGCGATCGGATCAGTAGATTTTTTTTGTGTTTTTTACGCCCAGTGAAACTAACGCCCAGTGAAACGGGCCGGGTTTGTTAGTAACTAATAAAATGGTAGACAATTAAAACAATTAAACTTCTAAGAGATATATGTAGTAAGTACTATAAAATAAAAAAAGTTACTTGATAAATACCTCATTATACAATATTCTTAATAGTCAAACTAAAAATACGGCAACGAAAATGTTAATTACATCAGACTTGGGGGAAGACAAACATACGTTAGTCTAGCCCCGAAAAGACTGATAGTCTCTACAGTCTAGATATGTTTTGTTTCGTTAAATGTTATAGAAATACGTCTAGTTTACGTTAAATGATATCATGAGTTATTAATGTTATGCTACTTACATTCAGAACACTTTAGTTCAAAAAATTTTAATCGAAAGCTTTTTTTTTAAAGAAGCACTGTGACACAGTCGTCTCCGTGCTTCTTTAAAATAACGGTTAGTATTTACTAACCGTTATTTTTGACACTTCTGACAGATTTTATTTTGTTTTAACGGCAAAATTATGTAGTAGCAGCGACATCTATATGTCGAACTGAAAACTTACATTTTTTTGTTTTACTTTTACCGACATAATGAACTAGAAATGAAAGCTATAGTTATCGAGATATTTGCAAGTACATACTAGTCTTGCCCCGGTGATGGCCTTACCCCACCTCACCTTACTATAAGTTTTCTTTAGATAGGAACACAATATTTTATTTTTTGCAGTCGCTCTCGTAACATCAATTTCACGCTAGTGATGTCTTTCGTTCTAATAAACTGATTTGCATAGATATTCTCCAGTGACTCAATACAAGACCATGTCTGATTTGATTTTATGAAGCTGTTGCTTTTTTATGAGAGAGGTATAATGTAATATTTACCAATGGCTATTTAGTCACTGGTAAAACCGTTGATGTAATCTAATACCCAAAATAACTCGGTCATCCATTTTGGTATTCGTGTGACTGGGTCAAAGTATTACCACTTGAATCTCAGAATTATTTATAAAAATATCACACTTAGAGGTAGTGTATTTAATATTATAGTATATTGTATGAGGCTTTATGTTACGGACTTTATGAAATATGTATTAGTTTATTCTGAACGAGGGATCAACAACATTTTTCCGTCAATTTACGACTCGAAGCAGATATGAAGGCAATATTTCAGTGTTATCTGAGAAGGGCGCTGAGATTGCACTATTGTGTAAGTATTTACAAAGATTTTATTAACTATAAACACGATGTGCTCCGAGTACCATAGGTAATTTCAATTTGATATGTGTAAATTTTACATTTCTCATTCTACATTTGCGTCAGCTGTTGCTTTCTTAAACAAGATTAATACAAATTCAGTTTTGTTTAAGTTAATTTATGTGATATAGGCTGTCACAAAGAGGATGATTAAAAAATTTATTACTTACCTTTTTTTAGTTTATTTAATAGAACAGATTTTCATTCTACGTTTAAAAAATTAAATAAATTTTTCATAAAAAGTTTCATTATCATGACATATCTTTATATAGTATGTAAGTATGTAGGACAGATATTGTAGAGGGAGCTTGAATTTTTCATGAGTTATCAAAGGCCCGCGGCTAGCACACCTCGTTCGACGCTAGAGAGGTTGCCGTCTCGTCGACAGAGAAGAAAAAAAATTGTCTCTGTTTTATGACTATTTCACCCTATTTCACCCCATGGGAAGGGTGCGTAGACGATAAGGAGGAAATGTTTACGTCAATACGAATGCGGGAGTCTTTATTCAAACATATACCTAGCGACTGTTACGAGGTAATTGATCAATATGGACACTTTAAAATATACTTTATATTTTATAGATTATGATAACGATGCTTTAGTAAGCTTTTTATTTTGCCATTGCGTAATTATATGTAAATGAATTAAATAAGCAATTGAATGAACAATATGTGGATCTTGCCGACTATTCGCAATTAATTTCATTTAAAGTTTATTCCAATTGGAATTACCACAAGAGAGCAATAATAATTCTATATAATACATGTGATAGAAATACAAATTGTTATTTTTAACCGACTTCCAAAAAAGGAGGAGGTTCTCAATTCAGTTGTATTTTTGTTATGTTTGTTACCTCATAACTCCGCCATTTATGAACCAATTTGGAAAATTCTGTTTTTGTTTGAAAGGTACACTTCCAGATTGGTTCCATTTAAATTTTACTAATATTGGAGCTTTGATTTCGAAGATACACTAAATAACACCAAATAACGCGACCTGGTTACAACCATTTTTTATATTGATGATTCTCTTGTATGTCTACTATCTAAATATCGTTATCCCCACATGGTCAATGATAGTAGGGAGAAGGTATATATTACCTGTGATATAATAAATTCAATCAGTAGAGTCAGTCTTGTGGCGGAAAGAGAATACGGCTGTTGGATGTTGTCTCAACAGACAACTAAAACCAGACAACAGACAACTCTGTTGTCTGTTGTCTTCGGATTGTAAGAATACTGCTAGGGTGTAATTATGATGAGTAACCTTTACACTGTTCTTTTATAACTGATTGATATTTATATATCGATGATACTGATATTGATAACGGGTAATAATATCCCATGTTCGATCTGTTCGCAGCTTTTATTGTGAAAGCCCACGGTTTATGCTCTTCAATAGAATGGAAGATAACACATTGCGCTCCAGAATTAGAAAAGAAATTAATTGTAGATCTGCCTTAGATATTCATTTAGGCCAAGGTCACTCAAAAGGGAGAAATAAAAGAAAATTAATAAAAAAATTAAACCGACTTCAAAAAAATACACTGAAAATCAACGTGCAACGACAGAAAGTCTATTAGTTTAGTAGGCTGGGCACCGACTTCAGTAACTGTCAAACTTAATTATATGGGTAGTTGTATCGTATTTATAAAGTTATTTTTGTACTTTTACTCTTGTTTTGATTAGTAAAGGATAGTTATTTTGTACTTTTCAGCATTTTTTTTAAGTCGGTTAAATTTTTTTAAACAATTTTTAAGTATTATAATAATAATAATTTATTTTCATAGCTACAACACATAACAAATAATAGCTTAATTTAGCAATATTTACATGTTGGGTATGGAATTCAGCAATGCTGTCACGTGTTGTGGCGCTGCGAAAAGGGAACCACTCAGCTTATGCCGTGGCAGTAACCACGACGCTGGTTTTCAGTGTCCCCGTAGCGACGCACAGACTAATACGTTAAATAAAATAATAAAAAATAGAATATAAACAATAATAATACGAAACAGCATACACTAGTGGTAAATAACACACTTATACGAACTGTACTAAGCCAGCACACGATACATACACACACACAGATCTACGGAGCTCAGGATAAACAATTTTAGTTTCACCAAACAACAACAATACAAAGTGTAGATATAGGCGTTGTCATCTCAAGCTGGTTGTAATATTATATTATAGTCACTCCTACCATAGCACTGCAAAGCAGTATATCAACCATTACAGCAGCAGCACCCACAGCCACAGCAGCCCACTGCAAACCACTCACCGAGCAGGCCAAACAACAACCAGGAACAAACAACCACAAATGTTCACCTTATTAAACAAATAGTAATAAAAAAAAAAAATATATAGTAAAAAATAATAATACTAGTTTTGATTAGATTAGATTTGATTTTTTATTTAAGTATTAGGATTTACAATTATAGGTGAATTTATTATTCAAACTAGTTTGCACTCTTTTGTATGTCTATTAGGTGCTTCCTACATTTAACTTTGAAGGAGTGATAGTTTTAAGACTACGGAAAGGTGGCGGCAAATTGTTCCAGCACTTCGATGCGGCATATTTGAAGCTGCCGCGGAATGCACTGACACGATGGCGTGGTACCGCTAGTGCCCAAGAAGACGATCAAGTGGTATACGCCTGGACGTCGCGACACCACGACAGCTTCTCTGCTAGATAAGGCGGAATATTGTATCTTATGACACCAAACAAGAGGGTTGCCAAGTGAATATCTCTCCGTGCTTTCATTTTCAAGATATTGTATCCATTTATATAGGGGTAAAGTGAGTTCTTGGCGGTATATTAAAACAAAACCTAGCACAGGCATTTTGTACTCACTGGATAAGATGTTGTGTACGTACCAAAAGGCGCGGTCCATATACCACGTCCATGTAATTGAATTTCGATAACACCAGCGAATCACAAAGCCTAATACGTGTAACTGTATTAAGGTAGCTTCTGATTTGATATAGCACTTTAAGCCTATAGAAACAATTTCTAACAGTATTCAATACGTACTTTTCAAATCGAAGCTGTTGATCCATCAGAAGCCCTAGGTTTCTAGCTTCAGCCACACGTTCAACATTCTCACCCCTAACAACTATTTTGATAGCATGACATTCAATTTTAGCCACCTGTCTGTCTGTTCCCAGGTTCATGTAGTTGCTTTTACTACCATTTAAAACCAAGGCGTTTGACTCCGACCAAGCAGCAATGCTTTCTAGGTCTTCATTAAGTTTTTCAGCGGCTCTATTAGCATCATCTGGCTTACAGGTTATGTAAATCTGAATGTCATCGGCGTAAATGTGATATCTGCAATGTCTGATGTTTTTGGTCACATCTGCGCTGTATATTATGAATAAAATAGGACCCAAAATTGAACCCTGTGGGAGCCCTCTTTTCATATCTCGTGGTGCCGATAGTGGTTTAATTCCACTTTGGACCATCAATTCTACCTGTTGAGTCCTGTAGTCGAAGTAACTTTTGATCCAATTTACTGTAGAGCGACTAAATCCATAATAGTGTAATTTGTCTAGCAATAGTTCCACATTTATGCAATCGAATGCCCTGGAAAAATCCAATAGTGTCAGCAGAGTACCCCGACCATCGCCTTGTGCTGTTAAGATATCATCAACCAATTTGAGCATAGCGGTATCTGAGTATCACTGGTCATATTTAGGAAGTGGTCATTCATTGCATTAGGATCATTGTATATATGATTGGGTAGCTCCGTTTTAGTTTTTATACGTACATTTTTTTTTTTCAAAAGTATGCTTTTTTCTCACTAAATAATGCCTTATGTACCACCCCTTTTAATTCCTTATAATATGCTTTGCGTGTATCATTATTGCTCGCACGGGCGGGTGCATGGGCCTCATCTCGTAGCTTCATCATTTGTTTGAAGTTGTATGTTATCCACGGATACTGGCTATGTTTTACATATGAAGCTCGTAGCGGCGCGTGGACATCAAACAAGCCCTTCAGCATATAATTTAGTTGTTCCACCATGTCATCAACCCCATTCAGTGATTGTAGAAGTGTGCAGTTTAAACTTGTCAGATGACTGTTAAAAGTGTCAACGTCAATGCTTCCAAGATTCCTGCGCTCTATCCGTTCTGGTCTAGGTTTTTCCTTTGTGATATTTAATTGGCATGTTATGAATGCATGGCCGCTCAACTCTGGTATGTGATCAACGCATACTAAATATTTGCTCATGTCTGTACACACAACATCAATCAGACTTTCACTAAACTCAGTAAAGTGAGTGGGTTCAGTAACACATTGATGAAGACCATGACATGATAAAAAGTCAGATAGCTTTTGAAAGCTGGAGCTTTGTGGTTCTAGCCAGTTTATGTTAAAGTCTCCTAAGAGTATTACATGTTTGTAATAAGAGAAGCTACTGAGGCTTTCTGACAATGCGTTAGTGAATACATCCACGTTAAGCCATTGTGGCCTGTAGGCCGTTCCTACCACGAGCTTCACATCATTGATACTCATGCCAAGCCACATTTGCTCGACTAGAGGAGTCTGTGGATGTAGTAGTATACGAGTATTGATACCGTGTTGCCCATAAAAGCCTACCCCTCCACCGCGAGAACGAATGTCGGTCGGCCGAGGTACGTGCTTCAGACGGTAACCAGATATTGCCGGCGCGCGTCCCTCCTCTCCTTCTCTCAGCCAGGTCTCATTAATAGCTAGCAGATCAACATTGTGCCTAGCCATTGCAACCATATTACGTGCTATAGTACACATATAAATGAAAACTAATTAATTTGTTCGGGATATATCCAAATCTATCTGATCAGGATATATCCAAAATCTAGTATGTTCGTTGTCACCTCCAGCTCCTTAGGGGAGCTTGAGGGAGCAAAATAAGTATATTAAGAAAATTAAGTTAAAAAAAATTCAATTAAAAAAATAATTAAGTCAAGACAAAAATTAGTTACATTTATTTAAGAAGAATTAGTCATAATTTAGAAATTAAAATAAGCGGGTCGTGGATCAGGCTAGCGATGAGTTTAGATCTACTGCGGTCACCGTCCTTTCACGACACCGTACTCCCCTTGTCCTCTTAGTCTGGGTCTGGCCGGATGTTGCAACCCGTACAGCCGCGCTGTAGGTAGATTGTGGTTGCTTGTTGGTTGGTAATACATGTTGGTGTTTGCGATGTAAGTAGAAGAGGCAAAGTCCAATCCCAACGGAGTTCCTGGAACGTGCGTGAATCGAGTTATAATAAGTACTTTCTTCGTTCTGGACTGCCATAGCCGATTATCATATATACAAGGGGGTAGGTTTACAATTAGCAACGAAGCAAACTGGGTGATGCGGCAGTCCAGATAATGAAAATTAGCAGTAATTTACAGCAGTAGATACAAAGCGTTATGTAAGAATAAACAGTGAATGATCTACACAAGTTTAAAATGTTGTGAAAACAAAATGACGGTTTGCAACCAGTATGATTTAAATAATTTAAAAATATGAGATATTCGGAATGAACTAACTATCTAGATACATTTACTTAGCATTTAAGTTTCAAATCAAACAGCAATAAACATGAAGATACTAAAAAAACAAACCTACAATGTATGAAGCCAAACAATGATTATTAATATAGTGAAAAGTGGGTATGCACATTGCAACAACTTACCCGGTACGGGATCACACTCGATTTACAATTATATTGTATTATTTAGAATTTTACGCTTATTATAAATTTAGAAATATTGTCTCCAAAATTACAAATATTAGGTATACTCGTATTATAATAGCTGAATAGTTTTTCTTTTCTTTCTTTCTTTTCGAGTGAGCGCTGGTGAGTGAAAAAAACAATTTTAGCAGAATGAATGTTATTCGTTCTCTTCGAGAATGAATGTTACGAACGCATCGCGGTGTAGCTACCGTGCGTCTATTGTTCGAATTCACTATATAAAACTTTTATTAATAAATTCAGAATCTTTCTATATATTGATTTTTTATATTGTATGTTTGTAAATAATGTAATTTTGTTTTAATATTGTTATTAATTAGTTATAGACAACATTTTAAGGATAATAAATTAATTATTTTTGGGAAACATATTTTATTTAGCATAAAAAATTTAATTCGTAATCACGAATTCCAATCACTTTTCTACAAAATAGTGTTACGTTACATCGTGTGCAAGGGAGTACATATACATTTTATGTATTATGTACATCTATTTTGTTATAAAATTGATAGTTAGTTATTGATTTAACTTGTTCTTGCTTGGCATGACTGCATTAAAATGTTGGCATCCGTCCCCCAGGATTCAATTTCCCTCACGTAACTTAACACAAAACATACGTTTTCCTAATTTGCTACATCACTCCGCTGTCTGAACGAAATTTAAATTATTACTTAGGAAGTAGGGGTGTATCGTATAATATTTATTAATATTCTTGAATATCCGTGATACCCACTCGTCATTCGGAATAATATATATTTATAATAAAGTAGACGGGTAACCGTGTTATGCCACTGTCGACCACTAGCTGATGTTAAATATTCATTATAACGATAACAAGTGGTAAAATTGTTGAAAGTTTTTAGGTACATTTTTATATTAATAAAATCGCTTTTTTACGCCATCATGTTATTTTTGTAACGGAATATTATCTACATAGGTTTATTATTTACAACAAAAAGATGGCAAACAAACTTACGGTTCGCCTGGGGACATCAGAAGTTTCACTTTTCACGTCCTTTTTGAAGAACTCCATTTGAAAAACGTCTGTAGTTATGTAAACGTCTGTATCGGGAAAACCTCGACAAATCATTCCGCAATCTCAATGTTCGAGGGAGATAGCTCCTTTGACATCGTACCATGCGCGACCATTTTGGTTTCGAAGTGCAAGGATAAATTCCTTGTCGGTGGTGAGTGCGGTGGTAGAAGATGGCTGTGGGCATCATTTTCAACAACTCCTCTGAACACAGCTTTAGAACACACAGGGTAGCGAAGTCTCTCCTTAAACTTAAGTTTTCGAGTCCGCTTGTAAGTCTGGAATCGTCGACAATTGCCACAGGTACTTTCAACACCGTTCAAAGGGAACAGTGTCAAAAGTAGCAAGCTGGTATGTAGATGCTTCCGCCCGTAGGTGACAGCAGTATTCCATATGGGGCCAAACTAGCGACTTATTCAATAGTCGTCTCTGCCCTAAAGTAAAGTACCGCTTCTTCCTGTTGAGCACACAAAGTTTTTTAGACGCCAGCCTGACCTTGTATTTCAAATGACTATGGCATTGAACGTTGCGAGAGATGTCGACATTAAGGATTTCAATACTCTCAGAGGTGGTAAAGGACGTGTCTTCGAACTGTAGAGCCACAGCAAATGGTTTTTTTTTTTGCGGCGAATGGACAAACTTGTGTCTTAGCGGGGTTAAACTGGAATAAGTTCCGTCGTCTTCAACCGGAGATTCTGTCTAGAGTGCTCTTGATTTAGCGCGATGCGAATGGAATGAAATGAACATAAATCATTTTACAACGGAACGAGTGATATTCGCTCTACGTCTGTAATAAGCGCCCCAAGTACTGTTTTCCAATAGCGATTTCCCATAGCAATTAATTAATACCATTGACATATCATTGACTTGCAGCAGAAACAGCGTGGGGACAGTACAGTCTTGTCGAACGCCGGCATTAATATTCATGCTAACAGAGCAACTACCATCTACTACTGCTCTTATCACAAGCTTTAATGCATCTGTCGGATATAAAATTGGTGATTCATGTACACAAAGCTTCGGATAGACCGTATGATGGCAACTTCGCTATCTTTAAGCCGACTGCCAACGCCTCGCCCTGATTCTTAACGGCAAAAGCCCATCGGTGTCTGAGGTACAATAGAAGAACACCCGTAGAACGAAGGTGGCGAATGCCGTTTTGTCGGTTGGTCACGTTCTTCTACTTACCTTAGGAGTTGCGTGTTTATCACATGCTCCATGACCTTAGAGAGAAGGGAGGTAATAGGAATCGGCCTATAATTTAACAGATCTGATCCATCGCCCTCTTTTAACCCTTAAATTGGCACACGTTGAGCCCATGAATATTTCTATGATATTGTCATGGTTCTATGTTAAGATAGGGATAGAAAAGAAAAATATTTTTAAAATTTTCAAAAATAATATATTTTTCATTAATTTTTTAAAGTCACTTAAAACGGACATTGCCCACTAATTGTTTACATATGGTAGCCCTAGGAACGTCACATAAAACGGACAATGCCAGCTATAAGTTAAGTTATTCTAGCTATACGTGTCAGTCACTAGTGTAAAAAAATAAATAGGCATTTACCCGTAACATAAAATAATATTCAATAAAAAGAGATCAAGTTTAAATTAGGAACTTTATAGCATCAAACTTAAAGTAAAATGAGTAAAATCTTCAAAAATACAAACAAAACAACGATTCTTTGGCTAATACAGAAAACGAAACAATTATGTATCTTTCATTAACGTAAATTGTACGAAAAAGAAAGGGTACAAAAAAAAAAAAATTCTTTTCCTTATGGAATAAAAGGTATCAGTTTTTTTTGGCAGTGAAACAAAGTCTTTGTTCACATTTTAAACAAATAATCATGGTTTTTCCTTTCTTACAAAGATGGTAACGACCCTGTGTAGTAAAAATAGGAAAGTGATCGAAACAATCAAGCCGTGCATCATCTACAGGTCTTGGCTGGACGGGTTTTGCAATTGTGGCAGATCTAGGAGAACTAGTCATTATATTGTGTCTTTGAAACTTTGAATTGGTTTTCATGAGCGCAAGAGCGCACTGCACACGAAACTTTTTCAGAGTCAGTTTATTTTCTCCAAGTTGAGCACAGTCTCTATCAGAGATGTATTATTAGCCAGCTGTTATTAAGCGCGATGTCCAATAGTTGGGCAAATATTGACATATACCAACGTCTTGTCTTCATATGTATTCTGTACATAGCAGTTAACATGTCGGCAATGTGACCACTCATATTTTATGAGTGACCACCCATGTGAGTGTTGTATACTTTTATTACATTTGGACAGGCTACACGCATTTTCTTTCTTTCCTTCTTGTATCGTTCTATGGTACTAACTGGATCTTGGGCACAAAATGAACTGGCTATGTAAATACATCCGCTGTCCATCCACTTAGTGACTGCTAATCTTTTGGAATTATTTACATTTACAATTACTTTAATTAGAATTATTTACAATCACAAACTACGTCAGATATGGCACGTCCCTTTTTCTTTATAGCTTTGTCAGTCATAAATTTACATTTACGCAATCTATCTTTCCTGATAGTGCCTAAAGACAAAATGCCCATCTCATATAAGCTCAATCATCATATCACGCCATCAATATATAAGCTCGAGTGACGTAAACCAGTTATCAAAGTATACTGTGAAAATGAAACTGCCTGTCTCATAACGATCTATTCAATAACTTATTGATAACGATCGTTACTTAAGACAGTTTAAGAAAATCTTATAACTACGTCCAGCTGGCAATGTCCGTTACATGGGACAAACAAATAAAATCCTTATTATTAGTTCTAGTTGGCAAGGTCCGTTCTATGGGACACTTTTAATTAACCTAGTTATTAGCACCAATTTCAAAAATGTTTTAAATAATAATATTACCAATCAATACCTACGTTCATATTTTAACTAGGTATAAAAAAAACAAACGAAAATATACAATATACTTAAATTTTTAATCACATTTATCGGACGCGTAAACGGATTCGACCGTTGCACTTTTTAAAATGATTTTATTTGATAACCGTTGTTCACTACGTCGTCGAAAAATGTGTGATCACGAAGGAGACAGCCTACTCTAGTTTGTAAAGTACGTACGTGGCTACTGGACATGGAAATTTTTTGGACAATGGAATTTCTCTGTGTGCGTGTAATTATTAAGTCCTTTAAAACGGACAGAATCAATTTAAGGGTTAAAGGGTTTACACATTGACACATTTCGGTTGAGAAAGAAAGTGTGAAAAGACGCGTTAGTATGGGATACGACTCAGGAGCACACCGTTTCAGTACCACTGCCGGTATGGCCTCAGGGCGCGTTTATCCCACACAAATTTCTTCATGCCGACACAATGCGGTCAGCTCGTGTCGTGTGTCGCAAAATAGAGAAAAATACACTATATATATTTACATATCTTAGGTCATGTCTAGCGCAAGTAACTTCACTCTGTCTGGAGTGGCCAGAGAGGAATGAAATGCGAGAGTGGGATAGTTTTAGAATGCGCAGTGACCGCGAACGACCCCGCGGAAACCGCGCGGCGAACGCGCGGCGATCGCGCGGTCGGGTAGTTCCCAGAAATTCAAACGTTGTTGCCTAGCGAATAGAGTTTACGTTCGCTTTTAATAAATACACGAGAATGCCAAAAGCGGCACGGCGGCCGCAAGAAAATTTTCGCGTCGTCTAACTACGCTGTAGGCTCACGAATATTCAAAATCAACAAGCACAACTCGTGCCGAACCTCTCGTTGAGATATATCTACCCATAATATTTCAAGCAAATAATAATAAATAATAATGCGCCAGACGATACACACCAATCATCCGATCTCAAACTAGGGTATTCCCTGTGCCATGAGAATCAGACGAAGACTACTGGGGGCGTCTCCCAGTACATCCAGATCCGAGACAATAATAATAAATAAAATGCGCCAGACGATACACATCAATCATCTGATCTCAAATTAAGGTATTCCCTGTGCTATGAGAACCAGACGACTACTGGGGGCGTCTCCCAGTACATCCAGACCCGAGACAATCTAGAAAATTTGATTTCCGCGCTTGATACAACATCTAAACCACTGCATCATCGAGGTCGTCAAATAAATGCAGACATCAGTTAACTTCGGCATTTCATTGAATTGAAAATGTTAAAGGAATTCAAAAATACAATTACAATTCGAAAAATTATTTTGCGAATTTTAACGAAACTGTATAATTTTATTTTATTATTGGATGTTTTTAAAGATATTTCGCCTTTATCTACCAAGAAATTCTAGCAGGATTTCATACAGTATTCTATTTTCGTCGTATCGTATCGTAATCGTATAATTTTCGCAAACGAAGTCACAGGCTGTACAATTAGTGTACCTACTTATACATCTACGTATATATTATTCCTGCCAATGAATTTTAAACACGTCGTTGTAAATAATCTTGAAAAATATACGTACGTCTACGTTGACAGGGCAACGACACCCTCTGTTGAGGATGGAGGGCGTAGTACGGGCGGGCGCGTCGGTCGCTTTACGTACCGCAGTCATAACGAGGTTAGAGTGTTTTAAAGTGAATTTGAATAGTTCGCGTAGGGAGACTATATAAGTATCGATACTTCATTCCCACTCATATTTTATTAGCGTTTATTCTTTTTTATTTATATATTTGTTTATTAATAACAAAAAAGTACATACATATCCTAACGTTAATACGTTAATATTTACACATTTAAAACTAAACATTATCTTAAATAATAGACTTCCTCGAAGTTGCCGCTTAGGAAGCTGTCATTGCGTAGGGTACCCAGCAGATTGACAGCATTACCGCTTAGAAAAGCCAAACTGATTCCTTTGCGGAAGAAGCCAGCAGCCCGCCTCGCACCGGTGTCCCGAATCCTCCACCAGTCTCTTACAAATATCAGAAACCAGTCGACGGGCTTCGGGACCCCAGGATTCGTTTTATTTTTATACTTTTTTATTATTATTTTTATATTTGTTTAAGTACATGAATATTTTATTTGTGTTGTAATATATTATAATTTATAATAGTCGTGATTTATCTGCGTAAAAGAATAAACATTATTAGGTTTTCGCCTATGTTTTTGAATGAGTAATAAACATACTACAGCAAAGCAGAATAATATTTAGTTACATACATACATATCTTCACGCTGTATCACTAACGGGATAGTCAGAGGACAGAGCGCCAAGTGTTGTGGTATTTACATACTTCTTTCATTTCCTCAAATCTCATCATTTTCCTCACACATTTTCGCCTAAGTATGCGAGTGCCTGGGTATGCGAGTGCGACAGCTCCGTCAGCAACACTCTGGTTATTTGATCTTCGTAAGTCAGCATTGCTCTTCTTTGCCTTCTTTTGCCACTTACTTTCGCTCTGCAGATTTTCTTCGTCAGTCTTTCAACACTTATTCTTTTTCATCTAACCCATTATTATGTCGCGACCCACGAAAAAGCCAAAAAGTTAAGTATAAAGTCTTGTGACCCCTTCACTATAAAATTATTACTATGAGAATATGTTAATTAACAGTTTATTTATATAATTAATTTAAATTTTCAAGGCTCCCTAGGCTCATAAAAACGCAAAACCGCGCATTACAAATATAAATTATCGCGCGTGTAAATCACGCCCGCCTGTCTGAGGGTCTAAAATTACTGCCTAGGCGAGGTTTTAACCTGCGTTGTACTTGCACGAACTTGCCAAATAAGCCACCCGCGCATCCTGTGACATGTGGACTAGACAGGTTCGTACATGTTAAATGCCTTACTTATAAAAACATAAGGACGCGAGGCAGAGTTTCATTTTCATTTAAATTTTTAGGGAAGTAGCACATGGAAGCAAGTACATACAACTACGATCTTATATCACTCACTCAGTGTTTAAGTTTTATAAATAACAGTAAAAAATTAAAATTAAAATGGACAAATTAGTGACAAAACGAAATGTGCCTTCTACGTCTGGTGAAACGGTAAAGAGTAGATTATACAACGACACATTTAAAATATAGATTTATTGCTTTGGATGACAAGCCACAATGTGTTGTTTGTTTTCAAGTTCTATCCGCGGAAAGCATGAAGCCTTCAAAATTACTCCGGCATCTGGAAACAAGACACCCGTTTTTAAAAAGCAAACCGTTAGAATTCTTCGAGCGTAAATTACTTGTTTAGAAAAATGAACAAATTGCTATAATAAATGTAGCCGTAATGAGACTGCAGCACTTCACGTATCCTACTTAGTAGCACTGAGAGTCCCGAGAGAATCTAAACCCCATACTATTACGGAAAGATCCATTTTACCCGTTGGCATTGATATGGTCAATATTATAATAAGTCCGGAAAAAGCTAAAAAATTAAAAACTATACCCCTTTCAAATAATACAATATCGAGACGTATTAATGAAATGGCCATCGATATTCATAACCAAATAATCAAAAAAGTTAAATTCAAGTTTAATTCAATTAAGTCAACAGACGTGTGCAACTTGGCGCAATTTTTATGTTTTGTCCGATATGAATGCGAGGTGTCTATTAAAGAAAATATGCTTTTTTGCAAATCAATTCCTGGTCGAGCATCTGGCGAAGAACTTTTTAACGTATTCATTGAAGCTACACAAAACGAAAACTTGGACTGGAATAAATGCATTGCGGTGTGTACTGACGGCGCGAAAGCGAAAATGGTGAAGAACAGTGGCGTAATAGTAAAATTAAAAGACATTATGCCGTATGTGGAATGGACGCCCTGCTTTCTTCACAGACATGCGCATGCCGCTAAAAAGATGTCGAACGATTTACAAAATGTTTTATCACAAGCTGTTAAAATTGTTAATTTTATTAAAAGCCGACCGTTGCAAACTAGATTGCTTTCCACACTCTGCGAAGAAATGGGTGTCAAGAACAATTTACTGCTTTTCTATACTGAAGTAAGATGGCTATCGCGAGGAAAAGTTTTAACTAGGCTTTTTGAATTGCGAGATGAATTAAAAACCTTTTTTACAGATAAAAACAGTTCATTTTTAGAATTTTTAGAAGATAAAGAATCTTTATTACTGTTGTCTTACTTGAGTAACATATTTTCACATTTGAATGGCTTGTATACGAGTTTACAAGGCCGACAACAAAAACATTTTGCTTATGACAGTCAATGCCTTTATCAAGAAGCTTAGTATTTGGATTATACGCCTTGAAAAACGAAATTTTTATGCATTTACTTTACTTCTGATTAGGTATATTCATAAAAATGCGAATTTCAAAAATTCAGTTATTGACCGCCTGTTGGAGAGCATGAAAATGCATTTAGGTGAATTAAAGATTCAGTTACTAGAATATTTTCCAGATGACAACAATGATTTCTCGAAAAAATGGGTTCTCAATCTGTTTGATCTGATTAAATCTTAACAAACAAGGATGCGACCCCCAGGCTGAGAAACTAGGATCTAAGCATTCCTTTCCTCATTTTTACAATAACACTATCGTGCAATCCTGTCATATTGCGTAAGTCTTCATTGCTTACTTTGCAAGGGTGACACCACACATATTTGTAAGATATCGCATTTCTACTGCATTTATCTTACTGTCACTTGAGTTTGCATATTCAGGCCTCACTACCGTAGAATAAAGTTACACCAATACCAATGCGGACAGAGCACCGTTCACTTTGTTGTCAGCTGCTACCCGCCTCTCCACATCTAACTCACATCTTCCATCCCTCGAAAACGCGCTCCCCAGATACACCATTTCATTCACTATTTTATTTATATTTTGTTGAATTTAATAATAATAATAATATCCTCAGACATTTCACACAGCGCCATCTAGTCCCAAAGTAAGCAGCAGAGCGCTTGTGTTATGGGTACTAGACAACTGATATACTACTTATATACTTTTCTTTTGTAAATAAATACATATAATACATAGACACCCAGACTCGGGGCGGGAATCGAACCCGCAACCCTCGTTTACTTTCCTACGCGCTTAACCGTTGCGCCACGGAGGTCGTCGTTAATGTAATAGTATAGTCAACAATCAATATAACATGAAATAAAACTAAATACTATAATATTTTTAGATCACTGCACTAAAGTTCTTACAAGACTACGATCTAAAATTGTTATGATAGATACTTGCTAAGGTACCATGAAAGGTATGAAATGTAAAAATATTTTCTGTAGAAACAAAAGTATCATATAAGTTTCTCGTAGTATTGAAACTTTTTGTCGTACCCTAAGTTCGCTTACCTTTGGTTGAACGTCTGGAGTCTGGAGATCGCTCCCTAGATGATACTTACTTTCATAGAGCTTTAGTATCATCATGTAGTTAACGACTTACGAAATCTGAAAGACTCCGGAGATTAATGAATAAATAAGTATTCTCTACAAGCCTTACGCGCATTTAAAGTTATTGGAACTAAAAAGTGCAATTATATTCGTATGTTATTCGTATATACTTGTGTTTTTTATTTTTATTTTATTTTAGGTATACAAAACAGATTACATCCAAAACTGATACAAATTTTACAAAATAAAAACACGATAAACTAATATGAAATCCTACTCGTATACATAACTAAATTAACTATATTTAACTAACTTATTCATTATAAACATAAACAAATTTAAAATTATATTATATATATATTATATATATATTATAATAATAAGAAGAGGTTTCGACTCTATTTATATATTTAAAAATTAAAACTAACAATACGCAACATCTTTTTTTGAACCTCTTAAGAGTATTGGAATGGATTTCATAAAAGGGAGACCATATCACTGCTCCGTATCCCAGTAAAGAGTTAATACTTTACTCAACTATTTAGCTTTACCACTTAACATTGACTTATATAAATACTAGCTGTGCCTGCGGCTCCACCCACGTGGACTATGACATTATTATTTAAGTTTTTAACGAACCGACTGAATGCCGTCGGTCCAGCGCACGCACGAAATAATGCTGCCTCTGCTGCCAAGCAACACCCACGGCGGTCGAACGCCGGTTATAGACCGGCAGCTAGGTGCAGATTTTTTCGATCAATCGAATCACGTATGCCCTTTAGGATTTTCGTCATTTAGTAGGTGTAGATTAACGACGCGGGTGTGCGAGATCGTGATCGCGGGACATGCCTCGTACAATTGAGTTTCAAATTGATTAAAAAAAAATTAAATTTTTATCAATTGAATCACGCACGTTTAATGATGATTTGTAAAAAAAAATCCAGCGGAAAACCATCGGCATACGTGTAGGGCGGGTCTTTTGGGCTAAGATCGTCGCTTACATTTGAAAAAAAAAATGTTTTTTATTAATCGAATCACGTATGCCATGTGTACCAAATAATCATTTTAATGACAAAATTCAGCGGAAAACTCTCGGCATACGTGTAGCGCGGGTCTCGAGGATTAGTGCCTACTACTACATTTGTAATTTTTTTTTCTTTTTTAATCAATCGAATCATGTATGCCTTGGAAACACTATGTTATTCTTTGTAAAATGATTTATATATTTCAACGGCATACTTATTAATGAGGTCTAAAGTGGCGGCATACGTTAAAAAATACGTCAAAAATAGGGGTCATGTCTTACCCATCGAATCACGTATGCCCTTCGACATTTCACCTTATAATCATGCAATTGTTCCAAGTTTCAAGGAGCATACAAATCGTGCTGGGAAATAATCGTATAAAATTCGAATGCTTACGACTAAATACGATGTATTAGAAAATTCGATATTATTTTTTATCAATGTAATCACGTATGCCGTTTGAAATTTAAACGTATAATCATACAATTATTTTAAAATTCAAGAGGCATACGAATCATGCTGGGCAATCATAGTATAAAATTGTAATTAACACGTGCAAATAAAAGAGATATATTATAAAATTCGATATTATTTTACATCAATCTAATTACGTATCTCTTAGAATTTTTAACGTGTAATCATACAATTATTTTAAATTTCAAAGGACTACGAATGATGCTGGGCAATCATTGTACTTATATAGTGCATATAAAAGTTATTGACGAAATTCTTAGTTTTTAAATTTGATGTTTTTATTGATACACTAATATATAAATGTTTACGAAGTTGAAAATTTAATAAAAGTGTTCAAATATTTATTCATATTGAACATTTTCATTCGATTCGATGGGTAAAAAAAATTCAAAATTTTGCAACTTTTCTGAATTTTTTTTGCAGTTTTGACCCATGGTAATTGTATGCCATTTTGTATACCTTTATTTAAAGGTATAACCTGAATTTTGCAATAGGTTTCGTGAATGATTCGATTGATTAAAAAAGAAAAAAAAATTACAAATGTAGTAGTAGGCACTAACCCTCGAGACCCGCGCTATACGTATGCCGAGGGTTTTCCGCTGAATTTCGTCATCAAAATGATTATTTGGTACACATGGCATACGTGATTCGATTAATAAAAAGCATTTTTTTTTTCAAATGTAAGCGACGATCTTAGCCCAAAAGACCCGCCCTACACGTATGCCGATGGTTTTCCGCTGGATTTTTTTTTACAAATCACCATTAAACGTGCATGGCATACGTGATTCAATTGATTAAAAATTGATTTTTTTTTTTATCAATTTGAAACTCAATTGTACGAGGCATGTCCCGCGATCACGATCTCGCACACCCGCGTCGTTAATCTACACCTACTAAATGACGAAAATCCTAAAGGACATACGTGATTCGATTGATCGAAAAAATCTGCACCTAGCTGCCGGTCTATTATTTTAAAGACCAAAATGCTTATTATGGGTGACATATGTAAGAGACGTGCTCTACTTCGGTTTTTTTTGTGGGTCTTTTATTTATTAATTTATTAGGTTTGTCAACAGTTACACATTAACACTTAGTATAGATAAACGCAAAGTACAATTAATTAAAAACTGAATGTGCAACTAATTACAGACAAACACGACATATGTACAATAACAAAAAAAATAACAAAAACACCTACAAATTTTAGCTTAATACTCTCGATGCTGCAGATAACAATTATAGCCTTTTTTTGTTGCAACAGTTGACAGCGAGTCAAAGTTAAAGTCAAAGTCGAACCATTTTATTCAAGTAAACCCAATCACAAGGTATTTTTGAACGTCAAATCTACTTTAGTTCGGTTCAAAGAGAAGAGAAAAGAAAACCTGGACACTGAGAAGAACCGACAAGAAACTCAACCAGGTATAATTTTTTCAATATCATTTTACTAACGGTTTATTAAAATACAATATTCAGAGAGCCAGTAAATGTGCAATGTACGTTTTATAACTAATCTAAATATATTTTCTGTTAATTGAGTGACTTTTTGAGGAACTATTAGAAAAACGAATGCAGTTACCCAAGCATGAAGCATTGAGTCAGCAAACAAATCAATAGAAGCGATGTATTATTTTTCAAGTTTGCAAAAAATGGGATACAGGTGAATTCGCTCCTAAGGCAGTTCTACAAGGAGGTGGATACAGGACAGCAACACGGTAACGAGAATATTTAACTGGCACTCTTAATCATATTTTTTTAAGGATACACGGGCAGTCAAATTTGTTGTGAAGCAATTTACATAAAAAAGTGAGGTCTAAAATATCCTTACGTGTATCCAAGGTCTAAAATATCCTTATGTGTATCTGAAAATGGTGCAGACGTTCCCGGTACGAAATGCTTCTCTTAGTCATGTTAAGGGAATATGCCACATTTGGCATATTCCCTTAACATATCTAAGAGAAGCATTTCGTGCCATTCCATAGGAATCGCTTTTGTATGCGTTCCAGTCGAAGAGAATGCACAGCATAATGTAGTCTCCAGACAATGCTACAATATTCCAACAGACTCTTTACGAAACTATTGTACAAAATTATTTTGGTCTTGGTTTTGTGAAATATTTTCCCGTTCCGAATTATGAAACCCAACATATTTGAAGCTCTTTTTACAATATCATCTAAATAAGGTATGGAAGTTATTTTTTTTTCAAATATAATGCCCGGATCCCTGACACGGTCAACTTCCGGCAAGTTTGATCCGTCGATATATGTTGAATTAGTAATTTTTTATTTTCTTGTAAATTTAAAAAAGTAATATTTACCTAGATTCAGAAACATACCGTTATGCTTACACTATTCAGACAGTGAGTCCAAATCCTGTTGAAGAAGCTGTACGTCACTTAAAGACTCACTAACTTTAGCAATTTTCAGGTCATCAGCGTACATAAAAGGCACAGAATGATGAAAACAGTTTGGGACACATTAATGAATATATTAGATAGAATGGGTCCAAGATTTGAGCCTTGAGGAACTGCCGACGTGATATAGTATTTAAGAGAGGCAAAACCATTAATTACAACATAGATATTCCGGTTATGGAGATAAGAATGGATCCGATACCATAGATATCCTGATAGTCCATACGAAGACAGTTTATGGAGTAAAACTTTATGTGAAACTTTATCGAAATGAGGTTTAATGAGAACCACATAGAGGTTTTTAAAGACACAATGTTGATGGTGTATTGTGGAACAAACCTAAAAATTTGTGCTTTTTCTATTAATAAACATTATTTGAATGACTGCTTTTTATTTGTATTTTTATTAACTTTTTATTACAAAATATAGTTTTGAATTAAGGTGGTTATTTGTCACAAGATGTGTTGGTGATACTATAGGATAATGTATCTGCAGTTTGTATGCACAGTAGAAAAAACTCAATTATGAATGTTGCGGTTAAGCATTTAATATTGAACACTAGTAAATAATTATAAAGATAAAATTATTTATATCAAAGATGACATGCAGATGGTAATGGTAAGTATTCTACCTCATAATATACTCAAGTAATGTGTACTTTTACAAAAAAATTATGAGTTCCTAAGAAGCACGGTCAAAATTATTATAAATTGTAGTACCTATAGTACATGTTTTACTATGTACCTATGTTACAGGATAGGAAAAACTGTAAAGATAGACACGAAAGGATAATCATATATTTAAGGTTTCCTTTGTATTAACTAAGCTAATCCTTGTCATGGAAATAAAAGGCATATCAATATAATTCTATAATTTCTTTCCATATTTATTTCCCTTTTGATGTACTTATGGCGAAAGACCACTGTCAAATCACTGCACAAAGCTATAGAATGGGTTTCTGATAGCATGACTGCTCTCTGATAGGAACAGAGGCTGGCTGGTATCTCTTATCATCTCCTTTACTTCATAAAGTCGACATTCTTGAGACGTTCTTCTTGCGCAGAAAGATACAATAATGTTAACGCCATGCTCACTGTTTACAGTTTATAACACGGTGAATTGAGTAAAATTTCACTTTAGATACTTAAATGCGTAGTAGCATAGTGCAACAAAAGTAGAAGTGTATTGAAACTTGATTGAAACACGCAAAATAGTCACAAAAATCATTGTTTTTTATTGAAGCCCGGGACTGTAAAGTTGCCGGTTTCATCTGACAGTCATCAATTGACATGATTTTCATTAGATTAATATCATTTTTTTAGCCGGTACGGTTAGCTGTCAAAATGAAGTCCGCCATTCACTCAATTTTCATCTTGATGAACTTCGGAATTTTGACACATGAGATTTGCTTATGCGGTACGACGAAGTTCAGAATTACAAATATTAACTTCATTTTAATCAAATTGTCATCGTCTTCACGTTACGCGGTAGGCCCGCTGAAAAGATGTAAAAATAGATATGAAGAAGACGTGTATCAAAAACAAAATTTAAATTATTGGTACTACTTACTACTTTACCTCTGAAATTGTGTATAACAGAGAAAATGTATGTAGGCTTTCAAAACTTAATGCCATAAAATCTTAACATGCAGTCGGAGGCTATATACTTACATCGGTTATATTTCATTAACTGGTACGAAATATTTGTAGCCTCTGACTGTATGTTAAATTAAAACATGAACTCTTGAAAGCTTACATTAATTTTCTCCATTACGCAATCTCTGCGGTTCAAGGTAGTTGTAAGTGTCAATTCTAAAAATCTTATTATAAACATATCTTGTTTACATCATTTTTTACATTTCGATTCCTTTTAATAGTCGGATTTTTGATTCTTTTAATTGAATTAACTTTTTGACATTTATTTATAGTAAGTCTGTATATACATATCTTAACGTTAATATTACAAACTTATTCAAAGTTGCCGCTTAGAGCTTAAAGCTGTCATTGTTTAGGGTGCCCAGCAGACTGGCAGCATTACCTTTTTCTAGCCAAACGATTTGTTGGCGGACGAAGCTGCCAGCCCGACGGTCTCCCGAAGTCTCGACCAGTCTGTTACAAATATCAGAACCAGTCGATAAGCTTCAAGCTCCCAGGGTCCCAAAGTTTCGAATGCAAATGGCGTAAATATGAAACTCTCAGAGAGAGTCGCGTACTTACGCCGGTTCAAGTTCTCGGCAGTGCTGGCCGCGGCGCAGGCTGACTTGGTAGTCGCCGATATATGGATATATGGAAAACAGCAAGTGTATACACACAAGTGGCGTCCCGTACCAGCGATCTTCTAAGTATTCACTTTTTTATATCCAAATTTTTAATTTTGTCAAGTTTTTAAACACATCAACAAAAACAATATTCAGAATTCTTTGCAAAAGCCTGCCTAATTTAAAATCAACAAACCTCCAAATCCCATCATTCATGTAGGAAGTTCTTTGTAACAACAGGAGTGAGGAGGAACTTGGAATTCTACAGTGGAAAGGTCTTTGCGTCCATCTTCTAAACTAAATAAAAATTAACAAACCCTGTGGTTTAAGTAGGCAGTACCTCTGCAGCATCAAGATTGAAAAAGCGGAACTTGAACTTTAGTGAAAATTTATTCAATATTAAAATGAAATGAATAAACCCTCGGTCCTCGCACTTTAGGTTCGCGGTACCTTCGCAGCATCACATTAGTGAATAATACTTCAATAGACATACACACATATCTATGCATACATACATTCACTCGAAAAACATTGCCGCTTCTTGTGCAATAGGGTTAACAATCATAAACAATACGGTCTACTTTCGTAGTAATATAATTTCAGAGAATAAAAACCTAGATGAGCATTGAACACGACAGTATTATTTTCGAGCAATGTTCGCGGAAGCGTACGTAACTCTACTTCTATGTTACACCTGATATGAATAGTCGGCATTATGAGGGTTGTGGTTTACGTTTATGTATTTTAGTAAGTTAATAAGAGACCATTCATATAATCAAATAAAGCACAGGAACATGAGTAAAGGATAACTGTGACGCATTTTAATTCAGATGTACATAGATGTTACATGTACTACATAGGCTGCTTCATGTCTTACAGTACAAAGATTGTTATAAGTTAATGTGTATGTGACTAATAATTGTATATCTGTATGGTTATTTTATTTACGACTGATTGTATGTTTATGCAAGGTTTATACGTTCACATATTATGTTAAACTTAATATTGTTTTGGAAATTTAGCGAAAATATTATAAAATGACTATTTGCCGTCGTCATGACTCTTGAGAATTTTTCTTTACACAGAACTACACAGAACCACCACGATGAGATGTTTGAGAATTTAGTAATTGACTACAAATCTTTCTCAGCTGTATTTAGATGTTATAAAAATTTTCAAAGCGGTAATAATTGATTAGATTATGACAAAATTTCGGGTTTACCTACAAATAAGAAGCGAAACTCAAGAAAACATAGACGCTATTAGAGAAATGTTAATTGCTGAGCAATAAATCACCTTGATAGCTTTAGGAGATTTTCTATATTAGTTCATCAACAATCTATTCGATATTGCATATTTATGCAATATCCAATGCAATGCAATAATGCAATTCTTGGTATTTACCAAGAATTAAAAAAATGTACGTAGTATCTCTCCCTCGATAATGGTCAGCAAGTGTTATGTGTCTAAAAATTGTTATAAGTCTAAAAATCTTTAAAATTATTAACATCAGTTTTCTTTGCTGTGAAAGGTATTGACCATGAAAAAACTACGAACAAAGTTACGTCAGAGTAGGTCACTCTTTTGTCACGACAACGGTACCGCATTTTGAGGTAGCATAACTCGGGAGTTTCTAGTTCAACAGGGACTCACTGAGTTAGAATGCTGTCCTTTCATCGACCTTGCATTTAGCGAGCTTGTTATCTTCCCACTGATTAAATCCTAATTGGATGGACGGCGATGTATGGGCTATGATAACTTATTAGATGTTTAAAATGGTTTGAACGTATGCAAAATGTACAGACCGTGACGGAAGTATTTCAAAAAATATTGATGAACAGCAGAGCTACTGTTTTGCAAAACTTTTGGAGCATCCTACGTATATTTTGTGTTGTATGATGGTTGTATGTAATCACTTTTGATAGGTATTGTTAGTTTCACATTCATTTTAATCACATAAATTACCCACATGTGATATTTTATTTTAGTAAAAAGAACGAGGGTAAAATGGATTTCCTGCGTGTAGTGGGGCTGCATACAAGTCTGATTTTGGCAGAACCTTCACACGCGTTTTACCAAAACGTTCTTCTTATACGGTTTCTAGAGTAGAGCGAATCCAAACATTCTCTATATCTTAGGTTCTCACTATACAACTGAATATGAAAAGCGTCTGAAAGCTAGGGTAGCATTTTTCTACTACCTAGACATGTAACTAAAAATGTACTGTAAAAGTAAAAATGAAACTGTCACAGGTTATTGCATCCATTTTATATCTACTTATATAAAAACAGTTTGTTTGGCGTGTTTGTACCATCATAGGCCGCATACGGAAGCGTGGCGAAAATGTTACACGCAGCGACTGTATCATAAAATAAAAAGATAACCAATTAGTAACAACTGTAATAATGTATAACTGTAATAATATCGGACTGAGTCAGCTAACCAGCACCGAATGACCGAATTCGGTGCTGGTTAGCTGACCTAGTCCAATCTCTGGTATATCCTGAGGATGCTTCGTTGAGTGGCGAAACACGTGTTGATTCGCGGTTTTTGGAGTTTGAGCGGAAAGAAGCTAAATATTTTAGGAATTCATCACATGAAATGGATTTCCGCAAAATAACACCTGAGTCTATACAATGTATAATATTATATATATATATAAAAGGCGATGTATATATGTATGTATGTATGTATGTTCCTTATGGACTCCGAAACGGCTGGACCGATTTCGATGAAATTTTCAGGGAATCTTCAGATTGGCCTAGCAGGTGTTCCTGTTCCTGTTTGGTAGCGATCGGATCAGTAGAATTTTTTTTTTGTTTTTTTTTTAAAAACTGTTTAATTTATTTTAACTTCAACTAACGCCCAGTGAAACGGGTCGGGTTTGCTAGTATACTATATAATATGCTGTAATTTCTATTCAATTCGCGCGCTCGACTTACTTGTATTCTTCAAGATTTCTATGAATGATTTTATCTATGTTTTGTATATATGTAGAACGAGACTTTCATTGTAGCATTTTTTCAGTTTATATATCCGAACATTTAGTTTTTATCTTAGATACACTATCATAGCCTTTTTTCATAGTTGTGTTTATGTAGCTACGAACGTATAGGAGTAACGTAGGTCGACTTCATACACCTCATGTTTTACAAATACGCCCTGCATTACACGATTGCACAATGCACCCTATACGGATGGTATGCACGATAAACACTGCTTCTTGACATTTTTATGTTAATAAGTTAATTAATTCGCTACTTGTGGCGAAGTAAAACCTATTAATACCTATTACTAGACGCGACATTAAGGTGTGATTATGTCCTACAAGTTACGTGTCTATTTATAGTTTATGCATACTAAATAGTAGGTAAATATTCATAGTTATTTATATGTGTCATCATTAAGATGACACATATAATTAACTATGAATATATAATATATAAACACAATTTATTTATTAGTTCTTTAAAAATAGTGTGTTTATTTTAAGGTAGGCACAATCTTTCACTACATGTGATAAAACGGAAGTTATTTTTATTACATTTCATGCTTGAATCAATACAAATGTGAGGCGATTGGAAAGCGTGAAATAACATAGAAATATCCAAGAGATTGTCGGTAATGGCTAACATTAAGTAACTTACCTATGAAAATTCAGTAGAAATTGGTTGGTTGAATTTTCTGTGATTTCAATTTATTTATTAAGGAAATTAGTTTTACATGTTGTTATGACGCGCTTCTGTTATTACCTAATGTATCATTATAACCTACTATGTCGGTACTTATAGTTTTAGTATTCCATATCAAAAACACTTATCGATCGGTGTTATTGTTTATTTGTTAAGAAAAGTTATATATTTATTACTAAATTATTTATTTGTTACGAAATATATATAGAACGAAATAGGCAGGTAATCGATTCCTCCTGAAATCAACACCTACTACAGCTATGTTTCATGAATTTTTAAGTTAAAAGTGCCATTGGAATAGTCAATTTTAATTATTATTAAATGAAAATAGTTATGTAAGTACTATTTATCATTAAGTTATTTTTTCTTTATAGTATAACAGATTTTAAGGCTCAAGACATTTTCTTATCTTACATTAACACTGACTAGAGGATAGCAAAACACTAATTTAGTGAAGATAAGCACGAAGTAAGTAATTGGCGAAAGAATTGCGGAATTACCTACCTACGTAGATCTTGCCGAAATAAATTCACTCGTGGCAGTAATTGCTTTCAAACAACACTGCAATCTGAAATTAATATACTTTCATGGATTTAATAAAGAAATGATTTCTCACGCAGATTGTAAAATAAAGTAAAAAATAAAACCGGCCAAGAGCGTGTCGGGCTACGCACAGTGTAGGGTTTTGTAGTTGCCCGTCACAACATGTGTAGGTACTTAGATATTTTTAAAACTTTACAATGATATTAATATAATAACTTATAGAGCCTACTTAGCTATGATAGTTTACTTTTTACATACATATCTTCACGCCGTTTCCCTAAGAGGGTACTCAGAGACGCCAAGAGCGCCAAGCGTCAGTCGTGGTCCTTGCATACTTCTTTCGCTCCCACAAATCTCATCATTCTCCTCACACATTTCTGCCTAGTCATATGGTGAATAATTTTCAAATATCCAAAAACAACGGTTTAGCTGGCGGGGAAAACATGTGACTTACAAAAATGGCCATTTTGAAGTTTAATATTGCTCATTGGGATCTCTGAATCTAAAAAAATGTTTATCACTTATCCCCAATATTTTCGAGACTTATCTAACGACACCTCACGCAACAGAATAGACGAGTTAAAAAAATTATCCCAGCTTTATGAAAATGCTTTATGAATAAAAACTACGAAAAAAAAATTTTTGCGTAGGTTTATTTCACAATTGTGTAGGCGTGATTCTTGTGGAGAACCATTCCAAATTAGAAATTTTTAGTACCAAGAGTCTCTTGTGAAATCGCGAAAAGACAGATGGACGGACAGATGGATTTGGCGAAACCAAAGGAATCTTTGCTTTTCTACGGAACCCTAAAAACCAGAAAAAGGAAGCATCCGCCGTGTACATACGCTCGCGGCACGTGCTAGGGTTAGGTACTGGTTACTTGTGTGGTTATTATACAGTGTTTCAGTGTAGTATTCGATAACTCTAAATAAATTCGGAAAATAGCCGCCTAATAAATCTAAGTTAATATGTAGTTATTTTTAACAATCTATTTGACGCGGTTGATCATGTATTTGATTTAATTTAATCTTTTATATCCAGTCAAAAAATATATTACATCATTGTAATAAGCTATTATGCATAGTGCATAGATCATAATATCATCAGACTTAACAAATTGACTTGACAGGACTTGACAAATGTGACTAAAGTAGGCAACACTTTAGACGATTATTATTCATTCATATCATAATTATTCATAGAAACATTAACTGTTCCTAACACTCCTCCAGTAAAGTGATAGTAGGCTTTACAGAAATTATAAAGGCCTTCTTGGAAAAGCGCGAAAACTTCAGCTACACATGTTTATTTAGATCTCCTCCATTCTTGTCACTTATACAGAACTTTAAAACACAATACACAATCACTGTTGTACTTTAAAACTCCTAAAAATGTAAAAAATAGAAAATCTAAATAAAATTATGACAACCTCACTTCTTCCGTTCCCGCCAAAAAGTCCCAAGAATAAATTAAAATGAAAAAATTATTGTTCATAATCATAGTTTCTGTTGGTCAACATCGCACGTAGACACACGGCACGTGCGTTCGGCCTCCGATGCCATTGGTAGCGTTTCCAGAGCGGCTAGACAAGTGGCAAACGCTTCGTACAATCGGAACGCTTGCTGGCGTTATTGCTTGTCAAAAGTGCCATTTGGCTATATTTTATACGGCGGTTTTTAAATGATTTTACTTTTTGTTTGATTTAAAAGAAAGTTAATAACGTTTGACTACCAATTTCAAATTCGCTACACTAGATTACGTGGTATTTGTTATTCTCTTCTAATAGCGTTTACGATCATTGGGCCACTTGTCTAGGCCGCCTGGTCTACATAAAGAAAATCCGGAGTCGGCGTTACCCATTTTAAATACAAATTTACATTACCCATTTTAAATAGGACTAGGGTGACCAACCGTACTATAATATATAATGTTACTGTTTTTCGGGTTTGCTGATGAAGGAATATATAGTAAGCAAAAATACCATATTTAAGTTCATTTTGCGACTCCGCAACTAATAACAAACAAATTCCTCCATTTTAAAAGTGTATCAACGCGCCTTTCGAATGACGACCTGTGGTTTCGATTGATGCGACGTGTGTGTAACCGACTGCGCTTGTCTTGAAATGAGCTTTTGATCCATATTAATTTAAAAATCGAATGCGATAAAGCATATAACGCTTTCATTGTAGACAAAAAATGGCAAAAAAACAAAACGCAAAAAAATACAGTTTTTTTAAAAATAAATAAGTAACAAATATGTTTTTGTCTATTTCTTATTCTTTCCATAAAATACTACATTTTTTTTAAATGTACTACATTTTCTTATAGCTTATTCAAAAAAATACTATAATCAGCCGAAGAAATGTTGGTAAGCCTAACTAGGACAGTCTGTGTTATTGGAACCAAACCACGATTACTAGGACGTCTCCCAGTACACCCGGACCCGAGACAATCTAGAAAAGATTGTTTCCTAAATTGTCTCGACTGGGATTCAAACCCAGAGCCTTCCATGCTTGGATTGGACACCATTTAATCACTTAAACCACTCCGACGTCGAGGTTGTCTAGCTGCATACAATAACTCCATTTCCTACATATACATAATTAAACACAAATTGTTGCTACATTTTTTCACCAATATTTCAACAAATTTTAACAAAGAAAAGAATCCAAGTATCATTAATTATACCTATTTATATTTTTTTTTTTATTTATTCATCAATCACACATCACTTATTACAATTGAAAAGTATACATTATATAAAAAATTCATTGTGTATAAGTCTGTGTGTATTCTGTACTATTGGATCAGAGTTCGGAACCTGCAGCGGTCAGCACTTGCCATAGACAAGACAGACGCTGGCAGATATTCTGTGGTTCTGTCAGCCCCTGTCCGAGTGTATGTAGTCGTCATACTCCTTCTACAGCAGTTGTGGATATTGCATAGCGACATCCTTGCAGTAGTTTTTGCGTGAAAGTAACAAACATCCATACATCCCTCCTCAAAAACGAATACATATTATAAAAGTAAATTATTATTTACGTGTATGTAGGTCCCACGGGTATATCTTCTTGATACTGATTACACAAAGGGTTATAAATATAATATAAGGGTTATAAATATAAAAATAAAAATAATCAGACGACGAAGAAACTTCATAATAATATCATTACGTTTGTACATCAAAATAACAATAGTTTCTCTGGCAATATATTAGATGGTGAATTATTCATAGAAAAATATAATATAGACATCTTGTGCCTCACCGAAACGTGGTTGAAGGCAGATAAAATGTCTTTTAATGTGTTCAATAGAGCGTCGACAGATGGCGGTGGTAACATGATTTTGTGTAAAAATTGTCTTAAATTAAAGAACCGCAAAGACATAGTTGCTCGCTCTATTGAACGTATATGTGAAATGTCGTGTGCAGAGACAGATCAGTACATATTTTTATGTGTTTATCGATCTCCCTCGTCTGATTTTTGTCAATTTTTAATTTCTGTAGAGAAGTCTCACAAGATTTAGCAAATGTAAGAAGTCAATAATAGCGTGTGGTGATTTCAATGCAGACAAGGCATATTGAATAATTCGAAGGAAAAGAGATATATTGGGTCCTTACATATGAAATTGGCGTTTTGTACGGGAGGAATATAAAGTCAATTTTTTTTTGTAAAATATATTTAATTAATCAAAGTATGCACCGTTGTTATCTATGCACTTTTGCCATCTCATAGGTAGTTCATTGATCCCTTTACTAAAAAAACCATGGGGGCGAGAATCAATAAACTCTTTGAAGGCGGTTTGGACTGCCGCATCAGAGTTGAATTTTTTTCCTTGTAAGAAGTTGTCCAAATTGTAATTTATTAAAATGGTAATCTGTTGGAGTACGGTGGATGTCGCAGACATTCCAATTGTAGCTCATCTAACTTAGTGGTTGTTTGTTGTGCAGTGTGTGGTCTTGCGTTGTCGTGAAGCAGCAGTGGCCTAGAGCGATTGACCAATCTTGGTTGTTTAGCAGCTAGTTCTTCCTTCATGGTTTGCAGTTGCTGACAATAGATATCTGCCGTAATCGTTTGGTCAGATTTTAGAAAGCTGTAGTGAACGACACCGGCGCTAGTCCACCAAACACTCATAAGTAACTTTTTCTGAGTCAATTTTCGTTTAGGGCAAGATTTGGCTGGGTCTCCAGGGTTCAGCCATTGCGACGAGCGCTTCCGATTATCGTACAGTATCCACTTTTCATCACAAGTAATGATTTGATTTAAAATCCCTTCATTATTGTGTCGGTTGAGCAAAGTAACACAGCAGTCGACGCGTGTTTGCAAGTTCGATTCACTCAATTCATGAGGTACCCATCGTTCAAGTTTTTTTACTTTCCCGATTTGCTTCAAGTGGATTAATACAGTTTTGCCACTTACCCCGAAGCCTGTAGCTATCTCTGAAGTGCTTTGTGATGGATCCGCTTCCACAATAGCCTTTAATTCTTCATTTTCCACTTTGGTCTCCGGCCGTCCACGGGGTTGGTTCTGAAGGTCGAAATTTCCAGAACAAAAACGTTGAAACCAAAAACGTGCCGTGCTTTCTTTTGCGACACCAGCGCCGTACACATCATTAATCCTTCGAGCTGTTTCTGCAGCACTGGTGCCACGGTAGAACTCGTACTCGTAAATATACCGATATTTCATGTTTTCCATTGTGCGGTAATAAGCGACGCCAAAGAAAAAAATAATGAGGAAAAAAACAAATGAATTACTGTTTTCAAACCTCAAATGTACCAGCTAAATGAATTTATAAATTTGAATTTGGAATTCTTAACCAAAGAGGAGATATTTCAGATCAAAGTGGTCAGTACGACAAAACGCTAATTTTATATGTAAGGACCCAATATATGCTCATTTCATTCTTTCTCTCATTTAATTTAGTGCATATTTTTAATGAAGCGATCACATGCCATTCCACGACGTGTATAGATAACATTTTTATTTTTATGTATGTGTGTGTGTGTGTGTGTGCATATGCGTGTGCGTTTGCGTGTGTGTGCGTATGTGTGTATATTATTATTTATTAATAATTAATAATCCAGTTAAATTCAAGTGAAGAAAAAAAAGTCAGTTTTATACCTTTTTTCAATTTTGCTATTGGTAAGTAAGTATAAACGCTCATATCTAATGATAGCATCATATTATGCAACACTACACAGGATTTCCTGTTGTGACGATACAACCGCTGCGAACGTTCTTTACCATCTCTTCACAGAATACTATTTACTACAATCTCTACTCGAGGCCCGACTCTCTCCCAATTTGCAACTCATACAATTACATTTTTTACGCTCTATTCAAATAAATTAGTACAATGCTGTTATAGTTATTCAATGAAATTAAGTAATACAGAGTAGCAATTGCTACGGGCCCCGCGCAAAAGGGGGCCCCACATATCCAAATCGGCCCTCTCTCCGCCTGAGCGTAATTTTTTGACAAGCACAAAAACGTGAAACGTAACACATTCCGACGAAGACAATCCCCGTCTGACAATCGGTAACCGATTGTTTCGTTGGCCAAAATAAAACACACAGAATTTCATACTGTAAACCCACAAATTCTATAAATAATGATAATTAATCGGCTCTACAAAAAGTCTGACGTGTGCGAACACAATCAATAAAATATAACAGCTATTCCTAAAAATATAATATACTTTATAATAAATATAGACTTTGAAATATGTACTAAGAAAGATTTCTAATTTATTTTGTGTTATCGTCAGTTTTAAATTGTTAGTTTCTTATCGAAATTGCCAGGGCAACATCATCTCTGGCTTTTTGTACTTGTCAGCGTCCAACAGGGCCTATAGTGATATTACTGTACTATTAAACATCAACAAAATTGTAATAAACATATTGAGTGTTGAATTTTTTTTTACCACATTATATTGAAGAACCAGTAGCAGATCACAGGTCCCTCGGTAAAATTTGCTACGGCCCCCGCGTTTGCTTAATTCGGCACTGGCTACATGGTGTCAATTTTAATATCTTATCAATATTTTTGGGGTTCCTGGACTTCTGGGGTACTTTAAAAGAACGAACGAAATAATATAGTTTCATTTAATTGTGCTTTTTTATGTACTACGTATGTTATTGAATAAACTAAATAATTCATCTGTGGTAGTACAAAAATTCACAACAATCTTACAGCCTGACAGTGTTACAGATTTAGCGTCATCTATCGCAAACACAAATAAATAGTTACACTTGTAGTAAAAATAAAATAAATATGACGTTTCATACATAACCAAAATTGATAGATGTCGTTATCTTTACTCAATTTCCATAGTGAACAATAAGTCAGTGTATTATGCTATAAACTATAATATTATAAATGTTTGGTTATACCTATTCTATTGTTGAATTGCATTCATCATTTAAAACAAAAATGTACAAAGAATAAAATTTATACTTTGCCATTTTTACGCTTCGTAACGATTTATTACATCCATTACATACTACGGAAATGTCTGTTGTAAATCGCTGAAGTGTTTAAATCGTACGATAGATGTCACTGTACACAAATGTACAACGAAACAATTTAGTTTATTGATACTAATGATGTATAGCTTTTCAATAATATTTATTATTATGTTTTTTTTTATTTAATACTATAATTTCTAAATAAATTAAAGCAATAGATATTATTTACTATTGTTATTGTAAAATTAGAAAACTTACCTAAGTGACGAGGTGGCCGAGTGGTTAAGGCGTTGGACTGCTAATCCAATGTGCTCTGCACGCGTGGGTTCGAATCCCATCCTCGTCGTTGTTTTTTGTATTCCTGCATTATATAGTACGGGAGGAGCGTTGCATTTTTCTAGGAATTTTAAACCGAATGAATTTTATTTCAAACAGTTGTATAATGTTCAGAAATCAGTAGTGAGCGTCAGTTGTCGCCTAGCTAGAGGAGACAGCATGAAGAAGTTATTGTAAAAAAATCTGCTCCGATGATTTTTATACAGAGCAAAAATGTATTAAATTATTGTTTTAAAAAAAAATCGTCAGCTGTATTGACGAGGGGGGTTATATGTCAGTCACGCGCATGAACCTCATTGAAAATTTGACAAATAAATTTATTTTATACCTTATGAAATTTATACATCTAAATTTTTATACTTTTAAAATAATAAAGAAAATCGTCAGCTGTATTTTTGTCGGGGTAAGATCGTCAGTCAGCGTGATAAACATTTTGCGTGCTCAATGCATTTGAGCGTTGCATAGTCTCTTTGGAAAATAAACTGACAATCTTTACACCCACAAACAATCAGCTGACGACGCTTTTTTGTTTTTTTAACATTCAAATTATCTTATACTTTGAATTCAATAAGTGTAATATTAATTACCGGTACCGCACCTGATGTTTGGTTACGTCTGAAAAACCAACCAAGTTTATTATAGTTTCATGTAATTACTTTATTTACATTAACAAAAAGTACATACATACGTTAATATTTACAAACTTAAAACTACACATTATCTTAAATAATAAACTTCCTCAAAGTTGCCACTTAGAAACATGTCATTGCTTAAGGTACCCAGCAGACTGGCAGCATTGCCTCTTTGAATAGCCAAACTGATTCGTTGGCGGAAGAAGCTGCCAGCCCGGCGGTCTCCCGAAGCCTCGACTAGTCTCTTACAAATATCAGAAACCAGTCGATGGGCTTCGGGGCCCCAGGGACCCAAAGTTTCGACTGCAAAGGGCGTAAATATGAAAGATTATATTTTTTTAATTTTGTGTCGGTTTCAAATTATATATCTTTCCTCACAATTATCATCGAAGCTGTCGACGATGAGATTCCATTCTTCCTCTAATTCTTCTGCATCATCTTCTATATTATTCAACAACATCACTTTCGACGTTTTCTGTAAAGAAAGTGTAAATTTTATATGTTTATCCACGACTTTTATGGAACTTCAATGTGTTATAAAAACTATAGATAAATACCTGCAGGATTCTCATCGATGATTGTAATTCCAGTTACTGATGGTGGAACTTGGTCACCGTCGAACCACTTGAAAGTGTATTTATTATTTTCTTCCTTCCATCCGTAGTCTAAGGGTGATAATACTGATGAAACTGACCGATGAGCATGACTCCAAAGATGCGCTATATGGGAATTACGTAGTATAGGCTGGTATAACTCTGACTGACATGGAGGGAATATTGCACCGTCAATTGTACGTTTAAGACGCGGTACCAGCGTCCGAACTGTACTTTTGAGGGGGTGAAGGCGGGGCGATTCCCCTCCGTGCGGGGCATGCGTCTCACCGTGTACTGCGGGTTTGTTATGACAGTGCAGTGTGCTGAAAATAGAATTTATTTAAACTTACATAATATGCCACAGAGTAGTAATTATTATGTAGAATCATACATGAATTTTCCATAAAGTTAATATATACTTAGAGGGAATTTTTAATCCATACTATATCCGTACTTATGCGAAAATCTGTGTGTCTGGTACGTTTTCACGGCTAAACCACCGGACCAATTTTTATAAGGAGATAGTTTGACTCCAAGGAACGGACATAGGCTACTTTTTTTTTAATCTACCCCTAAAGGTGTGAAAAGAGGGATAAAACTTTGTGTGGGAATTGCTAAACCAATGAACCGCTTAAGATGAAATTGGATATTGAGATAACCCTTTTCCATTAAAAACATAACTTCTTTTTTATCAAAAATCTACCCCTAAAGAAGTGAAAAGGGGGATGAAACTTTGTAGAGAAAATGCTACGATTATGATTAAATTTGATGCAGAGATAGTTATGCCCAAAAATAAACGTAGGCTACTTTGTTTTTTTAAAAATGACATGTGGTTTTTTATATATGTGATGTCATCATGAATCCAATATGGCGAATGCGGCATACTAGGATATAACTTTTTGTTCAACACCAACAATATGGGTATCAAATGAAATGGAATACGCAAAGGAAGATGTCTGGCGGTCTAAACGTGAAAACGTATCCGACAGACAGACAGATTTTCGCATTTTTAATTTTAGTATGGATTATGAACGTATAAGTTAGTATTATGCTATACTTCTTTTTTTCTACACTGTGACATTTTTTCTTGCAGTAAAATCTTTTCAAATATTGCCAGCAATTATTATTAATAGCATTAAATAATCGATTATAATTATAGTTTAGAATTTTCCATAATTATGTTATGGTGTTATATTGACATAAATTAATATTCTTGGATGATTTCAGTTATTTATTATAGTACTATTTATTAATTTTATATTTTAATTCATCTAATTAAATGATAACAGAATTGTCAATTTCATAAAATTACTCGATTATGTGCGAACTAGTTTTCGCGAATAATGTAATCGAGTTTATAAGTAGATATTGTAGTAGTAGTAGTAGTAGTAGTAGTAGATATTGCCTTTGGCAATTTTATGCCATAATGTCAAATTTACCGCTATTTATACAATTTTCTTACGAGTTATATGAAATATTTATAAAGTAAAATCGTTTTTTTTTGTATTTATTTTCGTGTTATGTAGAAGAAATTTAAATTTTTGAAATGAAAACGAATGTGTTTTACACGCGATTAACCTATGAATGCGCCGCACAAACCGACAGCGATCCTACCTCTGACTTTGACCATGTTAGCATGGTCCCGACGGGATTGTAATGAGCGAAATTGACACGCGTCGAAGTCGAAATCGTAAAGTTAAGTAATATTTTAAAATTGTAAAATAAGGATTCTTAAATTAATAAATCCAACGTCATACTACCCTTGGAAATGCAATGACAGTTATTTACGTATAATTTTTAAAGCATAAATGTCGATAGATTTCATATGAAGCAACTTCTAAACCATTAAACTGATCCAACTTTGTGATGTTTTTTGATGCTATGAAATGTAACGAAGCCCATACTTCCCTCGTCGACATCCTCGTAATTAACATTTTTTTTTTCAGAGATCAAACTTTAATGTTTCATTAGAAACAATGCATTTAAAATCTCGCAATGTCGAAGCCACCTCGCCTTAAGTGTGAATTTGTCTTCGGCATACAAATTCTTCGATCTTTTTTTGAAGTTGATGTATATTTGAGTCGTCTATATTTGCTATATCTATAAATGCTTTTATGAATGATTCTGATTGTCTTAAAATTTTGAAAGGTTTTTTTTTCTTCTTCCATAGAAAGCGGGATTAAAGTCGCATCCTGTGAATGCATGAAATCCTGGCAACGGTGTGCGCAAGCTAGGTCCTAATGTTTCGTACACTTGAGTAACATCGATGTAACGTCGTGCATTTCCAATTCCGAGTAACAAATGAATTTTTAGGTTGCTCTGAATATGATTCATATTCCCTAATAGAATCATTAAAATATCTGTATCAGAACATCTTATTACTACGTTATCATCGGTATTCAATTGACAAATGTGGAAAACTATCTTTGTATCCGCTCCTTCATGAGCTGTACAATTTAAATCCTGCTCTACGTTTCTCTCTATTTTTTCATTATGTTTTTCATATTTGTAGCATACGTCGTGATTAATATATATTGTTCTTTCTCCTATAAATGACTCCATGTAATCATTTTCCCAATCTTGGCAAATGAATTGAATTAAAGCCTCTTTATAATTAATATTTTTTAATTCATTGGAGAAATTAGCCGGTCGTAATTGATCAGAACTGTGAATATTATAAATCCGACCCTCTATTCTGCCTCTCAAAGTGTCTAAACAGAAACTAAATAAACTAGTCAAAATCTCTGCAGCAGAGGGTAGTATTTCTCTTTTATTCATGTAAGTTTGTCTCACTCCATTAGTGTATACTTACTACAGGTTATTCTACCTGAAGGCCAGAATAATAATTTTTAGGAAAGGTATGTTAGAGTAGTGAGACTTTTACTGCTTGAAATTTTTTGATGCTACAGTACATATTAATATAATTTGAAACCGACACAAAATTAATAAATATGTCGGTGGAAATAATTAAAGGCACTCATGACTATACTATGGCAAAGCGCGACTTCCGATGACGCGCTAACGGAACATCGGGGACGGCACTGAGAGTCTGTTAGACTACGGCAGCCGGTGCGATAGCATTTCTCCGTCGGATCGTTTGCCATTATTAAATTTCCAATTACCTACGTAATAATTGTTACGAAGAGTTAACGTTGTATTTTATGGAGTAGTTCGCCTCTTGTAAGATTAGGTACCTATTTCTCATGGCTGAGTTGCAAAAGCACGAATTGCCCCGTATCTTTTCCGACAAATATAATGTAGTGTTATTTATATTAAATTAATATTATACTTATTAAATTTAAAATATAAAGTAATTTGAATGTTAAAAAAACAAAATTCGTCGTCAGCTTGTTTGTAAGTGTATCGGTTTATTTTCCAAAGAGACTATGCAACGCTCAAATGCATTGAGCACGCAAAATATTTATCACGCTGACTGACGGTCTTACCCCGTCAAAAAGACAGTTGACGATTTTCTTTATGATTTAAAAGTATCAAAATTTAGATGTATAAATTTCATAAGGTATAAAATAAATTTATTTGTCAAATTTTCAATGAGCTTAATGCGCGTGACTGACATATAACCCCCTCGTCAATACAGCTGAGGATTTTTTTTTTTAAATGTGATTGAAACAATAATTTAATACATTTTTGCTCTGTATAAAAATCATCGGAGCAGATTTTTTTCCAATAACTTTTTCATGCTGTCTCCTTTAGCTCCACCGCTATCGGAGCAGCTGACGTTCGGAGCTGTTATGTGTTAGGGGAAAACTATTATTGTTATGATTTTCAGCCGGTATAAGATGTAGATGTATATTGCTGATAGGGACGTCCGCCAGGCTGCAGACAGGCTGTCGGCTTCCCTCGAGTGGCGCCATTCAGCCTTATTCCCTGGTTAGAGCTCCATTTACTGTTGGCCTGGTGGTTCTCTCTCCTCAGTTTCATCAATGAATCTTCCGGTTTTCCTACAAAACATGAGGATTTCCTTTAATTTGGTTGTCCTTAGTTCCCTTTCCTCCAGTGTATCTGAACCTAATGTGTTGTATCTAATGCCTGCATACATATTGCATTTTGCTATGTGTATACTAGTTTCTTCCCTATTGCAATGTTTGCATAGAGGGTCTGGTGTTAGTCTGAGTAGTGATAGGTGTCTGTTTAGTGTGCAGTGACCCGTTATGATACCTACCAGTATTCTTGCATTACTTTTATCCAACCTGAGGATATACTTGGCCTTTGCTTTGTCTTTTCCTTCGAAGTACATCCTAGTTTGTCTACATGTTTTTAATTTCTTCCAATTTTCTTTTGTTTCTTCGTTAATTAATCTGTCTATTACACTGTTTATTACTTTATTCGAAATTAGAAGGTATGGTTCTGGTTCTATTATCGGTGTGACCGCGCCAAATCTTGCTAATTCATCCGCCTTTTTGTTACCTTCGTTACCACTATGTCCAGAGATCCAGGCTATGATAACCTTTCTTTCTTCTCCTAGCTTATTTGGGATTGCTTTACATTCCCCAACCAAGGCCGATGTAGTTGTCCGTTTATCTAATGATTTGAGGGCTGCTTGACTATCAGAGTATATTATTATATTCTCTTTAACTAAGGTCATTGAGTCTGTTAGTGCTGTTGCACATTCCCTTATCGCATATATTTCAGCCTGAAATACACTAGCGAACTTACCTAATGGTCTCCATATGTTTCTTTTCCAGTCGGAAATAAAAATTCCAGCCCCCGCCATTGCTGATGAGTTTCTTCTAGAACCATCCGTATAACATTTGGTGGTGTCTTTATCTATGTTTAATTCCCAGTCCTCTCTGGGTCCAATATGTACTCTATATTTTTTGTCAAAGATTCTTCTTTTCCTAATTAGGTCATTATCTGTACAAGTATTCCTTGTTTATCTTCTACTTCTGTCTCTATCGTTGCGTGTCCCTTGTCGAAGGGTTTACCCTTCCACTCCTCATATCTCTTCATTCTATACCATTGTTCCATGGCTTTCTTTTTGAGTTCTAAGTGCATAGGTTTAAGATTTAGGATAATTTTCAGGGAAGCGGTAGGGGTAGATTTTATCACTCCTGTCATCATCAAACACGCCAATCTTTGTACCTTACTTAGTTCTGCTTTTATTTCCTTCGTTGTTCTATGCCACCAGATTAACGCATTGTCTATCTAACTTATTAACATATATTTAACTTACTTAACATATAAACATAACATAACATAACATAACTTCACGCTGTATCCCCAACGGGGTAGTCAGAGAGGACGGAGCGCCAGGAGTCGTGGTCCTTACACACCTCTTTCGCTTCCTCAAATCTCATCATTCTCCTTACACATTTTCGCCTAGGTATGCGAGTGCTTTTGACATGTACTTAACATATATATATTTATATTTAATAAGTTATCCTAGGTTTTATAACAGCTGTGTAAATCCAGTGTACTATTTTCGGTTTTAGGCCCCGTTTCTTTCCTATAGCCTTTCGGCATTGATATAGTGCCACCGTTGCCTTCCTGCATACTACTTTAACATGCTTTGTAAATTTCATAGTGTGATCTAGCCTTATACCTAGATATTTAACTTCTTTGACTGGCTTCACTTCGAGACCTTTAATTGTAATAGGTCTCATGTCCAGTCCTTTACTTCTGTTTGTAAAAATAACTATTAGTGTTTTCAAGGATTCAGATCAAGTCCTCTTAGATTACACCGTTCTAAGGCTGTCTTAATGGCTATATTTAAAACTAATCTAGTGGTCTCCAGATGCTTCCCAGTTACAAGCATCACCCTGTCCTGTCGTCTGAGTATGCTTACATATACACTCCCATATCATTGATGGAGTATATTAACGAGTCTACTAGTAGGCACCACAGAAGTGGCGACAGACATCCTCCTTGTGGAAAGCCTCTTTTTGCTTCAATTTTACTTACTATATTGCCTAAGTGTGCTATAATTACTCTGTTTCTTAGCATACATACAGTCCATTTTTTCAAAGATTCAGTTCTGCCTTCTCTAGTCATTGCCCTTTCAATGGCTTCAAATGTTGCTTTGTCAAAAGCTCTCTCGATATCAAAGAAGCATGCCAAAGCGAATTCCTTGTTCTTAATAGCTCTTTCCAGACTGATAGTGGAGTTGTGTAAAGCCGTTTCCGTGGACTTACCCTCCATATATGCATGCTGATTACTATGTAATTCCTCTTTACTTTTCCTTAATTTATGTCTAATTTGCTGATCTATTGTTTTCTCACAGGCTTGCAGTACAAACGAAGATAAACTGATGCATTTAAATAATTTTGCTCCTTTGTAGCATTTTTTTCCTGGTTTTGGTATAAACGCCACTTTTACTTCTCTCCACCCTTTCGGAATGTATCCTAGTGCTACACTGCCTCTGTACAGCTTAATTAAATAGTCTTTTATTAATTTAAGTCCTCTTTGTAATAATATTGGTATTATACCGTCCGGACCTGTTGCTTTAAAGGGTGCAAATGACTTGATTGCTCATTCTATAATGTCTGGATGTACAATCTCCTTTGCTTCTTCCTAGTTTCCATTTGGTTCCTCTTCAGTATCTGCCCGTTCCTCATCATATTTTTTGCAATCTTGGTAGTGAGTTTTAAGCATTACTTCCAATACTCTTTCCGGTTCCGAAATAATTTCGTCATTTATCTTCAAATTACTTAATTAGTAATTTTTCTCATTGTTTAATATTTTTACTAAACGTGCTGCTTCGGAATAATTATTTATTTTCTTGCAATACGTTCTCCAGCTTGTTCTCTTTGCTCTATGTCTTTCTTTTTACAATTCATTCCTCAATTTCTTATATGTGTTCCAGCTTAGGTCATTATTTTTCTTCAAGGCTATTATTAAGGATCGCCTTACCTTTTTCCTTAGTTTGAATAGTGTATCATTCCACCATATCTTCCTTTTTTTCCCCTGACATGTTTTCTCGGGGCATGCTTGTTTAAATACCGTCATTATTGCATTCTTTAGGTTTTCAGAACCTACTTCTATATCTTCCTTTGTCTTGATATTTTGTGGATTAGGTTTCTTGTGGATCTTTCCAATTCACATGTGAACCGTAGCCAATCTATTCTTCTTGGATTTCTGAATTTAACTTTCTCTATATAACTATCTACTTCGAACGTTATCTTTCTATGATCAGAAAAACTCTCTTCTTTATCTACTTTCCATTGACTAATATAAATATTAATGATGCCTTTTGCCTTACTTTAGTTCTTAATATTAGTTCTGCTAATTCTTCAGAGGGTGGTTCAAAATTAGTTTCGCTCTGTAGGTAGCATGTTGCCAGAACTACGTTCACGGTTTTAGTCTCTTCCACTAAAATAGTTGTTTCTATCGCTACCAGGTCTCTGCTGCAAAATATTTCCATACAACCTGTTGCTTTAATATCATTACTTATGTATATACAAGTTCTTGGCTTATATTCACCACTTTCATCATAGAAGAGTTGTCCGCCAAGAGCTCCTAGACCATTGACGCGCCCGTTCCATAGGTATGGTTCTTGTAGCAAGGCCACATCAATGTTGTCCCTCATGATAGTTCTAGATAGTTCTGTCATTGCGTCTTTACAATGATGAAGATTTAATTGACTGATTTTAAGCTTTTTATGTGTTTTTGTGTTATTTGTGTTTGTGTGATTTGTGGTGTTATGTGTGTCTGTGTCCATTTGTGTTACTGAATTGTATTTGTGTGCTGTATCAGAAATGGAGTCCTCTCAGAGGCTTTGGACAGCGATGTTAGTGCACGTCCGCAGCCTGAGAAGTATTCTCCCCATTCGTCGATGCCTCTTATTAACTGTCTTGCCTCCTGCAGCTCCGCCTTGTTGCATGGTTTTGCATCTGTGGCCTCGGGTGTCTTTGTGGCTCCACAACTCATGCATTTGTTGGGCAGAGCACTCTCTTTTGCTGCGACCTCTGTTTTCCTGGGGTTTCTGAATAGTTTAACCCTTACTTGAGTGGCCTGGAAGTTAAGCCACCTCGTCGCTTCCTCACCCTACTTCTCCTCTACTTTCATAGGCAATGCGACTGCATCCCGTGGGCATGACTTCTCTGTTGAGTATCTTCCACTCGTCTATTTGTAACTCCTCCTTCTCATCGTTCTGGCCTATGAGAAGTTGGAGAGGGTCTTTAGGTACATCCTCCTCACTCCCTGGAATCCAAATTGACGCCTTTGCTCTGTCTAATTTTCTCGCCACGATCTTCGTGTCACCATGGACACCAAAGTCGCAGTTCATTAGCCACTCCCTTGATATCGGTCGTTATCGATCGTCGTTATCGGTGTCATAAGGAAGAATCCCCCCGACACCCATCCCGACGTGGCGAAGCTGAGTGACCCCCCACCCACTCTGGCTACCGTGGCTTTCTCAATCATGTCGAGGAGCCTTTTTCTGATTATGGTCCCCAAAACCTCATCCACCGAGACCCCGTCCTCTCGGCCTATGGAAACCCCAAGATCACGTTGCTCCCTTGCGGAGCCTCGCGGTCCCACGGCCGCCGCGTTGCCTGGATTTCGGCGCTTCGCTGGAGGACGCTCTGAGGGACCCTCTTCTGGATCTGTACTCTGGCGCTTAATTTTCTGTGGTCTGCTGACATCCTTTACTGTGCTGGCCGAAGTTCCGGCTGACATTTTAATTTCGATGTTGCCAGCAAGCCTGCGCTGGTTCCTTCTTGCCTGCCTTGCCTTCTTCTTCTCAGCTTTGGAGAGTTTGTACTGTGAAGCTATCCTTCCTTCTGGATACTCCCTTCCTTCTGGGTACTCCCGTCCGGTCGTTCTGGAGAAAGAAAATTTAATGATCTTGAATTTGAATGATGATCTTCTTCTGTAGAAAGAAAATCTAATGATATATTATCTACTGACACTTTAGGATTTGAAGAGACTCCTGGAGCCATCTTACTGATTCCAGGGGTCCCTTCCTTCCCCTTCGCTTTAGTTACTTCATTGTCTACAAAAAGAGGTCCCCCACCTGCTTTGTCAGTATGCGGCTTCCCTTCTTCCGGTCCAGTTTTTTGAGTCGTCTGCGCCTGGTTCCCCGCAGCAGAGACTTTAGTTTCTGTTTTTAAAGTTTTATTCTCCATTTTCTATTGATATAAAAGGGAAGAACTATAATTTGAGTGCGGCAGTGCTCCCTTACCACACCCTAGCTACATTTTGGCGTACATAGGGTGCGCCACATCCCATGCACAGTCTCGTTAACGACAGCGAATGTGCGGAGAAGTTCCACCCGCATAGAGGGGACGCCTAGGCCATCTTTTGTTGCAGTGATTTGGTGTCTCGGCTTTGCCTCATTCTCAGAGTACAGAGTACTCTACGTGGTTCCCAGGATTCAGCAAGCTTCGACACCTCCCTTCTGCATAATGATCTAGTCCGCCCCCCTACCGGTAGACCCCCTCCGCATCACCCCCCGCTGTCTACAGCTGAAGGCTGTGGCACCTCGGCACGAACCCTCCCACCTTGATCCTGGGGGTATGGAGAATGGATACTCCCTGCACAGCCTCCATACCCTGTGCAGTAGAGGGATATCCCTAGGTTAGGATAGAGGATGCGATGAAAGAATCGATGGGAAGGTGGGTTACTTGGTCAGGAATTTCCTTGGATTCGAATGTGGGGTTTACACCACACATTCGTATCCCCATCTCCCCCCCTCGAATCACAATGATTCCTTGCCCTCCTCTTTTGTCCGGGCTTGGGACCGACACACTAATGGACCCGTTTCACACAGATCCACCATTGCGGCGAAGTTCAATAAAGGAGGAACCGGAGCCGGTATAAAATGACTCGCTCAACTATAGTGCTACTTCCCGGACTATTAAATGTGTGCATTCCGTGTACTAATTAACATTATTAGTTATCATATAATATGTTTTAATTAATTGATCTCATTTATTCTTGAGAAGTAATGTTACGTTTCATTTCTTCTTAAAGGAGCCACAAGTTATTTTATCAGTTGTTGCGATCACAATATAAATCGGAAAATAAGTTAGATACGTTCGTGAAGAATCGTTGAAAATGGAGATGGAATTGGATGAATTGTATACGCGTATATTACTTTTTTTTTGGAACGCAGGAAAAACCGTTGCAACGTGTATGGTAGTAAGTTAGTAAGTACCTAGTTAGTTTATTTAAATTAATATGAGTATTTATGTACAAACGCTTATACATATGTATTTTGCACAAATGTACAAACATGGAATTATTGAGTTTTATTTGTTGTATTTGAGTAGTGTAGTAAACTCATATGAAAGACATGTGTGAGTCGGACCTGCGCCTAATTTTCCGTATTATGGAAAATAGTTGGGCCGTTCTTTAGAATTTTTCTGCAGGTTCCGTCGTTTTATAACTTCCAGTTTTTTTTCTGAGTTATTACATTTTCATAAAAATATACTGCTATGATTTTGATTTCAATTGCGATGGCTTTGTTGATAAGAAGTGTATACTCGGCAGGTTGTCTACTTCTTCATCAGACTAAACCCAATTATCATCATTATTGATTGAAATAAAACTGAGTTTTATCTGTGTTTTGTATCTGTGTGTGTTTTTAGAAAAACACATAGCTTAACTTGAAATAATTAAATTTTTTATTGATTTCATCCGAATTACTCAATCAAAAGTCAGAAGAGAAAAGGCGGGACGAATCTAAGGTTATAAGTCAGTAACTGAAAAAAAAAACAGTAACGTATAGTAAATGTTTACAATAGATTTTAATTACATAACTACATATTGAAAACATATCGAAAAACAATTGAAGTAGAAAATGTCATTGTCAAAAATTAAAAAAAGAGTAACGCGTCCGTTACTCCATAATCAAAATACCTATGGCAAGACTTCTTGGCGGGAAAGCTAGAAGTGAAGTTCACGTTTTATTTAGATTTTCTATTTTTAACACTGGAAGTTTTAAAGTATAATCGTATGTACGAGTACAATGTACTCTGCGTAAAAATAAATGCGTATAAATGTGCGTAAAAATTCTGTGCGAGAGCGGAAGATTTGGAAAGTTTGCATAAATATGAGCAACTGACATTTTCGTTTTCCTCCACGAAGTCTTTTTTAACTCTATTAAAACCTAATATCACATAAAGAGACTTATTGTAATGATCAGAAGATAGACATTTTACGTCAGAGATACAACACTTTATTACATGAGAATGGCAAGAGTAGTGTTTGCAAATATGAAACGGGCTGTCAATATACAAAAGAGAAGAAAAATCTATGGTAAATTTGATTTCAAAAGTTATTAAATATGATACAGATACTTATAAAATTTAATTTGACAGTTATTGAAGTCGATGCCAATCCGTAAACAACAACAAAGTTTAGTTTGTTGTAGGCTTGACATCATTTTTGACATCGACTTCAGTAACTTAAAATTCATTTCTGTTCTACATACTCGTACCTTCTAACTAAAGACAGTTAGATTTAGCCCACATACATGCCAGGTTACAAATTATAGAAAGATATATTTTTCACATTCATACCCTTACAATAATATTTATGACTAGGTATTTATAATTAATTACCAAAAGAAAAAAGCGGCTAAGTGCAAACTGGCTCAATTGGTGTTTGACGGCAACGACAGTTGACAGTTGTTACCAATTAGCAATTGTTAATGACAATTATTGCCGCTAAACGCAAAGTAGTTGAGCTTTCTTTTAATATAGAAAAAATGAAACATTTTTAACACCATGCAATCTTGATCTTGAATCCTTGAATCTGTACCTTATTGTTAATGTCTGTGACTTTTACAGATTGATATAGCGCGAGAGGACGCACATTTTCCAAAAACTCAAACCGAAAAAAATTAAGAAAAAAAATTAAATTTCCTTCAAAAAAAAACACTGAAAGTACAAAATAGTAAAATTTAAACTTAACTTTATAAATACGATATACATATTTATATAATTAAATTTGACAGTTACTGAAGTCGGTGTCAAGCCACTAAACTAATAGGTACACTTTCTGTTTATAGTGTCTTTTGCAATACGTGACATTGGTAGAATTAATGTACTTGTCACATTAGAAGCCATCACTGAAAAGTTGAATTGTTGAATTGCCTTTCTGTTGTTGCACATTGATTTGGCACCGACTTCAATGACTCTCAAAGGAGACGTTCCACGAATGTATGGATCTCCGGCCTGCACTTTGTACACTTATAATTTAGAAAATTTAATATTAAATAAAAGTGTTTTAATTATGGTTTCGGTATATATTAACCTAGTTTTTTCGTACAAAAGTATTATATGCACATATCATAGGCAACACCTTACCTAAACAAGAAGGCGTCAATGACATATTTGACGTATTCCACTTTTAATAGTTAATTAATTCTTCTCTTTGTAACAAATTATATTGCAGATCTTAACTGTTGAAACCTATTTAAAATAGTGGCCTATTCTCAGTTTGAACATATCCACACTGCAGTTCAGGGTTTAAAAAAATTAACCGGAAATGAAATCTTTAACGCCTCGGGAAACAGATCAACCAAATCAACTTTTCTTTTGAGAAATGCAATATAGCGACAACAAATGTTAAGTCAACACATTAAATAAGGTCTATTTTATTAATCTTGGTAAATAATATGGGTAAAGTATAAGTACTTAATAAAAAAATAACCCCGTTTGAGGAACAGGTCAAAGTTAGGCGAAATGAAAATATGTGAGGAAAATGATGAGATTTGAGGAAGCGAAAGGACCGCAAAGCTTGGCGCTCCGTCCTCTCTGACTACCCCGTTAGGGATGAAGCGTGAAAAATGTATGTATGTATGTATTGTATGTATGTGTTAAGATAATATTTAATGTAACAACGCAATTTAACGTATTTATCCAACTTATACTACAGTAACCATCACACGAACTGATTGTAACACAAGTTATTGTTATTCTCCTGAGTCTAGAGTACTACCTAATAAATTTTTTTTTTTAATTTTCTTGTTTTCATTTCCTACGATTCTATTCAAAATGCGTCTGTTAGATTTTTTTGTTTCAACAGTGTTGTGGTCCTATAACTGACTAGCTCAAACTAATATTATTATAACATTAAGTGTAGTTTGGTTCCATGTGTGTGCGTATTGCTTTGTATGCACATGATGAGGCATAAAGTTTTACCGGGCTCGCTATATTGTTCGCGGCGTTACGTCTTCCTCTTTTTATTTGATCCGACTCTAAGAAGTATTAAAGAAAAAGTAACATATATAGTAACATAGTAACGTGTCACAAACTTTTAAATTACCCAACGATACCACAAACTCAGAAAAAAGATTTTAACTCTAACTACAATTGTTCCAAATTTCAGCTACTTAGTCAAACAGTCTATGAGACGCAGTAACAGATAGACAGATAATACGAGTTACTTCCTGTGTTCCATTTTCCAGTTTCGGAACAGAATACAGATTGTAATACATTTATATATATATATATAAGGCTGATTGATAAAAAAAAGTTTTTATTTTTCTTACAAACAGACTGAAAAGTTTCTTTCTGACGTAAAAAGATACCAGCTAAAATTTGAGCCCTTAATATTAATATTAAGATAGTCCGCATCGCATTTTTTTAATTCCCACAAGAATAACATGGGAAAAGTTATTTTTGCTTCTGATTTTTATACCGTTCAAAAGACTTATTGGCTAATGAATCGCTTTATTGGTCTTTATAGAAAATGAAACGCTCTACAAAAAAGGACTGATAACATTTTTTGATTAGTCCACGCGTTCAAAAGTTATTCAAGGTCAAAGTTAAATTTTTCAAAAATTTTATCGAATTTTGTATATTATACCGAAACTGTTGGTTTCATTGTCAAAATAGGGGTCAAATTTTTTATCGACCAGGAAGTTGACCTCTGATAGATGTCGACCAATTATTTTTTTTGTTAAATTCAATGAATATAATGCTTTTAAAGATTTCTTTTGCAGAATTTGACTTAACTTAACAAATTTAAACTACCATCAAAATATCATATCGATTCTAATTTACAGAGAAATCTTCTCAATTTTAGTTCTTGCTCGAATGCACGCTTTCAGAATTATGTTCGTGAGTTTCTGTTCAAAAATTTCAGTCATCTATCTTCAGTCTCTCTAAAAAATTTTTTATAATTTCAGATGCAAATGGCGAATTTCTTCGTTCAAATTTTTAGTCGTTCAGTATAACAGTTATGCTACATAATATGTAAGTATGAAAGTACGATTTTTCTTTCATAATGGTTCATTGCTGGATATAGAATACTTTACAATCAGGCGTTATCACTATAATCGCCAGCAAAAACAGATACACTCGGATAAGTTTTCAACGTACAGCTATCATTTGTTAGAATTTTATCTAGACCTGCTTTCATTATCTTATCACAGATACCTTGGTACCCTTAATTTCATAGGACTGAGTTATAGTAGGGCGCGTCCGAATCGGCTGATACAACGTAGTAGATATTTTTGCACTTGATTATCATGTACTTTTTAGTTTAATTAGTGTATTTAGTGGTAAATGTAACATTGTGCATAGTGAATTAATGCAAATTTGTTAAGTGCAGAAAGTGGCCATTTTGTTTGTCTCGAATAAGTTAGTGAATATTGAATAAGTATAGAGAATTGTAAGTATTGACGAATCTATTTAATAATTTTATATTTTGAAGTAGTCGTATTTAACTTCGAAATTCTGTATTGTAAAAAATAGATAATTAAAAAAAATACTTACGTAATGTCTTATTATGTAAGTATTTTTTAAATGTCAGATAACTTTTAGGCTGAACTAAAGAGCCGATAACAAAAACAATTTATTTAAAATAAGTACATTTATTTTTATGCATATTAAAACCTTTACCGATCGAATAATTAAATATTAAAAAATTTCTACGTTGGTAAATTTTTATCAGTTTATAAAAGCAATATTCTGCTTTAATCTATAGGTATATGTAGGTAAGTACTCAATTTATTATCTGAACATACAGACAACTAGCTATCTGCAGCTAAGTATAATGAATAATGTAAAGCAGAATACATTTTTAGACTAATAATTATATCTTAGTGTTTTTTTTTGTCAGCGCTATGTTTTGGTAATGAAATAAGATCTTTAGCAGAGTATGTAATACTCATGCACGAGTCTCTTATTGATAATAAATAATAGTTAGTTATTATTAAAATATGTACCAATATCTACGAGTAAGTATTGACATGGAACGAATTGAAAACTAAAACACACTTATGATCTAAGTGTTATTATTAGCTTACAAACTTATGGATTAAAATGTTGATAGAGCCACTAATAAAATAAATGGAAATATGACATAACTGTATTGTGTTTTATATACATATCTAAATATTACTTACAATGTAAGTAGATATCTACTTACATTGTAAAGTAGATAGGTACCGCCGTAATCCATGAAAAGAAATTATATTCAAATGTTTTAGTCGAACGTATAACACGATAAGAAGGTTACTTATTGTAAATATAGGTTATTTGGCATTAAGGATACTAACTCTGACAATTAAGAAATACAAACATAATATTATCAAATTACAATACTCATTATTTTTATTTTTTAATATAAGCTTTTCAACGAATGTTTCCGTGGAAACTATGTACTTAATCAATCTTCATGGATTAAAAAAGAAAATCTCTACCTACATCATAGAAATTCTTCTTATATGATGTAGGTAGAGATTTTCTATTAGCTGCTTATACATAGGGAGCTTTATAAGCAACGTTTAAAGTTAACGTCGTTATTCGTTAAAGAGACAGTTTGTTGACAATTTTATTAATAACAGTACATAAAGTTAACTATGGCGGCTATAGACTAGTCATACATTAAATGAAAATACTTAACTAAAAATTTTAACCACAACAGTTAAAAAAATATTAGGTCTTGAAATTATTTCTTCTTTATTAATTATATAATATTTAAATATTAGACCTATGAAATTGCCGTTTAGTACACAAAAAGTTAAATAATTTTTTTTTATACTTTTTTTATCTCTATTAATCAAAGTATGCACCCATTATATCGATGCATCTCTGCCAGCGCAGTGATAATTTTTCAATGCCCTTCTTGAAGAAGTCAGGTGTACGGAAGGAAACAAACTCTTCAAAGGCATTTTGTACTGCCTCTCGGGTATAGAACTTTTTTCCTGTCAAGAAGTTGCCAAATTTTGGAAAAAGTAGAAGTCTGTCGGCGCAAGGTCTGGTGAGTACGGTGGATGACGCAAAACTTCCAACCCTAGCTCTTGTAGCTTAGAGACCGTCTGTTGTGCCATGTGAGGTTGAGCGTTGTCGTGCAAGAGCAGCGGGGACGAGCCATTAACCAAGGCTGGTCGGAGATTTGCGAGCTTCTCCATCATTGTGTCCAGTTCCGCACAGTACACATCCGCAGTAATGCTCGTGCCATTTGGCAAGAAGGTGTGATGAATTACACCGGCACTAGACCACCAAACAGTAACCATCATTTTTCTAAGGGTAAGTTCTCGTTTGGGTGATAAGCCTAAGTGCTGAACCAGGGTCTAACCTACATGATGACCACTTATGATTGTCAAAAAGAATCCTTTTTTCATTACAAGTGACAATGCGGTTCAAAATCCCTTCGTTTCTGTGTCTATTAAGCAACGCAAGGCATACCCCAACGCGTTCGTCGCGCTGGCGATCGTTCATTTCATGCGGCACCCACTTATCAAGCTTTTTTACCTTGCCAATTTGACGCAAATGGACCAATATTGTTTTGATGCTAACATCGAAAGCTGCTGCTAAGTCAGCAGTAGATTGAGTATCGTCAGCTTCCACTATTGCCTTTAATTCCTCGTTGTTGACTTTAGTATCCGGGCGGCAAAACGGCAACTTCATAGGTAAAGACCTATTATTTAAAATTAATTAAAAATCACTGGAGTTATTGGCTCTACAACTAATGTTAGGGGCAGAGTGGTTATATGTATAAGCCAGAGGAAGTCGGCGACGCGCGCTGCTACTTAGGTATAGTACAGCCTACTGTGAAGTCATAAATCCTTATTGTTAGTGTCACTGTCGAGAACATGGGCTTTTAAAAATGTTCATTGTCACTGCTCACTACCGAGTGCTAGGACTAGGATCTAGGAGTGACAGATGTAGAGCTTTCATTTTCCATTTCCTATATTCGACTTATATTTTTGATGAATTTCTAATATTTCTTCATATTGGCTATGACTATTCATGACTATTAAACCCATCTTTCAGTTACTTCAGTTTCTCGCTTGCTCGTTTGCTCCCTCCACCATGAAAAAAAACTTTAATAATATAATATTATGTAGTACAAAAAATAGTATTTCCAATATTAAAACAGTCAGTCAATTATCCATTCATTTAAACATTTAAACGCGCAATACTTTAGGGACGCGCCATGCCCGTTTGTGCCCAATAGTAAACGCGTTACGGCGTGGAATTTCACTGAAGTTATTTAAACCGTATTAGAATAGTATTTAAATTACGTACATACAAATTTAATTAGTTAAATAACATGGCAATGAACTAATTTAGTTGCTACTTGGTGACACATGGTTTTCTATTATTGTGCAATACATAAAGTACTAACTTCACGTTCTTCGAAGATAAAGGGATAAAATAAAAGCACAAGTCAAACAGGATTTTAATTTGTTTTTCGACCGCTCCCTATTCTGATAACTAAAATTATCTTGAAATGCCATACGGTGTTCGTCATTGATATTCTTTATCAATCATTGCTAGTTTGCCTTTATTTCTCACTATTGTGATGTTATCAATAATAACTTTAGGTACCTACTTACGTCTTGAAACAATATAACGGAAGTGGTTAAGTGTTTCAGGAAATATTCTATGATGTATAACGTACATATTATATCTAAATATGATACCTTAACCTAAGTGTAATATCGTCATGAGACCTTCTGAGATCACCAAAATAGTCCGTTTTATATTTTTATTTTATTTTGAGAACTATCATAACGATTACCTATTACAATTCGTATTAACGAAAATTAAATTAATATTCTGCAAACTTGAAACTGTGTCAAACCAATAAATAACAACAGAAAGTCCACTAGATTGGTAGACTTGACATTTGGTATTTGTGCCGTATATTGAAGATTAGAATAATTTTTGTTTTCTAGTTTTGACTAGTAAAGGATAATTATTATTTTGTACTTATCAGTGTTCTTATTCTGAAGTCAGTTTAACTTTTTTTATATTGTATAGATTCAGGTTTTACTTTAAGGAAATCCATCTCAAGTGGTCTATATAAATGTTTTAACTATCTTCAAAGCTTCAAAGTTGAATCATTCTCAGAAAATGTCAGAGATCAGACTCGGTCGGCTACCCAGCACGCACTGCACCGAGTAATCTTCGGTACGACTTGTTAGTTCCTTTTCTTTTAAGATTACAAAGCAGTTTCCCTCTCAGATTTATTTTGTATTTTTTTCTGCGAGATATCGGCGGAGAGTTCGTGTGGGAATATTGTACCTAATATTTCGATGCTATTAAAAGTTAATACGGTTACTTTCATTTTCCAGCTCTTAGCAGTTGATATCGCCAACTTCATCTTAGTTTCGTTTTAAGTACTTCTATTTATACTTATAACGTGATGTCATGACCTAAAATAAAAATAAATAAAAATTCTAAAAAGACAAAAAAACTGAAACATATAATAATAATAATACTCCAGACAATTACACAGATTATGTGATCCCAAACTAAGCAGTAAGCTTGTACTATGGGTACCACACAACGAACTCTGGGGGAGTTCCCAGTAACACCCAGACTCCAAGCCAATTTAGAAAAGTTCGTTTCCTAAATTGACCTGACCGGGGATCGAACCCGGGACCCTAGCTTGGAAAGAAGATGCATATGCCACTGCGCCAACGGGCCAGTCAATATCCGGGAAGTATCCGGGTTATTTTTTACAGATACTAGATAAATACCAAACAAACGCGGGTGAAACCGCAATAGCAATAAAGTAAATGAGAACTAATTCTTCTAACTCTAAAGATTTTAATAAATAATAAAAAAAATTGGGAACTTACATATTATAATATACCTAACTGCAGAAAGTTACAAAAACATAATTTAAAATGTAATCTAACTTAATACGACAAATCAATAAAAACTTATTAAGGTATTGCCGAAATGACCTTTCTTTTAACGGATATTGGTGGAATATCCGATGCGCGGGGCGCGTAACGACTGGGCCACTTTAATACACACACTTTCCGACATTCCAGTACATACACTCGCTGTTATCAAAATATCAATTATTTTTCAAAATTTTCCGGCTGACCTAATTCTTCCCAGGTATTAAAAAATATGAGTTCACTAGTTCTTCAAATTTTTGTATTTTATTTAAGACTAGCTATACCTCGCGGTTTCACTCACGCTTAATTCCGGTATAAAATTATTATAGATTATGCTCTGAATAGTCCTCTACCTGACAATAACAGTCTCGTCAATATCGGTTCAGCCGTTTCGGAGATTAGCCCGGATAAACAAACAGAGAGGCAGCCAGGCATACGAAAATTAAAAAACAAACGTGTTGTTTTAATTACATGCAAATAGTAAAAAAAAGAAGCTTAACAAAAAAACCTTTATTTCGAAATTTATAAAGTGGTCTGAGATTTATATATTTTTTATAATTAATCTATTTTTATTTATTAATTTCAGACAAAAATGCATTGGCTAGCATTCCTGTTGGCCGCTTACTTAGGCACTGCTTCTGCGCAACTTACAGCCCAGTCGAGCGTAGCACCGGAGTTAAGAGAATGTTATACTAACGTCACATTTTTGAACAGAAATAATCTTCCTCCGACTACCATTCAAGTGCTCATTGACATAATTCGTAAAATTGAGGATAATCCCAACATAAACGTGGATTTGAGGCAGCTTGCGGCGTTAATATTACATACGTAAGTTGTGTTTAAATTTAATAAAGAAAGGTTGACGTGTAGAGAACGACGTTGAAGAGATAATGTAGATATGAAACATTGTGAGCAATTTTTTTTTTATAGGATAGATATTTTTATTCAAATACCTACGAATTTATGTAGGTACCTATTACAGTTTAAGATTGTTAATTTTTCTTTTACATTATAATATATTTATAACGCACTTGTTTCTTTACAACATTTTGTTAACAACCAATATTACAAGGGTTAGTATTTAATTTTATTTTTATCACAGGTACAGGCAAGATGGTATTGAATTTCACCAACCGGAAGGTAGTCTGGCAACATCGTCAATTGTACTGCCTTACGCACCTACCTTCCATTCATTTTATCGCCATAAACTTCTGTTGACAAGGCTTATTCCCAGTAACCTCCAAGTTTTAGCTAATGACACTGTTTCGCCTGTCTTAAAGGTAAATACTTTATCAATTGCAATATTTACAAAAAGAACATATAAAACCAGCTAGCTTGTTAAGAGTTAAATTTGTTTGTGTTGTTGTGTGTTGTTTGTCCCTGTAAAAGACTTGAATATGGCACCATTTATCTGATCCTAACGAAGCTATAAAGATTATAAACCATCGACTCAACAGAACAAATTATTGTTTGAATATGACCTCAATCGGTTAAGTCATTCAGAAATTGCACGATCACTAACAGACATACTAACGATTACATATTATGTACAAACATGAAGGCAGTATACATAGGCAGTATACATATTACATTAAATCCTTTTTGAAATATTTGATTTAATAAAAAAGACATCATATTATTTATTTTATTTATTTACCTACTTTTTTGTGGCAAAAAAGAACATATGCATATAGGTAATTCACATATATAATTATTACTAATTATATATGTGAATTAACTATATGTATATGTTCTTTTTTAAATATTTTGGCTGAGTATTAAGTATTAGTATACGTGCTATAAGAATTTCTTTTGGAAACCAGTGGAATAAAAATAAACTCTTATATTCTAGTGTGCTCTTCATCATATGCTCTCTACAACAGTCGATGCGCGTGTCAGAGGAGATGAGAACAGCTGTAATCAACTCTCTCAGTACCGTGCTTTGAGAACTGCTCGACAAGTTCCAACAATTAATGATGATGTGGAAATCTTAGACCCAGCTTTATTGTAAGTTTTTTGAACTTGGATGATTATTCTGTATGCGATTCTATAAACAGTTTATAATTTAAACACATGTTACTAGGAAGTCTGCTAACAAAAATGGTCAAATAAGGCAATACAATCCAAACAATGATGTTGAGTTTACTGAATTTGGAAGTTCAAGATCTGAGCGTCAAGTAGTTGGAGAAAGTCAATGTCCATTATTGGATGGTGTAATCATGACTCCTTGGGGTGCAGTTTCCGCAGGCAATCTGATTGCGGGTATCGCTGCAGGAGCAGAGAATCAGCAGGTTCCCGTATTAGAGTTAGCCAAGGGTTCCATTGTTAATTATCCTAATATTCAACAAAGAGTAACATCTATTTATCCAGCAACACTTTCAGGTACTAAAACAATCGTATTCGAGTCAAAATATATTTTTAACATCTTTAAAATGTTTACGTTTAACTGCTATAATGTGAATACAGGTGACTTGGCGGAAGCTGTTCTCATACAAGGCACTGAAAGAGGAAGTCAGGTTATATCTATTGGAACAGCTGGTAGCTGGAACAGTACGCAAGCAACGAAACACTACATGATCCACAATCGCATTAACATTGAAATGACAGATCCCGAAATTCGTGGAGATATCGACGGTTTCGTCCTTGGTACTACTTTAAGTACTACACTGGGGATTTACAGCTCAACTAAATTGTCACAACTTCTCGACATGTATTATTCACCGAGGGTAACATTTTTAAATTTGTCTAAATATTAACATTTTTGAACCTAGTTTGAGTAAAAAGGAATGTGTCAACTGTTTATCCTCCCGCATAGTTTGCAAAAGTCAGCCAAATGATAGGCTTATTATAAGGAACTTTCATAGGCGATGGGCTAGAAACCTGTCACATTCGGATTGCTCTCTTGTTCGTAAACACATAATTATTGCAAGAAGTGACAGAAACGTTATCTTCTTGTTTCTTATTCTCTGTCCGCTCAGAGCGAAAAGCGGTTAAGTTTGTACCGTAGTCGATCTTGAAATAAATGTACCTTTTATGTATATGTATGTGTGTTATGTTTAAGTTGAAGTTATTTCTAAAATATATTTATTAGTTTCAGAACTGCCATAAGTTTATAATTTAATATTTCTTTTAATATTTAAAAAAAAATTGTTGTTTTTCTTTTTGGTGTTTCCAGAATGGAGTTTTCAGTCCAACTTTGAGGGCATGCCAACGACGCGAGTTAAGTCAACAGTACATAATAAACAGTAATTTGGTTAGCGAAACGTACACTTTTGCAGCAGCACTAGATACAAACATGCCATTGCGTGGTACTATCACTGGAGGCTTGCAAGAATTAGTCAGCAATGCTGTTACTAATTTTCAGAATTATGCCTGTGAGTTCGAATGAAACTAAATTGAAATTATTAATAATATTTACAGAATAAGATCGAATAATTTTATTTCTTATTTTAGCAAGCAATCTTAATGATTTGAATTGTATTATTACTGAAACTACAAGTCGTGACTTTCGTTTAAAGACGAATCTCTATTTAGTGATTGATTCAACATGGCAATATGAAGCTGTCTATCCAGCAATATCTTATATCTTAGATAATATCGAAGTCGGAAAATATGGATCTAGCGTGACTTTATTAAATGCTTTTGATGGAAGTATCGTGGTCAATAAAACGTATTCTTTAGCAGACTTCCACTCAGCGTATACGTTGACAAGACATCAGACACGTAAGATTTTATCATACATCATACCTATACTTAGTGTAATAATAATAACAAAATTATTTATTATTTCTGCTCACAGTTTTAACGGGGGTAAATTTGCAAACGTCTTTAACCAACATCAGAACACTAATGTTCAATGAACTACAAAACGAAAGAAACATCAACTACGTTGGTGGTAATTCCACAGTATTATTATTTTTACTCAACTCAGGCAATATCGAGAACAATCAATTAGTATGGAATGAAGCCAGACTGCTTAATGACAGTGTTCCTGGTTGGTAAATTATTGTCTTTATAAATTAATTGAATGTTATTGTATAATGCGATACCTAGTAACGAGTACAGCTTAATTTTTTTAGATTTGAGAGTGCTATTTGCCACTTCTACGAATCAATTTGATAACTTGTGGAATCTAGTACGTGATATACACAGCGACATTCAAACAGTATCACTTACCGTTTCTGGCACCAATATTGATATAACTATGGCTCCTATTCTCAGCCGAATTCAGCAAGGTATTGGACATTTTATGAAAATTTACTTATGTTTCTTAGATAAAAAATATAGAAAAATTTACCGGATTGTCATATTACAGTTGGAAGAAGAATCATAAATCCTAACTGTGGTTCAGAATTCAATGGAGATGCTTCTGGTACGAGACAATTTAATGACTACATTGAACCAGGTTACATAAACTTTTATTCTGTCAGCCCGAATTATTTTTACGACAGACGCGATAACAGAAGAATTCGAGTTTCTCGCACTGGCGCAGGTGTAGGAAGTCTTGTCATCTGCCAATCTCGAGTAATATCACAACCAAGGTAAAAATATGAACTGCAATATAATAATAAATAATCACTCCTCTGTACTACCCGATAAATACATTTTCTATTATTCCCAAGGCTTATTTGTAGATCAAACCTAGATATTAATTTAGGACAAGGCCACTTAGAAGAGAAAAATCAATAACTGTCTAAGAAAAAAGTTAAACCGACTTCAAAATAAAAACGCTGATAAGTACAAATTAATTACTTTACTAATTAAAACTAAAGTACAAAATCAACTTTTTATAAATTCAATACAAAATGTAGGTACCTATACAATTAGATTTGACAATTATCGAACTCAGTGCCAAGCTGATAAACAAGAACAGAGTCTACTAGTTTGATATTGGTTTGGCACCGACTCACACACCAACTTCGGTAACTGTCAAATTTCATATTTTTTATATTTATATTATACTAGCTGTACCCGCGACTTCGTATGCACGGAGAATTTTTTTGAGATTAGGTTAGATTATATGTACATGCATGTGCATAGTATGTTTAAGATTGTTATTGAAAAAAAGTGCGTCTAGCCTACGTCTGTCTCCTGGAACGTACTATCTCCATACCAAACATCATAATTGTTTCGGCGGTTCAGCATTTCCCATTCATACTTTATTCTCCCTTTTCACCCCGTTAAGGGTAGTTTAGTTTAGTGCCTGTTCCCATGTGTCAAACTATATCCATGCTACATCATAATCAATTCAACGGTTTAGCATTTCCCGGACAAAGATTCGACCTCCTCCTTCCGTCTCCCTTTTCACATGTTTTTGATAAAAAAAAGTCTTATCACCGCACAGCACCTATCATTACCAAGCATTTCCCATACAAAGTTTAATTTCTCTTTTCACCTCTTTAGGGATAGATTTTTTTAAAAATAAGTAGTCTACTATCAGCGCAATTACGTTATTACTATATACCAATTTTCATCAAGATGGGTAAAACCGTTCTTCAGTTATAAAAGGACATACAGACAGACAGACAGACATACAAAAATTTTAAAAATTATAGAATCGAGTTCCGTTAGTCATAAAACGACTATCTATCACAAAATTTGACAGTAAAATTGTAGTTACAGACAGATGCTAGAGATTAATATAATAGTATAGAGTTATGAAGTTATTTTTATATTTGAGTATAAAGGATAATTATTTCGTATAGTTTTCAGTGTTTTCATTGTGAAGGCTGTTTAACTTTTTCCTCAAAAATTTATATTATTCGTAATCGCTAACTCATATTGTGTAATCGTTTTTTATCACAGTTATTTATGATTTCAGGCAAAATGCAACTATTGCTGGCTTTGACAATGATGCAGTAATTTGTCAAACATTGGGATCAAGTGGAAATATTGAAATTGGTTTGCAGGATCCTTGTTATGGATACTCTACAATTAATTCTTGTCCATTATTCCACATTTCTGTACAGTCAGTCACACAAGAGATAACTTCTTTGAGTGCTTCATGTACAGGTGTGTTAATTTACTTTGCAGCCAAAATGCAGTGGTCCCTAATTAACAACCTATTACATAAAATGTTACCTAAGTTATACTTACTTCGAGTTTTTAGTTTGTCCAAAAGATACTCGTTTTTTACTTATACTATTATTTTACTATGACATAATAATAAATCGAATATATGTTACTATTACAGAGAAATCTAAAGGGTTCGTTTATTAATATGAAAATGATTACTCGAACTCATAATAAATAAAACTAATGACTGCATATTTTTATCACATTTATTAAATATCTGTAATATTTATTTGTACAAATTATTTCAGTGAAAATATTTTTGTACGTTATAATCACTTGGTGCTGAAGGTTTCTTTGTTTTCCAGATAACAATAATTGCAGATTCCCATATAACATCATATATCAAGTGCAAATAGAAGATTTTGGATGTTACAGTAGCGCTACGAGCACCGGAGCTAAATTTATTCTTATTTTCTTTGGCATATTGTTCACTGTATTGAAATCCCTTTAGATATGTTGAACTTCAAAGTTTAATCATAATGTGTATTGTAACCAATTTAATATATTATATATTACTTGTCCACTGTACGTAATATCATGATCGCATAGATAGGACGTGTATATTGACTATTAAACCATGGACAATTTTTTTACAGGGTAACGACAGTATGAATTAAATGTTAGTGAGTAAGTAGGACATTCATTAAACTTAAATAAAGTATCAGTTCACATAAATATTAAAATGATATATTTATTATTTTATGTAAATTAAAACTAAGACAACTGCATATTGGTAGAATAAGTTTTTATAAATAAAATATTAGCTTTAATAACGATTGTTATTTTTGGAGTTCTCGCAGTACATTTTTAAAAAAAAAACGTTATACTCCTTATCCACTGAAGAGACTTTACTCTCACACAGAGGGTTTGACAAAGACTAGAAATTTTGACGGCGGGCATCTCAATCTTTCTACGTGATTATAAAACAAATGAAAGTGATATTTGGTAACCTCATTCATCATTTTATTTACTTATTTTTGCCAATTACATGATACGATTGGTTAACTTTATTTAAGAGAAAAAAAAAATATCAAAGAAATCTCTTTCAAAACAGTTTACATTTTACGGAGAAATGGGACTGGTTAAATTTTTAATTTTTTTTATATTCAGTTATATTTTTTTAAATTAATTATATATTTTAACAGAAACGAAAAACTGTTTTTTATGTACCTACGATCTTATGAGTTAGATCTCATAAGCTAGCGCACGCGCCTTTTTATATATAGGATAATATTAAGTAGATATGGGTTGCGCTTGCGGGGCGCCGGAGCTCTATTTTAGATGAATTGTTTGTCAATTACCTATTTTGATGTCTTTTTTAGAATTCTCAATCCAATAATATCGGAGAAAAGGAGCGAGTTCTATAACCCATTTTACTTCTTGTTTAAGTCACCTATATATTTCAAAATGTGGGCGTCCGAGCAAAAAGGGTGTCCAGTAGTGGGGTATTGAGTTCAGACTAGATTCAGAATTGATAATAGTTAATTGATAATAAAGATTAAAATAATATTCAAAAGGCATATATTTTTTTTAGTTAGATAGTTGAGTTGAAATTAATAATAAATTAAAATCGCGAAATGCCATTTTTTCACCAAACTACAAACTTTTCTTGGACGCCCACAAACGTGGTAACTAGGGGAGAAAGTGAATATGAATGTGAACAAAACTAAGGTTGTGGTGTTTGAAAGGGAAGCGGTACATACGAAATATAAGGTTTGGGTACATGGAAAAGCGAGCTAGAGCAAGTGAATGAAATTGTGTATTTAAGGAGTGCGTTTTCGAGGGATGGAAGATGTGAGTTACATGTGGCGAGACGGGTAGTAGCTGGCATTAAAGTGAACGGTGCTCTGACCGCATTAGTAGGCAGTGTTAATATATCTAACTCAGCCAAAATGGCCATCCACAATGCGGTGTTGGTGCCAACTTTATTGTGCGATAGTGAAGCCTGGATATGCCCCAAAATCGAGTGAAAGTATCATAAATGCAGTAGAAATGCGATCTCTTAGAAATGTGTGTGGTGTCACCGGACAGGAAAAGCAATGAAGAGATACGCAGTATGAGAGGTTTGCACGGCAGTGTTACTGTAAAAATGAAGAAAGGAATGCTAATATGGTTCGGACACATAGAAAGAACGAGTGATGTAAGACTGACGAAGAAAATCTACAGAGCGAAAGCGAGTGGTAAAAGATGCCAAGGAAGACCAAGCCTGACTTATGTAGATCAAATAGCCAGAGTGTTAGACGACGGACATGTTAAAAGAAATGTTAAAAGTACTCGCATACCTAGGCAAAAATATGTGAGAAAAATGATGAGATTTGAGGAAGCGAAAGAAGTATGTAAGGACCGCGACGCTTGGCGCTCTGTCCTCTCTGACTACCTCGTTGGGGACATATTGTGAAGATTTAAGATACAATAGTATTTTTTGTATCTCTGTTGAGCATACATAGTGAACATATATATGTATTTACTGTATGTATGTAACTAGTGCAGAATATGCAAGTAAATTAAATTTTCTGAGTAATCAACTGAGTAATCAAGTTTCTGAGTAATCAGCTGCTGTAACAAAGGGACAGGTAGACAGACAAGACGGACGAACACATGAGTGATTTTGAAGGAGTTCAGGCTTTTATACGATTTAGAACTCTAAAAAGATCAAATTTTAATTCAAAAATATAAATTCAATAATTTTCAAAAATTAAAAAGTCTTTGACGTTTCCACCAACACAGGAGGAATCTGTACATAGATACTTAGCCCCCTGGAGGTGAGACTCGGCTATGTGAGGCTTTTACCCACCTAAACTTGTTAGATAGTTAAAAAACCTGACCTTGCCCAATTTGCATTTATTGCTTAAAATGCCTAATTTATCACTGATTTAATATTCATACAGGCCCGGGATAATTAAAAAAATCATTTTGTAAATTGACCTAACCTCAATCAAACTTAAGACCACTAGCTTAGAGACTTGAGTTTCCTAATGCTTCGTTAAGGAAGTAGTCATTTGCTATGATTTAATGAAATGTAGATGTAATGTGCATACTTAAGTAGGTTATAATTATTTATGGGTACAACTTAAGTTACTGCATACTGTTGTGTTCTAAATTGTACACTATGGACTCAAGGTTTGGCCTCTGGTTATCTACGTGCCTATCTATAGAGATAAGATTGTTCATGTAATCATTAGCACCCTACGTGCTTGAAAAGATACCGATTCATACCGTCCTACAAATGATAAAGTTTGGTTCTCTTTGAAATAATATAAATTGGCGTACAGTTACATACATTATGTTACGAAATTGAGCGAGAAATATACAATAATATATATTTTTAGATAAATATGAAGAAATTAACAGTGATCTCAAGCGTAATTGTTTTGAGTATGATAAAAACATTAGCACAAAATGACGGAACTACCTTGTCGAACTTTCTTAAAGAGTGTTACAGTGATTCTTTGTTAGTCAATAGAAATAATTTACCACCGATGACGTTATCTGTTATGTTAGACATAATAAGAAAAATCGAAGATCACCCAAGTGCTATTGGTGACATGCGACAGATTTCAACCGCAATAGTACATATGTTTCGTCAAGATGGCATAGAGTATGATCCAACAGCAGTAGGATCTCAATACATTGTGTCATATGGTCCTACAGGATTTCCAGCGTATAAGAATAGACTTTTAATTTCGAAGCTTATACCAAACAATCAATTTAATTTACCTATCACTACAGTGTCACCGGAGGAAAAGGTATGTATGTATTAAGGTACGAGTATATACTAGGGTATATATATGAGATACAAAATAATTCCTAATATTCAAAATTATTTGTACGTTCATTTAAATATTTATGTACTATTTAGTGTGCGCTGCATCACATGATTTCTAGCAGTATTCTATTACACGCTAGAGGAGATGAAGAATGGTCTTGCAATAATTTATATCGTCGCAATGACAGCAGTGCTCGTCTAGCAAATTATCAAAAAAATGACGACATCGAAATATTTGATGTCAAGTGAGTGAGTAATATTTATACATATCTATGTATTAGTAAAATAAATGAACTAAAAAGCAAAAAGATAACAAATATCATTTGGCATTTTCTAGCGGAACACGAGATAAACTAGGGAAACAAATAGTGGGAATCAGTCGATGTCCAATGGAAACGGGTGTTGTCTCTACAAATTGGGGAGATGTGTCTATGGGTCCGGTCATAACTGGGATTTCATCAGGATTAGAGGAACAAAATGTGCTGGTGTCTGATCTTGTTATTCTTAAATCAGCATTTACTAACAATTCTGTCATTGTTAATAATAGATACGCATCTACAATATCGGGTATGTACAACGACATTGACAAAGTAATTACGTCAAACATGTTATTTAGCGTAAATATATACCTATTTAATTAATATTTCTATGTAATATCTAAACATACACAATACACTGGGAACATATCTGTAGGTATGTACGTGTAATACCTATATCTATTTTTAACCGGCTTCAAAAAAGGAGGAGGAACTTAATTTATCGGCATTTTTTATTTTTAGGGATCCGTAGTCAAATGAAAACCCCTAATGATTTCGTCCTGTCCACCTGTGTGTCTGTCAGCCTTTCTGTCCGTCTGTCCGAACGTATACAGCCATTTTTTTCGGAAATTATTGACATAATATTGATGAAATTTAGAAGGTAGATGATTTCTTTGAACCGCTAATGGTGTAGTGAAATTTGGAAAAAAAAATTAAGGGTGGCGATACATGTAAATGAGGGATGAGAAAACTCCAGCGCTCCTTAACATGAGGACTATCTTTTGATAGTTCTTCAGAAATGATACAAATATTTCATAGTTATGCATTTATGAAATCGTAAAAAGTGAGTTCTCTCTCTAGCTTTTCAAATAAGAGGTGGAAAATTCTGATATAATTTGAAATAGTAAAACATAAAAAGGACCTACCTACTTCGAATAAATTAATATGTTGTGTAGTTCTGAGATATGGGGTATTTTCGTTTACACGTTCGGCCATCGCAGAAACAACTTCGTTAAAGGCAAAGTCAAATCAATTTATTCAAGTAAACCCAATTTGCAAGATGTTTTTGATATTCAAATCTACCATCATTCTATTTGTTAAGAAAACCTGCACATCGACAAAACCCGACAAGACACACAGGTATCAAATTATATTAATGATATGATTCAACATTATTTTAAAATAAGTTCACCAAAATATGATATTCAAAAATCCAATAAATGCATGTGCACAGAAGATTATTTCCATAATACTGTTTTATTTTTGATGTAATCGTTTATTTTGTAGTGTGATTGTCTAATCAATGTACGTTTTATAACAAATCCAAATCTATTTTCCGTAACACAGTTTTACTCAATCACACTGTTTTACACAGTGTCATTGAGAAACGCCAATGACGCTGCCTACACAACCTTTTATTGTGCATGGTCTGACACGCACTTGGCTGGGTTTTTTGTATATGTTACTAATGTTAACACAAAAAAAAATGTAATAATCGAAATTAGTGCACAAATGCGACGAATATCGTCTTTAACAACTCTTTAACAACAACTTTAGAGATACAGCCCGACGATGTGTATATAATTACGTATGTATGTGTTTCAGGGGATATTGCAGAAGCTGCTATAAGGCAAGGCATGACTAGAAATTTCATAACTGTTGGCGCAACGGGTGCTTGGAACAGCACATATCCCAAGAAACATTATTTCCATACCAGAACCACTGATTTTGAATTGACAGATGGAGAAATTCGAGGTGGATTGGACGGCGTGATTTTAAGTGAACTGTCATCGTCATATGTGTCTAAATTCTCAGAATTCAAGCTATCTCAACTTATTGACATGTACTACAGCAACGTAAATATAATAAATACACAATATACATTACAAATAAATAATATATCTACCTACTTTTATATAATAAGTATTTTGAATGAAATAGTAATATTAACCATTGTTTTTAGAATGGTATAATGCACGATATGAGATTTAGAGCTTGTAATAGAAGAACTCTAATTCCTGATGTGGCTTCTACGTCGATATTAACTGAAAATAGCATTGGAACCGCTATTGCATTATACCATGTCTCTAGTTTGACAGGTACCACTAATCTAAGAGGAATACAAACTTTTGTTAATAATACAATAGCAGCTTTTCAAACTTATATCCGTAAGCATTTAACACATTACGCTTAAAATTCTTCCTCTTAACTGAAGAATTTGGAGTTGGAACACTTAAAATTAACATTTTATACGAACTTTTCAGCTCAGAATATTAATGATCCTGCTTGTAATATAACACTCAGTCAAGTCCTGAGGCCGAAGTTAAATTTAATGCTTGTTACGGATATTTCAAGAAACCAAAATCTTATATCCTATATTGTTGACAATATCGAAGTTGGTAAATATGGCTCTAGTATCACGCTTCTTGATCCAGTAAATGGTGATGTTGTTATAGAGAAGACATTTTCAATTGCTTCCTTCTACATACATTTTGCAAAGATTTCAAATAGTCCAACCGGTAAGTGAATCATAATACATACATAATTCATATAATATGCTAATAAACTAAAAACGACTGGAAACAGAAGTAGAGGAGCCCTATTATAGAAATCTTAAATGTGAGAAGTATACAGCATTTTATTCCACTGAATAATTTCAGGTGAATTGAATGTCATAAAAGTTCTTGAATCGTTACAACGACTGATGACAAAAGAATTAGAATTAGAAAAAGTTGAGCACTACTGTGGTGGCAATGCGACTGTTGCTCTCTTTCTTTCTGATACGATACCTATGAGTGGAGAAGAACAGTTACAAGCAATACAGTATTCTAACTGGTTAAGGAGTAACGCTCCAGGTAAATACACAATAGTCATTCTTATGATGTAATATACATGTACATACATGTCTTCATACTCTATCCCTAACGGGGTAGTCAGGAGCGCCATGCGTCGCGGTCCTTACATATTTCTTTCCCTTCCTCAAATCTCATCATTTTCCTCACACATTTTCGCTTAGATGTATGAGTGCTTTATGATTATGATATGATGTAATATAAAATATATTAAACTATTCTTGGCGCGTAGGGATTGTTTAAGAATTAAGTAAATATTATTTATTATTTAATCATATAATATTTAATAATATTAATTATTTAATCTAAATCTATGTTTCATTTTAGATGTTCGATTGATATTTTCATCGACTTCAGGAAGTGAGGCGATAGTGTTTCCTCTATTGCGAAATCAAAATGACTTTATACCAGTCACTCTTTCAACTAGCAGAGCATCACCTGAAACTCTGTCTCCCTTAGTGGAAAATCTTGCAAATGGTCTGTACCCACGAAACTTTATTTTTTTTTGAAACTATCTGAAGAATACGATCAAATTCTAAACTTGCTAATATAGCTTCTAAATTAAATAAGATGTGAACTATTGCATAAAAACTCTTTTATTAGCTCACAGAAGAATTATAAATCCTCAATGTGGCAGTAGTTGGAACGGTGTTGATCCTGGAATGACTGGATTTGAAGATTTCGTGGATGCTAGTGGCATAAACTTGTACAGACTCATACCGAATTATTTCTATGGAAACAATCCTTCACGTCTTTTACGCATTCAAAGCACAAATTACGGTCCAATTAGTGTATGTTATTCGAGAACTAATAATTTTCCAAGGTACGGTTATTACAAACAAATTCGCTATTTATTATTGAATAACTCGTGTAAAAATTTCACACATATTTACAGAAATCATTATATACAAATTATCCCCTTTACAAAACAACGCTTATATTTTATTCATATTATAAAAAATTCAGAAACTCTTTTTAATTTAGTCTTGATAATATCTAAATTAATAAAAGTTTCTAAACTTTTTACTTTTGGCTCATTTCTAAAAATAAGTTCTGTGGATTTTATTGAAATACGTTTGTAGATATGTACTTAAATATCCATCGAATGGTATAGGTACTAATAATTTATAGCTGTAGAGCTGTACCTAGGTACTTATTTTGTAAAACTTTGGCACGAACTGGAATCTAAAATTAAAAAGTCCAAAATTACCATTTTAGATTTTGCTCAAACTTAATGAGAATCTTCTATAAGGTTCAAAAGAAGGTAATCTACCATCATTTAACTCTCGTATGCGAAAGTCTTGCCATGATCGCACCTGCCTGAATGGAAAGAATGAATGAAAAACATCATTTTTATAATTTTAACTGAAAACTTCTCAAAAGACTTCAATAAAAGAAGTTTTCAATTTGATCACACAATTGACGTGACAATTGACGTATGTATGTTACGCGATATCGTCGCCGAATATGAATTGATTTTAATGAATATTTTTTAATTGCAAGGGTATAATATTATATGTCCAGGCTAGTTCCATAGAAATTTAGTTAAGATCTGATGGTGGAATACTGCTTTAATAAATGAACTCCTCAACGGTTTAAATATTTTTGAGATCCTTTAATTTAATGTTCCGTTCCAGAATTGAAAAACGTAACTTGTGTGCCTCTCCTAGATATTTATTTACATAGGCCAAGGTCCAAGGTCCAAAAGGGAAAATTAATAACTTTAAGAAAAAATTTTTTATTAAAATGATTTCGCATGGAAAAGTTAATAAAAAATCGTATTGAAAAGTGGAAATCAGTATTTCATAGGTATAAAGGATCATTATTTATTGTAGGTACTTAATTTTTAATATCGCACTATGGACCTATTATAAAAATGATACAGAGATTTTAAATATGTATTTATAATTACAAGAAGTATGCGACTCTCTCTGAAAGTTTCATATTTTCGACCTTTGCAGTCGAAACTTTGGGTCCCTGGAGCCCCGAAGCCCATCGACTGGTTTCTGATATTTGTAAGAGACTGGTCGAGGCTTCGGGAGACCGCCGGGCTGGCAGCTTCTTCCGCCAACGAATCAGTTTGGCTATTCAAAGAGGCAATGCTGCCAGTCTGCTAAGTACCTTAAGCAATGACAGCTTTCTAAGCGGCAACTTTGAGGAAATCTATTATTTAAGATAATGTTTAGTTTTAAGTTTGTAAATATTAACGTATGTATGTACTTTTTGTTGATGTAAATAAAGTAATTACATGAAACTATAATAAACTTGGTTGGTTTTTCAGACGTAACCAAACATCAGGTGTGGTACCGGCTGATGTAATTTGTGAATCAACTACAAATTCGGGTATAGTAGAGATAAGCCTAATGGATGCTTGCTACGGTGCATCATCTATAGAAAATTGTCTTCCTCTATATTTAACAGTTTCTTCTACAACAGTGCCTACAACATCTCTGTGTAAAGGTATGAACAAAAAAAAATAGACAATATGAAACATAAAGTTTCAAAAATATTATAAAACTAAAACTTGACTACGTATTTAATGAAAACTTGCAAAGAAAAATAATATTGTCATGAATTCATTGCCGGAGTCGAAGGTGGAAAGCAAAGTCAAACACAATATTTCAGATTCCAAAATAATTATTTCGTCTTTTTTGTTTAATTTTCATTTCACAAAATTTTTGGCAACACGAAAAATATCGCTCTATATCACATTTTTGTCCCGTAACCCATAATGTATATTTTTGAAATAGCTTTCTTAAGCTCTTAAATTTGATACCTATCATCATGAGGTCTAATGAACAATTTTTTAGTCCTTGACTTTACGCCGTATTACAGACGCTGTACTGATTTTTCCAAGAATCAATCTAGCGTACGTCCCGCGAGTATGTAATTGAGTCGAATCGAATGGCTCCTTATATGTTGATATCGGTTAAGTTATTCTGTCTCTGGGAGGGAACAGATGAACAAATTACAAATGTATATACATACATACATACGCTGCTAAAATTCCTCATTTTTTTTGCTGTAATCGGATAAAAAAACAAGTCCGCTAAGTGCGAGTGGGACTTACGCACTGAGGGTTCCATCTTCCATACCATCAAGACCACATCGTAACATAATTATGTAACTATTTGTGTTATGTATTTACCAAAAAATTGTGCCCTCTTTTATTCAGTTCGGAATCCTTGGCGCGAGCCCGTCTCGCACTTGGCCGGTTTCTCCTTATTACTCGTGGGTTTGCGCTGAAGTTTGACGCTTATATGTGTTACTGTTTTTACGATAGAACATAAAACTGCAAAAGTCAGTTAGTACATACATATCTTCACGCTGTATCCCTCACGGGGTAGTCAGAGAGGATGGAGGGCGAAGCATCGAGGTCGCGCGCTCCTTACTTATATACTTTAGCTTCTTCAAATCTCATCATTCTCCTCATACATTTTCGCTTAGACATGCGACAAGTAAACTAGTAATTGCAAAAAAATATTTCATGATTAAAATTCATTCTAGGTCAACGTGAAGTACGAGTATCCTATATTTTGCTGAGTGAGCTTGCGAGTATCAAAATACGCGGTATAAATGGCCGTATCTTTTGATTGTGTTGGCTTATGAGCTTGAATTTTTACTTCTCCAAGGAACCGTAGACATTGCTAGTTCTGTTTTTTTCCTTTTCGAGGTACGAAACCCTAAAACATGCGCAGCGACAAATATTTAACACATACCTTTAAGTAACTGTAACTAAAAAAATAACTTACTCCTTAGTAAGAATTAAAATTATTCATAATTTGTTTCAGATTGGGGGTGTCGTTATCCAGATGACATTAAATATTTGATAGCAGCTCATGAACTAGGTTGCTACAACAGTGCTTATGACATAAATAATAGAGGTGTTTTATTTACATTCATTGTAGTTTTATGTTTGATGACTATTTATTAAATCTACTAATAAAAAAGTTTTTCACATACTGTATAGTGTATCATTGTCATGTACTCCCATACATACATACTTATCCTCACGCGGTATCCCTAACCGGGTAGGCAGAGAGGACGGAGAGCCAAATAACGCGGTCCTTACATTATTCTTTCGCCTCCTCAATCCTCCTCGATCATCGTCATTCTTCTTATCGTCGGCGACGAGTGAAAACCTCGTATATCGTATTTTTTACCAAAACATGATTATTTTTTATATAGTTAGAAAAGCTCGTATCGCATAATTTGAACGCACCCAAATTCAGTAAAATTGTTTATAACGCCATCCAATGATTGTGAATGCAAACCTAGTAAAACTAAAAGTCTGCCATTTTGGAATGAGAAACTCGCAAGTCGGCCGGTGTATGCGTTTCTGCGGCTTTAAAAATTAAAAAAATAGTGTTCAAAGTGGTTTATTTACTGTGAAAAGTGAAGTTTCGTGAAAAGGTAAGGATACTCTAATAATATTTAATATAAAAATTGTGTGATGACGCTTTTTAAAGATTCATCAGCATCTTTAAGCATGAATTTACAAAATAACCTCGTATGATAGATTTAATAAGTATGAAATCTACGTAAATGTTCATCCGTGTTCCGAACGTGGTCTCCACTCCAGAACCCGTCTACCCCAATGTCCATCGGCTCTGCGACATATGTGCCCCGCCCATTGTCACTTCAGCTTGCTTATTCTTAAGGCTATGTCGGTCATTTTAGTTCTCCGTCAGATACCCTAGTTTCGGATTCTATCCTTAAGAGAAACTCCGAGCATAGCCTTTTCCATAGCTTGCTGTGCAACTTGGAATTTGTGGATGAGGCCTTTTGTCAGTGTCCACGTTTCCGCCCCATAGGTCAGGACCGGGAAGATGCACTGGTCATACACTTTGGACTTTAGCCACTGAAGCAGTGGCGACTCAAAGATTTGACGTAATTTCCCAAATGCTGCCCAACCCAAACGTATTCTTCTGTCAGCCTCTTTGTCGAAGTGGTTTCTACCCAGTTGAATAACTTGTCCTAGATAGATGTATTCCTGAACAACTTCGATGCTGACATTATCGACTACAATTGGGGTTGGATCTACGAATGAATTTAGCATGACTTTCGTCTTGTCTAAGTTCATTCGCAGACCCGCCAGTCTGGAAGAAACACTTAGGCTCCGCAACATCTCTGACAAGACCCGCGGCGACTCTGCCATTATAACTATGTCATCTGCGAATCGTAGGTGTGAAATGTACTCACCATTGATATTTATATGCCTAGACCGTTCCAGTCCAGTCTTTTGAAGACGTCCTCCAGTGCGTTGGTGAAGAGCTTCGGAGAGATAACATCTCCTTGTCTCACTCCACGCTGCAAAAGGAATGGTCTTGTCTGGAAATCTTGGATTTGTACGGTAATGGTTGCGGCTTTGTACAGACACTTCGGCACCTCGATGTAGCGCCAATCGACTTAGCATCGCTGCAAGGACTCTAGAACAGCCCAGGTTTCGATGGAGTCGAAAGCTTTCTCGTAGTCCACAAACGCCAAGCAAAGATTGTAACGCCAAGGGCGATTGTACTCTATGCTCTTCTGTACAATCTGCCGCAGCGTATGTATGTGGTCCACAGTGCTGTAGCCTTTTCGAATCCCAGCCTGCTCAGGAGGTTCAAATTCATCAAATCTTCGGGCAAGACGATTCGAGATGACTCTTGAAAACAACTTATATATGTGGCTCAGAAGCGATATCGGCCTGTAGTTCTTAAGAAGCGTTTTATCGCCTTTTTTGAAGAACAAGGTGACCACACTCCTAAACCACGCCCCGGGCGTTTTACCTTTTTCGATGACAGCATTAAATAGCTTCCGAAGCTGTTCCAGGACTGGAAACCCACCAGTTCTTAAAAGCTCAGAGGTTAGCCTAATAATAACAATAGCCTTGTTGTTTTTAAGCTGTGCAAGAGCCATCTCGATTTCGGGAGTCTCTATGTCCAGTAGCTCGTCCGTAAAGTGGCGGGTTAGTTTAGCACGTCTGTCGTCCGTAACTTGAGTTGTGAGAACGTCTCGGCTTCTACAAGTAAATCTGGCTTGGCTGTGAGAACTCGAGCATCGGATGTCGTAAGTTTCGTCAGATGACTCCTTCCCAATTGCTTAGCAAATACCGTCGAACCTCTATTTCGACTAATTGCATCTTCAATTGCTCGAGTACTGCTTTGTCGTATATCGAATCGTATTTGCTTCTTTACACGCATATTGAGAAGGCGATAGTCCGACACATCCGTCGACATCTCCCGTCTCTGTCTCATGAGATCTACCGTTTCTGCCGAGAACTTGGACAATTTACTCCCTCGTCTCCGTTGGCAGAACTCCTCTCCCACCTCTCGGACAACAGTCGTGAACTTGTTGACATACTGATCAACGTCCGCATTGGTTTCCAGCAGACTGAATCGGTTTCGCAATTCCAGCTGGAATTCTTTAGATGCTGCAGCGATGTGGCACGGTGACGGACGGAGCGTAGACTTTATCAGGCGATTTCTCTCAAGTTGGAAGTTTATATTCAACGTAGCTCGGACATGTCGGTGATCACTTCCGGTGTTAAACCTGTTAATCACTGAGACATTTTTGAATATATACCTCCTATTCGTCATAATAAAGTCAATCTCATTTTTTGTCACCCTATCAGGGCTTCGCCAAGTCCACTTCCTATGAGGCTTTTTGTGAAAGAATGAATTCATCAGGGATAGCCTCTGGGATTCGAGGAAGTTAACCAGCATTTGGCCCCTTTGGTTTCTACAGCCGATACCGTGCACTCCAACTACAGAGTCTCCGCGTTCTTGTGCTCTCACTTTGGCGTTGAAGTCCCCATAACAACAGTGAAGTGGGTCTTGGTGATATCATATATGGCCTTCGTTATGTCTTCGTATATGACCTCGACCTCTTCATCGGAGTGTGTCGACGTGGGAGCATAGACCTGGATTACCTTCAGAGTATATCTCTTGGTAAGTTTGAGTATGAGGTATGCTACCCGCGTAGACACGCTAACAATTTCTATCACGTTCCTAGAGAGAACTCTGTTGACCATCATGCCGACCCCCCTCTGTGACGTCTTATCGCCCTCTCGAGTAGGTGGCCTGATTCTAGGGTTACCGTGTCCTCTCCCTGTCTTCGGACTTATACTCCCAGATATTCCCAGGACATGCCAATTTATGTGTCCTCGTGAAAGTTAGCATGGCAAAGCGGTATGATTTAAAAACCTTACAAAAAATTGTATGAACCACTTTGGCATGTTAACTCGTGCGAGGTACCTTTTTTATGTTTTTATAAGTATTTAAATAAATTTGATTTATAACTAATTACTTGTTGTTTTCGTTAGTAACCTTGTATATATAGCTATCAAACTACCATTATTTCCAAGGAAAACCTCGTAAATAAGATTTACGACACTCTTAGACACGTTATTTTAAAATATCGGCTATAGATATTAAAAAGTAGACACTAATTGAAAATAAAACAAAAGAAATCAAAGATACGGCCATACAAAATTTTTCACAAGACGTTTTTTATTCCTCCTGTAAAATTTTGTTTTAGACACTTACTAGGTTTTCACTCTTCGCCGACGTTATACACTTTCGCCTAGATTTGCGACTGCTTTCGACATTTCAATCAACTAACACTGGTTATTTGATCTTCATAAGTCAGTATTGGTCTTCCTTGGCTTCTGCTAACATTCACTTTCGCTCTATAGATATTATTCGTCAATCTTTTATCTCTCATTCTTTCTATGTGCCCGAACTATCTAAGCAGTGTGCCCGAACCATCTAAGTGAGAGAGAACAATCTAACAGTTTGTTCTGGATTAAGGCACACGCGGGGATGGATGGAAATGAGAGGGCCGATGAGCTGGCGAAGGATGCGGCGCTCAATAAAAAGACGAGGCCGGATTACGACAGATGCCCTGCCTCATACATCAAGCGACAGATACGAGAGGAGTCGATTGATGAATGGGACAGAAGGTACAGAAGTGAACTAACGGCCTCAGTTACAAAAGTGTTTTTCCCGAACGCCGTCAAAGCTCATTCGGTAGTAAAGAAGTAAGAATGAATCAGATGTTAGTGCAAGTGTTCACGGGACACGGGGAGTTCTCTGAATACCTATATCGTTTCAAGTGTAAAGAGAGCCCGGCGTGTGCCTGTGATATGAATGTGAGTGAAAGTGTGATGCATGTGTTAACGGAATGCCCCATCTACAGTAGGGAAAGGCTTGATGTATAAAATGAAATAGAATGTGAAATGAGAATAAATACAATACATGAAATATTGAGCAATGAGCAATAAAACAATGAGAAGTAAATTCCTAAAATATTCTGAAAAAATAGCACAAAAGGTTATTAATAAAAACAAAACTAAGCTTAAGTAATATCAATGACAAACAAGAAATAGCAAGGGATAATTAGTCAATAAGAATTAATTAGATAGAATAAATGTGAAGTGACATATATAGCAGATACATGTAGTAAAATAAATGTGAAATAAATGTAAAATAAGAAATAAGCAAGTAATACTGTGATGGAATTTGTGATTTAGTGATAGGCTTATTATGTAAATTATTTTATGTATAGTATTGGGAATTTTAATAATGGAATAATATGATTAAAAATGTAAATTGAATAAAGCTATAAGTAAGTGAAACAAATGTATTAAACAAATAAAGATAAGTATATAAGATGCTCAAAGAGAATAAGATGCTCTCAAAGATGTATGAGAAAATTGTAATAGATATAAGTTAAGCAAACAAATGTGTAATAGATAGATAGCAGTGTAACTAGATATAAAAGTAAATGTAACAAATTAGATATAAAAGTAAACGTAACAAGTAATAAGATTAGCTAAAGAAAAGGATTGGAACGTGTGAATGATGTATCAATCTAGATGATGGCAAGAGAGAGAAATGAGAAAGAATAAACTGACAGACACAGACGGACCTATGTAGAATATTGGAATGGAAAGGAAGGTATGGAAGAATTGTAAATCTGGATAATAAATAAGAAAGCAGGAAGTGGAAATATTGGAATGGTAAGGAACGTATGGAAGGATTGTAAATGAGTAAGAAAGCAAAATGTAAAAATGATAAATTCATCAATAAAGGCCCTGACATTGCCCACGCCAGGGGAATTAAGATTAAAAAAAAAAAAATTCCTTTCTTGATTTTTACGATAACATTGTAGTTATCGTAAAATTCGAAAACTGCTTATTTTGTCTGCAAGGGTAACACCGCCCATATTTCTAAGAGATCGCATTTCTACTGCATTTATTTATTTTACCTAATTTCGAGCATATTCAGGTCTCACTACCGTACCTACAATAAGTCGACACCAACACTGCATTATGTCCTTGATTGTCTTTGTCCTTGATCCTATGAATCTGATTATATCAGTATGTATGATATTGTCCTGATACTGCCCACTAATGTGGCCAAAGCACCGTTTACTTTGTTCCCAGCTGCTACCCGTCTCTCCATATCCAACTCACATCTTCCACCCCTAGAAAACGCAATCCTCAGATATACAACTTCATTCACTTGTTCTAGACATTTTGTACCTATATTTCACATTTCGTCTGTACTTCTTATCTTTCAAACACCAGAACTAGTGTCTGTAACTCTGCTTCTAATGGTGCTATAAGCACGGCATCGTCAGCGTATAAGACAGTTTATCACTGTGCCATCACATATCATAACAGATACCACTACTTTTCAATATATGAAGGCAACTATCTAAGTTCGGTACTAATAGACAATACCGATATAGGTACACATACATTTGATTTAGAATTAAAAAAAAGGGATTTTATTAATTTTTTTACAATCTGCGAACTGAAAGTATAATATATTTTAGTTTAGTGCGATTCAATGAATTAAAAATAACACGCTTTGATGTTCTTTGAACAAAGTCAATCAAATCAAATCAAATGTTTTATTAGTGATACACAGGTTAGTGTGCTTGTAATACAGGTGTTGAAAATAAAACAACCTATTTGAATATGCTGTGATCAGCCGATTTGGCGTACAAATGTACATATATGAATCTGTAATAATTGAGACTAATACCGATACATATTTCTATGTCATTACTGTGATGATAAATTATTTCAATTTCAATTCAATTTGTCAATTTCAAATTAATTTGTCAGAAACAATAATTGTACTTAATTATAATTATACTTAATTATTACATAATATTATTTAGTCAATTAGGCAACTAAATCAAAATTTACACTGTAACAATTTGCGCCTAAATACATGTAATTTGCTATAAATTTGCCATTCTCAGCACACTCTTCTCGCATGAGGCAGTCTTGTACTTAATACCATTGAAAGTAAGCACAAAAGATCTGTTACGGAGGCTATGAATAGTTTTAAACAATTCTGGATGAAGTCTAATAAAAAGGCATATTTTGTGTTATATAACAAAATAATATAAAGTGAAGGCAAAGTTAAAATTTTAAAGTTTTGAAATATTATGTACCTACGACAGCTATCAAATCTTCTCAAGCCGCACATAGCACGAATGCAGCGTTTTTGATATCTAAACACTGTCTCTCTCACTATAAACACCGTGTAAATTGGATCAAAAAATTTTCAGAATTGATTTCAACTGAGATTTCAACCAATTAGACAGTAAAAATATACCTATTTTCCTAAAATTCCTAAAACTTGACCTTAGGAAGAAGTATACTGGCCAACGTTCAAGTAGGAATGCAATAGGTAAAGAAAAAACTATAACCGTTGTTTTTATAACAATAACGAGGAATCACAATATTAATATTTACATGGTAAATAAGAACACTATTTAAGTAACTAATCAAAAGCCTTAAAGCACGGTAGAGCGAATTAGCTTGGATCAGAAGAAAGGTGAAAAACTTCCTCTTCTACTTCAACCGACATTCTACACGCATGCTTAAGAGGTAAAGAGAGAGAGAGAGATAACTATAATAAAGCCATAATTTCTTTTTTATTGGGAGGGGATCGCTGTCGGCGCCCCTGTAATGTGTGCATAAAAATCTTTGTGGTCCAAATTATTATTGAATAAATAAAAGTTTTGAAGATTGTTTGATATAACTTTGAAACTTTGAAATTTATCTACTTCACTGATAATTATCACTTTAATAAACAAAGGTAATACAACAAAGAACAAGTTGTACCTATAGCTTCCCATGAAACGTAAGCGCCATCTATCAAAGACATGGAGCTACATTTTATTATATGTGATTCTGAAAATAATCATTCTATTAAAATAATATGGTATTAGTTTTATAAGGTTTCTAAGGTTGCGACTTTATAAAACTGTAACTAGGTATGTTGTCCTCCAATAGCTCATCAACAACTTAACTCAATTCGACATTTAATTAAAATTGAGACCCAATAATCGCAACCTTTCATAGACAGATAAAACTCAATAATGTTTCTTCAGACCTAGTTTTGACACTAGTTCAATGAGCCTAACTAAACTAAAAATGATCCTAAATCTAGCCCAAATTTTAAGCAATTGCTGTATGACTGCTGTAGGCAAAATAACATCATCATATCATAATAGTAGGCACCTCACAATCACAAGACACATACTAACTAACATGCAAACATAATGTATTTTATCACATTAAATTAATATTTTACTTCTCTATATTACATCGTTCATATTTTACGCTAGTAACTAATTAATCTGTGGTTATATAAACAAACACGCATACACAAATACATACATATATAAAACTGAAATACATATTGTAATAATTAAATAATTTGTATACGAACAAATTTTTCCCACGTAATTTTACACCAATTGTTTATCCTGCACAATATTTAGATCGTGTAGACACTGTCCGATACTGTGCGTACGACACGAGTGGTAACGTAGGTAACGTTATCGCTTCATAGTTTAATGAATGTGAAATGTTATTAATGTTATAATTTAAGTATCTGTACTGTCTATTTTAAGCATATATGTCTACTGTGGTGTGTTCTGCGATTATTTATTTGCTCATCTTCACTTTCTGTTCTAGAGCATATAAGGACCTAAATTATAACCTAACAAAAGTAATGATCGAAGCACCAAATAAATAGTGACACCTGCCGATATAAACTTCAAGCACAAGAAATTAATAGATGACACATCTAAACTCGTAGAGAAACGCCATTAGATAAGGCTGGATAATCAGACCGATGATATTCGCCAAAATCTGAAAGAGGATTTGCAGCAATACCAGGAAGACATAATTGCAAAGGCAATCGAAATGAAAACTACCAAACGAGTACTGCGTGCGGAATTATGTAATGGTAGAAAGGCGATTTTTCAGTTATTCGACAAAAAAGGCGATATTATCACGAATAGAGGGCATCTGCTACAAGTAGCGAAAAATTTTTACGAGACACTGCACAAAAGTAAAGTATCATTCTCTGGATCGCAGAGCGAGAGATGCAACCCATCAGCCAACAAGCAAATTACTAATATCGATTCTGAAGAAATTACTGACGTGTCTGTAGAAGAGATACAGCTAGCGCTGAGGTAAATAAAAGGCAGAAGATCTCCAAACCAAGATAACATCATACTCGAGATGTTGAAGCTAGGGTCAGAGACGCTATGAAGAGCTCTAGCACTGCTGTTTACAAACTGCATATTAAACCGTTAGGTACCTGAACTTTGGCACAACGCAGTGATAATTCTTCTCCACAACAAAGGGGCATTTGAAAGCTGCATAATTATCGGGCTATTAGTATCTTGTCCCCTACTGAATGCACAAAAAACCAAATGCATAAAATTTTTCCTTTCTAATGTACCCAGAACCCATGATAAAATAGAACTGGGTGGGAAACAATTAGAACTAGTTAAGTCTGCCAGTTTCCTTGGTTTAACAGTAGATAGTAAATTGCAGTGGGCGGATCATGTCGGGGCATTGGCTGGTAAGTTCGGTTCCGCGATATATGCAATTAGACGCATTAGGCAAATGACGGATGCGGATACGGCTAGGTTGGTGTACTTTGCATATTTTCATAGCCTAATATCCTATGACCTTGAGCTGTCGGGATCAGCGGCGCATATTAAACTCGATTTTTATTTTAGAAAAAAAAGCGATACGTGCCATCTACAGTATGAATGCACGAAAATCACTAAGAGATCGTTTTAAAGACATTGATGTACTCAATTTGCCGTCCTTATAAAAGTATGTACGTCCTTTGAAATTATTACGTATACGAGAAAAAATATAGATCTATTTATAAAGAAAGGTGATATTGGTGGTATGGAAACCCGAGGTCGTGATAAATTGGTTATTCCAAAATTGAAATTACATAAGTCAAATGTTTAATTTTTGGGTAACTGCATTCGTTTTTATAGTAAAGTTCCTCAATAAGTCACTCAATTAACAGAAAATACATTTAGATTAGTTATAAAACGTACATTGATTAGACAATCATACTATAAAATAAACGATTTCGTTGAAGATAAAACAATAATCTGGAAATAATCTTCTCTGCACATGCATTTACTGGCTCTCTAAATATTGTATTTAAATAAACCTTTTGTAAAATGATGTTGAAAAAATGATACCTGGCTGAGTTTCTTGTCGGTTCTTCTCATTGTCCAGGTTTTCTTTTCTCTTCTCTTTTAACCGAACTAAAGTAGATTTGACGTTCAAAAATACCTTGTAATTGGGTTTACTTGAATAAATTGATTTGACTTTGACTTTGATATTTCTAAATTATTTATCTGAGTTATCGTAAATAGACTAGTTAATAAACTCGACGACTACCAGCTGAGGGGCAGGCCGGTTTCCGATCTGAATATGGCACAAATGACCACCTGCAAACGTTGAAGACACTAATTGAAAAGTGCCATGTATACCGAAAGTCAATCATCATCATCCTCGTTGACTATGTGCGGGCGTTAAACTCGATGGAGGCTTGGGTAGTTGAGAGGTCTGCAGTAGACTGCAGAGTTGATAAGAGGTACATCTAGCTTATGAAACATCTACATCAACATGGGACGTCATCGGTCAGTCAACTTACAGAGCCGTACAAATTGGAGCGAGGAGTGCGCCAAGGCGACACGATTTCTCCAAAATTGTTCAATGCCGCCCTCAAGAACGTCTTCCGATGACTCGATTGGAGTGACAGAGGCATTATTATCGACGGAGAGAGACTGAATAACTTATGATTTGCGGATGGTATCGCACTGGTCGCAGATAGCGTTGAGGATATGCTCACTATGACCGGCAACCTGCAGAGTCAGTCAGCCAAAATAGGATTGAAAATGAGTAATCAAAAACTAAAATCGTGACGACAAAGATCCCAGAGTTGAACAACCACCAACTGCCTGTAGGTGTCGACAATTATATTTATTTGGGCCATAAAAACACCCTTGGCATGGAATACCAAGCGGCAGAAAACGAAAGACGTATTGCACAAGCATGGTGGGCCTTTGGAGCAAACAGCTCGATTCTCCTATCAAAAAAGATTCCCCAACACCTAAAACAGAAGTGTTTAATCAGTGCGTCCTGCCAGTTTTCACGTATGGAATGAAGACAACAATTCACCGAAAGATCTGCTGAGAAAATTCGAGTTACACAGAGGGCGATGGTGCTAAGCTATTGTTTGGAATAACGCACATTATAAAAAGAATGAGTGAATCAGGCAGAAGACGAAAGTTAGAGACGTGGCAGAGGAGATTGAGCGCCGGAAGTGGAGATGGGCAGGACACATTGCCAGGATGGACTGCGGTCGATGGATGAAACGACTTTGGAGTGGAGAACCCCGCACTAACGTCCGTGTGAAAGCTGTTCGTTCTTCTAGGATGTCGACATGGATGGAAACGTAGGGTATATTAAGATATAATTAAAAGACGTACTTTCGGTAGTTCGCGTATATCTCGACTGATTTATTTTTTGACATTCAAAGATACCATATTATTATTAAGAACAATTATGATTGTAAACAGTTAATCACGAATATTTACAATACCTAACACGCGGAAGAGGTAAACCATCTCGGAGATGGGCGGATAGCATCTGACAACAGGCAAGCATGAACTGAAAGAAAGTAGTGAGAGATAGACAGGCGTGTAAAAAAAAGGAAAGAAAATGAGTGGGCGCATCAAGGGCTGATATAAATAGAGATTCGTATTACTTTATTGTTATCTATCTTAGAGCTAAATAAATGTATACTTATTTATTTATTAGGCAGTCTTTTCAGTAGAATTCGCTGAGGTAAGCTAAGACCTAAAAAAATCTCATCTTTAAGTCACTAAGTAAGCACTTATTTTAAGAATTCCACATATTGTACAACAGATACAATTTTGGATCCCGAGTATCTGCGCAGATACTCGGGACGCAAAATTACGCCAATTTTACATTACGATATCCACTACAAACAGTTTGCAAATATGCGAACTGCTTTCAATAAAATCCCGTCAAAATTCCCCCATTTAATGTTATTCCTGTGTTATTACACATTCCGGGGTTACTCTACAATTCTTGGAAAGCAAAGGGATATATGCTTCTACAGCCTTAACATCCGTGTTTTACACTCGGATTTCAATATCGGTTGTCTGATGTAAATTGACGTTTTATCGGGAACGGTAGAAGTAAAGTTGGTAGTTTATTTAGACTTTCTATTCTTTGCGGTGCTCAGTTTTATGGTAAGTACAAAACCGATACCATAGTATAATATGCAAGTTTTGTGCAAGTGTTAAAAATTGCAAAGTTGCTGCTATTGATGTTTTTGGATTTCTCCAAGAAGCCCTTTTTACATACGTACACATACGTATATCTTCATACTGTATCCCTAAATGGGTAGTTAGGGAGGACGGAGCGCCAAGCGTCGCGATCCTTATAAATATTTCGCCTCTTCGAATCTCATCATTCTCCTCACATATTTTCGCTTCGTATTTGTGCTTTCGACATTTCCGTCAGCTAACACTTTGGTTATTTGATCTTCGTAAGTCAGCCTTGGTCTTACTTACAGAGTGAAAGTAAGTGATAGCTTCTGCTATCATTCACTTTCACTCTGTACATTTTCTTCGTGAGTCTTTCATCAGTCACTCATTCTTTTCTTTACTGTCACTTTACTGAAGTTTACTGAAGAGTGTTAGGGACTTTTAGTAATAAGAGCCAGACAGTTTATACGTCAGCGAAACACCTCATGAGAATGGCAGAAATATTTCTAATAATTATGAAACAGGTTGCCAGTATATAAAAAAGAAGATGTAAAAGTTCTTCACGTTCTTTACTTTCACCATAAAACATATATTATTCCGGTCCGCCGTATTTTGAGTTCGCGCCTTTTTTTATGTCATTGCAGAATGTTTACAGAGCTAGTTAATATTAATGTTCGATCAAAATTTAACAAAGACACGTATTATTTAAAGACACAATTAATTGAAAAAGTAATATGTAGTTTATTGCAGTAGTACAGTATTCGTGATTATTGTATAATTTATTAGAAATACGCACTATTACAAATTTTTGATGTACAGGCTGTTGACGGCCGTTAAAGTTTGACGTTTTCTGTTCCTATAGCTAAGTTCGTAAACAGTCATAACAAATAGCAATTAGCAATATCAAACTTTATTTTGAGTATCTCCTTGATTACAATTTAATTTATATACACAAGTATATACAACACAAACGTATTTCATTTATTACTTATAATAATTAGTAATTTATTTTTGCTATAATTATCATGTCGGGAGAAGATTGTGACACGTTAGATCGCGGAGACAATGATGGACAGAAACCTGATAAAATGTTTACTTTAAAAAAGTGGAATGCTGTTGCAATGTGGAGTTGGGATGTCGAATGTGATACTTGTGCAATTTGCCGCGTTCAGGTGATGGGTAAGTACATTTATACTGCACTTTTGTTAACCACCAACTAAGTCATACGTTGACCACCAATGTGTATTGTCTTTTGTACTAAGAGCACGACTAATTTTTTAAATAGATATTTCGTTTATACTTAATTCGAACTTGGGCTAAGCTTTAGATGAACTACGTAAAATAACCTCAAAGACAATTTTTGCGAGCTGAGAGTGAAGCGCCAGGACAGAATCTGCTCTATAAGAACACTCTTTTTGAGTAGGTTAGGTTAAGTTAGTATGATGACTACAACATGCGAGCCGAGCCAGTGAAGCCAGCGTGTCGCGGCAGCGGTCGGCGAAGCGCCAGAACAAAATTGACTCATTTAAATGGACTAATCAATTGCAAGAAATCACAAAAATCGAATTCTATCACCGACACCTTAATAATACAGCTCATTATGTATAAAAACATGTAACCAGTAGTTAATTTAAAATACTTCCATAATTTTTTTTTAATTTCCTCTTTTATCGAAATAAAACGGCACTGACAATCAATTAAAATCAACAATTACTGAGATCAAATTGGTCAAATGATTGAATCGATGAACGACATGTTCAGTCAAATGTGATTGCAATCATCAATACTCTGAAATGATTGCAATCAAATGACCGAATCAATCATGAACAACACAGGTCTACTAGGTAGTAGAAAGGTGGTGCCTCAGTGTTTGGTATGATCACCGAAGTGATGAAAAGAAACAATCACTAAATGAATAAGTAATTTAGTGGCATTGATATTGAACATATCCATGCTTTAGAAAATATGTTAAACTGTTAGCTTGGTTTGTTGTGGTACGCTGGCTTAAAAAGTCTGGTATTAGGTTGGCTGTGAGTCTATGTATGCACTATGCCTGCATGAAGGAATACGGCCCATTTCTTTTTTAATCATTTGTGAGGAGAGGCCTGAGCCCAGTGATATGATCTATTTAGACTTACTTTATTTTAGCTGACTGTCAGATGTTTTATTAATTGCAGAGGACCCATCAAAGAAAAAACAATATAGTAGTACAGCTATGTGGTAACAGTTCTATAAAAATATTAAACAAATATGGTAATGAAAAAACAGATATATATCACATAAATCATAATATTTATGTACTTATCATATATCACCATACATTCAATAAAAGTGTTTTTATCATTTCAATTTAATATATCAAACCGAGAATGATTTTGTTTGCCAAATAAGTTGTGCAAATAATTAGGATATTTTATAGAATAAAGATATTAATTCAAGAATCTTAAAAATGGAATGTTCACTAATATGTTCTAGTTTCCCATTAACATAATATGGAGTGTAGCGAGCAAAATAATTATTTTTTGTAAATAACATGACTTTGATTGTTATTATATGACAGACTATTTAAGTAATAAATAACACAATAAATTTGTTTATTTTGATTTAGTGTTTTAGCTAAGTTCATGATGAAAAAGAAAGAGAATTTGGATGATTGCTTGGCTATACATATCATTTATTTTGTGTAGTCAATGATACATTTGCGATGCTAAATGCAATTTCTTGCCTTGCGATAGCATTCTTACATTTTGGTTATATAACCATTTGACACAATGCATATATATGCATTGTGTCAAATTGCAGTGTTTGATTAAACATTTAGGTGAATAGCAAGTGAGTCCAGCTCACTATGGGAGCCTCCCAACTCACCCGAGATAAAGCGAAGCATATTTTAAAATTTCATTTTTGTTACCTAGCTGTATCATTTCCTGGTTGGTTGGCCAAGGTGATCTAAAATATGGTCATGGTAAAAATCTGGCAAAACTCATTGTTATGGACTAGGTAAAGTAAATCGTAGTTTTAAAAATACCATTCTGTTTTAACTACACAAAACAAAATATCACTTCTGAACAAATTACCACTTATTCTGCAGCTTAGATCACTCAGGGGATATAATTTTTCATAAGTATAGATAATTACCGATTCGCATTAGTTCTTATACTATATTTAAAAAATGCGAAAATTAAATTTGAAATTAATCGCAAGTGCTAACAAGAATATAGGTATTTAAAAAGAAATCCTTTTTTTTCATTTCGTTGTTTTATGGGTTAAAAATGAAATAATAACTTCCAATTATAGTAATTTAATAATTTATTATTGAACTAATATTTCATTTCAAGTTAAACACAGTTTTTATACTTCATAATTACTTATTTATCTACTATATACAGACATATTTTACTGCATTGTTGATTTTTATTGATTTGTAAATTTTATTAACATTAATAAAGTTCTAGAATGTAATGAGTGGGCCATTTACATTTTTATGCGATCCTAATATATGCTAGTTTTAAATAACACCCTAAACTTACATAATATTATTCATGAACTTCATAGATTTCAAGAATAAAATGTTTGATAATGAATATATTTACACTTATGATTGTGAAAATAAAATAATGTCCAAGTAGGAGATCAGTAACCTTTTGATTATTACACTATGTTATCAGTATATTTAATACAGAATAAAAATATGTAGTTGGTAGAAGCGAACATACAGATGTACACCTACCGTTACAGTGATTAAATTATTTTTATGAAACTTATTATTTTGTACGGAACCATTTGGATAGGTTGTGAAATATATAATAAATAGAGAGATACATTATATGTAATGTATATATAGTGAAAGTTTAAAAATTTAAAGATTTTGAGTAAATTTAACATCCACTTGGTAAAGGTTTGATATTTGCAATGGAACTCATTCTACGTGTTCTAGCAGCTTCTCTGCCTGTTAATTTATGTTCAATTTGTTCAAGACTTTTACCACGTGTTTCTGGAACACATGTTGTTACGAAAAATAAACCAACGAAACATATACAACCGAATAGCCAAAATGTACCTGACGCTTCAATACCCTCAATGATATTATGAAATGTTTTTGTAACTGCAAATGTACATAACCAGTTAAAAGCTGTACAAATTGACGCAGCCGCGCCTCGGATTTTTGCTGGTAAAATTTCACCCATCATTAACCATGGTATTGGTCCAAATCCTAAGGAAAAGCCTAATAAATAAATCATAACACATGTTAAGGGTAGCCAGTGTAAACTTGAAACATCTAAATGAACTGTATCCCGTACATAGAAGAATGTACCTAATGCAATTAGTGTAATCGTCATAGTAACAGAAGATATATACAAAAGTAATTTCCGACCACATTTATCTATAATCGCGGTAGCTATAAATGTAGATCCAAAGTTAACAATTCCTACTATAATTGTAGACAAGTTTTCATCAACTAAACTTCCGGACATTTTAAATATTTGAACTGTATAAAAAATAACAGCATTTATACCTGACAGTTGTTGAAAGGCCATTAAACCAATTGAAATTAGTATAGATTTCATATATTTTCTACTTAATATTTCTTTAATTGTTGAATCATTAGCTCCAGTTTCTGCGTCAGTTAAGGCAATATCACGCATTTCGTCTTCTATTTTTGCATTTTTACCTCGAAGCCATTGTAATGCTTTACGAGCTTCTTCTGTTCGCCCACGGGATATATACCATCTAGGAGTTTCAGGAATTACGAGCATTACAATAAAAAATGGGATCGGTAACGTAGCTCCCAAATACGCCAGCTGAGACCAATCAAGGTATTTGCCAGCAGTATAACATAATAGAATGCCAATGTTTCCAATCGCAGTGGGGAATAATCCCAAAGTTCCACGGACTTCTGGCTGTATCGTTTCCCCAAGATATACGGGAAATGCTAATGAACCGATTCCAACACATACGCCGCATATAGCACGTCCTATTAAAACGAGATGCACAATTCTTGCTGTTGCTATTAAAATCCAACCAATAAAAAAGGGTGGTGCTGTGAACAGGATGGTCCTTCGGCGTCCGATGTAGTCGACGAGAGGCCCTCCGATAATACCTCCAACAAGGGCTGCTAAAGGCATGAGACCACCGACCCAGCTTGCCTGTAGTAATATATATATAAAATATTAAAATTATTTTTACAAATTATAATAATACCTAGCGACCCACCGCGACTTCGCACAGGTAGAAATTTTTTCGAAAATAAAAAATAGCCCATGTTCCTCGCCGATAAAGGTGAAAGAATTTTTGAAATCAGTTGAGTAGTTTTTGAGTTTGTCCGTTATATACAAACAAACAAAATTTACTTTTTTATATTATTAGTATAGATTACAATATTAATTACTACTAAAACTATTATGGCGAAGCCAAAAGGAAGGATAGACAAAGCTTTAAACTATAACAATATAACGGCTCTCCATAGTCATTGTTTATTTTTATTAATTTTCAGTAGCGTTAGTTACCTCTTCCGTCGTGACAGTAATTACTGTGCTATTTTGCATTGTGACCAAAGCTGGCGATGTGTAAGCTGATGAAAATCCTACTATCATTGATCCTAACGATACTGCTATTGCTGCTAGTACCTGTAATAAATCGTTATTCCAAATAACGAGATCTAAAAAAAATTTAAAAACCTTAAACGGTTATGAAATGGTTATGAATAATGTTTAAAGTTACATAAATTTTCTAATACATTTTTGGGTATGTGTATGGTTTATTTATAGATTGTAAAATATACATGATGTACTTAAATGAATAGTTCAATTCGTTTTTTTTCTCGCGTTTATATAATGTTGTAATAATACCTATTGTCTGGAGGTGTGTACGAATCGCTTACAATTGATCAATTATGAATTCAATTATTCTCTTCTGTTTACTAAAACCGACGTAATTCATTATAAATAAAAAAGAAAATAGGACAAACGTTATAACTATGTACTTTTAAAAAAATAGATGATTCAATGAACTAAGATTTTGCGAAGTATGTAATTTTTTTTCATGTATTTTTTTGTAAATAGTAATAATAATATATTATATTCATCTTAGAAAATGTATATTATATGTAACATGGACGTTCATATTATTTCACTTTGTATATGTATATTAGGTAAACCCCTAGAGTTGATACCTAGGTAATGTATATGAAGGGTTGGGTAGCATTATCGTAATAATAATAATTATAATTTATAATATTATTCTTGTCTAAATGAATAACGTTATTACCTACTATATTTTAATAACTGTTATTACGAACATGCAACGTTCAACGTATGGATGAACTCTTCACTAAACAAAAATATAAAAGCTTTAACTTACAAACGTTACCTATGTATAATTTTGATTTTTTAAAACATATTAAATTTAAGTTATGTTGACGCATGAATGAGTGAAACGTTAATAAATGAACGAATGAAATAAAAATTGTGTTATATAACCTACAGCTTAAAGCTTAATTTGAGCCTTTGAGGACATAGGTGTGATTGTCTGCGAATTTTATTATTAAAGAAAAAAATAAATTGTGTAAGTTAATCTACATATATTATTGGTGTAAATTAGCTTATTTTGTCTTAAATTAAAAATTGCAGAGAAATTTAAAAATTCAATAAACAAATAGTACTTGATCTGATGGCTGGTTCTTGGTTTGATTAGATATTTGGATCACTCACATTCCTAAAAGGATGTTGTATATCAATAACACTTCGTAAAAACCGATATTTCGTCTTAAAAAAATAAACAAACAGAATGATTGGATTCTCAATTAAATGAAAAAGATCAATGTATCACTATTGTTGTCGATATACATCCATACATATGGATGACGACAGCCCATGGTTCCTAGTTTTCTCCATACATGCTTGTTGTGTAAAATTCACTACAACTCTTTTCAGGGCTAGAAAGTCCATTGAAATTGTTCATATTATATAGTGAACAAGAATCTAATTTGGCACATAGAATTTTTTAAATAATTTCGAAATTGGTGTCGACGGTCGATTAAGTTTTTAAATATCACTACTATTACTAAAATTTTTGAGCAGTATTAGTAGTGTAAGAATTCTGCAAATTAAGATTTGTGCCAAGAAATTCCAATAGCGACTTTCGAATTAAAATTTCTTATTGGCCTCTGTGAAAATCTAAATATCTGATATTTAAACGGAACTCATGACAAAGATTCGTTGCGATTTAATCATTTTAATTGGTAGCAATTGATACTGCCAATGTTTGAACTTTGAATAAATTCATGCATATTATAAAGGATTCGTTAGTAATAAATAATATAAATAAGTAATATTACTATGAAATTATAATATTAATTTTGCACACCTGCGAAAATGTGTACTTAGGTTTTTCATAATCACTGCTTCGTACGCCTATACTATAGTGAGTATCTGCTCGCATTAGAATCTTCATGTTTAACAGTTTGTTATCCCACTTAAATTATACACTAAATACAACTTCGTTATATTCACCCCACACGCACGGAATGTGTACTCAACACCAGTTACAGAAGAAATGACTTGTATCGCTATACAAGCGACGATTTATATGGGCACTAATTGGTGGAGTTTGAAACGGCGTATCCAAACACTAGACATAATTTACTATATGTATTCGAATATTGTACGCTGACAAGTCACAGAAATATTATTTTCAACATAGATTTCCTACTTTTGAGTTTTCAAGTGACAAACACTTATTTGTTTTTTTAAAATACTGGTTTCAAACCTTTTTTGCCCTTTCACTCTATTGTGGTTCTAACATAATCAATATGTAAAGTTTGTATACCATGTGCATCGTTTTTTTAAGATAAGGATCAGATTATTCAAAGGTAATTCGTATTGCGTATATAGTTTCAAGAACATGACTAAAGGACTCATCATAGCCAGCTTTCTTATTGCAACCAATGACTGCTTCATTTTGTTGTCGACATGAGTACTACAGACAGACCCACTAAAACTAAATATCCCACGATCAGTAAACTTGCAGTACTCTTGTTATTTATCAATACAGAGATTTACATCTACAAATTAGCTCGCATGGTCATTGAGAAGTTGAGAACATATCCCTTTACCAAATCTATCGTATTGAAAAAGAAGAATAAGGAACCCCTAGCATATGCAGTACACGATGTCGTAGCTTAAAATATGAATACATACAGTTTACAATGTTTGTCAATGTGTACGTTTTGCTCTATGAACAAAGAAGTTTAAAGAAGGGAATAAAAAAAGAAATACATATATTGGAAAATGTCCAGTAGAGATATGTTTATGTCGTAACTTAATACGCAACGTATTGCGTGATACCAGCAGGCGTTTTCTATATTTATTTAATTAGCTAAATAAATGTACGCTTACATGAAACATATTTTACGAATAAACTAATTTAGTAGTTTGCGTAGTAGGTATCTAAACCCCATACCTGTGGTTGTTTATCGTTGAAAATATTTGTCGTTTGTCTTTGAACTTCCTGGTCAAATCTTACAACTTCAAAACACCAGAAAAGACAATCTTCAAAGTAAAAAGTCTTAATCTTTGAGATGAATACCTATGTTTAAGCATCAAGTAATTATTCGTGAACAAAATTAAAATATGTTTATACAATTAAAAACCTTTTTTACCTATGTAGATTAGGTACATAAAAAGCTTTTTTGAAACGTTTTTTTAAAATTTAACTGAAATAGTACGGGTATCACTTGAGTTACATAATTAGTACACACAATGCGTATAGTGTTCAATCACATTTTTCTATGACTGAAAACGAAACTAAGTTCGTGAGTTTTCGCGCTGCTATCGACGGTGATCCGCGTAGTGAAAAGTCGCCTTTCGCTACACTGTGTACAATCGAAAGAATTTTTAGCGTAATAAAACTGTTAATTAATCAAATAACTTTTTCTACGAACATAAACACATGTATTGGAAAGTGACCAAATATGGCACTTTAAGCCCTAACTTTTAATAGTAGTATTTCTCTAGAACAAAGAGTTCAGCAGTCAATACAATACCTCACCATCTTCTATCTCATTCAGTCACTCTAGTATCATATTAGTACGCCAGAAATATAAGCTGTCTTCAGATGAAATAGCTACAACCGCATTAAAAAGGAGAGACATATTGGGCACATATTAATCTGCAGTGTTTTTAGGCAAGATACATTTGGAGGAAGGACAGCTTAAGGTTAGCGAGTTCTATGACTTGACGAGAATTGATGTTAAGACAATGGTTCCTCCATTCATGAATTTCTTTTTATTTGTCGCTAAATTTGTTAAAAGAAACAAGTCTTATTTTAATGTTCCATATTTTGAAGTTCTATTCCATAAATAACTACCTTTTTGTTATTTTGGTTTTTGTACAATTTCGATAATGTTAATGAATATTAATTGCAAAGACTGGCACAAAGTCACGTGAAAATATATGACTGATTACAATTAACAAGTTGTACAGCGATTTATGCTATACATTTTTATTTTAAAACTATACCTACAATACATACAGGAAGATGCAAATAAATAAATAAAAAATAGACTGCAAACAAATATGATCAAGTTGCCGTTGCGATTACATCAATATTTAACAAAGTAATAACTAATGTAAAACCGCACACCACAATTATCAATATTACAATAAACAAAAACTATAATAATTTATATAGGTACTGCTAGATCAGACATAGGACTTAACTATAAAAAACTGACCAAGTCCAAATCGTACACAAAAAGTGTTCCGTACTGTTTGTTGTAGAGATTGTTTTCTATGTAAAAATGTCTATACTACTATATAAATCTGTAACGTCTATCTGTAATTGTAATTTTACTGTCAAATTTTGTGATACGTAGTCAATTTATGACCCACTGACTTCGATTCTACCATTTTTAAAATTTTTGTCTGTCTGTATTTCCTTTTATAACTGAAGAATGGCTTGACCGATCTTGATGAAAATCGGTGCATAGTAGAAACATGAGATTGCGCTCATTATAGGCTACTTATTATTTTTATAAAATCTGCCCTACAGGGATGAAAAGGGGATGAAACTTTGTATGGGAAATGGTAAACCGCTGAACCGATTATGATGAAATTTGGCAAGAAGATAGTTTGACATCAAAAAACTCGTATAGGCTACCCTTAATAAAACGCTACCCCTAAGAGGGTGAAAAGGGGAATGAAACTTTGTATGGGGATCGCTAAATCTAGGTAATACAAAATTTGGTGCGATGATAAAACATTATTTACTAAAAATACATAGAATACTTTTTTTATCAAAAATCTATGAAAAGGGGGACGGGGGGAATTGGACGAAACTTTGTATGGGAAATGCTAAATCGCTGAATTGATTTTGATGTAGCATGGATATAGTTTGACACCCGGGAACGGATATAGGCTACTTTTTTTTGTCAAAAAACTACCCCTAAGGGGGTAAAAAGGGAGGTGAAACTTTGAATGGAAAATGCTGAACCGCCGAACCAAATATGATGTTCCGGCACAGAGATGGTATGTGCCCGGAGATAGACGTAGGCTAGACGTAAGCTAGACGTAGACTTTTTTCAAAAATAATCTTTAAACATACTATGTAGGTACATGTACATATAGTCTAACCTAATCCGGGAAAGCTACGAAAAAATTTTCCACGCAGACGAATACGCGGGTTCAGCTAGTGTAATATAATGCACTGATGATTTTCTTTCAATATCTGATTTATTTCCAATTTTTCGATGATACTGTTGAAGGTAAGTATGCGGGACTGTTTAAAACAAATCTAAAAAATAACACAAAGTAACGTGTAACGCAAAAAAACATTTTCGAATTTCTGATTAAAAAGCTTTTATTTGATGCCCCTATACGATATGACTAGCAAAGAAAATAACGTTCTTTATAAAATTCCCAAATTTAAGGTCTATATTTCACTTTTAAAATTCATGTCTGTGTATATGTTTCATTACTTGCTGTAACTATTCTAAATTTTGTCTGTTGACGTAAAATGTTCTCTTGAGAAAAATTGGTAAAGCGAGAGTTCAATCCGCATACAGAGAGTTCCGATAAACTCATTTAGTCGATCACATGCAACTATGGGAACAGGCTGTCTGATTTTTGAGCAAAATATTTGAACAACTCATTAAAAACACGTTTATTATTAAATTGCTTATTGAAGTTATATCGTGCAATATTTATGTATTTTGTTTCAAGTACGATAATTAACTTGTGATGTCTGATGTGTGACAAAGTTTTCGTTTGCAATTGCTTGTCTTCTATGGTTCTGATCGATATTTTTATAAAATGATACATTTATGAAGTTAATTTTTGGTGATACATATGTAAGACCATTGTGTTGTGTTATATTTTTATTGTAAACTACAAGTAAAGCTTTATATTACCTAAATTCTAGACCCAGCAATAAGGGTGGAATAATCTCGAGTCAACTTCAAGAACTCAGTATGCCTCCGCTTTAATTGTTGTGTAAATATTTTAAAATGCTGACAAGCAAAATACAGTATGAGTTGATAAGATGGATTATTATGACAAAATTTTGTACATTACATAGTTTTGAGTCCTAATTCGACTATGGCAGACAGACAGATGAACGCGTGAGTGTATTTTATAAGGGTTTCTATTTTCCTTTTGAGATAAGGAACCCTAAATACGACTGACAGACAAACAGATTCTGATAAATTTTAGAAATATTACATTTTGTCAATTTTGGAACGGAACACTTTTTGTACATTTCATGTAACCAAGTCAAACATAATATGCATGTACATAACCTACAAACTACCTATGTACTTGGAAATGACCGTATGAAACACATACCTACCTATTTATAGAGATCAAATTACAGTTCCGTATGGATATGCTTAAAATATTATAGTGTCACCAACATGATGTCTATACCGCAAAGTGCTCAGTAACCTAGAAATATTTTCATCCTGCACAGAATTCAGAAAGCAGTCGTTGTAAATACATGAAAAATTATCGAAGGTCCCTCTGAATAGACACCTAGCTTACATAAATATTATATACCAAATAATTTCTTTTCAATTTTAGCGTGCTTAAGCTTAACCCTGAAAATTATGACGCGAGTGAATTACGCAAACCATTATTATATTGTATGAAGATATATATTAATCTCGTCAAATGGGCAGGCGTTTCCTTCTTTTCAATAGAAAACAAATAGTTGTGTCAACATAAAAAATTATTTTTTAAAATCGTTATTGTTTGTGAAATGTACTATTCATTTCACAAGAGCTATTATTATTGTATACAGTAGCTGTTTATTAAATGCAGATGTTTCGTGTCTGTAATTAATTAATAAGCAAATACTAATACGAAATCTGATTTAAACGTTAATCCTTGGTATTCATTTGAATAAACTTCGGGTGACATAGATAATAATCTTACTAAAAATTCTGTACGTCAATATAATTGTTGAATCAAGTGCACAAATTGTATAAAATTTGTACCGCAATATATCTACATATATGTACATAATATGAATATTATGCACCTACAACCTATTTATGCATGCATATACTATATATACTCGTATATATCAGTGCTCAGGATCGTGCAAGCCCCGATATACATGTTCTTCATTGTTTTTGTAAAAGTAAAGGGAAGGGTAACATATTATAGATTACGAATAAATCACGACTTTGGCACAACCGATGGACGATAAGAAAGGAAAGAGATTATCGCCGCGTTATCTTTCAACAAAACAATTTTTATAATATTTTGCTATTAAAGTCAAAGTCAAATCAATTTATTCAAGTAAACCCAAATGCAAGGTATTTTTGAACGTCAAATCTACTTTAGTTCGGTTCAAAAAGAAAACCTGGATACTGAGAAGAACCGACAAGAAACTCAGTCAGATATCATTTTTTCAACATCATTCTACAATATTGATTTAAAAATACAATATCTATAAAGCCAGTAAATGCATGTGCAGAGAGTCTCATTTCCAGTCTATTGTTGTGTCTTCTATGAAATCGCTAATTTTGTAATATGCATTTCCAATTAGTGTGCGTTTAATGACAAGTTTAAATCTCCTCTCCGTCAACTGAGTAACTTCGTGAGGAATTTTATTATAAAAACGAACACAGTTACCCAAAAATGTACCACTTGACTTTTGTAATTTAAATTTAGGAATAACTAGCTGATCACGACCACGAGTTTCCACACCATTAATAACGCCTTTCTTTTGAAATAGATCTTAATTTTTTCTAGTGTACATTATGTTTTCATATATGTATAACGAGGGTAAGTTGAGTACATCCATGTCTTTAAAATGATCTTTCAGCGATTCTCGTGCGTTCATACTGTAGATGGTACGTATTACCCTCTTTTGTAAAATAAAAATAGATTTCATATGCGCCGCTGATCCCCACAATAGCAGACCACAAGACATAAGGCTATGGAAATATGCGAAATAAACCAGCCTAGCCTATTAAAAAAGTACAGGCGTAAATAGTTTATCAGTGCTTAACATATTAATGTGTGTCAATTCATTGTTTATCCAAATTACATTCGCTATATTCATGTCTTTTTGTAAAGTCATGTGTCTTTTATAGCGCCAGTATAGTTTTTTAATCGTAATAACCAGAACAATTCTAAATATTTTCTTCATTTGAATAAAGTATACAGAAATAATATAATATAATAATAAGTAGTAACCTACTTATAACTTGATGGGAGAACCGGGAGAACAAACAAAAATCCAAACAGTTTCCTAAACTGATAAAATTGTCTTTTATGCGAATTACTAGTCAGAGTTTTGTACACCGATTTATTATCTTTTATCCAATTAAATAGTCGAATGATACACAAATCAGCCGTAGGTTATAAGTATAACGAAACAATTAGTTGATTTTTCTTTGCAAAGTTCAAAGATTTTACATTTTCAATGCCGATTAAAACTTGTATACACTTAAGTCCTCACAATGAATAACTTATTGGATTTTTTGACAAATTAACTCACTTATGATGGAAATTAAAAAAAATACATATTGCTCGTCCACCGGCTCAATCAAATAAATATTAGGTAAAAACAATGACATTGAATCAATTGTATTCGTATTCGTATCGTATCTCTCAATCTGTACAAAGTTCAGTATGAAAGCCGGGCTTTTCGCTTCATACTAATTGCTATATAAACCCTAGTAAACAAGCTATAGCTTTATCGAGTTTTGCCCATTAGATAGACAGAAATGTTGCAAGCCACATTGCAAGCCAACGCGTGAGAGCGAGTCGGCTGATTACATAATTACGCAGTACACTGATTGTGCCTTGAGAGGTCGCGAGTGTCGAATTCGAACGGCCTTCACGTGTTAATCACGTGTTCGTTGCCATTAGGGCATACAAAACCGGTTCCGATTCCAGATTTTTGATACCCGATTCTGGGATGCAGTTAGAACCAGGTAAACCGGATCCCCCGGTTCCGGCCGATATAATTCTAAGTTTTATTATGATTAAGTTAAATCGTAGAGAATTTGAGAGCATAAAGTATATACAACAAAAAAGCTTTGATTTATTTAATGAACATTTATTTGCTTACTTCAATTTAACTTTTTAATTAGCTTTTTTAATATGTATTATTATCATAAAATCACAGAAATAATAAAGAAACTCGGCAAATCAGTCTTTATAAAGTATATAATAGATTTCAGTCTATATAATAGGTATTCAAAACCAAAAGTACATAATATTTTCATTTAATACTATAAAAATTTTAATGAAATCTAAATAATTAAACCTAACACAAATTTAGATAACGAAGTTGAAGAAAATCTTTTATAAAATCGGCTTCTTTTCTTCCCAGGCTTATCTTCTCCTCGGCAGGTTACATCTTAAATTAATATTTATTTTAGTATTCTTCATCTTCTTCTACCATAGTGTTCTTCAGAAAAAATTGACAATGCCAAAATTGTTGTCACAAAAAAGACCAAATGGTTCCTAAGACAGTTTCGCTGTATCTTTTATGGATTTGGATTTCTCCATACTGTCCCAGAATAAAAAAGATACTGTATGTATAGGTTATATATCTTCTATTTATATATATATTGAAAGTTTTTTTTTCTTTGACCGCGATAAACTTGAAAACTACTGGACCGATCGGCATGGGACCATGACCATTCGACGCGGAATTAGTTGTAGATGGTTATATACTACTCATTTTTTGAACTCCCTAGATCCTTCACCATTTTTCGAACTAAAATATACTATTACATACAAAATTTTCACTTACACCCAGCGAAGCGGGCGGGAAACGGCTTGTGTATCTATAAAACTCAGGGAGTAGCCCGGTCAAAGTAGACAAAAAAATAGTGATAAGTTTACAATAATTCGCATAGAGCTGAAAATTGATACAGGTTTTAGGTACGCTATTACAAATAAAATATCAAAAATCCCCACCGATACGATACCCCCCCTCTTCATTGCTTATTTTACGGTACTACGTAAGACAAGCAATGAAGAGATAGGCAGTATGACAGGGTTGCACATTAGTGTTATTGTAAAAATAAAGAAAGGAATGCTTAAATGGTTTGGTCTCATAGAAAGAATGAGTGATGAAACACTAACGAAGAAAATCTACAGCGAGCGAAAGCGAAAGCCAGTGGTAAAAAAACCAAGGAAGACCAAGGCTGACTTATGAAAATCAAATAGCCAGAGTGTTAGCCGACGGAATTGTTAAAAGCACTCGCATACCTAGGCGAAAATGTGTGAGGGGAATGATGAGATTTGAGGGAGCGCAAGAAGTATGTAAGGACCGCGTCGCTTGGGGCTGCGTCCTCTCTGACTACCCCATTGAGGATACAGCCTGCAGATATGTATGTGTAATTTAGATAAATAAATGTTATGTGAATGTTTGAATTTTGGGGAAAAAAGGTGCTTTCAAGTAATTCTGGACTATGAAAGCGTTTCTTCATGTAATTATATCACTTTTTTTTTAAGAATTTGTAAGATTGTCATCATGTGTTCAACATGCAATGGAATTAAATGCATGTTTTATTTTCGGGTTCCGCAGCTAAAATAGCAAAAACCGGTTCAAATCCTCAGATTTTCATCATCTCATCTTTCCTTCTGGCCGCATACCACAGTTGATTAATCCGTATCTTTACATCTAGTGTGCTAAAAGGCCCAATGACGTAAACTGCAAATCCAAAATCAAAATAGAGAAAAAAAATTCTAATTAGATTTTTTAATTATGTTACATTGATTCAGGTGTTACTCTGCGAAAATCAATCTCAAGTGATGAATTCGTATATTTTTAGTTATCTTCTGCTCTAACTTGTTGATCGACACATCTTTCGCTTCTCAATGAAGCATACTCAGGCAATTAGGTTAGATTACCAAATATTATGCGGTTGGTAAGACGGTGGATATGTCAGTAGGTAAGTAGTGAGTTAAATAGCGAATCAACTTTTGCGTGTAAACCGCTTGATAAATCGTATGTGGGCGCTTTAGTCGTTTAGTGTATATATCCATCTACAATCTAGGTTCCCAAACTTATTTTGTCTACTGAGTCGAGAGCTCATGCAGTCGTTGTCTAAGATGCCTCCTAGCTAAATGAAATTACAAATCACCCCCCAGGCCACTACACAACGCCCCCATTTTTTTTCTGGGTCTCTTACCGCCCCCCTTTAGGCCTGTAGCGCCCACAGGGGGGCGTTATCGCCCACTTTGGGAATGGGTGATCTACAATAGGAATGCACAAAAATCACTAAGAGATCCTTTTAAAGCCGTTGATGTATTCACCTTGTCGTCCATATACATCTTTGAAATTATTATGTATACGAGGAAAAAATATAGATCTGTTTAAAAAGAAAGATGGTATGGAAACCCGAGGTCATAACAAATTGGTTATTCCAATATTTAAATTACATAAGTGAAATGTTTCATTTTGGGTAACAGCATTAGTTTTTATACAGGAAGTTATTCAATTAACAGAAAATATATTTAGATTTGTTTTAAAACATACATTGATATTATTCATTATCATTTATCATTAGACAATCATACTATAAAATAAACGATTTCGTTGAAGACTAAACAATAATCTAGGAATGGTCTTCTTAGCACATACGTTTACTGGCTTTCTGAATATTATATTTTATTAAACCTATTGCAAAATGATGTTGAAAAAATTATACCTGACTCAGTTTCCTGTCGGTTCTTATCAGTGTCCAGGTTTTCTCTTTGAACCGAACTAAAGTAGATTTAACGTTCAAAAACACCTTGTAATTTGGTTTACTTGAATAAATTAATTTGACTTTGATTATAAACTAATTACCTATTATTATTAAAGTTTGTTATAACGATTAAATCTATGTATATGCGCGTTATACATATCTTCATGCTATTAACCTTCCTAATCTATTCCTAACGGGTAGACAGAGAGGACGGAGCGCCAAGCGTCGCGATCCTTACATACTTCTTTCGCTTCCTCCAGTCTCATCATTCTCCTCACAGATTTTCATTTTCACACATATGTGCATTACAAAATGTATATCTAATAGGAATAAACGAAAATATTATTACTCATAATATATTATTTGATCTATACATAAAAATATTCAAAACAATTTTGTACCTATTGTATTATGTAGTAGTAAATACCGAAAATTATTGTATTTTCAATATTTTTGTCATGCTAGTCTGAGAAAGAAAAAGTACCGACTAAATGCAAGTCGTACTTAGGCAATTTACTGTTCCATACTGTCAGATTAGTTGTTACCAACTGCCCATCGCTAAACAAAGTTCGTCGTAGAGCTTTCTCTTTATGTAAAACATGTTTTATTGGAATGCAATCCTGTTAATTTCGCTTTAATATACATTACACCTTATTCTCAATACTTGCATAATTTTTATTTAAAAATTTTCTACGTGGTATTTTTGGAGATAATGTGGTGGACAGCAATTAAGACAAGTTTTTAAAAAGAAATTCATTTTAGTTTCATAATTTCACTACACCGTTGTAATAGCGGTTCATACAATAGACTTCATTTCTAAATTTCATCTTTATACCATATTTTATGTAGTGCCAAAATAGCTGTAACATACGGAAAGACAGATGAACAGGATGAAATTATAAGGGTTGCGTTTTTCGTCATTTAGCTACGGAAACTTAAAATTAATAGTTTTTTTTAAATCTCACACAATGACCTCAAAAAAATGTTTTTTTCTTTCTATTTAAACCCTCCAAAACTAACTCCCAGAAGTGGCAATTCGAGTTTTGCAGTTAATGTCTGTCTTTTTGTCATCACTAACAATTTCAGCTGTTTACGTCAAATAGTGTTCGCGAAAAACGGCTGTGACAGACAGACAGACAGACAAACAGAGAGACTCGCACGTATCTTTTTTTTATTTTATAACGGAACATTAATAATAAAATAAAAATAATTAAAAAATCCTTTCATGTGAAAGCTAACTTGATTACAAAATATCGACATTTCTTTACTTTTTATAAATAAAATATGCATGTATTATACAATAAATCTTCCGAAAGAAATTCTCTAAACTATAGTGAAAACTGTATCAAAATTCGTTGCGTGGCTTAGAAAAAGTAACTGGAGAAACAGGCAGACGCAGACAGCGACGTAGTTTTATGCTAGACTAGAGATGTACAACCTACATACCTTTATCTTCTCGCGCAGGTTGTAAAAGTTGCTTGCGAAACGGGGACATGGTATATTGTATAATGCCCGCCACACACCATCCAGTATGCTTGATCAATCCCGTCCAGTTTGCACGAATCGTTGTTTGGCACGACGCTCCTAGAGCACACACACGATCCGTTTCGTCCGTCCCGTCTGCACGTAACGCACTTGACGCGCCGTCCAGTCTACATGAAGAAGTAAAATAAAACATCTGTATGAAAAGTTTGTCTGTGTATGAAATATTTAATTATTTTAATATGTATTTAATATTAGTGTGTTTGTGTATGCGTGTTTGTCAATATAATAATATCTCTAAATTAATTCGTGAAGAGAAAACTTTGAACCCCTTTTTAAGCACTCTGCGCATACGGAAGAGTGTGAAATTTGGTTCACTTAAAGTTTTTATGGAGAAGGACTGAGAAAAGCTAAAATTTTTATGTATTTTTTGTTACAATTAAGTACATTAAATTTAATTTAATAAAATAAAACGTTCATTGTTTACCTTCATACTGCCAATGTCAAAAAGACTGTCAATGTCATACTCACAATAGTTTGTGACCATATATAATGTAACCTCCTTGGATCAAACAGTCGCACAGAGTAGGCACGTACATAACATACCTACCGATTAGCCGATTATCTTCACGCTGTATCCCTAACGGGATAGTCAGAGGACGGAGCGCCAAGCTTTGCGGTTCTTACATACTTCTTTCGCTTCCATAAATCTCGTCACCCTCCTCACACATTTTGGCCTAGATAGGCGAGTGATTTTCACATTGCCGTCAGCTAACACACTGGCTATTTGATCTTCATTGTTTTGTGAAAGGTCGAATTAGTTGTTATTAAATACATTTTAAATTAAGCAAATATTTTAATTCTAAAAAATATAATTGATTTATGCTTTTTTATCAATGAATAATTCTTTCATTATTTTTTTCAATCGATTTCATTGATTGACTTGATTTTTTTTAATTATTTAATTTTTTATCAATAGGCTTGATGGCTTGACGGCAGATGCGAAAAACGATTTCCATCAAGTAAAACTGATCAAGCTGAATCGACGCCACACACGATCAATATGACTTAATGGAACCTCCGCTTCATGCATACTGGACGGGATTGATCATGCATACTTGATGGTGTGTGGCAGGCTTTATTCCAATAATAACTTTTAAAATGTGATTATTTTATAGTTACGTAATAGAATAATATTTTTTGTCCACATAAGAATAAAAAGTCATACTCAGGTTAGATCTTACATTTATTATGTCTAGGTTGTTTACCATGATCGTCTGTGACGTCTATAAACTCTGTAATCAATTACTGATAAACATTTGTATGTCTAGTCATAATCAATCATAGATTTGCAGCACGTTTTACAGTCTAGTTTGTATATCAACAAAATCATTTTGTTTAAACACTACATAACACGCATATTGCATAACTATCTACATGTTATGGTACAATATTAAATAGAACATGCTCTGCTAACTTCTGCCCAAATAGCTCATAAAAATTGGTGACGGAATAGGTCTTATAAGAGTTATCCGATTCCATCTTGCCATCTGTGAGCCTAAATATTCTCAATATCAGGGAGAGATATTATTGTATCTTGCTTGTTGCTCTCTCTACTCGTATGTATAATTTTATGATAACTTTTGTTCCTTCTTATTCCTCGCTAACCACCACATGTAATATAGTGATTTACCTTTGTGCTAGCCCTAGCTACAGACTTTGACACATTATACTAACCAAGCAGCACGTGAAGAAACCTTTTACACACTGAAGTCTGGAACAAACACTGTGTAAAAGAGTACAAAATCCATACAAGCAGCTTTCGTACATTAAAATCTTTTAGTTAAAAGAAATATTATAAGTTATACAATCATAATATTCAAAATATATACAAACAACCTTTCATACACTAAGATCTTATAAAACGAAAACTACACATTACAAAATCCATATAATAGGAGGAAGGTCTCCAATAACTCCATACACTATTGACATCCTTATTAATTCCACAAGGCGATATAGTTTCTCTTTTGTGGTTACTAATTACTGTTTAGGTTTGAAACGCTTTAACGTCGTCGGTGTTTTCTCGTGAATACAATTTGGACATTTTCAAGACAAAATAGAACAAACATTTGGTCTAGTTATTGCTTTCCATCAGGTAAGACTGTAGTCACATGTATTGATAGTACCAGTACATGTGGCTACAGTCTTATATTTCATTTTAATACATGATGAGTACCAGTACTCATACACATAAAACGAAGTCATGTATAAAAATGAAACATCGAATAAAAATAGGTCAAATAATTATGTTATATTTTATTAATGTTGTCGTTATCCATTTGACTTATGTATTGATTTTTATTTTTACAGGACACAAAAATTACAAGGCACTATGAAATGAATAAAACAAATGTTACTAATGAATATTTTGTATTAAAAATAACAAACCAAATCGTTGTATCCGTAATGTACGGATTTAAATCAATAGTAGTTCTATTATATAATAGCACTATAAAATCAAAATTACATTAACAAATCACTTATAAATAAATTATTTGGTCAAATATATAAGTACGTAAATAATTATTTGTCATGATCAATATAAAGTATAAATACGTACAGATCATGTAAATACAGATCATAAAAAATGTAAATAATCTAAAGGAACTATCAGAGATTTAAGTTACACTATCTAATTTACTATGACTATTAACATTTTTATATCTAATAGAGAATTTATGGCTACAATCCAAATCAGTCTCTAAACAAAGCAGACGCCGAGCTTAACGTACTGCTTATTGCACCTTCTCAAATGTACCTGTGTGATAAGGTACAGTCAGCAATTAATGCAGCTGAGTACTTAACAATAGCATAATTTAAAATTCTAAACTACTTTATTGTTGACCATACCACATATAAGGCATCACATTAGTGCAAGCCATTGCACTCTGGAATGTTATTATTTATATACATCTAGATCATTTCAGTGTTAACACCCGCTCTGACTCTGCTTATTAATATTTCTTGCTCTCCGCGATCCCCCTGTCAACTTCTTTTCAATTTCCTCCAAACTCTTACCGCGGGTTTCAGGCACAAAGAAAATTACAAAAAATAATCCAGCTAGACAGATAATAGCGAACAACCATACTGTTCCATGCATGTGAATAGCTTCTATGATATTCTGGAACGTTTTAGTGACAATAAATGTACAGGTCCAGTTGAAGCCTGTTGCGAGTGAAGCTGCTGTTCCACGAATCTTTGCAGGTAAAATTTCTCCTAACATTAACCATGGGATAGGTCCAAAACCAATTGAAAATCCTAACACATAAATTACAAGGCACATGAGTGGCAACCATCCATATGAACTCAAATCCATATCGGTAGCGTGCTTAACGTAAAAATAACATCCAAATGTCACCAGTGTGATAATCATTGAAACTGATGAAATATATAACAAAATTTTTCTCCCTAAGCGATCGATGATAGCTGTTGCTAAGAATGTTGATATGAAATTCACAAGCCCTATAATGATACTACATAAATTTTCATCTATTGTGCTCCCTGCCTGTTTAAAAATGCTTGAAGCATAGAATACTATAGCGTTTATACCACTCAGTTGTTGGAATAACATAAGTCCAAGTGATATAAGAATAGCAGGCATATATTTCTTGTTAAATAGCTGTCCAAAAGCACTACCACCCGCAAGATCCGACTCTGCCTGTGAGCGTGTAAGGTCACGCATTTCTTTTTCGATGTTTATGTCCTTTCCTCTAAGCCATTGAAGAGCTTTGTGGGCATCCTCTACTCGTCCTTTCGTGACATACCATCGCGGTGTTTCTGGAGTTAAGAGCATCAGTAAAAAGAATGGAATAGGTAAAGCCGCCCCAAAGAAGGCCAATTGAGACCAGTCGATATAGGTGCCTGCGAGAAACGCTAATAGAATACCAGTGTTACCGAAAGCAGTTGGTAATAATCCAAGCGCACCTCGTACTTCTGGTTGTACTGTTTCTCCGAGATACACGGGGAAAGCAAGAGAGCCAACTCCAACGCATATTCCACAGAGAATTCGTCCAGCGAACACCATATATACATTGCCAGCAGTTGCTATCAACATCCAACCAAGGAAAAATGGTAAGGATGTCCCCATTATTGTCATTCGTCTTCCTAGATATTCAATTAATGGCCCTCCTGCTGCACCGCCTACAAAAGCTGCCAATGGCATCAATCCACCAACCCAACTTTCCTGTAAATGCAAAATAAATATCTAATATTAATTTATTATACATGTTAACAATTGCTTTATCTTGTTCTTTTATCAGTATTGTTACGTAAGTACTAATAATTCAATTCATAAGTAACTAAATTGTATTTGTGAAAACAAGATCAATAATATCGAGAGTAAAGTTGTAGAATGAATAGCAGGATAGCATAATTCGCGCTAGCAACTACTTTTTTTCTTATCTTAAGTGTACAAACGACTAGTTAGTTATAGTTTTATACATATAGATTGTCTTCCCTAAAATAAAGGCTAGTTCTGACAAGGTTCTTAATTTACTAGCCCAGAACATTATGTTCTAGCATTTACTCTTTCTTTTTTTACGATTTCCTATATAGTTAACTAAAGCCAACGTCAACCCAGATTAGTGTATCCTCTTATTAGTATGCCACGATGACACTAGTGTTAAAATATTATTCTGGCATTATTCATTAACCTAGCGTCATACGGGCATAAAATATAACCACAATGTTTTTTTAAGATTTTTCTGAACAATGTACAAAAACTAGAAACACTACACTAATACAAAAATAGGTAAGTTATTAAAAATAGTCATAACTACATGAAATATATTACCTCCTCTTTGGTAATAGATAGGGTGCTGTTCATGGTAGGTAACGCAGGTGATGTATAACCCGATGAAAAACCAACAATCAAAGATCCCATAGACACAGCGAACGCTGCCAATATCTGTAACAATACAAAATGTGTTAAAAAAAGATTTACCTAAGTTTGTAATGAAAGTGTAAAAATGACCTTTATCATCATCACAATAGTATTATTAAATTAAGGCGGTTGTAATATATTGAGGACCTGCATGTTTTTGTCACAAAAGCGTATTTTTCATGTTCCACTTTACGTCGTTCGTGTACACTTTACCCGGAAAGCTCTGAGCTTTTGTGGGCGGTACGGTCTTCTTATGTACTCACCAACATGTATACCCATATGCACAAGAACTATAGAACTTATTATGCCTAGTGTGCTGTAGTACATGTGTACAAACGACTAAACTATAGTTTATACACATTGCCTTCCCTAAAATAAAGTTTAATTTCTTTGAATACAAAAATTCTTAAAAACTTAGTTTGTCTATAACCTCTGAGTATAAGAGGCATGTTCAAGTTGTACAACATTGTAATTGAATGAAAGATCTCGAATTGTAAAGTGAAAAATGTTGCTGCTGACTTTCTTTCATTGATTATAACTGTTTTATTGTTTTTGTTAATTTACAGACACTTAAGTGGAACATGTTTCATATCTTGCCAGCATCTAAATATATTATGTATTTGCAATAAACTAAATGTTTACCGACGATAATAATGATCCAGATATGTCGAAGGAAATATGCTGTACTTTTTTTTAACAAGGATGTAGTGGTATTTTTTAATTTCAAAGTTGTTGGAATGTTAGTCATTTTTATAATTATAATTCAAGGGTAAAGAAACTCACCTGTGTCCAAAGATAAAGACGCTGTGTAGTCGCCGCATATGGCGGGCTGTCACCATTGATTGTGTACTCAATTTTGACTTTATTGCTATCTGTACTTAATTGTTTAACAAACGGCACAGAATTGCGTAAGTTCTCTTCCTTAGCACTTTTAATTTCCATTTCCATTTTATACTTGAATTCGTTTCCTAAACTGATTTGACGTAATTGTTGGAAATGTCGTCGTGTCTTTTCGAAGGAGTCTTGTTCGTCTTCGCTGCTACTCTCAGTAGAGGCGTGTTCAGGAATAACTGCGTAATTGGGTGCCAATGTTCCCTGAGAACCACATGATGCCGCCAGAGAGGTGCAGGTAGTCGACGTGGAAAGAGTCGGTCGCGATGGTACCCGAGCGTATTTGGGACCTCTCTGACGGTAGAGTCGGTCCTCGTCGCCTTGTCCTCGTCGGCTTTGTTCGCTCCCGCTCTGGAAGAATGAAATATCCAAAGAAATATAAAATCGTTGCTTCACATTTTATTATTTTCAAATTTCAAAATGATATTGGAATTCGTTGCATACACTTAGCAGTTCACTGGTCAGTAGTCATTTGGTACTGAGCATGCTGTCCGCAATTCACCCCATTTATTATGTCCTCTATCTAATTTGCGTAAGTCAGAATAAGATAAGAATTCTGAACTAAGGGTCATATCGAGAAAACACAAACGTAAGCTTATTGACCAGAACCAGTCATATGAGCAAGGCATGTTCCTGATAACCTATTAAGATACGAATAGTGCACACCCTGACCCAATAGTCACGTCAACTCCTGCCTAAGAAAGACATCAGTTTACAGAGGATCAATAAAAACTAGTATTATTGTGCGTTGTGTCGAACTAAACACTAACGAGATTTCCAGAAAACGCGAACTCTACACATATAACGAGCACAGCCAGAACTGATGTCTATATTGATATTCTTGACATTATCGAACGGCTGTCCATTAGTTGTAACCATGTTTATAAAACATATCGTATAAACAATTTCTTTGGCTAGCGTACCTGTAATTGATTGTTCTTTGATGCAGTGTTGATACTTTTTAGTGACCATTACTAAGTACAAAACCATATACGCCGCAATTGAAAATTTTATTTATTTATATATTTAGTCCAAATTAAATATCTTCAAGAAATGAAGTTTACCTCTAACAGGTTACGAAAAGTATTATAATTTTTTCCCCATTGTATTTTGTTTTTGTATTTCTTTCCCATTTCACTTTTACAATTTTACCAAAATAATATTAGAAACTTGTCACAATTTTGACCATAATTATATCAACTGACATGACACTTCAATCAAGGTCTATTATAAAATGTCATTTTACGTAATGGTCCTAATAGTCTTTCAATAATAATTTCCCTTATTATCTTTTTTATTTGCTAATGAATGGAAAGAATGTGACCTTAAAATTTTGTTTATTTTCTTTCTAATTTATTGTCGTTAAAGTTATCTATAAATTGTCACTGGTTAATTGGTACCAATATGTATGTGTTTAAAAATTTGGACCTAAGTATACACATTTAAAGCATGTCTATGTATATTTATCTTTGTATATAAAATTCCGGCTTGACGATTTTGATGAAATTTAGAATGGAGATAGAATAAGCCTTGGAGAAGGGCTAGGCTACTTTTTTTTATTCCACGCGGACGTAGTTGTGGCCAACAGCTAGTATTCTATAAATCGCGACCAATATACCATACTCGTACATTATTGGTACATTAATTAGTATATCACAACAGATGGAATCAATTATTAAGACTAGAATCAATTAAGGTTCAAAGGTACTAGCGAATAATTTCATTCCAGACATAGTTATAAAAAAATTTTTTTCCATATTTTAAGTTTTAATTGTGCACCGCAAGTTCAATTGTTTTTAAAATACTTTGTTGAAAATTGTATTTCACTGCTACATCAAGAATGTCTTTAACTTTCTTATTATTTTGGAACTAAAGTGCGAAAGCGAAAGAAGGATGCGATTTGAGGAGGCGAAATAAATATGCAAGAACTGTGATCTTCGACCACGAATCTTCGACACTCCTCCTCTCGGTAAGGATATGTATGTACTATGTATGTAAATCGTAGAGTTAACTAATAAATTGTATGTTCCAGTCATTGGTAATACATTGTTTCTGAACATATTTCTGAAATTATAATGAGGATAACTTTAGTTCGGCTTCTATTTTGTTTACGAATAATTCATAATATGTATTATATCCTTATCTTTAACATACAAATATTAGTTTGCCCGAGTTGTAAGAATTTTTTTGTTATAAATTATGTAACCTAAATCGTAAATAAACAGGATGTTTCTAAGTGAATAAATTGAAAGGAAAAATATGCATGTACATAACTACATGTATTTGATGTAAAAGACCTTGTTGCTTTGTATTTGTCTTATTTCCGGTTTTAGAGGCCATATTATATTTTATGTGTAGTACACATAATATTAAAGCATTTTAACTTATTAAAAATTATATTGATTATAAAAATATAGATGCATTTATATTTATCGATTTTTTAGCCTTGAACTTGAAGGTTGGAGGGTGCGGTTGAGTATGTTTGTGTTACCTAAAGGGGACGTTCACGCCCTTACTATTTCCAAATAGACTACGATCCATCGATCATTTTGAAGCTCAGTTTATATTGAAATGCAATAATAATATACCTACCATGTTAGTTAACATTTCAGTGAATAATCATTATTGTGCACCGAAATTATACATATACCACATCATTATTATGGTAATATATCCTGTGTAACTACCCCATGATGGTGATTTGGTCTGTCTAGATTTGGGAGAAAGTGTCAATAACGTACCCATTCAGTATATTTTAGTTCTAGGGTTAAATATAGTAGTTATTTGTCTTTCAATTCTGTATCAAAGCTCAATGGCCTCTAAATAAAGATAGCATATTATATGCCTGTCAGTAGTTATTTCAGTATCTACCCAACTATTCTTTTAGATAAATAACGATGTCTAGATTCAAGTCTATTTTGTAATTTTTGAGTGATACTCGGACAAATAAACATTAAAATTCTGAAATAATTTTATTCTGTACTAGCGGCCCGTCCCGACTCGCCCGGGTTGAATACATAATATATAAAAGCCTATGTCCATCTGGATTAAGAATTTTTCAAATAAGACCAGTGGTTCCGGAAATTACCCTCCACATATGAACAAACTTACACAACGCTCACAATATTATATTAACGTAGATTTAAAAACGACTTAAAATATATTTTATAAAATATTTTCATAGTACCGATGCAGCCCTTATAATATTATGCGTTTTTTAACGTTAACAATTAAAATTTACCTATTATTATGTAATGACTACCCCGTTAGGGATACGGCGTGAAGATATGTATGTATGTTTTATGTAATGAAGGTTCGGAATTTTGCAGTACATAGTTCATTGCCTCCATTACGTTAATTGTTGGTAAATAAATTAATTGTAATTATAATAACAAATATAGCGCCATCTGTTATTTACGTATAGCAATACGTAGTAAATTTGCTAGAACATTATTTTGATGGTATTACCGCCACGGCGCCAGTTGCGCTCATTCTGTTGTTTCACTTTCAATTATTTCTGGCATTAGGGTTTCATTCTTTTTATACCATGATCTAAATTAGCCGTAGGTAAAACCAAATTATTTTTATGTTATATTGCTATAAACATGTGTACATATATCATCTATATACGTACATTTATAATTTTCATGATTTTTGGTTTGATGAAATCCGCAGCAAAATTTGAGTTATTAAACGCAACGCAATATTATTGCATGTAATTAAAATTTTGGTGCTACTTATGTACGTATATTAAGGTATACGTGTGTATTGAATTCCGTACAGCAGAGCTGAACTGACAAAACTGTGTTCCTCGCCATTGACCTTGCAAGGCCGTCAAGCTTGTTACCACTTGACGCTACCGCGCATGCGCTTCTGTACTACATTTTGGACTCAAATATCTAAAGATACTGGATATTTATTTACAACAAAATTAGTCTTTAAAAATGTTGAAATTTGCGGATGCGTAATTTCTTGTACAAAGTCATGATAATATTAGAATATCAGTGGTTGCCAAGCAACCGCCGGCATCGACCGCTTGTCGCGGCCGGCTCGAAGTTGCGCCGCCGCGTGTAGCCGTCCGATATTCTGAACTAAAGAAACTTCGCGAAGCCAGTGATAGTTACTGCAAGGTTATTTTCAGAATTGAAGTCTAGATTTTATGTGATTTGTGATCTTATCTATAAACAATTTTAACCAAACAGAAATCTTCATTGGTTGAAATGTTATGTAAAATATATGCAAGAATTCAGGTCAACGGAAAATAACTGTATTATCGTAAAAGTAAAGGTGATTGTTTCATATTGTAACTTACCATTTCTGTTGAGAGCTGCTTCAGGTATCCCATGATCTTCCCCATCGTGTTGGGGTTGTTCTTATTAAAGCTCATCTTGGTATTGTCTTCTCTTCTGTTAGGTTTCACTTATGTTAATTATGATAGTCTCAGAGATGTTCACTGAACGCGTTGTCAAGGAACGTCAAAATGATAATGTCTATAAAAAATAACACTTTGAATTTTAGTATTTTTTCGGAACTTTATGAATTCTTTATAATCCAGGTTCGCGAATATCACCGATTAGCAGCATACATCACTCTAGAGTTAAACTCGAGAATTTAGTGTGCATATTAGCTGCTGTTTGTACAGAACAGTCTGTAAACGATAAGGCACAGTCGCGATTTCACGTTTTTGTCGCAAATTGAGCTTGAATTTTATTTTATGTGTTTTATAGTCCACCAAATTGAAGTAGTTTCATTCAACAAAGTTTATATCTCGCGCCGCGATCCTGTAAGGGTGTACAACATTCAAATTTGTAAAGCCTGCTCAACAAACGAAAATGTTGAAAGCACGTTAACACCGAGTTCGTCAGAGTTCAAGTTATCAATTGAAACTTGCAGATGGCAGCGCAGTGTTTTATAGAAGGTTGCTGGCAGTTGGCGCCGGCTGCCGAAACCCCCACTCATCCCCGCGGCCCCCGCGTATTCGTGTATATTCGCTTGAAATGTGTGCGTGACTTGTTTCAGTGTGCGTGTGTGAGTGATAGACTCACACACCGTCACTATCACCACTCGGAGATTTAAAATATTACAGTCTGATCGAGCCTCCTTTCAGTCATAAAATATCACACTAATATATCTCAACCATGATAATGTAGTTTTATCTTAGAGGTAAAAGTGTTCAGGTACTTTTTTATGTAAAAACTGTTTATTCTATCTGTAATATAATATACATATATAAATAATCAGTATGGGTGTACATATTGGAAAATTATATACTAGTGTGTATGATGTATGTACTTTATATTCAACACAATAACAGCGACACCTGCAATAATCCATCCATATTATTATTAAAATCTGAAAATGAAGCGCTATCAAGATTGTCTCTAAGTACCTATCTAGATACCCAAAAACGATGTCAGATAATATGATTCTGCAATAACTTTAATGATACATACATGGTATACATAACACGTATACCATATATGTATTACATATCCTCACGCTGTATCCCTGACGGGGTAGTCAGAAAAGACGGAGTGCCAGGTGTTGTTTCCACCACACCATGGTGTGTGGAAAAATTACCAAATGAATTCCAAGTAAGCATTCTCCGTTGGTCAGTATAAGATATGGTCTTTCTAAACTAGCTTGGAATATGAGTACTCCCTAGATAGTCCCCCAGTTCATAATATATCACTTAAGCACTACATCAGTTTTAATTTGGAGTTATACAGTTTGTGTAATTTGTGTGGAGGTTAAAAATAATATAGAGACAAATTGTATGTACAGCTAAGTAAAAATTGAATACATAAGGCACATAATTCTACGGTACTTGTTTGAAATTACATTGTCACAATATTATGATGTGTACCAAATAGTTTTTTTCTGATTTGGAATCTGAATTGTATTGCAATATCATCGTGAAGCTATACTTTTCATACCATACGTCGTTATGAGTTCATGCGGGTATAGAGTCAGCATAAATGCAGCCGGTCTACGCCCACCCATGAAAGTATCGTAAACGTTATAAGAACTTCTTATTAAAACTTCATAATCGTATTATAATAAAATCAGTCTAACATCGACTTGCTTAAAACAAAGTCGCATTTTTTTTTAAAACCTCCGGGTCAGTCACCTTTGAGTACAAACACGATCTTCACCATGAACTGAATCTGCGGCCAGGATTGGCTCCTCATGAGGGTACTCCTCAGCGATTAGTAATAGAGATACGAAACTTTGAATATAAATTTTATTTTGATAGCATAACATGATTTTCACTTTGAATTGATGCTACAGTCATCATTGTCTCCTAATTAGGAAACTTTTCAACGATTAGTAACATGTACATGAAACTTTGCAAAAAAAACATGACTTTCTACCGTATGTAGTTTGGCGAGATTGGCGTCGATGGCATTGGTGTGCAACCTTTTTAGGAGAACGAAAACTTCCAAATTAAACCCGGACACCGGCAAGAGACCTTGTAACAATGATGCGTTACTTGAAATGGATAGATTGAGAAATATATCTAACTAATAAAGTGTAAACAAATGAAAAGCTAAAAAGTTTAAAAAAAAACAAGCTCAGCTTTTTCATCATCATCGGCAAAAACAAAAAGTATACTTTTGCTGATGACACTTCTATAGAGCAGCCTATTCAATCTCTTTGTGGGTTTGGTGTTTACACAACATTGAGTTTTATGAACTTGAATTATTTTTTCTTTTTCGTGCAATGGTGAATACAAAAATAGCTTTTGTAATGATTTTTACAAGCATTTGTGTACAAAAGTCATTTTACTTTATTATCATGCAATGAAATCATGTCATAGTGTTTGAAATGTTTTTATTACGATGATCTTCAACATATAAATATGTGTGTACCACATTTACACATATTAATTAACGTATATGTATGTAATTACTGAGTACTTTGTACACTAAAGTATTTCACGATTATCATACAAAAGTGAATTCTAAGAAGATCAAAAAACAACGGCTGATGTAACATTTCAAATCTAGTAAAAATGTTCTTTTTTGAGAACTTTTATGTGGACATTGCTTTTTGTCGGTGTTTTGCTGTACCTAAGTATATGTTTTAAATGTTACATTCAATATAATACTTCAGTAAAAAATTCACGAGATAAGTATGCAAAATCTTATTAATCTTTAAATTTATTTTTATAAATTTTGCAAAATTAAAAATTATTCTCATTTCTTACATGTTTATGTTCTTATCGATTTTATGGAAGGAGCACTACAATGTAAGTATCGAAGATATTGTTAGTTAAACGCAAAATTTACTACATACAATATTAAAAATGGAAAAATTGTTATAAATTCTGTAAAAACGAGCTTTTAATATCGATTTAAGTGTGATTATTCTATTGACATTAAAAATTGATTTATTTGTGATTGAATTAGTTATTATTTTGGAGCAAACCAAATAAACAAGATGTTAAAAAATCTAAGAAATTACATTTATGCTATACAAAGAAAAAGAGATGAGAAGAAAAAGATCAGACAAAGAAAAAGAGAATGTGTCAAATGCTTTTCATGCCGCGCCGGTCGTAAAAATCTGTGGAGGGATAGGGTTTGCCATAAGGAACTTATAGCCTATAGGCGACAGAGTACCAATCTCTCACTATGTGATCGGGCTTTGTCATCTGTAAAGGTCAAATACAAGCTACAAATGGCATCAAGGGGTGATTTAGTTGCATTTTCGTGATCTGTCCACCCTGAACGAGAATGGCGTGTTTGTATGTACAAGAGATACCTACAGTCCTATAGTTTGGTGATTTTAAGTACGTTGCAACATAAAATACTTTCATTTTGTTTAATGTTAAAATCTCACGCGTCAAATTTTATGAATCGTTCTCTTATTACTGTAATAAATATGCCAGCTGTTAGGTAACAGTAGCTATTTATTATTATTACTAAGATTATACTTATTAATATTGTAATGCAATACAAACGTCACTTCGCGATGCGTGTGGTTTGGTTTTGTGGTGCTCTCCTGTGGTTTATATTGTACACATACGTATATGTACGTGATAGTTAAAAATTTGTTAATATTTATGCGTAAATAATAATAATAATAATAATTTTATTTCGAGGCTATATAAGCCCATGTAGTGTTAGTGGATAACAAGCGCTTATAAAATTATTATTAGTAGTTATATTATTATTATTATTAAATTAAATTAAACACTAATTGTAGGCCGTATGTAGCCGCATCCAACGCTTAAACAGTGGACAATTCCACTTTTATTAAAATAAGAATAATTAATTTTTTTTACCTAAATATAAATATATATAAAATAGTCATTAAATTTACTTTTTAAAAATTATATTACGTTGAGCTATTTCCATCTATTACGAATTTTTAAATTCTTTAGAAAGAAAAATAATTCGTACGGATATATATGTACATATATATTTTAATTAAAACTAAATAAGCTAAGATTTTTTTAAATTTCAAAATAATTTTCATTTGTTAATGACAGTATGACATATGATTTCAATTTATCTGCTCCAAGCACTGTATATGTAGGCGGGTCGCACAGTATAACGTCATAGAGCCGCGCCTTCAACCGTCTGCGTGCGCGCAATCATGTCTTAATTGAAATGCAGGACGCCTCTTGTTATGTGCTGCCGCCAATACTAGAAACAAACTTATTATGGTTAATAAGTTATAAAAAATAACTTAACACCCGGTAGAAAAGAGAAATGTAATAAGTAATAACTTTGATGCTTGTTTTTTGTCTGTGTTGATCAGTAGTATCACAGCTCTTGAATGGATGAACCGATTTGCAAGCGGTTTTCTTTTGAATTGATAAATGCAGTTTTCGAGAATGTTTTCAGCTTACTGTTTGATGCAAATCGGGCTACATTATTTTGTTAGAAATATTATAATTAACGTCTAGTAAAAGCGTATATGTCTCTATGCGCTACTATACTGATGTTGTGATGGTAATTATATCAGCACTGCACTTTGGTGTTTAATACGGTTAACGACGTTAAGTAATGTTGCACACTACCGTCTATTGAATAGGTGGTCCGGAAGTCATGATGAGCCGTTTGTGCCGGTTACCGTTACAAAGATGTAGAGATCTTACGGATGACTTGAAGACTACAAAACTTCATAATTATATAGATCGGAGATCTTCAGCGTTAGCGCTGCGCCATCTTTTGTGTACCTACAGTGTTTTAACATGCCATATCTAGTCTTTTATTCGATCAAACCATTCTTGTTAACTGTTATTGATATAAGATGTTACATTATAACGACTATAACACTGCAATTAAATTGTATAAAATATGGCCCCTTTTAGAGTTGTGTAGACGTTTATATTACTGCCATATAATAAAATTGGCAACGTATCTCAACCATGATTTTACTAGTATTAGCTTACCTGCACCGATTCGCACTGGGCCTATGTAGCGGATGTGCTGGATTGTATAAGAGAACTACGTCCAGCAGTAGAATTTAGGCAGGTGTACATATAAACATATTGTATAAATTTATGATTTAAGAAGGATAAGGAAGTCTTTTTTGATATTTCTTAACTATCGCATATTCGTTTATCGCGAACAAATTATCAAGATGTAAAAATATTTGTAAATAACAGTGTTAATCGAAGTTCAAAGATTGTGATTGAATGATCTTTAAACTTTGTGTCAACGTAATTAAAGTAGGAAGTAATAACATATCTGTTTGTGAAGTGGTAGTAGTACATCCATGTTAGTAGGTTCCATTTGGTGTAACTGACACAGTGTTTATTTATCGCAGAAAATTGACTGAGACACAATGACACGAATTTAATTATGGTCGTTTTAGGGCAATAGCATACATAGGTACTATTTGCACTGTTATTTGATAGTTGCACTCAAAGCCTGGGTGTCTGGTTTGGTTTCCGATCAGGTCCATTTATGAAACTAACTTTTCTAATTTGTGTTGGAGTCTGGACGTTACTGGGTACTCTCCCGGTTTGTTCTAACCGTTGTTCAAGCATAGTACTTCGTTTGGGATTGCATTTAAATAAGAAATTGTTGGTTGAATTCTTTGTGTAGGTCGATGTTCGCTGCTGCTGTTGTTGAGATACCAATGTCAAAAAGAATGTTGTATAATCTCCCTGCGCTTATTTTTAGTTCATTTCTTATACTTATATGAGGTATAATCATTTCGATCGTTAAACTCGCCCTAAAAATAAGACTTAATAGATGTATATGTATAGATCATGGGCTAACAACCTATTCTTATTTGGTCCCGCTGTCTTCTGCAAGCTTAAATAAATATTTTTGAATAGAAATGGTGTTAAGTTATTCTAAGTGTAAGTGATTTTGTAATGCCTTGATGCTCTGTCCATTCCGAATGGGAAAAGCCGTGAAGTTATTTAGGTACATAAATATATTTTATTTTTAACATAGGTCTGAAACAGCGTTTTTGCAACAAACGTATAAAACTTGCCAGACTGAATAATTTTGCAATAAACCTATAAATAATTTTGACAACGGATGGATAGTGTCTTTACATAAGCACATTCACATTATATTTTTAACGGTATTCGGATTACATTTCGTAATTTAACTGTGTGACGATTCTGGTGGGCACGAATGCTAACAATAATCATGAATGGGCGCGTGCGCCACATCACGTGCGCTTCATATCACATTAATAGTTTCTCATGCAAGTCGGCATTCCCGAAAGCTTTGCCCCGCCTTCTTACGCACACAAACCACAATGAGCTTTCGCGTCAGCGTCACACATTGATGCGTCATAGTACAGACTGAATCTTAAAATAGATGTTCACGTCGAAATTGCTATTGCTACAATGTTACATCATCTTATATACATTATAGGTAAGGCGTATTGACCCAGACCCTAGAAAAGCAATGAAAGTAATGATTAATACCTACTGTAAGTACCCATTCTATAATTTTATTTGAAAATTAATTAATAATTTAAACAATTACCTCCTTAAGTCAACATCCAATTAATAATACATTTTTAGAAAATGAACGATCAAGATTTATTATTTAATAGCGACTCGCCCCGGCTTCACTCCGGTGGGATGAATGTTTGCAACATACCAAATTTCTTTTTGAGATTTTCATACAAAAATACCATCCAAATTTCCGACATTTTGGGTGGCCTTTCCAAAAATTTTCTTTCATACAAACCTTGTCCTAACAATTATGAACAAAACAAAAAAGAAATCAGCCAAATCGGTCGAGCCGTTCTCAGTGATGCTCCGTCATACGTCGGCAATTGATTTTTATTTATATAGATCTATTATGTAATTGATTTGTTATATAAATATTTGTTCGTTATAAGTTATAGTTACATAACATTAAATTTTTTAAGTTTATTCGTTGTCAAAACTTATTATTTTATGTTACACTTTTTTTGTTTTTAAAATGCCTGTCCTTCCTCAGGATTCAAGCTATCTCCATACCAAATGTTATCACAATCGGATGAACGGTATGGCAGTCCATAAAATACGAACTAAGAAAAAAATATTGATTTTTATAAGTTTTAATTATTCAATAATTTTAGTTTTAAGTTTAAAGATTTATTCTACTTTTGGTAAACAATGATTAATCATCTGGATACTGTTCCCGTTAGTTAAACGTCGCTGCGTAATTGGTAACTGGCGACGTAGCCGAAGAGCAATGCGAGACGCTGCTGTCACACACACACAGTAGTTTAAACTTACAGGCATACACAGAAACACACACATACGTCATGAATTTAAAAAATGTCAGTGGAATATTACCAGTGAGAAGGCGGGTCTCGCTACAACTCTCGAACATTCTCAGTCGGTATGTGCGCTGGCGCCTCGCTTGAGTTTGCTTTATTCAGTACACTGGCTATTGCACTTGAAATTGTTCTAAAAATTATTTATTAAGTAACACATTATATTCAAAACAAATTCAAAATAATGTTTCAATACCTAATAAATATTAAATACTTAGTTGCCATTTTTCTTAATTCGTTTTTGTGTAGTACAAACATTCAGTCCAAGACATGACGCAAAAGCATCGTTTCAATATTTATTGGTTTCATATCAACAATATATGTACGTAACTCCGTACATTCTGTACAATGTATGTAAAATTTAGCGAAGGTGTGGCACAATGTTTTCATGTTATCATCGTTGCATGATAAAGCGTTTTAAAATATTCTACGTAAATAATAACAAGAATTCCAGTAATAATCATAATGTTATCTTGTCTTTTGACACTTATGCGGAACAATTCGAAAGGATAAAAGAAATGTAAGGGAATGTAGGTATAAAGACATTAAACGATTATGGGAATAGGAATTATAATGGTCGAGCTTATGTCTAATTTATGTACGATGTATGTAAGTACTTATATTCGTATTTTAGATTCGTATTATATTATTCTCATCCTAACCAAGAGACTTAAAATGAATCAATGATATTAATAATTTTCTTTACATAATATGTTTTGCATTTTTAAATGAAATGCCTATTGACGTCTACTATCAACAATCATACAGGTTTCGACTCAAGTTCTGACCTTGACATGACACGAGTGACGACCTTGACATGCGCAGTGATCACCTCAAGTCCGTTCTTCTTTAATTTTTTTCTTTCTTTATATTCGTATAATTTGTTTCATGCAACTAATAGTTCAGTAATGTGAAATAAGGGGTAAATCTCCGAATAAATTTTGTAAGTAAATGTTAATCTCACTCTTATATCACAAATTATGTACGGCTGAGTGTCTAACTTGCTCAATGTAATGGGCAATCTTAGCTCTTTAACAGCATAATACTTAATTTAATATTACTTCACTAACGAACGAAACATGGAGAATTTTGTATCGTGTGGTGTCTTCGGCGGCCGATGTACTTTCTCTTTTACTCTTGTTGTTTTCATATACACATGTCAAATAACTCTAAAGATGAAAAATACCTACTACAATGTTAATTTAAGTTGTATTTTTCTTTTTTACAAAAATTTTAATCACATCAATTAGCCATCTGTGATAATTTTGTCATACATCTTAATGGCAAGATTGAAAATAAAATAGGTTACCTATGTATTAATGAAGCTGTATATAACTGACTTTGGTTGTTAAATAGTCGTCAAGTTGTTAAATAGTCGCCAAGTGGTTATACACAGTGTAATCAAATTACGGTAGTCAGAGATAGTTTAATTGTAACTCCAGTCATATGCTGTCAGATGGAAGTAGTCTAGCACAATCAGAATTAATATGTCTAGCTGTATCCGCAAACAGTATTATCTAGGTACCTATAGTCAAAATTTATAGTTAAATCAGTGATAAGTTTAGTTAAAAGTAATGTGTATTTTTACATTAAGGGCGGTCACAGACTTACCGATTCCTTTCTGTTCTACTAGAATAGAACAGAAAAAATTTAAATCGGTTGTCTAGAATGCAATACAAAATGTACCACTCGTCACATACCTACCGACCCGAATCGGCAAGAACGCCCGGTCAGCATGCAATCGGCCAGCATCGCCGATCAGAACGTTCTGGCCGGTCAGAAAGAGGCGTGTCTTACGTACTAACTCCGTATATCGTCACACATAGCCCGGTTACAACCCGGCGCCGGCGATTTTACCTCTGTACACCTGCAACTGCGCGCTTGAATACATCTAGTGAATGGTTGTTGCAAAAAATCATCGTTCGTTCGTTGGTCATTGTTGCAAAAAATGATGGAATCGACACTCTTATTATGCTTGTTGTAAAATTCCCGTGTTTGTGGGACATGCGGTCCAAAGAATATCACAACAAGGACTTTAAAGATCTCGCATGGAAAGAGGTCCTTAAAGATCTGTTTGTGGACTGGGATATTTTGGATAAAGAAGAACAAAAAATGATGGAATCGACATAGACTCTTATTATGCTTGTTGTCAAATTCCCGTAAAAGTCAAAGAACTTATCTGGGTATTTTCTTAATTTTTCTCTATTCGTGTAGAATTGACATTCTTGCAGCCTGTGTAAGTTTAAAGGGTGAACCCAGTACTTTCTTTTCCTTTTACTCTCTTCGTGCCAAAGTAGTAAGGCAATGCAGATAAGTTCGTCATCGTCCATTATAATTTATTACGCAGTAGGTACGTCTAAGTCTCTCGGCAAGCGCTAGATTACGACTGAGCGCGAATCAAGAAAGTTCGGCGCCCGGTGTGTGTGTGGCGATGAAACCGGATTCTATTCTGTTCTCGTAGAATAGAACAGAATCGGTAGGTTTGTGGCCGCACTAAAGCTCTGAAATGTACAAGGATCCAAATACATATTTTCGAGAAACCGACTTTCTTTACCTTTGACTTTTAAATACACTTATGTCAAAACACATTCACGCGATAACATGACGCGACCATTTTTGTTCTTTTTGAAACAATCTTTACTGCAAAAAAAAAACAAAGGTCCTAGCAGCGGCTTTATTTTCATTCGAAGGTTGAATCCCAATTTCACTGGAAGACTAAGAAATTTTATACATACGACGCGTACATACGATTATATAGTATAAGACATTTGAGATATCTTTAGTACTTACAAACGAGGGTTTTTGCAAAAATCATTGCGAGGTTGGATCCTTATTTCAATGGACTACTAAGAAATGTTATGTAACTATGTTAAACAATTTTTTTATTTATACTTAATATTTTATTACATGCCTATTATTATATTAGTATATGCGCAATGTGAATCTACCCCCACTACTACCGCCAGTGCTCATGTACTCGTACCGGCGGCGTCTGTATTACAATTTATTAATGGAACTGAAAATACTGCATAACTTAACAGTACCTTTCCAAAAGATAAAAACTGATAGTGTTTTAATCGCTTGCAGTCATTATGTGTCATGTGTCCATATTAGGTACTTATCTTATCATCACTTTAGAGATAAAATCGTGATTAAAAATTTCCATAGAACTTACGGGAAAAGTTGCAACACTTGTCTCTTTTATATTGTGTTGTAGGAATATTGCAATAAAATCTAGAAATTAAGAGTTTTCCTATTTCTTTTTCAAAAAGTTCACCACTTGTTTAAAAAAAAATTGAAATGGGTTTTCAAGTAAATGTAAATTACATATTTAGAAGTCTGTGTCTAGCTCTCTGAGATAAGGTTTTAGTTTTTGTTGTATTATATTTTCAGTGACGCGTTGTGTATTTGTGATAATGATTTGTGTAGGTACGAGCTACGGCCATTAGAATAATAAATAAGAGGACCCACCGATACATGTGTGGTATATATCTACTTTTTCAGATGTCTAAAAACAGTTTTTTTTTCACATTTTTTAAACTTTATCATAATTACTACTACAGAAGAAAGTGGCAATGGCCGTCCTTGGCGCAGGCACAGTATTGCGCAATAAAAACCAAGGTTGACAGACTTAGGCTTAATGTAGTCAGAGTTACACTTGATGCTTGAAGAATTTGTGCTAGATTATTTTTATTGTATAGATAATAATATTCTATTATTCTATTATTATAATAATATTCTATTATTATAATAATATTTTTAAGCCTTAATAATATTATTGTATTAATATTATCTATACAATAAAAATAATAATATTATAATTGTATGTAACCTATGTGTGATAAAGTTATGTATAATTATCTTCTATTTCAGTTAAATATAAAAAAAACGTAGAAATTCTACCTATACAAAATACAAATTTCTATTTTATTAAAAAACAAATATTTTAATGTAAATACGAACACGTACAAATTCAAGATAATTTGGTTTCACAAAATATCTCTAGGTTTTAGGTTTATTCCTTTATTTTTGACTACGTTCTGAATACGTAAATATAAATTAAAATGTATTATTGTACGTTTTAGTGTTTTTTCAATTGGCCAAGTGCGAATCGAAGTTGTAGTCGGTCAGTAGTCAACATTTTTTTCTTCAGTTTCTATTTCGCGAATACTTTGGGCCTACAATTCAAGCACTAGTTTGAATATTTCTGTTTAGTTTATAATTCGGAAATACTTCGGACCTACAATTCCAATACTGGTTTTTGCTTACTGACAAAAAATTTTTTAACAAATAGTCCTCAAGGAATTACTTTTGATAGGACGATTTAACCAATTGTTCTAGCTTCTAACAAATTAAAAGACAGGTTGCTCTATTCTAAATTATTTGAGGAATACCTTGAACACGTCTGTCTAACTGTATGTAATGCGTTATGTTCAAGGTTTCAGGTGTTTTTCATGCATTGCCAATATTTTCATATACTTGCACTTTATTTTTCATCTCAATGTATAGGAACTAAATTATTTAATGAAATGCAAATACTGTCACCATGATGTACCTATAATATGTTATTTCCATAAGATTCAATGTAGTATTTGTAACTTGTATACTTCTAACACTAATATTCAATGCAGTTTACGGTCTCTTCGTCTATTTATAGCAACATAATATCATCTGGAACGCTGAGAAAAAATTAATTGCTTTAGAGACTTCCTTTCGAATGGCTAGAATATTCTAACTGGTAGTAAATAATGATAACTTGAGATAGGGTTGCTGTATAATTTTGTTTCTGTCTTCACATTAAGTTACTTAATTCATACATATATACATATTTTCACGCTGTTTCTCTAACGGGCTGGTCAGAGAGGCCGGAGCGCCAAGCGTCGCGATCCTTGCTTCGTTGCATACTTCTTTCGCCTACTCAAATCTCATGCTTCTTACACATTTTGGCCTAGGTATGCAAGTGCTTTTGACAGTTCTGTCTACTAACACTGGCTATTTGATCTTCGTAAGAGCCTTAGTCTTCCTTGGCTGCTGCTACCGTTCACTTTCGCTCTGTACTTTTTCTTCGTCAGTCTTTCATCACTCACTCTTTATAGAAAAGGCACATAGGTGCCCGAACCATCTAAGCATTCCTTTCTTCATTTCTACAATAACACTCGTGTAACCCTATCAAATTGCGTAACTCCTCTTTGCTTAATTTGTCCGCTAATGTGACACCAAGGTGACACCACACATATTTCTAAGTGATCGTATTACTACTGCATTTGTCTTTCTTTCACTTGATTTCGGGCATATCCAGGGCTCACTACACCGTACAATAAAGTTGTTACTAACATCTTTTTAACTTTTAATTGCATCAGTTAACAATATACGATGTCCTAACGAATATTTGACTAATCTTGTTGTAAATATTACAATATGGTAATACGACACGCCTCAATTTTCCAAAGAGATAAAAATCCGTTCTAATAAACTGCATTAAAATAGGTATGTATACGATTGTGAGAGAAAACACAACACAGTTAAGTTGCTACTTTTGTGTCGAGATTGAGAATTATTTCTTTTATGAGCTTCTTTGAATAATGACTCCGTGACATTGGTTTATTTTTTTTATTAACTCTATAATAATAATAATTTTTATTACTAGTAGGTAAGTGTTGTATCTACATACATTTTTACAAAGTTATTTATCAGTAACATTGATCTCAATCGTACTATAAATTAAAATAATCAGGATTTTTAACCGAATGTCACAATATCATAACAATCAATCGTACTATAAATTAATATAACCAGAATTTTTAACCAAATGTCACAATGTCACAATTGTATGTCAAATTGACAAATGTAGTCACAGGTGGAATTGGAATTCTATTTCATTTGATGAATTTTTATAATTTTTATCTATCCTCCGCCCAAAACTCCGATTCGGAATTTTGATTTCAGATTGCGGATTTTTAGGAATCGAATTAAATGCGGTGCTGGTTAGCTGACTGAGTCTGATCACTGGAATATCCTGTGGGTGCTTCGATAGGAGCCCAAACACTTGTCAATTAGTGGTTGTGTAATTTTCGCCTGAGAATAGCTAAAAATTATATTCATCACATACTAAATATAATGTCAAAATAATATAACAGTAGGGATATCATCTCAACAAATCCACAGTACGCCATGAATAGCGATTTTCAGAAATTATTTAAAACTAGCTGTACTTGCGACTTCGTCTGCGCGGAAAATTTTGTCGTGGCTTTCCCGGATTAGGCTAGTTTATATTATGTATGTACAATTGTACATGTGCATAGTATGTTTAAATATTGTTTTTGAAAAAATGTCTACGTCTAGCCTACGTCTGTCTCCGGGAACATACTATCTCTGTACCAAACAGCATAATTGCTTCAGCGGTTCAGCATTTCCCATTCAAAGTTTCATTCCCCTTTTCACCCCCTTAAGGGTAGGTTTTTGATAAAAAGTAGCCTATGTTCGTACCCAGGTGTCACAATATACCCATGCTACATTATAATCAGTTCAGTGGTTTAGCATTTTCCGTATAAAATTTCGTACCCCTCCCTCCCGTCTCCTTTTTCACAGATTTTTGATAAAAAGGTAGTCTAGTAGTAAAAAAGCTTTTTTTCATTCGGTAGAAGACATAAAGGAGAATTCGCGGCGAGCACTGAACTCAATTCCGGGAAAAGCGTTTAAAAAATGTTTTTATGATTGGATTATTCGTTGGCGTAAGAGTATCGTTTCTGAAGGAGCATACTTTAAAGGTGATAAAATAAATTTGGATGAATAACTAACATTTCGTGTAGTATTGATCTTTTCCCGGTACTTTCTTGACAGAGTAGTATATATATAGAGATATAGCTGTATATAGTATAGATGTATTTTTTATAGAGAGAGGTTTTAATATAGTATTTAAGTTTTTTCTCTGTCAAACAATATATTCTCTGATATTTTATGATAAGACTTTAATGTACTTAGACCTAAAATACACATTCTTAACATTAATATTGAGAACATAATGTACTTGGAATATTGCCCACACCGATATTAGACTAAGTACTAAAATAATAGTGCTTATTTTCATATTTAACTAAGTGACGCCGCGACGTACAGATGAGTTTTGTAGTGACTTCATTTTGTTCTACATTTTTGTCATAATTTAAACGAATCGGAACGAGATTTTGTAAAAACAAAATCTCGTTCGCTACGTATATTTTGAATACAGACTATATTATAATATTGTACATATTCTAGCTAGACTGACAAACCGGTAAACTGCAACCTTCGGCAAGCGCCAACTGAATGCTATTTGAATATTTAAATCTACTTTGGTCTTTGTATAGCATCAAAGTGTATCTATATGTATGTCAACAATCACTAAATAGTACGTATTTATAATATTGTTACATGTTTTTATAAGGAAAGTATTCGAGGAGTAGGATATTCATCAAAAAAATGTACTATAAGTAAAATTAAGTGTAATAATAATAATAATCTAAAGATATTTTATAAAAATCACCGTATAAAATGCAGCGGATTCCTGAAGAGAGACTATATTATATATCAGGACCTGTATTTCAATTAGGTCATGACATTTTGAGTTTTAAATAATAATTACATAATTAAAAGAATAGCCATCGTGATAGTCCTTACTGTTATATAAATGTATGTAGTTTACTCCATTCAAATATTCATGTGCGTTTTAATGCATAAGTACAGTAAAACATGCTCATTTGTATGCGTGTAAGAGATGAATGTAATACCATGTTCATTGGTTCCGAATTATATATGCGTCGAGATTCTGATGGAAAAGTACTGGAAGAAAAGTGTGCAAAGCAACGGTCTGCCGATATATCCAGTAGTTGCAAACATTTTATATTATTACTACCCATAAGGTAATATATTTTTACTTTTCCAATTAAAAAAAAAAATGAAAAAGTAAATATATATCATTGCATAGTTGCAAATTTTATAAAGATCTTTGGAATTCACACAGGGCATCATAACTTTCCATCATTACACGCTACATAAACAAGCCTGAATCATTTTTAGTAATCGACCTTGTAAATATTTTCAGAAAGGTTCGGCGCTTCTGATGAACCTGAATTAGTCAGCAAACACAAACATAAAACGACTACACATTCTCATATTTTGTAATATCCATATGACACACACATTTTCAGTATCGTACGTATATTCTATATAGCATATGTGTGAAGTGTAAATCGAAGCACCTTCGAAACTTAATTTACACGCACAAACTTATGCAGACGCTTGTGTACGTGCTACAATCACTGGTTCCCAAACTTATTTTGTCTACTGAGTCGAGAGCTCATGCAGTCGTTGTCTAAGATGCCTCCTAGCTAAATGAAATTACAAATCACCCCCCAGGCCTCTACACAACGCCCCCATTTTTTTTCTGGGTCTCTTACCGCCCTTTAGGCCTGCAGTGCCCACAAGGGGGCGTTATCGCCCACTTTGGGAATGGCTGTGCTACATGAACACACTGCGAATAGTACAATACTGACAATACTTACCTTTTGCGTACCAAGTGCTAATCGACTATAATTTTGTGAATTTAATGTTTTAGGAATTTATATGAACCGGGTTTTTTTATGTAGCAATGTTGTAACAACTTTAATCAGTTTCCAAAACATTTAATCAATATTTCTTCGAATCAATTGGCACAAATGATTGTCGCATTTCTGCCGCCATAAAACATGTTCGACGATATTTTTAAGCGGATTTAATGCCCTCAATTGCCCGGTGCTGACGGAGGCGGCTTGTGACGTAGCCACTGTTCTCTTGCTGATCTGAAAAGAGGTTAAATTTATTTTTAATTTTTGATCAGAAAATTTATTGCGCATAAACTTTTTAAAATTGAATTTTATGTAGATACCTATTGTTGATTCAGCCTTGTAGCCCTGGTTACAGAATAAGGCTACGGTGTTTCCAGCTTGTCGAAAGAATCGACTAAAGGGGTCTTGGAGGTCGCAGTCGATTGGAGTAGGGGCTCCAATCGTCCACCCAAGCGATCCCGAGAACGACAACGCTTGTGGTCCGCGCTGTCGTGGCACTGCGGGGTGCAGGGGAGGCTCTGTCTTGTCCCCCCGATAATTGCTTCAACATAGAGAGAGAGGGGCTTATTTCATGATTAAATCTCTTCCAGCAGCAGACCTGCGATGGGAAACATAATAGTGAAAAGCAAATTTAGCGTGTACAACTTATAATATTTATACATATATATATAAACACACACATACACATACATTATATACATATAAACAAATTTACATACTTACTCAAAGACGTGTACATATACAAATGAATAAATATATACCTACCTATATAAATACAATATGGAAAATCAGGACAGTGACAAATGATATATTTTTAATCGTTTTTTAAAAACGGATATAGAACTGACGTCTCGAATATCAGGTGGTAGCGAATTCCACAATCTAATAGCATGAGCAGAGAAGGAATGGGAAAAGAAAACAGATTTATGGGACGGGAACTTTAGAAGAGTTCTGAGATGTGCTCTGCAGGGAGCATCTAGAGGGCGTGCAAAAGAGAACCGCTCCCGTAAGTAGGTTGGAGAAGACTGGTTATGAAGAATATTGAAGAGGAGACATAGTACTCGAGTATTCCTGTGAAAACAAATAGGAAGCCACTTGAGATCCTTGCGAAAATGAGATACATGATCAAATTTCTTCAGTCCAAAAATAAACCGTATACATAAGTTTTGCAAGCGCTCAAGTTTATTTGAGAGCTCCTATGAGGCATTCATCTGTATAATCTAAGATAGGTAGAATAAGAGTTTGGGTAAGAGAAATCTTAGTTTTTAGAGGCAAGAAACTTTGGAGGCATTTTAGCGAATGAAGAGAGAAGTGGATTTTATGACTGATGCCGCTGATATGCGCATTCCATGAAAGCGTAGAATCAAATATGACACCCAGATTTTTTGCAGTGTCAGTATAAGGAATCGCAATATCATTAAGAATCACAGATGGGAGAGAAGCAAAATCTAACGAACTACGCATAAGACTACCAATAATCATGGCCTGAGTTATTAGGATTCAAAAGGAGACCAAAAGATTCAGCCCATTGGACTAACTTTTTTAAATCCTTGTTCATAGCAGCAACAGCTACATCAGCATCAGACGCTATAAAATGACAATAAAGCTGCAAATCGTCTGCATAGAGATGGTATTTGGAAGAGATTATATTAGTGATAGAATTAATAAAAATAGAAAAAGTAGTATTTTTTATTTGTCTAAGATTTGAAACGAAAGTTAGTATTTGTAAAGATAATTATTGCTCCTGAACCAAGACAATATAATTGATGTTTCACTTGGCCCTTTATTTATGTACCTACATTATATTCTACACAGATACATATTTTTGTACATTAGCGCGTGATTGCGGGGGCGCGCCCACATACAATCCGAGTTCATAAATATCATTATGAGTCTGCCACTTAAATATAGGTAAGTTTATTCAACTACGAACTCAAATACTAGTATACGTCAAATAGTAACCATCTGATGCATTGGATTTAGCCAACCAACCTTCTGGAAAAAGCCAGTTTTACAAAGACGTAAACATCTCACTCCTCTTTATGTAACTAATAAAAGTTCTCTTTTTGTCGACAATTTTCATAAGTTTTAAATATTTTGTAATAACAAAAGAATAATTAAAATCACTTACGTCTACCATAGTAATGTCGTCATAAATTACTTTTTCAGTAGGACGTCATAGTTTATACGGATAGGTACTAATGGCATAAAGATAATTTAATAATAAAATGTTTGACTAGTCGTGCCCCATTGTTTCACCCGCATTAAATTTATTAGTCCGAGATAAAGCGTAGCCTAAATTCCTCTTTGAAAAGTCGTCTACTTGCTAATGGAATCCCCGTCAAAATCGGTACAGCCGTTTCGGATATTAGCCATGACAAACAAACAGACATATAATCAAAAATTTAATAAACACGAGCTTAAGAACAATCTTCGAAATCAGATACTTCAATTTTATTTATTTGTATAATATAAGATGTACTTATACCTTTAGACAGGCCTTTTTTGTCACTTCTTTTTTGGGGGCACGCTAATTCTCGAAAGTTGTAAGTCCATAATTTTTTGTACCCCCTCTCCACCCCTTGCCACTGTGTTTTGAGGAAAAAATCGAAGTAAAATATTTTTTTTATTGTTTAAAAACATAATATCTTTGGAAATAAAACGTAATTATTAAAGGTATTAAAAAAAATCAAAAATTTTTGTAAAGTTTACCAAAATTGATTTTTTTTTCTTTTTTTTTCATTTTTTTCAAATTCTTTCATTTTTTTCAGTTTTTATGGCAATTTTTCGATATTTTCGAAATTTCCTTTGGGGGCACTGCGTGCCCCCACAAAAAAAGCCCTGCCTTTAGATATACATTATGTATATTTTCTATATGCATCACAGACAAATTAGCCTAAAGACAGGAAATGAAAGGGCACCGTTTTCTGCCATCGATGCGCACAAACGCTCATTTAACTTCAAACACAAGCGCGCGCGCCTTTAGTAATAACCAGAAAGCAGATCCGTGACCTGTGTGTAATTGTTTTAAAAAATATAGTATAAATTACGTAAACAATGCCAAATTGCGCTGTAAAGTGGTGTGGTAGTGACAGTCGTAAAAATAGTTTCACAAAGGATAATATCACGTTTCATCGGTAAGTATAAAATTAATAATAAAAATTTATATCAAAAAAATGCAGAGCTCTCACTATAGTGGTCGCTGGTAGCTTTGAGTCAGCGTTTGTCCTTGTCTAGCAAGCTATAATGTTGCGACATGTTGCGTCCTCACTCTTGCAAGATGGCACGTGTAAGTAGGGACGTGAAAAAACGTATCGATATATCACTATATTTTCCATTAATTTTGAGAATTTATAATGACTACCAGTCTTTGAAATTATATACCTAGTTCCATCCATACTATCCATACTATATAATAATATAATATATAATATATGTAACATGTAATTATATAATATAATATATTATTGTATAATATAATATATAATTATAAAATATTATATAATTGTATAATCCATATCCATACTAATATTATAAATGCGAGTCTCTGTCTGTCTGTCTGTCCGTCTGAATGCTTAGTTTTCACGGCTAAACCGCCGTACCGATTTTAATAAAATTTAGCATGGACATAGTTTGACACCAGGGAGTGAACATATGCTATTTTATTTTTCAAAAATCTACCCCTAAAGGGGTGAATAAGGGGATGAAACTTTGTATTGAAAATTTTTAACCTCTGAACCGATTAAGACGAAATTTAGTATAGTACATAGATAAAACCTTTTCTATTAAAAAACATAGTTCTTTTTTCCAATAAAACTTTGTATGGGAAATTTTTAACCACCGAACGGATTAAGATGTAATTTGGTATAGAGATACACCTTTTCTATTAAAAAAACACAGTTATCATTAAAAAGATGTCACCGTTCTTTTTTCAACCGACGAAAAAATGATGGAGGTTCTCAAGTCGGTGCATATTTTTTTTTGTATACGACCATGCTAGCTTTTTACAGAGTAGTCTGATTTTGATGATTTTCTTTTATTGGATAGAGTATATCTCGAGTTTTAGATTCAATTTAATTCGGAAAAAAATTAAGAATACGATTTAACAGACTTAAAAAAAAACACTGAAAAGTACAAAATAACTATTCTTTACTAATCAAAACTCAAATACAAAAAAAAATATACTTTATACATACGGTACAAATACCTATATAATTAAATTCGACAGTTACTGAAATCGATGCAAGCCTTCCAAACTAATAGACTTTCTGTTGTGGCACATTAATTTGGAACCCACTTTATTAACCGTCAAATTTAATTATGTACATACATACATACAATCTTCACACCATATCCCTAACGGTGTAGTCAGAGGGACGGAGTGCCAAGCGTCGCGGTCCTTACATACTTCTTTCGCTTCTTCAAATCTCATCATTCTCCTCGCACATTTTTGCCTAGGTATGCGAGTGCTTTTGACATTTCCGTCGGCTAACACTCTAGCAAATTTAATTATATACGTATTTATATCGTATGTATAAAGTATTTTTTTTATATAACATAAAACATAACATAACATAACTTCACGCTGTATCCCCAACGGGGTAGTCAGAGAGGACGGAGCGTCAGGAGTCGCGGTCCTTACACACCTCTTTCGCTTCCTCAAATCTCATCATTCTCCTCACACATTTTCGCCTAGGTATGCGAGTGCTTTTTTTTATATTTGAGTTGTAATTAGTAAAGCATAGTTATTTTATACTTTTCGGTGTTTATTTCTAGTAGGTTTAAATTTTTTCTTAATTTTTTTTTATTTCCCCTATTTGAGTGACCTTGGTCTAAATAAATACATAGGATAGGTGTACACTAACTATTTTTCTAATTATAGAACGAAATGATATAAAAATGTATCATCAATATAAATAAAGCTTATAATTAGTAATTATTATTTCGTGTATGTTCAAAGGCCAAGCTTGCAATACCAGTGCAATTTAAATGGGACCACCTCGGAAGTATATCAAACAAAAAAAAATTTTTAAATCGGTACATAATTGATGAAGTTATCGGTGAATATACATAAAAAACATACAGACGCACATAGAATCTCCCTCATTTTAAAGTTGGTTAAAAAAATACATACAGACCAAAAAGTTGGGTGGTTCTACCACCAAAGCTTTTCAGTTTCGTTTTTTGTCAATTTAATTTTTTGTTAAAAAGTTTTACATTAGGAGAAACACGTACTACCCAAACGAATTTGATTTGCATTTCTATTCCGAATTTTTGATTTTTTTGTTTCGAAATAAAGAATCTTGTTTTGATTATATATACATATTTTATTATTTGTATTTTTAAAATAAGCTTATGAAAATAATTCTTGTATTTATCGATATATACAATATCTACGAGTACATCACTATTTCGTTTAGTACGTGACGTTACCTTGCCGCCCGCTTACGTCTCATTCCTCTAACCTTGACAGAATAGTTCGCTTAGAAATTCGTAAACATTTCAGGTCTCTAGGGTAGTTTGTCTGTGATATGCATACATTGGTATGCATACATTTGGAATACATTTGTTTAATGTTATTTTGTAATTAGATAATTCTTGACCACTGAAGCCTTTATAACACAAAGCCATGGGTAGAATATAAAAAAAATATAAGTATGTACATTATACATAAAATGGAACTAAATAAATAAATTCACTGAAGTTAACAAGCATCTTCTAACAAAGTTATCGCGTTCATATCAATAACAAATTAGTATGTTTTGTGTTGAATATTGTATATAGCAATATAATCTAGAATAATGTATTAACAATATTATATAAAAATTTAATTTATGTATCACCATTTTATCACTATAATTTTTTTCTGTAAATTGGTAGGGTAGAGGGTAACTGAGTTACCGCTCGTTTGAGCGGATTTGTCATTCAGATTGTTCAGAGCTTCAATTTTTGCTAATCATACTTTTGAGTCCTCTGCGATTTTTACTATGGAAAAAAATATTGAACAAAGATTTAGTCCAAGTGTTGTGTCTTAAACGAAACTAAATTGCAAGATCAATTAGTAATTTAATACAAGAGATTATTAACTTTTATGTATTCTAAATATCTTTCCAATTTCCATCCAAAATTTTAATTTTTTATTGGGTAAAATGAAACAAAAATCTCTTAAGATTCAAAAGGAATTACATTTTTATTTAAATAAAAAATACACGTCGTATTGCATATTTTAAGTATTTTATATTTCTTATTCCAACTAGCTTTTGTATGAATAAATCTGCGGGTAATATTAGTGTACAAAAATATTTTTCGCTCTTCAAACTATACTTGTTTGTCTTCGTAAAACGGTCCAGTATAAATATGTACACATATAGCATATTCAATATTTGAGATGATATCGCTTTTATTGATAAATAAGTATGAGATGACGCTGCATATTATGTATGAGTACCGATATTCCAAAAAGTCTAAAATTATCTTAGAAATATTCGTAAGTACTAATGTAGAATTTGTATTAAAATACATTAATGAAGTATTCATTTATTATGTCCGTATATAGTATACATAGCTAATAAATAACAAAAGTTTATTATTATGTTTTCATAGAAAATAAAACTTATATGAAAAAAATACATTTAATCTATACTTATACATAGATACATACTTTCACACTGTTTATTACCAACGGAGTAGTCGGAGAGAACGGAGCGCGAATCGTCGCGGTCATTACATACTTCTTTCGCTTCTTCAAATGTCATTATTCTCCTCACACATTTTCGCTGAGGTATGTCAGTGCTTTTGACACTTCCGTCGGTTAACAGTCTGGCTATTTGATCTTCAGTCAGCCTTCATCTTCCTTGACTTATTTTACAACTCGCTTTCGCTCTGTAGATTTTCTTCGTCAGTCTTTCTTAACTCATTCTTTCTATGTGTCCGAACCATCTAAGCATTAATTTCTTGTTTTTTACAATAACAATGTCGTGCAACCCTGTCATACTTCGTATCTCTTCATTGCTTATTTTGTCCGCAAGGATGACACCGCACGTTTTTCTCAGAGATCGCATTTCTACTGCATTTGTCTTTCTTAACTTTTTTTCTTTCTTCATGGCATGGCGATTAGAGCATTTGCAAATGTCATGTATTGTAATGGTATAAGTAGAATCGTTATATAAAACGTTAAAACTTCTCCAGTAAAGTGATAGTAGACTTTACTGAAGTTTTACAGGTCTTCCTGGAAGAACGCGAAAACTTCAGCTACACATGTTTATTTAGACCTACTCCATTCTTTTCACTTGCACAGAACTTTAAAACACAATATACTATCTCTGTTGTACTTTAAAACTCCCAAAAATGTAACAAATAGAAAATCTAAATAAAATGACAACCTTACTTTTCCCGTTCACGATTTCGAGCATATCCAGGTCTCACTACGGTACAATAAAGTTAGAACCAACACCGCATTGTATATGACTATTTTGGCTGAGTTAGATATAAATTCACACTGTCTACTAATGCGAGCTGAGCACCGTTCATTTTCATTTCATTGCCAGCTGCTACCCGTCTCTCCACATCCTATCCCTCCATCATCATCCTTCTATCCCTCGAAAACGCACTCCCCAGATATACAATTTCGTTCGCTTGTTCTAGACATTTTACATTTATCCATATTTCACACTTTATCTGCACATCTTCCCTTTCAAAAACCAGAACCTTAGTTTTGTTCACATTCATATTCAATCCTGTCACTTCACAGTCTTCTTTCATGCACGTAACTAGTGTCTGCAACTCCGCTTTTGATAATAAACACATCATCGTCAGCGTACAATAGGCAGTTTACCACTGTACCATCATATATCATACCAATCATACTACCTTTAAATGTCTGAATACAACTGTTCAAATACAGCACGAAAAGCCAGGCAGTCATCGCGCAGCCCAGTCTGACGCCTGAACAGACTTCGAACCAGTGGAACGAACTTACACAAGCTCTGTGGCCTCGATATAATGGCCTGCAGTAAGAGGTCCTCCACGCCATATTCAGGCAGATGTTCCACAATTTCTTTCGCACTACTCTATCGAATACTTTTTCTAGATCCACAACGGCACAGAAAGCTTTCTGACATATGGCCAGAATCTTCCCCACGATAACTCGTAGCGAGAAAATCCGATCCATACAACCCCTACCGTTCCTAAAACCACCTTGCGCCTCCCACAAATATAATTATAAATATAATAAATAGTTTCTGAAGATATTTGTATATCACAAATATCTTCAGAAACACCCTTCATATGTTCAGTCAATACCTTGGTTTACTTTTTTTGCTAAGCTGTCCAAAGCTGATGATGTCTAAATGAAAACCTTTCCCTTTATAGAGAGGTACTATGACTGCGGTGCGCCAGTCCTCTGCAACTTCCCCCTTCTGCTAACAAAACCTGCATAGTGCACAGAAGGTATCCCAGACCCTAGGGCCACCATACTTAATCATATTAGCTGTCACCATTTTGCGCAGTTTTTCCACATTTCAGACTTTTTATCACTTTCTCATTCATTGTATTGTAAGTTTTCATGTTTTATTTTAAACTTTATGCTGTCGTGAAAATGGGATGTAGGTACGTACTATAATGTTCAAGAGACATGTTTGTTGTAGTGTGTCCTGTCTCACTTTCGGCCGAAGTCGAAACTTCCTTTTATTATTCTCTACATTTTTATAAATTTGTGTTCATTTGAGCTAAATGCATATTTTTGTAAATATGATTTTGTGTTCATAAAGCAGTTATTTGACAAATTACCTAATATTTTTGTCACTATAAAATATTTTTTACAATAGTATGGGGTGAGGTGACTTCCGGCAATCGCCACCGAAGGCAGTGAGAAAACTCTCAAACGTTTCGGTTTTGATTATAGTTTCGGCAGATTTGCTGTCGAAACCGAAAGTTCAGCCGAATACTAGTTTATTTTTTCTATTTCAATATTAAAATTTTATAAAACCATGAACGAGTAATGACCCCTGTCGCTCTAAATAGGTACATGCATTACTTATTGTATGTATTTGTTTGTATACGTGTAAAAATAGACCACCTACCTACGCCACCTACGAAACAAGTACTTTAAAAATTTCTAAGCAAACTATTCTCTCAGAGTTAGAGGAATGGGACGTAAGCGGGCGGCACGGATAATGCCACGTACGATAGACAAAAGAGACTATGTATGTCGATATTGAATGTCGTCGTAGGTACAAAAATTCTGTTCATGAATTTCTTTTGAAATAAGAAACTATAATTATCAAAATAAAATTCTGTATTCTGAAATAGAAATACTTTCCAATTTGAAAGCAATCATTCAAATCAAAAATATTTGTAACACAATGTCAATTAATGAAAAGCATGTAACAGTAGGAAGAAAACAAGATAGTTTGGAACTAAATACCTACATAATTCAAAGAACGGTAGTATGTAAATATATATTGAAAACATATACTTAGAAAGATTATAAACGAAATTTAATGAAACAATATTGACTTATCGATACCTTTTTTCGCAATTCGTCTTGTAAAAATGAGACGCAACATAATTATACCATGCTAGACAAGGACAAACACTAATTTGAAACTTAGCAGGAACCAGTATTACTAGAGCTCTGCTCACTTCTTAAACTATTAATTTTATAGTTATCGATGACACTCTCACTTTGACACCACTTTACAGTGCATTTCGCGTTGTTAATGTAGTTTATTTTTTTTACACAGCTTAAACAAGGTACGTATACGTATCAGCTTTCTGGTTACTACTGAACGAAAGCGCGATTCCGTTTTTATAGGATCATTTGTGCAAATATAGGCAGACAACGCCGCTTTTCCAATTTTTGTTACAAGTCTCGTGAGTTAGGTAGGTTGTCTGTGCGTATAAATAACTTGTGTACGGAAATAGTTGAAGGCCATTTCTGCTATTTACTTTTTATTTATTTATTTAAATTTATATCTAGTCATATTTTTGAATAACAGTTGTCAACATGCTGTTGTCGTTTGCAACCTATAAAATTCTTTGAATTTATCTTAGTCACCTACTATGATAAACTTTCTTCTACTTGTTGCGTTGCAAATGTAATACCACAGTACAAGTAGTAATACGTAGGTATGTAAATAGTACCGATTTTACGAGTGTGTACAGTTTTTACGAAAGTTGTTTACAAAATGATCATAAAATATGTTTGCTGACGTCAGTCAACGATTTAACTGTACATTTCCCCAATAATTCAAAATATTTATTTTCTTTTAACGACTCACTCACTCAACTTACATAACTACAATTACTTTTTTGTACAATTTGTACATTACTAAAATAGTACATTTTAAAGAGGTATATATATCGGCAACTTTTATGATTTCGTTATATAGGCTCGACAGTTCCGACTATTTCGCGAAAAATTTTATTTATCGGTATCAAATAATGTTGCATACAATATTGATGCAAGATACAAGCCGACACTATGCTAACTTTCATCGAAATCTGTCCATATTAGTTTCCACTCCATGTAAGCGCAAACAGTGGGACAATTTTAAAAATTGTAAATCTAGCCCTCAGAGAGATAATAATGTTCATCAAGATAATTATGATATTTTTCAAAATAATTCATGTATGGACGAGGCTGGATTCATAGTAGGAAGGTACGTCGTGCTTCTACAATCTATCCTGAAAACTAAAACCGGCAACCAAAGTCGTACTGCAATTTGTCAGTTGTTATAACCTCGAAATAAAATTCGTGTTTGAGGTTCCTTTTTATGTAAAACAAGTAAGCATCACGAGCAATGCTTAAGCTCTTCTTAAGCATATTGCACACACGGGGGTGTGTTTTGGCATATAGTCAAGGGAAACATTCGTTTATTTTATATTAGCGGTCGAAATTCGACCACTAATCCTAATAATTTTCCTTCAATCTTCACTTTATTCTCAATGTTCATGATTTTTGATGATGGGGGTCAACTGAGGAAGCGTGCTCGTCGCGACCCCTGCCAGCCCAGGGCTGCAATTCCTCTTCTGTGCATACCATGCGGGACAACGGAAATGATTATGTTAGGGCGTCCCCCGAAAGCGACGTGCACCGGTCTGTCCCCGCTGGTGTGTGCAGAGTGCAGTTCGGCGTTGGGGACCGCCACCCAACACGCTGTGCACCTAGCGGCGGGAAGTGGAGGGAGGAGTGCAGAGTAGCTGCGTGGAATGTGAGAGGTGGGATTGAGGAGAAGATGAATGAAGTGATTGATATTATGGAAGAGAAAAGATTGGATGTGCTATGTTTGAGTGAAACCAAGCGAGGCGGCAGTGAACTTGCCGACTTGCCCGGAGGAGGCATCGCTTTGTGGTCAGGGGTACCACAAGGAGATAGGGGATGCCAAGGGGTAGGCGTTTTACTGTCCTCTCGTATGGTTAATTGTATGACTGAGTATAAATGTGTAAATCCCAGACTGCTCTGGGTACGCCTCAAGATTGGGTTGACAAAAATTTTTGTTTTGGCAGTATATGCCCCAGTGTCCTCTGTCGGTTTGGCTGAACTAGAGCAGTTCTGGGAGAATGTTAGAGAAGTTCTAGCGACGGTTGAAGAGAACGAAAGAATTGTTGTGTGTGGAGACATGAATGGATGGGTCGGGACAGCTCGAACAGGATTTCAGTCTGTCCTAGGCAAATATGGAGATAAGAGAGTGAATGATGCTGGTAAGATTGTGTTAGGACTGTGTATGGAAAAGGATCTTTTTGTGGCTAATACCATGTTTAGACACAAAGGGATCCATCAGTACACGTGGGAAAGAAAGGGTGCGAGAAGCATGATTGATTTATTCCTGGTGGATAGCAGACTTAAGAAGCAGGTAATGGACACAAGAGCGTATAGAGGAGCCGATCTCGGGACGGACCACTTTCTGGTGATAACCAGAATAAGGGGTCTGTTCGCAGCATGGCGACATCGCGTAGTGTCCAAACCTGCAGCGGTTAGCCGGATTAAAAGCTGGAGACTGCAGGATGCGGCCACCAGGAATGAATATGAAAGGGTATTATCTAGTAAGCTTGATGATAGATTGAAAGTGATGAGCGAGGATGTTTAAGAAAGCTGGCAGAACCTTAGAGATAGTATGATTGAGGCTGCGAAAGAAGTGTGTGGAATGAATAAGATTGGGAACGGCAAAAAGCGTGATGTGTGGTGGGATGATGAGGTGAAAGTGGCTGTGTATAAGAAAAAGAAAGCATGGCGAGACTACCTTGCTACTAATGACTGTGGTATGAAAAATTTGATGAAAGACAGGTATAAGCTGCAGAAAGCAGAAACGAAGGCACTAGTGAAAGAGAAGCGTGAAAGGTGTAGGGTGTTAGATGAAAACAAGATGTCGGACAACTTCGAGGAAAATTCCAAATTATTTTGGAAAGAAGTACGTAAGTACCGAAGTGGTCCGGCACCTTGCAGAATGAATAAAGTGCGTTCGAAAGAAAACAAACTGCTTACAAATAAAAAGGATGTTTTGCAGCGATGGAGTGAATACTTTGGAGAACTGTATGAGAGTGGCGACTCCGTCTCTGATACTGAGAGCGATTCTAATGAATTGCCACACTCGGGCCAGAGACTGGAGGATGCCATTAGTATGAAAGAGATTGAGAAAGTGATAAGAAGTTTGAAATGTGGAAAGGCTGCGGGAAATGATGAGGTGACTGCTGAGATGATCAAGTATGGTGGTCCTAGGGTCTGGGATGCCTTCTGTGCACTCTGCAACCTTTGTTGGCAGAAGGGGGAGGTTCCAGAGGACTGGCGCACGGCAGTCATAGTACCTCTATATAAAGGGAAAGGTTCCTACCTAGACTGTGCGTGCTATAGGGCCATCAGCTTGGTCAGCTTAGCGAGTAAAGTCTATACTAAAGTATTGACTGAACGTATGAAAGGCGTTTCAGAAAGATATTTGTGGGAGGCGCAAGGTGGATTCAGGAACGGTAGGGGTTGTATGGATCAGATTTTCTCGCTCCGCGTTATCGTGGGAAGGTTTCTGGCTTTAGGTCGGAAAGTTTTCTGCGCTTTCGTGGATCTAGAGAAAGCATTCGATAGATTAGTGCGGAAGAAATTGTGGAGTCTTCTGCCTGAATATGGCGTGGAGGGCTCCTTACTGCAGGCTGTGAGGTCATTATATAGAGACCACAGAGCCTGTGTAAGGATAGACGGGCACATGTCGCCCTGGTTTGAAGTCTGTTCTGGTGTCAGACAGGGCTGCGTGATGTCTGCCTGGCTATTCGTGCTGTATTTGGACAGTTGCCTCCAGAGATTGAAAGGTAATATGAGTGGTATGGGATGTGGTGACACAGTGGTAAACTGCCTATTGTACGCTGACGATGCTGTGCTAATAGCACCATCAGAAGCAGAGTTGCAGACACTAGTCACGTGCATGAAAGAAGATTGTGAAGTAAAAGGATTGAAAATGAATGTGAACAAAACTAAGGTTCTGGTGTTTGAAAGAGAAGCGGTACAAACGAGATGTGTGATTTGTGTAAATGGAAAATGTCTAGAACAGGTGAATGAAATTGTGTACCTGGGGAGTGCGTTTTCGAGGGATGGAAGATGTGAGTTGGATGTGGAGAGACGGGTAGCAGCTGGCAATAAAGTGAACGGTGCTCTGTCCGCATTAGTGGGTAGTGTGAATATATCTAACACTGCTAAAATGGCCATCCACAATGCGGTGTTGGTGCCAACTTTGTTGTACGGCAGTGAGGCCTGGATATGCCCGAAATCGAGTGAAAGTATGATAAATGCTGTGGAGATGCGGTCTCTCAGAAATATGTGCGGTGTCACGCTTGCGGACAGGATAAGCAATGATGAGATACGCAGTATGACAGGGTTGCACAACAGTGTTATTGTAAAAATGAAGAAAGGAATGCTTAGATGGTTCGGGCACATGGAAAGAATGAGTGATGAAAGACTGACGAAGAAAATATACAGAGCGAAAGTGAGTGGTAAAAGAAGCCAAGGAAGACCAAGGCTGACTTATGAAGATCAAATAGCCAGAGTGTTAGCAGACGGAAATGTCAAAAGCACTCGCATACCTAGGCGAAAATGTGTGAGGAGAATGATGAGATTTGAGGAAGCGAAAGAGGTGTGTAAGGACCGCGACTCCTGGCGCTCCGTCCTCTCTGACTACCCCGTTGGGGATACAGCGTGAAGTTATGTTATGTTATGTTCATGATTTTTTCAGATTTATTTGAGTTTTAATTTGGGTGATAATGTTAAAAAAAGTAAACAAAAGAACGTGTTATGATAGGTATATATTTACGTATTCGTGATATAAAGAACTTTAATAACCATTTAATACATAATAAATAATTCCAAAAAAAATGTTATTTTAACTTCCTATTGAAGTCTCCAAAACTAACATCTAAAGTTAAAAGTTAAGTTCATATTTGGCTCAGGCCACTACACTACTAACAACTACCTACAACTATTTTAAACTTTAAACGACTGTGGTAAACATACAGATGCCCAAAATGAAACTTTCATACCCTAAGGGTTCTGTCTGGAACGGATCACTAAACATTAAGTCGACGGCGGTACCTTTTTTTTAATGATTTGTTTGGTTAGAACACTATGATCAGCAAAAATAAAAAATTGGTCATCGCCCAAGATGGAACAGGTATTCATAGGGTTAAATTATTCTCTCTCCTATGCTTCTATTCGATTGTATCAATATTTTAGTGAGACATTACTTTATACTTCAGTTTTACTTTAATACTCTAGTTTACTTTACGTTAATACTTAAGTGAAATAAAAGCAATTTATATAACTAATTTCTAGTAAACTGATAACTTTATTGAAGTTTGTAACATTGATAAATAAAAAATAAATAAGTGTGAAAAGTGAAATATGTTTAAAGTGGTTTTGGCATTTGTTTTTTAAAATTTGTTTTGTAGCTACAGACGTTGTAAGGAGGCTCATTACAAATTAATTGAGGTGTCTTGCTTCATTTGACGTACGCAGAAGTGGTTGACGTGGGCAGAGACTGAATTTGATTGGAGGTGTTACAGTGTCACCCAGATCGTTACATCGGTGAAGAGCCGCAAGTAGACCAACTCGATTATAAGTGCATCGTAAATTATGTTTTAGTCAGAAACAGAAATAAATTGAACCGACTAACGGAATACCACTTAGTTATGTTTTGTGTTCATAATACTGTCCTTCACATATAGAATAGTTTTAAAATTAAACCTTGCAACAAAATATACATGTCCATTTTATTGTATAACTAACTGATAGAGCCGTTTATTGGATAGAATTCCGTGATTTAGAAAATTTAACAGTTTTAAAATTGTTTTTGTCCACTACTGAATGGATTTCAATTTCAAAATTCTATTTCAATTAGAAAACCTTGACCCCCAGTTACTTAAGACCAAGCTCCCAAAAACAGTTTCTTGCGTAGACTACGTGCTGACACTCCGCTCCCCGAACGCGACATATATCGTTATAACTGGAATATTAATTCATAGAACAAAATATCCTTTAACCAGTATTTAGTAAACTGTATTGTCTTACTGTTAGCCGCAGTTTTATGTTACTTACTCAAGTAAAGGAGAAATATTTAAAAATCTCTCACTAATGCATCACATTGCAGAAAAAAAGTATCGAATGAAAACATACAAATTGCGTCATGGTTTTAGGCAGTCGATTGAAAAATATATGAACAAATATATATTTAAATTTCACATTCATTAAACGTGTGCCCGCCTCAGTAAACTTATTTAAAAACGCTCAAAATTTTGGCAGCCGGGTCTTAATGCTGTATATACAGTACTTTCTAACAAGACCATATTTATTGTAAGGATGATAGAACCATTGAACATAATTTTCGTGATCTAAGCAAGCAAAGATTTAATATGTTATTATCGGCTGAAGGTGTCATCTCAAAAACGAGTGTGAGGGAAGTAAGTTATAATATTTGTTTCGCCTAGGGCTAGTGCAGATTGATAGCCCCATGAGGTCTGACCAAGTTTAAGATGTACATAGAACAGAATCGTCAATCGTTGTTTTCCTAGGACACGTGCAGATTTTTAAAGTCTCCCTGGATACTTTTAAAAAACGTCTTTGAATTTTTAACTCGTCCTGAGAAGAGCCTGTGTTTTGACATTCGTGTTATTTCTACGTATCAATATTTAGTGCAATTCTAGTTTCGTTTTATAGAGAGAGATCAATAAAAATAAACAAAATTGCTCATGTATTAATTCTATTTATTTCAGCTAAAAGTTTGCCGCCTTGAGAATAGATTTGCGAAATCATTCAATCTCATGCGACTATGTTTATTTCAGTGCTTATTTCGACACGAAATTGTACCCATCTAACGAGGACTTACAATATAAGTATTCTTCGATTAAATACGACCAATCTGACTCTGAATTTAGAATTAAAAATGTATTAATTTTGTTACGCCTGCATATAATATTTCCTATTGTTTACTAATTGTATAGTTTGACTTGTTTTTAAACTAAATCGTTTTAGTATTGCTTTGTCCTATTTTTGAAAATTTGGATATGGCAACCCTAAAAAAACGTTCGAAAGCTTGAATAGCTTGAATCTAATGTTAATAGGGCAAACATCCAATGGCCACACGTAATTCACCTAATCAAAGAAGCCGCGGTAACTACCGAAACTGCTACATTATAGGTATAAATAAATTGTAGATATACGAGTACATAAAACAGTGACACCTGCAAGCTTGTTATAACGTAAATAATAAGTTAAATTAATTTTATCTTCAACTTCCGTGGTTGAAATTGAAACCAAATTATGACTTCCTTCTTGTCTAATGTTTTTTATTAGTAAATGCTTACAATAAGTTAAAATTAGTTTAAATGTGAGTTTAAATTGGAAAACAAACTTTAATATTGGCTAAACTTTTTTTAAATAATATAAACTTATGTGATCACGATTCACCGCAAGCAAAACACGAGATTGTGTCAGATCAGACTAGATTAGCGGGGTTAAGGAACATTCGTGAATTAGCACACTGGAACTATTTACTACATTTTTTGATCTCGTCTTTGACGCATTTACCATCGGCATCGTCATTCTAAAAAAACGTTCTACTACTTTTTTTCTGTGGGTACATGTCAACCGATTTGAAAAATATAAAATTTTATAACATTAATGACACAGATTTATTAGTTTTCAATTTAATTCAAATAAAAGCCAATTTAAGACGTCAAACAAACAAAAATCAACTTAAGGAACTTCGTACAGTAGGTTGTATCTTTCTGTATTATATACATATATATATAAATAATAGCAATTTACAAATTATTATTACACTGTACAATAATTACTACTGCTGGCGACGGCATCAACATTTTGTAGGTCGATTCGAGGACATGACAGGTATGTGGGTATCCGGCAGTTGTCGCATTAATATTCATAAATAATTTATTTGTTATTTCGGTTACTCTAGAAGTGAGAGTTATTTGCACTTGAACAAGATTTAATTGTCACTTAGAAAGTGTCGAAAGTTAAAATATGTTCTCAATTTTCCTATAACAGAAACAAGAGAAACATTCGTCAGTACAGCTCAGGAAAAGATTGACCCTTGTTCATCATTTGTTAATTACAGAAATTACTATACTTTTCACAACAGAGTTTTTTTCAAATATCTTTAATGTTTTAGGCAACGGAGTTTGGAGTAAATATTTACCTATGTGGGACTGGTCATTAGCCATCAGCTTATGTAATTACACACCTTCGTAAAGTAAATCTCTTATTAATCAAGGTCGCTAAGATTTTTAGAAATCCATAGTAGTACTTATTTATTTCTTCTTACATTGGTTTTAGCTCAATTTCACGAAGACAATTCTTTATTACCATTAGATATATTCATAATATGCAATATTGACCACAAATATTGTATTATAGTATCTCCTGATTCTCGCATATAAATGTGCAGTAGCTACTCTATATACATTATTTATGGCAGTGGCCTTACTTCAATTAGTCAAACATAATAAACTACCATCAATATTGTAATAAGTTTGAAACTGCAAGACTACAAAAATAAAAATCCATATAAACTTAGTTTCCTCAGTTCGCACTAAAAAAAATTCTATTTCTAATTTAATAATGTTTATATTGTCAGAATTAGATATTTTATGGAGTATTTAACTTTGATTTTTAATAAATCTATCCATGGTGTTAGGAACGGCAGGGGTGTATAGATCAGATTTTTTCTTTTTGCGTTGTCGTGGGCAAGTGTCTGGCCACAGGTCAGAAAGTTTTCTGCGCTTTCGTGGATCTAGAAAAAGCATTTGATAGAGTAGTGTGAAAGAAATTGTGGAGTCTTCTGCCTGACTATGGCGTGGGGGGCCCCTTACTGCAGGCTGTGAGGTCACTATATTGAGACCACAGAACCTGTGTAAGGATAGAAGGTGACATGTCACCCTGGTTTGAAGTCTGTTCAGGTCTCAGACAGGGCTGCGTGATGTCTGCATGCAAAAATTACATGCACATACAATCTATAAAAAATTACATGTGCATGTAATTTTTTCTAGATTTTTAGAATGATTTGATACATACTATAACATAGATAATGACATTCACACCATAAGTAAAACACTCCATAGTAATAAGAAGCTCTTTGCCCCTATGTTATTTGCTGTAGTCCAAGGTCCTAGTTACATAAAGATAAATAACTTCTACTTACGTAACTTGCGATAACCACCTTTGAAGTACAAAGTTTTGCTTCGAAACTCGTGAGACTTCAGCTAGGTATCGTCTGTGCTAATGCTTAGTTTTATCTAAAGTCAACAGTAATGATCTCATGTGTGATAATATGTACAACAGTTTTGTAAAGAGATTTAGTTGGCTTAACATTACTAACGTAGGTACGTACATAACGTCACCATTTTAAATTTGGGGGGTGGCTGAGAAAACCAAGACACAACAAGATCACACCTGAGATCACTTTTTTAATATTTCGACTAACAAGATGACAAAGCGAAACCATAATGATAATGACTAGCCTATGATTCATAAATTATCTATCTTGTCAGTGTCAGTGCTACACAGTTAACAACCGGCTTTCCCACCAAGGTGACCTTGCTGGTTTCCAACCATCTAGACAGTTGTTAGCAACCAAATTTCGTTTAACCACCTACGCCTTTTATGGACAGGCATGCGTTTGCAACCGCGGTGGGATCCAGTCGTTCGCACACCGTGTAGACGCTTGTTATATGTATACAGCGACTAACCATTTAACTCCAGCAGATTCATTAAACTGAAATGATTCAGTGTTTGTCGTTTCTTCAGCTAGAGTTTCATCCATTTCCTTCTCTTTTTTATCAACATTTCTTGAAAATTTGAAATTCGAATTCATTCACATTTTATATTTTATAGCTCAGTAAAAATACGAATCTCATAAGAAAGAGAACTATGGGCTACTGATAAAGACTTTGCTATTACCATTGGTTTTTAAAACAAACTTTAACCCAAACTGGTTTTTAAAACATATTCTGTTCCAAAATATTGGTCGATTTGGTGCATATATCAAAGAGAGAAGTTATTTTTAACCGACTTCAAAAAAGGAAGTTCTCTATTCGTCTGTATGAAAAGTTTATGTTGAGGCATAACATTTGTTTATGAACTGATTTCAATGACTCTTTTCCTCTTTGCTTTAGTATAACTCCAAGGTATTAAATTTACTATTTAATAACTAACTATTTAATAACTATTAAATTTCACTGATATTTGAACTTGGACTTCGTAAATACACCAAATATTCTTATCGGCTTATTAGGGTTTACAGAAATAAACCGTTGATGATTCTTACATATATCATTCCGTTCTAGAATTAGAAAAGTAGTTGTCCGACATCCTATTTTCGTCTAACACCCTACACCTTTCACACTTCTCTTTCACTAGTGCCTTCGTTTCTGCTTTCTGCAGCTTATACCTTTCTTTCATCAAATCCTTCATACCACAGCTATTTTTGGCAGCTAGGTGAGCAACCTTGCTGCCAAAAATAGCTGTATGAAGGATGCTTTCTTGCCATGCTTTCTTCTTCTTATACACAGACTCTGTAGCCTCGCCTTCCCATTACACATCACGCTTTTTACCATTCCCAAGCATGTTCGTTACACTTACTTCTTTCGCAGCCTCGATTATACTATCTCTAAGGTTCTGCCAACATTCTTCAACATCCTCGCTCGTCAAGCTTACCGGATACTATCCTTTCATATTTATTCCTGGCGGTCGCATCCTGCAGTTTCCAGCCTTTGATGCGACAGACCGCTGCAGGTTTCGACGCTACGCGACATCGCCACGCTGCAAACAGGCCCCGTAATCTAGTTAATACTAGAAAATTGTCCATTCCCAGATCGGCTCCTCTGTGCGCTATCGTGTCCATAACCTGTTTTTGAGCCGGCTGTGAACCAGGAATAAATCAATCATACTCCTTTCATCCTTCCTTTCCCACGTGTACTGATGAATCCTTTTGTGCTTAAATAAGGTATTAGCAACAAAAAGATCCCTTTCCGTACACAGTCCTAACACAATCCTACCAGTATCATTCACTCTCTTATCTTCATACTTGCCTAGGACAGACTCAAATTCTGTTCAAGCTGTCCCGACCCATCCATTCATGTCGCTACACACTATAATTCTCTCATTCTACAGTAACTTTAATTATATAGGTATCTTTAATTATGAGATTTGAGGAAGCGAAAGAGGTGTGTAAGGACCGCAACTCCTGGCGCTCCGTCCTCTCTGACTACCCCGTTGGGGATACAGCGTGAAGTTATGTTATGTTGTTATGTTTAATTATATAGGTATTTGTATCGTATGTTTAAAGTTATTTTGTACTTGCGTTTTGATTAGTAAATGATCTTTTTTTCTTGAAGTCGGTTTAATTGTTGAAAAATTTTTAAAAACTAAATAATATTCAATTGAAAAATTACACTTTTTTTTTAATTTTTAAGCATTTAACTACATACTTTTATTTATTTCGTTTAAAATATTGCCATGTATGTTTTTAAGTAGATTCACTCAATATTTAGTACGACTAATTTGATCCTTCAATTAAAACAATAAAGTAGGTAGCTGTTACAGAATTTTTGCATTTCGTCAATTGTAAGGATGTCGACTTAGCTAATATGGTTTTGTAGGATGCGTGTTTTCTGTATGTACACATGTGTAGTTAGAACTGAAGTCAGTGGTCAGCAATCAACCTCACTTCAAGGTGATCTAGGTGAAAAGGCCGGTTACTCACAGTATAGCACACGATTAAGCGCTATCCCATGGCAGACTTCTGTGACCAGCGCAATGATAAGCAATAGCCACATTTTGTTTATCTTCCTTTCAGACCACTTTAATAATAATTTAAGTTGCTTAATTTAAAAGTTATTCACACAATTGTTGGATCAATAAAATTATTTGTGTTGACTTTGTGATAGATTACACAATGACGACTTGAATGACTTACACACATGTTTGTAATATATTCCCATCTCTATTTTTAATAACTGTATCAAAATTTCAGCTGTTAAAACAAAACACGATATAGTTTGGCGAAATGGAAAATTTATATGTTTTGTTTATAAAGGTACATTAGGTATGTTGAGTCATTAATGTGTTTTCTACGTGACTATTCATTTTATTAGTGATAGATAAAATCCACGTGAATTTTTTATCATGATTTAGGTAATCATCAGATTTCTATACGGACCTGTTGGTTGCTGTCCAATTAATTAACCAATTAATAAGCCCTGTCACTATTGCAAAGTATTAGCGACCTGCTCCGGCTTCGCACGAGTAGAATTTTTTTTTTTAGAAACAGCCCATGTTACTTGCTAATAATGTAGCTATCTATAGATAATTCAAAAATTCTTTCACCTATAGGTGAAAAAATTTTTTAAATCGGTTGAGTAGGTCCTGCGGTGTCGAGGATGGGGGGATTGTTAAGTCTACTAGTACACAATTTTCCCTACTTTACACATTACATTATTATATTAGTACATTCGAAATACAATGAAAAAAATAAACGTTATTCGCTTTTAGACTTTAGGGGGGAACATTACAGGTACCCAGACCGTTGGGGGAGAGACTACCGGATGGTCCTCTCATAGTTCTCTCATTCAGCGAGCACTAGGGTGTCGTCCGCGTAGCAAACGAGATGCACGCCGGTGGGGAGTTCTACCCGCAGGATTGAGTCGTATGCAAGGTTCCACAAAAGCGGCCCCAGGACAGATCTCTGTGGAACCTCGCACACGATTCTCTCTGAAGCAGTTCTCCTCCTCGACCCACGTATTGAATGCACCTCTGCAAACTCTACCCTGGACTACTGCGTCGTTTGACAGTGCTCGGATGCGAAGTATCGCGTCTACTGTCGAACGTTTTTGTCGGAAGCCGTACTGGCAATCCGACATGTCGGGGCCTTCGCATTCGAGATGCCCGCTGAGATGGGTGGCAATTATCTTTTCCAACAACTTGTCGACCTCGTCCAACAAGCATATGGGTCGATGCGCAGAGACTCTGCGGGTCGTCCTTCCTTCCTTAATAAGACCATTCTAGCCTCCTCCTAAATGGAGCGAAACAGGCTTTCCCGGAGTCAACTGTTGAATAACTGCCACACCCTGTCTCCCAAGCCGGCGGCGAGGGCTAACCCCAGCGCCCGGCCAGGTGTACCGTCCGGATCGGGCGCAGTCTCTGTCACTCCTAGCGTTGTGCAATGACATTGCGACGGCACAAATATATAACGCTATCTCCCTCTAGCTTATCCCATTCTCTTCCCACTGCTGAAGTTTAAAAGCCAATAAACTCAGTATCAATGAATGTCAATTAGTTTTTTCTCAATTGTACTCAAACTGTTCAATTATTTTAATACAATGTATAAACTATGTATAAAAAAAGTGGTATACTTTTAAAAGTATACCATCTATTCTGATTCGTAATCTAACTGTCAACCTAACCTAACCGTCGCTTTTTTTTCAAATTAGGTATGCTCGCATGCCTAATTTGACCTTGGGACCGACTTGTTCATGCATCACCATCCTTGTAGTCTCGGCGTAGAAGAATTCTCCAATGATATTCCCCATTCGTCGCATGAGGCGACTAAAGGGAACAGGGGGCCTAGACAAGTGACTCAATTGTGCATAGAAACGCGCTTACAGCACTACACTAGAGGCACCAGCCAATGCTTTCCGTAGGATATCTCAGAGTCCCAACTAAACGAGTCGAGGCTACTGATATGTTAATGGGAAAAAGCGGTAATAAAAGCAAAGGGGGAATAAAAGTTTCGGAAATTAGAAATAATTTCGGAAATTTACATATTAATTTTCCCAATTTTGATATTTTTACCGGAAATGACACGTAAAATTCGTATAAATTTTACGTTAGGATAGTGTGTAAGTCTTACATAATTTAGTATTTCCTCTACGAAACTAGGTACCTAGGTATCTTTTGAAGATTTCTCCCAAAATACCAAAAATGTTAGTTTATGCTTACATCCACTACAATAATTTCCTTTTCAAACAAACGACAACGAATTTAATATAATGTGTTTTTTATTCACAGACGCCTGCTTGCGGTGCCAAGGGGAGAGTAAAAAGGATTCTTACGGAAAGCAAGACTGTGTGGTGGTATGGGGCGAGTGTAACCACAGCTTCCACTTTTGCTGCATGTCACTGTGGGTGAAGCAAAATAACCGCTGCCCGCTTTGCCAGCAGGAGTGGTCCATACAACGTATGGGGAAGTAAAAATAATCGTGCTATTTAGTCTCGTATTAATGGCCTACAAAATGTAGGAAAGCATTGATTACAAGTGGAAGATATAGAAAATATTAGTAGGTACCAGTACTTAATAAAAACGTTAGAACAAAGAACTCTTTTATTTATTAGAGTACTAGCTGTACCCGCGACTTCGTCCGCGTGAAAAATGTTCCTTGACCTCTTTAGGTTACTGAGGTTACCGAGGTACTCATATTGTTGGTGTTAAAAAAAAAGTTATTCTCTATAATGGAACATCTGCCATATTAGATTTATGATGACGTCACATATACAAAAACCTGCGTATTCCATTTCATTCGATACCCATATTGTTAGTTTTGAACGAAAAGTTATTTCCTGCTATGGAACATCTGCCATATTAGATTTATCATGACGTCACATATACAAAAACCTGCGTATTCCATTTCATTCGATACCCATATTGTTAGTTTTGAACGAAAAAGTTATTTCCTTCTATGGAACATCCGCCATATTGGATTTATGATGACGTCACATGTCCAGAAACGTTCCCCTGTGTATTTCATTTCATTTGATACCCATATTGTTGGTATCGAACGAAAAACTTATTTCCTATTATGGAACATCCGCCATATTGGACTTATGATGACCTCACATGTCCGGGAATTTTCCCCTGCGTATTCCATTTCATTTGATACCCATATTGTTGGTGTTGAACGAAAAAGTTATTTCCTATTATGGAACATCCGCCATATTGCGTCATTTATGATAGCGTCACATATACAAAAACCTTCCTCTGCGTATCCCACCTCATTTGACACCCATATCGTTGGTATTGAACAATACTCCGAGAAACCTAGAACATGACACCCATGTAGATCTATCAAAAAAAAAATAATATCCACCATCTTAGATTACAAAAAAACGTCATTTTCCTAATCAGCACCCCGAGGTACTTAGAATTTGACAGCCATATCGATTTATCCAAAAAACTAATATTCGCCATCTTGGATTTGAAAATAAAAGTCATTTTCGTAATCAGCACCCCGAAAAACCTAGAATTTGATACCCATATCGACTTATCCAAAAAAAGTAATATTCGCCATCTTGGATTTGAAAATTAACATCATTTTCGTAATTTGCACCCCGAGAAACCTAGAATATGATACCTATGTCGATTTAACCAAAAAAATAATAATCGCCATCTTGGATTCGAAAATAAACAATTTTCGTAATCAGCACCCCGAGATACCTATAATGTGACACCCATATCGATTTATCCAAAAAAGTCATTTTCGCCATCTTGGATTTGAAAATGAACGTCATTTTCGTAATTAGCACCCCGAGAAACCTAGGATATGAAATCCATATCGATTAATCCAAAAAAAGTAATATTCGACATCTTGGATTTGAAAATGAACGTCGTTTTCGTAATCAGTACCCCGAGAAACCTAGAACATGACACCCATGTAGATTTTTAAAAAATAATAATATTCGCTACCTGGATTACGAAATGAACGTCTTTTTCGTAATCGGCACCCCGAGATACTTAGAATTTGACACCTATATCGATTTATCCAAAAAAGTAATATTCGCCATCTTGGATTTGAAAATGAAAGTCATTTTCGTAATCAGCACCCGAAAAACCTAGAATTTGATACCCATATCGATTTATCCAAAAAAAAGTAATATTCGCCATCTTGGATTTGAAAATGAAGTACATTTTCGTAATTAGCACCCCGAGAAACCTCTAATATGATACCTATGTCGATTTATCCAAAAAAATAATAATCGCCATCTTGGATTCGAAAATAAACATAATTTTCGTAATCAGCACCCCGAGAAACCTAGAATTTGATACCCGTATCGATTTATCCAAAAAAAGGAATAATCGCCATCTTGGATTTGAAAATGAATGTCATATCATTCGCCATATTGGATTTTTGGTGACGTCACATATGTATCTTCCCCTGCGTATTCTATTTCATTTGATACCCATATTGTTAGGGTTTAGCATTATAGTTCTTCTATAAAGTTTCATCCCCTTTTTCACCCCTTTAGGGGTAGATTTTTGATAAAAAAAAACTATGTTTTTTTAATAGAAAAGGTGTATCTCTGTACCAAATTACATCTTAATCGGCTCAGCGGTTAAAAATTTCCCATACAAAGTTTTATCCCCCTTTTCACCCCTTTAGGGGTAAATTTTTGAAAAATAAAGTAGCCTATGTTCAATCCCTGGTGTCAAACTATCTCCATGTCTAATTTTATCGGAATCGGTCCGGTGGTTTAGCCGTAAAAACCAAGCAGACAGACAGGCAGACAAACAGAGACTCGCATTTATAACATTAGTATCCCCTATAAAGTTTCATCCCCCTTTTCACTCCTTTAAGGGTAGATTTTTGGAAAAAAAAGAAGTCTGTGTTTTTTAACAGAAAAGGTTTTATCTATGTACTAAATTTCGTCTTAATTGGTTCAGCGGTTTAGCATTTCCCCTATAAAGTTTCATTCCCCTTTTCACCCCTTTAGGGGTAGATTTTTGATAAAAAAAGAAAACAATTTTTTTTTTAATAGAAAAGGTGTATTCTGTACCAAATTACATCTTAATCGGTTCAGCGGTTAAAAATTTTCCATACAAAGTTTCATCCCCCTTTTTACCCCTTTAGGGGTAGATTTTTGAAAAATAAAGTAGCCTATGTTCACCCCCTGGTGTCAAACTATCTCCATGCCAAGTTTTATTAAAATCTGTCCGGCGGTTTAGCCGTGAAAACGGAACAGACAGACAGACAGACAGACTTTCGCATTTATAATATTAGTATGGATATGGATGGATTTCCCTTATATGGTACTTACTTATATATGTGTAGATATATATTTTTTAAGTATTGTTAAAGTATTTTCAGTGGATATGCCTCATAAACTTTACTTCCTTACCAATATTACAAAAAACAAAACAGTCAGTTTTTTTGTTTTACAATACGAAAGCTATTGAATGGATCAACTTCTAATTTTGCACGGAATACTTTTCACAAAAATATATCAAGTGAAGACAATGATAAACGTGACCAAAAGCTATGAGAGAATAAAAGTATAGGCAGGTAAGGGAAGTGATAGCTTGCTTGCCCATAGAAAACTAAGTAATTGTGTAATTTTTCCATAATTATCAATCGTGAGTTGTTACTTGTGACCTTTGCGGACACGAAGAACTAATTGAATTAATAACTTCGATTTGATTTTTAATGAAGTATTTGATTCATTGTCTTCGATTTAAAAAAACACATAGATAGAGCACCAGAACCGAAAAATGAAGCATTCGTAAGTCAGTGAATTCACTTATTTGTCATGTCATTCTAACAACAACGCAGTTTTCGTGCAATTTGTATTCACGTTCAATATCAGATTCTAGCTCAGAAACATACAAAATTAGATTAAAAAAGGCAAACGAAATCGTTGGAGAAAAAAATCACCTCTTAAACATCATTCTAAATTATTATTTTTCAAAATAAAACTCAAATTAAAATTATAGACAAGAATTTGTTCAGTGATGCCATATTCGATTTTTTTTATACAGTTTTACATTTTATTTGTTACAGTACTTGTATATTATTATGCAATAAGACCAGGTATTTCCAGATAATGAACAAGTTAAGAAGTGACAAAGGTGAAGAAATAGGGTACAGATTCATAAAGCAGAATGAAGGCTCACAATGTGTTTTTAAAATGTTTGAAAATGATTAACTTGATAAAAAATGTAATCGATAAATCATTTAATTCATATTCAGTTCGTATTTAAAAAAAAGAATAGGTATCGTTTACATAAACGACAACTTCGGACCAAAACTTTTTTCGGCTATTAAACTGTATAATTTATTTCTAATTAAACAGTGTTGGTTTTATGTAAATTCCGTTCGATAAAGTTTTTAATTGAGTAATTTTCCTTTCTGCATGATTTTTCTAAATGTTTTTTTCGGAATTTATAGCTGTAGTAGAGGTGTCAACTCTTCGTCGTCAAATTGGTCTCTCATAATATTATGATGTGTCTAATATGATACAGATCAGAAAGTGAATTTTATTTAAGTTTTTACTTTTTACCGAACATCATTTCAAACTTTTTTAAAAATGTTTACGTTTTTACTTTTAATCATACTTAATAAAAGTGTCAGTCTTTCGAAAGATTGTTATCATTATCGTTAGCAAGCTTTATTTTATCCTAATGAATAAAATAACGTACTTATTCAGAATGATGCCAAATCTCACACTGCTCCGTGCGCGCAATGTTCTTAAAAAGGGATCCGAAGTTTTCGCTTCACGTATTAATATAACTGTCTCCAAATTTTTTTTATTGATAACACTAAAGCTCGTCAATCGTCTACTAAACAAAAAAAAGGAAAATCAGTTGATAAACAGAGGAAAAAAAGACACTGAACTGTTTTTTCTTTACCTATTTATGTACAGATATCTGGTGTGACAACCTAATTCATATTTATAAATAATGGACTAAGAAGAAGGTGAAACATTATATATAAACAGTAAACACACAACAGTAAACAGCAAATATAACTGTAAATACCTAATTTGAAACAAATATTTAATAACAAATAATCTTGTCAGGTTACCCCTCATTTCGGGTAAACGAATTGGTATTGCAATACTCTAACATCGGTTTTAGAAATAACAGTCGTCTTGCACACAGTTTGGGATTTTAATATGATTACGTGAAATATTATTAAGCTTTCCTTAAATGTTTGTAAAGGTTATACCTCCAATAAAATACATATTTCCGCATTTTTTTTGCAACAAAATTATGTTAGAACAGATTGTGTTACTAGGTGAAATGAGCTTATTGCTGTAACATTTTTTTCGCTATTGTACCTTCTTTTTAAGAGCTTAGAGGTTGTCAGAGAAAATAATTGTAGAACTGGCAAGTTAAAAATTTAAATATGTTTTTTTTTGGAAGAATAGAACAGGATTTGAAAAATGAGAAAAAAAAGAGAGCGAGGTGGTTTTTTGGAGAGAACAAGAATGGTTGTGATGGAGTAAAGAGATTATTTTTCTCCTCAAAAAGAAGATATTTGATTTCTTTGTAAAAGTAAAATCTGTTAAGAATATTAAAAAAGATGTTGGCAAAGTGAAAAAGAAAGAGGCTCGAACCAGAAAACTGATGTCGCCCAAACTTCCAAGGCAAATGGACCCCTCGACAAGAATAAGGGGGAGCAATGGCTTCAATCGGATAAAGAGCACATTAATCAAGGTGACGCACCAGTTTCATACGAGTTTATAGAATTTATATTTACAATGACGATGCTGATTGCAGAATTTTATAAAGTCGACTTATAATTTTAGAGATAACATTCGAGAGTGGAGTATGGGACAATACAATCTAATTTAAGCCAGTGGTTTGTGTTTTTTTATCATAATGTGTAAATTATAAGGTGAAAGGTATTTATATCTGATTTTTGTAAACTACACCACACCATCACAACCACTCTATCTTTCTGTTTCTATTTTATTTACAAAATTAGTATTGATTCATTTGTTTCAAATTATATTACAATTTTCCTTTTAAAATAGAATTTTATTTAAAAAGATTTCCAATAAATTTCAAAATTTACTTTATCCATTCCCTTTTTGTGGCATCCGGGTGGGAATGGTATATTGTGCAAAGTATTTTATTTTAATTGCAACCGATTCGCGATTTGTTTTCTGCACTCGTTTTGTATGGGAGGGTCTATATATGTATTATTTTTAATCTAAGTTAATTGTGTAATGTTATAGTGGATCACTATTACATGCAATGATAATAACATGCAACATTAAATTAAGTGACATCGTGTCTAACGATTTAGATATTTTATGTATGGCGTATCCTTTCAGAAGTATTTCATAATTGATGAAAACAACGATAAAATGCTAATATCGTTACAAAATTATTTAATACTCTACACTAAACCTTCGCCCTAACCTAAAATTAAACTAATTTGATACAAGCTAACTATATACATCTACATGCTTTGAACCTGAGTGTCCCAGGTTCAATTTCCGGTCGGTTAGGTTAAGGCGACGCATTGATAAACAATAATTTAATCTAAAATAGACCTTCTGAGCTATGCAAACGTGCGCGCGCTAGCTTACGAAAAATACGAAAAAACAGTTATTTTCGTTTATTTTAAAAACTGTAATTAATTTTTAAAAATCGAACTGACACTTTGAAGAATATGTTTAGATTAAACTATACATAAAATTTAGAAGCAAAAATCGGTCCCGTTACCCTAAAAAAAATTATATCTCTGTTTTAAAAGAGGTTTCTTTGATATTTTTTTTATGTTACAAAAGTTAACCAATCATGTATCGCAACTGTCAAAATGAAGTCAATAAAAAGAAGAATCAGGTTACCAAATATCATTTTCATACGTTTTGTGACTACAAAACTATGACATGACTACTTAGAAAAATTGCGATGCCTGCCGTCAAACTTGCCAATGTGTCACCTTAAAATTTTCCAAACTGACTTTTTTATGGTTAGGTCAAGGAAGGAAGAAGTTATTGGATGGTCTTTCACCGTATGGCACCAAAGTATGAGCTGAACTGTTTCTTTTTAGTAAGTAAATAGGTAAGTGAAGTTAAATAGGAGCACCTCATCTGGTTTTTTTAGCAGCTATGGGTTTGCGACCACTCGATATGTAAATCTAAAATAGGTTTTGTGAAATGAAAATATTTTTGAAAAATGTACAATTGTTTCTAATCTGGGTAGGAAAGTTTCTGTATACGAACAGTTTCCGCCCAGCCCCTCACAGATATGTACCTATCTGTATACATAGTAATTGTATGACTGTGGGCGTATATACGTATGTAATGTAACAGATATTTGCATAATGTAACATTTACTCGTAAATATGTTTGAACTGAAAAAGATTAGACTATTTTACAATAGTATTGCAAGTAGTACTTTTACATTACGTAATTACTATTATTTAAGTATTTGGCAACTAATAACTTGTTTGTCATCTAATTATGCAACTGTCTAGAACACAGACAAAGGCGGCCTTTTGCTTCAATATAATTGACTTACTGTTCAACGCCTACAATTGCAAATATTACATGTAACCACACAGTCAAAACTGATTAATTATTTGACTGAGTAATGTAAATGCACACAGATGCAGTTCTCGACAACTAGTGAACGGTAAGCATTCGTGTCAGGGAAACTATTTTCAAAAACTGAGCTAATAAATCTTATACTGACTATATTATTGTATATTATCTTTCGAAAATGATTTTAAGGAATTCCAAGCAATTGTTGCGTCCGTATCGGATCCGCCGTGGAAACCTACCGTTTGATAAGTTCTTATAGGTAAGAACTGCTCTCCGAATTCTTCTTCACAAATGTTCTGGTTTATCTTGAGCTCTCAAGGCGACAATGAATTCGACAGTTCACAAAACCTTAACCCGTTGGTAAAACGTCGAAACGAAGTCACGGTACCTACATGACAACGGTACATGGTGATGGCGAAGGTGTTCTACACCTCGAGATGGTTCTTGAGCTCACAAATCACGCTCCTACATCATTTTTCTAACCATACACACACAACTATGCTTGGTGAGATTTAAAAGGCATCAGGGATGATTTATAGAAATTAAAATAACAATAGAGAATAAAAAATCAGAACTTTAAAATTAAAAAATAAGTGTGAATTTTAGTCTGGCTATTTGTGGAATATTTGTTTTCATATTTCCTGTAGAAAGAAAGTATTGAAAAAATTTGTCATAAATAATGCAGCCAAAATTGTTGAATGATAAGACCTTTATTTACAAAACCGTCGCTGACTACAAAGTGGGCTGCAGTGGGATGGGCGATATTGCTAAAATATGGATATTGATGTCGATATGAATATCGATAGCTTACTATCGATATTCCGATATTATCGACCGCAAGATATCGTTATTTTAAAATATCTTTAAAAATAAATGTTGACGGGTTTTAACACTTTAATTTAAATGCATATTTATGGGACACTATGTTCACATGCAACTTAGCTAAGTGTTACTTGTACAAAAAGATAATAGACATTACACATTTTTCTAATAATATTACAGATTCATTAGTTACTAACGTAAAATAATATGTAAAAAAAAATATAGAAAACGCAAAACGCAATCGAGAAAAAAATGTAATTGATGTTGAGAACAGAGTATCGACAACGAACAATGAGACGTCTGTTTAGTTACCTATGTCCTATCAAATTGTAGTAGGTACTAGATAGGCTTAGGGAATAAAAAATATTGGCATATTCTGTTTTTTTACACATTCTTTATTCTAAAACAAGATATTATATTGAATATTTTGTGAACTCCGTTATTTGCAAAACACATTGTACACGAAAAAATAACGACATTACAATATCTTGGTAAAAAAAAAAACATCGACATTGCGATATTATGATAAAAATATCGATATTTCGATATCTTGTTAATAATATCGATGTTCGAAATTAAAAAATCGATATTTTGAACAATGATATCGATATTTCATCAATTTAGATATATATCGCTCATCCCTACACCGCGGTTTACCAATTGCTGCTCTAAACAATATCCTTAAAGTTTATTATGGGATAAATGTTCTCTTGAATATTAATATATCGTACTAGGTACTTTTACAGACTTCAGCGGCTGCTTTTCTAACCTAATTAAGGAAATTAATTTAAATATTTAGGAATTGGATTACTAACTCTTCTAATATAATTTAATTAATATAGTAGTTGTAAATATAGTAATATAGAGAAAATAATCTCCCCCCTTATATTTTCAGCATAACAGATAAATACATAAAGGTTGTTTCTATAACATGGTCGCCATACCTATACCACAGATTAATTAGTTACTAACGTAAACCTATACTATGTATTTTATGAATCACCGATATCACAATTACATTGCTGTGTAATTTATCATGGAAGTCGAATTATTTATCGTGATTTGGTGTGAAGTACGTGTCACTTCCTTCTTGACATTTACTGAACTATTAGGAAACTTGTTGAACTCTGTCCAGTGTTACGTTTTTTATCACCTTTCCGTAGTTTTCCATTATAAGACTTATGGATATTAATTTCACAGTCATGAATAGTTTGTATTTGGCAAAGGAAAAAGTTCATCGTACTTAGAGTTTAAAGCTAAAACATAATATCAATGTATGTAGTTACAAACGTATAGTCCGAACGTCTATTTAGTGTGTTCGTCTATTTAGACGGCATTGGGTACACCATCGTTTTTTTCTGAGACCTATAATTTGAAATTATTGTAGAGCTCTGTAGTTACAGAATTCTTGCCATTTAGAAAATATTTTTACAGTTGTTTTTGCATTTTGCAGTCGATAATGTCTTACTTTAAAGAATTATACCTATGTGACAACTCTTATATGCCTTCTTTTCATAAAATATATACCAAAACAAATATAGGGCAGATAGAAGTACCTCCAATTTAAGAAGTGGAAAACAACTGAACTACGTAGCAATTTATCAAAGTGATCGACAGCACCAATGTCAAATCAATGAAATCACTTTAAAACATTGAATTATTTTGTAGACGACGCATTTTCATCTACTGTGCCATGATCTTTCTTGATTAGTAATACTTACGTTAAATAAATTATAAATTAGCCCAATAACAACATAAGCTACTTAATTAATGTGCCTTTATATTACCTTAACTATTTAATTAATATACGGATAGGCGAGATCCCTTATGTACCTACTGCATACCTAATTTTCGTATAAAAACTAAGTAAATACAATAAATTGAAAGTTCGTCGTCAAAACAGGATTTTCTTTTTTTTCAGTCTAGTTTCAGGATTATTTTTATGGAAGGAAGTGAGTCTTATCGTATATCAATTATGTAATAAATTATAACTGTAATTGGTATAAATTATGTGATTCCTAAATAATTTCATTTAGTATAACGTATATTTTTTTATGGTCTCAAAAAATCGCTACAGTTATTTTTGTAAAATGGAAACCCCCAGAACGATCCGCGCCATTTTGTCGGAAATACTCGCTTTAATATGGAATTCGCTTAAATTGAAGTTAATACTTTGAATAAGATTGCGCCCAGACAATACACATCAATCATCTGGTTTCAAACTAGGGCTTCCCTGTACTATGAGAACCAGAGGACGATTACTGGGGGAGTTTTCTCAGCACACCCAGACCCTAGACAAGCTAGAAAAATTCTTTTGTTAAATAAACTCGACCGGGAATGGAACCCGGAACTATTTGCGCTTAGGAGCAACGACCCACCTTCCGGGTCTATCATCGAGTCCTCGTTATCGGGTAAAGTAAATAAGATCCGTAAAGACAAACTAATGAGTCCAAACTCGACGGGTTTAAAAGTAGCTGTTCCATGTTTCCGTTACCTACCCGCCTTCCAGGTCAGGCCTTTTTTATCTTGGGATAGGAACAAGACTCTTAAACAAATCTAATAAACTCAAACTTTATGGTAGTAGCCATTTGAGTTAACAACCTTCCAAGCTCATCGTCAAGTTCTCGTTATCAGATAAAGATAATAGGATTTGTTTAGGCAAATCTAATGAGTGTAAATTCGATGGGTTTGCTAGTAGCAATTCAAGGGTTCCGTTACCTACCTTACAGGTCTATCGTTACGCGAAATGAATAGAACTCTTTGGAACTTATAATGAGCTCATACTCGATGGGCTGACTCGTAGCCATTTAAGGGTTCCATTACCCACCTTCCGGCTCCATCATCAGACCAGCTCAATGACACCATACTATTATATTGTCATCAGAACTACCACAACTGCCAAGTTTCAGAATGATATAACAATTAGAAGTGGGTGAAATTCAATTCCTTTGATTATGTTACATAGTTACAGGTCGAACTAACACACGTCGCGTCGCCGCGAATATTATTCTTTATACCAAATTGCTTAAAATCAAGACAATTTTAACTCCAATTAATTGATAAATAGTGGCAGTAAAATCGTTGATTGTGTTTTTGGGGCATAATCTTGGTTGACAATGTGTATTTTATAACCGATAAAAAGGCTTTTCACACAAATTGTCCGCAATATACCTACCTAAAGTAAAGTACTGTTGATAAGCCATTTGCTATGCAAACAATGGATTACTGTTGTACTGGAGTCTGTTAAATAAAGTGTGAAAACAATGTAGGTATTCGAATATACGTAAACTGAATGACTCAGATAACTTTATACAATTAAGAGCACCAGCAGAAAAGCAGAGAAAAACAAAATGTAGTGAAATAAAAATAAAACAAGGTCAAGAGCTGTATAATTATTGAATCCAGGGTCGGAATTGTAATTATCCAACCAAAAGGTATAATAAATTATTCCTTCATTTTTTAAATAAGAATAAAGGAAATTATTTTAATCTTATAAGCATTAATTAGGGGTTAAAAGAGTGGTGAAAGGAGGGAAGTGTGTGGGATAGTGAGGCTATAATATCCCTGGTGACAGTACAAGTTACGAAAACCACATCAGTTCGCCTTGCTAGATTGTGCTCTACATTTCGTTCTGAAAAGCGTTCAACAATGACGATATAGCTGTCTGGTATATTTTTAGTTGCATTAATAGCAAGTTAACTATTCTAAAAGTAACATGTTATTCTTAAACAAGAATATTGTGCAAACATTTTTTCCTGGTTCTTAATAGCATAAAGTGGCCTTGATTAAGTCAGAAAATATTTAGTGATTGTACGTCTTGATTCTGTCAATTCATTTGACTGCTCACAAAAGAATGCAAACAGTATGTGCGTACAGTAAACTATTTCGTCTGATTGTGAGTATAAAAACCAGTAAGTATACAACAATGCAATTCCTGGTGGATACAAGATCCTATTTATTTTTAACTGTACCGGCGAACCTTGAAACGCAGGTGATTTTTAAAACGGTATGAACAACAACACGTTTTTGCCACACCCGAGTCAGGCCTCCGTCGGCAGCCAATCACAGATCTCCAATGCGATCAGTAGTCACTACTTTCGATTATGCATTGGACTTGATACAGCCTTGATATGTAATAAACATTGACGTCATCAACATTTGTAATGATTAATTCCACGAAATAGGTGATCAAAGTTTAATCTAATCGATTCCCTGCAATTAAAAACAATTTGAAGTTCAAAGCTGTGATGTTAATCATTAACTATCGAACCGGACGTTAATCGGTATGAAAAATAAGAATTTAGCAATACGATATAGTACTACATTCTTTCATAGAATTAAATTGTATTCGACTATTTAAAGTAGAAGTCATTTGCGCTCTTCATTTCGTCGGTTCTTTGTATGAGGACTTTGTACACCTCCATTTTCTGTGTATGTTGAGAGTTCTAGACATGAAACATGTATATATGCATTATACGTACTTACATATGAATATACCGTTAGGGCGACCACAATGTATGTATAACGAAAATAACATTTGCGATTACGAAATAATTTACTAGTGATTTTTCCCTACCTTTTAGTGTTTTTATAGATTTTTGTCTACAGAAGAAAAATGAAATTGAGAGCATATATAATTAATAATTTCTGTGAAGCAATGGTTACGAAATGAAGGCACTGAGTAAGAGTTTGGCTTCGATTGCTGATCAAGAGATTTCATTATCTACATACTAAACGAAATAAGTGGTAACCTGAAAACACTATAAATGTTTCAGTAGTTATGTAAGTACAATAAAACCCGTTTAAGTCGCTTTCAAAGGGACAACCAAAAACGCGTCTTAAGCGAGAAAGCGTAGTATTATGCGGGATAGGGAAAATAAAACGTATATATATGTACATTTCTAACATAATTAGTACATGTATGTACTAATTTAATTTAAGTCGACTTCAAAGGGACTCAACCAAAAACGCGTCTTAAGCGAGAAAGCTTAGTATTATGCGGGATAGGGAAAATAAAACGTATATATATGAAAGTTATTAAAATGTTATGTATGTATTTTTAAATTACGTTACATCATAGTGTATTGTTATTTATAATTGCATTACTTAAAGTAATCACTATTTTGGTTTGACAAAGATATTTTGATGCATTAGTATTTACATTTAATTTAATTGCATTACTTAAAGTAATCACTATTTTGGTTTGACAAAGATATTTTGATGCATTAGTATTTACAAGACTTTCAATATAACTTAACTTTTGCAGTGTGTCTTCGCTTTCACCCAAATAAGATACATAGCGCCTTAAATCGTTAATTGCTGATAATGCTTGGGCGTTTGACTAAATCGTAGTTGATTCCTCTTCACCTTCATCATCATCACTTAGGGGCTCTTTTTGTGTACAGATAATGTATTAAACGGGATGACGAATCGTAATAAACGTGAAAAAATATTATGAAAACATGCCTCAAGATGCAAGAACTGACGTAAAATGGCGTATTATGCTGGAAATCGTATTAAGCGTGATCGTATTAAGCGGGTTTCACTGTGCTTATATTTTTGTTCTCTTTTTACCATTTTTACATTATAAATAGCTACTTATACATATTTCAAATTTTATTTTGAGTTCATTTTCACAACGTTATTAAATTGATTTAATAGACATTTTTCTATAGTCAGTGTCCGATTGAAAAATATTTTCTCCTAAAATTAAGTTGTTGGAATGGACACTGTACTCATTGCTGATAGTAATTTTCCATTTGACTTGTGAATGTGAATAATGAAGCAGTGTTTATGAAACATAACTCCAAAGAATATCAACCTGTAAGTGTACCGTATAATACGACAATGGCAATCGGAGAACGAACACCAGAAAATTCGATGGCCATGCACTCTTACAGGGAATACCAGTGCAGTTGGTTAGGTGCCTACTCAAATAAACGCCCTAGGAACGACGTTTGTATTATCTGTGTTATAAAATATTGTTGATTACTTACTTCAAGAAAGCAAGCTTTTTTAACAATAATGGAAAGGCCGTTATTAAGCATGAATTGAAAATAAAATTTATAAAAGTTGATTTCGTAATTATAAAATAAAGATATATAATGGGTATAATCCTAAAATGGTTTTTATTAGATAGTTATTTACATTGTTTTAAATCTAAGGATATGTTTTATTTATCTCTCATGTTATTTGTCTGGGCTCTCCAAGTCACCTATTCATAATTGTTATGTAATCAAGCTAGGGTTGCCAGATAGGAAGACAAAAATATCTGGGCGAAATTTCAGTCGGGATTTTGAAATTACTGTCGGGACGAATAGATATTACAAATCAAACTTTTTATCATTACTTACTTTTTATCATTGTATATAGTACCGGCGTATAGACGAACATACAGGTCGATGACGCGTGACGATTTTTAATTTGTCAATGTCACCTATGAAATTAATAATTCCCTTGATTATTGCGATATGTAATACGAGTATCACAACCACATAACGAACACGTAATCAGTATTGAAAAACACAGTACTTCTTTGAAAGAAAACAGGAATAACACAAAATAAGAAAATATGTCAACAGCGTTCTTCACGGCGTGACGACTTGTGACGACCTGTCATTCGAAAAAGGTTACAATAGCGTCTCATTTGATGTCCCTTTCCTACTCGTGCCACTATCATAAAAAGTTACATTCTCACTCGCTCTCTTTGTACGTCCATACGCCAGTATATACTAAGCATATGCTTTTTATTATTAAAATTAAGATAATGACAAAGAAACTTAACTTTTTATAGTGATTTTGATACCTCGCCGTGATTTAAAATTTCCATTGTGTTATGAATTTTAGGTGAAACTGTTTGTCGGGACATTTTGTATTTCGTCGGGAGTTTGGATATCATATGAAATGTCGGGACAATACAGACGAATCGCGATCATCGGGTAACCCTAAATCATTCCCAATTAGTGATAGGAGGACGCTTACATTCGCATAATTTTGGATTAAATTGTTTCTTCGATCTTAATTGATGTCAAGACGAATCTTAATAGGATTTATTAGTGACGTAAGTTTAGTATTTGCGTATCTATGCATTGTTATTATTTTAAAATTAAATGTAAAAAAAGCGTTGTACGTATTAGTATAATGTGCATGGAATTCGTGAATGATATTTTTATATTGTTCACATTTTGTTACGTGCTGTTTGGAGAATATTTACAAATTTTGTTTAAGTAGGTACATAAAAGCAGTCTATATACCTACGTACATCCTTGTTCGGAAAATTACACATATATGGATATAATTTACTTAGGTAGGTACATAAAATCTAAACTTCAACTAATGATGATGATGATTGAAAGAAATTATAAGACGTTATTCTACCTGTTTTTTATTTAAAAAACTTATTATTGCATGACTAATTAATGATAAATCTATAATAAATCATAGATCAAATCAAAATGTTCTCTTAACAGTTAGGTAATACCTACCTACATACAATTATTGATTTATGTTTAATGCTTCAAAAGCGTCTCTTCGATTCTAATGAATTTTGTAGTGGTGAAAGTACATGATACTCTAAAGAATATCTAGAATTTTTATTGTTGGTGTATAAGTTGTTGGTGTAAATGTAATAGAACTTGAAAAAAAATTTAAATTATTTTCAATTTTTTATAGTTTATAATTATTTCAAAACGTTATGTACTTATTTCATTTATTTCCTTAAGTCGTTTGTTTTTTATAAGGACAATGAATTATTTTTATTTTCAAGATTTTCGTCGTTACTTTTACGAAATTTAACGTACATTGAAACGCTTTCCAAATATGTAAGTATGGTAGGTATATGTACTATAATGGGCCTACTGTATAATTCATAGGTACCTTCTATTATACACATAAAATGTAATATCATATAAATATACAACTATAGCCTATTTAATATTCATAGATATAGCTTCACACCTTCACAGACATGCGCTACGTGAAAAAGTTGTTAAGACAACCAACGATAAAATTTCAGAAATGAATTACAAAAACGATACGATACGATACAATACGAACCATTTGAATATTTTAAATACTGAGACAGGCATTCAACAGCTATAACTAGTCTTAGAGATTGGCTAAGATTTAAAACCGGAAGTACCTACATACAATGGTAAGTTAATATCGCAATACGTTACAATACAACCGGGCAATACATATTGTAATATTAACCTTATCTACGTCAGACATCTCTTTCTTTGTATGGCTCCTACTAAACGTTCACAGACGTGAGAGAAAGGGGCAACGCACTCTGTATCTATAAAAAACAAATGCTTTTAGCAACACAACACGAGTTTTGTTCTACTTCACAAGCAATCGGAAAATTCCGCTCTTGAGCAGCGACAATTAAATCAATCTAGTTAGTTGTCTGTCGGCATTAAGTTGCAGATCTGTCAATGAAGAGGACGAATCAACCAGCACGCTTCTTAAATGAATGTGGGCTTAGTACATATAAGAAAAGAAACTGTTTGAAGATAATAAATACAGTTCACGATACGAAATAAATTCCGTTCCGTACAATTCGTACAAACATTAGTACTTACTTATAGTAAAATTTAGCAAAATTTAATTATAATTTACACTATTTTTTTTTTTGATTTCGTTATTAAGATACACAATTTCAGAGGACATCTTGAACTCACAGACTTAGTTACCTATGTTTTTGATTTTATAAAAGAGGGGGCAAAAGAGCAACGAGTAACCTGGTAGAAAGTAGGGAAAGGAGGGGGAGGGGGTGATGGGCCACCGGCACTCTCACTCACCGAACGAAACACAACAGCAATAGATGCTGTTGTGTTTCGTTCGTAGTGGGTGGTGGGTGATATTTCACCTATCCAGCCGGCCCAATTCATGCTGCAATACAGTATGGCTCTACCAAACATCTTAAGTCTTATGTTTCAACTGTAAATGATGTGATTAATTTTTTTCTTATTTATTATTTTACTTGCGCATAAAAATACACAGAAAAAGCATTGCAAGTAGTAATGAGAAAAGGTATTGTTATATTCCGCTGTTATTTATACAATAAATAATTACCTACTTACGTTAAAACAGTTTTGGATCACAACTCTACAATAAACTCAACTTTGATAAAAAGAATCCTACGGTCAAATTAATGTTGTTACATGTAACAACATTAATTTCAATTTACCTTTAGCCCTTTACTTGCAAACACCTGAGCGTAGAACAAGCATGTTCTGATCTACAAATACATTGAAGTCTCATAATAGTCTTGTTCAAGGATACTTATTTTTAGACTTTATTTCAATTATTATGCCATCCAGTGCAATATGCATTCAATATGCATAATAAGTTATAATATATGTAAATTACAGATTGGTAAGTCCAAGAAAATTATTTTATACCTTTTGCTTAGATTAATGAGAATATAATAATGTTCTACCATCACGCTGTACACAGTCAATCAAAATAAAAAGTGTGTTACGTATTAATACGCTTAATTTTCTATATTTTTCCATTTTATTTTAAAATTTATAATAATTATAACAGCAAGTATGCACTTATTACATAAATATAAAGCTGCGATTTTACCGCATTTTTCAGTTACCTACCTAAAACTAGGAAAAAATAGGACTGCTTTTAAATTGAACCATGAGCATAGAATCTAAACATAAACAAGGTTTATATACATATCGGCTATTATAAACATGATTACTTGAATTCAATAAGTACAGTATATAAAATTACCTATAGATTTACTCTGAAAACGAGAACAGAATGGCGAGGTCAGTGACGTCAATGCTTAGAAAGTTGTGCCGCGCATGCGTGCCTACAAACGTATACAGAGGAGGTGTGGCACAGAACGGCGCCTACGCACACTAACGATTTATGTGTTTGTGTACGACATGCCACATTACACTTCAATTTTCCACATTATTGCATCAGCAACTGATCAACAATAAAATGAATAATTTCATCATTCATCATTTCAAAATGATGACTGAAAAAATAAAAACAACTACATACTTAAATAAAATGCCGCTTCAGTAAAATATAAAAATCTGAGCATGAAACAAAACGATTAAGTACCTATTGAATTTTTAAATTTTACAACTTCTTAAGCAGATAGTCGTTTTATTTTTACCCTTGTATTATAAGGTTTAATGATATAAAATGGAAATACTTACTTTTTTCCAAAACCTTAATTAATTATGAATAGATGTCTCGTCGAACAATAACTTTATCCTTGTTTATGATTACGACGTATTTTCATTATACATATTGCCAATTGCTATTAATTTTAATTTTTTTACTGAACACTATTTCCTCATAGTAACTAGAATACCTACTCTGACCTGAATCAATTCTTTGATTATTTTGTTTGTATTAAGTTTCCAATTCCGACGCATTCGAATGTTGGCAACGTCTGATTGGTCAGATCAACCAAGCCCCCATTGACGTCATTCAATAGCTATAACAGAGCTTGTATGTGTATTATCTACTTTGACTTGTTATAAATATATATCTATACATTCATTAATGATAAAATGTTACTTCTGTACAAACACATTTATATTTGTAAATACTTTGAAAATGAAATTGTTGAAAGGAAGTTGCACTAGGTCAAATAATTTATAACATATTGAACTTTGTGTTACATGTTACACATGCCGTATACTACTTGTCATTTAATAACAAAACTTACAAGACGAACAACATAATTTCACTACGTTTTAATTCTAGTTAAATGAAATGCCTACATAATATTATGTATATAATGCCTACATAATATTATGTATATAATGCCTACATAATATTATGTATATAATGCCTACATAATATTATGTATATAATGCCTACATAATATACATATAACATAACCGTGTAAAAATTATCAAGGTCGTAATTAATTACCAAAAAATGTAATTTACATACGTAAAAAAGAAAAAAAATACGTAATTATAAGTAATTATGTACTTACAATTACGTATTTTGACACCTTGACATGATTGTATTTACTTATTATTACTTGTGATCTTTTAATTAGTAAATAACTAATGGTTATTCATTAATACATTACAGATTATAATTACAATAACAGGTAGACCCTTATGCATAATTTCTAGCAAATATCAAATTCAAAACTGAGTCAGTGAACTTGGGTGTGTCTTGGTGTGTCCACTTACAATTCTGTCAAATTGAAAACATGTGACTAATTTTCTCGTCATTCGTTGTGAATATCTTTTAATAATGGGAACGCGTGTCGTTATTTCATTTTTTTAACCGACTTCGGAGGAGGTTCTCAATTCGGTTGTATGTTTTTTTATGTTTATTAGCTCAGTTTTTTAGGTTGTGCTTATTCCGAAATTAATTGGATATATATAGTGTACATTGTACACACATAATGCATGCTTGTGCGTACATATATTTTACAAATGTTTTCATTAGTATCAAAAAGAAAAATATATCAAAAATGCACTACCTACCTACATTTGTTATTTATCTCTAAAGCAAAATTAAGTGAACAATGTAAATTCTGTACATATATGAGCGTGCACATATGTAATAGCTAGGTAAGTACTAACTGCCTGCCTACGTACTTATGAAGACTTTTTCACAAAGAAGTATAGTTTTCCGGTTTTCCTAGTAATTTACTACGGTATTGTAAGTAATGATATTTTAGTGGTTTATACGTTCACAGGTTAGACAACTTATAATGCGTGGACTTTGTATAAGTATTTTATGAACCAGTTTAGGGGTCAGTAAGCACAGTAGGTAACCATTTGGTGGAGTATGGCGCAGCTGAGACACTGCGTAACCGAGCTGAAGCGAAAAACGAAAAACCTAGTGCTCAGCAGTGGAATATAAGTAAATGAGGCGTTTCCAAAACGAGCTTTATAGGTACACATACTTATTTATCTGACATCTTCATGCAAAAGCCAATTGCTCCGAAAACTTTGAAAATCTTAATAGGCAACAATAAAGACTCATTAAATAGACTTTAGACATATTACGTCAACTAATATTTGTACTGTGAGTGTTGACGTCACTGACTCTTCGACCGTAGAAGATATCATTTAAATTTAAAACGTCTTAACGTCTTGTGCATTGGAGTTGGAAGACGACCAAGGTCGGAAAATAAGCTGCCCATGTGACGAGTCACGCGAGGAATAACACTAACCATTACTATATTATGCTTAGAAATCTGCGCAAATTTTGTGTAATAGAAAAACTTTCCTAGGTAAAATGCAATGGAATGACAAAGCTAAAAATAAGCAATCATGTGCTGGCACCAAAAACCCACTTAATAATGCTAATTAAACGTGATGAAAAAATTGTTTTTCCGATGTGCATACGCCAATACTAACTACTATGACCTCCAATTTGAACACAAACGAACCCACAAACATACATGAGCTCGGTCGAAGGCGTGTTCGTGTACATGCACAAGACTGGCAATAAACATACAGGAAAGCACACTAAGATATTAACGCATGTGGGAACAAGTATTTGCTGGCATAAGAATGCGATTCATTTGAAAGGCGCCAGCAAAGACGTAAGCCAGTCACCTGACCGTCTCGCCGCCACTTAAAATCGAAACGTCATCATTGATTTCTGTGCCACTGTAAATTGTATCTTAAGAAATTGCATTTGGATTTAAAATTAATTGTAGTTTCTTTTTAGCATTGCAGTTAAATTTAATATGTACAGAAAAGAAGATAGTCAAGTCTTAAAAATGCTACATCGAAGTAAAAATAAAATTATATACGTACTAGCGATCTGCCCCTGCTTCGTACGGCTGGAAATTTATGTTACCCGCTGATAATGTAGCTTTCTTTAGGTGAAATAATTTTTGAAATCGGTTAAGTACCTACTTCTTGAGTTTATCCAATACATACAAACAAACAAAGTTTACCTCTTTATAATATTAGTATAGATGTATTTGTTTCTGAGCAGTGACGTTGACGACACTCCTACACAGAATCCACGTGAAACGAACATATTATCGTTCAATATGGCTAACCTAGGTGCTCGAATAAGTAATAGTTACCAGGTATCTACTTAATTTTAAATAAAATGCTCAGATAGGTAATTACTATACAAATAGAATCACTAACTCTTTAAAAAAATAACAGGTTACCTATCTATGGCTTGAAATTTAACGTACTTATTTGAAAATTCAAGATGTACAAATTATTATTGAATTTCATGATTCTTAAATTATTACCAAACTAGTTAAAACTAAATCTTTTTAGTATGACCTTAGGTATAAAATGGCATGAAAAGTCTATCTAAATTAACAACTCCGACGATGTGTTAAATAACGTTGTCCGTTTTACAACGTTTTTGAATTGGCTAAAATCGGTTCAAACTTGTAATAATAGGTAGGTATTTAACACCAAGTGTTTTGCGTCATGTTTGATAATGAAATGAACATGCATTTACAACGTAATATTTACGAAACTTAATTCTTAGTATTCTTTTTTGTTTAACAGAATTTAAATTTATTTCTTTAGGTAGGTAATAGCTCAGTTCTGTCGAAAAATTGCTTTAAGGGTCAATCAATGTCAAATCACAGGAATATAAGACATAAGAGGTACCTCTCTACTTACTTAAAAATGCAAAACAGTATACCTAACAATTTCGCGAATATGTATTTATTAATTTATTTATTTATTCTTTATTGTACATAATGTATACAATAGGCGGACTTAATGCCTAATGGCATTCTCTACCAGTCAACCTGAGCTTTACTGTCAGAGAAATAAGTAGCGGAACAATAGTCACCGAAAAATAACTACAATACGTATATACCATACATATAGATAATCATACACATCCATATACGCACATATACACACATACATACATACATACAAATACACATATACACAACAAACCCTCCATACATATTTATGTATACATACAAGTACACACCCAAGTGCAAAACAAATTGAAAAAGTATAATAAATGAGATTAGGATACAACATAATAATACATTACAACTAATATAACAGATAATGATCATCAGCTGATCAGTTTGAGCAGATGGTCTTTAACTTTCATCTTAAAAGTTGACTTGCTCGGAGCATTCATGATGTCAAGAGGAAGGGCATTCTAGATTCTGATAGCTTGAACAACAAACGAATCATACATGAAGCTAGTTCGATGAGCAGGCACATCGAGCAAGAGGCCGTCAGATGAGCGAAGATTACAATCATGGAATGTACTCCGAAGTCGAAATCTTGATTTTAGGTATTCTGGCGCTAGTGGATCATTTAAAATGAAATAAAGCGTGCAAAGAATCCGTAGGTTACGACGCTGACGTATAGTTAGTCATTTAAGATGTCGACGATATTGAGATATGTGATCGTATTTGCGCAGTCCAAAAATGAAACGTATGCCGTTATTAAGGAGGCGATCCAATTTGTTGAGAAGATCTTGGTTAATGTTAGTACAACAAATGTCCGCATAGTCAATCAGTGGTAAGACTAGTCTGTATCAGCAGAGTCTTAGTTTTCGTGGGTAAAAAGTTCTTAAAGCGATATAAGTTTCTGAGAGTGATAGTGACTTTACGACTGATCTCCACCACCAAGGGCCTCCAACTCAGAGTTTCATCAACAATCAGACCTAAATCTTTTACACAGGAGCAGTAGGGAATATAGCTTCTGTTAAAAAGAACAGGCGGTGTGGTTTGGTGATCCAGTTTAGAAAGCTGATATGGAGCACCAATTATAATGGCCTGGCATTTGCTTGGGTTTACTGAAACTCCAAAATTGGCAGACCATTCGCAAACAGCTTCGAGATCTTTATTTATTTTATTGACGGCACCCTCTATATTGCTCACCGCGGCTTGTGCGTACAGTTGGAGGTCATCAGCATACAGATGATATGAGCAACCCAGATCAGCCGTAATGAAATTAATGAATATGTAAATGTTTCTTCAACTTCCAACAATTATATGCAAAATATATGTACATATACATAAAATGAGCAACAGGATTAATAATTCAAATGATAACTTATTACATATATCATTAATAGTTTCCACTGTACATTAATTTACTATTTCTGGTTTAAATTCACGCTTCAGATGTCATCTTCAGGATAACAGCAAAAATGATATTAGAAAAATCACAGATCTACTCGTTCTTAGGAAAAAATAATGTATAAGTATTATATCATACTTGTATAGGTACATTATGTACAAACGATCTATTTTTTTTCTATTAAATTTTCTATTAGTGTTTTAATAAAATTTTACATGTAATGTACCTAGTTAGTAGTTGTAAACTTGACGAAATTTTTGGAGAAGTTGTTCATAAAAAGCCGAAAAGTTGGGTAAAGTGAACGAAAATCGAAGCTATCAGAGAGCATTGAGGGTTGTCAGCAGCAACAAAGCCGAAGGCGAGCTGTTGGTGGCAGTGTCACTAGATATTAAAGCGGCCTTTAGTAATAGTTGGTTGCCCTGAAAAATCAAGGTTGTTGTTCCCATTTATGAGCTAATCAAAGATTATGTTCAGAGTCAGACCGTGACACTTGACTGCGCTACAGCCAGAGCAACAAAAGTTATGACCAAAGGCTGCATCCTTGGATCGGTCAGCGGTCTAACGATTTGGAACTTAATCCTGGATGAGCTCTAGATTATGACATTTCCATATGGTTGACGACTGCAGGCATTTTCCGATGATTCTTAATGATCACCACGGCTAACAGCGTTGTTGCCGAGCGTTACCTACGTTGCGGAGATATGGTTACATGTATCCAACAAGAAGTATATGCAGCAATCTCTCACTAGAATACAGCGCTACTTTGCTAGGGATAAGAAGCTTCTGTAATATTTCCACTGCATGCGGCGTCACTTGCCCTGGCGCAATTCACTCCCATACACGAAAACGAAGAGACAATCAGACTATTTCAACATCTCAGTGAGACAGAACAGACAGAACGTTAACCATCACCTCAGTGTGCGTTCTTCGACTGATCGAGACCTCGGGAGACCGCTGGGCTGGCAATTTGGTCCGCCAACGAATCAGTTTGGCTATTCAAAGAGGTAATGCTGCCAGTCTGCTGGGCACTAAGCAATGACAGCTTTCTAAGCGGCATTTCAACTTAGAGGAAGGCTTTTATTTAACATAATGTGTAGTTTTAAGTTTGTATATTTTAACTTATGTATGTACTTTCCTGTTATTAATAAAACACAATAAATAAAATATTTAGTCAAATACAAAAAATATATATTTGACCCCGACGTGATTTGAACACGCAACCTTCTGATCTGGAGTCAGACGCGCTACCGTTGCGCCACGGAGTCGATGAAGTATTTACTGAAATTATGGTATATTTCTGTTATTCGAAACACATATATACATGCATACATATCTTCATACTGTACCCCAAATGGGGTAGTCAGAGAGAATGGAACGCCAAGTGTCGCGGTCCTTACATACTTCTTTCGCTTCCTCAGATCTCATCATTCTCCTCACACATTTTCGCCTTGGTATACGAATGCTTTTGTCATTTCCGTCGGCTAACACTCTGGCTATTTGATCTTCATAAGTCAGCCTTGGTGTTCCTTGGCTTCTTCAAAATATTAATTATTATTAATTAAAATTTATTCGAAATACCTACCATTATTACAATTAATAAGTATGTAATAATTACATTTGAAATAAATAGTATAAAATTATCTGTATAAATTATAAAAAAATGACAATTCGAACTTATACATAATATTCACACATTAATTAGTTTGCTATATTATGTACAATTTATCTACATTAAACAATATCTTTTTCAAGAAGCTCCATCTATTTGTAAAACTACTAATTCGCAATATTTTAGTTGATTAAAACGCCGATAGGTAGCGTTAACAAAACAATGTCATTTTGAGAAGACACAACATTATGTTCACTACGATAATTAATAAATTATTTTCGTACGTACCTATAAAATATTATGTTCATATTTACAGAAAAAAACATGGAGCTGAAATAATTGACTTACATAATAGTAATAAAATTTCGTTGTAGAAAATGCAAGCCCCTGTGGCCTAATGGATAAGGCATCGGCCTCCTAAGCCGGGGATTGTGGGTTCGAGTCCCACCAGGGGTAACATATTGCTTTTAACGTTCTTTTTAGATTTGAGACAGCAAAATAATGTAATATTACTTTATGCTAGTAATTAATGTGGTGAAATTCCTATTGTTACCTTGTATAAAAATATCCAAGATATTGCGATTCTGATAAAATTTAATATTTATCACATAGTTATATTAGTTTTTTTTATAAACATTTAATTAGTACATACATACGTTAATATTTACAAACCTAAAACTATACATTATCTTAAATAATACTTCCTCAAAATTGCCGCTTAGAAAGCTGTCATTGCTTAAGGTACCTAGGAGCAGCATAATAGCTAGCAGACTGGCACCATTGCTTCTTTGAATAGCCAAACTGATTCGTTGGCGGAAGAAGCTGCCATCCCGGCCAAGTTCTTGGCAGTACTTACTAGCCGCGGCACCTGCTGACTACTTTTTTTACTTTTTTAATAACCAAATCGCTCATATGGACAAACTAAAAATATGACATTTAAATCAAACATTGACATAATTATTTGACAGTAGGTATGTATTTAAAATTATAAATACATACTTGTTACTTAAAAAAAAATTGATCAACGACGTATCGACAATGAAAAACGATGACGTCACGGTTCATAATCCCAAACGTCTCGAACATTTCCCATAAAATGAAGTTTTTGACAGATGACTAAAAGTAACCATAATTGATTTTTGACTAGTTGTCAGCTGTACATAATTATAATAAACTGCATGTTTTGTGTGAAAATAACATTAATCAATATTGGTCGCAGTGATACAGGTCTGACCTGACAGGCGTGACCTGCATAGCCACTTGTACGCAGTAATGAGATTTGTAGGGACTAATAAAACATACGGTTCATATTATATGTAGTACATAATTTACTTTGTATTTTTGAAATATTTTTGTAAAATTAGATACTTATTCATTTTTCAGTGATCACACAACAAGAATGAGATTATTATAAACATTGCTAAAACAGTCGAAATTGGTGCAAGTCTGACAGCAGAACCTCGTAGAGAAAGACATTTTAGACCTTTGTGTTGTATGTAGAAACTCACTTGGTGTGGTAAACGACAATCAGTATCTGCAAGTTAATTGTAACAGTAAGTAACGTTTGTTGCATACACATGTTATAAATGGGAAAATGGTTTTCATATTATTCTTTATTTTTATTTAATTGAAAGATAAAAGTTGCTGTGTTTCGTAAAGTAATACATATTTTCAGAACGTTTAGGAACGGCGCCGTGGCTTAGTTGGTTAAAGCGCCTGTCTAGTAAACAGGAGATCGGGGGTTCGAATCCCCCCGGGGCCTACGACTATTTATTTTTTCTTACTTGCACATGAATTTTGCGTTGAAATTACAGATACTGCGAAATGTGCCGGAGGACAAAAATCTGGTGATTGACATGGATTGGTTATGTTGTAAACATAACTGTCTCTGTCGTTCAATGTTTGACAACTGCGAGATGCATCAGCTCCTCGCCACGTACACACAAGTAACTGACCCTGCCCGTCATTTCGGAACTAAAAAAAAGGTTTTCGTAAATTAGTATTGTATACATAAAAAAAATGGCGCTTACGTTTTACTATGCTAGTAATTAATTTATTAATCTGTGGATTTACTATAGTAACATGTGGTAACATTATTCTGATTAGTAGTTTCTTTGATTTGTGACTGTTCAAATGCATTATTAAAAGCTAAAAAATTAAACCCTTCCCAATTTATTTTATTTCTATTCCATATTTTTCAAATGCGACGTTTTTTTATGAAATAAAACTACCTGAACGCTAATTAGAGCCTGTTGTCTCATATAAAATGGATGAATTCGATACAGTTTCGTTCGACCCGGTAGCACGAAGTCTTCATATGGTATTTGTTCATACACTGTGTCATTGACAGGACAATGTGACCCAAATATTCTTTTCGAAATATCACTTTCCACTAAATTGGTGTCTACTACTTTAATTACGTCTTGAACGCTAACTGAATCTGTCTGTAAAAAAAAATTATATATTCGTGACAATGTAATCGTAGTTGAAACAAATTATTTGTTATTTAAAAAATTTGGTCAAGTATAACATTATTTATTATTTTAATTTTGTAAACAAAATTATTATTTGTAAATATTAAAGGACTAAAAATTAATAATACATATTTTACTATATCGATCCTAGAATCATTCTTTGTAAGGTTTATAATAAGTACATAATATACAATATACATACATACCTGTGTCGTATATTTATAATACTCCAGACAATTATATGTGTTACTGTAAACTAAGAACTAAGCATTTACTATGGGCACCTACCATATAACGGACTGGGGGAGCTCCCGGTAACACCCAGACTCCAAGCCAATTTAAAAAAATTCGTTTCCTAATTGATCTGACCCAATTTGTCTCTTCTCTAATTCTTATGTATGAATATTTGAAAGATTTAACGAGTGCATAATAAATATGTGGGTTAACGTACTCTGTACTATGCTTTTCAAGTTTTTACCAAGACTTCTGAGAAAATCGACTAACATATGGACAGACGGACGTATACTACTTGAGAGATATTGTAAGGATTTCCTTTTTTTGAGGCACGGTTCCAAATTTAAATTTGAATTGAGTACCCAATATCAGGTAATGATGATTGGATTGAAAGCACATTGAAAGTCACGCGTGTTACCTACTAGTGCAGTAGTCGTATCGTCTTCTGACATCAATCCAATACGATTGCAGTAACCTGTTCTCCTGATATACGCGTTTCATACCGTCTCGTAAGTTTTATATTCAACATACTTTGCTTTTTGAAAAGTTTAAAATTAGTTAAACATACGAGTTGATGCAAAGTTCTGGTAATAACAGTAAAGTGGGCGACTGGCAAGACATTACGAATGTTTTTCATCATAGCTTTTATATTATGTTTTATTGTATTTGTATTTAATGTGCATGAGAACCATGGACTGCGAAGCTACTTTGTATATTTTAACTATGCTGTTAGAAAATAAGTATATGTATAAATAAGTTTATATGTAATAAGTAAGTACAGATTACAGATAAGATTTTGTCCTTTTTATATCTGATTTGGAAACTACGTCACTGACCTAAATAAATAATGTATTACTTTAGATATTTTTAAATCGGATTACGAATCTTGCTTTCCAGCTTATATTAGTGGCTCTCTCTGCCTGTAATTGTGTAAAGTGGGACACACAAAGTAGAGTAACTACAAGATGAGGGTACAAAAAAAACTTGTGTTGGTATAAACATGATCTGCTTTAGCGATTTCAACTCAACGATTACGAATCACTCAGGGCATATTACTTTATGATATATTTATAGACAACAGCACTTACCGTTAAAAACAATTCTGAATAATCCATGTACTCGTTATTAATATTTCGAAAATCCGTCAAGTCCTGCGATGCGTAAGCAAAATAGATATCGAAATAAGTCGTTCGCAGACTGCTCATTAATTGTCTGGCGCGTTCGAGCTCATTTGAAGAGAGTCTATCACTGGGACTCACTATAAGGACTACGGTGTTAGGTCCCATACTTGATTTCGTCATCATATCATTAAGCGTCTCATTTTGCGAATATTGAATAATGCTCGAGATTATATTTGGTAGATTTAAACGATTAGGCCCTGTAAAAAATAGTTTTGTGTCATTAAAAATTTAGTTAATAAAGTTTAAATAATGAGTAGTCCTAGAAAAGTCTACCAATTACTTCAAGTAAACGTGACGGGATTGCGACTTTCTCCATACAAAATTGCCTAAGTTTTGTATACCACGTATTTTAGAAAATGATAAAAAGAATAATAAAAGAATACAAACAAGGCGGCAGGGCCCTACAGTGGCCCTGTAAAGTAGTAAAATTCATGAGCATTACAAGCAAGTGCTGATAGGGCCCATGTTTTCCAGGAGCGTCCTTCCTTCCTTTGCTAATACTTTCTTTGCACGAACGTTTCTTTAAAATAACGCGCGTCTGATGATCGACATTGACAGCAAGTCATGCAAAATAATCGTGTCACAAAATAACGTTAAAAAACTTATTCTGAAATTCATTTCCGAGAGCGCTCAATGTAATTAGCATGCTCGTCTTTTTTGTTATGTAGTTTGCGGTTCGTTAGCGATATTAATAATAGTTCGCGAACTACTAATGAACTGTCCCTAGCGAAGCAATCTTGCTACAGTGTTCAGTGACATTGTACTAAGCAACTAAAAGCAAGACTCGTCATGATCCAGCTCGCGTAAATCTTTTGAAGGAGCGCTCTTTTGAACTAGATCGTTCGTAAAGTACATAACATTAAATTGGATATTTAAAGTTATTCCATGAGCGTCGCCGAAGAGGCAGCGGATAGATATTTCATGAAATATAGTGTGTACTTATATCTACTTTCAATTTTAAAATTAAAGTATTATTTCATTTTTTAAACAAATATTAATATTAATTAAAGTATATTCAACTTAAACATGTCGTTGAATTATCTAATTTTCGTCGAATTTTTTTATTTCTTTTATTTTTATACAATTTTTTCTTGTATAAAAATTTAAAGTCTAAACAAAAATTTGTCTATAATAATTTAAATCATTGTACCCCTATTTGTATCTTACAACTCATATTTTTCCCTCATGATCTCTCTCATCTTGAAACCCCCCCTCTGACCCATTGCCTAGCGAAGCCCTTGAGTTATTTCATTCACTTAGACATAGGCTTTTAATTATATTAATTTTAATCATAACTTGACACTATAGCGTCGATTGATTTTAATTTTGATACATACACTCGTCTGTAAAGTTACTTATATGGGAAAATAACGTAGTCAGATTATTGGATGGCGGTGATATCCATCGCCCTGTATTGCCGTGTAGTAAAGCTAACGAACCTCGCTGCACGTCAATTTCTAGAGCTCCACCCACCCATCTGAAAGTTAATATGTATGTTTAATTTATATTTGAATTTTAACATCCAAAACAATTATTTTATTTAACTTTAAACTGAGAAGAACTATTTCGCAAATCTATAATTCAATCTAAATCTAAAGCATTAATAACTATGAAAGTAGTTTTAATAAAAAATTATTTGATGAGTTCTTTAATCATAAAGAAAGAGAACAAAACAGGCAGTTTTTATTAAAAGTCTCTATGTTGTAGACCAAAGTCAATTTGCTCGTTCAATAAAAAAAACATAGGTACTTACGATAAAAACTGTTCGACGTCGTAGTTTTTCCATGAGCCATCAGTAGCTACGATTAGACTAATTTCTGGCAGATTACTTGTTTGTTGACATTCTTTGTGATATTGAGCCAATACTGTTTCTAAAAATAAGTCAATTAAGTAATTAAAAAATCGCGAGGATAACGCGAAACGCCTACAAAGGTAACGCGATGTTCCTGAAAAACAAAGCAGCGTCTATGACATTGGAAAAAAAAATTACTTACGAATATAAGAAGAAAATGCTGCAACAGCAGCTACACTGATTCTCTCCATTTCTTCGACGGGTATATATACACTACCCTGCCGAAAAGACAATACATTAGCAAATCTAGAAGTTTCATTTAACAACTGTGTATTTTCAAAAATCCTCGTAAATAGAGCCTGTCTGTTACAAGCTCTGACAGATGAGTCGAAAGACACGCCTTCGTGAGAATAGTACATTTCAATTATTTGAGACAGCCTTAGTGATCTTCTTTGTTCCACCCAAGCTGGTACGTAATTAGCCAGTATAAGACCTGAAAGCAGTTCCATATAAACCAAATATTTTGGACAAGTGTTGCAACAAAAATAATTTATCTTTACTTTATATAAAACTTGGCTGTTTTACATCAACTTTAACGTTAAATCAACAGCAAAATGAAGCAGAAAAATTTCCCGGAATTTCGTCAAAAATTTGCAAATAATAGTTAATGATTGCAAATTAACTATTTTGGACACGAGTGTATCCATAGTACCATTTTAATTGTTTACACTTTAATTTTCGAATCTTCCCAATGAAATATGCATTTTACCATCAACGCCAGCAAGAATTTCAGCATCGGTAATGTGCCAATCCACAAAAGTTCCGTTTTGTGGAAACAAATAATAGTCGCGCGGTAACAGCGTATCGTTCCATCTATTATTGCTCCCGATGACCATTCTCTGCTGAGCAGACCCGACTCTCGGACCTTGATTGACTATAACTTCAGCTAAGTCCCCTGCGCAAAAAATATATTTTGAAACAAGAGTAAAAAGTAATAGAAAAATATAGCGCGAGACATAAGTTCCAAAAGAAATACGAGCTTTTAAATGAAATGTTTAAAATATTGGTTGTCTATTGTCTTATTGAATGTAAAAATGTATGCATATTTTATAATTATAAGTTAGAGAATAAGATATTTAAAAAAAAATCTATTTTTTATTGACTACAATTAACAAATACTACAGGTAGGTTAAAAATATTTTTTCGAATAACATCAAAAAGAAATGAACCAAATAATTTTGTCATACCTACCATATTCAAAATAAAAACATACCAGCAAGTGTGGCGACCCATATGTTACTAATATCGACACTGTCCGTTTGTGATAAACGGTTAATATTTTTATTCAACGTTTCTATGTCCATATACCATTCTTCTTTAGCGGACGCTATTAGTGGTTCTGCGATGTCGGCTTTGAAAACATCAGTATTTAGAATATCAGTAACTGAAACCCTCTGAGCTTCCAATGCAGAGGCTATCGCTGCTATCACGATACCAGGAGAAACAGTTCCCCATTTTGTTTGTATAACCCCTTCTTCTACGGGGCATCGACTATGTAATCTGAAATATAGTAGTAGGTAACTAGGTATTGACAGACATTGAAAGGTAGTATGATATGTGATGGTACAGTGGTAAACTGCCTATAGTACGCTGACGATGCTGTGGTTATAGCACCATCAGAAGCGGAGTTGCAGACAATAGTTACGTCAATGAAAAAAGTGGTGGTTCACTGGTAAGTGAAAGGATTGTATGTGAATAAAACTAAGGTTCTGGTTTTTCAAGGAAAATATGTACAGGCAAAGTGTGATATTCGGATAAATGGAAAATGTCTAGAACAAGTGAACGAAATTGTACATCTAGGGAGTGCGTTTTCGAGGGATGGAAGATGTGAGTTGGGTGTGGAGACGGGTAGCAGCTGGCAATAAAGTGAATGGTGCTCTGTCCGCATTAGTAGGCAGTGTGAATATATCTAATTCAGCCAAAATGGCCATACTGTTGTGTTGATGCCAACTTTATTGTACGGTAGTGAGGCCTGGATATGCCCGAAATCGAGTGAAAGTAAGACAAATGCAGTAGAAATGCGATCTCTTAGAAATGTGTGCGGTGTTACCCTCGCGGACAAAATAAGCAGTGAAGAGATACGTAGTATGACAAGGGCACATGCAAAGAATGAGTGATGAAAGACTGACGAAGAAAATCTATAGAGCAAAAGTGAGCGGTAAAAGAAGCCAAGGAAGACCAAGGCTGACTTACGAAGATCAAATAGCTATAGAGGGTTAGCCGACGGAAACGTCAAAAGCACTCTCATACCTAGGCGAAAATGTGTGAGGAGAATCATGAGATTTGAGGAAGCGAAAGAAGTATGTAAGGACCGCGACGCTTGGCGCTCCGTCCTCTCTGACTACCTCGTTAGGGATACGGCGTGAAGATATTTATGTATGTATAACTAGATATTTGCTTTTAATTTGTTACTAATTGTTGACACTCAACAGAGCTGGCTTTACCCATGGTTACAGAATTTGTGACGCACACGGTCGTAGGGTCTTACGGGGCGCCGAGCTTCGCTCGCGACAGCTCCAAAGAGCTTGCGTCGCTCTCGGCGCTCTCAAGAATCCTGCGCCCCTGTTATGGTCGGTGCCGGCGGCAGTACGATTTAGTTTATCCAGAGGATTTTCTTAAGTTTATAGTTTTAGTTTTCATTAACTTCCTGTACCCTGTAGAGGTCGCGATACTATGTAAAAAGTAATTACATCCGTAATTACTTTTTTTTTGCGTTTTTAAGGACAAAATCTGATTGAATCTAGTTAAGCTACCTGTTGTTGCCCTTAATAATAATAATAATAATTGTAAACTTTGTTGTGTCTGCGAAATTTCATCCATACCTACCTTTTCCTGTGATTTACATTGAATTTTTGAAAGAAATGAATTTCGAATTAACAACGAAGTTGCCATACTTTTTACTCTCGAGTCTACCCTGTGGGTCTGCGTGAGCGTGCATGTCGCTAGCGAAGTATACGGGTTATTGCTTCCCAACATCATTTATAGTTGTACCATTTGCACCGGAATTTCACATCACTGGTGTAACTTATATTTTGATCGCGCGCCTACTAGAGGGCGCCAGAGTATTGATTGCACCCGGGTGCTACATGGGCTAGAACCGGCGCTGACACTCAACATAAAATCCAAACAAACAGCTACTATGAGAATAATAAATACCTAATTATTAATAAGTAAGTATACTCATATTATACTTAAGTATTATATTAATAAGTATAATATTTATTATACTTATGCAGTTACTTATCTAAACGTAGGTACGTATAAGATTAGATTTATTTCGATAATTTTTGTTACGAAGTACTGTGTTGTTACGAATCATGGGTACATAAAGACCTTAAAATTTTAGAGCACAAGAAATTCACTAACCTGCTTTGATTCAATCTCTGTGTCATGAAGTTCTGCCTATGTTCTATAGTTATTGGGCACGCAACATTTTCATCGCCTCTCTCCCACCGACGCACTGTGGAACTTATCATTTTATGTAGAAGACACTTTTCCACTAGAGATAAATTTTCATCAATTTCTAAGAGGTTCTGACTCGGGAGAAATAAATCCATGAGGAGCTTGTACTTATGGAACTGAAAGGCGGAAGCGTGGTACGGTGTCACAAATTCGGTTTCAACCGGATTCTCTGCTTCCTCTATGCCATCTAGACGTAGACTGCAATAAATGAATAGAGGCAAGTCAATAGACAATTCTCGAATTTCTTGTAACTGTAAGTACATAAAGTATGTAGATGAGATGTAGTTACCTTCTAAGTAATGAAGCAGTAAACAATCTTAGATCTAATTGTGAGTTACGTTCTATTTTTCGGATCAATGAAAGAAGAACATCAAGCCGCTTAGGAGCACCTATATTTGGACCGCCGCCGCGATAACATGATAGCAGGTGATCAGGAATACTCGGGTAAATAACACATTTACTGGCTGTACACAACAACATTTTTTTAATAAATACAAAAATGTCCAATTGATGAAAGAAATATCTACTCTATATAATTGAATTAAAATTGCATATCTTGTAATAAATATGTAATAGCGAAAAATGTAATAGCGCTCAAATAGGATTATTTACCTAGTTATTGGTTGTTGATTTTTAAAATAAAAATTAAGTTACGAAGTTATTAATTAGTTACTACCATTCTTAATATAACAATGTTATTTTTGGGGGAAACGGAAATCACTAGTTATAACAGGAAGTCGTGAGATATCTGCATTTGGATTCATATTACATCAAGCTCGTCATTGCTCTTACTTTTTTACTGAACTTTGTACTTACAGTTAACAAATATTATAAATAGGAGAAAGTTTCTCATTTTTAACTTTAATAATTTATTCCATTGGATAATGTGACCATCGTAATAATGGTAACGAAATAGACTTCACTTCGTAGCACGTTAGGTGTGTCACTATACTGCTACATTGATTATGTAGAGATAAGATAACGATTCACTGTATCATGTGTTTATGTAAACCCACATTTCTTGATAACCACATTACAAAGACTTCACAATAGAAACAATAAAAACTATAAAAATAAATTATGCTTTATTGTAAAAGTGCATCACAATAAATTTCAATTTAATAATTGTTGTGCAATCATTATGAACTCAATATTAAGAGAAATTGATATCAATGAACACAAAATTACACAACTAGCCCAGTAAAAATACGATTTGAAAAACAATAATTGGTAATAAGACATTTTTTTCTATAATTGAAGTAAATATGTAATTTTAAGACAAGTACTTTAATTACGAATCCACCTAGACTTAAGCCCGCATAATAAAAAAAATGCAAATGTTAAAGTAATGCTTATATTTTCTGCATAATTTTTTTCGTACAATTAAAGTAATTAGTCTAAAAACCACTATTGAATGTTTAAGAAAAAACTTGTAGTATTGATTTCTGATAACAATAAATAAATCGGTCACATTAATTGGTATATGACGTTTTGTTGTTTAAATTTATTTCTTATACTAAATACATTTTTTCAAAATCTAACTCTTAACGACATCTAGTAGGTTTGTATTTTATTTCATTTGATTACATTCACAGAAAAAATGTAATAGCTGTAATTTATGGTAGACTGCATTTTAAATCAAAATCAAGCTGTAGCATTAGAATCCACCAATATTTGTCGTACTTAATTAATACAAAATCACAGCATATCTTAAATTTCACAAACGAATTTTTACCTTACGCGTACATTTTAGAGTTGAAAAGTACGAAACGATTAACCACAAACAGACGAACGGAACGACAGAGTTGCGAAACGCGCGGGCGGCAGGGTCAATGGTCACGGTATAGCGTTCCGCCAGTACCTTTAGGACCTATTTTGTATGTTTGGTATAAACATTCATTCTTATTTGTTCTTATTATATAATTTTGTCATCTCATATTTAAAATGGATTTTTATACAATATAATACAATCGCAATAGTCTACCAATAACTTATTTACTAGCATTGTTGTTTATACACATTGGCAAGGAAAATGATCAGGATGCAGTTCTATCGGTTTATTTTGTGAATTTACAGTTTCATGTCACAAAAATAAGAAAATTGGACAATTGATAAAGACTTTAGGCTACTACCATTTTTTATTTACGTGCAGTAATATTTTAAACTGAAATACATCTAAATGAAACAAACGACTTCTTAAAAATATATTCCGTTGAAAAATATGGGTTCATTTAGTGTGTATATCAAACAGAAAAATTATTTTTATACAATGGAATTCATTTTATTTTATAATTTTTAAGAATTAAAAAACATTTATTTATTTAATTCAAAATATTTCCATTTTTTTTTAAAGTGGATTTAGTAAATGTTTAGAAATAATTAATTTTATCTTTCAATTAGTACAATAACATGGCTAATACAGAATTTAGACATTTCACCATATATAACGGTGTCGTAACTTTACTGGGCTAAATACCTAAAGAAATGTTTTGTGTAAAATAGTTACATATTATATTTTACAATAAAAATATCTTACATTACTTTATAATTTATAGTATGCATATGTACAGAGGTTTAGTACACAATAGTACCAACCTAATATATTTGTTAGTTTGCTTTGTTCTTAGTATAACATGAAGTATATTATAATTAACAACTGTGCCTATGTATAATTTACTTGATGTGTAAATTAATTGTGTATTTAACCGAAACATATTTCTATTCTAAAAAGTGTAACATACAATAATAAGAGTACATGTATGTACTCTTATCTACTCTCATAAGAGTACATATAAGTACTCTTATTATTGTATTGTAGGTATCTAATATATTAGACAATCTAAAAATAAATCATGAACATATTATTATGTACTTCCACTGAAAATTTTTATACAATAAAATTAGAACTATTTATATTCACAAAACGCAGTTTTTATGCCTTTAACCATAATGCATTTTTTAAATATTATCGCAGTACTAATTTTGCCGGTTTTCCATCCACTTCACGTGATGATCCATGCTTAAGCGTAAATTCTCTCTTTATGTAAGCAAACAACAAGTCTGTTATCAAGAATATTTGGGCAGTGGCGAATGAAAGTGTTACACCAAAGAAAAAGTTAGCGTTCGCTGATCCGGAATATATCCAAAGATGCCAAACAGTTGGCCCAAGTGCTGAAGTAATGATGAAGGCACAGCCCACTATAAACTTCTGTTGCATAACTGAAAAACAAATAAACTTTATTTTATAAATACGTAAATAAACATATTGACGCTGGAAGGCATATTTGCTGCATCTGTAAAAAGTAAATATTGAACTTTACACCAAGACCAGAAAACCTCTTTAAAAACTCTCTAAATATTTGTCCTCGCCAAAAAATATTGCAATATGAAGAACTTGTTGTCGATGTCATGAGTTTGTTTCGTTTTTACATTATATATAATTGAACCTGGAAATCGAAACCCTCAGTACTTGGATTCTACTTATATTATACATGATAGCAGAAAGAAAACGAAGAGTCCTATTCACTTCTCCATACAATTTCGTGATGTCCCTACTAATTCCCTCGACAGTAAAAACATTGACTTACGCCAATTCCGTAAAAATATTATTAAATTTATTTCAGTGTGTATCAAGTCCGATATTGTTCTATCTAAGGGAAAAAATTATTTTAAAATCTTAAACTTATGCCAAGCAAAATCGAATTTAAACACATGTCCACTTTTATAGTGTTGTGTTTGATTTGATTTTGTCGTAGCATTTTGTTGTTACCCACCTGTGTGTAACGACAAAATCAAAGATATAATTGACTTATTTTAAGCGAAATTTTAGTTCATTTAAGACTGGCGATACTGTACACTTCTACCAACTTAAAATGACAGAGCGGCTATGTTAATTTATTGACATTTCGGCTTCGACCTGCTTATCTGAATTTTTGTTGTGAAATAAATTCCTGTATGTAAAGTGGATTTAAAAGATAAGTACTATACGAATAATTTTAAAAAAATTATATATTCATGTACTTCGTAAACTAATAAAAGAATACGAGTGAAATTAGATGATTCTACTGAGAATTTTTTCTGTAATATGTTTGAACTTGTTATGACGCAAACGAAATATCGTTCTTCTATGTAACAATGTAGACATTGTTACCTAGAAGAACAATATTTCATTACACACAGAAATAGTTATAAAGTTGTGTGCATATGGTAGAATCAATGTTTTTTTTTACATTAGTATAACTTTATAGTTATTTTAACGGAAGAATATCTAAAGCGTTAGAGAAGAAACTGTCTTCTTATTGTTAAGAAAATGATCTTGTTAACATCTCAAAAATTATATTATTGTTTTCGTTTCGTAAGACATTCATTAAAATTTTTCTTTTAAGTGAAAATAGTAATTCTATTTCCTGAAATTACTAACGAAATAAAGATTTAGTAAACTTGTTTTTTTTTTTCAAATTTAAACATTTTAAGAAGAACAGAAAATATCATGGATATGAATTGTTCTTTACAAAATCCTTTGTTTAACATTGTAGTAATTTGTATAACGAAATGTTTGTTTCTTTTGTGTTAGGTACAATTGTTTTTAAAATCATTCATATCCTACTAATACTATAAATGCGATAATTTGTGAGGATGTATGGATGTTCGCTAATTTTTCACGCAAAAACGACTTAACGGATTTTGATGAAACTTTACAGTAATATAGCTCATACATCAGAATAACACAGACTATAATTTATGAAGATATTATGTGTCTTTGAACTTAACGCGAACGAAGTTATGGCCAAAAGCTAGTGTATAATATTTAATTCACATGCTATTAATGTAATCAAGCTAAAACCACAGCCTAAAACTATTAAGGAGTTCTTCAGTCTAATGTAAAGTTCGAATGCTATGTGATACAGTAAATAAATAGTTTCTAGAATTGACCTTTTGAATACCAAATTTTAATTTAGTAATTAAGAATAGTTACTTACAAGCAAAAAGATGCTTCCACATAGGTAAGAGAGCCATATAAAAGCCAACGTCACCAATGCAAGGATAAGATCTAAATATAGTAGAGAGAGCTATAAGTACTGTTGCAAGAAGTACTGGCTCCTTTCTGAACTTCAATGTTAATGGCACAACATATAATGCCAATGCATTAATTTGAAATGCACATACAAAGAGCAGCCTAAAATGCTCAAACATCTCAGTGAAGAAATACCAGAACAGGCCTATATTAGGCTTTAAATCTGGTACTGTGAGACTGAAACAAACATTTACAATTTTATGTAATTAGAGAATAATGCTTTACAATAAAGGTATGTTTTGTAAGATGAAATACTTACATAAATCCATAGGTATTGTAAACAAATTGATATGAACCATCCATTATATAGGCTGAAATGTAGATTAAAAAGCCCCAACACAATACAAAAACAAGAAGAGTTCTGATTATGGAGCACTTACTACAACCTTTATTGATATCAGCCAATAAAATAGCGATTGGCACAATAAGTAATATGGGGTAAAGGGCCTGATGTGTGGCAAGTGCAATGAAAGCACATGCTAATATTCTATAACCATTTGAAGCACTCCATAGAGAGGATGCTACTAACAAATTTTGAATAACTGTGGTGGTCATTCCAGCGCAATTGAGCACAGAATAGGGATTAAATAAATAGACAGATAAAACATATTCTGATGCCTCCTTCAACTGTAAGTCATTTAAAATCATAGCTTTTGATTCTTCAGACACATCATTTTTAATTTTTTCTTGAGAATCTTTGAAAATTTGCACAAAAGCTTTCGAAGTTTTGTGTAGCAAGTACGCAGTCGTTAGATCTAACAAAGTGAAAAGGAGTGGTAACAGGTAAGGTACTCTTTTCATTAAGAAGTGGAATGTAAGTAACATTATAGGAGACTCATGAAATGAATCGCCTTCATAGGGGTTTATCTTGTGGTCATAGAGGTAAACGCCTTCGACTAACCTCTTCCATGAATTTAATGGTGTAGCTATTTCAACTCTGTTTGCTATTGTTTGCCAATAGTCTATATGAATAAGCCAATATCTTACTAAACCGGCAATTATATATTTCATTAGCACGATCATTGTTGTAAATAGCAAAAATTGTTTTATTTCTTTCACGAATACATACTTCGATTTGTTTACATTTAACTTTTAATTTTTTTTTGGCCAAGAGATCTATGCCCATACGACTTTTTGGCGGGAACGGGAGAAGTGAGGTTGTCATTTTATTTAAATTTTGAATTTTTTACATTTTTAGTAGTTTTAAAGTACAACAGTGATAGTATATTATGTTTTAAAGTTTTGTGTAAGTGAAAAGAATGAAGGAGATCTAAATAAACATGTGTAGCTGAAGTTTTCGCGCTCTTCCATGAAGTCCTTTTTAACTTCAGTAAAGCCTACTATCACTACTGGAAGAGTGTTAGGGATAGTTGTTTCTCCAAAAATTACGTCTTAGGCTGATGGTCTTGTTACCAATGCCTTAAGAAAAATAAATAAATAAGATCTATGCCCATACAGCTGATGTCTTCAGCATAATGACTAAGGAAACTAAAGGACATGAAACAATGACAAAAAAATTGTGCCGCCTAAACTTAGAGTGTCGCAAACAATGGCTGCCGATTAGTGATGTCCCAAATGTCGACTATGTAGATGTTAAGTAAGTTGTTAAAAGAAGTTTTGTTATAGCATCAGTATTGAAATAAAAATCATTTTGCATGATATCTTCAGAAAAAAGGAGGACTTTTTTTTTGTATGCCATAGATTTATACAAAAGTACTAAAGTATTGTTCAAGATGAAAATAGCAGTCAGCGTAGTTCGATGCTGTCGGCATATAATTAGAATCTGCGCTTAAGGCGATTTTAAGGTATTATTAGCAACAATAGCAACAGTCGCTTTCAATAATAGCCCCTTTCTGTCCTTCGATCATTTTTGTATGGAACTTTAAATGAACCCTACATACAAATAAATTACTTAGGTACCTCTTTTTGTAATATTTAAGTACGTCCATGATTATTACAGATATAAAATTGCTTTTTAAAAGAAACCCATATTTTTATGAAGCGCTTTCATAAATATTGAAGATCAATGAACCTAGGTCAAAGTAGTTAAAGAACAGGATAGTCTTTTTAATGCTTTTCTTTTCTTTACATGCATAACGTTACTTCTTCTAGAGGTGATGGCGAAATTAATATAAGTGCTATGAGAAACATGCATACGGACCGACCAAATCTATAGCCATGGCGTACTGTAGCACTTTGATAAACTAAATACTAGAATAATTAATTTTACTAAAAACTAGTGGCCTATCACACAGTAATTGGGAATGATATTTCAATTAGGAACAGAACACTGTGGACTTCTATTAGTCGAAGAAATCTCAAATTCAGTTCAGTACTTCCAGAGGTTACCCCGTATATACAAACAAACAAATATTATTTCTTTTCATTGTAAAGGAATAAGTAATATTATAGTTTATAATATTATCTAGCGTAGAAATTCCACAATATACCGGCCTTTTGAATAAATATTTTAAAAGTTAAGATAGTAAATTGCTAGGCACTACAAAAGTGACCAATGTCTGACTAATCATAACTAATGCACCTACAGTAACATATTTTTATTGGGTTTAAAAATTGAACTGTTTGTTAACCTTATTGTTTGTAAAATATTATTTATATTAAGTACATAAAATTTTTAATAACATATTCACAAAATAAATAAATATAGATAACTAAATAGCACAATTTTTATTAAATAATTTCTGAATGAAACTTTTGAATACTCATCATCATCATCATATCCTCACGCTGTATCCCTAACGAGGTAGTCAGAGAGGACGGAGCGCCAAGCGTCGCGGTTCTTACATACTTCTTTCGCTTCCTCAAATCTCATCATTCTCCTCACACATTTTCGCCTAGGTATCTGAGATTTGAATTTAAGCAGTCATCGTACTCATCATGTCGCTGTCATTTTTCTGTGCGTCAAAAAAAGGATGAAATTATTTCCAACACCGTCTCTTATTTCTGCTCTTAAAGTTTTTTAAAAAATTCTTTAAATTGTACCGCATCTGGATTATTAGTAAAACCACTACAAGCTTTTATTGGTCGCAAAAATAACTCGGCGTGGTCTTGATTCACATTATTCAGAAGCAGATATTTAGAACAATGAGCAGATTTTTCTCTACCGGAAACATCAATAAAAATTCAGCCACATTCTGTAAACAATTAATATTTTCCTGTTACTTTTTCACAATAGAGATTTACGTGGTCAAGAAATTAAAAAGTAATTAATTACCACTCTAAATATTTTCTCTGATTCCCAATAATCTTTGCGAAGGTAATGCTTCAAACGTAAAATTATTTTCTTAATGTACTATTGAAAAAGTTTCTTCGAAATGCAAATAACATAATATATATAATGAATACCCCCTTGGGGATACAGCGTGAAGATATGTATGCATACATCATATGAGTTCAATTTTCTTTTTCCATTAAATCAAGCCACTCTTTTTCTCTAATAATACATGATGATAATCTGAAACGAGATAATTACGACATATAAACATGATACCTGTATTTATCGATATTTTTTTAACATAGGTACATGAACAGCCCTAACTGCAATAACAGCAAAAATTGATATGAAGTAATTTACTGTATTATATGAATAAAAATTGCTAATAACTAAAAATATACATGACTATAATACAGTAAACTAAGAAACACAGTAATTACGATGGAAATATATACGACATCAGACTAAATTAATGAATTTCTGTTACGTACCAGTGCAATTATAGATTTCGTTGTGATAGAGTAGGATCCGCTGGGGCAAATTAAGCCACTAAAGAAATCTCAACATCGCGCTAATAATAACGCACTTATTTTAACAATTCCACATATCTGACAACAGCGTTGATAGTTGGGTCGCAAATCTACATCAATCGAACATCACAAATTCACAATCCACTAAAATACAATTGCAAATTTGCAAGTAGGTAATTAAAAAAACGTTCGACTACTCTTATGACTTCCGTTATTTTGTGCTTCCTGCTCCGCATGAAATCGCGCCGGGTTTTTGGCGGGATTTTATGGGATGCCGTTGGGCGTTTATTTTAATTATTTGTAAATTGTTTGTAGTCAATTTTGTGATGTAAAATTGGCATAGTTTTGCGTCCCAAGTGTCTGCACTGTTGTATATTATGTGGAGTTGTTGAAATAAGTGCTTATTTAGTGGAGCGATGTTGAAATTTTTAGTGGCTAGTTAGAGAAACTGCCTCAATATAAATGTCGCCCAGAAACACAAGAAACATTAAAATGTTTTACGTTGACATTTATTGACACGAAATGAGGAATATATCTTTTTTTTTTACTGAAGACGGCGGATGTTATAGGCATAGATACCTTTGCCTTTCCTCTGAAGGGAGAACTGTACAAAAGAAAAGGGAATTTTTGGCGGGATTTTATGGGGAGCGTTTGGGCGTTCATTTAATTATTTGCAAATTGTTACTAGCGGATATTGTGTTGTAAAATTGACGTAGTTTTGCGTCCCAGTGTTTAAACATTGAAGATGCTCCCGAAAATGCAGGTTTGAAAAACGAAATAGCTGTATTGAGATGGGTAAAGAAAAATATAGCTACATTTGGTGGAGATCCAAATAGTGTTACTATATATTTAGTGAAAGTGCTGGTGCTACATCAGTGTCATTATTATTAGCCAGTGAAACGACTGAGGGACTTTTTAAAGGTGTCATTGTACAAAGTGGGTCATCGTTAGCCAATTAAAAAAGCCTTTAAGGGCGGCGAGTTTGTTAACCAAAAAGTTAAGATACAACATAGAAAATCCTAAAGAAATTTACGAAATATTTATGAAATTACTTATCGCACTATTGTGCATTATTATGGAATTGTAGAAAGAAGTGCTAATTTAGTAGCATGACGTTGAGACTTTTATAGTGGCCTAGTCCGCGTCAGTGGAACCTACTAGAAGACTACCTCAATATATTTGTCGCCAGAAATTCCAGGAGACATTAAAATGTTTTACGTCAACGTTTTAATGAAATACTGTGAAGAATTTATCTATTTACTACTGAAGACATTGGTTATATGAGCACAGAAAAAACTCTACCTTCTCTACTAAGGGAGAATTATACTAAAAAAAAAGTACAAAAAAAAAATCGCGCGACGTCCTATGCGCCTAGCCTAGGACCAAGGAACATAAACATACTGTGGGCTAACTCTAACGAGTGAATAGACGAAGAGCCCATGGACTTTTTGGTTGAATGAAAAATAACAAGCCGACACTTACACGGTGCACGACGGCAACCTGGATCGCGTGATTTTTCAAAACCTTTTGTACGCCGTTTAAGGGGGGAGAGTTGAAAAGTGCGTTATATGACAACACAAAACGTAATTTTTGCCGAAAATGCGATATTCGTAAAGATATCAAAAAGTTTTGTTCTAAAGGTGCAAGTTTCGGCCGGTTTGAAAGTGTGGCTGAGGCTGTAGGTTGAATTTAGCATGCCACCTGAAACGATATTTTCTAACAAGCCGAAATTTATTCTAATGTCATGCTCTTGTCACAAGACACCTATAAAAAAAAATATCGACTGAATCTAACGTGGGGAACAGTGTGTACCGACCGCTTGTTAGACAATTTTAAGTCTCTGCTGTAGCCCTAAATTCGTCGGTACACACTGTTTTAACTTCAATTGCCTTCAAAATGCTGATATCGATTACGAGTAGAGTTAGACAATTAGGCTGCTGGACAGTCTTTTCTCTAAAAGCGTTTCCGTTTTTTCGTTGACGTGAGGTACGACTTGTACAAAAGTGGATGACTAGCGACGGATCACAGTACTACAATACAAAATCTTATCAATACAATTATTATATCGAGCATTGGACAAGTAGCGTCAATTCAATATAAAAATAGGGTAAACTTTCTTTATTAGGTATACTGATGCTCAATCGGATATATTATTTACAAATGTTAAAAATGTTATTATTTTAAGTAAGTATATACTTTATTGTTTAAAACACCGTTTTATTAAAACATTTTATTAATTTTATATTAGGTTTTTATCAGAGGTCTTTTTGGAACAACACAGATCCCATATATTCACAGATAACTCATATGTTATTTTCACAAAATAATGTTGCCACTTCACACACAGTTACAAACTAAGCCACAACAAAGAATAATAATAACTAATAAGCTTTTAAGTAGATAACTATAGAGGCGACATTATTTTAATCAATTCCATTTTGTAAAATTTATATTTTACACTATTAAATTTAGATTTCTTGTCGTATGTTCTAAAATCTTAATTTTTATTGCAATATTTCTGACTAACAGAATGAAAATAATAAACCTATAGCACAATAAACAATTTATTAGCAAACTAACAAAATGTAAAAGGAAAAAACAATAAAAATTGACTATTAACATTTCTGGCACACATTAGATAAACAATACATAGTTATATACATATGCCACTGTCGTAAATATAGTAAAGAGTGTGAATCACGAGTGTAAGTTTATGGAACAGCTTCTAGAAAAACTTTTAGAAACGTCACAGACTTTTGTATAAATTTTAAGAAACATTGTTGAAATTACGTAGAAATTTCTCATTTCACTTAAAATTACGAACTTTTTCAAAACTTTTAGAAACTTTATAAAACAATTTAGAAACTTATAAAAGTATCCAAAAATTTCAATTTTAAAATTGATAATACTGTAGATAGAATATGAGCGCAAAACCTTTGGAATCTCTTAGGAACTTCGTAGAACCTCTGAATAAAACATTTGAATAAGCATATAGAACCTTCCTGAACCTTATAAAAGCTACAAGAAACTTCATATAACCTATTTAAAACTTTATAAAAACATTTTAATGAAGTGCATGAGATTCTATAATAAAAAAAGAAAATCGGAAAAACATCTGTTCTTGTTTAAAATTTAATTAAATATTATAAAAGTTTATAATTATCAGAAAGTTTCCTGAGTATCAAAAACGTTTATCAAACGAATCAAATGTAAATAAAAAATAACAATAATGTTAAGCGATTTCGATGATATAGGGGTAATATAGGGGTTGAGATAGGCAAGAAATCGATCTAGCTAGGTCTCAATTCTGGGAAAAATCGTTTTCTCGGTCCATCACACACTTAAAACTTCTAAGCTTTAATCTTCTGAACTTTTTAATTTTGCAGCAGTTTACCTTCTCTATAGCAGAACGGCTGGAGCGTAAGTCTACCACGCGAAAGTGCGCGGGTTCGAATCCTGCAATATCATAAATTCAGTTTGTAACAAGTACCTATTAAAAACAAATATCACTTTAATAATCTACTTATAAGAAGGGAATAAAATCAAAAATAATGATAAAAGCATAGACTTTATAACTTCAGGCCGCCTGTCCTGTACTACGAAGTGAGGCAAATAACATCAGATAAAATATAAATGTGTGACTGCTTTTTTCTAACGAAATGGCGACCTATCAGTTTATCTGATAATAAATGTGTGTCGTATGTACAGGTGAGTCAGGTTATCTGACTTATTAGCTCAGCGTGCATAATAATTAAGCATAATTATGCTAAATAGGCAAAGATGGTAAACAACCTCTTCTGCAATCTCTCTCCTATTTTGCGTTGACTCATGTATTTAAATAACATTAAAGACTAATGTTGTAAGTCGATTGCGACTTAAACTGTTACATTAATCTGCTGTTTTATTACACTGTATGTGCCCTAAATCCATGGTCAAAGCGAAACTTTTGACGTCGTGTATCAATGAAGTGCATCTACGTATGAAATGGTGAAAGCGACATTGAAAGCTGAAGTTCCGTCTGTATTTGGATGTTTTTCTAGAGATTTCATGTTTTATGATGTTTTGAAGTAATGAGCTTTTTTTACTGTTCACATGTTTCAAGTTATTTCAGTTCGTGAATGAAACGAAAGGCTTCGTTACTTATACGTTTATTTATTTGGACTTTTCGTGACGTATTCCCATTTAAGTTTATTTTTGTGATCAACAGTTGGACATTGTATTCAACTACAAATCAATTCAATTTTTGTTTTATTTTTGTCTGTAATACTCGATTACAAATAACTGTCTTCTTATTTTCAATGTTTGCATCACTTTAAATCGCTGACTTACCCATTTCCATCTAAAATGTAGGTAAAACAATAATATTATAACTAGTCTTATATATAGTATAGCAAGAAAATAACAAACCAGAAACTAACCAAACTTTCGCTAAATTTTCACCGTTCGCTGCTCCGACGTATTACATGTAGCACTCTAATAACACTGCTTTTCCGTCATATGCACGAAACTATGAAATATTTATAGATGACATATTTGACAGTTATTGAAGTCGGTGCCAAATCAATGTGCAACAACATAAAGTCTATTAGTTTGGCTTGGCACCGACTTTAGTAACTGTCAAATTTAATTATATAGGTATGTGTCTCATATTTATAAAGTCATTTTAAATGTACTTGAGTTTTGATTAGTAAAGGATAGTTATTTTATACTTTTCAGTGTTTTTTTGAAGGCGGTTTATTTTTTTTTAATAATCAGATTCACGGGTATAATATCATTTTATTTTACACATATAATTGTAATTATATGCAATACAATACAATACACTTTATACACAATGTCACAAAGAAAAATATAATAAAAATGTACAATTTAGGCGGCCTTATTGCTAGAGCAATCTCTTCCAGGCAACCTTAAGCTTAATTAATATCTTACCTTACTTTAATCTTAATAATTCAAAAATAATAAAGAATTATATAAACAGATGATTTATCGCATGTTATTAAAAAAATAATTTGTAACGTATCTTTGTTTGGGTTATTGTTGTAAGTTATTTCACAATTAAACACAGAACATGACACCGTTACTATTTTTGTTGTTTTTGCAATAAAATTCAGGACGATTGCGAAAATATTCACAAAATACAAATGAGTTGTAATTTGACAATAGACTAACGGAGAATAAACAGTTTCTTTTCAAACTGATTTACAAAGATTTTGTTTTGTCTCTGTCGTACACGTAGCTTTTGCCATAAGGACTGATTTGCTCTCGCACACTTTGTTCGTCTATTATTTTTTTACGCTAGTTGGCATATTATGTTTATGCCTCAAATGCAACTGCATCTTAGTTTAGAATATCGATAAACGCATGGGTCAAATCATAATAATATTATCTGTTATGACGGCTACGACGGATGGATAATAGATCATTTCATGAAAAGATGGCATTTCACAAAATGCCCAGGTATATGATATGAATGATATGAATTCTACGATAGTTGAAGAAATATACAATTGTATATACATACAAATATACAAATAAGATTATTGTAGTACCGAAGCAGATCGGCCTCACCTCCTTGCTGTTTCTGAGGATTCAGGTCACTGGTTGAAGGAAATACTTTCAAAAAACTTAGGAATCTTAATTGACAATACCACACTTTCTCCGATAGTATCCCTTCGTCTGGGGGCCAGGACTAACCTTCCTCACCGTTGCCGCTGTGGTGATCTCGTCGGTGTACTAGGTCACCGCGGTTTATCCTGTTTATGTAGTGCGGGCCGCATGTCACGACATGCTGCCTTGAATGACGTTATTCGGCTGGCTCTTGTAGCCGCTGGCGTTCCTGCATTCTTAGAGCCTGTAGGTATTGCGCACAGCGACAGCAGAAGACCGGCGGAGTTATTACCTAAAAATTTGCAGACAGCGACAGCCACGCGATCACTGCGCGACCGGTGACTAATTATAATAAAAAAATAGTATCATGTATGACGATTGCGTACCTATTATTGTATGACCGTAAAATGCACTTTTCGCGGTAGGTTTAGCGCCACTATACAAATTACATTACACAAATTCTCGTTTTGACAGCAGATATGGCGCGATATTGGCTGTCGCACGCTGTCTGCAAGTTACGTAATAAGCGTACGGATGGTTTGATGCTCATTCCTTGGAAACTTAGAAGATAGCTGGTGTGGGATGCCACTTGTGTCGATACACTTGCTGTTTCCCATGTACCGGCGACTTCCAAGTCAGAAGATGCCGAGGCTAGCATTGCCGAATTGCTAGCCTCGGCATTGAATCGGCGTAATTATGCGACTCTTTCTGAGAGTTTCATATTTGCGCCTTTTGCAGTCAAAACTTTGGGTCCCTGGGGCCCCGAAGCTCATCGACTGGTTTCTGATATTTGTAAGAGACTGGTCGAAGCTTCGGGAGACCGCCGGGCTAGCTTCTTCCGCCAACGAATCAGTTTGGCTATTCAAAGAGGCAATGCTGCCAGTTTGCTGGGTACCTTAAGCAATGACAGCTTTCTAAGCGGAAGTCTATTATTTAAGATAATGTGTAGTTTTAAGTTTGTAAATATTAACGTATGTATGTACTTTTTGTTTTTAATAAACTATGTAGCTTGAAAGTAAATATGTAAAGAAATGTACAAATAACGTAAAGATGTCGCTTCTGTTCTGAAGGAAGTTTTAACATTTCTGATGAGTGATGACACTGATGACAAACCTTTGCGTAATTAAATCTTTAATTAGGCAAAGGCAAATTTAACTATTGTCAGCATACGCAGATTTCGGCGGGGCAAGATCTTGTGTCGCAATTTCGTGTATATCATCGAGGACAGTATAATTTATGTGAATGTGGGGATAGAATGTCGATCGTAGCGTGTTTAAAAAGCATGAAATAAAGCTTAAATTTAAAATTTAAAATCTCCCGACTCAAAAAAAATTTAATAAGTAAAAAAAAAATATGTACGTGGCCTTTAAGTTTATGAAAAGTTGTAATATAAACAGTATTTAATAGTAGCATATTCGAGCGTCATCGCTTCGGGGGACCGCTTAGTAAATACGGAAAAAACATAATACAGCTATAAATGATAAAGGAGGTATGAAACTTAAATGCAAGTAATTCACTTAGGGTGTACTTGGATACAATTATTACTATTATATTTATATTATAACTTATCATAAACTTAAAGAGCCAATACGTTATGTAAATTATTTTAATTTATAGGGTTTTTTTTAATTCGGGGGCTTTTCAAATTTTTCATTTAAGTTTTATGTTTCTCTAAGATAATAAATTAAGCATTAAGCGCGATTAAACTGACAGAGGGACAGGTGCTCGCTGGAGAGTTTCTTTTACACTATATATTGATATTTATAGCAAAAAAACACTTCTATGAGTAACATATTAAGTAAAAACCTAAAAATAAAAAAAATTCACATGAAAACCGCCGAAAATTTGTGCTGCATAATCTTATAAATTATAGTACATACCACAGATTAATTAGTTTACTACCGTAAAGTACATACCTACATACATATTAGAGGATTTTTTTAATAAGCGTAAGGCGCATTCATGTGATGTATATTCTTTTCATTTTTATAACGTATTACCAAAAACATTAGGATAAGTATACGTCTAAAATATATTTGAGGTATATTTAAAAAAAAAGATGATAACAGTATGGAACACTTAGGCTATAATTTATATTTAAGTATAAAAATATCAGGAATTTTTATAATTGTGTTCTGGAAGGTTTGAAATTAAGATTAATAAAATTTCAGTGCCTAAAGAATAATCTTTGAGGATTTTTTTTAATTTAGTAATTGCGCAGCAGAAAAATAACTGCTAACGCCTAGCGAGATGTCTCAGTCTTCATTCAACTATATAAAATATTACTTAAATATAATATTATGCATAGGACGTGCGGTATCTCTTCCATCATCAGCTCTATTAGCAGCTACAGCACTCTTTGGCTGTAGGTAGAGTTATACCAAGATACTAAATATTGACTTTCAATTTTGCTTCTAATAAGTATCCATACGCCTATTCGTAAGTATAGTTAATAATTGAATTAAGCAACTATATTCATATTTGTGTGACTAAAAACAAAAATAACAAAACAAAAAACGAAAAAACTATATTTATAATTTTCAGCCCGGTGTGATTCATTTTTGTTTTAACACAGTAAAATTATCTTTAAAAAACTTTAAGCATGATAACATTATCTTTGCTATTATAAAAACATTAACAAATGATTTAGATAATATATAAGTAGTGTGTTCTTATTTTGTACTCGTATTATCTTCCCATTACGTTCTTCTTTGAGTGTTCACATATATTTTCTTCTGATAGACTTTTTCATTAATAAACGACCAAAACTATCCTATAGCAGACATATTACAAGCATAGGTGCGATTGTCATAATCCAGTTACATAGAGATCACAGTCTTGGTTTCACAGGAAATAATTCATCGTAAGGAACTTTTAGGAAAATTTTGTTGGCGACTCGGATACCAATCTTATTCCAGTTGGTTTGAGCAAACGGCAACATTTCGCGATAGAGCAACCTCCAGTTGTCATTTGCAAAGTTATTGGCTAGATTTGCTGTAACAAAATTAACGAAGTAGTATCATTAAATGTATGTATTTCGACTACTTACCTAACAACCGTTGGTAATATGTAGGTAGGTAGTACTAGTAGTAGGTTTTAGTTAAAGATATTTTAGAATTCCTCATGATTGTGATTACAAAGAAAATGGAATACCTAGGTAGTGGGAGATTATATGGAGATGTAGATTTAAATCTAAACCTGTATAGGAGTAAATGATTAGATAAACAGGCACCTATGATAATTGTTGAGAGTAACTGCGAATGGCGAACTTTTGGTAAACTCAGTGAGCACAAATAAACAACTTTCAGCAAAAATAAAGTAGGGTAAGAATGGGTATTACCGGTCACTTAAGGAGACATGGGACAAATCAGATAATAATCAATATTTCTTTATTAATCTTTTTGCTGATTAAACTTTCACTATTCTTCTAACAAAATTGCAATTACTGAAATCAATAAGTAAAACAAATTTACCATTTGGTAATACCAGCAAGCTTTGTTCAGGCATAAGTCGCAGATTTAACCCTCAGGAGAGTCATGTCCTGAGCACTCAGCGTGAGTCCATAGACCACACAGCACACACATATACCACACCTCGTTGTTTTACCCATAATCGTGGCAGAATATAGATTTATTTTCCAAGTCCTCATCAGCGACAAAATCTTCACGCAGGTCTGTCATTTCTTTTTTCTACGTCATAATTCTTGTCTTTGTTTTAAAGCACTCTTTTTAGCCTTTTTCACGTCAATCGATTTTATTTTTCTTTTCCTTCTTTTTTACAGTTTTGATATTGAGAGTTAATTTTTTCTTTTCTTTTGTCATTTTTCTCTTTTATTTCTCGACCACAGCGTCTTCAAAGTCAAAGTCAAAGTCAAATCAATTTATTTAAGGAAACCCAGTTACAAGGTATTTTGAACGTCAAATCTACTTTAGTTTGGTTTAAATAGAAAACCTAGACACTTAGAAGAACCGACAAGAAATTCAGGTATCATTTTTTCAACTTCATTTTACAAAAGGTTTATTGAAATACAATATTTTCATTAAGCCAGTAAATGCATGTGCAGAGAAGATCATTTCCAGACTATTGTTTTATCTTCAATGAAATCGTTTATTTTATAGTATGATTGTCTAATCAATGTACGTTTTATAACCAATCTATTCTCTGTTAATTGAGTAATTTTCTGAGGAACTTTTATAAAAACGAATGCAATTACCAAAAAATTAAACATTTAACGTATGTAATTAAAATTTTGGAATAACCAATTTATCACGATCTCGGGTTTCCATACCATTAATATCGCCCTTCTTTTCAACAAACAGATCTATATTTTTCCTCTATACCTAAAAATTTCTTTTTTTGGATTTTATCGAGGAACTTAACTTGAAAAGCCATTTTATCTTCTTGTTCCCTTGTAACGACTGGATTTCTTCCCGACTATGGGCTAACACGATTTTTGTTCTTCAATCCTTCTTAAAGCTGTGAAAACGGCACGCCAGTAGATCGAGCTGCTTCTCTAATAGGTTTTCCTTCATCCACTAGTTCACATCATTCTTGTTATATTTTTCTGAGATAATAACCAAACATTAAAATAAATAAAAAAAACTGATCACGTATTAATTTTACTTGCGGGTATTACTGGTTAGCGTGACCGGCATTGCCCCGCCTAGAAACATTTCCGTAAAAACATTTTTAGATTAAAAACTTGTCGAGACAAATTCAAAATCTAATTATAGGTTCATCCTAGATGTTGAGTGGGAAATGAACGGGGGCCTGTGCGTCGGCGTGGGGTAAGGTCGCGGCACCTGTTTTGTACGTGTGCCCGCGCGGGAATGCAGTAAAATAGGAGAAATCATAATGACCCTGACCGGCATTACTCGATTTTACCCTACTATTTAATAAGGTAAGAAATGATTTTGCATCAACATCATAAGCCCGAAGTAGAGGTAAGTAACAAACATAAATCCTAAATTCCCAAGTGATTCTTGATACTTACTTAACGCTATACTTTCAGGGTTGTTATTTGTTAAATATGATTTCAAAGTCCCGACATCAGGTCGCATGTAGAAGGCGGTGATTCGAATAAAAGTTTCGTTAGATTTCGTTTCAGGTTTTCCATCTATTTTCCACGTGTACACCAAATTGGCTGTAATAAAATAATTATGAACCGAATACTTACAATTATTAAAATACATATAAGTATTTGTTGAACAAATATTTCAATATCTTTTAAATATAATATTGTATTTAAATAATTCTGTCTTTAAGTCACTTTAATAGGTACAAATGAGATGCCTATTTGGATATTTTACACTTTAATCGAAAACATAATGCCTAAAATTTTCGAAGCCTCCGTTTATCAAAATTATTTCACGAAATAATCCAATCCACCTTAATCACCAGCTCGCCTTCTCTTGGCTACGCCTACGCCTTTAAGGCCACAGACGAACGGACATTACTACATTAGAGAATCTAAGTAAATGTATGTACTATTTTGTTAATATTAAGTAAGAAACACTAAAACGATCAAAAACAATTTTTTATACATAGCGTTTAAGATGACTAACCGATTCTGCCCAACATGCAACATGTTAATGTAGAAAAAAATGCAAAAAAAATAAGAAATAAATCGGGGCAAGGAATACTGGAGAAACTGGTCTATAGCTTACATTATTGTTTTGTGAAAAAAGGTAAACAGTCTTTAATTTAAAGCGATCGTATCAAGCGCCCTTTAACACGCCCTTATTCAATTACCTGTCTACCTGTATTATGCCAGGTTAAACCAGTTAATAAGAGGTAACCCGATACCCGATACCTATTTTTAAAATTCACGTCAAATACACAATTACATTGTAGTAAATTTCACTAAATAATAATAAACGTTAAATTGATTTTTGGACTAACTCATGGTAGTGTTAAATTTTCCGTCAGCTTTAATTTGCAATGAGTTGTAACGTCCTTCACCATTGTATAAACCTCGCACGAACACACGTGGTGTGGTCAGGTCCACCTCTAGATGAAAATTATCTTCATCAGCACGTAATCTACAAATTCACAGTTTTGTACCATTTAATACATCTAACACTTTTCAATGCTCGTGTTAATGATAGTACAGGGTATACAACCAGATACTACATAACTGTAGTATAACTTCATATGCCATTTGTAAATTTTATTGTGGTTTAATTAAACATATAAATATTTATTTTATTTGTTAAAAAGTATTGACATAAATTCAATCCCATTTTATATTTTGTAGATTTTTTGCATTTATGTCTATGGCTTTTTATGAGATTATAAGAATTACTGAAAATTAGAAAATGGTCTCTTTCGATAATTTGAATTCAGCAGGTAGTTACTATTTACCTATTCCTTAACTGTTGCAAAATTCGCCAAATACGCGAATTTAGGTAAGCTTGTTTAGAATAAATTAATGAACAGTTAAAAACAACACAACTAAATTGTTTCCTTAGAGAATAAACTACAATATAAATGCAGGTAAATACGATACAGGTTTAAAATAAATAAAAAACCTTTCATTGAGAAGCAAAAGATCTTCTAAAATTAAAATTTCATGTTACAATTATAATATTTCAATTATAAATACAAGTATTACACTGAATATTGTTTGTAATTCAATTGATACATACATATCTTCATGCTGTATCCCCAACGGGGTAGTCAGAGAGAACGGAACGCCAAGCGTCGCGGTGCTTACATACTTTTTTCGCTTCCTCAAATCTCATCATTCACCTCTCACATTTTCGTCTAGGTGTGCGAGTGCTTTTAACATTTCCATCGGCTAACACTCTGGCTATTTGATCTTCATAAGTCAGCCTTGGTCTTCCTTGGCTTCTTTTACCACTCGCTTTCGCTCTTTAGATTTCCTTCGTGAGTCTTTTACCACTTATTCTTTCTATATTCTTTGTATGTTTGTGTATGTACAATAACATTGTCGTGCAATCCTGTCATATTGCGAATCTCTTCATTGCTTATTTTGTCCGCAAGGGTGACATTGCACATATTTCAAAGAGATCGCATTTCTACTGCATTTATCATCATACTTTCACTCGATTTCGGGCATATTCACGGGCTTCACTCCCGTACAATAAAGTTGGAACCAATATGCATTGCATATGGCCATTTTGGGTGAGTTCGATATAATATTCACACTGCCTACTAATGCGAACAGAGCATCGTTCACTTTATTGCCAGCAGCTACCCGTCTCCCCACATCCAACTCACGTCTTCTATTCCTCGAAAACGCACTCCCAAAATATACAATTTCGTATCTTGTTAGAGACATTTTCCATTTACCCATATTTCATACTTTGTCTATAAATCTTCTCTTTAAACAACAGAACCTTAGTTTTGTTCACATCCATATTCAATCCTTTCATTTCACAGTCTTCTTTCATGCACGTTGACACATGCGGAGTTGCAGACACTAGTTAGTGTCTGCAACTCCGCTTCTGATGGTGCTATAAGCACAGCATCGTCAGCGTACAAAGGGCAGTACTACTGTACCATCACATATCATACCACTCATACTACCTCTCAATGACTGGAAGCAACTGTCCAAATACAGCACGAATAGCCAGGCAGATATCAAACAGCCCTGTCTGGCGCCTGAACAGATTTCGAACCAGAGCGACATGACATCTATCCTTACACAAGCTCTGTGGCCCCAATATAATTACAACCTGCATTAAGGGGCCCTGCATGCCATATTCAGGCAGACAATTTCTTTCGTACTATACTATCGAATGCTTTTTCAAGATCGACGAAAGCGCAGAAAACTTTCCGACCTATGGCCAGAAACTTCCTCACGATACCGCTGAGCTAGAAACACTGATCCATACAACCCCTGCTGTTCCTAAAATCACCTTGAGCCTCCCACAAATATCTTTACATCGTTACATTATCATTGTATAACTACACAATTTCTTTCGTACTACACTATCGAATGCTTTTTCAAGATCCACGAAAGCGCAGAAAACTTTCCGACCTATGGCCAGAAACTTCCTCACGATACTGCAGAGCTAGAAACACTGATCCATACAACCCCTACTGTTCCTAAAATCACCTTGAGCCTCCCACAAATATCTTTCAGAAATGCCTTTCATACGTTCAGTCAATACCTTGGTATAGACTATATTTGCTAAGCCTTGGAAGCCTTTCCCTTTATAGAGAGGTACTATGACTACGGTGCACCAGTCCTCCGAATCTCTCTCTTCTGCCAGCAAAGATTGCACAGTTTATAGAATGTATCCCAGACATTAGGACCACCACACTTGATCATCTCAGCAGTAATCTCATAATTTCCCACAGCCTTTCTACATTTCGGACTTCTTATTGTTTCCTCAGTCTCTTTCATACTAAAGACTACCTCTAGTTCCTGACCCGAGTGTGGCGATTCCTTAGGATCGCTCTCAGTGTCAGACACAGTTCTCAATAATAATCACTCCATCGCTGCAGAACATTTGTCTGTTAGCAGATGATATTCTTTTGACTGCACTTTATTCATTCTGCAACGTGTCGGACCATTTCGGTACTTACGTATTTCTTTCCAGAATAATTGGGAATTTTCCTCAAAGTTGTCCAACATTTTGTTTTCGTCTAACACTCTACACCTTTCACGTTTCTCCTTCACTAGTGCCTTCCCAGGTAGCACAGAGCCTCGTCGCATGCTTGATTTTTCTTGGATTGTAAATTGCATCTCAAATTTGATGAGGCAAGTTTTTGATATTTTTTCTGCAATTTTATTCTTTTAGTGGGTAACGAGTTTCTGTTTATATTTTGGGAAATAAAGTATACAAAGTTTCTGTTTAAATTTTGGTAAATTTTGCTTTTTAAAGGTTATGTAAACATTTATAATTCCAATTAACTTACCCCTACAAAATGCGTATGTATTTACGAATTCAAAGTGAGGCAAATAAAATGAGTGTGAATAGGTGTGAATTATGCGAGGGATACCATGAAACATTTCTTTAAAACGATGTTCTTTGATTTTAGTGGCGGAGAGAAATTAATGCCGAAAATTAATTTTTTTTCTTAAATTATGTGTCAAAATATTGCTTCTTAAATGCTCCGAATTAACAATTGCTCTAAAATAAATTAGTTAAAAGTAATTAATTTTTGAAAATTTTAATTTTTTAAATATTTCATTTGCTAATGAAACAAAAAATAATTAAATTTCAAAAAAGTAAAAGGTTTTAAAAGTCTATTAAAAACGTAAATCTTTATTGCAACGAAATTTAAAAGAATATAGTTTCCCAGGTTTTTTTTGTAATTACTCATTTAAATTCTAGCAACACAGAATACGTGAATTTCCAGTCAAGTACCTAGTTATGCATTCCGGTAGAAGACATGAGACGATTACAATACAGACTTAGGCTGTAAAACTCCTGAGTAGTACTTGGCTTCTCGGTAAGTCGACCGGAATACACAACAGATAAGGGGCTCTCCAATGCTTTAGTATTAAGAAAATAATTCAGTTTGAATAAAGCTCCCAGTTGTATTAGACAACAATTTAATTCTCTCTTCTTTTATTACGAATATTTTACTAAATTTAAATTATATGAACCTTTTGAGGTGGTGCTGCTCGAAGTCAACACGATGAGGCCATTTACATCCTAATGCTGAAGACATTCAAAAGTTTAGGGAATCACAAATTTTATGTTTTTGATGTAGACGCTTGATACGATGGCTTGATAGCTTGTGACCTTCTGACCTTCTGAAATAACTGGAAGCCGAATATTATGAAAAACCAAATATTGCAGACACCAACCACAAACATACCCATTATATATAATCCAGCATACGAGATAACTCTGGAACCAAGAACAGACACACAAACTAAGGTACCTACCGATCTACAAAATGGAGAAGCCATTTTAGACTTCTTTCATTTTGGACAACAAGTTAGGGTGATGAGTGCCATTGTAACTTGCGTAAACTCGTTCGCGTACAGTGTAATCCAAAATGCCTCATGCCAGGATAGGGTAACCATTACTTTTTTGAAACCTCTTAAAAGTAACTAAATATGGAAGAAAAGGATGTGTGGTGAATATAATATCGAATGAGAGTGAAACTGACAATTTGCTGAAACAAAATTTGACTAAACTGCGTTTAGAACATGCTATTAAAAAATAGCGCCAGAGCATCGAAAAACTGTACTATGAATACTAAAATGTATTTCATTGTGAGGGACATATTTCATTCTCATACCGTTGAGGCTCAGAAATCGAGTGCAATCAGAACTAAAAACGAAGATCGAATATACGGCCATATAAACACCCACCAATCTGGCAAGTGGATAGCATCAAATAGAGGTTAAAGGAGAGGATAGGCTCAAAACAGCGTTCTCTACACAGGCTAGACATTACGAGTTCAAACGAATGCCATTCGGATTTAGAACAGCCCCTGCATCTTTTCAGCGAGCAACGGATAATGTTTTAAGAGGCCTTCAAGGTTTGTGTTGCCTTGTTTATCTCGATGAGATTATTGTCTTTTCCACGAGCCTGGAAGAGCACATCGATAAATTACGCATGGTCTTCGACCGATTCAGGAAGACCAACCTCAAGGTAACACTTGCACAAGTAAGAGTTTTTTCGTAAGGAAGTTCAGTCTTGGTCATATAAATACAAAAGAAGGAATTAAACCGAATGACGATAAAATTCAAGCTGTCCTAAACTACGCTATTCCGACAACCACAACACAAATCAAAATTTTCCTAAGATTAGTCGGATATTATCGCAAATTCATAAAGGACTTCGCTGAAATAAGTCGCCCACTCACACATTGTCTTAAGAAACGAAATAAGGTCAAACTGACGAATGAATTCGTCGCAGCTCATGAGACATTATCTATATCGACCATAGATCACTTGCATGGCTAAACATCATGAAAGAACACAATAGCAAACTCACAAGATGGAAAGTGCGTCTTTCAGAATACGATTACGATATGATTTACAAAAATGGCAAACAAAATTGTGTAGCTGACGCTCTGTCGCGAATTTAGGTCAATAGAGGTGAGGAGGAGTCTATGAAGGTTAATGTTGATAATGAAAAAAGGTTACAGCGTCATTTAGATGACGTAGTTAAAGAGATAGAAAGATTGCGAACGGGAACCAACAATAGAGGCGAAAGCACTATAGTCACATCATCGGATTCAGAAAAGGCCATCTCAATTCCATCTTTTATCCCAAATAGTACACTCAGAATTTAACACAGGCACGTCTGGAATTCCTATTTCAAATAAAGTCATAGACACCAAACCTAATACTGATATATACATAGCATAGAGAAGAGTTAATGGTAAGAGATTTGTCGAGACTCAAGCAAAAGGTTTTAGAGGTCCATTTACCTTTAAATAGACCTGAATTAGTAAAACAATTCCTTAAAGAATATATCGATCCAAAGATAAGGCATTTCAACTATTTTGAGGCATGATACACATCGAACGCAATTTGTAAACGCGATTATCACATTTTTCAAGAAAGATACATTTACAATTTTTGAATGTACGTAAAGAGTGGTGTATGTAGAAGATGAAAAGGAGCTTAAGGAGATTGTAATGAAATATCACATAGCACACTGGTAAAACTTGCCACCGAGGAATAAAGGAAACAGTTATGCATTTAAAAATAACATACTTCTGGAATACATACATACATATCTTCTCGCTGTATCCCCAACGGTTATAAAAACGGTAAAAGTTAAAGAGGACGGATCGCCAATTCTTACATACTTCTTTCGTTTCCTCAAATCTCATCGTTCTCCTCACACATTTTCGCCTAGGTATGCGAGTGCTTCTGACATTTCCGTCGGCTAACACTGGCTATTTGATCTTCATAAGTCAGCTTTGGTTTTCCTTGGCTTCTTTTATCGCTCACTTTTGATCTGTAGATTTTCTTCGTCAGTCTTTCATCACTCATTCTCTCTATGTGGCCGAACTATCTTAGCATTCCTTCCTTCATTTTTATAACAATATGGAATAATATGGATGTTACAGTTGCAATTATCATAAATGCTTGTGAAAGCTGTAAGGCAATGAAATATGACCGGAAACCGATAAAACTTGAACTTCTGGTTACACAGACACAGACAAAACCCTTCCAAGAAATTTTCATCTATGTCTTTACCATAGAAGGAAAATCGTATTTGACAGTTGTTGATGCTTTCTGTAAACTAGGTCAAGCGATGGAAATAAACAATAAAAAACACCTAAAGTGATAAGAGCGCTATTAAGGTATTTTTCCATGTATGGAGTACCGTGTCGAATCAGCGCAGATTCCGGCATGGAATTTAACAACGTCTTCATGAAAGAGACTAAGCTTCTATAACATTTATTTATACATGGGCACCCCACATAATCCAAACTTTATAGGGCTTATCGAACGTTGTCATTCAACTATAATAGAAAATCGACCGGCCAAATATGAATATAAGATTACTGATCTTGCTACTACAATGACGTACGCGCTAATGGCTTATAACCAGTTAATTCATTCAACTACAGGCGTTACTTCTTTCGAGGTCGTATTTGCTCACACAGAAACCACTAGTCTCTTTAACGTAGAGTTTAGCAAAGAATATACACAAAAATTGATACAGGATCACAAGAAGCGTACGAAATACTTACATGAATACTTAACGAATAAAGCAATAGCTAAAAAAGAAAAGATTCAGGAAAATCATGGAGGTGAGAAAGATTTTAATGTGAAAGAAGAAATACATTATTCATAAAAGGAGTAAACGAGAAGAGAGGTTCGTCCTGATCCTGACGTAAGTGCCAGCAGCGCTGGCTTCTACTTCAGCGGATTGACCACAACTGTAGGTTACTCCCGATTAAAGCAGGACAGGCCTTAATTGTAGTGATAAGTGGACTAATGTTAAGATTTTAGATTTAAGTTTAATTCGCGAAGAGTTTAATATAAATAGACATGCTAATTTGAATAGACACGTTAGTAAATATTTCGGAAAGAAACATTTTAGTTCAGATATTAACGATATAAAAATTCAGACCCATTATATTAAAAATATGACGACAGAGAAACTAAGTCAATTATTGCCATTAAAAAGACACAAAGGTGCCCTTCTAAACCCTCTCGGCTCTCTTATTAAATTAATATCAAGTAATCTAAACAACGAAGATGCGATAAAGTACGATGTTAATAAAAGATGTAACACTGAAGCAAAACGCGATAAATAAGAAAGTTCACGGTGGTCGCTGAAATGGTGATGTCGTTTGTAAATATTACTAATAGCACCAGATACAATTTTGTTCAATTGGACAAAGTCATATGGGATATTAGAAAGCAGTTGAATCACACGAACAATAATCAAAACGATTTAAAATTTTTCAACATATACAATTTATTTTTCACAACTTTCAGTCGCTTTATGTAAAGTGAACGAAATCGAAGCTACAGTAACCTTTAGTAAATTGGGAATGTTACACCAAGCAATTGTTGACACTGATAAATTGATACTTATGTTAAAGGAAGTTGAGCTGCACCATAAACTTGTATTTACTGTAAAGCCTGAAAATATATTAAAATTAGGTCAGAGTATAAACATAAAAGCTTATTCCAATTGATTCCAAATTCAAATAACGTTCATTTTAGAAGTCCCGTTAGTTGAAAATGATTTTTATATGTACTACGAGTATAAGGTCCTTCCTGTACCCATCATAGATCATTCTAACCCAACTTCCATTAAATTACCTAAATTCCTCTACCTTCTGGCGAAAGGTTCAAAAACCATATCACTCCTTCGTCCCTGCAAAGAGATCAACGATGCCCTGTTGCTATGTGAAGAAGACTTGTTTTCACCGGTTAAAGGTATATGCGTCGCCAATCTAATTGGTTTCGCTAGAACTAGAAGATGTCAAAATAGAGAACATACAAATGAATAGATGGATGGCCTTCACCAAATTAAAGTGTAAAGTCATCCAAAACTGCAACAACGATATTATGACCTACCATCACATTCAAGGAACTTACATTCTGACCATTTATGACGGCTGCGAAGCTAAATCAAAGGAGTAAGATTAAGAAGAGATCGAGGAAACATAGAAGAAATCACTTTAACCGTATTCCGATTATAAACTTAACTGAGATATGGCCAACACCGAAAACCTCGTCAGAAACTCGACCAATAAACCTGGAAGGAGTGGATCTGACTAATCTATAGCGTCTGTCTAGTGCGCTAATGAAAAGTGAAAGTGTTAGTGCGGAAGATAGTGAATATAATAGTTTGTTATCAATGTGAAAGACATGGACTTGGGAACATTGATCTTATATGTAGTTTTCAAGATTATGGTAACATTTTTAATTGTGAAGTATTTTTACCGAAATCATCGCGCTCATTAAATTCACCCGATAATTTCGGAATTGCGATAGAAGAAGTTATGCATTCGGGTAGAAGATATGAGACGATAACACTATAGACTTAGGCTGTAGAACTGCTGAGTAGTAATTGGCTTCTCGGTAAGTCGACCGGAATACACAACATATAATGGGCTCTCCAACGCTTTAGTATTAAGAAAATAATTCAGTTTGAATAAGGCTCCCAGTTGTATCGGACACAATTTCATTCTGTCTTCTTTTTAAAAACAAAATATAGCGGCTCCCAATCTTGACTACCTAGTTTAATGTTAATTTACTATTTTTTACTTGTAAACGTAAATCCTTGTTGAGTTCCGTGAGAAGTATAATTATTTTATGTAGTAATTAATATGCTAAACGGCATTATTTGAGTTTATTTATAAGATTCCAACTTTTAAGTGGTTGATGCATGATGCTCTTTTTTAACGAAATGGTGAACGATCTGTTATCATAAGTTATCGATTTGTTCGATGATAAATGATGTGCGTCGTATGCAAGTACATTAGTAATCTGTGGTCGTATATAAAAAAGTGGAAGAAACTTTCTATTAAGATCTGACGTTGCTGTAATGACGAAAAGAAAAGAGAGATGAAAATGACTTGTATACCAGAGGTTTCGGATTTATATGATAGTGCAATTTCAAAAGCGTACTCGTCAGAAACTTAAACCAGTTACCAAACAAAATGCACCTCCTGAAGCAGATATTAAAGTTAAAGTTTTCAATAATGTGGCAATCGACGCAAATTCAGCTGTGAATTACCACCCAGTCCCAGCCATGATCATCTTATCCAATGATGTTACATTTACAAAATATAACATCGTTGACCTTATTTGATCAATCGTCAATCAATGACGTTGTATTTATAAATATAACATCATTGATTTCAACCTAGTCAATAAATATTTGTCAACAACATTGTAAATTTCAGCCCAAATATAGCATATTCAGTTAGTTCCAAATAAGCTGAGAAAAGTCAACCGTGTCATAATCAAGCTGGAAACTGTTCATCTGGTAAAGATTTGAAATAATTTTTGTGTTATTTAATATACATGGAAAATATAACTTTACCCGATTTTTTTCCTTCCAAGCTGAATTATAAAAAAACAGTTTGTATTCAAACAAAGGTATTTAGGTAAGAATTACCTGTCTATTCAAATAATTATACTTAATGGTAAAATCAACTTATTGATACGGTGGTCATAAGAATTATTTCATTCAAAAACTTCAAATCTCCCGCCTAAAGGATAATGTCAGTTTTTGTCACTTTAATTACCAGTCGAGGATTAGAGAGAACAAGTTTAAAGACTTTTTTTCCAGATAAAATGCTGGACTTTCTAAAATTTCACGACTTGTACATATCTTACAATATTTAATCACGGGTCTATGTCACGTTTATATTTTAAGGCTAATTACCTATTTTATCCGGATCGGATTGCACCGATCGTGGTCACAGGCAGACTGATGAGGATGAATGTCGTCTTCGTAGAGTGCGGTTTCTTGCAACTACCCACACTCATTCGACGCATTTTTTAATTTTATTATTGTCACTGTCGGTATTTCGACACATTACACTAACGACATCACTGGCGACTTCCGGTTTTCCGGCTCCGGACACACTCACTGATGACAGGATTCCATGATGTTGATAAGCGGTATCCATCTTCCCGATTGAAATTATGATATTTCTTGATTTCAACCGCCTCTCGTGCTATTCTGGAATAATAGTGTCGATCGGTGGAAAGGACCTGTGGCTGATGCAATTCAATCCAGTGATTGGGTTCTGACTCCAGCAAGTGCTCGGTAATGGCTGACCTGTTTGTCTGCCGTTTTCTGACAGCTGTGATATGTTCTCTGACTCTTTCTGCTATTGTTCTTTTCGTCTGTCCGATGTTGGAACTATTACAGTTGCAATCCACCTTGTAGACACCAGGAGTCTGGAAGGGAATGACATCCTTCGGAGTACGCAGGTGATTTGCCATTTTAGAGTGCGGACTATACAGTCTTAATGGAGTATTTCTTTAGTGCTGTTCCAACTTTGTCCGTTACTCCTCTTATTTACGGCAAGAAAGTCGGCACTCTGTCGACCTCGGGGCGACGCTCCCTTCTTCGCGGACGTCGGAGCAACCAACACACTTGATGCAACCTTTTTTTTTTATTTGTTAGTCATATTGCATGCCTGGTTCAAGTTTAAATTGCTATCTGGGTCCGTTTCTGCTTTCTACAGCTTATATATCTTTCATCAAGTCCTTCGTACTACAGCTATTTTTGGCAGCAAGTTAGTCTCGTCATGCTTTCTTCTTCTTATACACAGACTCTTTCACCTCACCATCTCATGACACATCACGCTTTTTACCATTCTCAACGTATTCGTTCCGCACACTTCTTTCGTAGCCTCCATCATACTAACTCTAACATTTTGCCAACATTCTTGAACATTCTCGCTCGTCACTTTCAACTTATCGTCAAGCTTACCGGATACTACCCTTTCACAATCATTCCTGGTGGATTTGCACATGCAACTCATGCACATTTTTATTTACTTAAAAGTACATAGAATATGTGATATTCCTTTCGCTGGATTTAGACGAATTAATAAATCTATATAGCATATATATTCTCTGTCCATTAGGTGCATTTAACTTCCTTACCTGACATCATGAACTTTAGCTTGCTTCAATCCTTCAACATAGATATCCTTCATTATCATTTTAGCAACAATCTGTAAAAAAAATAATTAAATGCTATATAACCAAACAATTGGATACTATTCGTGCTCGCATGATTATTGTTTCATTGGTATTTAATGTTAACGGTTTGAGCATGAACAAGGTCAAATTAATATTTAATTTAACTTTAAGCATGTTACATCGGCGTCGCTAGCAAACATTTAGAATATAGGGTTGTACATTGTTTTTTCTATTAAATTTTTGTATGGAAAACAAAATAAAGTTATCCCGTAATTATTATATCTGCAATGTAATAGCCAACAGTGACACGTTGAAACCCCGGCGGATTTATACCCCCTTTCACAATAACATATTATATATGAAATAGTTTTGTAAACTTAATTTCTGTATTAAAGGCCTAACTACTCTGCCATCATCATGGCCATCATCGCGTAGTTCGATTTAATTCACTTCAATCATCGATTTTGATTACATAAATCTAATTTGGGCCACTTTTCGTGCTGCTAGTTAAAGAGAATCTTTAGTTATCACTTTTACAAAATATTTAGGTAGGCCCTATGAGACTGTATTTACTTTAAAAAGCAGAATAATAATAATTTCCTATCAATGATTATATTATAATAAAATACAACGAAATAAAAAACAATACGATGGAGAACAAGAAATCGAATTTTCTGCAATAATTTACACATTGGACATTTAACATAGGTATGTCTAAGTCTATTTTTGTTTTATTCTTTCCATTCAACACGACGTACTAAAAAAAATTGTATTCGCTCGTACCCATGATAAAAAATGCTTTCTAGAATAAAAAAAATCCATAATCAGACCGGATCGAAAGTTCGACTGAAATTTAATTAATATAAGTAATTTTATTATAGAACCAGTAAGTTATAGTTAGTGCGCATGCGTTAATTTATGTTTTAGATTTACGTCTCCTTAACGTACGTAACTAAGCAACAAGTTATTTATTTATTAAATAAATCAATGTATTATTAAGATTTAATTAACTAAATTAATAAAATGAGTTCTGAAGAATTTGACAGCGAATTAGGAAAAGAAATTGATAGAAATTTAGAAAGCACAGCGAAAAAAATCACAAATAGTTTATTACCCGAAAAGTCGAAAGTTTGGTACAATTCATGTTACGAGGAGTTTTTATTATGGAGACTTATGGACAGAAAGAACGAGAATTAATTATTTAATAAATTAGCGACATATGACATGAATTTAGGCATGCACAAAAAATTTAAAGAATGCGCAATAATTTATTTACTCATTTAGAAAGAACGAGAATTAATTATTTATTGCATAAATGACATATGATAGGAATTTAGGCATGCGCAAAAAATTTAAAGCACGCGCACTAATTTACTTTCGTCCCTGAGAATAGGGCCGAAATACGAACTTTCGATCGAGGTAGGATAAAAAATATTTTTTTTTAATGTTTCATCTGTACTGGACCCTTAACTATTTGCCACAGTTATGCCCAGTAACTTTTTACGTCAAACAGTGAACAAGAAAAGTGCTTGCATTGCATAAAAATATTTTTCTTGTAGTATATTGCACTTATTCTAAGAAGGATCATATATATCTAAGTATTCTTTTTGAGCATATACTGCCTGATTACCAAATTGTTTTTTAAGTAGTTGTGATGTGACCTTCCCTTTTCCTTATTGCTTAACATTACACATTGTTATTCTTCACGGAACTAGCATTGGTACACAGGCACACGCACAATGGAATTAGGTTGTTAACAAAAACAGATCCCCTTTAAAAATCTAGTGTGGGTACTATTATTATTATTATTTAAAGTTATTTATATTCATATACTATGTATGATATATCTTTTTCACTGAGATCAATAGTCGGTAAGCCGCGGCTCGCAACTGTTTTCTGTGTAAATGTCTTATCATTCAACAATTTTAGACATCACTTAATTACGCGAATAAATTTTTAAAATTCTTAGCAGAAAAATAAATATTATTCTCGTCTCATAGATCAAATACTTTATACTAATATTATATTATTAAGAGTGAAAACTTTATTTGTTTGTATGTAATGGATAAACTCTAAAAGATACTCAACCGATTTCAAAATTTCTTTCACCTATAGAAAGCTGCATTATCAGCGAGTAACATGGGTGCATTTTATTTAAAATAAAAAAGTTCTAGGTCGCTAGTGACATAAATTAATAGCATTTGAGTGTAATACTATAAATTTCAAGTGTTTCAAAACTTCAAAACGAGTTTCAAAACTTGTATTTTTACATTTTTAATATCGTCAATATTAACGATATTAAGAATTACCTAATAACAAAATCATGTACCTAATTATACCTAAACAAGTGCGACCCGCCTTTATTTCATTTAGTTGCAGTGCGGCCTGCTGAAAGGTTGCGGACTGCTGACTAAAATTATACTTACATTACAAGAAAATTTTGCGTATATATACTACATCAATTTATGAAATCGAAGACTTCTATGTAGTAATATAATACCTAATTAATCTGTGGTAATGCTATAAGGTACTTGAGGCGAATAAGAACTACCTTAATTCAAAAGTAAATATTTTGTAATATAATAAATAGTGGTCATTAGTATAACGTTTACTTTATTAGTATACGGAAAAAGCACAATTATTAAGTTCCTCCTCCTAAACCCTATGTGTGGTTCTTATTAAACCTTGTTGGTTTAATAAGGGCTACATTTTATGGTAATTCAAAATTCAGGAAAGTTAGCATCATATACACAAAATTTTTGAGTTCCGTATAGTTTTAATTATCATTTAGCATTGAATCACGTTTTCCACCATTCCTTACTACACAGAAAAGCAATAATGGGCCTTATTAAACTAAGATAACAACAATATAGATATAAACAAAGTATTCGGAATTCTGTGTAAATTTTTGATAAGAACAAGAAAGTAAAATGTTTATTTTCGAAAAATAAATTATAGGGCCCATAATAAAGGCCCATAATGTATATATATATATATATATATAGGTATAGTAGGTAATGTATTTATATGAAGGTATTTATTTGTATATTATATGTATCTTTATTTCTTCTGCTTCATACACATTAAATTTTGCTACTTTAACAGCTTTCCTATTATAGGTCTGCTGGAAGAAATTTCATTTTGAATGAAACAATACCTTTGTGCATAAGTTACATTTCATGTCTCTTTTACAAGTGTGTGTATGTACATAAATAGTTAAATAAATAGATGAAATAAAGTTGTGAAATCTTATATCACTAATGAAATCCTGCTTCAATTAGTTTTTAGTAAATATGTAACTTTTATTTTGCTTCTCGATTATGATATTATTAGTATCTTAATAGACGAACTACTAATTCTCAAAAACTAAAAATTTAGACAAATATTTCAGAAAAATTTAACAATCCGAAAGTATACCATAAGGGCGGCCCATTAATCCGCCTCGTATGGTAATGGGGCCTTTATTGGATTTCGAGACTTATTTTTTATTTCACAAACTTCAATGTAAAATTGATATGTATGGATTATTATTAAACTTATTTCGATTAGTCAAGACTATTCCTAATTCTCTAGAAAATGGTCTATTTTAAAGACGATTTTTTGGTTTCGTTGAGAAAATATATTATTGTGGAGTGACGCAGACCGACCCTCTGAACGGATTCATAATAAAAGGTACTGACAAAATGACATAATGGATAATATCCGTAGTGCGAATATTTGCTTTCCTATTGGTCCTTTATAATGTGCGCTTAAATGGAATCTCATAAAAACGTTATAAGTGTCTTTTTCTAGTATAGTTCTTGAAAAACGGCGGCTTTTGTTACCCGCGGGTTTCTTATAAATTGCAAAAATGCATTGCATTTTTACATGTTAGTTGTGAGGTCAAAGAAACAGTAAGTTTAAATATTACACAATATTATAAATTAATGTAATATTAATACTAACCTGATTATTTTTGTATTCGACTCGTATTTCCTCCTGATGGTACGGATCCACTGGCGGGACTCCAAGATCTGAGATACCATCAGCCAAAATAACGATTGCCTTTTGTATAGCGTCTACTAAGCATTCGTTTACATCTGATGAATATCTATCACATAGTTTCAAGTATTGTCCTGAAAGGAGAATGGATGGATTCAATTAGGTACTATTTTCTTTTTACCACTATCATTCAGTGGACATTACTACCCCGTTAGGGATACAGCGTGAAGATTTGAATGAATTAAATGGACATACAAGTACCTTTATTAGTACTTTCTGGCGATTATTTTTACTTTTTAGTCATTTTTATTATTTTTACGAACTGTTGTCTGCGATTTTGTTCGCGTTGTTTTCCATTTACTGAATTAAATAACTCAGAAACCTTCGCAGCCGTACGCAGCACAACTCTCAAAGTTTCATTACAATCAGATGAATGGTTTAAAAGCTCATAGAAGACAAACACATAAAGAAACATTAATTTTTTTTAGGTGTGTACATTGAGCACTCCGTAGGTACATAAAAAAATTACAAACGTAGATATGGTATTACATATTTTATGAAGGTATTCGGTAATTTAATAATTTAAGTAGATATGTATATAAATATTAAATACCTGTAAACATTGCATACAGAGAAAACATATTCAAAGAAAAAATATACAAACAAAACTTACTTATATCCACTGTTCCACAATAACCATCAAACAAGTATAAGAAAAACAAGAAATAAGAGGGAAATAACTTTATCATAATTAAATATGTAATTATACTAATAATATTAAAATCTTCGCTGTTATTTTTTATTTATTTTAAACGACTTTACGTTGTGGCATCGCTTGGAAACTAAGGCGCGTTGCGCATTGGTTTGCGTTCACAAAGTATGTAGCTGTTGCATAAATACGAATCTCAATGCCAACCTCTAGTTCTGCGACTTCTACGGCAGAGTTCTATTTATTACATAATAAATGCTTCGTCAGTCACATAATACTAGGTACATATCGTTATATAAAATTACTATAAAACCCAGAATATTTCACGTATCGATTTATTTATAGGTAGGTACTATTATAGTCCTGTTGTTTTCTTCCGTTTTCATTTTACAATTTATTAATATACCTATAATATAATAAAACAGTAAAGGTAACATATTATGTTTATCTATGATTATTGATTAAACATTACTTTTGATTTTAAATCGCAAGATTAAAAAATCGCAAATCGCGTGTTCAATCATTAAGTAGGCCGGGGGTTATTCACAAACGTCGGAAACTTTCCGTGGCGGAAAGGCCGATCGTCGAAAAGCATAAATCCAAACCGATGTCTTATATTTGAGAATATGACTATATATAATATAATATATAATATAAATATAATACGATTTCGGATTTGTGAGTCGCGTATAGACAGACCGCGACGCTTGGCGCTCCGTCCTCTTTGACTACCCCATTAGGTATACGGCGTGATGGTATGTATGTATGTATAGACAAAATCATCGAAAAGTTTTGAATGTGGGGGACACCGAATGGTTAAGATAAAGACACAATAAATATATCACTATGTTATTTATTAATCAATATCATGAATGTTTGAGTATACCTTAGGCATACCTTGGCATGAAAATATTTGAGATTGATCTTAATAACTATAAACTAAAACAATTTTAATCAAAAGTTATAAATCGAATTTAACCCATACCTATGGGTCAAACCGGATAGGCATTTTATATTAAAGGGGTGAATACAGATACTAACAATAAAACAAAGTATTCAAATTATTCGCAGTTTTTGCATACAAAAAAATAACAATTCTTGCTTAGAACAACCACTGCAACTTTCGTGAACTCATTTAAGACAAGCAGTGCATTGGTACCTTTCATCTGTGGAGTTAGTTTGACTGTACTTTTCGCCACAAACTAAACACTGAATCTTCTTGATTGTTTCCTTTATTCATCTTTTTACCGATACTTTTACCTTTGCCTTTAAATTTTATTTTAGTAACTGATGGCGTAGCCAGTTCATTTTTATACGGCGATTTAGTCAAAATTGCGGCTTTTCCTCAGCGCGTTGATGACCGCACGTTCTTTTTAAAATGAGGAATCGGCATGATATCCTTCAGTGATACAAGACTTATAGAATCTGTAAATGTTTGTCCTTCTGTAGATGTTCCTGCTTGCGGGGACGGAGTTATTTCACGAGGCAATGGATCCTGAGAGATTTCATTTGTGGTTGGTACAAATGGTATTTCTGTAGTCTGTGACGGTGCAAAATCTACATCTCTGAAAATATTGGGATTCAGTGGGTAAATTCCGGTTTTGGTAAAAGCAGACACTGCATTTTATATAGTAGCGGCACGATTATAAGCAATTCCAAACAAAGATGCCATTTGAAATTGGGTGACGGCACGTCCCGGATGATTTCGAAATGACAATTGGACTTTTTGCGAGTAAAACGTGCTCAAAGGTCCCATAAAACCGACATTGAGTGGCTGCAAGCGATGCGTGCAGTGAGGTGGCAAATAAAGCATTATGACACCATGATCACGAGCTAACTCAATAGCTTCATGGTTCTTAGTGTAAGTGGAGTGACCATCTAAGACAAGAAGCACAGGATTTTTTTTGCTTGGTTTTACACAGCCGATAAAGTGATGCATCCATTTGGTGAAAATATGTTGTTGCATCTAACCACTTGAATGGCATACAGCTACTGTGCTTGGTGGTGCACCATACAAAAGCTCACTCTTCATTCGTGTTCGAGGAGAAATCATAAATGGTGGAACATAATGTCCAGCTGCAGAAAAGCAAAGAACTGCCGCTACCAACTGTCCCCGTTCAGCCGAAGCTAATGCACCAACTTGTTTTTTACCTTTGACCGATATAAGTTTTCCTATTTTTTTTGGTACAGAGGTCAATCCAATCTCGTCCATATTATAAATTCGCGTGGAATTGAAAGCGTGTTTAACATAAAGTGTATCTAAAAGATTATAAAATGATGCCACTACAGCTCTATTAAAGTACATTGCTCTTGCAGCTGATGTAGCTTCAGGTGATGTTAATGACAATTCATAACGTCGTTTTAGAAATCCACTAACCCAATCCTAGCCAGGGAGTCCAGTTTCTTTATTAAAAGGATGGTTTAAATTATTTCTTTCAGCTAATTGTAATGCTAATCGTCGCAGATCTGTTTTAGTCAATCCAAATAGTCGAGATTCCATAGTTTTAATATGTTCGACTAGCATACCTTCCAGCTCATCAGTGAAGACGCATTTTTGAGTAGCAAGGCACTTTCGAAACACTTCATCTTTGGATTTTCCACCTTTGATTTTCTTTACACGATTTTCTAAGGAATTTTGGGTACATTATATGTGCGGGACACTAAAAGATATCCCATTCTACCTTCTATCACCGAATTTATGGCTAAAAGCATGTCCGACTCCGAACATTGCAGCCTATTTGACTTTTTCTCATATGTTCGCGGCATGTTGACGCTCGCACTCTGGAAAAAATTTAAAAAAAGTAATTAAAAAGTGAAATAAAAGAAATGCCCACAATACCTACATATAAATCGATCGGGGTGAAACCGGATAGTCAAAATCGCCCCGTCCGCTTGTACCCCACATGTATCATGTTTGAAATTGTAATAACTAACAGGTTATGTTTACACTCATAGTAATAATAAATACCGTTTTAGATGGTTAAATATGCATTACTTCTTAAAAAATACAACCGTATTTGATAGCACACAGCTAAAATTAATGATAACACTTAAAAAATAACAAAATATTAGATAACTTACCTTTGTTTTCAATTTTCGTTTATAGACGCACGCGCTGAGATGTTGTCGTCGCCGCCATTTGCAACCGCACTGAGTAAGCGTTCGCGCGTATTTCCCCACTAGCTAGAACGAGTATGCTGTACGCGTAGCAACTAGCAACTATCTAGTTTCACCCCCTAACCGGTGTCCCCCCACATTACCCTACTAGTTTTTGCTTGCGACTTTGTTCGTGTGGTCTTCAATTTAGTAAATCAAATAACTCAGAAACCTTCTCAGGCGTACGCAAAACAACTCACCAAAGTTCCATTACAATCGGATGAACGTTTTAGGAACGCATACAGGACAAGCACAACGAAACATTTATTTTACTGTTGGAACATTTTACATATAAATACACTACACTAATAAACAACATTCCCATATGCACATACATACATATACACTCACATCTACTCACCGACTCACTCAGACACACACATGTATTCGCACACACGAATACCTGCTTACACGCATGCTATAGTTTTTTTGATATAACCACAGTAGGTACAAGTAAATATAACGTCCACTATTTTTCTTATTCGTAAAAAAAAATTCAATTTGTGTTATCAAGTGCGACAGAACCGAGATACTCATAACACAAGTCTAATCTTTTCTTGGGTATCTAAGTATAACATGCAACGTACCAGCTATTTCGCGTCTTTCTTTTCGCGGGAAGATAATTGACTTGTCATCACGCGAAGCCTGTAAAAGCCTGGCAAGAGATTAGGCTTGAGTAGGTAAAGTACTTCAATTAATATTATAGTAATTTATTTATTACAGATCAATGATTCTCGTTATGATTTATGTTTAAATATAAACAAATTGACTATCCCGAATTGTTGCTGATTTCTGCCACGGGATGTGCTGCGATGTATGTATAAGTATGTGATGTATAAGTACACTTGAAGGTAACCTCCGTAGGTTGATTTTTTGTACATTTCAATTATGTTATGTGTGTTATGAAATAAATATTTTATTATTATTCTATTATTATTTCTATTTATGTAGATAAAAATGAAAAAAACACGTAACTGTTGTATACTAGATATTGATATCGTGTAGAAATATTATCCCATTAATGTTCTTTTTAAAGATTTTTTACTATAGAGAAACTGATTTATTTTATACAACTTGATCGGATTGATCATCATCATCACACACTTCTTAAAAAACTACTAGCGTGTGGCATACATGGCGATCTTTACAGGTGGTTTACCTCTTATATAAACAATCGCTCACAGGCTGTAGTCCTAAAAGGCTTTACATCTGGTTGGGCTCGGATTCCCTCAGGCGTCCCCCAAGGGTCTTTATTAGGCCCTTTACTATTCAACATTTTTATAATAGATATTAAATCTTGCTTCGTAAACTCTAAAATCTTACTGTTTGCTGATGACATGAAAGTACTCAAAGTTGTTAATAACCTAAATGATGCTAGTGATCTTCAGTCTGATCTAACGAGATTTGAGGCTTACTGTGTATCAAATAAACTTGAACTAAACGTAGATAAATGTTTCTTCATGTCATTTACTCGTAAGAAGTCGGTTATTGAGTTTGGTTACACATTGAGATCTCAGAATATCGCACAAGTGAAGGACATCACTGATCTAGGAGTTATACACGACAGCCAATTAATATTTGATAAGCACATCGACCATATAGTTAAGAAATCGTCTCGGGCCTTGGGCTTCATTATTAGGACTACTGCTGAATTTCAAAGTTTAAAACTCATCAAAGTCTTGTATTGTGCCTTTGTACGCAGCCACCTCGAATATGCATCACAGGTATGGAACCCAATGTATCGAATATATAAATCGCGTATAGAGAGAATTCAGAAAAGATTCTTAAGACTTCTGGACTACAGGGCTCGTCAATGGTCTGTTGACTATGATCATAGGTGTAAACGATACCATTTTCTACCATTAGAGAAGCGACGAGACATTGCCGACATACGCTACTTGATGAACATAGTCAATAGTCGCGTAGATAGTCCAGATTTACTGTCAAAAATAAATCTGCGCACAAACTTACTAGGTTTTCGACACCGTCTACTCCTGAGTGTATCGTTTGCCAGAACAAAGTATAGACAAAATTCTTACATATTACGTAGTATGAAACTGTTTAACCACTTAAGCAGCAATAATGATGATATAGACATCTACTGCTCAAACACAGCGATTGTAAAACGCATGTTAGCGGACATATATTTCAATAATGAGTCATAACAAGTACAAGCATAACATACGTCTTAGCTGCACCGTGTATCGTTTTGAATAATATAAATTTAAAGTAGGTAAAATATTGATAAAAATGTTTACAGTTGTGTTATTTTCTCTCTAAAGGTGGAGATTAAATAGCATAGTTTTAATGTTATCAGTGTAGTCATAAAATAATTTGTCTGTAAATCTTCCTAAAATACATAAAATAAAAATAAAATAAATAAACTTATAAAGCTACTATTTTACTTACTCCATTAATTACTCCAAAAAAGGCGATAGAGAGATGATCTAAGTAATTATAGACCTGTAAGTATATCCAATATTTATAAAGTACCTATTTTGGTAGGTTTAAGTAACAAGTTAAAAGAATTTTGGACGAAAGTGACACCTCATGTGGTGGTTTGCGAAGGAATTCGCACAATTGAAAATGATGATGCAGTAACTAGACAGAGAGAGCAAAAAAATGGGGATTTATTTTATACAATTAAGTAATGGCATCTGTGGTGATGGCTGTTTTTTTCACTTAAATTCGTACTTATAGTGTGTCTTAGAAATTTTCTGACAAACTGAATTTATATCATACTAGAGGTCGCCCTGTGGTCTATATTCGACCGTAAGTATAAAATTATAATATACTCTTTGGCGACAATCTCTACACTGTGCGACTCTTTGATCCAAGGAGGTTACATACATGTGACCACAAGCTATTATGAGTTTGAAATTGACAGTCTTTTTGAAATCGGGAGTATGCATTGAGTAAGTAATCACTACGTGGGAATATGAACATTAGCCACTTATATAATTAAATGTATTTCTAATATTATATAAAAATATTAGCTTTCCCAGTCCTTCTCCATCTAAATTTTAAGTGTAACTCACATTTCTCCGTCCGCGCAATTTTCTTAAAAAGGGAACCAAAGTTTTCGCTTCACGTATTTATATATACATTTAAAAAATTACCTCTAAAAATTCGAAGCTAGCCAAAGTGTTCTGAATTTTTCAAACTTATAACTTATAAAAGGGATCTATTAAAAAAAAACAAGTTACTGTTAAACAAATTATAATTTTCAATTAAAAATATTTATGCGATGGTTATATAAGGTAGCGCAAGTCGTACCCCTAAGAGAAAATGAAAAAAGATTATAGAATAATAGATCTACGATACACAATCTTTTGCGTTAATTAACTCTTCATTTATTAAAGTTTTAATACGTTACTATGAAGGTAGTACCTTCGCTTCGATACGGCTAAGAAAACCGGTTCCCTAATTAGCTCCACAAATAGCTTACCGTAATTAGTATGATATTACGAGACATTGTCATTAAATTAAATATACAGTAGTGTTCTTTATAAATTACTAGCAACCCGCCGCGCCTTCGCACGGGCAGAAATTTTTTTGAAAATGAAAAACAGCCCATGTTACTCGCTGATAACGTAGCTTTATACAGGTGAAAGAATTTTTGAAATCGGTTGAGTAGTTTTTGAATTTATCCATTACATACAAACAAATCTCTTTATAACATACTAGCAGTACCCGCGACTTCGTCTGCGTGGAAATTTTTTTCGTGGCTTTCCCGGATTAGAAAAGAAACGGTGTAATAAGCGTTGGGACGCCTTTTTTAGATATTGAGTTATTGTGGGCAATTCTAAATCGTAGTGCAGATCTACGTTGCCCACGTAAGGAGGGGCACCGGTGGCCCTGCGCATGAATCGGTTCTGAATTACTTGAAGGGAGTTGATATGAGGGCACAGCGTGAGCGAATACTACGCTGGCGTACGTCATGATAGGCCTGACGCACGTCTCGTATATGGTTACTTTTTGTCTGAGGGACATTTTACTTTTCGCACCAATGAGCATGTTGAGATGGCCGAGAACGAACGCGGCGCAGTCGCGGACTGTTTTGACTGTGTCGGAAGGTCACGGCTCTGTCAAGGGGACGCCTAGGTATTTGGCTTTCCTAGTCCAGGGGATATTCTGACCGAAAAGTGTAATCGTGCGGAGAGTGTTAGCGCGGCGGGCGATGATCCAGATATTGGCACGCATTCGGCTTGTATAGACTTACTGACGTCACTTCTTCTACGCCTTGTCGACAACAGATATGGCAGGCATGATGTCATAGGTAGATGACAGTGACGTCATCTCGCTCCGTCTCACTACCAAATTTCATGTTATTTATAGTATATATATACAATATGAAATTCGGAAGATAAGTATTGACAATAGTCTCCGAGTAAAGTGGGTGTGACATATTAACAGCCAAACGGAGAAACGGAAAGGACGAAATTATAGGGCCAAAGCGGAATGTCTTTGGTATTTGGCTAAGGAATCCTAAAAAAGAAATTAAGTGTAAGATCGGACGCTCATACGTTAAAGAGTCAAGTCAGTCAATGTTTCTTACAACAAAATCCTATCTGCGCTTACTGGATCCAAACGCCGAAGAACGTTGAAACGCGTCGTGTACACAGGTACACGTACACCGCGCCTGCGCCTCGAGACGCCTGTATTTTGTCATTTAATTTTGATCCTTTTAGGATTCCGTAGTAAAACAAGGATTTATACATAAATAGACAATAACAATAAAAAAAGAACAACAACATTGTTACATTTATTTCAGTAAGAACTTACGGATATACCATAAAATGTATACTTAAGTATTTTAAAAATTTATACATGCGTTCTTTTTTAATTATTTTGATCGAGAACGTTGACCTTGTTGGTTTCTCACTGAACCAATTAGTTTATTTCGACGCCACTAAAGGCAACCTTATTCACCCATTGACTACCTACATAGATTTAAATAATTATGGCATACAATTTAGGCGATGGTACGAATAAAGCAACCTCTTCTATCTTCTATGGATATTATGCAGAAGAAGAAAAGAATGTAGAAGAGAAAAGAAAACGGCATTAAAATTTATAGAAAGTGCAGTAAAATAACTAGCTAACGGTAGAGTATCTAAAAAAAAACATTAAAAAGCAAATAGCTGAAAATCTGTGACATTTTACTGAGGTTATTGACAGAAGTAGATCATGAATAGATCTATTATCAGATTCAAATTGACGAAAGGTTTCTAGGACACCTGTATAATGAACAAGGAAACGGTATCCTAGCTCTACTTATTGTGTATAACCTAAATCGTTTTCATGATAACGCCTATTGCAATAAAATAATATTTTACTGTATTGCAATAGGTAAGTATCCAATTCGTGTGGAATATAAGATGTAGGCGCTGAAATATAAAAGTGACTTCATGCCTGTATACTATAACAGAACAGAACAGATTATCTCTCTCTCTAGAGATAATAATAGAGACATGAAAATAGAAGGTACTACGAGTACGTCTAAAGTAAGTGTCTATGCATAAAATACAAGGAAGTGGTTTTTTATAGTCCGTGTTAACATATTACGATCTCTCTTTGAACATGTCTATTTAAAATACTATATTCGATACAAAAACAAGTAACTAATTTCCAAATGAAAGTACAACTTGAAAAATTTCGTTCCATAATTTTTAAAACCTAAGAATATGTTTTCCATTTTCTAGTGCATTTCAATTTTGATAGCTATTATTTTTTATGAATAATTTTCATTAAAATTCCTTGAGTTGTAATTTAAAGTGGGGACTTGAACCACTACTTTCGGATTAGACCTTCGATCACAAATATATAACAACACAATCAGCGTTCCAAAAACGTCCGAACCAAATGTGCGCTAAAATGAGAATTTTTCGCACTAGGTCTTAGTAGTAATTTGCGAACACTAAAGGAAACATGACAAAGTGCTCCTTCAAAAATTGTAAAAATGGCACGTATAGAACGTTAAAAAAAGATGGAGTTTCTTACTTTCGGTAAGTAATTAGGATTATTTTATTTACGTGTTCATTATTTCGTTATAATAATAACGTTATATAGCTCTTTTTTATTAAATTCATAATAATATTTTTCAAATGACAGCTACATAATACAATTAATTATACGATCGTGAATAAGAGATTGAGAACCATACTACCGCATTCAGATTTCATTTATTCGGATTATACTTTTATCTCTGTTCTAAAATTATAGAGTGGAGTTTTTAGTCTTACATTTTTATTTTTTTAAATATATTTTTGGTGTTGAAATTTCAATGATGACTGTAGTATAAGATTTGCTGCTAATTATAAATTTTAATGTAATTTATGTAATTATGTATTCTTTTATAAACACTGGAAGTTATTGCAATATTTTTCTCGAACATATAAAAAAATATATAGCTTTCCTCGAGATCCTATTCGATGTGAAAAATAGACTTCTATAGTAGCACGCCAAAAATGCGATGAATACTTCATACCAAATGAACGAAGCGTAGTTTGCTCTCATCACTTTTTAGAAAGTGACGAATAGTCACAGCGAAAGGCTTAAAAAGGCTACACAATATTACGTATTTACTTAAACCTGCACTGCATTTCTATTTGACAGTGTTATTATTTGTATTGTGGCATTATTAGAAGATTAACGTTGCCACTAAATCGTTTAAAACTAAGATTTTAGATCCTTTAATTGTTTTTTATCAAAGTTAAGATTTCTAGTCATGACATATTTCTCTGATTACCCCGTTAGGGATACGGCGTGTATCATTATTTAATATATACATACATTAATATGTATGTATATATTAAATAATGACTAGCAGACGATTTCCCATTGAAAAATTAAAAAAATATCAGCACTTTATTGCGACTTCACTCTGTATTCCTAGATTACGTCATTGGATACCCAACATTTTTTCCTTGTCTCGCCTAATCTAAATATTATGTCTTATCCTTGTCACATCCACGTAACAAACCAAAATGATGTAAACAGCGATGGAAATATATTATGTGAATTATATTTTAAGCACGAAACGTAAGTTTTTTTTTGACAAACTTCGTTTCAATACCTTACAAGGATCTAAACGAGCTTTTACAACTTTATACCTTTAAGGTCTACTTTAAATTAAAAGAATATTACCAATAATACTGTAAGATGTTCAAAATGTATATGTCAATTCGGACAGTAATTATGTATTTAGATTTTAAAGAAAATTGTGAATTATTATTTGTGATCGAAGAACCAAAAATAAAAAAATATTAATAACAATGTTACTTCCTCCCTTTTTCTATGCTTACATTGCGTCTGAATATGTCATTGCCTGACATGCAACATCTTATTCCTTGTCTAACATTATAATTTCTATGTGCCTTATCTTAGTCACTTTCATCTAACAAATTATAATGACGTAAATAGCGAAACAAATAAATTACGTGAATTACACTTTAAGCATGAAGCGTAAGATTGAACTTTAAATATATTTTTGTTAACAAACGTCGTTTCAATGCCATGGGAGAATCTTTTACAAGCTTTTACAACCTTTATATGCATTGACAGTAAAGTTTATAAAGGATTGTGAATCTAGTTATATATTTGTGATCGAAGGATTAGACATGATTATAAACACAGTCTGGCCATAAATACTGTTACAATAAAAAAAACAATAATATTACATTTGAATTTGGAACCTGTCATTCTCAAATGAATATCCATGGTGTTTGTCATTTTCGCGCTAATCTTTGTTAAATATTCTTGTGATATTATTATGGAGTGGGGTGATTAAGAGAATCGACTTGCTGTGACAGCATTACACAAAATAGGCGCGGAGCCAAATGCAATTTTCGAACTCTCTCTCTCTCCATCTGCTTGGTATTAGTCAAATGTTTGTGTACCGGCCTATTGATAGGTATAATGAAATATCCTCTGTTTAGGACAGAAAAAGATCTGGCCGTCCACGTAGTATTGGTAATAAAAAGGCGATTAAAGCAGTGAAGGAAAGAATCTGAAGAAATCCTATCCGAAAGCAAAAGATTTTATCTAGGCAAATGAATGTAGCACCCAGAACCATCTCACGTATTTTAAAAGATGACTTAAGACTTATAGCGTATAAGAGACGTACTGGTCATTACTTAACCGATAATTTAAAAATGAATAGAGCGGTAAAATCAAAAAACTTGTTAGACGGTACGCAAAGACAGGTCACAGAAAAATTTTAATTACCGACGAGAAAATTTTCACTAAGTTTTCGAGTAACATTTTCTCGTAGTTAAGTACGACCCTGCTGCACCATCTCGTACGATAAGTATACACGCTTAGATAAGCTTTGTTGGATTCGTAAGAAATAGAGTCAGCATGACGGGCCCTGCTGAACGACATGTCGAGTTTAGTTTAAGTTAGTTAGCTCTTAGCATTAGAATAAGACTGTAGTCTTAAGAAGAAATACTTATTATATCTTTTTAAAAAACTCTTTTCGTGCCGCCCAAACTTGAGTGGCGCAGCCGGTAGGATATCTGTGCGTGTTAATTGTACTTAAAGGACACTCGAATCGGTCTATGTACAGTGTGCGTGGCGTCGAAATTACGCTTTGCAGATATCTTCGAACCAAACAAATAAGTCGAATAGGCGCGGTACGGTGGCTGTGGCAGCTTAAAAGGAAGAGTATGGGACGGAGCAGTCTGTGAGTAAAACTTTTCACTTCCTGTATCATCCTTACTTATTTCCGTTGGTTGTGAATATACACTTGTCATTTTATTCTCGGACTAAAATCGCTGGGATAATTAAAGAGTAACAGGGATTAACTCAGTTATATTTTTATTTTAGCACAAAAATTGGCAATTATATGTATGTTAATGTTAAGCTATTTTAGAATATAATTAGGTACTCGTATAATATAGCACTAAATTTGGCTATATATATACACATACATTTTTATTTTAACTATTTTTCTTTGTGTGTTTTTCTTACTACACTGTTTATATTAAAAATGGAACAGGTTAGGTTAATTCCTAGTGAAATTTTGAATCTCATTCCAAAATTTGAGTGTGAGGGTCACTTACTCAGCTTGTTCATTCGAAAAGCGGAATATGTGATATCGCTTTTTGCGGCCCCCAATAATTTATATCAGAGTAGATACACATTAAACGCCATTACCAGTAGATTAATTGGTAAGGCTGCCGGCTTACTTAGCAAGAGAGAAGATATAGATTGTTGGGAGTTTTTACGACCTTTACTTATCCAACACTTCGGAGACTCGAGGTCCGAAGAATGTTTGGCTATCGAATTGGAATCGCTTAAGATCAAACACGGGGAATCATAAATTGATTTCTGTCATCGAATCCAGCACGTTAGAAGCACGTTATTCTCTAAAGTCAATTTGCTCACCGACGAGGGAGTAAAAGCAGCAAAATTAATCATTTACAATAACAGCGCTCTTAATGTGTTCTTATACAATCTTACAGAAGACATGATTCGTATAGTGCGCCTCAGAGGTTGCACTAACCTGGAGGACGCCTTATCAATAGTTACAGAAGAAGTTAATTTCCAAACACAGTATAAAAATAAAACAAAGCAAAATGCTACAAACTTAGGCGCAAATCAACCCAAGCCTTTACCGATTACGCAAAATGCCGTTCCATTTACTAATTTCGGTCAAAATTTAAAATTTGGTGTCCCTAATCAGCAACCCGTATTTAGGAACCCGGTGCAATACTTTGGTATGGCATGTCAAGGTCAAGGTTTTGCTAATCCACAAATGCGTAAATTTGGCATCCCTTACTCGCAAGATTTTAGGCCTGGGAATAACACAATCCACAACTTGGATTTTCTGGGAACAACCAAAATAATTTCAGGCACAGTGTCCCACAAAATCAAAACAATTTTGGATATGGTAACCCTCGAAATAATTTTAAATTCGGTATACTACAATATCAAAATAACTTTAGAGCTGGCAACCCTCAGGGTAATTTTAAATTTGGTATACCGCATAATATGCAACCTCCAAAACCTTATACCTCCGACGTTTCTATGCGTACAGCCCCTGTAAGACAAAACATGTTGTCCACCGCGGAAGACGCAGATAATGTTTTCTATACCAATCAGCTAGAAGCAGTCTCTGATGATGTATATTCCAAGGATTTTGAGGAAAACTTTTCATACGACGTAGATTATCCCCAAATAACGCCTGAAAATTATTACATCGAAACGCATGAGGTAGATACGCAAGACCAACTAACTATCGAACCTGAAAATTTACATGTACCGGCCTCAACCCAATATCACGCGAAGTGATACATTTAAATTGTGATAGTGTCCTGAAACTACCACATATCATAATTCCAGAAATAAGTGCTCGCTTTATGATAGATACAGGTAGTTCTAGATCTTTTATTAGCCCCCTATAGTAGATAAGTATTTTTCAAAGTATAAATTTTATGAGCCCTTTAATGTTATTAGCACACACGCTAGTAGTAAACATGACGAGGCAATATATATACCACATTTAAAAACTTTTAGAAGTACAGGAAAACATAAATTTTACGTCTACGACGTAGACAAGCGATATGATGGTCTAATAGGCTCAGATCTTTTAAAACAATTGGATGCTACCATAGATATGAAAGACAAGGTTTTGAAAACCCACGACAGTCTAATACCCATTTTGTATAGCCCACCATACGAAATTAACTTAGAAGCCCGATCAGAGACGCGCGTTAAAATCCCCACGGATTTAAAAGACCGAACTGCAATTATAAATTTCATCAATTTTAGGGAAGGTGTGAGAATGCCTAGCGCTATAGTAACATGTAGTGATTAATTTGCATATACGGTAGTCCAAAACGCGTCCAATGAAAACATAATTATAAAATTCACGACACCTATCAAGGTCGATAAAATGGATAACCAGGAATGTCCAGTTCTAACTCACAACCGTCCGTCATTTGAATTTGAGTAAGTTACGTCTGGATCACATGAATGCGGAGGAAAGGAAGTGCATTGAGGAATTATTTGTGAATATAGGGATATCTTTTATTGTGAAGCCATACCGCTTTCATTTATGAATCAGGTGAAGCATTCGATTAGGACGAGAAATGAAGATCCTATTTATGTGCGGCCTTATAGACATCCACAGGTACACAATAACGAAATTCAGAAACAAGTAGACAAACTTTTACAAGATAACGTTATTACTGAATCGCATTCACCGTAGAGTGCCCCAGTGCATTTAGTGCAAAAGAAAATAGACGCGACAGGTGAAATCAAATTTAGGATGGTTATCGATTATCGTCGACTTAATGAAATCACCACCGACGATAAATACCCACTACCAAACATAACTGATCTGTTTGATAAGTTAGGCAAAGCAACGTATTTCAGTACGATTGACTTAGCTAGTGGTTATCACCAGATTGAGGTAGAGGAGGCAGACAGACAAAAAACTGCATTCACGTTACCACTACATTAGGTCACTACGAGTTTACGCGCATGCTTTTGCATGCATTGCATTACATGATGACGTCTTAAGAGGCCTCCAAGGTATACATTGTCTTGTATACCTTGATGACATTATTGTATACTCGAACAGCCTACAAGAATACTTAGAGAAGTTGCGCAAGGTCTTTGATCGACTCCGAGAGACAAATTTGAAAGTGACATTAGATAAGTGCGAATTTTTCAAAAATGAAGTACTTTATTTAGGATACACCATTACTAAAGAAGGACTTAAACCAAATAATGACAAAATTGAAGCATTATTGAATTTCCCTATATCTAAAACCCCCACAGAAATTAAGAGTTTTCTTGGTTTAATCGGCTACTATAGGAAATTTGTCAAAGATTTTGCAAAGATCACTCAACCTCTAACCTCCTGCCTAAAGAAAAGAAATAAAGTCGAAATAACGGAAGAATATATCGCAGCTTTTGAGAAGTGTAAGGAAGTTCTCGTTAATGCTCCCATCTTATCATTTCCTGACTTTACAAAACCATTCATACTGACTACTGATGCATCCAATTACGCCATAGGTGCGGTCCTCTCTCAAGGTTCTGTAGGTAGCGATAGATCTATAGCATATGCAAGCCGGACCCTAAACAATGCGGAAACTAGATATAGTACCATCGAAAAGGAATTGTTAGTTGTGTCTGGGCGGTTAAACACTTTCGACCCTATCTATATGGAAAAAAATGTACGATATTTACAGACCACAGACCATTAGCTTCAATAGACGCCATAAAAAACCAAATAGCACTCACCAGGTGGAAACTCAGATTGTCAGAATTCGATTATGACAAGACAAGCGGGAAACAAAACAGTAATGCAGACGCTCTATCAAGAATAAAGGTGAATGTCTTAGGTAATCAAGATAACGAATCCATGAGAGTTAACGTGGATGAAGGTGATGTGCAGCGTTATTGTGATGAATTGGTATCGGAAATCGAAAAACTGGAAAGTAAGACTTTAGGAAAAGACAATAGTAAAACTCGAGCAAATAGCCCAAGTTTATCCGTAATATCCCTAGATTCAGAATCAACTGAAAGTATCCCTTCTGCAAAACAAATTGGGTCTCCCTACTCAATACCTGAACCCGGAAGTAGCACTCTTACAGCCTCGAGAAGCAGTAGAAGGGACACGGTACATTCTGCCCACGACATAGATTCTAATGGCATTCCCATATTTAGGGAAGCGATCGTTACTAAACAAAACCAAATCTTGGAATACACATGGCATCGAAAAGAAATATCTGTAAAAGATCTCTCAAAGGATAAACAAATTAATAAGAGTATGGGCATATTACCTATTAAGGAAGGAAATAGTAAGGTAGTATGGCAGTTGACTCCCTAGTAAGGGGGTCAACTGAGGAAGCGTGCTCGTCGCGACCCCTGCCAGCCCTTTTCAGGGCTGCAATTCCTCTTCTGAAAGCGACGTACACCGGTGTCCCCGCTGGTGTGCCGCCACCCAACACGCTGTGCACCTAGCGGCGGGAAGTGGAGGGAGGAGTGCAGAGTAGCTGCGTGGAATGTGAGAGGTGGGTGGGATTGAGGAGAAGATGAATGAAGTGATTGATATTATGGAAGAGAAAAGATTGGATGTGCTATGTTTGAGTGAAACCAAGCGAGGCGGCAGTGAACTTGCCGACTTGCACGGAGGAGGCATCCGGGCAAGTCAGGTTGTGGTCAGGGGTACCACAAGGAGATAGGGGATGCCAAGGGGTAGGCGTTTTACTGTCCTCTCGTATGCTTAATTGTAAGACTGAGTATGAATGTGTAAATCCCTGCTCTGGGTACGCCTCAAGATTGGGTTGACAAGAATTTTTGTTTTGGCAGTATATGCTCCAGTGTTCTCTGTCGGTTTGGCTGAATTAGAGCAGTTCTGGGAGAATGTTAGAGAAGTTCTAGCGACGGTTGAAGAGAACGAAAGAATTGTTGTGTGTGTAGACATGATTGGATGGGTCGGGACAGCTCGAACAGGATTTGAGTCTGTCCTAGGCAAATATGGAGATGAGAGTGAATGATGCTGGTAAGATTGTGTTAGGACTGTGTATGGAAAAGGATATTTTTGTGGCTAATACCATGTTTGGGCACAAAAGGATCCATCAGTACACGTGGAAAAGAAAGGGTGCGAGAAGTATGATTGATTTATTCCTGGTGGATAGCAGACTTAAGAAGCAGGTAATGGACACAAGAGCGTATAGAGGAGCCGATCTCGGGACGGACCACTTTCTGGTGATAACTAGAATACGGGGTCTGTTCACAGCATGGCGACATCGCGTAGTGTCCAAACCTGCAGCGGTTAGCCGCATTAAAAACTGGAAACTGCAAGATGCGACCACCAAGAATGAATATGAAAGGGTATTATCCAGTAAGCTTGATGATAGATTGAAAGTGATGAGCGAGGATGTTGAAGAATGCTGGCAGAACCTTAGAGATAGTATGATTGAGGCTGCGAAGGAAGTGTGTGGAATGAATAAGATTAGGAACGGCAAAAAGCGTGATGTGTGGTGGGATGACGAGGTGAAAGTGGCTGTGTATAAGAAAAAGAAAGCATGGCGAGACTACCTTGCTACTAATGATTGCGGTATAAAAAATTTGATGAAAGACGGGTATAAGCTGCAGAAAGCAGAAACGAAGGCACTAGTGAAAGAGAAGCGTGAAAGGTGTAGGGTGTTAGATGAAAACAAGATGTCGGACAACTTCGAGGAAAATTCCAAATTATTTTGGAAAGAAGTACGTAAGTACCGAAGTGGTCCGGCACCTTGCAGAATGAATAAAATGCGTTCGAAAGAAAACAACCTGCTTACAAATAAAAAGGATGTTCTGCAGCGATGGAGTGAATACTATGGAGAACTGTATGAGAGCGGCGACTCCATAGCCTTATGTCTTATGGTCTGCTACTGTGGGGATCAGCGGCGCATATGAAATCTATCTTTATTTTACAAAAGAGGGCAATACGTACCATCTACAGTATGAACGCACGTGAGTCGCTGAGAGATCATTTTAAAGACATTAATGTACTCACCTTACCCTCGTTATACATCTATGAAAACATAATGGACACTAAAAAAATTTAGATCTATTTCAAAAGAAAGGCGTTGTTAGTGGTGTGGAAACTCGTGGTTGTGATCAGCTAGTTATTCCTAAATTTAAATTACAAAAGTCAAGTGGTTCATTTTTGGGTAACTGTGTTCGTTTTTATAATAAAATTCCTCAAGAAATTACTCAATTTACGGAAAACAGATTAAAACTTGTCATTAAACGCACACTGATTGGAAAAGCATACTACAAAATTAGCGATTTCATTGAAGACACAACAATAAACTGGAAGTGATCCTCTCTGCGTATGCATTTACTGGCTTTATAGATATTGTATTTTTAAATAACTATTGTACAATGATGGTGAAAAAATGATACCTGACTGAGTTTCTTGTCGGTTCTTCTCAGTATTCAGGTTTTCTTTTCGAACCGAACTAAAGTAGATTTCACGTTCAAAAATACCTTGCATTTGGGTTTACTTGAATAAATTGATTTGACTTTGACTTTGACTTTGACTCCGTCTCTGATACTGAGAGCGATTCTAATGAATTGCCACACTCGGGCCAGGGACTGGAGGATGCCATTAGTATGAAAGAGATTGAGAAAGTGATAAGAAGTTTGAAATGTGGAAAGGCTGCGGGAATTGATGAGGTGACTGCCGAGATGATCAAGTATGGTGGTCCTAGTGTCTGGGATGCCTTCTGTGCACTCTGCAACCTTTGTCGGCAGAAGGGGGAGGTTCCAGAGGACTGGCGCACGGCAGTCATAGTACCTCTATATAAAGGGAAAGGTTCCTACCTAGACTGTGCGTGCTATAGGGCCATCAGCTTGGTCAGCTTAGCGAGTAAAGTCTATACTAAAGTATTGACTGAACGTATGAAAGGCGTTTCTGAAAGATATTTGTGGGAGGCGCAAGGTGGATTCAGGAACGGTAGGGGTTGTATGGATCAGATTTTCTCGCTTCGCGTTATCGTGGGAAGGTTTCTGGCTTTAGATCGGAAAGTTTTCTGCGCTTTCGTGGATCTAGAGAAAGCATTCGATAGAGTAGTGCGGAAGAAATTGTGGAGTCTTCTGCCTGAATATGGCGTGGAGGGCTCCTTAATGCAGGCTGTGAGGTCATTATATCGAGACCACAGAGCCTGTGTAAGGATAGACGGTGACATGTCGCCCTGGTTTGAAGTCTGTTCTGGTGTCAGACAGGGCTGCGTGATGTCTGCCTGGCTATTTGTGCTGTATTTGGACAGTTGCCTCCAGAGATTGAAAGGTAATATGAGTGGTATGGGATGTGGTGACACAGTGGTAAACTGCCTATTGTACGCTGACGATGCTGTGCTAATAGCACCATCAGAAGCGGAGTTGCAGACACTAGTCACGTGCATGAAAGAAGATTGTGAAGTAAAAGGATTGAAAATGAATGTGAACAAAACTAAGGTTCTGGTGTTTGAAAGAGAAGCGGTACAAACGAAATGTCTAATTTGTGTAAATGGAAAATGTCCAGAACAGGTGAATGAAATTGTGTACCTGGGGAGTGCGTTTTCGAGGGATGGAAGATGTGAGTTGGATGTGGAGAGACGGGTAGCAGCTGGCAATAAAGTGAACGGTGCTCTGTCCGCATTAGTGGGTAGTGCGAATATATCTAACACTGCTAAAATGGCCATCCACAATGCGGTGTTGGTGCCAACTTTGTTGTACGGTAGTGAGGCCTGGATATGCCCAAAATCGAGTGAAAGTATGTTAAATGCTGTGGAGATGCGGTCTCTCAGAAATATTTGCGGTGTCACGCTTGCTGACAGGATAAGCAATGATGAGATACGCAGTATGACAGGGTTGTACAACAGTGTTATTGTAAAAATGAAGAAAGGAATGCTTAGATGGTTCGGGCACATGGAAAGAATGAGTGATGAAAGACTGACGAAGAAAATATACAGAGCGAAAGTGAGTGGTAAAAGAAGCCAAGGAAAACCAAGGCTGACTTATGAAGATCAAATAGCCAGTGTTAGCAGACGGAAATGTCTAAAGCACCCGCATACCTAGGCGAAAATGTGTGAGGAGAATGATGAGATTTGAGGAAGCGAAAGAGGTGTGTAAGGACCGCGACTCCTGGCGCTCCGTCCTCTCTGACTACCCCGTTGGGAATACAGCGTGAAGTTATGTTATGTTATGTTATGTTAAGGAAGGAAATGCCGTCATTAGCGACGACAGGTGGTCAGTTATAAAAGTGTTAGATTTAAAACTTATATACGAGGATTTAGAAATAAATATAAATAGGTTAGCTAATTTAAATAAACATGTGCATAATCCCGATTTTTCTAAATATTATAATAATAGTGAACTGTTCCATGTTTAGATTCAAGTAGAGTATATTATGAACGCTACCATAGAAAAATGTAAGCAAATTTTGCCCTTGAAACGAGTAAAACGGGGAATTCTTAACCCTCTAGGTTCAGTCATTAAAATAGTAACTGGGAATTTGGATAACGAGGATGTTATCAAGTATGATAAATTGATCACTGAGGTGAGGTCGCGCCAGGATGCAGTGTCTAGAAAAATGACTAGTATCCGAAGTGCTGGAATCTTTCCTCAATGTTTCAAATACTACTAAAAACAATTTCGTTCAGCTCGATAAGGCCATTTGGGAAATATGGGAGATACTTAATGATACGAAAGGCTTTGAGATTCGTCACAAAATTATTAATGTCTATAATTTATTCTTGCATAACTTTCAAATGCTTTATGTCCGGCTGAACGAAATAGAAACAGCTATAGCTTTTAGTAAATTACGCGTACTTCATCAGTCTATTGTAAACACAGATGAATTCCTCAAATTGTTAAAAGACATTGAAAAGATTCTTAAATTGTTAAAAGACATTGAAAGACACTGAAAAGGGCTGGCAGGGGTCGCGACGAGCACGCATTCTCAGTAGACCCACGAAGTTTGTATTTACTTTTATAAAAGCTTAGAGATGTTGACATAGAACTGTATAAGTGTTAGTAGAAATTATATCGAAAAATAAAATTGGTTTCATTTATTTTCTTCATTACTTCATAGTTAGGCCAATTCATTACGGACCGAACAATAAATTTTACATGATTAATCTAATATTTCCTTAGTTTATGAAAATTTTTCTACATTTTTTAAATATCTAGGAGACAGCTATCCTCCCTGCCCTCGCTTAGCGACAACCTTAAGTATTGTACATATAAACAATATTTACTAACGGGTCTATGTCGCGTTTATACTTTAAGGCTAGTTACATATTTTATCCCGACGTTTCGACCGGATTGCACCGATCGTGGTCACGGGCAGACTGCTGAGGATGAATGACGTCTTCGTAGCGTGCGGTTTTCTTAATTTTTGTTATTGTCACTGTCGGTACTTCGACACACCACGCTAACGACATCTACATACTGGCGACGTCCGGTTTTACGGCTCCAGACACTACTGTGTCCGGAGCCGGAGCGTTGAATGAGTGTGGGTAGTTGCAAAAAACCGTACGCTACGAAGACGTCATTCATCCTCAGCAGTCTGCCCGTGACCACGATCGGTGCAATCCGGTCGAAACGTCGGGATAAAATAGGTAACTAGCCTTTTAAGTATAAACGCGACATAGACCCGTTAGTAAATATTGTAAGATATATAAACAATAACGTATTATTTCCTACTCAGAGTAAACGGAAGCTATACAGGGGTGTACGATATACCGATCATCGGCAGCGCTTGTGTGTGAAACTATCGGAATGCCACTTTTAACTTTAACTTTTAACGCCACTTGTTTTCCTATTTACATCCATACTAATATAGTTACATACACCAGGGGGTGAACATAGGCTACTTTATTTTTCAAAAATCTAGCCCTAAAGTGGTGAAAAGGGGGGATGAAACTTTGTATGGGAAATTTTTAACCGCTGAGCCGATCCAGATGTAATTTGGTACAGAGATACACCTTTTCTATTAAAAAACATCTTCTTTTTTATCAAAAATCTAACCCTAAAGGGGTGAAAAATGGGGTGAAACTTTATAGGGGAACTTTATAATGCTAAACCCTAACAATATGGTTATCAAATGAAATGGAATACGCAGGGGAAGGTCGTGACTTATATGACGGACATATATGACGTCATCATAAATCAAATATGGCGGATGATCCATAGCAGGAAATAACTTTTTCGTTCAACACCAACAATATGGGTATCAAATGAAATGGAATACGCAGAGGAAGGTTTCTATGTATGTGAACACATCATAAATCAAATATGGCGGATGTTCCATAATAGGAAATAACATTTTTATCCAACACTAACAATATGGTTATCAAACGAAATGGAATATGCAGGGGAAGGTTTCTGTATACATTACGTCATCATAAATCCAATATGGTGGATATTACATAATAGGAAATAACTTTTTCGTTCAACACCAACAATATCGGTATCAAATGAAATGGAATACGCAGGAGAAGGTTTCTGGACATGTGACTTCATCATAAATCCAATATGGCGGATGTTCCACAATAGGAAGTAACTTTTTCGTTCAACACTAACAAATATGGGTATCAAATGAAATTGAATACGCAGGGGAAGGTTTCTGTACATGTGACGTTGTCATAAATCCAATATGGCGGATGTTCCATTACAGAGAATAACTTTTTTGTTTAACACCAACAATATGAGTACCTCGGGTAACCTCAGTAACCTAAAGAGGTCAAGGAAAATTTTTCCTCGCGGACGAAGTCGTGGGTACAGCTAGTATTTTTATAAATAGGAAAACAAGTGTTAGGTCAAACGCTCACACACTTAAGAGGCTAGACGCGAGCAGTAGCGATGAACGCTCTTCATTTTTCGATGGAATCAAGTGCAATTACGCTCACAAACAAAGAGTCAGGGCGGCATCGCAAAGACGTCGTGCGTGCACTATTCTTTTGTACCTCCAAACTACTACTGTTTCATTTTGTTTATTTCATCAACCAACGATGTTTTAATCGCAAGAAGACTTCGTCACACCCCCCTGAAGCAAAGGCGCCTGTGTTCAAAGTGAATTTTTTACACGGAGGCGGAGTGATTCTGGAGCCATAGAATAACCAATAGCAAGTATACAGAGCATCGAAGCACAAAAAATTCACACCTTGATACTACTGCTAGCAATAAGTATAAGTATTTCAGTATTCGTTAGTATTTAAATACAATGCAGTAAAAAGATAAAAGGAAATAATAATGTAACCTAGGGCTTGTTCACTCGTATCCACAATAATCACAAAATAGATCGATATACATACATATTTAGGTATCTAAGTATTATGAAACGAAACTTAACAGTTTCAGAAAAATATATATTTTTAAACTGAGCAAAAAGTTTGTTTTCTAATGTTTTAAAGTTAAGACACTGAGAAATGAGTGTACACCGAGATCGGTAAATCATTTTAATAATAGGATGCTTAAATCAACGGTTTTATAGACGTTTATTTTTTACCGGTATTAATAATGGCTCATATAAACAACGTTTAGAGTTGATTCATGTGAACATCGGTACTGATGATACTCACATTAAACAGCATATATATTAGATTGATGGTTTGACAGTTATACTAAATACGAACAAGGTTGACGATCTCTTGTGAGTTAAAAAAATGTCTTGACTATTTGGCGAACCAAAAAGCTAACATACATTGCATGGTCCATAGACAATGGGCTTTTATTTCCTTACGGGTTCATTATACTTATTTTGATAGGACTAGATAAATGTGTAATAACTGTATGTAATACATCTAGTCCAATTGAGATGAGATAGAATTATTAGATTCTAAAGTTTTTGTTGATTTTGTAGCGTAGAAATATGATATAATAACACTTAGGAAAACATAATTTAAAATTTGATTAAAAGATTCTAATTAATAAATACTATTTTGTGTACTTTACGATATATTTAACTCACAGTTTCGACTATACAAATAACAAGAATAAATAGATTAACCTGTAGGAGATACTAATATCATCTACATTGACGACAAATCTTTCGACCTATATTAAATATGAGTAATTTTGTATCGAACAGTCGCAATTTTATCGCATATTCGAAATTCCAAAGTAAATAAGTATAATTTACACAATATACACATATTTAATTTAAATAAATTCTCATTACAAGGTAATCAAGTCAAATGTATCACCGATTCAAAAAAAATCCTGTACTGAAAACATTGACCAGTAATATACAGTATAAACGGTACCTATATGATACTAACTTTATGGTTTACAATTTGAGTAATATGTATCATAAAGACCTCTCCGCTCTCGAATATTCAACGTCCGATTTCGATGTGACTAAGTTTGGACCAATTAGATCACAGCTCACCGCGCACCGTCCGAGAGCACAGAGAAGATGCATTATAGAATTGCTTAAAGCTTTATCTATGAGTTTGCTGGTATTTAACTGAAAGAATTGGACCAAGTTCCGTAATTAATTCATACTAGCTTTTCATTATCTTCTGCAGACAATGAATAGTCGTAGGACAATCCTTGGCTGAACTCTTATAGCAATTTGGTAATGCTGGAAATACCTTCCGTAAGTGCAAACATTGGGATAATCTGAATATACTACTAGTAAAAATGTAAGCATTTACTCGTTATTTTACTCTTTACTGGGAAAGGTTCTGGAACTAAAATTTTGATGTTCTTATACAATTCTCACAAATTAAAAGTATCATCACAAAACCAAATTCGGGAATAAACGTTCTTTGTCAATTTTGAAACATATTACTAATTAGGTATTTATGAATAGAGTATTACAATATATTTTTGAAAAGTACAAAAAGATTGTAAAATATTTATTTATTTTTTATTTTCAAAAGAAGACTAAGCTAAACGTAAAGGCCCTAACAGCAAAGAAAAAAAGTTAATACTGCGTCAATCAGAGCTGCTGTTAAAGATACTAGATAATATGAAGTCAAAATACATATGTACCTATATATCTTTGAAGGTGAGACAAAATCAATCAACGCAAAAAGGGCTATATTTAAAAATGCAAGAGAAAGGATTACAAAATGCAATTTTATAAGTAAATGCGAATATGTGTGCAACTTATAGGGCAAGGGCAAAAAAGCGAGACCTATTGTGTTTCCTTCTTAAAAGGAAACAGTTTATAATTTCAACTATCTTCGAATGGCTCGTTTGCGCGGTGGCAAACCATCTTCCTTCCAAGCCAAGGCCCTGAGTTCGGTCCCGGTCAGGTCAATTTAGGCAACGAACTTTTTAAATTGCCTTAGAGTTTGGGTATTGCTGAAAACTTTCGCAGTTCATTGTGTGGTACCCATAATATTAGTGTTTAGTTTGGCATCACACAAGGTGTGTAATTGTCTGGAGAATTATTATTGCATTTTATTTTTTTTAATAAAAGAGGGGGGCAAGCATGCGAGCTTGTCACCTTATGGAGAGTGACCACCGCCGCCCATGCACATCCGCAACGTCTGGGGAATCACGGGTGCGTTGCCGGCCTTTAGGGAAATAGGGAAAGGAGAGAAAAGATGGGGGGAGGGGGTGATGGGCCACGGGCACTTTCACCCGCCGACGAAACACATCAGCATTGGATGCTGTTATTTCACGCCGATATTCTGTGAGAGGGTGGAATTCACCGGAAGAGCCGGGCACAATTTGTGCTGCAATGAAGCATGGCTCTACCATTCTTAAAATGCTAAAATGTGCTGGATCGACACTTTTCTTATGTACAAACTGCCAAATATTAAATTAAAATTGTCGTAATTTTAAATCACAAGTAGCTCATTAAGTCTGCTAATTAAGCAATTAATATGATTTAAGATTATAACGTGTAATTTTGAAAATTTAATTTTATATAAATATTGTTAATTTCACGTTAGATTCGATTACAGTTTACTTTCTCAGTACATAGGTACACATAGTACATCACAACTGAACCAGAATCATATCACCACGTAACCAAGTGGTGATAAGTTTAACATAATAAGTCGAGTATTATTATTAAACTTGACTTTTTAATCAGTGCATAAAATATAATGTTACATACATACTACAGAACATTGCGCTTTAAACTCACATAATCTAACCATAACGTAGGTTTTAAAAGTAATAACTTCTCATACATAAAAATCTAGACTTAATGCATATTTTACTATCACTGACTAGGCAAGGTTTGCTGTACCTATAACTACCTACTTGCAGCAAACAATTGTGCAGAGTATGTATTAATAAACTAAGGATATGTTTCTTTGACCGACAAGACCATCGATCTTATAAGCGAATCATCTTAGGAATCTTCGGGCATTTATATTATGAACGAGATAAAATAAATTTATAAAAGAAGCAAGTGATAAGCCTAAACTAAAATAAAATAAGATCACAAATGTATTCAACTAAATGTATTTTATTTTCGTTAAATAATACAAGTGATTCGCGAAATAATTTACTACCTTCGTAGACTTCGTACATATGTATACATGTATGTAATTTTTTCTCATGTAACCCACATACAGATAAATATAGTAGATAAATTATTGTATAATTAAATTACCATTACCCAAAGTTTTATTAATTTAAAAAATAACAATACGGAGTTATAAATTATTGATTAAAGAAATTCGTAAGTCCGTTGATGTCTTTTGTAAGGTAACTGTCATGTGATATAATTCAAGAATAGTAAATCTTTTGGAAATCATAACATCATCATAAAAAGAGTAGTAAAAAGTATGTTTGCAGCATTTGCATTTTAAAATTTATTAAAAAACAAATGCTATTGAAGTGTTTTAAACAAATCAATATTCTTAGAAATTATAGGTAGATACTAGTCGATTCTGGGGGTAGGCTATCGTCATTGAGAATCTTCGTAATATTTTTCATAGTGGCTGAGCCTGAGGTCTGACATTTTGGCACTGCTTCAAATGATATTGATCTACAATATTGACATAACGGTATCTCTAAAGATTAATCACGCTAATAATGTATGCCTTCAAATCTAATCACCTTGTAAGCTATGCTCGTGTACCGATGATTATTATTATCAACATACCAATCTAGTTTTTGTAATTAAAAAATACATATGCATACAGTTCACTTATCCTTGCGTATACTATTATGTACATAAAGCATATTTACAGGTAAGACATTAAGATAAAAGTGAGTTATTCATTTTACTATTAAATAGATAGGTATAGGTATAGTGACTTGGGTTCGAAAAGCAAGTTAAATTATTTATTTGGAAGAGGTCATCGACTCTTTAGTTCAGACGAAGGAGTCTTGCGGTTTTTTACGAATCTTGCAATTTTCAGGTGTTTTACCTGGTGGGTTAAGTGCAAGGACTTTAGATTTTTTTGCCTGTAAATGTGTTAAGCATTAGTTGAAAAGCAATAGATGCTTAACATATTACTAGTAGACTGCATATCAGTTTCATTGTTTTGTGTCTTGTTATTTTCACGTCATATACCTCTATGTATCTATATACATACCTATGTCATCACATTATTTCTCTCTTTAGGCAGACAGACTATCAAGATGCAATAAAAATAGGTCATAACGCCTATATAACTTCCAAGTCGATGCTTTTAGCAATAGAAATGGTAAAATGGGCCCTGTTAGTGACAGCCTATATCAGTTCCATCAAGTGAGCCCTTTTCTTTGATTCTTTGATGATTTTAGCGATCTGCAAGGAAACGTAAACAGCTGGCACATTATATATTTTTTTTTCTCTTTTAGACCAACATGGAAATGTAAATCTTGATATTTGTTATAATCATCTTTTATTCTCCTCGTTTTTTAACTTCATTCGTCATTGGATTCGAAAATATTATTTTATTAATCATATTTAATTTTTAATGCTACACAGAAGTTTTCTAATTACATTTATTAAAGAAAGAAACGATACCCACATTTTATTAATGGTATAAGATTTTAAACGTTTTTAATCTAGACTTAATGCAACCTTTCAGTTTTTATCCTTTTTATTGATAGCGAAAATAAACTTCTTTATATGTATTATCTAAGCAAAAGGGACGATGATTTTAAATAATGTTTTCCTGTTAAGAACTTAAAAGTTTTTTACGTTTCGTCACTCTAAAACAATTCTTCAAACAGCATACAAATATGTTTTTTATAACTTCAATTCTCAGTTACTTTTACTCGTATTAATTTATAGACAAAGATCTATTGTATCTATTATATTATAACGCTTATAATTGTGTGTTACGATCAACGATTTTAAATTTTTGTTTCGATTAATGGAACATAATATAAAAACATTTTATCGTTAACCTTTGCGTTCGTTAGGAACTGCGAAATATCTTTATACACTACACTATGTAGCCATATAGTGAGAAACTACGGTGGATTGCTTGTTGCTTCAGTACTTTTCCAATGAAAAAAAAAACAAACAACGTTCGTCGTTATAATATTAGTAGAGAATAGAAACTGACGATGAAATCTATACTACTCAGTATTGTTTTTAAACAATCATCACATATTATGTACAATCAGTATCAAAATTAGTTGATAACGAAAACGTTTGAAAATAGATAACATGCTTTACAAAATTATCACATTCATATAATAATTATATTTTTCTGAACACCTTATAGCAACAAAATTTCAAATTCTCTTACATCATTTAATTTTCTTTTTTTAAAAATATTTTTAACTTTTTTGTCGTCATCTATTCTAAAAATTGTACATATGCCAATCACTTGTGAGCACTAATCATGTCACTTTTTTCTGAGTTTACTTTGACCAGTATGCTGACTAGGTATTTATAATTAGCGATAAACAAAATGTGTACATAATGTGGGCTATTTTAGTACTAAGGACTTATAGCGACAATGCTTGTAAGCAGAACTAACGATTTCAAAACTTAGCAAAATTGAATTATTATAAGTTTAAAAAAACAATGTAGCTTAATTTAAAAATAGCCGCTGATTTTTAGTTTCTTATAAATCGCCATTACAAGTAATTATATTACATTTACGTCTATAGTTTACACTGAATTCCAGCCTGTCTGTCTTGCATGTGCGCTGCGAGAACCTGTCTGAATTTCGTTGTGGTAATTTATCGCGAAATTACGTGGGGATACCTATCCCCAGTAACCGAAAAATGGATAGACAAAAAAAAAATTTTAACCATTTTATATTTTAGGCTTGTACACCTTTAGACAATAATTAGGTAAGTCAATCAAAATAAATTATTTGAGTTTATCTAATATTATTACAAGTTATTGTTAATCAGCACCAGACTGGAATGGCGCCACTAAAAATACAAAAATAATTTCGGATACATTTATTTTATAGTGACATAAAATCGTGCCTGACATTATTACGCCCTCCGTAATGAAGAAATTCCTGTGAGGTTCACTGACCTCCTTATTATGTAGGTATGTAATACACATCATTCCTGTTATGGACCGTGTGAATGCTTAAAAATAAACGCCATCAAATAATGATCACACCGCGTTTCATTTGAAATCTCATCCTAAAACGATAATCCATCATCGGTGCACTGAACCAAATGGCTGTCAACTTCAAGTCTCGTTTATATTGGGCGGCAAATGTCAGCTCGATACAAAAAGAGAAAAAGCTCTGTTATCTTTTCAACCTTATGTGGAGCGTCAGTGCAAAAATATTATAAAGGCGCAAGAGTCAAGTGTTCGAAGCATTTTGCGAAGCGACTCCTTAGGAGCCGCACATCCTTCGTGACGCGTACGAAATCGCTACTATTAAATTCGTGGTGAATGTAGTATCGTATCGCTCAAGCATGATGTCAGTCAGGACTAATCAATTTCCAATATTATTTTGTCTTGTTTTGTTGGCATCAACCTGTAGTAGTGTCGACTACTACAACGGATTTTCTGAAAAGGATGGTGCGTTTTATACTGAAGATGCTGTCATTATAAACGGTAAGTTAATCTTATAATATTTTAAAATATAACTCCAATAAATTGTCATTATTTAGTCGTTTTATAAAACTAATGATTATATAAATCTATAGGTAATAAGTATAATTTTACCGGGAATCGTCATTGTGTACATTGTATTTTTTTATAAATATTTATTAAGATAAGAAATTTTATTGTTTCGTAGTGCCTGAAAATAAGATTTATCCGTGGTTGTTGCCATAATGTTTGTTTACATTGATGACTAGAGTAAGCGCGGACCTAAAACAATGCGCGACACCGCGAGTATGAAGGTTTTTAGGCTAGAGAAAGTTAATATTTGCAGCTAAGATGTCCGTCCGGCCACGATGAATATATCGATACACATTACATACTGAACATGTACATATGTATGTATGTAGTAGTACTACGCAAAAACATTACACGTTTAACTAAAAACTATAATTAAAAATATGCGTTTTCAATATCTTGTAAGGCAATTATTGTTCGAAGTGAGTAATTACATGAGATCCTAAAATAATGACTTAACATTAATGTACGCGCTGGTCGTCAACCTGTGGTTCGACTAGCGGCTCTATCACACGTGGGCTATTACTCAGAAGATACCTATGGGATCAATTCAATGCAAATTCTCATACGCCCACACTCGAATTGATCACATCCATCAAGCATTGTCCGCACCACACTTTACCGTCGCTTCTAATAATTACTTGTCACACTTTTTGCGATACACTTTTGCGATACACATTAATTAGATCGGAGACTGCAGATTGGAGCTGGATGACGCTACTGACATTTCCCACGTTGTTCCTGAACCCGGAATCCTGAGAACAATTGTAACGTGTAACCAAACCGACTTGTTTACAACAGAAACATTCCTACGTTACCGATTTGAATGTCAGCGTAGCAAAAAACGTTCATAATTCATTGTCCCTGTCGAACATATGCAACTACATATGTTTGATTTTAACTTTAAAAACATTTAAAATAAATAAAATGTTAGTTGAAATATCTTATTTCATAGTCTCAATCCATTTCACATGCGAAAAATAAATAGAATAATAAAATATTTAGTTTTATCATTACATTTTAAAGTTTTTGTATTCTTAGTATTCTCGTATTCTTAGAATAAGGATTAGGATTTTGATACCTTAAAGGGAAAAACGGAACCGATATAAAATCACTCACACACCCATCCGTCTGTCAGAATCAATTTTCTCAGAAACTATATAACGTAAGTTGATCGATCAATTATTTTTTTTTACTGATAGGGTAGTTCGGTAAAATATTGTATTTATTTATTATCTAATTACTGAAATAGATAGATAATAATTTACATATTTATAAATTTGGAAATGCTTTGTCTTCTGGACGACCACTAAAGTGGGAAAAAGATGGAAAGTTGTTGAAAGTTAATTTAATATAATGGGATATATTTTGACTATGATAAATACAATATTTATGTATGAAATAAATATTATATTTTCCGAGTAATTTGAATTCAATTCAGGAACAGCAGTGAGACGAAAAATACTTGATCGACCTACGTACAAACTATTCAAACTTGGAATTTGGCGTAGTGATAGGTAGGTCTTCTTCACGTACGTATTGTGCGCAAGTTAACACTTCAGAATATTTATAACGGAATTAAAGAAGAGGCAAATGGGGTACTTGAACTGCACGAGACCATACCCCCTCCCTCCCCCTTCCTTTTCTCCGAAACTATTGAACCTACATTTTAAAAAGTTCTGAAAATATAATGGAATATAAGTTTACAGGAAAAATATAATGAGAGTCCTATCCATTATCGGTTTTACAGATTATAAGAAATCAAGTATAGATACTTAACTTTTCATAAAAATTGTACAGAACCCCCTGTATACGAGTCGGACACGCTTTTGAAGCAAAATATTTTATTTACAACTCGTAGGGTCTCGACTTCTAACAAGGTCAAGGTCAATTATCATATAACCTTTTGTAGAATTCATTATATTAATGTAGTAGCTACGTCTCGCGGTTTCACCCGCGTGAAATATAGGATAATATTTGGCTAGAGCGCCATCGGATTCTAGCGTAGCTATGAACCACCATCTCAACAAAATAAATATACAATGTATTCAGGGTACATCTAGGTATGACCTCAATTGAACAAGTCGTTCTGAAGTCACACGATAACAGAGACCAATAGTTATACATATAATATACCTATATTTAAAGACGTTGTCAAAGTGTGATTATTGTAACGCCTTGCTGCGTTATCCGCTCTGAATGGGAATTAAGCTATTATGCTATTAAACAATTATAACACAAAAGTTCACTCTAACATATACATAGTACATAATTATGGAAGATCGTAGGACATCAAAAAAAGAAAACATCTAGATGATACAAAAAATCTTTTAATAAAAGGACATGCATGATTAACGAATAACAAAAGTAATAAGTACTTTTCGAATCCATTATTAACAAAAAGCATTTTCCACACAAACAAGAAATGATAAAAAATTATCAACATTTTCGAAGCTTTCGTTTTCATTGCATGAACAAAAACAAATCTTATGACAAACATTCTAGTTGTAGAGTTTTGTCAATTGACATTTCATTAAATTACCTGCATGTCTCAAATGATCAGCCGCAAGAATAATTGGATTAAAAACCCCATCTTATCGAGAAATTCGTTGGTATCATTTGGAAAATATTCTAGTAACTGATAAACTTTAGGGTTTTATAAATTTGTATTTTGGTTAATCTAATTAAAATAAATTATTATCTTAGCATAATTACACTGAATAGACGAATAGACTGTGCAGCGATTGTTGAACCCCCGCACGCCTACATTCCTAAACTTCAAGCAAATGCAAGCAAGTTCAAATAATATTTATCTAGTATATAAAATTATAATATCACTTTTTAGTCATAAGATAACATTATTATGAGCACGGGATATTTATACATACTTATCTTGTAAATTAAACTCGTCGGATCTCTTGATGAGTGGCAATAATGGTGTTTTTGCACAATATGTAGATAGACTTTTTACAATAATTAGGGAATTGTGAGATTTTTCACTATCAACTTTGTTGTGGACCACAAGCTTGTTAAGAAATAATTTCGAAACGATAGGACAATCGAACTTTAGACGGTGGAAGCTGTTTGAAATTTTTAGTTATCTGAATCTATTAGTTATCAGAACGTGGTAAAATTCCTAACCAGAAACCAGGACAGTGCTTAATATGCCATAAATTCAGGTAGGTAATATAAAGTTGATCGCGGTTCACGGTTGCAATATTAAATGCCTAAAATAGTATGTTATTAGAATTCGTATAGCAGTGCGTTCCAATGTAAACATTCAATAAAATGGAAACCGTTATGCAGCAATCCGAAATAAATAACTTGCATGTTAACTGCGTTCAGTGTTCAACGTTATTTGTACGTCTTCAGAATAGTAATTTCTCTCACTTTAAAAATTATGAGGTTATAATGTTATTAACTACGTACTACGATTGTGAATCTTCTAATACATAAATAAAGTGACTAAGTGTGATTCGACATTACGCAATTAGTATTCCATGTAGGCACAAACTGAAATTGACACGCCTTTATGCCTTTATTATTATTTCTATTACCTAATATTAAGTAGGTACTTATTTCCAATTTAATTCGTTGACTGATCGTAGAGTATTGAATATTGCAGATAAAATATACACTGATTCCAAAAATGATCCGTACTTTTTTAATTTACACAATACATTGATAAGCTCCCTAATACATAAGTACTTATATGTTATAGTTTTCCAATTAAACTATTATCTTCTACAAAGAGCTATGACAAATAACTTTCTATAAGTACCAAATAGTTTCTATAACAATTTCAGTAGAGACAGACCGTGAAGTGAATGTTTTCATAAAAAAAAGTATACTGTCGCGTTAACTTTTTGTTTTATTTTTTTTTGTGACAATAAGTTAGGTAGATATCAATAAAAATGTTTTTATTGATATGGTATTTTAATTTAAATCAACATAACAAGATTGATAGGTAGAGTTATTTATAGAAAAAAATAAAAGCCGATCCCAACTTGGCGACTTGTAAATATCAATCGGAATTGGAATGCTTTAGACAGGCCTTTTCAAAGATAAAACAGGTTTTTATCTTCCGCTGTTTAAAAATTAATGATATTATGGACCGTAATTTACGGTATTTAAAAATTAAATGACTTTGATACATTGATTTGGTAGATAAAATGCCTATCTATATTCTTTCAAGGAATGTATTATAATACACAATAAGCTTTTATATTATTTTTTTACATGCATATATTATTTACAGCTGCTGTGAAAAGTGCTCGTGTAAAACGAGACGTTACAAACAGCACTCGCAATGAGAAACAATTACTATTACTTCGACCGAGACAGGTAAAACTCGAAATGCTAAGATTTAATTAATTAAATATATAAGTGCCTGTATATAAAAATATAGTTTCGTTAAGACTCCTTCATATCTTACTGCATAGAATACAAGTCAATCACTATAACATTTTTATTGTTTACTTGGTATTTAATGTAGATAGATGAGTACTAACTTGCGAATCAAGATAATCAAGAATAACAGGAAAATACACATGAATGTTTTGCATAAGAAAAATTAAAAAAAAAGATGTTACAAGGAATCAAAATTAATTTTCCAATACACCGAAACCGTAGCATTTCGGTACACTTTATTTTTGTCTATAAATGTAACACTCGAATGTATCACTAAAATAATTATCTTTTACACTAATAACATAGTTTTCTGTAACAGTATGTTTTCAGTTCATACCTACTTATTTTTAAAATGATGTTGAATTATATATCGAAATAATAATTTAATAGACAGAAGGAGCTTTTGGACTAGACTGCGAAACGACACTTGGTAAAAGGGGAACATGCAAAAGTTTCCGTGACTGTTATCCATTGTTCAAAGTGGCCGAACTATCCGGCTTTGACGGATGGGTGATGGGCCACTACGACACGTGCAGCTACATAAGTGACGATAATACGGAGGTAAATAATGAAATTGTCTCTTCATAGTTTTTAACTAGAATACATTTCGTCATGGGCGTCGCCAACGGGTAGATATGACAGTTGCCACCCTAGAGATTCGAATAAATATAAAAAAAATCAATAAACTAAGAAAACACTTGACTGAAAATTTCTATTAAAGTATTTTATTTACCCAGTTGTATAACTACCTACTTTCATTTTGATATGACACGACTTTTGATTTATTCTGTATTACCTAATGATCTTAACTTATTACATACAAAGGATTTTATCTTAACTTATTGTACCTGCTAATTCATATTTTTCCCTCTAGTTCTCTCTCATCTTGTTCCCATTCCAAAACTTCGAGAAAAAGAACAGCTAAATAAAAGCTGTCTGTTAGTCTTGTTTTTCTCAGACTATTTGTCGTTTGTAGTAATTGGTATATTTATAGTAATTGGAGGCCCAAAGACAGACATGCAGTTTTGACTTTTGTGTTGTTGTCTCCCGTCTTCATATTCTCAAATAAAGCTTAAAAACTTGAAAAAAAAAAGGTTTTGATTGAAGAAAAGTTACTGGATTTATGGCATTAATTAGATACTTTTATTTGTATGAAAAGAAAGCTTTTTAATAAAAATTTATTATCAACAAGCTTTCTTAATAACTATAACACACTTGATAACAAATGACTAAACGGCACTAGCCTGGCCTTTAGGATTCCATATCTTAAAAGAAAAATGAAACCCTTATAAAATTACTCATACCTACATCCGTCCGTGTGTCTGTCACAGTCGATTTTCTCAACTTGATCATACCCCTTTTATTTCCGAGACTATGGAAATCAGAATTTTTAAAATTTCAGGGAATATTAAGCGTTACGTAAACTTTATAGGAATAATATGTATTTTGTAAATATCGCACGGAACTATGTGGGTATGATTCGAACTCCCACTAACCATTTTTTTTAGCCTCGCGTCTTGCTTATCTCACGATATTGTTATCTAAAGTAAATCGACAACACCTAATACTTTATAAACGTCACAATTAGTCTCATTTGTGATATTAGTTTTCTAAATTAATCCCGAGCGGAATCGAATCTTTAGCGAACGACGCATTTTTCTTATTTTACGTTTCGCTGTCATTGATTTTTTCTAAAGCAGTATATTCACACAGGTATTTGGTGTTTGCTGTACACAACCAGTAGGTACTCCACCGCAACAAGAACCCGATGTTCAAAGATTAGGTGTACTCCCACCAAATGCACAGATACCAATGCAATTGGCTGGGTAAGTGAATATTAATTTTTTATCTGCTTTAAAGAACGTGCATTCCTTATAATCAAACCTATAATACCTTAATAACCCATAATACCAATAACCCATAATAGTTACCTGCACTTTCCGTTTTTTTTGGTAATACAGAATAAGCTTGAACACCAAACTAAGGTTCCAAACCCCTTGGGGGCGAGACTGGATTATGTGGAGCTTTACCCACTAGAACTCCTGCAGTAGTCGTCTTCGGCGCACTATTGTGGGACTCTGGGATCCCCTCCTCTGTTGAGAGGCACAGGAGTCTCTCTTGCGTTGTGCCGAAGCACGAAGAAAACCAATTTGCGCTTGGATGTACTGTATACGCATCCATCAATATATGTTGGGACATGGGACACGTGGCCATTGATCCGTCCTACCCACCTCTACATTGTTATCACCTCATCATAAATTCTTAAACTTGAATTATCTTTTTATGTATACTTGCATCATTCAACAGGCTTCCAGGACGTCTATTGTCTGCTCTGTCACCTCGGTGGTCATTCAGTAATGGAGTTGATGTACGGCAGATCCCAGCTATATGGCCACCAACATTGCCACCATTGCCGACGCATCCACCCGATCATGCTGCGCCTACGCATCCACCTTCTTTTAGTAAGGAATACTTAGATTAAGTATACCAAACAAAAAATGATAACTTATAAAGTCTGTAGGTTCTGTAGGAAAAACCTAGTCAGTTGCCGAATAAAACTTCTTACGTTTAGTTTACACTTTTATTTTATCGAAGTTGCATTATTTAAGTATCTAATAGGATTATAATTTAAAAAATATCGACTATTTAAATTTAAATGCAATATTCTTTACTAGCAACCTGCCGTTATGGGTCTTATTTTAACTTTATTATTTGTAAACTCCAACATTAGCTGCCCGAAAGTGGTGTTAAGGTGTTATTTTCTTGTATCTTGATACTCTTTCCATTCCGCACTACAAATGACGTGAGTCATATAACTAGTAACTAATGAAACTGTGATATTAAGTATGGATTTGTCGTTGAGGTTTTTAGCATTAATTAGACGCAACTATTTATTGTGAATGGTCAAGTAGTTGCAAAACAGGTTAACTATTTCAACAATTTTATTAATATGAATTACTTCATTGATAAACGGAACATTCAACGAATCAGCTATAAGTGTTCGTTTCGTTTCTATTTATTGAATGATTAGGTTATGTTTTATTGAAATTTCGTTTCGTAAAATAAAACTCTTTCTATGTTCCAGTCAATTACATACATTGTGTGACCCCCAACTTGCACTAGGATTGTACTGTTGTTACTACACAAAAAACTAGGGGAGAGTATCACCCAAACTCCAAACCAATTTAGGAAAGTTCGCAGTCTAACTTGACCTGACCGGCATCGAACCCAGGGCCCTGGCTTGAAAGGCAGATGCTCTGTCACCGCACAAACGAGTCATTCGCAGATAGTTGAATTTATCGACTGTTTTCTTTAAAGAACAAAACGGCATTTTCATTCATTCAACTAGTTGTATCAACGCGAACCTCTGGTTCGTAAATGTATTTATGTGATACATAGTATACTTATGTGTTACCTTTGCAAGAAAATTGCTTAGTATTATGATTTTTTTAATTGCAAAGCATATAATTGTTTACCCGCGTATTAAAACATGAGAGGCAGTTTAGGTGTTTAGGTCCAGCCGTAGCTACGAGCGGTTGGACGGACGTAGATAGTCTATTTAGCTGTAATAATCAACCGTCGCGTGTCGCTGCTTAGTGAGAATTAATGGCACACAAATAAAAAATGAAATAAACGCAGTGCGAGCTTTTATAAGTACACTAGCGGACCCGACAGACTTTGTCCTGCCCGAAATAAAAAAAAAGTTCTTAGAACCCGATTGCAGCGCTACCTACCGCGTCCAATAGGTTAGATGACTATTTCTTCACAACGTAGTTAAAGGATAGGTTCAGTAATCATAAACAAATAGATATTCAAAAAAATATTCGCAATACGACAAAAAACATAAGGAGTTACTCGCTTTTAAACTATAGCAGTGGGAACAGAGTGGGGATAAGTGCCGTCTCTGTCACTCTTAGCGCTGTGCAATGTAATTGCGTCTTTGTGACGTTACAGCTATGTAATGCTATCTCCCTCTAGCTCATCCCCACACTGTTCCCACTACTGAAATGTTTAACTTAATAACTCAGTTTCTGTTAATTAATACCAATTACTTTTTTACACTTTGAGTGTGACAAATTTACTTGTCGCACGCAAATTTTGCTTGGCACACGCAAAGTCACGATTTTAAAAAAGAATGTAAAATGAATATCTAAAACAAAAACACAATCGATTTTAGTAACCATTGACATCAGTGTGAAAAATAAAGAAAATCTTGATTTCGCAGTTTTAGATTTATAATAATAAATAATAATAAAGTTATTACATACATACATATCTTCACGCCGTAACCCCAACGAGGTAGTCAGAGAGCAGAAAATATAGAAAGTTATTATTTTCTATAATTTTTATTTGTACCGAAATTATCTCCGCATTAGTACTAAAAAATAGTATCTGCAACTCGTGCAGTGTTGTCGAGTGACCACTTGAGCGAATGAGCGTAACTTCGTTCGAGCGGGCAATCGACAACATACCGCACTTGTTGCACAATATACCATTAATACATTGTATAAACTACACCACATTTAATAGCAGTCATCTATCCTATTGTGAATCCATGCCATTCAAAGACACTCAACCCAATAGACGTTCTTCTGTCCGAAATTTAAAAAAATTCTAGAACCCGATTGCAGCGCCATCTACCGGATCCAATTATGAATATAAATAATCCACGTTCTCACTCAAACACGCACAAAAAATTTCATCAAAATCGGTCCAGTCGTTTAGGAGGGGGGGTTAAGTAACAAACACGTATAGAAGAATTGTAGGTATAAAGATATGTTTAAATAATTACTTACTGTTTAATTCTTAGTTGCAGGTGGAGTCGTCACAAAACCTCCAAATGATCCGCCTGTAAAGCCAACGATGACAACCACGTGGGTCACCAAACCTCCCACCAGTACCCAACCTACTACAAAACAAGTAACATGTACAACCGAATATATTTGTTTTGTTGCAATATTACCAAACACTATGTGTGATATTTACTTACTATCTTAACAGTCGTGGCCTCCAACACATCCTACACTACCAACTAAACCCGTAACACAGCCTGCCGTGGATAATTCTTGTGGCAGAAAAAATGGACCTCAGGTAAATTTCATAAGTAATATCGAAAACCCGCATTTAAATAACGAAACAAAATTTGTAGCATCTGTATCATCCGTTTCAATACACATTTTATTCTATTTTACACCCGTTTACTTTTATTTTATATCTTTCTAGACGTATGAGAGCACATACGAACTGCAGGACGAAGAACGTATTGTAGGTGGCCATAATGCCGACCTCAACGAATGGCCATGGATTGTTGCACTGTTCAACGCAGGCCGACAATTTTGTGGCGGTTCACTTATTGATGACAGGCATGTGCTCTCTGCAGCACATTGTGTAGCTCAGTAAGTACTACCGTTATTTGCCAATTAGCCCAAATTGAAACATACTAAGTGGTATCAACAACAGTCATAATGATTTCGTTGTCTATTTAATGCTCTGTCCATCGTATGAGAATGGTATAACGTTATGTACGTTATTTGTCCATCTCGTTAAATTATTACTATAGATTCCAAGTTTTGTATAAACAATTCATTCGCGATAGAAGAACGTAATATACATATAAAGTTTCCCTAATTTATGGCTTACTATTAAGTAATAAGGCACAGTAAATGATCGTTAACAGGCAGTAGTGTATGTATCTTAGCACCATGAGGGCCCTAAGATAAATACGCTGCCCGGGGCAGCTCGCTACTAGGGGGGCGCAAGAAAGCCCTAGCGCTCGGCATTGGACGCCTTTTATAATCTTTAGCTATCTTTAATTTTATTGCCTTTTGACTACACTTGCCTGAAAATATTTAAAAAGCCTACCTAATTAACAAGAACAGTTAAACATTATTGTTTGGTTAGCGACACAAAAAGACGTCACACACAGATGTGAAGAACATTTGAATAGTAAGAGTATAGCAATCCTTAACATAGATGTCTATTGTTATTCGTTCAATTTGTGCTTAGCGAAAATGTAAACGTTTAATAAATGATGTTTATTCTTTTCTAGTCCTTTCTTATTTTTAAAAGGTTTTGCTTTTTTCGTTAATTTTTGGGGCGTCGAACCTAATAGGCTCAAGGCAGCATGCCTTAATATACGCCACTGTTAAGGGGTTAGGGGTAATTACGGCTATAGTGATGGATACTAAATTATTCAGAATCTTACAGTATGACGTCGTGGGATGTGGCGCGTTTGACTGCAAGAATAGCAGACTATAATATTCGAATTAATACTGAAACTCAGCACATTGAGAGGAAAATCAAACGAGTAGTGCGACATCGGAGCTTTGACATGCGAACCTTGGTAATATATCTCCGTAAGTGTAAAAACGAAGCAAACTGTGAATTGTGTTACAAATAATTATATTTTTCAGTACAATGACATCGCCATATTGACATTGGACCAGCCTGTACCCTTCAACAAAAATATTCGATCAATTTGTTTGCCGAGTGGAAGTCGTGCTTACGCAGGTCTTGTTGGTACCGTTATAGGATGGGGAAGTTTACGAGAAAGTAAGAAATATCTCTTTATTTCCTTTCGATTTCTTAAATGTGAACGTATACAATTTATTGTGTTGCATTTTTTCCTGAAACTAACGATATTAACTACATGCAGGTGGACCTCAACCATCTGTCCTGCAAGAAGTATCAATCCCTATATGGTCCAATTCAGAATGCAGACTTAAATACGGAGCAGCAGCGCCGGGCGGTATAGTCGAACATATGCTTTGCGCAGGAAGAGCCAGCATGGATTCATGCAGTGTAAGGCTCAGTTCACACCGAGTGTGGCAGCGGCCGGCAGCGAACCGGCGAATACATCAGTGTCAAAATTAACACAGAATTTTAAACTTTATCTTCGTTGCTGAAATATATAGAATCGCTTGAGCCGCGAGTAGTATCTAAGCAGCGGCTCGCGGCGATAATCGAGCGATTATATGCATTTTGGGTGATGACGATAAAGTTTAAGCATCAATCTTGGCACTGAAGGTACTTGCCGCTTCGCTGTTAGCCGTTGCCTCATCGGTGTGAATTGAGCCCAAGTATAACGTCACAAAGATACAGTAAACAGTTTTTAGAGATACAGTAATATAGCACTATATAAGCGCACTAATAATAATTATATAATCAAAAAATAGGTTTACATAAATAAATAAATTCGATTTTAATTTACGAATTATATGGTTTGCCACACCGAGTGCTGACAAATAATGTCATTTTTGTAACAAATTGATCACATACTCTCATACTGGTCATTGATACTGGTCTCATACATTTTTGAAGATAGGCACTAAATCGGCGTGTTCCCATTGAATTGTCGTTTAGGTGGATTTTATTGCTTTGTATTATTATTAATTTAGTATCATATAACAATCTGTTTACAGGGTGACAGTGGCGGTCCGCTGATGGTGAACGAAGGAGGTCGATGGACCCAAGTGGGCGTTGTATCTTGGGGTATCGGTTGCGGCAAGGGACAATACCCAGGTGTCTACACTCGAGTTACCCACTTTTTACCTTGGATACAGAAAAATTCTCAGTAAAAGCTAGTGTCTAGTTTCATAAGCCGATTTCCAGATTATTCCATGAATAATTAAAACCATCAATTGTTTTGAGAAAGACAACCAGACACACTTGCCTTTCTTAATAAATTGATGCTTACAATATGTAGTGTAATTCAAATGATAAGCAATAGCAAAAAAACTGGATTTTCGTATTATAAATTAAAGGCTTTTCTATTAACTATACATGTGTTTATTATTTTTATTTAGGATTATAATGATATTATTTAACAATAATTAAAATGCTAAAAAGTATTAAAAAACAAGCGATCAATAACATTTCTAGCTATTATATCAAGTCATGATTTTTTGCCTTTACACATTTGCCTTCAATTGGACATTGATATAATATCGCACCTTGAGACCTAATTCAAAATTTCATAATTTTGAGTTAAGGCAGTAAACTTGAAAATACTTATTATCCAAATATAGTATGAATTTACTTGTGTACGCCCCATTATCTAAATATCTATGCATGTATCAAAACTTTGAATTAGGTTGGTTTCGTTCTCAAGGTGCGATATGTTAATAACCACTCATCATTGTTTGAATTTGTTTCCATTGATTTAGCAAGTTTTATACAATATTTTTATGATCATTATATGATACAAATATAACATTTTTCTAAATTTTATTAAATATACAAGTCAAGCGTATACTAATGAAGACATCGTAAATTATACTTTTCGACTATCGTCGCCACTGGTAACCTCGGGAGTCTATTTAAACTTTCATTTCATACAAGTTTCATGACTATCTAATTGTCTGAGTCTAAATAACATTCAACCGGTTTTTATATTTTAACAGTCGGCGAGCTAATGGTTGGCATTTGTGAAGTTATGACACAGTAATAAAAAGGATTTCCTCCGGACACAGACAACCCAGCTTACGCGACCTTAAACGTTTACGAATTTCTAAGCAAACTATTCTGTCAAGGGGGCCTAGACAAGTGGATCAATTGTCGTAAACGCTTGTAGAATATAATGACAAATATCACGTAATTTAGCGTACCGAAATTTAAATGTATAGTCAAACGTTACTAAATTTCTTATATATCAAACGAAACGTAGTCGCGTGAAGACCGCCGTATAAAACATAGCCAGTGACACTTTTGACGCAATAACGCCAGTAAGCGTAAGCAATTCAATTGTAAGCAGCGTTTGCCATTTGTCTAGCAGCTCAAGTCAGAGGACTGGGACGTAAGCGGGCGGCATGGGTAGTGTCGTAAAAGAGATTATGCATGTCGATATTGCATGCGTACAACTCTTTTTATATTTCTAACAAAAGAAAAATTATAATAAACAAAACGAAATTACTTATTTTGAAATAGAAATATGTACGAATTTACTAGTCTAAATCATTACATTTCTACTTTAAAAACAATTATTGAGATCGAAAATATTTATTATAAGTATCAATTAATTAAAAGCTTGTAATAGTAGGAAAGAAACAAGATAATTTGGAACTAGGTATATAATTTCAAAGAATGATAGTCATTATAAATATCCAAAATTAATTGAAACAATATCGATATATTTTTTCGCATTTCTACTTACACGTGCCGCCTGAAGAGAGAGAAAGAGCGAGACGCAACATATAATTATAGCATGCTAGACAAGGATAGTACTCTGCTTACTTCTGTTATAAATTTCTATTAATAATTTTGTACTTACCGATGAAACGTGATATTGTCCTTTTTGACACTAATTATACGACTGTCATTACCACACCACTTTACAGCGCAATTTGACGTTGTTTACATATTTTACTCATGTTTTCTGATACCGCTTAGACACAGGTCACGTATCTGTTTCCTGGTTACTACTAAACGAGCGCAAGTTTGTGTTTGAACTTATATGAGCATTTGTGCAGATGGATGGCACAATACGGTGCCTTTCTATTTCAAGTCTCGTAGGCTAGGTCGTCTGTGCCTCGAGAGGACAGATTCGCTTTTCTTATATTGGAGATACTTCATATGATTAAAAAAATTGTCTATTATATATTTATTTATACCTTCACTATGCATTACTAGTATATTTATGCAAAACGCTATTTCATACATTCATCTTTACATATCGAAGTTAGACACCTGTAGCTGTTGTAAAATGTTACGAGCTGAAACAAAAATAAACAATTTTTTGTACCTTCATAGTAACAACACAGATTAATTAGTTAATAGTGTAAAGTAATAATATGTTCATAGTAATAAATATAACACTATCGTAAGGTAATAAGAGGGCCAGCATAATAGTATGATGGTCTGCTGCCGATAAGCGCAATGGAATGAAAAGCGCAACTAATTGTAAGGTGAAACTAAACAAAAAAAACTCATTAAAAAATATAAATTAATATAAATCATAAGTCTCAACTTGTCTGATTTTAAAACTAATAAATTCGATTTATAAAATCTAAAACAGGTTGAATTTTAAAACCATATTGACACAGACTTAGTTGTAGATTTGATTTATGCAATTTTTATTTTTATTGGTTTATGTAATTTTAGTTCCAATGCAATCACGAGTAGAATCTTAGCAATGACTTCAAAGTCATTTGTGTTAGCTTCACTACATTCTAATCACGTCAATTAGTTATCTATGACAATTTTGTGAGATTTTGATAGCAAAAGTGAAGTCAAAATATTTTGCCTACGTATTAATGAGGCTTTATAAATGAATCTGGCATTAGTCTTTGTGTAGTAGTTATCAAGTAGCAACAAGCGATCGTGTACAGTTTATTTGAATGGAGGTAGTCAGAAATAATTTAAATATACCCTCCGCCATGCGCTGTTAAATAGAAGTAGTCTAGTGCAATCAGTGTTAGTATATCTTAAGCTGTATCCGCGAGCCGTCGTTGTTAAAATATAGCCAAAATTAGTGTTCAGTGAGTTATTCAGTATGCAGTGCAAAATTCAGTGAGTTTTATATGTAGTGTTTTAATCAGTGATTAGTGAGTTTTGTAGTCCACTAAATATACGTATTGCTTAGTGTGCCTTTATTTGTATGGTTAAATACCTTGAAAGTAGCCAGTATCATGAAGATCTTCGGGAGTAGGCACAAAAGGTGGTTCAGCATTCAACTGGTTTTCCCAGTCCACATTGCGAAACAGTGGCATAGCACGCACTGTTACGGCCGCCGGACGTTGTAAGGCGTCCATAGTTAGAAGAGCTTCTATAGCGCTCACAGCCTCCGACGATAGCGCCTCCTCAGCTTCTGGCCATTCAATATCTGTATAAAACGAAAACTACTACATATATCAACATAATATGGGGCAACAATAATTGAATTATACTCTTAATTAATCGCAAAATAAATTAACACAAAAAGTTAAAAGATTTATAAAAATATCCTAAGCATATTTACATTTGTGATCAAGTGAAAATGTATTGTAAATGTTATGTATTAATAATTAATAATGTAAATGTACATTTCCTTTTATTACTATATGGCGACAAATGTTTTATGTCAATTATGGCAATTTTTGGCATTTTATAGGTCAGAAATTTTCCGTAATAAAATAATTAAACGTGGACATAGATTTACTTCTTTCTAATATATTCTTGAATACCGCTTGAGGTGTTTCGTCATTGAACGGAGGTACTCCCGTCATAAATTCATAGAGACATACTCCGAGTGCCCACCAGTCCACCGGAGGACCATGCCCTTGTCTGGAAAAGGGTAAAATTCAAAATGTCATTTAAAAAAGGTACAAGTTTTCGTTCTGACTAGATTTATTAGTTTTCATTGAAATCAACGCGGAATAAATTGTTTTTGAGTGAAATATACAATTAAGACATAAATTTCGTGCGTCCTAAGGTTGTGAGTCTACAAATACACAAAGAAAATAATTTTAAATATTATATACATATACATGGAACATTTACCTACACTTTTAAGCTGTAATAAGTATTTTTTTTTAAGTTAAAAGATTTTATTGTAAAAAAACATAACAATGATGCAGATAATGTATTAAAAGCTAAAAAATAATAAGCTAAGTACCAGGTACCAGTTATCACACCACTCTCCTCAACAATTTAGAGCACTAATCAAACTAAAATAAAATCGTGGGTCGCGTCGAATTTCTATTATCTACAATCAACCACACATCATTACATGCTTTGGATGCATCTTCTTAATAGACAATTTATGCAAAATGTGTGTAAAAGTAAGTCCGTCACTATCCTCGTGCGACATCACAGAATGATCATTTAAATATTTACTCACATTACGCTACGCCCCACGATTTCATTTTAGTTTCATCAATGCTCTATTCTAGATTGATGAGGAGTATGATGAGGAGGATGACTGGTACCTAGTACCTACCTAATCATTTTTTACCTTTTAGTACATTATGTGCATCATTATGTTTCTTTACAATAAAACCGTTAAATTAAAATTTTTTTTTACTTGTTTTATTTTCAAGTTTTTAGTTTTTTATTTAGTTACTTCATATGTCTTATTCTATTTAGCTCATTTTGTGGTTTGTTATTACAAGGTTTATTTCCTATCAGTTGGTTGCAATGTATTGACTGCCTAAACTCTATGATCAGCAATTTTGTTTCGGGCGCCATTTTGGATTAGGAATTTTTTTCTAAAGTGTTCTGTGTTTTACTTGTCAAGCCCTTTCATTTTATACCTATATTGAGGAAATTGAAAAAATTTTTGTGGTGGCAGCCATCGTGAATTTGGAATTTCTTCATAATGTACTGTATTCTACTAGTCAAGCCCTTTCGATTTATACACATTTTGAGCGGGTTAAAAAAATATGTAATCCGCCATTTTGTGACGGCGCCCGTCTTGGAATTACGATGATATTGAATATACATAATTGTGTTGTCATCACAACTAAATGTGTATACCAAATTTCAGATCAATCGGTCAACAGAAAGTGGGTAAAATTTCAATTACTAAAATTGACTTTTAGTCATTGAAATTACGTAATTAAAATTACAAAAAAGACAAATGAAACCAACTAAATAAAACCTTTTAAAAAAGATGTGCATTGTGATTGTGGATTTGTAACACATTATGATCACAAAAACAGAATTAGTACAACATGCTGTATGACCTAAAGGTAAAAAATGCCCTGAGAGAAACTACAAATTAAAAGCAATACAAATATGACTTTTCCTGTTACAGCTATAATAACACGTAAAACTTACTTCAGAAGCAATTCAGGTGCTAGATAGTCTGGTGTCCCTAGAATTTTCTGATCTGAAACTTGATTTCCTCTTCTGACACTTTTCGGAGTTCTATAAGGTGTTTGAGCAGTTGCTAAAGGAGTTTTGCACGATTCTGTTGGTGATTTATTGCTTTCACTCTGTACGAGAAGGTATTTGATGTTACTATTTATAGAACGTAAATCTATTGTTGATATGTCATATGGTGAAAATAGACCTGTGTCGATCACGATTGATTAAATCGTTTTGATTCGATCACAAGCACAATGCGAGAGATCGAATCATGGAAATCGAATCATTTGTTTGATTTGTTTCACTCGCTAGCTTCGCCATACGTAGTTGCAGATATAGAAATAAAAGGAGAATTATTCACAAACCTAATTTGGACTCCATGTTAATTAAAGTACAGTAGGCAACGATTTTCTTGCTCATACAATCGAACCGTATATGCGTCACGCAATCAACAATTTTGTTTTTGTCTCATTCGTTCCCGTGCAGACGGGTACGTCGCACTCTTTCTTATCTATACCGCAGCCGTGAGTCGTGACCCCTAGAAACCGTCTCGTTAGGCACTTACGCGCTGGTCGCGATGTGTAGATCTATCAAAGTTTGATACGATTGAATCATTTCTACCATGATCTACGATGATTCTACGATCACCAACAATGAGTTACGAGCTAGGGATCCAGGTCATAAGGAATTATAGATCGATACAGGTCTTAGTGAAATTATGAAAAATTGAATATACAATTTACCTTGCTTAATCTTCTCATCGGAAATATGTCTAAACTCGTAGATATATGTTTACTAAATATTATAGATTTTTCCTTAACACTTGATGTTGACTGATCACCTTTTGGTAGATGGAACCGAGTTGCTTTCAGTTGCTTCTTTGTATCTGGTGATTTATTATTTGATACAGGGGTGGAAAATATTACTCCCACATTGAAATGATGACTATCATTATGTGAGACCCATCTGTAAATATTAATTTTAGACAATTTAAGTCAACTGCCCTATAATAAAATGAAAGTAAATATTCCCCTAGACAAGAAATTACATAGCCGCGACATCGTTCGCATGTGGCATGATACAAGACAATGGTAGTCTATATTTTGGCCAAAAGTACATCTACTTTGTGTGTAAAATCTAAGGTTTGATTGATTCAGTAGTTTTTGTGTGAAGGAACATCAAAAAAAAAAGGTTACAAATAGATTTAAAGTATACCATCACAAACTGAAACTTTACATTACCTCTTTTTCAAAACTCCCTTTATAGGATTCTTCCGTCGATCAGGAGTTGGGTGTATTGCAATTCTTTTTGGAGTATTTTGACTAATATCTAATGCCATAATTTCTTGAGTGAGGCCGCTATGATTTTCTTTTGACTCACAAAGGCTGATCACACCAGTAGGTGTGTCGCCATCACAATCAAGTTTACGTTTCCTTTTCTTGGCTCTAAAACTGTAAAAATGAAAAATTTTAAAACTATATTAAATAAAAAAACGTTACTAACGTTATTTTTTTATACATGAACATGATAAAAGTAAGTACACTTTCCACCTCCATAGCATTCAAGCATTGCAGCGGCGCGATGGAAGTACATTTATTAGAAGGTATTAAAAATGACAAATGTCATATTTTTTAACTATTTGTTCTGGGTCTGCCAGATCCATTAGGAACTATATAAGGAACCTTGAGTAAAAATAAAGTAGTGAGGGACGTGGCTTTGTTGCATGACGTGTGGTTAGACTCTCATACGAACATCGCTCGCAGCGCTCGCGTCTACTTGAACATTCCTTCAGAACAGTTGTGCTGAGGAAACACTATTGTTCTAATAAATTTTTATGGTACTCAGATTCTAACTTAGACCAGATTATTCTCTTTGTTTTTTTTATTACTTCTTTGTCTACATTAAAATTCATTAAGTAATTTTAAAAAACAAAAACATGAATTTCTCTTTGTCGTTATTTTCTTTGCAATCTTTTTCACTTCTCTTTTCTTTCTTCGTTTTTCGTCTTACTATCTTCTTCATTTTATTTTTCACTATCTGACTGCATGTCCTTATTTATTCATCATAATTGTAACGGAGCGAGATGACGTCACTGTCACCGGGTCTGCCTAGCTGACATCATATCCTGCCTGCCACATCTGTTGTCGCCAAGGCGTGGGAGAAGTGACGTCAGCAAGTCTATATAAGCCGATGCGTGCCAAGATATGGATCATTATATATCATTCTGCGGGTTTAGCTGTTGATGTTCGTCGTCGGCTATTCGTGACAACGTATTATAGTTTGTAATTTGTTATTAATTATTGAGAAATAAAATGTAAAAGTGAATATACGAGTCTGTGTTCTTAATTACCGCAACAGGTCTCGTTAACGTACTGTGTATAAGTCCATTATATGTCTTGGACGAAAAGAATTAATATATTGTCTTCGTACTTTAAAAAAAATATACCCACGCACACAAGCAAAGCAAGAGTTGGTTTAAAATTAATCATTTTAAATATTTCAGTTTTGGCAGAAAAAAAAAAACAATTGGCATGGCACAGCAAGCTATAGTGTGGGAACTATGGAAAATGATTATCATAACATAGCGAGGTATTCTGTATATGTAAATAAAATACTCTAACCACAGATTAATTAGTTACTAACGTAAACTCTAACGGCACTTAGTGATTCATGTCAATTCCTCATCGAATTTATCATCGAATCATTTTTTTTAAATAATGATACCTGTGAACTAAAAGGAGGTGCAGCTTGGTCAAACAACGTTTTCTCTTAAAAAACTTACTGGCGACACCGAGCGGTGGACTATACGCCTAATATGTACTTCTATTATTTAAACATTGAATTCAAAATCGAAATTGTCTGACTTTCTGTCGTAGTCTTGAACAATATATTTTAAGCAATGCATGAGTCAAATATAAGAATGCTGTTAAGTAGGGCGCGTATTGCGATTTGTTCTGATAGGCTCCACCAATCTTCATTCTTCTTCTATTGTGTTTAACAGATTTTCTCATATCGTGTGAATTAACAATTACTGACTGACTCATTATAATACGAATTATTTAATACGCCCGTACCGTATTTATTCATACGTATCAAATCTAATATAAGCTGTTTTGCTACGCTTTTGAGTGCGATTTCTCAGGACTTTATTTAAACATTGCAGACTGAATAAATAATAATACAACATATCTAAAACGGGAAATTGAACAGGACTACCTTTTATTTTGGGCTTGACGTTTCGACTGAGTTGCATCGGCCGTGGTCTCGAGCAAACCGTCGCAGTAAATTTCACTCCGTGTCTGAGGTAGAAGTTTTGTCCTTTACACCCGGATATTTTTTGTAAATAGTTTTCAGGATACCTACACACAACACTCAGTGTCCACGCGTTTAACCGAATGCGAAATATGAGGGTTTGTTCCTTGAATCGCAGGATTTAGCATTGTCGATAAATTGTATCCGTTTCCCGATTAAAATTTTTATGTCTCTTGATTTCAATCGCTTCAAATTAGCCATTTGTGTAGAGCTACTCTAAATTTGTCGTAAGTTAGATGTTTAATATTCTCCGGTAAATGATTATATATACGAATTAGCATTGTTGGACAGTTTTTATCATAGATATCGGTTTTTATGCTGGGAATCTATTATTAGGTCTATAGTTTGTCATTTTCGTTTTAAATGAGTTTGGATGAGTTTATACAAAAGTACAAATTTCATAAATATACAAGCAAGGAACAGTCAGCATTTTCAGTTCTCAAAATAAAGACTTACAAGTTGTTCCAATATTTACATTACACATGGCTCTCCTGGTGTCTGCAACGGCAAAACATCCTTCGATATCCCCACAATGCTGTTCACCTTTGTTCCAGGGGTGTATATGGTGCGGATAAAGTACTTTTTTTAAATTGATCCAATTTTATCAGTAACTCCTTTCACATAGGGTATGTAGGTTGATTGTCTGCTCACCTCTCGATGTCTGTAACTCTCTTTAGCCCAACGCAGTCGTCGGTTCACCCGATATCCGTTTTTCGCCAGTACCTCCTGAACATAATTAAGCTCCTGCTCCAGATGTTCCGGGTCACATATATCGTACTATTATGCGACGAAACTCGATTGGGTTTTAAAAAAAAAAGATTTAATTTATTACAGAAAATTATAATTTATGCAATTGTCAATATAATGGAAATAGAAAATTCATAAACTTAGAAATAGTAAGATTTAGAGAGTTCTGACTCGTGCTGAGGTTCATCTCGGACTGACTAACCAGTCCGTAGACCCGTCTATCCTTTCTGATATGCTGGCACATCAGAATAACGCATGAACGCATGATCAGCTGTTTTGCAACATCAATGGGGTATAACTCTGTTCTTTAATGATGCTACAACGGATTGTAGGTGACTGGAATGGCAGTGAGACGTAGCGTGTAGAATCTGTCCGTGTGTGTAGGCTTCCGATATACACAATGTGATAACTTTTCAGCTTGTCTCGCGGTTAGCATTACATCCAAGCATGCCAGTGACCTGTCATTCTCCATTTCATATGCGAACCTTTTACTTGGGTGTGTAGTGGGAAGGTTGATAAATAATTCAAATCCACTTTCGAACAGTTTATTTCTTTTAACACAATATGCAGCTATCTAATAGCTTGTAATACAAAGAATAATAAGCGCGAAAGAAGAGAGGTATACAAAGAGTTTGTCGAGAGGTAAGCGCAGCTACGCGGTACGAAAGTATACAGCAAATTAGCCTAAGCGTCGTGCATCGGGCGCCGGAGGTGGTTCGCGACTGGAGGCCGGCGCAGCGGGGGAACGGATGCAGCCGGCAGTCGGTCGGCGCTGGAGTGACGTCATACATTGCTATTGTTCTCCTGCATGGCGCCGCTTTCCACTGTGTCCGCCTTCCGTGTAAATTTAGTTTCTCGAAGTCCGTCGTCATCTTGCTTAACAGCCTCCGAAAATAGCTTTGCTACACTTGGCTGAGTATTATGCTTCTTCTCTAGGTCTTGAAAATATGCTACATTCTTGTCTTTCTTATCTGGATGCATTTTATTCAAATGATCTTGCAGTCTTGAAGGCTTCATTGCTTCATTCGAAAATGTTTTTAGACATAGTAGACACAAAGGCGACGATGGGTTTGTCGGATTTTCAATGAATCCGAATTTAATATATTCCGCACAGTATTGCCGTCTCTTCTTTTTTACTTCCGACATTGTTTTGTTTTGAGAAATACGTAAGTAAGTGTTGAACTTAAGTACTGCTCTTCTATTGCGCGCGAAACCGCAAATGAAAATAAAATAAATATTACGTTGTTTATATAGGATTGCATAAGCAGCACGCACCGACAGGAATAAAACAAACATGCATAAACTTTGTTTATCTCATGACGCTCAATCGTACTCAGCAAGTCAGAACAAGTATTCTATGAACCAGCCTATTGATACAGGAATGCACAATTCGGGTTATTTAACAAAAACTTGTTAAAACATGATTGCCCGCGGTCTATTATCTACGAAAATTACCTATCTGGGAGTACTAATAACTATTAAAATGCGAAAGTGTGTCTGTTGCCTTTTTATTTGTTTGTTTATGTCTACTTTCATTTCGAAACGGAACGACCGATTGACATGATTTTTATTTTGTATATTCAATAAAACAGGACAGATATATGAACTACGCGGAGAGAAATATCGAACCGAGTTTGAGCAATCTTTTAATTAATATTAGTTGATGTTCACAAGTTGTAGTTGAGAGTCGAGAGCTCATGCAGTCGTTGTCTAAGATGCCTCCTAGCTAAATGAAATTACAAATCACTCCCCAGGCCTCTACACAACGCCCCCATTTTTTTTCTGGGTCTCTTATCGCCGCCCTTTAGGCCTGCAGCGCCCACAAGGGGGCGTTATTGCCCACTTTGGGAAAGGCTGCACTAGACCTTGCGCCGACAGACTTCTACTTTTTCAAAATTTTGACCACTTGGCAGGAAAAAAGTTCTATACCCGAGAGGTAGTACAAATTGCGTAGCCAGTTTTAATGTGCGACAGTTTATCTCTATGGCACTGACCATCTGTTTACGTTAGTAAATAATTGATCTGTGGTATTATGTAATACGTCTACCTCCTGCGTGCGGCCCTGCTGATAATGTCAGTTTTACCAAGTATTTAATATTCCCCAACAAATGTCACTTCACTCGGTTTATATGAATCGATGTAGCTTTTTTACAAACAATTTCATGAATTAAAGTAAAAATTAAGCAATATTAGGAGAAAACAGGTAGGTTTTTTAGATATGCTAAGTGATATCTGAATGCAAAATGTGGTTTTAATGGCGATTAAACTGACATCTGTCGTCGACAATTAGCAACAACTACACGAACAAGAAATCCTTCTGGAACTTTCAATGTGATATTGTATAAATTGATAAATACATGAAATGTGATATTTTTTGGAGTATCGCAGCATCCATCTAAATGCGACTTGCAACCAACCACACGGCACTTCATTTTTCTATTGCACAGTCGCTGAAAATCTTCTTTTTTTTAATACGTGTATACGTGTTGTCGTTACACCCCTATGCTTTAAAGCTGAGCCTTTCTCTATAATCTGAGTCTGTATCATTAAAGCGTCTCCTCCTTCTTATGTGTCGAATTGTAATATTTTTTTAGTCTACTGTCAATATAGTATATGATACACCACTACAATGACAAAAAATATAGGAATTATTTAGAATAAATTTAAAATTAGGAAAAATAAATACAAAAATGTTCGCATGGTGGCTATAAAAATACAAAAGGCTTCATTAAAGATTAGCTATCATGAAAAAATATGATTGAATAACATAGAATAATTATAGCCATTAAAAAAATTAAAACAATATAATAATACTTTGTATATAGTATATACCCCTTACATATAATCACTCACATCTGCCTGTGGATAACTTGTTTTTAAATCAGAAAACTATTAGTTTTAAAATTATATGGTTTCAGGAGTTGAACAGTGAAAACAATTTATTTCATATTGTATATCTGTATCGTAAATACTAAATTTATAGGGGAAACTATTAAATTTCAATAATAACAAGTTGTAAGTTGTTTGAATTACTAATTCTATTACTCTTTTATATATTTCCCATAACATAATATAATTATTATTTTTTCTACCTGGGTATCCTTTTCAAAGAATGTCCTCTACAAAGTGGTGATGTTGAATGATCATGTTGTGAATCAGTTGATGTTGTGGAATCTTCTACATGTGTGCCATTATTGCTGCTCATGTCAGTATATTTATTATCCTTAGAAGTAGTACTGTTACTAGTACTACTTTTAGAGCTCTCACATGTATGGTAAGAGCTTAAGGAGTCAGATCCAGAACCATGAGACTAAAAAGTAAGAAGACATTTTTGTACTTTCGCCCGCTTACGTCTGCATGGTACGAAAAAATATAGTAATATTGTACATATACCTAAATAGCAAAAACATAAAATGAATAATTATTATTATACAAACAGAATCACAAACATAAAAATTTAAAAAATGCTTGTAAGTATTATATAATACAAATAAATCACAAATAATATTCTAACAAATTTTTACATAATATTATTTTATGCTAATAACTAGTTAATCTGTGATATTACATTAGGTTTGTTACTTTTGTTCAATAACACAGAAACATTAAAATCTATATTTTAAGGGTGGAATGTGAACAGTTACTATACAGTATACAATATAAGCAATATAAGGGCTAATACGCAACTATACGGTTAACAGTGATGCTGCCAACCATCCAGTTGACCACAAGCAACAAAATGTGCCTGCCCGCAAACCACTATGCTGTTGCTATTAGAGCTGTTGCCCCTCCATCGGCCGCCCGCCCGTTACGTAAACTCCGGTGCCGTTTGTGTAATATGTTTTTGCGTAATATGTAGTTTACGGTTAGCCGCAATTGTTTGAGGATGTATTCAATATTTTGTGCGATTGAAAGGTGCGAATAGAATTAAATACTGAGAAATTTATTATTAACATCCAGAATGAACCATGCCTTTGGAATATAAAATGCTCAGAGTATTCGGATAAACATTTAAAACAAAATGACTTCTTTTTTTTCTTCATATAAGGCTTGTAGGTATAATAAATAGCTATGACTTCATCTAATCCATCATTGTAGACGTAACCACAGAACACATATACTGGACGTAACTGTCTATTCTTAAAATAAAAAGTAAGTAGTCTATGTTTCCGCCAACTACGTTACAATATGAGTTTTATTTTTAAATAGTTTGTTGCAACTACATATAAAATATTGTACAAATACAAAATAAAATACAAGCATTTAAGATTTTATGACCATTTTATGTTTTATTAAATATGGTTTACTGCGATACTCACCGCAGTCTCTTCTAAATTTATACTTTCAGCACTCATGAAAGGATGAATACCAGACAACTGTGAATGTTCTAACTGAGGACTTTCAACTGCAGCAATTCCTTCAAACATTCCTCTTAATTTACCTAAATTAAAACAAAAATATTTTAAATATCAATAAATTTCACATACTCCTTAATATTTTTAACATTAATTTCATACTAATTTCTTTAAGTTCATCAATGAGGTTCTCACAAGCATCTGCTGAAACATTTGATGTGTAAGTACTGTTTCTGCCTCCAGAACCAAAAGACAGATGTGATGTTAATGACAGTAGTTGACCTGGTGTATGCATATTTAAACTAGGAGTGCGGTTCTGAAAATCAGATATCTCCAAATCTGTAATAAACTTAAATATTAACCAACAACATAAAAAAAAAAGAATTTGTTATAATATACATGTACATACATGTCATCTTAGCATTTATTCATTTAAAATTGAATGATCTTTGAATTGAAATACTATATTTATTTGTATGGCCCATCTATTTTTTAAAGTGGGTACCATTTATTGATAAAAGATTTTACAATTTTTTTTCCTATAGACAACTATGACAGACAGCTATAGAATAAAAAATTATTCTATAGCTGTCTGTCAGCAAATAGATAAGTAGAGCCACAGTCAATTGTAACGATTCATTATACCATAAAATAAAAGTCCCAACAGAATTAAAATTGCCTTTTGTAATACAATGTTCATAACAATATTTTTTGAGAATTTAAACCACAAGACCTCTTGTTTCCATGAAAACAAAAATGTGTAGGTACGAAAAGCACCAATACCGATACGAACATCACGTTCATTACAATAACAGCATGTTTAGAGCTGATCCTAAGAAAAAATTGTCGCATTTGCAATAACCACTTTCTGAGGAGATTAGTCAAAATAAAATGTTTTAACTTACTTATTTCATCATTTTATTGTTCATTATGTAATTGAAAAAAATTAAATAACCATTTTTTATGACTATCCTATATTGTTATAAGTTATTATTATATCAATATTGTTATAAGTTTTAAGTTTACTAGCAAACCCGGCCCGTTTCACTAGGCGTTAGTTTCACTGGACGTAAAAAACAAAAACAAAAAATTCTACTGATCCGATCGCTACCAAACTTTACAGGATCACCCGCTAGGCCAATCTGAACATTCCCTGAATTTCATCGAAATCCGTCCAACCGTTTCGGAGTCCATAAGGAACATACATACATTGCTTTTTATATATATAGATAGAAGATAACCCATTTCTAGTACAATTAAGATGCACTTACCTCGATGTATCTCAATTTTAGATAAACCAAAGTCAGTTAATTTCACATGGCCGCTTTCAGAAATAAGCATATTATCTGGCTTCAAATCTCTATGTATAATATTATGTTTATGTAAATAATCCAGTGCTAGAGTTACTTCTGCTATATAAAACACTGCCATTGACTCTTCTAGAAATCCATATACACCCAAAAGCGATTTTAAATCCCCACCAACCATATATTCCATTACCTGAAATTAATGCAGCTTCTGATATAATAATTATTATTATAGCTTTCAAGATTTTTTTAGGAATTCATATATAATATCATTTCATTGCAACATTCAGTGGACAGAGCCATGATAAAATTAATGAACAACTAAATGACACATTTACACATTAACTTTAAATAACAAGGCAAATGGCAAAGCAAAAGTGGATAATGATATTGTTAGTCTATTACCTCAAAGTCAAAGTCAAATCAATTTATTCAAGTAAATCCAATTGCAAGGTATTTTTAACGTCAAATCTACTTTAGTTCGGTTGGAAAAGAAAACCTGAACACTGAGAAGACCCGACAAGAAACTCCATCAGGTATCATTTTTGAACATCATTCTACAATAGTTATTAAAATACATATTCATAAAGCCAGTAAATGCATGTGTAGAGAAGATAATTTCCAGACTATTGTTTTTTCTTCAATGAAATCGTAATTTTGTTATGCTTTTCCAATCAGCGTGCGTTTAATAATAAGTTTAAATTGCTTTTCCGTTGAGTAATTTCTTGTGAAATTTTATTATAAAAAAGGAACATGGTTGCCCAAAAATGACCCATTTGACTTTTGTAATTTAAATTGAGGAATAACTAGCTGATCACGACCACGAGTTTCCATACCATTTCTTTTGAATTAGATCTATATTTTTTCTAGCGTACATTGTTTTCATAGATATTAATGCCGGCCACACACCATCTAGTATGCTTGATCAAGTCTGTCCAGTATGCATGAAGCGTCGTTTGGCATGACGCCCCTAGGCACACACACGATCCGTTGTACTTGACGTCATTCCCGTCCAGTATGCATAAAGCACTTTACGCGCCGTCCAATTTGCATGAAACATTTAAGGGACGGTTGTGCGAATGTCTTATTTCGAATTATCTTTTTAAAATCGTATATATTTTATTGAAACATATATTGAAGCGAGCTATGTTCAAGATAGGTAAAAAATAAATTAATGTTATTACAATATAGCCCAATACTATTTTTGTAAAGTAAAAAATGATCAATTGATTATCGATTATTATCAATTAATAAAAAATTAAATCAATAAAAAAAATTATTCATCAATGCAATTGATTGAAAAAATTAATTAAAAAAGTATTCATTCTTTAATAATTATAATTCGATTACATTTTTTAGAATGCAAATGTTTTTATTTACTTAATTTAAAACGTATTTAAACAACTAATTTGACCTTTCACAAAACAATAAAGATGAAATAGTCAGTGTTAACTGACGGAAATGCGAAAATCACTCGCATACCTAGGCGAAAATGTGTGAGGAGGGTGAGGAGATTTGAGGAAGTGAAAGAAGTGTGTAAGAACCGTAAAGCTTGGTGCTCCGTTCTCTCTGACTACCCGCTTAATGATATAACGTGAAGATATGTATGTATGTATGGTATAATAATTGGTAATTGATAATCAGTTGACAATTTTTTAGTTTATAAAATAGTTTTTCTCCTTGATAAAGGCACCTTATAAAAGAATATTTCTGAATGGAATATGTTTTAAAAACTCAATGTTCTCTTTTTTTGAGATTAAAATGTGAATCCTTTAAATACATCGCTGTAATTGAATGAAAATAACTTATTTAAATTTGCGACCATATATGCATAAGTGTATTCGCAAACAATTTCTTAAAAATACATATTATATATGTTTAACTGTAAAAATTTTTTTTTCAAATCGTATTTTTACTGGTATTGTAATAACATTAATTTATTCTTTATTTACCTTAAACATAGCTCGCTTCAATATATAATTTAATAAATCAATACATATTTCAATAAAATAAATCAACACATTCTCACATAGATTGACGGAAGATGAGCAAAACTATGTCCATCAAGTATAACTGATCAAGCCAAATCGGCACCACACACAATCAATATAACTTGATGGAACCTCCGCTTCATGCGTACTGGACAGACTTGATCTAGTATGCAGGAAGCGTTATGCCTGCCATACACTTGATCGTGTATGGCAGGCATAACGAGGGTAAGGTGAGTATATGAAGTGTTATGCCTGCCATACAATGTCTTTGAAACGATCTCTCGGCGACTCTCGTGCATTCATACTGTAGATGGTATGTATTGCCGTCTTTTGTAAAATAAAGATAGAATTCATATGCGCCGCTGATCCCCACAGTAGTAGGCCATAGGACATAAGGCTATGGAAATATACGAAGTACACCAGCCTAGTCATGGCCACATCTGTCAACTGTCTAATGTGTCTAATAGCATAATATGGGCAAACTGAGCTTATTAGTCAAACCCCGATATGGTTCGCCCACTGTAACTAGATAATATCTACTGTTAAACCAAGAAAAGTAGTAGATTTCGCTAATTCTCGCTTTGCCACCCAATTCTAGTTTATTATGGATTCTGGGTACTTTGGATAAGGAAAACTTGACACAATTGGTTTTTTGTGCATTCAGTAGTAAATTATTAGCAGCGAACCATCTCGAGATATCTGCCAAGGTCCTATTAGGTCCGCTAATATCTATGTCTTTTCTATTTACTTTAAACAATAGTGATGTGTCATCATCAAATAATATTACATCACATAGGTCTTCATCTAAGCATAAATGGGAGATCATTAATATAGTCCGTCCAAAAACAGGAAAGATCCCAAGATTGATCCTTGGGGGACGCCCATCTTTAATTTACAACTGACAGATGTAACTCCATTTACACTCACTTTTTGTTCTCAGTCGGCCAGATATAAATTCACCAGATCGAGAGCTTTATCACATATTACATAATATTTCAACTTGTAAATTAAAGTTTTGTGACAAACACAATCAAAAGCTTTGGAAAGATCACAAAACACGCCGATGGCATTGCATGACCCTTCCTAAGCCTCTAGTACATTTTTGATCAAGCTGCCTCCTGCATGTGGACCACCCTCTCGTGAAACCTACGCAAGTTCTTTATAAGCCCTATCACATGGCAGATCTTTATGACCTGTATGGGATATGTAGCAGCTGACATATTGTTTCTTTTTATCTTCCAGGTCATCATGAAATCTATTAGCATATTAATAGTAGGGACAGTGACCTCTATGGCGCAGTGGTTTAGATGTTGCACCCAAGCGTAGGTACCTTTTGAAATGAACTTTTCTAGATTGTCTCATGTGTGGGTGTACTGGGAGATGTCCTGAATAGCCATCATCTGGTTCTCATAGCACAGAGAATACCCTACTTTAAGATCAGATGATTGGTGTGTATTATTTGGTACATTATTATTATTGTTTTTGAGAACATATTAGATAAGTCTGGTAAATAACTTACAAAATAAAGAAATAAACTGTGTACACTTCTAACTGTATTTCTTACCAAATAGATAGACGACGCCGATTGTAAGGAATAAAATAAATGTACACAAAATGGACTTCGGGACAATGCTAGAGCATTTCTTTCTGTTACGACTTGAGATACCATATTCTTGTTAATCATATCGGATTTTTTCATTACTTTAATCGCATACATTAGCTCTTTATTATTTTTCTTGTGAGCTAGGAATACTTTACCAAAAGCTCCACGGCTGATAGGTTTTATTATAGTAAAATCATTTATATCAGGAGCCTGTAAGAAGTATTTTTCGGTTAATAGGAAATTCTAATTGTTTAAAAATTAGTAGTAAATATTTAAGTACATTTTATCTTACCTTGGTCACATTATCGTTTATTGCATTTATCTTTTCTAAAATTGTATGGCACATAGATTCATCTTTTTTTGAATCATTAGGGTCCATAATTGGAATTTATAATTCAAAATAATAGTAATGTTTTACAGCTATTTTTTTTAAACATTTCTATGATATTTCAGTAATAGTCAATTAAAGTATTTAGAATTTTGGACCTTAACAATCACTAAAACACTGTTCACCAGTATTTTGAAATAAACTGTTATCTGTTATCTGTGCTGTTATTTGACATTTGTTTTTTTTTCTTCCTTTTTTTTATGACATAGCGGACAATTTAGCGCATTTTGCAATGTCACGTATTATTAAGTAGAATTACAAGTAAATTAGTTTTTTCTTATCGTAAACCTCCTCCAGTAGCGATAGTAGGCTTTACTGAAGTTATAAAGGATTTCTTGGAAAAGCGCCAAAATTTCAGCTACATATTTATTTAGACCTACTGCATTCTTTTCACTTAAACAGAACTTAAAAACACAATATACTATCACTTTTGTACTTTACAAATTCCAAAAATGTAAAAAATAGAAAATCTGAACAAAATGTCAACATCATCTCTCGTTCCCGCCAAAAAGTACCCCTTTCTGAAAACTTTTTTTTGGAATTTTTGAGTGAGGTTGTCATTTTATTTTGATTTTCTATTTTTTACATTTTCGGGAGTTTTAAACTACAACAGTGATAGTATATTATGTTTTAAAGTTCTGTGTAAGTGAAAAGAATGGAGATCTAAATAAACATGTGTAGCTGAAGTTTTCGCGCTCTTCCAAGAAGATATTTTTAACTTCAGTAAAGCCTATTATCACTTTAGTGGAGGAGTGTTACGGACAGTTATTATTTCTCCAGAAGTTACGTCATTAGGCTGATGGTCTTGCTACCAATGCCTTAAGATACATAAATTTAAAATAATAAATTATAACTTTTTTCCGTGGCATGGCGCACAGATTAACGCATTTGCCAATGTCACGTTATGTATTTATTAATCGTAGTCGTAAAATTCGTAATAATTAACTTTACTGAAGTTTTTTTAGACGTCAACTGTCATTCTCACGTTCCCGCCAAAAGTCCTTATTTTTAGCTTTCTAAGTCGAAGTTTCTAGGTAATTACATTACTCTTATTAAAGGAAAGGCAAAGGAATCGTTGCCCATACAGCCGATGTATTAGTAATTATTATTAGTACACTGTACAATAATTCACATTATTTCATTAAAATGTCGACATTACACATTTTAATGTTTCTTGGAGTTTCAAGCAACAAATATATTGAAAGAGTCTTTCTAGTAAAATCTGTTGAGGCAGACTAAGTCACTAATAAAATTTTAACATCGCACTACTCAGTTAGCATTTATTCAACAATTCTACATATTTCACAAAAGTGTGAGACGTAAAACTACGCCAATTTCACATCAAAATATCCACTAGCTATGTAATAATAATAGCCTTAATTTCAGACATTTAGTTTAATTACATACAATATAACATTGTTAATTTATAAAATAATATTTATTCTACATGATACTCACACAATATCTACTACAATTTACTTTATTTCAAAATGTACAAGTAAATGTGATTTCTTTGACAACATCTGGGCGGCTAGACAAGTGGCAAACGTTTTGTAAAATCGAAACGCTTGCCGGAGTTATTGCGCGTCAAAAATGCCATTTGGCTGCGTTTTATACGATGGTTTTCACACGAATTTACATTTCGTTTGATTTAATTGAAAGTTAATTACGTTTGATTACCAATTTTAAATTTGTTACGCTAGAACTAGATCACGTGGTATTGTATTGGTATCATGGTTCGACAAAGGCCTCCTCCAGCCGTTTCCATTAGCGTCGGTCACTATAAGCCCTCATCCATTGTTTATTCATCCATTGTTTTAGCTGCTATCTTTGCAATTACGTCGCTCCATCTTTTAAACTGTCTACCTTTCCTACGTTTCCCATTCCTAGGATACCACATAGTAAGCCATTTCTTCTTCATCTCTCAGCATATGTTCTGTCCACCTCCATTTTACGCTCCTTATTTTCTATGTCATGTCTTTGACTTTTGTTATTTTCCTCATATCATCATTTCTAATTCTATCCATTTTCGGACATTTAGTATACTCCTTTGTATTGAATGCTGGTAGCTTTTTAATTCGTTCATACGAAATTTTTTTAAGTGGCCAAGTTTAACACCCATATGTCAGAATAGGTAAAACACAAGTATCGAATATCTTAAATTCTTCTTTGAATTCTTTAGTCTAATAGTGTAACATAAAATTCTTTGTTTTTTATTACTTCTTTCATGGACCAGTATCTTTTCCAACCATTAGTAATTCGTATGTCTATTTTTTTTATTGTTAAATTATTCATACATACTACTTGGCCCAGATATAATACGTATTCGTTTACGAATTCCACTTCATTGTCATGTAGTTAAACTCTGCTAGTTGCACCGTTTGTCATGATTTTAGTTTTTTCTGTGTTTATTGTCAAACCTACTAATTCACTTTCCTTTGCCAGTGTGGAGTATCAATATTTAAGACCATATACAGCGAAAGACAGAATTCATGTAGATAATTTATTATGTATTTTTACGAAAACAACAGACATTTAATTTTTGCGAGCGAAATGAGCGGCCTCTCGGCGTCGTGTCGTGAATCCCAACGGGCGGAGCTCTGAAGTCGAATGCGCCCGAACACAAACGAAGGCACACGAAGTCGACGGCCGAGAAACCACGAGTTCGACTCGTGTGCATACATATTGTAGCTACCCCATTAGCGTTACAGCGTGAAGAAAATATATGTATGTATATACGTACGTATGTACGCATGTTACGTATAGATATTGTACAGTTGCCACATCAGCCCCCCTCCAGAGCTTTAAGGTCGATAAAAATTTGGAAAATGAACGATACGACTAGAACGTGTACGTCTTGGTTCATTATGTGTTACGGTAGGCGTGTCTGGCGAAACAGGAAGTATAAATGCTGGTTTGACGCGATCTATAGACACAGTGACAGCTTTGCCTTTTATTTCTATTTTAAAATATTTTTGTGCGCGTTCGAGTACTTTGTAGGGCCCGGAATAGGGTGGCTGTAAAGATTTTCGCACAACGTCTTGCCTCAAAAATACATAGGATGCTGCGGACAAATCTTTATGTATGAATACTTTCGAAGTACCATGCCGTTTAACTGGGACAGGTTTGAGCGATTGCATATATGTGCGAAGACGGTGGAAAAAACACAATAATCTAATGTAGCATCTTGAAGCGGAGACTCGAAAAAGTCTCAAGGTAAGCGCAATACCTCTCCGTACACTAATTCCGCAGATGAAGCAGACAAATCTTCCTTCCACGCTGTTCTTATACCTAAAAGAACTAGCGGGAGAACTTCGACCCAATCAGACGTGTTGTGACACATTATTGCAGCTTTAAGCTGCCTATGCAGTCGCTCAATAAGACCATTCGAAGCAGGATGGTACGCTGTCGTCTGAATGTGACGTGCACCAGTCATCTGTGCCAATCTATTAAAAATACCAGAAACAAACTGACGACCTCTGTCTGTAGTAATTTGCAGTGGACAACCAAACCTGGACACCCAATTGAAAATAAAAGCACGACACACAGTTTCAGCGTGAATGTCACTAATCGGAACGACTTCCGGCCAACGTGTAAATCTATCTATGGCGGTTAAACGGTATTGATAACCCTGTGAAGAGGGCAGGGGGCCAATTAAATCGATATGTACATGCGAGAAACGTTGAGTCGGCGTCGCAAATGCATGTACAGGAGAATTCACATGACGTGAAATTTTTGAACGTTGACAATCGAGACACGAACGAGCCCATTCCTTGCAGTTTTTTCGAACGCTAGGCCAAACAAAACGTTGCGTTACGAGTTTTAATGTGGTTCTAGCGCTTGGGTGACTGAGGCCCTGAATGGAGTCGAATATAGAACGACGAAACTCTGGTGTAATATAAGGGCGGCAATTTATATTCGGCGTGTCGCAATATAACTTTGTTGATGAGCCAGGCATTGTAATTTTCTGTAAACACAGAGACGAACGGTTATTTAGCAAATGCTTCAGTTCAGAATCTGTAATTTGCGATGCGGCTAAATGTTCAAAGTTAATAAAACTGATTTCATCAATGGGACGAGACAGAGTGTCGGCCACAACATTACTATCACCGGATATATATCTAATATCAGTAGAAAATTGGCTTATAAAGTCCATGTATCGGAACTGACGTAGTAAGCATTTTTCAGAAGACTTTTTGAAACTATAAACTATAGGTTTGTGGTCTGTTAAAATTATAAAGGGTCTGAATTCTAGCGTGTGACGAAAATATTTTACACCTTCACAAATAGCGATTAATTCTCAGCTCCAGCTCCAATAGCAACATCAGAAGCATCCGTGACTAAAGCAAGCTCTGAATTAAGACACGGATGAGCAAGTAATGCAGCTTCAGCTAATTTGGCCTTAGAAAGCTGAAAAGCGTTTTGAAGGTCAGGTGTCCAAGCCAATTTAGTAGAGCCTTTCATTTGTGGGCCAGAGAGTATATTATTAAGAGGTGCTTGGATCTCAGCAGCGTGAGGCAGAAAGCGTCTATAAAAATTAGGCATGCCAAGAAAACGTCGAAGTTCCTTAACAGTTGATGGTGGGGGAAATTCCTGTATGGCATGTACCTTTTCTGGAAGCGGTTTAGTTCCTTCGCTTGAAATTTGATAGCCAAGAAAAGTTACCTGTGATTGGCCAAAAACGCACTTGGCCGTATTTATCAGGACACCATGTTCGCGTAAACGTTGGAAAAGGAGCTGTAGATGGCGCTGGTGTTGAACATCGTCACTTGACGCTATCAAAATGTCATCCAAATAAGGGTAGCAAAATTCAAGCCCATGTAAGATTTCGTCAATAAACCTTTGAAAGGTTTGCGCTGCGTTGCGAAGCCCAAAACTCATAAAGTTAAATTCAAACATTCCGAAAGGGGTTGTTATAGCCGTTTTAGGAATATCCTCGGGAGCGACCGGATCTGATTATAAGCGCGCACCAAATCAATTGTGGAAAAAAAATTACAGCCACTAAGGTTATAAGAGAAATCAGCTATGTGCCTAATAGGGTACCTATCAGGTATGGTTCTACTATTTAAGGCCCGATAATCACCGCATGGTCTCCAACCACATGTCTTTTTAGGTACCATGTGTAAAGGAGAACACCATGCACTTTCTGACCTGCGTATAATACCTGCACGTAACATGTCCTCAAACTCCTGTTTCACCAGTTTGAGTCGTTCAGGATCCAAACGTCTTGGTCTCGAAAAAACTGGTGGACTGGGGGTAGTACGTGTATAATGTCGTGTCTGGTGTCGAACTACCCGTTCTGTGGGTTCACCTACTGGTCTGGTAATTTCAGGGTACTGAAAAAGGAGCCGATGATAGCAACTGGACCCTGAAACAGTTTTTACATGATGTACAGTATTATTTGTAATAGAATGAGCTTTAACAGTGAGAGATGTTACATTATCTATTAAGCGTTTGTTTTTTACATCTACTAATAAACCATAATAAGATAGAAAGTCGATTCCGATAATAGGCTTAGTAACATTTGCAACAACAAAACGCCAATTGAAAGCACGTCTTAAACCTAGGTTCAATGTCAAAGTAATGCAACCATGTGTCTATGCACGTGCCGTTAGCGGCAAAAAGTTGATAATCACTTTTTGAACGATATTTAAACTTTTGTAAAAACTTTACCGGGTATACGCAAACATCTGAGCCCGTATCCACTAAAAATTGCACATTTGCATTTTTGTCGCACACAAATAAGCGGCTTGGGGTAGATTGACAGGCACTCGCCGCCATCAGTGACTGCTTTTGTCGTTTCCCTCCTTGAAGGTGCAAGGTGGTCGGCACTTGTTTGCACGAGCCCCGAACGTGGCGTGATACCAACACTGCTGTTCATTGTCACATCTGGAACGGCTGCGTGACTTTGACCGACGACGCCACCAACCGGAACGTCCGCGTGATTCTGGTCGAAAACGGGAACGAGAAGTCAAAGAAGCCACTTGGAGTGTTAGTTCCTCGATTTGCCTCTTCAATCCATCAATTTCAGGGATAGATGCAATACTCGCAACCTGAACTTGCGGCGATACTTCGTTAATTTTGTCAGCCAGGAGAGCGATGTCATCTAATGTTGCCTGTGTTTGAGTAGCGATTATTGCCTGAATATTATTAGGCAAACGGCTCGCCCACAACGATTGCAAAAATTGATCTGGCACGTCCGATCCTGCTAATCCCCTCAAATGACGCAAAAACTGCGATGGTTTGCGATCATCTATGTCTTCTTGGAATAAAAGCTGTCGAACCCTTTGCTCTTGTGATGCCGATAAACGTGAAATTAACGTAGCCTTCAATTTATCATATTTCCCATTCGCTGGTGGGTTTGAAATAACGTCTTCCACCTCTGAACAATATTTGGAATCCAAACAACTAATTGCGTGATAGTATTTGGTACTATCTGAAGTTATGTTGGACAGTATAAACTGAGCCTCTAACTGTATAAACCACAACGCCAGTTTATGAGGCCAAAATGGCGGTAACTTTATACCAACGGCAGCAACGTTATTTTCTTCCATCGTAGAATTATTGCACGATTGAATTCCACTATATGCAGTAACAATCTTCGATCACGTCGGGGTCACCAATTGTGGAGTATCAATATTTAACACCATATACAGCGAAAGACAGATTTCATGTAGATAATTTATTATGTATTTTTACGAAAACAACAGACATTTAATTTTTGCGAGCGAAATGAGCGGAATCGGCGTCGTGTCGTGAATACCAATGGGCGGAGCTCTGAAGTCGAATGCGCCCGAACACAAACGAAGGCACACGAAGTCGACGGCCGAGAAACCACGAGTTCGACTCGTGTGCATACATATTATAGCTACCCCATTAGCGTTACAGCGTGAAGAAAATATATGTATGTATATACGTACGTATGTACGCATGTATTTACGTATAGTTATTGTACAGTTGCCATACCAGCTCGTTTTACATAATTTGAATTTTCGTGGCCGACTTCAAATAAGACCAAATCGTCTGCGAACCTTAGGTTATTTAGAATAGTACCTTCCATGCTGATTCCAAAATAAGTCCAATGAAGATTCCTATCAAGGACAGCTGAAAACAATTTAGGCGATAGTGGATCGCCTTAACTCACTCCTGTTTCTATGTGTATAAACTTCTTTTTTCTCTAGATTTATTTTTGCATTACTAGCACGATAAACGTTTTTTCTAAGTTTAATGAACTTATTAGAGATTGGTGGTATAATGCTCGCCAAATAACGTCATGTTCTAATGAGTCGAAAGCCTTCCAAAAATCCCAGTACGAAGTTAGACCATATTCATTGTGTTTTTCTATTAACTGCTTTACAGTATGAATGTGATCCAATACTGAGAAAGTGCTCTTAAAACCTGCCTGTTCTATTGGTTGATTACAATCCAACGTAGTCGTGATTCGCTTCAATATTATCTTTGCAAATATTTTATAAATATTCGACATTAAGCTTAAAGGTCTGTAATTGTTTATAATATAAAAGTCACCTTTTTATAAAGAAGGATAATAAGGAATTCTTTCCACTGCTAAGGTATTTGTACTGTGTTCATGATTTCATTAAATAACTCAGTCAGGATTGGTACTAGTACATCTTTTGCTTCTATTTAAACTTGGTTGTTTACACTATTAGGTCCTGGTGCTTTATCTTTTCCTTGAGTTTCTATTGCTTTCTCTACTTCTCTCTCGATGATTGGTGGTATGTCCTCTTTTTCGGTTAACATTTCCTCTGATGTGTAATTCTTCTGACTCTTGTATAAACTTCTGTAAAAATCTGTCGCAATATTCATTATGTCTTCTGTTCTTGTTTTATATTGCTTGGATTTGCCCTTTAATTGAGGCACCCATTTTTGTCCAATAGAATCTTTTGTGCCTTTTTGTGCCTCCTGTTCTCATTACTTCTTCAATTACTTTTACTCTCTTTTTCTTCTACTTTTTCTGTCCTTCTTCATTTGTTCTCTAATATTTTACTAAGTTCTAATATTTTTTCTCTATGTTAGCCACTAGCTAACAATGTTTAAATAATTAAAGTAAATTCTGTTCACAAATCCAGCCAAAAACTGACGGATTCGTTTTTCTTTTACCTATTTCAAAGATTACTACTAGTGCTTTTATCATGCATTGCCCATTATTCATAAGTTTAATCACTGAAAAACATCTCGTAAATTCCGTGTTTTCCAGTAGAACATCTATCTTTTTTTTGTAGGTACCTATTACCAGTACACAGGGTTTTTCAATAGGGTAGGCAGGCAAAATAACAAATATACATAAAAAAAAATTAATACATAATTATACTTACGAATATAACACCACTGACGAGCGCGAACGCTACCAATACTTTAAATTTTCGTAGTGGTTATTTGTTATACGTAGTTAATGCAAGTAAAACAAAATGAAACTATTAGTATGTGTACAATTCGTCAGCCAGTTAAATGTTTCATCATATGTAGAATTAAAATTTCGAGTCACATTATCTAACTTTTGACATAAATGCAAATTTGGAACACACCTGTCTTTAGCTATCGTTTGTAATTTTTCACTATATGAACATTTTAAAAACGCAGCTTGTTTTAATTTTTGTAAACACACTGCCAACATAATTATCACAGCTAAGACATTCCATTCTTTAAAATACAACTGAAATTATTTATTATAAATTTAAAACCGATAGTTTACTTTAAATACGAATTGTAAGAAGAATAAATTTTTTTTAAATAACTTAGAACAACAAATCACTTGCACGAAGAAAACAAATACGGAGTTTTATTTTTATTCAAAAATCATTCATAAAGAAAGCAAAAACTACTAATTTTAGTTGGAAAAGTTTTGAATTTATCTAATCCATTTAAGGATGTAGGCCGTGTATTCAAAACACGCACACAAACTTGTAGACATCTCACGGTCACAAATTTACATATTAATATTTTACTTTTCTAAATATTATGTTTTACATACACACAAATCTTTTATATACACATTTTGTATATTTTTTTTTTTGTAAATATAGTGGCAACTACCCGTAGATAATTTTTGCCAACGTCTTGTTTGGATTAGACACTGTGCGGTATGCTAAAAATGATATATAATTTTGGCCAAGTGACGATTCAGTTGAGGACCTAAAAACAGACAACACAAACATTGAACAAGGACAATACAAATTAGTTAGCATTCTACATGAAATTAGATATATTGTGTTAATTACAAATACATAAAATGCGACACAAAAGGGAGTAAGAGTTATTAAATTAAAGGTGAATTTTGTTTTCAGCAATAAACTTTCAAAGGGTTTCAATAAATGGGGTGTCAATATATGTAAGAAGGGAGTTGAAATTCGTGGGCAAAGGAATAAAACGGGGAAGAACGCTATATAGGGAATACTTTAGGTTTGGACAATTGAAATAAATATGGTCAACCGTGCCGTCTTCTAGTCCACACTCACACAAGGAGTGATCTCGGACCCGAATTTTAGATAGAAAGACTGGTGAACTAATATGACCAAGCCGCAGTCGGATAATGGTGGAAGTAATGTGTTTGCTAGCAGAACGGAATTTAAAAAACCAAGGTTTGACAGGTACATTTGGTTGAATGTTCCCATATTGCTTGCCTTTGTTAAATCCAGAAGAACCCCAAAATTCATTCGAGTTCTTACGAAGCTCTGATTTAGCCACGTTTCTGAGATCCCGAGGAATTGACTTGAAATATATGTGAGAACCTGTTTGAACTGCATCCTTTGCACAAGAATCTGCCATTTCATTACCTGTGATACCAGAATGGCCGGGTATCCAGGCTAGCGTGACCTCTAAGCCTTGAGTATAACACCGGTGTAGAGTTTCTCTTATTTTTAGAGTGATATAAAAATTATCCTTAGCTTGAAAGGGAACCTTATTAATGTCCTGAAGGGCACTATATGAGTCTGAAAAAATAATAGTTTTATTTAATTTATGAGCCTCGGCGTACGAAACTGCTTCGAATAGAGCGATGGCTTCTCCTGAAAATACTGATAATGAGGGGGGGCACTTAAAGTTTAAATTGTATTTTGGGACCCAGACAGCGGCACCAACTGAACTATTTTCAGAAAGTTTAGAAGCGTCTGTGAACATAGTAAGCCATCCGTTCCAATTTTTATTTAAAATATGATTAAACATTGCATTTGCATCTAAAGTCTTTATCTATGCCAAAATTAAGAATAATTCTAGGTTGAAAAATGAGAGCATGAAAATCAGTTAAAAAGAATGGGTTATTAGAGAGCTGAGCCACAGGGGAGTTATCTAGAAACTTTTTATAGCTTTTGATAAGGCATGGCGTGTCCTTATGGGTCCAATACCTGGATGAAGTCATTAATTGAGATAGATCAAACAATCTAAACAGTAAAGGATGGTGAGAAAACTTTGAACAATTAAAGAAGAAACGATCGGATAGATACTGTCTTCGAAGATGAAGAGGAGGATCGACACATTCTACTTGCAATGCCTTAACCGGTGAAGATTTCATTGCGCCTGTGATAATACGTAGGCATTTGGCTTGTATTCTGTCTAGCTTTCCTAAGGCTATTCTACTACATGGCTCCAAAAGAAAGGATCCGTAATCAAGGTGACTTCTGATAATGACATGGCAAAAGGATGGGAACCCCACCAAACTCTGGATAATGATCTAAGAATATTTATATTTCGCTCACATTTATCGCTAATATAATTTAGATGGGAAATTCCTGATAATTTAGAGTCTAGGTGAATTCCTAAAAACTTAACTTTTTCTTGGACCGGGATAATGTCATCGCCCAAAACAATCCTAACTTCGGGGATCAATCGTTTTCTGGAGAAAACAACCACGTTGCTCTTAGATGGCGACAACGATAGACCATGGTCGGAGAGCCATTCATTGAGGTAGTGTAAATCACTATTTAACCGGCTAGAAGCGATAGAAATAAATGAGGAAGAAACATAAAGAGCGATATCATCAGCATATTGTAGAACCTCACAAAAAGAATCAACGGATTTATCAAGGTCATGAGTGTATAAGCTATACAGAAGAGGGCTCAGGACAGATCCCTGGGGTAAACCCTTCCACACAGTTTTGGGTGGGAGAAGAGCGCTTTGGGTACGGACAGATATAGAGCGAGACATGAGGATACTGCAGATGACGTTCACCAGCCTCACTGGAATACTCAGCTGAAGCATTTTTTGCCTGAGTAACGGAAGATGGATACTATCATATGCGGAAGTAACATCCAAGAACGCGCCAATGACGTGTTCCTCCCGAGAGAAAGCAAGTCGGTGTCAGCAGTTAAGACACTTAAACTATCCATTGTACCCAAACCCTTTCTAAACCCAAACTGGGACTTTGAAAGTACATCCCTATTCTCCAATATCCATTCTATTCTATTCTTTATGAGGTGCTCAAGGATTTTGCATAAACATGAAGACAAAGCAATGGGACGATAAGAAGATGATTTAGACGGATTTTTGCCTGGTTTTAAAATAGGGATTACGATATGATTTTTCCAAGAGTCTGGGATTAAATTCGTTTCAAAAATAAAATTGATTATGTTTAAAAATAATGTTTTGGAGGACTTGGGGGATTTCGTAACAAAGGAATATGGAATGCCATCGATTCCAGGAGAGGACTCACGTAAATGATCCATGGCACATTCCAGTTCCGCAAAAGAGAAGGGACCATCCATACTATCAGAAGAACTAGACAAGCAGGTAAATGACGGGAAACAGTCCTCTGAGGGCACGAAAGGGGAAGCAAGTTTACTGATAAATTCATTGAGCCAAGAGGAAGACTCATTCGATGTAATATTGAAATTATCAGAATGAATGCCACGGAACTTTTTTATATTTTTCCAAACACTAGAAGCTGAGGAGCTAGGAGAAAGTGATTCGCAAAAAAATTGCCAGCCTTGACGTTTTTTCTGAGAAAGAAGTTTCCTACTACGAGCGTAGGCATGTTTATAATGCAAGTAGGTCTCCATGTCTAAATTTGAGGTGTAACGTAATTCCGCCTCTTTGCGTTCCCTAATACTGACAGAACAATCAGCATCCCAGCATGGAGGTGAGCGAGGTTTATTAATTACTGAATTTTTTAACGGGAAACTAGAATTAGCTGCGTCAATTAGAACATTGGTGAAATCCGAATACATCATTAGAAAATTTTCTCTGGTAACAAGAGGTAGTAACTCAATTTTATTGTTAACTGCAGCTGAGAATTCTTTCCAATTGCCTGAAGACAATCTATATTTTAGTAGTGGGGGAATTTTTAATATCTCTTGAAAGTGGTGTAGTATAGAAATTAAAATTGGTATGTGGTCACTACCATATGACTGGGAAAGAGTTCTCCAATTAAGGCGAGATGCTAAATCGGCAGATGAGAATGATAAATCTACAGCACTAGGATTCTGTACGGGAGAAACTATTCTTGTAGAAGATCCATCATTTAAGACGCAAAGATTAGATTTGTCGAGAACCTCAAGGAGGTGGTAGGATAAAGCGTCTGTGAGATGGGAGCCCCATGCTGTGTGATGGCAATTGAAATCTCCCATAACTATGAGTGGGCCATTTAAGGGAGATAGAACAGAGTCAAGCTCTGAAATAATATTAATATTAGGATGTGGAATGTAAACCGAAAGAAAGTTGATGTTTTGTGATTTAACAGCAACTGCCTGGAAACTGGATGAGTGTGATGGGAGAGGAATTTGGGAATAATTTAGTGAATTTTTAATGAGTATGGAACAACCACCTCATCCATCCTCTCTATCATCACGGAGGCATGAATATCCTGACACCCTAAAACGGGAGCCAGGCTTGAGCCAGGTCTCCGCAACCGCAAAAAGAATGGGGTTATATTTTTGGATAAGATGATCAATCTCGTGCTTTTTATTTCGGATGCTCCTAGCATTCCATTGTAAAAGAAGGCGAACTTGGTCCATAATAGATGATAGTGGGCGCAGAATTTCTGAGACATTGTTCGGTAAAACATCACTAAACTTGGAAAGAATATTTACTAAAGTAGAAACCAGAAGTTCGATTAAATTATCGTTAGGAGATGAGTTGTTGGAGAGACAACAGCCTTTTGGCAGAATCGAATTTGGTTGAGAAACAATTGAATTATGGGCTTGAACATCATAGGGTTTACTTAGAATTGGACTAGGTTGACGTTCCAGAATCACAGTTTTTCTAAAAGATCTATGAGAAGTGGGGGGGTTAGAAGGTTGAGAATACTGTTGGCTATTTGAGAGTGGGAGGGAGCTTAAAGGAGGAGAACTTAATTCTTGAGTAATAGTAGCATCAGCATAAGACATTCGCTTTATTGGAGGGTACCTTTCTGCTGCCTCAGAGTATGAGATATTATCTTCAGCCATTAGGGATTTTATTGCTTTTTGTCTTGAGAATTCAGGGCACCTTTTGTTTGTAGCAAAATGACGCGCCTGACAAAATAAACAAGTAGCCTCTGTTTCATCAACGGGACAACCATCTCCTGTATGAGGTTGAGCACAACGGTAGCACCGGGGTTTTGATCTACACTGAGCTTTAACATAGAATTGGTAATTGGTATACCTCAACATTAATAGCTGTATTAAAACAGTAAACCCTTAAAAGTAATTACCACTGTCTGGGTTGGGACCCACTCTGCGACACCGTCTTTAAAATTTTTCCTATTCAATCTACGTGCTTTTACAACTGTAGCACAATTACCATTACTAGGACACTCCAAACCAGAGACTAATTCTTCCGTAGACCAGTCTAAGGGAATAAACTTTATAATTCCCATACGAGAGACTTGGAAGCGGGGGATCTTTGCCTCATATTTATTTTCTTTTATGAAGGGATTTTCTAAAAAGTCATTGGCTTAGGTAGCTGTTTTAAATTCAACTGTTGCCCTATTGCGGCCTGCCTGCTTAATGCCATTAACTACAATACCATGCACATTGTAGTTATGAAGTAGTTGAGCAAACTTCAGAATGCGGATAGTTGAGCCGGCTGAACGATCGGTTGCTGTGCGTGTAATGTGGACTAGAAATGGACCGGAATCTGATGAGCTATACTTAAAACCATTTTCTACCTCAAAACCTGGATTGACATATATATTTTGTACAGACGAGGACGGGGGAATCTTTTTTTTGTTGATTCCGCATTTCCATCAAGTGGGCAATCAATACGACGTTTTCTAGCGCAGGAATCAGACATTTCTACATCAACGGGAATGTCTTGTGAATGCGATGGGGCCTTCTCATGAGGAGGCGGCCCTCCACCCCAATCGAGCGGATCGTCCTCCCCTGAATTCAACATTTATACGAAAAATAACAATACTTACATGAACCCTCCACCAAAATACACAAAAACACAATTATAGGAACTCAACAGGAATATTGAAAGTAAAAAAAGTAAATAACGCCAAAATGCACGTGTGTCAACCAAGACAAACCGCAGCAAAAACCCACATTTTGTATTAAAGTCAGTATAAAACTCTTTGTTGAAAGAATAAGTAAAAATGAGACAACTGTCATTGTTTGTAATTTGTTAATTTTGATGGATACGTTTCTGTGACATAAAAAATAGGTATAATTTTATTTAGCAAATATATATCAAATAACCAATTGCTATTGATTATTATTCATTTATACTTAAACTGGTGACCCAGTACTGAACAAAATTCAAGATATAGCACTACCTACACCAATAATGGTATCAACCAGCACTAATCATAATTTGTTTGGATGCAGTATGGAAACAATGGTTAAAGTGATCGCAGCATTGAATAGTCAGGTTGAAGCGTTATCAGCGCAACTGAATCGCAGTTCTCGTCCGACATCAAGGAGACCCCAGCAACGCTGATCATCAGAAATTCCCACAGAAAATTCCCACTTTGCTGGTACCATTCGAAATTCGGCGGTAAAGCGAATAAGTGCGTGCGACCTTGCGACTTCAAGTCGGAAAACTAAAACGGCAATCGGTAATAGCGACTGACGATTGCCACGTTTCGACTGGTCGCCTGTTTGTCGTAAATCGAAGATCAAAGACACAGTTTTTGGTCAATACTGGAAGCGACTTCTGCGTCTTCCCTCGCCACCTACTACAAGACCGTCGTGCACGGACCAGTTACCAATTGTGTGCGGCTAATAGGACTATTATTGACATGTATGGCTATGCACATTTTAATTTAGATTTAGGTTTACGTAGAGATTTCCGCTGGCGATTCGTAGTGGCAAATGTTAACAAAGCTGTAATTGGCGTTGATTTTCTCTCATATTTGAATTTAATTGTAGATTGTCGTAATAAACGCTTAATTGATGCTTTAACTAATGTTTCTGCGAAAGCTACTGTTGTACGACCAGCTGATACAGTTCATTCAGTGAAAGTAATAACTGGTGATTCTAAATTTCATAAAATTCTTGATGATTTTCCAGAACTAACACGTCCAGCAGGTGCACACCACATAGTCAAGCACAACATTCGCACAACATCAGGCCCCCCAGTTTCTTGTTCTCCCAGGCGTCTCGCTCCAGACAAGCTCGAGATAGCGCGGCAAGACTTTGAAGTCATGTTAGCTAACGGGACAGCCAGGCCATCCGAAAGTCCGTGGTCTTCACCACTGCATTTAGTTCCCAAAAAGGACAACGATTGGCGTCCTTGCGGCGACTACGAATGCTTAATTCACGGACCATTCCTGACAAGTATCCAATTAGGCATATACATGACTTCGTTCATAGCATATCTGGTTGTAAAATCTTCGGCACGATAGATTTGGTGAAGGCTTACAACCAGATACCTGTCAATGCTGAGGACATAACTAAGACAGCCATCACTACACCCTTTGGACTTCTCGAATTTCCATTTATGACCTTTGGGCTTCGAAATGCAGGTCAAACTTTTCAAAGGTTTGTGGACGAAATGACTCGGGGACTGGACTTTTGCTATTGTTATTTAGACGATTTCTTGATATTTTCACAAAGTGAAGCCTAGCACATTGACCATCTTCGACAGTTTTTCACGAGAATGAGAGAATACGGCGTCCTGATCAACACGTCCAAGTGCGTTTTCGGTGTCTCTGAGGTAACCTTTTTGGGGTACCGTATTTCAGAACACGGCACCAAACCACTGGACACTAAAGCGCAAGCTCTCAAGGAATACCCACTTCCGAAAGACATCCGTCAACTCCGTCGGTTTTTGGGTATGATACATTTTTATAGGCGATTCTTACCGAAAGCAGCTGAGATTCAAGCACCACTCAATGCGCTGCTGATAGGAGCTGCCAAAGGTTCAACACCTATTGACTTAACGGGTGACGCCCTTAAATAATTTCAGGATTTCAAGTTCAGTCTTTCTAACGCCGCATTACTAGCCCATCCAGAGTATCAGGCCAAACTGGCAATGGTCACAGATGCGTCAGAAAAGGCGATAGGCGCAGTTTTACAACAGCTCAAGAACGAAACTTGGCAGCCTTTAGCATTCTTTTCTCACAAACTAAGCCCTTCACAGCAGAAGTACTCACCTTACGACAGGGAGTTGCTCGCCATTTACGAGTCTATTAAATATTTCAGACACATGCTAGAGGCGAGGCATTTTATAATCTATACTGACCATAAGCCAATCACTTTTACCTTTCATGAGCAAAAAACAATTGTTCCCCAAGGCAGTATAAGTACTTGGACTGTATCTCCCAGTTCACGACCGATATAAGGCACATTTCAGGAAAAGACAATGTTGTTGCTGACCCCTTATCTCGAAATAGTGAACTTGAGACACCAGTTAGCCTGGACTCAATAGCCCTAGCACAGACTTCAGACCTCGAGTTGGCTCAGCTCCTTGCCGGGGGTTCTTCACTTCGCTTAGAGAAATTACAATTACCTGAAAGTCGTTTACTTCTGTACTGCGACGTCAGTACACCGACTCCCAGGCCTTTTGTACCTAAATCATTGCGAAAACAAGTCCTTGACAGTCTACATTCACTGAGTCAGCCTGGCGCCAGTGCATCTGCCCAGCTTGTAGCTGAACGTTTTATCTGGCCTGGAATTAGGAAGGACTGCAGAAACTGGGCTAAATCTTGCTTAGCCTGCCAGCGTGCTAAAGTAAGCAGGCACGTTTCCGCTTCACTAGGCACTTTTAACTAACCACGTGCAAGGTTCAAGCAGGTACACATAGATCTGGTACGACCACTCCCGGTGTCACAGGGATACCGCTACTGTCTTACGGCTGTCGATCGCTTCACTAGATGGCCGGAAGTTATTACAATTGCCGATATTACCGCAGAAACTGTAGCTAAGGCATTGTTGTCGGGGTGGATCGCTAGATTCGGTTGTCCGTCGGAAATTGTTACAGATCGTAACCGTCAATTTGAGTCGGCACTGTTTCAATTTTTGTCTAAATTTACTGGCTTTCAGCACAATAAAACGACTGCTTACCACCCTGCGTCCAATGGCTTGGTAGAACGTTTTCACAGACAACTTACAGCATCTATAATGTGCCATGCTAATAACCACTGGACCGAATCTTTACCATGGGTTCTATTAGGTATACGGAGTGCCTTTAAAGACGATCTGCAGGTCTCTTCAGCAGAACTTGTGTACGGGGAACCTCTAAGACTTCCAGGTGAATTCTTTGAGGCCAACGTATTAACTACCACCGATGTCACTAATTTCACCGCACGTCTGCGCTCTTTCGCTGAAATTTTACAGCCAACACCAACCACGCGGCACGGCAAGAAAAAAATATCCGTTTTTAAAGGTCTAGCATCCATTCATCGTGTTTTTCTTCGTGAGGACATCTTACGTGGATCATTACAACCTGCTTATGCTGGTCCACATAAGGTCCTAGCGAAAGGTGACGAGGTTTTCAAACTGCTTATTAAAGGTAAAGAAGTCACAGTATCAAAAGACCGACTCAAACCGGCCTACATACTTGCTGACACTTTCAATAACCCTGAGCACATCACTATTTTACCACCGGTGAGTGACAAAAGTAGTTCTACGCCCCCGACATTTGACGATTCTGGAGGGAATTTAAAGACGTTTTGGCCGCCATGTTAGATTTCCAGATTTTTATCGCCCTTAGCCTGGTCTCTGGAGGGGAGTGATGTAGACATCTCATGGTCACAAATTTACATATTAATATTTTACTTTTCTAAATATTATATTTTATATACACACAAATCTTTTATATACATGTTTTGTATTAAAGTCAGTATAAAACTCTTTGTTGAAAAAATAAGTAAAAATGAGAACTGTCATTGTTTGTAATTTGTTAATTTTGATGGATACGTTTCTGTGACATAAAAAGTAGGTATAATTTTATTTAGCAATTATATATCAAATAACCAATTGCTATTGATTATTATTCATTTATACCTAAAAACTTAATTTTTGTTTATAAAATAAATAACACATGTTTGAAAGATTATTTCCTGTACTGGCAGGTGAAATGTAAACACGTGTGCGTGTGTCGTAGCCTTAAAGGGGCCATTCGCGTTGCAACGGTCGCAAGGACTGTCAATCGAACCGTTGCAATGCCAGTTCTATTACCACACATACGTTGCGACTTGGTTGTATATATTGTCCTACAGAAATGTATCACAGTTGTCAGGTGCTTTTAGAGTGAAGTGGGATACTCTTGCTTAGATATATCAATATGAATATTATGAGTAAAAAGACAAAAGCTGCACTTACTGTAGCATTATTAGAGTGCATGAATGAAAGAAAAAGGAAACGTAAGTGGTGAAAAAAATGGTTGCTCAGAAGAAATATATATATTTACCGACATGAGCTTGCTCGATGAATTAGTGACAAGAAAAAAGAAAGAAGAAGAAAAAAAAATTAGCTTGGTCGCACGGGACGTTTTAAACATCAACACTCACGTTACGACCGGTGTGATCGTGTGGCAAGGTTTGATGACTATATCAACGGACTTGCGACATGACCTTGGTCGTACTCTCCGCTTTACGACCGATACATTCACATACGAACTTGTCGCATACGACCAAAGTCCGTGAGACGGTCCGTACAACCGTTACAATGTGAATGGCCCCTTTTAGTCATTGGTTGTAGGCACCGGACCGACGTGTGTTGACGTACCTCCGCAGTCCGTGGATGAGTTACATAGCGGATATTTTTTATCGATAGATGACATGTTGTTAATAATAAAATTACGGTTATGAACAGATGAAAAACAAAAGAACGGGGAAGTTAGATGGCGCTATTGTTGTTTAATTTTAAATTACCTATAAAATGTAAATGGTAGGTATCGAACTATTCCATTTAAATTGTCCGGGTAGGCAGTGTCTCTGTGCTTATATGAGAAGCAAGCCACTGCCTATTACCCTTCAGTTATTTCTCGCCAAAAAGCTCACAGATTTAAGGACCGATTTCTAAAAATTTTAATTTCGTTTTGCACCAATAAATTACAATTAGAGAAATAAATAAAAAGTGCTATCATGAAGAAAAGCAGTTTTAAAACAAATCACTGTGTATACAGGATATTTTCAAGGAAGTGTTTACTTCCTAAGAAAAAATGAAGGCAGTACCCACTCTGGCTCTTATATTTTGTTTAATTTAATCTTCTATTCGACACGATGAAATACAGTTGTTAAAAGCTTGTACAATTGCTGAACACGCCAAAGGTTGATGAGAGTTATCTTCATAACATTGCAAAATCTGCGAAGTTATATTAAATGATGTTTAAATGCACCTGTGCACACTGAAAATTAAACATCGACATTAATAAAAAGGAAGATACGGCATGAGCATCCGGCGCATAGAGAGTGAAGCTCTCAAACGGAGCTGCACCGAACAGTGGTGAAAGTAGCTGAGGCTATAGGTCCAGATAATAACGGCTTAGAAACTCTCGTTACAGTCTATTACAATATTATCCTACGTCATTGTATAGACTTAGGTGTTACTTTGCGAAAATCCATTTCATGTCATAGATTCCTAAAATTTCTAGCTATTTTCCGCTCAAACTAAAAAAAACTCCCATCGACACGTGTCTCGCCTCTCAACGAAGACTCGATCAGCTAACCAGCACCGAATCTTCGAAATTTCGGTGCTGGTTAGCTGACCGAGTCCTATCTCTGGTATGTCCTGAGGATGATTCGTTGAGAGGTGAGACACGTGTCGATTGGTGGGTTTTGGAGTTTGAGCGGAAAATAGCTAGAGATTTTAGGATTTTATCCTTCGATCACAAATATATAACTGGATTCACAATCCTGTATAAAATTCGAACAAATTATTGTCCGTATTGACATATACATTTCTAATATCGTATAGTATTTTCTCAATATTGTATTAATTTAAACTTTACTGTCGATGCATATAAAGGTCGTAAAATCTCGTAAAAGATCCTCCCATGGCATCGAAATGACGTTTGTTAACAAAAATATATTTAAAATTCAATCTTACGATTCATGCTTAAAGTGTGATTCACGTAATTTATTTGTATCGCTATTTACGTCATTATGATTTGTTACATAAAAGCGACAAGGATAAGACACATAGAAATTATAATGTTAGACAAGGAATAAGATGTTGCATGTCAGGCAATGACATATTCAGACGCAATGTAAGAAGAAAGGGAGGGAGCAGCATTGTTACGCAATTATTAATATTTTTTTATTTTAGGTTCTTCGATCACAAATAATTCACAATTTTCTTTAAAATCTATATACATAAGTACTGTCCGAATCGACATATACATTTTGAAGATCGTACAATATTATCGGTAATATTGTTTTAATTTAAAGTATACCTTAAAGGCATAAAGTTATAAGAGCTCGTTTAGATTCTTGAAAGGCATTGAAACGAAGTTTGTCAAAAAAAATCTCACGTTTCGTGCTTAAAGTATACTCAATTCACGTAATATATTTCCATCGCTGTTTACATCATTTTGGTTTGTTACGTGGACATGACAAGGATAAGATATAATATTTAGATTATAAGGCGAGACAAGGAAGAAAATGTTGGATATCAGGCAATGACGTAATCAAGGAATACAGAGTGAAGTCGCAATAAAGTGCTGATATTTGTTTTATTTTTCAGTGGGAAATTGTGTGCGAGTCATTCTTTAATATATACATACATATCATCACGCCTTCATTCATAACGAGATAGTCTGAGAAATATGTCATGACTAGAAATCTTAACTTTGATGAAAAACAATTAAACGATCTAAAATCTTAGTTTAAAACGATTTAATGGCAACGTTAATCTTCTAACAATGCCACAATATAAATAATAACTTACTGTCAAATAGAAATGCAGTGCAGGTTTAAGTAAATACGTTATAATATGTTGATTTTCATTTCCTTCGAATAAATTTAACTTGTTATACAATTGCCTTTTTGATCGATTTTTATTTTTCATAGTCTCTTTTTTAGCAATATAATGCAATCGTATTTTAAAGTAACGCTCGGTAATGGACTTCATTAATATAATGTTATGATTACTGTCATGGTTCGGTTCTAAAATCGTAGTAAATATACGAACACCCACAAAAGATTTCAATACGCTTGAACACATTAAGGAAATATTAAAAATCTTGATTTGTAGATAGTGCCTGATTATACCTTCTGCTTTTTTGCATACGGAAAATACATCTTGAGATGCATAGAATAGTCCTCCAATGTTTCTAATATCAATTAGTTTATGAAAAAAAACTTTTCTTTAGCTAAAAGACTGTCCTCACATGCACCGCATTTTATTCTTTTTAGTAAATATCGTACTACATTACCGGCTATATAGTCAACAATTTGGTCAATATATTCAGAACTATGTCCTGATTCATCAATATCAGATGATGGGGGAATAACCACTCTGCTACCAAAGAATTATAACCAAAGGGGAGAAAACAAAATTATTACAAATTACAAAAATTACCGGTACAACACCGGTCCGTCCGTTCAGCGTCACAGCGATAATACAAATTACTGGGGCGGGTTTACAACTAAGAGTGGTACGAATACAGATATAGGTACACAGGCAAAGACAAAAAGTAGTTAAACGTAGGTTATAGGTAGTTAGATAAACAGATGAAAATATGTCACACTACGTTCATTCGGTATGAAGTATTCATCGCATTTTTGGCGTGCTACTATAGATGTCCATTCTTCACATCGAATAAGATCTCGAGGAAAGCTATAGGTACATTTTTTTATACGTTTGAGAAAAATATTGAAATAACTTGCAGTGTTCATATAAGAATGCATAATTACATAAATTGCAAATTTTTTTATAATTAGCAGCAAATCCTATATTACAGTCATAATTGTAATTTCAACACCAAAAATATAGTTAAAAAAATAAAAGTGTAAGACTAAAAATTCCATTCTATAATCTTAGAACAGAGATAAAAGTATAATCCGAATAAATGAAATCTGAATGCGGTAGTATGGTTCTCAATGTCGTATTCAATTAATTGTATTATGTAGCTGTCATTTGAATATATTATATTATTATGAATTTAATAAAAAAGAACTATATAACGTTATTCTTATAACGAAATAATGAACACGTAAATAAAATAATCTTAATTACCCATTTACCAAAAATAAGAAACTCCATTCTTTTTTAACGTTCTAGACGTGTCATTTTTACAATTTTTGAAGGAGCACTGTGTCGTATTTCCTTTAGTGTTTACAAATACTACTAAGACTGAGTGCGCTCAAATTCGCATTGGAGTGCACATTTGGTTCGAACGTTTTTGAAACGCTGATTGTGTATCTAGTTATATATTTGTGATCGAAGTATTTATCACATTATCCTACGTCTCTTACTGTTGAGATATGTACACAACACATTGGTGTGACACACAAATAATATCTCTGTGTGTGTACATGATCCATTTTTAGAGTACCTAAACAATGTTCTGACATACCAAATCTAGTTTTTTATTTAATCAATATCTATCAAAATTGATTAATAATTTATGAATTTTAAACTTTCGCGTTGCATTATAAAATAATTAATAATTATTTACTTTAGAACGCCAATCAAAACAAGGTTTCATTTTTTGCAATTTTTCGTGTGTAACTGTAGGTTCTTCATACAATTTTTTTGTATCTGCGATAGTTTTTTCATATTCTTTCTCAATAATTTTATTAATCAACTGATGTTCTTTCTTAAGGCAATCTATTCTGTGAGCCCAATAATCAAATTCAGTTTCTCCTTGATATTCTGCAGCTGCGGAACGTTCTTTAAGAAACAGGAATTCATCACCACTTCCCTGAATAGTAAATTGTGTGACACATTATTAACATAAAGGTGTAAATATACGTAAAACACTGATTTTCTTTTACATACATACTTTGTACATACATATCTTCGCGCTGTATCCCCAACGAGGTAGTCAAAGCGAACGGAGCGCCAAGCTTCGCGGTCCTTACATACTTCTTCCGCTACCTCAAATCTCATCACTCTCTTCACACATTTTGATATGATTTTCTTACAATTTTTATAATATATTGAAACTCTTGAAAACTCTTTCTAAAAATATTAGTTTTAAGTAATTTTGTATTTGGGTACTCGAGGGGTATGACGCGAGCATGTATGTCCATGTCTGCAGTGAGGACGAACAAACTGCGCTCGCAGCGGCAAACTGGAAGTCTGAGAACCTTGAAGTCTGGCTTCAGAGGCGATGGTACGTCACCTACCAACTAACGTAGATACTTGGCACGGTTGCTTCAATCAGAATCAAGATGACACCCAGCACACGCCAGAGGATTGTCCCGCGTGGGTTTCGAGCAACAAGTCCTAGTCCGCCAGATCAGGCAAGATCTGTGGAAGAGTCGTAGAAGGCAATGCCTCCTTCTAAGGGGCTGAAATCATGTATAAGGAAGACGCCAAGCGAGATCGGGAGAAGGTCGATCCTGCTCGGAGATGTTTCAGTGTGTTCGGTAAAAGATCATTGAATTCTTCGACATCACGTCCAGGATGACCACTGTAGGAGTTTTGGTGGGTAAAGAGAGAAAAAGCCTCCAGAGAGCTGGGTACCTATTAACATTTCTTCCGTTTTACCAAAATAGAAAGGTAATATTCCCAAATTTAAATGTATTTATTCATTAACTCAGTGTGTATTTTTAATTGAAAGAAAAATTGTTGTACGAATCCCAAATGGTCCAATCTCTTTAATACTTATCAGAAAATTAACAAAATCCATTTCATAATATCAACATCCCTGTCCCGTTTCATTAAGCATAAGCATCATCATGATCAAGACCAGTTAAAAATAACTTTTTAACGGTGGCGGTGAAAATAATTTGAAATCGGAAATCGAAATTATTGTGATCAATTTGTAAGGTATTTAATTAAAGTACCTCCGCAATCATTAGCAGCACAGTCAAGGAATAGTTGCTAATAAGTCAAACTAAGATTTGTACATATAACGTGTCAGTCGAGGTAAAGCGGTACATGAAGTAATTCGACCTCACCATGGACAGTGATTGGGTCTTCGAGAAGCACTTCGACCGCCTCCTAGTCTCCCAAATCGAGAGGGCATCGTGTATCTTACACCGGTTACTACCCAATCTCAGCCAAAGGAGTAAGTTAGCCGTCTCTACAAAGAAATCGTGTGATCCAAGGCCTTCTACGGGACCGCCCTTGGTCACAAAGACTGATGAGCTTCCGGTGCCGCGAGGACAAACTCCTAGCTAGGTAGCTCAGTTTTCAACGCAAGATAGTTAATTGGGTCGTGCGAAGGTATTATAAGATATCCCTAGAGGCGGTGTTGTTCCTCGCGTAGTTTCCGATCCTGGATGTTCTAGCGGAGACAGACACAAGAGTGTACATCCGCCTCCGCAGCGAGGTTAGAGAAACCGCGCACGCCACGTAGGTAGAAGTGCGTTGACGTTGTCAGGAAGACAGAAGAGCAGTGGAGAAATGGCGTGAGCAGTAAGAGGAGCCGAGAAGGTTGAGCTGACGTGTCGTAGGCCTCATCCTGCCGAATCTCGAGGCTTGACTTCAGAGGCGATGGCACGTCACTTACCGACTGACGCAAGTAGGCACTAACCGGGCACGGCCGCTTTGATCAGTATCTGTATCGGACAGGTAGTGAAGAAATGGTATGGCACCGCCATTGTAGCGAGGATCAGGACGGTGCCCAGGACACGCTGTAGGCGCACCTCGTGTAGACTTCCGAGCGCAAAGTCCTAGTCCACTGGATAGGGCCGAATCTGTCCCTGCCAGCGGTAGTAACGGCTATGCTGGCAGGCGAAGACGACGACACCGGGGCGGTGACAACGTGCGCCCCAAATCGTTAGCCCTGCAACTCGAGCCAGAGAATAAGGCTACAGCTAGTTTCCCCGCCTATTTTAAAAGTGAACTATAGGGGCTTTTGGGGTTGCGGCGGATCGGATCCGTTTATGTGAGCTCGAGGACGAGATGTAATGTTCGTAAATACGACATACCTATTAATTACATTCATACGTAATCCTCGATTTTTAACGCTGAAATTATCTAATGAATTTAATGATGTATTTCATGATACTCACAGCAGCCAAATTAGCGAGTTCTATAACATTGTCATTTTCTATAGATTTTTGAACAGGTAACGCTGGAGTTAAAGCAAAAGTATTATCAAAACTGATTCGTCTTGTGTCTTTGCTAATCATTATACCCATTACAATATAAAAATTTTAAAAATTAAAAATTTGAAAATTTAGTGTCAAATATGTTTATAAAATACAAATACCTATTGTTGACGTGTTGATGTTCTAATACAGATAAAACATGAACTTTGTTTTTAATAATATGCATTTTTTTATTTAGTGTCAACGAGAAGTTTGGTTGGCCTGTGAATGAAATAGCTGGTGTCAAAAGTTAAAAATATTATCGTTTAGGGGCCGTTAAAAGATTTCTATTAATTTTGGTAGTTTCATAAGAGCTTAAATTAAAAAAAATGCATAGAGCAACAGAATCGAAAAGTGAAGCATTCGTATGTCAGTGAATACACTTACTTGTCACGTCATTCTAATAATAGCGGTCACATAATTCACATGATTTTCGTGCAATTCGTATAGGTCTAAGTATAGTAACATTATATTTATGGCCAATATATTAGATTCTAGCTCAGAAATTTTCCACAGTATTTTCTCTTCGCTTATTTTATATCGTACGGGGAAAAGTGGCATTAAAAGGCTGGTAGCCCCAACACGACTGAGATAATTTAGCTTTATACTCTGTGTTATTTAACGCAATCCATGGACTTATCACTCTAAGGTATCGCCTTTTACACGTCACGAATTGTTAGATTGAAAGAAATATAATATGATGTGAGCATAGTTCTTTAAATGGAAGCAGACTTTACCCATCGTTACAAAATGCATAGCAAATTTACACTAACAAATATTACTCACACACATGCAGAACTCAGGCCCGCATTAAGGCGTGGGTCCTTATACTGCGTATTATTTTAGAGCGGGACTATTTGGGACACCCCAAATTATATTTTTCATGTGATAAAATAAGAATAAAATTAACTAAGTAATGTACTAGTATTAGAGATTATTACTTTATTATATTCCTTCTTTTTGTAGATTGTTTTTGTCACATGAAGGATGTAATTTGGAGTGTTCCCAATAACTCCACCATACAATATTATGATTGTTCGTTCGATACATGAGGCCTGACGGCTGTGCGCTGCTGGTCTTGGGCCGCATGTACATTGTGATCACCTTGCTTGTGGTTCGATTTATGTGGGTACATGAAGTTTAATGACATAAACGATATATTTTTAAAAGTCGGGAAAGTTGATAATTAGGCAAGTAAAAGTTTTGAATTTAGACTTTTTGGCATTTTATTCAAAATTCAGATTTGCTATTTTTTGTGCTTTTGGAAGTATACACAATAATTGTATAATCGTTTAGACATTTATAATAATTTTCGCTAAAAGTACGCCGTTTATTATAAGACTAACAGTTTTATACATAGGTAAAACAATAAAAGATTTATCTATTGGTGTTATTATTTCCCTGATAGGCATAAGGATTAAATTATTATACCATTACAGTGAAAATTTGCCAATAAATTGAGCGCGCTTATTCGACGAATATAATATTAGGAGAGACCGTACGAAGCGCGCTCACTCCGACTTACTTATTGTTTCTTTATAAACAACCCTCAACACGTCACGTCTTCTTCAAACAACACGCCGCTGAGATCTACCAAGAAAGAAAATTATACAGTCTACTGCTCCGGTGGAACACACGCCGCAAGATTCCACCACAGCGAGTTTTAAGTGCAAAAATTATACTAAACTTTAACGTACAATAATACGTTAAAGTTGGAATTGGAGGAGTTTCGTTTAACAGTCCTTTGTAACTCCGTTAAAGCCTACTTACCATTGCTTTACTGTAAGTGTTAGAGACTTAGTTATGAGAAAATAGAACAAGTTTTACATCAGACGAGTGTTATCGTTAACTATTTTTCTAAGGAGATAAGCGCCAGTGAATGTTTTATAAAATTATTAAATAACTCTTCATCGCTATTCTTTGTCCTTTGATTATTATTTACACAATAAAACAAAGAATATTTTCAGTTGGTTGTTTTCTTATTACATTATCTAAGAACTCATTATAGATGTGCATCAAACACATCATTTCACTGTTTTTGAATGTGTGCCAGAAGTAACTAGCGCAGAATGTCAAATATGCTAAGGATTACCATTGCAAGTAATCGTAGATATTATTTGTCATTATTCGCCTCGGGATATCCATATTTGTTTTCACCATTTTTACATGTGAACACACAATTTGTGGATAATAAAGTCCATCTTCGATTACCTGAAGCAAGAAAGTTGTATTATTTTCTAAATAAATTAAAAAAATGTTGTAATATGGGTTCCAGTACTGGCTTTTTCTAAACAACACTGGCCTAGGTTCAGCTCAGCATAGCGACTACAGATTAATTTGACGATAGCATGTTCATTTTTAACAGGTATGTTAAATTTCATGGTCTAACAACAACAGGGTTTTACGGGTATCTCTTTTACATAATAAAAGGGGTTCAAAATGTTTTGAGCACAAAACACTGCCAGAATTGGGCTGCCAGTTTGTTCTATGTAGCCTTTCTTGTGTATTTCTTTTATGTAGTTCTTTAACCTAAAAATTTGAAGATTTTCTTCCTTTAGAAACCCGAAATTAACAAGATATACATCAAAATCAAAAGATAGTCGCAAAAAATAGATAGTTGCTTAACCTTAGGTACCTGTCCGTTAATATAAAATTTTATTACGAGACTCGGTTTTCTCTGAATTCAGCCCTCTTTAAGGTACAAGCACTAACAATGTCAAAATTGGTCAGGTACTTGGTACAAAAATGTAAAAAACCTATACAATATAAGGAAACTTTAATTTTATTAGTTTACAACATATTTAAGTGTCGGATTCACGAAATACAAAAAATATCAGCTAACTGAATGCAGTAATCAAACAATTTGTAACATCAGATTTACTTACCGATGGAACGTGATTTTCGAGGCTTTTCTGTATGAGGCGTTGCAACTATTGGGGGTACAACACTTTTGTACCATATTTTGCACTTTAAATAACCAAAATAATGTTTATATAGCAAGAAATATTTAATAATAGAACATGTGACGTACTACACAAGTAAACATACGCCATTCTCCACTTATTTTGACTTAAGCGGAAGAAGGCGGCTGCTACGGTTTCGGAATTGTCTATGTGTGCCATTCTGTTGCAATAAATGAAAGAAAAGGATAAAGATATACAATTTTAAACTAAAATGAAAGTGACAGTGTTATTACTTACACAGTATCTATGCGTGAGTGAATTATGTATGATCTGCTTCAATTTATAATGTGGATGTAAGCCTATAATAGAATGGGATGGGAATACATATATTTCGTCCAAGGGCGTCGCCAGCTTATGACTAAAGGGGGGGCAATGGGGCAATATTATGGAGGATAAAAAATATGAACGCCGAGAGCATGAAGCGTTACACTTTGGAAGTCTTTGCCTCGATGACGATTGTAATAAGAACGGTTCTATAATATCAGTGTATAAAACTTCACAAGCCCTCGACAGCACAATAACTAAATCAAACTTTTAAACACAGTAATAATTATTTATTATAACATAAATAATATTTAATTAAAAAATAACCTGCGGGGATTTTTTGCAAAACTTTCAACCACTTTATCATTAAAATTATTTAGGTTTTTATTTATTATAGCTCTGTGTACACTTATCATGGCCAAACCATTAAGGCGATCTTCTGCCATGGTGCTTCTTAGCCATGTTTTTAGTCTTCTGAGGCTGCTAAATGATCGCTCTACTGTACAGGTCGTGCATGGTAAAGCGATCAAAATTTTCAATGCTTTTTCCGTTTCGGGAAAGAAGGAATTTGTTTCTTTTAGGATATCAACAACTGTTAAATTAGATGTTAGATTAAGCCTATTGTGCCACAATTGCTGCCAAAGTTCGATTTCATTCTTTATGTTCGGTAAATCATAAAACTGGGCAATAGATTCACAAGTTTGTTTCAGATTTTCAGTTGTCATCTTTTGCATCTGCGCCAGGTGTAACTTAGATAATGCGAATGATGGCGTGTTTTCTTCAGCAAAACGTACTTCAAGGGAGGTGATAATTAAATCCAAGTATGGTATTACTGAAGACCTCTTCCAGTATTCTGAAGGGCTTTCTGCTGGATGATTCCTTCTATGACGTTGTTTCCCCGTAATACGCGGCATTGATGTAATGTCCTCCTCCAGTCCGACTTTCTCCGCAACAGCAGTAGCTTCCTTTATAATTTCGTCTGTCACTTTTTCCGGATTTTCACGGTGGTTTTTAATTAAAAGTAAAATCCTTTTAACGTGTTCCGAGGCTTTGACCACGTCCAAAGCTACAGATTGGAGTACGTTGACAACGGGTTCCATCAAAGCCGAGTATTTGGCTACCAACATAATCCCGAGAATGAAAGAAATTTTGGAAGTAGCCACATGCAGTTGGAAGGCACTTTTCCGAGTTGCACTATTTCCTTCCTGAGATAATGTTTGTAAGGCTTCCAGAATTACTGGAAGATTTTCTTTAAAAACTCTGATGGTTTTCGTTTCTCACTCCATCTTGTGTTGCAAAGTCTGGAAATATTAGGTATCAACTTCCTCCTCAAAACTGATTCCCGAAAATAGTTTACAGTATCTTTGGTGGTTCCCATGGCATTTCTAATTTCAGGAAGTGAATTTAGATCATTGATAACTAGATTCAGTTTATGGGACGAGCAACGAAAGTAGAGGGCTTTGGTGTACTTTTTGCGTAAGATCGCTTGTACCCCTCCGTCTTTTCCTGACATCGTTGAACAACCATCAAAACCAAAACCAACGCACTTATTTATATTCAGATCTTCTTTTGTCAAAAACTCATCTATGCTATGTGCAATCGATTTCGCATCCAAATCTTTTAGCTCAATGAATCCGACAAACATTTCTTGGACTTCCTGTGTTTCTTCATCAAAATATCACATCCCAATCGATAGTTGTTCAGTGCCAGAAATAGCAGCTGTTTCGTCTGCTAGCACACTATATGCTGCTGCTTCTTTCACTTTTTTCATAATATCAGCCTTAATAACGCTTCCACAAATACCAATAATTTCATTTTGAATATCCACTGAACGGCAGCTTGCATTCTTTTTCCCTTGCTCAATGTGTTTCTTTAAAATCAAATCTCCTGCGTCAATTCACAGCCTGTATAAGTCCTCGAGAATACCTTCACCATAATGTTTACCTCTTAGTGCTAAGTCGTGTGACCCGCAAAACGTAATGCAGGAAATAATAGATTTTATAATTTTGCGATTTTCTTCAATAATTCCCTGGGAATATTTGTTCAGTTGCAAATCGACATGCACACCTTCGAGAAAAGTTTTAGCAGCTTTCAATGCCTCCTTATGGAAGTGGCTTTCAATGTGCTTTTTGCACTGCTCGTGAATATCTTTGAACTTACAAAAGGGCCTTATAGTAAATGATCTCAATATGCCTCTAAATGAATTTGAATTTGGTGGGAACAACGTACAATATTTACAAAATGCTCCTTTTTGGCGCCTGGAATATACCAACTATGGAGAGTATGTTTCCAACCAAGAATAATTAAATTTTCTTTTTAAATGTTTTGATCTTCCGCAAAGTTATAGGTCGCGGAAGGGGACCAACAGTTTTCAATCAATTCCTTCTTCTTTTCGGTTGATAACATGTGTGCCCGTCAAACATATCGCCCGATATCATTTTCATTGCAGTCATCCATCAATGAATCAGGATTCGGCGCCAGATATCTAGAGGAACTTGGTCTAGGTAGTTCCTGCGGCTGAATATAACCTGTTGTGGTTGTGGTGACCGATGAAGACACATGCGATATTGTCGATAGTTAAGTGTTGGTAACCGAAACACTTTTAAAAAAACAAAATATTTATTTATTTAATATAATTACATTAATTTATAATACTAAAATATTATTAGACAAATTACACGAGACTGGCATACTAAAGTAATGTGTGTCTTATTTATAATAAATTCATGTATGTTGCAATAGCTGAAATTGCTGAAGTTGCATACTGCTGCCTAAGCGCGATCGTAGGTTTATGCTTCTATAACTCGATCCATCAGTTTTTTTTCGTTTCAAACTTCCTGCAAAACAAAACGCTTTGATAAAACTTTATGTAATTAATTAAATTTTTACGGGAGAGCAGTTTTGTTCAATTACTTATAAATATTAAAATAAATACTCAGTTGTATTTTTTAGCTTTATTTATATCAAGGATCTGTTTTAATTTGTATTTAATTAAACCACAAATATAATTTATGTTTTGTTTTCATAATTAATTACTGAAAACGAAACCACTGTTTAGTTAACGTTAAATTCATAGATTGAATCAATAAACTCGTTTTTAATAAAATAATAGTTTTTCTTAACATTTCCCTTCCACCTAATCGATCATTTCTTTCCACACCAAAAATATGCCAGATAAAATTAAAAATGATATTCTTAACGATTATTATACGTCTCTAGCTAGTATATCCTTTACCAAAGCTATTAGCTAAGAGAAATAAAATAAAAATACTAGCTCCAAGTCCAAGATTAAAGCAGTACATAACTTACCAAAAAACTTTCTGATGTCCATTTTGATAAGATGATGAATGGAGAAACACTCAGAAACTTCACAACTCAACACCGAGATCTTATTATTTAATAAATATAAATCAATATTGACTAACACAGGCAAGCCGGTAGTCTTATATTCGCTTTCCAATTCGCTTGTTTAGCTTGTTTCGTTGATCGCTTCCAATGAAAAAGTGACTTGTTCGCAGCGGCTCACGTCTTTATATACCCAAACGAACATCATACTAGAATGTACGGTAACATTCTACCTGGTCTAGTAACTGCTACCAAATTCCAGAGAGTTCATTGAACAAGCGCCATCTAGCGGCGGGTAGCAATACTAGGTTTTACAAGGATTGTAGTCGATTTATTCAACTGTAGGTGTTTCTTATGAACACTTACAGATGGCATTGTCCACAAAACCAATTAAAATTGTATGTTCGTAACAATAACTTCTACTTTATTTAGGTATGCCGCATACAAATTATACAAAACTAACGTGAATGCTGGTGAACGGCTGTCATAGAAAGAAATGCAATGCACACACACACCATACCTACCTACATATTTTTACACTGTTTAATGGCCTTGCGTTTTGGCAAATCTGATATAGTCGTGATGAAAATGGCGGCGATTTTAAAAATGGATGTCAAAATCTTAATGTTATTCTGAATATTTCAATACTTTTTACAATATACATTAAACCTTGTGAATTTATTTACGTTTTGTTATGTGATGCGGAATTTATTAATAGGTAAGGAAGTCAAGTGCTCGCACTTTGGTCGCTTTGCAGCTAGCTACATTCGATCTCTAGGGGGGGGCAACTGCCCCCCCCCTGCCCCCCCCCGGGGACGCCAATGATTTCGTCTCTATCTGTATGCTTAATGTTTGAATAATATTAAGCTATTTCATTTGATAGACCTAAGAACCAAACAAATCTTTATTCGTTAGTACTTTTCAGATTTAAACAATTTTTTAACTTTACAAGTATAAAATTAATATAAAATTTTTATGAGCAAATGCCGGTTTGAGCGAGAAAGACTAGAGTGAACACATCAAAATAACATCTATTAGTAGTAGATCTGTGGAAATATCAAATATTTTTATTTCAAACAAGGAACAACATTGCAGTTTTATTAGTCATTGGGGTCATTGACTTCATTACACAGCATACCTAGTGATAATCTGTGAGTAGTGATTACTTACTAAGTGACAGACTTTTTGGCGGGAACGGGAGAAGTGATGTTGTCATTTTGTTTAGCTTTTCCATTTTCAGGAGTTTGGACAATTGTTTCTTCAGAAGTTACGTCATTAGGCTGATGTTCTTGTTACCAATGCCTTAAGAAACATAAATAAATAAATGTCATTATGTCAGTGAAAATTATTGTTGTTTTGTCAATGTTTATTTCTGTTTTTAACAATATTCTATTGAAAAATAGAAAGATACTTGATATATTGCAGTCCATGGTAGTTTACACATATGCTAATTAGTAATTTACAATTAAATATGTCTTTGTATGATGATCTTGATAACATCAAAGCTCGAACTACTGAAAAGGTAGCTGGATGGTCCTCTGGTATAAAATTGCTGCAATCACAACTCCAACTTAAGAAAGCTGCTGTCACGCAACCCAAAAGAGAAGCACTCCGACGCTCTAATCAGGTAAAACCTAACTGATTATTTGTTTTTTTTTTCAATATTATAAAGCAAAATAGCATGGACTATGTTACACATAAATCTGAATGGTCATGTCCCATGTGGCTCGTCACCTCCTTATCACAAATGTTAATTATTTAAAAATTCTGAAGTCCCTTTCAGAACGATGTTCAAGTGTAAATCTGTAATTGAGCACAGTTCGAAAGAGATGTGCTACATGCGATGAATAATAGCATTTCTTTCTAACTATTCTCAAGTGGAGATTCATACTTGAGTGTCATTCTGGAATATGGGTGTAAGTATTATTAGTTGAGACTGTGTCATTTAAGTAGAGAGGAATTAGTATTATTTGTTCGATACAGTTAAAAATGTTTTTAATAAGAAGACAATTAAATATTCATTATTATGAGTGACATTTGTTGTTGTTTACTGTAATATCTTTTTTAGGTCTTAACTCCAGTAATTGATTTAAAAAGTAAACAGAAAGATGATGATGAATCAAACTCAAATAGTCCAAAATTACAGCCTAAGACTCTGACTGCTTCACTTAATGTCCGTGATTTTGATTGGAATGTAGCAAATGAATATGATCCCATGTGGCCAAATGATTATGAAAAAGTAGCTAAAGGTAAGAGTTTAATACATGTAATTTTTTATGTTTTTTTGTTTACTTATTTTGCCTCTAGTTACAATGACAAAAATCTTTTCAGAACTGCAAGCTAAGAGATTACAGCTTGATGGTGATAGAAATGACAGGTCAGAGAGAAAGCGCAAGAGTCGGTTTGGAGATGATGAAGATATTGTCCCAGAGAAAACTCTTGTACCAATGGTATATTTTATATTTGATAATATAGAATAGAATAATAAAAAGTTATGATAAGTTCATCATTAGGTATAGTTTTTATATAATGTACAAAAAATTTCATGCCATTACCTATTCAAGGAAGAAAGGACATTAAGGCTAAAAAAAAAATTACACCTTAACACCATTACAGCAAGAAGTATTTGGACTTACAGATGGAAAGATTGTGTCTTTTACTAATTTTTATATATTTTTTTAAAATAAGCATGATCTATGATTTCTGATAACACAGCACAGATATTAAAAAACTTGCAATTGAAATATCGCAGTAACTATATTTGTGTTACAGCAACCAGAAGAAGAGGAAGCAGAAGAGATAACGAAGAGAGCTGCAGGAGTTGCAATAGCACCACCACCTTCACTCACAACTGAAACTACTTCTCCACCTCCACCACCACCACCACCACCACCTGTGCCTTCTAATCCGACTCCTAGTTTCGGTGGATATGGTGCCAGTTCTGTTGCTGCAAAAATTATGGCAAAATATGGTTTTAAGGTACAAAAAATAGAATAAGATAGATATAATGATAACATATTATTATTTATTGTGTAATTTTTTTTATTTTACATAAGGATAAGCTTTTATTGAATAAATATAATTATAATACAGGAAGGTCAAGGTTTGGGAAAAAAAGAGCAAGGGATGTCAGTTGCTCTACAAGTTGAAAAAACATCGAAGCGAGGTGGACGTATCATACATGAGAAAGATGGCAATGTTATGCTGCCACCGGCATTTGTTATACCTGCACCTCCTGGACCAGGTTATATTGTTATATGTTCTACATTTACAATGTATATTATTAAAGTTTATATCGATGTTAAAATGTTTCATTACATCACAAATTTTAATTATGATTGTGTAAGAGTTCAGTATAGATTCTGATATATTTCTATAAATACAAAGTTATGACTAGGTAATAAAAATAATTTCCGTTTTCTTGCTATAGATTCACCTACTGCTTCATCAAACTCACCGCAGCTTACAAAACATGAGCCATCTATTACAGAGATTATGAAAACACCAAGCAAAGTGGTATTACTGAGAGTAAGTATCTGTAAAATTATAAAATGAATAATAATAATAATAACGGATAATAAAAACACCAGCTGACAAAAGTTATATTTAAAAAACTCAAAATGACAAAGAAGAATCTTACTGTCACATGCCATAATATATAACTCGTTTTTACGTTCCGTAGTAAATCGAGAAACAGTTTTGCCAAATCTGTCTGTCCATCAGTATGTCTCTGTCCGTGATTTAAGTCAAAGACTCTTGGTACTAATAAGCTGTAATTTGGCATGGTTACATGTATTTATTTTAGGTTATACATTTTTATTTACCGTTGGACCTATCCAACGGTATTTTTGAAAGACTATCTTTCAAAAATATTGGTATGTGATGAACATTTTTTCGATTCAGAAATTCGTTTGCGAAATATTAAACTTTAAAGTGGTCGTTTTTGTTAGAGACACGTGTGTCCCCCGCTACCAGCTAAGTAGTTTTTACATATATGAAAATATTCATGGTAGTAGTATATATATGGAAGTTAAAATTAAAACAGTCGTAGCTAACGCCTGTTTTTAGTCGTTATTAGCCGTTTTAAATTGAACTCACTAAATATGCATACTAAATATGCCCATAGTATCAAAAAGCCCACTTCTGAGTACGCATATTGTACGGGCAACTACAGAACCCTAAATGCGCGTGGCCCGACCCACACGTGGCTGGTTTTTTTTCCTTTAGTTTTAATTACCACTCCATTAAAGCCGGCTATATATACTTCAGATAAGCAAAGAAATCTGAACATATTTGTAAACTGCACCAAAATGAATAAGACTTACAAAAAATATAGTCAGCAACGATTTTTTGTTTTAGTTTAATTAATCGAATATAGATTTTTTCCTCAATGTATGAATTGTTAAAACCTAGTTAGAAATAAAAGTACTTCTTTATTTCACTTCTTACTCGGTATTCTTTCTTATGACAAGAACTCAATCCTGTTTGGGTAATATGTCTTTGTTTAAAGACTTTAAAGTATATGTACATATATTTTGTATATAAAACATGCATGCTAATATAACATTTATAATTTATTAAGCCTTTTCGTTTGTGTGTAGGGTACACAATACACATAGGTACATATTATGTTGTACGAGCATGTGTCTTTGTGTATTGACGTATTTTAAATGTCACTTATTTTGATACTTGTTTCATTTTCAGAATATGGTGGGACCTGGAGATGTTGATGATGAACTTGAGCCAGAGGTGAAAGATGAATGCAACACTAAATATGGAGATGTAGTGAAGGTGTTAATATTTGAAATTCCAAATGCAGTTTCTGATGAAGCTGTTCGAATATTTGTTGAATTTAAGCGTATTGAAAGTGCTATCAAAGCAGTTGTAGACTTAAACGGAAGGTTTTTTGGTGGTAGACAAGTAAAGGCAGGATTTTATGACATACAAAAGTTCAGTAATTTACTACTGAGTGAGTAATGTGATAGGAACAATGAACTTGTTGTTTTATTAGAATTAAAAATAATACAAATAATTTGAAATTAAATGAATATGTACTTGTATGTTGTATAATGTTTTATTTTTATTTGTCATTTCATAGGTAATTAACATAAACGCAGGAAAACTTTTTTTTTACCATCTTTAAATATCTTTTTACCTAGCAATAACGATATGATGGATCTATTTTCACCCTAGCATGAAACAATAGCTATTAATTAAATGTTAATACACATAGTTGTTGACGTTTTATGATATAATAATACAAAGAATCCGAAACCAGACAATTAGAAAGCGATGTACAATAGTTGATGTCACTGTAAAAAATATTGTAGTTTTAAAAAATCTAAAAAACATAAAAAAAATGTCTGATTAGGGTCACGGGAGGGATGGGGACTACTTTGTACGGGAAATGTTAAACCGTTGAACTGATTATGATGTAGCGTGGATATAGTTGGACACCTGGGAACGGACACAGGCTACTTTTTTATCAAAAAACTAATGGGGTGAAAAAGGGGATGAAACTGAATGGGAAATGCTGAACCGCCGAACCAATTATGATGTTTGGTACAGAGATATTATGTGCCCGGAGACAGACGTAGGCCCGACGTAGACTTTTTAAAAAACAATCTTTAAACATACTATGCATATGTACATATAACCTAACCTAATCCGGGAATCCCACAAAAAAAATTTTCGCGACGAAGTCCCAGGTACAGCTACTATACATAATAATTTCAGAGATGTATAAGGACAGCAAGGTGAGGACATTAATGTCTTTAAAATCTTCAAGTGATTCTCGTGAATTCGTACCGTAGATGGCACGTGTTGCTCTTTTTTGTAAAATAAAAATGGAGTTAATTTGCTGCTGGTCTCCACAGCAGTAGGCCGAAGGACATTAGACTAAAAATGTGCAAAGTACATCAGCCTTGCCGTATCCACATCCGTCATTTGCCTAATGCGTTTTAATTGCATATACCGCGGAACCGAGCTTAATAGCCAATGCCCCGATGTGGTCCACCCACTGTAACTTGTTCTCTACTGTTAAATCAAGAAAACTGGCTGACTTAACTAATTCTAATTGTTTCCTAAAAGGACTTAAAGTTAAATTTAAAAAGTTAAAGTTAAAAGTTAAAAAGGACTTCTTAGAAAAACGCGAAAACTTCAGTTGCACATATTCAAACCTTGTACAGAACTATAACGCAGAATATACTATTATCGTTTTTGTACCAAAAACGCAGAAAACAGAAAAAATAAATAAAACGCGACTATTGCATCTTCGTTCCCGCCAAAAATTTGTATACCGTTTACCTACATTTTCTTCGCGAGTCTTTCCTCAATATACGTTTTTGGAGGCGCGATCAACTCTCTCAACCAACTTATACCCACTTGGACCGAATACAATCTACCGGCCATGATTCATAAGAATCGAAATTCAACATTCCAATACTACACCTTTAATTGCTAATCTTGCTAATGTTCATCGTGAAAACGTATCCAATCGTTCGGGTATGCAAAACGACTTATTAAGCGACATTTGCCAACTAACATTCACGCGATAGTTGTTCCCAGTGCATGTAGAGGAATACTGCGTTCTCTTACGAAACGTACCATACAGTTCTACAAATATTGCCGAAACACATCCAGGGATAAGTGCTCTCTCCAGCATCCTTGCAGATTGCGGCGCTATGGCAGCATGGACTACCGCCACCGTGGGATAGCCGACGAGGTGAGGTGATCCCTTGAAGGATAATAAACTACCTCTGAGTTTGGAAATGGGCGATCGGCGTCTCCATATCGATTGTCCGGTACCTGGAAGGCCCTTTTTTACAACAGCCCCTCGTACAACAGGCGAGCGGATTCTACGATAAGTACCTTCTATATGCGCCCAGTTCCCGGGAAAGAAACTGGATTATGCGGGACTTTATCCATTAAAACTATGGACTACTACTAGCTCATGATGCGACCCTTCCTTCATGGATGCGACAGACCGTTGCAGGCTTGGATGCCATGCACCATCGCCATTCATGCTGCAAACGGACCCCTTATTCTAGTTATCACGAGAAAGTGATCTGGGGGGCTATTCACAAACGTCGGTAACTTTCCGTGACGGCTTGGATTTGTGAATACAACTAATTTCATGGTTAATTTCGTTTTAAAATTTCACTCTTGGAACTTCCTGTTCAAAAGACTTGAATAATTTTTAGTGTCGTTTTTGTATAGGGATTGCTCGAAAATTTAGAAAGAGTTAAGTACAAAAGAATGTGAATTTGTAGTGGTTATGTAGTAGATTAATAAGGACGAATAAGAAAAAACATTTCAGTAGGATATTTTGTGAATACGAGTATACACGCCTTTAAAGAAAAAATGATCAATTTTCTTTACGAAAAATTTACGTAATTTTGAAATTATTTTTCAATGCCGACTCTTAGTGATCACACGTTTTAACTTAATCGATAAAGTAACTCCTAAAGATTCAAAATAAAAAAACAGAATCAACATCCAATCAAAACCTTCGATGATATGATCAAAAATTTGCAGCTAGGTCATGCACCCCGCTAAAAAAATAAAAATACTATAAAATGAAAACCATAGAAGATAGACCCCCACTTTTTGTTTTTTTCTCGATCATTTTTCGTAAATAATCCAAAAATCTCGGGCGGTCACTTGCCGATGGGCGACATTGTATATAAAATAAATATAATACGATTTCGGATTTGTGAATCGCGAGAGAGAATAGAGAAAATCATCGAAAACTTTCTGTCGGATACGAAAAATTGAGTTTCCGACGTTTGCGAATAACCGCTGTTCCGGTTGGCTCTTTCTTTTGCTCTCGTGTCTATAACCTGCTTTATAAGCCAGTTATCCAAGCCTGCTGTTATCCACCAGGAATAATTCACTAAATTTAATAATTCTCTTATACTTCCTTTCCCACGTGTACTGATGAATCCTTCTGTGCAATATAGTGTTAGCAACAAAAACAAGTGCTAAAAAATAATGGATCAATAAATGAATAGTCTAAAATAAAACGATGTCTAAGGTCTAAGTAAAGGTGGTGTAGGGTGGTGGCATAATTTTAGCATAAACAGTATAGTTTATGATAATATACTAGCGTAATCTAGGAAATACACTGTGCGACAGCAAATGGGTCTTTAATGCAAAAGCTACGTCCAAGAAAGAGTCAGAAACAAAATGTTCGTAGAACCACCTTGAAATTTATTTAGTCTCCGTTAGTCTCTTGTTAAAGAAATGTCATTTGCATTTTATGAATTTTTCGCAATCATCCTGAAAATCAACAAAATGGATATTGGTATCATGTTCTCTGTTGAATTATGAAGTAACTTACGATAAAAACTGTAATAACTCAAAGAGACGTTTCACAGATAAATACCAACTCGCAGTAGGTACTATTTTCATTATTCTTATTTTCATTGTATTTATTGTCGAAATTACTTGGTTGTACATTAATGATATAGAATAAACAGTATATTTTCTAAATTCTTAGTATTTCTGAATTATACATGTAAAATAAAAAGATTGTGTGAATGTGAATGTGAAAATATGTGTGAAATTCATCGTAGAGATTGAATAAAATTTATGGACAAGTCGTTATTTTTTAATATTTTATTTTTGTACAATCTTTGTTCATGTTATTCCAAAGATAATGACAACGTAAGTTTCCTCTAAAACTATTATAAATAACTACATAAGATAAAAAAAATAATAAAAAAATAAGTGTTTGTCAATAACTTCCAGGTTTCCTGCCTCACAAAAATTCAAGGGTATGGTGTGTAGCAGACATTTTAAGTATAATTGTTTCATTCAAAGAAATACAGACGTATTTTGAAGAAGGATACCTACGGAATTTGTCCCAGTTGGTATTCGTTTATATTTATCACAGTACATATAGTAATACACATAGTAACGCAATAATATTTCTAATATTATAGCTAATTTGAAAATATTGCTCGCATCGCGTAGCTTTCCTTTTTGGTGGATTTGACATGTGGTAGTGTTTGTCGGTTATGAACAGTGTTGCCAACAGGTGAACGAGCTGTCCACCAGATTCGACTTCTAAAACCACCAGAAAACCACTAACCAAAAACAACCAAAGTTAAAAAGCCACTAAATTTGTCACTAAATCTTTTTTATTGTTAATATGAAAGAAAAATAAGCAGGGATATATGAAAAACGTTTATTACGAAAATGAAACATATTAAAATTATTACAAATCGTCATCAGATGTGTCTATTTCACCGCCACCATCATCATCAATTTCCAAGGAACGATATGATTCATTGGTGCCAATTTTTTTTATAACGTGTATTGGAATTTCATAGTCATTGCAGCATTTACCTATCACCCTCATACCGCAGCGTACTCTTAATATGGCACATAAAAGATTCAACTTCATACGATTCCTCTGTTTATTTTTTATAATGTTCATGCTGCTAAACAATCTTTCGACGTCGGCATTGGAGTGTGGTAATATTAAAAGAGAAATTGCAAAATTCGCTAAATCTTGAAATCTAGCTTCTCCTTGAGCGTCTTTAAAATGCAACACTTCGATCCAAAACTTTTTGTGTCTTTGGTTTCACTCCATTTCATTAAATGTATTTGTCGCCACTGATCATCAACTTTTGCAATGAAGTCTGTTTTTTTATTTAATTGAGACATTATGTCGATTAGATCTTCTTTGTTGTGATTTAGTGCTTGTTGAACACTTACTCGAGAAATCTTTTTCATCAAAGTCACATTTTCCGGCAGCCTGTTTTTAATTTCTTCAATCAGACTAACTATAAACTGTATACACCGATTCCGTATTGATACTTCCTCTGCTGCTGGTAATCCTTTTTCTCTCATCTCTTGTATTTGTTTTTCAAATCGGAATCCCAAATAACATCTTTGATCCAAAAAATCACGAATATTTTGAGTGAAAATATTAACTTTATTTATAGGTAACGTGACTTTGCTGACAAGCATATCTATCAGGTTGATCAACTCATCGCACAATTTGGTATGGTCTGTATCTTTTGACTCAAACATTTTGTTGACTCTGTTTATCTCAATTAATATTGGATATAAAAATGAAATATATGCGTAAATCATCTCGTTCGCATACATAGAGTGCAATAATTCTGCTGTGTGACACCTTTCGTGGATCTTGGCTATAGAAAAATGAGTTTTTAGCTCTAGCCATTGCGTATATATTCTCGAGACTGCTGATTCTATTGACAACCATCGTGTCTGACATGCTTGAACGATTTTAAGTGGTTTATGGCCATCATTCATTGCTTTGTATAGCTCCTTATAAACACTTTATCTTGAAGAAGAGCGAGCAAACCAATCATAGGTCTCCCTAATTAAAAATTCTAAATTCCTCGGCAAAAATTGCTTTGCAGCAGCAGAAACAGCCAGTTGCAAGGAATGACATAAACAACGCACTAGAATCAAATGTGGTACCTCTGCTTTCAACTGCGCAAAAACTCCATTATTTACTCCAACCATTACGGAAGCGTTGTCTGTACCAATGCCCATAAAGTTCTCTAGTTTCAAATCGAATCGTTTAAGTGTCTTTTTTATAGCGGAGACAATACCCTCAGCGTTGCATTCATGCAGCTCTGCAAGGTCTAAATATGTAGATACTATTTTTTGGTGTGCTTTACTATAATAAATTATAACCAAACCCAAATATTTCTGAACAGCAATATCTGTTGATTCATCAATCAATAAACTGTATGATTGATCCTTAATATCTTGTTTTAAAACCTCAATGAAATGTGATGCTAATACATTTTTTATGACCGCGGTGCACTTCGTTCGGTGTAGTTGTACTTTATCTATTTCCCTTTGATGGCTATGATTGATTACCTCACCTAAATGGTCAACTACTCATATACTCGTATGCATGGCTGTAAACAAAGCAAGCCTGGCCTCTTCCTTTTTTTGACTTCCAATGGGTTCTGGTTTAAATGGTAATTTGGGTTGCTCAGTGATAATCTGCAACAATTTACAATAATGTAATAAGTTTAAAAAATAAATTTAAAAAAAAACACGACAGCTATCTCCAAAAAAAAATATAGCCTATGTCACTCGGGATAAGAATGTAAGGATTCCAACGATACCCTAATTTTTTTTAAACTCTAAACAAATTACACTCCTTTTTTTGGGCAGTCGTGTAAAAAATAAATGCACTCTGTCTACTATGCTAACACTCATCAAACTTGGTAGGCGAGGCGGATTTATGAACACTACAATGCAAAATGTTGCATTCACGGGAAGCACTGCTGCCATTTTCACATCCCTCAGACACGTATTACGACACCCTCAGGAAGATAATATGAGGTAATGCTAAATGCGGTACCACATGGACACATTATTGACCATGCTTTACCGTAATAAAATAGTCGTGTTAGCTTACCTTTGCATTTTGTTGATGTTTCTTCGACATTCCATGTGATTTTAAGTCTCCATAATGGCTCCTTAAAGTGGTACCACAAAATTTGCACTTCGCTACTTGGCCAGTAGTACTTTCAATCATCTGAAGCCAATCTTTTAAAGCAGGGTCTTGCAGCCAAGAATCCCGAAACTTTTGAGAATACTGAGGTTTCGGCATATTTTTCATTAAGTGACCTATCCCTCGCGAACAAACTTCAGACAGTGAATAAGACCAATTTGAGAAAGAAGAAAGTTTAGAATATAAAAAATATTTTGCTGGAAATCCCCGCTTCACCTGACAGAAAACTGCTATAAACAACATATTTTAAGGGAAATCCCCGTGTTACTTGACAACAGAGATTTAGTGTTGCTCACATAGTAAAGTAAATACCCCTAAAATAAATTAGAAATATTATGAACTGCAACGTCCAAACTTTATACTGGCGTGATTATGTACTAAATAAAAAAAAAATAGGAAAAATTCTATTCCACTAAACCACCAGAAAAATCACCAGCCACTAAACGCAATATTTCCCCCACTAAAAGGGGGTTCAAACCACCAGATTTAGTGGAAAATCCACTAAGTCGGCAACACTGGTTATGAATGATGTCAATTTCTTCCAAATGTGGTGATTACGGCATTTTACACCTTTTAGGGCAGGCCTTCGTCGAACAGCGGTTATAATGTGTATTGTGTACAGGTATTACGATGTGTTAAAAATTATTTCTTGTTACAGGTGAATATAAATTCCAAGCAACCTGTGACATCACATGTTTACAGGGACATTTCGCCAAAACCTTCAATATCGCAGTCAAAATCTTGAACAAAATTGTTCTTTTCCGAGAACAATGATGTTGTTTCATACCACAGCCGTCCTAAGTAAATGTTGAATTAGTTTTAGTATGATTTAATCTACTTTGTGTTTATACAACAACAATGTTTGTACAACAATGTTTTATTTATGACTATTAATGATAATTTTGTTATGGACCTTATACCCCATTACGCAAGAACATTCTCACGGTCCGCGATATGCTGAATCGACGCTACAGGGCGATGAGAACATCGAGCTCACATGAACTACAGGTGGGACGAGTCACTTCGTTAGAATCATCGAACGTCGCCAAACCTATTTTAGCTTGTAAATTAATTTGTAACAATTTATTATAATATAATTTTTAAGTAAATTAAATTGGTTTTTTTTTTGAGGAATTCGGTTGCGGCCAACGTAATTATTTTCAAAACATCTGACGCAAAACAACGTAAATATTGGAGAATAACTTTCTGGGTTGCCCTAGGAAAGTGGGTCGTTGCCAATAACTCTATCGTTTCACTTTCACAGGATGTGAATGAACCATCCGGATTTTTAAGCAGCCCGATCTGATTAAGTTTGGATTTAGAGAGCACTCTATGGAGTCTTGCTCCTTTAGGCAAATTATTAATTTCCTCGCAAAGCTTCCTCCATGAAGCTCTCTTTGCCTTCCTCTGCATTGTATTCAGTTAAGGCTTTGCTATAGGCCTCCCATTCGCGAATCCTTTTAGCCTTATCAAATAGTTCACGTGTTTTTGCTCTAAGCTTAGAGTTCCACCACGATACTTCTCTTTCGGAGGTCTTTATTTTCAGAGGCAGCAGTCTTCGTAGACATTTTTAATGCCTTCCGTGATCGTGTGTACTGCTAAATCTAAACTCACACGTTTTAAGACATTTAGGAATTATCTCTAGGTTAGCACCTAGTCTCTTTATACTAATCTCAGTTCGCTCTCCTAGAATCCCTATGTGTAATCATTTGATTGACTAAGGAAGCCCTAATTTCAAAACGAATACGTCTATGATCAGACATAGAGTTCTCACTGATCCGCCATCCAACTATGAGTCAGGCTATATGTACTGCCAGTGGAAAAAGAAATGTCTAGCAATTCTTGTCTGACACGTGTAACAAAGGTTGGTTGGTTGGTTAAACAGTTAAAAAGTCGTACAGTATATAACTCACCTCTAGCATTGATGTCGGAGGTCCCCCAAGTGATGTAGTGAGCATTAGCTTCACAGCCCACCAGAAGCTTAGCGTTGTGATTCTGAACGTAGTCCACTACACACTGTAGGTCTTCGGTTGGATCTTCCTTTTCTGCAGGCAGATAGGCTGAGCACGAGATTACTCTAGCCCCATGCCACCCTTGAAGTTTACGAACATTGCAACCAGGTTGTCAGAATACAACTCTGGAACAGGTAAAAAGTCAATTTTCTTATTGAAAACGATACAAGCTCTAGTCTTTTTACTACTGGTATCGTACCGGCGGTCTTTAGACCTAGGATTTTTGAATTTACGACCCATGGTTCTTAAATCAAGGCGAGGCTTACTTTGTCCGACAAGACAGCACTCCACCACCGCTGATGCAGCGATGCATGGCGAAGGTTAGTTTGGAGGATCTGCATCAATTCTCCTTGGGTGGTATTTCAGAAACCAGCAGAGGACTTTGCCTGCCTGGACCTGCGCCTCTATCTGCACCTCTATCCCCTGCCACCGATCCAGAAGGCCTTTTAACCAATTTGAGCTGGGGTTTTGGCTCTTCCCTTACCGGCCGCATGGAGTCACTAGGATGGAGGGTAGTTAGGTCTCAAGTGCATTAGTCGTTGACTCACTAATATCAGAGCCACCCTTGACCTTTAAAACACCCCTGAACTTAAAAATACCGCTGAACTTAAAAACTATTTTTCTAAAGCCAAGGCTAACCCTTTTATTCTACGGTTTTGAGAGGCTCAGCAGAAGGGTCATCAATAAAGAATGTCACAAAGAACCCTAACTGCTAGAATTTTCCAAAAAGCCAAGTATTTAGCCCCTCATTCCTGTATCCCAAACAAATTGAGAGCGTTATCTACAGACCGCACGTCACTGGTCGGCACAAAAGTCGAGGCGACAAAAGAATTAGGCAGTTCACTTTCTGATATTACAGAAAGCTCTGCCTCAGGCTACGGTATTATTTTAGGAACTTCATTCACCAGCCATTCTTGGCTGGACTGATTCTTACAGGTAATCAGTATCTAGCCTGGGCCGTGCATGAAGCCTACAAATTTGGGTCCCGCTCCACTGACCGACCCCTAAACTGACTGAGACTGACACAATAGCCCCTAAACGCATTTGCCATGTTGTGAGATGTATTGTTTATAGTCTTAGAGCGCGGGAAACGCATGCTCTAAGAAGCAGTTTAACCACTTTGTGTATTTACTATTTACACTATGATGAAATAATATGAATAAATGATCTATTTATTACTGAAGACGTCGGTTGTATAGGCTAAGATCCCTTTACCTTCCCTCCTAAGGGACAATCCAATGCAATCCAACCAATCCAATCAATCCAACAAATCCAACCAATGCAAAATACCTAATGTGAATCGTACTATTAGCAGTAGCCGTAGCTATTACTATTCTTTTTTTATTTTAGACATAGAGTAGACTTTTTGGCGGGAACGGGAGAATTGAGGTTGTCGTGTTTATTTAGATTTTCTATTTTTTACATTTTTGTGAGTTTCAAAGTACAAAAGTGATAGTATATTGTGTTTTATAGTTTTGTGTAAGTGAAAAGAATGGAGTAGGTCTAAATAAACTTGTGAAGCTGAAGTTCTCGCGTTCTTCCAAGAAGTCCTATAAAACTTTAATAAAGTCTACTATCACTTTACTGGAGAAGTTTTACGATAACTATTACCACAAAGCATGACTATTACTTACTAAAATACAATACGTGACATTGGCAAATGCGCTAATCTGTGCGCCATGCCATGAAGAACGAAAGAATTTTTTTTTATTTTCACTTTTATTTTTGAGCTAAACCCAAATAATTATTTCATTTGACTTCTGTTTCAAGAAAAGTATATAATTTTGTGAATAATTAAGACAATATATTTAGTTACATTTAAAATAGTGAGTACAGCAGCAAATTTACTTTTCTTAATAGGTGTCTACAGTTTGTACTGAATGAAACAACGAAATGGCTTTCTATTCCTGTAATCGATATAGATTATTAGTTTTTCTGTTATTAGTATTAATTATGTGGCAATTATTTCGCCTGTTACCAGACAAACCTATAAAGACTACAGTGCAATTATCTGAGGTAAACACTGCAATAAAGTTGTAATAATCATATGTATCTAGTAGTTTGTATCTAATTCATTAATCATATTAGTAAACAATATATGATAATAAGTAAATAATACCTACCCAAATACTATTTTAAACTTTTAATTTAAATATTGTCATATAGATATGTACGTACTTATTCTTTTTTATTGTTTTTAATACAGCCTGATATAGCAAAACTAGAGGATGATAAGTATAACAAACATAAACAAGACAAAGTTAAAGTAAGAGTGTATTATGAAGCACTATGTCCAGATTCAAAGCATTTTTTTATCAAACATTTAGGACCAGTAACTGAAAAACTAACAGAGTTTCTTGATGTTATATTGGTTCCTTATGGTAAAGCTTCTGTAAGTAGCATGTTTAAACATTTTTATATTACCAATGGTTAGTTTTTAATGCAAACAAAATATAATTTTAATGTGATATGATCTCTATGTAATAAACGAAGCATTCCTTACAGACTAAAGAGGTAAATGGAGAGTATTATTTCAAGTGCCAACATGGAGAGGAAGAATGTATTGCGAATAAAATTCATGCTTGCTCCATTGAAGCATTGGGTAATATGACTACATCTATAAAGTTTACTGAATGTATGATTGAAGATAATATGAATCCTGATGGAGCTCTTGCAAGAGTAAGTTTGCTTTTCTTCACATATAGAATATGAATAATGACAAAATTTACTTATTAATGTGGGATATACAAAACAAATTTTTCTTTTTAAAATTTTTGTATTTTTGAAAAACTGAAAAACATTTAATGTCTTCGAATAGTTAAATGCGTATTTAAATACATATCTTCATGCTGTATCCCTGAGGGGATAGTCATGAAGTATGAAGTACTAACCATTGTGGTCTTTGCATATGTATCATTTTTAAAAATAAAATGTTTAGAGTAATTATACTTTTTATATTGACCTGGAAGAGAAAAAATATATTAGTATAATAATCTACACATACATGTGTATATTATAATACTAATATATTATATATTATTATATATAAAAAATATATATATTGTACTTATTCTAAAGACTAAAGTGTTTATTTATTAGTTATTTGATCTATTTTTCAATTTTGTTGGTAGTGTTGAAAAGGTTGGTACCATATTAAAAACACTTGTTTTAAGGTATTAAGGTAAGTTGGGGTAAGATCGTAAGCGGGGTAATAAACGTAACATTTCCTATAGGAAATTATTATTATTTATTCATTGTTAGGAAGTATTACTATTTATATGATGTTACCCTGCCAACGATCTTACCCCAACTTACCCTATAAGTTTTACATTCTGTTATGTCTTATTTCCTTTTTATGTTGTTTCAGTGTGCAAAGGCTTTGAAAGTGGATTCAGATCCTATTAGTAATTGTGCTCATAATGAGCATGGTTCAGCTTTATTAAAAAAACATGGTGATGACACGCATATTTTAGGACCTACATTTATACCAACTATAACATTAAATGGGTCTAAAGATAACCAGCCTGCTATATTAAAGAATTTCCTGTTAGAAGTATGTAAGTTAATTGACATGCCATTACCACCACCATGTTTGTGACATATTCAAATTGTGAGAGCAAACATGCATCACATATTGAGTCTAAATTCCTAATGTTACAACACAAAACCAAAAATGTTTAAATTCCTAATTCTGGACTTAAAGATGCTCAAATTAGATGTAGGTTATTAATAGAATAGTAATTCTTAATCACAGATTTTAAAACAGGACTGCAGAAGTATAGGCAATAAAAATGACCAAATGTGACTGTTTTTTTAGCAAAATGCTGACTAATCAAATTAATGTGTTGTTTTTGCACTTGAAAGTTCTGATGTTGTTAAAAGCGGGCCTTACTTTGGCTGTTTTAGTTTTCCTTTTTATTTATATTATGCAGAGTCCTTTGTTTACATATCTGTGGTTTTGACATTTACTTTGGTATAGCAATTGGTGAATTGTTACAAACAGTATTTTTTTTCTTATGTTACTGTTATGTAATAATTAAATGTTTTTGTGATTATAATTTAATGATTGATAACTCTTATTGCATTGTCTCCATTTTATGAAGTTATAAATATAAAATATCAACTTCGTTAAATGTAAATATAGCTAATTAAAGTATTAAAATACCTACCTAATAATTTATTACTTATGATTTATGTGAACTTTGATCTAGTAATATTTTCTATTTTTTAATATTTTTTAGTAATAATATTTTCATAATCAAATTATTAAATTACAACGAAACTACTTAATTATTTGTAAGTCATGTTTATTAGTATTTGTAAGCAAAACAAACAGTACAAGATTGAGGATAATATTTATTTTAATGAAATTGTTTATATTTTTTAATTAACTATATACATAAAGGCAATATATTTTTTAGCTTTGTATTTTTTAATTATATTACATAAGTTGGTTGTGTACAATGCATTTATATTGGTTGTGTTTTTGATTCTATGTAGATATTTGTAACTACCTAATCATTTTCACAACTATCTAAAATTTTTTTATTTGTATTTTATAATTTACTTTGAATTTATTTATATTTTAATTTAATTAATTTAAAATTTAATTTACATGAAGAACAATGGCAGAATTTTACCTGAATATTTTTGAGAGCGTGTTAGAATGTGATATATAATATACAAATGTAGTAATGTAATTTACTTACTCATTTTTACACAACATTCGCTTTCCTTATAGAAGCAGACAAAAAAAATTGTTTATTTAAATAGACAATTGATGAAGATTGTTTCTATTGTTATTTTCAATAATTAATATATATAAAATAAATTTTAACAAATATTCAGCGTTGATACTGACACGCAGTTTCCATTATTTGTTTTTAATGACAAATATAATAAATGCTTTCCTCTAAATTCTAGGTTCCCAAACTTATTTTGTCTACTGAGTCGAGAGCTCATGCAGTCGTTGTCTAAGATGCCTCCTAGCTAAATGAAATTACAAATCACCCCCCAGGCCTCTACACAACGCCCCCGTTTTTTTTCTGGGTCTCTTACCGCCCCCCTTTAAGCCTGCAGCGCCCACAGGGGGGCGTTATCGCCCACTTTGGGAATGGGTGCTCTAAATCGTCAAAATCTATCATATAATTAACAAATATAATAGTTTGCACGGGTGCATTGGATTTTGAAATGGATTAAAAAAAAAACATTTCAAAGCAATTAACCCTATTTAGAAATCCATAAAAAGTAATGGTAACACATGTAAAAAATGTAGACATCGATATTTTTATTTTATTTTCTGTTTAGTTTTTATTTCGATGTGTTCTTTTATATTATTTTAAGATTTTAGTCGAAAATGTGTTAGGCATAGGTACTATAAGTTGTTATGAACACATAAATGACGCTGGATGGACAAGGCATAGAGTAAAGAGGCAAGTTTTTAGATGGCATAGTTTTTTTTGGCGGGAACGGGAGATGTGAAGTTGTCATTTCATTTAGATATTCATTTAGGGATAGTATAGGTATTGTGTGTTAAAGTTTTGTGCAAGATATGGAAATTCTTAACCGGAATAACCGGAAATCAACAAGTGCAGCTGAAGTTTTCTCGTTTTTTCCAAGTCCTTTTTAACTTCAGTAAAGTCTGCTATCACTTTACTGTATAAGTATTAGGGAATTAGTAATAAGAAGACAGACATTTTATGTTAGAAATACACCTATTAATTATATGAGAATACAAGAAATGTTTCTAATGCGAAACGAATTGCCAGTGTAATAAAAGAGAAGATAGTGAGAAACGAATGCATACCTACTTACCAAAATTCTTTCTGAACATTATTTATCGATTGCGTGGTTTGTGCGTTATATTAATTTCTTATGAAACCGATCTTATTCTTTCCATGGAATTCAGAAAGTAGATATTATAAAAGAGCTCTCATCATATTGAGATTTTCCTATATTTCTGAGGCTTTCCTATTTACACTTTCAACTCGATAACATATTGACAACCTCAAAATAAAAAACGTTGATATCTGCTTTTTTGTGGCTTTCTCATAAATAAATCTGCGATTATATATGGGTAAGACAGCTCTTATCGTTTTAACATTTTTTAATCTAGACTACAAATCAATATTAGGTATAACGTTGTATGTAAACTAGCCATCGATCTTTACCTACTTTTGTGTTGTGAAATTTTTAAGCAGAAATGATATTCGCCTTCCTTGCCAGTTCATTTTCTATTCATGAAATCTAAATTTCTCGCTAATGTAATTACACATGTATAACTATGCACTAGTTATAATAAATTCATTTGTATACGTACCTACATGTTTTTAATTTATAGATTACATGTAAGTTGCAGATAAAAAAAAAGTTTGCCTCCTTTTCATCCCAGAAGTTCTCCGTCTCAAAGAGAATATAATCACTTAGTCTGTGGAGGAGCTCACACAGAGTGGCATCTAAAAATATTAGAGTTACCAGTAATTATCATATCTAAAATTAAAAATTTAAAAAAGAAACAAATGAGGATTATAAACAACAAAAATTACATTTGAATGCAATTTAAAAAAATTATTTATAGAATTTAAAGCAAAAATGGAGTGTCCCTAATTAGCACTGTGCTTAATAAAATTATATTAAAACCATTACTTATACCTAATTACCTAATATATGACAAAAAATGATTACTAGTGCTATATGTGTAGTAAGTATCACCCACAGATATAGGAATTTCCCTAGATATTTCCTTACATTTAGATTAGGTAGCTATGGACTTCATTCAGAATTCCCACAAACAAGAAATTCACTTGAATTAGCCTAAGGGAATTTCTAAATCTATGGTTAGTACCTACACACATTCCTTGCATGATCCTAAGTAATACATACTACTCTGTCAAGAAAGTACCGGGAAAAGATCAATAATACACGAAATATTAGTTATTCATCCAAATTTATTTTATCACCTTCAAAGTATGCTCCTTCAGAAATGATACACTTACGCTAACGAATAATCTAATCATCAAAATATTTTTTAAACGCTTTTTCCGGAATTGAGTTCAGTGCTCGCCGCGAATTCTCTCCTATAAGTCTTCTACCGAATGAAAACGGGTGCCACGAAGTGGTAATTTGAGTTTAGAAAAAAGAAAGAAGTCGGCTGGAGCCATATCTGGTGAATAAGGTGGTTGCTCGATGGTATTTGTTGTGTTTTTGGTTGTGCTAAGGCGCATTATCGTGGTGCAAAATCCAAGAATTTTCTTTCCACAAATCTGGTCTTTTTCGTCCAATTTGCTCTCTTAAACGCTGCATAACGCCCAAATAATATTCTTTATTTACCGTTTGAACTTCCGGCAAGAATTCCGAGTGCACAATACCGCAATAGTTAAAGAAAACAGTCAACATGACTTTGACTTTTGATCGACTTTGGCGTGATTTTTTCTGTTTCGGTTCAGTTGGAAGGCGCCACTCCGAAGCTTGTTGACTAGTTTGCATGTCAAACTTGTAAGCCCACGTCTCGTCACCAGTAACAATGCGTTTCATGAATGTTGGGTCGGAATTGACTCGTTCTAGCATGTCCTCAGCGACTTTTATGCGATTGTGTTTTTGAAGAAAATTCAGGTCTTTTGGAAATTGGAACTAGCCGAGCGGCAACATGTTTCATACCCAAGTGATTATTTAAAATGGTACGGATCGACTCGTGAGACACAGAAAGTTCGGTGGCTATCTCTCTCAAACTTGAATGAGCATTTTCAGTCACTATTTCCTTCACTTTTGCGATGTTAACTTCAGTTGCAGACGTTGATGGCCTACCAGAGCGAGGCAAATCTTCCATCACATCTCGCCCGCTTTTGAACGCTTTGTACCACTCATAAACACGTGTTTTTGATAAAGTCGATTCACCATAAGTCTTCTGTAACATTTTCAGTGACTCTGAACATGAAATTCCATTGGCGATGCAAAATTTAACACAAAGTCTTTGTTCGATGTTTTTGTCCATTATGAAATTCGCAATACACACTAGAATTATATAACTAATGTATTTAATCTAAATAACAGATACAACTCAAACTCCGCTCCAAAATGGAAAACAGTTGTGCCAATCTAACAACAACAAAAAAGAAACAAAAAAATTAATTTGGAACCATAAACAAATCATCCATTCCCGATACTTTCTTGACTGAATGTACGTAGATATCGCAAATAATTATAAATTATCCTTGTAGAACTAAATAAACAATATAATAAACCGGCATGACTATAAATACGATAGGTACATAGTATTTAAACATAGAAGCCGATCAGTTCATTTCGCTAGAAAACAGCGCCCCAGTGTTATGGACACAGAACACTAAAGTCAGCTTGGTGCGGTGTGGAATGGTGTTGGTGCGCTATACCAAAGGGTCCGTTCAAAATCAGTCTCATTGGAGCATATGTGTTCTGTGGTCTCAGCGGTCTACTGTTGTCTAAGAACCTATCAACTTTAGGTACCTATATTCGTGTTCAGAATATAAAAAAAAAAATTAAAAACGAATATTCGTTATAAAATATTGGGTGACGTGATGGCACAGTTGTAATAAATGTGGTGTGTTACACCTTGTAATGTACGCAGTGTATACTTATGGCATATTATGCCTTACGATAATAATTACCTACATAAAACTCCTATTATTTACGAACATCATTAATCTTATTGGTGCCCACTATTTCAGGACAAACAAGCACCCCCAGTCAATTCAATTTAAAACCCGTCTGACAACACCAATTTGCCTGCAACTAAATAGCTACCTTTGCTCCAAAAACCATTTCATACACCACAATAAATCTTCACTGAAATCACGGTCTAATTTCGTAAAAGCCCCGTCTCGCTTTTCTAATTAATATGAATGGCATTTACATCCGACTTTTTCTCGTGTGCCCATTTCCAACTATTGTTTTGCAAAGATTCTCACAATTTATTCCTGATTTTTAGCCAACTACACCACGGCAACAAGGTTATTGCGAATAAAAACATCTGCTTTTATAGATAGCGCTTCTAAAATGAAAAGCTTTTGTACACTCAGTTAAACAAATTGCGGTCATTTATTTTAGACTATTTTTGTTTAGGTACTTACTTATCATTTTATTGAACTCTGTAACAAGTACTTTTTAATGAAAGGGATAATGTGATGTAGGTAGTTAGGTACTATTTTTTAAAAATAACATAATAGTTTAAGTATAACGGTTTATAATTTTAATGACGTGGGTTAGTCTAAATTTAGTTTTTATAACTTTGGTATTGATAGGAATACTGTTCCTACAAAAGCAAAAAAAAATCCGTTTAGTTTTTGACTTTTTAAGTATATATATATATATATATAAAAAAGTACTTGCGGCAAACTAGGACCTCCTTAATAAAAATTTATAATAAATAAAAATAGGGCATTAAAAAATATTGACTTTATTAGTAATCCGAAATAGTACCAATTTTTTTGATTCTTTTCATCATTTGCAAGCAATAGGTATGTACAATACATCTACTATTTAAACATAGTCTATTATTTAATTTATTCATAGTTTATTATTTCTTTTGTGACTATTTGTCTATTTATAATAGTTATAATTATTTTATAACATAATTATAAACAAAATTTTTCATGCAGATTTGGATATCGACGTACCCAATATTAGTGCATGCGATAAATATAGTAGGAATTTACAGTTATTCGGAAGAGTGTGAAGCGTGTACTCTCATTAAAACTTTCCTCAGGTTGAGCTTGCACGTGTTTTTAATTTTTATCGAGAGCACTCATCGTTAGCGGGTGCAGTCTGCGGCCGTGGTGCTTTGATTGCGGTAATGACGTCTCTCTTGCTCTTCGTTACATTCTCTTTACTTCATGTTGCATTCTGTACATGTACTGTACATCGTCATCGTCTGCATTTATTTATTTTAATTATTTTGAGCATCTACTTTAATTACTTAAATAACGTGCTTTTTTTTAAAGACGATGTAGCGACCTGGCGATGCTAAAAATGCTGAATTGCGTTGTAGTAGAATATAAAGCAATTTGAACGCATGGCTCGCCAGTCGCTTACATACCACTGAGTAAGTAATCACTACGTTTACATACCATCGCCCTGCCATGCCACTTTGTACTTATTAAATTGTGTAAGAAGAAATATAAAGTTTGACACTGACATGTAATTTATTTGTTTGGATTTATACCGATTGAAGAAAATGAACACGAAGAAAATCCCTAAATTGGTGACTCCGACGAAAGGAAACCTCAACATTGACTCCGAATGTGGACTCAGTGATTATAGGACTTCTAAATTAATTTCGTAAGCGACTCACTTTAAGAACATGGCTGCATGGCGCATATAAATGAGGTCGAGTGGCATATGTGACAAATAAGAACCGTGTCAATAGTTTCTCAACTTACGGTACGATACAGTACGGTACGCTCACGAATCAGAGCCAAGTCAGGCGGTACCCAAAAGAAGAAAAGTCAATGTTCAAATGTAATCTGCAGTCTGTAGGACGGTACATCTTGGGCCAGTATCGAGCATGTTGTGTATATGAAGGATGGGCAGACCCTGTGGCGACTATCGTGCAATTAATGGATCACGAACATCGACAGGTACCCGATTCCGCAGCCGCAAGATCTTACCTATGGATTGGCAGACAAGAAGAGAAACTGAACTAGAACACTTTCTATGGTGCATTCTATAGAAACACGAGTTCGATATACTTACAGGAAATGTAACAGCAGGCGATATCAGTTAAGAATGCTGACAAATAAATAAAATTTGACGACATTGCGAAATAGCTAGACGCACAAGGCGATTGCGAAATTCGATGACGTTACGAATAATATTGTAAACATGATACGGCGTTTTATGTTGTTGACTTTTAAAAGGTTATTGTACACATAGTTATTAAAAATTTTTTTTAGTGAAAAATTTTTGGAAATAGCGGGGGTGTAATGTAGCGACCTGGCGATGCTAAAAATGCTGAATTGCGTTTTAGTAGAATATAAAGCAATTTGAACGCATGGCTCTCCAGTCGCTTACATACCATCGCCCTGCCATGCCACTTTGTACTTATTAAATTGTGTAAGAAGAAATATAAAGTTTGACACCAACATGTAATTTGTTTGGATTTATACCGATTGAAGAAAATGAACACGAAGACGATCCCTAAAACGATTATAAATTACCAGGTGTCTAGGTGTTTCACCTGATACTTAATGACTATTATTTCACCTGATGGCTATTATGGCTGTCTCTTGATACAAAGGTAGTCCTAGTTCTAGAGACATAACTCATAATATTGTTTTTGTTTGTGTAAAATGTGAAATAAAAATTATTTTCTATAATAAAAGAAAAAAAGAAGAAATCGAAAAATCAATCGTCGTATGTACCTAGTGTAAATATGTAAACGTCACCAGTATTACTGTTAAGCTATAGAACAATAATGGATTAAGACCTAGGAAGGGCTAGACTTACGTCAGGGTATAAAGCCAAAGATTTTTATGGACATACAGACCATAGTAAGCAAGAACGTTTGGGGATTACGAACTCAAAATAGTGGTGGCTTAAAGATGCTCCCAAATTAGGGGCTGATACATGACAATATTAACAGCGATTTGGCATCCTTAAAATCAGTTCATCAAAATCACTTTGAGGAATGGCCGCCCATGTTCGGCTCGGCGGAGCTCTTCTTTGGAGTATATCCCATGCGTGCTTGAGCGATTGAGCAGGCCACGGCAGAACGTTGACGTGAGCGTCGACAACAGTGCGTCTTACGACTCTAGCCGTGTGTGGACGTGCATTGTTGTGCATTAATCGAAACGAATCATCCAACCGGCTTCGCAAAGGGATGATCACGTCTGAAACAATCCTCTCCGCATAAATCTGAGCATTGAGGTGGCTCCTGATCCAAATGAGTTCGGTTTTTCCACCGATCCAGATACCGGCCCAAACCATTATTGTTCTTCCTCCATATGAATAAACTTCCTGACAAAATTTCAAACGTTCTTGACGTCCAGAGGTCCTCCAATCTCGAGTACGTCTTGTATCCGGCTTCATAGCGAAACGAGATTCATAGGAAAAGCAAACACAACGCCAGTCTTCTTTCTCCCAGTTTCTGTGTTCGCGATCCCATTGTAAACGGGCCCTACGATTGCAGGGTACTAAGGGCGGAAATCTCAGCGGCCTTCGGGAACGCAGACCCACTTCACGTGAACGATTTCGGATGGTTTGGTCGCTTATCAGCAAGCTTGAAGAGCTGCGAAGCCTCGTAGCCAACATCATGGCGGTCATGGTACGATTCCGCCGAGCAGTATTTTGGATGAACCGGTCCTGTCCGCAAGTGGTGATGCGAGATCGTCCTCCATGTCGCTCGACCACGCTGCCCGTGATACGATAGCGTGTCCAGAGACGGCTTATGACGCTCTATGTAGTGCCAAGAGCGACACCCACAGTACGTTGCCTGGAACCAGCTTGCAACATTACGACGGCTCTCATGATCTCTTCTCGTGTCAAATGAAGTCGTCGCTCCATATTGATGCAATTTTTTTCAGTTCCGATGCAGAAATTGTAATGGTTTTGTAAAAACGCTATTACACACTTATAGGAATCCTGATTGGCAGTTGATTTTCTACTTTTAATCAAAATTAAAAAAAAATCTTTATTCAAATAGTGAAAATCACTAAAAAGAATCAATAACGATTCAAAAAAGGTAAAATAAGAATCCTAAATTGCAACGATAGTCTAAATTTCTAAAACGTACTTGATCCCTAAACACTTTTGATGTGTTTAGTTAGAAAAATACGACCTAGAGTATTTTTTTAGTAAATTTTACAAAGAATCAAATGAAAATAAAAAATATTCCAATATAATATTAAAATTATAATATTAAAAATAAATATGCTAATAATTTTTTTTTAACAAAAACATAAAAATTACACTTATGTTAAAATCAATTATAGCGTTATGTGAATCGATTACAAATAAAAACAGTTAAAAAATAATATTTTATTACGATTCTTCCACGTTTTCGAGAAATTTCTCATTTCTTGTGCTTCAAACCGCCTTAAGAAATAAATGCAAGTTTACGTAAAACTTTGCGTTCTATAACTTGCCTAGAACTCTTTTGTCTAGGACTTCCGCTATAGAGTAATTTAGAAAACAACGCTTTTCTGACTGCTTTTTATTTCTTTTTATTTGTTTCTCGAGTAACCTTCGGTACGCTCGCTGTTTTTCAAGCGAAGCCGGGGGGCTAACGTGTTGAAATTTTACGTGCATATTTAAAACACAAACAAAAACACACAAAACGCAAAATGTATAAAAATTGATTTTTATCGTCAATAAGGTGAAAATGTTTACAATTAAAATTAACTAACGAAACGAAATATTAAACATATAAATATAACTAGCTGTAGGTACCCGCGACTTTATCTGCGCGGAATATTTATTCGTGGCTTTCCCGGAATAGGTTAGATTATATGTACATATGCATAGTATGTTTAAAGATTGTTTTTGAAAAAAGTACGTTTGGCCTACGTCTGTCTCCCGGGCACATACTATCTCTGTACCAAACATCGTAATTGGTTCGGCGGTTCAGCATTTCCCATTCAAAGTTTCATCCCCTTTTTCACCCCATTAGTTTTTTGATAAAAAGGTAGCCTGTGTCCGTTCCCAAGTGTCCAAATAAATCTACGTTACATCATAATCAGTTCAGCGGTTTAGCATTTCCCGTACAAAGTTTCGTCCTCGTCCCGCCCGTGCCCCTTTTCACAGATTTTTTATAAAAAAAGTAGCCTATATTTTTGTGATAAAAAAATTCTTATCACCGCAACAAATTGTATCATTACCAAGTTTTAACGTTTCCATACAAAGTTCCATCCCCCTTTTTACCCTCTTAGGGGTAGATTGTTTATAAAAAGAAGCCTATGTCCGTTCTCTGATGTCAAACTATCTTCTTGCCAAATGTCATCATAATCGGTTCAGCGGTGAGCCATTTCCCGCGCAAAGTTTTGACCGTCTCCCTCCCGTCCCCTTTTTCACAGATTTTTGATAAAAAAAGTAGCCTATGTATTTTTGATTAAAAAGTCTATCACCGCACCAAATTGTATCATTACCAAGTTTTAGCGTTTCCCATACAAAGTTTCATTTCCATTTACACCCTCTTAGGGTTAGATTTTTTATAAAAAGTAGCGTATATGTCCGTTCTCTGATGTCAAGCTATTTACTTGTCAAATGCCATCATAATCGGTTCAGCGGTTTATCATTTCCCGTTCAAAGTTTCGTACCCCTCCCTCCCGACCCCCATTTCACAGATTTTTGATAAAAAAGTAGTCTATGTATTTTTAATGAATAATGTCTTATCATCGCACCAAATTGTATCATTACCAAGTTTTGGCTTTTCCCGTACAAAGTTTCATCCCCCTTTTCACCTTCTTAGGGGTAGATTTTTTATAAAAAGTTGCCTATGCTTGTCCTCTGATGTCGAACTATCTTCTTGACAAATTTCATCATCGTCGGTTCAGCGGTTTACCATTTCCTATACAAAGTTTCACCCTCCTTTTCACCTCTTTAGGGGCAGATTTTCTAAAAAATAAGTAGCCTATCATGAGCGCAATCACATGTTTCTACTACGTACCGATTTTCATCAAGATCGGTGGAGCCGTACTTCAGTCATAAAAGGACATGCAGACAGACAGACCGACAAAAATTTAAAAAATGGTAGAATTGAAATCAGTGAGTCATAAAATGAATATGTATCGTAAAATTGGACAGTAAAATTATAATTACAGACAGACGCTAGAGATTTATAAGTATAGACATAAATATTTCTGTCAAAAAAATTTAGTGAAACGAAACATACGAATAGCTATACGAATTTTACCGGTCTCCTACCTGAGCAGGTAGGATTAATGTTTTTGAAATCCAATGTAAGATAAGGAAAAGTTATATTTTCCTATTAATTCACTTATCAAGTTACACTACTTAAACGTTGTGAAACAGACCCTAAATAGTACGTGAGATTCAGCTATCGTATACTTGCTACAGTTAATAAGATAATGTATCTTTTGCATGTGTCTGCCTGCATCCGTGGTCTGCACGCACGTCACTTGCACAGTACTGCATGTTGTGGTGTAGTGTGACGGTACAGTAACGATGCAGTGAGAGCATTACAACATAACGGAATCATTACAACATACGACTGGAATTACTCCAAAAAATCTAGTTCGTGTGTTTATCTTTATATTTTAGGCATTTTACGTTATAGACATAAATAGATAAAAAAGTAAAAAAAACACATGAAGTGGGCACACTCGCTGTACACTATGCTGATATCATATTTTTCGGTGCATATGCATGTACTATGTATTAATGCATTTTGCATCTGATAGAGTCGTAACAAATCCGCTTAGGCACGGTCACTGCCGCCGCCTATACCGCGTGGCAGCGGCCCGGCTGCCGACGCAAACAACTCTAATGGATTTTTCATGTCGATTGAACACAGCAGATGCATGGTGTATATAATCTGTATAATATATAAAATAACTATACAAATTTGTCTGAATGTATTACTTATTTTAAGCCAGTAAGCCATATATATTTACCTACCTACTAATGAGAATTATGTGCAATAAAATTGCATTTAGAATTATTCCTAGTTATGAGGTCAATTTGCAATCTGGCAATATAGAATAGTGTTGAATCTGAATTTGGACCTATAGATTTACTACATTATCATCGATTGATGATGTCGAAATAATCTCATAAAGTAAATTGTCTGTGTACCTATATTTACAGCAGGCAACTGTTGTTATTTGCATTTTCACATTTTTATGTATGAGTTAGAACGTAACGAATATTATCATTTTCCGTGAAATTAAACATGATGAAGCGTGAAAGGTGTAGGATGTTAGACGAAAACAGGATGTCGGACAACTTCGAGGAAAATTCCAAATTATTTTGGAAAGAAGTGCGTAAGTACCGAAGTGGCACGGCACCTTGCAGAATGAATAAAGTGCGTTCGAAAGAAAACAACTTGCTAATAGATAAAAAAGATGTTCTGCAGCGATGGAGTGAATACTATGGAGAACTGTATGAGAGTGGCGACTTCGTCTCCGATACTGAGAGCGATTCTAAGGAATTGCCACACTCGGGTCAGGGACTGGAGGATGTCATTAGTATGAAAGAGATCGAGAAAGTGATAAGAAGTTTGAAATGTGGAAAGGCTGCGGGAATTGATGACGTGACTGCTGAGATGATCAAGTATGGTGGTCCTAGGGTCTGGGATACCTTCTGTGCACTCTGCAACCTTTGTTTGCAGAAGGGAGAGGTTGCAGAGAACTGGCGCACCGCAGTCATAGTACCTCTCTATAAAGGGAAAGGTTCTTATTTGGACTGCGCGTGCTACAGGGCCATCAGCTTGGTCAGCTTAGCAAGAAAAGTCTATACCAAGGTATAGACTGAACGTATGAAAGACGTTTCAGAAAGATATTTGTGGGAGGCGCAAGGTGGTTTTAGGAACGGTAGGGGTTGTATGGATACAACCCCTAGGTTGTATGGATCAGATTTTCTCGCTTCGCGTTATCGTGGGGAAGTTTCTGGCTATAGGTCAGAAAATCTTCTGCGCTTTCGTGGATCTAGAAAAAGCATTCGATAGAGTAGTGCGACAGAAATTGTGGAGTCTTCTGCCTGAGTATGGCGTGGGGGGCTCCTTACTACGGGTTGTGAGGTCATTATATAGCGGCCACAGAGCCTGTGTAAGGATAGAGGGTGACACGTCGCCCTGGTTTGATGTCTGTTCAGGCGTCAGACAGGGTTGCCTGCCTGTTCGTGCTGTATTTGGACAGTTGCCTCCAGAAAATGAAAGGTAGTATGAGTGGTATGTTATGTGTTGACACAGTGGTAAACTGCCTATTGTACGATGCTGTGCTTATAGCACCATCAGAAGCCACTAAGGCACTAGTCACGTGCATGAAAGAAGAATGTGAAGTAAAAGGATTGAGTATGAATGTGAACAAAACTAAGGTTCTGGTGTTTGAAAGGGAAGAGGTACAAACGAAATGTGTTATTTGGGTAAATGGAAAATGTCTAGAACAAGTGAATGAAATTGTGTATCTGGGGAGTGCGTTTTCGAGGAATGGAAGATGTGACTTGGATGTGGAGAGACGGGTAGCAGCTGGCAATAAAGTGAATGGTGCTCTGTCCGCATTAGTAGATAGTGTGAACATATCTAACACTGCCAAAATGGCCATCCATAATGTGGTGTTGGTGCCAGCTTTATTGTACAGTAGTGAAGCCTGGATATGCCCGAAATCGAGTGAAAGTATGATAAATGCAGTAGAAATGCGATCTCTTAGAAAGATGTGCGGTGTCACCCTTGCGGACAGGATAAGCAATGAGGAGATACGCAGTATGATAGGGTCGCACGACAGTGTTATTGTAAAAATGAAGAAAGGAATGCTTAGATGGTTCGGGCACATAGAAAGAATGAGTGATGAAAGACTGACGAAGAAAATATACAGAGCGAAAGTGAGTGGTAAAAGAAGGCAAGGGAGATCAAGGCTGACTTATGAAGATCAAATAGCCAGAGTGTTAGCAGACGGAAATGTCAAAAGCTCTCGCATACCTAGGCGAAAATGTGTGAGGAGAATGATGAGATTTGAGGAAGCGAAAGAAGTATGTAGGAACCGCGACGCTTGGCGCTCCGTCCTCTCTGACTACCCCGTTAGGGATACAGCGTGAGGATATGTATGTATGTATGTGTGTATGTAAACATGATGAAAATAGTTTACTAAGTAATTTGAACCTTAAACGCAAACAGTAAGAAATACTAGTAGTACAGTACTAGTACAGTAATAGTTAAGGTAATACGAAAATTTCTTTATTTCTTATGCACGAGGCTTCTTAGCTGCAGAAAGCAAATAGCACGCTTACAGTTGAGTCTTAACTGCAGATTTAAAATTTAGTCTGCCTTATAACCGACTTCAAAAAAAAGAAGGAGGTTCAATGTTCACCTGTACCTATGCACGTTTTTTTTTATGTATGTTCATCGATAACTTCGTCAATTGTGTACCGATTGACCGATCGAAAATTCTTTTTTTTTATACTTCCGAGATGGTCCCATTTAAATTTCACCAGTATTGGAGCTCAAACTTAGAAGAAACACCAAATAACACCAAACAACACGAACTGGCTATAACCATTATGTTGATGATTCTCTTATTTGTATTTGTAATTTGACAGTTATTAAAATTGGTGCCAAATCAATGTGCAACAACAGAAAGTTTATTAGTTTGGTAGGCTTGGCACCGACTTCAGTAACTGTAAAATTTAATTATACTGTAAGTATGTGTATCGTATTTACCTATAAAGTTATTTTTGTTGTATTTAAGTTTTGATTAGTAAGGATAGTTTATCTTGTACTTTCAGTGTTTTTTTTTGAAGGCGGTTCAATTTTTTGGATTGATATTTTTTGTTAAATTAGAAGTTTTGTAAATAATTTAATAAATATATATATAAGATGGGATATATATACCTTTAATTATGACAAGTAAATAAAGATATATACATTTATTTTATATACATATACTATACGTATACATACATTTCCTTCCGAAGTACAAAAACCTTCGTGCGTAAGTCTATCTCGCACTTGACGGTTTTTATACATGTCTCTTTTTGTAAATTAATAACTAACTTAAATTAATTTACCTTTTATTTAACGAAAAAAATATTTAATTGAAATGTTTAGAAAAATTTGTCACACAAATTACTGATCAAGAAATAAACCAATAGTACATGTCTGGCGATCCTTTATTGCCGACCTTCTGATGAACTTTTTATGAAAATAAGCGATGCGAAGCGAATATTAAAAGCGAAAGGCATCTCTAGCCACATGCGAAGCGATGACAGCGAAACAGAAATTCATAATTTGATTTTATTGTGCGAAAAGGTTGATAATGCGCGTGATGTTGAAGTCCAGCCACAAGGACCGGCTGACAATTCACTCACAGGAACGCGCTAGTGGAAATTTACCCTGATTTTACAATTTATATGGCGAAGGAAAAAACAAAAAGAAAGGAGTCCAACCATACTCCCCGCCTTGGAAGTTCATATAACTTTGAACAGAAAGTGAGAGTGAAAAAATTGTAATCAATGAGACGCAATGAGAGAAATGAGATGCAACTTTGTTCTTCTTTCTTAATTTTATTTATACCATTCGATAGTAGATCTTCAACTTAGCAATACGATTTTAGGTCATAACTCTGCAAAGCCTAGGTCTCGAGATATAAGCACTAAAATTTACGTGTCTAGCTCCATTTAAAAATCGACCTTATTCCTCAGACATAAGGTCCAACCGTAACATTGCCCCTCTCAGTCATACTCGCCCCGAGCATGATTCGAACCATGACAGCGAGCTACAATAGATCCACGTGGACGATCTTTAGTTTTCCTCTAGGCTCTTTCTTGATCCGATAAGTCACGTCTTTTATTCTCGTTATCACGGTATAAAATCCATCCCACGTGGCCTGAAATTTCACAGACTTCCCTTTTCTCCTAAAGAGATTATGCAACCACACTAAGGATACTTCCTCAAATCTCATTACATTAGCTCTACGGTCACAGCGAAATTTCATTATTTCACTAGTTATTAAGCTGTTTTTTCTTACAAGCTCGAATATGTCGTCTAGTTTTTGCTGTAGAACGAACACATAATCGGTAGTTGGCTTTGAAGCGTCAGGTGGTATTCCGGTTAGAGCATCAACTGTAGTCGTATCTCTCGTCTAAAGTTGATCTTGAATGGTGTGAAATTTGTGCTATAATGTACAGCGGAGCGGTAAGACATTAGAATAGAAGAGCGGAATGTTTTGGTCTCAAACCCTTTGATGTTTTTCTACCATTTTGGCCAGGTGATTCTGCAACGCCTGGTTACGTCTCTTGACCATTCCATCGGATTGTGGATGATCTGGTGTCGTATGCGTTTCATGTATCCCAAGTAGTTGGCAAACTTTTCGAAATAATGCTGACTCGAAATTTCTACCTTGATCAGTATGCATCTCCAAAGGTACGCCAACACGACAAATTACTTCTTGAACGAGCTTTTTGGCAACTGTATAAGGTTCCTGATTAGGTACAGCAAACGCGTCAGGCTATTTACTGAAATAGTCTTGCATGACGACCACGTAACGGTTTACCATCTTCGGTTACAGGAAACGGTCCAACCACATCGACTATTACTCTCTTCCAGGGCACTCCCACGTTGTGTAATTTCAGGTGGCCTCTGGCTTTTGTTTGTGGGCCTTTGACTGAAGAGAAGGCTGTACACTTCCTACACTAGCTCTCCACATCGTCGCCGCATTACACCCCGAGTAAAACCTCCTCCTCACCTTTTCCAAGGTTTACTTTATGCCTAAATGTCCTCCCGATACCGACGCCACTTTTCTACGGGAGAGCATTACCTCTTTAAGATATTGTATAAACTCAGGTGTTACTTTGGGGAAATCCATTTCATGTGATGAATTCCTAAATTCTTTAGCTATTTTCCGCTCAAACTCAAACACCACCAATCGACACGTGTTTCGCCTCTCAACGAAGCATCCTCAGGATATAACCAGCACCGAATTCCGGTGCTGGTTAGCTGACCGAGTGTAATCTCTAGTATATTCTGAGGATGTTTCGTTGAGAGGCGAAACACGTGTCGATTGGTGGTGTTTGAGTTTGAGCGGAAAATAGCTAAAGAATTTAGGAATTCATCACATAGTTTTACCTCTTGTCCACTAGGTGACTTCCATTTCCTATGAAGAACTCCATTATGCACCACCAGATTGTCCCATTAAGTCCAGTAACTTTCCGTAATTGGGCTAAACTCCGACACTTCATTTCAAGATGGCTTCCAACAACTATTCCAACCATCTCGCTACCTGTCCCTCTGGATTCTTGAACTAAAGGAACCATTGTCAATCATCGTGGTCAGTACGAAGAGAAAACTGCCTTCCCATTAAATAGTTCTTAAAATGTTGTAAAATCTTAATAACAGCTAGAAGTTCCCGGCGAGTAACGCAGTAATTTTTTTTTGGTTTCGAAAGACATTTGATGAAGTAGGTAATCGACCTGCTGTTCCCCTTGTTTTGAGATAGAATTCCTTCAATGCCGACATTGCTGGCGTTCGTGTCTACAACAAAATGTTCCTCTCTAGTAGGGTAGCCTAGCATAGAAGCCACTCACAGAGATGCTGCTTAAGTAGTATAAATGCTTGTTCACATTCAGGATTCCACTCAAATTGACACTTGTCTTCTATCCACCAACGCAAGGGCTTCGCTACCTCAGAGAAATTCCTGGCGAATCAGCGGTAATACGCGCGAAGCCTCAGGAAAGAGTGTACGGCAGTTTTGTCAGAAGGAGTTGGCCACTCCTGGATTGCTCTTATTTTCTTGATGTCCATTCGAATTCCCTGTGCCGAGATGATGTGCCCTGGGTATCCAACCGCTCTTTGGAATAGAGTGCATTTCTCAGGACTAAGTTTCAGGTTAGCTTCCCGTATTCGTTAGAAAACTTTCTCTAAATTGTGCAGGTGCTCTGCAAAGCAACGTACCATGGTGATAATGTCATCTAGATAGAACAAGCACACATCGCCAAGTAACCCCACTAAAATGCATTCCATTAGGCGCTGAAATTAGCCGGAGCATTGCACAATCCAAATGGCATGACATTAAACTGCCTAAGACCATTTCCAGGGCCAGTAGTGAACGCAGTCTTCTCCTCATCCTTCTGGCTGAGTTCACCCTGCCAATATCCACTTTTAAGGTCAACTGTGGAGAACCATTTCATGCGACTCAGCATCTATGCGTGGTAAGGGATAACTGTCCTTTTTTGTAACACTATTCAGCGTTCTGTAGTCAACACAGAACCTTGTACTGTCATTCTTTTTCCTAACCAGAACAACAGGAGATGACCAAGGGCTAGTCGATGGTTCGATGATGCCATTCTTCTACATCTCCCTTAACATCTCTGATACCCCTTGCTCCTTTGCTAGTGGAATACGTCGAGGGCTCTGTTTTATTGTCTGTGTATCTTCTGTATCTATGCGGTGCTTAACAAGCCCAGTACGTCCTAAGTCGTCATCGCCTTTCCGAAAGATGTCGTGATAACTTAACAATGACTGTTCAATCTTGTGAAATTCCAGATTGGTTAAATTTTCCCGACAGTTTTCAAGTAACGTGGACATATGTGTTACAGCATGATTCACCGCGCAGTTCCTTTCTAGTACTTGTTCCTTATTACTGACGTTGATAACACGTGGCTTTTCCCGAGGTCATCACTAGAGTTCGCGCGGTTATCCAGTCGGGTTGATTCCAGATGTTTTCTATTATAACACTGCGTTTACTGCATACCGTCGGTGAGAATCGTATTTCTACTAAGGTTTCCGACCTCGGCGGCAAAACAGTTCTTTTCAAACTGTAAACTGACCCTTGTTTTCCGCCTTGCAGAAAAACTTCTTCATTGGAAACCTTAAAGCCCCTTTTACTACATTGCGAACACAACGTTGCTTTACCATGAAGTCCAACTCAATGATGCAATCATCTATAATATTAGCTATAAGAACTAGATGTGTCACGGTCTTATCACCCAGTTTCAATGTCGCATTTGTTTTACCAAGGACAAGCACTGGCTGACCCGTGGCAGTCTGTAATCGGCAATATGAAGAATCTTCATCCCATATCACGGTTCGTGGAAATAGTTCAGGTTTAACAATAGTCCTTGTCTTTTAACAATAGCGCCAGTGTCCAATGTAAAGCTCACGGATTTCGATTTAACTATCCTTCAACAATCAGGCTGTTATCTGCACGCATCTGAGAAACTATTACAATAGGGGCTTCCTTAGACCAGCCAGTGCTTGCTCCGCACCCCAGCTGTTTTTAGTTTAACTCCTCGGCGTTCACTTGCGTCCCGGCCGTTGTTTTTCTAGATCTTTTATTGAGACAATTGATACGGAGATGTCCTTGTTGAGATCTTACCAGCATCGTGACTTCTCGCACACGATGAGTTCGGCTATCTTGACGTACTGCCTCCACCTCAAGTACGTGAGCTAGGGCTGCCTTGAGAGTCTGGTGATGTCTCTCCCAGACGGCCCGCGGCTCTAACTTCCTTGTCTCCGATCTCGTCGACGAATGCTTGCACGACAGTCGTCTCGATAAGCGCTGGTGTAGACGCATACGCTCTTCGAACTGTCAACTTGTCTGCCATGGCCCATTGTTGCAAGTTTTCACTGCTCTTCTGCGCACGGTCTCGTAGTTGAGCCTTATAAACATGCTCGAGGTGCCTGTCACCGTATCGGGACTTCAATGTTTCTATCATGTCGTTAAATGTTTTTTCCTTGCCGCAAACATTTTCTAATACCTGTACTGCATCACCTCGTAGGGCCAGTGTGAGGGATGTCAGTGCATGTGTTTCGTCCCACAGTTTCAAACTGAAGCTGAAAAGCAGTCCGTGATGTTGTCCCATCAAAGTGAGGTACTTCGAACTTGGGTAGGGCACTGACAATAGACACGACGCCCCCCTTATAGTATTTAATTACGGGTCTATGTCGCGTTTATATTTTAAGGCTAATTAGAGATTGCACCGATCGTGGTCACGGGCAGACCGATGAGGATGAATGTCATTTTCGTACTGTGCGGTTTCTTGGAACTACCCACACTCATTCAACGCATTTTGTAACTTTTATTATTATCACTGTCGGTACCTCGACACACTACACTAACGACATCTACACACTGGTGATGTCCGGTTTTCCTACTCCGGACACACTCACTGATGAGAGGATTCCTTGATGTTGATAAGCGGTATCTATCTTCTCTGTTGAAATTATGATGTTTCTTGATTTCAACCGCCTCTCGTGCTATTCTGGAATAATAGTGTCGATCGGTGGAAAGGACCTGTGGCTGATGTAATTCAGTCCAGTGATTGGGCCCTGACTCCAGCAAGTGCTCGGCAATGGCTGACCTATTTGTCTGTCGTTTTCTGACAACTGTGATATGTTCTCTGACACTTTCTGCTATTGTTCTTTTCGTCTGTCCGATGTAGGAACTACCACAGCTGCAATCCACCTTGTAGACACCAGGTGTCTGGAAGGGAATGACATCTTTCGGAGTATGCAGGTGATTTGCCATTTTAGAGTGCGTACTATACACAGTCTTAATGGAGTATTTCTTTAGCGCTGTTCCAACTTTGTCCGTTACTCCTTTTATATATGGCAAGAGTGCTGGCACTCTGCTGATCTCGGGGCGACGCTCCCTTCTCCGCGGACGTCGTATGTTGCCTTTATATCCGTTTTGCTTTAGTACCTCCTGAACGTGTGTGAGTTCACTATCTAAATGTTCAGTGTCACATAGGTCGTACGCTATGTTCACCAGTGAAGCTACCACGGATTGAAGGTGTCGCGGATAGTGATGCGAATTAGCAAGCTTGATAATTCGAAGAAGCTCAGATACCTGTCAGTGTGCTTGGGTTTTCTGTATACTGTGTGAGCCAAGATACCATTATCTCTCACCGTTATTTTCACATCAAGAAAGGGCAACGATCTGTTTATCTGCATTTCAAATGTGAACCTGATGTTAGGGCGTATGGAGTTTAGGTGGCTAGCAAATTATTCCACCTCCTGTCTGCTTCCTCTCATAATACAGAAGACGTCATCTACGTACCGTACGTACGTAAAATAGGTAATTAGCCTTAAAATATAAACGCGACATAGACCCGTAATTAAATACTATAACGTGTACAAGTCGTGAAAGTTTAAAAACATTAACGACGCACCTTACTCCGACTTTCTGTACCTTCTCGTACAGGGTTTGTATGTCCTTGTCATGTTCTGATAAAGTATTGTCTGTTGTTGTTCTGCACTTATACAGACATCATGCTTTTTTATTTCGCTCCTAATATCCTTAATCTCTGCTCCCACTTGGCCCATGGTGTCGCTCAACGCCATAATTCTGCTATCCATGGATCTCAGTATCTCCTCCTTGCTTGCTTCTGTAGCTTCTCTGACTTCCATTGTACTGGCTTGCGTGGTATCCTTGACTTCCATTATGTTGGCGTGCGTGGTATCCCTGACTTTCATTATGCTCGCCTTCATTTCAGCCAAGCTACTAGCAACACTGCCATATCGAAGTTCGCGATCCCGGACGTACCAACGTTAGCGGGCATTCCAGTGCAAACAGGCACTCGTGCCATCGCGGACATTCTTGCGGTAGCGGGTGTCCCGTCGGTGGGTGTGTCAAGTAGTGCGTCGAGCAACGATGCTGTTTGACGTCTCGTACGGATTCCTTGTTCGTCCCTTGGTGTGACCCGCATCCCATTCCTAACACCAAATGTTACGAGTTGTGTAAAGAGTTTATTTTCCTTCGTACAAGCAGATGTCAAGAACACGCGAACTTAATTACGGCGATTCCTAGTCTTCGTAATCGCTCCTCGAAATAAGCACTCGCGTAGTAGTCACCCAAGGTACACGCTTCACATACAAACAACGTTCCCGAATCGCAGAAGTCCTCTATCCAAAGTCATCGTAGTAGTCGTCGTAGTAGTGTTCGTAATTCGCCTTGATGTCGCCTCGATATATCGCTTCGATCGATAGTTGAAAAACTTAGCGGCAGTCACGAAGCTCTATAGTCTGATAAAATGAGTGTGGAAACTTCGTCTAGAGCAAACCATTCGGGTTTGCTCTAGACGAATGCGGTTTGCTAGTAATAATAATGCATAGATATAAAGAGGGTGGAACTTTCTAGTTAATTACGCTCGCTAGCAATAATGCGACATTGTTCTCGACGCCGGCTGTTTGCATGACACGTCATCGCTCCGGAATTTTCGAGATTCAACTTTGTTCTTCTTTCTTAATTTTACTTATACCATTCGATAGTAGACCTTCAACTTAGGAATGGTCTCGAGATATAGGCCCTAAAATCTACGTGTCTAGCTCCATTTGAAAATCGAACTTATTCTTTAGACATAAGGTCCAACCGTAACATTATAAAGACATAAACTTTGTATGTAATTGATAAACTCAAAAACTACTAAACCGATTTCAAAAGTTTTTTCACCTGTAGAAAGCTACATTATCAGTGCGTACACCCGGGCTGTATTTTATTTTCAAAAAAATTTCTACCCATGCGAAGCCGGGGCGGATCGCTAGTATGTAATATAAATACTTTATACTTTAACTTTACTATGACTAATTACCATAAAAATCTGTGGATGAACTCAATATTTGTTATTTAATTTCAAATCGCCCTTAGCTTAGGCTTTTATTACCTATAAGTTAATCAAAAAAATTTAAATAATTTAGGGACAATATTAATGCAAAACAATAAGTACAAAACATGAGAGTGGAATAACTAATAGGTAGTGACATATGTATTTTAAACCTTTATGGAAAACAGCTTGGTTACACTTACATTGTGAGCCCAGCGTGATTTTACAAGCTGTCTTCAGACCATTAATAATCATTAAGACTGATATCGTGGCGGCTTATTGCGGCCGCGGGCGAACTCGCAAATTATGACATTAATTTTATTGTGTACCGCACAATAGAGGCGGCCGCTCAAAAACACGTAAGCTCCTGCTCATTGTTCACTGCCAAAACAATGAAAGATTGTTGAAAACTGGTTGGAAAATGACTTGAGAAAAACTGTTGTGATACATTTTGTAGTAAACGAGCTTTTGACACAAGTTAGCAATACGTACAATTTAGTTCCCGTTAAATACAAGGTTTGACGTTTGAGAACATGTATAATCTTATAATACCATGAACAAAATGCAAGCAGTAGGTGTAGCATTTGTCCGAAATGATTTAACAATTATGTTTAGGCATTACTAACAAGAAACATTAAATAGTCTGGTCAACGTACTTACTTATTGTTTATTAAATATTTATTAGACAAAGATAACGTTTTTGAAGTAGAATCGAGATGTGATTAGGTAAATACGATTTTTATATATGTCGAAAATGAATGCGTACTCGAATCAGTGTGCACTTGTTTCTCCTGAGCCTGAGTGGAAATCGCCAAGCTGCGATCGATTTTGTCAATGTATCAAAGAGGCGGTGACACAATTGTTTTTTAATGAAGGTCATCATAACCGTTGCTGAGCTCCTTTTTGGTTTTTTAACGTCGGAAAATGCTTTACGCTTCCCTGTCCTGCTCGAGGGCGGCGGAGAAGATATGTGGGACTACTTCAGAATCGAATCTACAAACTAAAACTTGATGAGTTTCCTCCCTGGAGGAAACTCCATTTGCCGGGGCTGTAAGCTTTCGTACTCTTCTGCGGTTACGTTGCTGAGCTCCTAGCGTAGTGTTAAAAATAATTTGGTATTTGATGTGATCACCCCTCACGGTCTACATTCCGTATTATGGCAATCAAGCAATATAACACAATAATCATTTTATATTAATTTTATATTATCATTTTATACAATAATACATTACAATTATTCGAAATATAATTATTATTTGAGCGTATTTAATGCCAGGCTTCACCTTATACAATAAAATTGACAGTAGTTACAATTTAATTTTAAATAAAAGCACGTTGGCAGCTAAATATTCTCCGTCTTGATCCACTAATACCGTTACTGCTTAGTTCGTCTGAAGGATAGGGCAGTTTTAATACGAGGGCTGCTATTTATGTATCCGGAATAACAAAGTGAAACAAACATAACATTTATTATAGTTTTATTGCTTTTCAAAATATTCACCATGATGATCGATGCACTTTTGCATGCGTTGGAACCAATTTTCGTAGCACTTTTTCCATTCGGATTGAGGTATCTCCAAAACGTGCATTTTGAACGCATCAACAGCCTCTTCACGGCTCGAAAAACGTTGACCACGTAATTTATTCTTCACGGTTGGGAATAAATAGAAGTCGTTGGGGGCCAAGTCGGGGCTGTACGGCGGATGACCCGTTAATTTGATCTTTTGATCTTCCAAATACCGTGTTGTACTGTACTACTGTAAGTGGCGAGGAGTTGGATATCCTGCTGACTTCAGATGATGCTGCAGCATCTGGTCAAGGTTACTATGTTATTGTGACATTATTGAAGTCACATATACTAAATTTCGCATCGATTAGACTAATAGAAGATGCTCGCGTCCCTTTAAAAACTAAGAAAGAGCCGATATTCTTCAAACGGCTGAACTGATTTTGATAAAACATGTCTAAGAACCACCGCTAGAAAACCTGCTTTCAAAGATAAAAACTGCATCATAATCGGTCCATTCGTTTAGGAGCTACGATGCCACAGACAGACGCACAGACACACAGACACGTCAAACTTATTACACCCCTTCTTTTGTGTCGGGTGTTAAAAATGAATTTTCAGTGAGTTATGCAAAGTATACATACATAGTGTTTTACGAGGGCTGCTATTTATGTATCCGGAATAACAAAGTGAAACAAACATATAACATTTATTATAGTTTTATTGCTTTTCAAAATATTCACCATGATGATCGTTGCACTTTAGCATGCGTTGGAACCAATTTTCGTAGCACTTTTTCCATTCGGATTGAGGTATCTCCAAAACGTGCATTTTGAATGCATCAACAGTCTCTTCACGACTCGAAAAACGTTGACCACGTAATTTATTCTTCACGGTTGGGAATATATAGAAGTCGTTGGTGGCCAAGTCGGTGTGCGGCTGATGACCCGTTAATTCGATCTTTTGATCTTCCAAATACCGAGTTGTTTCGGCCGATGTGTGGCAGCTAGCATTGTCATGATGAAGAAGGATTCTGCGTTGTCGGTTGTTCTTTCTTATTTCTTCAAAGACTTCTGGCAAACAAATGGTTGTGTACCATTCAGAATTAACCGTTTTATGATCCTCTAGTGGCACTGTAGCTATATGTCCTTTTATACCAAAAAAACAAGCGACCATTTGCTTCAAAGTGCTTTTTGAACGAATGACTTTTGTTGGGTTCGGCTCATCTTGGAACACCCAAACCGTTGATTGTTGTTTAGTTTCAGGATCATACGCATATATCCAAGATTCATCACCTGTATAGATATTATAGACAGCTTTTGACGCACCCTAATTGTACTTTTGTAACATTTTTTCACACCAATCGACACGAGCCCGTTTTTGGTCAATTCTCAAGTTGTGTTGGATCCAACGTGAACAAATTTTTTTTTTCAGCTAAATGTTCGTGTAATATTTTATATATACTCGTCATACTTATGCCCAGAGACGCCTCTATCTCGCGATATGTAACATGACGATCTTGCATTATTAGTTCCCGCACAGCATCAATATTTTGAGGTACAACAACCGATTTAGGGCGACCTTCTTTAACTTCGTCCGTGAGCACAGACCGCCTACGATTAAACTCACTAAACCAGTAGTGATACACAGTAGTTTTCGATGGTGCTTCGTCCCCAAAAGTCGAAGCGAGTTGATCGATGCACTGTTTTTGAGTTAGCCCTCGCCGAAAATCGTAATAAATCATAGCATGAAAATTTTCACGACTTAAATCTATGGTGATAAAGACTCGCAATTTTCAAAATGACGCCACAAAGGATAAACAAATGACAGCTACATGAAACAAATGTTATTCTTCATCCAAAGAGTTCCATTTTTAAATGTTATAATTAATATGTGCTAATAGCACCATCAGAAGCAGAGTTGCAGACACTAGTCACGTGCATGAAAAACGATTGTGAAGTAAAAGGATTGAAAATGAATGTGAACAAAACTAAGGTTCTGGTGTTTGAAAGAGAAGCGGTACAAACGAGATGTGTGATTTGTGTAAATGGAAAATGTCTAGAACAGGTGAATGAAATTGTGTACCTGGGGAGTGCGTTTTCGAGGGATGGAAGATGTGAGTTGGATGTGGAGAGACAGGTAGCAGCTGGCAATAAAGTGAACGGTGCTCTGTCCGCATTAGTGGGTAGTGTGAATATATCTAACACTGCTAAAATATCCATCCACAATGCGGTGTTGGTGCCAACTTTGTTGTACGGTAGTGAGGCCTGGATATGCCCAAAATCGAGTGAAAGTATGTTAAATGCTGTGGAGATGCGGTCTCTCAGAAATATGTGCGGTGTCACGCTTGCTGACAGGATAAGCAATGATGAGATACGCAGTATGACAGGGTCGCACAACAGTGTTATTGTAAAAATGAAGAAAGGAATGCTTAGATGGTTCGGGCACATGGAAAGAATGAGTGATGAAAGACTGACGAAGAAAATATACAGAGCGAAAGTGAGTGGTAAAAGAAGCCAAGGAAGACCAAGGCTGACTTATGAAGATCAAATAGCCAGAGTGTTAGCAGACGGAAATGTCAAAAGCACTCGCATACCTAGGCGAAAATGTGTGAGGAGAATGATGAGATTTGAGGAAGCGAAAGAGGTGTGTAAGGACCGCGACTCCTGGCGCTCCGTCCTCTCTGACTACCCCGTTGGGGATACAGCGTGAAGTTATGTTATGTTATAATTACTTTTTTAATATTGTTCTGTAACTGGCCAGTTCCGGATATATAAATAGCAGCCCTCGTACATACTATAAACCTACCTTAAGAAATGCAGATCATGACAGCGGATGTTGCATTCAAATTAGAGATATTATACAGACAGCCAGACTTCCTTTTATGTTATTATAATAGTAGGTATTCTGTCACTATACTAGAGGCTATGGTAACAATAGTGGTCCTTATGTCGGAGATCTTATATCCATTGTATTAGGTGAACCAATTGGCACATTGATGGAGGTATGCCTCATTTTCTGTGACTCTAATTTAAAAGTAACGAACAGTGAAAAGTTATTGGGTTGTCAAAAACACACACATTTACATACATTACATCAATTATATTATAATACAAAAGAGGTAGATAGGTTATCTTAGTACTAATCCAAGTAAAATATTGTCCCAGTTACAACGTTACAAAGTGAGACAAATATACATTGCACTGCGTCGCTATGCAATGTAAAACATAATTGCATTTCAAACTAACAAATCACATAGCTCTCTAAATCATTGTGATTGGTCAATTTCAATTTCTTACTACATTTTAAGCGAATCCGTGACAAATTCATAGCATATTAGGAATTCATTCCGCAGAACAGACATTTAAAAAAAAATTATTGATACCTAAATGGGATTAGACAGTGAAAAATGATGTTTGCTTTTTTTCGAATTTCGTTTTTCTTGAATCATGTACATGAAGAACGTATTTAATTTAAAAAAATCGCCAACATTTTTTAATTATAAACTTGAAAATGATGAATTACGTATATTATTGCTTTTAATAAATGTAAACGATGATTAAAACTGGGTGTATATCGTGTATATTATAAAAAACGTTTGGATTATTAAAAGATTTTAGAATTTTGAATGCGCAATAGGCATTGCATGACATTGTAGGTTCTGTAACATTACTTTTCATATTCTTTGATCAAGTCCGGGTTGGCTAATTAGCAAAGTTTTGGGGGTGCCAATTTTCGAGTGCATGTAACCTATCTACCTCTTTTGTATTATAACATCATTGCGTTACATACAGTAGGAAAAAATTAATATAAATATCAATAAGAGATACCTACATTATAAGCAAATAATTCATGTACCACTTTCTTGGGAATAAGTTTAATATTACTTCTACTTGTCGCCTTTCTTAACAATACTTGCTTACTTATTCATGCTTTAAAAAGTTTCCATTTCGTAGTTATAGTGCGCGCTAAAAGAAGACATAGCAGATCTCTTAATGCGCTAATTGCATTTCTAGATAACTAAATATATCTTCCTGTTATGTGATTTCGTAGCTTTTGCTCGCGACTTCATCTGCGTGGTGGCGACTTACAAGAAAGGGCACAGCGTTAAAACCTTCTTGAAAAAATATAATATGTGCCAACTTTAATGGCGATCGGTCAAGCAATTTAGCGGTTACACATAAAAGCAAATACAGACAAGAAAACTTGAAACTAATAGAAGACGAGCGGTACTTGTATACTGGATATGCTTTGGTTGTTGTTGAGATTGAATAAGTACTATCTATAAATAATATTATAAAGAGAGAGTGGATTTTCTAACTTTGTTTATATGTGGAGGGTAATTTCCAGAACCACTGCACCTATGTAAAAAATTCTTTCACCGTTTGAAAGTAGTACATTATTCCAGATGGACATAGGCTATATATTATGTACTCAACACGAGCGAAGTCGGAACGGGCCGCTAGTTCAGGTTTAAAGAGGACAGTATCACTGCGTCATGTCTAATATGATTAGGTATCTACGCTGCCAGTAATTATTACTTTTTGTTATTTGGAAAGGAAAAGCCTGTAAGTAAATTTTATCTACGAAATTTTCTTTCGATTAAACTGTTTTCGGTATTTTAATTATTACAAAGAATTTATTTTTACATAAATTTTAAAAGTTAGAATACACAATTTACCGTATCAATACTAACATTATATTCTTAGAATAGGTATATATAATACCTATGGTAAATAAAAAAGCCAAAGGACTGAGCGAATAATAGAAGACTAGAAAAGTCCTGAATCTCGACGTTGTCTTTATTGTTTTTTCACTTTTACTATTAACACACAAAAAGTAATACTGTCAGATGACATTTTTGTACGCCGAAATGTTTGGAAGTGGTAAGGTGGGAAAGTCGTGTCACATTTTTCACAAAATGTAGTTTATGAATGTAAGACCGTTCGTGGCGTATGAGTTGATGGATGAGTATCGGAGCGAGAACGCACGCGACACTATTGCTCAAAGTCTTCGTATGCGAATACGTAATGCAGCAGGAGTACACAGAAAACAGTTCCAAGTACACACGACAAACATTAAGTAGGTAGGATAACTTGACTATTTCATTACATAAAATAAAAATGATTTCCTTACAATGCTGTCGAAATAAAAATGCAAACGCATGTCTTTCATCATTACTACCATTTTGCAAAGTTTTGTCAAAGATGAAAATAATAATTATCAGATACATATGAATTACTGTATCAAATAAAATAAATGGTTATTTTATTAAGTATATACTTGGATATCATCATTTATTTATATATAAATAAATCTGTATCTCAAGCTAATACATGAACAATTTTAAGTAAGTCAGACTAAAAAAATAACTTAAGTATATTTATTTTTGTCAACGGTTGAAGTTTCTATAGTACTTACATAAAAAAAACTACTTTACGCACAAAACTTTTATAAATTAATAACATTTTGAAAAATACTTCGACAGACAGAGATAAATAAAAGTCAAGGTGATTCCTTTGCCCATTTCACCAATGTCAGAACAATGGAGACGTGAAGGACGAAGGTACAATGGAAATAAGTACACATCGCTTTAAATATTTAACATTATGATATAGGAGTTGATGTGCATTGGGTTGGTCCCAGTGGAATCACGACTTAATAATTTTCTTTGAGAATGTTGTCATTATGAATATTGAAGTAAGTTGTTTTTCTCGTTGATGTTCACAAAGGTAAACTGTGAAGATAGCAGAATGAATATGAAACAGACTTGTGAATAGAACTTTATTTATGTATATACCCACCGCTTTGGTTCTAAAAAGTTGAATATTTAAGTGGGGTTTGCTAATGAAAATTAGAAATAATGTACACCTACACCTATATTTTACCGAAAAAAATCTATTCCAGGACAAACTAGTTCTCTCTAAACAAAATTGTTAAGCTGAAGCCTAATAGAATCAACTAATTTAGACTAGAAAATATACATCAATTCAGAGTACCCATACCCAGATTCGAAGAGTATATGGCAGGGAGATGGAACTCATAAGGGAGTGAAACAAGGGAGCATTTTCTTGCTATAATTAATTACCTTTTGTGCTAGGTTAGATTATAGGATAGGATAGATGGATTTAACAATTGCAATTGTAAATAACTTTGTCTAATTCCTTAAATCCATTGCTGGAATCGATGGCCTATTATCCATCTTTTCCTCGCTTATAATAGAAAGAGGCCTACTCGGCAGGGCTCTGTCGACTCTATCTCAGATGCACATTATAATATCTATATTACGTTACTTACAAATGACTCAAGACATTTTTTACTATATTATATAGTATCATCGGACAAATTACCCAAACTGATCCATTTCGATTAGATTAAGAGTAACTAGTTTGCTCCAGGATAAAATCATTTGTCTTTAAATCTAGTTTGGTCGATAGGTAACATATAACATTGATCACAAGCTACAATTATTAATTCTATGGAAAAATAATATAAAAAAGTTTATTATTTAAGATAATGTGTAGTTTTAAGTTTGTAAATATTAACATATGTATGTACTTTGTTGTTATTAATAAATCTCAACCATATAAAAAATATTAAGATTGTAACTTCGCGGAAACTTAATTTCCAAGAAATGTATGATTAACAGAAAGAAATTTTTAGAAATTTTCTTTGTTGAATCCTATCGGAATCAAATAATAATATATGAAACGAAAACTTGAAGTAAGCAAATTGTATTTTCAGAAATTCAGTGACGAAATCAAAGAAATAATACAATATGTTTGCAACGAATGTGTTGGTAAAACTGGGGTCGCTGAGGGTGAGTTCGTAAAAGAAAATTATATTTCCGCTTACCTTTGTTCTATGTTCACTGCGAATGACATGGAAAATTCAACGTAGCTAAGCCTCACACCACAGTTTTACGATTAGTTTAGAGGTGTCATAAAACAAATATGACAATTACGAAAATATCTTCTAAATATTTTATTAGATGTAAACTCCTCAATAATAGAGAAATATACTTAGACATAAAAACTTCATCAAAAATAGAATGTCAATATAGGGTAAAAAAATTTAAACAGTTTTGTTACAGTATCACGTCTATTTTTTTCTACGAGCTTTATTTAAAAAAAAAACATCATATCTTTGGGTATATTAAAGACTTTATTCTTTACTTGCCCCCAGAGAATGTCGCGAATTGCGAAACGGCATATTTAAGGAAGACATGAAATTGAAGTGTTATATGTTTTGCTTGTTGGAAGAAGCGAGTCTCATGAGTTATCTTTCTTATGTTTATTTGTCTCTTCATCTCTGCCAACTCCATGAAATTAAATACTAAGAGCGTTTAATTTATTTTTAATTCAATTTGTTTGCTTTCTCTTCCTTAAGAAATGAAGTAGGTTTCTAAGAACTTGTTGTGCATATAGAGTTCGTTAAAGATTTCTTACTCATAAACAGGTCGATGATGACGGGGCGGTAAATTATGATATTTTGGCTAATTTAATATCGGATCTATATTCTAATACGAGTAGAGTATCTATGATGATATTTGCTCGAGAATACTTTGGTGAGTGGAAGAGGTTATTTAATGTAATTTAACCAATGATGTCATGTATTTACAAACGAAGAAAAATCATCGTTAGCGGACCCCTATCCTTTTTTAGGGATTCGCTAAGTGCAAAAACAGAGCCTATTAGTTTGATAGGCTTGGCACCGACTGCAGTAACTGTGAAATTTAATTATATAGGTATGTTTATAAAGTAATTTTAGTAGTACTTGAGTTTCGATTAGTAAAGAATAGTTGTTTTCTACTTTTCAGTGCTTTTTTTGAAGGCGGTTTAATTTTTTTCATAACATTTTTTTTAATTACTTTATTTACTTAGCGGTCCCCCGACGTGATTACGCTTGGGTATACTACTACTTCTGTTTATATTGAAACTTATCACAAATTTAAATGGCTATGAGAGATACATATTTTTATTTTATTTTTTGGAGTTTGTTTTAGTCGTGGGGTTTTTTAATTTTTAATTTGTCTTATTTCATCCTAATTAAACACCGCGATCTACACTCTATCCCCACATTCACGCAAATACTTTACGGGACGATACACGAAATCGCGACACGAAAACGTGCCTCGCCGAAATCTGAGTATTCTGACAATAGTTGTTTAATCCATCATCAGACCCTGATCACCATCTATCTATCTATAACCTATTCATAGAGACCATTTCAATGAGCCTAAACCATGATACCTCTCACTGTAAGTGGCAAGGAATTGGATATCCTGCTGACTTCAGATGATGCTGCAGCATCTGGTCACGGTTACTATATTATTGTGACATTATTGAAGTCACAGTATACTAAATTTCGCATCGGTTAGACTAATAGAAGATGCTCGCGTCCCTTTGAAAACTAAAAAAGAGCTGATATTCTTCAAACGGCTGAACCGATTTTGATAAAACATATCTAAGAACCACCGCTAGAAAACCTGCTTTCAAATAAAAAAAATCACATCATAACCGGTCCATTCGTTTTGGAGCTACGATGCCACAGACAGACACACAGACACGTCAAACGATTAATACCCCTTCTTTTGCGTCGGGGTTAAAAAGTATTTGTTATAAAGAGCATTTGAAATTTTGAATAGGAAATAATACTAAAAAGTCTAATTCATAGAAGCTATAGAAATATTTTTAATTTTAAAAAACAGTATTTGCAGTAAGTACAATCTTATTTTACTACTGCGTCTTTTCATAATAACGTTTATGGACATACCTATTAACTTTTATAGACATAAATACTGTTTTTAAAAGTTACTAACTATATTTCTAAACCTAGTAATTAAACATACCTTTAATAATTAAAAAAACCTTCTATTAATCAGTATTATTCTCTATTCCTAAGGTCTTTAACAGAATGAAGCTGACAAAATAGAGAAAATTCACTCAATATCTATTAAATGATTAAATGTTTGTCAGGTTCCAAAGCACTTTTACTGATATTTATAAAAACAACCACTCAAAACATTAGACATTAGACAACTTTTTATAAAATTATACATATCATTGTATCTATTACTCAATTTGAATATTTGATTATTTGATATTGTATATAATTTATAAATAATGGACCTACTGCTTATTGTAACATTAGACATTCAATCGTTTTATGTCATTTAGTACATGACCTGTAGTTTGTTCTGGGGGGTTATCCACAAATGTCGGAAACTTTCCGTGGCGGAAAGGCCGATCGTCGAAAAGCATAAATTCAATCCGACGGCTTGGATTTGTGAATACGACTATATATAATATGATTTATATGTAATATAAATAAAACAATTATTCGGATTCGTGACTTGCGTATAGACAAAATCATCGAAAAGTTTTCTGTCGGTTACGGAAATTTGAGTTTCCGACGTTTGTGAATAACCCCTGGTCTACATTCGTCTACAACTAGATATTGTAAATGTAAGGAAGGTATTTGAATAACCAATTTTACATTTGTGTATAAAATGTAACTAAGGTCCTTGTAAGGACTTTTTATTGTTTGCTTAAGTTAGAAAATAGTTGTATTATGTAGAAGTAACTAAATAACATGTTCCTATTATTTGGCTTTTCATCTTTGGTAAGACGATTTCCTAAATAATACTCGTACTTTATCTTACTAATTCTTTGTCTAAGTACAAATTGCAAATATTTTATTAGTAGATACTCTTCTGTGAGAAGAAAATATTTTGTAAATAACGACGTAATTTGGCGTTAGCCGCAGGCTCCTCGACCCGTCTATTTTTCATGAAATCTGGCTCAAGTTTATTCAGATCTTGAAAGAAGTATAATGCGAAGGAATTAATTTGCTTCACGAGAAATAATTTGTTCGAGGGAAATAAATGAGTTCGAATCTTGTAAAACGTGTAATTGCGATCTTTAGCAAAATTAAATTCATAAGAACTCCGCTAAGAGCAATTTTAAAATTTAGTCTGAAGAAACCACAAATCGTCTTTCCTTTTATTAATATTACAAAAGCGGTAGATAGATAAGTACTATATATTATACTTATTTATGGACCAGCTATAATTATTATTATTCTGTTTTATTAGATTGGTAATGTCAATCTAATAAATAAACATTTTTTCATAAGTACTTGTGCACGTGTTTCAAAACATTAAGATTGTGTAGTAGTAAAAAATAATAGAAGTGATGAGCAAAAAAATATAGTAGTCTATGTGATCGGAATGTTCTGTTAGTATAATAGTAAATTCATGTTTTTATTATATTCACGATATTTTATTATATAACCTTTATTTACATTAACAAAAAGTACATATATACGTTTTATTACATTAGTAAGAGTAGTATAGAGAATAATGGGAGTAAAATTTTTCTAGACATATTGACAAGGAACTTATAGTCCAAATTACAATAAAAGAGCACGTTATTTAACAGCAAAACGACATTCAAAAGACGAAAAAAGCGAGGGTCGGAACATCTGCACATAAAGAGGCAATTTAGAGATTGCCGGGGGCACACAACCGCTACGTAGAATTGTACTCAAATGTATTCAAAATTAAAAAACGAATAATATATTGCAAGGAAATTCATTGCGGTAAAATAAACAAGAGTGGCTTGTTACTGTAGACTTGGTAGAGCGCGCAGCCGGACGGAATACATCCAAGTTGCAATCGTCCGCCAAAGCTGTCGAAGAATTCTGTCAGCGACGAACCTCTTCATATTCAACTATATAAAGCTGTCTCTCAGAAATTATCAAGTTACCTTTCTTACTTTAAGTTTATATCTGTTCAGCGTGATCAATAATGTAAAGGCAATTGTTAACATGTCTATTTATACTTACTACGTAGATAAATAATATTTATCATATGATAAATAAGTGTATATAACAGGTCAATAAAATTTTCTAGGCGTTTTCAACAACTGCTTTCCAACGCTGCGGTAAAGCCTCAACGCCTCAGTATTTATCACAATATGATCTCTGAACATGTTTCGTAACGGTTGCCACCTAAACTGCGCTTGAATTGGCAATAACAGTTGTAGCCCCAAAAGCTGTAGTCTCAGACAATTGCGTAATAGTAATGAGTAAACATCTTACGTGTCACTACAAACACAAACAGTTCAAAATGTAGCAGTAAGTTTGAAACAGGCAACCTATCATATATTATCTAAATCTAATTATATAATATTATTTAAATATACATTATCTAAATCTAAAAGACCTAGATCTATATTTCATTGGTGCTGCTTCATTAAAGAAAATCTTCGCAGTTTTTTTTTTCAAATAGTAAATTTTGTTTCATTGCCATTTCATTCACTATAGTGAAACACATTTTTATTGTATAGTTTTTTATTGTTGGAACTCATAATTGGTTTATATGTATACCTAATTGGCTGTGAGTTTTACCCAAATACTGCAAAATAAAATAGTAAAAGTTTGAGATGTACAATATCTACTTACTTACCTACCTTCCACGCTGTCCTGGGAAAGAAAGAAAAGAAAGAAAGTGGCAGCTGCTTGTCTTTCCGCTGTAGGTGTGGCGAAGGAAAATCGGAACAAAGCAATTACATGTCGAGAGAAATACAGACAGTGAATCGAATGCGTGGCTAAAGCGAACCAAAGCGAAAGCGCGGTACGGATATGAATACGACAACATTGAATACGACAGTTAAACTATGTTATTATTTCCACTTTTTTAATTCCTTTTTTTTAGTTTTAAGAATCACATACTTAACATGGTGCAGCGACATGTAACCACTTTTTTTTAATTCAAAAATTAAATGTTGAAATACTCTGAAACATGAATTCGACGCCAGAATTTTTTTAATTCGGTGCCGGAGTCGGAAGCCTAAGCAAGGGAAAATATAATAAGCGTCTGCCTTCGGCAAAAACTTTAAAACTTGCAGTTAATCATATTCCTTGCACGTTGAATAATTAGTGAGGTTCTAGTTTTACAATTTTTACGATACTTTCAATAATATGATATTCGAATAAGTATTTTATGCTGGCTGATGCCCGCGAACTCATCCGCGTTTTTTTTTTAAATAGCGTATGTCCTTCATCAGAATTCAAGCTATCTCCATACTTCATCGCAATCGGATGAACGATATGGCAGCCCATAAAATGCAAACAAACAAACAAACATTGATTTTTATATACTGGACTAGCTGTACCCGCGACTTCGTCTGCACGGAAAAATTTTTCCGAAGCTTTCCCGGATTAGGTTAGATTATATGTACATTTGCATAGTATGTTTAAAGATTGTTTTTAAAAAAAGTCTACGTCTGGCCTACATCTGTCTCCGTGCACATACTATCTCTGTACCAAACATCATAATTAGTTCGGCGGTGCATTTCCCATTCAAAGTTTCATCCCCATTTTCACCCTCTTAGGGGTAGATTGTTTATAAAAAGCAGCCTGTGTCTGTTCTCTGATGTCAAGCTGTCTTCTTACCAAATGTCATCACAATCGGTTCAGCGGTTTACCATTTCCCATACAAAGTTTCATCCCCCTTTTCACCCCTTTAGGGGCATTTTGTCTAAAAAATAAGTAGCCTACATGAGCGCAATCATATGTTTCTACTACGTACCGATTTTCATCAAGATCGGTGGAGCCGTTCTTCAGTCATAAAAGGACATGCAGACAGACAGACCGACAAAAATTTTAAAAATGATAGAATCGAAGTCAATGAGTCATAAAATGACCATGTATCACAAAATTGGACAGTAAAATCATAATTACAGACAGGCGCTAGAGATTTATATAGTAGTATTCAAGATTCATAGATGACGGTTTGCATTCACAGAACTTTGCGTTAAATTTATTTATGGAAATACTCCATCTTATTTATCCAACTACAGCGGAGTAAAAAGAAGGTAATGGTAAGGTAAGAAGGTAAGCTAACGATTATATTAATTAATTTCTGACACATTTGGTAGACTAAGCACTATGCGGAATTTAATCGACTTATATCGAAATTATAATCAAAAGACTAATATTTTCGACGTCAAACGTCTGTTATATTTTTATAGTACCTATACCATAAATAAAAAAAAGCAACCCGTCATCTAAAACAAGAAATCTTCAGAAATCTTATAGATCTGACGTTTTATTATTCATATATAACTAATATACTGTTTACGAATGTATTCATTGGCTTCTTTCTTTGATAATAAATTAACCAATGCTTGTGGAATATAACAAATATTAATTTGAAATTCATTATTTTAATTTAGAATTAATTCTGAAAGTTATAGATTACTTCAATGACAAAATTGCTTACTTTATAGATTAGACCAGTAGCAGAGGTCTTTAGAGTAACTGTGGTTAGTACAGTACTGAAGACTGCGGATATCGTAATTTGGCACTGCGCCGCAGTAATGATGGCTTGATTCAACATTGAACCGCAAGGACGTGCATTGGTTACCTACAACCTTTGAATTTATATTAAAAATTAAATAATTTGAATAATTGAGAAATAGTAAGTATTATGTTAAATGTGTTACAATAAACATATTAAGACAAAATATAAATTGCATTTGTTTTAGCGCTTTGAAATAGGTACCCTACTACCTAATTATGTAATAATTAGTAGATGCACGTGAGTATTAACTGATAGATATTTCATTAATATGTATTTTTAGGTCTTTATTATTATTCATAGATCTAGACAATATTAGACTGGACGGGCTGCTGCTGAGCACGGTTGGTAGCTCCGGTAACCTCTCGTTGGTACATGCTCACCATACCACCCGTTACATTTAATAACTTACCTCTTCCATATTACAACTTGTTGAAAAATCTGGGGTTGCACATTGTACATGATTTGTCCTAAAGTCCTCAGGTAACGAAAGTTAGTCAACGGGTTCGTCAAAGGGTCAAATGGTTACTGCCCATCATTGATTATACTGACGTTTGCTATACTGATATCATTGAATTATTCTCAACAAACTCGAACGACTATTCGATCTGTATATCCGTTTCATTTTTGGAATACGGAGATATTATATGTATAGTGTCTCACTACCGGGCTCAGCTCAAATGGCTTAACAGTTAAGATACGTAATAGACGAAATTTACACGTACTCCATACAACATAACTTGATCTCCGGAATACCTTAGTGAACGCTTCGTGTTTAAACAGTTAGTGGGGAGTGAACCCCGTACGCATTATAATAAATTTTTATCTATCCCTGAATGTTACACGGATTACTATGCCCATTCTTTTACTTGTACAGCAACACAACTCTAGAACAGCTTACCGCACGCTTATTACGTAACTTGCAGACAGCATGCGACAACCAATATCGCGCGATATCTGCTGTCGAAACGAGAATTTATGTAATGTATTTTGTATAGTGGCGTTAAATCTACCGCGAAAAGTGCATTTATGGTCATAGAATAGAATAGTCATAGAATAGTGCAATCGTCATACATGATATTATTTTTCTTTTACAATTAATCACCGGTCGCGCAGTGATCGCGTGTCTGTCGCTGTCTGCAAATTTTTAAGTAATAACCCCGCCGGTTGGGATTAGGGAGACTCCGTCAGTTGATGCCTTCAGATCGTGTGGGCTCAAACACTTTTTACTCAAACAGTTTGATGGACCGATACGTTTATTAATGTTTTTTTAATGTATTTTTTATATATTATGTATGTATATAAATGTACACTGCATGAATGTGTATCTAAATTGATATCTATTTACGTTGTATTATTTATGTAGTGTAATATTGTAATATACTATACATAGTATTTTAATATGTTTTAGTGGTACTAGCCTTGCTTGCTTTCAACTACTAAAGGTTAGGAAGAAAATGCTAGACAGCATTAAGCTCGTCTTTGAACAAATGTTTAGCGCAATAAAGTATAAATAAATAAAATTCCTCTACATCGCTGTTCCAACCCATTTTAAGCCAATGTATAATTTATGTAATTTACATCTTCCTGCATTTCATGTCTTTAAATTTTTAAGTTTTGTTAAACGTTCTTGATTATTTTATGGTTTAAAACACGATATCTACAATTTCATTCGATCACAAAATATTATGAAAACATTCTATTAGACTTTTACGAATCTATTCCATGGCAACTCATAAAATATTAAATATAAATGTTAATAGGTATAACTACTTATTGCTAAAATGAAAGTAGTTCCTTTAGCCTTGTCCACTAGGACTAACACTTTTCTTTTGGTCGCGTGAAGCACAATTTATATGTTAATACGGCTAGTGAGAGGATGCTGTAGAGTGCTACGGCGGCCAATAGAGTTTCCCTTAAATTATTCGCTACTATGCTCCCTATCCAGAATATTAATAGCGTTGTTGGGTGACTACATACGAAAATTTATAACAATAAAGGTAAAGCGACTAAAAGGTATCTTTTTATCTAATAACTGAAGTTAGTCTTGCATATCATGTTTCAAAAACTTTAATGAAACAATACAATTCCATGACCGAAAATTGGACGTGATAATCTATTGAATAAAGCAAAACAGTTATTGCTGTAGGGTACGTTCGTGAAACAAACCAATTATTCAGCTAAATTGAGTTAGCCCCGTTCATGGCCCAGTCACCCCACGTCATAGTTCCCTCAAAGGAAGCATGTTATGCTTCTTCGGAAAGGTGTTTGTTTCGAGGCGCGCCGTTAAATGAATATTGATGACTTCACGGGGGCCGGAGATGATTCGCTGAAAAATTAGCTTCTTTTCATCGTTTTATTGCCCCACACCGTTTGGCAAGCGGCGTGATGAAGACTAATATAACCGTTAATTTCGCTTAGTAACGTTAAAATATAATAGATTTATAGCAGTTATTAAATTGTTTATTCTAATTTGACTGATTCCTAATAGAGATTCATAGTGCTCAATGGTTAATGTTTATTCACATATTTTGCCTAATCGTAATAGTATGTTGTATAACAAATAACATATACACATAAAAAGTTTAAATCGTAAATATCAAAATATCTGTTCAAACTAATATACTATTTAAATATACTTATCTATATTTCTATAATACCCTCCGTATTGTACACTTTGTAATAGAAAAAAGGAAAAGATAATGTATTGACGTGTTAATCTAGGTATATGTTATTTATTTGAATAGTACACACAAAAAGAAGACATATATCTAGCAACAAGGTTTTATATTGCGGACACACGGATGGGTGTCATCTTGGTTGTGTGTCCGGAAGACACAATTTATATGCAAATTCAACACAAGATACAACCCACTGCTGTCCGTGCCAGCCGAGACGCACTCGACTTGTATTAGCACTTCTAACATTACTTTTGCAGTATGAATATTTTGCGTTATATGTATCTTTTCGTTTTTTGGTATTGAGGGACATATTTAAAAAATTTATGGAACTTTTAGTCACTCCCATGGTGATCTTTTTCAAGTTCTTAGCGCATGAGGGGCAATGGTATCACCAATGGAACATACCACATAGTTTATACCTACCTTTGTTTAGAAAGTAAAAATAAGATAGATAAATATATTTATGTTCTTTATGATTTTTTAAAACTTTTCCTATATGTGGAAGGTCTTTTGTCCTATTTGATAACTACCGGCTCTTTAGGTCTGCAAACATACATATTTTATTCAGGTGCGATACTGGTTGTTACAAGTCATGTGTGTTTTACAGTGATTGCGTCTTCATTCAGAAGTCACAGTGGTCAAACAATGCTTATTGCTTATTGAACAATCTGTTAGAAAAAGGAAATGGATACGGCATTAAAAAAATTGCAATGTCTTTTTTATTTACTTGTTGTAGTTGTATAATTTATGTTTTCAAAAAATTAATGACATTATTGTTTTTATAACAATTTTTAAATAGGGTAAGGGAGATTATTATTATTTTTTTATTTTCTTATTAGGTAATATGTACTAATTCTGCTGGCTCTAGCTTCTTACTAGCTTGAATTCGTTTTTGTTGTCTATAAATTTAAAATTGCTCAAACTTCTTTCCGAATGTTTCCAGTAAGTACATAATGTATGAACACAACCCAGTTCAAAACTCATTTTTGATGTTCATATCTGTTTTTGGGCCTCTACTTAGTACAAATGTTCCTAAGTTGTTTAAGTTAAATAGTACCTGAGAAAAACTAAAGCTTTTATTTAACTTCACATATACATATGTATTATACTTACACATGTTCATATTTTCAGTTCGAATCTTGCAAGCCAAATTTGAATCACTTCCTCTGAACTTACGACTTTGAAATTTTGCATGCTTGTTCAGTTCTGATGACAATACACTATTATGGTAGAAATAACCTGATACTGCAGCCAGAATTGTCTTCTCAGAGAGCGCTCCTCAACGATTATTAGCACTGACACGAAACTCTGCATATACGTTTAATTTTGATAACTAAGCATGATCTTTGCCATGAACTGTTGCTGCGGCCAGGATTGGCTCCTTATGAGAGTACTCCTCGATACTTAGTAATAGAAATACAAAACTACTAGATTTAAGTTTGATAGCTAAACATGGTTTTCACCATGAACTGATGGTGCAGCCAAGATTGGCTCTTCATGTGGGAACGTTTAGAAGCGTCGACAGCATTGGTCTGCAACCTTTACAGGAGAAGGAAAACTCAAAAATAAATCTTGTAACAATGACAAGTTACCTGAAATGGATAGATTATGAAACGTTTCTAATTTAAAAGGCGTATAAATTAAAATAAACATTTTTTTTAAAGAAACAGGCCTTCATTGAAATGCATAAAAAATATAAAATAAACCAAGGAGTTCGTAAAACCCATAAGTAATGTTGTGTAAGCCCTAAACCGACAAAAAGTTGAATATGGCTGCTCTATAGAAGTGTCATCAGCCGCAATAGATACTCCTATAGATATAGATAGATAATAGCTATAGATCAGTATTACGCTTGTCCCGTAATTTATTTAACCTACTCCTTAAAATAAAAAATGACGCGCGAAGAACGTGGGTTCGGGGTTTACACAACATTACTAATGACTTTTATGAATTCCTTGGTTTATTTTTTCTTTTTTTTGCATTTTAATGAAAGCTTGTAGCCGAAAAATACTTTTTTACTTTTAATTTATTTTCGAGCTCAGACCGAATAAAAAAGAACGTGGGCGGGAACGGAAGAAGTGAGGTTGTCATTTTATTTAGATTTTCTATTTTTTACATTTTTAGGAGTTTTAAAGTACAACAGTGATAGTATATTGTGTTTTAAATTTCCGTGTAAGTGGAAGGAATGGAGTAGATCTAAATAAACATGTGTAGCTGAAGTTCTCGCGCTCTTTCAAGAAGTCCTTTGAAACTTCAGTAAAGCTTACTATCACTTTACTGGAGGGGTTTTACTATAGGAAAAAACAAATTTACTTGTGATTCTACTTATTGATACGTGACATTGGCAAATGCGCTGCTCTACTCGCCATGCTATGAAGAAAGAAAGAAGAAGAACATTGTGTCTTGAAAAAAGGGCGGGAAACTTCGTTTCCCTTACTTTCGACTCATATTACTTGGTCAATGGCTAAATGTAATCTGCGAAGCCAAAACAAAAAGAAAAAAAAAAAGAACGTAGTCACGAATACTGCAGCAAGGCCGGCAAAACTATGCTTCGCCATGTACATATATACTACATACAATGCAACACGCACACACATGCCACCAAACTATGCCTCGCATTATTACTTTCAGCTAGTTTGTTATAGGAGCCTGACGTAATTAAAATTACCATATTTTACCGCCAAAATGCCGAATTATATGGTTAAAAGATATAAGAAACAGTCTTCGAAAAATAAAAAGCGGGATGGAATCATGTTTAAATAAGTTTAGAAACTCATATTCCGATTGTTGTGTAAGGTTGGGTTGGTTGGGTGAGTAAGGTAAAGTTACTTGTTTCCTTATTTGTTTTAAGGGATAAAAGCAATTTTTTCCAAAGTACAACTATGTAAGTAAAGTCTCGGACGAATTCTAATAGTTTTATAAAACTGTATACAGCGACGTATCTGTACAATGTACAATACGCAATGTCGTATTGTAAAAATACGTTTCTTATAAAATATGATAACGTTATCAGTAGAATAACGTCATTATTGAAAACGTTATGTTTATAATAACTGGAGTATTAGGAATCAATAAGGCAACATCGGCCTACATACCTTACAATTAAAAACACAGCTTCCCTGTGTTATTCACAGCATTACGTCTTTCTTTTTTATTTGGTCTGTGTTTATTAATCAATATTTCGTCTGTATGTTTGTCCAGGTTTATCCCCGAAACAGTCGAATAGATTTTGTATAGATTTTCATTGGCAGGTAATTTCATCGTAATTGGCATTTTATTGGGAGGAGACTTTTCACACACTATTCTAGGGAACCAGTTTTTATCCCGGGAAAATACCAAAATTAACGCGGGTGAAACAGCAGAGTACTGCTAGTATTCAAATAAATAAATAATTAGAATGTATTTAGTCCTTTCTATTGAAGTCGTCAATTTCTTGTGTGAATTAGCAATATAATTTACATAAAATAGAAAGTAGATATAATAAGTATAAGGTGATATAATATAGTTATAATGATTTACCATATCCACAGTTTTAAATATTCATTTTTAGTTTCGGGTCCGCGGTGCTGGCGTCCTCTGGCTAAGCCAATTAGTGTCCACTTGGGTAAACACCGGCTCGTTAGCGGACTTGTGTGTTCTATTCAATTCAATTTACCAGCTCAACCGCTACTTATAGGACAACATTTTATTTATCTTCTCTTACTTCACTGCTGTTTTCTGCAAAATTAGAAAGATCGGCAATTATTGAGATTGTGCGTAGAGTCGCAAAAAATAGGCTTTAGTATTGTTATCTTCATTAATTTTTGTTTTTCCCAGTATAATTTAGTAGAATGATGAACAATGAACATAGTTGTTGTTTGTTTGTGTCAGATCCACAACTCCATTGAATAAATCGTTCATTGTTGACTAGTGTTCTAAATGTAGTGTTCTAAGTTTAGGAATTTAGAACACTACATAAATGTGGCCGAAGATCTGTCTGTTACTAAATGCAGAGTATATTATCCAGACATGAGACGACTATTAAATAGTTATTCCTGTAACCCAACTAGGAGTCAAACACGGAACCATATAAGGAATATTCCATCTGTATAACTAAATGTGTCTGAACATCAATGAGATGAATCTGTGGCAGGAAGCTGGATTGGATATAAAGATTTATTTCTTATTTATGATTGAATTGTTATCATTATAAGTAGTCATTATATTCTAAATTAATAATATTTTTATATTATTTAACATGTTAGAATAGCCAACTAAGTATACGAGATGTGGTTGTTCGACCGATTGCTCGTATCGAAAGGACGTCGTCGTGGGTGTCCCGTGGTAATCTACTCCGTGACTTGCAAGTGAAATGCGTGGTTTTATTACTAACCCCCTTTCGGGCTTAAAAGGGAGAGGGGCGTTCCGACCTGGTGTCGTTAGTGTGCAACGTAAAGTTCGTTATTTCTACTGACCGAAATATTAAACTGTATGAATTGAAAGTATTATATAATTATACGTTAAATCAAAATTACAGCAATAAGACAAGTATTTTATGAAATTATGTGGCAATTTCAATTCTTTTCCTTTTTGTTAGATCTGATAAGTGTAATTTACATTTCGTTATTCCAAAAAATTCATTTCAACTTCATTAAATATCAATATATTACTACTTTATTAAAGGAGTACCTACATAAGATACAAATTATTTTTCCTATCCTTTTTACGCAAGTGTTTTCAAAAAAAAGGTTAGGTATATACTTATAAATGCACTTTCAAGTTGCTTTAATGATATTTACGTTTTTCAAATTATTATTTAGGTTCGTTTCCAGTACATGTTACTTGGACAAAAAAAGGATTTTAAGTAATAAGCCTGTGCAAGCTCGTAATTAAAAAAGTACCTGTTTTGTTTTGTCTCAAATTTTCTAGCTTAACGCAAAGTAAATGTCCATTGAGAAGAAAATTATATGCGGAATCACGACTAAAGTCACGTCGCGACATGGACGTTGAACGAAGAATGATTTGGTTTAAAAACTTTTATTTTTACCTTATTTAATAAAACAATGTAACCTAAGTTAACAAAACAATTTGCCTTTTTCAGTTTTCCATAATAACCTCATGGTGTCGGATTAATTTGGATCAGGCCACGGCATCAAAGGCCGTTTTAAAAACATGTCGCGTCCATTTAATCCTTGTTTGATGAGAGTAACGTGTACTATGCTGGTATGCTGCACTTCCGCTCTTGCTTTCACGACGAATTTGTAAGTACGTGACGTAGATTTTGTGAAAAGACAACAATCTGAACTGTACCTAAGCAGGAAAATGTCATGGAATAAGAGCAAAATAATGTTTATATTACATAGGTACCTATTGTAGTTAGATATGAATGAATCATTGATACCTTAGAGTAGAAGAGTTGAGGGTACAGTCCTGACCTCTACATTTATATTTTTGCTATTCTCCATCCAAAAGTATAAGCTTTAAGCTTCCGTTTAGCCATGTGCGATAATTTCATAACAATACAGTGACATCAAAAGCGGGTATAAAATGAGTTGCTGTGTGTAAAAGGAGCAGTATAAAAATCGGACTTTACCTTTGTATGCAGTATTTGTCATGTATTTAGTCATGTATGATCAATCTAGTAAGTGCACTCGTGTAAATTTAGTTAAAGTAACAACATAGTAAAACATGAAACATAGTAAAACATAAAATCAAAGAACTGTACAATTACTTTACAAATTTTATAAAATAAAGAAGCCAAACCGTGGGCTAGAACCTGGTGGTTAATAATAGAGATACCTTCACTATCACCGCAAACTCACACCTGAGTTTATACAATAGTTTATACATACATACATATATATTTTCACACTATATTCCTAACGGGGTAGTCAGAGAGGACGATTAGTTATTAGTAGACTTAATATACCTTCATCTAAATTATATGTACCTACTTATATGCAGTTCAAGAACACTTTTGATTTATTGTTACATTCAAAAGAGCATAATATTATATAGGTAACTAGCTTATACCCGCGACATCGTCCGTGTAGAATTCGTGGTGCTATCCGGTGCAAAGATTAACAGACTGCTAGCAGAACTCACTGGAACAGACCACATAGAACTTTCCGTATGAGAAATGTTCCTCTTTTAGGACTAATCCTTTCTTTATTCGTGATTAAAATTTTGCCACCCCTTTTCACACTCATACTCGACAAGTGTAGAAGGAACTAAAAAAATGTTAAAAATGATGTAAACAAAACGGGTTCATAATAAGTTTTTAAAATTCATACTCACTACTTATTTTCATACCTCAAAGAGTGCCTACTAGAAAAATCTACAGGTTTTCAAATATTCATGCTTTTACATTCAGTCTAATTTATAGTGACTAAAAATATTTATTGCTTCCGATTGCATGTTAAGATTCTAAAGCATGAATATTTGAAAATACACGTAGATTTTTCTATTAAGCTATCCTTGAGCTGTACAATATGTAGTAAAGTAGTGAGTACGAATTTAAATTTTTTATTATGAACCTGTCTTATATCATATCATTATTATTATTACAATATTATATCATTTTTAACATCTTTTCAGTTCCTTCTACAGTTTTTACAGTCGGTTTTTTTGATTTTTTAATTACCATTTTTTTATTGTAATTTTGACCAACTACAAAGTGCTTTTGAATGTGTCCCGTCTATTTTTATCGGAGTAGTTGAGATGAAGAGTTGATACTCCCATCTCAATTACTCCGATAACAATCCATTAGTCTTCCTTTATGTTAAAGTACGGTTAAAGTCAGTAACTCAGTATAATTGGCAGTAATCATTATCTCCAAAACGACTAAAAGAATTTCAGAAAAAACATTATCCTCTTCCTTGAGCAGTCGGGTAAAAACATATTCTTTGTTTTTATTGTTTATAATTTTGTTCACTTGTTGGATATATTTTATCTTTAATAATAATTCTTAAAAGTTTCAGACTACTCAAGCACACAAATACAGTTAATTACTTTTGAGTCGGTAAAAGCTCTGTGGTAAAAGCAATATGAAACAATCAGACCAGTTAAATTCAGCATTTTAGAATAAATGCTTACTCGGTATAAAAACAGATTGTATTTGTACTTGTTATATTTGGATTATAGAGTTCAAAAGCCCTACACATTAACATGTCGTAAACGAAAATTAGAGGGTAAACTACAGAACACTTGTTAGTCTAGGCGTAGTAGCAGAAACTCTCCAAAAGTTTTAGACATTCTAACAAGCAACCTTATACAGACTGTAGTGAATAACAAGTTGTTATTATCGTTAGTTATCCTAGTAGGATGTTATGTTCTTTATAAATAATATAAATTATTATGATGGAATTTCAACAATAAACGGAGAGGCACATGGACTGTGTCGTATGTTTATTTGAGCACAAATCGGCTTTTAATAGCCTGAGCTAAATATGAGAAAGATTGATGGCAGTTCTAAGGCACTTTTCAGACAAATGTTGAGATGAACTCCAGTCACATGAGCCGATATCCATCTCTAAAACCTTGCAAGAGAAACAGCAACATATAGAATTTAATAATATACTTATAATAGGAATACATCATGACTCGTAATGAGTAAATCTTGTGCTAGGGGCGACGACCGGGTCATTTCCTTATAGAAACACACGTACTTACTACATTCACTAAACTGATTACTGTCAATTTTTGCTATAAGCAATGACCGTTCACGGCTACGGTTAAAGTTATGTTAATTATGACTGCATTAAAATACTTCTGTCTGACATCATATGGCAGCGGTTAAAATTATACTATCTCTGACTACTTCCACCCTAACAACGCGGTACGCGGTTACTTAACGGCTACATGACATCTACTCAATATCTATTCAACGAATGCTAAAGTCACTCTTACATACCCGCTATTCATATCATTCCCGCTCTTGTTATTAAATTTGTTACAAAATTATCATAGGAAGCTAATTTATGAAGTTAATTAACATTGTTGGGAAGCTAATATTATCTTTTAAAACATCACTTGTGTGTTGTGTCGGTAACTCAGTATAACTGGCAGTAATCATTATATCCAAAACGACTAAACTAATTTCAGAAAAAACAATACCCTCTTCTTTGAGCAGTCGGGTAAAAACACATTCTTTCAGAATTTTTATTGTTTTGAAAACATGCTCCCGTACCATACTTATCCATATTATGGAAAATTCAAAATAGTATCGTAATTATAATAGATTTGAATTCGTGTAGTAAAAAATGAAATATTTTCAATTCTCATATTAATAGGTATGATATTATAATGAAAATACAAGTACAAACAAGTACAACGATATGATGAAAATACAAATACAAATTGTATGTATTCGTTTAATTTTACAAATAAACTGCAATAAAAGGTTAGGTTAATCAGTTTTCTAGGAAAGTCTTTAAGGCAGACAACGTAAATCAGATTTCAATCGTTTTACCAAGGCGGACGTATGTTAGGCTCAGAGTTGCTGTATTGACAAGGACACTTCTAAATTTGGTATACTCTCACTAATAATAATTACAAAGGAAATCTTCGTGCTAGTTCTGTACAAGTGATAAGAATTAGGTCTGAATAAACATGTGCAACTGCAGTATTTGCGTTCTTTCAATACGTTAAAAGTATTTTTAGAGTGTTAGCGACTTAGTGACAAGAAAAAAGAATAAATTTTACATCTAACTTGTGCTTTATGATAAAGGATGAAGAATTTTTACATCAGACAAGTGCCATTGGAATCTAAATAATTAACATGAAAGACATGGCTGTATGGGCGTAGTTTGGCCCTTTCTCTCTAGATTTGGAGTATCTTTAAGCTGCTGAGCTGAGTCAAGTTCGCTTTTGGTGTTCTCGCTAAAAAGTAGTAAGTGTAAAGATAAGGAATAAATTGACTACGACATACGGAGAGACGGACATGACAAAACTATACAAGGTTATTTCGAAAGGATGGGTAAATACGGAAGGGTATAAAAGTACCCATGAAAAATGAAAACTTGTGTTCTACAACTTCACCAAAAGTCAATAGTTTTAGTGTAAAACCTAAAATTTAAAGAAAAATAAAGGTGAGGCAACACTAATATCAGCGTTTTTCCGTCGTTAGCAAACATTTGGAATATATAGGGCGTAATGATAGTAATAATAATACTCGTACATAACTTATTAACTAAATTAATGTTTTTTTTTGCATTGAAAACAAAATAGACGTACACCGTAATTACTACATTTACAATACAACAGTCAACAGTGATACGTTGGAACCCCAATTTACACCCATTTCCACAATAATCTTGGATAAGGGTTCCGTTTTGCCATTTTGATTATGGAACTTAAAAAAGGTAGTCTTCAATAAACTTCAAAATAATGGTCATATGTGAGGTCGACTCGTACACAGAGGGTTTCGTATGATATTAAATTTACAAAATGGTCAATTTCCAAACCTGATTTCTGAAGAACTATATAACTATCGCCGGACTTTCGTTACGGTCACGGTACGGTCGAACGGTCAAGTTAAACTTGATAACCTAGCCAATTTTTTCCATCTCTTTATAAATGATACCTTAAAATGTTAACTAGTCCAAAATATATGAGATAGCAAGATATCACTTGCCAAAGGGTAGGGAGATAAGTATGGTAATGTGGCCCCCATATCTAATATTATGTAAAGTAATATGCGTTTTGATATTAGCACCCAATGAATATATTATACCTCTTCATAATGCAATCGGCGCCGATTTTTGAGCTACTTTTGAGATAACGTGCGGAGGTAAGAGATTTTTCGAATTCATTTCTCACAACAACTAAAACATTTAAAAATATGGAACTATAGCAAGTCTTTGAAGAATATTCGAGAGGATACTATTAATTAATTACTTATGGCCCTGGGGGCCATTTCACCTTGCTTATCTCGCTAGATCCTTTGATATCTGACATTTGCGAACGGATGGACAGACGGATGAACGAAGGCATGAGTGATGTTTCAAGGATTTCGTTTTCCATTTACGGAACAGATTATGATTATTGTCTTTTTATTATATTTAATTATACGATGTAAAATAAATGTATTGTGTTAATATAACATGAATGAGGAGAACGATGAGATTCGAAGAAACTAAAGAAGTATGTAAGGACCGCGATACTTGGCGCTCCGTCCTCTCTGACTACCCCGTTAGGATTACAGCGTGAAGATATGTATGTACGTAATATTACGATGTCTTATATTTTATTAGCATCTGCACTTTTCTTGTAATTTAAATTGAAACGTATATGTTGCATCGACATAAAATATTATGTTTTCGTGTTGCCAAGTTTGTGTAGTCACATTTTTATACATACAACAGTTCAAGTTGAGCAAAGTTTTTCGAAACTTCTTCTTTACTTACTTATTTGAGGACGGTCGGAGCGAGCGTCGAACTCTCTAACTCGTGTTATTGAATTTAATGTACCCGGCGAGCTACCTAGGTAGTTGTATTCAATGTTGATAAAATCACTCTGAATAGTTATGTACAATAAATCATGCACTTTTAGCTTATTTTACAGTTCAAATATTTAAATTAATGTTCAATCTTGTAGTTACAAGAAGTGAGAGTGACCGTCTTGTAGTCTTTAACATTACCTACTATATAAAAGTCCTACTGGAATATTGTAGAAGTATATTTGATTTCTTATTTCAACGCCTACTTCGTAAATGCAAAACTTTCCGATTCGTTTATTTGATGTGGTTATTTAATCCTATTTGAAATCGTTTCTGGGCATCAAAGGCCCGAGAATGCCTACACATAAAAGTCAAGAATTTAAAAAGAGAAAACGCAAATATAAGCCAAAGTGTAAATTTTTCTTTGGTTTCGCTGCAAAGGATTCCTTGGACTAACATTTACATTTTGTCGTTGGCTTCCAAGAGTGTTTGCGAGAAACGGCTTTAATCACAGGAAACAGGTGGGAAAATAAATTTTCATATTGAAATTTCTTATCAAATTACGACTTTCTTCGGTAAAAAGTGTAATTTCCAATAGATATGTATTTAATATTATCCCTTGATGGGCATAACAAGAATAGAAATCTCTAATAATGCCTGTTTTCTTAAATATTTAGATAAAAAATAATAACGGAGATATTTTTTAATTCTTTGAAAACATTAAATAATAGATTTATTTAAAAAGAAGGTCAAAACAACGGCAGCACGAATATAAAAAATGCGAAGAACGTTTGACATTTTTTATTCTACATCAGCATTTTGTATTCGATATAGTATCCTGAGCGCTCATACATCTATAGTAAATTACTGACGTAAATTAAGATATTTGACTTCAATGTGTGACTCAAAAAAAAGAATCTATATGCAAAAATAATTTAAAATTTCCGTCGGCGGTGTTTGTTTCGCATCAATATCCGGATTAGGTCGAATCAAATTTGGTTTGTAGGATCAGGATTTATGCAGCGCTCTCAATTTCCTGCGACGACAGCGAAACATCCGGCATACAGATCCCCGTTCCCCGCGCGACCGTCCGCACCGTTCGGAGCCCTACGCTGTCGAAGCCGCCGCTGCCGGCTCGAGCGGAAAATGGAGCGCGGACATTTGCATAGCGACACTCAAACCTAGCGGACTAGCAAAGTGTTGCCGCATCGATGATTCGATCAATACACGATAAATTTTATGCAACTTCTATTTAGTGACAACAAATTATTCCATATCTAAGTTTATTAAAAATATAATGCTGTTTAATTCCTGTTATTTTTTAAAGTAATTAAAGTATATACCATAAATGAAATATTTATTGGAATCTCAAAATTTTCTTTTTTGCAAGCAAACATTACGTAGTATTCTTTATAGCTTTTCATAATGAAGCTTTTTCATCGCAATATGCATACTTATATTAAATATTATCAAAATAATTTATTATCAAAGTAGCTTGCTTTCCAAGCTGAGGCCGGATTCGATGCCCGGTTAGGTCAATTTAAAAAACAAGTCTTTTTGAATTGTCTTCGAGTGTAAGTGTTAGGTAGTAACAGGTATTCCGAAGCCGTTTATAATTATATAATAATAATAATACTCCAGACAATTACACAGATTGTGTGAGCCCAAACTAAGCAGTAAGCTTGTACTATGGGTACCACACAACGAACTTTGGGGGAGTTCCCAGTAACACCCAGACTCCAAGCCAATTTAGAAAAGTTCGTTTCCTAAATTGACGTGACCGGGGATCGAACCCGGGACCCTAGCTTGGAAAGCAGATGCATATGCCACTGCGCCAACGGGCCAGTCAATATAATTATGTATATATATATATAACATAACATAACATAACTTCACGCTGTATCCCCAACGGGGTAGTCAGAGAGGACGGAGCGCCAGGAGTCGCGGTCCTTACACACCTCTTTCGCTTCCTCAAATCTCATCATTCTCCTCACACATTTTCGCCTAGGTATGCGAGTGCTTTTGACATTTCCGTCTGCTAACACTCTGGCTATTTGATCTTCATAAGTCAGCCTTGGTCTTCCTTGGCTTCTTTTACCATTCACTTTCGCTCTGTATATTTTCTTCGTCAGTCTTTCATCACTCATTCTTTCCATGTGCCCAAACCATCTAAGCATTCCTTTCTTCATTTTTACAATAACACTGTTGTGCAACCCTGTCATACTGCGTATCTCATCATTGCTTATACTGTCAACAAGCGTGACACCGCACATATAGTATATAATATATAGTATATAGGTTTTTATAATCCCTTAATGAAGTACAGTAACAAAAATGAAAAGTATCATACTTATATGTATTTCCAAAGTGGAAAATAACATTTCATTTTTCTATGTTAAATCTTGTAAGCTGTCAGTTATACTGACTAAGAAAAACATCAGAAATCAGAAGAAATAACATTTCATTTTCGCGCAGGGAATTGTGTTAGACATCAAACAAAATAAATTATTTTGTCGATCTACTCAGAAGGTACATATCACTCATGTACCATAATGTTTGATATTACATACATTTGCACATAAAGCAAATGTTATTAATACTTTTCGCGTTAACGGGTATCAGAGCAGACAAGAGTAAGATGAAAAACGATATTAGATGGTAGTAATTGAATACATGATGAGAATGCGTGAACATATTATATTGTAACGAAGAATATGAAACAGATATCGTAGAATCCGATAACAAAATTATTTGGCGAAGACGTAGCTTATATCAAAAGTCCTATTTATCAATAATATCTACAAATAGTTTAAAAGGTAGCATTTTTCGCTAACATTTGGATTTCATTTTCTTTTTTCAAAAAGGTGGTATTGTCTGTAATTTTACATTATTGTGACATTATGAAAAAATGCATGCTAGTTTGAGAATGAAAGAAAACATGAACACGTCAGTAAATAAAAGTCAGCTATGGGATATATCTAGGCTTATTATTGTATAAGCGATGAGCTTGCAACTTGTCCTTATATGATTCCGCTTTACCATTTGTACGCTCAAACACTAATTACTGAGAGCAGTGTAAGGATGAGATTTTATTTCACTTTGCTGCCCTGTCCACCCTGAAGAAGATATATATTATGTGGAAATAAATTTCACGAAGGAATAGTTACAAAGAATATAGTTTAGCTTAGTTTCCTACAGTAAATAGTAAATTTAAAAAGAAAAATTAACTCACCCATTGAGTGGGATGGGATTAGGTTTCCCATATTTTGATAAAATTCTTTATTATTAAAATATAGCATGAAATATAGAAAGTTATTTCCAATTTCTAAACTATCAATTAAAAAATGAATTTTTTTAGCTTTTTTAATTAAGTTAGGAATTACGAACAAAGGAACAAATATTTCTGTAAAATTTTTGAACTCTCTTTTTGTGGAAGTTAGGGAAAGTATGCATATATAGATACACGTATATACGTACGTCTATATGACACGAAATTCTTGGCATTCCATGGATTCACCATGCGGGTGCCGGGTCGATTGTGTGGCTGAGAGAGAATCTCCTAGCAGATCCCGAGACTTGTGACACGGGTGTAGGTTTAAGGGGCCCTTTCTGACGTACATCAACACTCGTCTTCATTACTCGTGTTTCTCTCCCTGCCCAGCCAAATCTGGTATGAACTTGATAATGCAGCGTTAGATACTCGTTCTAGTGTAGAACTTACTGCAGTTCTGGACAGGCCAAGATCTTTCAGCAGATTATAAAGACATTTTGCTGGTATACCTCTCGCTCCCACTTCTACAACGTATAGATTAACTACACAACCGTTTTTTATTAATTCATAATATTTGTTTTGTTTCATTACGTAATAATAATAATATATTTTTAGTCGGCTTTTTATTAAAATGTAGGTATACACCTAGAGACTAAAGACAACACTTTTATTTATTTAGTTCGATTCGTTGTAGCGCATTCTTTACACGTTTTATGCTATATGCATTTCGTTTCAGACGCGAGGTCGATTTCGGTTCGTTTAAGTTTGACGTCTATAACGTGAATGTTTGGGCAATCGAACCTGTGTGTACGTACTTCGTATCACGGTGATGGAATTTGCGATGAAAGTTTATTTCGACGTCGTGCATTCTAAATGCGAAATATCGTATGTTTTTTACATTCGTTATATTTAGTATTATACTATAAGGTATAGTATAGATTTTATTAAATATGTTTATAACTACCTACTTTAAATATAGTAATTATAGTTTTTTTTTTATTTATTTTATTGCACACAAACAAAAATTACATATAATTGAAATTGGAAGCAGTAATCTACAAAAGGCAATACTTATCTCTTTAAGAGATCTCTACCAGCACACCTCCTTAATAAGAAAATGTATGAGGGTAGTGTGTGCTCATTAAAAAATAATAATATATATTATGCATAATATTATGTACATACATATGCCCATATATACACATAAACATACATACAAATTCAATACATCCCTAAAAATATAACATATATACTGTAAAGAATATATAAACATATAGGTACATGTGCAATGCATATTATGTAATGTAAAAAAAAATATATATATGTATACAACATAACCAAACCTAACAAAAAATATTATAAATATAGAAAACATGATAATATATCAGGTACATATTAAATACAATAAATCGGTATTATGCAAAAGACAGATAATGTAATTTCAAGTGTCTTTTGAAATATGCTTCTTCTTCTTCGTCGTCACACTCTTGGCAGAGTGGTCGTGGTCGTCACATCAGGGGCGGCGGAAATATGCTAGCGTTAGACAATTCCATATAGATGTGGGCAGAGAATTCCAGAGTCTGACAGCTTTACAAGAAAAGGAACTATTATAAGCAGCAGTGTTGTGAATAGGAGTTTTATTTGTGTAAGAAAATAATTTCGTTTGAGTGTTTTTTAATTACAGTAAAATTATTGTTTGTAAAATACAGCAAGGTTCTCCTTAAATAATTTAAATCATAAAATCCGTTACTTATGGTGGAGTGACTTCGTGTTTGAGCTGTGGTCCTAAGCAAATAGAGGGATTTAATGAGGCCAGGATGGCTGCTATCGAGCTTACGTTTAGGACTCTGTCGTTGCCCATTGGGTACGTCCGCCGGTGTAAAAATTCAAATAAGTTTTCATATTTTAATGAAACACTTGCGAGCTTCCACTTTTTTGGTAAGACAAATATAATGCAGTAATCAATATCAGAGTCGTAAGAAAGTTATTTCAAAAAAATATGTTTGTGATGCTTGGCGCTCCGTCCTCTGACTACCCCGTTGGGGATACAGCGTGAAGATATGTATGTATATATACTATATGTTAAAGAGAATACTCACAGTGATTATTTATTTATTTATTGTTATATTAATTAAATAACAGTAATAGCATTACTCGTTCGCATCGATAGATCTTTGTTTTAAGCAAGAGTAGGTATATCTTCTGTACATATTATATAGAGACACGTCGCTTCTATCTGGAATATAACAACAATTTATAACAGCAACAATATATATGTATAACGTAAATAACATAATGTATAATAAATTCAGAATAATTATACGTAGCACTAATGCATAATTATTCCGACACAGGACGATCAAATAATTAAGAACGGATGCGGGAACACAGATCGCGGTGGTCGACCGCAGAAGTAGAAGTAGGTAGGTACTCAAAGAAACGGCAGCTGTTGCGAGCGCAACTGTACTATCCGATTTGAAACGAACATAATAATAACAGAGCTAACCACTCTCCCTCATAAATATAATAAAAACTTTTTCCCCTTATTAAGAAATGCAAAAACATTTTTGCTTGTGTTATTTCAATGGCGAATGCAATGAGTTCAGTCTCATCTCCATATTTATATACAGTCTTCAATCTATTTACCATTCGAGGTAGACAGAGTATTGGGTAACGCAGAGGCGGACTACCAGTCTTGGCCGCTCTATGCTGCTTACTATCAGCTGTCTCTTTATCAGCATCATTTCCTTGTTCAACATCTCATCTCTTACTTCAATAACAAGAACCATGCACATTCCTTTCTATGGAGCAATTTCGATGAATATGAAGAGAAGATGGATTTTGGGATATTCAATGTTAGATCTCTTCTCATAAATGAGGTAGAATGACACGGGGCATAATATATCCCACCTTATGTGGATTTCGCAGAATTGCAAAATTGTTGGGTAGTTCATTGTCATATCTTTATGACAATGAACTACTACTACCTCCTTTGTGTCACTAAAGGACTTTATGTAGTCACTAAGGACTATGTACCAATGTGTTTATAAATAATGCGAATGTTATTTCCCGTTATTCATAATTTTGATTTCTTATTTTTGTTAGGTATAATAAAAAGAAGAAAACAGTAAACCTAGAAAGGATAAGTAAAAGTGTTTACCTACTCTGAAAATTAGGCACCTTATGACATTACCGTATTATTACTATTAATACATGAATATGTATTAATATTATTAACAGTGATTTTTAACAGTGAAAGCGTGGGATAAACCACTCTATAACAATCTCGTGATTGTACGCTTTCATTAAAATCTTTCGTTTCCGTGTTATATGAACGTAGCTCCGAATACTAATGCACGTTGGATTGCACAACTTTATATTAATTTACTTGAGGAGTTCGCGATTGCTCTTTTGATTTATTAGTATTCATTACGGGCTGTGATACTTTGTCGTTATTATTTTTAAGATGACGAATTGGAAATTTTGACGGCAGTGATCTCAATTTTTCTAAGTGATTACAAAACATATGATAATGATGTTTGGTAACCTAATTGTTCCTTTCATTGACTTTATTTTGCCAGTTGCATTACTCTATTAATTGCTTAACTGTTTTAAGAGAAAAAATACCAAAGAGATCTCTTTTAAAACAGAGGTTAATCTAAATAGATTAATTTAAACACTCTCTTGAAAATGCCAGTTGGATTTTTTACAATTAATTAGGTATAGTTTTTAATATAACGGAAAATAACCAGCGCGTGTGCGTTTGTATGAGAATGTATGGGTTGCGGGCACAAAAGCTTTAGTTTAGATTTATTATCACTGAGTCACCTTAAATAAAATGACTAGTTACAGTTTGTTGTCTGATAATGCGGTTATAGAAATCTTTGTAAATAAAATGAGATAAATTGGAATAACTTATTCGTCGATAAATAGATATTCGATTAGTACCAAATTACCTAGTACCAATTCTTTTTCACTACTAATTTTAATTAATTTCATGAGTTTATTTTGGATTAATTTAGTTGTGTAAGTTATGTCGAAAATTGTAGAAATTGTAATGATAGTAGTAAATAGGTAATATTGCATTATACAAAACTAATACATACAGGGATGCAGCGTGAAGAGATGTATATATGTATGTATGTACAAAACCAATTATTTCTAATTAATTTTTATTGTAACATTTTATTTAACATTAATTTGTTAAATTAAACTTTTATATTGTCCAAAACTGCTACAGAATCCTAAGTTAACGCGTAATCGACTCGCTCTCTGCCGATTGTTTACAACAAAAAAAAGGATTAAATAAGTACAATTTTTAATGACTTTATTTTATTGACATTGTAACATACTAGCGACCCATGACGGCTTAGCACGGGTAGATACTTTTTCTAAATAAAATACAGCCCATGTTACTCGCTGACAATGTAGCTTTCTATAGGTGAAAGAATTTTTAAAATCGGTTGAGTAGTTTTGGAGTTTATTCATTACATACAAACGAAGTCTACCTCTTTATTATATTATAGTATATATTATGAAGTGACAAACAAGCTAAATATAAAAAGTCACAAAAATGGTTTTATGTTCGTAACACTGATTTTTATATTAAGAAGTAGTAGGGAAGTAGGGATTATACGTTATTGAGACAGTGTGATTATTACAGTATAGGCATTTTAGATTAAAACAGTAAGAAAAAATACTTAAAGTAAAAAAGTATAGTACATTACGAGAGACAACCCGAGGCAATTAAAACAGCTCATCTAGGCGGGTATTGGAATATAGTGCAGTAGTGCTTCTACAGGCTATGATTGCTACATAATATGTACTACAATATTAATCACCCTAACCCTTAACTTTGCATTTTTGTCTACTGTTTTTAATGTTATTTAACCTAAATTCAGACATTAAACTATTTATGTATTACGTCTATTTCTCACAGGAAGTAGTATTTTTATAAGTACATAGTTCCTAATATTTGAATTTTTTTGTTGAACGAAGTTTTAAAGTCCCATTTCCTCAAGGGTACTGTAAAACATTGGTTTTCTTTAGGGTATTTTATTTTCAATATTATATGTAAACATATTTTTCAAAAAATAGTCTATAATATATATATATAATATTTTTTATAATAAGAATAATAAAAACGATCGCCCCTAGCACCTTTTGACACACAATTTTAATGAAATTTACTTCTTGTAAGTATAAAAACATAACTAAAAATGTTTTCATTAAAATATTCACTAATCATTTCTGAATATTCTCATGGGAAAGGTTTGACAAGAAGGGTCAAAAAAATTTAACGCGATTCTTCGCTACGTAAGTCTTAGAAGAAGTCGAAATGCACGTAAATTTTTCGTCGACATTATTTCCCCGGAGTGTAGGTTTCCAATCGGCGTTGGCGGGTCAGTCGGGAGTCAATGAAAAGCGGTAAAGTGGTGCTGCGGCGCTGATTAAAGCCTGGAGCAATCGCTCCGGAAAGTATTTATAGGTACACCTGTTCGTTAGCGACGCGAGTCCCGGCCAACTCCTTGATTAGCGCCAACGGGCGTTGGGAAGCTTCTACCTTCTACAATAAATAAAAAGAACATAGTTCTGTAAGACTCACTGCTAAACTGGTAGATCTAACGCCAATGCACATATGTATCTATGTGATCACACGGTCTTGTCTTTTCTATATTATGTGTATCCTGCTTAATAAATATTTTAAAAACGGAATTATTTAGACCAGTATATAGGTGTATGTACGAACATAAATAAATATATTTCAAAAATCAAAATTATTGAAAAGTAGAGCAAATAAAAATACGAAGAAATATATCAGTAATACTTTACTTCAATAACAAAAAAATAGGCTTCCAATCTGATTTTATCAAGTCACTCATTATTCAAGTTTACGTGTAGGAAATCAAGTCAAGTGAACCGAACCCGCGTGAGTGAGTGAGGTAAATTTAGATGGTCACACCACTAGATTTATCATATGCTTATTTTCACAATGTCGGTTAGAGTTTGGCAAACGTTTGGTTTTGCATGTGAATAGTGACGATAGGTATTCAATGCACGCGGAGTGCGTGCGCGCTGCCGCGCCGCACCTCCCTGCCGCGCGCCGCGTCTCTTCACAACTCTGGTCACGGAACCCCTTAATAACATCACGTTTGATGCGCCTCTATTATTATATTTCATCTTCAGTCGGTCCCATGACTGGGAGTTGTGACGGGTAATGTACTTGTCTGAGTTTTTTCGTCACGTTTAAAACTTGATTTCTTCTTTCTTTATACAAAATAAGGTACCTATGTATTTTCCATTTATTGATTATCCACTGTTACTCCCTTTATACGTTATATTACAATACATTTTACAAAATTAAATTACATAAAAAGCACCACGATACTTTTAGTTTTGCGATAAGTATTTTTAATATAATGAGAAAGCTCTACGACATATCAGTACTTTGTTAAACAGTGGGCAGTTGGTAATAACGGGCAGTCAGGAACATTAATTGCGCGAGTTTAATTTGCACTTAGCCAGTTTTTTTTAATTGAGAACTATTCAATTATTTATCGTTAATTAAATATATAGATACAGATTTTCGTCTACCTATTATTATTTAATTTCGTATATCGCTATTTCTGATAGAACTGATTTTCATATTAGAAACGTCAAATGACTGGCCCGTTGGCGCAGTGGCATATGCATCTGCTTTCCAAGCTAGGGTCCCGGGTTCGATCCCTGGTCAGGTCAATTCAGGAAACGAACTTTTCTAAATTGGCTTGGAGTGTGGGTGTTACTGGGAACTCCCCAGAGTTCGTTGTGTGGTACCCATAGTACAAGCTTACTGCTTAGTTTGGGGTCACACAATCTGTGTAATTGTCTGGAGTATTATTACCTACTTTGACAAGACTGTACCTTGCATATAAACATTATATAAATATGCACAATGTTTAATTTTAATTTAAAATTAGGTAAGTGCTAAAGATTTGTGCGTAATACATATACAAATAGCGATATTAAATGTATGTAACCAAAACAATGTTTCTTTCGAGAATTCGTGAAAAGTTAGTATGTTTGTTTACTTAAAATTAAAATTCATATGTCAAATTATATTTGACTGTTTCGTTAAAAATATTCACGGGATCATTTTTTAACTAACACATAGAGCCAGATTTAGTAACAAAGTACAAAAACATACGAATTTTAGAAATGTTTAATTTTCAAACAAAATGACAGTTATTTGTTTCTAAAGTGAACGAAGCTTGCAACTCTAGTAAGTAGATATTCAGCCTCCTACATACCGTAGGCTGATCACGTCCCACAAAGAAGACGCTTACCTGAAACTTTCCTACCCCTTAGCACATTAACCAACCAATGTCGACTTAACCGACACGCCAGAACACCGCTGCTGTAATATTAATTCCTCGCAACTTTTACTTAACCATTTGATTCTGTTGTTAAAAACGCAGCAGTCTAGTGACAACACAACGCAGTGACATTTCAAATTCTTAAAATGAAAGTTAAATGAAAAAATATGAGTGTCGAGGTTTCCATTAAGTGTATGTGTCGACAAAATGCTTTTTAACACATTTCCTCAAACAATGCATTTACGAAGTCTGTATACATTGTTCGCAAGTTAAAAATTACGCACCATACTACGGAATGTATAGCTACGTACCTGTTTTACCGCATACTCATTGTATACCGCCGTGCGTATCATTACGGTTTTTTTTTAATTTCCATAAAAAATATACAAGAATTCCACCAAGAAATTTCACATTACGAAAATAAATAGGCAGAATGATCGAACCTCCTTGGAAGCACTTTTGCTGAATACGTTTGTCTCACTTTAATACTAAAAAGAAAATGAGACAAAAGATGTAGTTCTAATTTTTACCTCGCGCACGTGGCGCAATTTGTAAATGCGCGCCATTTTCATATTAGAAACATTAAAGATTGTTGCGACTTTCCAACTGATATTTATAAACAAAATAACAATATGAGTTCAAGCGAGGAATTCGATATTAATATAGAATCTACTCCACCGGATATCTTGAATGAGGCACAAATTGCAGAAAATGGTTTCTTGTCGCCAAAATCGCGAGTGCTATTTAGTGATTTACAATAATTTTATATCATGGAAGACTCGAAGAAATACTCAATCATTCTCTGAAATTGTTTTGATGGCTTATTTCAATGAATTACGTGTAAAGTATAAGCCATCCGCAATGTGGTCAATATATTCGATGTTAAAAAGCACTCTAAAAACCAAGAATGACATCGATTTAATATAATACATAAAATTACAACATGTATTCTTGAAACGATAGTCAGATGGCTATACAAGCAAGAAATCAAAAATATTCACTGCAGCTAACGTAGAAAAATTCCATAATGACGCGCCAGATGAAAAATATTTAGTAATTAAGGTACCTTTCAAAAACTTTTCTTTATTTTAAACCGTTTTGTAGACACTTACATACTTATTTGCTATAATAGTTTAGGCAATGCTTAATTTAGTAGGTAGGTACCTATATTTGATAGTTAATTGGGTCATTTACCTGTATAGAACTACATAAAGCATACTTACATTACTTGTATTTTATTACAGGCTATATTAATTCTTGGTAACTATATCTGGGGCGTGCAGACGACAAGATTTAGCCAACGTAAATGTGAGCGATATCGAAAACCACGTGGACGTACATTCACCGTACATGGTGAATGTACGATGAAGGTATGATAACAACTGTGTAAACCTCACCGTAGTTTTACGCAATTGTCAAGAAGTATCAAGCTCTAATGATTACAAACGCAAAGAGTAACAGATTCTTTCAGAAGTACCAAAACGGTAAATGCATGCGGCAAGTCGTTGGCGTTAACAAAATCGGTAGTGCACCAAAAGAAATAGCTACGTTCTTGAAATTGGAAAATCCGGCTAGTTATACCGGTCGCAGCTTTAAAAGAACCTCTGCAACATTACTAGCGAATTCCGGAGCTGATATCATTATACTGAAACGCCACGGAGGATGGTGATTTAATAATGTTGCAGAGGGTTATATTGAAGACTCGGTGCACAATGAAATCGAAATAGGCGAAAAGATATCAAAGTCTATAAATATAAATAATGCTGTGGAACCGCGCCCTTCTACCTCACGCGAAAAGGTTCAGCCACCGCCGCCGCCGCTGCAAGCTCCGCCACCGCCGTCATCGCCGTCGTCGCCGACGTTTACGCCACATTCTCCCGTTGAACATAATACGTGTGAAATTAATAATGTCAGTCAGTCAGTTAAGCTTCCAAAGCAGCAAATTTCACTGAATTTCAATAACTGTTCAAATTTCACTATTAATTTCCAAGAGATGTGTATCCTATCCTATCTGTATAACTTCTTATTTATATCTGTATATTTATTATTGTCTTTAAAATAGTCTAATGAAAATATTTGTTTCATTACCTATTGTACTGTTTTGTCGCAAATGTGTTAAAAAATGTTGCGTGACACACGTGCGGAAATTGGTGTTTATAAATTCGTGACTATGGTAAACCCTCGACTTCGCCTCGGGCTTACATTCGTCTGCTCGTTTGTAATAACCAACTTACCGCGCTAGTATCGTAAATAACTATTTTCATTGAATAATTAATAAAACTTAAAATTTAGTATATCGTAGTGAAATATGACCTTTGATTTGAGAGGTACATTCAAAACAGTAATTACAGCTTTGGTGTACATACCGGTTGGCGGTTGATTATATTGCTATATTTTTAATTTATTTTTTTAACATAGAGCTCATAATGTTAATATGTACTTGTGCACGTATTTCGTCAGCTACCGGTCTGTCAAGTGCTAGTTGTTGGATTCCACCGTGAAGTCGTAAATCATCCGGAACAATATAGACGCTGAAAGTACAATAAGTGTCAAGCCGCACTACGATGTAACCTCCAGTTTACCACTACAGTAACTCCCTATAAATACAATTTACACAACATAAAGCTTTAGTCCACTTACATAACTTCGTAGAATAATTCCTCGTGGGAATTTCTACTGTGCTTCAATGTTTCCAGTATAAATTTTCAACTCGTCCTGGGAATATATTTTTTAAGCATGACATACCATGTTTAAATAACTGAATAAATTGAATTTCAGTTAAATTTCTGAAATAAACGCTTAATTTATTCACCACGCTAGAAGCTACGTTTATTGTCGGTGCTCAAATAAATGTGAAAATGGATAAAAAAAAAATTGTTGACAAATTGTTACATTCTTCGTTTTTTCCTTTATATTGGTGAAATGATAATGTATCTACAAAATGCTAACAGACAAATAACTTATCTTAACATTTTCCAGTGGCGGTGCTCAACATTACGTCTATTGTACTCGAGTAAAGGAATCTCGTATTTGCATCCGAGCGTGGACAGAAACGAAGGGGAGTCGAAGGAACGCACGATGAGACGAAAAAGTAATTTTTCATAAGCATCCAGCCTGGTTTTTCAATAACACGGCAACTGAGTGCCGACGCAGGTAAGGATTTTACTGAAAACGTTGATCGTCAAAATAATAAGCACAATATATTTTTAAAAGAAATATTTGTTGATATACAATATTATTTACTGTACTAATAAAAATTTTTGGAATGCTTTATATTTTATTTATGAAAGTTGTAATTTAAAACATTATAGGTATACTTCAAAACACGTGTAAAGACTTACCTGGATAGAGTACGTCCCTCTACCGAAAGAGGAGTCGCAACCGGAGAGTTCGTTACGTTCGCTCCGCTGATTTCGCGAGTGACACCAACGAGACTCTTGACAATCAAATCCCATCCACAAAAAATATACGTATTAAACATAACACCTTTAGAACTCTATCGTTTTTGAGAACGAAAAAGATTGAAATATTTATTATCTAGTTCATTGTCTCAAAAACGAAATTGTATGTATGTTGTTTAATTAAGGTAACATTACAAATAGAAGGGAACCCGTTGTGTGTGAATTGTGGTAATCACGTTCATTACATTCATACAACATAGGTAAGTATAATCCAATGAACGCTCAACTCTGCCTGTAAAACTGTGTGACTGTGTATCTGTGTAACAGCTTACATCTGCTTAGTTCTGCAAATATTTGTGTCAGGAAGGATTCAAACGGTGAAGGCAGTAGCAGTGTCAGATACTACTGACATTGGTATTTAGCCTTCCATCACGTCGCGTTAGCTAATTCTTATTTCCAACAAAAACGGCCAGGAAATTGGATATAAGGATCTATGCGCTTGGATCCGGCTACGTGACGTTTGTCGAACACGTCACTACACTATGTGGTAATTTCCGCCCCGCTCTCGTGGAAAATTACTTTAGCCGCATGAAATTTCCGATGCTATAGAAATAAAACCGATAAAAATATTAGATAATATGAGCTGGTATGAACTTGAAAAGTCTATCAAGATAAACTTACGGAACATTACTCGTATTATAATTTTCTTCATAATAGCATGATATACGTAATAAAACAGAAATATTATTATAATATGTTATGTAAATTAATGGACAGTAAGTAGGTACGAATACATACAGAGATATTTCCTTGGTATTTCCAGGAGTAAATGGCACAAATCATAACTAACGTAGTCTGACAGAACAGATATCTATCACACATGGTTAGTATACCCAGCTCGGACCAAAAAACAATGGACGGAGTCATAATAATTTGCCGCTCTTGCCACCGTGTGTCAAACGAATTTTCGTGCCTCTTTCTATCTCATTGAGGGTAACCACGAGTAAAACAGTTAGCTATAGTAAGTATGGCAACCTCGCACTGTCGCTTACGAGTCGGTCATGAAACAATAATTCGCGAAAAACTAGTAAATCATCTGTATTTTAGCTACTAGTATTCACAAAGAGAATAATATGTTATGGTCAGTTGTCTATCGCTGTAAAGCTGACCTTCCCTGGTCAGTCGCGTTAGTAAAAATCTAGAAAGTCGATCAACAAAAAAGGACATTGTAAGGACACGCTCTTAGAGCAAATGCTCCGTCCATTGTGATACTCGGTCCGAAATACCTTGTATACTATCTTTACGCTGCCACCCACTGTAACATAATACAAATTAATCTGTGATATTACCACGGAATAGTTAGTTACTACTACTTAATTATCTTTAAAATATTAGTTTTTTAGGGTTCCGTACCCAATAGCAAAAAACGGAAACCTTATAATTTCGTCCTACACATGTGTCCGTCTGTCTGTTTGTATGTCACAGCCATTTTATTCGGTGACTATTGGCATTATGTAAGTGGAATGTGTAAGGTATTTTATGAGCCACTACACAATGGCGCAGTGAACTTACGAAAAAAATAAAATTAGGGGTAGCACTCCATACATGTAGCAGAGAGATGAAAAAAAATACAATGCACATATAGGCGTGTGGGATATCTTTACCTATATAAGCCCTTAGAAATGATAATATTTTATTGCAGAGATTTCAAAGTGACTTTTTTATTTAAGTTGCGAGATACGCTCTTCCAGTCATAACGAGTGTGTCCCCGTTCTATAATTTTTCCACTATGGGATTGAAAATTCTGGAAAAGTTAAGATACATAATATAATTTAAAAAACACTTTTAACGAAAATTGGTTTAAATAAGTTTTTGAGATATGGGATGTTTTCGGTTACAAGCTAAACGATCGCAGAAATAGTAACTTTGTTTTTCATAGCGGCTTTGAAAAATACTATGAAATATAAACTTTTTTTGCTATCGATTAAATGATTACGGAACCCTATTCGCTGAGCGTTTTTTCTTCAAAAAAGAGTTCTAGCAGTTAGTATTAGATATTGTATCAAATGTCGATCATAAAAATGATTGTAATAGGTGTCGTGTTTCCTTGATAAGTGGATATTGAGTTCTACGAGACATGCGGTGTCTGGTGTGTCAGTGGTGTCAGGGAGCGTCCGCTGACGTGACGCCACGCGGCTCACGCCACTACGTGTGTTCCACGCCAACTCGATGAACATGTCACATTTGCAACGTGACATGAGGAAATAGTATTGCTTTATTTAATTCTGTGTTTGTCAAGGTGGTTATTTGGTAGTTTTTTAGTAAGATTCGCTAAGAATTATTTACCTACTTGAAACATTTTTATATAATTCAAAGTCTCTAAGTAAATCGATTACATTTTGATAGAAATTGCTTACAAATAATAGACGATACACGACATTGATACTGTTTTTCTATTGAAATTTAGAAACTTCTTTCATTCCCTAAATATTCAATATTACGAACTTTTCTAACCTTTGTAACTACAAACATGACACGTAGTAATTACGCATATTACTTAATATTATTTGTCACAGTATTTTGGGACAAAATATGTCATTCTTCCAAAATTATCGAAGCATTTGTGTTACACGTAGGAAAATGTTTTTCTAAATTTTTATGTGTACATTTTATATAGTTGTAGAGTATATGGTAGATACATTTCATAATTCCAATGATAACATCGGATATTGAAACAAATAATAAACGCGTTATATGGTGTTATACGCAGTTGTGCAGTGGTATTGTGTTAGTACGTACGAATGTTGTCCTGCGAAACGTACTCACTGCGGCATCCCGAATGAGCAAAGCAATACGGCGGCGGTGAGCAGACGCACCGATGTGTATATTAATATTACTGAAACAGAACAGGTTTCACAGATTACCATAATTTGCTTGGATGCATTTGAATAATGAGAACGTGTTTCCCTCCGTTCCACAGCCGAAGGATATCTATGAAATTTACTCGATTGTAAAACTTACTATCTTCGGGAAACCCTATTAAGGGTATTAAAGTCATCTGATTTCCATTACAATTTAATTGATAATATTTGTACATAAAGCGCCGGACAGTAACGACACTAATTCAACGAATATACGGTAACAAATATAAGTGTGTAGATTTTAATTACGGCATTCGACTGAAATGCTCTCAAAAATTTGCAGTTCCCCTCGATCTAAGTTCGATGGAGACGAACGATTTGGTTACAATTTACAATACTTTTATCAAGTTTTGGAATGCTATCTCTGTAAAAACATATAATAAGTTAGTATAAATATTTAATACATTCTCTAAGCCTTGTTAATGCGCTTACAGTTAATCTAAGTAAGATTTATTTTACAGAACATTAATTTTTGAATTGTGTGAGCAATGTTGAAGGCTTGAAGCTGGCTTGATTTATATTATTTCCTTCATTATCGGTTCTTAATATTTGTCCAATAGCCAGGATATGTTGACTAGATATTATATCGAAGAAAACTTGACGACGGAAGTTCAATATTGTGTATCTAGTATTAAGTTGTAAAACCTAATAGATAGCAATGCGCATGAAAGATATTAGTAATAAATTAACATAAAACTTTCAGCTAAGTTCAAGGTAAATTTTGAAATAAGTAAGTAAACCATAAAAAAATTGTAAGTACACTCCATAAAAACAATTTCTTTAATACAACTTAAATTTTCACACAAAAATACTGGATGTGAGTCAGATGAAATAATAAGGATAGTCTTACATAGGTTAGGTATAACATTAACAAGAATAAACTTTCCATATTTGTGTAAATAAATAAAGCATTATGCAGAATATATGTGTATGTGATTTGTTAGTGTTGTATGGATATGTGTATATCCAAAATAAGTTCCTAATACATATAACATGTTTCAAAATATTTTAAATTCATATAGAGAGGAATAGTTTTGAAGAGCAAAAGACAGTAGTTATTAGATAGTCTGATGTTTAATTCGGTTAAGTCTTCCTCACTGTCGATTCTGATTGGTCGCAGCCCTTGTCCTTTACGGATCTAAATTTTTCCATAAGAAGTCATCCTTCATAGTTTTTATCTTTTACAGATCTTCTGGCTATAAAGTGAATTCTTCTAGCTTTTTGTGTCAGATATTTATGTAAATAGGTGTAAATAGGTTTTGAAAGGCCATCAATTTGAAGCAATGACGTATTCAGTCGCTGTGTTTTAATTTCCTTATTGAATTTAATAGCAGGTTTAATAAAATTTTCCTTTAAGAAAGTAGTAACGAGTTCAACTATTATTGGACTGTTATCACTTTTGCTAGATTTTTGCCGAAAGATATCCTTCATTTCCGATACAGTAATGTTACAACCCATAACATTACCCACCTTTTTCTCTAAGTCGGTTAAGATCATCTTTGTTTCAGTGCCGTACTTAGGCATATTTCTCAATTCAACCATAGTTGTACGAGAGGAGTTTTTTTCTGACATCTCCACTCTCTCCTCTAAAGACTGAATACGAAGTGTTTTGGTGGTTTTCGTGTTTTAATTGTTCAAATTTTTTCAAAACATCATCATATTTAGCCGACAAAAAAGCTAAAGATTCCCGAATTCCGACATTTTGTCCATTTATTCCACTAATTGATGCAGTTAATATTTCGAATTTTTCATTTTCATGAGTTTTGAAATCCATAAACATTTGATTGATTTACTTCATAATTACATTACATATTAATATTTTGGTCAGTTCTATGTTGCTTACGAGTCATTTATAAAGTTTGTGATTGCTTATTATAATTTTTATTATTTTATTAAGTTTAATAGGTATACGACAATAGGTATGTTTTTGTAACCATACAACTGAAAAAAAAAACTAATATGAGTGGAGCAAGAATATAACATTTTTCTTCTCATCTCCTTTTTATTATTAGGTTTCACAAGGGGGTGAAAGAGGTGTACCTACGGATTTCCACTAGATACATAACTATGGTAAGATCATTCGTTTATTGATTAAATTTATCATAAATGTTCAACAATCTATCCTATCGACGATTTAGAGCACATTTATATCGGAACCAACTTACGAAATATAATTTTATCAGTTGACCAAGAAACGAAGCTGAATCCTCTGAATATTCCTTACTGTTGCGCTACAAAGGCCTTAGCTACGTTTCCGTAAGTTTTTAATAATATTATATTAGGTACGTATCTCAGTAGTCAATGTAAAGGCGGGAGTCATCCCTGCACGGTAGGAAGGGTTATTGTGATATTGTAGGGGTCCCATATTGCGCGAGAGATTTATGTGTGGACAGTGTAGCGCACAGCAGTACATCGCGTCGTGCTATGATCGTCTGCTATGGAATCTAAATTTGAAGAAAACTGTGTCACATATGAGTGCTTCTGAGTATTAATAATGAAATCTCGTTAAAGATATTGACATCTTGTAAACTACTTGTTTTAAATTGCGATTTCTTTTAAATGCAAACAACAAATTATTTTTATACTAACGACCCTCCCCGGCTTCGCACAGGTAGAAATATATTTGGAAATAAAATTTGCCCATGTTATTCACCGATAATGTATCTTTCCACAGGTGAAAGAAGTTTTTAAATCGGTTGAGAAGTTTTTGAGTTCATTCATGACATACAAACAAAGTTAACCTCTATAATATTAGTATAGATAAATCGTATATTTATATATTTATTTTGGCCAGATACGTGTATACCTACAATAAAAATAAGTGAAGAAAATTATGAGTTATGTAAGTGAGAGAAAGAGGTAGGTACATAGGTATGTAGGACCCTCGATTCCGTTAGGGATACAATATGAAGATATATATTTATTTCGATATACATTTCACCAAGATAAACGAAATACAAATACATACATATATTATACATACATATATTCACGCTGTATCCCTAACGGGGTAGTCAGAGAGGGCGGAGGGCCAAGCGTCCTTAAATACTTCTTTGCTTCCTCAAATTACGTCATTCACCTCACACATTTTCGCCTAGGTATGCGGGTGCTTTTAACATTTCCGTCAGCTAACACTAGCAATTTGATAAGACTACCTTGGTCTTCCTTGGCTTCTGCTACCACTCACTTTCGCTCTGTAAGTTTTAAACGTCAGTCTTTTATCATTCATTCTTTCTATGTTTCCGAACCACCTAAGCATGCCTTTCATTTTTACAATAACACTGTCGTGCAACCCTGTCATACTGCGTATCTCTTCATTGCTTATTTTGTCCACAAGGGTGACACCATACATATTTCTAAGAGATCGCATTAGTACTTCATTTATCTTTCCGGCATATCCAAGCCTCACTACCGTACAATAAAGTTGACAATAACACCGCATCGTGGGTGGCCATTTTGTTCGAGTTATATTCACACTGCCTACTAATGTGCCCAACGCACCGTTGAGTCTATTACCAGCTCCTACCCGTCTCTGCATGGGCAGTCTCTGCTCATCCAACTCACATCTTCCATCCCTCGAAAACGCACTCTCCAGATACACCATTTTATTAACTTGTTCTAAACATCTTCCATTTACCCATATTTCACACTTCCTCTGTACATCTTCCCTTTCAAATACAAAATATTTTAGTATATTCATTTTATTGTATAATACGTACACTAACTATAATGTTAGGGAAAACTTAACAGACAAATGGACTGACAGAAACACTTGCGCATTGTCGTATTAGCATAGATAAAATACTAATGCAGACGAAACTAAAATTTATATGTTGTAGTCTAAAACAAAGTTTATTAATTTGTTGATTTCTCCCACACTGAGTGTTTAGGAATCTTTAAATATGTATAATTTATAATTGTAACAAATTAACATTCGTAATAAATGTTTCACAAATAATGTAGTTGTTTTTAAACAAACTTCTTTCTCTAATGCAATGAATTTTGGGATGTATTGTGGACTGTTGCAATTGTTCAGAGTTGGCAGAGTCCCTGACTATACATAATTCCAACTAAAAATGTGATTTGAATTCTGTGTAAACAAGTTTGTCGTGTGCTGAACGTATTTATTCACATAAAACGATAATAAGCTAACTTCGCCTATAAAGTCAAAATTTTCGGTTTCAAATCGCTGTTATCGTTTAAAATTGTTCGAGTTAAAAGTATTTTATATTTTATCGACAATAGAGCGCACTTTTGGACTTCATGTACAATATACATATGTTGGGGCTAAAGTATGAAATTTCCGTCTCGTACTGAAAAATTAAAACAATTTTGTATTGTAGGATGAAATATATTTATTTAATCAAAGTATTTAAGCTCGTTGTCTTCACATTTTTGTCATCTAATCGGAAGACCTTTGCAATAGAACTCTGGGGACCTGGATTCCACAAACTGCGTAAAGGCATTTTGTACTGCTTCCTGGGAAGAAAATTTTTTCCGTATAAAAATTGTCCACATTGCGGAAAAAATGGTAGTCGGTTGGGACGAGGTTGAGATGACGAATGATTTCTATCTACAGGTCTTGTAGTGTTAAAACTGTTTCTCGAGCAGTGTGAGGTCTTGCGTTATCATGGAGCAATAATGGCGAAGATTGATTGACAAGTCGGGGCTGTTTTGCTGCCAATTTCGCCATAATGTTTCTGAGTTTTGCACAGTAGACATCTGCTGTTGTTGCTCGATCGGATCTGAGTAAGATTTAGTGAATTACACCATGAAGTGACCACCAAACAGTTACCATCACCTTTTTATGGGTAAACTTCACTTTAGGGCATTGATGCGGCGTTTGACCTGGGGTCAGTCATTGCGTTGTTTGCTTGCGATTATCGTACAGAATCCACTTCATCGCAATTCGGTCCAAAATCTCTTCATTTCTGTAACTTAACGAGGTAAGGCAAACTTCAATGCATGCTGATCTCGGCAGATCAGTCAAACCATGAAGCACACTTTATTCAAGTTTTTTAAATTTGCGGATTCGTTGCAAATAGGTCAATATTGTGGGTATGCTAACGTTAAACCATGCCGCTAATTCCTTAGTAGTTTGATATGGATCGGCTTCCACCATAACCTTCAATTCACCGTTGTTTACGTTAGTAGCTGGTCTTACTCAAGGTTCATGCTTCAAGTCGAAATTTCTACTACTAAAGCGGTTAAACCAAAACGCACAGTGCGTTCGTTAACGCTATCCTTTCCAAACAAAGCATTGACATTACGAGCAGTTTCTACTGCGTTAGTCCCACGTCCTAACTCGTATTTTCTGTTTTTGCTCTGATTTTCGTTGTATACATCTTAACATGAAAAGCTGAATGTAAAAACCATTGAAAGTTGAAAAATTAAATGTCACGAATTTTTTTCTAATTTAAAATATTATAGTTTTCGTGTGAAAAATAGTTTCACTCTGAAATTTGACATCATGCAGTTTTAATTGAAATTCAAAGTGGTCAGTGCATTAAAACGGCGATTACATACTTTAACCCTTATTATTTATCATTACTATAATTGACTCTTTATAGTCTAGTTTAAATGTTATAATAAAATACAAAGTGTAGGACGTGCTCGTTAATTTTTTTGGTCCAGTATTTTTAATGTGTTAAAAATCAGTCGTGGTCACGTATTCACTAAGAGACCAAGACAAAATTAACTTATCCTTATTACATATATTTTAACGTATCCTTAGTATGTTTTTACGTTCTACAGTGTATGCCATCTCTAGTATACACTATTATAAAGCAAGGCAAGTCCATACATACCTTCACGCCAATTCCCAGTGGGGATGAAGAAAGGATCAAGGAACAATAAAGTCACTCCTTGAAGTCAGGTTGTTGGTCCACTGTCTGTGAAACGGGAACTAACATAAGACTACTAACATAAGACGACACTTTATTTCACTTAATTATGTCAATGTTACTAAATAATTAAAATTCTGTTATTTATTGTACGCTAGATATGACAAATTGTTAGGTAATTAATAATGTGCAAACAATGTATAAGTATAATCTAGAAGCAAATTAAAATAGGTAACTCTTGCGAATTAAACTTTAATTGCCAAAGTTTATAATACGTAGACGATGTAGGACAAGTCGCATAAGCTGGTGTTCGCCAAACTCTCGTCTTTGGACAATCGATAGAGTCGTCTTGACAAACACAATCTAAGACATAACTTTAATATGTATAAATATGCATACATGCATATATATTTATAGATCGACATATACACGGTTTTGAAACGAAGTATTATCTTCTTCTATAACGTGTTAATAATATACATAGAAATATAGATAATTTTTATACAAAAATTCTCGGATAATCGCCATCTTCATATGTATTAGTGCTTATTTTCTGTAACATAAACTGAAATATGTATTAATGAAGATTTTACTTTTCTGTATAAGAGCAGTATACGTAACAATATATGTATAGCGTCATTAGTTTCAGCATTCAGATCCTCGCTCTGCTATAGTTTGTAGAAAATAACTAAGTTCTAGACATGTGTATATGCACGTAATACATACGCATGTAACGATAGCAACAAAAAGCGCAATACGCCAATTTTTCTCCTACAAAAGAGAACACAAAAGAGAAACGGCACTTAAAAGAAAATTTACACAGGTAAGCCAGGCGGAGATTACTGGCGAGATCATGGAACAAGTAGCGGCGGGCAATGAAATCTGCACAGATTTATGTGCGTCGTGCGTTACGGGAGCACCTCCAGCTACGACTTTATCTTGTTTATGGCATACGAGACGGCGGCGACGTTGCGTCTGCTTCAAACAACGTGGAGATTGCTCGATGCTGGAATCTTCAACTAATTTCAAGTTTTAAAATTAAAATGAAGTCCATAAAAACATCGGCAGGGAGCATAACAAATAATTAAATATATAGTCATTTATCCATTGCTGCGGTGGTCGCCACATTAAGCTAATGTTTATTTTCGACATGAAGCTTATCTAGTCTCCTCAAACGGCACTAAAATTGTTGGTTGCAAGGTAGTTAACCCTTGCGAGCGGTTGGGTGCGGCGCGTGCGTGGGACGCGGGCCGCGGTCGCCTAAGCCCCACAATAGATAAAACAGTGATAGAACATGCACCGCGCCGCCGCTATGAATTATTCATTAGTTTCAGTTGCCACTTTTGTTCGTATCGGTAGATTTTCAGCAGTTCACACCGTTAAAAATAAGTGTTGAAGAGCTACTTGTTGTAAGATATTATCTTTTGTCATACATACAACTTTTACAGGAAACTATTGTGATTGTTATTTTATAAATATTACCCTCGATTTAAGTACATAGAAAATAAGTAAATAAGGGTTTAAGAAATTTAGTTCGTGTTTTCTGTCGCCTATAATTACATGTACTTACCTACTTACTTTTTATTTATCCTTTGTTCTTTCCTAAGTACACTTTTTCGTTTTTCTGTTCCCATTAATTTTGAAATTTTCGATTAAAGTGATTTTTAAAATAATGAAGAATAACGTTAAATTCAAACAAATATTATATATTTTAATAATGATCATTTATATGTAGTGTAAATATTTATTAGTACTAAAAAAATAATGTGTAAAACAACTAAATCTAAAAAATGCCGTTAACCGTGTCGACGCGTGAACGCCTTCAACGTAGCCACCCCTGTGAGACCCGTTATAATTTACGATCATCCCAAAAAATCCCCGGATTATTTTTATTTGATAACAATAAAGGTGACGCAGAGGGTTACCTTTATTATCACTCAGTGCGGAGACGACTTTTTTACAACTTTACACATCATGTTATTTTGGCTAAAATTGTCTAGACGTTTTCCAGAACTTTGTCGAACAATTTTATTATCGTGTTATTACAATCTCATGTCTCACTCAAAATAGTAAACAGAAAGTTTTCAGATTTATGTTGAGTTTAAATGTAAATACAACAGTGAATAGTGGTTGAAAAGTAGTAAAGAAAACTAAATCGACTGTATATTATGTACTAAATATCTATAATAAATTTACCCACTATCATTCTTTCTAAATTAGAGAAAAGAGTATTATAAAAATATTATAAATTAAAATACAATTGCATGAGATGTAGCGCCGTTATTTATAATTAAATCGAAATGAGTAATTTCATAACCATTACCTTATTTTATGCATACTTACGTTCAATCAACAGCTTCGCAGCTTGCGCACGAAGCACGTCCAGGTTGATTGAGGTGGCGGTGGAGGATTAGATATAGCCGAAAGTGATCCGTTATAATTTCGAGGGTGGACAGTGACTGGTGCGCACAGATTAGTCCCCTTCGATAAACAATAGCATTAGTATGCGAGGCTCGCTGACCGCCGCCGATCAGCCCAGCCGTGCTCGGATTAATTTGCGTCCTGGAAATTATGAAGGTCCCTCAATGTGAGCGTAACGAGAAGCTCACAATCACTCACTCGTACAATATTGGTTTGTTTCACTATTGCGTTAAAACAAGACTTAGTATATATAATCTGTGTTACTGTACACTAGTAACTAATTAATCTGTGAGGTCACTAAGTTATTTTGGATAAAATATAATTTAGCATTGAAACAGTTTTTATCTGTTCATTATATGTGCTGTAAAGAGTATGTATGAATCCATATATACTGGTGGATATTGGGAAACTTTCAGTCGCTGTAAAAATGATCGTTTTGTAACATTGTTAGTTGTATGGTGATGGATGGTGATATAAACTTCGAGGAAAAATTTTAACTTTTATCACAAAAAATCTGAGTTTTTTCTTGTTGTCGCTCGATAGTTCTAACTTCAATATCAGACCTTTAACTTTGAAGATTAGGTACACATCATGTTATCATGTTACCCATTTATTTATTTATTTTTCACTTATTTCATTGAATGGTATTTTGATCCTAACCTGTTAGTTACACTACAACATTCATTTGTAGCTTTCCGCCTGCAACTTCGTCCGCTTGGATCTCTAAATAAACCGAAATATACCGTTGTATTGAAAACGTAACATAAAGCAAATTATGTTGGCGTACAAACTATTATTCCCTATTTTACCCCCTTTGACGATGGTTTTCCTAAAGCGTTGGAACACTTCGTTCTTAATTTCTAACTAAAAGACTAAATACCAATTTTCGCAGTAATATTTACTAAAAATTAACGGACTTGCATTAAAAGCTTTCATCCTTATTTTACCCCCTTCAGTGATAGACATTCCTAAAATTCTAAAACATTACCTTCATAATATTATCCTTACATAATGTAAGAAGTACGAATAAATAAAATTCTCAAAAATGTATTCTTAGCTGTTTCCTATACTAATTACAAGGAAAGACTGCAAATTATCAAGTTTCTAGAGTTAGCAGTTTGGACAGTGCGTTGTGTGTCAACTAGCCACTTAACAGCCAATTAAGCTTCTTCTTTTATACACTTATATAAACGTTATAAGACTTTTTTATACTAAATGTCAAAGACTTTCAGATAAACCACTTTCTACCAAAAAATAAGGAAGACGTAAATGTCATAATTAAAGGTAATAAACATAAAATAAAATTGGCAATCATAATTAGATTACCTAATTACATACATTCGAGTAGCCGAAAGAATTAAGTAGGTATATAAGTACCGTGATGCTTGATGCTTTAACCCTTATGTCTACCCCGTTAAGGATACAGCGTGAGTTTACTTAATTATTTAAGATTTTATATATTAACACATAAAAATTAATTTATGCGAAGTATTTTGTAAACTACCTAAATTTTTAAAAATGTACCACCGAGAGTTAAAATATAATAGCTGAGTATGTTCATATAGTTACTAATATGTTTATAAAGTTATACACTTAAAAGAACAGAAATGTTAAAGGCACTCGCAAACCTGCGAAAGTGTGTAAGAAGAATGATGAGGAGTTGAAGAGGAAAGAAGTATGTAAGGTCCGCGATGCTAGGCACTCCTACCTCTCTGACTACCCTGTTAAGGACATAGCGTGAAGATATGTCGGTGCACATACATATATATGTATGTACGTATTGTATATAAACTAAAATTTCCTGAGTGGTTCATTATCGCTGAATTAAAACTATGACTTTGCTGACGTAAGAAACTATATTTATAAAAGCACCCCTAAGGGAGTGGAAAGGGTGTAAATATGTAGCATGTAAACTAGAAATTTTTGAGGCACTACTCCAGTACGTGGGTACGTAGGAAAATTACCATTACTTTCTCTAATAGAATAAGCAAGTAATTTGCTTTCAACTCTTATTACAAAATAGCAAAATGAATTTGTTGTGTCCAGTCCAGTTGCAAACCTAAAATATAATCAAAAAATATAGATTGGCATAAACAAAATTCTCGTTTGTATATATTATAATAATAATAATAATGCGCCAGACAATACACGCCAATCATGTGATCTCATTCCCTGGCATATCCTGTGCTATGAGAACCAGACGACAACTACTATAAAGTTCGTTTCCTAAATTGACCTGACCGGGAATCAAACCCAGAACCTTTTGGACTTAGTTGCAACGTCTAAACCTTTGCGCCATTGAGGTCGCATATATTCGTATATCAATTAAAAGGGCAAAGTTTTGTTATATTTTTTAAGACTTAATAGCATTTACAAGGCAATAACTATTAATTTCATACGCCCCTATATCCGGTTGCAACGGAAGTACACGCCTACCGCTAAGTAATGAGGCTAATGTTACAAATACACTCATCGTAAAAGCAAATAAATTAATATACAAACGTAGTGTATTTTATACCTTACGGTAACCGTCTAATCTAAGGTACAATTTTTTTTTAAATGTTTTAGCTCTGTTATTTTGTGCCAGTCTTGTACTAAGTAACACGTACAACGACACTATAATGAAAAATAATAGTGATTGATATCAATAAGATTAAATCACTGTAGCTTACTGGACTTTTCAAGTGCAGAATTTCACACGTTAAAGGTGTATTGTAGGTACATATACCATAAAATATATACATAAAGTCTTAGGCAGAAACAGCCTATGTTAGTAACTTCAAGTAAAATTCATCTAAGCTCACAGATTATATGAACCAACAAACTCGAAGCTTTATAAATCAAAAGCTAATTTAGAAGCGATGCGTACCATAATGTGTTCTTTACATCAAAAACACATTTAAAAGAAGTTAGATTGGCTTACCGGAGTTGGCGCCCGGCCATACATAGTTGGAGCCTTTTTGGCGCCCCAAAGCCAGACCTAATCTTCAAAGATTCCTCGCAGATTGTTTGCAAGAATTCCTGTCCATCAAGTATGATCGATGTAATATATTTCACGTAAATTATTAAGGCGATCCGAAGTGACATAAAAAAAAACTTAAATTTACCTAAATGTGAAAAATAATTATTTTACTTACACCTATATACGTATACACCATAATATGTATATGACTTGTACAAGAAAGAACTATAATGTCTCGAATGAAAAATCATTTTGTTCTTCCTTTGTGTTATTCTTACAATCTTATATCTTTATTGAATGTACCTTTTGGCCTTTACAATTTCATTTACAGAATAGGTATGTTTATTGAAGTTGTCCAATTGAAAGGTATATATTGGTCTGAGAGTTATCATTTCAATTTTATTATATGACTAACTGTGAATTGCGATATCACCCGCATTTTTTGGTACTTATTTCGTGATAAAAATATACTGGATTACTTTCTGAAAATTCCTCTACCTACCAATGAAAATAACGTCAAGATCGATATAACTGTTTCGGAGATTAGCTCGGACAAATAAACTGCCAGACACAATAATTAAAAAACACGTTTTTAGATTTTAATAACTTGCAAATAACTATATGAGCCCAAGAAAAGCCTTTATTTCGATCTCACAGACTGACTTTAATTTTATATATTTGTATACCTAGATGTACAGATATAAATATTATAATAAGAAAGATATTGTACTAAAAACTATTTAACGTACATACATACTTGTAATTATATAGATAGTATTGTAGTTAACTTTTCAAAATGTTCAGAGGAAAATTAAGGAGAGGGTTAAATTGGGTCTAAAACGCAACTTGACCATTTCTTCCTGTACCCCTCTCCTTTTATCTCTGAAACTACTGAACCTAGAACTGTACCTAACTTTTGGTTTTACAAATAAAAGTACTTGAAGCTAAAATGTATTAAATAAAAATAAGAATAGCAGTAAATTGCTCCGAAAATCCTGTTTTTTTTACTTCGTTCCTAATATTTACCAACGGATAAATATTTATAAATATTACTCTATTGTATTTATAATCTGTCCTTCTACCGATTTTCGAGCTTTTATAGTTAAGACTTAAATTAAATAAATTATAATTTTTAGCTTGATTTAGGTCAAAGAAAAAAGTTACAATCAAAACTTTAGTACTTACTACTTACCTACCTATAATTTGTCACCTCAAATACACTTTCTATTTTGTTAACCTAACAATTGTATTTTAACTTACTGCTGTTGCTAAGATTCGGTTCCTAATGCAAGCTCTTAGTTAAAACTTAAAATTGTTAAATTTAAATTAAATTGTTTTTGGTGATTGATAAAAATATTTGTAATACGTTAATTTGTTAAATTTTAACTAGAATCACATGTACCAAAGTTCATTCGAAAATACAACATGAAAGGTTCTTATTAAAAGATCAATATTTAAAACAAGCTTTATTTCTTAGTGTATAACCTAGTCGTTATTTATATCATACGTGAGTTTACGTAGTTATCTAATTTTGTTTACATTCCCTCATCTTGTACAATGGACACTCATAAAACAACACACCCTTGGATAAAAAGACACTCCATTGCTTTGGCTTAAAGATATATTTACAACATAATTATCTATTTAGCAATTACCTTATATATGTATATTTGGCAACATGTTTAACGGTAACATTTAGTACATAAATACTACAATATGTATATTAATTGACAGAAGAAATGGGTTTTGTTACATGAAATATAAAAACAAAAAGGATGAAAATTATTTTCTATTTATTGTTGGGTATTTAAACGTTTTTTAATAATCGTACTAACACAAGGTGTAACTAATACTACGAAAATTAATTTATTTTATTTCAAACTAGCTGTCTCTTTTATTTACTAAATTGAATACATAATTCAGAATCCTTCGCGGACGTACGTCTCACAAAAATTCATCACAATCGGATGAATGGTTTAATATCGCATAGAGGACAAACACAAAGGAACATTCATTTTTGTTTATATAGATTATTGACTGTGTCGTCATTTTCATAAGTCTCGTTTACACTTTGATCAGTGATTAGTGCGAATATATAATTTGTACTAATCATTACTTAGTAAGACACTAATTACTAATCGAAATGTAAATGGGACCTTACAATAAAACTCTTTTAATATAAATATCCAATGTAATTACAGGAACAGAATGTTTACAGATAGGTGCAACATGTTTACACCAGTACTACACATTGGTATTTATATATATATAGGCTTGTGCTTATTATAATGATATTGGGTACCTAGATGCATACGAGTATTTATGTCGCCATAGGATCACACGATCTGTATTTTCGCGAAACGCGACGAGTCTCGCGGAAACGCGGAATATCGCGTTGAGGAAGTCTAACGCGATTTTAATACAGTACAAGTATTTTACTGAACAATCGTCATAATTACACGAAAACACGGGACTGAGTTCGCACGATCGTTCAGTAAGATCGCGTAAGAAGTCTTGCTTTATGCGATATTCCGAATTATCTAAAAATTCCCCTCATCCTCGCTATACGATCCTACGGCAACACATGTATCTATACACAATGTATTACAGCACAGTCTTTGCGCTAATTATTATGAATATAAAAATGTGTATTATGTAGATATTGTATAAATTAGATTTATAACAAGGTATTTCATGTAATACCATTGTGTAGTGTGTGTATATTTGTGTAGTTATTATTATTATTATTAATAATTAAAATCGTATTATTTTTATCTTATTTCATATTACGTGTGTGTATATGAGAGTCCGTATATTATGATATATAGTTTGCATTTAATGCATAATCGTAACATTTTTTGTTGTAAGTTCGAAATTAAAATCTTTCAAAAAATTAGAAATTAAAAGAGTTAGTTTGTATTTTAATTAGAGATATTACGATAGAATAGAGCCTCTCAAAAATACCTAAGTGCCAATGACAAAGATGTGTTCTTTTTTTAATACTCTTGATAAGACAAGGAAAAGATAAATCATTTGCTTTTTATCTCTTTCATCCAACCGAAATCTGTCGTCTACAATTTGTGCCTAAGACCCCTACCCTATTGTACATATCTCTAAGATTATAATATTCGCATTATTAGTAACACACAAATAACCTGCGATTTAATTTTATCACAGCAAACATGAGGTTCACACAAGCACATTAAATTATACAAGATAACATGCTCTAGAGATACAATTTTTATACTTTTTCAGTCTTACTCTATTAATATATTAAAATAATCATTATAATAATAGTGCACTTTATATTATGTTAATTCGTGTGCAATTAATTGCAATTTGTTATTCACGATTCAGCAGATTTGTTTAAATACATTATTCGACTATAGTATTGTGTACTTATAATAATTGTCATTGGATTAAATAATTAAAATTATTAAGCCACTTTTAATGCAAAAATAATGTCTGTTCACAATCTGCTGCACCGTGATTAAATATAGTTCAAGGAACAGTGTTGTTCATTATAATATATTATTAATTATAAGTGTACCTATACATATAATTAACAACAACGTTTATACTTACTAATAGTAGATACATAGGTACAGATATTTTTACTATTGAAACTTAAAATTTCTGTAAATTTTAACCAATTTAGCTACAAATGTTTACTATTCTAATTACCTGTTTCCGAAGACAGTACAATTTTGATTAAAAGATAATTATAAAAATTTCCAAATGATAAAGATATTTTCCTTCTTAAATTAGACCGCGATGTCCTAAAAGTATCGCAGTACCGTATATCAAACACCACCGTTCTATAGCCATGATTTAAACATCCAGTAAAGTATTTGATTCCACCACATTAGCCTAAGTGATTAGATGAGCGGCAAATCATAAACGCTCAACAGCAACATAATATGGAAATATAAAAATAATAATAAATTACGTTAAGCGAAGGTAAGCAAGAGGTAGTTATAGGTAAAAAGTGCGGTAGTTATAGATAAAACATCTCACATTGACGCCTTTCAGAGTTTAGCTTTGACAATAAACATTTACATGTCCTTTCGTAATAATGTGTATATTAAAAGAAATCAAAATATTATAGTATGTACGCAGAGAAATAAAAAAAAGCATCTCGAACGTATGTATAGTATGCGTGAATACATTTTTCTTAGTATCCGTGTTTTTTCAATAGTTTTCATTTTATTACAAAGTAGATAACAGACTCAAAATGTTAAAGTTAATATTTAAAAGTAAAATGAGACTATTAATATAACTAAAATCCATAGTTGTTCTCTCCTGCGGTCAGCATCACCTGTAAATAAAGAAAAATATAATCATTTGAAAGAAATATTTGTACTACATCTAAACTAATATTATGAAGAGGTAACTTACACCGTGTGTAAGTTTGGATGTAGGAGGTGACGTCTGAAACTACTGATCCGATTTTAAAAATTCTTTCACCAATATGTAGAATGGACCTTCAGGGTGGACATAGGCAGTATATTATCCCATTTTTCATGCAGACAAAGTCGTGGGCAACAGCTATACTAAATTAAATATTTATTTAGAGGATTATTTTTCCGATCACAGTGTTTTATTGTCAAATGAGTGCTGGTTAAACACACTACAACTCTTGCAATGTCGTTTCTTTCAACTATTTAAGTACAGAGAAAAATAAGAGAAAATAGAAAACACAAACAGAAATTTCCGACAACGATAGTATATGCATAATTATGTATTACGTATTGCATACGAAAATGACAAATTTTAATATTAAATTTGCCAGGTACTTGTGTTGCCATGGAGGTCGTAAATGTTGGCCAAAGGGTAAGGATTTTTTAAGAGATTACACATAGGACAAGAATTTTATAAGAGACTAGCATAGGTGTTAAGCAACCTGCTCCTAACAGGTTCCACTTTACTATTTGTAAGCCTAGATATTTACTGTTTGAAGTAGCGATGAAGTCGGCGTTTATTACGCCCTAATATTAGATCCATCAACGAGAACTCACGAAATTTGTACAGGTACCCATTTGTAAATGCGTATTTGTAATGATTTACCTACTATCATAATAATTCCTTTGATAAAATAATAAAAGGTTGATAATAATAACTGACATACATACAAATTAGCTAAAATTTACAGAAATTCTAAATATTGTCTCCCAATCTTACCTACCTACTTACCTACCTACCTACCTACCTATCTACATGAGGTACCTGAAACTCTTCCATGATAATCACGATATTCATTTGTGACAGTGTGCTTCTGAAAATTGTGTGTGTACCTGTAACTTGTGAGGCACCTCCAACCCAGTTGAGATGTGTTTTCCCACCACCTTCATCCGTCTTTTGCTTCCCTTTATCGATCTCATTCAAGTTGGATTGATATTTCGTACCTGGATCACAAACCAAATCATTTATTATATTTAAATGTTTAAAGTATCTTTTAAGATAAATAAAATAGACATGCATTAGCCAATATTAAATGAAAAATCTGAAATAATATTTTATATACACATGTCATTAATATTGTTAATATATCTAACACCGCAAAGACATATTAAGGCAGTTTTCTTAGTAAAATAAATAAAGTAAGAAGAGAAACGAAAAAGCGGAGATTCTACCCTGTTGTAATGGAACTCATTGAGTAAAGGATTCAATATGGCGAAGGATGACCCGGCGAGCGGTCGTCGAGAAGTTATTGAAAAGTTGCGCAATATTGTTGAAAGTCCGTGCCAAGCTAGGCTGAGCCGTAAATTCGTAATGGCAGCAAAAAATAAAACAGATATCGTCCGATGTCAACGCCGCGCCGCCAGCCGGGCAAAAACAACCAAACCGCGAAAACTTACCACGGCGCCCGTCGCACCAGCTAAATGGATTTTTCAAGTTCATGAGAGCAAGGTGAATTAACGATATGCATCGAGTTGTTACACTATATGCACTTGAAATCGAATATAACATTGTTTTTCAGTCGAATAAATAGATACACATAATGCATACACATAATATACATAAAATAATAATATATATATATATATATATATATATATATATATAACGAGGATATCAACCTCATATAAGTACAATAACACTTGACTGTAATGGGTTGTAGTGCAAGATGTTACCGCTGTCCGGCGAGCGCGACATGTCCAGGAAAATACCCAATTTCCCAATAACTGAAGTAATGACGCGGATCGAACATCTTATGAATTTGTGCTATCAATATATTATATATACCTATATTACAAATAATGTTTAGGAAAACATAATAAAGGATTACTATAAAAGTTTTGTGTGCGATGAACGATGATACATATTTCTTTTAATACATTTATTTCCCACTTCTTTTCTAATACGGGGAAAATCAAATGAAACTCATTCAACCATCACAAATAAAACCATTCGATAAACGTAGCAGATTTCGTACCACTTAATAAAATGTTTGTTTATAAACAGATTTGTTTATATTTTACGATTGCCATAACATTCAAAGCCAGTTAACAAACTACCGACTGGCGTCAAGCAGGTCGTCGTAACAGTTTACGATCTATAAACAAATATAACGACCACTAATAATAACTGACACAGCAGCAAACAATGAAAACAAACTGGGAGTCCTCGCGGGTATACAACTCATAAAGGTCCTATTATCTCTTAATAAACGAAATCACCGATAGCTATAAAACTGGGGATGATATTTTATTACAAACGAGACCAGAATTTAACAAAATCATTCGAGTAACATATGTTTTAATTAGATATTTGCTAAATCAACAAACAAAGCATTAAATTCGTACCATAAGGATATGGCATAAAATTTTATGACGTATTATGATCTGAAAAACGAAGACTGTGTAGTAATGAGGCCATACCTTTATCCGTAAGTGGAGTATCTCGTCGGGGCGGGTGTGATGGCGGCGGAACTGTTAGTGCTCGAGGATCTGGAGTAGTAGTCGGAGGTGAAGACGCTAAATAAAAATACCACTTACAAAAATGCAACGAGAATAAATTATTAAAAGTCATAATTTGCGTATAAACTCACTGTATAAACGTATCGTTCCATCGGACTCTCCTCTGGGATTCTTCGCTACGCATTTATATGTTCCGTAATCTTCAGTTGTAATATGTCGAATCAATAACTTCATGTGTGTCTTGTAGGCTGGAAGTCCGATCGTATTCTCCATGTGATATTTAGGGCTCTCGTGAATCATGTGTCCGTCATCTCGAGTCCAGTAGTTTAATGAGGTTGGATGTGCTTCCGTAAAGCATTCTAATGTTACATTATAGTAGAGAGGTGCACCGACCAGTTGATGCGGAATCCATAACATTGGAGGGACTGGGAATAATGATGATTAAATGTTAGTAAACATAAATCACGGCGTTAAGAAGTAACGTCATTTAGTACGGATACAAAATAAACTTACAATCAACACTGACTTTCACACGTTTTGACACTGTCGGAGGTACGCCATTACTAGCTATACAGAGATAGGCACCCATGTCCAGACGGGAAATTCGAGCCATTTCCAACACTTCACCTTCCCATTCCGATACTGTGATAAGAAGCGTCATTAAGTTTGTTCCCGAAAATAGAACACGAAAGGCAATTAATTTTTTTAGTCAATAATAATTTATCTGACTCACCAGAGTGTCCCTTGCTGATAGAGATTTTTGAGTTGTCGTCCCGTTTCCATTTGATGGTAGGCTTAGGAGAACCATTAGCGCGACACGTCAAGGTGACATTTGCACCTTCTCTGACGATAACGTCGCTTGAACTCAATGAGTCGTCGATAGTTGGTGGCACTGAAACAAAATAATTTTAAATGCTTAATTGTTGTTGATGATAAAAATCAACAACTGAGTAAACCAGTACGCTTAGGACTCAAATTTACATTTACTAACATTTACCTACGTATTAAAAACTCACCTACTACGTGCAGATATCCAAATTGTGTTTTAGCTGTAACCGTGTTTATCTGACACATATATCTTCCACGATCCTCTTCGCGAACATCGGATATGTGCAAGAACCAAGTGCGATGTTTGTCATGCGTCACACTTACTCGAGGGTTACGAGTGATTACATGATTGTGCACAGTTAATATAGCTGACTGTTCGAAGTGCATCCAAGCTACCTGCACAAAAATATTTCTTTCAGCGCATCTGAGCATTGCATATTATGGTCTAATTAAAAGTAAGCATTTCATTTAAATTTATGTTGCCATTTTTTTCACTAGTTCATAGATAACGAAGTATAATGACAAGTGATGAATAATAGTTGAATATATTGTACATACTCGGATATTATAACTTCGCTGAAATTCATTTTATCTGATGATTTCTTGTAATCTTTAGCTACCCTCAGCCCAAAATTCCAAAAGCAATCGACACGTGTTTCACCTCTTAACGAAGCATCCTCAAAATATTCCAGCGACCTGATTCAGTTAACTAACAAGCACGAATAGGTGCTAGGATAGCTAAAAATTAATAAAATAAAAAAAGAATAAATACATAATCTTACTACATCTGATTCTCAACGCAATCTAAGTCATAAAAAATGCATTTTGAGTCGCTGGTTAATGTTGTTTTTTTTTCACTAACAGAAAACATCGGTAAGATTAGTGCTGATGTGAAATAAAATAATGCATGAAGATAAAATTTATCATTATATAAATGAGTTTCTTTAGAAAAAGAGTGGGTCGGATTTTGCCTATTAATAAAAATTTAGAAAAGTAGCCACCCAATGTGAAATATAAGACGGGGGGAAACAGGGGTGTGGAGAATGCGGTGCTTCAGTAATTTCCAATCGTTTTTTCCAATTTGACAAGTGACGTAACGGAAATTAAAGAAAACGTTGCTTTTTCTCTGATACTGTTATTTTTCTGCAAATAGAAACGCCTATCCTGAAACGACTCAGTCAGCCTATATGGAGTTCTTTTACGTAAATTACAAAAAAAACATTTAATTCGATATATTATTTTAGTATTACATAGTGTAAATAAGGACTAATTATTATATGAATTCGGCTTGACAAAAAGATATTATAGAAAAGATGTTGTAAGTATTATAAAAAAAGATATTGTAGAACAGAATTTGAGTGTTACAGTTGCCGTAGACGACTCAGTGCTGGAAGCGAACATCTGTGTAATTGCTCGAAGCAACCTTCGCGACCCGCTTCACACCTATTTCCAGGACATTAAACGCTTAAAACGCACTTACACGGATTACTCCTTCAGCAATCGTGCTACTTTTAATTTTCGTCCCGAAATGATTCCAATATCTTTCTCTAAATAGAAAGCATTCTGCTATAAAACTTGCGACATTATAAATGGTAATAGTCGCAAAGTAAAAGTCAATTTCAATTAGATATACATACGTAAGTATTAAAGTAAAAATTAAACGAAAAGGTCTCCGAAGTTCCAAAGTTCGACGTGCATCCTTTATCTCTTAATCCAGCTTTAAGTTTGATTTACTGGTAGTTCTTTTATCAAGATCGCCGAGGCAATATAGGGGGAAGTTCGGGTGAACTCGTGTCGGGTCACATCCTACCTATCTTAAGTGATGCGGCTCTCAGCCGCTGTCTAATTTATAATGGACTTGAGGAAACTTCGCCCATTTTATTATGCAATGGGACGGTAACCCCTCTAATGACGGCAACCTGACTTGTCGGCATAACCTGAGGCTTCCGAGTTATTAAAGAACTTAATATTTCGACCAATCGAAAAAGCTGTATTGTACAAACTTTAATCTATTAAAGTCGTTTCCTAATATACAAGTTCTCATTATCAATATTAATTACGTCCCGCACGAAGTCGAGATCGATAATGCATGAGATAGTCGCGCGATGAGATGACTGTAGTCTACAGAGACGGCGGATGTAAATCTGATCTACGTAATTGTGGCCGGCGTCTAATCTAATCGCAGCGGTGTGTCCGTCTGTGGTGTACTGATTGAATTACGGTGCTCTGCTTCCCGCCACCCGCGCCGCGCAACATCGTCACCTGAATGAACAGTGTCGCTGATATCGCTACGCCAATATTATCATTATAAAATTAATATCAAATAGCTTCGATGTCTACATAGTTACATTATTACTACTACCCTTATACAAAGATTTTATCTCGAATGATCATAATACAGAGGAATATTTCACAAAGTTCTCTTTTATTGTTTGGACAATTAAGATAAAATTAAAGAGAAATCAAAATTTTATAAGCGGTTAAGAGATAAGCGTTGAGTGTTGAACTTCACGAAGTTTACATCGCATGGTCGGATCGGCACGAAATGTTTTGTAATATCTCAAGTTTACAGGAATTTTGATCATAAAACATTATTGAAACTTATGGAGGAATATATAAAAATGTAGTTATTATCTAGTAAATGATCTTATGCTTATGTAATTGCCAAAAAATATTTTAAATGAGTCATCCGATTTTAAATTAATATTCGTTTACGGATCTAAACGAATTAGGTTTAACGTCAGTTGGCAGTTGTCACCTTGCAAGCCGGCTTCCAGCAGTTGCAACCGCAAATTGTGTCTGAGTGGAAATTCGCTGCAGATATTACCTCAAATACCTTTAACAGTATTTCTAAGTAAAATGAGATAGCTTACATTTTTTTTATAAATATCTACTATTTTATACAGCTTATTTAAGTACTGCAAAGTCAAATCAATTTATTTAGTTAATAACCCAGCTACAAGGTATTTTTAATCGTCAAATCTACTGTCAGTTCAGAATAACCTGCACGGAAAAGAACCGGCAAAAACTTAGAGAGATAAAAAGCGTTGTGCATTTATTTAAACTAAATTAACAGTCACGATAATATTTAAACATTAGCTGTTGCCCACGATTTCGGCGTTTGCAAAGAAATGAAAAAGTAGCCTATGTCCTTCTCCAGAGTTGATACTATTTCCATTATCAAATCTCATCTAACTCAGTTCAGCGGTATAACCGTAGACATGTAGTAACAGACAAACAACTTCACATAAAATATTAGTATAGACTTCTTTCCAGACTTGTAGCTGTTGACATAATTTCTAATTGCATTTTAATAAGTATTTAAATCTCTATTTTCACTTAAAAAGCAAAATAGAGAGTCACCTATTAACTCGTTATCTTTTAACCACCTTTAATTTAGGCCCTTCTTTCTTTTTATCTTAATTGTTGAGACATTAAAGCGAGTTTGAAGTTCGGAGGCGCGGCGGGAGGTACTGTGTCCCTCAGGACATGCCTCCAAGCGTCGTTTGATTTATAATGGACTCGTTGCGAACTTTGCCCATTCTGCCGCGCACCGCTCTCAACCTCTTTAACGACGGACCCCATCGCCGCAGGAGATGATTCGTGGACGTGTTTAATAATATTACGACAGATTTAATTAGTAAACGTTTAACGACCTTTATCTTTACATTGCTTATTTCGATTTTTATTATTTTAAAGATATTTATCTAAAGATAATCGAAAATGAGATTATTGAAAATAAAAACGTAAAATTTAAAAACCAAATATATGGTCTCCTGAGATGTTTAAATTTTTTTGTCCCTATCCTCATACAATGTGAAGATATGGATAAAAAATGTGTCTATAAAGGATAGGACGGGGGTGGTTGGGCAATTATTCACTTATTTTAGTCTACTTATATCTTAAATTAAATCATAAGGTAAGGTATATCCCGTTCTAAAAATTTTAAGAAAAAACTGTTTCATACATAATACAGTAAATGATTATCATAAATGCGACAAAGTTTTCAATTGCTCAATCTGACCCATGGGTGGGGTGAGTTGAATAAGGGCAACTACGGGCAAGTTGAGCGGTAGAAGGAACAACCAAACTAGTGCTATGATAATTTATATGAATATAAATATATCCATACATATTATAATAAAATCTTTTTTCGTTTGTAAGCGCATCACGAAAATACCACTTATTGAACTCAAAATCTAATTTCTGAAAAATATGGACCTTCTATCTGAGTAACATTTTAGTACTGTTTATTTTATCGGAATCGACCCACTCAATCAAAAGATAAAAAAAAATTCAAAGTAACCTCACAGTACAACACGTCGCTGGGAGGAAGTGCTTTTTTCGCACCATAATATGCGTGTACAATATATTATATATTTCGGAGATGAATTTGGATTTTCTTTGTTCCCGCGATGTTCGCTATCAGCCATCTTCACGAACGATTTATAAGACGGAGAATCAGCACGCACAACCGGCGCAGTCGGTCGTCTAATCAAGAGTGCCCGTTGTTAACCGCGCCCCTTCCGATAGACCGAACTACTGACTCAGGGAAATGTCACTGTCATTCATGCGATCGCTGTCATTCATTCGATTCGAACTTATAATCTGTGCTCGTAATGTTAGTCTGGAACCGGCAGATCTCAAGTAATTCAATAGATGGCGCTACTTGTAGTCAAATAAAAGTTATCACTCTCACACGGCCATTCTGACAAGTAGCGCGCTCTCGCGCGACTTTCGTACATTGGTAATCGCAACTTTCGTACATCGTAATTGTTACACAGTACATCAAACTCGAGCCGAGTTAAAAAGTTCCGAGACGAGATTACCATTACGAAGCGCGGGAGCTTCCAACGTAATGACGCTTGCACAAAGCGCGGAGCTTTCAATGCAAAAAAAAAAACACTTACACGAAGCGCGCAGCTTCCAAAGCAAATACGCTGGCACGAATTGCGGAGCTTCCACTCTAAAGACATTCACAGGAAGCGCGGAGCTTCCAATGCAAAAACACTTACACGTAGCGCGGAGATTCCAATGCTAAAACACTTACACGAAGCGCGGAGCTTCCAATGTAAAAACACTTACACGAAGCGCGGAGCTTCCAATGTAAAAACACTTACACGAAGCGCGGAGCTTCCAATGTAAAAACATTTACACGAAGCGCGGAGCTTCCAATGTAAAAACACCTGCACGAAGCGCGGAGCTTCCAATGCAAAGACACTTACACGAAGCGCGGAGCTTCCAATGTAAAAACACTTGCACGAAGCGCGGAGCTTCCAATGCAAAAACTCTTGCACGAAGCGCGGAGCTTCCAATGCAAAAACACTTACACGAAGCGCGGAGCTTCAATGTAAAAACACTTACACGAAGCGCGGAGCTTCCAATGTAAAAACACTTACACCATTCATCACGAAAACAACGTTGTGTAAAGATCAAACGCTTATTAAGATTTAGTAGCATCTAAGAATATTGTAGTAAATAATTATTCGATAACAATCTTTAAACTAAAGGTAATACAGTAAAAAAAAAGAGAATAAAAGGTAAAATAAAAGAAACTTCTAAGCGGCAGCTGAGTGTTAACAATTAAACGTTATTAACTTAATAACAACGAAAGGTAACAAAATAATCATAGTAACGTAGCTATGGACAAAGCTCGAAATTGTTGACAAAATATCAATGTGCAAAAGAAAAGAGAGAAAAAAAAAAACAATAACTAACACAATAGCTCATTTAAGGCGTTATTATCGGCGTCATCAAGCTGGTTAGAAATGTCCGGCAAGCTCGACGGGTATTTACGTAGTTTTTCATGACACACGTATTGCACACGTCCTCCAGATATCGGCTCTACCCTATATCTCTCATTATCACAAACCTCGATAACTCTGCAGGGGTTAGAGAACTTTTCTCCTAATTTTGTAATCATCCTAGGGTTCTTTTCCACCATGACGATGTCACCAACGACAAATGGGCAAACTTTAGCCTTGCTCTGATCATAACGGGTTTTGTTAACAAGTGCTTGCTCGTCCATTCTGACCTTGGCCTCACGTCTGGCTTCAAAGAGGTCTAGCTTTTCATATTCGTGAACTAACGCGTTAATGCGTGGTGGACTCTTGTTACAACCCATTAACATCTGCAGTGGGCTTTTACCCGTGCTTTTCGACACTGTACAATTCAGAGCTAATTGTATTTCGCCCAGGGCGGATTTCCATGATCTGTGCTCGTGATTTTCGGCTATAGCGAAGCAGTTCGTGAGTACGGACATAAACCTTTCGACCTGTCCATTTGCACGGCTGATGCCGCTCGCGATTTCATGAAATTCAATGGACCACTCCTGACACAGATCCTGGAACTCCCTCCCCGTGAACGAAGTACTTTGGTCACTAATTATTCTTTTAGGGGTTCCAAATAATGATACAAAAGAACGTAGCGCGTTACATGCCGATTTGGAGGTCAAGTCCCTTACTGGAGTGAGATGACAGTACTTTGTAAACGCGTCGACAATAACTACGACATACTCTTTGGAGTTACGACTGCCTGTTAGTTTTCCAGTTGTATCAATGTGTAGTGTATGGATTGGTTCCGGAGCCTTATCTATGGGGTGCAAGAGAGATTGTCTAGCCCCGGATGGTTTCTTGTTTACTTTGCATGGTAGACATCGATCGACGTACGTCCTAACGCAAGTGGTCATATTAGGAAACCAAAAATGTTCGCGTATTTTAGTAAGGGTTTTTTCCCATCCTAAATGTTTTAGGTCGTCGTGGAATCGGTGAATTATTTGCCATCGATAATTTTTAGGAATTATTGCGCGAGTTAATGTTTTCTTGCCGACTTGGAAGCTCTTATGTAATAAATTATTTTTATTTATGTAAGACGACCTCAAAGTGGTTTCGAGAGTGTCGCCCTCAATGGCCTGGATTATTTTGTTAATATCAGGATCTATGCGCTGCTCGGCTTGTAACCAGTCATCGCGAATCTGCACTATGTTCACCTGAGACGGACAAGTGGTTGGTAAAATGGGGTTCCTACTAAGAAAGTCTACATGAGGTATTCTCTGGCCCTTACGGTACTCTACCTCGAAGTCAAAACTCTGCATGAACGCCCACCACCTATGCACCCGAGGCGTTAAGTCTTTCTTGTGACGAGAAGCCTTCAAACTATTACAGTCCGTCACCACTTTAAACTTTCTGCCTAAGAGGTAGTGTCGAAAATGTTTAAGGGCTTTGAAAACCGCTAGTGTCTCCAGCTCATAGCTATGGTAGCGGCTCTCCACTTCAGTAGTTCTCTGACTGTAATACTCAACAACCTTGAGATAATTGTCATGTTTTTGTAAAAGTACCGCGCCATAGCCAAGTGAGCTGGCATCCGTGTGGACCTCGATTTGGTGTTCAGGATCGAAAATCGTTAACAGTGGCGCCGACGTTAGACAAGCGATGACGAAATTGCGAGCCCTAGTATGTTCTTCTTTCCATTCCCACTTCGCATCTTTCTGTGTAAGGCGATACAAGGGTGCCATAACCGATGAGAAATTTGGAACGAATTTTCTAAAGTACCCTGTAAGTCCATTAAATTGACGTAGCTCCTTTACGCCATTCGGTAAAGGTGCGTTGGCGAGTGCCTCTACCTTTATTGGGTTTGGCCTGACTGTGCCATTAGAGATGATATAACCTAAGTATTCGACAGACGTTTTAAGGAACTTGCATTTGTTCCAATTGAACGAAAACCCTGCGCTCGCAAGTTCACGCAACACCTGTTGTAGATGTTGAAATGCTTCTTCTTTAGTTTTTGAGAATAAAAGAACGTCATCCATATAAACAGTGGCTATGACGCCTCGCAGTTTGCCCAGGGCCTTATCAATGGCCCTCTGGTAAACAGCAGGGGCGTTACAAAGGCCGAAAGACATTTTGAGAAACTCGTAAGAGCCATCTGGCGTCACGAATGCGGTTTTCTCGATCGAATCGGATTTCTCTGACATGGGTAATTGGTAAAATCCCGACGCCAGATCAAGGGTAGTGAACACGGAAGATTGTCCTAGGGTATCTAATTGCTCTGAAATCAGGGGTAAGGGGTAATTGTCCCGAACGGTATTGGAGTTTAACTCCCGATAATCAATACATAGCCTATCAGAGCCATCTTTCTTTTTGACGAGGATGGCCGGACTAGAAAACGGAGATGAACTTTCGCGAATGATATTTTTCGATTCTAGGTCAGCGATGATATCATTCATGGCCTTGCGTTCTGCAGGAGCCAAACGATATGGATGACGTTGTACTATTCTATTCGGGTTTTTGAGCCTAATTTCCATTTCGCCTGTTTTCACCACCGTCCGAGAGTTTCCTTTAACGAAGTTGTCATTAAAATGTTCCATAATAGCCCGCAAACGACCAACGTCACTGGGTTCTGTTAGGTCTGTATCAATTTTGTCTATATCGGTACTATGCAAGGCGCAAACGTTCGCGTGGGCTTCGCGAGTAATGGTAATACCTTTGTTACTAATCACCAAGCTTATTCCAGGGCGCGCGAAGACGTCCCGCCCAATAATGACGTCATAAGGTATAGCGTGGGAATCTACAACTACAAAGCCTACCTCTACGTGCACGTCGTTGATATTAACAGGCAACGTAATACGAGAAAACGAATCTGTAGAAACAAGAGCCAATACCAGTCAGACGAGTAAATACAAAATCACGTACTCCGGTCATCTCATCAGCAACCGGCTTACGAATAAGTGAGCAATCAGAGCCGCTATCGACAAGAGCTTGCAGTTTAAATCCGGCAACAGTAATTTCGATAAGCGGGGCCTCTGACTGCACACACACATTGACGGACTTTGTATCACTTGATTTTTTAAATTTTTCATCCCTCTGTTTCGAAAAACATACTTGCTCTGTATGCCCCATTTTGCGACAATAAGAACACTGAACACTCTTGTCAACAGGTTTAGACGCGAACTGAGAAATATCTCTAATAGCGGAGTCTTTCACTCGAGGGCGAGATTTACAATTATGTTTATAGTGGCCCACTTTGCCACAATTATGGCACGCGACACGGTCATTTGAAACAAACTTACGTCGTTTAGGCTCACTAGATTCGGAATGAGAAACAAGCGGACGTTTTTTATAATTAATGTGCGGGTAGGTTCCGAGATGCCTATCTAGTGCTACAAAGTCTTTAGGGGTATTTTTTAATAGGTCAGAACGTACCTGATTGTTGGTAATACCCGAAATGACGACTTCTATCTTGTTCGCCTCGCTCCAGGCTGTCTCCAACCGATCGATCATCGCCAACTTGTTGGTAGAATATTCCACGTAGGTTGCAGCGCAATCGCTCGTGTATTGTACCATGTCCCGGAAAAGATCATGAAATCTCTTCGTAGCCGCGAATTGTCGCGACAGGCGTTCTTTTGCTTCGTCCCACGTTTTGCATAAAAAGGGTAGGATTTGGATGCCCACTTGCGGGCGCGACCACGAAGATGGGTGAAGGCAGCGTTTCTGGTTTCATGATCGGTCCAAAAGTTTTGCGTTCGATGGTGGTCTATTTCTTCGCACCATTGTGCCACCGCGAATTCACAATCGTCCGGGTCAAAAGACGGAATGTAGACTTCACTTGGTTTCAGTTTTTTACTCGGTGGTTTGGATGTCGTTTTGGTTTCGCAATCTCGAAAAGTTTCGGCCATGCCGCGGAAAAATGATGCCCACGTCGCCGGTGGCACGTTATGGAAGCCGCCATTATCGGGTGACGGCGTATTTTCGTCTTCCCGCAATGGCGGACAATGGTCGTTATTATCAGCGGATCTGGCGGTCGAATCTTGGAAATACGAGTCGTTGGAGCTAGCAGGGGGTTGGCAGATCGCGTCGGAGGAATGTTGCTCCGATCCCACCGCTGCTTTCGGAGATGAATTTGGATTTTCTTTGTTCCCGCGATGTTCGCTATCGGCCATCTTCACGAACGATTTATAAGACGGAGAATCAGCACGCACAACCGGCGCAGTCGGTCGTCTAATCAAGAGTGCCCGTTGTTAACCGCGCCCCTTCCGATAGACCGAACTACTGACTCAGGGAAATGTCACTGTCATTCATGCGATCGCTGTCATTCATTCGATTCGAACTTATAATCTGTGCTCGTAATGTTAGTCTGGAACCGGCAGATCTCAAGTAATTCAATAGATGGCGCTACTTGTAGTCAAATAAAAGTTATCACTCTCACATATATTTGGAAATTGGAATTAAAACTGAGACGGCGTTATGTTTAGTCTGAATCAGAATAAATAAAAAAATATCTATATCCATACTAATCCATACTAATATTATAAACGCGAAAGTGTCTGTCTGCTGCGCTTTCACGGCTAAACTGCTGGACCGATTTTGATGAAAGGCATGAAGGTAGTTCGACACCTCAGAGGACGGACATAGGCTACATTTTCTTTCAAAAATCTAACACTAAGGGGGTGAACACTTTTGTTCAAGGCCTCCAACAATGTGGGTATCAAATGAAATAAATTACACAGAGGAAGGTTTCTGTATATATGACGTCATCATAATTTAAATATGGCGGAAGGTTCACGTTAGGAAGTTAGTAACTTTTGTGTTCGACATCAACAATATGGGTATCGAATGGAATGGAATACGCAGGGGAAGGTTTCCGTATTTGTGGCGTCATCATAAATCAAATATGTGGATGCACCGCGATAGGAAGTAACTTTTTGTTTAAGACCTTCTGAAGCATGGGTGTCAAATGTCATGGAATACACAGGAGAAAGTTTCTGTATATTATGTGACGTGGAGCATTGCAACACATACTAGGTACTCGGTGGAAATCAATGTTTTAAATAAAGTGATAATCGCTCACATTTTCGAGGTTCATCGAGGAGCTAATTATGATAAAGACGTCTATTTTTAAATCCAAGATTTTAAAAATCAACGTCATTTTATTTATCTATACCCCGAAAAACCTTAACGCCAATATCAATTTATTGAAAAAAGTAATGTCCGCCAATTTAGACTTAAAAATAGCCTTCACTTTTGTAATCAGCACTCCGAGAAACCTCGAAAATGATACCAATGTCATTTCATACAAAAAATTAATATGCGCCATCTTGGATTGGAAAGTATACGTGTTTATCATAATTAGCTCCCTGAGGAACCTCGAAAATGTGAGCGATTATCACTTTATTTAAAAAATTGGTTTCCACCGAATACCTAGTATGTGTTGCAATGCCGCACGTCACATAATATATAGAAACTTTTTCCTGTGTATTCCATTATATATATTTGACACAGCATGGGTATCCTATCGCGAAGTATCCACTATATTGGATTTATGATGACGCCACATATACAGAAACCTTCCCCTGCGTATTTCATTTTTTTTGATACCCGTATTGTTGGTGTTGAACAAAAAAGTTATTTCCTATTATGGGCGACCGAGCTTTATTCGGTGTCTTATAAAAAAAAAAGTGAACAAAATGTAGTCATTGCAGGATTCGAACCTGCGCATTTCAGCGTAGACGTATGTTTAGCCACTGTTCGAATGAGAAAGCAAATTCTGTTGTGAAATTAGGGGAATTTAGAGTTTCGAAGTTTTAAGTGTGTAAAAACATAGAGAAAACGAATTTTCCCAGAATTGAATCGATTTCTCGCCCCCATAAATCCCTATATTGTAAATTTCATTAAAATCAAAGTAATTACAAATATACAAATATTGCTCGTATAATACAATAACATAGTACTTAAATTAAAGAATGTCCATGAAATTTAACATTCAATTCACTGTTCAGGAAAATGAATAATAAACTTGTCCATGACTTTTAACCATAAACTTTATAAATGGCTTCGGAGCCAGACGCCGTGTCCGAGCAATAACGGTGAGCTAAATCAGATAACTTGGCTCACCTGTACATACGACACACATTTATTATCAGATAAGCTGATCGGTCGCCATTCCGTTAGAAAACAGCACCCACACATCTATAATTTATTTGGTTCTATTTGCTTCACGTAGCCTGATTTTTAGTACGGGACAGGCTGTCTGAAGTTATGACTATGATTTTATCATTATTTTTCATTTTATTTCCTTATCATAAGTACATTATTAAAGTGATATGTGTTTTTAATAGGTACTTGTTCCAAACTGAATTTAGACATATTATTTAAAAATATTAAAAAAAAAACAAAAGATCTGACCACATTGCAGGATTCCAACTTGCGCACTTAGGGGTAGTAGACTTTATTATATGTCATTATATGTCGATTTTTTTATATGTTACATAATTATCTCTATATATGATTATATAACTGAGGACCATTTATTTATTATTATGTAATTCAAAATATAAATACCAAATGAGATTTGAGGAAACGAAAGAAATATGTAAGTACCGCGATACTTGGCGCTCTGTCCTCTCTGACTACCCCGTTAATGATACAGCGTGAGATCTATATGTAGGTATGTATGCATAAATATCAAATATTAGACTCATATCATTATACAAGTCGTATTATTTCTACATTTCCCAAGTAAAATAAAGGGTACCTAATCAGTAATCACCTACATCTGCAATAAACCAATTTAAACCAATAAAAAACTACAAAAAGTGAAAAAATGTTGTTGCAAAGATTTTTCTTGTTTTCGATTGTTTACCTTTTCATTTTTCTATTTTTATTATCTAGAAAGACAATAATACTTTTAATATTAAAATCATTCTAGCTTTTTGATTTTCGTCTCATTTAATTTGTTCCCAGAGTTTAAAATAATGTAAATATTTTTTGCTTAATATGATCAATCGATTATAATAGGTAGATTTATTTATTGAAATACGAGATCTCATAAATAAAATTTTGTTTTATAAAAAACACATCAAAGCTAAGAGAGATATAAAAGGTCGCAAACTACTTAGTGAAGTCTGCATGGACTCATAGAAAGATAAAGAGATTTGGGCGAAGAGCTTTTAGTACTTCAAATCTACTAATATTAACTAATATCTATAGATCTACACGACTTCTGAGTATTTGAATCAAGAAGTGTTTTTATGGACGAAGATACAACGTAAATGTAATATAACGTTTATAAATTAAAATTTAAATATATTATTTTACACTAACTGAACCTTGCCAAGCTTCACAGTAGCTATTTCTTTAAATTGAAAATGGCTCAATTTACTTTCGAAACCTTTCCTGTAGTTAATAATGTGTCGAACATTAACCCATCAATTAGAGCTCAATAGGACAAGTGGTATTCCAGTCTATAGTGACAGATAGATTTTTATATACCTATAAATTTTAAACGTTCGCGTTGCGTTATATTATGACTTATAAAATATCTAAAAACACGGAAAATTAACGCGATTACCTTTTACCGCTTCAGCCGAATTGCATCGAGTTTACTTGAGACCACGGCCGATGCAACTCAGCCAAAACGTCAAGCCAAAAGAAAGGAGAGATTTTTATATATGATACTAGTGACCCGCGCCGGCTTCGCACGGGTAGCAGAGCTAATTTTTTTTTCCGTCGCAGTGTCGTATCAGCTAGTTAACCATCAACCAACATAATAGTCAACCATCACCCGTGTCGCGTCGGTGTGGGACCGCTTGAATTTATTTTGTCGGGCGATAGTTTTAATATTGCGATAACTCCTGTTCGTGTAACTATATCCATAGGTGGCTGGTAAGTATGATTATAGGTGCTTAGAATACGACGATAAAATAAAATATATGAATTCGCCATATACAATCATGTAATAAGAAAAATCCACAGGCAAGTCTAAGTAAGTAAGTAAGTAAGGGTAGATAAAAATTCTATAAAAATAAAAAACAGATTAAAAATAATAAGTCGGCCCCGCGGGTCTGTGTTGCCGTTGCAACATACTCCCCGGCGTTGAAGATTTCAATTTGGACATGCTTCAACAGGTAAAGGCCATAAGTTGTTGTATGCTCGCTTTATGACTCCCTTATTTGTACGAATGTCTGTGACGCGATGAATTTTATCTGTTCCGGGATGCAGTTTGATTACTCTGCCCAGCAGCCATAAGAGCGGTGGTTGATTCTTGTCCCTCACCAGAACCAACGAACCCATCTTCAATTCGCCTGTTGATGCAGACCATTTGACCTTCTGCTGTAGGAGAGAAACATACTCATGTGAGAACCGTTGCCAAAAATGTTGTTTCAACTACTCTATCCTCTCGAAGTGTTGCAAACGATTTATGTTGATCTCCGTGAGTTGTCGATGAGGAACTGTTACGAGTGAGCGGCCAATTAGGAAATGTGAGGGGGTGAGGCATGACAGATCTGAAGGATCAGGTGATATAGGTGTCAAAGGTCTTGAATTCAAAACAGTCTCTATCTGAACAAGACATGTAGCCATCTCCTCATAAGTTAAGTGTGCCAATGAAAGTATTCGTCTAAGGTGGTGTTTTACCGCTTTTACGGCCGCTTCCCACAGTCCACCGAAGTGGGGAGAATGTGGAGGAATAGTTTTGAACTCTATACCCTGATTAGTAAGATCCGAATGTATGTCATCTGAATGATTATCGAAAAACAGTTTAATTTCGTTACTGGCTCCAATGACAGTGGTGCCGTTATCGGAGTAAATAGTATGCGGTATTCCCCGACGAGCAATGAACCTGTTGAGCGCTGCCAAAACGCCTCCGTAGTGAGATCCGAGACAAGTTCAAGATGAACGGCTTTAACTGCAAAGCACACAAAGACACAAATGTAAGATTTCGTAAGCCTGCCACCCTTGTCCTTGCGGTCGACAAGCTGCACTTGCAACGGGGCTTGCTCAGGCCGGCAGAGTGAGGTGTGGGTTGAGTAATTGATGATGTTATTATTACTGTCACCTGGAGAGTGGTGTACCTATTTGTTTAAGGGCGCCTAGTACACCTCTGCAATCGTCATCTAATGGGATATTTATGGAAAATTAATTAATTAGACACCAGAAAAACATCACACGAAGAAACAACATTTATTTCTTATAACTTAATCTCTATGGTGGATTCAATCAGCTCACTATGTATTTATTATAAAAGTTAGTAACAATTTAAAAGGATTAAATGCTATTGTTAAACAACATTCTCCTGTTTATTATTATATATATTAAATAAGAACATCTACTATCTAACAGCACTTAAATATTAATTAGTTTACAGAATAATTCATTAGTATTAAAGTTTTACAAGTATTGAGCTCAGATATTACTTGTTATAGTTACAACAACATTATTTATGTTATCTTAAATTAAAGAGAAGAGTACCTAGTTATAAAGACTTAGACACCATTACCACAGTACAAGTACCATTACCTTGTTTATGTACTGCATTTAAATTCTTAGTGTTACAGATACATAAACCCAAGTACATTTTATACCTTATTAATCAGTATTTCATTTCACAGAGAATAATATATTAGATACACAATACCTTTATGTGGAGCTAATATCTAACAGAGAATCATTTATTAGTTACAAGCAGTGTTATCAGTTTTATCACTGATCAATCTAAAGAAGGAGGTGGTCATCCACTAACTGCACCTACTCCTCAGTCTTCCCCTTTATCGAACATCTACTGGCATCACAGCACCCACATGCCCCGGTCCTCAAAGATTCCCCCTTAACAGGAACTGCGACTTGGCCACGCGATATAGCACCCAAGTGAAGAAGACTTAGACTTCTTGATAGTCAGAGTAGTGCACCAAACCATTCTAAGAACTATTTTGATTAGTTCATACTGAAGTTTAGATGAATGTTGAATAGTTTTTACTACTATTCCAAAGTATTCATTACATATAGGGACAGGAGGTCCACCTGGTTTCTATAGGTGTCCTTTGAACTCTGTAACAAGCACATGTAGACATTAGGATCCTATTCCCTAGTCCTATCATCATTGCTTGCCCTTATCTACAGCTATAGTACTCACCATGGGATCCACCATGAGATTACCTCAACTACTTTAACATATTATTAACTTAACTAACTCATTTATTCTAATTGGGGTTGCTACTCCCAAACAAATACAGCTAAGACTATCCTAGGCGACATGTGGCCTAATTTTAGTTTACATTATGAGATCTTGATGAGGCAGCTTGTCCCGCAGCAGAGAGAAAAGAAAAAGGAAGCTGTCGGATACGAGACGCTTTTTATACCCCACGACGAAGGTCACCTATGCTCCTACTCCTACTACAACTAGTGCAGAGACAGTGGTCGACAAACCCTATCTAAAATTACACCTACCTACCGAGTCGATAAGATTCATTAATTCTTTCTAAGTGTATGACGTTTATGTCAACTATAGTTTTAATTATTTTTCGTTCGTCCTAATAAGTTTACGAACTAGAGACCTAATATTTCATTAATTTAGAGCTTATTCTATCTAAAAACAAAGGCTACATATTTAGAGTCTATCGATATGTTTATCGAACATATCTTTACATCCATACTTCTAAGTAGATAATCTAGACCAACGGTACATTTGTCACCGAAGCCGTGTGCGCGTTCTAGAATGTTGTAGAAAGTTCTATTTACAAACGAATTATTAACAATAATATTACTAAAGGAGGTCTAGTCAATTCGTAGGTTATTATTTTTACATTAATATTAATCAATATTCAAAGATACTATACTTATGACAAATTTATTCCTGCTTAAAAGGCTTACGGTCAATGCTTCAAACGTGATTTAAGAAAGCTAAATTGGTCTACGTTGTCCATGTCCGTCTGTCACAGTGAATGTTGTTTGTAAACTATTAGGTTAACCAAGGAATGCTTTATTTTTCTAGATAACAGAAGTTAAAAGTTAATTTATCTTTTAAGTAATTACATGCCTCTATAAATTTATAAGTTATTGTTCTCCACGTCGGTGGAGACTCAATATGACTGCTACACACTGCCCCGGCATAATTCATGCCTGTATTGAGGAAAGGAAACTCTAAATGCGTTCTTTCACCAGGTAAGTCACTCATAACAGTTTGAATAGCCTTAGGTTTAAGTCGAAAACAGCGAACGCAATCATGTGCTACACGTTTGGCGAGGTTCCTTCCACCTAAAGGCGAATATGTTTGCCTGACGCGTGCGTGTAATAATTGTGGACCTGCATGTAGCAAATCTCTGTGTAGTTTGAGAAACAGGGTCTTAGTGAGATTGTGTTTGGAACATAAAAGTATTGGATGCTTAACATCATAGTCATAGTGTGAATTACTAAGACGACCGCCAACTCTTAATATATTGTTGCTGTCTATGAACGGCGACAGTGAAATTAGCCTGTTTTTATTATGCAGAAATTTTCCTGTTTTTATAGTTTTGTACTCATCGGAAAACATCTCCTGTTGTGCTGTAAATATGATAATCTGTTCTGATTTTTGTAGTTTTGTTAACGATAAGTCCTTCAACATTTTATTAGAAGATCTGCAATTATGAATAAATCTGTTTATATATGATACGATTCTTATAAGTTTTGTGTATTTAGATATTTTTTGAATTAAGTTAGATATGATGTTTTGTTCTGCTAAAAGGTTTTTTGTTGTTGTGTTTAGTGAGATTTCTGGAAGTGATTGTATGTGTTTATTGTGTTTGTTAGGTACCATAGGAAATTGAATGCGTGTGTGATGTAAGAAACTAGGCCCGGACCACCAGAGGGCAGCAGCGCTGATGCAGTCAGCCTTCACCCCCCGCCAGACAGTCTTCAGGATTGTCGCATGACGGTACGTAGTTCCACTGTTCACATTTTGTACTATCCTGAATTTTTCGAACTCTTTTTCGAACAAAGGTCTTTAGTTTGTTGGGAGACATTTTTAGCCAACCTAAAACAATCTTCAAGTAAGAAACAATGCCACTACTCAGCTCGTATAGGGCTATTTTAATATTCAAATGACTATGAAATGAGAATAGGATAATAACAGAATTGGAACATAGATATTAGAACAAACTCACTCAAATCGCCTTTCTGTATTGTTGCTTTGACACTAAAAGAATGATTTTTGATGCGGGTGGATTCCAAGTAATGTCCTTTATTTCAATTTTAGACGAATGATGATCTGCTTTCTTCACCAATAACTTTGAATGTTCACTACAGCGCGTTTAAGGACAGATTCTTCATAGATGATCCAGATTTTTGCTTGATAAGGATGATCTTGTAGAAATCTAAGTAGTAGAAAATATGTTGAAAAATGTTTCTTGTGTTCGACTTCTGATGCCTATGGATATACGGTGGATGGATCTTGCTGTTAAGAAGTGAGTAAGTTTCCTGGCTGTACTCGAAGGCTAGAGGTGATGTACGACGAGGAATCCTCTAGATGACCTCAGCACAGGATCTTGAAATATGCTAATGATGCGATGATTTCCTATTGCGAAGGACCATTTGTTCGTGTAACTGTATCCATAGGTGGCTGGTAAGTATGATTATAGGTGCTTAGAATACGACGATAAAATAAATATATGAATTCGCCATATACAATCATGTAATAAGAAAAATCCAAAGGAAAATCTAAGTAAGTAAGTAAGGGTAGATAAAAATTCTATAAAAATAAAAAACAGATTAAAAATAATAAGTGGACCCAGCGGGCCTGTGTTGACGTTGCAACAACTCCTAAGATATTAATTTAAATTGTGTGGTGTAAGGGCAATTATAATGTGCATGAAATGCTTAAGATAACTAAAGTATCTAATTTGATAAGGATTAATATTGTATCCGTCTAAATGGTATTCCAATTACCGCATTACGTGTGACCATTTTTTTAAACATTAAAATAGGTATAGTAAGCAATCCTTAATATAATAAGATAGACATATACCGTCGTGGACTTTTCTGTAGATCTATAAAAGAGGAACAATTCCACCGCACATTGTTTTATTATATCTCAAAGGGATTATGCAAGCTAGGGAGCTTTCATCGAAACATCGACCTTGGAGATAAAATTAAGCGGATAGGGATCCGCTTAATTTTTTCCGACATCTTCAACGATCATCGTCATTTTTCAACCAATTTGTACAAAACATTAATGAATTATACACATAAACCTTCCTCTCCCCGTCCATTACTGAAAAGCGTATAAAAATATGTTCGGTAGTTTCTGCATTTATCGTGTTCGGACAAATAGACAGACAGACAGAAGCGGCGGGGGGACTTTGTTTCTATGTACTGATTATCTATACATACAGGATTTATCATTTCAGTCTAATAAAAATTCGGCATGAATTTACAGTATTTATTATACAAGGTTATTTCGAAAGGATGGATAAATACGGAAGGGTATAAAAGTACCCATGATAACGGAAAACTTGCGTTCTACAATTTCGCCAAAAGTCAATAGTTCTAGTGTAAAACCTCAAAGTTTAAACAAAAATAAAGGTGAGGCAACTCTAATATTAGCGTTTTCCCGTAACTAGCAAACATTTGGAATATAGGGCATAATGATAGGGTTGTACATTTTTTTTCCATTAATAATTTTTCTTCTATGGAAAACAAATTAAACGTATCCCGTAATTATTACATCTGCAATATAACAGTCAACAGTGACACATTGGGACCCCGGCGGATTTATACCCCCTTTCACAATAACCTTGTATATTCGTAACAGAACAGCTTTCAAAGATCCCTTTACTGAGCTTAAGGCCTCTGTATAAAAAAAGGCCATACAGTCATACTCCATTACTCAGCCCATTGAAAAGCTTAGTAGTCAAAGCATTACGAGTGATTTTTATGTCATCCAAGGTCAGCGATTGCCCGTAGATTGGTACTATATTACTTAAACCGTGACCATGCCCATAGCTCTCCGCCTTTCCATTCTCGAATATTCAACGTCCGGTCTCGATGTGATCCGCATTTTGAAACGTGTCTTCATTATAAAATTATTCAAAAGTATCATCCATGGGTTTAATGGTCTATAGGTCTTACATATCGCCATATAATAGTAGCCAGAAGTAACAGCTTAATGTGCTTCGTGAAGCAGGGAGAAGCTAGAGTGTCACTAGATCAACCATCCAGTAGGTGATCACAAATTGCACGCAATCTTTATCTTTATAGAAATTATATTAAATATGATGGTGTACACCACTACGTACATGGTCAATGATCACTTTTCTTTTAAAGTAGATGCAAATAAATCGTAACTATAAGAATTATGATACCCTGAGAGTTAGTAAACTGAGACAAATTATTAATGAACGAACTTTGCATCTTATGCAGTAAAAACCTAACTTTAACTTAAACATTACAATAATATTGATTCACTAGTTAATAGCGCACATCTTGCAGGAGACGGTTTAGCTTTGGTACTTATACTAAAAGCCCACTTAAAGATTCTTCGACTGCGGATTTGTGTTGAGGGCTCTCCAAATTCCCGAGAATCTTTGGCCAATAAGATATTTTCGTGTTAATGTGACTAGTGCAATTCGATAGAGCGTAGTAGTTATTTTTTCAGTGTTTCAGTAATATAGTTGGTAAAACAGACACAAGTGCCCCTTTAGTATGTTACAAGCATTTATCACTCGTTATGACTGGATAACTACCTATGCATTTTATAACAACATTTTTGAAAAGTTTTGAAAATTTCCTTTTATTCGAAAGATCTTTAAGTTCCGCAATAACAGTTAACAAACACATAATTATATAAGATAATTATTTTTTGACTACGCACATAATAATATAATACATGAGAGTTTAATATGGAGATGCGTAGAGAAGATGACAAGAGAATCAACGTTGTTTTATGCATGCTAATTGGCAGTTTAATTATACTTAATTATATCGCTAATAAAGTATAATTAAACTTCCATAATAATACTTACTTATATAATTTTAAAGCTGCTAAAATTGCAACCCATAGTGCTATGATAGTGCCGTTTTTATTGTAGGTAGGTACAGTAGATTTAACGAAGTGAAATAAGTCCAAAATCAAGTGAAAGTATAAGATGAACGCGGTAGAAATGTTATTGCCCGAATAACTTGAGGTAGCACACTGACAGACAGAATATGCGATGAAGAAATACATTATGGGAGTGGAAATAAAATTGAAGAAAGGAAATACATATTTAAATGTGCCAGGCATATATTATAAAGCCTGATTTAAAGAACGACGGATAAAGCGCTACTATACATGGTATACTTTATCCATCCTGTCTACCTCATTAGTGAGACACGGCTGGACAATATGTGTGCATTAACTTTGATATGGAAAAATATTTATGCGTCCGAAATATATTTATTTCAGATATATATTATTTTTTATTTCAGAGTTACTGATATCGCTTCTAAAAATTAAATTGATTTGTAAAAATATAACTCGATTATGATGCTTATATTAGATATATAAGTAATAAATACTCAAAGAAATAACAAATAAAGTAAATGCGAAATGAAATAAGAATTTAAAATATGTATATTAATGTGATTGCAATCATTCCATCGAAGAGGGGTGCGCAGCCGTGCCGCTGTCATAAAGAGTGTTCCCCTCGTCTTGCATGCTGCTATAATGGTACGAGAAATATGCCAGTATTTGTACAACCGGCAACTCGCGTAGAACACGATTGTAGCATTGCTGCGACTCGTCGTGGCATGTTATTGCAAACCCACATACGTGCTACTGCCGCCGATCTGAAATTTCATACCGATGAGCCGTCTACGTGCGTATACTTCCAAGCATTCATTTCGAACAGCAATTCTATTATAATATTTATTATAAACTGACTTTTAATTAGCATTTATTATATACTGGTAAAGGGTAGCCTATGTGTTTTGGCCAAAAGGTTTGATTAGTTCAATAGCTTTTTCAGGAAACAAAGATACGAACAATAGTATAAGTTTTTTGTGTACACGGGGTGTCTCAAAAAGTATGAATAAAAAAGCAAGACATTAGATTAGTTCATTTCCTACCTTTTTCTCCAAAAATATGCTTCCTTCCAATCTAAGTATTCCTACGAAATACCTAACAAACAATTTGGTCATGTAATCAAACATTTATAGAGTTCATAAAAATTATATTACAGTAATTTTTGTTATTATTCGTCATGTACTGGTCCACTATGAGTGATTTTTTATATAAATCTCTGGTGACATAATAATGTCATATAGACGTTCTTTCCACTATTTTATAAAACAGTTATGTAGTGGTGGTCACAACGATGTCTATACTATAACTTGCTCATATAACTTTTTAGTCGTATAAAAGTTATTGTAGTAAAAAGTCAGATTCGTGTCAATTTTGTCATGTAATTAGCATGTACATAACTATTAAACAGACAGTGGTTGTTTAAGCGTCATAATAGAAATCATTATACAATAATCGAATAAATGTTACGAGTGCAATCTAAATACGTTCTCAGGGAACATAAATATAATAATACGACTGCTATTTGATAAATAATCATATAAATGTTTTGAATTTAAACTTGTATATAACTTACACCATTTTCTAATAACTGCATTGTCATTTTACATTTTTTATTATTCGTAAAACGGATTCAAATAATTGGAACAAGACCAAAAAAGTGGTGCTTTTAAAAGTAAGTAAAAAATACTTATCATGCGCTTCAAAGACCTGGTTTTATTGATACACAGTAATAAAGCACGCAGTAAAGGTGATATTAACGAAAAAAATAATGGTTCTGTAACGCATTTCAAAAATGCAAATGCATGTAGTTAGTCGCTCCAGTAATACATACAGTTGTTCTGCAGTTTCATATTTGGAAATAGTTAATGCTTTGCTTCATGATGCATGGCATTGTTTTCCAAATTATTTTCTGCTACAAAATAATCAGATATTTTCAAACTGGACTCATTCGTTTGCGGCCAATACAACGTTTCATGTTTTCCGATTGCACTGGAACGGTTGTTAATAGACGTTTATTGGTTTCTGCGGACTCCACTATCTAAAAAGGCATTTCGCTAAAAAACTGATTCACAAATTGAATATACAAAATAAATTAATCGTAAATCCTCAAGAAATTTCAGAAACATTCAACAACTACTTTATTGGCTCTTCGAATAATGATGAGTTGAAAAAGAAATGGCAAAACACTAACAACACCACAAATATAAATAGTATTTTTCTTCGTCCATACGGTGTAAACGAGATAATAAAATTGATAGGCTTTAAATAATACAAGTGCAGAAGGTTTTGATGAAATAACAAAGTAACCTATCCTTTGAAGAAGGGACATTTCTAAGCACTTTAAACCTGTCTTTCATAAAACCACTCTATAAGCGGGAGGATACGTCGAAACTGGAAAACTATAGACCGATTACACTCGTATCAGTAATATCTAAAGTGTTCGAGAAGGCTATGCATAACAGAATAACAGACTTCATTAAGAAATTGCAAATTATTATAAGGACGAGCAATACGGATTTCAAAATCGCAAGTCAACTACTTTAGCATGCTATAATCTTGTTAATAAAATCGTTAATAGCCTAAATATGAAGCAGAGGATAGCAGTTGCATTTTTTAATATGACAAAGGCTTTTGATTTTGTGGATAATTGGACCCTTGCTGTTCATTATTTAAATAAATGACATTGTAAATGTGACATCTAACCATTGCTTTTTATTTGCGGATGATATCTCATTGGTGGTAACATGTAATAAAACCACTGACATAGTAAAATATCAAAATAACATTAATAATTCAATAAGTTCGATAGCGCATTGGCTACAAAAAATAACCTGTACTTGAATGTGGACAAGACAAATTATATCCAATTTTGCAACTATGGAGCTAGGAAGACACCGCTGAATATAAGTTATGAAGGGAAACTCATTAAGGAAGCAGATGAAACAAAATTCCTAGGCTTTTTCTTAGATAGTCATTGCAATTGGAAAGCCCATGTTGAAAAAGTATGTAGTAAAGTAAATAGTTATATTTACTTATTAAGTAGGCTACGTAAAAATACTTCTCAAAACATAATTCTCATGGCTTACTGCGCATACGTTGATTCGAATCTTAAATATGGACTTCTGCTTTGGGGTAATTGCACAATCAGACACAAAACATTTGTCGCTCAAAAAAAAATACATTCATGCAATGTGTGGCATGGCGCCAGATGACTCTTGTAGACCACTTTTTAAAAAGTTACACATATTACCCTTGCCTTGTATGTACATTTTTGAATTGGTAAACTTTGTGAAGTGCAATGAAAATCTATTCACCAAAAATTAAGACGTATTCTTAAGACCTACAAGATACCCAGATAAACTAATATATCAAGTACAATGCCAAAATGCAATACATAAAAAAAAACGCACCAGCGATATGTGTACGCGCATTCAACGCCTTACCACAGAAATTTAAAGGCGTCCCACAGGGCTCCGTTTTATCACCCACTCTCTACTCGGTTTTCATGAACGACGTTCCCAAAACCCCCGACGTAGAGCTCGCCCTATTCGCGGACGATACCACATTTTTCACAACAGACCGTAGTCGCCTCTGAGTCTCTCAACTCCTCCAAGTCGCGGTCACGAGCCTAGGCGAGTGGTTCCAACTTTGGAGAATCGAGGTCAACCCCGAGAAAAGCGCCACCTTGAGGGGTACGACGTCCAGCGTTCACCGCACTAACACTCTCCACACGATCACATTTTTCGGATCCCCTGAAGTAGGAAAGTCAAATACCTAGGCGTCACCCTTGACAGTGCAATGACCTTCCGCCACCACATCAAAACGATACGATCCGCAACCATGCCACATTCGTCCTCGGCCGTCTCAATATGCTCATTTGCGCGAAAAAAAAGATGTCCCTCAGTCATAAAGCCACTTTACACAAGACGTACGTCAAGCCTATCATGACGTTCGCCAGCGTAGTATTCGCTCACGCTGCGCCCACATATATCAACTCCCTACAAATAATTCAGAATCGATTCATGCGCAGGGCCACCGGTGCCCCTCCTTACGTGCGCTACGTAGATCTATAGTACGACCTAGAATTGCCCTCAATAACCCAGTATCTAAAAGAGGCGACCCAACGCTTCTTTCACCGTTCCTCTTTATACCCAACCCCCCTAGTGGTAACGGCGTTATCGTACACACCCGCACCCCGCGTCCGCAAACGCCATTGAAAACCTAGACATGTGTTAGGCGACAGCGACGACAACATTACACGTCCGAACCCGAAAATGCCCACTTATACACTACGACCGCACCGCCCCCACCGGCGGAGGGGTGGACGTCCCCCGCCGCACCCGTAGGATCTCACGTTTAGAAGCTCGATCACGTAGCTCCACACGCACATACGCGGGCTTTAAGCCATATTGTAAACTGCCACGCGTAACAATAGGCACATTAACCAGCCTTTAGTCGCCTCGCTGGCCGGGACCGCAAGAGATCCGGCCTTCACACGAGTAAGAAGCCCGTTAAGATGTACGCAGGTGCGGAAAGCTCTTCTGGCGACGCCTTCAGCCCTAGGTCTGCCCTCCATACGAGGTAACCTTTGGCTGGAGGAAGCCTCTGGCGGTCGACCACCTGGCAAGGAGACTTTAGCGTTCGCCCCAACGGTGACGCTGTAAAAGCCACTAGGGCTAACAGCAAAGAGGGATTTTTTTAGTCGGTTCGAGTTCGACACTACTCAGTCGGCGTAGAGTACGACTGAGTGTCCATGGGGATTTTTTTGGCCTCTCAGAATACATAAAACAAAAAAAAAAGAATATCGAATGTATGATGTATGGGCCCGTAACATATTTATCTATTTATAATATGTACTAATATAAAATATTGCTATAGATGTGAATGACACATTTAGCAATAAATTTTGAACAGACTATAAGTTGGGAAGTTATATAAAAATCATATAATACAGTTACCGATTCAAATATCTAACTAAAATGAAATAATACCTAATATTTTGGAAGCGCACAAAAAATTTGTTATAAACTCACCTCACTCAAATTCCCAATTGACTGCAGCTGACTAATATGCTTTTCTTTGATTATTTTAAAATTGTACAAAAAACTGAGAAAATGGCTGTCGCTTCTTGTCATAATTTTTTATTTCACTTCATCACTGCTAAGTAAAAATACTATGTGACATTTTAACGAAGAATATAACGAACAGTAATACAACGACAACACAACCACCACATGTTATATAAATATAACATTGCGCACCACTACTAGACATGAAGCCGAATACACATTGCAGCGGCTATTATTACACGACGAGTGGTCAAACCGGTAATGTTTATACAACGACTAAGCGACCAAATAGGTCATTATAAGACTGTTACACGAGACTCTTACGACATTAGTATTAAATGGACCCTAATTCCGTCGAGTAAACGTCCTTACGACACTTACAAGATTATATTATTAAACATAAAATTGCGACTATAACGTCTTTTCGATCACATAACGGTTTGTTGGGTATAGAACGCAGTATTTGGTAAATTAATCGATGAAGATTTTTTTTGCTTGAAGTAAATTTTAACAATTTTGAACATTACTAGCGAAAAAAATTTTCTACGGTGTAGAGATTCGTTATGGGAAAAACTTTCTCATTTTATGCAGATTAATACGAGTATTAATGTTTTTACAATTCAAGGCGGTTTTAGGAACGGTAAGGGTTGTATGGATTAGATTTTGTTGCTCCGCGGTATCGTGGGAGAGTTTCTGGCCATAGATCGGAAAGTTTTTTGCGCTTTCGTGGATCTTGAAAAATCATTCGATAGAGTAGTGCTAAAGAAATTATGGAGTCTTCTGCCTGAATACGGCGTGGAGGGCCCCTTACTGCAGGCTGTGAATGCAATATATGGATGCCACAGAGCCTGTGTAAGGATAGATGGTGACTTTTCGCGTCTTGTCGAAGTCTGTTCAGGCGTCAGAGCGGGCTGCGTGATGTCTGCCAGACAGGGCTGCGTGATATCTGCCTGGCTATGCGTGCTGTATTTGGACAGTTGCCTCTAGACATTGAAAGGTAGTATGAGTGGTATTATAATATGTGATGGTACAGTGGTAAATTGCCTTTTGTACGCTGTCGATGCTATGCTTATAGCACCATCACAAGCGTAGTTGCAGACACTAGTCACGTCCATGAAAGAAGACTGTGAAGTCAAAAGATTGAATATGAGTGTGCACAAAACTAAGGTTCTGATGTTTGAAAGGGAAGATGTTCAGACAAAGTGTGAAATATGGATAAAGGGAAAATGTCTATAACAATTAAACGAAATTGTATATCTGAGAGTGCGTTTTCGAGGGATGGAAGATGTGAGTTGGATGTGGATAGACGGGTAGCAGCCGGCAATAAAACGGTATGCAACAGTAGGCAGTGTGAATATATCTAACTCAGCCAAAATGTTCGCATTTTGTTCGCAAGGGTGACACTGTACATATTTCTAAGAGATCGCATGCGGTGTTGGTGCCAACTTTGTTGTACGGTAATGAGGGCTGGATATGCTCGAAATTGAGTGAGAGTAAGATAAATGCAGTAGAAATGCGATCTCTTAGAAATATGTGCGGAATCACCTTGCGGACGAAATAAGCAATGAAAAGATACTCAATATGACAGGGTTGCACGACAGTGTTATTGTAAAAATGAAGAAGGCAATGCTAAGATGGTTAAGACTGATGAAGAAAATCTACAGAACAAAAGTGAGAGGTAAAAGAAGCCCAGGAAGACTAAGATCAAATAGCTGAGCCGACGGAAATGTCAAAAGCACTCGCATACCTAGGCGAAAATGTGTGAGGAGAATAATGATATTTGAGGAAGCGAAAGAAGTATGTAAGGACCACGATGCTTGGCGCTTCATCCTCTCTGACTACTCCGTTAGGAAACAGCGTGAAAATATGTATTTATTGTTGTGTGATGTGTAATTGTTGTTTTCTTAAAGACTTCTTAAAACAAGAGTCACTCAGAGATAAAATGAAATCATAGCTCTCAATCACAGCTCCAATAATTATGGCAAATTACTGAAACATCAACAACTTATCTTAATCTGAAAAAAATGAGATAAGTTGTCCCACAGGGAACCACTTTATTAAAGAACATTTTGTTTTGCTAGTAACGTTTTAAGTTACGTTAAGGCTGCGTACAATTGTCGTAAAATTACTTCAAGAAAAAAAAAATCTTCATCGATTAATTTACCGAACATTGCATGCCATTTACATTTGTAAAAATGCTTAGATAATAAGGCCGCATTCTTTTCGAACCTAATCAAAAAAAATTATTTGATCGTATGTCATAAATATAGTAGGTTATTTTTGAAGAAATTTAAAAACCGCCGTTATTTTATGTCCCTACAGTATTTCCTTGGGGGAAAAGTAGGAAATAAACTTCACTGACACTCTGTTTCGTTTGATCCATACTTCCAGGGACATCCTGTATAATATAAGTAGGGATAGTAAGAAAGTAAGTAAGGATAATAAGAAAGTAGGCAGCAAATTTTCATATTAACATTTATTTATAATTATTTATTATATTTTCTATACACTATATATTTTCTATACACATTTTTTATTATTATTATTATTATTCTCTATTAGTTATTATATTATAGTTATATAACCGAAAAGATTTTTTTTCTATCGAACGTAATATGTAGGTACATATGTAGTCGGGTATTTCAATATTAGGGAAAATTTGCAAGTAAACAGATCGTATTTTATCATTTCATTGCAAAATTTGCGTGAATCAATAATTCTATAAAAACACGAACGAAAAGGCAATCTTTTTAACCGATACGGGAAACTAATGGCAGAGGCGAGGCTTTCGGGAAAATCCGTTTCTTGTTGTCAATACAGGGCAACGGTGATGGCTCCCTCCGTTAAGCCTTTATTTTTGAAGTAAGAGAACACTATCTCGGCTTTTATAGCGCTCGCACCGCAGACAGTTTCAGACGTAAGTAAATGCAATAAAATGAAGAGAAAAATTTGGTCAAAAGGAAAATCAATATATCATATATTTATAACTTTTAACAGATATTTTTTGATGTTGCTTTCGCTTAGCATAAACAATGTTTCTGTAGTTTTACACCTAAATAAGGTACATTTCAGTTTAAAAATATAGGTATACATTTAAGATCACCGCTCACCGACTCACTTAAACCAGAAATGAATTTACAAATACTCGTAGCTAACGACCGTTTCAATTAAAATACAAAATATTTCGTTTACTGCATACATGTATGTGTTTAACGATAAACTAATAATAAATAATTTGCAGGACCAAACCGGGTGTAGGAGTGTCCCAGTGGGAACTAAATGGACCGGCCGACTGTCCCCGGAGCCCGCGGTGTCGGTAGTTAGTTGCCGGCGTCACCTTGCGGCTTATCGGCCGTCTGGTCACGCCGGCTGTCGTCGGATCTAGCCAAAACTAGTACAACTTCCCGATTAGTTTCTTCACTGTACCGACAGACTCACTCTATTTAAGATACATGTTACTATATTGTTAATTATTAATATAGTATTTGTATACGATATAATATTTGTATATAAAAATTTAAAAGTATTCAGGATTTACATGTTATGTAATAAATATATTATAGTATATCATTTCCACCAAAATAATTATTTGAGGACAGTGAAGAAAATAATTATTAAATATTTTTCATTTACCTATATGCTTTTTACTTTATACCTTAATAATGAGAAGCTTGAAGCTACAATGTTAAAATAGGATATTATTATGTTCAGTTCAATACACGAAGTCTACCTTTACACATATTGTAGAAGAACATGTGCTTACACATTACGAGTATTGGTTAAGTTAGCTAGTAGGTACCTACTGGTAACGTACACAGTAAGATTTCGCATCTTACATACATATATACCTTCACGCTGTATCCCTAACGGGGTAGTCAGAGAGGACGGAACGCCAAACACCGCGATCCTTACATACTTTTTTCGCTTCCTCAAATCTGATCATTTTCTTCACACATTTTCACCTAGGTATGAGAGTGCATTTCACATTTCCGTCAGCTAACACTTTGGCTATTTGATTTTCGTAAGTCGGCCTTGGTCTTCTTTGGCTTCATTTACCACTCGCTTTCGCTCTGTAGACTTTCTTCGTCAGACTTTCATCACTGATTTTTTCTATGTGCCTAAACCATCTAAACATTCCTTTCTTCATTTTTAAAATAACACTGTCGTGCAACTCTGTCATACTACGTAGTGCGTATCTCTTCATTTTTCTTCATTCTCTTCTCTTCGTATCTTATATTATGAATCTCGAATTTTTGTAAAATATCCTCATTCCATTGAAGTTTTTTTGTTCGATGTCCTCAGCTAGTCCATGTAATCGTTCAGTCATGCATCAATATCTCAGTATACCCGTGCACGCAGTTTTAAATTCCCAATCACATTAATTCTTCAAAAATATAACAGCATGACTTATAAAATATCTTGTCCATTCTTTATAGAAATTTAAAATCTTCTGAAAAGACTTAAGGCTGATTTTGCAGTAATCACATTTTTGTTTTTAAGCCATCTCAGTAGCCGAAGCAAGGTGAAAACTCGGCGTAGATGTTGTAAATCATATCTTCCTCCATTTATATGGACACTTTATTACGACGGCGCGTTCTAAATCAAATGATAAAATGCTTCTTATTTTATGTTTCCTTTCGCAGCACCCCGCATATTGTCGTCCTCCCCACCGCATATACGTACATAGTAGGTGCCTGCCACGTAAGTGGTATGCCGTACGAGTTGTGTTTTAATACAGTGTTACATTTTTCGTTAAAATGAAAAACCACTAATAATACAAATCGCGCAAATTTTGAAATCAAATTTTGCTTTAGTACGATTATGTGTAAAGTATACGTACATATTTTCACGGTGTATCCCCAATCATTCTCCTCACGCATTTTCGCCTTGGTATACGAGTGCTTTTGATATTTCCGTCAACTAACACTGGCTATTTGATTTTCATAAGTCAGCCATGGTCTCCCTTGGCTTATATGTAAAAGTACATTATAAATATATTTTTGGTCTATTATTCCAAAATATTGTTTTTATAGATAAATAATGAAAAACAAGTAAACATAATTCCGCCTACGAATCAGTTTAACTATTCAAAGAGGCAATGCTGCCAGTCTGCTGGTACCTTAAGCAATGACAGCTTTCTAACTGTCAGCGGCAACTTTGAGGAAGTCTATTATTTAAGATAATGTGCAGTTTTAAGTTTGTAAATATTAACGTAAACCTGTATAAATATATAGGTATACATTACCTTATAAGAACCAAGATTCTTGACAGAGCAAGCGAGACGCACACTACGCCCGGCCGGCACCGTTACGTTTTGAATGACATCTGTGAACTCTGGTTCCTCTATTACTGAAACAAAAACAGATATATCGTTTTAAATTGTAGAGAAATCTAACTTTACGACTATAGTATTACATACTTTGTGTATAACTCGTACGAAAGGTAGGACTTTAGGTAGATTGAGAAGATAATCAAGTTATCCTTACTTTAGCAAGATATTGCAGCTATGAGAACATTTTTGTGTTAGAGAATACGATTTGTAATTTTCAAATTATCAAAGCAGAACGCTTTTAAACAAATTGAGTGGGCGATAAGGAATAATGTCGTCGTTTATCAAGCTCTAAGATAGATGGCTGTTGCTCTACTCTGCCCATTTTAAATGCGTTTGTCTTCGACGTGCCAAATTGGCGCCTTTTGTTTCTTACATTTTTTTTAATTATGCAGAGCGAATTATCTTACAAAATAACTTATGATGTGAAATAAATACCAAACAATTAAGCATGCATATATGCATGTACGATTCCACGTTTGTTTATGGAAACGTAAATAAATATAAAGGTTTAAAAGTCAACATTTATAATTCATTAAACAGAGCTTCACCTATTGGAGACAACAATAGTGTGATATGCATAACATCTGTAGTAATTTGGAGAATAAACTCGCCCCGTAGTATTAGTTCAGTCGTTAGTTTTCCACTTGTTTACATAACCATGGTCATAATTGTGCTAACAATTACAGATTAATTATGTTGTTCGAATATCTGGACAGCAGATTTAAGTTATTTAACGATTTTGATTTTGATTTTTTTATAGATTTTATTGCTAAAATCCAGGTTACCTAATTGTACTTCATATTAATATGTATATAAAACAATACTAAAAAATAAAACACTACGTAGCTGTACATAACTTATTATACAATAAAATTCTCTCCATATTGAATAACCAATAATTGCATTTTTGTGTTTTTCTCATCTTCAAGGGGATAACACAATTTACATAGAAAGTAAAATCGCGGATTTATATCTAAACAAATGTGCGTATGAGGAAAGTGTATCACTATGATATGCCTGAGTGAAGATGAAAGCTTCGTATGTTTTGTGTTTGCCCACCTGATCGTATTAGCTGTAAGCACGATGCTCCATTTTCTGCTTCGATTCTCGTGGCTGACTCAACTGATGTATTAAATCGCTCAAAACCATACATAACGCACCCTATTAGCTGAGTCTGCGATTGTTCCCATGAACAATTTAAACATATTGAATACCTTCCTTGTAACGGTATGTATTGTATATACACAAGTTTGAAAATATAAAATACATAAATATCTAATAAGTATGTACTTATTAGATATTTATATATTTACCTCTATGACAACATTGATAATGCCAAGTGTAGATAACAACTAATGTAAGTATTGTGTAGTTGCGTAAAAACTTCATTAGTAGTTTACATTATTTATATTTTACTAAATACATTTCAATTCAAGTTCAAAGTTCAATAAAATAAATTCTATATTTATTATTCGTCTTTATGTAAACTTAATAAAATGTGCTCAGTATCTTATTTTGAAATAGATTTAACCATCAATGAATCTATAGTGGCGAGATAAAGTAATATATTTACACTAAAGCTTAAAATGAAACAATTTCCATTTGTTTCAATAATACCTTACATTAAAATTAACAAAGGTAATGTTAGCAATATAATCTTCTACACCGCAAGGAACTGCGGCGCGTACAAAGATATTTAGAGGTTAATTAAGAAACCGCGGGCCGGAGGGTGGTTAATCCCTTTGTCACCGATGGCAAGATGCCGGTTCTGCTAATACTACAAATACGTATGTTAAGTACATTACATACGTTATGTTATTTAACACATATATTTCTTTGTTATAAGTACATTTATATTATACATTTTTCTATCTAGGTACACGTAATATGTATCTAAATATATATAAATATTTTTTATACACAAATATTTCAGGTATTTTATATTATGAATATTACAGACATTTGCACGAATTGTATGATCCCGCACCAAGCACTAGACTTGTAGGTACTATAAGTACCTCAATGTACCATATAGTATAACGAACTGGGGGAGTAGATTCCCAGTATGTAACACCCATACTCCAATGCGATTCACAAAAGTTCATTATCTGGATGGAAATTTGACCTGGGACCTTTATCTTGGAGGTCACATGCGCTACCCGTCATGTTAATAGGTCACTGTGTTAAAAACATAAATACCAAACGTACAGAACACAATATGTATAACTTACCAATATATGATGCTTTCGATGGCATTTAAAAATGTTAATTCATTGTTCTTACATTGTTATTATTGCATTAGAAGTAATACTAACTATTATTTCTATATTGCTTTAAATCAGGGGTTCCCAAACTTATTTTGTCTACTGCCCACTTTGAGAATAAATTATTTTTTAGCGCCCCCATTTCTTCACCTACTGAAAAACCACTATAACTTCAAATTAAATTAATTAATTATTGTGAGCTATATTAGCGGAGATTAAACATTAATTCCAAACGAGACTTTTACTATAACCCGCAAGAGTTAACTTGAAACCTGAGCGCAGACCTGAGTGCCGTTGTGTATTACCACAACGGCACTGAGGTCTGAAGTTAACTCTTACGGGCTACACCTGCCAATGAGAATGATTATTGAAACGCAACTTTATAGTATTCAAACAGAGTATATTTTATTCAAAATAAAACAAATACAATCGATCCTTATATAAAAACTAATGTGAAGGATGAATCTGATGCTGTTTAATAAGTTTGTTGATATCAGGTTCCAATTTACTCAAGAACAGTCGCAAGTCGCCACGTTTGGTAACATGCAAACGATTTCTCTTTTTAGTAAGCAGTGTTGCCACAGCACTAAATCCACGTTCACACAAATATGACGATGGGAATGCTATCAAGAATCGCTGAACGATTGACCACAATCCAGGGTACAATTGCGGGATCGGTTTTTGTAGCCAAAATTCTTGGTAACCATTTTTGAACTTGATTTTTATTTCCTTGTTTGTTGTCAATTCTATAAGTTCTTCTTCCAGCTGAGGTGACATTGCTGTGTTGACATTTGAAAACGGATCCAACACCCAGTCTGTTATTTCCAAGTTCAAAATGTCCTGGTATCGTTCGGTGAAGTCAATGTGGAGGTTTTCTAAATATTGGCAGTAGGCAAACAATTCGTCGTTATTGCATGATACTGATAAATTCGGAAAATTGTGAAACTCACGTCTGCCCATATTCTTTTTGTGTAGAAGCAGTTTGGCTGCGAAAGCAGCAACGACGTTTTTTGTTTTAATTAAATTTAGTTCATCGCCTTGCAGTTGGAGATTCATGTCGTTGAACAATTTATACAGGTCTGTCATGTAAGCTATATCATTCTTTGATGTAATGAGCTTGTTGTGCAATTCTGTATCTTTAGTTTCCAAGAACTCTATAACAGAGTCAAACAGGTTGTAAAATCGAGTCAGACAATTGCCTCTGGATAGCCAACGAACTTCAGTATGAAACAACAAACGGTTGAAATCCTCGTCATTAGTAACACAAAGCTGATGAAATAATCTATCATTCAAAGAGCTGTTGCGGATTTTATTGACTGCTTTGATGACATATTGCAGTGATTGAAATAGTCGTTCACTTAAGTTTCTAGCAACCAAATGTTGTCTATGAATAACGCAATGTACAGCAAGGACATCTGGAATTTTATTTTTTAAGTACGCTATGAAGCCTTCATGGCACCCTGTCATAGCCGAAGCGCCATCCGTAGCAACTGATATAATATTTTTCAAGGGAATCTCTTTCTCATCACAAAACTTTTCCAATGTATTGAATACGGTTTCGCCTTTTGTATCGGTCTCTAAATTTCTAGCAAAGAATAGTTCTTCAGATATTTTCTCATCTTTAATAAATCTCACGTAAGACATCAACAATGCTTCATTAGTTGGTAAAGTGGACTCATCGAGCTGAATTGAGAATTGACTTGTCCTCAGGTGATTACACAATGATCCTTCAATGTTTTCAGCCATTTCATCAATTCGTCTTTGCACAGAATTATTACTCAAAGGAATTTTTCGGATATTATCTGCGGCTGGTTTATGAAGCACAGTAGTTATTACTTCCTTTATTGCTGGCAAAATTAACTCTTCTCCGATGTTATGTGGTTTGCCTTTTTGAGCAATTAACAAAGAGATATTGTACAAAGCTCGAAGTCCGTCGTCATCTTGCTTAGCAGCCGCCGAAAATAGTTTTGCTACACTTGGCTGAGTATTATGCTTCTTCTCTAGGTCTTGAAAATATGCTACATTCTTGTCTTTCTTATCTGGATGCATTTTATTCAAATGATCTTGCAGTCTTGAACGCTTCATTGCTTCATTCGAAAATGTTTTTAGACATAGAAGACACAAAGGCGACGATGGGTTTATCGGATTTTCAATGAATCCGAATTTAATATATTCCGCACAGTATTGCCGTCTCTTCTTTTTTACTTCCGACATTGTTTTGTTTTGCGAAATACGTAAGTAAGTGTTGCACTTAAGTACTGCTCATCTATTGCGCGCGAAACCGCAAATGAAAATAAAATAAATATTACGTTGTTTATATAGGATTGCATAAGCAGCACGCACCGACTGAAATAAAACAAACATGCGTAAACTCGTTTATCTCATTCGACGCTCAATCGTACTCAACAAGTCAGAACAAGTATTCTATGAACCAGCCGATTGATACAGGAATGCACAATTCGGGTTACTTAACAAAAACTTGTTAAAACATGATTGCCCGCGGTCTATTATCTACGAAAATTACCTATCTAGGAGTACTAATAACTATTAAAATGCGAAAGTGTGTCTGTTGCCTTTTTATTTGTTTGTTTGTGTCTACTTTCATTTCGAAACGGAACGACCGATTGACATGATTTTTATTTTGTATATTCAATAAAACAGGACAGATATATGAACTACGCGGAGAGAAATATCGAACCGAGTTTGAGCAATCTTTTAATTAATATTAGTTGATGTTCACAAGTTGTAGTTGAGAGTCGAGAGCTCATGCAGTCGTTGTCTAAGATGCCTCCTAGCTAAATGAAATTACAAATCACCCCCCAGGCCTCTACACAACGCCCCCATTTTTTTTCTGGGTCTCTTACCGCCCCCCTTTAGGCCTGCAGCGCCCACAAGGGGGCGTTATCGCCCACTCTGGGAAAGGCTGCTTTAAATACACGAGCTTACATCCATACTTACTTAATATTATAAAGAGAAACATTGTTTGTTTGTAATGGATAAACTCAAAAACTACTCAACCGATTTCAAAAATTCTTTCTCCTATTGTAACATGAATTAAATATAAATTTAAAATAAATAATAAAATTTAATGAATTAATGAAACCTTAATATGTAAAAAGATAAATTCGCCGGCGACTTCCAAGTCCAAGATTTCCAAGGTGCCGCGGCCAGCACTGCCGAGAACTTGAAGCGGCGTAAGTATGCGACTCTCTCTGAGAGTTTCATATTTACGCCCTTTGCAGTCGAAACTTTGGGTCCCTGGGGCACCGAAGGCCGTCGACTGGTTTCTGATATTTGTAAGAGACTGGTCGAGGCTTCGAGAGACCACCTGGCTGGCAACTTCTTCCGCCAACGAATCAGTTTGGCTATTCAAAGAGGTAATGCTGTCAGTCTACTGGGCATCTCAAGCAATGACAGCTTTCTAAGCGGCAACTTTGAGAAAGTCTATTATTGAAGATAATGTGTAGTTTTAAGTTTGTAAATATTAACGTACGTATGTACTTTTTTGTTTTAATAGAATTATAATTATAAAAAATGTATTAATTAATTAAATAAATAAGATTGGAGGAAGCGAAAGAAGTATGTAAGAACCGCGACGTTTGGCACTCCGTCCTCTCTGACTACCCCGTTAGGGATACAGCGTGAGGATATGTATGTATGTAAATAAATAAATAAATAATCAAAAATATGTAAATAAATAATATAAATAGCTTAATAAAACAAAAGAAATCACGACAGTAATAAATATCTACGGAAACTATTTAATAAATGTAATCGGTGAATGGTTCTTTAAACTGCGTCTGCGTAACCCTGAAGCGCGTCGCGGGTTTTGGATTGTTGAGGGTAATTTTAATTAGCGGTCGCACAGTTATATGGGTAATAATCACACGGAAGACACCTCCGAAGTTAACATTCTTTTATTTATTGAGTTTAGCTTTAATTACTCGTTTCTTCGTCTCTGCGTAGATACTACATTGGGATCTCGCTGCGGTGATTTCCTATTATTTGGGATTGAATTTAGCGCCTGCAATAATAAATTGTAAGCTGTTCTACCGCTTTCTAAATCGTAAACGTTAAGCTGTTAGTGTGTGCTTGTTTTTCGAGCCACTGGACCTTGAATGCTCGTCTATTTACCCATCGTGCCTGCGCTCGGTCTAATACATGCGCTCTGAGTTTCCAGGATTCCAATTTTCCAGGATTTCAGTTCCAGTTCCAGAATTTCAGTTGCAAGTGTCCCTATTCCTGATTCTGGATTCAAGAATTATTACTGATATCTGGAGAATTCATTCATCTGACCGTAACTGGAAACCTCCAAGGTCCCTGCTCGAGACAGAAACCTACAAAAGACCAAACCGGAGCTCGTCAGCGAAACTACCGAACGATTCAGGCCAGTGACTCCCTTATAACTACGGAAGACCGGCGGGGTTATTATCTAAAAATTTGCAGACAGCAACAGCCACGCGATCACTGTGCGACTGGTGACTAATTGTATTAAAAAATTGATATTATGTATGACGATTGCATATCTATTATTCTAAGACCGTAAAATGCACTTTTCGGGATAGATTTAACACCACTATACAAATTACATTACACAAATTCTGGTTTTGATAGCAGATATCGCGCGATATTGACTGTCGCATCCTGTCTGCGAGTTACGTAATAGGCGTGCGGGTTATGCGGCGTATGGCGGATGATTGGCTTAATAAACCAGGCTATCTAATTACTATAAACTGGTTAATTTGACTCATAACTTTAGTCCATCTACCAACTTGTTCACGGGTCACCCTACTATTGCTACCCACTACTAAAAACTTCGTAGCACTATAGAAAACTACATTATCAACGAGTAACTTGAGCTGTATTTTATTTTCAAAAAATCGTCTATCTGTGCGAAGCCGGGGCGAAACGCTAGTACGTATATTTCAATAACAAGAGCGGGGATAAAATAGGTTGCCTGCTTGTAGTGAAACTATTGCCAGATTTTAGTTGTCGAGTAGCCGTCGATTAGTCAAGTACACAAAGCTGTGATACAGAATTGATAGTGAGTTCATAGTGATCCTGCATGTATTCGGGCTGTATGTAAGAGTCTGATTTTAGGCTTGTAGGAGTTATCATATTGAAACAGTCTCCGACCGTGCTGCGTTCGTCCTCAGTAGTATTGTGCTTATCTGCGCGAAAAGTAAAATGTCCCTAAGACATAAAGTAACATTGCGTAAGACGTGTGTCAGACCTATCATGACATACACCAACATAGTATTCGCTCTCGCTGCGCGCACCCATATCAAATCCCTTCCAATAATACAGAATAGATTCATCCATAGGACCACCGCTAGAGGCCTGACTTACATTCGAATAGGATGCCATTAATATGCACACAGGTATGGATACTCCACTAGTGACGTCCTGCGTGCCAAAGTCCGTCTTCCATACGAGGTATCCCTCAACAGGAGGAATAGTCAAGCAGTCGACCATCTGGCAACGCACTCGCCTGCACTCGCCCCAACGCGACCAGTGACAGTGTAAAACCCACTAGGATTAACCGCAAAGACCATAATAATAATAGTATCTATCATATTAGCGTGCTGTCACCGAGTGATTCACTCACCGTCCGTAATTCCGTATACACAATTATTTGCTTGTAAGCGTGATGAGAGAGGTGATGACATATATTTGACATGTAAGCGCATGTCTATAGAAAAACCAAATAATAAATACCACTCGAAGAGATTTGGTTCTGGTCATATACATATAGTATCTATTATGTAGGTATGTTGTAGTGCTATGGCATATGAGTAACATATAGGTATAGTTTTATCGTTGAAACATATAGTCTTATCGTAATTTGGCAGCCGGTCATGTCGAACACAATTCAAATAATTACGCCTAGGATTGGGTCTAAACTAAATATTCCAAAACTAATAATGAATGGGACGGTTCGTCGAATGCTTCTAACTCGAGAATAATCTCATATTAAAGCTGGCCCTTATGCAAATCAAGGCGGTCACTCGGAAGTAATCAGACGCGGCCGGGACCGCGGCGTGGGCGCGGTCCCTCCGCAAATTGACAGCCATGCGGCTCGCCAAATTGATTGCGGCTGCAGAGACACCTTGTTATAATGCCAGCGACAAGCAGTTGACAAATAACGTATCGTTCGGCGATCCCTTTGTAATTGTAGTTAATCCCACACAAAACTGCACCTACAGTAGGTATAAAGTCCCTAACATCATGCATCAGATAAACAAAGGGGATACATTTTAAGCCGTTGCAATAGTAAAAATATTGACAAAATTGCTATTAAACACTATTAAAAAATATAACGCGATATAATGAGATGTTAATTATATAATAACAATAATAAAAAATATGGGAATTAACTAAAATATTAGAATCCACTAATAAATGAATAAAAGTCTCTATAAAATAAATAAATGAACTTGACTAATTGTCAAACTGTCTTTACCGACAATTATCGACAGTTATCAACATCTATGACATCTGTCAGGTTTACAAGCGTCTATCGATAGTTCGAGCTTGGCGGTCGCTGAAAGAATTTATTTTATGACTTCCGAATAATAAAAAAAAAACAAAGAATGAAATCTAAGGTGAGAGCGAAGCGTAGCGGAACTTCTAACCTAACCGTCAGAAGTCGTTTTTGGGTGCAATATTTTTCCTATCTACATTCCCGGCAGCCAAGTCCGAACTACTTACTACTTTACTAGACACTATTTAAAAATAACTAAATTTAGAAACAAAACTTTATTGTGCAAACTGTTAATTTTAAAGTTTACCATGTTTAGTGCATAAATGTAATAAATTTATTGTGGAAATATAAATTTTAAAGCTCATGTGTTTTAAGCCGGAAATAATGAAAATTATTAATTATTATAATAGTGATAATTGATAAGTTTTAGTTTAAATTACAAATTCTGTTGCTCATTATAAGTATCCTCAAATAATGCACTATTTCGTATTATTACATATATTTTGCATGCATGATTACTACATATATTTTGTACTAAATATTTATTTTTTCAGTAACTTAATTCGACAATATACTAATACACCAAGTTTAATTTTTATTTAATGCACTAGTAGAATGAAAAACTGATAAACATTTTTTCTCATTCACCACGGGAAGAGCGCGTTAAATAGCTAATGGAGAACCCTAAATGAGCGTCTCAAGCATTCATTATTGCCAACTTCCGTTTCTTGAGAGTGACATCTACTGCCAACTTAAAAATTTTTCGAACACTTGACTAAACAATTTGTTTTTATTGTCTTTTATTCTTTGCAACTGCAGATAAAAGACATAAATACCATACTGTTTGTTACTTCTTATTTCTTTAAATATATTTATGTACGTACATACATATATGCCTGTAAAATGTATACTTTCCAACGTTCTAAACATTTCTTTTTAGTTATTCTTCATTTGCAATATACATATAAAAGAGTTAGAAATGTATCAACAATTTACAACTAACTACCCACTAACTACACTTTATTTGCAATAAATTTAATTACTGATGTGGATGTTTATTCCATATACTGCTCTATATAATTACAGAAAACGTAGAACTAATAAACAAAGTAATCACATGTCCCTTGTTTCGTTACTCGTTACTCGTCGCATTGTCTCTTAGTTTTTCAGTTTTCGTAAAAAATTACTGGACAGAGTCTAAGCGTAACAAATATCTATTCGTATATACCATACATATTTCTATGTACAAATAGATAATAGATAATGTTCTATACCAAATAAATTCAACGGACATAAAAATTTAATTAGATTTAAACCTTGGAATCTTGGATGATCGCTGGTGCAGAACGCCACTTGCTGTTTACCCTGTTCTAATGACTTCCAAGTCAGCGTTTGCCACAGCCAGCACTGCTGAGAACTTGAAGCGGCGCACACAGGTGAAATTTGCCGAAAAGCTGACCAATATTGCTAAAAATGAAATTACTCCGACTAAAAAGTAATTACCTAAATTATCAACGAGATATATGGCGGCACCTATTGGTAATCAGTAAAACGTCTGGTACTTTTTATTACATTACATGCGTACTCGAAAAATATAGTGATTTATTTGAGTAATTTGGCTACTATTTGAATAATTGTTTAAATCAAGTGACATTTTTTGTTGCATTGAATAATTATGGATTTCTATCATCAGGTATATGCCTTTCATAATTAAGAAGTAAAACATTTTTAATAAATATGATTATGTAGACACATCGCTTCAAATAAAAGGTATATTTTATCAGTTCTCCTATTAAAAAAGTTCATAGTCAACTGCAATCAACACATTTTTCTTGCATACAGACATACAAACATCATGATACTAAATGTGACGGCGTTCAGTGCCTCTGAACATTTGTGCTCTGCACTTGTTTACCTGCATCTGTACGGAAAATTCGGCGCGATGACAAAACTTCTGCAGTACTAACTGGCTAAAGCAAAAATTCGATATGTTGATTGTGGATAATTTTAATGAAAATCTCTAGTCGGTTAGCAATAAATGAGGAAAAATTTACAATATAGATACGCTTTAAAAACGGAAGTGATCTCTTTGAAATGGTATAATATGCCGACTGCAATTCACAGAATATTAATTCACGGAAATATCATAATGATGAATGCAGTAGCTCCTATAGGCCTTTTATCAAAAAAGGCCTAAGTATTATAAAATACAGCGAATACTTTACCCGAAATTTTCCAGCAAACAAACTATATAGGTATAAGATTTATTTCATCTACTTATTATATCTTCTGATCCTCATATTACAAGTCTCAGAAAACTACCACAAAAACAATTTAAATCCTATCCTGCCAATGTCATGATTTAAAATTTTATTTATATATTTTTTTTCATGTAAATATATTATCAATATATCTTCACACTGTATCCTCAACGGGGCAGTCAGAGAATTGTATTATATTATGAATAATATTATCAATAAAAACTTCATACTTCAAAATAAACATTTAAAGTATTATTTTAGATTAATTAAAGTAATAAAGAGGAAATTTTACCATTCATATAATATTGGCCATCTTTTACGCAAATTTCACCTGCGTGTCGAAGCTTTGGAACCCTGGAACCCCATCGACTTGTTTCTAATATTTGTAAGAGACTGGTCGAGGCTTCGGGAGACCGTCTGGCTAACAGCTTCTTCCGCCAACGAATCAGTTTGCCTATTCAAAGAGGTAATGCTGCCAGTCTGCTAGACACCTTATGCCAATGATAGCTTTCCAAGCGGTAACTTTGAGGAAGTCTATATTATCTATATAAATAAAAATCAATTGCCATATGCATGACGGAGCATCACTTGAGAATGACTGGACTCATTTGGCTGATTTCTTTTTTTGTTGTGTTCGTAATTGTCAGGATAGGGTTTATATGAAATGACATATTTGGAAATTCCACGGGAAATGTCGGAAACTTGAATGGTGATTTTATATGAAAATCTAAAAAAAAATTACAAAATTTATGTCGCGGTGTGACGTTTAATATTCCACCGCACCGGGGCGAAGCCGGGGCGGATCGCTAGTTTAAGATAGTAATTACTTTAAGTTCGTTTAATGTTAAGATGTACTGATTTATTTACATTAAACATGGTTTAAAAAAATTAAAACATACATTAACTTTAAATTATATTGAATTTATCTCTGGTATCTGCATGGATACTGACATTAATACTCAGAAAAACTTTGTACTTACAATTTATTAAAAACCTTAAAAACAAATTAATTATTTGTAAAAACAGTCTGGAAATTTTAATCATAATTTCATACCATTTCCCATTCAGAGTGGATGCCACTAATATCTGAGATTACAGCAGATGGCAAAACAGAAATAGATATTGTATAAATTTTTACGTAGATATTTACTAAATGTGTTCGTTTGTTGTACGGTACTATTATATATTGTACAGTAGTGAGGCTTGATATGCCCGAAATCAAAATAAAGTAAGATAAGATAAATGCTGTGGAAATGCGATCTCTCAGAATGATTGACATAGAAAATCTACAGAGCGAAGATGAGTGGAAGCAGAAGTCGAGTGAGACTGAGGATAACTTATGAAGATCGAATAGAGAAGAAATAGAGAGTTAGCTAACGAAAATGTCAAAAGCACCTGTATACCTCGGTGAAAGCGTGTGTGAAGAATTGAACTGGCGAAAAAAGTAATAATATGTACGATGCACTTGCATATTCTCACGCTGTATCCCTAACGGTAAAATGCTATTTATTAATGTATGTAGCAATTAAACGATTGTTTTTTTTTAACTCAGTCTCTTTTCTTTATTCGGAAACCGCTCGTTGTAATATAATAATTGTTAGGCGAAATCAGTAAAACAAGATTTTTTCCTTTAATAGTTGTGGGCTCGTTTGATGCGGTTCACGTGGTGACGTGGCGACGTCAACCGCATCAATTGAAATAATTATCTGCTAATAATGATTTTATTACAGACTTAAAAAAAAAGAGGTTATCAAATCGACCCGCATGTATGTAATATTGTCTGAATTACACTGTTTTTGTATATGTTAGTCTATACCAGCTTTTAAACATGTGTGCCAAATTTCATAAGTGAATGTATGTTTGTATGTATGTTTGTCCGCGTATATCTCAAAAACTATAAGTCTGATTGTTGTTGTAGTTGGACTAGGTATAATCCAACTTAGGGAAAACTGCAAGTTTCATCAAAATCGGTTCAGTAGTGTTTGAGATAGAGAGTTAAGTGTGTATCAGTACTAGGAAAACGTGTAACAACACGTTTTCCTAGAACAACTGTCAAGCCAACAGGCTTGACAGCGTAATTCTAAAACATGTCATTATGCATGTTGTTTTTTTTCCAATGTTTGCATGCAATTAGGATTTAGCTAAACAATCTAGATGAAAATTTCAATAAGTGGCATAGCAATTTAAAAAGTTATCGTGTAATCATTAGATAGCAACATAATAAAAAAAAGAATGAAATAATTAGCGTCAATTACAATTGAAATTAAAAAATGAAGATATAAAAAAGTAATTTAAAAAATCAAACTGCCTTCACAAAAAAAGCACTGAAAGTACAAAATAACTATCCTTTACTAATCAAAACTCAAGTACAATTAAAATAGTTTTTTAAATACGATACGCATATCTATATAATTAAATTTGACAGTTAATGAGGCGGTGCCAAATCAATGTGCAACAACAGAAAGTCAAGACTTCAGTAACTGTAAAATTTAATTATATAGATATGTGTATCGTATTTAAAAAGTTATTTTAATTGTACTTGAGTTTTGATTAGTCAAGAATACTTATTTTGTACTTTTCAGTGTTTTCTTTTCTTTGGCTACTCTTCTTAAGTCTAGGCGTTCTTGTCGATGTGGGAATGTACGATGCGTACATAGAATAAAAATGCCGAGAGTTATAAGAAGTGCTATTATAATAACTGTTTATTTACAGCGAGATTCTGAAATATCCTTAGACACATTTAAAGCTATTTAATCTCTGTAAATAAGCAACGTCATAAAGGCAATTTATTAATATGACGAGTGTGGTCGTGTAGCAAAATATTTAAGTTTATATGCTGTCCCTTGTCACAGATGTTGCTCGTAATATTCTCATATACGATCAAATTCTTTTAAGAGATCCGCAGATAAAGAACAGGGCGTCGGATGTTTGGGCGGTTTCGGACTTTCACTTATTTGTATGCTTTACCCTTCGCTGGGCCGGGGACGTGACTATTCGAGATACATAAACCCTGAGTGAATACAGAAAATAGAAATAAAGTAACATATTATCTTTTAGTGGACGGATTGTGAAAAATATCAAGATGTATTATTTATTTTACGGAGCTATGTGTACATACATACAGAATGGAATTTACTGTTTTCTTCATTAAAACCTCGGCTATCGTTTACATATACATACTAATATTTGAAATAGAGAGAGAGCGGAGCACACTGGAATTACAAAATCAAGTTATAATTCATAATAACTGTCACTTTACAAATAAATAGTTTTTATTCCTATTACGTATAGCATAGCAGTATGGTATATATTTATACACTCTAACTAAACAAAAAGTACAACACAATATTCTTTATAAAGTAATATCATGGTCAGAATTTCGGAAACAGATGTCGACACGAGCAAGACCCGCCCTTCTTATCGTTCTCCCGGACTTGCCTGTCACAGATGCTTACAAGAAATGACCGGAACACCCATTCAATCTTCACGAGCTGCCCAATAGAATTAGCACTAACGATTGCTTATCACCAAACTTGTACTTACATATTTATACAAGTGTGATATTAAACCGCTCGCAATAAATAAAGCAATTTTACACAAAATACAAGTTGAATGAAGAAATAAATGTGCAAAAGCGATTCAACGTTTGCATAACAAAGTTTCTTAAGGCTGATCACTAATTGAACAAGTGTTTTGAGACTCACGGGCGCGTAAGTCGAGAGATCTAATTAAAGCACCTACTGCGGTGTGCCACCGAGCCCCAGTCGGAGCCCATTATCGCGCCCCCACCTCCTATTAGCATTGTCTCCTCGAGGGCGATACTTATCTTTATTTAAATTCACTTCTTGGTAATTGGGTTGACGAGTCGACAACGTGATTTGCATTGATGAAAATTGGCCGGTGTACCCGGAACCAGTAACTAAGTCAGTGACGGCTAATTTGTTTTTATTGCATTTGAACTGAAACGAGTTTACCACTGATATAATTTACGTTGTATAATTACCGTGAAAAAGATAGCAAACAGTCTAATTGGACTAGGCACTGCATATGTATGTGCGCTATAAAACAGTCTATTAAAAATAAAGTGCAAGTTACGCTTGTGGCGTATTAGATAGGAAGCGCAGGAGGGTAAAGAGGACGCGCTTGGTTATTTCTCATTACTGCACACACTATAAAATCACACAGAGTCGTTTCCTCATTAAAATCTTCTGGTGCGCGCATCTGTAAGCCTTTTGTGAAGGCGGGTACGCGGCACTCGACGCCTTTCACGTGTCATTTTGGACACAATACCTCACGGCGGGGTGCTGCAGCTAGCTGCGACTAGCAATTTTTATAGTCCGTGTAACATACGAGTTTTTGATTTTGACAGTTTTTTAAATAAAGAAAGTAAGAAAGAAAGAAAACATTTATTCACTACTCACAATGACCACACACAGCCCATGGCATCAAAGTAATACATCAATATAACAATATGCTGCGGCAGTGAAAAGGCAACGACTCAGTTCCAATGGCTCTCGATTTACAGAATGGTACTATAGAATAAATAAATAATATATATAAATAAATAAATATTATTTTATTAATTAAATAAATAAGTATTTTCATTTAAATACTAGCGACCCACCCTGCCTTCGCTCGGGTGGGATGTTTGCATGTTTGCAACACCAAATTTTTTTTTAATAAGATTTTGATACCATCCAAATTTCCGACCTTTCCAGTGGATTTTCCCAAAATTCGCTTTCATGCAAACCTTGTCCTGACAATTATAAACACAACAAAAAAAAATCTGCCAAATCGGTCGAAACGTTGAAGTCTTTCATATATGCGACAATTGATTTTTATTTATAATAAGATTAATCTGAATGGTTTTAAAATGTTAATAATGTATTACGATGCTAAGGAAAGTAAATTATTTGAGTGAGAAATACTTAATACACAAATAGCATTCGGTAAGAAGGATAAAAATTTAAAATAGTTTGTACCTACTTAGGTTAATATAGGTATATCTTGCACTTACTTAACTTACAGCCAATTCTAAATTAAACCAAATGACATTATATCTATACGTATCTATACGTACATATCTATGTACTACATAGATAAAAGATAAAACAAAGTAACTTTAAAAGAAAAATATATAGTTTTTTTTATAATACTTATTGTCTTTTCTGAATTAAAAATATAATAAAAAAAAATAGTCTAAAAATCCATAAATCTCTATACTAAAACAAATGCTATCTGACGAAAACGTCAAAAAGAACTAACACAAATCAGCTTATTAAATATGTATAATATGAAATAGTACCTACAAACAAATAAGTAATCATTTTGGTATTGAATGTAATCACAGAACAAAGATTCAAGATTTCTCGTCTTTCACTCATCCTTTTTGTCTCGAGACTGTGTTTTCTTTCCCGTCAAAGACGGAACTAACCGACTGAAGTTGACGAATAAAGATTTCTCGAATTTAAGCACGCATTTAGGCACAATAAGGTAGTTCAATATTTAACGTGGCTCACTTTGCATATTCACAAGGCGGCCGGGCGGGTTACCTCACTAACCGACTCGGAATGGTAATGCCGCCCATTAGGTGCACAGTGTGCGGTGTGCCCCGCGTCGACTGACGGTGCCCTTGTACCGATTACCTATTATTGCGTCTTTAAGGCAAATTTGCATCACTTAAGCCCTTTTCTGCCAATTAAGGAATGATTTTTATTAATTTAATATATATTTGAATTTTTCATCATGATATAGCTATAAGTATATATATATATATATATATATTAATATAAACAAGTTAATAAATACTGCAGTTAATTATACCAATTGTGTGACTCCTAACTAAGTTCCCATTATACTCAGAGACTTATGTGAAATAGTATTATTTGCTGATGACACTTCATTGTTATTTAAACTGGACCTAGACCTAGATATTACCTGGGTGAACAGAATCCTAACATACGTCTCGAGATGGTTCGCTGTTAATAATATACTACTGAATGCACAAAAAACCAAACGTATTAAATTTTCCCTTTCTAATGTACTTAGAATTCACGATAAAATAGAACTGGGTGTGAAACAATTACAATTAGTTAAGTCTGCTAGTTTCCTTGGTTTAACGGTAGATAGTAAATTGCAGTGGACGGACCATATCGGGGCATTGGCTAGTATTAAGCTTGGTTCCGCGATATATGCCATTAGACAGATTAGGCAATTGACGGACGGATGTACTTTGCACATTTTCATAGCCTAATGTCCTAAGGCCTTTTGCTGTGAGAATCAGCGGCGCATATTAACTCCATTTTTATTTTACAAAAGAGAGCCGATACGTACTATCTATTGATTTCAGTATAACGGTTGTACCTTGTGTAACGCACAACGAATTACGGGAGTACCTTGTAATAACGTCTGTTCCCTATTTGACCTGGCCAGTAATCCAGAGACCTTCGGTTTGCCAACAGCCCAGTTTAGTATGAGAATAAGCGAAGAACTGCCAACGAAGATTTACTAAGTAATGCGTAGTAATTGAAACCGACTAACAGAAATGTCAAAAGCACCCATAGATACTTATACCTCAGAAAAATTAGAAATAGAGCTGAAAATATAATAAACTCTGAAAAAGTTAAAGAAATGTACTTGGTAGAAACTTAAATACTTTGACCATTGCCTACTCCGCTATGAGTATAATGTGACCCTTCACAGACATAAGTCAATACATGTCATTCAATTAAACACATATGTCCTAGGAGTGTCATGTATTTATTTCATTCCATGTAGATACTTAATAAAAATTGTTTGCGTGTTAGTAATAAATAGAATAAAAATAATATAAGTAAGTATAAACTTTTACTACACTGCTTTAGATATTTCACCGACTTTTAAAGTTTGTCATAATTTGAACTGAGCCCTAATTGCGTAAATTCTGTTGTCTGAAAATGGACACAATAGTTGAATAGTTTGGGCATTTCCATTGTAAGAATATATCTAATAGACGTTCATCAGTGAATTTAAAATGTCAATTGGTATTATTTTTTAGAACAGGCACGTCGGAATCGGACCACTTTTCAATCTCGATAGAGCACTATTCTCCGTAAGAGACGTATTCAGAAGATGGCTTAGGGCAAGACAGAATAAGATTTCCCAAATCATAATCCTCCCAAACAAATAAAACTGTCGTCAGAGAATCCAGAAAATAACAAGCTTCACTTTTATACAATGATAGGTAATGTAAAATATGTTTTTTCTTAAATGTTTGGGCAACGCCTGTAAATATGTAGAACTGTGGCGCAAGCATCCACTGTGTGCACAGACGTGTATGATTATTATGTATGATATTATGTGTGTGTGTGTGTGTATGATTATTAATATTATTATTATTAGTACGTAAAATATGACGTACACAGATGACGCGATTGCCGTCACAGGAGACGAAATGATATTACTTACTTGCCAACTATAACAGCAATCGGCATTATAAAAGCGAAAAAGTCGATATAGGCTTCTCTTTCTTACTCTATGTTTACTTATGATATATTCTTACACTAGATAACTTATTATACATGTAACAAATATTTTTATTTATACGGAGAATAACTTTCAGAAGTCTTCGGAAAATCTTACTTGTTGCTTATTTGTTGCATTTCTTGCCTCTGTGCAATTAGTATACTCTCCTGGCCATCCCTGAATACGCCCACGCTCTACTTACTAAAGGATAATAATAATTTTAAGATTGTAAAGCGAAAAATAGAATTAAGTATAAATATGAAAGAACGTATTATTTTGATAAGAATTATTTATAAGGATAATAAAAATTCGTTTATAGTCCATATCTACGCGCGCATCTCTTAGCTTTGGTCTGAAAAGAGCTATTATATCTCTAAATATTTGTTCAATCACAAAATTGTCATGTTATTAAAAACAGCATAGCAATACATTAACGTTCTTATATTAGATATAATATACTTCACTCTAATACTTCATGTAACTAACACAATATGTTCATATATAGAAATATATTATATGTTCATATGTATAAATATATGAACATATTTTATCGGTGCAATGGATGCAGCTCAATAGCACTGTCGTTCGTACACCCTTAAATGAACCAACCTCATTCCAATCCCTTCCCTATTACCCCGCACTATGGTTACCACTGTATTAATAAAAACGAAGGTCGTAGTTTGTATTTTTTTTAATTTTTAGAATTTATAATGATCTTAAGTATGTAATCCTATTTAATTTTTTTTTCATACATATTTTTGATAAATTTCGCTATGAAACGAGTGAAACCTAATGTTTAAAATAAAAATATCTCTGACATTCGCATACATGTGTACTGCAAGTGCTACAAAAAGTGCAAATAAAAGCGTAAATAAGTAAAGTATTGGCACTTAAATATAGCAATAAATGTATTGTGTATGCACACCTTATTTTGTGTCTTCTTTTAATCTTTTATCTTTGATGTGCTATAATATTTTGTGAGATGTGTGAAAATTAATCGAAAATATCAGTTGCTATATAAAATGTTTTTAGCCTCCGTAAATGTTATAAACGAAATCTGTTTTTACTCTCAACACCAAATGACAAGATTTGTGTTGTGATTCATTTAACATATAATAAGTATTTTATTTGTAATATATTGGCGACGTTCACCGTTCCGACTAATGAATATGCAGAATAGCTATTAGTAATGAAAACAAAAACTTGTATTTTTCAACTGGTTTTTTTATGTTTCGTCAACTATAAAGAATAACACGAATTTTTATTTTAAAATTATTTAATGGCAACGTATATTCCATTTTTGGTTTAAGTAGGTATTTCTCTTAGTTTATAGCACGCAATTCAATTCTTTATAACTTTCAATTATTATTAAGCGTAAGCGAATCTAACAAATAAAAACAACTCTTTGTCTGTACATTTATTTTTCATTTACAGTTTTAATATTTATCTTTTTATTTTGATTATTATTAAATAAGACGAAGACGAATAAAATAGATAGAGCGAAAGTGAGTGGTAGCAGAAGCCAAAGAAGACCAAGGCCGTCTTACGAAGATCACATAGCCAGAGTGTTAGCAAATGGAAACGTCAAAAGCACCCGCATACCTAGGCGAAAATGCGTTAGATTTGAAGAGGTGAAAGAAGTATATAAGGACCGCGAAACTTGTCACTCAGTCCTCTCTGACTACCCCGTTAGGGATATACCATGAAGATAAATTATCGTATGTATTATTAGATAAATTTAAAAGTTTCGAAATTCTAAAACAATTCGACATTTTTGCTCATAATTAAAGAAAAATGAAAGTTCGTATAAATTTAGGATCGTCTTAGTTTATATAAGTATTGGTAAAAGTAAAAACAGGAAAGTTTTTACTTTTACCAATACTTATATAAACTAAGGAAAGAGGCTAAATCTCATTACGTCACACTACCGATTGAGCGCTTTTCTTTCGATAAAGAAAATTTGTTGTTTTGCCTTTGATATGCGAGCATGCTATTAATATGTAGATGTATGCTTAGTGAGTGCAGTTACGTATTCTGTCGTCGGCAGCGGATCGTTATCTGTTTCCAGTAAAGGAAACTAGCTTTTCTACGAAAGATCCACCCCAGTGGTTTCAGAGCTCCCCTCCGCCCGCCGCGACTTTTCCTTTTTGCTTTATTTCATTTTTCTTTGCTAACGTTCACCTGCTAGTTAGTTGCCTCAGGCTCTCATTGCTCTTATAATGTTAAGTGGACGCGTCCCAGATCATAACAGACGTAGTTACTGAACTACACGTATATTATTCTAACGGTTTTTATGATACTGTTAAAATACAAGAAAAGACAAAAAAAATTCAATGCAGAATTTTTCAAGTGTTTTGAAAGCTAAGAATAATATGTACGTACATTGTACATATTTTATATTATACGTAGTTAAAATACGAAATACAAGGCTGACTTAAAGTTCAATATTAGATATACATAACTATACAATAAAGGATGGCGCTCAAGAGTTCTCGAGCACAGTTCCCTGATACATTTGTATTCCTTACAGACAAGTAATCAATATCCGTTCGAACGTCGAGAGCGTCGACAGGGATGTCTCTTATGTTGAACAATTTTTCTTCCGCTACGTGCGCTAGCGCATTTGAATTCCCTTTTTAATAAAAAGCCAAAAGTTCAAAAGACGTCTAATACTTGTATAAGTGTCACTGTGATCGATACCAATTTTCATTCAAATGGAGTCTGCAAAATTTACATTCAGGATCGGGACAATATGATATTCTTGGTATCGTGAAAAAATAAAGCTGGTGCGGCGTCACGCGTGAGAAATAAAATAACAACGCAACATGGTGCGGATGGGGCTTGATACATATTTGAATACATTACGGAGCACGCAGATAATGCCGGCAACAAGCCATAGGTATTCATAATGCCTACTCAAACTGTGTGTGAATACAGATACTTTAGTCCCAATATAGATACTATAATAGCGTATTGTAAATGCCTACATAACTTAAAACATATTCGATTTCTGTACAACCTTAATAAATATCTTAACTGAGACTTCAATGAATACACAGAGTACTACACAGATAAGTCGCCGGGGAGCTTGCAATCATTTTACAGTTCGTCCTCGACGAAGGTAGCGTCTTCAATTACGTATAGCGCCAAGTGAATAGGATAACTTACTATTTGTTGACTGTTTCTATTTATTTATTCATTGGTCAATGATCGCTGGTTAACGAGCGCGACGTAACAATGCTATGAATTTAATTACTTCTGAAAGATTGTATTAATTTACATATATTCTTGTTGTACTTAGTTAATTTTAATAATTAATTAAGTCGTTTTAGAATGTATAAAACTGATAATCCTGTGATCGTAATACGCTAGGAATCTAACAAATATTACTACCTATATTATGTAACGAAATTAAATTAGAATAGTACCTATTTGGTAATAGGTAAGTATTAATAGAATTAGTATTCGGCAAGTAAATAAGATATTGTTTTTTCGATAATCGTTACGTGAAGATTAATATAATAACTTCTTTAAATGAATTCAGAAAATAATGTTTACAGAACTGGTGTAGTAGATCACAGGCCGGTGTTCAGTCGCGTTCAGACGACTTCCTGTAAACATGTCCATTGTAACTCATTGTCAGACGTGTCGGCAAACACTCTTTTAGTTGGGGAAACAGAATAACAATTTATTTTCTTATTGTGATTACATTTGATCTGTTGTAGTTTCAATTAATCTAATTTTAACTTCTAAAGTAGATAAAACCATAAGTCTTACAATTAGTGTGTGAATGTTAATTAGATTATGATAACGGTTCGAAAATCTTATACTTATAAATAAAAAAAGATGTCTAGACTCTAGACTAGAGGGTTAAATACCTTCAAATACCCAGTTTCATTGTGTTCATTAAATTTATTATGATCTCGTAACGCTTTAGAATCAATTTCTTTCAATAAAAACATTAGGCAATATTTCATGTACATATCTTACCTATATAGGTAAATAGTCACAAAAGAAATTGAATGTATTAAGTATACAGTTGGGTGTATAACATAACATCTTTACGCTGTATCCCTAATGGGGTAGGCAGACAGGATGGAGCCCCAAACATTGCAGTCTTTCGCCTCCTCAAATCAACTTACAATCTATCAACGAAATTAGAATCAACATACATCTTAAAGTCGTAGCTATGTATTTATGGTGAATGTGTAAGTCGCACTATGGGAAGATCGAGTCATTTTCGTGTCATAAATCTATAACTTCTCGGTTTTTCAAGATATTTACATGATTTTTTTTTCTGAAACTCTTAATATATATGCTTTCAAATAATATACACCTTGTTTGTATAAAATTATTATTATTTAGTTAAAAAAAATAATGAACATAAATAAATGAAAATTGGAATAAACTTACAGCTATGTCATACAATTTTTACAAAAGAATAATAAAAATGAAAATATTAAAGGGTACCACAGGGAGATGGTAACTGTACTAATAGTAGTAAAAAAATTATTAACATAAAAAATAAATTTTAATAATCCTTTGTTTTATCCGAATTTTGTGTAATAATATAAAAAAGGAAAATCCTAAAATGTAGAAAATGTAATGCGGTAAGAGGTAAGCCATTATTATTAAACGACTTAAAAGTCACCTAAAAGTTCTACAGCTACATCTAGAAGTTCTATAGAATTCATATAAAAAGGTTTCCTTAAACTCGATATATTAGGTCTTTACCTATGAAATTGCCGTTTAGTATGCAAAAAGTTAAAGTATTTTTTTTACATATTTTTTTTATTTCTATTAATAAAAGTATACACCCATGCTATCGATGCATCTCTGCCAGCGCAGTGGCAATTTTTCAATGCCCTTCTTGAAGAAGTCAAGTATACGGGAGGCAACAAACTCTTCAAAGGTATTTTGTACTGCCTCTCGGGTATAGAACTTTTTCCTGCCAAGAAGTTGTCCAAATTTTGGAAAAAGTAGAAGTCTGTAGACGCAAGGTGTGGCGAGTAAGGTAGATGACGCAAAATTTCCAACCTTAGCTCTTGTAGCTTTGAGACCGTCTGTTGTGCTGTGTGAGGTCGAGCGTTGTCGTGCAGGAGCAGCGGGGACGAGAGATTAACCAAGGCTGGCCGGAGATTTGCGAGCTTCTCCATCATTGTGTCCACATCCTCACAGTGCACATCCGCAGTAATGCTCGTGCCATTTGGTAACAAGCAACCGGCACTAGACCACCAAACAGTAACCATCACTTTTCTAGGGGTAAGTTTTCGTTTGGGGCTAGGTCCTGAAACAGGGTCTAACCAACATGATGACCGCTTACGATTGTCAAAAAGAATTCATTTTTCATCGCAAATGACAATGCGGTTCAAAATCCCTTTGTTTCTGTGTCTATTAAGCAACACAAGGCATACCTTCCTTCGCGTTCGTCGCGCTGGCGATCGTTCATTTCATGCGGCATTAACTTATCAAGCTTTTTACCTTGCCAATTTGACGCCAATGATCAATATTGTTTTGATACTAACATAGGAAGCTGCTGCTAACTCAGCAGTAGATTGAGTATCGTCAGATTTCCATTATCGCCTTTAATTCGTCGTTGTTGACTTTATTGTAGAATGGCAACTTCATAGGTAAAGACTTATTATAAGGGTCCGAAGTAAACAAAAGTGTATGTAGAAGGTCTTCGTTAGTTCCTTGCATGGTGAAGGTGATTATGAAAGATTCACCTTTCATAATCTGTGTTTCGTGACTCCTGAGCATCTTCGGAGAGTTGTCCCAGAAGCAACAGAGAATAGTGTCGAATTACATTTTCTCCGTGAAATAAGACTTTTCTTCTTCTTCTTTGAGTTCTTCTCTGAACCTTCTTTGAACGTAGGTCTTCTTTTGTTTTTTTAATTTTTTGTTTTCTGTTGTTGTGGCAGACTAGCTAGTAGAAACCTAGATTGTAAGATAGATGTAAAGTAAGCTCAATAATTCTAATCCAACAATGCAAAGTCGAAAGTCCACATTGATAACTACTTTCATCAATAGTTTTATTTTGAACTTTTTCCAAACTGAGCAAAGAAATTTTTTTGCACACTTGCTATAATTTTTGTAATATTTGCATCAGAAGAATCGGCAAAGTTGTCTCGTAAATAGTATGTGATAGAATCAACGTAATCCCCATCACTATTAATTAATACGAGACTTAAGTCGCGTCTAGTACAGAAGAACTCAGAGTCATTGTAACGAGTTAATTAATTAAACTTAGTCACGACAATGTTATTGGTTATTTAACGAATGGAGAACTGTTATTGTTACTACGAAAATATGAAATTTTATATTGAAATATTGTTTTGAGACGTGTGCAAAATGATAACATGAATATAATCAATCATTAAGCGGTTATACGGTTTTTTTTACTTTTCTGCCATATTTTGTGTATGTGAACTTAAATATGGTGAGAAATATTCGATAGCTTACCAAAACAACAACCGAAAAAAATGAAAAATTTGCTATAAATATAAAAGTTTCATTTGCCTGCTAAAAAGAAAAAAAATACCTTCACATTTTAATAGATTAACCCATGTTACGCACTAAAACTCCAAACTTATTTTTATCCTCTAAATCTACATTAAATTTCTTACAAAATAAAACGACTAAGAGAACTAGTAAAGAAAGTAAAGAAAAAACTACGTATCATGAGGTATATGTCTCTAGTGGTTTTATATACAAATAAAGTGCTTATTTAAATAATTAATAATAAAGAACACATTTCAAGCTTTCTGAAATAGTATAACACCAGTATGATACTAAGAATGTCACTATAAAATCATACTTAAAAAAGATAAATTTAAGAATTATTTTTACCCATTTTTAATTTGCCTTTTTTAAGTGCTTTTTGTTATAAAATAGAAACAGATACAAGTATAAATCATATTTATAACAATAGATTATTCTTTTGGCTACAATTTGAGGTATAATACATGTACTTCAGTACACTTTTCAAAAAAACATTTATGGCATGGCTCTCTTAGGCGCTTACCCATAGTGAGTCGTATTGGTACGACTTAGACTTTTATGAATTGTGTAAGTACTTATTCATTTTCATTTTATAATGAATCATTATGGCGAGCCGATTTTTAATAAATTATATTATAACAATAACATAGCAAGGCCAGCCGAACTACGCGTCGCCACATACGCACAAAGCAATACGTATACAAAAATAAACGAACTAGACCTCGCATTATTAGTTTTAGTTAGACTTAGAGTCTGTTAAAGAAGGGTGCAGTAATTAAAAATTACTTTGTTACTGCCAAAATGATGAATTATCGAAAAATATTTTATTAGCAGAATGGAATCACTTTTCACATGTAAGTAAACTTGGAAATCCATATTTTCAATAAACATTTCATCATATCGTATCTTTACGCTGTATCCATAATGCGATAGCCAGAGAGGATGGAGGGCTATGCGTCGCAGAGTCGCGGTTTTACCACTCTCCTCGCACACTTTCGTCTAGGTATGCGAATGCTTTTACCATTTCCGTCAGCTCTGGCTCTCGTCACTCTGGCTATTTGATCTTCATAAGTCAGCTTTGGTATTCCTTAGCTTCTGCTACCTACTCACTTTCGCTTTGTAGATTTTCTTCGTCAATCTTTTATCATTCTTTCCATGTGCCCGAACCATCTAAACATTCCTTTCATATGTATGTACTACGTACTGATCAATATTCTTTTGCCTTTATTGCATATCGCTCGTTATAAATTAAGCGCGTATTTTAATAATAATACTTGAAAAAGATTTGAATAGCGGTAAATCAAACGAAGTGAATTTATACACTAATAGTACCCAATTATTCAGTTGTACAATGATTGAAATAATTAGTTTGTACGTGCATTACTTTTCTAACACACAACCAGCGCGTTGAATATACCTAATATGAAATATAAAAAATATAAGGTAAATACAAATAAATTAATTAAATTTTTTAGAAGACACTTAACAGCAGAAGCGTAAATAAATTAGATGAAATTACGAAGGTTAGACAATCCTACCGCTGACCCTGTCACCTGGTGCGAATACTCGTTGAACCGAAGAGCCACTTGAGACAAGCAACATTGCTTCTCTGCTATTTGTGATTGTGCTGATCTCTTTACAACACGCTTACTATGTATGCATTCGACTTCATTGGAAGCGTGTTTCATGCATCTATCATCCAAATCAAGGGGCCCAGTTCGATTCCTGGCCAGATCGACTTACGAACCTAATTCTCTGAATGGTTTTGTAGTCCAAGTATTACCGGGTGTTTCCCTAGTATGTTGTGTTAGTAGCTAATAAACCTGAGGTCACAAATTAGCATAAGTAAGTCTCTTATTAGTGTTTGAAACTTAAAGGGTCAATTAGTGGTAAGAACAATAATATACCGCAAACCATTTTTATGTGGTAGTCCAAACTTTGGGAAATAGGGAGATTTTCACTTCGATCGCGCTATTATTTTACATAATGTAGTACAAACGCAAAAGCAAATCTCAGTGAAAGTGTTAACAGTAAGCACTTTCTTGCTCAAGGCGGGGCAAATAATTAGAAATGTTCTGGCGCAGCGGCCGCGAGTGATTGATGTAGTGGAAGTTCGTGCTGTGCCCGCGCCCCACCTCTGGCATACCGCTCGATCGTCCTCCGCTGAGACAACTTGGAGACATTAAGAATATTTACATTGTAAATTGCTCCCCTGTACTGAATACCTATTTGCTGAAAGTTCGCCCTTTTAAGTTTTCGCAAACCGCTAACAGCACATGCAGATTAGATACTCGTACTTATGTTTTGTCCCCCCAAAAGTCGCTAACAAGCCTAATCACGCCTTTTAACGTGATGCTTTATTTGTACCCAACTACAATGTAGTCAAAATAAGTGTAATAAAACAAGTAATTATTAAACATGAATTACAAAATAAGAGGAAGGAGAAAAATATCACGATTTATCAAAAGCAGAAGCGAAATTAGGTAGTATTCATTAAATTTTGTAATATAAATGGATAATAATTTATTTTTTGCAAATAAACTGCTAATGTAACTCTTATTGTATATTTCATTAAATTTATAATATTTACAAAATACTTAGATAAAAGTGACGTCTGCTTTTTACATTGCCTTTTAGTTTCAATTAATATTAAAATTAATATGATTTCAATTTAAATTATATAACACTCGTTTACACTGATTTAAAGCCTTACTTAAGATATATGTATACGTACAGAACTGTATTTTTACTTTTTATAAACTATATCTAAATTCACCAGATAACTGACGATGCTAGAAGAATAAAGATAACGTGAATTGGGACACAAAGACGAGATGACAACAATGAAGTCTATAGTGTAACATGAATATAACAAACTAAAGAGCCAGTCTGATTGAATCATCCGGCTGTTCTTTGTCATAAATCCGACAACGGCCAGTAGCCAACAATACGTTCTGAAATCGTTTCATTTCTCATTTTGTTACTCTCCCTCTTTAATCTCGCATCCGTAGAAAAGTGGATAACAGTGCAAAGGGGCATTGCATTGCGAACGCGCCTTTTCTGGTTAAAGTACGATATTATGAAAACTAATATTTTTACGTAGATCGTGTATGTAATGATAACTTCTAATGAGAATTACATAATATAAATGTTAATTAAGAGTTATATAGGTACATATAAATCAATTAAATACTCAAGACGAATGCACCAATTATACCATATATATAACACACAACCAAGCCCCCCAGTAACACCCAGACTTCAAACTATTTAGAAAAGTTCGTTTCCTAAACTGACCCGACCGAGAATCGAACCCAGGGCCCCGGCTTTGAAAACAGATGCCCAACCATCACGCCAATGAACCAATCTATAGTTAGTAAACGTACCATAATAAGACTCAATACGTACTTATATGCAATATGTTACAAGATATTACCTGGACTGAGAAAAACAGACAAAAACTCAGTCAGATGTTGATCAGGTGCGATTATTTCAACATCGTTTCGCAATATATTAAAATGCAAAAAGATAGGCTTATGTAAAGTGAACATACTTCGATAATATTTATCTATAGGATGTAGTATCTACTTAGCATAATTATATTAATCTGATTCGTAATAAAAACCATTTTTAAAACACTCACTAAAATATAAAAGATATGTTATTATGTATTCCATACATTTAGTTTTATTTTTAGTATTATGTATTACTATTTTTAGCAGATACTATGCACGTAAAATGTATACTATATATAACTGTTACAAAATATTTACAGATACTTTTTGTGGCGAATTGAGACAAAACATCCCACAGTATCGCTAAGAGCAGATGGACTGCTATTGACTAAAACAGTTTCCGAATGGGCCACTTGACTTACCCCTGTCAGCTCGTCCGAGAAAAACAAGGGCTTATTTTCTCGGGCTAATTTGAGATTACTGTTCAACTGACACTGCCGGAACTCAGGGGTCAGTGTGTGCTTTATTACAAAACCTTCGATTAATGATAAGATTTATTTCTCTGATGTTCTGTATTTTTTCGTTATCGTTTAAAAGAAAATGTGTGAGTTTAAAAGAAAATAGAGGAGAATGATGAGATTTGAGGAAGCGAAAGAAGTATTTAAGGACCGGGACGATAGGCGTTCCGTCCTCTCTGACTACCCCCTTAGGGATACAGCGTGAAAATATGTATGTATGTTTAGAAGATAAATACATTTTAAAACGTTATAATTTTAAACAGCAATAAATTGCACTGTAGAAGCATTTTAGGCACAATGTAAATATGTGATAAATTTCTAAGATCTTTAGCTAGTTTCCGCTCAAACTGTAGGATTAGGATTCGGTCAGCTAACCAGCATCGATTCGGTACTGGTTAGCTGACCGAATCCTATCTCTGGTATATCCTGAGGATGCTTCGTTGAGAAGCGAAACACGTGTCGATTGGTGGCTTTTAGATTGAGCGGAAAATAGCTAAAGGTTTTAGGAATTTATCACATGAAATGGATTTTCGCAAGGTAACACCTGAGTCTATACAATACAATGTAAATATTAGTACAGTAAAAGAACCTTTCCTTGTAGATGTTTAATATACTGTACTTGTTCGCATTATTTTGTAATGTAAGCATTTATTTGTAAAGCAGGTAATAAACAAGTAAAAAATTTAAAAAGTTACATAAATGAAGACAACCGGAAGGAACATGCGAAAGCCACATAATTGTATAATTCCTTCTTCAAGAGAGCGGAAAATCTGAGTCAACCGAGATTACAACCGTTAACCAACTGATCCCAAGTCGGAAGAAAACAGAATGTCTCGCGAGTTGGATAATGTAAAATTTATTGCGGCGCTAAAATGTTTACGGATATCGCACGGGTAACGCCCGCCGAGGACGGCAAGCTCTACTCACCCTTGTAAACACGTTTTATTGGCTTTATAATATGTTTTACGCGTGACGTTTTACAAACGATCCCCGAAGAGCGTCGAATTATTTTTACGGCACGTACTCGTTCGTCGCGTGAAAACATCGGAAAATTCGGTACACGAGGGATTTTGTAATTATACCTCTTACGTAAACACTTTTTTGTTCTTTGATTCAAAATGAAAACGGAAGGTTTTCAGAGTTTTAATTATAAAGTAATATGAACATTTTAGATATTGCAGTTTCAATGTCGACATGTGTATCACCTTTTTAAAAGTACGCACAATTAAATACAACAACTATAACTATTTTTATTATAAAACGTATCCTCAGTAGACATGGATGTTAATGTGTAAAATCACAGTGTGAAATATGTGTTGTGTGTCCGTGTGGAATGCGGCGCAGCGGAACAATTGCACGCCCTAATACCAGTCAACCGCTTGATGAAGGTTCAGTCCACACTCCCCAACCCGCTTCGCTCCCTTCCCTGTCAGACACCATATAGACTAGAACCACTTATTGAATATAGGCCAGACATAACGTGCCTGATATTTACAAACAGACATTCCTGTCGGCAATGATAATAAACGATTATTCGTTGTTATCATGTACATAATATGTAACTTCACGCCATTTTTGGTTTGGGATAGACAAAGCGTCAAAACACAACAAATTCATACCTAGACGCCACTTTATTAGGAAGCATTACCATATTGTATCTACTGGTAGGTTACTAATGTAGTTCGTCATCTATACTAGTTCCTTAAAATAAGCCCTATCCTTTAACCGACATCGGCATATTCTATACTTTTCTTCATCTCCTAGGCTAGCATGATACAGTAAGTATTTAGTATATTATCTACTGTACCACCAGTAGTGAATTAAAAAATGATTCCCAGGCATTAAACTGTATGAATTTTTTTATTATTTATTGTATCTGTTTTTTAACATTCACAAATTTCGTCCCATTGTAAACATTATGCTTGAAATAAATAATTCTTATAATTTTGATAATTATTAGTAATGTATTTTGATATAAATAACAAAATATTGATTAAATACAAAACACCATCATTCGATAATAAAATTCAGGCATCAAATGTCACTGTCGAGGAACCGTATATTAAGGTAAGAGCTGTTTATATAAATGCAAAACAGATCGGCGGCTTGTCAGATCGGCTCAGTTCGGATCCCACTGATCGAATATGGATTTAGAGTCTTCCCCATTTCGTCCGCTCGACGCAACATCGTGCCCTATCGATGCGGTCGGACAGCCGAAAAATAATCTTTACTTAATAATATAACCAAACCCAATATATACATCAATCTGACGATACAACTCTTCAACTGTTTTGAAATTTTTATACAAACTTTGAATTTTCTCTTTACTGTCTAATTTAAACAGATTTCCAACAGTCAAATCTAGCCTCATAAAGCCAACAGTTATTTTATACGACTGAATAATAGACATGACGATGAATAAAGTAAGCGCCTAACGGATATCAGGGAAATCCACTGAGTCTCAGCCGATTTCCTTATCGTTCGACATCCGTATTCGTGTTCAATGGCGAAACATTCCCCTTCAATCGAAGTACCTTCATCCTAACTGCGGCCGAATCCAATCGGAGGGATATTAAAACTTTTCGCTCGCACTGCTCGGGTTCTTTGTACTAACTGGAGCGCCCTCGCCTCAAGTCTGATTTGCTTGCGTCTTTTTACAGATACACGAAGCTAATTTGAATTTACAAATCGAGAAAAAGTAAGAAAATCGAAGCTTATGAAACTGACAGTATTGGTAGATATACACTATATTTTCCGTGGAGATAAACACCTATCGCTACTTTTATCAACACATAATATTGTACTGGGTCGAAGATTCTGCAGTTTCTTGTTTCATCTTCTTTATTTTTAATTTTAGCGCAGTGAAACAAGTGTGTTCCTTATTCAGACTGCAGCGCATAAATAAATAATTAAGAAGACGTTCGATGCACGCTGCTCTAACTAAGGCCATGTAAAGCTACTACCAATTAGTCGGCATTTTTTTTTTATTTAGTTTATAAGTTTAATAATATATTACAAACTACGAAACTTTACATATTTATATAGGTACAAATAACTTTGGTTGCGTGTTTAATTAACCTTTATAAAGGTTTATTATCATTTATGAAACAAAATAAGCTGTCGCATAGATTTAGGTTATGTTCTTATATGTAGCTCATGTGAGTAAACTTATGTAGTGATGAGCACGACTCACCTCTAGAATTTTTTGGCGGGAACGAGAGAAATGAGGTCATTTTATTTAGATTTTCTATTTTTTACATTTTTGGGAGTTTTAAATCACAAAAGTAATAGTATGTTGTGTTTTAAAGTTCTGCATAAGTGTAAAGAATGGGGTAGGTCTAAATAAGCATGCGTAGCTGAAATTCTCGCGCTCTTCCAAGAAGTCCTTTATAACTTCAGTAAAGCCGACTATCACTTTACTGGAGGAGTTTTAGGATAAGAAGGAAAAACGAATTTACTTTACTTTATTATTTATCAATACATGACATTGGCAAATGCGCTAATCTGTGCGCCATGCCATGAAGAAAGAAAGAAGAAGTCACTTCTACATTTAAACGTACGGTAACGATAACGGTAACATAAACATTTGCAGATCTATGTATGTCTAATCTGGTCAATACACACAGTAACTTTTCTGAAATGGAAGTTTTCTTGTTAATTCTGTATTCAGATCGCGGTCTGGCGAAAAGCCGAGAGCGTATGCTTCTTTTATAACTTCAGAAATCAATTTGTACAGCAGTAAAAAATTAAAATTCCTCAAATTATTCTACTTACGTAATGAAATAATCAATATTTTACTTTTTCCTGCTGTGAAAGTTTCAAATAACATTTTAATATACGTACATATCTTTACGCTGTATTTCTAACGGAGTAGTCAAAGAGGCCGGAGCGCCAAGCGTCGCGGTCCTTACATACTTCTTTTGTTTCCCCAAACCCCATATTCTCCTCACATTTTGGCCTAGCTATGCGAGTGCTTTTAACATCCGTCAGCAAACGCTCTGGCTAACTTGATCTTCGTAAGTCGGCCTTGGTCGTTCTTGGCAACTGCTGCCACTCACTGTCAGTCTTTGCTGTCCGTCAGTCTGTCAGGCTCATTCTTTCCAAGTGCCCGAACCATTTAAGCATTCCTTTTTTCACTTTTACATTTTAATATAGGTACATATAATATTAAAAAAAAAAATTTTGAGATATTTGTCCCTACATTTTGTCTTGTGGGTTGTCTTTAAATTTAATAAATTCTTAACTGTACCTACTTCGCAATTTCACCCGCCTTAAATTGTGTTTTTCCGAGACAAAAAGTAGCCTAGACTCCAAAAATTCCTCTAGCTGACAATGAAAATCCCATCAAAATCAGCTAGGCTGTTTCGGAGATTAGCCCGGACAAATAAATAGATAGACAGACAGACTTACATGAAATTAATAAATGCGTGTTAGTTTTGGTAACGTATTTATTTATTTAAGTAGTCAGCGAGGATGGAGTGCCAAGCATCGCGGTACTAACATACTAACTTCCTTTGCATCTTCAAACCTCATCATTGTCCTCACACATTTTCGCCTAGGTATGCGAGTACGTTTGAAATTTCCGTCAGCTAACGATCTGGCTATTTGATCTTCCTAAGTCAGCCTTGGTCTTCCTTGACTTCTCCTATCGCTCACTTTTGCTCTGTAGATTTTCTTCGTAAGTCTTTCATCGCTCATTCTTTCTATGTGCCAGAACCATATAAGCATTCTTTTCTTTACTTTTACAATAACACTGTCGCGCAATCCTTGTCATATGCCTTTATTGCCATTGACCTACCATACTGCGTATCTATTCATTGCTAAATATAAATAATCTCCAGCTAAATAGGTACATCGATTATATATATGTGATACCGGGAATCGAGCTTAGGTCCTCCGATTGAAATACGAATGCTTTGCAAAGAAAATAATTTAATTTTAAATATCATTAGTTACTTTCCAAATATAGTAGGATTTGCGAATATAAATGGAAAGTGATGTCAAGACAGATGTTAAGGGCTGGAACAATAATTATGAGGCTGTCGGCTTGAAACCACGTCGTTGGCGAGATTTAATTAAAGAGAGAACAGTTTCACTGCCACTCCGACTGGCCGCGCTTAAGTCTAGTGTGCATTTGGACAGTGGTAACTGCAATAACGAATAGAAATAGCCCTTTAAATTTTCGCTAGTAATGTTACTGGAAAACTGTTATGAAATATTAAATTACCTGTTCTCGAATAGATTTATTTCAAAACAGACAACCATAACTACCGTATTTATATATATATTACCTATTAAATTGGGATAACATGTACATGAGGATACATTAAAACGTAAAATGCTTGACATAGATACCTACTAATTTTAACTGTATTGTTATTAAGAACAAAAATATTACGCATAACATAAAAATCGAATTTTTATTAGATAGGCGAAGTACATACACAACTTTACCTAATGTTTTATTTTTATTTATTTCACGCACACACTAAATTTTTAAATTAACAAACACTGTTTGTGTACTTATTGCTCTAGAGCCCACACTAGGATACGCTGTGTCGTGAGGTACTAATACGATTCACAATTGAATGTATATTCTGAAGGTGTACATTTGTCTGTGGATGTGTGCGTGTATCTGCATAAATTATGTGTGCTTGCGTATGTATCAGTGCCCGATAATGACGTATATGTTTGGGCGCTATACCTGCCCTATGTTCTGTGTGCGGATTTCTACGAGTTGAGTGAGTATGTGTGGATATGAATAATTGTAAATTAACAGAATCGAGATGACCCCATATAACAACTACATCAGATTTTCGGTACCTCTAAATCACTGGTTCCCAAACTTATTTTGTCTACTGAGTCGAGAGCTCATGCAGTCGTTATCTAAGATACCTCCTAGCTAAATGAAATTACAAATCACCCCCCAGGCCTCTACACTACGCCCCCATTTTTTTTCTGGGTCTCACAAGGGGGCGTTATCGCCCACTTTGGGAATGGCTGCTCTAAATGTAAGCGTCAACAACTAGTTTGATATCTTTTTCTTACATTTATAGTTGACGTCTTTAACTATGTTCAGCACCTTATTAACTTTTTTATAAAACTACGGACCCAGGTAAAGAGGTGCTCAGTTCGCGAAAGAAGTATTAGTGCGAGATACCCTCCACGACAGTAAACGTACAATTTTTAAAGAAGGTTTTACATTAGAAATAGCCATTCTTTGAAATCGTAAGACAATCGATAATACATAACACCTGCCTACCACTTAAGAGTCTCAAGTTCCTTCAATATATTATCTTTTCTGACGACCTGGATGGCGCAGTAGTTTAGACGTTAACCCAAGCGCGGAAGGTGCCGGCTTCGATTCCCTGTCGGGTCAAATTAGAAAATGAACTTTTCTAGATTGTCTCGGATCTGGGTGTACTGTGAGACGCTCTCAGTAGTCGTCGTCTGGTTCTCATAGCACAGGGAATTATTAGCATTATTATTATTATTTTAGGTAGCGAAAAGGCAAGAACAACGTTTACATTTGAAATATTTTAGTAGGTAGTAAGTTATATAGTTTAAGTTACATTATAATTTTAAATCTCAGTCCAGGAATAATAAATATAAATATAGGTATATTAATTAATTCACATGCGTTAAAAATCCTACGGTTGATTGATTACAGACTCAAATGTTCACTTAAAAAACAAACACCTGTGGTTGTTTGAAAAGGCTCAGTAATACTGAAATAATTGATTTTATCGCGAAACTAAAGTAAACATTGTAAAAGTATTTATTGATCGGATCTTATTTATATAGATACTTAAAGTTCCTGTACATAATTTTATATTAATAGAGATATGAGACTTTACGAGACCAGTTACGTCTTATTAAAATGTGATACGTTTCACAAAAAAGAGTCCAATAATACGACACGTCTGAGACTATTGGCAAATCCGATTTCCCTATCTCCCCATATTTGTATTCGAAGCCCGATCCATCTAATATTTCCCTCCAACTCCGCTAACGCTATCTGCGTTCCTTCCTGACACTGAATCTAATCGGAATAGATATTAAAACTTTCTTACATAACAGACTTATTTCTCTGACTCACCATAATTACCTATCTGCAATAAATTACAAAATACATATTTTTTAATCTTATTTAAGAATGACAACACATAAAACGGTCTTAAATAATCATGTGAATATGACACTACTAAAAATGATCCAGTGTAGTCAAATAACATGCGCTGAATTATTTTTCTTAGTTTAATACTTATATGCTCATAGGACTCGACGTAGACCGGATTAAATGATGCCGGATGCAGCCTTTAATAAGAGAGACGAGCTATTCTGACTTCCCTCTTTTTTGTAGCAAGTTTGTAAGGTTTCCAAGAGGCGGTGATAAAAAAAATACTCTTGAATTTGAGATTTATGCGAAACAGAGCTTGAACGCGATATTGCGCAGCAAGGTAAGGGTAAGATGATTCAAAGATAGGATTGAATGAGTATACTTTAGAAAACAAATGATATATTATAACTGACTCTAGCGTCCATGAATTTACTACTTATGTGGGATTCAGAATTGGACATGTATATCGTATATTATGAAAACCAACGGAATATTTGACCGAAATAAGAATAGATTTATGCTTACGGGATTGATCTTAGAAATTTAAATGACTTATAATTGTATCTTAAATTTCAGTAATGGGGGAAACTTATAATAAGGTCCATTCTTTTCTATTATTTATGATCCAATTACAGAAATATGTTAATATGTGTTAATATAATACAAACTCGCGTTTCAGTATATTTAACATTTTTTTTAATCTTAATACACAATACTCAAGAAAACTTACCTATATTTAGCTTGTGTACATGACATGAGGACCCAATATATCCGAAAGAGCGTAATGGGTCAATACACACATAAAAGTGTTGACGACACAGAAAGTTGCTAAGTGCCCCCGTCAGCGTGTATCCCGTCTTATCTAATTTATTTAACTGTTAGCGAGGTCGCATCGAAAACAAGCGTTCTATTTCTCTGCAGAGTGTGAATATGTATTTATAAATAATGTAAGTTAATGTCTCTTTATAATAAACTATTTAATGCTAACAGAGAGATAAATTATGTACTGTAAATATTTTAATGAGGAAGCTAACGTTGCGCATGTCGTACCCTCCAAGGGAAAATGCTCATGTAAAGAATACGTTCAATACGACTAAGGATGTTGGTTTTCTAAATTGTACCACCTATAGTTTAAGTAGGTACTTAGTAAGATTAATTAAATAGTAGTTATTGTAATTCTTTTTAACTTTAAAACGTCTTTTTAAATTATACAAGCGAACACATAGATTAATACTAATAGCCACAAAATTTTCATCTAGGTGCAACATAACTTGGAACTGTTTTTATAACATCTATGTTAGAACCTTTAGGTTGGGTACAAATGTAAGTTTTGGTACAAGTAATAAATCCCAGACGAAATAAAAATAAACAACAATAACGCCGCGAACAACGCAGTGAAGCCAGTTTTTAAGACAGGCCAGTATTGATTCTTATTATCCCCGGTTATTACAAAAATATAATATAACACAACACAACATAATATAATATATCAGTTGAGGTGCCGTGCTTGATTGATGCTCGTAATGCTTGGTTAAGTGTTTGTCCGAGTACTAACCTGCCTACCTCGACCTTTTCTCAGAAACACTGGGATGAGCCTCTATGCAAAAATGTTCATTTACAACTTTTAGATTCTTGTAGTACCGAAAAAGATCGGTCTCGCCTCCTAGCTGTTTCTGAGAAGGAGTCAGGATACTGGTTGAAGGTAATACCTTCAAAAAACTTAGGAACCTTAATCGACAATACCACGCTTTCTCTCATAGTATCCCTTCGTCTGCGGGCCAGGACCAACCTTCCTCACCGTTGCCGCTGTGGTGATATACTAGGTCACCACGGTTTATCCTGTTTACGTAGTGCGGGCCGCATGTCTCGACATGCTGCCTTGAATTACGTCATACGGCGGGCTCTTGTCGCCGCTGGCGTTCCTGCAGTCTTAGAGCCTGTAGGTATTGCGCGCAGCGACGGCAGGAGACCGGATGGTTTGACGCTCATTCCTTGGAAACTTGGAAGATCGCTGGTGTGGGATGCCACTTGTGTCGATACACTTGCTGTTTCTCATGTGCCGGCGACTTCCAAGTCAGCAGGTGCCGCGGCCAGCACTGCCGAGAACTTGAAACAGCGTAAGTATGTGACTCTCTCTGAGAGTTTCATATTTGCAATGCTGCGATACGCTGTGGCCACCCACTGACGCCCCGCCTATGCAATTACTGTCAATATGACAGATAACGTCAATAATATTGATATTGATATAGAAACCAGTAATTATTGTATAGGTACTAGCCCTTTTGCCACGTATGAATCACGGCTACCTACTTATTATGTCTATCGGTTTTACGGAGTGGATTTCAATAAAATCATGCTTTAAGTTGGAGTCTAAGCTATCAAACAATGGAAGAAACCATTTTTTTAAGTTTGAGGACAAACAGTCAATGCCAATCAATGATTCGAAAATATGTCTAATGTATTTTTATAATTTGTCCGCTACTTACATAGTTGCTCCTATCTTTTAATACATACAAGTAACGCTGTCTTGCCTGTAAACTTACTTAACAGGTATAATCATAAAACCTCCTAACGGCAATACTAATTGAGGTTTTATGTTCCAAGCAGCATCTTAATTATTATTTTACTTCATTGAAAATATCAATTTCTAAGTTTATTTACATATGAAACGTGATTCCATCTTGCTTTCTGAAAAATAAAAATATTTCAAAGACTGGTTCTTGCACTCTTTAACCACACAATTCGGTATTTTCGTAGTAACGTTATGTAATTTTTAATTCCGTCACCCTCCGTTGACGGCCATTTTTTGGTTACGCAGGAGACATCTGCGCATAGATACCTAGCCCCCTGTGGGACAGACTAGGTTATGTTGGGCTTTTGCCCACCAAAACTCCTGTGGTCGTTGTTGGCCGTGGTTGGCCGGAGCCCCTCTTGCACTGTGCCGAAGCACCACTCAGGGGGGCAACAACAGAGCCCCCCGGCACCCTCACAGTACTATGTAAGTGTGAATCACACGCGCTATCGTCCTTCTCGGGGTCGCATTGTTGGACGATTGAAGCTTCCACTACAATTGGCCCCGAAGGCCCCTTTAATTGCCTCTTACGACAGGCGGGGAACACCGTAACCTTATTCTTTGGCCCGGATTACAGGGCTGACGCTCTAGAAAAGCGTCAGTCCTGAGCGAAAAGAGTCGTCGTCTCCGAGCGCGATCGGCTCTCTCCCGTTTCCGCTTGGCGTCCTCCTCCTGGACCATTACTGTCTCACAGAAGAAGGACATGGTCTTCCACGACTATTCACCTGCCAGATTAACCGCTACTACCGCTGGCAAAAACAAATCAGATCTTGGCCGGTCTGGCAGACCAGAACTTGGCACGCGGAAGCCCACACGAGGCACTCCTCCAGCGTATGCTGGGCGCTGTCTTGGTCCACGTCACAATGATGCCGTGCCGTTTCCTGCCGTCTCGTTAACGGCCTAGCTCAAACTAATTATTGATTTGGTTACATGTGTATTGCTTTGTATGTATATGACGAGGCGTAGTTTTACCGCCCTCACTTTGTTGTTTGTGGAGTGTCTTGATTTTTTACTTGGTCTGAGTACTAAATTGTTAAAAAAAATTCCGCTCGCCATAATAACTCATCATAAAATCGAAATGAATAAGTACTTACAGAATTCATAAAAGGCTCAAGTCATAGTACCAGTATGACTTACCTATTTCACCATAAATATAGCTAGGTACGACTTTAAGATGTATGTCGATTCTAATTTCGTATTTTACAAATACAATTTCAAAAAATTAATTAAAAAATAAAAAAACCCGACTGTAAAAACTGTAAAAGAAACTAAAAGATGTTAAAAATTATGTAAACTTCATCATACTTCAAAAATTCATGCTATTAAATCTTAACATGCAGTCGGAGGCTACACCTCAGCTATCTATGTATGTTAGAACCTCATTCATATAGTGACTAAAATTATTTGTAGCCTCCGACTAGATATAAGATTCATGAGTTTTTGAAGTATTAAAAATTGTATCATGAACCCCTCTTGTTAACATCATTTTTAACATTTTTTTAGTTCCTTTTACAGTTTTTACAGTCAGGTGTTTTTATTTTTTATTAATTTTTTTTAATTCCCAACTTTAAATTTTCAGAATTTGAAGATCATAGGTTAAAATATAGCATATGACAATTCTTGGATGAAGACCAATCCAATGATACCTTGCACAAATCGATCAAACCGTTCAGCCTGCAGGTGGTCACAAAGAAACAGACATACGCAGTGGCGTGCATCCCATATAGACATAGAGACACTGCCTACCCTGACAAATTAAATAAAGTTAACCGATATCTACCATTTAATAAAATTTTAAATTAAGGAACAATTCTTTAAAAATAGTGCCCTCTACTATGGTACATATGAAACGAAATGGATCGAGAAAGTATGCTTTCTCGATCTATTTCGTTTCGTATTTTTACATTACTGTAAAATGTATGGAATCAATGGAAAAAAAGAATTCACGCCATATAACGTATCCGGGTAGGCACATCGATCGAGTGTACAATTCACGCACACATGTTTACGTTTCACCTATCAGTACACGATAATATTTCTAATGTGTGCTATTTTACACACGAAAATTAAATTTGTGTGCGTGTTTTAAAGACACTGTCTACATCAACGACATTATCACATTTATACTTGAATTGTCTTGAATCAAAATAAAACGCCATATTTGTTTTCTTCGTACGAGTGATTTGTTGTTCTAAGAGTTACTTAAAAAAAATTCTATTCTTCTTACAATTCGTTTTTGAAGTAAAGTATCTGTTTGTAATAGATAATTTTAGTTGTATTTTAAAGAATAGAATATTTTAGCTGTGATAATTGTGTCGGCAGTGTGTGTTTACAAAAACAAAAACAAGCCGCGTTTTCGAAATCATATAGTGAAAAATTACAAACTATAGCTAAAGGCAGGTGTGTCTCAAGTTGCATTTATATAAAAAGTCAGGTACCGCGACTAGAAATTTTAATTCTAAATATTATGAAAAATTGAATTGGCTAACGGGTTGTACACATACTAATAGTTTGTTGTGTTTTCCTTACATTGACTACATATAACAAATAACAACCACTACGAAAAATTAAAGTAACGATAACGTTCTCACGCGTCAATATTGCTTTGTTAGTAAGTATAATTATGGTTTACAATTGTTTTTTTTTTTTAATATATTTGTTATTTTGACTGCCTATTCTGGTGATAAACCCTGTGCACGCCACTGAACATACATTACCCTCCTTCTGGAACAGTCTGGTAAAAATTAGCTGCTATGTCATACCATGCCACAGAAATAGTGAATAGGTAATAATAAAAAATCAATATTGATTTATCTTATCGGCGCTCATGGATATAACACAAAATCGAAACTGAAATATTAAAACCTTATTTTTTAATTATTTTATGCTTTTTCCGATAATGTTCGCCGCCCCCTGCGCCCCCTGTTATTGGTTTGTCACTCAACTAAATGGTTCATTTTGATACTACTAATAATAATACTCCAGACAATTACACGATTGTGTGACCCCAAACTAAGCAGTGAGCTTGTACTATGGGTACCACACAACGAACTCTGAGGGAGTTCCCAGTAACACCCACACTCCAAGCTAATTTAGAAAAGTTCGTTTCCTAAATTGACCTGACTGGGGATCGAACCTGGGACCCTAGCTTGGAAATAAGATGCATATGCCACTGTGCCAACGGGCCAGTCTACTAATAAAGGTAACTAAGTTACATTTGAATAGTAATGGGGTACAACATAGACGTGGGTACGAATTACCAATAAAGCAACCTTACTCTACTTTTTATAAAACACGACTAAATTTTATTAAAGACTAGTTATTTTTCCCTAGCTCCCACACGTGAGTTTGTAATTTTGTGCCAAGAAGAATCCACCCGTTTCACCACGAATTTCCCTCCACGCGTTGCTTTATCCTGCCCGGACTGCTTTCAACCTGACCCTCTCTCGTCTTTGTAATCTCCCTGCCTTTTCAAAACAAGTTCACAAAAATGACAAGGCTGTAAACCCGGATTACCAGATACTTTAAACAGTATTTTCTGTACTAATATACAAATATGAACCTACGAATACTAACAAAAAATATATGATATGTATGCATTCAATTATTGTCTTATTTATAAACAGAGATAAAATGGTACATAGTCAAGTTTGAGTATATTAGGTATAAGTCGCTTTTTAAAAAGTTATATAAAATAAAAATTGTAATTTATATACTACAAGCGTTTATGACAGTAGGTCTTAGCAGCTAGAGCGTTGTATACAGAATAAATCAAATTGTGACTTAAAACTAGTCTACAACAAATATACACGTGTGGTCTGAATATGTAAGTTAGCCTAAACAAATGCTATCGCTTATTGAAAAGTGCTAAGTTTGCACATTCAAGGTGACAGGACGTCTAGAGGCCAGTGTAACTACACACTTGTGTTAGCTTCACAACAACTTTAGTCACATCAATTAGCCATTTGTAATAATTTTGTAATATTTCAATGACAAGAGTGAGGATAAAATAAGTTGCCTATGGGTAGTCAGAGATAGTTTAGTTACAATCGCCGCCATGAGCTGATAGAAGTTGTCAAGTGCAATCAGAATTAGAAGTAGTAGTCACTGTAATGAAATCTTTAGCTGTATCCGCGAACGGTCCTTGTTTAAATATAGTCAAAATTAATACCAGTATCAGTGATTAAGTTTAGTAAACGCAGTGTGTGTGTGCTTACACTTGTATGGTTTACAAATAAAAATCATCATCAATTATCATATAAGAACAAATACGTTTGTTTCAACTTCCGTTCACGGAAGAAAGGTAAGTTTTTTTATGAATTGTAATTTGTTACAGCAGGATGACGGAATGCTAGAATAATAAAGTTAACGCCTGTATTTATTTAATTAATTTAATATTAATTTATTTGGGTCGGCTATTGTCTTAGTTTAAAAAAAAATGTACTAAGGTATTTTTATAAGTTACGTAACATAGTAACTTTCCTAATTCGTTTAGATATTTAATTAGATGAAACAGAAAATTGTAAGAATTTGGAATAATTTTTTTTTCAAAAAGATGCCTGTGTTATCGGAATATTTCGTAAGCATCTATATATCTACAATAAATCTTAAATTATTATGTGAAGTTGTATGATCTTTGTATTTTTTTTCATTTGCAATTGGTTACGTTCAAGCCATAAGGATGAAGGTAATGTAAGTAGTTTACCGAACTGTATCCACTATTATATTAAACGAGCAATATTGTATACATATTATATATATATATATAGTATTATATTCGAAGAAATCGATCTACATATAGGTCTCAATTCTGGTAATATGTCTAAGTTCAGCTTGCAACAAGTACCTATTAAAGACACATGTCAGTTTAATAATGTACTTATAATAAAACTTCATAACTTCAGACAGCCTGTCCCATACTACAAAGTGAGGCAAATAACATCAGATGAAATATAGATGTGCGGGTGCTGTTTTGTTATGAAATGGCTACCGATCAGCTTATCTGATAATAAATGTGTGTCGTATGTACAAGTGAGTCAGTCTATCTCATTTAGCTCACCGTTGCTGCTCGGGCGTCTGGCCTTGAAGTTATTTATGAAGTCTATGGCTAAAAGTCATGCAGAAAAATCTGTTATTTATTTTCCTGAACAATGCATTTGATGTTAAATTTCATGGATTTCCTTTATTTTAAGATGTTTAAAAGAGTAGTATTATTATTATACAAACAATATTTGTACATTTATAATCGCTTTCTCGAAAACGGTGCTAACGATTTCGATAAAGTTTACAATATAGAGCTTTACGGTGGTCAAAAATCAATCTAGCTAGGGTTCAATTTTGAGAAAATCGTTTTATATTTTCACACACGTAAAACTTTTAAATTCTAAACTCTTCTAATTTCGCAACAAAATTTACTTTCTCAATAGAACGGTGGCTAAAGCGTATGCCGCCGTGCGCTTACAGCTTCTATAGTGTATTTCAGAGTGGCGTTTCTGCCACGCTGATATGCGCGGGTTTGAATCCTGCAATGTCGTCAGGATTTTTTTTTTTATAAGACACCGAGTAAAGCGCGGTCGCCTAGGTACCGGGTACGTATGTAAGTATATGGCACATCGTTATTATTTGTGATGTCAATTAAAAACGGTTACGCAGTATTATGTCTTTTAATTTGGCACCCCTTGATGAATACGAAATGAAAGGATCGCTTACGTAATAAATTATTAGACGTGATCTTGACATGACGATGACGATACAGAATAAGTATATTATACAGAAGTATATGTATACTCACATAATGGATGATACACAAAGTCGATTTACAAAATTCGATCTCAGATATTATTATTCATTTTATATTAATACAGCACGCGAATAGAGTCATGTTCAAATTTAAAAAAGGCATATTATGAGAAAAAGAGAAATAATATCAATAGAAACTCGCAACGCATGTTTATGAAACTATATTTTAATCTTAGGTAAAAGAAAAATATTCAGCGCTATGTGTAAAGTCGTGAGGAACATAAAATATTTATCAAAGAGTTCCGACAACGACTTGTTCCCAGGGGAACACCACATCGTACTGTGGACTTCTTACTACTTAACACTACTAAAAAATAATATATAATATGTATACCTATATGACGTCTTCCTACATCAAAACAAAGCATCACCACGCATCACATTATTTCTGTTCTCAGTTAATGTTTCAATCACAATGAAGTGCTCGTATATTGAAGTTGTAGTTTTGTGTTTAATACGGTCACTGATGTTAACGAAAATTGCTCACAAGTGATAACTTCATGAAATGTTGATCACACCGATTAGCCACCCGCGATAATAATGAAACAAAACATTTCTACATATAAGCATGGTAATAAGGACGAATACAAGACTTTGTACTAAATAGTTGTCAAGTAGCCATCGAATTGCTATCGAGTAACCGTCGAGTAGTCGTCCTATAGCCGTCAAGTAGTCGTGCACCGATGGAGATAGCCAGAGAATTCTAACTGCCACCATGTGCTGACGGACAGATGCAGTCAGAATTAGTATAACTTCAACTTTAGTTGCGAACGGTATACTTGTATTTGCTTGTAGTATCAGTGACTTCAGTGTACGTAGTGCGTGTTCTACTGCATCTATACTGCATGGGCGAACTAGTGATATCTGGTATTGAGCATTCTTTATCTATGACGATACCAAAACGAATATTTTCTAGCTACCCTCTATATGCCAATCAGTAGCTCAAAAATTATGTTTACACGGATAGAAGCTTAAATCATATCAGTTTTAATTTTAATTTTATCAGCTTTTGTCAATGAATGACAACATATCTGTTACCTGAAGATGGAAGAAGTTGCCTATTAATAATTTATAAATATTCATATGCGTTGTTTCTGTGAAATAGGTAGCACAGATACGTGATACGTGAGCACAGCAATTTGGGCAGCAAATGAATCGACTCAGATCGAGAGGCGGAAAAACGGGCAGCCAACGATCCTTTATTTTTGCATTGTTTACCGGCACCACCGTTATATGAATGAGTGAACACCACATTGTCTAAGAAGAAATCTTTTATTCCGATTTATTCCGCCATCTCTACACCTACTGAGCAGAAATTTGGTATAGAGATGTGCATTGGTACCTCAAAATTAGAATTTAGAAACAAAGATTAAATAATTGATATTTCAAATAATACGATTCCTTTTTTTGTAATTTAACTTCTGCTTTGTCCTAAATTACTACAGAATGTAATGTGCAGATACACAAAGAGATCTCACAAAGGGTTGAACATAAAAATTCTAAATTGTAATTTAATATTTACTTCTTCTAATAATAGTTTGGTATAATTCTGTCATAATTGCGATGTCTAATCCGTTTTTAGATCTAAACATGTATTTTAGGGTTTTTGGGGGTTGCGCACCCCGTTGAAATAATATCTTAGATTTTTTTATAGTCCGTTTATTCGTAAAGAACTTTTTTCTCAGTGATGACTAGAGGTATTCCAGTTGATAAAATACTAAGGTTTACAGATTTTTTTATTCTAAAACGAATTCAAGTTTTCTAAGAAAAACAACTAGGACTTTCTAACTGACTCACTGACTGATCATCAAAATTATACTCGTTAACTCCCTTTCAAGTTAAAACACTTGGAAGACACAGTGTAGGTTTTATAGCACAACTATAAAACCCAAACGATATTAATCGTTAATTCTATGTGAAATTATTATGTGTACATGTTGCCGATCCCTCGGTAGACCTGTCCAATTCACAGTTGACCGGTTTTTATAATGAAGGTGACCTAAACTCAAACCTAGGTCCATTGGTATAGTGCCTTCATTGTTTTAACCATTGCCCCGTAGAAACCAACTACGCGTGTTCAATCCGTAACATTGAGAACTCTATTCATAACTACATAGCCACTACTGAAAGTAGTATTAATAATAAGCGAAGTTTTCTTCAAAGATGAGAGTTCTATCCTTACTGAAATATAAGTTGTTGTACGGTATTTCAATGTTTGCTGCTGAGTGCTCTCCAAGCTCTTCTCCTCTGTCTATTTCGATCGCAACACTACGCTTAACAAACTCGTTGTGTTTGTGCTTTAATATGGTTTAGATATTATAAATATTATAAAAAAGCACTCACATACCTAGGCGAAAATGTGTGAGGAGAATGATGAGATTTGAGGAAGCGAAAGAGGTATGTAAGGACCGCGACTCCTGGCCCTATGTTCTTTCTAATACCCCGTTAGGGATACAGCGTGAAGATATGTATGTATGTATAAAAAAAATTAACCGACTTAAAAAAAAAACTGAAAAGTGCGAAATAACTATCCTTTCCTAATCAAAACTCAAGTACAAAAATAACTTTTCAAATACGATACAAATACCTATATAATTAAATTTGACAGTTACCGAATTCTGTTGTTGCACATTGATTTGGCAACGACTTCAATAACTGTCAAATTTAATTATATAGGTATTTGTATCGTATTTTTAAAATTATTTTCGTAATGGAGTTTTGATTAGTAAAGGATAGTTATTTCGCACTTTTCAGTGTTTTTTTTGAAGTCGGTTAAATTTTTTTATTTTTTTTTTAATAATCCCTTTTGAGTGACCTTGGTCTAAATAGAAATCTAGGGCAGGTCTACCATTAACTTCTAATCTAATTATGTGTTCTGAGGTAACAAATATATAAAAAAAAAGAAAAAAGCAAAAAATGCAACCGAATTGTGACCCTCTCCTTTTTTGAAGTCGGTTAATAATAATTAAAGTATTAATCTAATAGAAAAAATGTTTTAGAACGTGCAGCCATATCATGTCATAAAAGTCCGCTAAAGAATATGGTTCATTATAAAGAATTCAATGGACCATCATCCCTTTACATTCTATAGGCCAATAGGTCCATAAGTTGTCTATGCTCAATTACTTATTACTATAAGTAGCGACAAGGTGGGATTTCATCGTGCCTTTAACTTGATTATATATTCTGCCAATCCTGAATGGCGTGAAATTATGTATATGTACATACATACATATGTAACTAGCTTATTCCCACGACTTCGGTCGCGTGGTGGCGAGATACAATAAAGAGGATAGCATAAAAATCTTCATGAAAAATACATATACATGCCAACTTTCGTGGTAATTAGTCAAACGGTGTTCGAGCATAGCGACACTTTTCAGTTTTCCAATTCAACACCCTTGACATACAGACATCCATTTTACATACCATTCAGAAGAAGAGGATTTCACGTTCATTCAGGATAGATACCGCAATATTGCAATATTTCGTATTCGGAATAGGTGTGAAATCATATATATATACATATAATTTCATGTTCATTCTGGATAGGTAATCAGCCTATTCAGGTGGTGTAAATATAAGGAAAAAACAAATGGTTTCATTTTCTACATAATATTATTCATACGACTGGTCCGGTAGCACGTTGGCAAAGCATCTCCTTCTAAGCCGAGACCCGAGTTTGATCCCTGGACTTTTTTAAATTGTCTTGGTGGAGTCTGGGTGTCATTGGTAGGTGGGAGCTCTCCCAGTTACTTGCGTGGTACCCATAGTACAAGCGTAGTGCTTAGTCACACAATTTGTGTAATTGTCTAGATAGAGTATTTATTTTTAATTATTTATTATTATTATTTATACATACATATTATGAAATATAATAATGATTAATATGAATATTAAATTAAATGTTCGTGTTACTCATTATTGCATTAATATTATTACAATTATGTATTTCAAGCATTTTCATAAGAAAGATTATAAAAAACACAAACACCACGACAATCTTCGAGTACATTTTGTTTTTAAACTCATTATAAAGTTGGTCACTGATGGTAGAGCATCAAAAGCGATTTAATAAAATAATCGATAGGTCTTACGGAGGAAGAGAAAGTTTATTTTCAAAACTGGTGAAATTAATCACACTATTTCTATTTAAGTGTACCATACTAGTGAAAGAAGGCTGTTTTAAACGGTTTTTTTTCTTCTTTGATGTCGATGTCACTAGATGGTAGATATGTAGAATATAGAAATACGATTATATAATAAAATACAAAAATACCAACTATCGAAGTCACAAATAAGTTATTGTTAGATCGCGTCGACACCCTCAAAGACAGCATAGTTATTTATTCATGGTTATGATTTATTCATGGTTATTTAATCACGAATACTGACAATAGCTAAGAACTAGAATTTTTTCTTACACAAGAGAAAGTAGTATATCGTCTTGACATACTTTATTTAGCGGTGCGCAGTTAGTAATAACCGTAATAACTGACAGTAGGAATTTTTGGCGGGAACGGGACAAGTGAAGTTGGCATTTTATTTAGATTTTCGATTTTTTATTTTTATTTTTAGGAATTATAAAATACTGGCTTGTAATTGTGCATTACATTAGTTCTGTGCAAGTGTTAAGAATGGGAAAGTATGTGCATGAATAAATATATGCAGCTGAAATTTTCGCGTTTTACCGAGAAGTCCTTCTTAATTCCAGTAAAGCCTACTATCACTTTACTTAAGCATAGGACTAGTGATAAGAATACAGACATTTTACATTAGAGATATTACACCACTTTTTTACATGAGAGTGGCAGAAATGTTTATAATAAATATAAAACGAGTTGCCTGTGATGAAAGAGAAAAAGAATAATAACTTACAGTACGGAACCCTAATTGCGCAAGTACGACTTACAATCAGCGCTTTTTTCCTTTTATAAAACCAAGCGGGAAATTACAGAAATATTAGGTAACCATTTAATTCCAATATCGTAGAATTGTAATATTATACACGATAAAAAAAAGTAGACATGTTACTGTTCGCATTCCGTGATAAGGACGCATGCATTCCGGTTTCAGATAACAAGTGTAGATGCTATCATTAGGCAGCAAAGTCATTAAGTACTCCACAAATTTAAAATTAAATAATATGTAAAAAAAATTTCCTTACTAGCTAATATAAACTATCTTAAAGTTCGCGTTAATTCTAACTTTACGAATATTTTAGAATTATGTTTCCAATGTGAGTCCAATTTGTTTGCTGAATCCAATGTTTTAGAATTAAATTTTTACCAGTGTATTTAAACTGTATTTGCTTGTTATAATTATAATCAGATTAGACATCAGATATTTGTTTTTCAGAAATACAACATAAAAATTAAATAAAATTAAATTAGTCGAATGTGTGTGGTTTCGAAATCTAAAATTGATTTACTGAAATTATTTAACTGAAATTCTAACCTAACAGTAAATACATAAATTAAATTCATCAGATAACAAGTTTACAGAAGTTCTTGTTACCTTAGAAAACTTACTAGAAATTGAGTGACGGTATTAGAATACCGACTTCGCTATTTTTTTTTGTTTATATACCTATATAAATCACATGTACGGCAATTTTGTCGAAATTTTGGTGCAAATAGTTGAGGTATGGTACAACGGCTGGCCGCGAATGAATAGCCATTGGAAAGTCATCAGTTATGTAGGGCGTAGCTCCGCGCGCCATGTGGTCGTCGCGACCGTTCCTCTTGGTAATTTTTCCGTGGGTAATTTTCCGCAATTTTCCAAACAACCATCAGCACCGTTTTGCTTTCACCCTTTATTTAAAAACGTACAAAATGCAAACACTCTAAAAGGATCATATCGCACGCTTTGTGGGCATAAAAACATGCGTTGATTCTTTGACATGATGAATAATGTAATCTGAATACGTTATTTCCAGAAGGTTAACGAGAGCGCATGATTGTAAACAAAATAAAGAATACTGTCACAAATCTCATGTTATTCTTTGCTTTAATACTTTTTGTTTTATACTTATTAATATAATTTTCAATATCGAGTTTAGAATTTAGCATAACAACGTGTAGCTCAACTAAAACAAGACGCTCTAAATGAACACTAGTATTAGTCATTAGGGCTAGCGCTAGTGATAACTTAGATAAAGTGATATTAACATGTTTTATTATGAAATATCCATAACCCATTTTCAGTATTAATTTCACGATACGAGAATGTATTTATAAACGCCAAAAAATCATACAAGCGTAAAAGAAATAACCACAGAAACTAATGGGAATAAAGTGGATAATAGCTAAAGCTTTTCGCAGTCACATAAAATTCATGCAGATTGAATAAATTGTATTAATAGTGCTTTTAAAACATTTTTAGTTCGAGAATAAATAGCCTCTCTTTGACATTATTTATTACAACAAATTGAGGAAGCACACAATAGTATACACGTAGATGACATTATAATTTTAACACATAAAGTGTTTGTTTGTATAAAGTCATGACATACTTAAACTTTGTCGTACCTACTCAATTACACTTACAATTACAATTAGTCTTGAATCACTGTGCTGTTGCTTTAAATAATTTAAAAAAATTATAACAATTAATTAATAATAACTATCCGCTTAGTTCTTAAGAAAAACGCAGCTTAAAAAGGTACTATACAAGCGTGTACAGTTTGCTAAGAGTAAAACAAACTAATCATTACTAAATTATTGATATTTTATCTTGTTCGTACTACATACTGAACACGACATACAAAACAGACAATCAATACGACTTTAAGCAACAGTTGCACCTAAAATATCTTATATAAAATACATATAAATATAAAATACAATATACATATAGTGACATATAGTGTGGTAATACAAATGTTTGCTTTGTTATTTACTGAAAAATTAAGTAAATTCCGTCTATTTTCTTAAGTTATATCAAAAACAACTCGAAACAAAAACCCCCATAAAAAGTTATGCTCTACTTAGTTTCATACCAGCCAACCAGTTTGGGGAACCGGTGCAACATATTGCCAAAGAAAATTAATATAATGCTAAAACGGGAAAGCCTCTCTAGCAAATATGAAATAACTCAATTTATATTATTAGAAGGACAGAAAAAAAGAATAGAGGAGTTACATTACTTCAATGTCAAAATGTACCTATAAACAAAATCTAATGAATATGTTTATGTGACAAACGCGACAAACTTAATAGCTATTGTCATGTAATTAATGTTAATAAATTAATCTCCAGTTACTGGAGACAAATTAGACGCAGGCTGCTCGACTAACGACAGACTATTTGGATTAAATGGAGGGTTGATGTTTATGATTTACGGGGGTTTGTGTAATTGCGGCGCCCGGCAGTCGCGGTCGCGACAGTCGACGACGCGACACCGCTCTTGCATCCACATTTGCAAATTAACAGCAAACAACACTTGCAACAATTAAATTTCACTTAATTCGGCATCATCATAGTAATATCTCATAAAAAACACCATTATCATTATCATAGAAATTGCCTAGATTGCAGGGTCGTTCGGTTTAATATTCTGCACAGAGGTAGAAACAAAGACACTATTTCGATAGCATGTTGACTATTCATTATATCGGCTCTGTTTAGAGGTGAGCAAATGTTATTAGATTTTCTGCACAACCACAGAAACAGCTTCTGTTAACTATTTCATTAATGGATAACATAACATAACAATTACCTTAATAATGTGGACATATTTTTCACTGGCACTGTTCATTTATGACTTTGACAAATTATTATCATTAATTATTAGAGGGAACGGGAGAAGCGAAATTGCCATTCTATTTATATTTTCTACTTTTTCTGATTTTGGGAGTTTTAGGTACAAAAGTGTTTGTACGTATTGTACGTTAAATTTATGTGTAAATTTTAGTAATTTCAAAGTTCGAATTGGTTAAAAATGTGCAACTGAAGTTTTCGCGTTTTCCCAAGAAGTCCTTGTTAACTCTAATAAAGCCTACTATCACTTTATTGGTGAGTGTTAAGGACTTAGAAATAAGAAGACAGATATTTTACATTAGAGATACACCACCTCTTTAAATGAGAATGGCAGAAATGTGTCTAATAAATATGAAACGAGTTGCCAGTGCCTATATAAAAGAGAAGAAGAAGATAAAACCACAATGTCATAGGTAAAGGCTATAATAATTAACAAGTATGATATGTATATTTTTTGGAACGTCATCTTTAAAAGAAATATATTTGTTAACCTTATTGTTCCATGGCATTAAATCTTGTAAATCATTGATTTTTTTCATTGAATTCCAATACCTAAATATTTTGTTCATTTAATTTTTCTAATCAAAAATAACAATAACGAATGCACAAAAGTAACTTCATTCTGCGAAACACGAAATATATATGTATCGGCGAACTGAGAAGAGCAAGCTTGTTTGTCCTCGCAGACTAATTAAAAAGTTTGTTTCGAGAAGTTCTGAGCCAAAGTGGCGACGAAGCAGAGTCGGCACTTATTTGACATCGGTGATTGAGGATTATATTTAAAAATAAAAACTAAATAAGAAATTGCAGGAAATATCAATCAAAGACTATATTACGTACATTATTTTTATTAAAAAAATGGTATAAATTAAAAATACATGAGGTAAGTTTTAAAAAGTCGTGAATTTCACAGCATAATGAATCAGTGCTATGAATATGTATGGAACGGACACGATCCTGTAATAATGGAATCTGCACACGGAAGCGTATCCGATTAGTCCCCGCCACAATTAGCGAACATACCGCAAAAGGATTAAAAAGTCAGACAACACGGATATCGATTACAAATAAGCTAACTAGAAATGTTCCTTACACAGATCAACAATTTTAATTCGTTAAACATGATAAAAATATACCTAATCGATACGTAATATTTATAGATTACAGTTGAAATTTTAAACTGACCAATTAAATTCAATATTTTGCATATGTTGGAAATAGTAGTAGGTAAAAAGCCAAATGGAAGGTAAATAATTTAAAAATACTGAAGTTATGTCATCAAACTCATAATACAAACACTTTGTTCAACGTCGAAAGAGTCAGTTATAGAGTTTACTTTTTACTAAATTCAGCAAAAAAATCAAAAGTGCACGTAATATTACTGGAGCATAGTCTTAAATGAAATATAACTTTGGGTCGGTTAAACATGGATTTGCAAGCGGCTGGAAATGCGCGATAGTACAACCCGGTCATAAGCACGTGCTTCACTCATACAGGTGCAATGTTTATTGTTTGTCGCTTAAACAGAATAATACGTTATGATGTTATGATATATATGGACACGTTGGCGTTAAAATTTTCAAAAATAATTAATTAATTAATTAACAACCTACCTGTTTATTTTGCTTCCGAAGTTTAAAAAACCTATCCATATCCAATTAAGACCTGGATAATATGCACTTTAACTTGTTAACATTTATTATATCTATTAAAAGCTACATCTTATTACATATATTTAAACATAAATCATATCTTCTAGCCATTTTTAGCATGTGTTTTTAAATGGATGCTAATAAAAGACTTACTTCGTTCTATTTAGAACGTCATACGGAGATCTTATTAAAAAATTTCTAGCTTCATGTTTTGTAATAAGAATAATAACACTTTATAGAAGACCCAATCAGACTGTGTGGAAGCGGAGTATTCTGATACAGATCTGTATTTTTCACGACTCAAGGAAATCAACAATTTAGGCATCCTACGACGTTATAGATAATTCAATTCATTAGTTTTTCCGAGAATTGTACAACAATTTGTAAATTGTGTAACAAACTGAGGTTATTTACAAGTAATTGCACAATAACCATTAAAATAAAGTGTCTAAGTGCGACGCGTATTTCATCAATTAATGTTTCGAACTTTCAGTTGTCATTTCTACATCAACTTGACCGCTGTGTTAGCTGTATTGTTCACTGCTCTAATGATTGAGACTGTCTTTTTAGCTTGGAGAAACAAAGCATTACTCGCCCATGCAGAAGGAACATCGTTTAGAAAACTATCGTCGATTTTCAAACGAAAGAACAATATCTTGCTTTTGATTGATATAAAATCATCGATATTCTTCTCTGAAACAAAAATTAAATAATCGATGATTAGTTAGACTGCTGCTTAATAAAATTAAGCACATTCGACACTAATAAATCCATTATACCATTCAATGAACCAGAAAGTTCTTCCTTCGATGGAATGTATTGTTTTTCAAGAGTCGAGAAATTTTCTTTGGCTAAATTTCCCACTATTTTTACTTTTGTCTCAAGATCTGCGTCACCATCAAATAGCGATAAACCTGCTACTTCTTAAAATACCATAAAGGTTGGTTAAACTTCTGCAGAGCAGCGTTCGAAATAATTTTATCTATTTTTTCATAAGCTTCCAATGACTTCAAAAGCACAAATCCTTGTGGCGTGCTTTAACTTCTAACACGCATTGAAGCCAGGATTGGACATAGATTATCACAATAAATATACAGACGTCTAACAGTGCTACCGTGGTGTTGTTAGTTAGTCTCATCTGATAACTGACTAATGATATTTTAGGGAATAAATTGCTCTAGCCATTCCATCGAGCTTGGTGCATGGCACTCGTAGGTCTGATTTTAAATTTTCTGTCTGTATTTTCAACTAAAAATATTACCGCAATCTCTATAAGCTCTCGATAATCATTTTTGGCAATTATGTTGCTTAGTTCACCGCGGTAAAATTCAAGTATTTTTTCAATCTCGGAAATGGTTAGGCACTTTTCTTTCTTTTCTCTGTAGCATTCTATTTTAAGGGGATCTATTTTTCCCAATGATTTCTGAACTCTTTAGACATATATATATAGAATAGAAAGTATATATATATATATACTTTCCTTCACAGTTAAATTCACTTCATGAATATTATAAAACAATACTGCGAGAACTTGTCTATTTAGAGGAAGTTTTAAACCCGTTGTTTGATGTTTGGCATCAGCTATTAAGTATAAGTATCTGGGCGACCGAGCTTTACTCGGTGTCTTATAAAAAAAAAAAGTCCGACCACATTGCAAGATTCGAACCCGCACATTTTAGCGTGGTAGACATACGCTTTGACCACTGTTCTATTGAGAAAGTAAATTCTGTTGCGAATTTAGAAGAGTTTAGAGTTTAAAAGTTTTAAGTGTGTGAAAACATAGAGAAAACGAATTTCCCCAGAATTGAGACCTAGCTGGATTGATTTTTCGCACCCGTAAATATACTATATTGTAAATTTCATCGAAATCTTTAGACCCGTTTTCAAGAATGCAATTACAAATATACAAATATTGCTTGTATAATACTATTCTTTATAATACTATTCTTCTAAATAACATAATATCCTAAATTAAAGATAGCCCATGAAATTTAACATTGAATTCACTGTTCGCGGGAAAATAAATAATAGACTTTTCTCCGTGACTTTTAACCATAGACTTTATAAATAACTCCAGACCCAGACGCCGTGTCCGAGCAGCAATGGTGAGTTAAATCAGATAACCTGACTCACCTGTACATACGACACACAGTTATTATCAGATAAGCTGATCGTTAGCCATTTTGTTATTATCGTTAGAAAACAGAAGTACACATCTACATTTTATTTGATTTTATTTGCCTCACTTCGTAATACGGGACAGGCTGTCCGAAGTTATGAAGTCTATGTTTTCACCTTATTTTTCATTTTATTTCCTTATTTTAAGTACATTACTATGTGTTTTAATAGGTACTTGTTGCAAACTGAACTTAAACATATTATTTCAAAATATTAAAAAAAAAGAAAAAAGGTGACCACATTGCAAGATTCGAACCCGACACTTGGGCGTGGTAGACCTACAGTCAGCCACTGTGTTGTCGAGAAGGTAAACTATGTAATTAAAAAAGTTTAGAAGTTTAGAGTGCAGAAGTTTTAAGTGTGTGAAAGACGGAGAAAACAAATTTCCCCAGAATTAAGACCTAGCTAGATCGATTTTTCGCTCCCCTCAACCACAGTACAAGTAAGCATACAGTATGCTATCTCGGCAGTGTCGTAGAGATAATTACCTACGGTCGTTTGGTACGTAAACGCGCAATAGGGCTACCGACTTGGACTGAATGTTTTTCTGGGGTTACTTATTTGATAATAGGTACTATATTAAATTGTCATATTATCTTTTCATTTTATATTATTGCAAATTTAATACGTTTTTATTTATATAATTTTACTAGTATTTTATATCTAGTTTCAAAAGTTTGTGAGTTAGTATGGTGGAAATGGACAAAAAAAAATGCTTTTTTATGTGCAGTATAATTAAAAATCAGCAATAAATTAACTAGATCATTATGATAATATATTTCCTACAAATTAGCAACAGAGAAATATTTCTGGTTTCGATATAGATGTATTCAAACATCCATACACTGAACATTGTAATATCGTAAACTTGATTGACATAATATTTAGTCAATAAATGCGCAGGAGCGTCTCATACCGTCCGACGACAACCGCGGCGCGCTCGCGACTGTCGTATGTCGAGATATGTCGAGATTTCGAGCGCGTTGTTTGGGAGCGTTTGTATGAAGATAGCATACTGTATGCTTACTTGTACTGTGCCTCAACTATTAAATTGTAAATTTCATCGAAATCGCTCGAGCCGTTTTCGAGAAAGCGATATCAGATATATAAATACAAATGTTGCTAGTTAAATATAATAGTGGATATTATCTTTCTTCGAACTACATAGTTTTAACAAAGACGTAACCAAGAATCTTGGTCCGAGGCCTCACTATTTACAAAGAATTTTATTTAATATCTCTTGAACAAGTGAAGTTCCTTTTAATAATGCGAGTATAACGTTTGTTTGCTTTGATGATTTGATCCACCATTAGTACCTAATTGGCGCGCATAGACTCAACATATTTGTACATTTAGTCATCTTAGACATTATATTTACAAAATTTATTCTAATTTATTTACCTAAAAGAGTGTTCCTATAAGGAGGATTCCGTTCTGGCGCTTCGCCGGCCGCTGCCGCGGCACGCTCGCTTCGCTCGCTCGGCTCGCACGATGGGCTTTATGTGCTTACCTAACCTAACCTACCCAAAGAGAGTGTTCTTAAAGGACAGATTCCGTTCTGTATTAAGTTCACTAATAACGTAAAAGACATCGGGTATATAGTATAGTTAATTGCCGCCCAAAAATTAGACAATCATAAAAATAATATCTACGATCAAAAAATTAATAACAAATCGCATAACATTTTCAGTTATAAAAGTTTACGAAATTAATATCTTAAAATATTAGATCCCTTTAGTATACAACTTTCAAATCTTAAATACTTGCAGTGAGTGTTGTACCCGTTCCTCGTATTTGGAAAACAATTAACAATATTTACAACTTGATATAGAAATTACAAAATTATTATCTTAAAAAATGTTATCGTGTAAAGTGACGTATTAAATCTTAAACACTTATAATTATTGTCTTGTTCTATGAATATATCATCATTTTATTGAATTTTACATAAGATATTTACAAAATTTTACAAAGTGTGAAGCAATGTAAAGCTTAGACGAAGGAATAGTCAATCATTCTCTGAAAATGTTTTGATGGCTTATTTCAATAAATTACGTTTGAAGTATAAGCCGTCCGCAAAGTGGTCAATCAATGAATGTATTCGATGTTAAAAAACACTAAAAACCAATAATGACATCAATTTAACAAAATTCATAAAATTACGTGTATTTTTGAAACGACAGTCAGATGGCTATACAAGCAAGAAATCAAAAGTATTCACTGCAGCTAACGTAGAAAAATTCCTTAATGACGCGCCAGATGAAAAATATTTAGTAACTAAGGTACGTTTTAAAAACTATTCTTTACTTTAAACTTTTTTGTAGACACTTACATATTTATTTGCTATAATAGTTTAGGCTTGCTTAATTTAGTAGGTACCTTTACTTGATAGTTAATTTGGTCATTTACCTGCATAGAACTACATAAAGCGTACTAAAATTACTTGTATTTTATTACAGGCTATATTACTTTTTGGTATATCTGGGGCGTGCAGACGACAAGAATTAGCCAACATAAATGTGATCGACATCGAAAACTATTGGGTCTTATTGCTTGTCAAAATACCTGACACAAAAACCAAAATCCTTCGTACATTCACCGTACATGGTGAGTTTTACGCAATTATCAAGAAATATCGAGCTCTAAGAATTACTTAGAGCAAAGAGTAACAGATTCTTTCAGAAGTACCAAAACGGTAAATGCATGCAGCAAGTCGTTCGCGTTAACAAAATCGGTAGTGTACCAAAATAAATAGCTACGTTCTTGAAATTGGAAAATCCGGCTAGTTATACCGGTTGCAGCTTTAGAAGAACCTCTGCAACATTACTAGCGAATTCCGGAGCCGATATCATTATACTGAAACGCCACGGAGGATGGCGCTCTAATAATGTTGTAGAGGGTTATATTAAAGACTCGGTGGACGATAAAATTGAAATAGGCGACAAGATATCAAAGTCTATAAATATAAATAATGCTGTGGAACCGCGCCCTTCTACCTCACGCGAAAACATCCAGCCACCGCCGCCACCGCTGCAAGCTCCGCCGCCACCGCCGTCACCGCCGTCGTCGCCGACGTTTACGCCACATTCTCCCGTTCAACATAATACGTGTGAAATTAATAATGTCAGTCAGTCAGTTAAGCTTCCAAAGCAGCAAATTTGAGCTGAATTTCAATAATTGTTCTAATTTTACTATTAATTTCCGATAATAGTGACCTATCTGTATAACTTCTGATTTGCTATTAAAAATAGTCTAATGAAAAAGTTTGTTTCATTACCTTTTGTTCTCGCAAATGTGTTGAAAAATGTTGTATGACACACCTGCGGAAATTGGTATTTACAAAGTCGTGACTATGGTTAGCCCTCGACTTCTACTCGTTTGTAAAAACCAACTTATCGCACTAGTATCATAAATAACTATTTATAACGTCATCTTGAAAGGAAATATTTTTGTTAGTCTTACTGTTCCAAGGCATTCAATCTTGTAAATCATTGATTTAAAAATATATCATTAAATTGACTTGACTGAGTTTCTTGTCGGTTTTTTCAGTACAGGTTTTTTTACCGAAAGTGGATTTGATGTTCAAAAATACCTAGTAATTGGGTTTACTTGAACAAATTGATTTGACTTTGTTATAATATTTCTTCGAATGTACCTTATTCTCAATGTTCATAATTTTCTTTCAAACTTTTGTGAACGATACTTTTGGAGATAAGGTGAGGAAGGCAGCAACTTATAAGTGTATTTTTAAAAATGTTAAAAAAATGACGTCAAAGTTACAAGTTTATGAATTCGTAATATAAAAAGCTTTACACCATCCGACATCCACACAATGTTAAAAAAACCGTATTGGACCATTTGTCTAAGTTTCGTAGGGTAACCATGAAAATAAGAAACGCCACTTTTCAAGATTACATCTGTCTTTGAACGACCGCATACTATGTATATTGATATCAGTAGGAACAGTTACAGAGATTATTCTTTTTATAATATTAATTTGTTTCCTACTGATCGAAATTCGACCATAAATGTAAAATAAACTCCTTTTTCTCTTGACAGACACTCCACAGACTCGAAACAGCTCGCAGCTACTAATCGGACAAAAATAGCTAGAAGCTAATTCAGTCAATCTACCAGTAATTATCGTGTCTATACGCCCCTATAGCGTTAGTAGGTAACAATCATTCGTAAAGCTTTTCTAAATAAGTATTCAATTCAATTAAACGCTAATTGCGGGCCAACAAGGGACAGTCCCATCTATTAGTAAACGCGTTCAGAATGCTATTCGTACAGCCACGCCAGTGAAGTATTTACACTTCGCGTACACTTATCTTACATCTAGTACAACGCTTTAAATTACGTCTAACTTTTTTCCGATTCTGGAACGGAACTTTTAATTAAAGGATCATCAAAACGTATAAACCTTTGAGGAGTTCCTTTGTCTAAACAAATACAAGCAATTGAAAGGAGAGGCGGCAAAAAATCAAGTAGCCCATAGATACTAAAGAAAAATAGAAATCCAGCGTTGTCTAAATTCATAAATAGTTTTTTAAAAACAGCAATAACAGTTTTACTAATAGATAAATGAATCCTAGAATAAAATGCAAAAATGAAATGTAATTCATAAAATCGCAATTATCATAAATGTATTGTTTTGCATTAAAATTTAGGTAAATAACTATGTACTTAGGTAGATAAATTCGAAACGTAACATTTACGAAATTATTTATCGTTCTTATTTAAATCACAAAAACCTTAGATGATCCTAACCCAAATCGCAAATTGTAATAAAACAAATTGTAACAAATCCTTATCCACGTTCGTGATTAATAGCATAATAATTGTGGACGGTGTGCGAGCGCGAGTGCGAGCGAGCGGGCGGCGCGGGCGACTTCACCGTGGCTGGCAGAGGCGTTGGCCGCGCCGGCGCTAAGCCCGAGCGCGCCCTAATAAATTGCGATTTAAGTTGTCTCCCGGATAACGCCAACTTTTCCGCGTTTGTTCCGCGCCCGACACTTTTTTCCGCCTCTTCATTTCCTATCTCTTACTTTTGTATTTTCCGTTCTTTCTTCGCCGAGATAAACAGGCGAGAAACGCTGAAAGGGGCTTTACAAATTCAAATTGAACTTATCACACAACTTTTTACATTTGTTTCTGGTCTCAAGTTCGGGGAAAGAGAGCGAAGAGGCGTTTAATAGTACAATCTCGGGAAAGATTGATGATTTTGTATCACACCTCGCTTCGGGCGGCTCGTAACGAGTTGGATGGCTCTAGACGTGGGTCGTGCTGCTTCTTATCTGGAATGGGATGCCGCTTTATCTTAAATTACATATTTTACTTGAGACGTTCCTTGAATCTTACTTTTCGACATATTAGTATTGGAGAAGGAAGAATATTTATATTATCTAAGTATGAAGTACTTGTATGTCCACCACCGTGATTTGTATCATTAATACAAGCTTATGGATAAATAAAATTATTCACTTAATATGTTGATTACATGTTGTATGCATCCTCCAATTACCTTTGTAGTTCAATTCGTTTGGAAGACACACAGACAGACATAATAGTTTAAGATTGTTCTTATTTTGCGACACAGTACAAATGTGGTAACATGGCTTTATGGCCTCGCACAAACAGCATGTTTCTACACAATGACGAAAAACCATAAGAAAACCTATTAGTACCTAAATCTCAAAATCTAAGTAACGATAAAGACAGACATTGTTACTTTTCATATTTGATAGATATATAAACATATAACCTATGGTTACATGTGCTTTTAAGCAAACGTATAGTGTATGGTAAGGCACTCTTTAGCAGCTGAAACTACCATCTGCGCAAAGGAGCTTATACAGCGATTGGCTGAGAAGAGCTGAAGATAGCGCTTAATAGTGTTCATTAGGGTAGACCTGTTTCAGCTCTGAACTAACACAAGTTCTTAATGACGACGATAAGTATATACGACATATAAATAAATGCCTCATTTTATAATGCAACTATATACCTGTTTTCATTAGACGTGTCTTTCCACACTGGTGTTAATTTTATATGCAGACGACGACGCGACGCCGTATATGCCAACTGAACCTATAACCACAGGTTCGCACCGCAGCAAACATCTTGCGTTTATTACGACCCATGTAAACACAATTTAGTTAATCAAGCAAGAAACTTTCACAGCGTGCAGTAGTAAATAGTTCACTTAATACTAGGGCCATGTGTGAACATAATACACATAACCGCAGCATATTTATCCCATTATGCATGGCACGGCGGGCAGCAGCGGTGATGCGAGGCACGTCCGCCGAAACGAATCGCATGTGACATTATTTGTGAAGATCGTGCTCTATCTTCGTCGGCGACGTGGCCGGGACGTGGAGGGATTACTCAGAAAGAAGTACGATTTCAGCGGTACGATAAAGAAGTGAGAAGTTATACATCGGATATATAGGTACGTTAGTATTCTCACTGGAATTACTATCACCTTGATAAAGCACAAAAAAGATTTTTAATGTAATGTGTTTGCAAATAAAACTCTACGTACTCCATCGTTCTCACAATATACATATTATCGATTACAAATAAAGCTCACGGTTAGGTTTCTAAATATTTTCGATCGTTGGTATAAGCTATATATTATGTACATAATATATTAAAGCCTGATGACTTACTGACTGACTGATTAATTACGAAATCTTAATAACTACTAAAGTTAAACTCTGAATTGAACTTTGTATGAAACTGTTATGTGGAACGGAATACATCTGTAAAGTTGAGTACTATTATTGCTTATTAATAGCAATGAGACACGTGTTTCACGTTTTTGTGAAATTCCACTCGCAAAAGGCGGATTCATATGAAACTACATTTCATTAAAGTTTTAATAATATAGATTTAGAATTATATGGGGTAATGTACAGCATCATCGACCTCCAGTCGGGTCGCGGGTGATAGCTATAATATTATAAGTGCAAAAGTGCCGCTGTCTATTACGTTTTCACAGCTAAACTGCTTTACCAAATTAAATCTTGGGGAAGGACATAGACTAGATACCTTTTTAATTCCATGCGAACGAATTCGCTGGTAACAACTTGTTATATTACATTTATGTAAGGTATTCTCTATTCATTATTACACTAACTGACATAATATTGTACTCAGCTAATAATAATATGCTATTTAAACTCTAACAGATATTAAACTAGGTACCTAATCTACATAATATAAATGTAGATGTATGCCTGTAGTTAGAAATGCAGAAGTGTTATTGCATGAGCCAAATGCACTGAGTTGCGTTCACAAAATTTGAATATCAAAACATATGCATTATTCGATCGACATATCTATTGATACTAAGTATAGCTGAATGCAATTCAAATTACGAACATAACGTACTAAATTGAACTACTAGTCATTGCTGCAAATATCTATCAAAACTTTGTGGCACATTCGAATTCGTAATAAAGTTGTCGAAATGTGTGCATCCGTATCGCAGCCATACCTACATACAATGTACCATCTATTAACTTGGTAATACAAATTACTATATAAATGTAAATAGCAATTTTGCTTGCATTTATACTTAGGATAACATACGCATAAAGAGTACCAGCTAATAGGTAGTAGCTTACCAGCTAATAGCTACTAATAATCATCACAATAACCCATGTTAGGACATATTCTATATCAGTGATAACTACTAGAATATATATGTAATAGTGTAATAAAAACTGAAACATCAAAATAAAACTGAATAACTAACCATTAAATGATAATAAATGTAAATTAAAAAAGTATTTTCATTATCGTAGGGAGCTTTCTTTCTGCGCTTTTGTGTATCTAGAAAAGACATTTGATAGAATAGTGGGAAAGAATTTGTGGAGTCTTCTTCCTAAATACGGCGTAGGGGTTAATTACTGTGGGTTGTGCAGTCATTATATCGTGGCCACAGAGCCTGTGTGCATGTCGTTTTGTTTCGAAGTCTGTCCAGGCGTTATACAGGTCTACGTGATGTCTGCCTGGCTATTCGTGCTATATTTGGATAGTTGCCTCCATACATCGAAATTTGAAAAGTAGTATGAGTAGCTCGACATGCGATGCGACTATCTGAATCAAAGTTGCAAACACTAGTCACGTGCATGAAAGAATGTGAAGTGAAAGGATTGGATACAAACGTGAACAAAACTTAGGTTCTGGTGATTGAAAGAGAAGATGTTACAGACGAAGTGTGAAATATGGGTAAATAGAAACGTCTACAACAGGCGAATGAGATTGTTTATCTGGGGAGTGCGTTTTCTAGCGACGGAAGGTGTGAGTTGGATGTGGAGAGACGGCTGGCAACTGGCAATAAAATAAACGGTTCTTTGGCGCATTACATAACATATACGTACATATCCTCACGCTGTATCCCTAACGGGATAGTCAGAGAGGACGTCGAGGTTCTTCCATACTTCTTTCGCTTCCTCAAATCTAATCATTCTCCTCACAGATTTTCGCCTAGGTATGCGAGAGCTTTTGACATTTCCATCTGCTAACACTCTAGCTATTTGATCTTCATAAGTCAGCCTTGGTTTTTCTTGGCTTCTTTTACCACTCACTCGCTCTGTATATTTTCTTCGTCAGTCTCTGATCACTGATTCTTTCTATGTGCCCGAAACATGTAAGCATTCCTTTCTTCATTTTCACAATAACACTGTCGGCGCAACCCTGTCATACTGCGTATCTCTACATTGCTTATCCTGTCCGCAAAGGTGACACCGCACATCTTTCTAAGATATCGCATTTCTACTGCATTTATCATACTTTCACTCGATTTCGGGCATATCCAGGACTCACTACCGTACAATAAAGTTGGCACCAACACCGCATTGTGGATGGCCATTTTAGCAGTGTTACATATATTCACACTAGCTACTAATGCGGACAGAGCACCGTTCACTTTATTGCCGGCTGCTACCCGTCTTTCCACATACAACTTACATCTGCCATCCCTCGAAAACACACTCCTCAGATACACAATTTCATTCACTTGTTCTAGACAGTTTCCATTTACCCAAATCTCATACTTCTATTAAATATTTATATTAAAGACAATTGTTACTTAATATACACAATATGTGTACATACCTAAGCCTCTATTTACCTATACAAGTACTAATAATTTTCTTTTGCTAGATTTAAAATGAAGATATTGGTTTAATATAATTATGTACAGAAATTCGCAGTATGACAGGATTGCACGAGTGTTATAGTAAAATTGAAGAAAGGAAAGGGCACATAGAAAGATCGAGTGATGCAAGACTGACGAATGAAATCTACAAAGAGAAAGTGTGCGGGAGCATAAGCCAAGTAAGACCAAGGCTGACTTACGAAGATCAAGTACTCAAAGTGTTAGCTGACGGAAATGTCAAAAAAACTCGCATATCTAACCAAAAATGTGCAAGGAGTATGATGAGATTTGAGGAGGCGAAAAAAAGTATGTAAGGACCACGAAATTAGACGCTCCGTCCTCTCTGACCACCCCATTAGGGATCTTTAAACTCTTAGTACATACATACATATCTTAGTATAACTGACTCACATAAACTAAGCTCTTAGTGTGTTTGAAAAACTAAGTAAAGTAAACAAATGAACTAAAAATAAATGGCAAACGTCATAGTCAAAAAATAAGTAGGTAGGTCTAGGTACTCTATTTCTTTCAAAAAAAATTTTGAATTATACGACATATTTTCGAAAGCTCAAGGAATATAATACGTGTTAGAATAAAGTATAAGCAAACCATGTTCCTTTTCATAATATTGTTGTCAGCGTATTTGTATCAGTGTTCGCTTTACGCAACATATGACACCAACAACGAAGTTAATTAAAACAAGTTTCGTGAGGAACGTAAAAAGAAAATAAAACAATAAAGAGGGTGGAATTAGTAGGTGGTGTGTGACGCAGCACAATATTAGTAGAGCCTGCTGAGTCCAGCTGCTTGGTATTCCTCGTGCGAAAACGCTGTCCGGTCGAAGACGCGCTCTCGCCGACATTAGCTGTTTGTATCTTAGCAGACAAAGCGCTACCTTGATACAAATACTGATGTTTTTGCAGACGCAGGATAGTGTTTGTTAGACTAACCAATATAATTTAAAGGAAAGCTTACAGACAAAATAATAGAATATAGTAATAGCAGATAATGCGGAAAATTACTTAAACAATTATTGAAGCAAAATAGTTATAACTTTAGACGATTTTAACTTGAGCAGGAACCAGGAGTGTCAGGTCATAAATATGTATAATATGTATAATATTAAGGATATACCTACTTCTCGTTTTCTAAAGTTTTATTTAATGGGTATCGAGTTCCCATCCTCACACACCCTTCGTACCAGGACAAAGGACCCTGGACTCATACCCAAAGTAAATATAATTAAATTATCTTTATTAAAGTTGAAGGGTGTCCGACACGGTCTTGGTCGATTTTTCAGTTTTTCCAATCAATATAAAAAAGATAGATACTAATAAATACTTTTTCGATATATATTGCATGACTGGCTCGTTTTTATTTCAAAATAACCATTCATTTTTCCGGTAACCCACAGCGCGCTCAACCATGCGTGATTTTGTTTTTGTACGTTTGTTCAGTGTCTGTGCACTTTACTGAATTTATTTGGTTGTTTCAATTGTTTATTATTTATCATGAAATGAAACAGATTTTTTGCATCTACTTAATATTCGTGTATATTATATCTAATTCATAACATATTAGGATTTAAGTAATAAATAGTGTTATAATGATATTTGATTGTAATTTTGCTATAAAATAAGTGTAGTGTAGTGGTATAGTAAATCACTTTTATAATTCTAATGGTTTTACTTCAAAATTAAAGGATTCATTCATGTAAGAAAAATAAAAAAATATAAATAAAGCGAAATCTAGATGTAAGATAAATATTTTTTTACTTGTAATGGGTACCTTAATTGAAAAGCATAAACATTATTAAAAATAAATAGTGAATGGCTGACGAAACGCGTCATTTTATGGTATTTCTCGTGAATGCAGACATAGCGAACGTTCGCGGAATGTGAGTGCGATAAAAAGATTGTACGATTCAATAGAGCTGCTCCCTAAGTCCCAAATTAAATCATGGAACATCTCTGCACCTGCCAGCGCCTCGCGGGGGCGTCGTTGCTTTGCACCCTGACTGACGATTTCTTTTCATTATTTTCTCTGTGATTTTGCCACTGACTGAAGCTTTTTGCAATATTTTTTCCATCAAATGTACCCATTCCTATCTATTAATACATTTCTTATACAAACCGATTATTATATATTAATAAATCTTCAAAAGAAGAGTGAAACAAACAAGAAAATCGCAAGTCACATATCAAGTGAAAATGGTATAAACTTAGTTGGGCCATACGATCGAAGGGACCACTATCTCAATCTGGTCGTTCAAATGTGAGAAAAGAGCTACGGATTTAGTGGGACAAATCTGTGCGATTCAGTCAGATTACCGCGAAAAAACCTTTTAGCAGATTTAGTCGCAGTATGTTTTAGTTTCGTAAATCTGTTTATTGAAAGGAACCAAAAATGATTTAGTTTTGGCATTTTATATTCTGATAGCAAAAGTGAAATAGGGTTACGTAAATATAAGTCGCAAATACCCAATTATTTTATATCATAATAAAATATGAGCTAGCAAGATCACTAATATAATAGTTATTTTATGTCGTTGGGCATGCAATTGCGGCACACAGCTGACGCGCCGACACGTGCTACGCGGCTACGAACTACGGTATTGTAGACACTACGTAGCGCAGACAGTACAAACTTGTAGACAATATTGCTTTACTATTTCTGCAAATCCAAATAACAACAGATAATTACTCTTAACTCTAAATAACATTAGTTTGATCGTAATAAAGATTACGACTAGACGACATGTGAATGCTGAAGCACGAACTTACCATTTACGTATACTATATAAATTTTATTTTTTGTAATTTTTCGATTATCACTCCACCTAGAAACATATTTTTTATTCACTTTGACCTTCTCTAACGCATAAAATATAGGTATATAATTGAATTAACACTTCATATTGATATGCTTTTCAAGTTAAAATACCTAATGAAAAATTATGCATATCACAAACAGTTATTATCAGGACCGTGTTCTGTTACGTTAGTTTTGTTCCGATCTTCCGATGCACTAAAAATGGGCATTAATCTTTAAGTTTATTGAATCGACATAAGGAATCAGCCTTATTGAATGAAATATTATTATCATAATTCAATTTGAAATTTCATTTTGAATTAAATTCGTTGTGTGTGACTTACGTGAAACGTCGTTGTATAATCTTAGAATTAGGCAGATCATAATGTATCAGTGGCCAACTAGTATCCGTCATATCGTTCAGTGCAAAATGTTTAATGATTGTGTAGGGTCTCCAAAGTATAGTTATACCACTACCGCTTTGTACATCATATAAAATTTAGTGTAATTGTGTAAGTTACATAATTGTTGTAACTTTCGTTTATAGTTTCATCGAAATTCACTTTTCTCACTAAACAGTTTATTGTTACGATTTTTAGTGCAATATTCAATTTGTTTTAACCCCCTGGAATATCAACTAACAAATTGCTCTCAGCGATCTGCCAGACATATCATTGGACACATCATGATAAAACAATAGGTAATTTCAGGAAATGGCGGCGCTTCGTGTAATGCCCAGGCTTCAACTGCCCAGTTCTACGATCAGACATATGATAGACACGTAGATCGCGATATATTGGTTCCTTGTTGTAGTTTATATACAGCGTCTACCTTGAAATATTTGTCTACTTTCATTTTTTTATTTAGTTATACCGAAAGCCTTTTATAAAATTTTAGTAAAAACATTACCTTTAGGATAAAGGCGGCATGCGACGAGGCGAAAATTAGATTTTTGTTGATGTTTTAAAATAAACATATAATCACATATATAAAAATATACGTATTATATTTTTTTGCAACGAATGTTATATAAAGTATTTTTATAAATACAATAATGTCTATGTTATATTAATTAGCTATACCTTATTTTACTTTTTGATTATACTTATTGTTGGTATTTTCTCACATTTACTACCGCTTTCATTAGCCTCTTCTAATTCTTTAACTTTTAAAATCGATTTAATAATAATTTAGCTGATGAAAATGTTAGAAGGATACTATACTACTATATCAGATATTACCACATTAATTATTAGAATAAATAAAAGGTCTTTTTTATAAAAAAAAAAATGGAAGTTTTGAAATCGAAAAAATGAAACGCTTGAAAATGATGTAATTTAAGTTAAAAAATGGTTTCATCGATGTAAATATTTGTTTATATTTTATCAGTATACATATTACGTGTGTAAAAAAGAAACTGACTGAGTACTGACTGAGAATCAATAATTTCTAGAAACTTGAAACTGCAAAAAACTCCAAACACATAGAAGTCCTGTCTGGTGTGTGCACTTATAAAGAAGGAATTTTTGAAAATTTAACTTTTAAAGTGGTAATTTTGTGGGTCAGCCATTAAAATTGGTATTTGGTTTTGGGATAGAAATTAAGAAAGAAGTGTTTCAGAATTTTTAAAAATTTGTCATAGGGAATAAAATATTGTAATGAAGTTCCTTTATTTTTATCGTTTATTACCGTGAAAATTGGTATTTAGCATATTCCTTGGAAATAATAAATGACGTGTTCCAATCGTTTTCAACAATCATTATCTATGAGGGTGAAATAGGGGATAACGGTTTATAAGTCAAAATTCAAAAAAGAACACTACTAACACAGTTTATAAAGAAATTGGGCTTTAATGTTAGGCTAAGATTACCAGTTCACTTATTTCTTTAACCTTTTCTATTTGTTTTTATATTTAATTTAAAATCCATGCAGAAAGCTAGTTTGAAATAGACATGTGTGGTATTAGTAGCATAACAAAGATAGCGCCAGCACTGTTAATGTTCCCTTGTGTGGAGTGAGATATTTCCTGTAACATTTAAGATCCCATTAACGTTGGTATTTAGAAAACATTCATCACTACGCACAACATTAATTATACTAAAATGTGTGGTTCTGGTTACGTAAACAAACATTTTAGTGTTATCAAAAATTATTATTATTCACGGATAACGGTGTTTCAAACCTAAAATCTGTCATGTGAAACTTTCTACCGCCGTACAAACGCTGATAATTAAGAAGCACTGAAACCGTTTTGAATATTTTATGAATATTTCATATGTATGAGGACATGGCTACTAGAGCGAAATTATATGAATTACCATTCTTAATGAATAAATTTGTAATGTTGTTAAGAACGTTGTGTGATAAGTCTAAAAAAAGACATTTTAAGAACAGGAAAATCTTTAAAGTTTTTGTCAATTATTTAAAAAAGAAAATGTATAAATCTGCATGTGGCAGTTTTAATTAAAAGTATTAGTACACCATAGAATGATTGTAACATTATCTCAAAAATACTTTAATAAGTGAAACCAATTGATTCGTATGTCTAATGAGTTGTTCACGAAGATATCACAGACGTTATTAATAATAATAAAATAGTCTTGGTTAAAAAATATTGTTCGTTCTTGGTATATAATTCTGTTTACTAAATCTTCACATTCTCTACGTTCAAATAACAAACGTAACAAAACCATACTACCGACGTTGGGCACATTGCGTGTGTAATTGCCGCGAGGCGTCGACCCCATTAATCTCGCTAACACTTGATAAAACGCAAGTCACTCCGTACAATGTAATGCTACTCCGCTGACGTGGAAAGCAAAAAGTTTGTCAAACCATGACGTAAATTTTTGCTAAAATTAATGGTACCGTATATGTATAGGGTATTTCTTGTAATATGCCTAGTGGCGATATATGCCTCTTTTTTAAAAACTGAACTAGTAATCAAAAAAACTGATCTAATTACCTTCTTTATTCCAAGCGCTACCCATCAACCGCTAGCGCACCAGAGGAGACCGCGATGCGTGTACGCAGTTTACACCCGTCAAAATTTCGATAGTATTAAAGATAGACTCCCCATTCAAAAGTAGATTTGGAGGATAGATGCGTTATCAGAATCCTCCACGCCGATCGAGGATAAAACGTTAATGTTACAATACTCGTACTGAAAGGACAGGATATTTAATAATATGTCAAGACAATATTAATTCGATAAATAACTTCGATTAGAAATCGATTCTTACTCGTACATCTATCCGGTATCTATTGGGCATATACCTAGCACAAAATTTATAGAGGAACGCTAAAATTCTCATACTCTTTAATTAATAACACTGCCTTATATTTCTCCGAAAAATTGCTACAACGTTTAACTTCGTAGTTCTAGGAGTGTACTACTTTTACTTGTAAAATTTGAAGCAGTAGAGGGATTTTAAAAAATTAGGCACCTATTAGGGAATTACCCTACCTATGTACATACACACACATACATATGTATTATGTATTACGAGAGAAAGATACAGAGAGTACTTTTAATTCTTTAGATCAGTAATCTTTCTACGATTACAATTTCAACGACCGTTTTATAACAAATAAGTCTTATATATATCATTGTTATTTTATAGTTTTTATGATAAGCTGTTTTGCAGCAAGGTCTAAAAACCAAACACACACATCCTTTTATACTATTAATATAATATAAGGTTGTGACTGTACACATGCTATTTGGGGCATCCAGAAGCAGAACTGGGCGGCGCTATACTCTACCAGGGCAGACAGAGCATTCAGGACAAATTCAATTTTCTCGAAAGCCGGCGACGAGCCAGTTTACGCTACTAACTAGCTGCGACGTGAACACCTCCCTCGTCCTCATATGATATCTAATGATTTAAGTCTTCGTTTCCTGTAATAAATTATTCATTTTTTCAAAAAGAAATGAGAAGAAATGTAAAAAGGCCTTCTTTTATATTGTTTAAATTAAGTAGGTTATAAAGTGCATATGTCCAAAATCGCTAATGAAAACAAATAAGTATTATGTAAACATACAAATTATAGCTCTAAATAATGTAAATCAATACGTAAAATGGAGCCTGGTTTGATGTTGGTCTTGCATTTGCTGCAAATCTACAAAATCACGGCCGATTTCACTAGTTTAAATGATATAAAATTGTTTCGTAATTTTTTTTTTAGTACATACCTACCTATTCTTTCATGATTCGAGTTTCTTATTAGCTGTTAAAATTAAATTACCAGTTTTCATTACTTTCAAATATAGCTATAAAGCTAAGGACACCTAACAAGTCAACATAATTTGACTGATAAAATAGGCTGGAGAGTAACTTAACTTGGAAGTCATTGCGATTACGTCAGAAAACATTTACATATTAAATCGCATAACTAGACAAATGGCTTTCGTATCAAAGGTGAATTTTTAAACGATAGACATAAAAATTCCATACATTATAGCGCTCTCGATTAAATAAATATTGACATAAATCTTATTTACTTTTCGAATCCTCGTTCCCAACCCGTTTTTGTAAATTCATGTTAATTTCTATCAAAAGTATAAACTTTTAAACTTTTGCGTTGCATTATAAAATATCTAAAAACACGGGAAATTAACGCGATTACCTTTTATTTTCGGACACGGAGTGAAGCTTGCTGCGACAGTTTACTTGAGACCACGGCCGATGCAACTCGGCCGAAACGTCAAGCGAAAATAAAAGGTATTCGCGTTAATTTTCCGTGTTTTTAGATATTCTATCAAAAGTGTTATAATATCCATGAATAGGGTATTGCTTGTAATTCAAGTTTAGAATCGGAGACACAGAGAAGCAAAGCTGAAGCAAAGCGCATATCGTGTCTAATAGCAAGTAAGAGAAAATACATTTATCTTGTCCCGACCCGTTAACGTATATTACGCCGCTGAGACAACGACGACGCGACGTCCGCCTTGTACTTTTTAACGCTGTTAGGAAATGTTCACTCTTATCACTATACACGAAATAAATAAACGTATTATACGAGTAGACTATTTGTTATTATTCGTATATTATTTGTTATTATATCGTAATTGTTTTTAATTTTATTCAACGTTTTTGGGCTAAATAGATGTAGGACTCAAATTGATTATTTTTCCTAACTTGAAAAAACCTCTAGTTGAAATTTCGATGTCTATAATTATTTGATGCCAATACACATCTCACCATCAATTAAGCTGTCAATTTTTTTTAACTATTCTGACAAATAGTTTATTTGAACCTTGTTTACAATAAGATTAATCTTTATTCTACATATAGGTATCTATTTGTAATGTAGCTCATATTTTAAAGGATAATTTTTAATTAATGCTAATTATAATTTAAATACTTAATTTTAATATAATGTTAAATGCTGTACAGTACATAATTATAAATGTGATTACCTTCTAATTAAATACAGTTTGTTTAATATTTTTATGTTATTATTGTTTTTGGAGTTTGGTTTAAAATTTAAATCACTTTTTAAATTCCCAATAACTGGTGTTTAATTAACATTGGATTGGATTTCTTTTTAAACCGACAAATAAAGTTAATAATTTTTTTGCTCAAAATTTTCTCACGTAATTGAAATTCTACTTTATGCACACGTCTGTGATTAATTCTTTACGATATTTATGATTCTAAAAAAAAATTCGCAACTGAAAAATGGACATTCAGTTTGACAGACATCACGCAAATAAGGTCCGTTGTATCTTTTAAACAAAAAAAAGAAAACGAATTACAAAATAAGAACCACATTTTCCTAAACCTAAATAATGGTAAATAAAGTTGGTAATTTTAAACAACAATCTTCTACAACCGACTGTCTCTACAATAGCAGATACTCAACGTGTTGAAGCAACACTCGTAAACATTGCAGCAACCAACTATCCTGTTGTATTCGTTGGATAATATTTTTACATACTATATTACTTCACAATAATGTGTGCGTAAACAACGTGTTTTAATAAATAAATAATTATTTACTTATTACTTAAGACATTTCATATATCAATTAATTTAAAAGTAACAACACGTACAATAACGATAACGTTAAAAATTAATATAAATCGACAATAACGTTTTTTTTAATCATAATTTTTTATAAAGTCGTCGTTGCTATTGTATGTAATGTACAGGTATTGTTCGGTGGGCTTGTATATATCGCACCAGGCACGACTTACTACACAATGTTAGTTATGACAAAGCAGGCAAAGTCACCGGCGCCACAGTGTCTCCTCTCTTGGTCCCCTCTAAATCTCATAGCAACACGGTGTCATAATGCAAGCATGACACAAACATGTATACGTGCGCCAAGCTTGTTAAGTGGTTTGGAAGAAAAACATCACAAAAAGTTTTTTTATTGTCGTAGGCCATTTAACCATTTATTCTCCTTATTTGGCGAAAAATGTGCGATATGCATTCAGAAAACGTGTACTATGAAAACGTTTTCGTGTAGGTAATAAGTTATTCTTCTAGAAATCTCAAATCGCTCTAAAGTTGCCTTTATGAAATTATGATACAACGAACAAAAGAACGTCCGGTATCGCCCCTCAAGAAGTTAGCAAAACATCCCTCGTCCCAGAGATTTTTTGTGGCAGGTTGAGACTTCGTAATAATAACCTTTGTAATTCTTCAAGTGAAACTTCAGCAAGTTTATAAGTGTACCTCAAAGCGAGTTTACCGTCGCTCTTCATAAATTATGAAGCGATCTCTGTTTCTGCTTCCAGTTTCTTAAAACAAAGTACCTACTCACTGCAAGCAATATCATTTATTATATAAAATTTATAAACACACTTATTATATAAAATAAATGAAAATTACTTTGTTTTTTATGTATATACTAAAAATATATAAAACTACATTAAATCTATACACATCTTTGATTGACATTAAGTGTCACAAATCGTAACCTATTCAACTCATATTTAGTTATTCGTTACATCTCATAATTTTAAGTGAGCTGTTTAAATAAGACGACTGTGTTAGCAAAAAGTTAAACCGCCTTCGAAAAAAAAACACTGAAAAGTACAAAACAACTGTCATTTACTAATCAAAACTCAAGTACAATTAAAATAACTTTTTAAATAATAATAATAATATTTGCACAATAATTGCACATTGATTTGATACCGACTTTAATAACTGTTTAATTTAATTATATAGATATGTGTATCGTATTTTAACGGTTATTTTAATTGTACTTGAGTTTTGATTAGTAAACGATAGTTATTTCTTACTTTTCAGTGTTTTTTTTTTTGAAGGCGGTTTAATTTTTTAAATTACTTTTTTATTTCTTAATTTTTTTAATTTCAGTTGTAATTGAAACTAATTACTTTCAAACACTTAAAAAAAATGTTTAATTTTTTTTTATTATGTTGCCATCTAACGATTGCACGATTACTTCTTAAATTGCTAAGCCACTTTTTGAAATTTTTATCTAGAATGTTTAGATAGACTTGCCTTGCATGTAGAGAACTACATGCAAATATTGAAAAAAAAAACATGCATAATGACACGTTTTAGAATTACGCTGTTAAGCCGACACGTTTTCCTAGTGACTGATTCGACACTTAACTCTCTATCTCAAAAACTACTGAACCGATTTTGATGAACCTTACAGTTTTTCCTAAGTTGTACTATACCTAGTTCAACTAAAAAAGAATTTTTGCAATCCAACTTATAGTTTCTGAGATGTGCGCGGGCAAACATATAAACGTACATACATACAAATATATATACACTTATGAAATTTGGCACACATGTTAAAAAGCTGGTATAGACTAACATATACAAAAACTGTGCAATTCTGGCAATATGTAATAATAATAATAAACTCAGACATTTCACACAGCGCCATCTAGTCCCAAAGTAAGCAGCACAGCGCTTGTGTTATGGGTACTAGACAACTGATATACTACTTATATACTTTTCTTTTGTAAATAAATACCTACCTAAAACCCCCGTGTACTTTCCGACGCGTTAAACCGTTGCGCCACGGATATACATGCGGGTCGAAATTATAACCACCTTTTTTTCGAAGTCGGTAAAAATAGTGGCTAAGAGTGTGTCGGAGACGCATTAACTTAACGTTCCTAGATTATAGACATTGATGTATTTTTTAAATTGAATCGAAAATACTCTCTATTTTTAACCCTCGACGCAAAGGGGTGTTATAAGTTCGACATGTCTGTGTGTCTGTGTGTCAGTGTGTGTCTGTGGCATCGTAGCTCCTAAACGAATGGACCGATTACGATGCGGTTTTTTTTTGTTTGAAAGCAGGTTTTCTAGCGGTGGTTCTTAGATATCAGCTCTTTTTTAGTTTTTAAACGGACGCGAGCATCTTCTATTAGTCTAATCGATGCGAAATTTAGTATACTGTGACTTCAATAATGTCACAATAACATAGTAACCTTCACCAGGTGCTGCAGCATCATCTGAAGTCAGCAGGATATCCAACTCCTCGCCACTTACATTAGAGGTATCATGTTTAGGCTCATCAAAATGGTCTCTATGAATAGGTTATAGATAGATAGATGGTGATCAGGGTCTGATGATGGATCAGACAACTGTTGTCAGAATACTCAGATTTTGGCGAGGCACGTATAGGCTCGTGTCGCAATTTCGTGTATCGTGTAAAGTATTTGCGTGAATGTGAGGATAGAGTGTAGATCGTAGAGTGTTTAAAAAGCATGAAATAAAACTTAAATTTAAAATTCAAAAAAGCTCAGACTCAAAAAATACCTCCAAAAAGTAAAAAAATAATATGTACCTTATAGCCCTTTAAATTTGTGATAAGTTTCAAAATAAATAGTAGTAGTAATATATCCAAGTGTCATTACGTCGGGGGACCGTTAAGTTTACCTGTGTTTAAATTTCATACATACTTATAAATGTATTTTAATAAATAAATTAGGATTTAAACTACTTTAACTAGAAACTTATCATGAAATGAAGCAGCTGACATACTTTTTAAAACATTGAACTGGAACGACATCGATATAAACCGTGCCGCAGACGTCTGCCCCTCGTACACTGAGACTGTATTTGCTCACCCGACGCCCCTGTACCCTTGTCCGACCCTGGCCCCGCTACACAGCGAATATTTTTTGTGGGGACATCATAATAATAGCTCTGTATTACTTCAGGAGAAATTCCAAGAAGTTTATAACTCGAGATGAGTTTCGTGTTCCTTGTCATAAATAATAAAGCGGTCGTCGACTACAACGTCGTTCAGATTTTAAATGTAGTAAAAATTCAAGACATAATCTTAAATTTGCAGATGTGGAGTCGTAAGAAAATTAGAGTATTTGTAAATTATAAAGTGAAAGTTTTGTAGGTTTTGTAAAAACTTATTGGAAAAATTGTCTGTGCGATTTTATTTTATAATACAAGCAGCACACTAATACTCTTCGTTGTTATATCATAGTTCTATACGTACACTTACAATATAGTACAATATTATGTAAAGGATGACATCGTTTTTCCTTACTGCGTTGTCACTAAGCAGTATTTTTTTTCTTTCTACTTTAATGTGAGTTATAAAGTGCAATTAACAAGCAAAAGCAAAATTCGTTACAAAAGAAAAATTGAATCTATTTAGATATTCATTTCTTTATGTGTCAAACAGCTCACTAAATACATAATTCTTTTAATTTTTTATTTGATTATTATCTATTAACACATAAACGGAGAAACTACACACGTATATAAAAAATCATAAATGTTAAACGTTTGAACTAATACGAGGACGACAGAGGCACTATTCTCCTCTATGCTGTCTACAGATTCTACTTAAGTTAATGGATAAGTTGCGAAGACATGGAGTTTACTTTGTGTTTTCAGGTAGACGGTCTTAGATCGAGAACTTTTCTTCGTTAATTTGAACAAGTCAGGAGCTCTACAAAACTGTCAAGATAGTTTAACGAACAATGTTCGCTGATTGTTTAGTTTATAATTACCACGCTTTACTAATTAATAACTTTGACCGGAATAAATTTATATCAACAGTAATTTTATAATACGTACAAGAACCTACATATTACACAAGTACCTACTTAAAATGTAGAGTCTGTGTGTTGTTCAAAATAGTAGGTAGACATTAACACCACAGCATTTTGTGAGAGAAGTAAAAGTTATTTTCAAAAAGGCACTGTCCCTTAACTTCCTTCGCCTAAAGAATTATGAAGATTAGCATAACGAAGTAAGTTAAAACTGTGATGAGGCAATGTGTAGCGTTTTGAAACTGGTAAATCTTTTATACTTTTACAAAACCTAATAAAAAATTCAAAGATGCAGTATATTTTTTTGTTCTCGTTTTGTTCCAAACGACAGCTCTTATGAGACTTCGTTTTTTCTTTTGAGGTACAAAACCGTATAGTGATGAAGCTATTGGTTATCTTTATAGTTTAATAGTTGTAGTAAGGAAGTATTAAAACAGTAATATAGAAAATGCAATTTTTCAGGGTTGTAACAGTATGTAACGTGCAAAATACCTATATATAATAATTTATGATTAAACAGAACATGCAACTGCACCATACTGTACGAGACCCGAACTCTCGCTACCGCCATCAATTACACTAATGGAATTTATTTCATTTGGAACCCATGCGTCTCATCTATAGTCCGCAACGTAAGTACTTACACTAAAAGTGCTCTTATTAGATTCAAGATTTTCACATTTCGTTTGATTACATTTTATTGCTTTTCTGATTTTCTAATGTCTACAGTAAGATACATGTTACACATCATTAGTATTTTGAAAGCCAAAATTATAATACATATTTTGTCGCATCTGCCATCAGGAAAATTATAATAATCGACTCTCTTTTTTTGCACAACTTTTCAATAATTATTTATCAAATATAAGTATACCTATCTTTAATAGTAATTTCATTAGGTATCTGAAATACTGTCATGGAATGTGAAAATATCGTTATTTAATTTTTCATAGGAAACTTAATTTATAGGGCAATATTTATTGTACATGCTTAGATGTTTTTAAATACTATTTATTGCGTAGTGTAAATATGAATGAATGAATGAATGAATGATTAATCTTGCTTGTATTTACTTAACTTTATGATAAATATATATTTAAAATACACTAATTAAGAACGAACTCGATAACAGCATCAAACAACGAGAATTGACCAAGTTCTCGTATTAAAAGTTAAAAAGTAGCCCTTACTAAACTCGTACGTGTTCTTTGTCTCAAGTTTTGCGCTTACCTCTGAGCAAGTTCCCCCTCGCAACTAATATTAGTCAATTAGGTATTCAGGACGCGCTCAGCGCACCCCGCTCGTTGCGTCTGGCTAGGCGGCTGCGACTGGTTACCTCTACTTGGCTTACTGCAATGCCGAAAAGAATGATATTTTTGTCCATATCGTCAGCATTTCACCTCTAAATAGATGAGTAAGCTAGACACTTTATCAAATATTTGATAGATGATAGTACTTATTTAGTTCCCATAGCAAAAGCATCGCAGTATGATGATGTTTTATATATACCGTATACATCCTATTTTATCCCTGTGGTAAACGCACATTATTCTAAGTTATAATAACATCGAAATCGAAAATATTTTTAGGACACTCACGAGTGTTACGACTTTTATCGTAGGAAATCTCTCTCCTTTCTGCATAATTCATTGGTATGAAGTTGAAACCGAAGTCGTAAAAGAAATCGGTCTATGATTTCATGTCTTCGGCGGGAAACTTTCTACTTGTCTCTCTTTTGAATCGGAATCAATGGTCGCTATGGTGTATCTATATTCTCAAAGATAACACCTCCAAATTTTATCGAATATTGTTTTCGTTTCATTAAAATTCTATACTTACCTATTAAAATATGTCTAAACTAATATTATAAAGAGAAAAAATTTGATTGTTTGCTTGTAATGGATAAACTCAAAACCTACTCAATCGATTTCAATAATTCTCTCATCTATAGAATGCTACATTAGTAAATAACATAGGCTGTATTTTACTTTCAAAAAATTTCTACCGGTGCGAAGCCGGGGCGGGTCACTAGTAATTAATCTCTACTATAACTACTAAAAATCTTAATATCAATCATAAACATAGCAATGGCCATATTATATGTTTAGGTACTATAATCTGATTTAAAAATCTCGTAAAGTGAAATAAGAAAAAAAATAATCTAATACATGAAAATCAATGTTTGTTTGTTCGTATTTTATGGGCTGCTATACCGTTCATCCGATTGCGATGAAATTTGATATGGCTTGTAGCATAGGCTTGAATCCTGAGGAAGGATATGGCTATTTTAAAAATACACAACGCGGACGAAGTTGCGGGCATCAGCCAGTCCATAATAAATAAGTAAAAAAAGCACTACAGATAGGCACTATGCAATGTAAGACAATCAAGAGGAGTCGAGTATAAAGTTCACTGCCAGACTTAGATGTTAAAACAGAAGCAGGTTATTTATCAATTCACAGGTTTTGCATGTATCTATGTTCAGGCGATAATTCTTAACCACGTGGACCTATTTCGAAGATTCTTTTTTAATTTGAAAGAGTAAATAATGGGTAGTATAAGGCCAGGAGGATCCTATAGAGATTTAGTTATTATCTGATGATAAAGTACTGCTTAAATATAACTTCTCAACGTTTCGTATATTTTCATAGTCCTTTTAATATTTTCTTCCCTTCCAAATACGGAAAAAAGGTTAGTTGTAGACCAACCCTAGATATTTAATTAGGTCAAGTCCATTCAAAAGAGAAAAATATGTATCTTAATAAAAATTAAAAATAAATTTAAAAATAAATTAAACAGACTTCAAAATAAAAACACTGAAAACTTTAACAACTACAAAGTTGATGCCAAACCTACCAAAGTAGTAGTCTTTCTGTTATTGTTTATTGGTTTGGCACCGACTTCAATAACTGTCAAATTTATAATTATGTGCGTATTAGTATCGTGTTTATAAAGTTATTTTTAATCGGAGAATGTGAGCTTTTATGAAACGAAAGAAATAAGGACCGCGACGCTTGGTGCTTCATTCTCTGAGACTATCCCGCTCGGAATGCAGCGTAAAGATATGTGTGTATGTGTATTTTTCACTTGAGTTTTAATAAGTAAAGGTTATTTCTACTTAACATTTTTATTTCGTAGTATAATTATTTCGTATTTTTCAGTTTTCAATTTTTTACATCTTGTGGCCTTTTTAACTCTAGCCTCGTCGGAACGTCTTTGTTTTGCAAGAAATGCTTATAAAGTAAATTCCATAAATTTCCCCTCAACATTGCGATTCAAAGAAACAAACTTATATTAAAGTAATTTATACGCCGTCTTTCTTGTCCTTTATTTGATTACAAATTATGAAAGCATACATTCGCCATTGTATAAAAATTTATAAAGCAAGTACGTACCTGCGCCTTGTTTTATACGTTGTCCAAAAGTAAGATATTATGTATTTATAAATTTGTTATTATGAACACTGGTACAGTACATACTCATTTTTAAGAAAGAAAAGTTTAGACCACGAATTATTTAAAAAAAAATTAAATTTGCGCCAACCGAATTTGATCATTTTTTAAATGTTTTACATTATTTTTATGATGCTTAGTTATGGTTACGGCCCAAACCGTTTGACTGGTATAAATAAATTGCAATATGACATAACCAAAATGAAAGTATACGTAGTATACATATAATATATATATATATATATATATATATATATATATATATATATATAGTAATAATAGGGTATATAAAAGAATAAAATTGGAAATAACGATATAGGTACAGCACCTTATAAGTAAGTAAGTGCATAGCAAAAGTCAAGGAAAACCAAAGCCGACTTATGAAGATCAAATAGCCAGTGTTATTCAACGGAAATGTCAAATCACTGTCATACCTAGGCGAAAGTGATTGAAGAGAATAATAAAAATTGAGGAAGCGAAAGAAGTATGTAAAGACCGCGATAATTAGTAGGTGCTCAGTCCTTTTTTACTACCCCGTTTGATATGCAGTGCGATGATATGTATGTATGTATGTACGTATAAAGAACCTGTTGCGCTATTCAGCTTAAAATTACAATTTAAATACTTTGTTTTGTATACGTGGGTCTTGACATCGACCAAGGAAATGCCCATTACAATTTATTATTTAGTGCAGTCTCCTACGCAAGAGAGAATTTCTATCGTTTTATCTCAGACCATATTTTTTGTCAAATTATAATTTGATTATCTCGAGTTTAAATTATGGTAACGAACACAAGCATCCCTCCATTTAAACAAGCTGCTGCCAATATTAAATTCTTAAACCTTGGAAAGAAAATTTATTAAATTGTTTTCTTTCTGGAGCTTACCTCGAAATTATTTAAATCTCATCGCAATATAATTAACATTTTTTCGGACAAATGAAACAAATATAGGTACTATTTATTCGACATACTGGTCTCTGTATACCGTTGTTATGTAGAAAATAAGAAAAACGAAGGGGTTAATGAAGGTTGAAAATTAGTATATGTAGGTACTTATTAATTCCTTCTAATTCCGAACCCTAAATAATTATTAACTCGTATTTACTCACGATATTTTCCTGTCATGTAAAAAGGCAAGAACCGGCTGAATTTGGGGTTCCATAGCAATTTAAACGAAGCAGAAGCTAAATTTTAAAAACCGTATGGAAATAATAGGTCTAAAATACTGATAGTTTAAACCTTTACAAATCCACAATGCAAATTGTCATCACAAATTTTCGTTCAGAACCGTTTCAATAATAACACTGTCATTTATATTCTACAAAGCCGATTTTTTCTGATTTAATGTGATGATATTATAATATAAATAAAACCAATCTCCCCGCAAAATGGACCCGGTGCCTGCCTAATCCTGTAATAAATCATCATTTGGACCGAATAATCATCATAAACCTTACGCTGGCGAGTGGCGAGACGCAGCGATTGGCGATCGCTCTCATACATCATGTTGCGATTACACATATCAAATAAACATTACGTCGGACTCGCCATCTCATATTACGTATACTGAGGGCCGCGTGCGCGGTTTTACCAATAACGATAACATCGCTTTTCCGTATCAAAATTGATTTACGATTAGATTTGTCCATATCTTATGTTACGAAGTAATACATAATAAAGCGCATATAAATAATCTATGAACAATCAATAGGTATCAAATAATTTTGAGGCTCATGCTATTGAAATATACTCTTAACATAACGTTCCAAATAAGAAATACGAAATTAATAGTATTTTAAGCTAATAACAACAACAATCCGACAAATAGCCAACGGGACGATTTCTGTAATATTCAATTAATCAGAAAGAGTAAATTGTAAAACTGGACTATTATAGTGAATAGAAAAGTAATTTACGAAGCTACTATGATGTGAATTTTAAATCTACATGGGGGCTCTGTGCTGGTGCCGAGAGCGCGACGCCCGGGGCGGCGCGGCAGACAAGCGACATCAACGGTCGCGATTAAAAATTCGACAGGGGAGCCGCGTACGCCCAATGTTATCGAATCGAAAACCGACGCAAGGGGAATGCACTCTGCAGAAACTTCAAAACGAAGCGCGAAATTGTATACACAGTTATCCAACTGTACATATAGGAATGGAACAACACATCATAATGTTACATAGCGAACGTATAAGTGACACTGGATAATTTTTAGACGTTGCGTATATTTTAAACCGTGTAGACTTAAAGAAACCACTAGAACACCCATCAACTAGGTGATCGTGTGCAATATTTAACATCAAAACTCTACCTTACTATATAACTGCACTACGAACACTTCATATACCTACCCTTATTGATTATTTATTTCTTTATTATATCTATTTTTTTAGTCGAAAGATTTTTTTACTTAATTTCGCCTGTAATAATATTTTAAAAAATGGTAGGTATGTATGGACGTATTACATTATTTCATTTTATTGACACCGTTTTGATTTCGATTAACTTATACATTTTTGAAATATATCTAAAATGGGATATTTAACGCGATTGATTACCTTTTTATTCTGTTTGCTAGTTTGCTTGAGACCACGGCCGATGTAACTCCGTCGAATCGTCAAGCCAGAATAAAAAGGTAATCGCGTAAATATCCCGTTTTAGATATATTTTGTAATGCAACGCGAAAGTTTAAAAGTTTATTATACATTTTTAAATGAACAAATGTTTAGACTTGCATCCATCTTACATAAAATTATTCTATAATATTTAGAATACCTTTTTATATCATTAACTCAAGTTTATGATAAAAATAAATTTTATATCACAAACTTGACCTCTCCACATTCTATAACCTGCAAAAACAATATATTTTATCTAAATTCAAAGCTTATTATAGATATTATTTATCAATAAATCAAAGATCTTGTTACATATTGCTTTATCCTCATTCAGGTGAAATTATTGATCCACTATAAGTACTATAAAAAGAATAAACATCTTCGAAAATGTATTTTTAAGGCCGGTAGTGACAGGGGTGCACCCCTAATGCTTGCAAATTAAAAGGCGCGGTAGTCCCGAGGGACTTCTATTTTGTTATAAGATTCGCAGAGGGTCGCACGGTCTGTTCTCTCTGGTCTACAAACTACAGTTGATCATTAATTACGTTTAGTCACATTTACGCGCCACATGCCACACATGCATTGTGCGGACAATCACGATCATAAATACGATATTTAAATGTTTACATAAATATTGGTAAGTCAAAATTATATACATACACAACGTTACGCAATTTCTCATTCAGGGTGGACAGAGCATCTACGATACTGACGCCACTTTTAGTGATAAAATATACAGATAGTAAAGTGGAATTCTACAGTGAAAAATTGCTACCACATCTAAAAATATGGGAAATTAATGTGATTACCTTTTATTTGGCTTGACGTTTCGGCCGAGTCGCATCGGCCGTGGTCTCAAATAAACTATAGTAAGTAAGTAAACCGTTTGCGTATTAACATGGAATATATACCTGGAATATAGAAGTGTTTAAATATGATAAAATAAATCTGACATTAATAAATAGATAAATAATTAATATTGGTGGGATTGTATGGAAATAAAAATTGTGTTTTTAGATTTCCGTCCAAAGAACCGACGTCAATGAGAACGTTATGTAATGTGCTACCTACCACCATCAATTAATTTACTCGATTTTAACTTGATTTGTTCATTTTAGCTCTAAAATGTAAATTTTAACAGCTGTTATGGTGTGCAGTATTAACATTTTATGGTGTGAACCATATTAACACTGCAGACCACCATTCTTAATGGAAAAGTATACATTTAATGTAAGAACTAATATCGTCGCGTCATTTTGGCAACTAATTGAATAACACTATCCAATTAACAAGTATAGGCGGCTTCGATCACAAATATACAACCTTTGACTAGTGACAAAATAAACCGCCTATTTTATGATCGAAGATAGGCGGTTTATTTTGTCACTAGTCAGGAGACTTTAAAAAAAGTTATTTAATCCTTTTTCGATTACTTTTTAACATCCGGCGTGGGATTTTTCAAATTTTTTTTTATTTATAAATATTTAGATACATGCCTACTATTCTTTTTTATATATGATCAAGGTAACGATGAATTAGCAGAAAATGCATTGTTCCAGTGTACACTACGATTGAACAGACTAAATCCTTTAGCGTTTGTATGGAGAGAGAATGTTGATAGAAGCAGTAAGCGCGTGTGTAGATAAGCATCTGCTGAGTGGTCCCCTTGTGTTTTCCGATCGCGCGCGCTATGTTGCTATTAATTTCTGAATCCTGTCACAAAGCTAATACGTACGCAGGCTTGGACGTAATGTGATTATATCTGCAAGTAAAATAGGATAAAGCTATAATTTCATGTAGTTATCGGTAGGAAATCATATCTATTTTAATGAGTAGATATAATATTATGTGTCTATTTCAACATTAATCGACAGTCGTATACATAGTATTATTTCGTATTTACGCTGTAGAAATACCACTTTTAAATAAGAAATATAAATACAATATAAAATAGGAAATATTGAATAAAGTTATTAAATGCGTATGCAGTTCTAATTTCAGTTTACTCATTCCTCGAAGTGGTGATCTTTAAGTAAAGGTTTTAAGAGACACAATTAATTGTCATTATTTACTGATTTTCGGAACTGAGCCTATAACTGATACCGGTTTTATAAAAACCTAGGTAAGCATACGTATAAAAAGCAACAAAACACACATTATCTATAAGTAATATAAGTTTTATTGGCATAGTACCATCTGACAGTACTAGGTGTTTAACCTAATATGTAAAACGAGGAGAGCCATTAATAAAAATTCCGCTCTAAAATAACAAATTAAATGTAGCTGAGCCACTTGAAAAGCCATAAGTACTCATCTCAATTGCCACCGATAAGAAATCCTTGGCAATGTATTCTGAGCACGTTCCGGCTCACGGTTTTTTCTTGCTATGCTACTGCGCCGTTTAAAACGAATTGACTCTTAAATTCTTCAGAATGAAATGTTGTCGGAGTTTTATTAAATCGAGTGTAACCATTCCTGACATTACACAAATGGCGGCCCTCCCCTACATCTGTCGCAGGGATGCACCCCCTTAATAAGTGTTAACGCTCACCGCCTGCGATGAACACTCGGTCCCGGCTCAAGCTAAATCTCTACAAATTCTTTATACAAATTAATACCATGGGAGGACTCCGCGAATGTCTCTTGTAATTTCACTTGTAACTACGTCCCAGCGACATTGAGGAGACATAACAATACAAGAAATTTACTCAGTGCGTTTAGTCATAATGAGTAACAGGTATTACTTAATTGTGTTACATAATTGTTTCAGAATAAGTAATTTACTTAAATCTATTTTTTCTAAAACGAAAAGGAATATCGCGAACAAAATATATTATTTCATTTTAATCTTATTTCCTCTCTGACTACCCCGTTAGGGATACAACGTGAAGATATGTATGTAAGTAAACCTTATATACAAGCTACCTACTTCTGAAAGCTACAAAGCTCATTCGCGACAAGGATGATATCATTTTTAAGATAATTACACAGTAAATGACTGGTATTAGTTGCTGATGTTATATACATATATCTTTACGCTATATCCCTCACGGAGTAATCAAGGAGCACGGGGCTCCAAGTGTCGCAGTCCTCACATACTTCTTTCGCCTCCTATCTCGTCATTCTCTTCTCACATATTTTTGCCTTAGGTACGCGAATGCTTTTGACGTTTCCGTCAGCTAACACTTTGGCTCTTTGAACTTCATAAGTCACTTTCGCTCTGTAGATTTTCTTCATCAGTCGTTCGTCGCTCATTCTTTCTATATGCCCGAACCATCTAAGCATTCCCATCTTCGTTTTTACAATAACACTCGTGCCACCCTGTCATACTGCGTATCTTTTCATTGCTTATTTTTTCCGATATTATATCATAACAATTTAAAATTATTATTTTAAAATGTGCCGTTGTTTCTCGTAAATTAATAGTCACACAGTCACACTTGAACATAGTCACTTCAAACTATCAAATTGTTTTCCTGTAAAATTATCTAATTTGAGTTATGTCATAGTTGTCAAAGAGCGGGCAACGGACATGTCTATGCAGAGTTGTCTCTGTGTACGAAGTGTGTGGGCGCACACAGGCGAGGTCATCAGGGGTGCAGCAAGGGCGGTGAGGCGACTCTAATTCTGTTACCACGAGGCGACTTTCGTACCAACAATACCAGTGCCAATCATAGAAATTAAAAATTTATTGCGACAATTACTTTTTTCGGTGTAACGTTACATTTTTATTTAAATCGGCCCTGCGCTAATGTTTTTAATTCAAACCTCACCTTACCTACAATTAGAAATCCGCAGCTATCGCATCGCTATGTTGCTTATCTTGTGGTAAAAGCGCGTTTAGAAAATGCTGATACCAAAATGGTACTCATCGTAAACTCGAACCGGGGGAGACTATAATCTGCACCATGGTGAATAAAAATTGAATGCAAGTACCTCAAATCTTGTTCGTATTAAAAAAGGAATAAAATGTAATATTCGTAGCGGTTGCATAAGAATCTATTGGCGAACGCCTTGGGTAGATATACTGTGGCCTTGGTTCTTATTTCTGTTGAAAATAACACAATGAAATAACGAAATACAAAATGAAAAGTCAAAATTGCAGTGGCATAAGAGTCGAGACACAGGCGCCTTAATGCTTATTATTTTTGTTAAAAAGTATAATAGTGATGTTATATTAGCTGAGGTGCAGATGCTTTGTTTCTTACTTTTGTTAAAATAGTAACAAAATTAAACAACATGGCGATGGCATAAGAGTCGACGAGCAGGTACTCTTACTCTTATTTCTGCTGAAAACGGGACAAAAGGAAGTGATAAATAAAAAAAAACGACATCACGGAGGGGTACACTGCCTCAACTCTTGATCAGTGTTAGAGGTAGGTTAAAATAAACACTCAAGAGATGCGTTTCATAAGCGCTATCGCCTCAACTCTTGATGTATAAGCCTCAGGTCTTACATTTCATTTTATATTTCATAAAAAAATCAAACCGCCTTAAAAAAAAAACACTGAAAAGTATAAAATAACTATCCTTTACTAATCAAAACTGAAGTACAATTAAAATAACTTTATAAATACGATACACATACCTATATAATTAAATTTGACAGTTACTGAAGTCGGTGTCAAGCCCACCAAACAAATAGACTTTATGTTGTTGCACATTGATTTGGCACCGACTTCAGTAACTGTCAAATTTAATTATATAGGTATGTGTATCGTATTTATAAAGTTATTTTAATTGTACTTCAGTTTTGATTAGTAAAGGATAGTTATTTTATACTTTTCAGTGTTTTTTTTAAGCCGGTTTAATTGTTTTTAATAAAAAAAAATTATTTCTCCCTTTTGAGTGATCTTGACCTAAATAAATATCTAGGGCAGGTCTGCAATTAACTTCATTCTAATTCCGGAGCGCAACGATATACAAGAGAATCGTCAATATAAATAAAGATTATAACCAGGTCGTGTTATCTAGTGTATCTTCGAAGTCCAAGCTCCAATATCGGTGAAATTTAAATGGGACTACCTCTGAAGTATAACCTACCAAACGAAAAAAGAATTTTCGAAATCGGTTCATAAATGACGGAGTTATGAGGTAACAAACGTACAAAAAAAAACATACAGACGAATTGAGAACCTCCTTTTTTTGAAGTCGGTTAATAATAGAATAAAGAAACGATTCGTAGGCTTAGCACATAGGCACTGTCGAAAGTCGGCGTGAGTCTGCATCTGTGTGCCTCTATCACCTGTTCGGAAATTAGGGTAGTCTGATATAATTTTTAAATATCACTTTCAAAATTATACATAAATGCACTACGTTTGAATAGTAAAAACTATAAAGACATAGTACCTAATAAAACTAGAATAAATAATACCCACAGATTGTGTATTATACAATAAAAATAGAAAATATTTATGTTATGTGGATGTAATAATGTAATATAAATTAACATTGTTGTTAGTCATTGCTTGCTGACCTCAGTGCTAATATTGACGAAATGTAGGTAAAAATGCAAATGGTTTTTACTGCTTAGGTAGGTAGCCGTATGAAGTTATTAATAACATAACATAACATAACTTCACGCTGTATCCCCAACGGGGTAGTCAGAGAGGACGGAGCGCCAGGAGTCGCGGTTATATTTATATTTATATTATATTATATTATATATTAAGTTATTAATAACATCTTTTATATTCTTTACTAACTTTTTATAGCTAATTTCGATTTACTTATTTGATGATAGCATTTTGTCTGCTCAAAATTACTCAAAAATAAAAAAGAAATACAAAAAACTGTATTACCTAAATATAACATCATACAAATGACAATTCATTTCTATTTTTCAGGCCATTAACTCTGGACAATAACATAGCAACCGGAACGGACGGGAGTTAAAATAAATGCCTCGCGGACGGAATAGTTCGGAACTGGTATCATTGCAGCAAATGTAAATGAACAATTAAAGCTCGCCGGGGCCAGGGACAATGATGATAATTATTTTAGTTTGCTGTCGGCGGGTTGTCAGTCGACAGCGGCGCCCGCTCGCGCGCTGGAATGCTCTTCTCGGCCCCTATTTCGCCATTAAACAGCGACACTTCTGCTGTTCGTAAATTATTATCAGCCGGCGCTTTCATTACCCCGCTTCAACAAAGGAACTCTGCAAATATACGTAGCGATTCAACTTCGATTCCGCGCTTCTAGTTCTCCTTTGTTCACTAGAAATCATGATTCATATTAGGCCTGAGGTGAAGTTGTGATTAATTCGTTACTCTGTTCCTAGCTACCGCTAGTTCTGATAGAGAAACTTTCCTATAAGAACAGACTTAACTTTGAAATAATTGCATCAGCGGTATGTAATTTTAGATACTGCTGCATTATTATGTCAATATATAAATTATAGTTATTCAGTCAATTTATCTGAAATAAAGTAATATGTAGTTCCTATAAAATAAATAAATAAAATACTTTTTCAAGGAACGACTAGGGAACTACCTCTTTATCAAATATCAGTGGCTAGATGAAGTGCATGTTTATATTCAAACATTTACACAAACTGAAACATTAACAAATACTTAACTGATATTTGTTCCAAACAAACATGTTTAATCCCTTATTTTAATACTTGTTAAAAGTCAAATAATCAGTTAATATCTAATAATATTACTTACTAACTAGAAGTTCTAAAAGTCTGAGATTCATATAAAGAATATTTTAAATTTTTACTTATTAATGATTACTTATTAACTTAGATATTTTTCCACTATGTTTATTATAATCAAATATGTACATATAAACGCCTAAAATGTTCTTTATACGCTGTAACAAATTATTATGTAAAACTGTATTTTCTCTCTAAAAAAAACTCATTTTTTAAAGAAATAATCCAGTATTTCATAATATCATTGTTATTTTTTTTTAATTCTTCGAACCCATCGTATGAACAAAAACCTTGTCTAAACAAATTCCTGAAATGAATCCTGTGGTGACATTTGAAAACATCATCAAAACGCTGTAGTTAATGATTTCAAATATAGTTTTGCATAAATAGAAACAATGAAGAAATCTTCAAAAATGTTCCACTTGTTGATGACGGTAGTAGTAGCATATTGATAAAACATATGAAAGTATATGTTACCCAAGTACGTCACTGTAAGAAATTCTCTCGTAAGAACATCAACACTTAGACTATACATTATATTTTCGTGGCAAATAGTCATTAATTAAATCTTACTCATTCAACGCTAATTCGTGGAGTGCGTTGAATGCCGACATATTTTATCAGCGGCACGAGAGCTGCACAAAATTGAAAATGGTTCGCATTTGACATTGGAGGTATGTTTTCAGCTTGCATAATTCTGTAAAACGTGTAATTAATGAACGACCAAATTATTGACCTCACTGTACCTATTTGATGCAAATTTCAACATAGATATATACCAGCATAATCGATCATTCAAATACTGTGTGGCTAAAAATATAGACTATATTTAAAGAGTAAAAGGTTCATAACATACCTACACAATATTATCTACCTATGTTTAAAGAAAGCTGAGAATAGATTTTAAACGTTTAAAACTATAAATATCTATTTAATAAAATTTTGATCATAACCCTTAAATAGTTTTATTACATTATCACAAATAAATAATCTCCGAACAATGTTATCAATTATGTGACTACAAACTATCTGCACTAAACTGATGCTACGCATTGAATTAGAGGAACACCCAGTGACAGCCCCGACTCCAAAACACAAAACAAAACAATAACTTAGAAATGTTCATTTTCTAAATTGCTCTGACCGGAAATTGAATCCGAGATCCTCGACTTGGAATTTCTTTATAAACCTCTTCCTTTAAGTTTAACTTTGATCAACAAAAACTTTTCAACGATAAAGTAATCAATAAACAGTAAATAACAAAACATAACGAAATATATATTTACACTTTAAGTATGTAATATTATATAAACGCAAAAAATAAATACTGTTAGCTTCGTATCTTGTTATTTATTCAATGTATTCCGTATTGCTACTTTAATAATTTAGAAATACTTTGTCTTTACATACACCAAATATTACTTAAGTTATTCAATTTCTTCCAAATACTTATTACGCATAAATGTTTCATTTTCACATATACCATAATACGATTTGTAACTAACAAGAAAGGATTCATTAATAAAATATTAAAGTATTAGTAGAGTTCATTACTTTGCTCTAATGTTCATTATTATGACACAAGAATAGTTTTAGATTACATACTGTAACAATTAAAATTATTTACACACATCTCACATTTTCCTTAACGAGATAGACGGACTAATTACTCTTTGTAATTATTTATGCTCTACATGACTCTACCTTTAAATTAACCTTTATTTTTTAACAAAACTTATAATAATGATTAATAAAAATAGTTTAAATATTTCTAATTTATTTCATGCGCATATTATATTATAGCCAATCATCATTAAATTCAAACACTCATGTTCTTACACCTACCACCTTACACTGTTCAGTAGAAAGCTAGAGAGATAGATAACTACAACTACGTTGAACCAAAACTTATTATCCTAACATACACGTATAGCTAAAACATGCGAATATGTAATACTATCTGCATTTACGTATAATAAATAATATTATAATTTCAAAGAATATAGTTTTTGGTAGAATCGACTCTACGTGTTTTCCTATTTAGAGTAACCTCTTATGTATCTTATATAATACCTATCTATATCTTATCAGTATATCTATATATATATATAATATATATACATACGTACACCAATTCACTTTATTAATATATACTTATACAATACAATTAACAGTTCATTAAGAAATGTCGTGCATGTTTGTGGTGAAGTACTTACATATTTTTACGAGTAAAGGAGGATAACATTTTGAAGAAAAGGAAGTTTTGTTACGTTCCAATGACTTAGTTGCTAATATTCGATTCCTTAGAATCAATCTATTCTAAAGATATTTATTTAAAAGATTTTAACGTTAAAAAAACAATAAGCAAACCCGCAGTTCAGGACGTACATAAATAAGTAGGTGTTGTTCTATTTCGTCACCGCCCACTGGCCTTAATAAAATAATGGAAATATAATTCCGAGGTTACTCCAAACGTTACAAACCAAATTATATTTATTGTGTTTGGTTTTACTATATGTAAGTGTACATTACCACAAACTCATAAAATTTACAACCTCTATAAAAAATTATTATAGAGTTAAACCGCAATGTTACATTTTTAATAAACATTTTTAAGTTTAACAAACCAATTACCTAATTACCACTATAATTTGAAATCGTAAATTGAAAATTAATAGCTAATAAAAAGCTTACAAGCTGTGACCCAGCACCAATCTCGTAACATGTGCTATTACAGTAGCAGCAGCATTAGTTAAAAAAAAAATACATACTGAAGTAAAATGACGACCTATTTATTGTTCCTAATTTTTCTGTTAATCATATTGTAAAATTCTCTACAATTACCTGAGTTGGTCAAGGTGTTATCCCCGAGACCCGTGGAGGTGTCTACGTCAGCATGAGCTTCAGCGGCAGCGGCAGTAAACAGCGCGCATGCCCATGCGCAACCAGCCACTACTAACACGCATCCTACACCTCCGCAAGCCTTATCGCCTCGATTGCCCATTTCACATCACCAAATAGTCCTTTGGCCTATGTATTAATAAAATACTATTACGCGTTAGTTGTTGTTCATAAAGTTAGTTTATTTCGATAAAATGTAAAGAATAGAAATTTATAGGAAACCTAAAATTACTTTTTAACATTTCTACTAAATTATTCTATAATAAATATGCAATACGTTAATCGTTTGATAATATCCGTGTGTAGTTTAGGTGTCGCGATCGTATTTTGGACGGCCGTGAAGCGACGTCTCAACAGCGTTGTTGCGAGGATACTGTCCGCGAGTCCACATCGCCGCGACCGGCTCCTCCAAAGTCGCAGCATCTTGCGCTAGGCCGTTAGGAGGGCCACTGCGCGCGCACCGATCTTGCTAACCAATCGCAGGATGGGGGTGGGACCGCGCGTAAGACGCACGGAAGTATATGCGAAGGCCTATGTACTGGCGATAGCGGACAGGTGGTTTCGTGGTCGTAATTAGACCTGTGATAACTTATTACGGCGTATGAAAATATGTTGAACGCTGGCCGATTAAGATAACGCTTAAATTAGCCACTTCTAACTCGCCCTGTCACTAAACTTATTGCAAACCTTGTCTCAAAAATTGCTTAAATGCAAATAAGTTACACAAGAATTTGGTCCTTAATTTTAGAATATTTTATAAGCAGAAGCTCGTAGAATTTATCCTGATCGAATCTAATATTTCAGTTCGAATAGAATTACAGCAGACAATACTTTGAGTGAAATGTTATTATAAAGTTTGGACTGTAAGGTACACCTTTGTACAAACTCGTAGTCAAAGAGTTTAATAGCGAACTCCAGCTAACCAACTTCGATTCGAATTACTCTCACACGCCATTTCGCCAATGTCCCCTATTATTTAATTTAGATAACCCGCAAAAGGCACAAGAGACTCCTGACTCTCATCAAACGCTAGAGGTCCTCCTACGAATATTATTAAATAATATTAGGCGACAAGTTGAGAGGCGTTGGAAAAATCGGACACTAGTCTGACAAACGTTGTTCATTACCTACGCTAACGAAAATTTAACAATAAATAATTTTAAATAACCATTTTTATATATTTGAGTTCTTTCAAAATTTTAAATCCTTCGTTAGTTTATTTACACTTTATAATAATTTATAAAGTGTAAACAAACTAACGAAGGGGAAGCTATTAAAAAAAAAAATTAAGTAATCTCTCTCTGAAAAGGATAGGTACCTACAGGACAAAATCTAAATATTCGTAATGTTACTATGACTAAATTAAGTTATGGTATTTCACCTTTCCATTAGAAGTGTAACCGAACGCTATAGTGCGTATATCTGACATAATGCAATTTTGTAATCTTGATAACCTTCCATCACCTTACAATCTACACATCTGTATAGTAATACTTTCGGAGATAATGTAGGGCACAGCAATAAGCTTTCTTTTTTCGAAAAAAGTGTAAAAAATACTAACACTGTAATTTTTCAATTTTCGGATTTAAGGGTTTTCGTTTAACCCCTTTTCCCTATGACAACCTCTAAAAAATTTTCGCTTTTAATTCTCTGTTTTAGTCTCCAAAATTTTAAAAAGTGATAACTCAACTTTTTAAACTCAATTTGTTTTTATTAATCTAATTGTTCCAAATTTTAGCTGTTCAAATAGTCTCTTTAAAAAAGGACTGACTGACAGACGGTGAGTTCAATTCCATAAGTACATATACCGTTTTCAACAGAACAGAACAGTAAAGCAATCAAACACAAGAATAAATCACAAACTCATTTTTACCCGACTGTTCAAGAATTACTCGACTGCTCAAGAGGGAGGATAATGTTTTTCGAATGTATATATGTGCGTACGTATGTCTGTTTCTTTGTGACCTCCTGTAGGCTAAACGACCTGATGAATTTTGAAATCCAAGGATTGTCATAATTTATATTTTAACCTGTGATCTTCAAATTCTGGGGACTAAAAGTTTGGAAATAAACAAAGTTAATTTAAAACCGTAAAAGGAACTTAAAAATGCATTAAAAATGACGTTAGCAAGACGGCTTCGTAATAAAATTTTTAAAATTCATACTTACTACAACTATTTACACAAACATTGCTACAAATATTTTTAGTCACTTTATGAATTATATACCTACCAACATACCAAGATGGTGTAGCCTCCGCCTGCATGTTAAAATTTAATAGCACAAATTTTTAGTACAAAAGTAGTACGAATTTAAAAAAAATAATTATGTACCCGTCTTGTTAACATAATTTTTAAGTTTTTAGTTCCTTTTACAGTTTTTACAGTCGGGTTTTTTGTTTTTTTTTTTATTTCTTTTTCTGTAGATTGTTTTTCTGTTTTAAATCTAAATACATACATACATGTTTTCACTCTTCATTTCTTATTTTGTCCGCAAGGGTGACACCGCACTTATTTCTAAATGATCGCATTTCTACTGCATTTATCTTACTTTCACCTGATTTCGGATATATCCAGCGCCTTTACTATCGTACAGTAAAGTTGGCACGAACACCACATTGTGGACGGCGATTTTCACAGAGTTAGATAATATATTCACACTGTCTACTAATGCAACCAAAGCACGGTTTACTTTATTGTCAGCTGCTACCCATCTACCCGTAAAACCACTCACCGCATATACAACTTCATTCATTTGTTCTAGACATTTTCCATTTACCCATATTTCACACTTCGTTTGTACATTTTCTCTTTCAAACACTAGAACCTCAGTTTCGTTCACTTTCATATTCAACCCTATCACTTCACATTCTTCTTTCATGTACGTGACTAACTATAATTCGGGCTCTGAAGGTGCTCTGAACACAGCATCGTTATCGTATAAATGATTGTTTTAATAGTAAAAGATAATTTTAAGACTCAATGTATGGAGGAAACTGTCCAAATAGACAGCCAGGCAGACATCACGCAGCCCTGTCTGAAGCCTGAACAGACTTCGAACCGGGGCGACACAGCATTGCAGGCTTCATGGCCACGATATAATGCAGTAAAGGGCCCCGCACGCAACATTCAGGCAGAAGACTTTACAATTTATTTCGCACTACTCCATCAAATGCTTTTTCTAGGTCTACAAAAGCACAAAAAACTTTCTGAGCTATGGCCAGGAACTTCTTCTAGATAATGCAGAGCGAGAGAATCTGATCCACAGCATCCCTATCGTTACCCTTACCGTTTCTTTAACCGCGTTGGGCCTCTCACAAATATTTGTCAAAAATGCCTTTCATAGGTACATTTATTCGGTCAGTACCTAGATACAGACTTCATATTATAATCCATGAAAATGGGTCTGAAACTAATATTTAAAATTATCGCCCGATATCAAAATTATCTTATTTATATTATTTAATATTCCGGAGAAAATAGTGCATTCACAACCTTACAATGCCCTTAAAATATATAGCACCATACAACAACATCGTTTTATCGAAGCGAGATCTACGACTTCTATAATCTTCTTCTAACGTGTGAATAACTATATTATTGGAGTATTAGCTAAGGGAGAAAGACTAAGAACGTTTGTACTGACTATAGTAAAGCTTTCGATAAAATATATCGTGTGATACTCTTAAGGAAACTGCAGTTAACAGGAATATTAAACGGTAATCTCTTTAGGTGGTTAATTCTTATATTGACCGTAGATCACAAGTCACACTATTGAATAGTTTCATTTCTTTATGTTCGATTGCACCTTCAAGTATTTTCCAAGGATCCATATTATTAGAAACTTTTTTGTGCGTACGTTCATAAACTGCATAACCCAGTGTTTTGGATACACTATTACTCATTCGCTGATGTATGAGAATTTGAAAATCTGTCGGCAAAGACGAAAATGATTTTAACACATTTTTATTAGCTTCACTTCTAACTAATCTTGGAAGTCGCATTTAACCAACTTCTAATCGACGTATCGTTTTGAATCACCAAATGTATGTAATACCGATAACAATACAATAATTTGGTTCCATCAAGCTGATCTGATGATAGAACAAGGTGAATAGCAGAACGCTTCAAAGGCTTCTAGTAAGCTGCTCAATAAGTTTAGGCTCATATTACGAGTATGATTTGTTTTAACAATTCCAATACATTACACTTGGTGACGAGGATGTAATGATGCATCCTGGAGACGGATTGTGGAACTATTCTATGGTTACTGGTAGGTAAGCCCATCGAATTTAAGCCCATTTGGTTTGTTATAACGATTTGAATACATCATACCTAGTGACGACGATCTCATTATGGAACTGGAAAGTAGACAGAAACCCTCCATAATGGCTACTAGTGAAGCCCTCGAGTTTGGACTCATTTTGTATGTTTTGACGAGTCCATTATAGATATAATTGGCGAAGTGGAGTCAGAAGATGTAGCCGATGCTGTGGACTATGAGATCCCGCTTAAGCCTAAGTGACAAACATGCCGAGTCCTGAATGGTATGAGCGTGGTTATAAGTGTCATATCGCAAGCGTCACTTCAGGGTACTGCTCGCAATCCTGTTGTAGTTAACCTTGCCATCTTATGCCCTTCTCTGGTAGACGATTACAATCTCAACACTACGTACATTAAACACACCGACCCCTCCTATAAAGAAAGTCGGATTCACAAAAAAGCACAAAAATTTTACAGGAAAACGGTTTGAAGTTGTAATCATGTATAAAATTTTAATTATTAGACATTCATATTATTTTGTCATAATGGTTAAATGTCACATGTTGCAATATTGGTCGGACATAACGTCGGTTTTGTTGCAACTACCTACCATTTCCTAAAATATTAATGAGATATTGTAGAGGTACAATATTAATGGGATATTGTTGCATGTGACACATACTGCAACATTTTTTGTCGGACATCACGACGAATATTTTGTTAGTTGTATTGCTTCTGACTAATGTATGTATGTATGCTGTGTACTATGTCGAAAATAAAGTAAAATAATAAATGAAAATACTGTATGTACCTACTATTACTGTACTATGTATTAGCAAATGACTACTCCGTTAATCAAAGATCGAAAATAAATTTTGATCTAAGATTATCTGGAAGTAATACTGTAGTAGTACTGTAATAAATAATAAGTAAGAGTAATTAGTTTATATAGATATTCCGTAAAAGTTTAATTTTAAATGTTAAAAACCCGTGACTCAAAAAATAATAAACAAATATCCTTACAAAGCGATAGGTTTTAGGCATTTCACTATTATCTGCCAGCTGGAAAATTTATATTTTATTAGCAAAGTTAGAAATGCGTCGAGAAGCACTAAGAGTTCTCAGTCTACATATCAAAAAAAAATTATGAAATCTATTATGAATTCATCCGTCCGGCCGTTCTATTCAACCGATATGCTTTGTTTTTTTAATGGAAGTTATTGATGCACAAATTTGTTATTAAGCATTGGAAATCACCTAACTTTCACCCTTCTCAAGTTATACTCAAACGCTATTTCCTCCTGTACATTTCATATGTTTTCATAGATGCCTTACTAATTGAGGTTCTAATTGAAGTTCTAATTGAAGTATGCGGTTTGTTTTGGTCTAAGAAAACTCGCTGGAAGAAGCTCTATCATTTGAGTTTTTGCCCACTTAAATTGGTTGAATTGGAGGGAAGTTAGGTGTGAACATTCAACTTGACTTTCAATTTTTGTATTCAACTTAGGTTAGGTTACAATTACTCATCGTATAAGAGCGTTATTTTTTAATTATAATATCAACGCAATGCTACAGAGTATTCTAGTTATTATTATTGTTTTCTTTTGATGCCTCTTTTCATACCTCGGCGATGGTGTGTGAGGAGAATGATAAGATTCAAGCAGACGAAATAAGTATGCAAAGACCGCTATGCTTGGCACTCTGTCTTCTCTGACAGACAGACAGCGTCAGTATGTGAAAAAGACCATTCCCCTCCTATCTCCGAATATTAAAATTAAGACATAATATTCGTTGTCTAAATTGTAGGGACTAAAAGTAATATAGTATTACTATAATCGCCTATTAGTAAGCCGCGAGGAAGCGAGATCGTAACGTAACTGTAAAGTAATGAAGAAATCCTAAAGTTATTGTTTGAAAATTTCTTTCTTGTTTCTGTGAAAGACGTCCACGCTTAGGCGATGGCACTCCGCTCAAAAATTTAAAAATTCAATATGGCGTCTATAGTAGATACGTCATAAAGTCAAGTATTATCTAATTCAAAAGCTTGAGGAGACCAGTTCTTAAAATATGTATGCAACATATAGGGCAAAAATGTGATAAAGCTGAGAGCAAACCAGAGACTTTTTATCATGCGACTTTTTGTCGCATCACCTTACTACACACAGTGCCGCGACAATGTAAGTGACAATTGATTTTCGCGATGGATTTCATGGACGTAGCACTCGTTTGCGCACTAGAGTTGCGGCGCAATAAACTTACAAAAAATAAGTACTGAATTCATCCTATACTCAGTGAAAGATTACAAAAAAGACAATGCTACACACTGTTTAGTGAGTTACGATAGTATGTGGACAACTTTTTAAAATATTCAAAATGTTTATTAAACCTTCGATGAGCTGTCAAATCTATTAGCTCCTGTAATTACAGTGAAAGTACGAAATTACTCTATAGTTAGTTGTTACCATTGTTTCCTTTTACAATTTGCATTTGAATACTCGGGAAGTAATTTGTGATTGGAATGATTTTGTAACTCTTCTGTCAAAAATTCGCCATCATGCATGCTTCCATTTCAGCGTCGAGCAGTTGACTGGCAATGTTCGGTGACAAAATTAACCGGTGTGCGCACTCTCATACACTACATATCAGAAGGTAATACAAAAGTGACAAAATGTCACTGCATTGTCGCCGGCCAACGGAACTTTTTGTCACGTTACTGTCACGTCACCCAGTGAGCGTGGTTTCGTGTGTTTTCATAGTAAACGGTAGGGTGATTTTCGTCACTGTGACATGTCACCAGTGTGCGCCAGCTCAAAGAGAATTATTTTTCATCTTACATACAATGAAATCGTAGACTTTCAGAGTGCAAGATTTTAGAAAAAAATTAACTGTGACGTAAAGAATAATACAATGTAAATAACAATTTAAATTTTTGTCGGTTCGTCGATTTGTTTTTTTATTTGTATGCTCATCGTGCAAAAATCACTTATTGAATTCAAAATGCAATCCTATAAAAATATGAAGCTTCAGTCGGAGTAACATTTATAGTTAAAATTTTCGTCATTTCGTTAAAATCGACTAACTGAATCAAAAGATAATAATAAATAATATTCTAGTTCAGCTATAGAAACCTCGTTGAGCCACGCCACCGCCGCCAGACAGAGTTAAATAAAAATAAAAGTTATAGAACCTTCGATCACAAATAAAAAAAACTAAAACCCGACTACATAAATTTAAAAAACTTTGAAACAATATGATGCCATAAGCAAGGGAAAGTAGGTAGGTAAGTATATCAAGACCTACAATTCCGGTAAATAATTTAATAAATTGTTGAATGTTTTTGTTAAATGCATAGTGTTGGGTTTTAGTTTTTAACCAACTTAAAAAAAAGGGTTTTCAATTCGACTGTATGTTTCTTTTATATGTTTGTTACGCGATTATTCCGCAAATTATGAATTGATTTCGATAATTCTTTTTTTGTTTGGTAGATCATACTTCAGAAGTGGTCCCATTAAAATTTCACCGGTATTGGAGCTTGAACTTCGAAGATACAACAAGTAACGCAACCAGGTTATAACCTTTATTTATATTGATGATTGTATATCGTTGCGCTCCAGAATTAGAAAAAAGTTAATTGCAAACCTGCCCTAGATATTTATTTAAGACAAGATCATTCAAAAGGGAGAAATAAAAAAATAAAAATAAAATTAAACCGCCTTCAAAAAAACACTAAAAAGTACAAAATAACTATCCTTTACTAATCAAAACTCAAGTACAATAAAAACAACTTTATTGGTACGATACACATACTATAGTATAATTAAATTTGTCAGTTACTGAAGTCGGTGTCTACCAAACTAATAAACTTGTTGTTGTACATTAATGTGGCACTGACTTCAGTAACTGTCAAATTTAATTATATAGGTATGTGTATCACACTTATAAAGTTATTTTTATTGTACTTGAGTTTCAATTAGTAAAGGATAGTTATTTTGTAGTTTTCAGTGTTTTTTTTTCAAAGGCGACTTAGTTTTTGTTCTTATAATTTTTTTACAGCTTTTATTGTTTTTATTTAATTTCGTTTTAAAAAAGTTAAATAAAAATATATATCTCGTCGTCACTGTTCTTCCGAGAAGTGCTTCGGCACAAATAAGACTCTGGCATATTTCATAGGAGAACCTGGAGCCCCTCGACATCGCACTCAGTTTAACGTGTTCAGGATTCTCCTGCGTCACTGAAAATAGCATAAAGGAATGTTGACAGAACCTTAGGACTGTATGATTGAGGCTGCAAACCTGCGAAAGAGGTGTATAGAACAAATGAGATTAGGAATGGTAAAAAAGGCGAAGCTAAGTTATTTTGGAAAGAAGAGGTACGTCTAAGTAGTGAAATGGTCCAACATCTCACGAGATAAACAAAATGCGTTCGATAAAAACTGTCTCCTAACTGATAAAAAGACGTTCTGTAGCGACGGAATTAACATTATTGGTTGAGTCGATCAAATTTACTCGCTCCGCACGTTCGTAGAAAAGTTTGTTGGCCATAAGTCACAAAATTTTCTGCACTTTTATGGATCTAAAAAAATTTTTCCTAGTACAAACTTTGCCCCCTACTTCTTTTTTACTCTCTTAGGGGTTTATTTTCGGAAAACCCAATCTTATCTGTTCTCTACTTAGCAAATAAACATGCCCGCCAAATTTCAAGTCTGTAAATCCAATGTGGATTTCATGCGTGTGTTATTGGCGTCTGCCTTCACGTGTCTACCGGTTCGGCACGCTTATTACCTAACTTGCAGTCGGCATGCGACAGCCGAATATCGCTGTCAATACGATATTTTATACAATTATGTAATTTGTATAGGGGGACTATATCTACCGCGAAAAGTGAATTTTACAGTCATGGTACAATAGACAGACAATTGTCATAAATGATATCAATTTTTTAATACAATTAGTGACCGGTCGCGCAATGATCGCGTGGCTGTCGCTGTCTGCAAATTTTTGATAATGACCCTGCCGGTCGGCATATGGCATACCTAAACATGTGCACCTGCTGCCTTCCACACTGTAACTCACGTATGATAAGTTATAAACAATTCATACAAAGTGCAACTCCCCCTTTCGCGAGCTGAATTTAACAAAAAATGAAGCATCCGCTCGTTATACCCTGGCGTGGCCTGTGTATAAAAAATTATAAAAGTGTCAATGTTCAACTTCGCCAACTCCTTCCTTTTGCGACTGAAATTTTGCAAAAAAAAAGCACCCTCAGCCTTCCACACCATAGCCCGGGTATTAAAAAGTTACCAAAAGTTTAAAAAGTTGCGTACGAAGTTCAACTCCTCCGTCTTTTGAGAGTGAAATTTTATAAAAAAATGCGCTCCACTGCCGCCACACCATAAAACTTACCATGTATAAAAAGTTAAAGTGCTAAATTTCAAGACAATCGATAAAAGATTTTTTAGTTATTTAGACTTTGCCACTCATTTCATCCGCTTAGGGATTTATTTTCGAAAAAACCCTCCCAATTAAATCTTTGCTTGATAAAAGGAAACTACTGTCCAAGTTACCAACGATCTCTTGAAAATTGTCGTGCATTCATACTGTAGATGGGCACGTATTACTCTTTTAGGTAAAATAAAAATAGTGTTAATATGTTATAGGCCATAGGACATTGGGCTATGGAAATAAGCGAAGTGCTGACCAGCCTAGCCGTATCCACATCCGTCAATTGCCTAATGCGTTACAGCATAAAAACCAATGAAAACAACATTATAAAAAAAATATAAGTTTTTGGCGGGATTTTATGGGGAGCGGTTGGGCGTTTATTATATATATTCACAGATTGTTTCTAGTGGATTTTGTAATGAAAAATTGGTGTAGTTTTCCGTCTCAAAGTGTCTACGCTGTTGTGCATTATGTGGAATTGTTGAAATATGTGCTTATTTAGTGTTAAGTTTTTTTTAGTGGCTTAGTCTGCTTCAGCGGATCCTACTAGAAAGACTACTTCAATATGTTGGTCGCCAGAAACTCCAACAAATAATTAAAATGTATTACGCCCACATTTTAATGAAATCATATGAAAAATTCATCTATTTATTAAATCCCCCAAGACATTGGTTGTATGTGTTAGGATCCTTTTACCTTCCTTCCTAAGGGAGAACCGTATTACTACTATGCTACTACCAATGGCTACTACTTTAAAAAAAATAACCAATGTCAATGTCAAAGTCAAAACGTCGCGTCACACGTCAGTAATTCTACTTGTGTCTCGTCGTCTTATTTTATATTTTGTGTTGTGATTTATTGTAATTTTGATTTTACTGGTGTTTAATAAATGTATAGAGAAAATTTATTCAAACGATGCAGAAATAAATAGAAAGTTTATTTTTACTTGAATATTTCATTAAAATGGATGAAAATAATCGTGAAAGAAGAACCGATATAAACAGTTTCCAAAATGATGATCTAGGATTTGACAGAACACGAATGAGAAGACAATCAGGTGGCTTTGTAGACTTAGGAAATGAATCACAATATGGTACAGGTGGACATCAAGCTTCAGGAGCTAATGAAATATTTGCGGATATACAGGTAAAAAATGATAGACAATCGTAATGCCAAACACAGGTGGAGCTACATTTTCTTTTATCACTACAGATTATTTTTTAAAGAAATAGATAAAAGAACATAATAATGACATCATTATTCTTTGTTCACAGGGTGATGTACCCTGGTGGAAATCTAACTTCTTTATATCGCAACCAGTTCTCTTTGGAACATGGGATGGAGTATTTACATCTTGTCTTATAAATATTTTTGGAGTCATAGTTTTTTTACGTTCAGGTTGGATAGTTGGACAAGCAGGACTTGTTAATGCTATATTTATAGTAATATTTACAGGTATTTTAATATTGTGTACTTGTTATCCTTTAAAGTATATTCATGTACATTTTTTAGATCTGGTTACTGTAAATTGTATTTTTTTCAGTATTTGTAGCACTGATCTCAGTACTTTCAGCTGTAGGCATTTGTGAAAGATGTAGAATTGAAAGTGGAGGAGTGTACTTTTTATTAGCTCACACATTAGGATCCAGACTTGGTGGAGCGCTTGGAATGGTTTATTGTTTTGGACAGGTAATTTGACAAAAGCAATAAATCACCTTTGGAATAAAAGTGACTAAATCTAAAATTTCAAAATGTTAGTTAATAATAATAATGAACCTGAAATAAGTAAGTACTGGTACTATAGTATGAATTTACCTGTATGCTTCATGGAAATACAGCTTATAGTGTATGCATTTTAGGGATTACAATCCAGCAGCATTTTCAATCCAGTTGGATCCAGCAGGGATCCAGCATTAATCGATTTTTCAAAAAATGAAACAATTTTTTTTTAAACTAGAAACTCATAACTAACTAAACCTACATTTGACATTACATATTCGTTTGTAGTTATAAGTAATTTTTGGTGTCAGTAAAGTACTCTAATAAGTAATAGTTAGGAGTATTATTATTAATTATCACAATACAATCATAAATCACATAAATTGATATCCTAGATATCTGAAATAGCTATTCATTTACCTATTTTCTTACTATGTAGTCTCAATTTCTCAATCTCATTAATTTTCCAAATAAAATTGTTTAGTCTGCTTATAAAACCTTTAGTTAACTCTTATTAGAAGTGAAACTTATAATATAATTGAAAACGTTAAAGTTAATAAGTTTTGTAGCATTTTCGTGTGGAAAGAAATTTAGTTAACTATTTTTATCTTATTGCGAATCTGCACTGCTGGATCCAGCAAGCTCAAAAATGTGCTCGGCTGGATCCAGCATTGCAATCAAGGGCGTCGCCAAGGGGGGCAAGGGGGGGGGGGGGACCGGTTGAAACCCCCCCCCCCCCCCCCCCCCCCCCCTAGAGATCAAATGTAGCTAGCCACAAAGCGACCAAAGTGCGAGCAATTGACTTCCTTACCTATTAAAAAATTCCGCATCGCATGACAAAACGTAAATAAATTCACAAGGTTTAATGTATATTGTAGAAAGTATTGAAATATTTTGACATCCGTTTTTAAAATCGCCGCCATTTTCATCACGACTATATCAGATTTGCCAAAAAGCAAGGCCATTAAACAGTGTAAAAATATGTAGGTAGGTATGGTGTGTGTGTGCATTGCATTTCTTTCTACGACAGCCGACAGCCATTCATTCACGCCATTCATTCACTCATTCACGTTAGTTTTGTATATAATTTGTATGTGGCATACCTAAATAAAGTAGAAGTTATTGTTACGAACATACAATTTTAATTGGTTTTGTGGACAATGCCATCTGTAAGTGTTCATAAGAAACAACTACGCATTCGCATTATCTACATTACACCCGGCGCAGATGCAAAAGATGACAACTGAAAATCTGAAACAAACTTGTGAATCTATTGCCCAGTTTTATGATTTACCGAACATAAAGACTGAAATCGAACTTTGGCAGCAATTGTGGCACGATAGGCTTAATCTAACAAACCTAACAGTTGTTGATGTCCTAAAAGAAACAAATTCCTTCTTTCCCGAAATGGAAAAAGCATTGAAAATTTTGATAGCTTTACCATGCACGACCTGTACAGTAGAGCGATCCTTTAGCAGCCTCAGAAGACTAAAAACATGGCTAAGAAGCACCATGTCAGAAGATCGCCTTAATGGTCTAGCCATGATGAGTGTACACAGAGCTATAATAAATAAAAACCTAAATAATTTTAATGATAAAGTGGTTGAAAGTTTTGCAAAAAATCCCCGCAGGTTATGTTTTAATTAAATATTATTTTTGTTAAAATAAATAATTATTACTGTGTTTAAAAGTTTGATTTAGTTATTGTGCTGTCGAGGGCTTGTGAAATTTTATACATTGATATTAGCACCGTTCTTATTACAATCGTCATTGAGGCAAAGACTTCTAAAGTGTAAGGGTTCATGCTCTCGGCGTTCATATTTTTTATCCTCCATAATATTGCCCCATTGCTCCCCCCTTAGTCATAAGCTGGTGACGCCCTTGATTGCAATCCCTAATGCATTCACTTACCTGAAACCTATTTTTTTTGTGGATGCCTCATCATAATATCAAAATTTTAAATTCAGTCAGTTTTATTCCTAGAGTGCAAATAATAATTATTTATATACAAATAAATCTAATTCATTGATTTTATATTTCAAATTCAGGCAGTTGGATGTGCCTTAAACGTTTTTGGATTTGGGGAATCAATGGCCAATTTAGTTGGAACTGAAAATGCATGGGTAGCTCGAGGATTTGCTATAGCAGCTGTACTCCTTCTTGGTGTTATAAATGTAGCTGGTGTTAAATGGGTAATAAAACTGCAATTCGTTCTACTATTGATTGTACTATTGGCTGCATTGGACTTTTTGGTCGGCTCATTCACCACTGAACCTGGTAAGTCAATATCTGCTCAATTTAAAAAAAACTATATACCTAGTATCTAGTAATTCTTCAACACTTTAATATCATTTTAAATTTTATTTGGTGAAATTTTAACTAATAACATTTTCAGGTGCTGAATTCAAAGGTTGGCTTAGTGGTGTGATGGCAAATAATACATGGTCGAATTATCAAAATAACTATACATGGTTCAAATGCTTTGGTGTGTTTTTCCCAACGATAACTGGAATATTAGCAGGAATCAATATGAGCGGAGATTTGAAAAATCCATCTGTGAATATACCAAATGGATCTTTGGCAGCTATTAGTACTGGGTAATTATCCTTTAAATAGTATTTTTCTAGTGTTACATGTACTTAGTAAAATTAATTAAGTAAATTAGCAACAGATGTGATTTACATACATTTAAAATTACATAGAACAACAGTCGAATAGAATGTAGATATAAATTTATTCCACAGTATTATGAAGACTCATACTTGTCAATAGGCATGACTGATTTAAGTAAATTTTTAACAATGTGCTCTATTTTATTTAATTATAAAAAATAAATTGACTAAAAAAATACTGTATGTCCTAGATGATGTAACATAGTGAATTGTTTTGGAAATATGTAAGCTTATATGGTTATTTGCATGTTTCTGAAACCCAAACCAAGTCTTGTTTGTTTGGACAAATCTCCAAAACAGCTGAACATATTTTAACAAAACTTTCATTGGGAGATAGAAAACTTTTCAGGTACTAATCTAGACTAGTTTTTATTCTGGAAAAATAACAAATTTAATGTGAATAGCACCATAGGGCACTAGTACTACTAATTTTAAATAATTAGAAACTGGTTTTAAATAAACTTAAATTTTATTTGTGTGTGATTTTAGAATACCGAGTTCACATCATATTTACGAGCTTAATTATAGAATACCGCCAAATTTTAAAGATTTCCAATTGAATTGTCTAAGAATTTCTGCAGTGTTTTACAAATATAATTCAAACCAAGCGCGATCGCGAGTCGGTGCAACGTGAATTTAAAGACAGTGCAAAGCGGCGCGCCGTAGCTGTGCTGTCCTATGTGGGCGTACCCCGCTGCATGCTACCTTTAACATTATCACAAACTGAATTACATCCATCACACAAGATCACACCATTTATAACTAACTGATCACGCCTGCTTCAATTTGTACCTTTATGTACTTAGATCACTTCAAGTGACATCAGATGGCTGCAGTGCTGTGTCTCATCGCGTTCGCATCAAATTCGCTTACTTCGACTTAGACTTCGCGTTTGGAATTAGGATACATTAAGATTCCGTCAGGAATATGCTCTATAACTGCTTTTATAACTAATAAATCCTATACTTTTTAAAATATTAGAAGTTTGAATGCAATTATGATAATGGTACTTGATATTCATAGATAGAAATTGATTTATTGTTTTAAACTTCAGTAGTGGGATCTGGGATAAGGTAGAGGAAGATAATGTTACATAGCTGTGGCGTTACAGCTCACACTGACATTGCCTAGTGCTAGGAGTGGCAGAGATGGAGTTCCTACTACTTAAGTTTAAAAGCGAGCTACCTATCATATGTTTTTCATTGAATTTGAATATTTTTCCAGATTTGTACATTATTGTGAAACCTATCTTTAAATTATGTCATTAAGAAGTAGTCATTTAGCTAATATTAACTGTAACATTTCATTGATTTTGAAAAAAATTTCTTTTACAGAACCTTATTATATCTAATGTTTGTAATAACATTATCTGCAACTGTCACCCGTGATGCATTACTGAAAAATTTCTCCATTACTGCTGACATATCTGCAGTTACAGTACTACTTCTAGCAGGCCTGTATATCAGTTCAATGAGCTCCTGTCTGGGAGCTATGTATGGAACTCCTAGAGTTCTGCAAAGTATTGCTAATGAGAAAGTCATACCAGGACTGGAGGTCCTTGGACATGGGGTAAATAAATATCTTTTATGCATGCAAAGTAATTGTATTAATATTCTTTCCAAATGCAGCCATCATTATGATTTATCACATGATTTTTTCACAGAGAGGTCCGAACAAAGTGCCAATATATTCAATGGTTGTTGTAGCTATAGTGACCATTACATTCATCATTATTGGAGATATAAACAAGCTTGCACCCATTGTTACAATGCCATTCCTTATCACTTATGCTAGTATTGATTATTCTTACTTTGCTCTTGCTCAAACCTTTGATTTGCAACACAGACGAGAAATGAGGTACAAAATATTTTTTTTTAGTTTTACCTTTGTATTATTCACATTATATAGTCTGTATTGTTAATTATAAGCAATTTGTTCATGTTATAACGACAAACCTTATTAGAAACTAGCTGTACCCGCGACTTCGTCTGCGCGGAAAAATTTTCGTGGCTTTCCTGGATTAGGTTAGATTATTTGTACATGTAAGTACCTATATATATTTTTTTAAAGATTGTTTATGAAAAAGAGCCTACGTTTAGCCTACATCTGCCTCCGGGCACGTACTATATCTGTACTAAATTTCATCATATATCATCATAGTGCAGCGGTTTAGCATTTTTTATTCAAAGTTTTATCCCCTTTCAACCCTATAAAGATAGGTTTTTGATAAAAAACAGCCTATGCCCGTTCCCAGGTGTCAAACTATCTTCATGCCACACCATAATCAGTACACAGGTTTAGCATTTCCCATACAAAATTGCAATCCCCTTTTCACTTTTCACAGGGGTAGAGTTGGCAAAAAAGTAGTCTGTTTTTTTTGATGAAAAAAGTCTATCACTGCACAAAATTTTATCATAACCGAAGTTTAGCATTTCCCTTACAAAGTTTCACGCCCCTTTTCACCCCTTTAAGGGTAGTTTTTTGATAAAAAAGTATCATATGTCCATTCCCAGGTGTCAACTATATCTATGCTACATCATAGACAGTTCAGCGGTTTAGCGTTTCCCATACAAAATTTCATCCCCCTTTTCACTCTCTTAGGGGTAAATTTAAAAAAAAGTAGCTTATGTCCGTTCTTTGATGTTAAACTATCTCCCTGCCAAATTTTATCATAATCGGTTTAGGGGTTTACCAATTCCCGTACAAAGTTTTATCCCCCTTTTTACCCCTTTAGGAATAAATTTTCTAAAAAATAAGTAACCTATCATGAGCGCAATCACGTGTTCTTACTACGTGCCGATTTTCATCATGATCAATCAAGCCATTCTTTAGTTATAAAAGGACATACAGACAGACAGACAGACAGAAATTTTAAAAATGATAGAATCGAAATCAGTGAGTCATAAAACGACTATCTATCCCAAAATTTGACAAAAAAGACTCGTAATTTTCAAAATGACGCCACAAAGGACAAACAAATGACAGCTACATGAAACAAATTGTATTCTTCAGCCAAAGAGTTCCATTTTTAAATGTTATAATTACTTTTTTAATAGTGTTCTGTTACTGGCCAGTTCCGGATACATAAATAGCAGCCCTCGTATCAATTTATACGAAACTTCATGAGCGGACAAACGTCAAAACGGCCACTATAGCGTGCCGCTCTACTATAATTAATTTACAATTTAATATAAATGTGTATTATTGTTTTCTCCAGATTCCAAGGTAACTCACAAAGAGATACTCAAGTTTATGGTGCTACAGGAAGTGATCTCGATCTTCTTTTTCCAGAAAGAATTAGACACAAAAGCGTAGGTGTGAGTAACCGAATTTTAAATACCTCTATGTATAAAATAATGATATATTAAATAGCATGCACATTGTACAGCCTGTAACACATAATATGTCCAAAAAACGAGACAGAATTGCTACGAACTAGAAATATCATAGTTGTAAAGAGTACATTATAATACTAAGACTTGACTATGTACCATTTCGTCATACATTCATAATCTCGTCGCGCAACTACTGCAGGTACGTGGCTCACTTAGCGATCGAAAAAACGATGCCCATTGTACATACAACTGTGGACTAGAAAAAAAAAAATGGGTAACATGAATACCTTGCTTGCGGTTCGATTTAAGTGGGTACATGAAGTTTAATTACACAAACGATATATTTTTAAAAGTCGGGAAAGTTTATAATCAGGCAAGTGAAATTTTGGAGTTTAGACTTTTTGGCGCGAACGGAAAAAGTGTGGTCGGCATTTTGTTCGAAACTCAGTTTTGGTATTTTTTGTGCTTTTCTGAGTTTTGTATTACAAAAATTATAGTATGTTGTACGTTAAAGTTGTGTGCAAGTGAGAAGAATTGGAGGAATTTGATTTAACAGTCCTATTTAACTCCAATAAAACCTACCTACTGTTGCTGTAGCTGCCAAAGTAAAGCTGTTGCTTTACTAAAAGAGTGTTAGAGGCTTGGTTATAAGAAAAAAGAAAAAGTACATCAGACAAGTGATATATACAAGTGTGTGAAATCTGAATGACGAATACGAAAGACAAAGCTGTATGGGCATAGTGCCCTATACATCTAGAATACATAGAAACTTTGAAATAAGCTTAGAAAAATAATTGTTTTTCTAAGGATATAAGCATCAAAGAATACATTATAAAATTATTAAATCTCTTCTTTTCATCACTATACTTTTTCCTTTGATTATTATTTTCTGACTTATTTAATACTCAAATAAGGGAAATTAAAGGAAGTCAGGAGATAGTCGTTGAGTGATAGTGACATTTAGAATAAAAACTAAAATAGCTTACGCAATAAAACAAAAAATGTTTTCAGTACTTTTATTTATTAATCGGATTCTTCTCTTATTGCATTATCTAAGAATTCTTTATAGCCGTGCATCAAACATACCATCTCACTGTGTTTCAATGTGTGTCAGAAGTAACTTGCGCAGAATGTCAGATTTTTTTTATATACAAAAGAGAGGTCAAATGAGCAAGCGGGTCACCTGATGGAGAGTGACCACCGCCGCCCATGGAGACCCGCAACGTCCAGACAATCACGCGTGTGTTGCCGCCCTTTAGGGAAATAAGGAAAGGAGGGGAAAGGGCTGATGAGCCACCGGTACCCTCACTCACCGAACGAAACACAACAGCAATAGATGCTGTTATTTCACGCCGATATTCTGTGAGAGGGTGGTATTTCACCGAGCGAGTCGGCCCAATTCGTGCTGCAATGCAGAATGGTTCTACCACTTAAAAGATAAGATATGCTAAGGATTACCATTGCAAGTAATCATAGATGTTATTTGCCTCGAGATATCCGTATTTGTTTTCACTATTTATACGTGTGAGCACACGATATATACAAATGGCAATGGTAATCAGCTGCAGAAGTGAAAATGTATATTAAATGATAATATAACATTCTCGCCTTAGTTACTGCCATATTGCCTCATATTGAGTACCCGATGCTGTGTAAATGAAGACTAGTTAAAAACGTCCGTTGAAATACGCATATCATATTATAGCTTAGGGTTTACTTAAGCTATCGTATTATACCACTTTTAATGTGATTTATCAAAATAAAGGTTCCGGTTTTCCTTTTGAGATATGGAAACCTAAAATCCAAATTTCACGACGTCACTTAGCTCGAAATTAATAACAATATGCTCACTTACTATACCAGGTGGTGGAATCCATTCGATGAGTAAAGAGATTACTCTCATGTCCTGATCTAACGCCAAACATCACCAACTTCTATTTACACGTATGCCGCAGATAATGCACAGAATATCTGTTGTCGTGGATGGCTCAGAACCCTCAATGCTATACTCGAATACAATGCAGTCCAGGAGAGCAACGATTCGGAGTCCGTTTTTCAGAGCCGAGGTCACAATAAAACAAGCACGATCAGTCTGAAATCATAACCAAGGACACAATTAAAGTAAAGGATTATTCCAATCCGTTGATCAAAGTCGAATATCACGAAATTGAGGAAGAAATTACACAAATACAAAAAACAACAATAAAACAAGACGAAAACATCGATCAAATGACAGTTTAGCGTTTGACGGTATCGCTATCTCAGTATTGAGCAGGACTGCCATTGCCAAAAGTCTAAACTCTCCACAAGTGATTCCCGAATTCTCCAAACTTTGAAAGCGAAATGCTAATGTTTTCCAATTGTCAAAAAACAATCGTAAGAAAATTTGTTTTACGAATAATTTGGACTATTTTCATTAAAAGCTACCCAACTAGCAAAATTTACTCGTATCAAAATCGAGAGCACGTTTCTAATTCAGCCTGAAGCTGTAAAAAGTATCTTTAGTCGAGTAAAATCTGTAGAAACGCTCTCTCAACGCGATTAGGGCATAAATTTTTCGCTTTTAGGTGCTATAAATGTCATAAAATTATCGAATGAAAACCTAAATAGTCGTAAAAATGTGTGAAGGCAACGAACAGCGCTACTTGTACAAAAATAGCAATGCAATGCCATTTCTCGACACATTTAGTTGGCTTAAAATCACTGATTTACTTTCACTCATAAAGTTTGTATACCTAGCGGAATAGAGGAACAACGATGAGTTATCAAATGAAACCGGAATCGAAATGCACCTGAGTGCGTAAAATTTGCCTATGAGTGAGGGTAATCAGAGATGTTTTGGCACTATCGACATTATATTGATAGCTTGCGAACAATCATAAAATCAATATGATGATGATGAACAGCCATGAACCTAAATGGTTGGCAATTGTGTTCTCTCGCAAGTGCAAGTCCCTGCAAGTGCGTTCCAAATTTACTTTCTTAGGCATCCTTTCGCAATTCGAGAAATTTCAGTCATTTCATCTTGTTACCAAATTTTTATTAAACATTGGCTAGTTTTAGTTTTATATATAACTTTTATTTTTATTTAATTTTTTATAAGACAAATATTGCCAGCCCATTTTATAAGCGAAAGTGAACATTATTTTGAAGGTCAAGAAATTCAATTGTACACATATACGTAGTGAATTCGTATATTTTTTTTTCTACGAAATATTTCGATTGAAGTATTAACACATATCGATCAACAGGTTTGAAACCTTGGGCGGCAGATAGCTAAAAAATATACTTACAAAGTATTGAGATGGATTTTCGCAAAGTAATAACTGATTGTGAATCTACAAGATATTTGATAATATCCGCGCGCAAAAGGTTTGCCAATGACTACCCCTCCCACTTCCACTGACCCGACCCGCGCTAGTTCGTGTTATGTATTGCTCTCGCTCTGAATTAATTCATTGTGGTAATTTTTTATTATGATTGACTTTATTTTTTTTGTTAATTATTTGGGTCAAAATGGGTAAAGAGAAGGTGTTATATAAAGTATATAGAAGAAATTAAAATCATTAATTTATTGCAACAACTATTTTTGTAACCTCTCTTTTTTGTCAATCTTACTGACCATGGACAAGTGACGTCATGGCGCTGTTGGCAAACTGCGCACGGATAGTATGTTGAAATCGGTTATTCCGGTATGGAACAAATGTATACATATATACGCTGCTAAAATCATTAGCTACCTTTTTGCTTTGCCATAGTCGGATAAAAATACATATATGGTGTTGCATACAAATGATCTACAGCACTTACATGAATAGTTTCAACGTGAATAATTACAAATAACTAATACATATTCATTTTTCAGGATTTCACACCTTCACCATCTGACCCTGCAATAATGAACGGCCGGCTTTCAAATGGTGATATGAACCGTCCCGACATAAGTGTACATTCCAAGAATAAAAATTGGTACTCACATTTTTGTAACAGATGGTTATCATTAGTTGGTGTGAGTAGAAAGACTTTCTATGAAATTAGCTCAATGAAGTCTGCAAGAATTGCATATTAGTTGTATTTATAAGAAAAATTAATATTAGATATTAATTAAATAAATATAATAAATAAACTTTTAGGTTGGAATAAAACTATTGCTAATGTTCCTTGTTGATTGGACATATGCACTCGGATGCGTGTCCATTCTATGGCTCCTTTGGTTGTACATCGGAGCAGCTAATCCAGCAGTGAAACCTGGACGGGCTTCCGAATTTCGTTTTTTCCATTGGTTGAAGATTGCTTTCTTGCAAGCTATTGGGTAAGTTCATAATATACATAATTAACTGGCTTTTACTCGTGGTGTATCGGTTTTTAATTTGAAATAATATGTTGACACTGATCAATGTACGCTGATCATATAATGTGCAATAACAGCTTTGGTTAATTCTATTCAATTTTTCATAGGCAACGACCGCTGGAATATGAACAACTAGTGGTAACACCTGTACATGCTGATATATCAGTGGAGCAAGAGAGATTAAATGACGACAACGAAGATTTTGCTTCGCGGCGTCGCTACCACCAATCGACAGCACTACCAAATCATCTTATAAATGTTCACAGCTAAATATATGTTTATAATTGAGATTATTAATTTAACATTAGTGAATATATAGGTAAATAATAAGTCAGTTGTCCAATTTTTAATACGATAGAGTGATTTGATATTTCCAGAGTAACCAGTTCTTGAAATTTTTTAAATAGTGATGTCCCCAAATGTCATCTTCACTATTATTAATCTGTAGTGATTGCCCCGCGGCATTATTTTTATAAAGTCTTTTTGTGTCATTTCTTTCATGAAATAGCGGTAGAATCGAAAATACATGAATATTTGTAGCAATGAGGAAAATGTGTAAAAAGTAGAAAAAGGAAAAATAATTTGTGACGTTTATTCGAATTATTTAACACATTATGAAATGGCGACGCTACAGGTGTATGTCAGCACCACAAATTTAATGAATTAAATGTTGGACGAGTCAATCGATTTAGTTGAATCTATATCAACTCATTTCTATCACTTGACAACATTATTTTAGCTGGCCACGTGATTTAATACTTTTTAAAACGTGAAATCCTCGCACTTAGAAACATATTGGACGGATCAATAATAAGTTGTCGCTCTTATCGCCGTGGGTCAAATGAAATTTCGTGTCTTTTTCTATCTCATTGAGCGTACCACGACTAAAACAGCTGTAGTAAGTATGGCAACGTTGTACTGTCAGTGTAATTCTTGTCAGATTATCACCGACTAATACATTACTGAAATAATTATTTACAAAATACTCTTAAATTTTAACAGTCCAATTCATAAAAGTTACAATCCATTTACAATTGCAGTACAAAACATTTGTATCACGACTACTCAAATTATTAATAGACTATAAAATACATTTCATCTTTGCTCTATGTTGTATTAGCCCAAACTTATATTGCTTATTACAATATAAAGGCGTTGAGACATCTTTAAGCCTTCTCAAAGTAACAGTCGATCTAATCCGAAGTTTATCGAAAATTATCGATCGCAAATTTACGAGGTTTCCTCGGCATATCAAATGTGTTAAAAATCATCAAACGACACAATTCTAGGTTCTCGTCTCTCGTTCGTAATTGATATTTCTTTTTATCCAGATAAAAGGATGCGATTAACAATATATTGTTGATTCATTTTATTACTCAGTATCCGTATTTTTATTTTAAATAACTTTCACATACTGCTGAACTAAATTTAGAAGCATAGTCTAAAATACAAATTAAATACAATGTAGCTCTAAAACAACAAATTACAGTGAATAAGAACTTTAGAATGAAGGCAATGGAATAGTTGTAAAGAATCGTATCTTTTCTTCATCAAGCCAGTTCTAGCATCTATTTTCCTTTCAGACTTCGGGCAGCTTATTATTTTCTTTGTTTTCCATTTCTAACAAATATATTATAACAAAAGCACATATCACAAAAACAAAATAAACAAATTAGCACAACGTAAACAAAACATCACCTTCGTGAAATACACATTTCTCAATTATCATTGTCAATATCGACTAAATACAAGAGACCTGTCACCTTCCTTCGAAGCATACCTACCTAGCAGGTATTGTAATTAGTAGAATAATGAAAAAAACGAGATATTTTGTTTGTGGTAGAATAAAGTGCAACGTTGCCGCACTTATTACTTTGTAAAACTGTTTTAACCCAAATTGGCATACAATCGATCTATGAATCATTGGTATTTACAACACATTATAGTCTAAAATAATAATATAATATAATAATAATACTCAGACATTTCACACAGCGCCATCTAGTCCCAAAGTAAGCAGCACAGCGCTTGTGTTATGGGTACTAGACAACTGATATACTACTTATATACTTTTCTTTTGTAAATATATACATATTATACATAAACACCCAGACTCGGGACGGGAATCGAACTCGCAACTCGTTTTACTTTCCGACGCGCTAAACCGTTGCGCCACGGAGGTCGTCGAGGAGGAGGTTCTAAAGCACATTTTGTTCTAGCTACAAAGCATTGTAAGTTTTGTACTCAACTTCTATGAATTCGACTGTAAGTGTTTTGGCTATTAGTATTCAAAAAAATAAAAATATGTCATGTGAATCTGTGTATTGTTGTAATGTGACTCTTCCTTAGTCATGCACATTAGTAAAAGTCCATAAAGTCGGGCAACAAGAAATGGACACGCTCTTGGAGCAAATGATCCGCCCATTTTTATTCTTGGTCCGACGTCAAATCACTCTATGAAACTCGGCAAAGTAGCTAAGTATTTTTATAAGCTATCAAATTAAAAGTTAGGCTTTAGGAAAATATTTGGGAACTTATTCCAAAGTTTTTGGGTCAACCCTCCCACTCGGCAAAAAAAGTATTAAGAAAAAAATATTAACTCACTGTCAAGGCACACTGCCTCTTCGATAGCTTTAGCGCTCACTGGTGGATTTTATCACCTACTTTGGAAACTTATGCCTCAAGGCCAGCCATTCCCAAAGTGGGCGATAACGCTCCTTTTGGCCGCTACAGGCCTAAAGGGGGGCGGTAAGAGACCCAGAAAAAAAATGGAGGCGTTGTGTAGAGGCCTGGGGGGTGATTTGTAATTTCATTTAGCTAGGAGGCATCTTAGACAACGACTGCATGAGCTCACGACTCAGTGGACAAAATAAGTTTGGGAACCAGTGCTCTAGGCTCATATATTTATTTAATAATAAATTATATAGGCTTGCCAATGTAATTATAACTAAATACAGTACAAACCCAATAACAGGCAAGCGCAACATGTGATTACTTTACAGGAAATGGACAATACAACAAGAATTATAAATATTTAATAATCTAGCGAGCGCTAAAGCTATCGAAGAGGCAGTGTGCCTGACAGTGAGTTAATATTTTTTTCTTAATACTTTTTTTTGCCGAGTGGGAGGGTTGACCCAAAAACTTTGGAATGAGTTCCCAAATATTTTCCTAAAGCCTAACTTTTAAATTTATTTGTACAATCGAAAGAAGGAACAACTTGTCCAAGTCAGATTTAATATTGTTTAAAATTGAAATGCTTTTTAAAATATGAACGCGTTCCTTAAAATTCTCTTTCGTTTCGCAGAGAAAACTATTTTAAAACTGTGCTGTGAAACGATAACGGCCTGAAGTTGAGTGGGTATCAACTGTCAAGTATTCCATACATTTTATATAAACCGGTGTTTCTAAACCGGCAAATGCGTATTTCTTGAATCTATTGTTCATTCAATCTAATACAGTTATGAATAATTGTTTAACTTAAATTATTAATATTGTCAGCTCATCACTCCCCTACTTGAGATTGTAAATTCTAAAGAATACTACTTTTTTTTAAATTATAGCAATAGAGCATATAACAAAAAAAATTAAGGTTTCAGAATGAAAAAATGTTGTGTACATGGCATTTATTTTTTTTTTTTTCGAAAATTGTTCCCTGCGCGTCCGCGAGCTCGTAAGTAATGACGTGCCGCGTTTATGATACATTATTAGAATTACAAAGTAATTACATTTTTATTTGACATCTGTCTGTCCTTGCAGTGCTTAATTTCACAGAGGGGATACTTAATTTAATGATATTAATTGTACTAAGATTATAAGTGTCTAATAAATTTTACTTATTTTTTATACGCTTGAATTTATTATATACTATGCTATGTTATGTAAACTGTTAAAAGTATAAATATTAAGATTTAAAACTACACTAAGGTGAAATTTTATGGCAATAAAACAATGGTCAAATTCTCTTGCTACAGCTTCCAAAATCAAATACGAATATTTTAATGGTATTTGCAATTAGTGAAGGTTAATTTTCCGAATTTTTTTAAAACATGGAAACTTTCAAGAAAAATTTAAGAAGATTCACCTACTTAAAATTTACTTGAAGAATTTCAATGACTTTCAATAACAATCATTTTTTGCAATAGAATGTACATTATACATACATTCGAAAACCTAGATTTAGGTAGGTAAGGCATAAAGAATTCGAACTAGGGGAATTTCGAGAATTGACTTTCGTGTAAGTTCTATTCAGTGAATACTCTGGTTACTAGACTGGAGTTTAGTCTATTAGTTTATTGTTCTAATTTATTGCAGACCAGAAAAGAGAAACTTAACAGGTACTTGTCGTCAAAAAACAGATGCTTGTAACCGCCCGCTTAATTAGACGTCATAGCGCTCTTGCGCTTAAGAGTGGCAATCGAGTTATGAACGCAATTTCAAGCCGGCAGTCCGACCCTGTAATATTATGTTTTTTAACCGGGACAGTACGGGGAATACCGTATCCACAAGAGATATAGATGATCTGTCTTAGGAATCATTCGATATTTTTTTGTGACAACAATTTTACATTATCGATTTTTTCAATGTTTCAAGCGTGAGTATACCAACTCACTAATACTAAACTATAGGTAGTCATTTTTATAGACAACTCATGCTTGATCACAAAATTTATAATGCCAAAATTGATATCACAATAAAAGACCAAATGGTTCCTAAGACAGTTCTGTGTCTCTTATAGATTCGAATTTCCCCATACTGTCCCAGTTAAAAGAAACTGTGTAACCCCGAGAAACGAGGGTGGAACCCCCTAGAAAATTTGCACTGCTAATGAAAATACAAAATTTTTCTCGACGCATTGTTTCATGATTTTGATGACGCGGAACTCACTTAAATATTTGTATTACAACTTTGTTTTTAATTTTTGATTCTGCCTATACTAAATAGCACAATGTTAACAATGCGTTTTAGGCACATAGTAACCTAGTACCTGGGCGACCGAGCTTTACTCGGTGTCTTACAAAAAAAATCTGACCACATTGCAGGATTCGAACCCCCGTATTCCGACTTTCCGTTTCCGACAGGAAACTTTTCGATGATTTTGTCTAAACGCAATTCACAAATCCGAAACGACATGATTTGACAGTTCATTTCGGAACGAAACCTTCGGATGCTTCCGACGACTTTTTTTTGTCGAAAACGTTTCCGAGGCGAGTAAATTAATGTAATATGTGTATAATCTATGACGTCTGTCGTCAAAAATCTAGACAACTGCGTGCGCGTATGTAATCTAGACTTCTAGACAAATTTAGTGCCCTTTTTAAGGATTAATGATTAATTTGCCTTATATTTCTATAACATATTTTATTAGATACGCCATCAATAGCTAAACATTGTTTGAGGTATTTGAGATATTTTTAGAAACAACAATCAAAAATAAAAACGCTATTGTACTTTCTATTGTAGTTATTATTAATTTTTACTAAGCGACATCTAGTATAATTTATTTGAACTTGTTGAACGCACAGGCGATAAGCACAGACAGTATAATTCATATTTATAAAGCCCGTTTAGTTCTTCGAATGTAAGTAAAATAATTTACAAAAATGTTTAATCTTAAAAAATACTAAGTAATTTCTTTGTCTAAGTTGTTTCTCAGTCTGTTTAAAATAATATTTTACCAAATACATTGTGATCGTCAAAATGTCATACGTTTAAACCACACTAATATTTTCTACCAAGACGAATAGAATTTCTACCATTTTGTAACATGGTTCATAAATGTATTTTCTTTCGAATTCGTTAAATCCCTTCCGATGAGATTCCGATAGAGTTTGTGAATAGCATTTTCCAATCCGTCGGATTGAATTTATGCTTTCCGACGATCGGCCCTTTCCGTCACTGAAAGTTTTCGAAGCGTTGTGAATAAGGGAGCAGGTGGGTGTTTCTCTTTTGTGGTTTACATTCTCTTTGTTTTTTGCAGACGTTATAACTCATAACAAAAGACTACGAGAAGGTTCAAGTGGGCGGAACCCGCGTTTCAAAAATTAGCGTTATAAAGTTAATATATCTAGCAGAGAGTTACGCTGGTTTTCCTCATAACGTTTCGGTATGATAATTCTAATTGTTTTTTTTATTCTAAGCGTTATAACATCTGTGTTTATTGTATATTAAAAGGTAATTTAATAAATAGTAATATTATGTATTATTTTATGTAAGTGATAATAATAATCATAATAATGTATAAACATTAATGGAAAGTAATAAAAATAAGAAATTTTTCCAATTTAAGTCCATGTGGTTATTTTTTTAGGGGATTTTTAGGAGTATATTATTATTATATCATCAGCTTGTGCTTGAGGTATCTAGGGTATATTGTCTTGATCCTGGCTATATTGAGGTCAAGGATAGAGTCAGGTGGATCTCACGTACAACGCTAAGATCGAAAAACATTTTTATATTAGCGCCATCTTCTGAGAAAGGGCTGCATAGTACACAAGTAGGACATTGATATTTACTATGTGATAGTTGCATGTCTTCATGATTTTCCTAAATCATTGTCTCTAAAAAATAACATAAAATTTTTCGTTAATTGTGCATGTGATCAAAGTATATAACTTGTGAAAAACATAGAATGAATTTAATTAATTATATTATTGACCTTTCAATTAATGTTATAATCCACAGCCGGTGTTTAGGGGTTAATAGACTGCCTAGAGGTAAATTATGTAAATTTGATAAGTATGATCCAATCAAACATTAACATATTATAATAAAGGATAAAAATAAATTAAAAAAAAAAATACTGTCTTTTACAAATGTATGTTAACCTAGGAAGAAATTACTGTTCACACATGTAATCAGTAGTGATAGATTGAACATAATATGTACTATAAATATGTTATTAATCATATCTATAACATTTTTAATCGATTGCTAATATTACAACGACATTAACTATAATAAGTTGATATAATAAATACAACGCCATCTAATGAGTCCCTTTTGTTCATAAACATTTAAGCCATCTAGTGAGGGCAGTAGATTTGCTTATAAAATTTAGAATTGCATATCTATCTCAAATATTTTAATAGTCTATAATCTATGGATAGAGTAAAAAAAAATGAAGAACTGACAACACTGTATGGTAGAGATGAGCGATATGGCTAAAATAACGATATTAATATCGACAGCTTGATAACGATATTATCGACTACACAAATCGATATTTGTATGAAATACTTTTTTTCAAAATGTATTTTGTATTTTATTTGAAGTATTTAGTATTTGTAAAATGCAAAATGTTTCGTTAATTTCTTTGATTCATATTTCGTATTTTTCATTCTTAAATTCATACATACATACATACTTCACGCCGTATCTCTAACGGGGTAGTCATAGTCTTCAATTCATAATTATTTAAGAACGCACCCATCCTAAATGTTGCCAACAATAATGCCAACATTGTCATCAATGCCAATGTCAATAATGCCAATACTATAATAGACCTGGAAACACTTAGGTATATTTTCGTTTGGTGGAATGATGAGGCCACATAGACGAAACATGAAAGATGAACTCTTCGAACCAAACTAGTGTTAAAATCAGTGAAATAAGTATTTTATTTGAAGAAAGTATTTTGGAAATACCTATTTTGTATTTAAATATTTTTATTCAAAACCATTTTGTATTTGTATTTCAAATAAAAAAATAATTAATTGTTTGTATTTTAAAAAATAAAATTGTTAAAAAATACAAGAAGTGCAAAAAAATGAAATTTTTATAAATAACAAATATCTTTGTCTATTTTTTACTCTTTCCATAAAATACTATATTTTTTTGAAATGTTCTTTAGTTTTTGAAATACTATAATCAGCCGAAGAAATTTTGACAACCTATTAGAATACGCTGGCGGGGTAGGTTGACATTCTCGTGTATTTGTTAAAAGCGAATTTAAACTACTCACTATGCAACAACGTTCGAATTTCTGAGAACTACCAAGCCGAACTAACGCGGCGCCGAACTAACGGGACGACCGCGTTGTATCAGCTCCAAGGAATTTGTGTCAAATAAACCCGCCCTAATACTAATGCACCCCAAAAAAGGATAGGGGTCTGCTAATGAGGATTTTGCGTTTCACGAAACGTTAAGAGCCCCTATGTAGTTTAAAAATCTCGTAAAGGATAACGCCCATCTCCCATACAACTGTGACCAGGAAAAAAAAATGGGTACCATGAATACCTTGTTTGCAGTTAAATTTAAGTGGGTACATGAAGTTTAATTACATAAATGATGTATTTTCAAAAGACGGGAAAGTTGATAATCAGGCAAGTGAAAGTTTTGAGGTTAAAGTTTTTGGCGCGAATGGAAAAAGTGTGGTGGCATTTTGTTATAAATTCAGATTTTAAATTATAGCAAATTGTACGTTAAAGTTGTCTACAAGTGAGAAGAATTGGAGAAATTTGATTTAACAAGCTTTCGAGAGTCCAGTAAAGCCTACTTACTATTGCTTTACTGAAGAGTGTTAGAGACTTGCTTATAAGAAAAAAGAACAAGTTTTACATCAAACAAGTGTTATTGGAATCTGAATGATGAAGAATGGATGACAAAGCTGTATGGCCATAGTACCCTATGCATCTCAAGAATTGAGGAATAATGTAAACAGAAAGTTTGAAATAAGCTTCGAAATATAATTACTACTACAGACGGTATCTAAGCTACAAGAGCTAGGGTTAGAAATTTTGCGGCGTCCACCGTATTCACCATACCTTGCGCCGTCAGACTTCTATTTTTTCCAAAATTTGGATAACTTCTTGGCAGGAAAAAAGTTCTATACCCGAGAAGCAGTATAAAATGCCTTTCAAGAATTTGTTGCCTCCCGTATACCTGACTTCTTCAAAATGGGCATTGAAAAAGTACCACTGCGCTGGCAGAGATGCATCGATAGCAAGGGTGCACACTTTGATTAATAGAAATAAAAAAATATATACCTATAAAAAAATACTTTAACTTTTTGTATACTAAACTGCAATTTCATAGGTAAAGACCTAATAATCATCAAAGGAGAAAGTATAGTGATGAGAAGAAGACTTATTTAATAATTTCATGAAACGTTCTCGGAATCTCTGAAGCTTATCTCTTTATATAGAAACTTAGAATTTTATTGCTCCAATTCTAAGTTTCTATATAATATAATATAATATAATACAGTATAATACAATATAATATAATATATTGTTCTCCACATCGTAAAAACTAACACATATAACTGTCACATAGTGTTGCTATGTGTTCGAAAATCAAGTATCTGTTTTATAATACTTTTGTAAACGAATAGTCACTGCGGAAACAATAAAACGTCACATAACAACCATATGTCTGACATTTTTAGAGAACTGTTAGATTGGTAAAAACGAATATTATCTAAGAACCGGTTTAGGATTCCTTTTAATCTACGGGGTACATAGTTATGTGACGATTTTGATAGCGTTGGTGAAATCGGGAGTTAACCTACCTACCATTACCTAAATACACATTATTTATTCTACTATATTATATTGAATATTTTGTTAACTCCGTTATTTGCAAAACACATTTTAAATGTTATATGAAATAATAACTACATTACAATGTCTTGTTAAAAACATCGACATTGTCATATCTTGTTAAAAATATAGAAATATCGTTATTTTATATAGATATCGATATTACGATATCTTAAAAATTTCAATATTTTGATTTTTAAAAGTGGTTGCTATCGATATATTGAACATTGTAATAGATATTTCATCAATATCGATATATATCGCCCATCCCTACTGCGTGGTGACATTTAAAAAAAATCAAGAAGTCTAATAATCTTATTTTCTCGTGCTCGTGTTAAAACTTTCGTTAAATAAGTAATCCTTTGTAAAATTATGTTTACCGTGATATATTTCAAGTGATTTAGGGCATCGAAAGATATTATTTATAATTTTGTGGCTGTAAATAGATAAAATGGCAGATGATTTAAGAAATTACAAACTTCAGTTACAGCAGGTATGTTTCTGATTCTAAGTAATTGAGTACAAACAATAATTTTTGTCTCGTTATAACTATTTCAAAACTTAATTCAAACATTTATCTGTCTAGGTGGAAGCTGCATTGCTTACTGACTCACAAAATGAGGAACTTCTCAAGCTAAAGACGGATTTAGAAGAAGTAATAGAGTTGACACAAGATCTAATAAAAACTCAGGAAGGTGACACCAAAGTGCCTGTTATTCATGGTTCTAGTAATGATGGTGATGTTTCAGCCTCCCTGTTCCCAGTGGATGATGGTGATTCATTAGAAACTAGTTCAAAATGGCAAGTGGGGCAAAAGTGTCTAGCAAAATGGAAACAAGATGGCATGTATGTAATTTTACTTCATGTTTGTAAATATATATTTTATGTCATGACTCGTGACATTTATGAAGTTGGAAACACTATAAATTAACCTACTGCTTACATGTTTTTATGCTTAATGAGGCTTATTATTGACAGTGTCAGTCATGGAATTTTCATTATTAAGACTTTCAAATAGTTAAAAAACCCTAACTTCTAACCTAACAGGCAGAAGTCATTTTTGGGTAGAAAAGATTTCATAAAGTAAAACTTTGTTTTTGGAATTTGATTTCTACCAAAAACATCAGCTATATGCAAAGTCAGAAGCACTCGCATACCTAGGTAAGAGTGTGTAAGGAGAATGATGAGTTTTGAGGAGACGAAAGAACTGGAAGGACCGCAATCCTTGACGCTCCATCCTCTCTGGCTACCCCTTTGAGAATACAACGTAAAGATATACATGTATGTATGAGCTATATCGGTATAGTTTTGACTCCGAAAAACTGGTTAACAATATCTATAATCAAGTGTCAAAACGGGAAACAGTATTTAAGATAATGCTTAGCTATGAAGTTTCTATTACATAGATATTCATGTAGACTATAACAAATCATTAAAAAATAAGTTTTAGGTTCGAAATTTTAGTATACTAATCTCACAGTACAAGTAAGCATACAGTATTCTATCTTCATACAAACACTCTCAACGACACATCGAAATCTCGGCATACAATAGTCGCCAATGCACCCCGATTGTCATCGGACAGTGTGAGACGCTCCCGTACATTTACTGATGAAATATTATGTCAATCAACTTTACGAGCATAATATTTAGTGTATGGCTGTTTGAATACATCTATATTGAAACCGGAAATATTTCTCTGTTGCTAATTTGTAGGAAATATGTAATCATATGATCTAGTTAATTTATTGCTGATTTTTAATTATACTGCACACAAAATGCATTTTTTTTGTCCATTTCCACCATACTACCTCACAAACATTTGAAACTAGAAATAAAATACTAGTAGAACTATATAAATAAAAACTTATTAAATTTGCAATAATATAAAATGAAAAGATAATATGACAATTTAATATAGTACCTATTTTATCAAATACGTAACCCCAAAAAAAACATTCAGTCCAAGTCGGTAGCCCTATTGCTTGTTTACTACCGAGCGACCGTCGATATTTATCTCTAGGACACTGCCGAGATAGAATACTGTTTTTACTTGTACCTTGCTAATGCCATACCCATTTTTATTTTTATTGAATGAATAGGCCGTAAACAGACTAGTGTTAATCAAAAGGACATGCATATAATGTAAACAATCTCCTAAAGTTACAATATTCTAAATTATGGGATATATGAGATATTTAAAAATAATAATGTGATTTAATCTCCCGATATCATTTAAGTATAGACGTAATTTGCCTTTTTAATTTTAAATGTTTTGTTAGCTCAGCACTTTGAAGAAAAAATTAGCTGAGAGACTGTGTAATATTGTTTAAGATTTGTTATACACTTTTTTGAAAAATTTATGAAAATAGGAACTTACATTCTAGATGTGCTATTCGTATTACACTGGTCAAATACAAATTTTTTTAACAAGAGAAATGACTACCAATTTTGCAATGCTTATCTACCCTCATTATAACACCGTATTTATTTTGTTTCGATCAGGTCTAGTTTTTGTGTTACAGCTACCTACCCGTAAAATTAAATTTTAACCATTGTACCTTAACTTTTCAATTCTGGATATATTGTATTTTAATAAAGTGCTTGAATATTTTGTGTTTACCAAGTTAAGTGATTCTTAAATTATGGAAAGTAAGTGTAAAAATGATCCTGAAAAGTTTTTTTATATTTGTGATCCATACCGATTGATCACGCTGCTAACATCAAAATGTAATGAAGCATGATTTAGCTGATAGCTTGAATTCTTTGGCTAGAATAAAAAATGTGAACAAAATTGTACTATGTGCGTTCCCCTATTCCACATGGTTGCCAAAGAATTATAATAATTATATTCAAAATTTAAATGATATATTGAGTAGGGTGACACTTTGTCATAGTGACAAATTTATATTTTTTGACACCAATAAATATATTGGTAACATTTTATACAAATTTCGACTGACAAAAGGTACTTTGTACTTGTCAAAAAAGGCAAAGCATAAACTCGCTACATTAGTAGCTAAATGTATTAACTCGGTTATAGGGTCTATAACTAAGAACGTAGTCAGGGACGAAGCAAGTTTTAGTAGTAATACTAATATGAATGCTAAAAAGAATTATTTAAATTAAACAATCAGACAACAGAGAAACTTCATAATAATATCATTACGTGTGTACATCAAAATATCAATAGTTTCTCTGACAAAATATTGGATGCTGAATTATTAATAGAAAAATATAACATAGACATCTTGTGCCTCACCGAGACGTGGTTGAAGGCAAACAAAATGTCTTTTAATATAAATAATTTTAATGTGGCCAGTGTGTACAACAGAGCGTCGACGGATGGCGGCGGTAGCATAATTTTGTGTAAAAACTTTCTTAAATTAAAAAACCGCAAAGACATAGTTGCTCTCTCTGTTGAACGTGTATGTGAAATGTCACGTACAGAGACGGATGCTCTCTCTGGTGAACGTGTTTGTGAAATGTCATGTACAGAGACGGATCAGTACATATTCTTATGTGTTTACAGACCTCCGTCATCTGATTTTAGCCAATTTTTAATTTCTATGGAGGAGAGTCTCACAAGACTCAAATGTAAGAAGTCGGTAATAGCGTGTGGTGACTTCAATGTAGACATATTAAATAGTTCGAAGGAAAAAGATATGCTCATCTCGCTCTTTCTCTGATTTAACTTAGTGCATATTTTCGATGAACCGACCAGGGTTACATACCATTCCACGACATAACATAACTTCACGCTGTATCCCCAACGGGGTAGTCAGAGAGGACGGAGACGGAAAATGGTTCCTTAATTTTCAATTTAGGTACACATCTTCACTTGAGCAATTACATAAAAAGAAAAGTAAAGATTTATGGGGACTATCAGTTCATGTCATGACTGGTGTAATACCTTTATTATCGCCAATTTTGGTAGAGATTTATTTAATAAATGTGTCGATCAAGGGGTGTTTCCCAATTTAATGAAACAGTAAAATTATTCCATTATTTAAGTGAGGTTGTATGTTGAATCTAACAAATTATCGCCCGGTGTCAATATTGCCAGCATTGAGTAAAATATTCGAAAAAATAATACTCAATCAAATGCTAGCACATTTTAACATTCACGGGGTGTTTCACGGTCAACAGTACGGGTTCACGAGAGGGCGGTCAACAACTCATGCGGGAGCAAGCTTGATCAAGACTGTACTTCAGGCTTGGGAGGGATCTCAGGATGCCATTGGTGTTTTTTTGCGATCTTTCCAAGGCTTTTGATTGTGTTAGTCACGAAATTTTAATTTGCAAGCTTAAATACTATGGAATTCGTGGTAACGCTCTCGATCTCGTGGTCTCGTATTTGTCTGGCCGGGAGGAAAAAGTGAGTGTCAATGGGGCATTGTCTGTTGGTTCGAAGTTAAGAATGGGCGTTCCCCAAGGATCAATTTTGGGACCTTTTCTGTTTCTAGTCTACATTAATGGTCTCCCATTTATGCTCAGGAACTTATGCGAAATAGTATTATTTGCTGATGACACTTCATTGCTATTTAAACTGGACAGAAAGCACTTAGATATTACCTGGGTGAACGGGATCCTGGCGAACGTCTCGGGGTGGTTTGCTGTTAATAATTTACTACTGAATGCACAAAAAACCAAATGTATTAAATTTTCCCTTTCTAATGTACCCAGAATCCATGATAAAATAGAATTGGGTGGGAAACAGTTGGAATTAGTTAGGTCTGCCAGTTTTCTTGGTTTAACAATAGATAGTAAATTGCAATGGGCGGATCATATCGGGGCATCGGCTAGTAAGCTCGGTTCCGCGATATATGCCATTAGACGCATTAGGCAATTGACGGATGCGGATACGGCTAGGTTGGTGTACTTCGCATATTTTCATAGCCTAATGTCCTATGGCCTTTTGCTGTGGGGATCAGCGGCGCATATTAACTCGATTTTTATTTTACAAAAAAGCGATATGTGCTATTTACAGTATGAATGCACGAGAATCACTAAGAAATCGTTTTAAAGACATTGATGTACTGACCTTGCCGTCCTTATACATCTTTGAAATTATTATGTATACGAGGAAAAATATAGATCGATTTACAAAAAAAGGCGATATTGGTGGTATGGAAACCCGAGGTCGTGATAAATTGATTGTTGCAAAATTTAAATTACATAAGTCAAATGTTTCATTTTTGGGTAACTGCGTTCGTTTTTATAATAAAGTTCCTCAAGAAGTCACTCAATTAACAGAAAATATATTTAGATTAGTTATAAAACGCACATTGATTAGACAATCATACTATAAAATAAACGATTTCGTTGAAGATAAAACAATAGTCTGGAAATGATTTTCTCTGCACATGCATTTACTGACTCTCTGAATATTGTATTTTAATAAACCTTTTGTAAAATGATGTTGAAAAAATTATACCTGACTGAGTTTCTTGTCAGTTCTTCTCAGTGTCCAGGTTTTCTTTTCTCTTCTCTTTGGAAAAAATTTCCCAAAATCAGTGAAGCAAAAATGAAAGAGGACACATATTTGTAGGTCCTCAAATTAGGAAATTAATGAAAAATGAACTTTTTAAGGAAAAACTCACTGATCTGGAAAAATTTGCTTGGGTATCTTTCATGACTTCAAATTTTCTCGGAAATCATCGATTAAATGACTATAAAAGTATTGTCGAGGATCTTTTAACTTCCTATAAAACTTTAAGTTGTCACATAACTTTAAAAATACACTTCCTGCACTCTCGTTTGGACTTTTCCTAAAAATTTGAGCGGCGTCTGCGATGAGCATGGTGAAAGATACCACCGGAACATTTCTACAATAGAACAACGATATCAGGGCAAGTGGAACCCAGTATGCCAGCGAATTATTATTAGACATTACGACGAGATGTCCCGAGAAATACCGAGAAAATCATAAGATACATGTACATGTAACACTACAATAGCATACTTAAGTTAATTTAGTTCATAAAAACCGTATTTTTGTAAAAATGAAAAAAAACCTTATTACAATAAATCTATTCGTATACGAAATATTCTAATGTCAATTCTACCTTCCTCAACCTTGTTCTAAATGTAATTAGTTAACAGTTTTCTTGTTACATACAAAAAGTGGATTTTTGTTGACTAGTGTTATTATTGAAAATTTTAAGAAAATAGGAACTTACGTTCTAGGTTATGTGCTGTTCTAACACTTATTAAGGTGTCAAAGAAAAAAATTAATTTTTGATGGAAGTTGTAGAAAAGAAATACCTAACCGTCAGAAGTTATGTTTGCGTAGAAAGGACTTCAAAAAGTGAAACTTTTTACCATTAGTACTTATGAGTGCCTTCTATTTGTATTCTCTTCTAATATATTATAAAAATCAATGTTTGTTTGTTCATATTTTATGGGCTGCCATACCATTCATCCGATTGCGATGAAATTTGGTATGGAGATAGCTTGAATCCTGAGGAAGTACATAGGCTTAGGAAGTCACGTGCATCAGCTATATACAATATATATCATCACACTACTAATTCGTAGGTAATTTAAACATTAGCCTAAGAAATAATTAGTTGTGATCTTAATTTAAATCCCCTATACCTATACAACATGATGTAAATAATACCATGGTCTTGCTTGGGTCTCCATTGGAGCAGCAACAATACTGAATTTTTTTAAATAGTTATTCAGCATAGGATTTGTCAAGCTTGTTGTCAAGCAAGTAATGTCACTAGTAGCATATTACCCCACCAGAAATGAAACTGACAAGCCTGCAATCTATACTAATATATCAATCTGTAGCATCTGCCTATAATTGCAATTTTACTATCAACTTTTGTGATAGATAGTCATTTTATGACTGACTACTATGATTCTACTATTTTGAAAAAGTTTTGTCTGTCTGTATGTCCTTTCACAACTCAAGCACAGCTTGACAGATCTTCATGAAAATTGGCATGTAGTAAGAACATGTAATTTCACAAATGATAAGTTACTTATTTTTTACAAAATTTACCCCTAAAGAGGTGAAAAGGGGGATGAAACTTTCTATGGGAAATATTAAACCTCTAAACGGATTATGATGAAGTTTGGCATAAAATTAGTTTGACATCAGAAAATGGACTTCTATTTATTTTTATCAGAAATCTACCCCTAAAGGGACGAAATGAAACCTTGTATGAGAAATACAAAGCCGCTAAACTGATTATAATGTGGTATACCTGAGAACGGTCATAGGCTACTTTTTTATCAAAGACCTACCCCTAACGTTGAAAAGGGGGATGAAACTTTGAATGGAAAATGCTAAACCGCTGAACTAATTATGTTTGGTACAGAAATAGTATGTGCTCAGAGACAGTCATAGGTTAGGCTTTTTTCAAAAACAATCTTTGTGCATATACATACATGTACATGTAATCTAACCTAATCCTGGAAGGCCACGAAAAAATGTTATGCGAAGACGAAGTCGCGGGTACAGCTATTATTCCATTAAAATTCTAGATAGCAATGGAGATCTACCTAGTTTTATTAGTTTTATCTTTATTTCCTTTGAGTGACTAAACGTCTCACCCATAAAGCATTAAGACCAGCCAATAAATAATACAAAGTATCATTGTTTGATTTTGAAATTTTAAATTTTGTAGGTTCTACGAGGCTGTTGTTGAAGAAATTACTACAGATAACTTCAAAGTGAAATTCGATGGCTACAACAGTTTAGAAACAGTATCAATAAATGATATTAAATCATTTGGTACAGGTGTAAAAAGACCTCACAGTGGAGATGAAAGCAAGTAAGTATTTCTTTGATGACTAGCTCGTTAGCGCAGTGGCAGAGCATCTGCCTTCCAAGCTAATGTCCAGGGTTCTATCTCCGGCCAGGTCAATTTAGGAAACGAATTTTTCTAAATTGGCTTGGAGTCTGGGTGTTACTGGGAGCTCCCCCACTTCATTGTATGGTACCAGCTTACTGCTTAGTTTGGGGTCACAATTTGTGTAATTCTCTGGAGTATATTATTATTATAATGTAATTGCTATCAAAAAACTAAAAACCTGCAAAAGACTTACATCCAGTTCCAGAAATGGCCATTAAAATTAATGCCTAAACGGAAATCATGCTGTCACACTTTGAACATATTATAATCATTAAAGCCATTGTTAATTTCAATGGGGTATTAACTGCATTAGATGTTATTACAACTGGATGTTAATCAATATCTACAGTGAATTTCAATTTACGTACTTTATAGTTTTATGAGCGTTTATTTAATGTTTTTCCAGGATAGTCTCTGTTAAGTCCTCTATCTGTCAATGAAAGTTTCATCAAAACCGGTTCAGCCATTTGGAAATTAGCCTGAGTGTTTGCTCAGGCTAATTTCCAAAATTCAGACAGACAAAAATTTTAAAAATGTGTTCGGTTTTTGGTAATATGCTTCAATCACAGATAAAAAACTAGATACACAATCAATGCTCCAAAAATGCCCGATCCAAATGTGCACTCAAATGAGTTTTTGAGTGAATTTCTGTTTTTGTAGTATTCGAAAACGCTAACAGCGAACATAACAAAGTGCTCCTTCAAAAATTGTAAAAACAATGCATCTAGAATGCTAAAAAAAGACAGAGGTTCTTATATACATACATATCTTCACGCTGTATTCCCAACGAGGTAGTCAGAGACGACGGGGCGCCAAGCGTCGTGGTCCTTACATACTTCTTTCGCTTCCTCAAATCTCATCATTCTTCTTACATATTTTCGCCTAGGTATGCGAATGCTTGTGACATTTCCGTCGGCTAACATTCTGGCTATTTGATTGTCATAAGTCAGCCTTGGTCTTCATTGGTTTCTTTTACCACTCGCTTTCGGCTCCGTAGATTTTCATCGTCAGTCTTTCATCACTCATTCTTTCTATGTGCTCAAACCAACTTAGCATTCCTTTCTTCATTTTTTATAATAACACTGTCGTGCAACCCTGGCATACTAAGTATCTCTTCATTGATTATCCTGTTCCCAAGGGTGACACCACACATATTTCTAAGCGATCGCATTTCTACTGCATTTATCATACTTTCACTCGATTTCGGGCATATCCAGGTCTCACTACCGTACAATAAAGTTGGAATCCACACCACATTGTCGATCTTCGCTCATCACTTTCAGTCTATCATCAAGCTTACCGGATACTACCCTTTCATATTTGCGTGGTCGCGTCTTGCAATTTCCAGCTTTTCATGCTACAGACTGCTACAGGTTTGGAAGAGACACGACATCGCCATGCTGCAAACAGACCCCTTATTCTAGTTACTACTAGAACGTGGTCTATTCCCAAATCGGCTCCTCTGTGCTCTCGCGTGCATAACCCGCTTTTTGAGCCGGCTGTCTATCAGGAATAAATCAATCAGTATGATTGATAACCCTGTCCTGAGACGCACCCTGACCAGTCTCGGGTCTACACACTTATACTCAGTTACAATTAACCAAACGAGAGGTCAGTAAGACACCTACCCCTTGGTATCCGCTTTCTTCTTATGGTACTCCTGACCGATGCCCCCTCTAGGCAAGTTGGTAAGTTCACTGTCCTTTCACTTGGTTTCACTTAAACATAACACATTCCATCTACTTTCTTCCATAATATAAATCACTTCATCTTCTCTTTAATCTCACCGCTCACATTCCACGCAGCTATTCTGCACTTCTCCGTTCACTTCGCGCCGCGAGGTGCACAGCGTCTTGGGTGGCGGTCCCCAACGCCGAACTGCACTCTGCTCACACCAGCTTAGACAAACCGGTGTACGTCACTTTCGGGGGAGGCCCTATCTCTCATATCTACGTTGTCCCGCATGGTGTGCACAGGAGAGGAATTGCAATCCAAAAAAGGGCTAGCAGGGATCGCGACGAGCACGCTTCCTCAATTGACCCCCTTCTTATTTTCGTTATTTTTTCGGTAGATTCTTATTTTCGATAAATAAATTAAATAACATTATTTACGTGTTCATTAGTTCGTTGTAGTAATAACGTTACATAGATCTATGATTAAATTCGTAATCATATTTTTAAATATTGCCGGCGATATAATTGTCTTATCCTTGTCACTTTCACGTAACAAATCACAATGACATAAATAGCATTGCAAATAGATTATTTGAATTATACTTTGCGTACGAGACGTAAGATGGCATTTTAAATATTTTTTATAACAAACTTCGTTACAATGTCATGTTAGAGCTTTTATAATTATGGTTTGACAGTACTTTCGATTACTCGGTCTACTTTAGATTAACACAATATTACCGATAACACTATGCGATATTAAAAATATCTACGTCAATTCGGTCAATAATTTGTTTAGATTTTACAGGAGATTGTGAATCTAGTTCTTTATTTGTGATCGAAGGTAATATGCAAATAACTATAAGCTTAACAAAAACCTTTATTCCCCGAAGTCACAGATACATTTATTTCTATCTGCTATCTATGTATGTACATTGCATACCTATGCATGTAAATTTCATTATAATTCTCATTTTTTATTGAGGATTATAAAAACAAGAGGGTGAGCTGTGGGATGAGCCGAAGCAAAAGCGAATGTTTTAAATTTAATACCTAATTATGTACACTTGCGTACACAACTTTATCTACTTCCATGACATGAAGATGCAGTATACAAAAGAAAACAGAAAAATATAAATATTTATCGTAATAATTATTTACGTTTTGAATACTACAATTATTGAAATGCACTAGATTGCTTGAACCTTGTTGTAAGTTAGAAATTATACGGAATATTTATATTTACAACTAAACAAAGCATCATTATGAAATTGTTTTGAGTTGTATAATGAAAATTAGTGTACCATTTTAAGATTGATACAGATAATACTTAGTGTGACACTTGTTGGTTATAACGCAGGTCATAAGCTATGGTTTCTGAACCCATTATAGAGGATTTATGGCATCGGTGTAGTATGGACAGCAAATTAACGGAATTTAACTAAACTTTTCTATGAATTTGAAAAGTTATGAAAATATTTTATATTTCTTCCCTTTTATTCTTTCAGACAAGGGAAAAGCTATAACAGGGAATATCTCAAGAAGAAAAAACAGAAAAAACAACAAAGGTTCAAACAAATAGAAGAGGAAAGAGAAAGTGAAAAAAACAAATGGCTTAATTTCCATACCAAAGCATCAAAGAAACCAGGAGTTCGAACTAAAAGTATATTTGCATCGCCTGATAATCTAGCGGGTAGAGTGGGCATTGGAACATGTGGTATTTCTGGTAGACCTATGACTGAATACACGCCTGGCGAAAAATGGAAAAAAGGAGGATAAAACATAGTGTAGTGTTCCTATTAGCATACATTAATTATAATGTAATCTAATTTTATGTTTTTATATTACTTAACACTGATAAAAGGTGTATGTTATGTAATATAAAATATAAGAAATTCGACAGTTTAAAATGTAAACAGATCCTGTACATTTTTAATTTTGATTTAGTCAACTTTAAACTTTGACCATATATACTGTTCTTGCGTAATATTAAACATTACAGTACAAAGTTTTGTTTACCTTTCAAAAACAAATATATGGATCTATAAATGTATTGTGTAAGTTTTTATGACACCAACTGCTACGTATCATACATTTTTTTGGGCATTCACAATACCAAACAAATTACAAGCATTTGTTACAAATTAGTAACTATTGTATACTTTCATTCATAATAATATAGCAACTATTGTTTAAAATAAGTCAAGCCTTGTTCATCTATAGACACACACTTCCTTTTTATAAACTGAATAGATTTCGTAAGACATTCCAATAAATTATACATATTTTACACAAACATTAGCCCTAAGTTTCTGTAATTTTAAATATAAATTCATTTATCAGTTACTACTACATATTTATTATTATGGAAGGGTTAAAAAAAGGATAACTACTCCAAAAACCAACTACTATAGGTATTACATATCAATGATATGTCACTTAACGTAAAAAAATACATGGAAGTAAAATAAATTTCTGGTAGACATTATAATCATGCGTAAAATACAAAGTAGTGTTTTTATTGTGTATATGGTTATCTATATATTGTTATCATGTTCAGTAAAATCAATTTAAATGGACATTATTCATAAATTTATTATGCACTTTCTTTTTTTGCCAACGCTTCTGCCTTCTGCCAATGTTTTTTTACATCGTACCCATTTTTTGTTCCGTCTCCTGGTAGAAGTCACTTTAGAAACCGGTAAGAAATATGGCAAATTATTTTCAATTATCTTGAAACACATACATATTACATAGTTTACTTACATACATACTCATACATAGTAATTTTACATTAAGGTAAGTAAGGTCCGTTAAGGACCGGACGTAAGAATCATTGATACAGCCCATAGCTCCTTGAAGAAAGTCAGAGAGCCCGTTTGTAGGACCCATTATGAGCCTTATTGACAAACCCAATGAGACCATTTCAAACAAAGTTTGTTAAGAGCCTTACCTTTTTAATGCTATCGTGATCGAAGGCTGTCATTCAATAGTCTGTTGAGATCTGTTAAGGGCCTTATGTCAAAGCCCGCTAAGTTATGGGCCCTTATCAATAATATTTAAGAAATTTATAGATAGGAATAATATAAAATAGGAATTTATAGATAGAATATATAAGAAAAAATATAAAGTTAAGAATGATCCAAATAATAAATTACTCAAATTAATCTACACGCGTTACCAAAATTTTTTCGTTGCCTTGTTGCGAAAGATAAAAATAGAATATGAAGACAAAGAACTTAAAGCCAATAAAAATAACATTAAAAAGCTTTGGAGATCAATTAAGAATATATGTGCTTTTACTAGACACAAAAAAGAACCCTCTGAATTATTAACCTTATTGGGCTGTCAGAGCATGCAGCAATCAATTGACATTATTGCAATACAATATACTTTATTGCACCATAAATATACAAAAAAAAAACAAATGATCAAAAACATAAAAATATAGTACAAAAGGCGGCCTTATTGCTGAGCAGCAATTTCTTCCAGGCAACCTTTGGGTTATAGGATATATATTATGAAAATAGGAAGGCGACGAAGAGGAATCAAACTATCATAGATACTTTAATTATGCTTTAAATACATATACACAACATATACATACATATTATTTATTTATTATTACATAGTATACCCATTGATACATACATATACAATACATACATACATATAAATACAATACACCTACTACATAAATATATTAACAATAAGTACATAGTGCACAGCACATTCTTATAAAAAATATTAGGAAAGTTAATTTGACAGAAAATGTTCCTTCACTCGCTTCTGGAATACATTGAGAGATGAAACACACTTAATGTCATCAGGCAGTGCGTTTCACAAACGAGTAGCTCGCAGAGTAAAAGAATTGGAATAGAAATTAGAAGCGTGAACTGGGATATTAATAGTGAGCATACGGGAAGGTCGAAGGGTACGATTAGCAGTAGAGGAGTGGAAAACAAAACGGTTTTTCAGATAAGACGGAGTAGTGGGAAGGAATAAGACAGAGTATAAAAGAGATAGAACATGATAATCTCTTCGACGACGGATAGCTAGCCCATTTAAGTTGGGAGCGGAAAGTGGAAACATGATCAAATTTACGCAGATTAAAAATGAATCGAATAGACAGGTTTTACAGACGTTCAAGCTCGTTTAAGGACTCGACAGTGAGATCAAGATAGCAAACATCTGCATAATCAAGAAGACGAAGAAGAAGGGATTGAGCAAGAGATATTTTGGTGGCAATTGGGAGGAAATTACGCAAACGTTTGAGGGAACTGTACGCTCCAAACATCCTCCTACTGATTTCGGCGATCTGAGGTCTCCACGACAGGTGTCTATCAAAAATTACTCCTAAATTCTTGACAGTCGCTTTAAAAGGAATATGAATACCGTCCAAAATAATCCGAGGTAAATTTTCATAGTCGATCCCAGATATGAGCGCGGAACTGCCAATGATGATCGTCTGTGTTTTTGACGGATTTAATTTTAAACCAAATGAATGACTCCATCTGGTTAGTGTTAGTAGATCAGCATTCGTGTCATTAATGGCAGCTGGAAGATCACGCAAAGGTGCTTGCGTGTAAATTTGGAGATCGTCTGCATACAAATGATAGGAAGAAGTAAGTGATTTGGATATAGCATTAATAAAGATAGAAAATAGTAGAGGAGATATGACGCCACCCTGCGGTACACCGGCAGAAATTGCACACCACTCAGAATATGAATCATCTATGCGTATACGCTGCCGGCGTCCATGCAGGTAACTATGAAACCAATCAATAACCGTTGGACATATGTTAATTGAACGTAGTAACCCCAGCAAAATATCAAAGTCAACAGTATTGAAGGCGTTGCTAAAATCAAGCAGAGTAAGTACTGTCAGCTTTCGATTTTCCATTCCCAACCGTATATCATCACTGACCTTAACGAGAGCAGTAGCCGTACTATGTACCTGCACGGAAACCGGACTGGAAAGGATCAAGGAGATTATTTTCGTTCAAGAAAGAGAGAAGCTGTTGATGTACTAGTTTTTCAAGAACTTTGGAAAGAAATGGAAGGATGGAGATGGGACGATAATCAGAAAAAGATGTAGGTTTCGATTTTTTAGGGAGAGGAATAACATGGGCATATTTCCACACTGAAGGGAACACACCAGAGGAGATGGAATGGTTGATTTTGGTTATAATAGGAGTAATGAAATCTACAAGAGGAATGATCATACTACGACTAACACAGTCGCTACCTACAGCATTCGAAGCGATGGAAAGGACGTTCTTCTTAACATCACTATCAGTAAATTGATTAAGAATAAAGGGAGAAAAATTGGGATTAAGTAGCGATAAAAGAGATTTAAGTGTATTGACCTTGACGTTAGCGTCAAGAGTGGCCGATGAGGAAAAATGTGAAATGAGTAGATCTAAATCTAGATCTTTGGAGACAGGTGCTGTGTGATTTATCAATCCCTAATGTTTTAAGAAATTTCCAGACCCGAGCTGGACTACCGTCTTCTACGGATTTATGAATATGGCGTTGTTGAGCGTCCCTGATCATAGTATTGCAGCGATTCCTGTACCTGTTGTATCTATCGCGATTCATATCCGAAGGATCAGCCCTAAATCTAGTTCTAGCACGGTTCCGACGTTCCATAGCATTCCTGACTTCATCAGTTAGCCAAGGGGCAGGAAGATGTTTAACTCGCACTGGCCGGATGGGAGCATGAATATCATAAAGCTGTGTGAGAAGCAAATTGAATAGATCGACTTGTTCATCGACTGTCGAAGCATTGTCTATAACAGACCAGTCAAGGTTATTGGCATCCTCACGCAACCTGTCCACGTCCAAATGCAGGAAACTGCGTAGGTGAAGGATTTTTGGTTTAGGTTTAGCAGGACGAATTTTATAGAAAAGAAAGATAAGGTCATGATAGGAAAAGGCATCTGCATTAAATTGACCATGTTTGGATACGTGATCAAGGGAAGAGACAATAATGAGATCTAAAAGAGAAAAGACACAGTTAGGAAAGTGATGAGTAGCATTGAGAGGAAGAATGTTGAGTTTACAGGATTTTACAAGATTAAGTAAACTACGGGACCGAGCATCATTTTTCAGGAGACAGGTATTAAAGTCACCCATAATAATAGTGTGGTCATATGAAGGTGAAAATTCTTCTAAGAGCAATTCAAAAGAGGAAAAGTAATTTACTCTAAGTGATGAACTATAATATACCCCTAAAAGAACTTTACGATTAATAAGGGTGATCTCAAGAAAAAGATGCTCAGCGGTTTCAGGAGGAGGAGGCTGTGAAGAATGACTAATAATTTTGTAAGGAATATGACTACGGAGATAAATAGCTACTCCGCCGTGAGAAGAACTTACTCGATCATTGCGGATAAGATGGAACCCAGGCAAGGAGTAAGAGGTAGAAAGAAGACAAGGGTTCAGGAATGTCTCAGAAATAAGAATGGCATGAATATTTTTAACTTCAAAGGAGGCAACAAGCACATCCGGGAAGTGTGCTGGTATACTCTGAGCATTAATGTGTACTACATTAAATTTTTTATGTTCACCGTTAAAAGCAGAGTCAAGAAGATCTGAAAGAGAAGGTGAGAGGCTATGAAAACTGTTTTCGGATGAGTCAGAAGAACAAGTTAAAAAAGAATCTGAATGTTGGCACATAGAAATATCCATAGCAAATGTATAAATATATAAATACTAAAATAAAAAAATAAAAAATGTGTAAAATAATAAAAAAATAGATATGTTATTTAATAATATAGTATAATAATATTTATATCTAAGAGACTAATGCATCTATAACCCGCCAGCAACCAGAAAGTACTTAAAACAAAATAATTGAAGAGCATTACCATGTAGATTAACAATAATAAAATTGAATATATTGATAAAAAAAACAATATAAGTTCAATACTATCGAAAACAGGGGAATTAATCTTACTGTGTAAATTTTTATAGACAGTTGTGAAAGAAAATAATAAATTAATTATAACTAAAAAAGAAAAAAAAAAACAAAACAATAAGTATAATCAGACTACGCTGTATGTGAAATGTTCTTTGCAAAGAAAAAAAAACTGAAGTCAACGAGCATCTCTCACTATCACTATACAGCATGTGTCAATTGTCAGCTATCATTAATTTAGATCCTGTTTATCTTCTTGTTTTACACCTTTGTGCCCTGTTTACACCACCACCACTGTGTACGGTACCCATTGGAGGGTCTACGACAATTACGTTCGACTTACTGGGAGCACTGACCGCAGCTACCACGGTTGGAGACGATTCTAGGGCAGGTTCAGAGGGAATGTTGTCCAAGTCGGCAAGAGACGACAATCTATGTCGTTTGCCATCATGGCCCAGGACAATAACACTGCCCTCCCTAGTCAGCACCGCTTAACGCCAAACTTATCTCGTGCAGCCATGAAGATCTTGTGCCGTCTTACAGTTAAAAATTCGGACGCAGTAATACCACTACTTTTGAACTCGGTCTTCGCAGCCCAAACCGTGTCTCTTATGTCACACTGACGGAATTTAAGTAACACCGGACGAGGCTTGGAGGAATCAGGACGCCCTATGCGATGACATCGGCTTAAACTTCCACTCTGCAAGTCAGCGATGGACAGATGTTCTTCCACAATTTTCAACACAGTTGCAACAATATTTTCATCCTTGTGCTCCTTAATTCCATGAAACAATAGCATCTTTCGTCGGCTCCGCATCTCCATGGCATCGGATTGAAGCACCAGCCCATCAACTAACCTAAGTAGGTCATTCAAGGCCCTAACAGCAAATGCCTGGAATTTTTTGAACTCCACAGCCAGCGAAGTTACGGTGACATGGCCAGGAGAAACTTTCTTTAGGTCCTCTTCAAACACCGTCATTCGTTCACTCAGTGTAATGGATAATGCCTCCACAGTTTCTTTAATGCTCTCCATAGTGTTAGTGAGATGTGCAGTGCAAATTACTAACTGGACACAGGCAGGCAATAATTATAGCATCATTGAACAAAATGAGATAGGTAATAAACGTATATTTCTATTTTTAAATAATTAATAAATTAGAGCACTAAAATTTTTATATTACTCATCTAGCGCCTACCCTCACCCTCTCATTATTAATAATCACTTCTCTACTGTCGGTCAAAAATTAGCTGGTCATGTACTGCGTAATATCAACAAAACAGAATCAGATCTTGCAAATATGGTTCGAGTCAGCAATTCTCCCAGAAACTCATTATTTATGAGTCCAACAGATTATGAAGAAGTCGGGAAAACTATAATGCAATTACATAGCGACAAAGCTCCAATAATGGATGGTTTTTGTAATTCTCTTTTAAAATATGTTAAAAACGAAATTCTTATCCTACTGACATACATATTAAATTTAAGTCTCTCAAATGGAACGTTCCCTTGTGAGTGGAAAGTTGCATTAGTTACCCCAATCCATAAAAGTGGACCAAAAGACTGTTGATAATTATCACCAATTTCCCTTTTAAGGGCTTTCTCTAAATTGCTTGAAAAGCTGGTTAATAAGCGTCTCGTTAACTTCTTAGAATTTCTTCAAACCAGTTCGGTTTCCGTAAGTCAAAAAGTACAGAGGACGCGGTCACATTACTTACAACTGCCGTGTCATCACATCTGGATAGTAATTAATGTTGTATTGGCGTCTTTCTCGATCTGGCAAAGACGTTTGACAGTGTTTCTGTCCCTATACTTCTGAATAAACTGGAAGCCATGGGGATACGAGGTATTGCCTTGAATTGGTTTAGAAGTTATTTAATGAAACGAAAACAGTGTGTTAGGATTGGCCAGTATACTAGTTGCTTACAATCTATTAAATTCGGTGTACCTCAGGGAAGTATCCTCGAGCCCAGGCTTTTTGTTCTCTATATTAATGACATACACGATATCCCGATTAGAAACGCTGATGTCTTGTATTATGCTGATGACACCGCGATAATTTTTCATGGACTTACATGGCCTGAAGTAATTTCCACTGCCGAGGAAGGCATGGCTCTAACTTATAAATGGTTACAGAGAAATCTTCTTACTTTAAACACATAAAAGACTACGTATATATGTTTCCACAAGACTACTGCCTCCACTCCTAACATACCGACAAAAATACAAATTCACAATAAATTGTGTAGTAAGGATACGCAGTTATGTTTTTGTGAAACGTTAACACGCGCAAAAGATGTAAAATATCTCGGTGTACACATCGATGAGAACCTTAAATTCGAAATGCATATTGAGGTTCTCTCGGCTAGAATAAGAAAGGTTGTAAATGTAATGCGAAACCTGCGACGTTTGGCGTCAGTGAACACACTGAAAGTTGTGTATTATGCGTTGTGTCAATCACTGCTACTTTACTGTATGTTGTACTACATGTTGGGGCAGCGCTGCCAAAACATTTATTATGCGGGCTGAAAGAGCACAGCGCTCGGCCCTTAGGGTTATGCTACAGAAGCTACGCTACTACTAGTTTATATCAAGAAGCTGGAGTACTTAGCGTGCGTCAGCTCTTCATTCTTCAAATGTCGATTTGAGTACATAAATCGGTTTTGACTTCTTGTGACTATGCGTCACGACATTTGGGGGTCAACTGAGGAAGCGTGCTTGTCGCGACCTCTGCCAGCCCTTTTCAGAGCTGCAATTCCTCTACTATGCTTACCATGCGGGACAACGCAGATTTATATGCTAGGGCGTCCCCCGAAAGCGACGGACACCAGTGTGTCCCCGCTGGTGTAACTAAAGTGCAGTTCGGCGTTGGGGACCGCCACCCAACATGCTGTGCACCTAGCGGCGGGAAGTGGAGGGAGGAGTGCAGAATAGCTGCGTGGAATGTGAGAGGTGGAATTGAAGAGAAGATGAATGAAGTGATTAATATTATGGAAGAGAAAAGACTGGATGTGTTGTGTTTGAGTGAAACCAAGCAAAGAGGTAGTGAACTTGCTGACTTGCCCGGAGGGGGCATCGCTCTGTGGTCAGGGGTACCACTTGGCGATAGAGGATGCCAGGGGGTGGGCGTTTTGCTGTCATTTCGTTTGGTTAATTGTATGACTGAGTATAAACATGTAAACCCTAGACTGCTCTGGGTGCGCCTCAAGATGGGGTTGACGAGAATTTTTATTTTGGCGGTGTATGCTCCAGTGTCCGTCGGCTTGGGTGAGCTAGAGCGGTTTTGGGAGAATGTTAGAGAAGTTCTAGCGACGGTTGAAGAGAAGGAGAGAATTGTTTTGTTTGGAGACAGGAATGGATGGGTCGGGACAGCTCGAACTGGATTTGAGACTGTCCTAGGCAAATATGGAGATAGGAGAGTGAATGATGCTGGTAGGATTCTGTTAGGCGTGTGTATGGAAAAGGATCTTTTTGTTGCTAATACCGTATTTCAGCACAAAAGGATCCATCAGTACACTTGGGAAAGAAAGCATGCGAGAAGTATGATTGATTTATTCCTGGTAGATAACAGGCTCAAGAAGCAGGTTATGGACACAAGAGCGCATAGAGGAGCCGATCTGGGAACGGACCACTTTCTGGTGATAATCAGAATAAGGGGTCTGTTTGCAGCATGGCGACATCGCGTAGTGTCCAAGCCTGCAGCGGTTTGTCGCATCAAAAGCTGGAAACTGCAAGATGCGACTACCAGGAATGAATATTAAAGGGTAGTATCCGATAAGCTTGATCATAGATTGAAAGTGATGAGCGAGGATGTTGAAGAATGTCAGCAGAACCTTAGGGATAGTATGATCGAGGCTGAAAAGAAGTGTGTGGAACGAATAAGATTGGGAACGGTAAAAAGCGTGATGTGTGGTGGGATGATGAGGTGAAAGAGTCTGTGTATAAGAAGAAGAAAGCATGGCGAGACTACCTTGCTACAAAAAATGACTGGGGTATGAAAAATTTGATGAAAGACAGATATAAGCTGCAGAAAGCAGAAACGAAGGCACTAGTGAAAAAGAAGCGTGAAAGGTGTAGGGTGTTAGACGAAAACAGGATGTCGGACAACTTCGAGGAAAATTCCAAATTATTTTGGAAAGAAGTGCGTAAGTACCGAAGTGGCCCGGCACCTTGCAGAATGAATAAAGTGCGTTCGAAAGAAAACAACTTGCTAACAGATAAAAAAGATGTTCTGCAGCGATGGAGTGAATACTATGGAGAACTGTATGAGAGTAGCGACTTCGTCTCTGATACTGAGAGCGATTCTAATGAATTGCCACACTCGGATCAGGGACTGGAGGATGTCATTAGTATTAAAGAGATCGATAAAGTGATAAGAAGTTTGAAATGTGGAAAGGCTGCGGGAATTGATGACGTGACTGCTGAGATGATCAAGTATGGTGGTCCTAGGGTCTAGGATGCCTTCTGTGCACTCTGCAACCTTTGTTTGCAGAAGGGAGAGGTTCCAGAGGACTGGCGCACCGCAGTCATAGTACCTCTCTATAAAGGGAAAGGTTCTCATTTGGACTGCGCGTGCTACAGGGCCATCAGCTTGGTCAGCTTAGCAATTAAAATCTATACTAAGGTATTGATTGAACGTATGAAAGGCGTTTCAGAAAGATATTTGTGGGAGGCGCAAGGTGGTTTTAGGAACGGTAGAGGTTGTATGGATCAGATTTTCTCGCTTCGCGTTATCGTGGGGAAGTTTCTGGCTATAGGTCAGAAAGTTTTCTGCGCTTTCCTGGATCTAGAAAAACCATTCGATAGAGTAGTGCGACAGAAATTCTGGAGTCTTCTGCCTGAGTATGGCGTGAGGGGCTCCTTGCTACGGACTGTGAGGTCATTATATCGAGACCACAGAGCCCGCGTAAGGATAGAGGGTGACACGCCGCCCTGGTATAATATCTGTTCAGGCATCAGACAGGGCTGCGTGATGTCTGCCTGGCTGTTCGTGCTGTATTTGGAGAGTTGTCTCCAGAAAATGAAAGGTAGTATGAGCGGTATGTTATGTGTTGACACAGTGGTAAATTGCCTATTGTACGCTGACGATGCTGTGCTTATAACACCATCAGAAGCCGAGTTGCAGACACTAGTCACGTGCATGAAAGAAGAATATGAAGTAAAAGGATTGAATATGAAAGTGAACAAAACTAAGGTTCTGGTGTTTGAAAGGGAAGAGGTACAAACGAAATGTGATATTTGGGGAAATGGAAAATGTCTAGAACAAATGAATGAAATTGTGTATCTGGGGAGTGCGTTTTCGAGGGATGGAAGATGTGACTTGAATGTGGAGAGACGGGTAGCAGCTGGCGATAAAGTGAATGGTGCTCTGTCCGCATTAGCAGATAGTGTGAATATATCTAACACTGCCAAAATGGCCATCCACAATGCGGTGTTGGTGCCAACTTTATTGTACGGTAGTGAGGCCTGGATATGCCCGAAATCGAGTGAAAGTATGATAAATGCAGTAGAAATGCGATCTCTTAGAAAGATGTGCGGTGTCACCCTTGCGGACAGGATAAGCAATGAGGAGATACGCAGTATGATAGAGTCGCACGACAGTGTTATTGTAAAAATGAAGAAAGGAATGCTTAGATGGTTCGGGCACATAGAAAGAATGAGTGATGAAAGACTGACGAAGAAAATATACAGAGCGAAAGTGAGTGGTAAAAGAAGGCAAGGAAGACCAAGGCTGATTTATGAAGATCAAATAGCCAGTGTTAGCAGACGGAAATGTCAAAAACTCTCGCATACCTAGGCGAAAATGTGTGAGGAGAATGATGAGATTTGAGGAAGCGAAAGAAGTATGTAAGAACCGCGACGCTTGGCGCTCCGTCCTCTCTGACTACCCCGTTAGGGATACAGCGTGAGGATATGTATGTATGTAAGTGACTATGCGTCTCTGAGGAATCGCAGGGTTTGTCGTCTGACCGTTCCATCAATAAACACGAGGTTCGCAGGTCGTTTTAGTTGTTTCGTTAGAACATTAATTTATAACAAAGTTGTCAAAATATGTAATATTAAAGATAAGACTGTGTTGAAAGCGAAAGCTGTAATACGTAAATGGCTTGCTTCATTAACATATAATGAAACAGAGGACTTATTGAGGGTGACATGCTGAAGCGAAATATTCCTCTGACACTGTATATTGTATTTTGTTTTTCTAATGGTTTTATATTATTTTAAATTCTTCTTTTTTGTTCTGTATTGCTACAAGCATAATGATGTTTAAACTTCACTATCGCCAGAGGATCGTAGCTGTGAGACCTTTTTTTTAGTTTTTGGCTTCCTCGATACAGGCTTTGCCTAGTGAGGAAGCTATCGGATATGTATTTACCTCATAAACAAACCATTTGTAATAAAGAGTTTTTGTATTTGTATTTGTATTTAAGGCATACGGTATAAAATTAGTAGTTTTATTAATAATATCCGTTACTATTAAGGCACTCATATTAAAGGCCCGTAAAGAATACCCGGTAAAATGTGGCTCGCTTAAAAAAAGGCTTTAAAATTTGCAAACTAATTCATGAGCAAAGGATGGATAACTATTATTGTAGACCTTCGAATCGGCAATAAATTTGAGGAAATTAAACAATAAGATTGTGCAACAGAAATTTGTTATTTTGCGAATAAATTTGCATGGGTGTCAATTTCGAGGTTGATCCAGATTGATGGTAGATATTGTTTTTTGAATAATGAGTGTCATGCTTGAGGTTGCTCGGGGTGCAGATTACGAAAATAGCATCTCTTTATATATATAAAGGAATAAGTACATGTAATTTAAAACTAATTAACATAACTATTTTTTCCTAATTATGAAAAACTGTGACATCACGTTGCTTTTCAAACCTCCACCCTGTAGTAGTTACTCTACTTCGCTCATTCACATGGGCTGCCCAGTCCCGACAGAGAATCAGAAAGTCGAAATTCGACCTGTTGTGATCCAACATACTATTTTACGTTAGTAACTAATTAATCTGTGATACTATCATAGATGGACAGTTAATCCAAAGTTAACTTCGATAATCGTTAAGCGTTAAATTTTTAGAAATTTAACACAAGTTGAAATTGATCATCGCGCTCGCGCGCTCGCTCGATCACGCTCGCACGCGAACTTTACATAATAAATCTTCGCATAATATACCAATCAACTCGCCGAACGTAAGAGTGTGGCATGGCACGTAATTCAAACAAAAAAAATAACAACATGTCAACAAGCAACCAATGTAACGGACTGAAGTTAACAGAAGTTCAGTTTAACGGAAGTTAACATCAGCGTTAACATTTTTTGAAGTTAACTTAAAAGTTAATCCGTTAAGCAAATTGTTATTGTATAAATTGTGGACATTTGGGCAGTTAGGTATCTAGACATTAGGTATAAAATATCTAAAAACACGGGAAATTACCGCGGTTACCATTTACTTTGGCTCGACGTTTCGGCCGAGTTGCATCCGTGGCCGTAATAATAGCTACTAAGAAAATTGTACATTATAAGGATAATAAAAAATAAGAAAAAGTTAAGAAAAATAAATTTTAAGAAGAATGGAAATGGAGATATAAAAATAGGAGAGTAATAAATCAAAGAAATGTAAATAAATAAAGAAATGGAATAAGATGTAATAAGTAAGAGAAATTAATAAAAAGATAAAAATGAAATAGAAGTAGGAAAGGACGGGAATTGAAGGAGTATGATACTCTAAGAGTTGATAAGAAATAATATAGGAAATATACTGACCGACAAAAGGCCCTGATTTTGAGCACGCCGGGGAAGCAGTTATAAAAACAAAATAAAAAAAATTTGACGTGCCTTCGATCACAAATATATAACTCGAAGCGTCGTGCACGTAGGCTCAGTACAAGTAAGCAAGGAGTATTCTATCTCGACAGTGTATTTGAGATAATTACCTACGGTCGCTCGGTACATAAACACGCAATAGGGCTGCCGACTGGGACTGACTGTTTTTGTTGGGTTACGTATTTGATAATAGGTACTACTATATTAAATTATCACATTATCTTTTCATTTTATATTATTGCAAATTTCATAAGTTTTTATTTATATAATTCTACTAGTATTTTATTTGTAGTTTCAAAAGTTTGTGAATTAATATGGCGGAAATGGACAAAAAAGATGCATTTTGTGTTTTTTGTGTGCGGTATAATTAAAAATCAGCAACAAAGTATCTACATCATTATGATAATATATTTCCTACAAATGAGCAACAGAAAAATATTTCCCGTTTCGATATATTCAAACATTCATACACTGAACAATATGCTCAAAAACTTGATTGACATAATATTTCGTCAGTATATGCGCGGGAGCGTCTTACACCTTTCGATAACAACCGCGGCGCACTCGCGACTGTTGTATGCCGAGAAATGCCGAAATTTCGAGACGCGTTGTTTGGGAACGTTTGTATGAAGATAGAATACTGCTTGCTTACTTGTACAGTAAACTAATTAATCTATGCTTGTACTGTGGTATAGGGTGATGTCTTGCGGTCAATTTGTCAAATGGTTGTAAGCCCTTCTTCCACGTCCTGAATGCTGCTCGGCAAACTGTGTTAGAATAAAAACGACAAATTACCCTCCTATTTATTGCAAAATACCGAGATATGTTGTTATACTACTTATACCAAGATTTCTATGCGTAAAGGCAAAACCACTTTAAATTCAAACAAAAGAATTTGCTTTTAATTTAAGAAAAAAGGTTATATGAAAAAGGTTATAATTATGTTTATGGAAAAAGCCCTCTGACGAATCGTAAGCACTTGAATTAAGGTATTGGCGCTCTTGGACATGCATGTATGCGTGCGACTTTATTGTAGTGTAAGTCACAGATTAAGTAATTGTAGCAAGCTACAGCTGCGACTGTCACTTTGCTGTAATTGTTATGTATTTCGTTTTGACGCCTACTTTTTTGACAACCGTACTAGTATAGTATGTATATACGTACCAATACATTTTATATATCTTTATGTAGATGTATCCTAGTGATTTCGAAAAAGCACCAACGCAGCGGTTTAGGGTATTATTTACATCAAACAACAAAGGAGAATAGGCATTTCAAGGTTCTCAACTCGAGCATGAAATCGAAAAAATCACAAGGTAAACCAAAACCTAAATCGAAATAGAAAAGTAGCCAATCTGAGTATGAGTCAGACTGACAGCACACTGACAAGCAATTGACTTTTAAGGCTACAGACTTTTAAATGGAAGCAGACTATACCTATCGGTTCAAAATGCGTGGCAAATTTAACACTAACAAATATTACTCACACACATACAGAACTCAGGGCCGCATTAAGGAGTGGGTATCTATATTATGTATTATCTTAAAGTGGGACTATTTGAGACACTCCAAATTATATTTATTAAGTGATAAGGATAAAATAAAGATAATGTGTAGTTTTAAGTTTGTAAATATTAACGTATGTATGTACTTTTTGTTAATGTAAATGAGGATAAAATTAATTGATATACTAGTATTAGAGATTGTTACTTCATTATATTCCTTCTTTTTGTAGATTGTTTTTGTCACATGAAGGACGTCATTTAGTGTTCCCAATAGCTCCACGATACAATATTATGATTGTTCGTTTCGTTACATGAGGCCTGACGGCTGTGCTGTGATCTTGCTTGCGGTTCGATTTATGTGGGTACATGAAGTTTAATGACATAAAAGATATATTTTTAAGTCGGTAAAGCTAATAATCAGGCAAATAAAAGCTTTGAATTTAGACTTTTTGGCGCGAACAAAAGAAGCCTGGTTGGCATTTTATTCAAAATTCAGATTTGCTATTTTTTGTGCTTTTGGGAGTTTTAAGTGTAAAAATTATAGTATATTGTACGTCAAAGTTGTGTGCGAGTGAGAGGAATTGGAGGAAGTTCGTTTAACAGTCCTTTGTAACTCCAGTAAAGCCTACTTACCATTGCTTTACTGTAAGTGTTAGAGATTTGGTTATGAGAAAATAGAACAAGTTTTATGTCAGACGAGTGTTATCGTTAACTATTCTTCTAAGGAGATAAGCGTCAGTGAATGTTTTATATAATTATTAAATAACTCTTCATCGCTATACTTTGTCCTTTGATTACTATTTTTTCTAAACTACGCATAAAACTCAATAATTAAAAGAAATCGGGAGATAGTCGGTGGGTGATCGATCACATTGAGAATAAAAACTAAAATAGCTTACACAATAAAACAAAGAATGTTTTCTGTCTTTTATTTATTAATCGGATTTTTTCTTATTGCATTATCTAAGAACTCATTATAGATGTGCATCAAACACATCATTTCACTGTTTTTCAATGTGTCCCAGAAGTAACTAGCGCAGAATGTCAGATATGCTAAGGATTACCATTGCAAGTAATCGTAGGTATTATTTGTCATTATTCGCCTCGAGATATCCATATTTGTTTTCACCATTTTTACATGTGAACACACAATTTATGCATAATAAAGTTCATCTTCGATTAACTGAAGCAAGAAAATTGTATTATTTCATAAATAAATTAAAAATAATTTCGTAATTATGAAGTATGGCTTCCAGGACTAGCTTTTTTCTAAACAACACTGGCCCAGGTTCAGCCCAGCATAGCGACTAGAGATTAATTTGGCAATAGCATATTCATTTTTAATAGGTATGTTAAATTTCATGCTCAAACAACAACAGGGTTTTACGGGTATCTCTTTTACATAATAAATGGGGTTCAAAATGTTTTGAGCACAAAACACTGCCAGAATTGGGCTGCCAGTTTGTTCTATGTAGCCTTTCTTATATATTTCTTTTATGTAGTTCTTTAACCAAAAAATTTGAAGATTTTCATCCTTTAGAAACCCGAAATTAACAAGGTATACATCAAAATCAAAAGATAGTTGCAAAAACTTAACTTAACTTTAGGTACCTGTCCGTTAATATTTAATTTTATTACGAGACTCAATTTTCTCTGAATTCGGCCCTCTTTAAGATACAAGTACTAATAATGTCAAAATTGGTTAGGTATTTGGTACGAAAATATAAATAACCTATAAAAAAACTTTATACAATATAGGGAAACTTTAATTTTAATAGTTTGCAACATATTTAAGTGTCGGAGCCACGAAATACAAAAATATCAGCTAACTGAATGCAGTAATCAAACAATTTGCAACATCAGATTTACTTACCGATGGAACGTGATTTTCGGGGCTTTTCTGTATGAGGCGTTGCAACTATTGGAGGTACAACACTTTTGCACCATATTTTGCACTTTAAATAACCAAAATAATGTTTATACACCAAGAAGTATTTAATCATCGAACATGTGACGTACTACAAAAGTAAACAGACGCCATACTCCGCTTATTTTGACTTAAGCGGAAGATGGCGGCTGCCACGGTTTCGGAATTGCCTATGTGTGCCATTGTGTTGCAACAAATGAAAGAAAAGGATAAAGATATACAATTTTAAACTACAATGAAAGTGACAGTGTTATTACTTACACGGTATCTATGTGTGAGTGAATTATGTTTGATCTGCTTCCATTTAGAAATCTGTGTTTAAGGCGGATAATCAAGACGGCAGAAGCGATTACAACGCCAATACAACTCATTCGGAACTAAAACTGTCACAGGCCTGGTGTAAGTATCGAAGCGTCTTCAGTCTATATAATTTCAAAAAAATCAAATATAATTTTTATACTTTTCCTTCGATTTTTGTTAAAATTTTTTTTTAGATATAATATTTGTAATTAGTACTAAGTGTTCACGACGAGTTAAATTCGCCTAAAAAAATACAATAACGTTCCTTAACACAAATATTTAGTTACATATTATTATGTACAATCTCAAAATAGAAAAAACGACGAGAAAGTCCATCAAGTGGGCCTGTTCCGTGTACCAATATTAAGCCCTGTAATGCGCACTTTGGTCTCCGCTAACTTCAGGTGCTTCAGTTAAACGCGCATTTTAGTACGCTCAACATCACAAAGACAATAGAAATGGAAACTTATCTTTATTTAGTTAGGCATAAGGTCTACTTTCATGTGAACTAATTAGATAGTATCCGACTATAGACCATTGTCTAAACTGCATTAGTTTGCACCAAGTTTGCACAAACCCTCAATTAATTATGTAAGACAGTGACATAAACTAGTAGAGGAAGAGCCAGTGACCAATTTTCAGTTGTCATTTCAAGTCTTGAAAATTTACTGACTCAATGTTTAATATCTGCTCGATAATATAAACTACTTCTGGCAGCCTCCAATGGCCGGGGTAAATTACCCTAAAATTTTAAAGAGGGTAGGAAATAAGAATTATTTTAGTTTAAAGTATCAGTCATGAAATTTATGCATATTATTTTTAAAAGTATACTGAATGTATAAAAAATTCGCCAGAACATTTTCGTCCCTCCTAATTGTTGACAGAACGCTATAAATATTTATAGAAAATAGGTTGAGTTTTGTTATTTCATTAGTCTTCAAATTTTAACGCAATGCAGAAAATATGTATAGAAAATATATTATTGCATGCCAGAAATAAATTTCATCACTTACTATCTGCCAGAGGGAAAAACGTTCCCGTGCCAGTGCGAGCGAGACAGCTAAATTCATATCTATGAGTTGAAAAGAGAGCGCATATTGGGCCTCATTGAAGATGGATTGTAAATTATATGAAATGAACAATTCCTTATTAAAGTTGAACAGTTAAACTCATAGAAAATGTATATTGCGGCAAAATTACCTGTCCCTGTGACAGAGGTATTCTCTAAGTCAGGTCTCTAAGTCAAGTCTAAGACAGGTGGGCAAACTTTGCTCTTCGGAGGAAAAATTGCTTCCCAGGTATATTTCTTAAAACATTAACAGTCGAATTTATAGAAGTTGACTCCAAAACACTTACATGTTTTGTAGCTAAAACGTACTTTAGACTTTAAAAAGTGTTGTAAGTACCAATGATTCATAGACCGATTGCAAGTCAATTTTAGTTAAAACAGTTTTTTTACAAAATAGTAAGTGCGGCAACGTTGCACTTTATCCTACCACAAACAGAATATTTAAAACGAAAATTATTATTTAAAAGGATATACAATTACATGTTGTATATTGTTTATGTACTTTTATAGTTGATGACAATAATAGATATTATTTGGATATTATTATCTACATAAATATCTTCAAGCTGTATCCCAACGGGGTAGTCAAAGAAGACGGAGTGTCAAGCGTCACAGTCCTTACATACTTCTTTCGGTTCCTCAAATCTCATCATTCTCCCCACAGATTTTTGCCTAGGTAGGTATACCCGTGCTTTGAACATTTCCGTCAGCTAACACTAGGTATTTGATCTTCATAAGTCAGCCTTGGTCTTCCTTGGCTTCTTTTACCACTCACTTTCGCTCTGTAGATTTTTTTCGTCGGTCTATCACCACTCATTCTTTCTATGTGCCCGAACCATCTAAGCATTCCTTTTTTCATATTTACTATGACATTGTCGTGCAACCCTCTCATATTGCGTATCTCTTCATTGCTTATCCTATATTATATTATATTATTATATAGTTTTGTTCACATTCATACATATTCAATCATTTCACTTCACAGTCTTCTTTTGTGCACGTAACTAGTGTCTGCAACTCCTCTTCTGATGGTGCTATAAGCACAGCATCAGCAGCGTATAAAAGGCAGTTTGCCACTGTACCATCACATACCGTACCACTCATACTACCTTTCAATGTCTGGAGTCAATTGTCCAAAAGACAGACATCACGCAGCCCTGTCTGACGCCTGAACAGAGATCGAATCAAGGCGACATGTCACCATCTATCCTTACGCGGGCTCTGTGGTCTCGATATAATGACCTCACATCCTGCAGTAAGGGGCCCTCCACGCCATATTCAGGCAGAAGACTATAATTTCTTTCGCACTGCTCTATCAAATGCTTTTTCATGATCCACGAAAGCGCAGAAAACTTTCCGACCTATCGCCAGAAACTACCCCACGACACCGCGGAGCGAGAAAATCTGATACGTACAACCGCTACCGTTCATAAAACCACCTTGTTCCTCCCACAAATATCTTTCAGAAATGCTTTTCATACATTTAGTCAATACCGTGGTATAGACTTTACTTGCTAAGCTGACCAAGCTGATAGTCCTATAGCACGCGCAGTCTAAATAGGAACCTTTACCTATATAGAGACACACCATGATTACGGCGCGTCAGTTCTCCGGAACCTCTCTTCTGCCAGCAAAGATTGCACAGTTTATGGAATGTATCCCAGTCTCTATCATCATACTTGATCATATCACCATATCAGATCATACTTGATCTATCACCATACTTGATCATATCAGCAGCCACCTCATCATTTGCCGCAGCCTTTCCAAACTTCAGACTTCTTATCGCTTTCTCAATCTCTTTCATACTAATGACTTCCTCTAGTTCCTAACCCGAATATGACGATTCGTTAGGATCACTCTCAGTATCAGAGACAGAGTCGCCATTCTCATACAGTTCTCCATAGCATTCGCTCCATTGCTGCAGAAAAGCTTTTTTGTCTGTTAACAGATGATGTTGTTTCGAACGCATTTTATTCAGTATACAAGGCGTCGGACCACATCGGTATTTGCGTATTTCTTTCCAAAATAATTTGGAGTTTTCTTTGAAGTTGTCCGACATCTTGTTTTCGTCTAACACCCTACACATTTCACAGATTTTCAGAGTTTACCTCCTCAATAATAAAGCACAATGAGCGTAGATCTACTACGCCAAAGAGCGCGAGTTCGAATCTTGCAATGTGGACAGATCTTTTCTGTTTTTTTTTTTTAAAGTTGAAATAGTACGTTCAGTTTGCAACAAGTACCTAATAAAAACATATATCACTTTAGTGATGTACATATAATGTGGAAATAAAATGAAAAATAATGACGGACGTACATGACAGATAAACATATATGATAGATAGACAGGCAGACAAGCATAGTATACACAAAGTGCAAAAAATGTAAAATGTAAAGAAAATGTGAACTTATTTCTCCCGTAAAAGCACGCTAATCAATATGTATAACAAAGACACTATAAAACTCACTAATCACTTACTAAAACACTCCGTATAAAGCTCACTGAATAACTCACTGATTCTCAACAACTCACTGCACACTCATTTCGACTATATTTTAGCAACGACCGTTCGCGGATGCACCAAAAATATACTACTACTGATTACACTAGACTACTTCTACCAATTTAACATCGTATGGCGGAGGGTATAATTAAATTATCTCCGACTATCTCCATTTAAAATAATCTGTAGATCATCGCTTGTTGCTACTTGACAACTGCTATTTACACAAAGACTAAAGTCAGATTCTTATATACAGCCTCACCAATACGTAAGACATCCACTTTAACCCCATTCTTGCTATTAAAATGTTACAAAATAATCACAGGTGGATAATTATTGTAGTGACGCCAACAGTCGGCGACTTGTGTTGTAGCCTTTACACGTCTGCAACGACTTGTGTTGTAGCCTCTACTATCTACAACACATTACGCTGCAGCCTCTACATATCTACAACATCTCACGCCGTAGCCTCTACATTCCTACGACGACTTCTATTTCCTCTGCATATATACAACACCCCGTGCTGCAGCCTCTATATATCTGCAACATCTCACGTTGTAGTCTCTTTATCTTTATGTATCAATCATGTGGTTTCTGCATATCTAATACATAACTCTCTTCTTCTTATTGCCATTATAATACCAGATGACCTCGCAGCGTAACCGACGCAAAAGAAGGGGTAATATAAGTTTGATGTTTGATGTGTCTGTGTGTTTATGTATCTGTGTGTCTGTGTGTTTGTGTGTCTATGTGTCTGTGTGTCTGTCTGTGGCATCGTAGCTCCTAAACGAATAGACCGATTATGATGCAGTTTTTTTTGTTTTTGTTTTTTTGTTTTTTTTTGTGGTTCTTAGACATGTTTTATCAAAATCGGTTCAGCCGTTTGAAGAATATCAGCACTTTTTTAGTTTTTAAAGGGACGCGAGCATCTTCTATAAGTCTAATAGATACGAAATTTAGTATACTGTGACTTCAATAATGTCACAATAACATAGTAACCTTGACCAGATGCTGCAGCATCATCTGAAAGTCAGCAGGATATCCAACTCCTCGCCACTTACAGTATATATAGTATATATTACAGTATATATATAGTATATCATGTTTAGGCTCATTGAAATGGTCTCTATGAATAGGTTATAGATAGATAGATTGCGATCAGGGTCTGATGATGGATCAGACAATTATTGTCAGATTACTCAGATTTCGGCGAGGCACGATCTCGTGTCGCAATTTCGTGTATCGTCCCTGAAAGTATTTGCGTGAATGTGGGAATAGAGTGTAGATTGTAGTGTTTAAAAACCATGAAATAAATAGATAAAATCAAATCCTCAAATCATCCTCAAATCATTAGATAAACCGATAACCACATCGGCCTTGGTTGGGGAATGTAAAGCAATCCTTAATAAGCTAGGGGAAAAAAGAAAGGTCATCATAGCATGGATCCCTGGACATAGCGGCAACGAAGGTAATGAAAAGGCGGATGAGTTAGCAAAATATGGTGCGGTCATACCGATAATAGGACCAGAACCATACCTTCCAATCTCGAACAAAGTAACAAACAGTGTAATAGAAAGAATAATTAACGAAGAAACAAAAGAAGAATGGAAGAAATTAAAAACATGCAGACAAACAAAGATGTATTTTGAAGAAAAAGACAAAGCAAAGGCCAAGTATATCCTCAGGTTGGATAAAGGTAATGTAAGAATAATGGTAGGTATCATAACGGGACACTGTTCACTCAACAGACACCTATCACTACTCAGACTAACACCAGACCCCCTATACTTCATAGCAAAATGCAGTATGTATGCAGGAATTAGATATAACACATTAGGTTCAGATACACTGGAGGAAAGGGAACTGAGGACAACCAAACTAAAGGATATCCTCATGTTTTGTAGGAAAACTGGAAGATTCACAGATGAAACGAAGGAGGGAGTACCATCAGGCCAACAGTAACCGGAGCTCTATCAGGGAACAGGGCTGAATGGCGCCACCCAAGGGAAGCCGACAGCCCGTCTGCAGCCTGGCGGACGTCCCTATCTATCTTTTTAAATTTTTTATTTAATGACTATATTTGAACAACGACCGCTTGCGGATGCAGCTTAAAATATACTTATACTGATTGCACTAGACTACTTCCAATTAACAACACATGACGGAGGGTATAATTAAATTATCTTTGACTACATCCATTTGAATATTATACTGTACACGATCGCTTGTCGCTGCTTGACAACTACTACACAAAGACTAAAGTCAGACTCTTATATACAGCTACACCAATACCTAAGCAATCCACTTTAACACCACTTGCTATTAAAATGTTACAAAATTATCACAGATGGCTAATTGAAGTGATTAAAATTGTAGTGAAGCTAACACCCATTCCGGCCAAAAAATGTAATATACGTTGTAGCTCGTAACACAGTTTAAACAACTAACACGGGCTACAGGGCATCATTAATTTTTGTAATAGAAATTGTAACAGAAAATAAACATTATCTTACCTTATTATTTTGTAAGAATAGAAGAAATATAAATATTTTTAATATTCATTCGTAGGTTTTTTATAAAAATGAATTACATATTTTAATTTCTGATATTTTACTACCTAACAATATAATAACGGTATAACAATAAAAAGAAGCCATTGTGCAGAGGATTCGAATTCTGAAATTTACAATTCTCTAGTATTCATATATACCACTGAGATAATTTGACTTAAGAAACTTGTGTGAAATTATTAAATAGTACAGTCACTTGAACTCTGTGTACATGTGTGGGTAAAAAGAGCAAATTTGTGATTTGAATTATTTATCATGATATGTGACTAATAGGTCCACAGGATAACTTACAAAGTTATCTGAATAGTTGCGTATAGGTATAAAGTGTACGCAAACATAACTTTCGTGTGTGGAAATACAAAAATAACTATAAAAAAATAAAAACCTCGAATTTGCGTAAGTGACGCCATCTCTTAAGGAAATAGGCGCACGGGAAGCGAACGAACCACCTTAAGTACTACCACAGATTAATTAGTTTACTACCGTAAAGTACTACGACTACACAAAAAATGTATATTAGTCATATCTAATAATATTCTATTTCTAATAATAATAATAATAATTATCAAAAAATATATAAATTATATATTTGTTGATAATTATTATATTATATTTAGTTATCGAAAATGATTATAACTGTTATAGTTTATTGTAATCTTTATTAATACATGAATATTATTTTACTTCAATTTTCTTAAATTATCATTACAAAGAAATCCACTTTTCTTTGTAATAATCATTACAAAGAAAAGTGGATTGCAGCAACAGGGAAGCAAAAACCTAAAATACAACGACACTGTTCGCGACGTAGAAAATTAGATTTAGATTATGTTTAGAATTTATTATGTTTAGGTATTATATTTATTACACCGATTAATTTAAATTAATAATTTCACCATCCTCTGGCATCCTCGTTGGCAATTATTATGTACAATTAATTACTACTTTAAATTATTTTTTTTTACAAATCGAAAACAAATTATTTTTATTTACAAATCTTCATGACACTCCATCATAATCAACCGTTGCTATGCAATATCATTTTAAAGGGATGTCATAAATGTCATATTTCATATCGTTTTTTTTATGTCATTGCTTTTTTGGAACTAAATCGACGTTTAATCACGACACTATCCTTGAAATAAGATTTTTTCAATATTTTTTTCTGTAAAAAAAAAGAAATTTATGACATTTCCACAACACTAATATTCAATAAAAATATGTACTTGATCTCAACCTAATTTTATAAATTGTTAGAACTCGGCGAAACAATGTTAATTAGGACCTCAAAGTAGCGCGTCTAAGAATTTTCTTTGTAAACTGACTTCGTAGAATGGTTATTGTAAGATATTATAAAATAAATATAAAAATACACAACACTATTATTCAAGGAGGGAATGGATCTATAGACTGCCATCAGAATATTAAAAAATTGCAATGTTTCTGAGAATTAGCGTCAAAATATCAGTATTTCGCAATAAAATGTCAAAGGGCCTTCGATCACAAATAAAAAACTAGATACACAATCAACGCTCCAAAAATGTCCGAACTAAATGTGCGCTCAAATGAGTATTTGAGCGCACTTCTGTTTTAATGGTATTCGAAAACGCTAACGGCGAACATGTCAAAGTGCTCCTTCAAAAATTGCAAAAATAACACATCTAGAACGCTAAAAGAAGACGCGAGTTCTTATTTTCGGTTAATAAATAAATAATATTATTTACGTGTTCATTATTTCATTATAGTAATAACGTTACATAGCTGTTTTTAATTGAATTCGTAATCATATTTTTAAATATTGCCTGACAATATTTTTTTGTCTTATCCTTGTCACTTTCACATAACAAATCAAAATGACATGCATAGCGACGCAAATAGATTATTTGAATTATATTTTATGCACGTGACGTAAGATTGCATTTAAAATATTTTATTTAACAAACTTCGTTTCAATGTCATGCAAGAATCGTTTACGAGCGTTTATAACCTTATTATGGTTTGACAGTAAGGTCTACTTTAGATTAACACAATATTGCCGATAATACTTTACGATATTAAAAATATGTACGTCAATTCGGGCAATAATTTGTTTAAATTTTATAGAAGATTGTGAATCTAGTTCTTTATTTGTAATCGAAGCAAAGGGCTCTTAAATGAATGTTATAGTACAGTGATTCTTAAACTTTTAAGACCAAGGAACACTCAATAAATCCCATTTAATTTATGGAACCCTATAGCAAACTAAAAAAAAAACACCTACCGCAATTTCGAATAAGAGTAAAAATATATTTTTAAATAAATAATTTAAATTATTTATTACAAATATTTGGAATAAAGAATAATGAGATGAATGAAATTATTTCACTGCTTCCTATGAAAACTATTAATAGAGCTAAAATCGAACATTTTTATTGTGTAAGACCTATAGAATAAAAATGGTTCAACTTTTGTGTTGAATATGTTAAGGTTCACTTTCACACCTTGTATTGAAAACGTTATGCTGCTACAAATGTATTTGACAACTAACTCAAGTACTAACGTTAATAAATAAATAATCTAAGCATTGATCACAGTACCAAACTGATGCAACATACCGCCCACCAAAGGGACACAATGACCCATTAAAACTTACATGAAAATCATCATACATTATTTATTTACAAACACCATTCACCCTCATACAAAAATCAAATCATAGGTAGTACGATAATAACTGTATATACAAGACGATTGAACTATCCACGTCTATTCATGCATAACAACTCGACCGTTAGACCAACCACATAAACTATTAACATTTTTTTTAACAATTCTGTTTATAAAAATAACTTATAAATTAGAAATGAGAATTAGGTATACAAATACTTGATGTAAATTATAAGTAACAAATACATTTTTAGTACAAAAACATATTGTTACACACATAATTTAGGTAGGTGCGTGACGGTTTATATGTAATGCACAAAGTTTTGTTACAGTTCTTTTTGTCACTGAACCACCACTTTCTACACTATAGACTCGAGTTAACCCATCTAAGCCTGAATGTTTTTCGACTATACGTCCTAACGACCATTTTCCAGGTGGCAAATTCTCGGTTTTAATCAGTACTACAACTCCAATTTGAAAGTCTTCTTCTTTTTTAAACCATTTAGGACGTTGCTGTAGTCTCGACAAATATTCATCTTGCCATCTTCGCCAAAAGTCATTGGGAAGTTTCTGCGCGTATTGCCAGCGTGACAAGGCAGATATTTTTGCGTCCCTTGTGTCCGGTGATGGAACAACTATTGGTGCTTCTCCAATTAGGAAATGACCCGGGGTAAGCGGAGTCACATTATCTGGATCGTTGCTATCCAGCGGACACAATGGGCGAGAATTTAAGCAAGCTTCTATTTGACAGATAATAATAATATAATCAGACATTTCACACAGCGCCATCTAGTCCCAAACTAAGCAGCACAGCGCTTGTGTTATGGGTACTAGACAACTGATATACTACTTATATACTTTTCTTTTGTAAATAAATACATATTATGCATAAACACCCAGACTCGAGACGGGAATCGAACCCGCAACCCCGTTTACTTTTCCGACGCGCTAAGCCATTGCGCCACGGAGGTCGTCTAAATTATCGTTGTCATCTCCTCGTACGTTAAGTGAGTACTCAGAATTCTCTTCAGATGATATTTTATTGACTTGACACCCGCTTCCCATAGTCCACCGAAATTTGGACTGTAAGCGGGAATAAAATGACATTGTGTACCTTCTGTAGCTATTGTTTGAGCAATTTGTCCAGTGAACTGTAATTTGGTCTCGTCCCAAGCTACTTGGAGTTCTTTGTTAGCGCCCACAAAGTTTCTGCCTTGGTCGCTCCACATGTGATTACATTTGCCTCTTCTAGACACAAAGCGTCGAAATGCACCTATGAATGCTTCAGCGGTTAGATTTCCAACTAATTCAATATGGATAGCTTTGGTAGACAAACAAATGAAAATAGCTATATAGGCTTTTATAGTTTTGTTTCCTCTGCTCTTTGATATTAAAATCTGGAATGGTCTTGCGAAATCTACACCACTGTGTAGGAACGGTCTCGATGGATTTACACGCTCCACTGGTAAGTCACCCATAATTTGAGCCTTAGCAGTTGCATTTAATTAACCATAGTCTTAGCTTTTATTACCCAATATTTGGAACGTAAATAGCAGAGCATCATTTGTACTCCGCCATGCAGTGTTTTTTTATGGGCGTCCGTTATGATTAGCGGTGTCAGCGAGTTTTTGATGCCAAGAATGATTGGATGTTTTCTATTGTCTGGTATGTTGATATGTCTGAGACGACCGCCCACCCTGAGTATTTGTTTCTCATCTAGGTATGGGTTGAGGGATCGAATTGGACTCTTCTTTTTTAATTGTTGCCTTTGTTTTAATTTCTCTATTTCTTCTGTGTATTCTTCTTGAATTATTTTTATACAGATCCTTAACGAATCTTCTAGTTCTTGCGTTGTTAAACACCACTGTACGTTGTTTGAAAGCCTCTTGTAATTTAAAAATCTTCTACAGTAAGTTAACATTTTTATTAATTCTGTTAATGAATCAAAATGATCAAATTGTTGCGTTATAGGTTTCTCCGGTTCTTCTATGTTCAGGTAAGTTTTCATGTTTGTTGTTTTCATTTCCAATTCTGTAGTTATTTATTCTTGTTCTTTAATTTTTATTTCTTTTCCAGATAACCAGCTGGGACCTCTCCACCATAAATCACATTGCTTCAATTCAGACAACAAAATTCCTCGGGAAGCTAAGTCGGCCGGATTTTGACTTGACTGGACGTGATAACAGTGTTTATTGTTCAAGTTATCCAAGATTTCAACGACACGGTTGGCAACGAATGGCTTCCATCTGTTGGGTTCACCACAAAGCCATGCGATTACAATGGATGAATCTGTCCACGCGTACATGTTCGCAGTTGGTATTCTCATAGCATGACCGATTTGTTTCATTAATTTGGATAAAAGCAATGCTCCACACAACTCTAGTTGTGGCAAAAATATCGTTTTGAGAGGGGCTACTCTAGTTCCAGCAGCCATTAGTTTCGTTACAATTTTGTGGTCTCTAGTTTCAGTTCTGATATAGACTGCGGCTCCGTAAGCCCTCATCGACGCATCACAGAAGCCGTGTATTTGTATATTCTTCGTATTTGTTTTTGTTGTACCAAACAATCTCTCAATTTTTATCTCATTCACATTCGCAAAATCTGACCTGATTTGTTTCCATTCTTCTTCCAGCGTGTCACTCACCTTTTCATCCCAATTAACCTTCTCAAGCCATAGTTTTTGTGTTAACAGTTTTGTCATGACAGTACTGGGGGCAATCCATCCAAGTGGGTCGAAAAGTTTTTGGATGTCGGATAGGATTACTACGTTTCGTAATATTTTTCTCGATTGTCGTCATAAAGGGTAAAGTCAGGTTATACTGTAAGGTGTCTGAATGTAGGTTCCATACAATTCCTAATGCTTTAATTGTTCCATCAAGATTCAAGTTTACATGTGCATTTGCAGACCTTTTGTTTTCATCAATGGACTTCATGAAATCCAAATTGTATGAAGACCATTTTGTTAGTTGGAAACCGCCTCTTTGCAGTATATTTGTGACATCCTTCGCTAGCATTACAGCTTCTTCCACAGAATCAGCGCCGTCAAGCAGGTCATCCATATAAAAACTGTTCTTTATTGTTTCAACGGTGGGCTATATCCTTCATCATCAGCGATTTGATGAAGTATTCTCACGGCGAGGTATGGTGCAGGCGAGGTGCTGAAGGTAACCTTGAGAAGTCGATATTCATGCAGGTTTTCAGCTTCATCTGGTCTCCATAAAAATCTTTGATAATCGGCGTCTTCCTTGGTTACTAATATCTGGCGATACATTTGTTTTATATCGGCCACGAAGCAGACACGCTTCATTTGCCATCGGATAAAGATATTTCTCAAATCTTCCTGGAGTAGAGGACCAACCAGCAGCTCATCGTTTAATGAAACGTTGTTCGAGCCTTTGCAAGAAGCATCGAAGACAACGGTATTTTTGTGGTTAGCTGTTTAGATATCACGTAGGCTTGAATTGGTAGACTAGTGCCCGAGTCCCACCGTGATTGTATTTGTAACTGCACTACACGCTTGATCTCTGTTCGTGTGGATCCTACTCCAACTACACTTTCTTTGATAGATTGTCGTTTCAGTGTGAGTAATTGAGCCGCCTTTTCACTAATGAACGTAGCTTGCGAACCTTGATCTATTAGCGCGCGAAGTGGAATGGTGACACCTGCTTCATTTGTTACTTCCACAGTCGCTGTCGCTAGCAGTGCTACTCCCTGTCTACTAGTGTGTTGAAACGAAATCATTGTGTTGGCTTGTATTTCTTCCTCTTCTTCTACATGCTGTGAAGCTAGCAGTGTTGAATCGTTCGTTGAAGCCGCAGCCTCTGTGTTCTGGTTCTCATGTAGCAGAGAATGATGACGTTTGTTACAAATCCGACAGGACACCGGTAGTTTACATTTCCATGCCGTGTGATCCGGTAGTAGACAGTTGAAACATAGTTGTTTATTCTTCACGTATTCACTTCTTTCTTTAGGTTCAAGCTTTACAAATTTTTTGCAATGACACAATGTATGGTTCTCTTGACATATAATGCAAACCTTTACAGTGGCTGATGTGGCAGCATGAAATGAACGTTCTTTAATTTGCTTAATGTCTCACGCGTTTGCACTAGCTGCTGTGACTAGCTCTAAGGTGCGAAGTTTAGTTTTTAAAAACCTTTTAAAATCGTTCCAAGAAAGCAAGTCTTCTGATATATCTCTAGAGACGTACTCTTCCCAGCTATTGTGCGTCTCTGAGTCCAATTTTTGTACTAGAAGATATATTATTAGCGGATCCCAAGAACTAGTATTAATTTTTAAATTTTCTAAGTTGTTTAAAGTTTCAGTGGTCGTATCCAACAAAACCTTGAGCTGAGCAGCTGATTGTATAGTCATTTTTTTTTTATTAAATAATCTTTTCATGTTACAATTTAGGATTAAGCGCTTGTTGCCATACCGTTCATTAAATATGTTCCATGCAGGCGTGTAATTACTGGATGTCGCTTGTATGTGTTTCAATAATGATTCGGCTTCCCCGGTGACGCTTGTTTTTAAATAATGCAGTTTTTGTACATCACTGAGGGAATTGTTGTTATGCACTAATGAAGTAAACAAATCTTGGAATGTGGGCCATTGTTCATAACTGCCACGGAACGTAGGGAACGTATCTTCGGCAGATGTAACACGCTATTTCGGTTAGTTAATGTATAATGCATATCTTTTAAATCACCCTGGAGCACGTTGTATATATCTTCGTAGACCCAGTATTCTTTCTTTGCGAAATATGGTAAAAGAATTTTTTGCTCCTTCGTTGTTATCTTCACTAACTCACTGTGTGCGCTCATAAACTGCTTCCAATAGTCTTCGACGATTTTAATTCTCCATTCTATAAATCCTTTGGTTAGCCTTGTTTTAGGACATTTCTTAAGATTTATTTGCGCTTTGTATAAAAGCGAAGCAGTGTCTTCTAAAATAGAAAGAATTTGCTCCTGAGTAGTCATGGTCCTATACTAATGGTTAAAACGTCCGTTTTAGCACTATTGATCCAGTAATTCAATTGGTTCACCTTTTATATAAATGTTGGTTTGTTACTACGCAAAAACGTCCGGCATTCGGTCTGTACAATATAAGTTAAACTTCGGCTTGTCGTTAATTATCCGGCGAACGATTGAATATGTTAAGGTTCACGTTCACACCTTATATTGAAAACGTTAAATAAAAATGCGTGCGTGCTGCTACAAATGTATTTGACAACTAACTCAAGTACCTACATTAACAAATAATCTAAGCATTGATGACAGTACCAAACAGATGCAACAGTTTGTCAATATGTATGCTTAGACCAGGGGTTCCCAAACTTATTTTGTCTACTGCCCACTTTGAGTCATGCAGTCGTTGTCTAAGATGCCTCCTAGCTAAATGAAATTACAAATCACCCCCCAGGCCTCTACACAACGCCCCCATTTTTTTTCTGGGTCTCTTACCGCCCCTTTTTAGGCCTGCAGCGCCCATAAGGGGGCGTTATCGCTCACTTTGGGAAAGGCTGGCTTAGACCAAGTTCCGTGCAAAAAATAATGTCGCCACAAATGACGGTAATCAAATAATTCCAACGATTTAACGACCAATGAAACATTCGCGGAACCTTAGTGTCTTGTATACAGAACCCTTGGGTACTTCACGTCAGAAAAAATCTCAGACAAAATGGTGTGTTGCGTAGACTTTTTTAACGTGTTTTTTTAATGTGCCAAATGCAATTTTTGAAGCTCTTCATTGGCTTGGTATTAGTCGAACGTTTGTGTACCGGGATATTGATAGGTATATTGAAACGTCCTCTGTTTGTGACAGAAAAAGATCTGGCCGTCCACGTAGTATTCGTTCTAAAAAGGCGATCAAAGCACTGAAGCAGACCACGGATAGTGGTCAATTATTGTACCAAGAAATAAAAATAAATAAAACTCTAATAATATCCATCTTCGTTATTAATCATTATTGCATTATGTTTTTACATACCATATGAACTTACATTTTTGTAACTTAAACAAACTGCATATAGAAATAATTAAGTATAAGACACGTTTTGTCTAACTTACAACCGTGACAAAACTAGTTGTATATATACAGTTTTTGCAATTACATCGGTAAAGTGAAGCATAGCATAAGCATAAAAGAACATGCTACTTTTGAACCAGGTCTCCCCTACGGCTTACGTGTTTTTTAGAAGACTTTTGCATAGTTAAAAAAACCTAATATAGAAAGTCACCTAATCATCGGAAGTTTTTTTTGGGTAGAAAGATTTTGTAAAGCAAAACTTCACTTTTGGAATCTGATTAGTAACGAAAACATCTACTATATGGGCATAGCTTTGGCTCCCAAGAATTAGTTAAAAAATGTCTAAGATCAAGTATCAAAACAGGATATCAGACATCAGACTTGACTGCAGACTAAATACTTATTAACCTAGTAATAAATAAAGTTTCTGTGAGACTTAAGACTTCATCAAATCTGGAAACTGGCCGTCACCTAGTACCGATCTTAATCCACTTAATTATATCTTATGGTCTCGTTTAGAGAGTATGGCATGCTCTTAACGCTATGATAATTTGGATTCCCTAAAACATCCCATAAGATTGGCAAAAAAATTGGAGAAAGTGCGTGTTTCTATCGATAACTGACCACAACGTTCAAAGGATTGTATTAAGGCCAATGGAGATCATTTCGAATGAGCTTTATAATTTAAAAATGCTATTATATTAATGTGTTTATACATTAAATAACTAAATAACACACACTGCAGTAATAAACGTTATATATAACAGAAAAAAAATGATGTTTTGCCTGTAACAATATTTATAGCAAGACTACATTCTATATATATGTACCTCTTATGAAACGACTGGAGGGTTGGTCCGCGGTGTCAGCGTCACGCAACGCGGCTCCTCGCTTTCGTCAGCACAAAAACTATTATTTATTTGTTTATTTTTCAGTTGTCAACCACAAACATACAACAAAACGATTCAGTCTACATATATAATATATTATATACCCATACATATAAGGTTTACTTTGTGATGAACCTGATAAGATCGTGTTTATGAACGTTAAACGATGCGAGGGGTGATATGCATAGGCAATACATACGTTCCTTATGGTTGTTTTTATACTAATATTTTTTTCATTTAAATGATGTATATATTTTTAGAACTTACAAATTAAAGTTTATAAGTACTTAAACTTTGTTTGCAAACCTCTATTCCATATTATTCATCGAATAAAGTTAGCTGTTTCAATTTCATTTCAATTTTCAGTTGCAAACAATTAAAAAGTTGTTATACGTTTTCTTTCAATCATCTTTAGCATCTGCCTTCCAACCTGAGTATCACTGATTCGATTTCCGATGAGATCGAATTGACAAATGAACTTTTCTAAATTAACTTGAAGTCTAGGTGTTACTGGGTTGTTCTTCTCCAGTTCGTGGTGTGGCGCCTATAATACAAACTTAGTACAATAGTCTACAGTCAAGTCTGATGTCTGATATCCTGTTTTGATACTAGATCATAGACATTTTTTTACTAATTCTTGGGAGCCAAAGCTATACCCATGTAGTAGATGTTTTCATTACTAATCAGATTCCAAAAGTTACGAAATCTTTCTACCCAAAAAAAACTTCTGATGATTAGGTGACTTTCTATATTAGGTTTTTTTTAACTATGCAAAAGTCTTCTAAAAAACACGTAAGCCGTAGGGGAGACCTGGGTCAAAATTAGCACATTATTTTATGCTTATGCTATGCTTCAATTTTCCGATATAATTGCAAAAACTGTATACTACTCTGTCAAGAAAGTACCGGGAAAAGATCAATAATACACGAAATGTTAGTTATTCATCCAAATTTATTTTATCACCTTCAAAGTATGCTTCTTCAGAAACGATACACTTACGCCAACGAATAATCCAATCATCAAAACATTTTTTAAACGCTTTTTCCGGAATTGAGTTCAGTGCTCGCCGCGAATTCTCCTTTATGTCTTCTACCGAATCAAAACGGGTACCACGAAGTGGTAATTTGAGTTTAGGAAAAAGGAAGAAGTCGGCTGGAGCCATATCTGGTGAATAAGGTGGTTGCTCGATGGTATTTGTTGAGTTTTTGGTCAAAAATTTGTTCACAATGATGGCCTTGTTCGAAGGCGCATTATCGTGGTGCAAAATCCAAGAATTTTCTTTCCACAAATCTGACGTTTTTCGTCCAATTTGCTCTCTTAAACGTCGCATAACGCCCAAATAATATTCTTTATTTACCGTTTGACCTTCCGGCAAGAATTCCGAGTGCACAAACACCGCGACAGTTAAAGAAAACGGTCAACATGACTTTGACTTTTGATCGACTTTGGCGTGGTTTTTTCGGTTTCGGTCCAGTTGGAAGGCGCCACTCCGAAGCTTGTTGACTAGTTTGCATGTCAAACTCGTAAACCCACGTCTCGTCATCAGTAACAATGCGTTTCATGAATGTTGGATCAGAATTGACTCGTTCTAGCATGTCCTCAGCGACTCTTATGCGATTGTTTTTGAAGAAAATTCAGGTCTTTTGGGACTAGCCGAGCGGCAACATATTTCATACCCAAGTGATTATTTAAAATGGTACGGATCGACTCGTGAGACACAGAAAGTTCGGCGGCTATCTCTCTCAAACTTGAATGAGGATTTTCAGTCACTATTTCCTTCACTTTTGCGATGTTAACTTCAGTTGCAGACGTTGATGGCCTACCAGAGCGAGGCAAATCTTCCATCACATCTCGACCGCTTTTCAACGCTTTGTACCACTCATAAACACGTGTTTTTGGTAAAGTCGATTCACCGTAAGCCTTCTGTAACATTTTCAGTGACTCCGAACACGAAATTCCATTGGCGATGCAAAATTTAAGACAAACTCTTTGTTCGATATTTTTGTCCATTGTGAAATTCGCAATATACACTAGAATGACATAACTAAAAACAGCACTGTATTTAATCTAAATAACAGATGCAACTCAAACTCCGCGCCAAAATGGAAAACAGTTGTGCCAATCTAACAACAACAAAAAAAAACAAAAAATTGAATTTGGAACCATAAACAAATCATCCATTCCCGATACTTTCTTGTCTGAATGTATATACAACTAGTTTTGTCACGGTTGTAAGTTAGACAAAATGTGTCTTATGCTTAATTATTTCTATATGCGGCTTGTTTGTTACAAAAATGTAAGTTCATATGGTATTAGAAACATAATACAATAATGATTAATAACGAAGATGGATATTATTAGAGTTTTATTTATTTTTATTTCTTGATACAATTGACCACTATCCGTGGTCAATTGTGCCAACTTTTCGTCATCGATATCGATAAAAAAAATTATAGCTTTCTTATTCGTTGTTGACATTCAAATATAGAATTAATTCATACTCAAATAACTATTTTTTTAATCTGCATAATTATTTGTCTTTTTATTAATCCGATATTCCAAGTATAGTGCCGAATAAAAATTGTAACTTTTGACCCCGGTCTCCCCTATAGTAAATCTAAAACACTTTAATGATCAAAACGAAGACGAAACATGTATAAATTTATAGAAACCTTATTCATTACTAGGTGAATAAGTAAGCATTTAGACAAAAGATTTAGGTAGGTACTAAATAAACAAAGTTGTTGTTACGCAAGCAAGGACAGAGCTGTGTTGTTTGATGCTAACACCGCAATACAAACCACAAAGCTGCCATTCGATTCCTAAGCAAGATACTGATAATTTCACCCCATCTCAACTTCAGGAAACCAGAGACCTCGTGTAGTCTAGAAGGTACATGAACTAAGTAGGTATTTATTAATAGGTAATAATTGAATTAACTGCTAATTTCGAAACACACATTCACTACAGAAAATTATAAGCTTAGGCGTATATAAAAGCGCGATCACGCAGGACTAGTACAAGCTGTAATTTGGCATGCTTTTACATATTAATCACGCCTACAAAGTTGTGAAATAAAATGTCTAAAAAAATTTTTTTCAGTGCCTCCCTAAGCGGGAAGCGGTAAAGCGGCAATTATATTTTTACTTGTCAATATAATTTGTGGGGTTGTATCGTTCGATACAGGGATCCGTTTGCAAAATATTAAGCTTTAAAGTCGTCGTTTTTGTATTTTTGTTAGAGCTGAAAAACCGGACCATCTTACTCACCACTGCTCAATTTTTTGACAATAATAAATATTAATTTAGTAAGTACATAATACATAAGCAATACTGGACCTGTGTGGTCATCTCTGTATATTCCAATAGACATTTAAATATTTATGTAATGGCTTGCTGTTCTATTCGGTGGCGCTGGTGTGGCAAAAACAGCAAAAAATCAATCTATAAAACCGACACAATCTCATTTCATACATACATATATAATATATATCCTCACGCCGTATCCCTAACGGGGTAGTCAGAGAGGATGGAGCGCCAAACGTCGCGGTCCTTACATACTTCTTTCGTTTCCTCATATCTCATCATTCTCCTCACACATTTTTGCCTAGGTATGCGAGTGCTTTTGACATTTCCGTCTGCTAACACTCTGGCTATTTGATGTTCATAAGTCAACCTTGGTCTTCTTCGGCTTCTTTTAACACTCGCTTTTGCTCTGTAGATTTTCTTCGTCAGTCTTTCATCACTCATTCTTTCTGTGCCCGAATCATCTTAGCATTCCTTTCTTCATTTTTATAATAACACTGTCGTGGAACCCTGTCATGCTGCATATCTCTTCATTACTTGTCCTGTCCACAAGAATGACACCGTACATATTTCTAAGAGATCGCATTTCCACTGCATTTATCATACTTTCACTCGATTTCGGGCATATCCTTACTACCTTACAATAAAGTCGGAACCAACACCACATTATGTATGGCCATAATGCGGTTTTGACTGAGTTAGATATATTCACACTGCGTACTACTACGGATAGAGCACCGTTTACTTTGTTGCCATTTGCTACCCGTCTCTCTACATCCTACTCACATCTTCCATTCCTCGAAAACGCACATCTCAGATACACAATTTCATTCACTTGTTCTAGACATTTTTCATTGACCCATATTTCACACTGTCTGTACATCTTCCCTTTCAAACACTAGAACTTTAGTTTTGTTCATATTCTTATTTAATCCTTTGACTTCACAGTCTTCTTTCATGCACGTAACTGGTGCTATCTCATTTCATTGGTAAATAACAGTTAATACACAAGTTTCAAATTAACATTCATTTTATCACGGATCAAGAGGACTCTATCTATGCGTCTCGTTTTACCTTATAATAATAGTAATAATAATATTTATTTATTTGCAAGAATGCGAGTAAAATCAGGTTTACATGGAATTAAATAGACACTTAACACACACTGTTCATTAAAAGCATGCAAATATTAGATTTGAACTCCTTAGGAGGTTCAGATCATATAACATGAATATTATTCTATTCTGTCAAGTTACATCATCATCCAACATATTCATATTATTGATATTCATAATAATTAATAGTAATTATTAATGTAACCTCTATTACATTTTCTGTGTATTCATACGCACGTGTGATTTTTGGGCTTACCAATCGGCACGCGGTAACTGCAGCAGTGTTAGACGTAAATTGTTTTCAAATAAAATAAATGTAATTTCCACTCTGTAGGCTAAGTCCTTCAACTTGACGTTTTAGCATCATCTGGAATCTGCTTGGATACCTGACTCCTCACCAATTTACAGCAGAGGTATCGTGTTTGGGCGCATTGGCCTATGTTTGTCTGTGTGTCTGTCTGTCGGTAGCATCGTAGTTTCCAAGTGGATGTACCGATTCGGACGCAGTTTTTCGTCTCTCATTTTATTACCAATTAGGTATTTGAAATCATTATAATTTCAATTAAAAGATGAAACTTGTATTTGAATGAAGAAGAGTTTACTAAAATAAAATACGATTATTAAATAATAATAACTTAGGGAAAATGGTGTGAAATGGTAAAAAAAAATTAAATCCAGCTCCATCACACTGGCACCTGCTTTGCGTGGAAGAAGAATCCGCTGATAAACGTCGAGATTTTGACAATTCACGGATGTCGCATCGTGATAATGCATTGCACCAACACAGTCTTTAGGTATTGTGCAAGAATTTTTAGCAAAAAAACTCAACAAATGTTATCGTCCAAGCACCGTACTCGTCTGATATTTTGACTTTTTCCTGTTTCCGAATCTAAAATTACTATTTATACAATATTTTACACAATATTGCTACAAATATCTGTCTTTTGTAGTATTTGAGATCGCGTCTTATTTTATTACAGTTAACAGTTTTATTTCAATTTTTTTACAAATTTTATAGAATCGGGTGTCGGGTAGAATCGGTGGGTTAAAAATGTTTTTTCGTACAAATAATATATAATATTATAAAACATATTTCGAAACATTTCAACATTTGCTGTTATGAGTTATGAATTTGTCAGTTTTTTAGTAACTATTGATGCAATATAAAAATATGGTTTATCACATTTAATAGCATTATTTGTAGGAAAAAATCAAGTTTCATTCAAAACGGAACTAAGCAATTATATTTAGGCTTTGCTTTGACAAATATCAACTTAAAATAGATAAAATGTCTAAAACGGGAAATTTAACGCGACTACCTTTTTATTTTGGCTTGACGTTTCGACTGAGGTGCATCGGCCGTGGTCTCAAGCAAATGTTTTAGATATTTTATAACGCAACGCGAAATGTTTAAAAGTTAAAAAAACATAGGCTACGAAAGTCCGAAATAATTACATAAGTGTTCCATTTTACAAAAATCCTAAATAATACGATAAAAACACTAGCAAGACTTTTGATAACATTATTTCTATATGTATTAGTAAGTAAGCGAAGTGAGGCTTATGCAAGATTTGCATTAACAAAAACCTCTGACATAGTTTATTTAGGTACTAGTACTAGGTAATTAGGTACAGATAATGTGCAACGATATTTTAATATTTAATATAAAATTATCTATTATAGACCAGAGACTAGGGGGACGTTGAAATTTTCGTTCTCTGCTAAAGGGGGTGATGATCCAAAAAAGGTCGGGTATCTATGATCTAATCTTTCTATCACGTACCTATAAGCAGCACACACTTCACATAAAATGGTAATTGAATTAGATATTTATATACAATATAAAGTATACATATCTAAACAAGATCTATAAGTATATAGAAAGAATGAGTTATGAAAGACTGATGTACAGACCAGAAATGTACAGAACGAAAATAAGTCTTAGTAGAAGTCAACGAAAACCAAGGCTGACTTATAAAGATCAAATATCCAGAGTGTTAACTGACGGAAATGTTAAAAACACTCGCATGCCTAGGCGAAAATGTGTGAGGTGATTGATGAAATTTGAGAAGGCGAAAGAAGTATGTAAGGACCGCGTAGCTTGGCCCTGGATACTGATTACCCCGTTAGGGATACAGCGTAAAGATATGTATGTATGTATCTAAGTACATGCCCAAGATGGCCTTTTTACACTTCTTTCCTTTATTCCTTTATTAAATACAAATTACAAAGCAGTTACTTTTTATATTGTGAAGAAAAACCCAATCACGAAAGGTGACATGAATTATGCAAACGATAACCGAGTTTTCCATTTAGGGCAAAATTTGAGTGCAGGTACGATGACTTGGATCGCCGGAGGCAGTTAACAATTAGAATTGGAGGAGCGCGGGTGGGCAAGTAAGCTCACAACTCACAACAGACTGTACACCATCAGACAAAACACTGTACGAAATCCATGAACAAATTAGAATAAAATTGATTATCTGTATTAAATATTAATAAATATTAACAATAACAAATGTTCATATTTATTAATTGTCCAGGACTTCTTTTCTTGTTAATTTGCAGTCAATCATTATGTTGATTATAAATTTAACTCTTTTCTACTAATTAATTATGTTAGCTTTAAGAAATAATAATTTTCAAAGCGCTCGCGTCGATGTCTTTTGTAAGACTACAATGCACTAAGAGACTAAATTTTTAATTGCGTATAATATTACACCATTTGAACAAAATAGATGTTAAAGTTAATGAGATTATAATATTTTAATCAAACCATACTTAAAATAAAGTCCGTTGAATTTGTTATTTGACTTACCTACACGGGTTGTTAGAAATTAAGTGCAATTTATATAAGTAGTAAACTTAAAACTCGAAAGCGCCAAACCGCTAGCGGCGTGTCGGTACTGTGCCGTGGGGTCGGTGAAGCCGTGGGGCGGCCGGGCGGCGTGTCTGGGCGGGCGGGCGGCGGCACTCGCCGGCACACCGCACACGCCGCGTCAGTCGGCGCTAGCAGCCCGCGCCTCGCGCTTCGTTTGTTCACATGTAGCGCCGCCGCGCGCACTCGTGCCGCCGGCCACTAACCACTATGCCGGCGCCCCCGGCCCGTTACACACGTGCTGCAAATTCGCGCCGACCCTTACATATACCCTACAAAATATATAACTCGCGTCATTTAACGCACACGATCACGCGTCTAACGTCTACCGGAATGTAAATATTTATGGATGTCAGTTTTCAGTTGTTTAGATTGGCTGTGAATTTTAAGGTACGTAAGTAATGTCTGGTGTTTCAGTTTTGCACGACAGTCTATCGCGTGTCGATAACCTTGATAAATATTTCGATTGAAATAAATATCAGCATGCACCTTTCGAATATGGCATTGTGCTTTCAGCTTTTGTATAATTGCTGACATGATTTCAGTTAATGGCGTACAAACTACCCTTTCTATATTTGGATCGATATTTTGCCATTAAACGTTCTTGGTAACGTAACGTAAAAGTGATTTTTCGCATTACATTACGTGATTAAAATATGACGGCAGCTTTAGTGCGCCGCCGCGAACATGCCAATTTCGTATGCATAATAACAATAAACTCTGAACGATATTTCATACAATTCAGTTACTACAATTGAAAACTAATTAAAGTATAATACATCTAGAAACAAAAACGAAAGATGTATTTTAAAACAATATTCACAAACTGTTTTCTTACCATAAACTTTTGAATAATGAAGCAATATTGTGGACAATGGGTCCAATTTGTATATAGCTTTTGACCTTCTGCGTTTGACCCCTGAGAGATCTTTGTTGTTTACGTCGAACAAATAAGAACTTTATTTTGTAGTCCTAGTTTAGATCTATTGTTACTTAAATATTCACACACGATAGAATTCAAATATTTGACTCATCTACGATTTATTGTACTCTCACAAACTATATACATATATTATTATACATACATACTTGGACATCACAACAGCCTCCAATTCTATAAAAAGAAATTCTAACTTGATGTTATTTTGAACATAACTCCGGATATTTTATAGGATTTTGTAACTAAAAAATAATTTCAATAATAGTGCAGTACATGCAAACATATGTTGTTCTAATACGTACTAATCATTTAATTTAAACATTTGCATAAAAAATATATTATCTAACTACATTTTTTTTATTGTGCGCAACAACGTTACATGATATTCATCATTGGCAATAAATGTTTAGGTGAGAATGAAATCGGCAAGGCGTGTTCGGGTACATGAAGATGCTATTCGTCATAGGTAATATATTGCTGTTTTTATTTATAGTATTTGTAGTCCTTGCTTAGAAAGTACATTTCTTTTTGTATTTATTTGTTCTTCGTTCAAATGTCGTTGAATCTTTCTCGATTAATCTAATTTAATTTGCTAGTAGCTAGATGGAAATTAATTATATCTTCGTATATCACGAATTTCTAATAAACTGTTGCTACATGGTGCGTATATATGTATATGTACGTCCTACTAACGAAGTAACGTTTCTTACAATTAAAATATACGTTTTTAGGCTTTACTTGCTTTTCATTAAATTAAGTTACCTACCAATATAATTAAAATTACAGAAACAGTCCTTAAAAACGCCACTTGTACTGTGAACACTAATTATGAAATAATAATTGAAGTATTTAAAATGAAGTAGTAAACTTTGACGAATCTGTACCACCTACGTAGGTATCTAATTTCTAATATTACCTGTCTATAAAATAGAATGCTTAATAAAGTATAACATTCTGTATTTACGCATCTCTACATCTCTGGGTAAACGGACTATTATAACTGGACTAAAAGGTTACCCTAAGAGAAAATGATGATATGATATCTTAATAGTATTTTAATGGTAACACATATTTAGGTCTTAAGATCTTCAAATCTGAAATACATGCTATCAGACTAGACATGGACTAATAAAACGACAACATTAATTCCTTCAAGGGAAGTTATAACAACAAAATATCGATGGCGAAATGTGACTCGTTTTCAGTTAGTTGCAATTCAACTTATCAACTCTGACCGAATTTAAAAAATAACAAAAAACGGCCGGATACTCGTATAAGTTATAATGAATAAAAATGTAGCCGAATAAAAGCGCAATTACAGTGTACTTGCACAATTGTTATCGAAAAGCTTTCTTTATGCAGTTAAATAAAATGTTCAGTATAATGTCATCCTGGCAATTTTCCTTCAATCTACACCTTAATCTACTGTCCATACTTTCCAAAATTTTATGAGTGATACTTTTGGAGAAGAGATGAGAGAACGGAAATTTTTAAGTGCTTTTTCTAAAAAGTGCTTAAGAAAGTAACACTAAGCAACGTGTTATAGACTCTTAATATTTTTGATCGAAGTTCTTAATATACCTAATTTAAAAAGTTTTCATTCGTTATCCCGCTCGATGACTGAATTATTGTTTAACTATCTATTTATGCTCCAAAAACCAACCCCCAAAGTCAAAACTTAACTTTCGAAGTTCACGTTCGTCTTCGGGCCAGTAATTTCAGCAGTTATATATAAAAAGTTTCTGAGAAAGGCGACTGTGATAAAATACAGATACTGAAGTGACTCCGTAAGTGTTCTATTTTTTAATTTCGGAGTGAAACACTAAAACCGGTTTACTATTATCGGAATAAACCGCCGCTATAGTAATCATCAATTTTTAATCTTTCTTTATAGTTAAAAGAATTTATCTTTTTTTGTTACAAATTCTAAAAGAATGCCGAGCATTGTCCAAAAAGACGGAGTTTTTGGGTTGAATGGACCAATTTGGAAGAACTACCATACCCGATTACCCAATAAATAAATTTATTTAGAAACTGAAGAACTTGTCACTAACATATCTCATATTTCTTTCATCACTCTTTCTCTTTCCGCAATGGAATCCTCTACCGTAGATTATTTTTAAATTGCGTAGAATGAATTTTTAATTTATGATGCAATTCTATGTTTCAATTTTTTTTTTGCGGATTTTTTTTATTGTTATTTTCTGTAATAGAGATAGTTTATGACTTAGAATTATGTAAATCATATGTCATCACTTTTTAGATCTTTAAATTTAAAACAGAAACGTCACCCCGATAGTTTTTAAAACTATGTCATACATACACCTAATATGAATACAAAAAGCAACTTGGCTTAACTTCAATCGTAAAAGACTTACATGGATAAGCTATAGTATTATTAGTAGTATTTTATACTTTTTAATACATGTAAAAATTATTGCTTGTTGTATTTTATTGATTCAGTAGAATTTATCCCAAGAATACAGTGCCGGTTTTAGGAATGCTAACATTTCTGTGGTACTTTCTCTTCAGTTTGTATAAAATCTGTAAAAAGGAAATAAAGAAGACTATGTATCAGTTATGAGAATTCCCAGAGTTTTTAAAGCAAAGGTTTGGCACCCCTTTCAGTCTGGCACCTTGGGCGGTCGCCCAAGCCGCCCAACTGCGCCTTACCCTGACACCTCTATTGTCCAAATAGTATTTATTATTCATTCAATGGTAACTTTATACATTTACAAATATTGAAAAATTATTTAACTTCCATTTGACAAATATTGAGGGTTGCGACCGGTACGCTCTCGTATAACATAAGCGTTTTCATCCTCATATTCTTTATACCTATTAGATATTACGAGTTGTTAAAATCAAGTTGTCAATCATCAAGTTGATTAGGATGGAAAATGGATGGGTGGTAATAAAAAGGAAAAAAATAATAATAATAATAAAATAAAAAGAAAACTGTAGTTTCCGCGAATTAACTATGTTAGGGTAATCTGTTATTGGCCTTTTGTATATTACGTGCTTCTGTATATTATTATTAATGAAATGGCTGTTGAATACCTGAATAAACAAATAAAAAATAAAAAATAAAAAAAACGAAAATAGATACGTATTAGTCAACTTCTAAACATATATTCAATACACATACCTTTTAAAGTATCTTTGAAACTGGAACAAAGAATTTCAAAAATAGTAAATAATATATGCACGTACTATCTTTGAAACTCTTTGTTTAATATACATATTTAAATATACATATGTTAAAGCATCCTTGGTAACTAGACATTATGGATAATATTCAAGTCATGTAGTATCGTTTCTACAAAAATCATATTATGCTCTAAACTATAACAAGGTCATTTCATTTACTTGTAATGGTTCGAAAATCTCTAATGAAATACATAAATAAAAAAACTACATGAATTACGGGGTCTATGTTCATCAAAGAAATCTAAACATTTAAATCGTAAGCTAATAATGTCATTTAGAAATATTCGTGTTTTGAGTATCCTACTGGGCACGCATCATCTAAAAACTATGAAACTTTAATGAAACTGTATTATCTTAATGTATTGACCGTACTAACATTTAAGTTACAATTAATCTCCATTAATTGAAAAGTTTTTGTAGGAATTATCATAATTGTAGTCCGCTCAGCGTAAAACGTTTTGTAGATTTTTAAATTTTAACTCATTAGAAGACATATCTAATACAGTATTCGTTCATAATTAGTATATTATTTAGTTACTAGTCAAGTTTTAACAACCTAGTCAATTATTAAGCTCAAAATCTTACTGAGACGACGTAAGTTTTAGACAGATTATAGAATATAAGGATTTCTACAGAATTCCATAACATGCAGGGATTATATTCTATTTCACATGAACTTACGATCGTATTAAGTTCTCGAGGGGGTAGCCAGAGACGAGGCAAAGACAAGACCTGGGATATGACTCATTCTTTTGTAAGAACACAATTAAGCCACGTTTACGCGTGAAAAGAAAGCCCACCGCCACTTAAATTTTAGTTTTGAATGTACTTAATATCTCTACGTCGCGTCGTCTAGTACTACACAATACACCCATGATTCGTCGGAAGAAAGAGAAGGTCAACCCTAACTACACAATATATTTGTAAGTTATTTATTATCGTATTTAATCAAACTCTAGAGTTCACGAGAAAGAGATTGCAAATACTGCATATGTCAAATATACAATAGATACTACAATAAAATTTATTATTTATATCAGAAGAAATTTAAATAAGTATAAGATCGTACTTGTGTTGTTTTAATGAGTAGAGAGAAAAACGGTAAATTATCAAATAAATACAGATTTATATTGTACAGTAAATAAATAGGTACATAATGTAATGTAACAAACGAAAGAAATAACGAGGCAAATTAAATCTATATCAATTCAAGTGATAAATTATGTTTCGTATTGTCTGGTGAAACAGATCCATTGACATTGATACTGAACGTTACGAATAAGGTTTCCGTTATCACAAGGATATTAATAGAAGTATTTCGTTACCTTACTTATGTTATATACGAGTATACGCCTTCACATTTTCTCAACAAATGACCAACTTTCGGCAACAGCGTTTTATACTAACTCACAAAATAGAATAATGCTACTACCAAGTTCATTTATTCCAATTTCTTCCACGTAGTTGATAATTTATGTTTTGTTTAATCGATTGGTAACACTGATTTTGTCTATTGAAAACATATGATTTAGGGTACAACATCCTGGTATGTGTGTGAGTTCTGTGTAGGTAGTCTTTTCTCTAAAACTGATTTTATTAAAACGTGTGTCTCAAATACCAATAATTAAATATTTTAATTGTGTTCATCAACATTACTGTTTAAATGCTTATAAAACGAATATAATGCGCCCCGGCTACCCACAGGGACTTACTTAGGAAACGTTAATATTTTTCTACTCCTACTATATGAACAAAATTATTATAAACTCTTAAGTTAAATACTATAAATGATAACCAAAACCGCATTGAAATCCAGTCGAGGTTAAAAAGTTATACGTGAATACATAGATATTTAGAGATTTATGTAAATATCGCTCGATTATGACATGCAATATAATTAATAAGTAATTGCTGAAATTTATTTCTACAAACAACAATATCTTTTCTAATACTAAGAACTGTGATTGAAGTAGTAGTTTTAATTAATCATTTACAAACAAGCTTGACGCTCCGTCCTCTCTTAATACCCCGTTAGGGATACAGCATGAAGATATGTATGTATGTATTTACGAACAAGTACTTGGAGTACATATTTGATCCTGATTAATAGACATATATTTTTCTTTGTTTTTCATATTATGCCTTATTCAACGTCATCTGCTATTTATTAGTAACAACCCTGTTTATCTGTTCACTTCGCTTCGCTCCTCCTCTGCGTTCTGTATAAACTACTTTGCTTCATAAGAAATAGGAGCAGTAATAAATATCCGAGCTAGTAAGCTAGAGCTTGTTATATAAATTATAGAATACAAACTACAAGTTTAATATAACCTTAACGTGCAATGTTTTTGTTCAATATGAAGTACCTAGAAAACAATAAAAACAAAAGAACAAAATGAGGTATAATGCTTTGCATAACAAAAATGTCGTAGCAGTGTCCCCTCTTCCCCTTTGGCTATCCCTTTGCTACGAACGTCGTAGCTTCGTAAAACTTACAATGTATAGCGTAATACTCGTTGTATTGTAATTGTAATACTCGTTCTTTTTTATAATAGTACTAGAAAGTAAAATTACAATTATGTCGAAGATTATCATCAAACAACGAAGATTACAGTAATCCTTTTCGACTTCAAGATTATTGTGAGCAAGGGTCGCATGTTTGATCCGGGCCAGCTATACTCACAACTTCCATCAATTGGAAATAGAAAAAGTTCATCTATTCCAACGGTGCCATAGTGGAAATGCAAAAAATTATCGATTCACATATACCAATGAGTGAACACAAAATTGATATCCATCTTCAGCGCCGAATTCAGAAATGTAGTCAGAAATGCGGAAGTGAAAGTTCTTGAAAGCGTTCAAAAGGTAGTTTTAAATCCATAACGACGTTTCTAATGAATTTTTACTTTCACGGGGACACGGGATTAGTTTGAGGGTCTATAATTATTGCGATTGTCTAAAGATTATTATAATTTTTCACATTTTAATTTGACGTTGTTTTAGGAAATTCTGTTTTCCTATACTTACACATATTTTAAAATATCAATGGGAAGAGCCAAATGGAAATCTAATCCAATAATTGGATTCGAATTATTCTGAACTAACAGCTTTATCTCAAGCCTTACTGACATGTATGTTCTTCCGAAAGTAAATTTTTATTACTAGCATCCAGCCGTAGCTTCGTTTGCTTAATATTTGACAAATATTACCTGCCTATTACCTATATTTTGACTAAAAGTCCAAAACTCTGTACCTATACAAAAATGTTAACTGGTTTGAAAGTTTTCATAGGTCAACATACATACGTTATTATTAGAATTAGTTTTGCCCGAAAATGTTGAAGATTGATATGTGCATATGTTGGTACTTCACGTGGATGTCCATGGAATGTCAGGTGAAAATATGTAAATTTGACTCATCGATGAATATTAACAATACAATTTTTTACGATTAGAACACGTGAATTAATATAAATATGATGTTAAGCACTTTCAGTAGAATAAACGAAACTAAGGGTCTGCTGGTGTTTGAAAGCGACGATATAGCAGACGAAGTGTGGAATATGGATAAATAAAGAATATCCAGAAAAGGTGAATGAAACTATACATACAGTTGTTTTCGAAAGATGGAGTGTGTGAGCTTGATGTGTAGAAGCTGATATCAGGTGGCCATAAAATTAACGGTACTTATGCTGTCCGCATTAATTTAGCGGTTAAGTATGATATATCTAAATCTGCCAAAATTACCATCTGCAACGCGGCGTTGATACCAATTTCATAGGATGGTGGTAAGGCCTGGATATGGCCGAAGTCAAGCGCAAGCAAAATAAATACAGTGGAAATGCGAGCTCTGAGAAATATGTATGTGTGTTGTTACCCTCACGGACAAATTAATGAAGTGATACGCAGTATGGCAGAGTTGAATGATGGTGTTATTATGAAAATGCAGAAAGAAATGCTAAGATGGTTCGGACACATAAAACAAATGAGTAATGAACAATTGACGAAGAAAATCTAGAGCGAAAGTGAGTTTTAAGAGAAGCCAAGGAAGACCAAGGCTGACCTGGCTTATGAAGAAAAATTAGCCAGAGTGTTAGCTCAAGAAATGTTAAAAGCTCTCGCATACCTCAGTAAAAATGTGTAAGGAGGATGATGAGTTATAAGGAGGCGAAAGAAATATGTAAGGACTGAGATATTTGGAAGATCTAGACATCCTCTACTCCATTAGGGATACAGCGTATAGGTATGTGTGTGTCTGCACATAGGTATCTACATAAATTCGCGCTTTCTCTTATATTATAGATAAATAGTGTATTTTTAATATTTAATTTTCTGTCACACATTTGTTAACTAAAGTAACATATAGACCAAATCGCACTTCAGAAGATCCTGTTTTACTGGCAAAACCAGCTTTGCCTCACGGTTTCACCCGTGTTTAGTTTGGTATTTTTTCTGGAATAAAAAGTAACTTAAATTACTTTCTGAAATATTCTCTAGCTGTTATTGAAAGTCCCGTCAAATTTAGTTCAGCCGTTTTCAAGATTAGCTCTGACAAACAAACACACAGACTGATAAAACTTCAAAAAACGCGGTAACGTGCAAATTATAATCATTTAGCGGTCTAAGAAAAAGCCTCTATTTCGAAATAATATACGGACACTTTAATTTTATTTATTTGTATAGATTCTAAGTATCAGCAACAGAAAACTTTATAGTTTTCCCTTATTTCCATTAAAATCTAATAGTATTCACATAAATGAAGTTAATATAGCCTTTGATTGTTAGTTCTGATCAACAACAATAAAAATACATATCGGTTACTTGCAGTTCTTGAAGATTCTGGTGAAAATTTAATTTTTTTATATTAGAATCGACCTTCAAAGACTTGAATAGTTCTGTTTGTTCTATTATGGGCATACGAAATATTGGCGAAAGACTTGTATTAAGTATGCACGCTCAACCATCTGACTCTACTCTAGTAATGTAGTGAAAAGGGTCAAACCGAAACGCATGTTACACGCTTAATTTTACCAAAACTCATTAATTACCGGGGTTAATTTCCATGCAAGAGAAAATTAACTTAGGTAATACATGCCTACGTTATATATTCATACGCGAGAATAAGCAAGGACGTGACGCGGGCTTTTACGACTCGTACACGATGCCACTGACTTTGCAAGTGTAAGTAAGTAAAATATTAAATGAGACGTGGAAACTTTTAAGACTTTGTAAATTGTATGAAGTGATTCTGTCAGATTAACGGGATGTAATAATGCGATCATATTACATGTATCTAGACATGCAAACGTATCGCTTTTTGCTGTTCTTAGTAGGTACGAAGCAATAAATAGTTTTATAGTACTTATTAAAATGTGGTAGTGACAGATACGTCTCCCGAAAATAGCACATTAGAAAATCTATTTCAGTTATTAACTCGTAATCTCAAAATTCATTTAAATATTTATCAAAATAATCATATCATACCTGCTTGTCTTTAGTGTGTTCCTAATTTGTCATCAATTTATAAGCAACATAAAATAGATTTGAGAAAGCGAAAGAAGTATGTAAGGACCGCGACGCTTGGCGCTCCGTCCTCTCTGACTACCCAGTTAGGTTAGGATAGGTTAGGTTAGGTTAAGTTAGCGTTCCCGCGCGCCTCTCACGACATTATGGGTGGGAGTTCTGTCCTCCCACCCAAAAAGAGACGAGGCCGACGTCTTAGCGCCGGCCGTTGCCGCTGGGGTCGCGGAAGAATACGAAAGTATACCCGTGGCCTCGGTACAAAGGTTCTCGAGGAACACCGTCAGGTTTTAGTGGGTAGCCCGGCATTGCACCTCACAGCCGTGGAGTCCCACATATCCGCCCTGCCATCCCCCATGGCAGGACGGAATGCATAAAGCATTTCCTGACGCAAAAAAAAAAAAAAAAAAAAGGTTAAGTTAGCGTGAAGATATGTATGAATTAAAATATGTAAATACATTATTACAATATAACCGACATTTTAGTAATTTGATTTATGGGGTCATTTAGGGGTCAATTGAGGAAACGTGCTTGTCACGACCTCTGCCAGCCCTTTTCAGGGCCGCAATTTCTTACCTGTACACACCATGCGGGACAACGTAGATATGAGAGATAGGGCGTCCCCAGAAAGCGTCGTACACCGGTTTGTCCCCACTGGTGTGAGCAGAGTGCAGTTCGGCGTTGGGGACCGCCACCCAACACGCTGTGCACCTCGCGGCGGGAAGTCGAGAGAGAAGTGCAGAATAGCTACGTGGAATGTGTGAGGTGGGATTGAAGTGAAGATGAATGAAGTAATTGATATTATGGAAGAAAGTAGATTGAATGTGTTATGTTTGACGGAAACCAAGCGAAAGGGCAGTGAGCTTGCCGACTTTCCTGGAGGGGCATCGCTTTGTGGTCAGGTTCAGATCACAAGAGAAAGGGGATGCCAAGGGCCTACCCCTTGGCATCCCCTTTCTCTTGTGATCCTGTCTTACTGTCCTTTTGTTTGGTTAATTGTGTAACTGAGTATAAGTGTGTAAACCCGAGACTGCTCTGGGTGCATCTTATAACAGGGTTGACGAGGATATTTCTTTTGGTGGTGTAAACCCAGTGTCTTCTGTCGGATTGGGCGAGCTAGAGCAGTTTTAAGAGAATGTTAGGGAAGTTCTAGAGACGTTTGAAGAGAATGAGAGAATTATAGTGTGGAAACATGAATGGATGGGTAGGGACAGCTCAAACAGGATTTGAGTCTCTCCTAGGCAAGTATGGAGAGAAGAGAGTGAATTATCCTGGTAGGACTGTGTTAGTAGTGTGTATCGAAAAGGATATTTTTGTTGCTAATATCTTATTTAAGCACAAAAGGATTCATCACGGGGGAAGAGAAGGATGAAAGGAGTATGATTGATTTGTTCCTGGTGGACTGCCGGCTCAAAAAGTTGTGGACACGAGAGCACACAGAGGAGCCGATCTGGGTACAGACCTTTTTCTAATGGTAACTAGGATAAGGGGTCTATTTGCAGCATGGCGATGTCGCTTGCATTCCAAACCTGCAGCGGTTGGTCGCATCAAGAGCTGGAAACTGCAAGACGTGACCACCAGGAATGAATACGAAAGGGTATTATCCGGTAAGCTTGACGAGAGGTTGAAATTGATGAGCGAGGATGTTGAAAAATGTTGGTACCTTAGAGATAGTATACGGTACCTTGCAGAATGAATAAAGTGCGTTCGAAAGAAAATCATCTGCTGACAAATAAAAAAGATGTTTTGTAGCGATATATTGAATACTATGGAGAACTCTATGAAAGTGGCGACTCCGTCTCTGATACTGAGAGCGATTCTAAATGCGAGCGATGCTTCACTCGGGTCAGGGACTGGAGAATGCAATATTAGTTGGTGAATACGATACTGTCTGCTTCTAGTTTTACTTTGACGTGCATAGCTTGCGTAAATAGTACCATATTGAAATTTTAGTTCGTAGTAAATAATGTAAAGACAATTGTAACTGTATTGTGTTTATGACATCTAGACAGAACTACAATTTCCCAAGACACAGGGAATTACCCTAGTTTGGGAAAGAGGAGTTCGTCCCTTGTTCAAAATTGCATTAAACTGCAAATTTACTATGTGACTGATACATACATACATATCCTCACGCTGTATCCCTTATGTACCTAAATTGTAATGTGTGCCTATTATATATAAATAAATTTATTATTATTAAAAAAAAAAATTAGTATGAAAGAGATTGAAAAAGTGATAAAAAGTCAGAAATGCGGAAAGGCTGGGGGAAATGATGAGATGACTGCTAAGATGATTAAGTATGGTGGTCCTAGGATCTGGGGTATATTCTGTGCACTCTGCAACCTTTGTTAGCAAAAGGTGGAGGTTCCAGAGAACTAGCGCATCACAGTCATAGTACCTTTCTATAAAGGGAAAGGTTCTCATTTAGACTGAGCTTTAGGCCATCAGCTTGGTTAGCTTAGCAAGTAAAGTATATACCAAGGTATTGACCGAACGTATGAAAAGTGTTTCTGAAAGTTATTTGTGGGAGCCGCAAGGTGGTTTTATGAACGATAGGGATTGTATTGATCAGATTTTCTCGCTTCGTGTTATCGTGGGGAAGTTTCTGGCCATAGAAAGTCAGAAAGTTTTCTGCGCTTTCGTGGATCTTGAAAAATCATTCAATAAATAGTGCGAAAGAAATTGTGGAGTCTTCTGCCTGGATATGTCGTGGAGGGCCCCTACTCCAGCCTGTGAGCTCATTAAATCGGGGCCACAGAACCTGTGTAGAGCTAGATGGTGACATGTCGTCCTGGTTCGAAGTCAGTTCAGGCGTCAGACAGGGCTGCGTGATGTCTTCCTGGCTTTTCGTACTGTATTTGGACAGTTTCCTCCAGACATTGAAAGATAGTATGTGTGGTGTGATATGTGATGATACAGTAACAAACTGCTTATTGTACGCTGACGATGCTGTGCTTATAGTACCGTCAGAAGCAGAGTTGCAGACGCTAGTCACGTGCATGAAAGAAGAATGTGAAGTGAAAGGATTTAATGTGAATGTGAACAAAACTAAAGTTCTGGTATTTGAAAGGGAAGCGCTACAGGCAAAATGTGAGATTTGGGTACATGGAAAATGACTAGAACAAGTGAATGAAATTTTTTGTGAACGTTTTCGAGGAATGGAAGATGTGAGTAGGATGTGAAGAGACGGGTAGCAACTGGCAACAAAGTGAACGGTGCTCTGTCCACATTAGTACGCAGTGTGAATATATCTAACTCAGCCAAAATGGCCATACATAATGCGGTGTTGGTTTCGACTTTATTGTACGGTTAGTGAGGCTTGGATATGCCCGAAATCGAGTGAAAGTATGATAAATGCAATGGAAATGCGATCTCTTAGAAATATATGCAGTGTCACCCTTGCGGACAGGATATGCAATGAACAGATACGCAGTATGACAGGGTTGCACGACAGTGTTATTATAAAAATAAAGAAAGGAATGCTAAGATGGTACGGACACATAGAAAAAATGAGTGATGGAAGACTGACGAAGAAAATCTACAGAGCGAAAGCGAGTGGTAAAAGAAGCCAAAGAAGACCAAGGTTGACTTATGAAGATTGAATAGCCGGAGTGTTAGCTGACGGAAATGTCAAAAGCACTTGCATACCTAGGCAAAAATGTGTGAGGAGGATGATGAGATTTGAAGAAGCGAAAGAAGTATGTACCGCGACTCTTGGCGCTCCGTCCTCTCTGATTACCCCGATGGATATGTATGTATGACTCTAAAAAATTCGTCAAGTGCAAGTTGAACTCACGCACAGATGATTCCGTACAATTTATGTAAAATAATAAAGAATATTAGTTTAATTTCTGGAGATCTTTAATAAGACCTTAGAACTTTAGTCATATTTTACTGTAAACTGTAAACAAGGCTATATATTACCTGTGATTTTAAACATTCTTGGTACAGTAGTTCTGGAGATGAGGGGGTGAATGCTCAGGTCAAGTCATTCGAAATGTGTCACTATGTAGCACAAAATTGTACGACAGAACATCAACAGACGAACAGATGGATGGATCTTAAGATTTCTTAATCATAAGAATCTTAAAGATTTCTGATTTTCTTTTTAAGATGCGAAGACCTTAAAAAGAACCTTACGATGATACATGTGACGGTGCTTTAGTGTTAAATACATACCATTACTAAAAATCAAAACGGTTTTCGCTCTGCTTGATAAATATAAGTACAGTATAGTTAATTGGTGTATCTATATCATAATACTTGAGTTATTAGTTTTTTTATATTTGTTAGAACTTTATAGACGTACAAAGTAGACACATCGTAATTAAAGTTCTAAAACTCTCCATTTTTCTTAATGTTCTTCTTCTCTTTAATTAGTGTTTCAAGAACCAGCGTGTTTTAATCTAATTTATAGCAATGTAAATTTCAACTTTTAGAACATGTGTTATTCTTCTTGTATGTATCTGTTTCTTGTCATACGCGTTTAATATTTTGTTCGATTGTTATAAATAACAAAAAATCTTTTTAAAACATAGTTTACCTCGAGCGCTACATAATACCAAGTGCGCGAGTATCTTGGAAACATATTTCGTCAATGAGCTTCCGTAGTCTCTCAAACAATGCTGACGATCAGACGTAAGCACTTCTGTCAAACTGAATCAAAACAATCTATCGTTAACAAACGGCCTAATTCTACTCAACACTAAACACGTTTCTGTTCACAAATACGTCAATATAAACGAATTGTGTGCGTTACAATACGTGAAGCGTAACGCAGGTGAACGAAGATAAAATTATCGCGCGAACGCCTACGTCTTTTTTTATTAATATTAAAAATATTGTTTGTACGTACATGCATATCTTTATTTATTTATTTTGACATAAGTATAAAAAATATTTATGATTTACTCAAGTAGTTCCATTTGTATTTCAAAAATACGGTCAGAGTTTTATTTCATGCAAAGAAAGAAATCGTCTTTCAGTATTATTTTATAAACTGTATACGGAAAGGTAAAAAGGAACATTGAAATTCGTAAGTAAATATGTATTTGTGCACTTTTAGGCTTAAAGGTCAGGTCAACCTTTGCGTTTTAAATGTCAAAGTTCACATCCGCAGTTGCAGTCATTCTTTATACGCACAGTTTAAAATTCATCAGTCAATTGATTATTATTCTATTGTAAAATATTTTCTTATATTTTAATTGGACAAATCGCAATTTCCTATATGGTAGTTTGAGAGATGCTCTAATTTCAGAAGATAAACTAAAATAGGATAATAATTACATTGATTATACCAATTTTACTCATATCGACATAAAAGAAGAATTAATGTACCTGCTTCTTTATTTCTCTTTTTACTGCTACTCGTACAACTTATATCATTAATTGTATTAGTTATTTAATATAGGTAATACACTCCAATAACACTTCGCGCAATATTTTATCTATCTCATCTTGAAATATTCCATGTAATTTATCGTGAAATACATTTATTTTACATTTAAAAAATTATACGATTAATAGTTACAACACAAAAAAATAATTGGAGTCGTTGTCTTTATGAAGCCACTTTGGTGAATTGTTTTTAGCACTTATCAATGTTTTTTGCGGTTGACTTGGAGTGGAGAATTCTTATCAGATAAGTGATAAGCGATAAATCATTGGTTGCAGTGAGTGTAAACGTGGCGGCGACCGGCTGGCGACGCCGCGGATGTCGCTGCTGGGAAAGCCGCTTAGTTACCGCGCAACGCGACGCGACGCGCGATACCGCCGCCTCCAGTCCAAGTTCTACAACTTCCTAGAACGGCCAAGAGGTGTAAAGGCCGTCCTCTATCATATGATTGTGTAAGATCCTGTTAATCCTCAAGAGGTTTAAATGTTTCGTTTAATTTTTAATTCATATTTTTAATTGAATTATCAGTATCTTTTATCATCGTAATAATACTCGTAGTTCGATAAAAAACGATATCTACATTATGAGGTTTACCTACAAAATAAGAAAGGAAACCAAATTATTTTATGTAATTCTTCTCCTGGAAGCGTTAACCCACTTTTCCCTATTTGTAAACAAGCCTATCTATAATATTTTATCAGTCGTTACAGGATGCTCGACTCTGAAAGTGCTCATTTTATACAGTGACAAACGAAAACTGCTAGTATTCGGAATACATAGAACAACATTTGTTACTCTATGTTAAACTTTATCATATTTAACACAGACGAGTCAACTAAATATAAGCCAATAATTCTATAATAAATATGTCTCAAAAATGACGTATTTATTGATTTTAATATCTATATATGTTCTATAACTTGAAACATTAATTCACTTACCCTATATAAATTGACATATATTCTACTACTAGTACATTCCACTACTAATGTTCTATGTTGATAATAGGTTACATATATTAAATTACAAGTTTATTGCACAGGTTCCTCATGGTCTTCATGTGTTTGTCGCTGTCGGTTTTCTCTACCATTGAGGAATACGAAGCGAAAGCCGGAATCGTACTTTTTTACATGGAGACAGTCGTCGTGATCTGGTTCGCTATTGAATTCTTTTTAAGGTGAATAAAGCCAGTCATCAATCTTTACTAGCACTGACTTAATATTTCTAATTATTTCATACAAGAAATTACAACAAATAGTATTGCAACAAATATATACAAATCCATTGAGCAATAATAAGCTTTCTTAGTAAGATCGATTCAAGAAACTAGCGTTTAATAACAATTGACTGGATGTCATTTAAATTTGCGATATTACGGACTACTTATAGATAAGATATATAATAATATAATTAAACTTATTAAAACTATACCTCGGTGGTGACATTTCGTAATTTTCGTGACCAACCACCCCTTAGATATGAGATCGGATTTCGTTACAGAAAGTTCAAAGCTATTAACAAAATTTTATATACCACTGAATCTGCTGAATCTATTAATCCAATTATTCATCTAAATTAAGACAATTGAGCAAATATCTACTTCTTCGATTCTAAAACATCTATAAATAGTCCATTATACCCCTATATTAAAATGCTTGACCCAGTATTAACCGAAGCTTTCTCAACCTACATTAATATAAATTAAATTGGAGGCATCACCATTACAGTAATCAAACTTAATATTAAATAGGGCCATAATGTTGTCGCCTTGTTTTGACTGCTAAGAGTTATTTAAGCTGAGATAGCGAAGATATAAATTAGGCAGGCAATCCGTCCGCATTGAGTGACAAATTACTCAGCGCGTAAGCTCTGCTTATCTATAAAAGTGTCGTTTACTTAGTAATTCTATACAAAGGAAGTAAATTGATTGAATTAACCTTTTACAGATTACTTATCATAGCTCTTTTCATATTTTTTTCAACATCTGATCTTTCATATTTGTGTATTTCGTACTTCGATCACAAATAAAGAACTACATTCACAATCTCCTTTAAAATCTAAACAAATTATTGTCCACATTGACGTATATATTTTTAATATCGTATAGTATTATCGGTAATATTGTGTTAATATAAAGTAGAACTTACTGTCAAACAATAAGGTTATAAAAGCTCGTAAACGATTTTTGCAATGCATTGAAACGAAGTTCGTTAAATAACATATTTAATAAAATGCAATCTTACATCTCGTGTGTAAAGTTTAATTCACATAATCTATTTGCATTGCCATTTATGTCATTTAGATGTGTTACGTGAAAGTGACAAGGATAAGAGATATATCGTCAGGCAATATTTAAAAATGTGATTACGAATTTAATAAAATAGTGCTACGTAACGTTATTACTATAACGAAATAATGAACACGTAAATAATATTATTAACCGAAAATAACAACCCCGTCTTTTTTAGCGTTCTAGATGTGTTGTTTTTGCAATTTTTGAAGAACCACTTTGACATGTTCGTTGTTAGCATTTTCAAATACTACTAAAACAGAAGTACACTCAAATACTCATTTAAGTGCACATTTGGTTCGGACATTTTTGGAGCGTTGATTGTGTAACTAGTTTTTTATTTGTCATCGAAGATTTCGTAGTAGAATTAAAAAACCACTATGTTGTCAAATAGATCTATCAATTAAAAAGAAAACGTTCAGAAATTAAAAACGGTTTATTTTTACTTTAATATACATGCATATTCTCACGCTATATCACTAACACGGAAATCAGAGAGAATGGAGTGGGTAAAATACAGTTTAGCACTGTGCCTACAAATGTCTCGTCATTCATACCACCTTTCAACCAATGAAGGCAACTAACCACACACTCCGCAGTAAGGGGCTTCCACGACGTATTCAGGCACGCAACTTCACAGATATTTTCGTATTACTCTGTGAAACCCTCTTTCTAGATTCACAAAAATATGTACAGAAAACTTTCTGATCTATGGCCAGAAAGCTTTCTACGATCATACAGACCAAGAAAATCTGATCTATACAACCACTACTGTTCCTAAAATATGTTATGCGTTAACTCAGTATCTAGGTGTACCATAGACTTTACTTGCTAAGCTGACCGCGTTGATGGCTCTACAGCACGCACAGTCTTGTGACAGTGAGAACCTCTCCATTATACTTTACATTTATAACGCAGCTTAATTTTTTTAGTATTCCATTCTAAAATCAGAATAACAAAACACTTATCCAGTAAACTTTTTTTTTCTATTATATTTACCTATATTTAGGTATAACATTATATTTTACTATGATGATGAATTTTAAAATAATATGTAAACTTAACAAGTTTACATATTATTTTAAAATTTGTCCACTAACTACAAATAAACATTATACATTAAAACATTAATGTATTTTTCTTTTTCGCATAAGGTTGTGGTCATCAGGATGTCGGTCCCGGTACCAGGGCTCCATGGGTCGTCTCAAGTTCTTGAGGCGACCTTTTTGTATAATAGGTAAGTTACTTTTCCAAATTATAATTATTTAAAATTAATAGCTTTTAATCTATATCACAATAAAACCATAGTTTCTGTAGCTACTCATAAACTTAACATAGTAACTTGAAACATTTTATGCTAAAGAAAATTAAATGTTCGTCTTCAACATGAATCATATTTTATGTTGCGTCATATTTTGCTATAATACTTTGATCTGTACAATTGTTGTTATACGCTACCAAAATGTCAAGAATACGTAGAAAGTACTGCGGAAATATCATAAAGCACACAAAATACGTCGTCTGCAGCAGAAAGGTAGTTTCATTCTCAGCATTTCCAAGTAAAAGTCAGGTTTAGTCTATAAACAGTTGCGAAGTGACCCTATTTCAGGTGCGACCAATCTGCTGCGACCTTCGCATTTTCGGCCCACATCCCTTGGCAATACTTTCATGCGACCGCTATTTCATTCTCTAGGGAGCCGGCCCCTCGCCCGAGACCGTAGTAACTGGTAAACATAGTCGCACGATACCTCCGTCTGCAGAGGCGCATAAATAAACTTTCATTAATCAATAAACTTTTACTTGATTAATCTTTAAAATTTCACGTTTCTGTTACAAAAGAAATACATTAAGAATATGCAAATAAGTGCACGATTTATTAGAGCGTAAATCGATTTTACTATTTTTTGAACTATTGAAGTCCATAAAATCCTTTATTATTATTTTTATTTGTCATGGTACATAGATGTGACAACAATATTGGCATCGCTGGTGGTGTTGGGAATGGGATCGTCGGGGCAAGTGTTCGCGGCGTCCGCACTCCGCGGTCTGCGTTTCTTCCAAATATTGCGTATGGTACGGATGGACCGACGTGGTGGCACGTGGAAACTCCTCGGCTCCGTCGTATACGCGCACAGACAGGTGAAATACATATTTATGAAAGCATTGCGTAGGTACTGACTTGAACAACAATCACTGTATTTGACAAGCTCTTTTCCTTTGTGTATTTACAAGAATAACTCACTCGTACTCGGAACAATTTATCAAAATTACAGGTACCGACATTATTCACGTTTTGTTTAACTATTTTATTCCACTCCAAAACAAGGAAATATAATAATAATTAGAACAATGAAACCATTATTACACATAATATGTATTTCGTGTGTTATAAAATGAAAAATATACATATTAACAAGAATAACTAAATTAAATTAATTTCCAAATCAAAATTAAATGTACGTAAATTAACAGAAAAACATGACATTCCTTATCTGTGCAATTTATAAAGCCTCAGTTAAGGAAGTGGAACGTTTTTCAGGACATTTACATATTTAGGCCACAAAGCGGGAAAACGAAAGAAACCAAACCGCAATCTTTAGCACAATGAAAATACGTCATACCCGGGAACATCGTGAGATAGGCTTTTACTAAGGACTAGTTTGTTAATGCAGAGTTTACTTCATTTGCTATTCAAACCAAGAATTACAGAGTTCGACTCCCGGTCAGATCGATTTAGAAAACGTTATTGCCTACATTCACTTAGAATAGGTATAAAAGTAACTGAAAACCAAGTCAAGAAAGTCAAAGTCAAACAAAGTCAAGAACCGCAAAGACATAGTTGCTCATTCTATTGAACGTATATGTGAAATGTCGTGTGCAGAGACGGATCAGCACATTTTTTATGTTTACTGACCTCCTTCGTCTGATTTTTGCCAATTTTTAATTTCTGTAGAGGAGAGTCTCACAAGACTTAGCAAATGTAAGAAGTCAATAATAGCGTGTGGTGACTTCAATGTAGACATACTAAATAATTCGAGGGAAAGAGATATGCTCATTTCACTCTTTCTCTCATTTAATTTAGTGCATATTTTTAATGAACCGACCAGGGTCACATACCATTCCGCGACATGTATATAATAATAAAAAATATTATATTTTTATGAGTAAGTGTGAAACTATGGAAAGTGTTGTTGTTGCTGGTGTCCGCTCTGATCATAAAGCGCAGTTAATTAAAATAGAGGACATGAAACATAAATCAGAACAAATATTTGAATTTAGGCCATTAGGAGAGAGTAGGCTAAAAAACTTTACACAAGATGTAGCAAATTTTGCAAACACTGCTTCTTTGGTAGATGATCCAAATATCATGTATGAATTATTAGTCAATAACTTATCTGAAATATTTAATAAATATTTGATATAATAATGACTAATAATTCATACATGATATTTGGATCATCTACCTGAACTGTCCAAAGAAAAAGAAAGTAGTTATTAATAACAAGTTACGTTTCGCGAATTGGGCGACGAAGGGCATAAGAAAAAGTAGGGACAGGCTTTATGAGTTATCTGATGAGAAATCTTACACGGGGGATGAAAGTTTTCATAACTATGTCCACACTTACTCAAAAATATTTAAGAGGGTATCAATACACGCAAAAGCAATCTATATTGCGAATAAAATCAGAAAATCAGATAACGCAGTAAAAGCTACATGGAATATCATTAATAAAGAAGTTGGGGGTAAACAAAATAAAAAAAACGAAAATATTTCCATAAAAATTGATAATTAAATTGTTACAAATGAAATTAAGGTTGCTAATGCTTTTGAAAATTATTTTTCAAATGTACCCATAGAAATTACTAGTGGTCTAGGATTGTCTTCGCATACAGCAGAGACGTTTTTGAGCAAAAATATTGGAAAATGGTTTCCTAGTTTTCAATTTAGGTACACATCTGCACATGAAATAGAAAGGACGTTCAGGCAATTAAATAAAAAGAAAAGTGAGGATTTATGGGGACTATCAATTAATGTAAAAACTAATGTAATACCTATATTATCGCCAATCTTGGTAGATATATTTAATAAATGTGTTGATCAAGACGTATTTCCCAGTTTAATGAAACACAGTGAAATTATTCCACTATTTAAATCGGGCTGTATGTTAAATCCAACCAATTATCGCCCGGTGTCAATATTGCCAGCGTTGAGTAAAATATTCGAAAAAATAATACTCAAACAAATGCTGGCACATTTTAACATTCACGGGGTATTTCATGGTCAACAGTACGGTTTCACGAGAGGGCGGTCAACAACTCATGCGGGAGTAAGCTTGATCGTGACTGTACTTCAGGGTTGGGAGGGGTCCCAAGATGCTATTGGTGTTTTTTGTGATCTTTCCAATGCTTTTGATTGTGTTAGTCATGAAATTTTAATTTGCAAGCTTAAATACTATGGAATACGTGGTAACGCTCTCGTTCTCGTGATCTCGTATTTGTCTGGCCGCGAGCTGAAAGTCAGTGTTAATGGGGTTTTGTCTGTGGGTTCAAAGTTAAAAATGGGAGTTCCCCAAGGATCAATTTTGGGACCTTTCCTGTTTTTGGCATATATTAACGATTTCCCATTTATGCTCAGGGACTTATGCGAAACAATATTGTTTGCTGATGATACCTCATTGTTATTTAAACTAGACAAAAAAAATCTAGATATTACTTGGGTAAACAGGATCCTAACAGATGTCTCGAAATGGTTCGCTGCCAATAATTTACTACTGAATGCACAAAAAACTAAATGTATTAAATTTTCCCTTTCTAATGTACCCAGAATCCATGATAAAATAGAACTGGGTGGGAAACAATTAGAATTCGTTAAGTTAGCCAGTTTTCTGGGTTTAACAGTAGATAACAAGTTACAGTGGGTGGCTAGTAAGCTCGGTTCTGCGGTATATGCAATTAGATGCATTAGGGAAATGACGGATGTGGAAACGGCAAGGTTGGTGTACTTTGTATATTTTCACAGTTTAATGTCCTACGGCCTTCTGCTGTGGGGATCAGCGGTGCATATTAACTCCATTTTCATTTTACAAAAAAGAGTAATACGTGCCATCTACAGGATGAATGCACGAGAATCGCTTAAAGATCGTTTTAAAGACATTAATGTCCTCACCTTGCCCTCCTTATACATCTTTGAAATTATTATGTATACGAGAAAAATATAGATGTTAAAAAAGAATGGCGATATGAATGGTATGGAAATCCGAGGTCGTGACAAATTGGTTATTCCAAAATTTAAATTACATAAGTCAAATGTTTCATTTTTAGGTAACTGCATTCGTTTTTATAATAAAGTTCCTCAAGAAATTACTCAATTAACAGAGAATAAATTTAGATTGGTTATAAAGCGTACATTGACTAAATAATCATACTATAAAATAAACGATTTCATTGAAGATAAAACAATAGTCTGGAAATGATGTTCTCTGCACATGCGTTTACTGGCTTAATGAAAATATTGTATTTTAATAAACCTTTTGTAAAATGAAGTTGAAAAAATGATACCTGACTGAGTTTCTTGTCGGTTCTTCTCAGTGTCCAGGTTTTCTATTTGAACCGAACTAAAGTAGATTTGACGTTCAAAAATACCTTGTAATTCAGTTTACTTGAATAAATTGATTTGACTTTGACTTTGACTTTGAAAACCGCTTTCAGTCAGTGTATAACTCATTTATAGTACAAATTAACTATGCGAGCCATATAAAGGCGTTAGTATCTAAAACTAGGTATTATTATTATTATAATATCGAACCTAAAATACTGAATGTTAATTATATTAGTATCTTGACGCTGTATCGCCAACGGGGTATCGCAAACTTCGCGGTTCTTACATTATTTCCTTCGCATCCTTAAATCTCATCATTCTTCTCACACATTTTCGTCTAGGAATACAAATGCTTTTAACATTTCCGTCAGCTAACACTGGCTATTTGATCTTCATAAGTAAGCCTTGGTCTTCCTTGCGTTCTACTACCATTCACTTTCGCTCTGCAGATTTTCTTGTCATCTTTCATCACTTATTCTTTCTATGTGCCCGAACCATCTAAGGATTCTTTTCTTCATTTTTACATTAACACTGTTGTGAAATTCTGTCATACTGCGAATTTCTGTACATAGTTATACTAAACCATTATCTTCATTGTAAATCTAGCAAAAGAACATTATTAGTACTTATATAGGTGAATAGATGCTTAGGTATGTACACGTATTGTGTATATTAACTAACAATTGTCTTTAATATAATGGACAGGCACAGTAAGCAGAAATTAAAGCTTTGAATTTCATGAATAAGTAAGTATCTATATTTATTTATAATCATTACACCTACTTCAGTAGAAAATTATTTTAAACAGAAGCGCTATGATGATCGATTTATTCATACAGAGTACAGATGATTTGGTAATTGTTAATAAATATATTTCATTTCAATTTTATAACCAGACGAGATGGTGAAGGGTGATAATAGCCATATAGAAAATAATGACTGATAGATTATATTATGGAGTTTAGCACGTCTGTGGTAGGCTGTAAGCTCGTAGTAATAAACTTGTATCAACAGCTAGTTATTTATGGATCAAACAATCTTTAACCTTATGAGTGGAAATATAATAAGAAAAGTTATTAGACAGTTCTTGTTCCTAACGAATAAAAACTCTTGTGTTAGCGCTACAGAGCACTACGGACGGCACTTTACACATCTAACGCTAATATTTACGAACACTGAATGAAGTATTTTATGTACTTGTTAGTCGTTCATATTTGATAGCTGTCTATCATGATAGTAAACTAGACCTGGGCCACGTAATAATTATACATTGACCTCGCCTGACGACGCTCGTTGGCGTTAAGTTTGCTCGCTATGGCATAACTGCTGAGTAAGCGTGCCTACCGGGACTGGCCGCAATTTCCTCCATCAACAAATTATTTATAAATACCTAGACGATACAAACATAAGATCTCCCTAATATATACTAACAGTCGGCTCAAGTGAAATTGCGAAATCGCAATATAGTGCAAATAAAGCCAGTGTCTTTCCCAACTCTCCTATTGATGGCATTAGACATCTATATTATATAGATATCTTCTTTAGTAACAGAAAATGAATTAATTACATTAATTTGTTATTAATAATATGTAATATGTATGTTAACCATTTTTTATTAGTTTTGTTGTAAGGAATATATTGTGTTACCTATACGGAAACCAAATGTATGTACATAATTAAAAAATTAATGTATTGAATTTCATTTTCCACATTTTTCACTATAATAAGCAAAAAAATAATGAAATGAAGAACATCAAATCAAATCGCCTTTGTTTAAATTCCCGTCATTGTAAGCGACCACGAACAAACCAAGCGACTCGTTTTATAAATTGCAATCCTTATAACATTCAACTTGTGTAATGTAGCAGAAAAATCCCTTAGCAAGAAGTTATCGTAAAATCTTGCTTAATAAACGAACATTCGTCCTTTTTTGAACACGTATCTTAACGAAAAACAATAGACCATTATTATTGTTGAAATGAAATTGTGCTATGACAAACGTCCTTTCTTTTTCAGGAATTAATAACTACATTATATATAGGATTCCTTGGACTGATATTTGCGTCGTTTTTAGTTTATTTAGCTGAGAAAGATGTCGCGGACACAAAATTTAAAAACTTCGCAGAAGCTTTATGGTGGGGAGTGGTATGTATAATTACATGTATTTGTATAGTTACATAAAAAAGCAATATGTGTTATGTTTCATTCACATTGTGGTGTTTATTCCTACACATTATGTTATGTATAGATATTATTATGTTGAAAACAATAAAAAAGACATTCTTGTTTATGACCGTGTTACATGATATAAAGCACGATCATATCTTAAACAGTTAAAATTGAATATTTGCATGCTTTTAATGAACAAAGTGTGAAAAGGATAAATCTGAATGTATATTTTATAACTATATATATAACTATAATGCATATACTTGCAGGAATGCGAGTATAACGCATTCCTGCAAGTATATGCATTATTATTATTAAATCTACTTCATTATATAATGTATAGGTACAATTGGAGTGAAAAAAAAAACTTATTTGTCAATATTTTTTTTTAATCATCTTCGTTCATATTTATAATATGCATATTGGAACTGTTAGGCAAATAGAAGCCTTTCATCTTTAACTTTTAACTTGCATGTGAACTTATTGGTAGGTGTTACTGAAGAAAATGAGAAATAGGAATTTAAATAATAACTACTAATTTACAATTTCATTAATCTTAAATAGCCTCTTTGTGAAAAGTATAAATAACTAAAAAGTGTTAACAATTAGTATGGCATGGATGTGATGATATATGCCCGTATGTTATCAGATCACACTGTGCACTGTGGGATATGGCGACATGGTGCCTCAAACATGGCAAGGCAAATTCATCGCCTCCTTCTGCGCGCTACTCGGGATATCATTCTTCGCACTCCCTGCTGTGAGAATCACTTACATACTCAAATCTTTCCGCATTCAATTTTATCCCTATAATCTGTACTATAATACCATTACTAAAAAAATTGTGAATGTTTATTCAAACTATTCTCTTAACACACCACCATTTAAGACATTAAAAAAAACATTGCATTCTACAGTTCCCTCAAAATGAAAACTAAATTTTTCCTTATAATTTTAAGAAAAGCATTCATTTAATATATAACATAAATAATAAGGATTAAAGTATAAAATTGCCGTTAAACGCACTGATCACTGAATTGAAATGAAACCTGCATGGCGTTAGATTTCAGAGTGAAATTTTCTCCACTTGAAAACCAAAAGATTTTAAATTAAAAAAATTCATGACATTTGATTGTTCGACTCAAAGAGAATGTAACATTACTGACTTTCAATTGTTTTCACATTCAGCTTTTAACATTAAGATGGATACAAAGTAATTTTCTAATACAAGTTCCGACGTGAGGTTAACCCAGCAGAAACTGCTCGTAATGTCAATGCATGGCCTTGGAGAGGTTACAGTTAACGAACGCATTTTGCGTTTTTGGTTTAAGCGCCTTAGTAGTGGAAACTTCGAGTTGAAGAATGAACCACGAAGAAGACCAGTCACTAAGGTAAGTAACGAAGAATTGAAAGTTATGGTGTGAGCCTTATCAAACTACCAAGGAATTAGCCGCATGGTTTGACGTTAGCATATCCACGATATCGACCCATTTGCAGCAAATCGGTGAAATTAAAACACTTTAAAAATGGGCACCTCATGATTTGACTGATCTGCGTATAATTGTGACGTAAGACGAAAAGTTGATTCTTTATGATAATCTCAAGCAAACAACGCAAGGGCTGACCCCAGGTCGAATGCCACACCAATGCCCAAAATTAAGCTTATCCATAGAAAGGTGATGGTAACTGTTTGGTGGTCACTTCTTGGTGTAATTTACTTCAGCTTACACAAATCCAGTCAAACAATAACGGCGGATGTCTACTGTGCAGAACTCCGAACAATGTTGGTGAAACTCGTAGCAAAACAGCCCCCACTCCTCAATCGATCTTCACCATTATTGCTCCATGATAACGCAAGACCTCACAAACTTCACACACGACCAGTGGCTCGAGAAACAGTCTTAACACTACAAGACCTGTGGTTAGAAACCATCTTTTATCCTCCAGGCTCGCCGGATTTCGCCCCAACAGACTACGCGATTTGGACCATTTTTTGGACGGAAAAAAATTTTCTTCCCAGGAAGCAGTACAAAATGCCTTTACACAGTTTGTGGAGTCCAGGTCCCCAAAGTTCTATCGCAAAGGTTTAAAAGACTTCCATTTCTTTTCCATTCCATAAATTAGATGGCCAAAAATGTATAGACAACGAGGGTAGATACTTTGTTTAAATAAATATATTTCATTCTACAAATAAAATTGTTTTAATTTCTCATTACGAAACGGCGATTTCATACTTTAACCCCTAATATTGTATTTGTTGTCATATATGTACTTTGTGCCTACACATAATTTTGAGAAATTTTTTGAAATAAAATTATACAACTAAAGCGTTGTGTTATAAAGGGTATACTAGGTTCAGGATTCGCTCTTAAAGTGCAACAACAACAGCGGCAGAAACATATGATCCGAAGACGTCAGCCGGCTGCAACACTTATTCAAGCTCTCTGGAGATGTTACGCAGCGGACGAACATTCTATGAGCATAGCAACGTGGAAAATACATCAAATCCCTTTGCCGAGCCCACAAACAAGGTAATTTTGTTTGTGATAAAATAAATATAGCATATTTACGAATTTTATTTTTGATATTTTACCCCTTACCGAATTGTGAGTAAATAAGATAGATACTGTTATAATCACAGTTACAATTGAGATAATTCGACGAATAACATACACAGGAATATAACACGACGGCATTATACATTAATCGTGGGTAATGCTTGAATATGCCTTAATAGCCTTAATACATTTCTTCTGTGGGAACTGCCTTGATATTAGACATCAACAAAAAAACAGAGGAGAAAAATCTATATTTCGCTTCGCTGCAATTTTTTTTTATAAAACATGCCCTAATCGTGTTTTTAGAAATTCTATGCAAGAAAAACAGCTGGCACGTAACGCTTTATTCTCATATACTTAAGCAATTCCTAGGACAAAAATAGCTTTTTAAGAAGAAAATTAAATCGACTTCGAAATAAAAACACTGAAAATTATCCTTTACTAATCAAAATTCAAATACAAAAATAACTTCGTAAATACTATACAAATACCTATCTAATTAAATTTGTCAGTTATTAAAGTCGCTACATGCCTACCAAACTAGTAGACTTTCTGTTGTTGTTTATTGATTTGGCACCGACTTCAATAACCTTCGCCTTCTTTTGAAGTTGGTTCAAAAATAATTTCTGTTGCTGTTCTTGTAGCGTAGGACGTACGAGTCGCTCAACAAATTGGACTTACACTTGTACAGGTGACAAGCTAGCAACTTGTCACTAACTGTTGCTACTTTGGCATTCGTGAACGGTCTGTGAACCCCAATACTTACATATTGCTGAAATTGGTGCCATGGTGTGACTTTATTACGCCTTGATGCTCCGTTCACTCCATACGCAAAATGGCATGACGTTATGTATGTTACGTATGTAGATTATTCACTTATAGGTAACAATGATAACTTAATAATATTAAAGCAATGCGTAATGTCTTCGTAACAAACATAACAGGCGTCCTGGATATCGTGAATATTTTTCAAAACATTAAGGTAAAATTATATAGGTACAACAGATACATATTTATGAAAATGTTAACGTCGAGTTACGAAACCTTACATGTGTATATTTTGTTCGGCAGCAGAGTGATGAGCGCGTCATTCAAGAACAATGCGTCCTTTGTATCTCGCTTACCGACGATCCGCCGGCACAAGAGCACCTCTCTGCACTCGCCGGCACCGCACTCAAAACCGGCACATCGGTACGATGTCAACGCAAGCGCTGAAAACCTTGGTAAGCAAGTTGATTTGAATATACTTACAGAAGGAAAACAATGAACACATTTAACAACTAAATGTATTTCTGAATAATTTACATTTAATACCACGCGAATAGAATTAAAATTATTACAAATTATAATCGTTTATTATTTTATATTTGTTTTAGTGGACTATAATACAGTTAGCGGACTAGTATATCATTTGATATAATATGAGTATGATACGAATACAAGTATGATTGACATAAACTTTTCAAGTTTTCATGTAAAAATGAAGAAAGGAATGCTTGGATGGTTCGGGCACATGAAAAGAATGAGTGATGAAAGACTGACGAAAACCTACAGAAAAAAGAAAAAGAAAGAAGAAAGTCTACAGAAAAAAGTTAGTGGTAGTAGAAGGCGAAGACCAAGGCTGACTTTCGAAGATTAAATAGCCGGAGTCCTAGCTGATTGAAATATCAAAAACACTCGCAACCTAGGCGAAAGTGTGTGAGGAGAATGACGAGATCTGAAGATGCGAAAGAAGTATGTAAGGATTACGGTACTTGGCATTACATCCTCTCTTACTACCCCATTTAGAATACAGCGTGAAGACATGTTATGTTAACATGACATTGGTCTTTGAACGCACATTGAAAAAATTTTATATGAATAATTTATATCATTGATTTTTAATGGACCAACCAAATCGGAAGCGATACACCTACAGATACTACATATATAACTACTCCAATGAGCTATTACAATTGGCTATTTGACATTTTACAGAACAGTCGCTTAAAATGCTCATATGGTAGTAACGATTCGCAGGAATTTATGTTATAATATAATAAAATTGTTAATTTAACACAATTTTTAAATTATTGAAATTTTAAATTTAACTAGGAAATGTTGGTCGCTATGATTTACTTGTGACACTTGTGACATTAATAAAAGATTTTGAACGATACTTCATTATTTACTTTAGTATAATACTAGACTGACATCACACTGACATCACATAGCAATGAGCGTTTGCGTTACGCGATATTATATAGGTACCTGCAATTCTAAAAACCAAATATATCGCATATTTCTACCTGTACCTGTATTCCTAAAGGGGTAATCAAAGGGGATGGACCCCCAAACATCGCAGTTTTAACATTTCTGCTTTCGCCTTCTCAAATCTTATCATTCCCCTCACACACTTTCGTCTTTGTCTGCGAGTTCTTTTGACATTTCCATCGGCTAACACTGACTATTTGATCTTCATATGTTAGTCATGGTCTTCCTTGGCTTCTGCTACCACTCACGATTCTTTTGTAAATTTTCTTCGTCAATCTTTCATCACTCATTTTTTCTATGTACACAAGCCATCTAAGAATGTCTTTCTTCATTTTTACAATAACACTCTCGTCGAACCTGGTCATATTGCGTTTCATTTCATTGCTTATTTCGTTCGCAAGAGACTGTGTATATCTCTAAAAAGATCTCATTTCTACCGTTTATCTTACTTTCACTCGATTTCGTGCGTATCTGAGCCTTACTACCGTACAATAAAGTCGGCACCGACACCACATGTGTACCATTATGTCGGGAGTCGGATATATTCGCGCTGCCTACTAATGTGACCTGGGCATCGTTTACTTTATTGCCAGCTGCTACCCGTCTCTCCACATCCAACGCACACCTTCCAACCCTTGAAAACGCACTCCCCGGAAAACAATTTCGTTCACCTACTCTACGCATTTTTCATTTACTCATATTTCACACTTCGTCTTCTTGGTCGTTTCTTTCAAACACCAGAACCTTAGTTTTTGTTTAAATTCATATTCAACCCTTCTACTTCATAATCCTTTTCATGCACGTGACTGAGTCTACAACTCTGCTTCTGATGGCGCTATAAACACAGCATAACCTACGTATAAAATACAGGTTACCACTTTATCATCACCCACCGCCCTTCATCATTTGCTTTTTGCGCATTACTCATACCGCCTTTCAATGTATGGAGACATTGTCCAAATACAACACGAATAGCTAGGCAGACATCATGTAGCCCTGCCTAACGCCTGAATAGGTGAGATTAGGTGACATCGACACCAAGGTGGCACGTCACTATCTATCGTTGCACAGGCTCTGTGATTACGATATAATGACTGTACACTGATGACTGACTGATGACAACCCGCAATAATGGGGGGTGTTACTGTAGGCTGTGCGGTCGTTATGCCATATTCAAGCAATCATACGGAGCGAGAAATTCTGATGAGGAATGGTGAAAATCTAAACTCCCACCGTTCCTAAAACCCCTTGTGCCTCCCACAAATATCTTTCATGCATTTACTTGCTACGCTGACCAAGCTGATGGCTCTATAACACGCACAGTTCAGATGAGAATCTTTCCCTTCATATAGAGATACTATAACTACGGTGCGCCAGTCCTCCATAACCTCTCCCCTCTGCAAGCAAAGATTGCATAGCTCGGAAAAGGTATTCTCGCCTATAGGAATACTTAATCTCAGTAGTCACCTCATCATTTCTCGCAGCATTCATTCATTTCAGACTTTATAGTATTTGAGAATCTCTATCATATTAATGACTTCCTCCAGTCCCCGACCCGAGTGTGGCATGTACGAGTTTTAGAATCGCTCCCAGTATCAGGCACAGACTCGACCCTCTCATATAATTATAACAATAAATTCTATATAGTGTTCATTCCATCGCTGCAGAACGTCTTTTTCGTCTATTAGCAGATAGTTCTCTACCGAACGCATTCATTCATCCTACAAGATGTGAAACCACTTTGGTACTTACATACTTTTTTCGAAATAATTTACAACAGACCGCTGCAGGCTTGGACGTTACGCGATATCGTTATGAGCAAACATATGTTCCTTATTATAATTACTATGATCTGTTCCCAGATCGGCTGCTCTGGGAACAGATCAGAATAATTATAATAAGGACCATATGCTCTATATGCTTTTGTGTCCATAACCTGCTTTATGAGCAGGCTGTCCACCAGGAATAAATCAGTCATAATTCTCTCAACCTTCTTTTTCCATGTGTACTGATGAATCTTTTTGTGCCTAATAAATATAAGCTCGGCCAAATCGAGACACTGGAGCTTACACCACCAAAACAAAAATCCTCGTCATCTCGGTCTTGAGACGCACCCAGAGCAGTTTCGGATTCACGTTTATATTCAGTTATGTACGTATTCACCAAATGAGAGGACAGTTAAACGCCTACCTCTTGGCATCTCCTCTCTTTTTGTGGTACCCCTGACCACAGTGTGGTGTCTCCACCGGACAGATCTACAAGTTCACTGCCTTTTCATTTGGTTGCACTCAAACATAACACATTTAATCTTCTCTCTTCCATAATATCTATCAATTCATTCATTTTCTCTACAATCCCACCTCTGGCATTCCACGCAGTTACTCTGCACTCCTCCCTCCCGCCGCGAGATGCACAGCAGTCCCCAACGCCGAACTGCACTTAACCCACATCAACGGAAACGATCCGGTGTACGTCACTTTCGGAGCATGTTCTAACTATATTGGTAGCTCTGTCCCGCATGATGTGCTCAAAAAATAAATTGCAGCATTGAAAAGGGCTGCAGGGGTCGGGACAAACACGCTTCCTCAATTGACTTCAATCGACCATACATAAAATTAATTTTAGATTTTTTCTGTATACTTATACATTTTTTTTTATTTAATCAAATAGTTTCAGTGAATAAAAATAAATATATAAAAAAATTAATTAATTAACAATTAAGTTTTTTTTTTTTTTATAATTCGGCGTTAAAATTACAATGGAAAACGCTACAATGCCTTGTATTTTCTAAAATTACATACTCATTATGGATTTCCCAGAAACACGATAACTTCAGACAATTGTTGTGACCTAATAACATAAAACGACACTCATACAAGCTGTCAATGAAATTTATAATGGAGTGTGACGTATATTACCCTGTTTCGTAGATAATCGTACATCAGGCGGGGATCGTGCGTGTTGTCTACTCCATTGTTGGAAATGCTGCTTTAAAGGTTTTATTCTTCATCTTTTAGACGGCACTATATGGCATGAAAGTTACAGTCGATAAACTTCTGCTGCGTTTCTTACAATTCTTATTAGTGAAAACTTTCAGAATTTGTGAATACACGAGCGAACATGTTGAGATTGTAGTGCCATTCAGACCGGACACAAATGTGACGTCCGGCGACAATGGTCACGTCTCATGCCAACAGACACGATTGCTGAAAACTATAATTTCTACTTCCTTTCTATTTTTCACTTTTTAAGATAAAATGCACCCGCGTAGATAAAATATCGCTTCGAAATAAAAAATTGCAACCAGGAGCTTCACATACTATGTGATAATGAATGCTTCTAAAGACTACAATCGCTTTTGCGTACTGTAAGTGCTACGGTAGAAAAATGGAGACGAAAATATTGATTTACAAATACTGCAAGATCTATCTACTGTTCATTTAGCATCATAGAGCGCGGTTCACACAATGGATTTCCTGACTACGAGCCAACTTAGTAAATAAGATTTTATTGGAATGGCTTCATTCAAGCTTGTAATTTAAGTTCAATTATATTTGTAGGTACTTAATCCTAAAATTGGACGAAAAAGAATATACACTGCTTTGCATTATTTTACTATAATTAATTATGCATGCCAGATAGCTAATAGGAATTTTGTAAAATATTAACTTTTGCTAGGTGAATATGTTTGATAAGTGTTTGAATTTATAATGATAATTAATGTTTTTTGTATAATTATAACATTTGTTTAAAGATAACAAAAACATGGGAATGCCGATGTTAGCCTGTCTTTGCTTCATTTACACATCCAGTTAGCAGCAAAACTTTAATCTTATGATATCTTAGTTTTAGCAGAGAGATGACAGCATCGGCAAACAGTATTTGTATCGTAAGATATCAATTATTTGTTTGCTACTTCATTCATTGTTCTACATTATGTACAATGTAATAAATACCCATAGTAGCAGAATAATAATAAGTATAAGGAAAAACTTGGAAGTCAATGACGTTGTGTGAAAAACAAGGATAGTTGAGTAAACAACTCTGCTGTCATAAAAACACAGTCAGCTCTTCGCAACAATTCAGTAAAAACGGTCTTGATTATAGAATCTAGAGCAGCTTATTTAAGCTGCACTCTATCAGTTTTTACAGTGTCTAATCATTGAAAACTGTTATCTCATATTATAAATACACGTTTATTACAATCAACAGCGCTTACAAATACTCTACACTTTCGCGATTATCTTATCACTATAATAAACAGATATAGTTTATCGGCACTATGTTTGAATTAATTAGCGATACCTATCAATAAATACATAACATTCCTGTATGAACTATAGTTACACTAAGAAATATTAATCTTATAACATCTTACTCTACTAACCAGCCTTTATAAAGTAAAATGTATTCCTACTTAGGAACAACGTTTTCACTAAGTGAGAAAGAGATAAGAAATCGATCAATAGTTTGCTCAAACACTAAACGTAACAACTGCACTGACCTCATTAGAAATTTCTTCAATGCAGCCTAAAGTTAATGTCTTTCTAAATATCTGATTGTATTCCATAGGTGTATATGTAGGTACTTATATATCTAATCGTCGTAAATAAACTGTATTACTTGTCAGAGATGTACAAGCATCGAATGTGTACAATAAAGACCGCCTAATAGAATCACAGTGTTAGTTAATTTTGTATATTTTATAAACATTCAAACACCAGTACATTAACTTGTAAAGAATCATTCGATATTTTACGAAGTTAATAAATAACCTTATAAACAAAATTATTCTATGAAAATTATCATAATAATAGTGCAAGTTTATTTACAAACTCTTTGTTTGTAATGTTTCGAAAAATGTAAACATGTAAACTAGTAAGTAAACGTTAGAAAAAAGAATTCACTTTTTCCAAGGTCTGGCAAAACTGTGTAATCTGACAAAATGAAAAAAGAATCCTATTTAGCATAAGCTGTAGAGCGGTAAAGTACGGTAAATTTCATCTGAAAGACGTCATTTTATTTAAATTTGTTTTGCTTAAGGTGAGATTTGAAATGCAAATAATTTTCTAATCGGATAAACGATTTGAGCTTTATCCTCGAATATGTATTATACAAGCTCTCTTTTAATACTGAAAAATGGATTTAGTCTGTTACAACTTTTAAAGTTTGTGTAACTTACGGTTAGATTACATAAGTACTTTTTGCCTTAGCCTTTAGATAGTAACATTTTTTCAACTCAATAGGCACATTTTTGTGCATTAAGGTTAGTAAGTACCTATAATAAATTATCTTACACATATTCGAATTACGCTGAAAATACAAAGTACCTATTGCAATGACAATGATTCGGCTCTCGTGATCGAGACATACATCAGCATTTTTTTTATTACAATATTAAACTAAGAACAAACATTTATGTAATATCTCTATTAACCTAGGTACAATAAAAACATAAGCCAACCTTAAATAGAACAATTATAATTATCTTATCGTACGTTAATGGTTTCGCAGCACTTACTAAATTTTTTTTTGAATAAGCGTTACATTGTAAATTTTTGTTAATCATCCCTAATTTTGTACAATTTTCCTCCCAAGGAGATTTTAAATAATATTATAAAGATATGTAAATCGTTCCCTTTAAAAGTGACCTTAATAGATTTTACTTACATGTTTTTAGTTAAATGTATTTTATCAATTACGTAGATAAAGACATCTATCACGACATAATGTTATTCCTTAATTGTTATTGTCCTTCATCTATTCCCGTTAATGATTTACAAAATTGCCTTACATTATAGATAAAACACTTAACGCTGTTATTAATTTGTTTTATTTATTACTGATATTAACCAAAATTCATAAAACTGCTATTTATGAATCTCTATCAATTTCACTATCTGAAAACAGAATAATAGTACTTACTTGTTACTTGTTTCAGGACAACATTTTTAATAATCGTAAGATATCTGGTATTTTATTAATACACAGTGATGCAACTTATTTATATAACAACTCCACTAATTTTCATTTGGATAACTACTAATTAACTAATAATTAGAGAAAATTGAATGAAGTATTTTCACGTAAACATGAAACACCATGGAGCAAGTGGATAAGTGGCTCAACTGTCGTAAACGCCAGTAGAATAGAATGACAAATACCACATAACCTAACGTAACGAATTTTAAATTGGTAGTCAGACGTTATTAACTTTCTTATAGATATATCAAACAAAACGTAACCGCCGTATGAAACATAATCAACTGGCACTTTAAACGAGAAATAGCTCCAGCAACCGTTTTGATAGTAGGCAGCGTGTTTTTTTTTTTCTTTCTTTCTTTATGGCATGGCGCACGGTTTAGCGCATTTTCCAATGTCACGTATTAATAAGTAGAATCACAAGTAAATTCGTTTTTTCTTATCGTAAAACTCCTCCAGTAAAGTGATAGTAGGCTTTACTGAAGTTATAAAGACTTCTTGAAAGAGCGTGAGAACTTCAGCTACATATGTTTATTTAGACCTACTCCTTTCTTTTCACTTATACAGAACTTTAAAATGCAATATACTATCACTATTGTACTTTAAAACTCTCAAAAATGTAAAAAATAGAAAATCTAAACAAAATGTCAACCTCACTTCTCCCGTTCCCGCCAAAAAGTCCGTTTGCCACTTAACTAGCCGCTCACGTTTTTCATTTTTTCTTAGCTAACCAGTAGCAAATAACAATCTGAGAATAATCGTATGTACAGGGCATATAGTTCATTAGTTAGTCTACGGTTATTTATTTTGAAATTTATTGATTAGTAATTTAAAAAAAATGTGTGCCACTTTGAATAAACCCAATAACATCTTACGCCAAATCGTGCTCAAAACAGTCGTATACATAATGAAATTAACAATTAATAGTAAACATTGTAAAATTTTAGGTTTTTATCTACCAAACATGATTTTTTTTACTACGGATTTATTTGTAATAAACTAATATCTAAACAAAGCTTTGTAAGCCCATGCGTACGTTTCTTTAGTCAGGTCGTTTTTTCAGTCGCACTACTATCGACAAATTATATAACTAATTGTAAGTAGTAGTGTTATATGTTTAACTACATAATATATATACAGACCTTCTATTATACTAATACATTACGATAAATTATCGTTATGAAACAATATGTGTACAGAAACGATGCAGTAGAACCAGAATTGCATAGGGAGGGTAGCGAGTGAAGTTTTGAAGTGAGCGTATGTATGGGTTGGCAGGCGCGACGAACGGGCGCGCAGGGTGCACGCGACCCGGCAACCCCGCTCCGAGTGAGGACTCGGTGGCCGAGACAGCACTCTCCAAGAAAAACTCCGATGGTAAGGAAAGGCCCGAATAGCAACGTCTCTACAAAAATAGTTGTTTTTCCGTCTTAGATAAACCTGTTCCTTTGTTTTCGTGTCTTTACTGTCGCTTACGTGTAGTTGAAATTCTTTGAAGGTTTTAATAATTTCATATTTGTATATTTACACATACGTAGTATAATTTGGCTAGAATTTATTTCAGGCGTAGACACCGAGTCACCAGTCATGGAACTAAATTTTCCACAAGGCCGGTATCATACAAGTGTTATCAATCGACAACATGCACGAGAACCTATTTGTTATATTGTTGTTGTATATTGAAAATGCTTATAAAATTGAATGAATAGTTACTTGATGTAAAAAGACACACATATTTTCATTTTAGGATGCATACGTAAGACTAGATATATACATTTATATAGATGCATAGTGTGTAGTACAGCATTGTTGTATGTATTAAATTGAATTCATAAAACACGTGTATCAAGTGTACGGCTTTTAATCAAAGATATATCATCTAGAGTTACTGTCATAATATTTTTTAACACTGTAGCATGAAGCACGCCCAGTAATTGCCTCCACTGCTGCAATGCATGCTAGGAACAACTCATGGAAATGCGATGTGTGGACTGCAACATTAAACTATAAATCATTTTATACCATGTTTTAAGTTTAATATACGTGAGTAACGTATATTAAATACAAACAAGCAGTGACGTAATGATACAAGCAGTGACACATTAAATAAAATAATTTTAAACTAAAGCTTATTCCACTAAGTATCTACCTAATTTGCGCTTTTTAACGATTTCGGTGCGGATGAAGAAATAATTCTTCACTTAAAAATGAAACGCAACTCATGCCTGTAATGGCTTTCTGACTTTACTACCGTAATTTAGGTTAAATGACAGTGAAAGTGACAGAAAATCGATATAATTAGATATTGTACAAACCTACCTAATTATGTTCGAACATGCACGCAATAATTTCGTCAGTTTCAACTTACAATATACAGTTACATAGTTAACGTCATATATCTTATTATATCTATTATTATGTCGATTATGATGTTCTGTTGTGAAAATTGATAACGTTACTATGGTAAATACAATGGGGCACCATCATATACAGCAATACTTTACAGAATTACCTATTTATACAACTAGCGACCCGACCCGTCTTCTCACGGGTAGAAATCTTTTGAAAATAAAATACAACCCATGTTACTCGCTGGTTATGTAGCTTTCTATATGTGAAAGAATTTTTGAAATCGGTTGAGTAGTTTTTGAGTTTATCCATTACATACAAACGAACAAAGTTTTATATATATAAAGTTTTATATACTCCTTTATAATATTAGTATAGAAAAATGCATAAAATTATATGTATATAATTCCTAAGATGATGTACCTATGTACTTAAGCAATACCTAAAATTTGCCATGAATAGGAGTTATAACTACCAACCTACCAAACATTAACCGGTTATGTTAAAAATAAAAAGAATTTGCAAAAATTACGAAGAAGGAACGGAACCTGCAACACTGAACTATTATTATTCATATTACATTTAATAAATCTTTTGTTAATTATTTTTCCATCTCAAAATCAATACGACTACGAAATTTATGTGCGGCTACGGTGATATTATGCTCGCTTCACAAGCCCGCTCAAGCGCACTACAAAATTCTAAGTTAATTAGATAACTTAGTAAAATTCGAATCTGACCTAGGTTAAGTTTCAGAATAATGTTTATTGTATTCATTCTCTTAACATCTACCGTAAATAAATACAAAATTAAACATTTTAAAAACTGAATTTTTTAAAATCGCTAATCACGAGAAAGTGTAGATATATTTTTCGACGGTCAAGTCTCGCGACAAGTTTTTAATTCTAAAAAGAATAATTTATTAAAAACAAAACATTTTTTGTTGTACACATTATATGCAATACTAATTTTGCCATAATTATAATATTCCTTCGTTAATTACAAAGGTAGTTTATTGCATTATTTATTTTAATCCATTAGTACTTTAGTACATTCTAATGTTTCTATTAAGTTGTTTCATAAAGTTTTTAGCTTTAACTCCTACTTTAAGAAAACTATGTTTTGTAAACGAAACATACCTACATACAGTATTTCAAGTTAATATGTTTAACTGTTAAGTTGTTCCCTCGAGAGCAAATGATACTACTAAAACACTGGTCACGGTAAAAATTGTGTGTTGTTATTAAAATTAAAAGTGTATACAAAATTCCAATTCGATACTATCGGTAGAGGTAGACGAGGAGAACTAACTTTAACTTTACTGACTTTCTTAACTTTCTATTTAAGACGAGCATTCAAGCTTAGAAATAATAACTTAAGAGGCTCCACGATCATCGATAGTAAATATTGTGGAATTGAAGAAATGCATTTTCAATTATCAAAATGATTACTGAAATATCTCACCCATTCAATAAATGACAATTATTTTTGGTATATTTTTTAATACCCACAACCAAATACAACTCGAACGGTTATAGTATAATATAGTTAATAGATAGATTACAAATTAGATGACTGATAAATTTGAAATCTCTATGATTTTTGAATGCGACATTCTTAAAAACCACCCTCTAAAACAGTATCGGGAACCCTCGCCTTAGGCCCCCGAAACTAACCAAAAGGAGAACTACACTTTTGAAGTTTACATTTGTGTCTTTGGAGCACCACTTGCATACAACTGTTCTAAATTTCACCTTTACATCAATTAAGTGTCCGTATTTTCCGATATTGGCACGGAACACTAAAAACAATTTTTATTACATCTTGCGTCCTATTATTTTTTTTTAAATAACAACATAGATGCATTTTAGAGGTAAAAAGAACAGATTATACTGTTTTTTGGCTACTTTTATATAATGACACCCATTCCATGACCATTGGTAATGTGACTATTTTATAAATATCAAATTTTTCCAATTTTTTGTGTTATTTTTCATTGAGACGCCATATATCGATGAACGCTCTTTCATGTTATTATTTTTTTACCCAGACCACTTGGTTATTTTATTAATTAGCTATGCCCATAACATTTTTTATAAAATCATTACTACATTTTGTGCGCGGACAATATGGTAAAAAATGCTCGTCATTGCCAAATAAAATGAATATTAAATATGTATATTATTATTTTATTACATGACTACCAAACCCGGCCCGTTTCACTGGGCGTTAGTTGAAGTTAAAATAAATTAAACAGTTTTTATAATTATTTTGATACTGCAAAAAAAAAAAAAAAAAATTCTACTTAACCGATCGCTACCAAACTTTACAGGAACACCCGCTAGGCCAATCTGAAGATTCCCTGAAAATTTCATCGAAATCGGTCCAGCCGTTTCAGAGTCCATAAGGAACATACATACATACATCGCCTTTTATATATATAGATATACTAGTGATGTATTCACAATTTTCTTTTATATTCATATTCCTAGACATTATGCGAATAATACTGCGATGGGTAGATTTGACCTTCAATAATAACCTTACAACAGGTTTCACTTGAATCACAGATTGATCTAGATATTGCGTTGATGTCACATGGTGGCCACTACACCCTATGTATCTTTCTCGCTTTGGCGGCCTATGTTTGTCAAACCAGCAAACCTTTGCAGCCTAAACTGCATATAGCATTCTACCATCACTACCAAAAAAGTTTGTATCCCATACATATTTACAAAAAATGTTTATATTAATTTTCACTTGTAGAGTTCAAAAATAATTAAAAAGCTTAAAAGTACTAACAAACAAAGATTTGTTTTGTTCATAGGTCTGTCATATGCAATAGCTTAACAGTCTTAAACATTTTTTTTTTATTTTCGCCAAACTGCTATTGTAGTTTGATGGCGAATGAAGCACTCTCTTTTACTAATATCTATATACATTGTAACACGTATTATCTATTATACTATGTTCTTATATAATATTCATTATATACACACACACATTCATGTAATATACTAGATATTAGTTAGCATACCGATATAGACGAAATATGTGTATTCTCATCCCCTTCTATTACGGGTTTACGCAATATATTTCTCTCAGTTTTAACAATTCGTGACGTGCGAAAGGCGATATTTGTTATAGGTAAATCTGTGACTTGAATAAATTGATTTGACTTTAGCTTTGAATCTATGTATTTGCTATTGAATGTGGGGAAATCCATCATTCGTTACATCACAATTATATACTGTACCACCTCGATATGACATCGAAAATACTCGAACTAATCCAGGTGGAAGCACCACATCCTGACGTGGTTCGAGTCGGTCTGTCTAGGAAGGACTTATTTTAAATAGCGAGCTAAAACCTCACGAGGAATTATAAAAACACTTACAATCGAGTGCTAAAGTGGAACAAGCGACCGAACAAAGAAGATTTCTATCGGAGTATATTTGAATAGGTAGACTAGTTTGTGACATGTATATTTGTAGACATATACATATAAGTATATATTTGAAATAATGTATATTTGAAATAATAATAATTAATAATAGATTAAGTATATACAATTTTAAATATCTTTAGCTATTGTGTAATGTTTGATTATCTTATTACTTCATTAAAGTAATTCATATATAATATACTGGTTTCTCGAAAACTGCTCCAACTATTTGGAGAAAATTTTGTATTTAGATAAGGTTTTATTTCCATGTTTATCTAGGATAGGTGTTATAATTGAAAAACTCATTTTCATACCAAAAAGAAATTGTAGATTATAGAGGTACAAACATTTTTTCTTCTAGTGCTCTCACATAGAATATCGAGGTACCAATAAACTAAAATAATCATGCGTTGACATTTGCTAGTCCACATCAGATTCCACAACACAGCATCACAAAGTAACTCGAAAGTTACCGAGAGAAGCTCTATCGCCTGGATACTAATATTTTATTAAATAGGACAAATTGCTGTCTATACTGCAACTTTAAGTAATATGACAATATTCAAAGATAAACTGTTCACGGTTATTAAAACGGTTTAATTATTAATGTTTATAAACGTATTCATTATAGTGTTTAAATCAAATTTCTTCTAAGCCATAACGTTTATTACATTTCTTAGGAATCATATATAATTTCTAAATTATATGCACTTTTGGTACATTCCTACACATATTTTGCAGTTAATCATGCGGCGATTTATTAACAGCTACATAATGTAACGCATCAAATATTTTTAACTTCTATCTATAGATTGATGATATGCATGAAATATTTCTTAGCAGAAAAGAAACTCAAACTGACTTTGTTTTTATGACAGCTAAAAAGAAATCAAGCTCGAATGAATTCAATTAACTTTTCCACTGGAAAACAGTCTGTTAAATATTGTGTATAAAGAGTATTCTATAAGAGTTATGTAATTATGATAAAAAGATTGTATGGAACCTAACTGCGGGAGAGTGCACGTTGAGATCCATTGCCAAAGCCCAAGGAGAACTATTACGTACATTCTCGCGTTTTATAGCACATCATGTAACTACAGAATTACATTCACAATAAAATTCATATTTTTGTTCTATGTATGTACTACATAAGTATCATGAGATAACACGTATTCGAAAACAAAATGTAGTTCATGTTGCAAAAAAATAAAATAGAAGTTTCTACTATTTTATTTTTATGCAATAAGTAGCAATATACTTTATATTTTGCTAAAATTAATAGGATGTTGCAGATAAAAATGAACGTTTAAAATACCTATCATAGATACTCTATATCAAATTTTCGAGATACATACACGTATTCTATTGTATTTGGGGTGATAAACTACGATAAAAAGTTGAGATTACTTATTTTTCGTTTATAATGTTTACTTTAAAAATATTGTTCACTACAATTTCTAATACGTTTTATTTTCATAAATTGAGTTTCATGGCTTGTATCCGTTGTATATAATATAAATAAACGGGTTCTTACCCCGATAATAAGTTTCGACGAATTTTCTGATATTTCGATGCCATTGCAAGCACCTTGATCAGGGGGTACTGGTGAAATTGCAGGTGGATATTTGAGAGCAAACGTTTCACTCTACCCTTATTCTAGTTTGTGATTCTCATTTTCATCATCACTACTGGAACTCACTCAATAGTCACCCCGACAATACACACTGAAAAAACACCAATAAAACACACTTTGTGATAGTGGATATCTAGACACGGAATTGGCTCATGAGCAGGGGAGTACTACATAGAAATGACTATATGGTTGATATAATGAAATCTTGGAAATCCCGGTGTGTATAAGGTATAGACTGCAATCGTGGGCGTACAACGTACATACATTGGACAAATCAGAAGCTACATTAGAGCGGTGAAGAATTATGATGTCCATATGTCCGCTATTGCAGAACATACATATACTGGAGGCAGGCCATTACGGCATAGAATTTCATAAGCCACAAATATTGTCAACAGGATGCCGATACATACCCAGAACGGTCAAGTAAGTCATTGAAATCTCTCGGCATAAAAACTTCAATCGGGGGTAGGGTTTATATGGTTTAATATGTGGAATCCAATGATAGGATTAAGAGCAATAAGACCCATATGTACAAAAAAAACGTGACGATATTGTGTGTATTGTTGCGGTGATTATTGAGTGAGTTCCAGTAGTAATGGGGAAAATGATAATTATGAATTAGAAAACCCATGATTATGGTGCTTGATATTAAGAAACTCTTCAAAACTTATCATCATGATAAGAACTCATTTACTTTTATTGTATAATTGATATATTAAGAACATATGTCAATTACCTACCACCATATTTTTCTACCATTATTTGAAATAAAATACTATTATACAAAATATAATAATAATTTACTCATACCAATTTACCTCCCTAATAACCGTAGCTATAGTTAATAACAAACAAGAAGAATAGAATGTATTTTGGATGGTTACGGTAATAAAGCTCACAATGAACTGTAATTAATCACAATGACAGTCACCTAGGTGTTTATGGATCATAAGTACTCTCTATCAAGAGTACATGTTGTTAGAACTTTATGTTATCATGCTGTTTTTCCGTATTAAGTAAATTTTATAGATTAGAAAACCATCTATAGTAATTATCCAATGGTATCCCCTGAACATAGACTCATGATTTATCAAAAATCGACAACAAAAATTTTACATAACTCGTAAAGTATTTATTGCCCGTCCTGTGACCCGTGACATATCAGTTAACTCATACTACCAGGTTAAAAGTTATATGTGTAGAGTGAATGTGAATTTTTTTATCGTTATTCATGTGTTGTTAACTATTGAAAATAAACTAAACAAACATTTTTGTGCAGACGAAGACGAGGAACCGCGTTGCGTGACGCTGACACCGCGGCACAAAGCTGCCATTCGTTTTATAAGAAAGGTACGTATATACTGTGTTTGCAAAATCTACGGAATTAATTACTTATTAAAAAATAACGCTACAATGAATGCCTATTTATATAAGTTTATGACTATTTTTATTGATTAAAAAGACAACTTCGTAACTACTTATTTTCGAACTTTAATAGACCCACAAGCCTTTTTTTATTGTAACATCGAACTACATACTAGATTTTTTATAAAATGTCTTATTTTTAGTAGCGATCTGTGATGGCGAAATGTAGTCTATTATTTCGATTTTTCAAACATCTCGATGTTCGCGATTATTTTCTCTCATTGTCGAGCCCGATGTAATCGCAACAAGCAATATCGGCAAAAATCAAAATAAAATCAAAAGACAAAAAAAATGTGAATAGAATGAAATCTTTAAAAAAAGTTGGAAATATTTTAGATTGGATGCAGATATATTATGTAAACAGCGGTAGCCCTTTCGTACAAAGCAAAAACAAAACGATCAAATAAATATCGCATTTTGGAGACATAAAGCCAAACTGAAAAATAATTAACATTAATTTTCTGAAAATTTTAAAAATAACATTCCTGACTATAGATTAAATATAACAACATAAAATAAGTGTAACTCTTTGATAATTGAAACCATTTCCAGAGTTGAAACCCTAACTTGGAATTTACTCATCTAGCTCTTATTCGTGGCTTCCGACTCCGTGTGATTTCATGCTATTAATTATTTTCAACATAATATAGTTAGTTCAAATGTTTTATACGCAATCATGATACCTAATTAATTGAGCGTCAAGCTAGGGTTAAATTGCAGCTTATATTTAACTAATAAAAACTGCAATTAGTGTAGATTGACTATGAAATTTATCTAGAGCTTTTTATTTATAAACGAAGTCTTTAACTATCTAACGTAATGCCTTCCATCTATCTATAGTTTATTCTCAATGTTCATGATTATATTATCACATTTTTCGGAATGATACTTTTGGAAAATAATTTATTTATAAATGTTTTAGTCTAGGGCTGAAAGTAATCGAAAGTGTTTTAAAGGGAGGAAGTAATTTTAAGTGTTTTTGCATAAAAGTGCAAATAAAAGTAACATCTTTTTCATTTTTAATCTCACACCAAAAAAAATTTCTTTTAACTTTCCATTAAAGCTACAGAACTAACGCTCCGATTTGAAATACAACTCTTGAAGTATCTATACATTTATATTTAAGCCACTAATAGGTACTCGCTACATTAATTCGTTCATGTTTACGGCTAACGATATCTGGGAATAACATCTCTGACGAACAAACAAAAGCTTTTTTATTTTGTTATGAAATGAAACAACTATATAACTATACTTTTTTCTAGCGTTTTCATCACTAATAAATAATATTTTAAATAAATAATAATCTACAACTTCTTTGGGATAAGTATATTACAAATAAATGAACATTGCTCGTTGAGTTTAAAATTGATTAGGAGGTAACTTACACGTATAACATACTCTGAAACCATTCAAATCGCGCAATATTGAGCACCTATTCCAGTTTTAATCAATTTTGTTTCGTTTTTAAGAACCAAAATTTAATAAAAAAATTAAACCGACTTTAAAAAAGTCACCGAAAAGTATAAAATAACTGTCCTTTACTAATCAATACTCAAATACAAAAATATCTTTATAAATACGATACAAACACCTATATAATTAAGTTTGACAGAAACCTACTAAACTAACACTTTCTGTTGTTTACATTGATTTGGCACCGATTTCAATAACTGTCAAATTTAATTATATAGGTATGGTATGTATGAAGTTATTTTTGTACTTGAGTATTGATTATTAAAGGATAGTTATTTCGTACTTTTCGGTGACATTTTTGAAGTCGGTTTAATTTTTTTTTTATTTAGGCCTAGGCCTAAATAAATATCTAGGGCAGGTCTATAGTTAACTTCCTTTTCAAGTCTGGAGTGCAATTTACATAGAAGAGAATCATTAATACATACAAATAAAAGTTACAAGCAGATCGTGTTATTTGATGTTATTTGGTGTATCTTCGAAATCCATGCTCCAATACTAGTGAAATTAAAATGCGACCAATTTGGAAGTATATACTTTCAAACAAAAAATATTTTTTCAAAGTGGTTCATGTATGACGGAGTTCTGAGGTGACGAACACAAAAAAAAACAAAAAAATAACTACAACCGAAGGGAACCTCCTCCTTTTTTTGAAGTCGGTTAAAAATGATCAGCATATATTATTAAACATGTTAAGTTAGTAAATAATATATATATGGTAAATAATTTTTTTCTTTTTTTTCTTTCTTTGGCATAAATCAGTAACTGTACATTTATCTTAAAATTAATGTTTATAATACAATATACATAAGATAGGAAACGAATAAATATTTATATGGGAAATAGTATTTACTGTGTGTAATATACACAATGCCTTACCTAATAATTTTATACCAGTATTATACAGTAAAATTGTTTAATTATAATCTACCTTCGGATGCCGAGAACATTGGCAACGAGACAAACCACAATGTGATTTAGCATTGCCATATGCTTTTTATTTTATTTCGCTTTTGTAATTGATAAATAAATAAAAATAAAATAAAAAATTACAAACTTAAAACTAAATATAATCTTGAATAATAGACTTCCTCGAAGTTGCCGCTTTGAAAGCTGTCGTTGCTTATGGTGCCCAGTAGACTTCGCAGCTTACCTCTTTGAATAGCCAAACTGATTCGTTGATGGAAGAAGCTGCCAGCTAGCCCGACGGTCTCCCGATTATTATATATAAATAAATATGCCGATTACTGTTCCATACTGACAGACTACATTAAAAAACAAATGTTCATTTTAAATTGAACTGTCATTAACTACAGTGTAATTCTCTAACGTAAATTAGTCGAATTCACTTCTGAATCCGCGGTGAGATTGGGAACTATGAACTGCTATGCAATTCTGTAAAAACTCGAATCGCCCAAGCGATACTCGCTCGACAATTCAACGTAACGTAACAACGTAATTATCTCAGAAGAAGTTAAAATACATTAAGACGAAATATCGACTGAGATGTTTACTCTTAAAGCAATCCCTAACAAACTCGCATCCAAGGTCACTTCACTTCGCTCCTAGTATGTTTGGTTAAGAGCCTAGTTACTCCACCTGGGGTCGCGATTATTATTAAAGGGGGTCGCAGTCTGTTAAAAAATAAGACCTATATACAAAACATTCATTTATTAAAAGAACGAATTTTAGTGTAGTGTTATAAAATTATATATTACCATGTAATAACAACATGAAAAAATGTACTTATAGCTTACTTTGTTGAATTAAAATGAATAATCATGAACATTAATTAATGCTATGGTTGGCTTTATTTCTCACTTAAAAGTATTTCTATACGTGGATCATCGTTGCAAGCACTCATAAGTAAATTATTTTCGAGTGATAACAGACGATTACTGTATTTAATTTTCAAAGCCACCATAGTGAAACCTTTTTTGCACAGGTAAGAAGTAGCAAAGCGTATCAATGTTTTCAAAGCTTCCATTACTAGGCTTCCGTACTCACGTCGTCGTGCAAGCCAAAATTTATCTAAATCTTGAGATGAAAATTCCAGTTGTAAAATTTTATCAGCCGATAGATCAATGAGTTGATTGTGAGTCTCAGTTTGTAACTTGGCAGCTGCAACAATATTTTCGTCAGTCGGATTGAAAACCCATCTTTTCGAGAAATCATAGTTGTCATCTGGAAAATATTCTACTAACTTAATCTTTAATTCATTTAAATGCGTTTTCATGTTCTCCAACAAACAGAAGTTACAATAAATGCATCAAAATTTCGTTTTTCAATGCGTATAATCGAAATACTAAGCTTCTTGATAAAGGCATTGAAGGCATATGTCTTTCTGTCATAAGTAAAATATTTTTGTTACGGCCTTGGAAACTCGTATTCGAGTCATTCAAATGTAAAAATATGTCACTCAAGTAAGCCAACAATAATAAAGATTCTTTATCTTGTAAAAATTCTGAAAATGAACTGTTTTTATCTGTAAAAAACTATTTTTAATTCATCTCGCAATTCAAAAAACCTTGTTAAAACTTTTCCTCGCGACAGCCATCGCACTACAGTATGGAAAAAGCAGTGAATTGTTCTTGACACGCATTTCTTCGCAGTGTAGAAAGCAATCTATTTTGCAACGGTCGACTTTTAATAAAATTAACAATTTTAACAGCTTGCGATAAAATATTTTGTAAATTGTTCGACATCTTTTTAGCGGCAAGCGCATGTCTATGAAGAAAGCAGGGCGTCCATTCCACATACGGCATCATGTCTTTTAATTTTACTATCACGCCACTGTTCTTCCCCGTTATCGCTTTCGCACCATCAGTACCCACTGCAGTGCATTGATTATAGTTCAACTTTTCGTTTTGTGTTGCTTTAATAAATATCTTTCAAAACAAGTGACTTACACTCGAATAATTCTAACGGTTTGCTTTGTAAAGATGGGTGTCTTGTTTCCAGATACCGGAGTAATTAAGAAGGCTTCATGCTTTCCGCGGATAGGACTTGAATCAACCAACACACTGTGGCTTGTCGTTCAATGCAACAAATCCATATTTTAAATATGTGTCGTTGTACAACCTGGTCTTTTTCTTCACCATTTCACTAGAAGTAGAAGGCATATTTCGATTTGTCACAAATTTGTCCATTTTAACTTAAATTTTTTACTGTTATGTATAATATTATCTAATTATCTAAACTTTCCTATGAACATTAAAACGCTTTATAAAAGGCACATAGTAACTATAAAGAAAATAAATAGTCATTCGAGTATAAGTATCTAAACGTGATATTTTTTTATATATTAATATGATTAATGCTCAATCGCTAAACCGTTTACGTCAGATTTATTGCAAGTAATTTTGTTATTCGCAAACTTTGTCGATTGATTCCGCCAAAGATATATACTCGTATTATAAGAATGTGAGAAGGTAAGTAAAAAGAACAAGAAAAATATCTAAATGTAAATGCTAATATCTTGATCTCTACTTTTCTTAGAGATAACTATTTGTGCTTGCGAGAATCTTATGTGTTGGCTATTGTTTTATAAAAGATGTTCACAAAATTCTTCTCTCATTCGTTACATAATTGAACAGCAGAGTAAAAAAGCATCTCGGTCATCGTTACGCGCTGAATTATTGAGTCTATTTGTACTGTTCTAACTTTATTTGCACCTTTTCAACTTTCCCTTTTTTATATAGATATATAATTAAATATTAAAGTTCGTTGAAACGGCATACCTCATTTACGTATAATTATATGTACTTATATTCGTACATAACAACGCAACATACCTACCTACATAGATTTCTTAAAAAAAGGCTTGTGTTAAATTAGTGTCGAAATTTATTTTATGATTTCATTTTCCTTAATTTATTTCTATGTACTGTGGATTTCTGACAGATGAAGTATTTTGTGGCTCGACGTAAGTTTAAGGAAGCACTAAAGCCATACGACGTTAAGGACGTTATTGAACAGTATTCAGCGGGCCACGTGGACCTGCTGGGCCGGGTGAAAAATGTTCAGACTAGGTATTAAACTAGCGAGAGCGCGCCCTTCAGCCTTGCACTTAACATTATACTTTCTACGTTCCATACCTTCCCTTAGTCTGGATTGTACCTACTGTGTTTGTTATGTGATCTCTGTAGTCTAAATATGGCATTATATCTATACTTACTCTATCGTAGCTAGTGTGTGCAATGCTGCCCGTAAAGCCTCATGGGAATACTGAAAATTTCACATGAATTTTAGATTTAGCTACGTTCAAATAACACCTCACAAAGAAACTACCGAAGAATACTTTTTCATTGAAATTTTCAGAAATTAAAATAAAATAAATATGTTAATTCTGTGTGATAACAATGAATTTATTAAAGAATAAAATATTCGCTGTAAATGTTTCAGTGATTTGCAAAATAACGTGAACATGACTGCCTATTGAATATCGGATAAATCGTACCTATCTATATAGAGACTATTATCTTTCTCTCATTTTCAATATACGTACTACGTAGGTATTACTTACGTATATGTATAATGTCACGGTGTAATTTAACGCAGATGTCTTTGTACGATAGGTACGTCTACTCACCGTCAAACATAACAACAGCCTTTATATTCGTATAAAATTGTGTGCATAAACGGTTATAAATATTCATTTTCTTTTACAAAACAGTAAATTATTCATTTACATATCTATTTTAACGTACCTAACTAGTTTAACAACCAAATTTCATTGCATATCTTTATTGTATACTGCCGTACAATATGAGCCATCAGGAATATGTTTTATTTCCGTGTAGCTCAAGTATTTTGTCGCCCGCAAGAGATTTAGAGAAGCATTGAAACCTTACGACGTGAAAGATGTGATAGAACAATATTCTTCGGGGCACGCTGATCTGCTAAATCGAACCAAGAACCTGCAGTACAGGTGAGGTGGGACAGGGCACGTGCGGCCCTTCTGCACCGCAGACCCTCGTCTGCAGCTGCTTCATTCACTACTCATCATCATCTTGAGCGTCTCCTGTTATAGCCACTTGACACAAGCAATAATAAATCGAAGAGTCACTCGTTATGAACATTGTTTTCGTCTACGTTTGCATAAACTTTTTGAAGTGGCATAATCAGGCGGCGAGTTAAAAAATATTTTAACTAGATAATTCCAATTTTCATTTGAATATAAATGATTAATAGATACCTATATTTTAATAGTATAATATATTGTGTGTAATAATTAATAGTACATGTTATACGTATGCATATATAATAACTCTAAATATAAACTATAAAGGAATTACTTTTATCGCTGACTTAAATATATTATGTTATGCCTATGTTAATGCTTATAACGTCTAATTGCAATAGTTGTCTTTAACTGACAGTCCTCGCTGTTGATTTATTATTAAAAATACATCATTGTTTTTAGAAACAAAGTACCTACTCCAATAAATTAAACAAATTGTATGTTGCTTAGAATATGTAGTTGCTATTGTATATAAATATATTGATCACCGAATGTTAGAATGTGTGACGTAATCGTAACATATAATTGTAAAGTGAAAATCGAAAAACATAGTCATATTTCCACAGGCTACATTCTTATTATATTACAATAAATAGGCAGTCAGTAAGTTTAATGTCGTAATTCGTTACATATATCACGACACTTTCTATATTTACAAAACGTGGCTAAACTAACAACTTCCTGTAAAACACATTAAGTAATATTATCTACAAATAATAAAATAAGTATACATGTAATTTTATCATTAGCTTTCTCCGTTTTCCCATCATTCGTACGTTCGGTATACTCAATGAGTTTCATAAATCATTGCTTTTCCAGCTAGGTTTGTAGATGTTTATGTAATCAGTGCATGTTTCTTTTTTCATACAAAATCACACATTCTTTCGCATGGCACTCATTTTGCTACAATTTTATATTATAATTAATATATTATTCATGTAGTTATAGAATAATATTTGTATTTTGTACAATTTAACTGTGAACATAAGTTTTGTTTTTTATTTTTAGAACAATTTGTAGAACATTTACATCGGCTGTCCACAAGTTTTTGTTATTTAAGAAGCGAAGAGACTTTTATAATTTTTTATCAAATTCAGCTATACTGTGTGTTTATTATTCGCAGTTTCCCTATTTCTTTAAACACTGAAGTGTGCTGCTACGCAAAAATTTATTATCAACTAAACATTAACTTAAGAACCTATAGGTATGTTTCAGTAGATACTGCTTTCGACTGTTGGGTCATTTTGTCTAACTTAATTTTCATAAAGGATCGCAGCTCGTTTTATATATATTAATTTAGGATTCGTCTTGCATTACTTCTAATTTCTCATTATAGGGTGCGAATAACAGGCTACGTAACAGATTATATGACAGGTTATAAAACAGATTTAGAATAGGTATCTTCGATCATAAATAAGAACTAGATTCACAATCTTCTATAAAATTTAAACAAATTATTGTCGGAATTGGCATATAAATTATCAATATCGTATACTACTATCGGTAATTTTGTGTTAATCTAAAGTCCGTCGTCCGTCGAAACATACAGTTGTAAAAAAAGCTCGGTAATGATTTAAAATTCAATCTTATCCTTCGTGTTAAAGTGTAATTCACGTAATACATTTAAATCGCGTTTTACGTCATTTTGATTTGTTATCTGAAAATGACAAGGATAAAAAATATTTAAATTAAAATGCTAGACAAAGAACAAAATGTTTCACGTCAGGCAATGACGTATTCAGACGCAATCTAGGAATATAGAAAACATGGGGGCATTGTTATGCAATTATTGATATTTTTTTATTTTCAAATGGGAAATTATAAGCGAATTGTTACTGAATATATTATCATGATTGTCTAGAAATCATAACTTTTATGAATAACAATTAAAGAATTTAAAATCATTATTAAAAAAAGGTTTTGGTTTTAGTTTATTAATTATCTAATGTAATAGAAAGATACAGACAAACGAGGTACTACGGTTTCATATACGTTTAGTATTTATAAAAATCCTTGACTGAAGAGTTAAACAAAAAAATATATAAATATAATGAAGACACACAAACAAATAAATAATAAAGTTGAATCGTATTGGATAATATTCACATTCGATTCTTACATACTGTGCGCATTTTACTATGAACCTGTACGAAGTGCAGTACAAAAGACAGATTTTCAACAAGCTGACAAAAATTGGCTGCAAAGCAGCTTGTGAGAGAGAGACAACTGATTCTAAACTCTGATTATGTCTTGAGTGGTTGTTAGTGTCATGTTGGCTGGTTGGTGATCGGTCGCCACTTGGGGTTAAATATCTGTTTTCTTCCGCTATTTTCGTTTGACAAGTAATTCACGGGTATTTTTAAAATCGCTTGATAAACATTAAAGTTGATACCTATTCATAAATTATTTTTCACTGATCATTTCAGTAAGGCGAGCCATCTTTTGGGCTTGTATAAAATACAAGGTACGATCAGTGGAGAAAAGCTATATTGTTTTTTCTTATGAGAAAAATAATACTAGGGCCAATTTACAGCGAACCCTTTTTTACAATCTTTAATTTTCAGTACCGAAAATATATTAAAAAAATAGTACCTATAATATTAAAAATTCGGCTGTATTATTCAGAACAGAAATAAAACTATAACCCGAGTAAATTACATGAATGTGGTAGTATGGTTTTAAACTTTTTATCCATGATTTTAAACTTAATGGTGTTAAGATCGTGTCATTTGGAAAAGAAAATTACAAATTTAATAAAAAAGACCTATGTAACGTATTGTTATTAGGAAATAATGAACACCTCAAGAAAATTATATTAATTATTTGCCAAAAATAAAATCTCCCGGTTTTTTTAGCATTCTAGATGTTTTTTTACAATTTTTGATGGAGCAATTTGACATGTTCGCTGTTAGCTTTTTCAAATATTATTAAAACAATCACATTTGGATCGGACGTTTTTGGAGTGTTGATTGTGTATCTAGTTTTTATTTGTGATCGAAGCAGGTTATGTAACAAGTTATATAACAGAGTCCATAACAAGTATTGTTGTACGATGATTTGCACCTCCCTATTTTTCACAGTGATCGATTGAATGAGCATATTGCGTGTATAGTGCTACAAACAATTAAGAAATGAGGTGTTCATCGCGTTTTCATCAAACCAATACTATGTAATATGGGTTAAAGTATGAAATTGTCGTTTTAACACACTGGCCACACTGCATGATGTCAGATTTCAGAGTGAAACTTTCTTCACACAAAGACCGACATTTTAAATTTTAAAAAATTATGATATTAATTGTTCGACTTCAGTTGTTTTTACATTCCGCTTTTAACGTGAAGATTGATACAGCGAAAATCAGAGTAATTTTCGAAAACAAGTTCCGACGTGGAACTAACGCAGCAGAAACTACACGTAATGTCAATGCTGTGTTTGGAGAGGATACGGCTGACGAATGCACCTTGCATTTTTGGTTTAACCGCTTTAGTAGTCGAAACTTCGACTAAAAGAATGAACCACAAGAAAGACCAGCCACTAAGAAAATAATGATGAATAGAAGATTACGAAGATTAAGGAAGCTGAAAACAGAATGGAGGGATTTTGGACCAAATTGTGACATGTGACTAAAAGTGGACTCTTTACGATAATCGCAAGCGAACTACACAATGGTTAACTCCAGGTCAATTGCCACACCAATGCCCTAAAGTGAAGCTTATCCATAAAAAGATGATGGTAACTGTTTGGTGGTCGCTTCATGGCGTAATTCACCACGGCTTCCTCAGATTCGGTCAAGCAATAGCAGCAGATGTCTACTGTGCAGAACTCCGAACAATGATGGCGAAACTAGTAACAAAACAGCCCTGACTTGTCAGTCGATCTTCACAATTATTGGTCCATGATAACGCAAGTCCTTACACTGCTCGAGAAACAATTTTAAAACTGCCAAACCTGTAATTAAAAACCTTCATCTTTCATACTCGCCGGACCTCGCTTCAATCGATTGCCATTTTTTCCGCGATAAGGACAATTTTTTGGACGGAAAAAAAATTTCTTAATAGGAGGCAGTACGAAGTGCCCTTCACACAGTTCGGGGAGCCCAGGTCGACAGAGCTCTATCGCAAAGGTTTAAATGATTTTCCGATTAGATAACAAAAATGTACAGAAAACGAGGCTTAATACTTTGATTAAATAAATAGTCAGCTCACTCTACCTGCTAAGGTCAGCTTAGCAAGTAAAGTCTATACCAAGGTATTGACTGAGCGTATGAACAGCGTTTCTGAAAGATATTTGTGGGAGGCACAAGGTGGTTTTAGGAACGCTAGGCGTTGTATGGATTAGATTTTCTCGCTTCGCGTTATCGTGGGGAAGTTTCTGGCCATAGGTCAGAAACTTATTCGTATTCGTACAAGCAAACACTTGCATTTGATACCCATATCCCACCATCTTCGGGAGTCCGCCATATTGGGTTTAGAATGAGTCACTTAGCTAACCATGTATTGTCATCCAAATTAAACGCGTACACAAAATTTCAGGTCGATCGAAAACCGGGAAGTGGGTCAAATTTAACTTCTAAGTTTTTTTTACGTAGTTACAGGTGAAGCTAATAAAAACGTGCTAAAAATAAAAAAAATAAAGCGGAGATTAAAGTGGACATGTAATAAGAGGTTAGATGTTAAGCGGATCCTGGCTATTCCAGCTGTATAACAGTTGCCTCTGTATATACATTGAAAGGTAGTGTGAGTGGTGTGATATGTGATACAGTGGTAAACTGTCGTTCGTACGATGACGATGCTGTGCTTATAGTACCATCAGAAGCGGAGTTGCAGACAGTAGTCACGTGCATGAAAGAAGAATGTGAAGGAAAAGGATTAAATATGAATGTGAATAAAACTAAATTTGTTGTTTGTAAGGTGGTGTTTGAAAAGGAAGATTTACAGACGAAATGTAGATATGTGATGTAAAATGTCTAGAAGAAGTGTATGAAATTGTGTATCTGGGGAGTGCGTTTTCTAGAGATGGAAGATGTAAGTTGGAAGTGGAGAGACGGGTAGTAGCTTGCAATAAAGATGACGGTGCTTTCTGCTTTGGCCACAATAGTGGGCAGTGTGAATATATCTAACTCAGCCAAAATGCCAATCCACAATGCGGTGTTGATGCCAACTTTATTATACCGTAGTAAGGCCTCGATATGCCCGAAATCGAGTGAAACTATGATAAATGCAATAGAAATGCGATTTCATAGATATATATGTGTGGTGTCACCCTTGCGGACAGGATAAGCAATGAAAAGATACGGAGTATGACAGGGTTGTACGATAGTGTTTTTGTAAAAATGAAGAGAGGAATGTTCGGGGACATAGAAAGTGATGAAAGACTGACGAAGAATATATACAGAGCGAAAGTGAGTGGTAAAAGAAGCCAAGGAAGACCAAAGCTGACTTATGAAGATCAAATAGCCAGAGTGTTAGCAGACGAAATGTCAAAAGCACCCGCATACCCAGGCGAAAATGTGTGATGAGAATGATGAGATTTGAGGAAGCGAAACAGGTATGTAAGGACCACGACGCTTGGCGCTCTGTCCTATCTGACTACCCCGTTATGGATGCAGCGCGAAGATATGTATGTATGTATATTTCATCATACAAAAAAAAATTGTTTTAATTTTTCAGCAGAAAACGGCAATTTCATACAATCTCTAATATTTTATTTATCTTTTGTTTTGTGTGGTTTTATTGTTTGATTGAAAAGTAAACCATAGAAAATGATTGGAAATATGTACAATAATACATAAAAAAGAGGGTCGCATCAGTTATTCTTTGCATATTTATGACGGTTTTACACTCTTTGAAATGGCGATGCAAAGTATTTCATTGATTACCTGTAAAAAATGAGGATTGTGAATTTTTGGATCATATTTAGAGAAAAAACATTACGTAAAAATTTTATAAAAGATTTCTTAGTAGGTAAATATGGCTCAAGTTTTGGCTGTCAAGGAAAAAATTACAGGTATTAAAAGAATAAAAGCAGATTTAAGACCAAGACCATGCAAGTGGAGCAAGACTGCCGCAAGGTGATCTCAAGCTGGAGGAGTAATATGCAATCATCTTACCTGTAGAAATGTCAAAAAAGACACCTGTCTGAACTCTTTTCTTTCGTAATGCAAAAATTGTTAATTTTACTCCATGGTACGTCTCTTAAAATGTTGGTTACTTCATATTTTAATTTATCTACTCTATTTTTTTTAAATTAATTTTATTATTTCCACGGTTTAATTTTTTATTTAATCATAATAGTTTGGACGGATGAAACATATTATGGTCCCAGGAAGAAAAACGATGTTACGAGACCTAAAAGTTTTAAGAGTATTTTTTATATTCTAAATGTATATATGTGTAAGTATAATGACAAATTCCAGTTGAAATATACAATAAAGTAACAAAACTGGTTTTGAAATCCTGCGGAAATTTATGTACTATATGCACCGATTTTAGTGGATAAGTGGCTTTTTGATGAAAAGCTACAAGAATACGTTTGAAAGTGGCAATCGCTAAATTCAATTAATGAGACTAAGCTAAGTGACTTCTAATTAATTGTTTTTAAAATATACAGATTCAAGTCTTGTTAAATCACAAAAATAAAATATTTTCTGTAATTTGTATTCAGACCAAGAACAGTAAGTAAACAGTTTATATCGATTATGGAACTTTTTAATTTTTTTCTGTCTCATTTCTTTGCAGTTAGGAGAATTAAAATGAGATTATAACAAAGGAGAATTAAAATATAATTCGCATTGACGTAAAAAAATTTCTGGCTCCCTGGACCTAAATCCGATATAAGTTTTTCGTGTTACGGGAATATTATAGGAAGATTATGTTCGTTACAGAATGTACAATGCAATAGAAGAAAGAAAAGAAATTTAAAAGTTTATTTACCTCAAAGTTTGTACTTTCGATGTCAGTTAAACTTATTACAAATATATTATTTTAAGACTAAACTCAACTGTTTGAAATTACAGAAAATAATCCCACTTACAGTAGAACGTAGAAGTTTTAGAACGCGTAGGAAATTTTACAAACAATTATAAGCCACTTAGTCCTATTAACATTTCGTTTGAGGCTTTAAGTTAAGCCATTGTTACTCTTAAAAATATTATTTTAACGTTTGATCAAAATTTAAGCCACCTAGGTTAGTGTTCAGTTTATCATTAATTTTTCATAACAGTGCAGTTCAATAATTTAAAGATATAAAAAAACTGCGAATAATTCCAATGTGCATTAAATTAAAAGATTGAAACTAAAGTAACCCACAGTAAAATAAAAAAAAATGTAAAACTCATTTTATCTTCTAAACTGAAGTATATCGTAGAAGATACCTGTACCTACTTATGGGCGATTCTTATCGAATAGATGGTAAAGATACCAAGCATTTAGATTTTTCTCTTCGACGCCACTGTTTCTTTTCACTTATTGTATGTAGTGGTGAATGCTACGAATACCAGCCTTTTAGTAATGATTTTCAAATGGAAATATACACATTTTTTTGTTAATATATGTCATTTATGTACATATATACTATATATTAAAATGTCTACAATGCGGTTTTGGTGCTGACTTTAATGTACGACAGTGAGACCTGGATATGCCCGAAATCGAATGAAAATGAGACAAATTCAATAGAAATCACTTAGAAATGTGTGCGGTATCACCCTCGCGAATAAAATAAGCAATGAATGATACGCAGTACGACAAAGTTGGACGACAGTATTATCGTATCAATAAAGAAAGAAATGTTTATTCCGGCACATAATATAATAGAAATAATGAGTAGGTAATGAAAGATTGACGAAGAAAATCTACGGAGCAAAAGCGCTATCTATGAGTAATAGCAGAAGCCAAGGAAGACCAAGGTTGACTTATGAGAATAAAATAGCCAGTGTTAGCTGACGCAAATCTCAAAAGTACTCACGAACTTAGGCGAAGTGTGTAAGAAGAATGATAAGATTTGAGGAGGCGAAATAAGTATTTAGGAACCACAATACTTGATGCTCCGTCCTCTCTGACTAGGGTCGTAGGGACCCGTTAGGAATACAGCGTCAGGTATGTAACTATGTATGTATATCGTTTATTCAAGAACGTAATTCAGTAGCAAAAGAAGTCAAGGAAGAACAAGGCTAACTTATGAAGATCAAATAGCCAGAGTGTTAGCCGACGGAAATGTCAAAAGCACTCGCATATTTAGGCGAAAATGTGTGAAGAGAATGATGAGATTTGAGGAAGCTAAAGAAGTATATAAGGACCGCGATGCTTGGTGCTCCGTCCTCTCTGATTACTTCGTTAGGGATACAGCGTGAAGATATGTATGTACGTGTGTTTGTTACACACATATGTATGTGTGTTTGTTATTCAGTTAAGATTACAGCGACTTATTTTCAAGAACACATGTATAAATAATAAAAAACCCATTGCCGTCCTAAAAATGGAAAAAGAAAAAACAAGCAAAGCAAAGCAAAGCAAAAAATCCTTTGATTAAAACATCCTTGTTTACATACGAGTAGATAATAATTATTTAAAAAAATCAATGTCAAAGTCAAACTCAAATCAATTTATTCAAATAAACCCAATTACAAGGTATTTTTGAACATCAAATCTACTTTAGTTCGGTTTAAATAGAAAACCTGGTCACTGAGAAGAACCGATAAGAAACTCAGTCAGGTAGGTATATTTTTCAAATTCATTTTACAAAAGGTTTATTAAAATACAAATTTCATTAAGCCAGTAAAAAAATAAGCCAGTAATCGATCTCTGTTCTGAATCCTTCTAGTAACAGCCTCATATTTATTTTTAGAATATGAAAATTTAAAAAATATTTTTAAATGGTTTTTATGGAAGTGTCTCTTCGATTTTTATATTAACAAAAATAAATGTATTTTACCTACGACGCGTGACATTTCTATTATGTTCTAATTGAATAAAAATGCTAGCGGAAATGTATTTATGAATATTGTGAGCAACATAAGGCAAATTTTCGTCGTATTCGACTTATTATTGGTCATACCATAAGTACAGGTGTAGTAAGTAATCCACACTCATAATCGAGTTTTAATCGGAATACTGTACCTAGTATATTGTATATTTACTTATTGGTATACTTACTTTAAAAGTGGTAGAGCCATGCTGCATTGAAGCACAAATTGGGCCGGCTTGCCCGGTGAAATACCACCCTCTCAAAGAATATCGACGTGAAATAACAGAATCTACTGCTGTTTGTTTCGTTCGGTGAGTGAGATGAGCCAGTGGCCCATCACCCCCTCGCCCTCTCTTTCCCTATTTCTCTAAAGGCCGGCAACGCACCCGTGATTCCCCGGACGTTGCGTGTCTCCATCAGGTGAACCGCTTGCTCGCTTTCCCCTTTTATAAAAAAAAACCCTTAACAAAAATATTCAATTTCGCAATCGTCGTTTTTTGTATTTACTAATTCTACTATGACACTTTAAGATTGTCCGGAATTTTGTTCCTTGGCTTGGCATTATAAATATAATATGGCACTGAGTACAGATGATATCGATTTCTCGAGAATTGTTTGAAATTCCTGGATTATAAACATTTCCGATGACATAATTTATAATGTTATGCTTAGATATGATTAAATAATAATGAATTTAAATCAAATTTATTCGAATTTTGAAATAACATTGATGAGCACGCTTTGTGTATGCTCGGTTCAAATAAATCGTCTGATTCAAAAGCACGCTGTGAAATGAAAATACGCTGTTTACGAAATTCGTGTTTTGTTTGATGAAGGTTTAAATAACTCAAAGGCAATAAATCAGTATTATTTTGAGAACTTTGGAGGCCTCTGACTCTGACGTTGTGGTTTAAGTAAGGTAGATGTTGTATATTTTCATGTGTGATCAAGTTCTACAGGTACATACCTATATACATCATTTTGCTTGTAACATGCTTGTAACCCATAGTCGAATTTGTATTTTTGTAGTTATTACTTTTCTTCTTCGTTTAATGTACCCAATAATTACAAATTATATAGTATTACAGTGCTCTGAAATTGAATAAAACATAGTTTATAGGTACGTATTTAAATTTTTACTCGTCGATCTCTTTCATTTTTCCGGACGATTGCCGAGGGTAAAACAAAATGTAAAGACACGGGCGCCGATTTCCGGCGTTCCGGAAGTTTTTTTTTTTCTAGTCATATTTTACTGGCCAAGTAGTTCATTTATATTTGTAATCATTATGAAGTTACTTATATTTATTATTGATAAAAAGAAAAAAATACGAAAATTTAAAAATTGCGTCATTTGACTGAGTCCAGCCGAATCCCATGGTGCCTTTTTAATTCGACCTTTCGAATTTTGATTGCCTGTATCGCCGCGCATACACTTTCATGGTATTCGGCGCACAGCCGCCCGGCGCGGGCGATTCCGGTGGTGTCCTTTTTTCCGTCCAGTTTTGGAATCGCTTTACGTGTGCCAAACGCTTATTACTATACTGTATTATACCATACGAATGAGCGCTGTGCGGAATATTTGGGCCGGGAATTCCGGTGTTCGTGTCAACACTCTGCATCTCCAACGGCGGCGTCCGGAATAAAAATGATTTGCAATTTTCAGGCATCGATCTTAGGGCCATAATGAATGCATGAAAATTTTAAGTTAAAATGTTCATTTTTTTTTCTTCGGTACGGAACTTTACCTAATTGTCGAAGCTCCAATTAAGTACATTAATCCGGTTTTTGATCTGTCCATTGATTTCTCATGTTTATGCATAACTACCTACGTATTTAATTCGGAAATTTCAAAAATGCGTTTATATTATATACTGTACTTAATAAAAATAAAAGGTTTAAAGTTTCCAGTTTAATGTCAAAATGTACCTACATCACAGCAACTTAATTCACCGTTATTTTAAACGTGTTTTGAACACTATTTTGACTTACTCCATTTTATTGGGCAATTTCATTAGATCCTGCTTTTTTACCTCTTATAGAAAAAGAAACAATTTCATTGTCATAACAAATTTTCTATTACATCATCTACTTTTGTAAACAAAACAACCTTCTATAGTAATTTTCGTTAATAATGTGAAAATAATAATGTGATTTGACAAAGTATGTCTGTATATTAGTCAGTATAATAATGTAAGTATGTATTAAGTTGGTATTAACCTACAGTAAGTATAACATGATAGTTAGGTAGAATAATTGGTTTTTACTCTTAATTGAAATAACCAGCCTGCTCACTGTTAAATCAAATTTTGAATGTCCATACATATTTTCACTTTTTTTTTACTATCGACAACGATAACAAAAAGTATTTTTGTGCTGAACATATTTCATTCAACATGAATACGAATGTTAGGATTGTGCTTACCCATTTATGATTACTTAAATACTGTTTGGTCATTCACAGGTTGGACCAAATACTTGGCAAACAAGGATCAAAAGCTAAAGATGTATATGCCTCTAAAATAAGCTTGGCTTCCAGAGTAGTTAAAATTGAGAGACAAGTGAGCTATAAACTTATTTAACAAAAAGACCCATCAGTATAGTATCCTATGTTCCTAATATATCGCATGTTTCAGGTAGATGATATAGAAAGTAAGTTAGATCATTTGCTAGAAATGTACGAAGAGGACAGAAGGACATCTAAAAGAATAGGGAATACATACAATCCTAATGGTGAAGGAGGATCCGGAGAAGGAACTACTTCTGTGAGAATACGACCTGCGTTGACGGAAAAACAATATTCGGAACCTAACTCACCAATTTCCAGAATATTCGAGCAACCAGCACCTGCTTCCGCACCTCCACTACTGCACAAAAGACCTATGAATAGAGGGTATTCTGATCTAGGAACAAGATTCATGCGCAAGAAAGTTATCGTCAAGTAAGATTTATGACGTACTTAAACCATATCAACTTGCCTAATCTATAAATAATATACCTAACGTAATTAATGCGCAAGTGCTTTTAAATAAAGATGGTTCGGAGAATTGTTGTTAGTGAGTACCTACCTACTTACTTAACATAAGAAACCTAAATTAAACTTAGTTGTTTAGTAACCATATTTAATATTGTATGATTTACATAATTTAATGTTAGTTTAGTAAAAACGATTAGGCAGTTATAAATTAACTGAAATGTCTTCCAACAAATTTATCTATTTATCCAATGTTCAGAACATCATCAAGTCGCAATGGTGAGTCTCCAAAAGACGATGAAGTGGTGATAGTAGTTCCAACAGACCGTGAGGACACTCCTCCTAGATTAGTCACTGATAGTTCAGGTTAGTAACCACTTTAATAATTTACACACTAGTAAGCAACTATACTGAATGTAATGTGATATTTTACTCTATTTCTTTGTGATAACAGCGACATAAGATACCTTTTGTTTCATCCAAAGTCCAAACAACTGAAACGGGTAAAGTCAATTACCTATATAATATTTTGAAAATGAATACGAATATACTTAAGGTCCTAATTTAATTATAAAATTTTTAAAGATATTTAACCAATTGAACGTCGTTGCCATAGGTATAAATATGCGAATATTACAAAATTGCAGCATCTTATGAAGACTATTCGTCGTCGACTTCTCTCTGACCGACATCTTGGGAGAGCCCCATTTTATTCGGCCGCCACCGGCTGCGTGAGTCCTAACCCTTCCCCTTTCGATGTGGAATGCGTATAATAGTTCTGTCCGTGCCTTCCGAACCTACCGGTTGATCCTACCCTCTGAATGTACCATAAAAAGATGTTGTACCTATCTAGATTGTCTCATTTATATTTATTTATTTTTGTTACTTACGTATATATTATTATTCAAATGACTTTATTATCCACATCAAATATAATTTCTACTCTTTTGTCATGTCATATATAGTTATTTAACTGGACAATGCAGTTGGTGATAAAACCACTTTTCATGTTTCTATTTGGTGGGCTTAAAAATTATATTTTCTTCATTACACAATGTTAACCAATTCATTATCAATTTTAGCATGTCTCTGTTATGTAGTTTTAGATTATCTTACTTTTATTTAATTTTAGTTTAAAAATTATTGTCTAAATTAAAATACCACGTGACAGAACGACAAAAACAAATTATACAATTTTGAAATACGTTAGTTACTTAAAAGCTTTATATATAGTTCCAAAATAACATTCACAATTATTTACATTACATAGCACACAATAGGTATAATATGTAGATGTATGTTATTTGCAAATCCTGTTGTTTGTACGGTCTCTAATTAATAAGAAATACAGAAACGCGCACTAAATCTTCAATAAAGTTCGTACGATTTACAGAAGTATGTGCAAGCTGCAGCGTAGACGTGGAAACGGAAGAGGCGGAGGGAGCTGCCTCGCGGTCCGACAGCTCTGGTTCGGCGTCTTGGTGCGAAGGCGAAGCGGGCGAAGGTGAAGAGCGCGACTACGGCTCCGGGGACTCACTAGCCGAGGACGCCGCCTTACTGGGCGATGCGGGCGCGCCTCCGCCGCGACTTATGCGCAACCAGCATCGGGACGTAGCCGTCGACCTCCACCTGTTACGACCCGACGTCTAAACAGCTAAGCTGCACAGCGCTAAGCGCACAGCGGCGCCGCGGCACGTGATGTCCGCTACAACGTATATTCGCACAGCAATGCAAACGGTCCATTTATACTTAGGTGCTCAATAAGACCCAATCGTATATAAAAGTGTTACGTGCATCGGCTCCATCAATAAAATTATACAACGAGTATGTAGTTTTAGAAATTAAGTGTCATCGAACCCACTTGTACTTTAATAAAGACCAAAGACTTGAAAAAATAGATTAAGATATTAGACATACTACATATGCTTACGTTATCTCTAATAGCTTACAAAAATACAATTTAAAAAAAATGAGCAAACTTAAAATAATTAGGTACCTAATTATAATAGAATGAAAGCTTAGCTTCTAATAAATTAATAAATGTTAATAATAGGTAAGTACATATATAAGTGTTAAGTTGTAAATATTTTTAAGTAAAGGAACTAATATTTACTTACGTTTTAGGACAAACCTTCAGCATAGACAGAATATTAATAAAAGATGAAGCAAACTGAAATAACTTCTCGTTAAATTCAAAAACTTTATACTAATACCTATGTAATTTTTCAACTTATTATTCTTTATAATAACGTACTATATGTTCATTCCATTATAAATAACATTGTGTTAACATTGAACATTTCAATGAATACTTATAGTGACTGTGATAATCTTTCAAATAAGTATTGAGTTTTTGTATCTAAATGCCTTCATTACCACAAACCCCCTTTTTATCAAAACGCCAGAGCAAGAAAAAACAATGGATATTATTGTGTGTCTATGTTATTTATTCTATTTTATTAATAACTTCGTAATTGACACTTTTTATTTTATGTATATAACTACTTGCATAGAGTAAATTCATAAAGTATCTACTTCGGGTTCATTGCCTTCTGCCCTCTGCCAAACAATTTTTATAAGAAATGGATAAAGCATGAAGATATTATGTTATAGGGGTTCACCTCTTTTGTATTATAACATCATTGCGTACAAGTATGTTCTAATAGTCGAAGAATTGAGTACCTACAACGGAAGGTTACATACACACTATGTCTTATACAAAACTTTCTGGCATTTTTGCGGGCGGAGAGGTACTATCACAAGGAAATTGGGAACACTACAATGCAATTATGAATTGTGTCTTTACACTTACGCACACAAATAGTTCGACAACATTCCACCAATTTAACAAATATGTAGAAATAACTTGATTGAAATTTTATTCGTGGTATAATTTTTTCTTTCTTTTGCAATTTAATTGTAATTTTATTAGTAACGCGTTAAGGTCTATAAATGTTAGCTAAAAATATAGTCTCGCTAGTGAGTGCGTTTACGTCATATTTTGAACAATTCGCCAAAAAAAAAACGGCAAGGTATGAAATTAAGCCAATTCAAGGTTCATTATTACACGATATATACACAAACATTACGATACGACTTTCTAGAATGACGAACAATTTAATACAACATATTCGAATGAATAGAAATACGTTTGACGAGATCGGTAAATCAATTTAGTGAAACGATTCTGAAAAAATGTATTAAAATGGAAAACTAGTACTTAATTAAAAAATTATATTTATTTAAGAAATATTATTACATCTTTGACTAGATTAGATGTGGCGGATTTTTCGTTGCACCTCGGTATAAGACGACAATTTTGCGGAGCACTTGACGGTTATAGAAATGGTAACAAATCGATTCAAAACTAGTTTTTATTGTGCGGTGGCAATTTTATGCTTATACCTTGACAGAGGGGAATGCCTATGAATCGCGACTTCTGTTATAGGTACTCAATGAGGTGGAGTGACGAATTTTAATTTTCAAGCATAACGAAAGTGTAAAAGTAAACATTTTAATGTTAGTTGAATAAGAAACGGAGAGTTTGGAAAGATTTACTCGTACTTTGCAACCGCGTTGCATAACATGACTTACATGACATATTTTTTGCAAGAAATTAAAACAAAAATTGTCCTCCACCGAGCACTCACTTGTAATTTATTTTTATTTTTTATTGTCAAGTACTTATCTACTTTACGAAAATTTATGACGGAATTAAATGTCCCAGACTATTTGGACGGTTTTGCGAGCGAGATTATGACAAAGTAATATCAGAAAAAAAGTTACTTTAGACGTTCAAAAATTTTAATAGCATAATTGCATGGTTGCCCGACAGTGTTATTGTAAAAATGAAGAAAAGAATCCTTAAGTCGTTCGTGCACATAGAAAGAATAAGTAATAAAAGACTGACAAGAAAATCTACAAAGCGAAAGTGAGTGGTGGTAGCAGAGTAGAAGCCAAAGAAGATTAAGGCAGAATTACAAAGATACAGAGTGTTAGCTGACGGAAATGTCAAAAGCACTCGCATACCTAAGCGAAAGTGTATGAGGAGAATGATAAGATTAGAAGAAGCGAAAGAAGTATGTAAGGACTGCGACGCTTGGCGCTCCATTCTCTCTGACTAGCCTGTTAGGGATGCAGTGTAAGGATATGTATGTAATAACATATTTGTTAAATAATTTAGAAAATCCAGAATACGATAGCTGTAAGTAATTAATTACCAGACACGAATAAGTGTTAACGAGCGCGGCAGTGAAAGCACTTGACCTCACAAACTTGAAATGGTTTTTATTACTTTTTAGAAATACAAAACGCTTACAACAAACGAAATCATAATAAACAGCTGTGCGCTTAGATCATTCTTTGCAAAAATTTCAAGGCATCTTTGTCGCGCTTATATGGAATGAATAATTTATCATTGGCGCCTAATAATTAATTATTTAAAATCATCACATTCATTTGTTTTTTAATACACTTATTTAAAAATACCTAATTAATAAATGTGCTACTAAAATTTTATAACACCTAAATTGAGCACAGTTTTGTCGATTATTGCATTGAGGCAGTCTGGTTACTTTGGTCATACCTACTTCAAAACTGTTGAAATCATTTGGAAAATTTATTTAGTTCCTAAGTAGAAGACGAAATAGCTTTGGTGGAAAAGGTGGCCAATATTCTTTATAGACATACCGCTAATCTTATAAGGTATTGAAATACGATGAGAGTAACTTGATGTGATTTGCTAAATGCATTTATGATTAGAAATAATATTTCTGTTAAGAATCCAGGAGCGACAAACGTAAACAATCACAGCTTTTAATACGAATCCAAGGTTTCATTAAGTTGCCAGAGAAAGTATCTGTCCTCAATGCTCGACAAGGCCGAAAGAAGCAACGCACTGCTGTTTTAACTAAAAAAAATCGGAAATTTAAAAAAGCCAAAGGAAAGGAAAAAGAAAAAAAATCGAAAGAAGAGGGCCAAGGAAAGAAGACTAAAAAGCAGAAGGAGGGCTTAAAAAAAGCAAAGAGGCATATTCTCCAGGAATCATATGATACTTTGAATTCTCCAGTAATCATACGATACTTCGAGTTATGTGAGAATGATGAGGCAGAAAACGCAAGAATCATTTCTAATGTGCAGCGAATTCGGAAATGAGCTATAGGTTGGACTATGAGCTGTGGGTGAGCGGGCTATGGACTGGACTATAGTCTGTACTCAAATGGACAGCACTGTATGAAATTTATCCAAAGGTTATGTCCGCGATATGTATTAAAATTTGTTCGACTCTGGTTACTCACAGGGTGACCACCATGCGCCTCGAGCCATAGGGGTCAAATCCATTTTCTTAAACTGTCATTATTTCCAAAGTTGACTGCCAAAGTGAAAATGATATTAATTAATGTTTTTAATCTTTCACGACTTGTACACATCTTACAATCCTAACTAACCGAATCTTTGTCGTGTTAATACTTTCAGGTTATAATACTTTTTTTATCCCGATGAATTACACCGATAGTGATCACGGGCAGACTGATGAAGATGAGCGTCGTCTTCGTAGTGTGCAGTTTCTAGCCCACACTTATTCATCACATTTTTAATTTTTTATTATCGGCACTGTCAGTATTTCAACACACCACTAACGACGTCTATACACTGGTGATCTCCGGTTTTCCAGCTCCAAACACAAGCACTGGTGACAGTATTCCATGATGTTGATGAGTGATATCCATCTTCCCGTTTGAAATTGTGATATTTTTTTATTTCACTGCTTCTCATGCTATTCTGGAATAATAGTACGAATCGTTAAAAAGGACTTATGGCTGATGTAATTTCATTCAGTAGTTGGGTCCTAACTCCAGCAATAGCGATTCAGCAATTGTACTTGGAATTAGCTGACTTAGTGGTCTGTTGTTTCCTGACAGCTGTGATAGGTTCTCTGACCTATTGTGCTTTTAGTTTGTCCGATATAGGGACTAGCACAATGTATCATATAGACATCAGGTGTCCGGAACGGAATGACGTTCTTCGGAGTACGCAGGTGATTTATCATCAGGGAATGTGAACTATACACAGTCTTAATGGAGTATTTCTTCACTACTTTTCCAACTTTGTCCGTTACTCCTTTTACATACGGCAAGAATTCTGATACCCTGCCAACTCCAGAACGACACTCCCTCCTCCTCGGACGTCGTAAGTTGCTTCTGTACGAGATCTGATCAAAAAATACGATGAAAAATTTTGTATACTAGCAACAGCTGATGCTACCAACCATTTCAAGTAATACGTTCAATAGTCTGATTAGTTGAAATTGTCAGTACCAAATTTGAACAAGTTGTAACTTGTCTGTTGACCTCCAGAGCAGGAATAGTGAGGTCATGTTTAAGGTATCTGTCGCACTCATTAATTTTGGGCAACGCGCTAACATTAAGTTTTATTTTAAGTTGCAAAAAAGTGCCAAGAAGCTCATGAAATGTTAAAATTAGTGTATAGCGATAATGTGGTGACTCTGAAGACTGTTTACATATGGTATGAGCGATTCAAAAGCGAAAATGAGTCGAATGAAGACAAGCAACGATCAGGACGTCGAAAAACAGACGAAAACGTGCAAAAAGTGGCAAAAATGATTCGTTCGAACCGATAATCGACTGTTCGGGAGCTTTCCGAGGAACTGAACATCACGTATGGGTCCGTCGAAAGACCAGAATAATGGGCCAATATATTTCTACTGCATCACGATGAAGCGCCATGTCACACCTCGCTTCTCATTCGTGAGTTTTTGACCACAAAAAACGTTGCTGTCTGTCCACATCCACCTTGCTCTCCGGAATTAGCATGCGATTTCTGGCTCTTCCCAAAAATAAAAACTGTGTTAAAAGGAAAGCGTTTCGACACCATTTTCAAGATTGAAAGGGCCACGACAGAGTAACTGAAGGCCCTTCCGACAGAAGCCTTCCAGAAATGCTTCAAATCATGGAATTAACGCTGAAATAAGTGTATCGCTAGCAAAGAAGACTATTTTGAAAGATATTGGAATAAAATTTGATGTAAGCTTGTTATTTTGTTTATAATAAAAAAAATCACCGTATTTTTTTATCAGACCTCGTATGCGTTGTGTTATGTTACGTAGGTCGTACGCTCTATTCTCCAGTGAAACTACCACGGATTGAAGTAGTAGTAAGTCGCGTAGGGTGATGCATATTAGCATGCAGGTACCTGTCAGTGTGCGTATGTTTCCTGTATTCTGCGTGAGCCACTGTCACTGTTACTTACACATCGAGAAAAGGCTGTCTATCTCCACTTCAAATTTTATGTTAGGATGTCGGGATAATAAATGTATTAAAAGGCCTTAAAGAATTAACACGACATAGACCAGGTTAGTTAGCATTTAAGGTGATCTTAATTGACAGTCATTGTTATTAGGCGATTGTAATGAAGATTTTATTTTGAAATAAGTTTTTATTAGAGAAATGAGAGACACTTAAGCAAGAGCTTAAGTCTCTCTCGTTTCCCCCTTATCCCCTACCTACTGCACAGTCGCAAAATAACCGCAAACGTCCTTCCCAACTCTCCGTTCCTAATTTAACTAAAATTAGAATGTACCCTTTTTAATCTTTCGTTGGATCTTGGACCATAATGCTTAAGCTATTACAATTGCTATTATAGGCAATAAACTATATAGTTATAGGTAGTAAACCGGGAGCCCGAAGTCAACGATATTTACTACACCAACTGACATGGTATAATAGGTATACATGACAAATAGTCATTAAAATCTGCTATTCTTACCTATTATAACATATAAGCGATAACTTTTCTGCTAGGGAAAACCTCGAACCAATTTTGAAATTTTAGTTATCTTTGTAATAATAAGCAGGGTAACATTTGCCTGACATTGAAAATCTATATTCCTATTTATAAGATTATATTTAATGAAAGACCCCAACGTTTTATGTCACAACTCTTGCAGTACAGTTTACACATTATTGTACATAATTAAGAAAATCGTTTAATTGAATAATATTAATGTGGTCCTTATTAGCTAGTTCACATAAAACACCTACAAATTTACAATGGGACCTATTATTGCCTGATAACTTTTATATTATTATTAATGTGATAGTATATTATAAAGGTCAATTTTACGATTTGCATTCAAATCGCCCAAATAATGTCCCTTTTAACCACGTGATCACAAATTACCTAAACTTAATAATTCATATAAAACGATGACGATCTTAAGATATTTATTACATGATAAGGAGAAAATGACTGTAGTGTATGTATATTTAACTAGAATTATTAAAATGAAGATTAGAAAATGATATTACAAAATTATAATAAAAAAGAATATATAATACAAATAACATTTACTATCAAGGTAAATTCCTATCTATAGCAACAGTATTTTCTACCCTAAATTATTAGATGACATATTAAATGAATAACAAAATTAAATTTTCTACGTTTTTTAAACAATTTAGCGAAGATTTGAACCCTAAAAAATTTAAAGAAAGCTTAATAGTTTCTATTGGTAAACATAATAAAAAATATTATCGACATCAAACAATAAATGAAATGAAATAAATCTATTACTGCGGTGTGATTCTCTAAAGTAAATTAGTCGATTTCACTTCCGCGGTGAGATTGCAAACTACTAGTATTCTCTAAAATTGACAGAGATACTAGCGCCGCCTCGCCTTCAAATTTTTGTCGTTTTGCTAAATACGGCAATCTAATATAAACAAATCTAAATAAAACATGTTTTATTTAACGTAATTATGTCAGAAGAAGTTAAAATACGCTAAGACGAAATATCATACCGAGATGTTTACTTTTGAAGCAATCCCTAACAAACTCTCATCCAGGGTCCATCTCCATCCCTTCGCTTCGCAGTATGTTTGGTTTAAAGAATTCCATTAGAAGGCCAAAGTGAGTTCGAATGCGAAATGAGGTGAATTGTCGAGCGAGTCTCGCTTGGGCGATTCGAGTGTTTACAGAATTGTATGGCTGGCCAACTGATCATATACCTACTAGCGAATTGCTTCGTTTACACTTATAGTCCATTACGATGAGAATGGGACCTACATCCTTCATCGACCTTATAAATAAAATGCTTTGTAAAATGAAGGATTACTTGATTGAAATTATGGATTTTTTATTGTAGAGTGTAGGTGGTAGATTCAGATTAATTATATGTTCCTTTTTTAGCTGGATACTGGGGTTCAAATCTTTATATTGTAATACCCACTTTAATTCTTGGTGATTTTACAATGATATAAACAGCTAATCAAATAATTATAATTATACATGTTCTATACTTTTAATATTTTTGTTTAATTATTTATCGGTGTAGATATATACCGAAGTTACCTTGAATAATATTTTAACTTCTTAGTTAAACTAATATTGGCTAGTTTTTTATTTCTTTATCTAGTTGAATACTAATTTAAATACACGCATATCGTGTTCTAAGCAATAATTTAATTAAAAGGCTACTCTCATAATATTCTAAGTATGTATATATATTTAAAAAAAAGAAAAACAACAATTTTGAAATAAATTAAGCACTATACCTGCCACTGTAACATAATATTAATAATATCTACTTATGTATTCAGAGTAAATCCTACTTATCCTCATGTTGCACGCCACTGAACAAACTTCCTAAAAATTCCTATTTTTATTTTACTTCTGGCTCGTATTACTTTCACAAAAATAAATCTAAGAAATATTATGTGTGTATGATGAGATGGCAATAAACAGTATCCTGGACATAATAAATTATTATTATTATTATCAATACATACCATTCTAATTAAAATCAAAATCTTTACAAGCTATATTTTTTTTAAATTTAAAAGTAAAACTAATTAAAAAACTGGTTTTAGAGATTTGAGATATTATAATAACTTATCCACTTTAGTAAAAATCATTTTCAAATTCTGTATGAATTCGGAGAACCAACTGGATCTTTGTGTAAAACAGGCCTTTTTCTGGATATTTTTTATCAAAATTTTTTCTCCAATCATGTTCCCACGTTTAAGAATTTCATGATAGAGTTGAAATTGTATGTATCCAAATTTCTAACTTGAGAGTTAGAAATTAGTTAGAAAGACTGAGGTCTTCTTAAATATCGAGATCCAGGTCACAAACCACACCAAAGTCGGCATAGTTGGACTCTTAAGTCGGTTATATTTCTCTATGGTCGGTATTAAACGTATTAAATAGCTATTCATTTCATTTTATAATGTTGTTATAAAAGTTATTTCAACTTGGAAAAGCTTGCTGCTAAAAGGCTTTATTTCGCTAACTAAAAAGTGGATTAAATCCTAAAATACACCCGACACAAAAAATAACTAGCAGATGCCCTTCAAAAGTAATAATTATATTTCACTGTTAACTGCTCTCATATGGAATCAATGAATCTCCTGGGAGATTCATACTTTGTCAATGGAGTTAGTAAATTTAATATAGCGCTCGGACTCGCAACACATTTATTAATTTCATAACACTACTGTTTAAATACGAATCTTCCAAAGGGTAGGTGATAATGTTTAATTATTTATTTATTTTTTAGCTTCTAATTATTTTTTATCTCTGGGATTTTTTTATTTTACTTTTATGAAACTTACATAATAGGTAAGTTACTCAGGTAAGTACCTACTTTTAATAATACCTCATTCTGATCATCGTCAGTCTTCGATTGCCTATAGAGATCAAACCTGATATTTTTAGGTACGACATGCCTAAGATTCCTTCACATGTAAGATTCAGTGCCGAAAATTCTAAGAACAGCTAGACCAATTTCCACCAAATATTTAAGTACTACGAACATTTTCGACAACTACAGCTTTCAAATAAAAAATAACCGCATGTAAATTGGTTCATCTTCGACAATTGATGACCTAGATGGCGCAGTAGTTTAGGCGTTTCATCCAAGCCCGGAAGGCTCCGGGTTCGATTCCCGGTATGGGTCAATTTAAAAACCGAACTTTTCTAGATTGTGTTGAGTCTGGGACACCGGGAGACGTCCCTAATAGTCGTCGTCTGATTCTCACTACACAAGGAATGCCCTAGTTTGAGAGGTGCGTATTGTCTAGCGGCTAGCGCATTATTATTTTTATTGTCCGTTCAGGAGTTACGATGGCACAGACGGACCTCCTCTTTATACGTCGGGGCTAAAAGTACTTTAAGCATAATGTGCGAAATAGTGATATTATGACGCTGGAATTCTCAGAAGCCTTAAATTTTTGTAATATTCTGCTGGAAGTTTATAATACTTCCATTTCCCTTCTTGAATATTGGTGTCGCATATTTTTATACTTATCTTATAATATCTTACTATAACCAAGGGCGTCGCCAAGGGGGGGCAGGGGGGGGCAGTTGCCCCCCCCCCCTAGAGATCAAATGTAGCTAGCCGCAAAGCGACCAAAGTGCGAGCAATTGACTTCCTTACCTATTAATAAATTCCGCATCGCATGATAAAACGTAAATAAATTCACAAGGTTTAATGTATATTGTAGAAAGTATTGAAATATTCAGAATAACATTAAGATTTTGACATCCGTTTTTAAAATCGCCGCCATTTTCATCACGACTATATCAGATTTGCCAAAACGCAAGGCCATTAAACAGTGTAAAATTATGTAGGTAGGTATGGTGTGTGTGTGCATTGCATTTCTTTCTACGACAGCCGTTCACCAGCATTCACGTTAGTTTTGTATAATTTGTATACGGCATACCTAAATAAAATAGAAGTTATTGTTACGAACATACAATTTTAATTGGTTTTGTGGACAATGTCATCTGTAAGTGTTCATAAGAAACACCTACAGTTGAATAAATTGACTACAATCCTTGTAAAACCTAGTATTGCTACTCGACGCTAGATGGCGCTTGTTCAATGAACTCTCTGGAATTTGGTAGCAGTTACTAGACCAGGTAGAATGTTACCGTACATTCTAGTATGATGTTCGTTTGGGTATATAAAGACGTGAGCCGCTGCGAGCGAGTCCCTTTTTAATTGGAAACTATCAACGAAACAAGCTTAACAAGCGAATATAAGACTACCGGCTTGCCTGTGTTAGTCAATATTGATTTATATTTATTAAATAACAAGATCTCAGTGTTGAGTTGTGAAGTTTCTGAGTGTGTCTCCATTCATCATCTTATCAAAATGGGAAAGTTTTTTGGTAAGTTATGTACTGCTTTAATCTTGGGCTTGGAGCTAGTATTTTTATTTTATTTCTCTTAGCTAATAGCTTTGGTAACGGATATACTAGCTAGAGACGTATAATAATCGTTAAGAATATCATTTTTAATTTTATCTGGCATATTTTTGATGTGGAAAGAAAGGATCGATTATGTGGAAGGGAAATGTTAAGAAAAACTATTATTTTATTAAAAACGAGTTTATTGATTCAATCTCTATGAATTTAACGTTAACTAAACAGTGGTTTCGTTTTCAGTAATTAATTATGAAAACAAAACATAAATTATATTTGTGGTTTAATTAAATACAAATTAAAACAGATCCTTCATATAAATAAAGCTAAAAAATACAACTGAGTATTTATTTTAATATTTATAAGTAATTGAACAAAACTGCTCTCCCGTAAAAATTTAATTAATTACATAAAGTTTTATCAAAGCGTTTTGTTTTGCAGGAAGTTTGAAACGAAAAAAAAACTGATGGATCAAGTAGCGACAGCGATAGATCAAGTAGCGACAGCGCTCATTAATATTGATTACAAAAGGCGCTGACGCGCCTTTTGTAATCAATATTAATGAGCGAAACCAAATGCTATGCCATCACTACATTAAAAAAAAATTAACTAGGTAAAATAAAAATGGAAGTGGATATGAATGTAGATATAAACACTTGCTGATTAATTGATGTATTATTTCATTGTACATAGAGCTAAAACCGCTAAAGATACAAACGTGAAAATGCGACAGTTAGTTTTTGCGATCTATAACTGAAATAAATAGGATTCCCTATTTTTCAACATTTCTAATGGGTTAAAACTAGATGTCAAACTTTGTACAGAAAAACAAATTAAAATGCTCTTACTACCCTCAGGTGTTATGTAACTTATCTACATAATAAATAACACGGGTGTCACGAAAATAATATAGTAGTGTAATACAGATGCATATTAATATTGCTCTTAACATATGTATTAATTATTAGTTCCGACATACGAGTATTATATTGCCTATTTTATAACTTAATGAACGAGGCTACATTTACTTTCAATTTTGCAGGTACCCTACTGTCAGGTCAGCAAGAAAATGATTTAACTCATCGTAAGCTCAATTCAGGATAAAGCGACGTTTGCATATTTTTTTTTTTTGCTGCAGAAGACAAAGCGTTTGAAGAAGAAAAATGTGATTTGATTTTCAGATTAATGGCTCTATTCTATCTATTTATTTATCATCATTGTTATAAATAAATAATATACATTATGCTTGTGTTTGTTTTGACCAAAATGAGAAATTTTCCCCAATAAACTTGGGTCGAATTAAGAAATTTTTTTACATAGTAGGAATCATCTGACCATACAGATTGTAATGATTACATATATAATTATGTACTATCGCGGAAAGTGAATGTTAAGCGGTTTAAGAAACCTTTGAATTTGCCGAGTTGATAAAATAGTCATTTTATCAACTCGACAAAGTCAGCAAATTGAAGTTTCTATTGATGTCTTTGTCATTTTTAAATTCATAATTGAAAGATAAGCGTACGGGATATAAATCAGTAATCTTCGTATTCCGAACTAACACGAATGACGAGAATCGAAGAGCTTCATGTACCAAAGAACAGTAAATAAAAATTAACTGCAATTTATGGATGCGTAGTCAAACTTGAAACCCTTATGATTTGGTTGTAGGTCACGAATAAAAAAATTTAAGTTACATTTCATAATTTGTGTTAATTGTTTTAAGTTAATTGGAAGGAATATACAAATACTAAGAAAAATTTACTACATAATTGGGATACCGATAACCAACTAAGATATTCCAAATAAACACAAATGACAACAAATTGAGTTGTTAGCAAGCGCGATTATTTTATGACGGATTATGACATTTAGTATCGATTTATGAATCAAATACATACATACATACATATTCTCACGCTGTATCCCCAACGGGGTAGTCAGAGAGGACGGAGCGCCAAGCGTCGCGGTTCTTACATACTTCTTTCGCTTCCTCAAATGTCATCATTCTCTTCACACATTTTCGCCTAAGTATGCGAGAGCTTTTTACATTTCCATCTGCTAACACTCTAGCTATTTGATCTTCATAAGCCAGCCTTGGTCTTCCTTGGCTTCTTTTATCACTCACTTTTGCTCTGTATATTTTCTTCATCAGTCTTTCATCATTTGTTCTTTTTACGTGCCCGTACCATTAAAGCATTCCTTTCTTAGTTTTTACAATAACACTGTTGTGCAACCCAGTCATACTGGGTATTCCTTCATTGCTCATTTTGTCCGCAAGGATGCACCGCAAATATTTCTAAGAGATCACATTCCTGCTGCATTTATTTTACTTTACAATATTGATTTCGGGCATATCTAGGCCTCACAACTGTACAATAAAGTTGGCACCACCGTCGCGTTCAGAATAGCCATTTTGGCTGAGTTAGATATATTATCACACCGCGTACTAATGCGGCCGTCTACTTTATTGCGAGCGACTACCCGTCTCTCCACATTCAACTCACATCTTCCGTCCCTATATAGAAAACACACTCCCCAGGTAATTTCAGAAGTAATTTCATTCACTTGGTCCAGACATTATTCATTTACCCATATTTCACACTTCGTCTGTACATCTTCTCATTCAAACACCAGAACGCAATCCCCAGATATACAATTTCATTCACTCGTTCTAGACATTTTTCATTTACACATATTTCACACTTCGTCTGTACATCTTCTCATTCATATTATCTATATTATTATTAATATTCATTCATAATCGTCCCTTGGTCTTTCTTGGCTTCTGCTACCATTCATTTTTGCTCTGTAGACTTTCTTCTTCAGTCTTTCATCATTCGTTCTTTCTATGTGCCCGAACCATCTAAGCATTCCTTTCGTCATTTTTACAATAACACTGTCGTGCGACCCTGTCATACTGCATATCTCTTCATTACTTATCCTGTCCGCAATGGTGACACCGCACATCTTTTTAAGAGATCGCATTTCTACTGCATTTATCATATTCTCACTCGATTTCGGGCATATCCAGGCCTCACTACCGTACAATAAAGTTGGCACCAACACCGCATTATGGATGGCCATTTTGGCAGTGTTAGATATATTCACACTATCTACTAATGCGGACAGAGCACCGTTTACTTTATTGCCAGCTGCTACCCGTCTCTCCACATCCAACTCACATCTTCCATCCCTCGGAAACACACTCCCCAGATACACAATTTCATTCACTTGTTCTAGACATTTTCCATTTACCCAAACCTCATATTTCGTTTGTACCACTTCCTTTTCAAACATCAGAACCTCAGTTTTGTTCACATTCACATTCAATTCTTTCACTTCACATTCTTCTTTCATGCACGTGACTAGTGTCTGCAAATCTGCTTCTGATGGTGCTATAAGCACAGCATCGTCAGCGTACAATAGGCAGTTTACCACTGTACCATCACATATCATACCACTCATACTACCTTTCATTCTCTGGAGGCAACTGTCCAAATACAGCACGAACAGCCAGGCAGACATCACGCAGCCCTGTCTGACGCCTGAATAGACTTCGAACCAAGGCGAAGTGTCACCTTCTATCCTTACACAGGCTCTGTGGGCGCTATATAATGACCTCACAGCCTGCAGTAAAGAGCCCCCCACGCGATACTCAGATAGAAGACTCCACAATTTCTTTCGCACTACTACAACTACTACTCTATCGAATGCTTTTTCCAGATCCACGAAAACGCAGAAAACTTTCTGACCTAGCCAGAAACTTCCCCACGATAACGAAAAGCGAAAAAATCTAATCCATATAACCCCTTTCTTTCAGAAACACTTCATATGTTCGGTCAAGACCTTAGTATACAGTTTACTTGCTAAACTAACCAAGCTGATGGCCCTGTAGCACGCACAGTCTAAATGATAACCTTTCCCTTTATAGAGAGGTACTATGACTGCGATGCGCCAGTCATCTGGAACCTCGCCCTTCTGCCAATAAAGGTTACAGAGTGCACAGAAAATATCCCAGTCCCAAGGACCACCATACTTGATCATCTCAGCAGTCACCTCATCAATTCCCGCAGCCTTTCCACATTTCAAACTTCTTATAGCTTTCTTAACCCCTTTCATACTAATGACATCCTCCAGTCCCTGACCCGAGTGTGGCAACTCATTAGAATTGCTGTCAGTATCAGAGATGGAGTCGCCACTTTCATACAGTTCTCCATAGTATTCACTCCATCGCTGCAGAACATCTTTTTTATCTGTTGGAAAATTGTTTTCTTTCGAGCGCACTTTATTCATTCTGCAAGGTGCCGGGCCACTTCGGTACTTACGCACTTCTTTCCAAAATAATTTGGAATTTTCCTCGAAGTTGTCCGACATCCTGTTTTCGTCTAACATCCTACACCTTTCACGCTTCTCTTTCACTAGTGCTTTCGTTTCTGCTTTCTGCAGCTTTTATCTGTCTTTCATCAAATTCTTCATACCACAGTCATTTTTGGTAGCAAGATAGTCTCGGCATGCTTTCTTCTTCTTGTACACAGGCTCTCACCTTATCATCCCACCACACATCACGCTTTTTACCGTTTCCAATCTTATTCTTTCCACACACTTCTTTCGCAGCCTTGATCATACTATCCCTAAGGTTCTGCCAACATTCTTCAACATCCTTGCTCTTCACTTTCAATCTATCATCAAGCTTACCGGATACCACCCTTTCATATTTATTCCTGGTTTCCATCTTGCAGTTTCCAGCGTTTGATGCGACAAACCGCTGCAGGTTTGGACACTACGCGATGTCGCCATACTGCAAACAGACCCCTTATTCTGGTTATCACCAGAAAGTAGTCCTTCCCAGATCGGCACCTCTATGCGCTTTTGTGTCCGTAACCTGCTTCTTGAGGCTGTTATCCACCAGGAATTAATTAATCATACTTCTCTCATGCTTTCTTTCCCATGTGTACTGATGGATCCTTTTGTGCTTAAATACGATATTAGCAACAAAAAGGTCCTTTTCCATACACACTTCTAACAGAATCCTATCATTCACTCTCCTATCTCCATATTTGTCTAGGACAGTCTCAAATCCTCTTAATTGGAAACCGCGACATAAAAAAGTACGACATGTCAATCATATCTTTGCAAAAATTTAAGGAAAAATTATTCAATTTATTTATTTCATTTGGAAAATGCCTGTTCTTAACCCCATAGAAAATGTATGGGGTGTAACGGTGCAGTGATGGAATCACTGTAATGAAAGGAGAACGGAGGATCTCGTGCAACATTGTAGAGACATATGGGAAAATTCGCGAAGGACCAACATTTACACTCGCTTAGGTGAGTCTATGCGTACATGACTCCATGCTGTTATTGATAACAACGGTGCATGTTACACTCGATATTGATTGCAAATGTCGGTCGTTCGTATATTTTCTCAAATGCAAGCAACATTGAACTTGTGGAATGACCTTCCTTCTCATGTTCGTCATCCCGTCACTGCCCATTTTTAGAAAAAACCTGCTCAAATATCTTTTTGCAAAATTCCTAAGTTGTTGCATCTAAACGTGATTAGATGCAGATTAGATGAAACGCGCGAAATTAAGATGTGTTTTTATAGCTTCAGTTAGATCTAGGAAGCAGGATGTCTGTGATGTAAATTCATTGGATACGTAAAAACATATTGGACATACTGCTGCCCCAAATGAAAAAAAATTAAACTTTTTTCGTTTTGAACGTTTTGCGCATTCTATGGAATCCACGCATTTATTTTCTCGTTAAGAATTTGTTTAAAATAAGAATTTGTCTTCGATGAGCTTCGACTCTGCATTACTATCGAGAGTAGTTTCTAATTTGATTGATGAAGTTGTTTTTATTTTTTTTTACTCTTATTTCTATTTTTTGATATTTAAATAAACGATAGGAAATTAACCAAATTTAATTGCTTTAATTTCTTATGATTTTTCGTTATGTCATGCATGACTTAGAAATAATTATGAAAGTAGCCCTATTTATTTATTTTTGCTTCCATGAGGAAACACTCGTTTAAGGTTGGGCCTTGAAATGAATACAAATTTGAATTTAAAAATTTGTGTCTTTCAATTCGTCATCAATCGTGTTATCTCGTGATTATGTAATACGGCCAATTTAAAATGACGGCCAACCTACTAAACATTCCCTTTCCGCGATAGTACGTGATTGAACGATCCAAAAATTGTATTTATTACTAGCGACTTTTTAGAAGCTGTTTGCAAGATTAACATAAATCTGTGAGTATGTACCTATTGACAATGGACTAATATATCGATATTATCTGTACCGTCACAACACTCGTAAATTTTCTGCTATCTATGCAGTGTGCACGACATGGACTTATCACTCTAACGATACGTGGTAGTCTGTGCTATACGTCCATGGTGCACGAAACTACCATGAAACTTCGTTCGTGTTAGTCCATCTTCAAGTCGTGAGGAGTTTTTGGCGATATTTTATGGAGAGCGGTTTGGCGTTTATTTTAATTATTTGCAAATGATTGTTAGTGGGTATCGTGATGTAAAATTAGCTTAGTTTAGCGTCCTAAATATCTACGCTCTAGTGCTTTTATGTGAAATTGTTGAAATAAATGTTTATTAAGTAGAGTAATGTTGAGATTTTTTTAGTGGCTTAGTGTGCCTCAGCGGATCCTATTAGAAAGACTGTCTCAATATTTATATTTGTCGCCAAAATGTCCAAGAAATATCTAAAATGTATTACGTCGACATTTTTATGAAATAATAGTAAGAATTTATCTATCTTGTACTGAAGACGTCGGTTGTGTTGGCTAAGATCCCAAGTCCAAAGAGTAAGATAATTATTTATATCGGAAAAGAGTGGCAACTTGATAGTGAAATCGGCATGTGGACTTTTTGAGTGAAACAGGAGAAGTGAAATTGTCATTTCATTTAGCTTTTCTATTTTTTACGTTTTTGGTAACTTTAAAGTACAAAAGTGATAGTATATTGTATTTTAAAGTTCTGTGTAAGTCAAATGTTTCTCCAGAACCTACGTCATTAGGCTGATGGTCTTGTTACCAATGCCTTAAGAAACATGAAAAAAATTGTTATTTTGGTGTTATAATCTTAGTCTGTGGTTATAATACAAAACCATCTATGTCAGTAACTTTTTGGCGGAGACTTTTTGGCGGGAACGGGAGAAGTGAGGTTGTCATTTTATTTAGATTTTCTATTTTTTACATTTTTAAGAGTTTTAAAGTACAACAGTGATAGTATATTGTGTTTTAAAATTCTGTGTAAGTGACAAGAATGGAGGAGATCTAAATAAACGTGTAGCTGAAGTTTTCGCGCTCTTCCAAGAAGTCCTTTATAACTTCAGTAAAGCCTACTATCACTTTACTGGAGGAGTTTTACGATAAGAAAGAACTAATTTACTTGTGATTCTACATGGATTCTGTGTGTATACTAGTTTGTGTTATTGCGTGCCATTGGCAAATGCGTTAATCATCTATTGAATTGTTTTCTCGCTTTACTTGACGTTGGCAATGTACTCACGTACGGTGCCATTTAAAAATAAAAATAAAAAACAAAAAAAACTTTTTGGCGGGAACGGGAGAAGTGAAGTTGTCATTTTATTTAGATTTTCTATTTTTTACATTTTTGATAGTTTTAAATTACAAAAGTGATAGTACATTGTGTTTTAAAGTTCTGTGTAAGTGAAAAGTATAAAGTAGGCATAAATAAACATGTGTAGCTGAAGTTCTTGCGCTCTTCCAAAAAGTCCTATAAAACTTCAGTAAAGTCTACTATCCACTTTACTGGAGAAGTTTTACGATAACGAATTAACGATTCATTTTAATACAATACGTGACATTGGCAAATGAGCTAATCTGTGCGCCATGCCATGAAGAAAAAAAAAGAAAAACTATAAGTCACAAAATTTAAGCATTATTTTTACCACAGACTTTTAATGTTACTTTCTTTTTGATTTATGCGGTCCTAAAAAGGACTACAGCACCACTAAAACATACTGATTACTTACTCAATGTTAACCACTAATTTGTTATTTTTAAAATCAATTTAACTTATTTTCCTCTAGTTATTTATGTTATCTAACTATGCCTAGTCAATACGAAGAAGATCGTGTTTGGGAAGGCTCTAATCATACACAATATGAAGTAAGAATTTTGCTAATATGTAATATGTACACATTTCATTTATTAGCATAAAAACAGAACTACGTCCATTTTATTAATACACATATATTTTTATATATTTACAGGAAGAAGCTGGTGAAGATGTCATTGAAAATCCAGAGGAAGTATTACAGGAATGCTTGGAGAAATTCAAAACCCCTGATTACATTATGGAACCCGGCATATTTAGTCAACTTAAGAGATACTTTCAGGCAGGAGGAAACCCTGAACAAGTGATCGAGCAATTATCAATTAATTATAATGCAGTGGCTCAGATGGCCAATTTATTAGCAGAATGGCTTATTCTTGGAGGTATTGTTATTATATAGTGTTTTCATAAATAGTCTAATTAACTTATTTATTTCGATAGTTGTTGTTTTAATGTTATGCAAATGAAAATGTAAATGTAAAAAATATACATATATGTATATCTTTGTATACATGTGATGTTCTTTTCCAACTTCTTTAAAAACTGTCATCCCCTATTGCCAATTTTCTAGGTATTAATTATAAAAACAATGAAATGGCCTTACAAACTTTCATTCCCTATTTTATCCCCTTAAAGGATAATATTCCAAAAATTCACCACCTTTTAAACAATAGCTAAATACTGATTTTCATAGATTTATCATAAAATCATGCAATTTTACATCTTCTATTTTATCACCTAGGCTTCGATCACAAATAAAAAACTAGATACACAATCAACGCTCCAAAAATGTTCGAACCAAATGTGCAGAAGTGCACTCAAATGTGTATTTGAGTGCACTTCTGTTTTAATAGTATTCAAAAACACTAACAGCGAACATGTGAACAAAGTGCTCATTCAAAAACTGCAAAAACAACACATCTAGAATGCTAAAACAGACACGATTTCTTATTTTCGGTTAATAAATAAATAATTTGGGTTATGTGTTCATTATTTCATTATATAATAATGATACATAGCTCTTTTTTATTCAATTCATAATCATATTTTTAAATATTGCCTTACAATATATGTCTTATACTTGTCACTTTCATGTAACAAATCAAAATGACATAAATAACAACGAAAATAGATTACTTGATATAATTCAAGTACAAACTTTATGCAGGAGACATAAGATTGCATTTTAAATATTTTATTTAACAAACTTCGTTTCAATGTTATGCAAGAATCGTTACAAGTGTTTATGACCTTATGGTTTGACAGTAAGTTCTATTTTAGATTAACACAATATTGCCGATAATACTTTCGATAGACGATATTAAAAATATATACATCAATTCCGATAATAATTTGTTTAAATTTTATAGGACATTGTGAATCTAGTTCTTCATTCGTAATCAAATTTCTGGTCTTATCGGGTACCTACACTTATAAGAAACCTCTGTGCAAAATTTTAAGTTAAATTTAGATCCAACGATTTGTGCTGCATGTTGATAGAAACTAACTGATTGATATATTCAGTCAGTTTCTTATTTATTCAATTGTATAATAGATAGGCATCTGTAAATCTATGTACTGTGTTTAGAATTCTGTGATTGTTTTGTTATTTTTAACAGGTGTTAAAGTAACAGAAGTACAAGCAATGGTTGAAAACCATTTAAAGGATATGATCTTGAAAACATTTGACCCTAAAAAAGCAGATACTATTTTTACTGAGGAAGGTGAAGTAAGTATAATATTAGACAATATACATCAAATTAATCATAGCATGATTTTAAGAGTTTTGAGATTTAAGTGTAATTTAGTTTGGGAAAGACTACGCTTTTGTAATAGAATATTAAATATTTTTTTAAATGCATAAAAATAGTCTAATTACAATGTAGACATTGCATCAGTAATGCAATATGATATATCGACACTTATTGAAGCGTCAAAGATCAAAAAACTTATAAACAGTTAAAAATAATTAAAACCAGTCTTTTCAAATAGTTAAAAAAAAACCTAAGACTTGAAGTCTACTTTTAAGCCAGAAGTCGTCTTTGGGTAGAAAGGACTTCATGAAGTGAAATTTTAAACCTTGAATGCTTACAGTGCATGCCTTTTATTGCAAATGACATCATTGTACTACCAAATCGAAGACAATCTAAACTTTAGGCTCATTTTGTGTTATCTAGACACCTGCATGGTTGACAGAAATGATCGAGCATCCAACATGGAGGTCACTGATATATAGGCTAGCAGAGGAATATCCAGACTGTCTCATGCTAAATTTTACTATAAAGGTATTTATTATCTTAAGTTTGACTTGGTATTTACGACTATATTATATGTTTAGAATCGTTTTTGAAAATGGTTTGAAGCTTTTAACAAAGTACTGTCTATTGTGCTTAACATCAATGAAAATATTAAAGTGTATGGGGTTATTTAATAGTAAACCGCAGTACTATATTTTCACCACGCATACATTTGTAATAATGAAAATAGCCTGCAGAAAGTGTTTTTTTCTACAGACGCTGATCATGTGTCATGATCAAGCTGTCGCTTATATTTATAGCTATACTTTTTTTAAAAGAGTAATGACAATCTATTTATTTCAGTTAATTTCTGATGCTGGTTTTCAAGGAGAAATTACGAGTATATCAACAGCAGCTCAACAAATTGAAGTATTTTCAAGGGTATTAAAATCTGCTATAGTGGGATTTCTGCAAAGTTCAGATGACTGGCAAAACAGTGTAAATGAATGTGCTGTAAGTAGCAAAGCAAATGTTATTGAATTTTGAATATAGTAGAATATAGTAGACTTTACTCTTATACTATGTTATTACAGAAAATGGTCTGCCACGGAGCTCACACATATGTGTACAGTCAAGTCATTGTGCATATTTTATCTCAAGAACCTAGGGGTGGTGCTATAATGAAGAGACTAGGTCAAGAAATAACTCGATGTGCACAGCAAAGGTAATTATTTTTTTAAATATTAATATGATCCTGTGATATGTAACATGAAGAATAATGTTCCATAATATGCTTTTTCTGCATAGGTTTGTCATTTACTTTCTTTAATACCATCTATTTTTATCGTCGGAATTACAGTTCTAAAATAAATGTTAATATTATATTAGTTCTGACTGGCCCGTTAGCGCATTGACATATGCATCTGCTTTCCAAGCTAGGGTCTCAGGTTCAGGTCAATTTAAGAAACGAACTTTTCTAAATTGGCTTGGAGTCTGGGTGTAACTGGGAACCCCCAGAGTTCGTTGTGTGGTACCCATAGTACAAGCTTACTGCTTAGTTTGGGGTCACACAATCTGTGTAATTGTCTGGGTATTATTATTATTATAGTTAGGCACACAGTTCACCTCACTTTACTATGAACTCGTAAAGATTGTTGAATTTTATAGCAGTTATGAAACATGCAGATCTAAATCAGAGTACCTCACTCTTGTTTAGTGGTCACGATGTGACTCCCATCACACTGGCGCTAACAGCGGGCGAGACCTGGCGCGGTGCCCGGACCGCACTCGCAGCCATGTTGTCACGGGGTGCACTCAACCCAGCTGATATCTCTGTGTTATTTCGTGCCTACACTCAACCAGAACCACCACCAGTTCATTTACTAAGAATACCGCAGTTTTTAGGTAAGTATAACTTTACACTACAACACAATCCCACCTTTAGCATGAAACTGACCTAATTCAAATATGTGATAAAAAATTTAACCAACCTACTATGTAGATAAAAAAGGATGCATCTGTCTTTTTGTCCATTAGCTACATATCATGAGAAAATTTAAATTTGTGTTTGTGAAGAATCAATTTTATTATTTTAGTTAAATTCATAGTTGTAACTTGCCAAAACAAAATCTCAAAATATTGAATTAAGTCAGTTTCATTCTAAAAGTGCAACATATACATGGTTTTTTTCTTCAACCACCATGCTATAATTGTGTTTACAGAACTTCTCGTTGACTCCTTGTTTAAATTGGGAAGTAAACTAAATCCTGAACACAAATCAAAATACATGTATCTGTTGGCATATGCGGCTAGTGTGTGTGAAGGGCACACACCAGGACGACCAGTCAAAGACGAACTGAAAGCAACAGTACAAGCAATCGAAAAAGTTCATGCAGTATGTAGTAGTTCAGCCAGTTCAAGCGAATTAATAGCTGAACTGCCTACATTATATCATTGTATAAGGTATATTTTATCACAATATTAAGTTATGCTATTTACTTGCTATGGCGACAACTTCATTTGCTTAAGCTTTACGATTTGATTGGTTAGGATCTATGATACCTAAAAATTTATTCTCGGAATTATCTTACAATGGTGGTCAATGGAATGAAATAGAAATAAGCAAGAATGAAATAGAAGTAAGATGACAATTATATGTTACTTTCATTGCAAATTTCTCTGTACCTGACATAATTTTACAGTAAATCACATTTTAATTTCTTTTTCATATTTTTTTCTAATTTATATTAGTGGCAAGCAATACCAAATCTATATCACTGCATCAACTGATATTTTGTGATCACCTCTGTTAGATCATAACAATCTCCTTTATTTTAGGTTTCCTGTCGTTGGTATGGGAATCTTAGTGTGGGTAGAATGTGTAGTAACAGAACCATCATACTTTAAGTTGTGCACTGAACATTGCCCTGTTCATTTGGCACTTTTAGATGAAGTCGCTTCTTGTCATCAGTTACTACATCACAGACTTTTAAGACTTTTAGTGCAGCTATTTGAGTCACCACAGGATGAGCTAGAAATTTTAGTCCAGGTAATTATAATGATTTCTATGAATAACTATAAATATAATTAAAACTCTTTACTCACATATTGTACCTTACCCATACAATCCATATTATAGCAAGTTACGTCTTTTGTCCATTAAGTTTTTATAGCTATACCTATACTACTATAACTGAAGCGATTTTAATGAAATTTAAGAGATTAAAATCTGGAGGACATAGGCTAAATTTTTAAATTCCACGTGGACGTAGTCGCAGGCAACAGCTAATTAGAAATAATATTGATAAATTAAATTTGTGTTTGTGGCCCTCATATCACTAAGGTAGCAACATGCATTAGAAAAGTTATGCACGTTTTTAGATTCACTATTATTGTAGAGAATTCATTTTGATACATAATAATATGTACAAATGTTTTGCAAATGTAATATTACTAATTACTTCACTTTTTAGGATGAACCTAAATGCTGGTTTAACGATCTCAATATACCATGTTAAAAGTTTAATTGAACTTGCCATAAAACTACACTTCACTTCTATTTATATAGAGAAAAATGTGATGGTAACAATATGATGGTAATATGAGAAAAATTTTTAAAACATACACTTTAAACAATGACTACAGAGATATCACTGATTCACCATCTCTATTCTACCTCCTAAAAAGAGTAGAGAAAATAAAATAATAATAATTAAAGAATATCATAATTATTATGATGATAAAAATGCAATACTGTTATTGTTAAAGAAATTTAAATGTAATGACATTGAAGCATTACTACAAGATTTAACATAATACCACATTTTAACGGTAACATACAGACGTACAATATATGTTATCATATGCGTTTACATGTTACGTAATATACACATGCACACTCACTCACTCACATCTGTAAACACACAGATATGCAATCACACATATAATACATACACTCTTAGTATATATTACACATATAAACATTAGCGGTAATATTTTTTCTAGTGTTTTTTTTTGGAGCTAACGTGAAAAAATGTAAATTTCAAGTATTTGAAAAGTTCTCTCCAAATAACTCGAACAAAAATTTTTTAAAGGCACACAACTCAAAATTATTGAAACAATCTAATAAAAAAACATTGGTTTTTATCGACTTCCGAAACTTGGAAAATTCTCGAGCAACCTCTAAAAATGTTTGTTACAGTGGAAACTTGGAGTTAGGTCTTCAAACATCACAAACTTACATTTTTTTTCAGTGAGCTCTAAAAAAAGTTGAAAAATAGGGTCACTAACATGTGTACCTACATAAATATTATGTAACGTTACGTGTTTTTTAATCTTGTAATAGTCCAGCTGAGATACACTAAACTGTGTAATAAACTATATATGAAATATATAATATATTATGAAATGATTATATTATTAATATTATTATAATTTTCCAGCTAGAATTAAAGAAAATGCTTCTGGATCGCATGGTAAATTTACTTAGCCGTGGTTGTGTTGTACCTGTATTAAGATATATTAAACAGTGCTGGCAACGTGGTGACACTGACATATCATTAATAAGATACTTTATCACCGAGGTAAATATTATGATTTTTTAGTCACTTTATATTATGCTAGTGTTCCATCATATGATATTATATTAAACTGCTAGTGTAAGTAGCTCCACTGATCAGTTACGACGATGACTGTCTGTACCAGTTGTCAATGAAGGAGTGAATGAATTGTTCAATGAAGTCTGTAACAGTTGTCGCCGAAATTCCAATTCAGACCACGCCTTTTCATAGGGCCTTTATTTTGTGATCAGACTATCGCTATTTATAATAATTATACTAGTCTGACTAATAAAAGTAGACACTGAAAAAGCGCGGTAAATTTAAAAAATATCCGCATAGCCACCCCGAAATTTATATGAAATACCTGGAATAACCTATTTTGATACTTCTGAATATTTTTTCTTCTTCTGGGTGTTAATTTAATTACCTAAGATTATCAGTTGTATAGTTCCCATAGCCTTGTCTAGTTTGGGGCAAGATGAACGTATGTAATATTCGTGGCAGCTAGTCTATCTGGGTAACATCCATCAAAAGAAACCTAACACTCATGAGTTCATGATATAACCACAGATTAATTAGTTATAATTACAAAATTTCTATTACAAATGATTTATAAAAAACAATTTTCAATTATGTTTATTTTTTTATTCACTGTAACAAAAACTTGAATTCAACATTTCTACATGAATAGATTCATCAAAGTCACCGGTGTCACTTGATTATGAAACTTGGTAATTTTCTTCAATAATTCTATCTCTTTCTTTGTATTTATTTTCAATGTATACATGGTGTGTTCTGTCATTTTCCTCCAATCTTCTAGCATTATGCTTTCAAACGATTCTTTGATCAGTTTTTCTAACCATTTCTAAACACCATAGTAAAGCCTCTATTTTTACTCGCCACTTTACATTTTGCCAAACTCCATGCAAGCTCTATGGTATTTAAATCACAATGGTGGGGGGAAAGTCTCAATACCTCATGACCATCCTTCTTCAAAAGTTCATCAGCTTTATACAATGGTTTTGGTATGTGCTGTTTTACAAAACACAGCACAGCTCCACTTTTGTATGGTGGTCTTTAAATGGACTTCATTCCAAGTAAGCCATTCTCTTATTTCATTTTTACAATTTTGTGATGTAGGAGTTTTATTTAAAATGACTGAATGATAACTGGCATTATCCATAACTGTTACACTTGGCTCATTCAGATTAGGTATGAGCTTTCTTGTAGCCATTTATGAAAGTTTGAGGCGTTCATATCATGATGGTAATCTGCCATTTTAGATTTAGTGCTAAACACTAACAATGAGTTTGCTACAGGGCTTTTTTCCTAGCCACCATGTACAATTATGTACTTTTTTTCCCCAATGACATTTTTTCAATGCCCCTGCTTGTTGATGGACTTTGCCAAGATTTCTTGGACTTGTAGTTTTGATGGACATAGGTTTCATCTAAATAAATTATTGCTTTTCCTTACATATGCTTTGAAGCTATGATTCTTATAAACTTCTTTCTCCTGTTGTTTTTCTTGAAACTTATAAATCATACAAAACATCTGCACTTCGCTTCTAATAGTTTTATTCATTTTTAATCTCGTAAAATGTTGAAATAAACTCAAAATAACACAAAGACAACAATGCTGACAATAACCGACAAGTTTAAATTAATTAAATTTACATTGATGTTTGTATTAGCATTGCCATATAAGTTTACAAAAAGTCAAGTGTCTACTTTCATTATTATTATTGGGCAATCTGATAATTGTGTTTCCTACATGTTGTTCCATTTTAACTGTCATTTTATAATATACTCTCTTTAAATAATAACTTAGTTTGTAAATACAATATATTTCATTACACTTTCACCTGTACTATATGAATCAATGTGGCTTCCGAAGCACAGAACTATTTACAGTTACCAGTGGGACATACCTGTGTTGTCTTTTTTGAACATTAGTATTCAGTAATTTTGTAAATAGTTAATGGTCAAACCTTTAAATAAACTAATTAATATTTTATTTTTTCGAACTGTCTTCATTACAGGTACTAGATGCAATTGCTCCACCTTATACTCCTGAGTTTGTGCAACTAGTTCTACCTATGGTTGAAAATGAAGAAATAACCGGCACAATGAGAGCAGAAGGCGAAAATGATCCTGTTTCTGAATTTATAGGTAGACTAAAACATTCATTAGGATATAGTATTCATGAATCGCAATATCAATATAACTTCTGTTTTCTGTTTACAGTGCACTGCAAGGCGCATTACGTAGTTGTGTAATGAACATAAATTACATTTTATATTTAATTAAATAAATGTATTACAAACAATTATGTTGTTAATTTATAATTTTTCACATTCCTCTGGTAGCTTTTCTTTCATAATATCTTTTTAAAGCTTCTTCAAAAACTGTTCCAACTGTTCTCTTCTTCCATATATCAACTTTTATTTTGGTTTCCTTTTCATCCTCATCTTTCTCTGTAATTGTGCTGTTTCTTAAACTATTTTCTGTATTTATTTCCTTTAATGTTAATTCGTTTTTGGCTGCAGTAGCTGACATGTTATCTGTTAAAAATTTTGAGTGACTAGATTTTTGTTTTGTGTTACAGTCATCATCATTATTATCACTTGAATCATCAATTGAAAAATCAGAATCTGCATCGATATTTTCATTGCATTTTGATCTCTTTGCATTTTTGATGTCTTTTAAATTTATACGATTAATTTCTTCTTCAGAGTCTTCAATTTCCCCTTCAGATAAATGTATATTATTATCCTGAGATTTCCTTTTTCTGTAGTTTCTTTTCTTTAAAATAGTAGATGTTTCTTTATCCTTTTTAGATTCAAATTCACTACTCTCTTTTGATAGATTGTGTTGTGGTTGATCCTGGGTTTGCTTTTGTTGGTCAGAAATCCTGTCTGATCCCAATTTCTGCTCATACAAATGCCTATAAAAGCCACCTAAATCACTCTGTTTAGTAACATCACCAATATTTTCTAAGTACTCCTCATATTTTTCTTTCTCTTCTTCTAATTTTATTTCTTCTAGTTTCTTTTTATAAGCTGATGTAACAAATACTTCTTTATCTGCGAACATATCACCTTCGTTCTCTCTCTCTTTTTGAATCTGAAATCATTTAATTTACATTACATAGCATGCAAATATTATCCCAAATTTAGGAAAAAAACTACAAGTAATATAGCACTATGCCTCTGTGCTGCCTAACAATTCAAACATACAATGAAATAAGCTTACGGTTTTGAGGCTCGTTATTTCTAGAGATGGTATACATAACATAGAACTAGAATATAGCCCATACTAATCAATAGCTTTATAATTGTATAGTAATTCATAACCAGAAAATCAGAAATTATTGATAAAAAATAGCTTATGGAAACCATTATTTTAAGTTAGGCTGAAAAACCCACACCATTCAATACTTCTAAGAGTCAATATTGACTTCAGACTTATTCATTACACAAAAATATGTAGGGTTCTAGGCAAAAAATCTATATAATTCTCTATACTAGTTTCAAATTCAAATAAATTTAAATATTAAGTTTTTAATATTTTTCTAAAAAAAACTTGTTTCTATTGAAACAATTTTTTTTTATTATTATAAAACAATTTGCCCTAGTATCTTGTCAAGCACATTTCAGAGCGCAAGCTCTGAAATTCTGAATTTCTGTGGCCAAGCACAAAAAAAAGTAGTTTACTCTCCATATGGGACTGAGCATTATGTATGTCAATTATAATTAGATTATTTAGTCACAATATGCACCTGTCTTTCCATACGTCGCTCATTTTCAATTTTCCTTTTATTTGCTGTTTTCATCAGATTTTCAATATATCGAGGCTTCTTCTCCTCTTTGCTTTTAACCATTTTCTCTTCCTTCTTACTAGCCATCGAGTCATAAATTTCATCGTATTGATAAACCGTTGGGTCTTCTATAACTGCTTTCTCTTGTGTTATTTTAGCCTGCAAGATTGTTCGTTATTCGTTTTGCGACACAAGCCATATTTTGTATTTAAATTATATATAGAAATCCTCAGCAGAAATCTAACGTACCTGCCTGTTTATGTTATCGCTTGGCCGCAACAGTACTGGCTTTTTGCTTGATTCGCTTTCAGAATCGGAATCATCACCAAAAACGTTGCGTGTAGCTTGAAACACAGGCTGAGATTTTCCTTTCTCAGGTACTATGAGCCCATATCTAGAAAACAGCACATAGTTTACAGCCATTGAAAAGCAAACATAAATGCTATAATTATTAGAATAATTACTTACTTCTTAGTGAAAGCCATATTTTTAAAAAGTCAACTTAATTCGATAGACAATAGATAGAGCACAACCTACCGATTCTCGAACAAAGAATCTCGCCGAAACATTTGACATTTCCGAAGTTAAATGACATTCTTTTTTTTTATAAAACAACCTGCATGGCAAAGGAAAACTGACATACAGCCATGATAAAGGTCTGCCTGTACATAAGCAACCACACATAATTTTGGACTAATTTTAGAGGGATTAGGAAATAAAAAACCAGTACATAATCATTTATCAAATGTACTCCGAATTCGATAAAATTAAAAAATATTATGTTTATTATGAAAATGTGTGAGGAGAATGATGAGATTTGAGGAAGCGAAAGAGGTGTGTAAGGACCACGACTCCTGGCGCTACGTCCTCTCTGACTACTCCGTTGGGGATACAGCGTGAGGATATATAATGTTATGTTTTAAAAAATATTATAATAATAAACCTATAACAGTTTGTGAGAGAATTTCAATCCTGAAGATAGAAGGAGAAGATTTGTCCAACAATGTAAGATTAACATTCTGGCTGAGATGTGTCTTGACTTATAAACTCATGAAGCACATCCTTGTCACAGAAAGCGTTAACTTCTTTAAAATAAGTGTGGTCCAAACGCCTTACTCTGCTTTCGTTATGATCCTTTTCAACAGCTGGTGGACCTGTAAAATATAGTTTTATTTTTTAACGCATACCCATTTAATTTAATATTTATAATAATATTACGTAAAAATATATACATTCAGTCAAGAAAGTACCGGGAATGAATTATTTGTTTATGGTTCCAAATTCAATTTTTTGTTTTTTTTGTTGTTGTTAGATTGGCACAACTGTTTTCCATTTTGGCGCGGAGTTTGAGTTGCATCTGTTATTTAGATTAAATACAGTGCTGTTTTTAGTTATATCATTGTAGTGTATATTGCGAATTTCATAATGGACAAAAACATCGAACAAAGAGTTTGTCTTAAATTTTGCATCGCCAATGGAATTTCGTGTTTGGAGTCACTGAAAATGTTACAGAAGGCTTATGGTGAATCGACTTTATCAAAAACACGTGTTTATGAGTGATATACAAAGCGTTCAAAAGCGGTCGAGATGTGATGGAAGATTTGCCTCGCTCTGGTAGTCCATCAACGTCTGCAACTGAAGTTAACATCGCAAAAGTGAAGGAAATAGTGACTGAAAATGCTCATTCAAGTTTGAGAGAGATAGCCGCCGAACATTCTGTGTCTCACGAGTCGATCCGTACCATTTTAAATAATTACTTGGGTATGAAACATATGTTGCCGCTCGGCTAGTACCAAAAGACCTGAATTTTCTTCAAAAACAATCGCATAAGAGTCGCTGAGGACATGCTAGAACGAGTCAACTCCGATCCAACATTCATGAAACGAATTGGTGACGAGACGTGGGCTTACGAGTTTGACATGCAAACTAGTCAACAAGCTTCGGAGTGACGCCTTCCAACTGAACCGGAACCGAAAAAACCACGCCAAAGTCGATCAAAAGTCAAAGTCATGTTGACTGTTTTCTTTAACTATCGCGGTGTTGTGCACTCGGAATTCTTGCCGGAAGGTCAAACGAAAAATAAAGAATATTATTTGAGCCTTAATATGCGGCGTTTAAGAGAGCAAATTCGACGAAAAAGGCCAGATTTGTGGAAAGAAAATTCTTGGATTTTGCACCACGATAATGTGCCTTCGCAGAAGACCATCATTGTGAACGAATTTTTGACCAAAAAGTCAACAAATACCATCGAGCGACCACCTTATTCACCAGATATGGGTTCAGCCGACTTCTTTCTTTTTCCTAAGCTCAAATTACCACTTCGTGGCACTCGTTTTCATTCGGGAGAAGACATAAAGGAGAATTCGCGGCGAGCACTGAACTCAATTCCGGAAAAAGCGTTTAAAAAATGTTTTGATGATTGGATTATTCGTTGGCGTCAGTGTATCGTTTCTGAAGGAGCATACTTTGAGGGTGATAAAATAAATTTGGATGAATAACTAACATTTCGTGTATTATTGATCTTTTCCCGGTACTTTCTTGACAGAGTAGTGTATAATATAGGAGGAAATATGAACGATACTCAACAACAGTTCTGCAATTTTTTGAACGCGGGCTTGCGACAGGTTAACTGTATTCCGAATGGGAACGGTCGATTTCTTGAACTAGTCATTAGTACTACTGAAATTGCTGTAACGCGCAATAGCTCTCCCATAACAAGGGAGAACTTATCTCATCACCTCGCTTTAGATTTTAGTTTGCCTAATTTGTCTCTCAGGTTCATTTGTTATCCACCGACCTTGCGCTACAATTTTAAAAAATGTAACTAGACGCAATACGCGCTTTTCTCTCTTCTATCAATTGGATTTATCACCTACAAATTGGAAGCGTTGATGATAAAGTTGCAATCTTTTATGAGCAATGAACTTATGTGCCAAGTATTTTATCCACACCATCAGGATATCCTACATGGTTCTCAAAATGTCTAATACACATTATTAAGGAAAAATCTAAATTTCATGCGAAATGGAAAAAATTCGGGAATCCCAAAGACTACGAGAGTTTATCTATACTAAGAAGGCGCCATAAGTTATTACAAAAGAAATGTTTTAACAATTATATAAAAATCTGTGAAGAATCAGTTGTCAAAAAACCTAAGAGATTTTGGAGCTATACTAGATCTTTGCTCAAAAACGGCGGTTTTCCAATTAGTTACACGCGGAGCTAAAGAGGCCACTGGTGCTTCTGAGGTATGTAACTTGTGAGGCTTTTCTGTCATATTTTCAATCGGTCTATGTAATACAGTCCACCGCAGGAACTCACAATAGTAATAGTATATCTAATGCAACTCTCGGTCATATCAGCACTATTGATGTGTTTTCTGACACAGTATTAAAAAATATAGGTAAAATTGATATTAATAAGGGGCCGGGATCAGATAAAATACCTCCTATTTTTGCCAAATCATGCGCTAATCAACTAGCTTTGCCGTTGTCTATTATATTTAAACGTTCTTTGAGCTGTGGAGTGTTTCCGAAAAGATGGAAAGAGGCTTTTATAATACCAATACACAAACATGGTTCTAAACAGTGTGTCGAATACTATAGGCCGATATTGATATTGTCAGTGTTTAGAAACTGTTCGAAACTATAGTCTTCGAACAGCTATATGCTTCTGTTGCTGATAGTTTTCCATTAGCCCAGCATGGGTTTATGAAGAAACACTCTGTAGTGACCAATTTATCGTTATTTACGAATGATTGTTACGAATATTCAAAAGCATGGAGGAAGGTTCGCAGGTGGACGTGATTTACACTGATTATTCAAAATGTTTCGATCGTATAAATCATGGCATGCTTCTTGATAAGTTGCAGCAAGTTGGTGTACACGGTGACCCTCTGAGATAGATACGACTCTTATATACGAAATAGATCTCAAGCGATAAGATTGAGCTGTCACTATTCTTTTGTGACTGTTCCATCCGGAGTGCCTCAAGGATCCTATTTAAGATCTCTATTATTTAATATATACCTGCACGATATACCGTCATACTTTAATCATGCCCGGTTTCTAATGTACGCAGACGACAAAAAAATTTACATGAAGATTAGGGATTTTTCCGATTGTAAACGTCTGCAAAGTGACCTCAATAGGCTTTCTAGATATTGTGCTCATAATTACTAGTTAGTCTAAACGTGAACAAATGTCAAACAATTTATTTTTCTCATAAGTCGAAAGGGATACATTTTGATTATAAGTTAAATAATCTATACTACTATGCAAATCTCCAGTGTCTGTCTGTAATTTCAATTTTTTTGTCAAATTTTGTAAAATTAGTCTTTTTGTGACTCACTGACTTCGATTCCACCGTTTTTAAAATTTTTGTCTGTCTGTCTGTCTGTATGTCCTTTTATAACTGAAGAACGGCTTGACTGATCTTGACGAAAGTCAGTACGTAGTAAAACCATGTGATTGCGTTCATGATAGGCTACTTATATTTTTTCAAATTTGCGCCTAAAAGGGTGAAAAGGGGGAAAAAAACTTCGTATGGGAAATGGTAAACCGCTGAACCGATTCTGATGAAATTTGACAAGAAGATAGTTCGACATCAGAAAACAGAAATAACTTTTTTGTTCGACACCAACAATATGGGTATCAAATGAAATGGAATACGCAGGGGAAGGTTTCTGTACATGTGACGTCATCATAAATCAAATATGGCGGATGTTCCATAATAGGAAATAAGTTTTTCGTTCGACACCAACAATATGGGTATTAAATGAAATGGAATACGCAAGAGAAGGTTTTTATATATGTAACGTCATCATGAATCCAATACGGCGGATGTTCCATACCAGGAAATAACTTTTGTTCGACACCAATAATATGGGTATCAAATGAAATGGAATACGCAAGGGAAGGTTTCTGGACATGTGATGTCATCATAAATCTAATATGGCGGATGTTCTATAATAGGAAATATGTTTTCCGTTCAACAACAACAATATGGGTATCAAATGAAATGGAATACGCAGGGGAAGGTTTCTAGACATGTAATGTCATCATAAATATAATATAACGGATGTTCCATAACAGGAAATAAGTTTTTCGTTCGACACCAACAATATGGGTATCAAATGAAATGAAATACGCAGGGGAAGGTTTCTGTATACGTAACGTCGTCATAAATCCAATATAGCGGATGTTCCATAATAGGAAATAAGTTTTTCGTTCAACACCAACGATATGGGTATCAAATGAAATGAAATACGCAGGGGAAGGTTTCTGTACATGTGACGTCATCATAAATCCAATATGGCGGATGTTCTATAATAGGAAATAACTTTTTTGTTTAATATCAACAATATAACTCCCTCGGGTAACTTCGGTAACCCGGAGAAGTCACGGCAAATTTTTCCACGCGGACGAAGTCGCGGGTACAGCTAGTTAATCATATTTTTCATTTTTTTCAAAAACGTAAGCATTTTTTATGGTAATATTAATATAGGTGATAAACTTGGGTATGGTTTCATTGCAGTGATTACTGTAAGGCTTTTTACATAGAACCTTGCTCTGGTTTCATGTAGGTAAACTAATCAGCACTGAATATTATAAGGCTGTTTATATGAAATCAGAGCAAAGTTAATCACATATATTAATATTCCGGAAGAATCCTCAATTTATGCCATTATTTAGTTGTGGCAATATCGCTTTGTAAGTCATCATGCAAGTTTGTTAGACAACACTGTATCATCTTTGTAACAAAGGACGCCGCGCAAGTTTGATATTTGGTAACTAGAAAGTCAAATTATAATGTGCCTTAAGTGCAGATGCTTGCCATATGGTTGCCAAACTCACTTGGTGAAACCTTATTTTTTGATACGTTAGACCTATCAAATCAAACAAATTGCTATCTGGGAGCGTAGTGCTAGGGGCTGCATTCAGTCGTCCCAGGATTTATTTATTTTGTTTATTTATTCATTAATTCTATTTATTTATACAAAAATGAATACACAATTTACCAAAGTATCATAAAATTTACAAGAATTTATAAATGTGTAACTAACTGTTGCCCGCGACTTTGTTCGCGTGGTCTTCAACTTACCAAATTAAATAACTCAGAAACCTTTGCAGGTGTATGCAGAACAACTTACCAAAGTTTAATAACAATCGGATGAATACTTTAGACACACATAGAACGAAACTTTCATTTTTATACATAAGACTGTCGTTATTATGGCGAGAAGGCGTCACTTGAGCCGAGATACCATTAGAGCAGTAGTAGTGTTGTAAGTTGGTTCTCGATGACTATCACTCTAGGCATTACGTGGTGTTATAAGTCTGCTTTGACACGCTACCGCATTACTGGCAGCTGGCAGCGTGGTTGAGCGCCATGGCGGACGATCTCGCAACACCACACGCAAATTCGTTATATACAAATTAATTATCGACGGAATTCTACAACGGCCCAGAGGTGTGCAAAATAGTTTATTAAAAGTATTAAATAGGTATTTTCAAAATACTTCAAATAAAATACTCTCTTCACTGATTTTAACACTAGTTTTGTTCGAAAAGTTTTTCTTTCATGTTCCGTCTATGTGAAATAATAATCATTCTACCAAACGAAAATAGACCGGTCTATATTTCAGTAGTGCGATTCTCTAACGGAAATTAGTCAAATTCACTTCTAAATCCGCGGTGAGATTGTGATTTGGTATTCTCTAAAGTTGACAGAGATACTAACGCTGCCTCGATGAGTGGCGGCGGCGAGTTGTAGTATCGTAAATGAATTTTATGAAGTTTCGCTAAATATAGCAATCGAATCTAAATAAACGAGTTTTATTTAACGTAATTATCTCAGAAGAAGTTAAAATACTCTAAGACGAAATATCGACTGAGATGTTTACTCTTAAAGCAATCCCCGACCAACTCGCATCTAAGATCACTTCCTTCGCTCCTAGAATGTTTGGTTTAGAGAATTCCATTTGAAGGTCAAGTGAGTTCGAATGCGAAGTGGGGCGAATTGTCGAGCGAGTCTTGCTTTGGGTGATTCGAGTGTTTACAGAATGCATGGCCAGTAGTGCGATTCTCTAACGTAAATTAGTCAAATTCACTTCTGAATCCGCGGTGAGATTGTCAACTGTGATTTGGTATTCTCTAGTCGATAGAGATACTAGCGCCGCCTTGATGAGTAGCGGCGGTGAGTTGTACTATCATAAATGAATTTTATGAAGTTTCGCTAAATATAACAATCCAATCTAAATAAACAAATTTTATTTAACGTAATTATCTCAGAAGAAGTTAAAATACTCTAAGATGAAATATCGACTGAGATGTTTACTCTTAAAGCAATCCCCTACCAACTCGCATCTAAGATCACTTCACTACGCTCCTAGAATGTTTGGTTTAGAGAATCCCATTTGAAGGTCAAGTGAGTTCGAATGCGAAGTGGAGTGAATTGTCGAGCGAGTCTCGCTTTGTGTGATTCGAGTTTTTACAGAATTGCATGGCTGGTCTATTGTAGTATTGGTATTATTGGCATTGGCACAGAAACAGTTTGACTTGCAATGTTGCTTGTCGGCAACATTTAGGATGGGTGCGTTCTTAAATAAAGTAGTTATAAATTTAAGAATGAAAAATACGAAATATGAATTAAAAAAATTAACAAAACCATTTGCATTTTACAAATACTAAATATTTATGTAGATCATTTCCAATAAAATACAAAATGCATTTTGAAAAAAAGTATTTCAAATGCAAAATAAAAATAGGTTAAATAGATGTATTTCAAATAAATCACATCTCTGCAACGGCCGCGATGATGTTAATTACGAAATCTACATTGCCGAGGCATGTACCATCTATTGTGCTCCGCAATCGCAGGGCCTGTCAACAGTGGATCTCGTGAACACAAAAATTTGGCAGAAGAAGAATACGGCGTTATGTGTTTTTCTGACGAATCTCACTTTGACTATCGATTGATCTATTGATCGAATACTACACGGTATTTGGAGGACCCTTGGACGCCAAGAAGAATTCTCCAACGCAAATTAGTCGAATTTACTTCCCGCTGTGAGGTGGTGAGATTGTCAACTGTGTGTTTTCTCTAAAGTCGACAGAGATACTGGCGCCGCCTCCATGAGGGTGGCGGCGAGTCGTACTATCGTAAATAAATTTTTACCTTTCGCTAAATATGACGATCTAATCTAAATAAAACAGGTTTTATTTAACGTAATTATCTCAGAAGTTAAAATACACTAAGACAAAATATCGACTGAGATGTTTACTCTTAAAGCCAATCCCCGACAAACTCGCATCCAAAATCACTTCACTTAACTCCTAGTATGCTTGGCCTAGAGAATTCCATTTGAAGGCCAAGTGAGTTCGAATGCGAAGTGAGGTGAATTGCCGAGCGAATTTCACTTGGGCGATTCGAGTTTTTACAGAAGTCCTTGGCTGTAGGTACTCGACGGCCAATGAACTGGTTAGCACTGACCAACCCATTGGCCAACGTAATTAAAACTAATATTCAATTGCGTATGTAGGTATAGCATACTTTACCTATTGATTTACAATAGGTAAACATAGAAATAAAAAATTAATGATAATGTTTTATGTCTTTATTATTTACTTGATTACTACTATGTTCACGGTAGACATTCTAATAATAAACTCATTACTTGACTATTATACCCGCTAACAAAAAAAGGCAATAACAAATAGTTTCGGTTTCGTATGTAGGTAGGAATCTACTATATAATCTCCCTATTTACATATCTACAATATTTTTAATTAACTGTTCAAATGTTTAGTCACATTTTTCGTTATTTATCCTCCCTTTCCTAAATTTTTCTTGCCAAATATTTCTTCTTTATATTGGCGTAAATTAGCTTGTGAGTCCTGAAATTGTTACAATTTTGTTGTATCATACGTACAACCCAATCACCCATAACAGCGATCAATGGATACCAGATTTGACTAAGTAAAATGTGGAGAATTCAAGTAGATATAGGTATAGATCAAAAAAAATATTCTTTCTTATTTTAATTATTTCACATACATGTTACTTTTATTTGAGCTTAACCGATAAGTGAAAATAATTGATTTCACTACTTTTGGACTTTTGTTACTATTCTGTTTTCAAATCTAGCAACACTAATCAGTGTTTGTTGTACGGTTGTACCGTCGCATCACAAATTTGGTAAGCGTTAAGACTTTTATGAGATTTCAAGGGGCTGTTTAACACAGTCGTAATATATTTCTGGCTTCTTTACATATTGGCATAGAGGGCTAATAGCTCCTAGTTACATTTTGATTTTTGACCAATGCGCTGGCCAAAGTGTAAAGAAGCCAAGGCACAAGGCAGTAAGCTCGGCGATTGAACAGACCTAGAGTTAACGTCGTTAACGTTTTTAGTATCACACCAATATCACTCGCAATTACGCAAACTTACACAATCATTTATTTTTCAATGTTAACTCAGGTTAATTTTGTCAATTAGTTTCTCAATGACAATGAATTAACTAATTGACAACAAAACGATCTACGAATCTGGCGTAGTCCGATCGTAGAACCACAGTACGTACAAGTAGAACTGAGCGAATCATTATATGCCGGAGCATTTCATAGAACGCTATCATTTCATGAAGTGACCTGTTATTGTCAAGTCGTTATATTATGTTTGCGACAAAATATTAAGTCCAGTAGAATTAGCTCAAAATAAGGCATGATTTTGCTTAATTGTGGTATTAATGATTTTTGGCACATCGGTAGAGTTATATTTGTGTATGGAATATGGAATATGGAAGTACGGAAAATGGTGAAAACTGAGAAAATCTTTGATTTTTTTAATAATTGCAAAACAAAAATTGTGGTACTAGTTGCGAGACAGGAGAGGTTGCGACATACGGAACACGGCTAAACTTTAACAAAAAGTGATTTTTCGTTTTTAACTCCGAGGCAAAATTTGTGGTACTAGTTGAAAAAAAAAATTATTTTCGTTGAAAATAAAATCAGCGTATCAGAATTTTATTTACTTTACAGGACAGTGATTTTAAAATAATGCGATTTATCATCCTAATTTAGTATAGTACAAAGTTTTTACAGAGTATGAAGAAGCATTATTTAATATAATAATTAACTCTTTTTAGACGTGTATTTTTATTTTAGTTTACGTTTATTACTATTATCTTTTCATACGTCTCCTTGTGATATGCTAAAATTATTAATGATTAATTTACGCCCAACAAGTCAGCTTGAAATAAAATGAATTGAAAGTGTCCATTTTCATAAAATTTTATTAAATAATACAAAAACAAAGAAGAACTAGAACTAAAAATCATTAATCTTAGTCGATTTTTTTTTATTGGTCTTTACCTATGAAATTGCCGATTCTTAATACTTACTATTTTAGTGTGAAGATCGATGTCTTTCATTGTACTTAGAATTCCAAATTCAAATTAATTGTACATTATAACTATGTCATTTCTTTTAAAAATCGTTTGTTTTCCCGCTGTTCGATTTTTCTTTGATATCGCTTTTTCCGTGTCTATGTAAAAATTGAAACTGTGCGTTATTTTGAATACGAGTTCTGTCGTAGCACTAACGCAGTACAAACTGCACGAAATATATATATCAAGTACTAGTTCTAGAAATTTTGCTCTCGACAACGAGTCCTGTGGCTGACTGGAGACGAAAGCCATAATGGAAACAGATTCATCTCAAACCACGTCAAAATTAACAGCAGCCTGCAACTGTGGTAAGTGAGAAAACTATACTGATTCATTTACGTCAAATTAGATAAATATAAAAACCCCGAAAGTAGGTACTGTACAAACTTACTGAACAACAACAACAACAAAATAGTGTCGAAACTTGCCGTAACTTGTTAAATAGGAACAAATGAGAGCATTCCGATTCGGATTTTCAGTTGTGATGAGATGTGGACCCTGTATAACAACCGAAAACGTCCGTCGCACTAGTTGGACATGAAAGCTAGCCAAACCATATCCCAAACGCAAATCAAGTCAAAAAAATCTGTTTGTGAGGGTCTGGTAGATCTGTGCCGGCATTGTTCATTACAGTTTTTTGAGAACTGGCACAACGGTTACTGCAGAGGTGTACTGTTAAGAATTGCAAATGATGATGGACAAGCTCGCTGTCAATCAACCAAGAAGTGTAATTACTGTAGTCCTTTTTTACACACCGTACAGTGAACTGTCTCAAAACTACAGGAGCAACCACTGGAAACTCTTTATCACCTGCCATACTCATCAGACCTTTTTCTATTTATTCAGAACTAGAATTACTTTTATAAAGGAAAAATTTCAAACCTGATTAGGCGGTGAAAAACGCCTTTAAGGAGTTCATCGATTCCCGTCCTCGGGATTTTTATAACAGAGATATCAATGAACTTCCATTAAAAGGCAAAAGTGCAAATCAAAGCGACTAATTAAATACATAAATGAATAGACGACCTTGATGGCGTAGTAGTTTCGGTCTTATATCTAAGCACGGAAGGTTTTGGGTTCGATTCCAATATTTTCTAAATTATCTTGTCTGATCTTGTCTTTGGTTTGGTCTTATCTTGCTGTGTGTACTGGGACGTGGGAGACGCCCCTAGTTGTCGTCGTCTGGTTTGCATAGCAAAAGGAATGTCCTATTTTGAGACTAAATGATTAGTGTGTATTGTCTGGTGCATTATTCGGTATTACAACGTATGTATCACCCTGAGAGATTATTGTGTCTTTTTTTGTAGTCATGACTTTCTAATGTTGGTAGCTCATTAATTAAATAATTTGAACAGGATTCCCCTTCTTGATAATGTTTGAGCACAAGAAAGAAGTACACTGAGTATAAGTGATCAAAACATAGTTAAGACAATTAACGTACTCTTATACAGTTCATAGTAGCACACCATGAAATCGGTTCATCTTTCGACTAGAAAGACTCATCTGCTTCTAAAATTGTTACTTTAACATACCACCATTTACATTTTTAGGTAGTACATTTTTACCCTAATACCAAATGCAATCTTCTCGCCTTTTCTGACTAGTACTTCAATGAATTAGTTAACTTCACTTAAACTTTACAATTCAAATTGCAACCCAAAACGGCAGGGTCCGACAGGTTCGAATTTCGTTGACACCTGATAAGATGCATTTTTTCGTGAAAAAATGATATTTTCGTGAAAAGGCGTAACTTGCTATGTGCCTGTGGTACCACCTTTACGTAACATTTAAAAGTTTAAAAAGAATAAGTTACCGCCTTCCAAATCCATACTAATATTATAAATGCGAGTCTCTCTGTCTGTCTGTCTGTTCCGTTTTCACAGCTAAACCGCCGGACAGATTTTGATAAAATTTGGCATGGAGATAGTTTGACACCAGGGGGTGAACATAGGCTACTTTATTTTTCAAAAATCTACCCCTAAAGGGGTGGAAAGTGGGATGAAACTTTGTACGGGAAATTTTTAACCGCTGAACCGATTAAGATGTAATTTGGTACAGATACACCTTTTCTATTAAAAAAAAATAGTTTTCTTTTTTTATCAAAAATTTACCCCTAAAGGGTGAAAAGGGGGATAAAACTTCGTATGGGAAATTTTTAACAGCTGAGCCGATTAAAATGTAATTTGGTACAGAGATACACCTTTTCCATTAAAAAAACATAGTTTTCTTTTTTATTAAAAATCTACCCCTAAAGGGGTGAAAAAGGGGATGAAACTTTTTAGAGGAACTTTATAATACTAAACTCTAACAATATGGGTATCAAATGAAATAGAATACGCAGGGGAAGGTAGATACATATGTGACGTCACCATAAATCCAATATGGCGAATGTTATGATATTCATTTTCAAATCCAAGATGGCGAATATTACTTTTTTGGACGAAACGATACGGGTATCAAATTCTAGGTCTCTCGGGGTGCTGATTACGAAAATTATGTTTATTTTCGAATCCAAGATGGCGATTATTATTTTTTTGGATAATTTGACATAGGTATCATATTCGAGGTTTCTCGGGGAGCTAATTACGAAAATGATGTTCATTTTCAAATCCAAGATGGTGAATATTACTTTTTTTTTTTGATAAATCGATATGGGTATCAAATTCAAGGTTTTTCGGGTGCTGATTACGAAAATGACTTCCATTTTTAAATCCAAGATGGCGAATATTACTTTTTTGGATAAATCGATATAAGTGTCAAATTCTAAGTATCTCGGGGTGCCGATTACGAAAATGACGTTCATTTTGTAATCCAAAGTAGCGAATATTATTATTTTTTAAAAATATACATGGGTGTCATGTTCTAGGTTTCACGGGGTACTGATTACGGAAATGACGTTCATTTTCAAATCAAAAATGGCGAATATTACTTTTTTTGGATAAATCGATATGGGTGTCATATCTTAGGTTTCTCGGGGTGCTAATTACGAAAATGACGTTCATTTTCAAATCCAAGATGGCGATTATTATTTTTTTGGATAAATCGACATAGGTATCATATTCGAGGTTTCTCGGGATGCTAATTGCGAAAAAGATGTTCATTTTCAAATCCAAGATGGCAAATATTACTTTTTTTTTGGATAAATTGATATGGGTATCAAATTCAAGGTTTTTCGGGTGCTAATTACTAAAATGACTTTTATTTTCAAATCCAAGATGTAGAATATTACTTTTTTGTATAAATCTACATGGGTGTCATGTTCTAGGTTTCTCGGGGTACTGATTACGAAAATGACGTTCATTTTCAAATCCAAGATGGTGAATATTACTTTTTTTGGATAAATTCATATGAGTGTCATATCCTAGGTTTCTCGGGGTGCTAATTACGAAAATGACGTTCATTTTCAAATCCAAGATGGCGAAAATGACTTCTTTGGATAAATCGATATGGGTGTCACATTATAGGTTTCTCGGGGTACTGATTACGAAAATTATGTTTATTTTCGAATCTAAGATGGCCAATATTACTTTTTTTGGATAAATCGATATGGGTATCCAATTCTAGGTTTTTCGGGGTGCTGATTACGAAAATGACTTTAATTTTCAAATCCAAGATGGCGAATATTACTTTTTTGGATGAACCGATATGTCTGTCAAATTCTAAGTACCTCGGAGTGCTGATTACGAAAATGAAGTTCATTTTGTAATCCAAGATGGCGAATTTTTTTTTTTGATAGATCTACATGGGTGTCATGTTCTAGGTTTCTCGGAGTATTGTTCAATACCAACAATATGGGTGTCAAATGAAGTGGAATACGCAGAGGAAGGTTTTTGTATATGCGACGCTATCATAAACCCAATATGGCAGATTTTCCATAGAAGGAAATAACTTTTTCGTTCAAAACTAACAATATGGGTATCAAATGAAATGGAATACGGAGGAGAAGGTTTTTGTATATGTGACGTCATCATAAATCCAATATGGCGGATGTTCCATAGAAGGAAATAACTTTTTCGTTCAAAACTAACAATATGGGTATCGAATGAAATGGAATACGCAGGTTTTTGTATATGTGACGTCATCATAAATCTAATATGGCAGATGTTCCATTACAGAGAATAACTTTTTTTTAACACCAACATTATGAGTACCTCGGGTAACCTCAGTAACCTAAAGAGGTCAAGGAACATTTTTCCACGTGGACGAAGTCACGAGTACAGCTAGTTATCTATATTTTAGGTTGTACTAAGAATTTGGTTATGCCCTTTTGTGACATAATAAAACATGCTTATTGCAATACGATGGTAAAGCTAACTCAAAATTGATGACTTGTCAGATACGCTGTCTCGTGATGAAATTATTTTTGTATAGGATACATTTAAACCGTCTTCAAAATGTGGCCAAATTGCCATATAAAAATAAAACGTCATACAATTAAAAGTTTTTCGTTCATTAAAAATATATAGCTTTAAAAATTTTTAGACACTATTAAATAAATAATCATAGCCAAAAAAAAATAATAATTTACAATATTAGATCGCCCCATGAAAAATAAAATTCTCTATAAACTAAATCTGTGCTTTTCTTGGTGATATAGGTGATCAAAAACCGAACATTAAATGTTGTTACTCGCTCCGATTTAAGGTGTATTTGAGAAAAAACTAAGTAGATACATAATAATAAAATAATAAAAATGGCATAAAACCTGTCATTACATCTGTATGTAGGAAGCGCTTTAGTGTATTTCCTGCGTAAGAGAAGATTAAGGGAATGTAGAGAGATGAAAAGAAATAACTAACATTCTGGGAGGGGCGGAAAATTACGAAACTTTATATAAGTGTAAGTTACTAAGTTTATGTAAGTGTTCTTATAGAGCGGATTCTGATCTGGCACTTAGTCGGCCACTGCCGCGGCACGCTCGCTTCGCTCGCTGGGCTCGCACATCGTGGTAAAAATACCTAACACAACATAACCTAACCAAAAAGAATGTTCATGTTAATATTACAAAATCAATATCTTAAAAAATTTAAACTTATGAAGCAACTCTAAATTTTGAATACTTATAGAAAATGCCTTGTCTTATAAATATATAATGTTGCATAGTTTTACAAAAAAACTTTGCAAAATTTTACCCAATGTTTAACAATTTAAATCTTAGCCTTCAAAGCTTAGCCTGCATTTGTTCCCACGATTTCCTCCCAAGCATTTATTATCATCACCGTTACACCGCATTAGTTTCAATGATTAAAGTTGTAACTAAAATTATATTGTGAAAACTTAATTTTGAAGTTTACCATATTTTTATGACAAAGACTATTTCAAAGGAGATGTGATTTATTTCAAAACAGATGTGATGTATATCAAATTTATAGACAAAACCATTAATTTTAAATATTGCGAGTTGTAGCTAGCATTACTAATTATTTCTTTTGCTACGTTATATATATATCCCTTTTTGTATTTGAATTTTAATTAGTAAAGTATAATTAATTTGTACTTTTCGGTGATTTTATTTTGAAGTCAGTTTAATTTTTTTGGTCCAAAGATACATTTTGACAACCAATTAACAACTTTAACCCTTGCGAGTAATAAATAAGTCGAATAGCCATTAAGGCGACGCAGTGATAAACAACAATTTAATCTCAAATAGACCTTCTGCTCTATGTAAACGTGCGCGCGCTAGCTTACGAAAAATACAAAAAAACAGTTATTTTTGTTTATTTCAAAAATTATAAATAATTTTTAAAAATCCAACTAGCAATTTGAAGAGTGTGTTTAATTAAACTATAAAGAAAATTTACAAACATTTGTCGGTCCCGTTACTCCAAAAAATTTACATTTTTCTTTTATCTTTACCTTTGTATGTATCTTTGTTTTAAAAGAGGTTTCTTTGCAGGGGCGTAGATACCGCCGTATCAGCCGTATCAATGATATGGGGCCCCCGGGCTACAGAGGCCCCTAACGTGTGTAAGCAAAAATTAGTAAAATGTTATCCACAATGTCACTTAATCTCGTGCTTCCCGGGAAAAAAACATAAAAAAAAACTGTAATACGTGCCTATAGAGTTTTCACTTCAGAAATAACAAAAGTCAAAAAAGCAATCTCTTTTTTCCCGGGTTAAGCGTGCGCCCAAAAGTTGGCAACATCCTACATCGGTTATTGCGGGATTCCCCCGTTTAAGTCATTCATTTAAACGGGGGAATCCCGCAATAATCGATGTACAATGACAAACCACGGAGAGCAATATTTACGCGTTTTATTTCATTCCGGTTCAAACGTTATTACATTGTAATACAATACAATCTTGTTATCTATCTAATTATGATCCTATTTTAAAAGAACTTCTTTTAAAACCGAAAGGCGAAATAAATTATTTAAGCCCTACGATTCAAAATGAAATTATTAATTTGCTTAGTACCGTAGTTAGGAATGATATTATTTTAGAAATTAAAAAAGCTCCATTTCTGGCAATTATTTTAGATACAACACAGGACTTGTCAAAAATTGACCAACTTTCTGTAGTTTTTCGATACATCTCGATAACAGCAAATGATGATAATGTACCTAAAGAATTAAAAATCTGTGAGTCCTTTTTGGGGTTTATAGCAGTATCCGATTGTAGTGCAGAAGGACTTAAAACTGAAATTTTAAATACGATTAAAGAATATGGAATTGATCTGTCTAAATGTAGAGGACAGGGTTACGATGGAGCCAATGTTATGTCGGGTGTATATGGAGGATTACAAGCCCTTATAAAAGAGCATGCCCTGAATGCCGATTAGGTTAATTGTGCTGCACATGCATTAAATTTAATTTTAAACGATGCTGCGAAACATGTTCTTGAAGTGTCGACTTTTTTCGTTAATTTAGAAAAAATATATACATTTTTAGCAATAGTATAAAACGCTGGGCAATGTTGAGTAACGATTCATCAAAAAAATATAAAATTACCCTTTAAAAGGTATGTCTTACTAGATGGTCTTCAAAGAACGACGCTTTATTAGCGATAAAGAAAAATTATTTATTAATCATGAAAACTTTGTACCAACTAAATTTAATTTCCACTAAAAAAGATGAACGTGAAGAATGAAAAAATATAATTAATATTTTAGAGTTATGATTTCTTAGTGCTTGTCACATTTTTTTCTTCACTATTTGAAATCATTAATCCTGTTACTAAAGCTCTCAGCATGAAAATAATGACTTACAGAAAGCTAGTATTTTACTAAGTAATCTTTTGAATAGACTGAGCGAAATAAGTAATCAAAATTCATTCAATGGTTTGCTAAATGAGTCCAGAGATTTAGTGGGGGATAACAACTGTTTTTAAAAATAAAAGGCGAAAGATAACGAAGCGTTTTTTTGATGAGTTATCACAAGATGAGAGAATTTCAGACCCAGAATCATATTTCAAGGTCAATGTATACTATTGCTGTTTAGATATATTAATTTCTCAAACTAAAAAAATATTTCAGAGCTTTTGTGACCTGAGTTATATGTTCGAAGTATTAAAACCGGAGAAACTTCTATTTTCTTCAAACGAAGTGATAAAAAAACGCTTCGGAAAACTGTCGGCTAAATACAGTAAAGACATCTCAGTTAATCTTTATGAACAATTAATTGCTCTGAAAACATGCTTAAAATCTGAAATTCAAAAAATTCATTCCATTAAGGAACTCACAGAATTATTGCTGATAAAATTCAATAGCCTTGCATCCAGTTTTCCGGAGGTAATAACATACTTTCTATTCTTGACCCTTCCAGTTACAACCCCAACAGCTGAGAGAAATTTTTCAAAATTAAAACTGATAAAAAATTACCTAAGGACCTCGATGGGACAGGAAAGGCTATCAGACTTGTCACTATTGTCTATAGAGGCAGAAATTTTAGAAAAACTGAAATCGTCTTCAGCTATAGATGATTTAATAAATCAATTTGCCGAAAAAAAGGCAAGAAAAGTGTATATTTAATTTGAATTGTTTGGCTAGCTCAATTTCTAGGAGGAAGTGATAACTTTTAATCAATAAATATTTATTTTAATGTAATGCAAGCATTTTTTTTCTTTTGTAAGAAATCTTTACCCCATTTGGGGGGCCCATTTGGGCCCCCCAACTAATTTTGATACAGGGCCCCTCCAAGGCAAGCTACGCCACTGTTTCTTTGATATATATTTTTTTCTGTTATAAAAGTTAACCAATCGTGTATCGCAACTGGAAAAATGAAGTCAATTAAATGAAAAATCAGGTTGTCAAATATTACTTTCATATGTTTTGTGGTCACTTAGAAAAATTGAGATCCCTGTCGCTAAAATTTCCAATGTGTCGCCTTAATAATGAAATTCGAAACTTGTATCCATGTATGGCATGATAAAAATCAATAACATTTATTTTCTCCCGACCGTCTCTTTGCGGTTTTTGTTGTGATATCCGAAAAAAACGGAAAACACCTTATTATAAATATTTATTTATTTCGGCAACGGCAGGACATATTTTGGATTTGTGCCGCAATATGGTTCCAAATTGAAAATACGTGGACATACACTTTGTCTGTGTGGACCTACCATCAAACGTCTGGAGTTTTTTGGCGGGATTTTATGGGAAGCGATTGGGCGTTTATTTTAATTATTTGCAAATGGTTTCCAGTGGATATTATAAGGTAAAATTTGCGTACTTTTGCGTCTGAAATATCTACTGTTGTGCTTTTGTGTGAAATTGTTGAATTAAGTGCTCAACATCACTACTACAGTGATGTTGAGATTGTTTTAATAGCTTAGTCTACATCAGCGGATCCTATTAGAAAAACCGCCTCGATATATTTGTCGCCAGAAACTCCAAAAAAAATCTAAAATATATTACGTCGACATTTTGATGAAATAATATGAAGAATTTATCTACTTATTACTGAAGACGTCGGTTGTGTGGTCTAAGATCCCTTTACTTTTCCTCCTAAGGGTGAATATTGGAATATACGTAGTATCTTTTTTATTATCTTCTCTGTGGGTAGAAAGAGAATCGCACTTCTACTACCTTTTAGGGTGGCTTGCACCAACTGTTTAAACTCGATTTAAGGATTTGACATCTCGCTTGTACCAACTATTAAATCGTTGGTTGTTGGTGCAAACGAGATGTCAGTTCCTTAAATCGAGTTTAAATACTTGGTGCAAGCCGCCCTAAGTCTGTGATGTCAACATCGTACTCTCCCCTCGGCCCTTCGTCGTATTTCTTTCGTTGGTCGTCTGTCCTCATTATAGTCTGTGACAACTACCATCAACTTTAGAATTATGGTCTGATTTTTGCTCTTGTTTATGTAACATTAGGTAATAGATCAATTAGTTATACGAACAGTTTTTGAAATGAACATTTCTATAGCGTTGGGCGATTTTTTAATGGGTACAATCTTATTAGTTCTCGTCACGACATATTTATTCTTTCTTTTTATATTTGACCTGTACCATTAATGCTATGAGTATTATACATAGCGACTTATGAGTTATTTCATTAGCGTGATAGAACAACTAGGTGTTCGATTATATTTCCTCGCGGATATTAATAATATGTATAATGAAATATGGTTACTGATGCAAAGTTATTGTTTATTATTGTATAGGTACTATAAAAATCTTGCGACAGAAAAATTTGCAAAAAAGCCTTAAATTTTCAATTCAAACCTAAATATGCAAAGTGAGTTTTATTTTAAAAAGGTTAATTAGCAAATACCATCAGAATTTCGGGTTGAAAAATATACGTTGTATTTGAAAATAAATGTAGGTAATATGAATTGAAAATGTATATTATATTGACATGACATAATTTTAAGTTTTCACTTCTGTCGGCAGTTCTTATGACTGACTATTTTTTTTTTTGAAATCTAGTCGCTGTTATTTTTTTTTACTGATAGAAGTTGTTAAGGTAAAATTATTATCTGTCATTATCATAACAAGAAAACACTCCACCATTTAGACTTTTGGGCTTACATCCACCTATTTTCAATTTGGAATTATAGTTTCAATGATTGTATGAATGAACCGCACGGCGAGTCGTAGTCACTCAAGCCGTGTTCTGGCTCCCGCGCCGCTCGCATTCCTCTCGAAATATGCGGAATAAGCATACATTTTGTTTACAAAATAGACTATGTGTTCCATAGTGGTTTCAGAGGTTGCGATCACAAAGCCGTTGGAATACAACCTCTAAATGTGATAAAAGCAATAACACTGACTACACTAATTTTGCTGGAAGTAGAATTTTGAAAAAGTATTTTCTTGGACTCCGTAGGCCGCAACTGGCCGCAAACTTAAAACTAAGTATAATAAGCTAATACAGGTATGCGATGAATTCGCAACTATAGTCGGCCCGGCGAACTTTGATCCCTATGACAGTTCATGTTAGTGATGGGTCGTGTCGATGTAACTTAACTTTTTTATAAGCAAAGGCGTGACTTGTATTCAGCCACGTAGGTAAATATGTTTTTAAAAATTTAATCTGCATTTCTAATGTTTGTTATATTGTTGTTGTAATGATTTAAGTTTTTTGGTATAGATTAAGTAAGTAAAACGAAAGTTTTCCAAAAATATGACACGAAAATGCATTTCATTTTCGTGCCATATTTTTTTACCCAGTAAACACGCGTTCGTTATGGGAACCAGGTCATTTATATATTTTATCATAAAATAGGATATCCCTATTTAATGTTCCCGGAAAACTTCCATTATCGACATTTGTTTATCGATACTTCGGCACTAATCGATATCTTCCAAACGAAGTAAGTTTTGCAGGACGTAAACGTAAAGTCTGATTGAGATAATTTATTGTAAATGATAAGAATTGTTATAATTCCAACGGAATATCATTGTAATCGCATATATCTACCTAAAATTAATAAATGTCATTTTTAGACGCCTCCAATTCGATTCTAATGTAACGGTGACGCCACTACAAGGTTGTGTCGTCGGAATAACTGTCAGTGTCATAGAGATCAAGGTTCCCCGGGCCGACTATAGTATCACAAATTTTGCCTAGGAGATGAAGACGAAAAATCACTTTTTTAAAGTTTAGATGTGTTCCGTATGTCGCAACCACTCCAAATGGCAGGTGTAGGTAGATATTGGTTCTCCAAACACGTGGTATACTTGCAACTAGTACCACAATTTTTGTTTTGCAATTATTCAAAAATCAAAGATTTTCTCAATTTTCGCCATTTTTCGTACTTCCAAATTGGTTGCGAATTTAAGGTAATCATACACAGATATAACCCTATTTATGTGCCAAAAATTATTAGTACCACAATTCATGTAAATTGATAATAATCTAATTCTACTGCACTTTACTGTGGTCGTTATTCGAAACTACATGCTTCGCTTCATCACAGATTAATTAGTTACTAGCGTAAGCTACATCATGATCTGGTAGGGATGTGCGACATATATCGATATTGATGAAATGTCAATGTACAAAATGCCGATATTTTAAATAAGATATCGTAATGTCGATATTATCAACAAGATATCGAAATATAGATATTTTTAATCAAATATCGCAATGTCGACGATCGTTTTTACCAAGATATTTTAATATCGTTATTATTTCATTTACAATGTGTTTTGCAAATAACAGTTAACAAAATATTAAATATAATATCTTATTGTAGAATAAATAATGTGTAAAAAAAACAGATCGTGCCAATATTACGTACATACGTCGCGGTCCTTACATACTTCTTTCGCTTTCTCAAATCTCATCATTCTCCTCACACATTTTCGTCTAAGTATGCTAGTGCTTTGCTGATATTTCCGTCGGCTAACACTCTGGCTTTTTTTTATCTTCATAAGTCAGCCTTGGTCTTCTTTTACCACTCACTTTCGCTCTGTAGATTTTCTTCGTTAGTCTTTCTTAATTTACTAAAGCTTATCTAGTACCTACTACAGTTTGATAGGACATATGTAACTGGGTAACAGACGTCTCATTGTTAGTTGTCAATACTTGTGAGAACATCAATTACATTTTTTTTTAATTTGCTTTATCATATTATTAGAAAAAATGTAATGTCTATTATCTTTTTGTATAATTAACAGTTACCTAAGTTGCAGATGATCATGGTCTCCTATAAGTATGCATTTAAATTAAAGTGTTAAAAACTGTCAACACCTCTTGTTGTCGATAATATCGGAATATCGATATCAAGCTATCGATATTAATATCGATATCGATATTTTAGCAATATCGCTCATCCCTATGATCTGGTTGAATATACTCATAATATAAATATATTATCTACTTAAGTAATACCACTAATATTACATAAGTAGATATTTTTTTTATTTATTCTAATATTGTTATTAATTACCTTTTTAGCTTCACGCCATTCTAAATTGCGAAGGCGAGCCAAACCTTTTAAGTTACGATCTAGTATTCTAAGAAATTCCGCCCTAGATATCTTAGGGGTCTCTGTAGTACCATTAGACGATACAGGATTCGTAGCAACAGCCTAAAAATATAACATTAATTAATTAAAAAAATCACAGTGGTATCTTTATTTTCACTAAACACTGAACTGAAAAACGAAGAGTTTGGTTACCAGACATTGAAATTCTATTACCTATGTGCACTTACGTTATCATCAGCAAACTGATCATTAATCAGATCAGATATCTGGCTGTAAGCACTTTTGGTATCGTTCACTTGCTGAAAAAAAAATGCAGGTCGTAAGTACAGTATAACAGGAATCTATATAATGGTTGACTCACGTGGAAATTGATTTAAAGTTTGTAATTAGTAGGAATAGCAATTGCCCGCGACTTAGTGTGAAGTTAACAAAATTCTAGATTTGCCAACGAAAGACTCACGAATCTATTCAGCCATTCTTTGGATCAAATCTGATAAAACGACAAAACAATTTAAAACGGTCGTTTGTGTCATGATTTGACATCATGACCTTTGATTATTTAGCAAATAAATAATCAAAGATCATGACATACGTACTTATAAAAGCAAATATGAAACTTAAAAAAGGGCAGTTATTACTTATTACATATGTACATAAATATCCTCATACTGTATCTCTAAAAGGGCATTCAGAGAGGATGGAGTGCCAAGTGTCGTTTCTTATATATGTATTTCTTTCGTCTCCTCGTCTCCTCACATCCCTTCATAAACCTCACACACTTTCGTCGATGTATGTCAGTGCTTTTGACATTTCCGTCAGCTGATACTCTGGCCATGACTCTATTTTGATAAGTCAGCCTCGGTCTTCGATGGCTACCACCCGCTTTCGCTTTCTATATTTTTTTCGTCAGTCGGTCCCTACTCATTCACACGCGCCCAACCAATCTACCAATCTAAGCCTTCTTTTCTTCATTTTTACACTAACATTTCACTGTTATCCTACCCTATGTTTTACTACGTTTCTACGCATTGCTTATTTTGGCCGCATTGTTACACTGTTCATATTTCTGAGAGATTGTATTTCCACTGCATTCATCTTATATTCACCCGTTTTGGGGAATATTCAGGGCTCCCTACCGTACAATAATATTTTGGAAGTAAATTTGGGTGGTTATTATCAGAAGCAAAGTATAGCAGACTAGTCACGTGCATGAAAGCAGAATGTGAAGTGAAAGGATTAACAAAACTGAGGTTCTGGTGCTTGAATGAGAGGATGTACAGACGAAGTGTGAAATATGTGTAAATAAAAAATGTCTAGAACGAGTGAATGAAATTGTATATCTGGGGATTGCGTTCTGGTGTTTGAATGAGAAGATGTACAGACGAAGTTTGAAATATGGGTAAATGAAAAATGTCTAGAACGAGTGAATGAAATTGTATATCTGGGGATTGCGTTCTGGTGTTTGAATGAGAAGATGTACAGACGAAGTTTGAAATATGGGTAAATGAAAAATGTCTGGACCAAGTGAATGAAATTACTTCTGAAGTTACCTGGGGAGTGCGTTTTCTATATAGGGACGGAAGATGTGAGTTGAATGTGGAGAGACGGGTAGTCGCTCGCAATAAAGTAGACGGCCGCATTAGTACGCGGTGTGATAATATATCTAACTCAGCCAAAATGGCTATTCTGAACGCGACGGTGGTGCCAACTTTATTGTACAGTAGTGAGGCCTAGATATGCCCCAAATCAATATTGTAAAGTAAAATAAATGCAGCAGGAATGTGATCTCTTAGAAATATTTGCGGTGCATCCTTGCGGACAAAATGAGCAATGAAGGAATACCCAGTATGACTGGGCTGCACAACAGTGTTATTGTAAAGACTAAGAAAGGAATGCTTTAATGGTACGGGCACGTAAAAAGAACAAATGATGAAAGATTGAAGAAGAAAGTCTACAGAGCAAAAATGAACGGTAGCAGAAGCCAAGAAAGACCAAGGCAAGATTATGAAGATCAAATTGGCAAAGTGTTAGCTGATGAAAATTATGATAGCACTCGCATACCTAGGCGAAAAGAATGAAGAAGAAGAATGATGAGATTTGAGGAAGCGAACGAATTATGTAGGGACCGCGACTCTTGGCGCTCCAGTTTCTCTGACTGCCCCGTTGAGGATACATCGTGAGGATATGTATGTATGACACTAAGAAATTCGTCAAGTGCAAGTTGAACTCACGCACAGAAAATTCCGTACAATTTATGTAAAATAATAAATATTATAAGTTTAAATTTCTGAAGATCTATAATAAGACCTTAGAACTTTTGTCATATTATCGTGTTCGATTCAATGAGGCGAAAGATGTAAGGTTCGCGACGCTTGGCGCTCCGTCCTCTCTGACTACCTCGTTAGGGATACAGCGTGAGAATACATATGTATGATTAATTATTGATTGTATTTTTTTAGGGTTAAATATATTAAAACACAGTACCCAGTACGAAAACACTACACAGATACACTGTTTCAATGTCACTTTTTCGTTTTTCTATACATTTTCCTCTTAACCATATTTCACACTTCGTTTGCACATCTTCTCTTTCAAACACCACAACCTTTGTTTTGTTCACATTTATATTCATCCCTATCCCCTTCTTCTTCTTCTTGGTTATGATGGCGCTATAAGCGCGACGTCAGCTTATAAAAAACAATTTACCATTGGGCCGTCACAATACAGCATGAATAACCAGACATCACACAGCCCTGTCATCTTGTCTAAGTGTCAGGTAGTAGTGGGCACGGAGCAAAAAGCGAGAGCAGAATGCCTCAATCCGCTATTTTTGTTACATGTCCGGAGTTAAGCGATTCTGGCTGTGGAAAGTTCTCTGTTTGGTTGTACATAATATATCACTCGAAAGGTTCAGACTTTTGATTAGAAAAAAGTGCATTTTTATGTTTTTTTCTTATAAAAAGAGGGGCAAACTAATAAGCGAGTTACCTGATGGAAAGTGATCACCGCCGCCCATGGACACCCGCAACATCTGGAGAATCACGGGTGCGTTGCCGGCCTTTAGGGAAAGGAGGGGGAGAGGGGATATGGGCCACCGGAACTCTCACTCACCGAACGAACCACAACAGCAATAGATGCTGTTATTGCACGCCGATATTCTTGTGAGAGGGTGGTATTTCACCGGGCGAGCCGGCCCCATTCGTGCTGCAATGCAGTATGGCTCTACCACACACAATACATTTTTATTACAGTACAGTACATTTTTATGTTGGATATTATGCTAAGTTCTAGTAATTGTTACGCATTAAATAATTTAGAAATCTGTGCCAGATTAATTTCTTAATTATACACGAGTGTTAATTGCTACTTTTGACTAAGTATAGGTATAGTAGGAGATAATATTCAAGAAATATGTACCTATATTACACCCGCAGTGGAAATCCCAAACCTACTTAAACTCTCCACTTTGCTGGTATTGCCCCAGAATTATCGCTCTGCCCTGCAAGCATAGCGACCAGCCATAGTCAATATATAAGTGTTTAAAATATACGCAGAAGTTTCCACTGCCTCCTACCGCCCACTCCGGCCTCACTGCCTGAATAAACTTCGAACCAGGGCGGCATGTCATCATCTACCGTTTTTTTTATATTCATAAAAGTGCTATGCTGCTGTGCTGCTGAACTATGGTATGTATGTATGGTATATCTGTGTCTATGGCAAGAAATCTTCCAACGATTATGCGGACCGAGGATACCGTTCTTAAAACCGCTTGTGCGTCCCACAAATATGTTTCGGAAATGCTTTTCATGCGTTAGGGTAATACATTCCTTGGTAGTTGGTATGGACTTCACTTACTAAGCTGGCAAAGCTGATGAATGACTCTATAGCGCGCACAGTCTAGATGAGAATCATTCCCTCAATGAAGTAAACTATGACTGCGCTGCGGAAGTCCTTCGAAACCTATACTCTAGAATACTTGATCATCTCAGCAATTATCTCGTCACTTCCCGGCAGCCTTTCCCCATTCCTGACTTCTTTATCGCTTTCTTAGTCTCTTTCTCGGAACAAAAAAAAGGTTTTTATTCAGAGATCTCGAACAAAAGAAAGTTTTTTTTGTCTTGAGGTCTCTTTCATAATATTGAGTTCCTGTAGTTCCTGGCACGTTACTCTTATACAGTTCCTTGTAATGTTCACTCTATCGCTGCAGAATGTTTGTTTTGTCATTCAGAGGTCAGTGATCAAATTTATAAATGGGCAGTTAGTATACTAACAGAGACGATTCGACTTATAAATACTAAGTGGGTAATAGGATAAGAGGACCTATTAAAGAACATGTTATAAAAATGTTCTATGGACACTATAAAGAACCCAGTACGAAGTGATAAATACTACATAGTATACCCACAATTTTGTTATAGTCTTATTTCATGATTCGTGTACACACTACATAGTATACCCACTAATATAATAACAATAAATACTACATAGTATACCCACAATTTTGTTATAGTCTTATTTCATGATTCGTGTACACACCCTCCCTCGTGTATAAACCCTCTAATAGCTTCATAATTATGTAGCAAGTACACATACTTAGATATTGATTAAGTATCCATTTATTTACATAACACGATTAGATCTTGCTAAAATATAAGTTTATACTCACCTCCAAAATAAGATGAAAAATAGTACCAAAAAATCCCCATTTAGGTTTACTAGCTATATGTCTTCCTGTTCTGACTACTGTCTGCCTCGAACTCCGATCTTTCTGTTCATCAGAGCTTGACTGAAAAAAATGTCAGAAAAATGACAAACAATACATACTTCATATAACATAGGCTAACATACTATCGACAAAAAATGAAAGCTTAAAAATTATTTATTTTATAAGTTTAATAATTGTACGACCATTTTTTTAGCTCGTGTAAGTAGTTTAAATAAATGCTTGGAATTATTTTTGTTTCTTTGCTTTATAATTAATTATTATTATACAATATAATTTAAAAATACATACAATAAAAGAATAGTAGAGAAATAATAGATTGGGTACATTGTACTTATTTAATTATTTATTTGTCGATAGCTACCTTTCGATACCTTATTCCATAAATATTTGGAGGCAATCACAGAAATTCCGAGATATTACTTATCTTAAAGATGTCAACTTAAAGCCGGATTCCTCGACATGGGGTCCGTGGATCACGTCATGTCATGTCACGAGCTCTGGGGGTCCATAGGTAGCCTGCCTACCCATGTCATTTTATTAAGAGAATAATGAATGCTCAATTTAACTGATCGTAACAAAAGTTATTTCTGCCTATCCTCCAGTCTATAGTCCTACCTAATAAAAACTATTTTTCAATTATCTTATTTTTTACTACAATTATATTCGAAAATGGTCCGCGAGATATTTTTAGAATTTTGAAAGTGGTCCGCGACTGCGAAAAGCTTTTAAGATCTTATGATAATATTATGTCATGATGATATATAGGTAGGCCAATTCCAAAAAATGAGGAAAACTGATATTCTACATTGACCCTACCGGCATGCTTATTATGTAACTTACAGACAGCATGCGACAGCCGATATCGCGCAATATCTGCTGTCAATACGAGAATTCATGTAAAGTAATTTGTATAATGGCTCTAAATGAACATCGAAAAGTGCATTTTATGGTCATAGAATAATAGATACGCAATCGTCATACATGATAGCAATTTTTTATTACAATTAGACACCCGTCGCGTAGTGATCGCGTGGCTGTCGCTGTCTGCAAATTTTAGGTAATAACCACGCGGGTCTCAAACCCGAGATACTTACCTTGAGTTTATGAACCACTACGTATCAGGGAATATCATTGAATAGAATTTAAGTAGGTACATTTTTATATATTTATCTAAAATACAGAAAAATATAGTAGCTAACAAGAATCTTCACCTGTTTTAAAGAAAAGAGTCCCTGTTCTGAATTTACCACAACATAATACGTGCGCCTGCAATTTACCTTGTACCTAATTATAATTAAAAAAAAACATGTAATGCTTTGTGATTTGGATAGATACCTAACTACCTACCTGTTACGTATTCACAACCATTTTATTATGCTGTTTATCTATATGTTATGCAAGTAGTGTACGCGGATAAGTAAGATTCTACTAACCGGTTGAGCAGTGAAGTGAGGTGCAGCCACAACGACGACCATAAACATAACGAGTATGCAACTTCTCGACTCATGCGCCATCCTTGTCTCGTGTAGGTAAAAAAATTCCTTATAATAACAAATTGATTATTAAATTGATAATAAAACTTAGAATTAATTATTATTGTTAGTTAACAGCGTAGACAGATGGTTAATAGTATATATACTACTTAGGTCCGCATACATAGGCAACTACACCTATACTAAACGTAGGACATTACATAACTATACCTATCTATTCATTAAATATTATTTAATGGTAATCATCATTATTAATTCTTATTAATGATTAATAACTTCAAAAGTAATAACTTCAAATCAGCCATTTATTTATTACTCTATCGCTTGACTTTGTTATGCCATATGTATAAGTACCTGGACGACCGAGTTTTACTCGATGTCTTATAAAAAAAAAGCCTGACCACTGCAGGATTCGAACCCGCACATTTCAGCTTGGTAGATATACACTTTGACCACTATTCTATTGAGAAAGTAAATTCTGTTGCGAAATTAGAAGAGTTTAGAGTATAGAAGTTTTAAGTGTGTGAAAACATAGTGAAAACGAATTTTCCCAGAATTGAGACCTAGCTAGATCGATTTCTAGTAAAAAGTTTTTAATAGGTACTTGTTACAAACTGAACTTAGACATATTATTTCAACTTATTAAAAAAAACAAAAAAGGTCTGACCACACTGCAGGATTCGAACCCGCACACTTCGGCATGGTAGACCTACATTAAACCACTGTGCTATTGACAAGGTAAACTCTGATACGAAATTAAAAAAGCGTAGAAGTTTAGTTAAGTTGTGGCTTGCACCAACTATATAAATATATCAAAATATATATAAACTTCTAGTCAAAAAATCGAAACACCACTGCAAGTGCTATTCAGGCGACATTTAAATAAAAAAGAGGTTTGATATCATTAAAAAAATACTCCAATAATTAGCTGACAGTTTAGTCTACACAATGGTGTACTACAATTCCAAATTAGAATTTAAATTTTCGAATTTTCAACGAATAAATGAATGAATGAATTTTTAACCAAAAATATCGTTTTTTTAATAGTGATTGTTAACAAAGCTTTGTAACATCCTACCAAGGGGATTACTTTCTTAACAAATATGGATACCTCGCCCATGGAAGCCGCCCAAGTCGTGGCGTTGCTGAATTCAGGGCTTAGTCAACGCGTTGTGGCTGCGCAATAGCATCTTAGCCTCTCTGCTGTCAATAGAGTGTATCAGCGTTATCGGGAGACTGGTATGTTTACTCGCCGTCCAAGATCTGGTAGACATCGAGTCACATCCGAACGAGATGACCGGTATATTGTGTCAGTTTCTCTAAGAAATCGTCGATTTAACTGTATTCAACTGCAGCAGCGGCTCTGTGAGATTTACTGTGAGCGATTCTACCATTAAAAAGAAGATTGGCGGAGCGTGCCCTGAAACCTCATAAACCAGCTAATGGCCCAAAATTGACGGTAGACTACCAAAGCCTTAACTTCGAACGTGAACACTTAAATTGGTCATACCTTCAATGGAGCTAAGTTCTCTTTTTTGACGAATGTAAGATCATGCTGTATGGTAACGACGGCAGAAAGAAGGTGTATCGAAGCGAAGGAGAGCGTTTTGTACAGTGTTGCATTGAAGAAAGAGTCAGTTACGGTGGCGGTTCATGGACTGTTTGGGGAGGCATAAGCACCGATGGAAAAACCGAACTTGCTTTTCTATCTGGACCTCGCTTACCATCATTAAATGGGTCACGTTACATCGAAGAGTGTCTGGAGCCTCATATGGTACCTTACGCACATTTTATTGGCGAAGAGTTCATTTTTATGCAGGACAATGCCAGGGCGCATACCGCAAGCAGTGTAAATGAATTCGGTATTACGGTTACGGGCTGGCCAACAAAAAGCCCAGATATGAATCCCATAGAAAACCTATGGGATAAGTTGAAGAGACGAGTAAGAGCAAGAGATCCTACTCCGGAGACGCTTGGCCAGCTTAAAACAGCTATACGAGAAGAATGGGATAACATCTCACAACACAAGATTGTGACTCTATCCGTTCCATGAGGAACCGCATGTAAGCAGTCATTAGAGCCCGGGGAGGAAATACAAGATACTGAATAAACTTTTTTTAAACATTTTTTTGTCTTACCTCTTTGTTTCTAACATTTTACAAATTCTTTTCAAAGGGTAAAACCATACCTGTTGAACAAAACACGCTAGCTAAAGAAATTTAATTTTTAATTTCAAACATCAATGTTTGTTAAACGATGCCTTACAATATTCGCAATTAACTGGCGCTATTTCTTTTTTTTGTTTTATCGTAAAAAATTCATAAGACTCATTCAAAACCAAACTTCAGGGGTGTTTTGATTTTTTTGATGAGAAGTATATGTATAAATATTGCTCGTTTAATGTAATAGTTTATATAATATAGCCATTTATTTAGCCTTTATATGGCCATTTGTGTATTATTTATTATCTAGAATAACAAATAAGTAGATTAGTAGATAAAAAGCTGTATTGCGGATTGAAGTTATTGCATTATATAATGTATATATAACATACATAATGTATATATAACATACATAATATACTTAGTACGATTCAACATCTATTAGAGCAATAGAATAAGTATCTACGTAATTTATTAATGGCGGTATTGCAATTATTGCTTTTTAATTATTAATCATTAGAATTAACAATTATAATTATCTACATTACTACAGGTTGAAATTAGTTTTGAGTAAAACTTACCAGTTTTGAATAAAACCAACTATTTAAAATTGATGTAAGGATTTGACATCTCGCTGCACCAACAATTAAACAGTTAATGCAAGCAAGATGTCATTTCGTAGTTGATGCAGGCCACCCTAAATATAGAGTAAATAAATTTTGTTCAAAACTGGTTTTAGCCCGTGGTAACGTATGTAAAGATAGTTCTGAATAGAATATAATATGGAAAGAAACAAATGATTTTTCTAGACTAGTTTCAACCCATAGTTCCAGTCATGCCATCTACGACTTGGTACCTTCGCGTTTTATGAGTGAATAGTGATACACTTTCACAATTAAAATAAGTGTAAGAAATACTTGGGTTCATACTACATATATAGAACTATACGTAAGTATAAGTACCTACCTACTACTACTTACCTAATTATAATTTAATAATGCATACGATATTTCCCTTTTTCACGTAATTTCATAGTTAATGAGTAGGTTGCTATCATTGGCGTAGCTAGGGATTTTGTCTAGGGGGGGCAGCCGTCAACTAACCACAGTCATTTAGCTAAATCTGTATTAACATTATAAATACGAAAGAAATTCTAGTATGTCTGTTTGTACCTTTTCACGCTTAAACGCAATTTGATAAAGTTTGGCAAGAAGATATTATAATAGTATCCTGGGGATGGTAATTTTAACCGCGGGAAAATGTCTAATTCCGAAGCGAATCCTAATATTTTGTTTTTTAATTAGAGTGGTTGATATTTATAAAAAGACATTAAACATGCCGCATATATTTACATTTGGGCACGTCTGTTCCCTCTACTCTCAAACTTGTCATAATGGTCGCGTTTCGGTTCTCGCACACACATATTCGTATGGTACGAGTCCTACCATTTTCGACACTATATTCTAAGTGCTAGAGACTTTCGCGGGCGTCACGGTGCATCGAGGCCCGGCATTCGGGTTTCAATCGGGTGCATTCGGCTTCTCTCGTATAGCCGCACTTTTTTGTTTTAACGCGTGTGTGTGTGTATGACACGTGGCAATCTAGCATTAAATAATTCTTCAATACTGTCGATTTTTATAGTGTGGGCAAAGAAGTTCCCAGGGTGGGCATTGCCCACCCCTTGCCCCCCTCCCCTAGCTACGCCCATGGTTGCTACATACGATGGGGATGGAATGATGACGGGGGAATGAACGCCACATAAGGAAAAACTTAAACATCAACTAAGCGGCTATGCAACTAAATATCCGTACCTCTCTTGTGTCCCTACACCATAAGGAAACAAAACACTATCGAACTTGTTAGAATACGTTTACAACCATAGATTTAGTATTTTAGTATATTATTATGTTCATTGTTCATGACAGTGTAGCCACAGTACAAGTAAGTGTAGCTCCCATTGCCCCATGATTCTGATTCACTCGTGCTCCCCTATCTATCTAACGATAAAGTAAATGTTATTGTTGTTATGAGTCCATGCATGCCAGTGCAACCTAATTCGTTCATTACACTAGCGCCCTACTAGGATAACAATAAAGTTGATTTTCGCAGTTGCAATTAGATCACATTTTAGCGCGGAGAAATCTCAACATTTGTTTTTCACATAATTGTAATTATCAAAAAAAACTACACTACCCACTAAAAAATGAGCCGTCGCGGGACGCTTGGCAGATGTGAAACATCGAACTATTTTGTATAAAAAATATGCATGAAAAGATGGCTTATTAAAGGAAATAAATATATACGGCATAATCCAAAACAAAATATTAATTTAAAAAAAAAAATTATTCTTTATTTAAAAAAACACAGGCAACGTGTTCCGAAGTGAATAACAACACTGCATACGTTATAAATATACGAGCTCAGCACAAGCGCGTGGCGACACGTCGCCACGCCAACAGCTCGTCTGACCCGCCACATAAGATGTTTCACATTAAAAAACTGGTTTTTGAGATTTTAGATATTGTAATTAGTAATTACCTAAACAATTTATTAAAAATCATTGTAAAATTCTGTAGAATTTCGGAGAGGCAACTGAATCTTTGCGCAAAACAGGATTTGTTTTTCTGGATTTTTTTTTATCGAGATTCTTTTCTCCAATCATGTTTCTACATCTGATCACAAAACACACCAAAGTCTACATATGCGGATTAAGGGTCGGAGTCCCCACGGCTCGTAGGGAAAAGAAGACACAATTCCGCACAAGACGCTATACGCGTACAGTCACAGAGCACAGACTACACACGCACACATTATAGATAGTTCCACACAGTGGAACCACAATTGTCGCGTACTCGTGTCTCATCAAACTTATCATTATATATTTCTAATGCATATTATAAAAAAATATTAGCTTTCTCTTGTTCTTCTCCATATAAAATTTAAGTGTACCAAATTTTACACTCCTCCGTTCGCGCAATTTTCTTAAAAAGGGAACCAGTTTTCGCTTCACGTATTAGGTAATATACAAATAAGTATTTGTTAATACAAAAGATTTCATACTTGGCTCTCTTTAGCTCTACTTTCAACTATACTTATTCATATTCTGTATATGTATATTTTAGTTTCAATCTCGTATCAATGATATTAAATAATATTTAATAGAAACTCAGCATTTCCGATCAATACCAATAAATCACTCATTTCACTCATACACATTAGAATATTTGTATTATAAAGGTTGTATCGATTATCTAATTAATGTTAGGCAACTTTCTTAGTATGTACTTATTACTAATTATCTACTTATATTATATGCGTTGTCTGTGCAATATGCATACCAAAAATTAAACCACTACGTTCAATTAGCTCCATTATCAAAATAACTATAAATATGACCACTACTCATTGATATTTTCATAAGACACCAAAGCCTACATAATATACCTACATACAAGTTGAAGTATAAATATATATACCCTCACGCTCACGCTGTATCCCCATCGGGGTAGTCAGAGAGCTGATGTATTATCTATTCTGCAGTATTACATACACTTAAGTAATAACTTCTTTATAACAGAACAGGTATTATATTGTTACCGTGTATTTTTCTTGTTGTTATTTACATACGTACACATAAATACGCGCATTTACGTGAACTCTTGTTAAAAACTCAACCAGCTAGATACAACTAATACAAGCTTTACTAAAAATACAAATAAGTTTGTAGAAGTTTTATTTTTAATTATACCAAACTAGGTACTAATGGAAAGCATAATATCTAATACATAATATCTAATACAAGCTTTACTAAAATTGCAAATAAGTTTGTAGAAGTTTTATTTTTAATTATACCAAACTAGGTACTAATGGAAAGCATAATATCTAATAACAATAATATTCGTTCAATATTTAAAAGACGTTAGTTTCAGAGACGTGTTAAGGTAAACATTTTGAAACATAATGCATTTGATACTTATTGATAATTTTCCATTACCGTATCTAGCTACAGTTACAGGTACAATTATTGTTTTGTTGTCCCTTAAAATCTACGAAACAATATAACGAAGTAGGTAGGTACCCACAATGTACCTCATAGTGTAAATAATACGAGATACGTACAAAAATAAAATAAATTTTTATCTACTATTTTCGGGTTGCATGGCAGTCACACGTCACACGGCAACAGCACGCCAAGTAGAGAGAGCACGGCCGTACACTATTTTCTTGAAGCAACTCAAGAACTTCTGGGTTTTTATTAATTAGGATTAATATTAAAAGTAATTTATTGCGTTGTTTTTTCAGTATCATATGAAAAAAATATCTATTAGCCATCTCGATTGTTGATCCTAGCTGTGGCCTTACGCAGACATATTAATATGAATGATAGCACGACTGGACACCGGAAATGGCAAAACATACAGTAGGTACGTACCGACCTCACCACCACACTCAATTACAGACAAAGTCCAATTACGATTCACAATAAATGTTAATTATTATAAATAAATATTTATACACATTATTGAGCTGAAGATTTAGGTTACAGTAAAAATAAAAACGAATTAAAAACAAGCTTAAAATCTGAAAACTTTGTAACTATGTAAAAAAAAAAACAAAAATATTCATTCACCTAACAAATTACTTAGCGAAGTCGCGGCGGTAGTAAATCGGGCACATAGCACGCGTAAGTTGTTCAAACTGCGATATACAACTGGTACACAAGACACAACCTTAGAGTGCGGCAGGAGTGTTTACGCGACTAGCCGCTGCGCCGGCACCGCTTCACCGTCTCTTACTATCGAGGCCAAGGCCGTTACCGAACTGCTGAGTGGGTTGCGAAGTCTTCGTTATGTCAGCTGTTCTACTTATGCAATGCTTAGTGATTCAATTGAGTTCGATGGCCCGGTCGCATGCGTTTTGAGAATGCAAGTTATTTCCTAACTTTTGAACTTTTAAACACACAGTTTTAAATATGTACATGTCTAATCGTCCTAGGTACATATACATAAGTGTGTCGCAACATATGATTAGAGTTATTTCAAATAGTGGTATGATACAGGTGTGCAGTTGGTCGCGGTGATACAGGTGTGGTGTGACCTGCAGAGACACTTACAAATAGTGCACAGGAGCTCAGGCAATACAAAAAAAAATCTAAAACGGTCATAATATAACAAATATTTCATTGGCTGGAATGTACTCGTTGGTCAGAAAAATTACGAAATTATATCCCTTTTTAAAAATAATTATTTTATTATCCTACTAAGTTTTACGTATATTCCATATGTTGTTGTGCTCTTTCTTTACATCCTTAAATTGAGACTACCACACTTATAAATTATAATGAAAACTGCGTAATAATATACCTGTATTAAGTACCTGTAGTAAGCCGGGTAAATGACCAGAGAGGCAAAAAGGAGGTGCGGCAAAATTGAGGGCGGTCGTGCGGTGAAAAATATTTTATAAAAATACAAGGAAATTCTTTCGAGTGTTTTACCAATTTAACATTTCTGAAAATGCTTTCCGTTTCGTTCTAGGGTGTGTTTCTTGGTCCTAGGTCTTGTTTATGTTTCACGGGGAATTTCCCACTCACGTTAAGAGAAATATCTAATTATTTGCGATAGTTTGTATGTACATAATATAATAATTTTTGGGGAGTAATTTTTCTCCTCGAGACGTTGTAAAATATATATATAATAGATTTAAGGTTTGGTACAAATATCAGTATTGCCCTCAGAATTGTTTTGACTTTACCGCAACAGAATAATGACAGAAGCTTTTCTAAATTAAAATTTTTAAAAAACATGTCTGCGGTCCAGTAGGACACAAAAATGATTATCTGGATTGGCTAAAATTTTAATAGAAAATAAGGTTTGCGACAGTATAAATTTATCAATAATTATTGAAGATTTTGCTAAACAAAAAGCGCAAAGATAATTATTTTAGTTTACAGATAGAAGTTTAATATTCTCAGAAAAAAAAGTTTTCATTTAATTTGTTTATTTTTTAAGGTTGACTAATTCGGTTGGCGTGTTTACATAATTGCTATGTTGTTTTATTAGCATTATACGTTTTTAAAACACTTACATACATACATACATACCCTCACGCTGTATCCCTAACGGGGTAGTCAGAGGACGGAGCGCCAAGCGTCGCGGTTCTTATATACTTCTTTCGTTTCCTCAAATCTCATCATTCTCCTCACACATTTTCGCCTAGATATACGAGAGCTTTTGAGATTTCCTTCCGCTAACACTGGCTATTTGATCTTCATAAAGACTTAAAACACTTCTTAAAAAAATTAAACCGAGCTAAAAAAAGCACTGAAAAGTACAAAATAATCGAACCTTTACTAATCAAAACTCAAGTACATAAGTAACTTTGTAAATACGATACATTACATATGATACATACCATACTTATATAATTAAATTTGACAGTTAGGTAGCTACTGAAGTCGGTGTTAAGCTTACTAAACTAGTAAGTCTTTCTGTTGTTGCACATTGATTTGGTACCGACTTCAATAATAACTGTCATATTTAAGTATACAGGTATTTGTATAGTATTTACAATGTTATTTTTATACTTGACTTTGATTAATAAAGGACACCTAGTTATTTTGTACTTTTCAGTGCTTTTTTGACGTAGATTTAATTTTCTTTTCATCCTTTTGAATAATCTTGGTCTAAGTAAATATCTAGGGTCGGTCTATAATTCATTTCTTTTCTAATTCTGGAGCGCAATAACAAAAAAACGAAGCTTTGAACAGGGTTATCTGGTGTATCTTCGAAGTCCAAGCTCCTATATCAGTGAAATTTAAATGAGACCATCTTGGAGATATATTTAACCCATCGGAAAAAAATCATTGAAATCGTTTCACAGTTCACGAAGTTATCAGTGAACATTCACAAAAAAAACATACATATATACAAACGTAGAACATCCTCCTTCTTATATATGTAATACAAACGCAGAACATCCTCCTTCTTTTTGAAGTGTTAATAAATAATGTATTGTTTTTTTTCTCATTCATCTAAATTGTAAGGGGAACATGTCTGACATTAAGTAGTCGTAAGTTGATGTAACAGAAATTACATAAATATAAAAATCGACTTCATGTAACATCTTGGTTCATATCTTTTAAACTTCTGAACCGATTTTGAGGAAAAATGTTCACTGTTCCTCGAGTTGAAAGATAAAGTCGATCAAATGAATTATTTCAATCCAGTCAGTAGTTTCTGAGAAATTCTTGGACAAACATACATACATACACTCATCAAATTCGACACACTTGTTCAGAAGCCCCAGTTGACTAACTTAAAAGTGAATATACTAATAATATTCACTTACGTTAATATAATAATATATATGTTCATTTCCTACAATATTACATACATATACGGGTCGAAATGATAACCTCATTTTTTTAAGTCGTTTAAAAATAGCACCGTCCCGTCTGGAATCTCTGGAATATAACATACTTATGACTTACAGTGTAAAGAACGGCAAATATTATTTTTGATCGGAGCAGCTGAATAGCTAGATCAAGCCCTGGTTGTACCTGTGTGTATATATTTTTTACCCATATATTCCAATTTATAAGTGAAATCTTTAAACAACGCCATTTGCATTCAAACCGATTTCTGAGTGATGCTTACACAATTAAATAGGTAAAAAAGAAGTATTAGTTTTAGATTTAAAAAGTTACACTAACAAAAGACAAACATCAAAACATCGTCAGTTAGATATACGAGTATGTATTACATTATTTTAACTGAATACGTATAATATAAAAAAAAATCAGAGTAAGTATATTGAATGTACCCTTCTACTGCTATAATAGCATTGAAACAATGTATTAAATAAAGAAAAAAAACATTTATTTACGACGAGATTATATACAATGACAGAATCTTATTCAAGTAACATTTGGTTGCCACAAATCAATTAAAACAATAATGTACAGATCAGTGTTGCTAAAGGAGCGCGACTAATACTGAATGTACCTAATAGGCATAAACAAAAGTTCTCATGTAACGAGTTCCATCTTCCGATATTTCTTCCTGAAAGTCGACACGGGATCCTTAAAAAGTATGGGATCCAGCCGCAATACTGAACGTACAAGAGGCATGTAACCCCATGCAGCTGCGAATGTGTTCAAACATGACTGCCTCTGGACAAAGTGCTCGGGATCACTCCATGCTGACCTGTGAATTGAATGAAAACAAAGTGTATTTGGATATTAGACAATAAATTTGATGAGAATCGCATAGAGTGCCGTACTGACCGAAATTAATGGCGGTCACAACAGTATTAGTAGCTTTATGCTGAAATCTCATTCAATGGTCAATAAGCAAAATTGTTAAATGGCGATATTGAAATGAACAACTACTTAATTAGTGGCATATTATTGGCTTTAATGGTCGTGTGAACCTCGCTGAATATAAGGGCCTTCTTCAAAGTCAAATCAATCTATTCAAATAAACCCAATTACATACAAGATGTTTTTGATCGTTAAATCTACTTTAGTTCGGTTCAAAGAGAAAACCTGGACACTGAGAAGAACCGACAAGAAACTCAAATCAGGTATCATTTTTTCTTTTAATAACAATGAAGTGTCATTAGCAAATAATACTATATCGCGTAAGTCCCAAAGCATAAATGGGAGATCATTAATGTAGACCAGAAACAGGAAAGGTCCCAAAATTAATTCTTGGGGAACGCCCATTTTCAATTTCGAACCAACAGACAAAACCCCATTCACACTCTCATTTTGCTCCCGGTCAGACAAATACGAGACCACGAGATCGAGAGCGTTACTACGAATTTCACAGTATTTAAGCTTGCAATTTAAAGTTTTGTGACTAACACAATCAAAAGCCTTGGAAAGATCACAGAAAACACCAATGACATCTTGGGATCTCTCCCAAGCCTGAAGTACAGTCTTGATCAACATACAACCTAATTTAAATAATAGAATAATTTTACTGTGTTTCATTAAATTGGGAAATACCCCTTGATCGACGCATTTCTTAAATATCTCTACAAAATTGGCGATAAGTGAATCAGCGATTCTTACATTACGATACTCATAAGTAATGATACTTCAGTCGAGTACCAATTGAATACTTGTTCGCAACACGAGGTTCGTACATTACGCTACTATAAATCAAGAAAATTTCGTCACTCCTAGCACACACTGCTAGATAACAGACGTTTTTAGTTATGTCGAGCGCTTCCAGTGACGAGAAAGCACTTACATTATTTCTTTTTTATAGAAACAGAACGCGTTTACGGAAATAAAAAGAATATACGGGACTCATCCTTACATTGATAGAAGCATAAATTGTACAGCTTGGTCTTTCTTTTGTGTACAAAATAGTCGAATATCGTGAGCGAGAGAATTAATTTCCGAAAATTGAATTAAAATTCTCTTTTATTAAAAAACTAAGTAAGTTAAGTTATAACAAGTTTGAACGGAAAAACAAGTTCTAAGCTTGTGGGTCGATGCTGGACTATCATCTGAAGCTCTTACAGTTATCCTAAACGCTGACAATGCATTCGCCATCCTCTACAATAATGAAGAAGCATTATTATAAGCATTTTCCTAGGTGGCGGATGCATAACTAAACGCTGTTGGTAATGTAACCATAAATAACGTAAATAACGATAACAATCAATAAAAAAATAACATGCTAATTGGAAATTTTTCAAATATTCTGGCAGCCTAAGTTTCAATAGATGCATATTTTTCGATTTTTTTGTGAGATACTTCATGGAGACTCAACCTCGAAATTCGTGTAGGATTAGTCGTCTACAACTATCGTAATGTAAGAAAAGCCTATAATATCTCTAACACATCATACATCGTGAGTCTAGGGCAGCCTTTCCCAAAGTGGGCGATAACGCCCCCTTGTGGGCGTTGCAGGCCTAAAGGGGGCGGTAAGAGACCCAGAAAAAAAATGGGGGCGTTGTGTAGAGGCCTGGGGGGTGATTTGTAATTCCATTTAGCTAAGAGGCATCTTAGACAACGACTGCATGAGCTCTCGACTCTCAACTACAACTTGTGAACATCAACTAATATTAATTAAAAGATGCCTCAAACTCGGTTCGATATTTCTCTCCGCGTAGTTCATATATCTGTCCTGTTTTATTGAATATACAAAATAAAAATCATGTCAATCGGTCGTTCCGTTTCGAAATGAAAGTAGACATAAACAAACAAATAAAAAGGCAACAGACACAATTTCGCATTTTAATAGTTATTAGTACTCCCAGATAGGTAATTTTCGTAGATAATAGACCGCGGGCAATCATGTTTTAACAAGTTTTTGTTAAATAACCCGAATTGTGCATTCCTGTATCAATCGGCTGGTTCATAGAATACTTGTTCTGACTTGTTGAGTACGATTGAGCGTCGAATGAGATAAACGAGTTTATGCATGTTTGTTTCATTCCTGTCGGTGCGTGCTGCTTATGCAATCCTATATAAACATGTAATATTTATTTTATTTTCATTTGCGGTTTCGCGCGCAATAGATGAGCAGTACTTAAGTTCAACACTTACTTACGTATTTCTCAAAACAAAACAATGTCGGAAGTAAAAAAGAAGAGACGGCAATACTGTGCGGAATATATTAAATTCGGATTCATTGAAAATCCGACAAACCCATCGTCGCCTTTGTGTCTTCTATGTCTAAAAACATTTTCGAATGAAGCAATGAAGCCTTCAAGACTGCAAGATCATTTGAATAAAATGCATCCAGTTAAGAAAGACAAGAATGTAGCATATTTTCAAGACCTAGAGAAGAAGCATAATACTCAGCCAAGTGTAGCAAAACTATTTTCGGCGGCTGCTAAGCAAGATGACGACGGACTTCGAGCTTCGTACAATATCTCTTTGTTAATTGCTCAAAAAGGCAAACTACATAACATCGGAGAAGAGTTAATTTTGCCAGCAATAAAGGAAGTAATAACTACTGTGCTTCATAAACCAGCCGCAGATATTATCCGAAAAATTCCTTTGAGTAATAATTCTGTGCAAAGACGAATTGATGAAATGGCTGAAAACATTGAAGGATCATTGTGTGATCACCTGAGGACAAGTCAATTCTCAATTCATCTCGATGAGTCCACTTTACCAACTAATGAAGCATTGTTGCTGTCTTACGTGAGGTTTATTAAAGATGAGAAAATATGTGAAGAACTATTCTTTGCTAGAAATTTAGAGACCGAAACAAAAGGCGAAACCATATTCAATACATTGGAAAAGTTTTGTGATGAGAAAGAGATTCCCTTGAAAAATATTATATCAGTTGCTACGGATGGCGCTCCGGCTATGACAGGGTGCCATAAAGGCTTCATAGCGTACTTAAAAAATAAAATTCCAGATGTCCTTGCTGTACATTGCGTTATTCATAGACAACATTTGGTTGCTAGAAACTTAAGTGAACGACTATTTCAATCACTGCAATATGTCATCAAAGCAGTAATAAAATCCGCAACAGCTCTTTGAATGATAGATTATTTCGTCAGCTTTGTGTTACTAATGACGAGGATTTCAACCGTTTGTTGTTTCATACTGAAGTTCGTTGGCTATCCAGAGGCAATTGTCTGACTCGATTTTACAACCTGTTTGACTCTGTTATAGAGTTCTTGGAAACTAAAGATACAGAATTGCACAACAAGCTCATTATATCAAAGAATGATATAGCTTACATGACAGACCTGTATAAATTGTTCAACGACATGAATCTCCAACTGCAAGGCGATGAACTAAATTTAATTAAAACAAAAAACGTCGTTGCTGCTTTCGCAGCCAAACTGCTTCTACACAAAAAAAATATGGGCAGACGTGAGTTTCACAATTTTCCGAATTTATCAGTATCATGCAGTAAAGACGAATTGTTTGCCTACTGCCAACATTTGGAAAACCTCCACATTGACTTCACCGAACGATACCAGGACATTTTGAACTTGGAAATACCAGACTGGGTGTTGGATCCGTTTTCAAATGTCAACACAGCAATGTCACCTCAGCTAGAAGAAGAACTTATAAATTGACAACAAACGAGGAAATAAAAATCGAGTTCAAAAATGGTTACCAAGAATTTTGGCTACAAAAACCGATCCCGCAATTGTACCCTGGATTGTGGTCAATCGTTCAGCGATTCTTGATAGCATTCCCATCGTCATATTTGTGTGAACGTGGATTTAGTGCTGTGGCAACACTGCTTATTAAAAAGAGAAATCGTTTGCATGTTACCAAACGTGGCGACTTGCGACTGTTCTCGAGTAAATTGGAACCTGATATCAACAAACTTATTAAACAGCATCAGATTCATCCTTCACATTAGTTTTTTATAAGAATCGATTATATTTGTTTTATTTTGAATAAAAGATACTCTGTTTGAATACTATAAAGTTGTGTTTCAATAATCATTCTCATTGGCAGGTGTAGCCCGTAAGAGTTAACTTGAGACCTGAGCGCCGTTGTGTATTACCTACTGCGCTCAGGTTTCAAGTTCAAGTTCAAGTCTCGTTTGGAACTAATGTTTAATATCCGCTAATATAGCTCACAATAATTAATTAATTTAATTTGAAGTTACTAGTGGTTTTTCAGTAGGTGATAAAATGGGGGCGCTAAAAAATAATTTATTCTCAAAGTGGGCAGTAGACAAAATAAGTTTGGGAACCTCTGGTCTAGGGAGACCCTGACTGGAGGACGGACCTCGCTTCAGCATTTTCGATTCGGGTGCTTGTAACGATAAATCTTATAAATAAAAATAAATACAGGTACCTATAATATCATACAACTGTCGAATGCATACTTTTATGAAAATAAAAAATATGTACATATGTTTACGAAAGGTGCACATTATTGGTAAAGGTAATAGCGCCGTGGGAATTCTTTTAGTGGGGCAACAAAGCTGTCGCGACTTCCAGTGAGTTTTGTTTAATTATATTTGCAAAAATCATGACTGAGAACAAGGGTTTATAATATTATAGTATCAAAAGATTATAATTGCAATTTAGAAGACCTTGCTAATAGCGTCCACGAAATTAAGAGGGTTTGTCGACTTATAATATTATGTTAACCACCTGACTAAGGCCACATCAGCTTCCGTGTTTTACGTTGCGCAATGATAGATTGGCTGCTTAGTGTGCAACACAATTCTATACATGTATAAACCTACGCAAATGCGCAACGCTAGGTTAAAATGGATCGATCGATGTACGGCATGATGTACACTAAGCAAAGCAAACTAGAGGTGGGTCATTGTAGTCTTTAGCACCAATGTAACGCAAGCGTTTATTTTAAATTGTCGATGCAGCTTCATAACAAGTTACCTTCTTATAGTACTAAAACGTTAACGCAACACTCACATAACATATAAGTAACACTATAGATAATTCAATCTTCAATACTCGTGCCACATAAGTATGTATAAACAATACATATATAATATAATATATAATATAAAAATACCCCTAACGAACTAAGGGGTATCTGGCTGTCCATAGGTAGTTACATATTTATTATACATACATTTCAACAATCGATCAGTTGGTTGAATCGTCACTCACCCGTATATAATGAAACTCACCTGTACCTGTGGTGAGAGACGGAGGCCTTGTAGCGGCGGCGCTGCGCGAGCTTGAGCGGCGGGCGGCGCGTGAGGTGCGCCACGAGGCAGTTGAGCAGGATGTCCTCGCAGTTGCGCGCGCGGCGCACGGCCAGGCGCAGCGCGGGCGCCGCGGCCGCGTACAGCGCCAGCGTGCCGCGGTGCACCAGCGCCGCGCCCGGCAGCACCATCGAGTACGCGCCGCCCCACCGGCTGCTGTAGCCCCACGCGCCCTGCGCCCCGCGCCACCGCGCCACCGCGCCACCGGCAACAGACACGCGGGGTTATTATCTAAAAACTTGCACACGGCGACAGCCACGCGATCACTGCGCGACCGGTGATTAATTGTAATAAAAAATTAGTATCATGTATGACGATTGCGTACCTATTGTTCTATGACCATAAAATGCACTTTTCGCGGAAGATTTAGCGTCACTATACAAATTACATTACACAAATTTTCGTTTTGACAGGAGATATCGCGCGATATTGGCTGTCGCAAGCTGTCTGCAAGTTACGTAATAAGCGTGACGACCCCGCGGCCTGCGTTACACACAGCCCTACATTCAAATGTTCCATTCGACATTCGTTTTCAGTGAAAGAGAAATGATAAGAACATCATTTGTTTTTAAACGCGCTGTCAACATAGTTTAAAGTTCGCAGAAACGAAATGTTTTAACAGCCTCCATTTTAAGTGCTGCATATTGAGAATTTTATACTTCGATCACAATAAATTATATTATATCCTGCATAACCCGTAATACATAATAAATCCAAACGAACATCCATATACATCCACAGGCACTAATATTATATTTAAATGTGAAAGTGCCCCGATCTGTCTGTCTGTTACGTTTTATGGTTATACAGCTGGGGGTTTACCGCCATCTTTTAGCATTATTTTAATGTTACTTGTCTTACAGGTTGGCCGGCTTTCAGGCAGGTTGGACTGCTAAACATCGCGGTTCTTACGTATTTCATTCGCCTACTGATGATTGAATGTCGAAGATAAAACTAATGCTGTCACTAACCTACCTACTACTGTCACTGTCAACTGCACTGTCACACTAACCTACTGTCTGAATTTCGAGCTTTCTATGTCAAATATCATTAAAATAATAATGCTATGAGAGGTGGTAAACTCTCCGGACCGATTTTTATTTTGTATACAGAACAGAGATATTTAATTCTATGCGGATGAAGCCAGCGGAAACTAGTATGTTAAACTTCGATAAACCAGAACAATGATATTGTAACAGCTAGCAATGGTGGTACAACTTAACTGTGCTTACGGAACCACGTGGGTCATTTTCAAAAAAGTTGTACGTAACACAAAAGAAACACAGTAGAGTGCAAACATTTGTACACAAAATATATAATGTTAAGTATACTATACTATACAAAAGACTATAATGTTAAGGGTCGGAGTCCCCACGGCCCGTAGTCAAAAGTAAGCACAACTCCGCACAAGACGCTACGCATACAGTCATAGACTACACACGCACACATAGATAGTTCCACACAGTGGAACTACATTTGTCGCGTACTCGTGATTCAGCATTATATATTTAGATATGCATGACACATTATAATCATAATTAAATTTTAGACAAAATTAAACTTTGTAGGAATTACGTATGTCTGCACTAATTAAAATGAAATAGAGATACAAAATAATTATAATTTTATTTTAACACACTTTTATTGTTGTAAGAGTTCTGTAGCCAAATAGCAAAAAACGTAGGTATAGATCATTTCGTTCTTTTCGTCTTCCACAGCTATTCTACTGAGGTGCACGATTAAATTAAAAAAAAATCAGATACGAGCTTACAGATATAACTTTCAGTAACGTAAAACTGTACTTTGGAAAAAATAAGAAACTCAACCATTTCATATTTTGCAATACAAATATTTTTTTGAATACAGGAAAAATTCATGACGTCACGTATATTCACAATTTTTTTTTATTACCATGAGACTAATGCCCTATTTCACCGAAGTCCTCTAGGGATACGCTAACGATGAAATTTTCATAGTAGTTTCGGTTTTAGGGGTTCTCTAAGTATTAGGGCACTCCGGACTGTTAAAAACGTACGTGACGTCACGCTATTCATTTTTCCTGTCATAATCAATTTCGATTCCATCAATTACAACTCTAATTAGAATTTCATCATTTTGTAAGTATATTTCGCTAAAGTTAGAAGTTTAAACTTATTAAAAGGTAATATAATTAAAAGCTTGTAATAGTAGAAAGGAAGTAAGATAATTTGGAACTAGATATATAATTTCGTAGAATGATAATCATTATAAATATCCAAAATTAATTCAAACAATATTGACATATTCATACGTATTTTCACATCTCCACTTACACGTACCGCCTTGTAAGAGTGAGACGCAACATGATTAGACCACTGGTCGCTTCTATTATTTTGTATTATTTTTACTCACCCATGAAACATGACGTGAAATTGTCCTTTTTGAAACTATTTTTAGGACTGTCGCTTCCACCCGCTTCACAGCGCAACTAGGCATTGTTTGTATATTTTGTTCTATATTTTTGGATACCGCTTAGACGGGTCCGTGATCCGCTTCCTGGTTACTACTAAACGAGCGTGCGTTTGTAATTTAATTTATAAGGACATTTGTGCAAATGGATGGCACACAACGGTACCTATTATACGATTATATGATAGCTAAACGCAAGATCATTCGACTGTATGACAAGGACATTCAAATTTTCATGATTTTCACCTCTTTAGGAGACGCTTTCTTAAAAATACTTTTTTATAGAGGCTTACGTTACAAAAGAAACCTGCCATATCAACATCATGCGCAGTTTTACCTTAAGCGATGACTCGGGATTTAAGGAGATATGTTTTTATTGTAAGTACTTGTATATATGTCTGTATATTATGATATACAATAACATTAAATGAATAGTCAAGTCACAGAATATAGCTATTTGTCAAATGTATTACATCATTCGTTTACTAAAACTAAATAAATAAATAAAAATTTAAACATACCTTAGTTTCATCCCAATAGTGAGTTCGTGCTGGATAACCGACAATTCGTTCTGGAAAGTATTGCCATACTCGGAAAGCAAAATCTAACTCTTCGGCCAATAGTGGTGCATCACCATCTAAAGAAAATACAGCAGCTGTTGGAACTGCCCAAAGTGGCTGCCATCTTGCTGATACACCTTCCCTAAAATATAGCACTTTCTTATTAGTTCATATTCACTTTCCTAGGTTTATACATAAGTTTACACAGTCTGGCCATAAATACTATTACAATATAAAAAACAATTATTATTACATTTGAATTTGGAACCTGTCATTCTCGTATCATATTTTAAATTTTCATTTATTAATAATGTAATATTTATGTATACATTTTGATCTAAATTTCATTAAACTAGAAAATAACATAAGGAGGAGCCGAATATTCTAACACAATCATATATTATGCATATCGCTTAACAGACTATTCCTAAATAATTAGATGTAAATTCATTTCTGTTAATGAATAAATATTTTATTTATTTATATTTATTTATTCACATGAATAATCATAGTGTTTTCTTATTTTCGCACCAATTTTTGTTAAATATTCTTGTGATATTAAAGTTTAATGGTGTGATAAAGAGAATCGAAATACTGTGATAGCATTACATAAAGTAGGTATGGAGCCAAATGCGATTTTTGAAACTCTCCATCCGCTTCGTATTAGTCCAATGTTTGGCTATTCATAGGTATAAAGAAACGTCCCCTGTTTATGACAGAAAAAGATCTGGCCGTTCTTGTAGTAGGTATTCGTACTAAAAACGCGATCAAAGCAGAGAAGGAAAGAATTCCAAGTAATCCTGTCCGAAAGCAAAAGATTTTATGTCGCGTATTTTAAAAGATGACTTAAGATTTGCAGCTTATAAGAGATGCATTGCTCATTACTTAATCGATAATTTAAAAATGAAAATGATGGTAAAATCGAAACAACTTCTTAGGCGGTCACAGGAACAATTTCTTAGGAAGGTCACAGAAAAGTGTTATTTACTGACGAGAAAATCTAGTCAAATTTTAATTAGCAGAATGATCGAGTTTATGCTCAAAGCTCCAGAGAAGCTTCTCAACTAGTCAATAAGGTACAATGTGGGCATTATCCGATTTCAGTAACGGTTTGGTGGGGTGTTAGCTATCAAGGAGTAACTGAGCCATATTTTTATGAAAAAGGTATCAAAACATCGCCCCAGATGTATCAAAATACGATTCTTTAGAAGGTAGTTAAGCTTCTTAACAACACCCATGTTCCATAACCAAGTATCCACACAGCGTGGCTGGAAAAGCTGGAAAAGAACGTTTCTGGCTTCGTCAAAGCTGAAGACTGGCAGTCATCTAGTCCCGATCTTAATCCATTTAATTATGACTTGTGGTCTCTTTTAGAGATTATGACAATCTCTAAACGGCATGATAATTTGGAGCTCCTAAAACATTCCATAAAATTGGCAGTGGCGAATTTTCCCATGAAGAAAGTGCGTGTTTCATTTGAAAACTGGCCACAAACTTTAAAGGATTGTATTAAGACCAATGGAGATCATTTTGAATGAACTTCATATTTTTAAAATGCTATTACATTAATGTATAAACTAACGCACACTGCAGTAATAAACGTTTTATGTAATAGAAGAAAATGATGTTTCCCTTGTTACAATATATATGGCTAGACTAGGTATACATATAAACGCAGGGACGAACAGAAATTATAAGGGTTCCTTATTGAATATGGATTCCTCAGAAACAGGAATATTAAAATCTATTTACCATTATAGTTCCGAAATATTTCATTTTTATTGACAAAGATATTTATAAAGATAAGATATTTGTGGGAGGCGCATGGTGGTTTCACGAACGGTAGGGGTTGTAGGGATCAGACTTTCTCGCTTCGCGTTATCGTGGAGAGGTTTCTGCGCTTTCGTGAATCTAGAAAAAGCATTCCATAGAGTAGTGCGGAAGAAATTGTGGAGTATCCTGCCTGAATATGGCGTGGAGGGCTCCTTCCTACGGGCTGTGAGGTCATTTTATCGTGGCCACAGAGTCTGTGTAAGGATAGACGGTGACATGTCGCCCTGGTTTGAAGTCTGTTCTGGTGTCAGACGGGGCTGCGTGATGTCTGCCTGGCTGTTCGTGCTGTATTTAGACAGTTGCCTCCAAAAATTGAAAGGTAATATGAGTAGAATGGGATGTGACTGCCTATTGTACGCTGACGATGCTGTGCTAATAGCACCATCAGAAGCAGAGTTGCAGACACTATTCACGTGCATGAAAGAAGATTGTGAAGTAAAAGGATTGAAAATGAATGTGAACAAAACTAAGGTTCTGGTGTTTGAAAGAGAAGCGGTACAAACGAAATGTGTGATTTGTGTAAATGGAAAATGTCTAGAACAAGTGAATGAAATTGTGTATCTGGGGAGTGCGTTTTCTAGGGATGAAAGATGTGAGTTGGATGTGGAGAGACGGGTAGCAGCTGGCAATAAAGTCAACGGTGCTCTGTCCGCATTAGTGGGTAATGTGAATATATCTAACACTGCTAAAATGGCCATCCACAATGCAGTGTTGGTGCCAACTTTGTTGTACGGTAGTGAGGCCTGGATATGCCCGAAATCGAGTGAAAGTATGATTAATGCTGTGGAGATGCGGTCTCTCAGAAATATGTGCGGTGTCACGCGTGCGGACAGGATAAGCAATGATGAGATACGCAGTATGACAGGGTTGCACAACAGTGTTATTGTATAAATGAAGAAAGGAATGCTTAGATGGTTCGGGCACTTGGAGAGAATGAGTGATGAAAGACTGACGAAGAAAATCTACAGAGCGAAAGTGAGTGGTAAACGAAGCCAAGAAAAACCAAAGCTGACTAATGAAGATCAAATAGCCAGAGTGTTAGCAGACGGAAATGTCAAAAGCACTCGCATACCTAGGCGAAAATGTGTGAAAAGAATGATGAGATTTGAAGAAGCGAAAGAGGTGTGTAAGGACCGTGACTCCTGGCGCTCCGTCCTCTCTGACTACCCCGTTGGGGATACAGCGTGAAGATATGGTATGTTATGTTATTGACAAAGAATAAAATAATATCATAATATGAAGAAAGTGGCAATGATCTACTTATTATTTTAAATCAATAAAACATATTATATAAGTACTTCGATAGTTAATCAACTAGTAATACCTACTACTCTTACTGCAAATTAAAATGAGGTTACCCAGGGTAATGAGTGGTAGCGTCTATCACTAGCACTGACAGAGCATCACGTGCGTCACCGGCAGGCCGTGAGAGTGATTTTAAAGAAGGCGCTGCACGCTCGCTGTCCCACACAAGCACTACCTGTTCAAACAACATTCTACATAGTTTTAATAAATAATTAAATAAACTTCAATGATTACACCAATCGCATAAGCCCAACGACAAACAAAGATAAATATTGAAACACATATAAAGTCTTCAAGTGATCGTTTTATCAGTCGGCATATATAAACATTTTGTATTACTATTTAAATATTGTGGTTATATTTAACCATGTCTATCTATATACTACTCTGTCAAGAAAATACCGGAAAAAATCAATAATAGACGAAATGTTAGTTATTCATCCAAATTTATTTTATCACCTTCAAAGTATGCTCCTTCACAAACGATACACTTACGCCAACGAATAATCCAATAATCAAAACATTTTTTAAACGCTTTTTCCGGAATTGAGTTCAGTGCTCGCCGCGAATTCTCCTTTATGTCTTCTACCGAATGAAAACGGGTGCCTCGAAGTGGTAATTTGAGTTTAGGAAAAGGAAAGAAGTCGGCTGGAGCCATATCTAATGAATAAGGTGGTTGCTCGATAGTATTTGTTGTGTTTTTGGTCAAAAATTCGTTCACAATGATGGCCTTGTGCGAAGGCGAATTACTGGGTGCAAAATCCAAGAATTTTCTTTCCACAAATCTGGCCTTTTTCGTCGAATTTGCTCTCTTAAACGCCGCATATTAAGGCCCAAATAATATTCTTTATTTACCGTTTGACCTTCCGGCAAGAATTCCGAGTGCACAACACCGCGATAGTTAAAGAAAACAGTCAACATGACTTTGACTTTTGATCAACTTTGGCGTGGTTTTTTCGGTTCCGGTTCAGTTGGAAGGCGTCACTCCGAAGCTTGTTGACTAGTTTGCATGTCAAACTCGTAAACCCACGTCTCGTCACCAGTAACAATGCGTTTCATGAATATTGGATCGGAATTGACTCGTTCTGGCATGTCCTCAGCGACTCCTATGCGATTGAGTTTTTGAAGAAAATTCGGATCTTTTGGGACTAGCCGAGTGGCAACATATGTTTCATACCCAAGTAATTAATTAAAATGGTACGGATCGACTCGTGAGACACACAATGTTCGGCGGCTATCTCTCTCAAACTTGAATGAGCATTTTCAGTCACCATTTCCTTCACTTTTGCAATGTTAACTTCAGTTGCAGACGTTGATGGACTACCAGAGCGAGGCAAATCTTCCATCACATCTCGACCGCTTTTGAACGCTTTGTATATCACTCATAAACACGTGTTTTTGATAAAGTCGATTCACCATAAGCCTTCTGTAACATTTTCAGTGACTCCAAACACGAAATTCCATTGGCGATGCAAAATTTAAGACAAACTCTTTGTTCGATGTTTTTGTCCATTATGAAATTCGCAATATACACTACAATGATATAACTAAAAACAGCACTGTATTTAATCTAAATAACAGATGCAACTCAAACTCCGCGCCAAAATGGAAAACAGTTGTGCCAATCTAACAACAACAAAAAAAAACAAAAAATTGAATTTAGAAGCATAAACAAATCGTCCATTCCTGATACTTTCTTGACTGAATGTACATGTCATTTTTTAACTGAGACGGCACGGGGAAATCCGAATCAATGGGAGACAGGTAAACTATGTGGGTTTTTTTTGTGAAATTTTGGCATTATAAATTTTTTAATCAAGAGTCAGAGAGACAACGAGACAATGTATTGATGTTTACATGAAACTGAGTCGATCGGCAAAAAAAAATAGTCAATTTTAATAATTTGTGCATAAAATTAGTAAATTTGGCTTAAAATTTCCTTACAATGTAGCATATCACGATCTCGCGTTGGTACGGTGGACTTTGTGAGTAATAGTAAGTTGGCGTTGGCCAAACTATTTAAATCTATATCTAAATATTACAGATCTAAATCTTTAAAGCGCCGAAAATTATGACGTTTCTTTAAAATTCTGTACATTGGTGCGGCATTCTTTTCTGCCAGCGGCTGCAGACATACAAACTTGGCGGCTGTGCTGCGTGAAACGCAATCCATCAACATGGAATGAAAGTAAAACCTTGCTTAACCAACCAACGAAGCCGCTGGCGCTGGCAGCCTTAGCATGTGAAACCGATCATGTTATTTGTTAGACTAGATAGTTACACTATCTTTTAAAAATTACGTATATAGATCTACCTTTTCGCAAAGTTCGGTAGCAGCAATATTGGCAAGTAGTTTGTGTAGTGCAGGTGAAGTTGCTTGAACGTATAGTAAGGCAGTAAACGTTTCTCCTGGTGTTGGTGGTGGTGTAGACACGGGAACAGAAGGCACAGGCAGTGGCAGAGGCAAAGACTGCGACGGTGTCGGCGCGGCTGGTGACGTTAGACACGGGCTCGTCGGCAAATGCATACGACTGTCTCCATACGACACCAATGTTCCCAAAGCGCCAGGAGATGCGTTCCAAATCAAAGCCTCACGTTCTCTGGACGTTCTATGCGCGTAGACTCTCTCCAATAAAATCTGTGCATGAATAAGATCTATTGATTATTGTTTTAGATAATAACATGAGACTTATTGGTTTATTGAGTTTTAAGTAGTAAGAAATTAGATTGATTTCAGGTAAATTAAAAATTCAAAAAACCGTTTGCGGTCGGTGGAGCCCTGTCAGGAATGAAGTTCCTTAGCTGCGGTTTTCATTTCTCAAAACTTAATTGCATTAATGAGACAATAAAACTCATGTATGATTTAAAACAAAAACTTAAAACAAATAAGTTTTAACAAAATTTCCTCGTGTAAAGTAATTAGGACATTAGGATACGGCCGCGCACGATGCTCATTTGCTCGAATCTCGATACTCGCACACACTCGAATATAATAGAAAAAGACAGAAAGAATCTATCAATCTATGTACAGAACTTAGTACCGCTATTCTAGATCGTTATTCGGTCCCCAACACGCTCGATACAAGTATTACTTACTGTACGTCTAATCCGCTTTACTGCTCCTTCATAATATACATTATGGATTTATATCACTTACTCTTAAACACCAATAAGTATTTCATAACTTGAGTACTACGTCCCTGTATCGCGAATGTATTTTATCCAACTGGTGATCAATAATAAAACTACTTAAAAAATTCATTACACAAAGAAACTGCTAAAACTCGCTAGATGGAGGCAGAAACGCAACATCCCCCTCCAATTATTCCGCGACCCCCTCAACACGCATATTGTTACACCAGTATGAATGGGGAAAATTCGTTACATCTCCTCTTCGTTTTTACTTCGTGGTTCCGCCCCACGTTGCCCAATTAACTAACGCGCGTTAAGAAGAGACAGAGAGAGAGAGAGAGAGAGTCGCTGAGTGTCAAACGGAAAAGGCATAACGCTTTTTCGTTACGTGACGATTTCTACCAACTTACACTCCCCACACTCAACCCGCGTTAGGAAACTACGTTCCAATAAAATATAACATAATTAATCATTTCTGACCTCAATTGTAGTGAAAACAATTTTTTCTATAGAAGAAAAGTATTGTTCCCATAAAAGCTGAGTTTGTTGTCTTAAAGCCAAAATACGTTCAGCAGGTACTGAACGAACAAGTTCTGGCACCTGAAAAGCAAAATACAATGTCCCTATTGTATACGCAATGATTCAAAATGGCGGTGCATGACAGCTGTACCGTCAACAAACAATTGTTTATTTTAGCTACTTAATAAAGCAGCTAAAATTTAGAATAATTACAGTAAGTAATAGTACATATTCTCCTCACACACTATCATCTAGGTATGAGAGCGTTACATTTCCGTCAGTTAACACTGGCTATTTGATTCGCAAAGACAAAAGAAGTATGTAATAACCGCGAAGCTTGACGCTCCGTCCTCTTTGTCTACCTTGTTAGAGACACAGTGTAAAGATAATGTCATATATGTATGTTCAATACTTTTTTAGATTGTTCTTTGTACTACGACGTCTAAGACAAACGTTGTTTTACGATTGAAGCAACTGACAGTACGGAACACTAATTGCGTAAATTTAACCTTAACTTGGTCGGTTCGTTATTTTGTTATTATTATTACTTAGGACTCTCCTTGATATACATATTATCTTGAAAGTATGAAATGAAAATGAAAGGGATTGATTAATAGAATATGAAAATTTCTCCACATTTCGTTCACCGCTAGACTTTCGTGTCACTATCTATAATAATGACCCCAGCTTTGCCTCTACTATGATGAGCCATTAATTATAGAACATCTGTAACATACCTACGTAGATTAGTATTATATACATTAGTGTTAGCAGACGGAAATGTCAAAAGCTAGGCGAAAATGTGTGATGAGAATAATGAGATTTGAGGTAGCGAAAGAGGTATGTAAGGACCGCGACTCTTAGCGTTACGTCCTCTTTGACTACACCGTTACGGATAAAACGTGAAGATATGTATGTATATGTACCAGAGAACTCCCACCAGTCACTATTAGTTTTCACAGTTTTCGTTGACATGTCTATTGACATATCAAAATACAATTTTGCAGCAAGTATCAGTAAACTTCAATACAATCATATTCATGTGAATGTTCACATGTGCAAGCAACGAATTCGGAAATACTATGAAACTCGCATTCATTTAAAAATAAGACACAACGCAAACCCCAGTCAAGTGGGCGAGGCTAAAAAACCACAATCAACGCGCTACGTACTTAGTCTATCGTGAGCTCAGTGACAGATTGACAGTGAGACTTCGCAATTAAAATTGGTTTGTTGACGTCAAAACTAGCGAAATGTAAATTAAAAAATATTTCCTGTGTGGTTAAGTGGTGTAGAGGACAGGAAGTAATCATGATATGATAAATTAATTTATGTATATAAAATAATTTTACGTTTACACGAAATTAAATAAAAATATTGTGATCTGTATTATGCAACTAGTAGCCAGCCAGGTTTTAGTACGTAAATTATTTTTATTGTAGCACTTTCCCGTGATCAGTGATAACGTGTGCCGGACATCCAGTCACCGTTGACTTTGGAATGTAATATGAAACGTTTTAAACGCCAGGCTACAATTTAAAATAAAGTTCATTTTAAAAGTTGACTGTAGGGTTTGCGACCTTTCGTGTTTCGGAGTATTTGAAACAGACTCGCGGTACCGTGTTTTTCGGCCATAGTTGTTCTGAATTACACTTCCATACTATTTCCGAATTCGTTGTGTGCATGTTAATGCGCCGAGCCCCCCCCCTACATCCTTCCCTAATGCCAATCAGTACCAAACTGCACCTTTGATAAATACTGCACTGCAGTTTAGCATAGTATCATTTGTACCTGCAAAAGGAGACGTTCATCGGCCCATATAACAGCACGACGCCAGTCAATACGTTCGTCGAAAGGTAGTCGCCAACCGTTGCTTAACAAAACAGGCACACAGCCAGCAGCTAAAGCTTCCAAAAAACGGTATGACCCAAGACGTCTTCCTCGTGCAACCAAACAAAATGTTGAATTTGCTAGCAATTGCTCATAATCATATCTAAAAAAATTATTTCAAATTATATGTGTTGGTTATTCACTATTAGAGTAATTGAGTCCAAACATTATTTTACTTAAACGATTTATTAATCCCGAGAAATATAAATACAGTATCAATCTATTCTATACGAGGCGAGCGGACGCTGCGTTGCATTTTTGCTTAGCTCAGATCCGTCCCCACAATTTATCCCTAAAGGGGTGAAGAGGGATGACACTTTATATGCTAGGGAAATGCTAAGCCGCAGAACCGATTTTGATGAAATTTGGTACGGAGATAGTACGAGTATGTGACCGAAAACAAATATAGGCTACTTTGTTTTTCAAAAAATGACGTGGATTTTTATATGTGACGTTATCATAAATCCAATATGGCGGATGTTCCATAACGGGAAATAATTATTTTTTTCCAACACCAACAATATGGGTATCAAATGAAATGCGATAAGCAGGGGAAGATTTCTGTACATGTACATCATAAATCCAATATGGCGGATGTTCCATAATAGAAAATAAGTTTTTTATTCAACACTAACAATATGGATATCAAATGAAATGGAATACGCAGGGGAAGGTTTCTGTATATGTGATGTCATCATAAATCCAATATGGCGGATGCGGATCCAACAAAATAGGTATCTCGGGTAACATCAGTAACCCGGAAAAGTCATGGAAAAGTTTTATTGGAAAACTACTCTTTTAGTTTTTTATTATCTAATTATATATATGATTATATTAAAAAAATATCGGTTATTGATTATTATATTTTTTAAAAGAAGTTTTTATTATTTGAATGATCAATGTGTATGTTCCATATTCTTTGATTTTTCGAAAATGTAGGAAAAATAGGTTATTCAATTTGTGTGGCCCCTGACTTGTGGGGGGCCCCGGGCACGTGCCCAAAGTGCCCTTATGTAAATCCGCCACTGGTAAAATTAACTAACGAATTAACGATTGAGTTCCAGTACTATGGGAGAAAAGAGAATTACTAACCACAAAGAGCGTTGAGTCAACCTTCAATTTAGCCAGTTAATCCGTGATCATAGTGCTCGCAACTATATCGAAATATCGGGCTGTGCATGAATATATATTATCGCAGTATAAACCCTTTTATTTATATTGTATAATTGTGTAATGGGACACAAACCATCAATCTTAAAAAAAAATCAAAATGAGTTGCTACTTTCCCGAAATATCATTATTTTCGGGCTCCTTGTCAATTGAAAACTGTTTTTGTATGTCGAGCTGCGGGAAAGAAGGCATCGCCTAGTTAGGCAGTCCCTACCACACTCTCTAATACTTATGTCGAAAGCAACAATAATTTAATTTTGAATACATTAATGTTTCAACCACTAGTGTACAGCTCACGCTATGGTACCCGAGAGATAGCACCAGAAAACAATGGCAACCAACTAAAAGATGGGAAGATGAAATTCATCTGACCTTGGGACCTAAGTGTTGCTGCTAACAGACCAATGGAGTCAGTTGGAGAATGCCTATACCAAAAGCCACACTGAATTGAGGGATATCCTATAACGAAAGTTTTTTTATTTCTTGTTTTTGTAATATCATAATCTCAATTTTCGGAAATAAAAGGCTATTATTATACAAATTTTATTCGAGAATTTTTTTTTTTTCTTTCTTCATGGCATGGCACACAGATGAGCGCATTTGCCAATGTCACGTATTGTAATAGTATAAGTAAAATCGTTATCTACAACGTTAAAACTTCTCCAGTAAAGTGATAGCAGACTTTACTGAAGTTTTACAGGACATCTTGGAAGATCGCGAAAACTTCAGCTACACATGTTTATTTAGACCTACTCCATTCTTTTCACTTACACAGAACTTTAAAACACAATATACTATCACTGTTGTACTTTAACTCCCAAAAATGTAAAAAATAGAAAAATCTAAATAAAATGACAACCTTACTTCTCCCGTTCCCGCCAAAAAGTCCGAAATTTTTTTTATTAATACTTATAATAAAAAGTTTAATATTTCTGCATAATTCTGTCATTCAACATACAACAGGTTGTAGAAAGGATTGTTGTAAAAAAAGTTAATAAAAAATTAAACAGACTTCATAGCCTACTAAACTAATAGACTTTCTGTTGTTGCACATTGATTTGGCACCAACTTCAATAACTGTCAAATTTAATTACATGGGTATTTGTATCGTATTTATAAAGTTATTTTTGTACTTAAGTTTTGATTAGTAAAGGATAGTTATTTCGTACTTTTCAGTGCTTTTTTTGTCAGTTTAATTTTTTTACTAATTTTTATTATATCTCTCTTTTGAGTGACCTTGGCCTAAATAAATATCTAGGGCAGGTCTACAATTAATTTATTTTCTAATAATGGAACAAAAAGATATTCAACAGTATAACACACAAGAGAATCATAGATATAAATAAATTAAGGTTATAACTAGTTAACATTATTTCTTGTTATTTGGTGTATCTTCGAAACTCAAGCTCCAATACCAGTGAAATTTAAATGGAACCAATCTGGAAGTGTATCCTTTCAAATAAAAAAAGAATTTTCAAAATCGGTTCATAAATGACGGAGGTATGAGATAAGAAATATAAAAAAAAAAAAACAAAAAAAAAATACAACCAAATTGAGAACCTCCTCATTTTTTTGAAGTCAGTTAAAAAGTATTAACCTGTAATATAAAAAACTAGCTGCCCATAGTTGCCCCTCAATTTTTTTTGCATATTTAAAAAAATCTGTCAATCTAAGACTCCTCTACTTGAAGCATACCTATTATATAATTGTTGGTGCATCTCTTAGTCATTATGTAATTATTGAATGACTTGACCAATTGAGGTCATATTCTCACAGTATATTTGTTCCCATCAAAAAAATCTACTAAGGATATGGCCCACATGAGTCACTCATGACTGACCATATACAGTGAGAGTTAAGATGGGTTAAGATGGGTCAAGAATAAGCCCTCAAAAAAGAAGAATCTCAGCAGAAATACCTGTGCAATCATAATTACCCACAAGGTGTATGCTGGGAAGGTGGGAGATGATGATGTTGGGGCAGTGGCAACATGTGGCCTAGACCGTCAGCCCTCTAGCTCAGGTTGATGAATAAGAAATGGTATCCCTGCTTGACGTACAAATACACCAATATGGGTTCTGTTCATCCATCCATACAACCCCGAGGATGACAGACATGTATTATACCCATTGTCTTGACGTGCGTTTTTATTGTGAATAAAAAGCGAACATCGTATACATACGAGGCATGTTTTTTAAGTAAGTACCGTTTTGGAATTAAAAAAAGACGTGCAAAGATATCGCAATAATTTTATTTTTACATGAAAGCCTGTACCTTAATCTACTTTTCTACATAATTTCCGTGAATATTGAGGCACTTGTCATAACGTGGCACCAGTTTTTGAATACCCTCCTCATAAAATTCTGCCGCCTGACTTGTTAACCACTGTATCACAACTGTTTTGACTTCGTTATCGTCTTGAAGACGCTGACCACCCAGGTGTTTCTTCAAGTGCAGGAACAAATGGTAGTCGCTGGGCGCCAGATCAGGGCTGTATGGAGGATGATCTAGAGTTTCCCATTTAAAAGATTTCATGAGATCTTTGGTCCGATTAGCCACATGTGGACGGGCATTGTCATGCAACAAAACGATACCCTTACTCAACTTGCCACGTCTTTTGTTCTGGAATGCACGACGCAGATTGTTCAATGTCTCACAATAAGACGCTGCATTGATTGTCTCATTACGAGGCAGAAACTCCACTAGCAATACTCCTTTTTTGTCCCAAAAAACTGTGCACATGATTTTCCGGGCAGAAATTGTTTGCTTAAACTTCACTCTTTTGGGTGATGATGAATGTCGCCATTCCATGGATTGTTGTTTTGATTCTGGTGTGACGTAGGCCACCCATGTTTCGTCACCAGTAACAATTTGGTCTAAAAAATCTTCACGTTCATTGTGGTACCGCTCAAGGAAAGTCAATGCACTGCCTAAACGTTGGGTTTTGTGCAAATCCGTCAACATTTTTGGAACCCAACGTGAACACAATTTCCGGTAATTCAAGTTCTCGGCCACAATGCGATACAAAACACTACGAGAACATTGAGGAAACCAGTCGCACATTGATGAAATTGTAAAGCGTCTGTTTTGTCTCACCTTTTCTTCCACTTTCTGCACCAAATCTTCATTAAAGACCGAAGGACACCCACTCGTTCTTCAACATGCACATTTGTGCGGCCTTCTTTAAATGCTCTCACCCATTTCCTTACCATTCCATCACTCATAATGTTTTGTCCGTAAACTTCACAGATCTCACGATGAATATCGATCGATTTTACGCCTTTAGCACTAAGAAATCGTATAACAGCCCGTACTTCACAATCGGCGGGACTCACGATTGTCGGAGGCATCTTAAACACGACGATGAAGAATCAGACTGTAATGGCGTCAGTGCGAAGACAAGAGATGTAGGTAACCAGCGCGCATGCGCGGAACGCCGACCGTAGCGCTGCGGCGGCGGAATCGCAAAACGGTACTTACTTAAAAACATGCCTCGTACATTATACTAAGTATTTCACTAAAAAATATGATTTAAAAACTGGGTATTATTACTTTGAGCACTAGTTTAATGAGGTCAAAAAGAATTGATACAACCAGTTCTTTTGGATCCATATAGATCTGTATATATATGCGGTATAGCTCCATACACGACCACTGTGCATGCAGTATAATACAATACAATCAACTGCTAATTTCAGTCAGCGAACACACAACAACAAGACAGAACTTCTTTTTGCTACAAATCAGTTTACATCAGTTTACAGGCATTTACAATAAATTTTCATACACTTTTTCTCCCTTTTTTGTCAAAAAAGCAGCTGACGCCTATTTTAGACTTCTCCATTACAAAATTCAATTCACACAGACTAAATTACCCACATACCAAAAAAAACATAGACTAAACCAGCACCATCTTCCGGCATCGTGAGACAACAAGAACAATAATACGTAATAATATGTTTTATTCCTAACAGTATATATGCACTACTTACCTCTACTTTAAAATGTTTTCTATATGAATATGTATAATATGTAAATATTCATGAAATTTACTAATAAAGTAGCATATGCAAAAATACTTACTTATCATACTCACGGTTATCTTCATCGCATCGCTCATCTCTCAAATCTTTCCATGACTTACCATGACGACAGGTTGTTACCAAAACAAGATTACTGCCATCATGTAAATGCCATAATGAATTTCTCGTCTCACTGCCAATTCCATGCACATAACGTTTTCCTTTAAAAGCTAATAAGTGTTGACGAGGCGCTGGGAATGGATTTGCAGTAGCAGCTGGTGGCATTCCACCACGTTCTGGATGTTCTTTATGGAATAATGGTAATGACACATCAAATCCTTCACGAAATACTGTCTCAGAAACACTCGCCCTGGCTAATATAGCTTCACCAGAATCAAAACCTAAAGCGTCATCAGCATAGTCGGGCCATGTCCCAGAATATAGGTTAAATATGATATGATTTCTGCCATTATTCCAATGCGGTAAACGAGACAATCTCGCAGCCACATCAGGTACATGTTCTGGAGAAAGAGGATCTGCGTCCAGCGTGTCAATAGCTGGTAAAAACAAACAAGCTTCAGTGGGATCTTTTGTAATATATCTGGACTCATGGATCACGGACAATACTTTGCGGTATGAAGCACTGACCGGACCATCACTTGGATAGACATAAACCTTAGGATCATTTCCACATTTCGAAAAATCAAAACATGTTTCCATACGACATGGTCGTACCGTGGTATGAGGTCGTCTTTGCTGTTGGGAAGGTAACTCCGATAATTCGTCAAGTGTTGCATACGATGGCAACCTATCAAAATGATTACCACGAATTACATCTGACTTATGATTATTATAAAAAAAAAAGTAAACCATGAATACGCAAGTTATAGTTAGCAACACATAACGCCTCTTCGCCTGCATTTTATCTTCTCCACCTTGTCCATTAATAATGTAGCTCTAGTACAATAATTCATGAGAGGTAATGTCTTTATTGACCGAAACCTCTAATAAATAAAATTATGTGAACAGATAGCATAAATAAAAGATCAGAGTATAAAAATTATTTCTATTAACTATAAAATAACCTGTATGTAGACAGTAAGTACTACTTCATTTCGAATGAAAGCACCTTAGCACGCACTAATAAATAAAAGTAACAATATTAAAATATTATTATATTCTATGACAATTGCATTTAATTTACAATCTCCAAAACAGAACAATTTTCAAGGTAATAATAATTCAAATGAAATGTAAACATGATGTAAATAAAATTGTACACAAAATATATATCAATATATATATTAATATATTTCTTAAGGCATTGGTAACAAGACCATCAGTCTAATGACGTAACTTTTGGAGAAACACTCCTCCAGTAAAGTGATAGTAGGCTTTACTGAAGTTAAAAAGGACTTCTTGGAAGAGAGTGTAAACTTCAGCTACACATGTTTATGTAAATCTCCTTCATACTTTTCACTTACACAGAACTTTAAAACACAATATACTATCATTGTTGTACTTTAAAACTCCTAAAAATATAAAAAATATAAAATCTAAATGAAATGACAACCACTCTTCTGCCGTTCCCGCCAAAAAGTCTGTAAACAAAAATTGAACCCTACAGATACAAACAAAAACATACACAACGTTATGACATAACGAGTTTGAAACGCTAAGTTGAAACGAGTACAGTCACAGAGTACAGTGCATTTCACGAAAGCGTTCCCTTGGTCGTAGTGTTGGTAGCAAACAATGACTAAGGAAACTAAAGGACATAAACCAAGTACAAAATAATCGTGCCACCTAAACTTCAAGTGTCGCAAACAATGGCTGCCGATTAGTGATGTCCCAAATATCTACTATGTAGATGTCGTTATCAGTTGTTGAAATAAGTATTGTTTCCGCATCAGTATTGAAATAAAAATCATTTTGTATGATATCTTCAGGAAAAGGGAGCGCTTTTTTTTGTGTCATAAATTTGTACAAAAGTACTGAAATATGGTTCAAACTGAAAATAGCAGTCAGCATAGTTCGATGCTATCGGCATATAATTAGAATCTGCGCTTAAGGCGATTTTAAGATGTTATTAGCAACGATAGCAAAAAGCGCCTTCAAGGATAGCCCCTTTCTGTCCTTCGATCATTTTTGTTCCATTTAAATGAACCCTACATACAAACAAATTACTTAGGTACTTCTATTTATAATACTTAATAGTACGTCCATGATTATTACAGATATAAAATTGCTTTTTAAAAGAAACCCATATTTTTATGAAGCGCTTTCATAAATGTTGAAGATCAATGAACATAGGTCAAAGTAGTTAAAGAACAGCGCAGTCCTTTTAATGCTTTTCTTTTCTTTACTTGGATAACGTTACTTCTTCTAGAAGTGATGGTGAAATTAAAATAAGTGCTATGAGAAACATACATACGGATCAACCAAATCTATGGCGTACTGTAGCACTTTGATAAACTAAATACTAGAATAATTAATTTTACTAAAAATTAGTGGTCTTATCACACAGTAATTGGGAATAATATTTCAATTAGGAATAGAACACTGTGGACTTCTATTATTCGAAGAATTCTCAAATTCAGTTAAGTACTTCCAGAGGTTACCCCGTACATAAAAACAAACAAATTTTATTAGTTTTCGTTGTAAAGAAATAAGTAATAAGTATTATAGTTTATAATATTATCTAGCGTAGAAAATCCACAATATACCGGCCTTTTGAATAAATATTTTAAAAGTTAAAATAGTAAATTGCTAGGCACTACAAAGGTGACCAATGTCTGACTAGTCATATCTAATGTACCTATAGTAACATATTTTTACTGGGTTTGAAAAATAGAACTGTTTGTTAACATTATGGTTTGTAAAATAATATTTATATTAAGTACATAAAATTTTTAATAACATATTCACAACATAAATAAATATAGATAACTAAATAGCATAATTTTTATTAAATAATTTCTGAATGAAACTTTTGAATACTGAGATTTGAATTTAAACAGTAATTGTATTCATCATGTCGCTGTCGTTTTTTTGTACGTCAAGAAAAGAATGAAATAGTTTCCGACACCTTCGTCTCTTATTTCTGCGTTTAAAGTTCTTTAAAAGATTCTTTAACTTGTTCTGCATCTGGATTATTAGTAAAACCACTACAAGTTCTTATTGGTCGCAAAAATAACTCGCCGTGGTTTTGATTCACATCATCCAGAAGCAGATATTTAGAACTATGAGATTTTTCTCTCCCGGAAACATCAAATAAAAATTCAGCCACATTCTGTAAACAATTAATATTTTCCTGTTACTTTTTCACAATAGAGAATTTACATGGTCAAGAAATTAAAAAGTTATTAATTACCACACTAAATATTTTCTCTGATTCCCAATAACCTTTGCGAGGGCAATGCTTCATACATAAAATTATTTTCTTAATGTTCTATCGAAAGAAGTTTCTTCGAAATGCAAATAACATAATATATATCATGAATACATCATATGGGTTCAATTTTCTTTTCCGATTATGTCAAGCCACTCTTTTTCTCTAATAATACATAATGGTAATCTGAAACGAGATAATTACGACATATAAACATGATACCTGTATTTATCGATATTTTTTTAATATACATGGACAGCCATAACTGCAATAACAACAAAAATTGACATTAAGTAATTTACTGTAATATATGAATAAAAACTGCTAATAACTAAAAATATACATGACTATAATACAGTAAACTAAGAAACAGTAATTACGATGGAAATATATACATCAGACTAAATTAATGAATTTCTGTTACGTACCAGTGCAATTATAGATTTCGTTGATTATTGCTTTTCCTCGAGCCACATTCTAACACACTACACTTGGAAATTATTGTGGCATTATGCTAGCTTCTCCTTTAACAAAACAGTTCCAATATCCAGCACACAATCACAGAAACATTAAAAAATATTAAATCCATTGATATGTTTTGACACCTCGTTTACTTGTCAGCGTGTCGCAATAAATGGCGGACCGGTACGTTTTGACATTACAATGATGTCACATTAAATTATACAGAAAAGTGCTGTTGTTTTCTCTTACACACGCAAGAAGCCGTAAGTCAAAAAGAGACAACGCTACATTTGAATGTTATGCATTAAAATATATATAACTAAATGTTGCTATAGTCAACATGCCATAATAATAATAATATTTATTTGCGAGAATATGAGTATAACATTGATGTTGATATTTTACATATAAATATAAAGCACTTCACGTTCTACTAACAACATAGCGTGCAAATATTTAATTATCAATTTTTATAAAATGTTATGGATAATCAAAATTATAATTACAAATAAGTTATAAAATGTCAAATAAACGTCATAAACATGTCAAACATAAAAAAAAAAATTAAAAAGAAAAAAATTAACCATTGAATGTCATGTACTTATACAAGCATAAACAAAATGGATATAGTTAAAAGCAAGAACAAAAAAAGCTAAAAAATTTGGCATGACAAAATTGGCTTTGTTAAATAGCATAACTTACTTTATATTGTCATCAATAAATTCATGAATATTGTAATAACATTTTTCTTTTAGCAATAAAAAGATTCTTTTTCTAAACAGTGGCAGTCTCTCAGATGTATAACATTCCGGCAATTTATTATATATAGTGATTGCCATACAATACGAGTTTCTGGCATAAACTTCTAACCTTTTAATAGGAACACATAGTTTTCCCTTTCGTCGACCTACTCCTGTTGATATTTTGAACAGCGACATGTGCTTCTTGACGAATATTAACGTCTCGTATATGTATAAACAAGGCAGTGGCAAAATATTGTTATCCTTGAAAAGGGGTTTGCAGCTGTCGAGTTTGTGAGCTCCGCATATTGCTCTTATGCATTTTTTTTGTACTTTAAAAACGTCATTTGCTGCAACCGAGTTTCCCCATAAAATTAAACCATATCTCAATATTGAAGACACGTACGCGTGATAGGCGGTAATTGCAGCTTTTTTACTAACTCCTAATTTTAAGCGGTTCAGTACATAGATAAATCTGTCTAATTTTTTGCAAACAGAGTTAATATGTATTTTCCAGTTACAGTGCTCATCAATTTCTATGCCTAGAAATGTAGTGTGTTGAACTTTTTCAACATTAAAATTTTTATAATTTATTTTGAGATTTAACGGGGCACAGTTTCGTGTTTTGAATAGCATGTACTTAGTTTTTTCCATGTTTATTTTTAGGTTATTTCTCTCTAACCAATCAACGACGTTGCAGAGTCATATTTATGTCATTTTCAAAAGTAACATCTTTAGCAATGCTATCACACTGTGTTATATATCCGTAAGGTCATTTATATATAATAAAAAGAGCAATGGTCCTAGAACGCTACCTTGTGGGACGCCATAAGGGTTTAGTATGTTAAACTTACATCGATATTTCTTAATATAATTATTGTTCTTTAGTAATATTTCAACACATTGCTTCCTGCCAGTTAAATAGCTTGTGATCCATTCCAGTGCTTTTCCTCTTATTCCATGTCCTTTAGTTTCCTTAGTTATTGGTAGCAAAGAAATCAGTGCTGCCATAATTTAAAAAATATATTACTAAAAATTAGGGAGAAAATAGTAGTAGCGCCTTTGGTATATTCGAGAGAATGGCGGCAGCACTACTTTCACATTTGTTTCAAGTAAATTAAAACAATAAAAATCGATTCGACAAACGTTCACCGCTTTTTGAATTTTGTTGATTCAAGTCAATAATTGAAAGCCAATTGACTCATCTGAATTTGCCCATACCATCACTGTGGTACCACTGTAAGGGTGCACTTCCTGGACGAATCTCAGCCGTTCAGCATTTCCGGGACGACGATACACTCTTACCCTTCTTGTATCAGGCCTAAATCCAAACCGGGACTCATCACAAAATAAAATTTTATCCCATTGCTCCTGGGTCTATGTCAATTGTTCCCTACAGCATTCGTTTCGACGGGCGCGATTCCCATGGCGTATAGGTGGGCACCTAAAGCGTCGTCGTCGTAAACCTAAGGCATCGTGCTCGTAGGCCGTATTCATGCAGCCTATTTCCCACGGTTTGGTGGCTAACAACAACACTTGAGAATTGTGGCTTTAAACCTATCTCCTGGGCGGTTAACATCGGCTGACGTCTTGCAGTTAGTTGTATATATCGGTTATGTCGAGCAGTTGTACTCCTTCCTTCCCTCCTTCCTCCTGGGTGCTGCTCAGCAGGATCCCCTGTTTTAGCGTAACGCTGCCAAAGACTACAAATCACGCTATTGACACCAAAATGCCGAGACACCTGGCACTAATTTCTACCCGCTTGTAGCATTCCTACATCTCTGCAGCTTTCATCAATGCAATTTCATCAGCAGTCAAATGGCGTCACTCCATAACATAAAAAATGACTCACCACTCAACTTTTTCAAAACTGTATATCTCAAAATGATAAACGTGCGATAAATACCAAATTTATCAAGTAAGGAAAACACATGAAATTGGGATAAAATAATTAGCTTTTATTTTAATAAAAACAAAACACAAACAAAAAGGTTCTATTTTTAAAATCAGCCAGTATATCTTTCCGAGAACATAAAAGATTGTATACCAATCTACTTTTCTAAGAAAAAAATAAAGTATCAATTAATAAAACATTCAGTTTCTGTAAATGATACGTGTTGCTTAGACTTTTTTGATGTGTGTACAATGTTATTCCTATAGTCCTAATTTACGTTAGTACCTAATTAATCTGTGGTCCAAATACACAAAAAAATTTTTTAGTTCACGACTTTATGTTCTCTTGAGGACGCTATGTATAATTTAATGTGACGTCATATAGCCTATAATCGCTTCCAATGATACTTCATTTGTCAAATTATGATAAGGAGTTCAGAAGTTATGAACAGGGATCAGATGAACATATATAGATATACCCATGTACATACCGGTCAAATTCATAACCCCCCTTTTTGCTTCGCCGTAGTCGGGTAATAATGTAACTTACCTACATTTTGTCATCGTAAAAATGAAGAAAGGAATGCTTAAATGATTCGGGCTCATATAAACCGGTGATGAAAGATTGACGAAGAAAATCAACAGAGCGTGGGAGCATAAGTCAAGCGAGATTTATGAAATCAAATAGCCAGTGTTAGCTGATGGAAGTGTCAAAAGCACTCGTATACCTAGGCGAAATTGTATGAAGAGAAAGATGAGATTCACGGTGAAAAATCAGATCGCGATGGTTGGCGCTTCATTTTCTCTGGCTACCCTATTAGGGATACGGCGTGAGGATATGTATTTATACCTACATATGTGTTTTAATACTGTGCGAAATAAAAACAGAATTGCGTTGCTCTGAAAAGAGAAAATTTTTAGTTTTTTATTAGACATTTTTTAGATATTAAATATTGCTTAATCTATTACATTATTTCTTTAAAGTAATAACATAAGTATTGTAATCTTACCTGAAAAGAGAAACAACATTTCACACTTTCCTTTTAATCCACTATGATACAGGCACAGTATGATACGTTATGATACAGTGAGGAGGACAATTTAAAAATTAAAATTAAAGGGGTAAAAGGAGTCAAAGGAAATATGGAAAAAAATAAAAATATGTTATACAGAGGATTTTTATCGAAGACTGCATATCATAAAGAGTATTTAATTTGATGTCATAAGTTATTAATTATTACTTAAGTTTTATGATACACTATTAGTTTTATTGTGCTTTAGCAACTTTAACATTTTTGTTGGTATATATATGTAATATTGCACGACAATCTGGATATAACTCGTATCTCGTTTTTAGTATCCCTCTGTGAATACTCTTTGCAACAGGTTCTTCTTTTAGCATCATTTCTATAGCGTCAGTTTCATTTAAATTTCGAAGATCGTTTGCTTTAATTTTAAGTTCACATCTATCTGCTCCATCAACCTGAACAAAAAAATTATTTGTTAATAATTAATATTATAACATCCATAAATGTGGGCCTCCAAGCACAAAGGGTCCAGTGGTCGGCATTTAGTTTCCGAGATATACACAGTTTTGTAGTTGGGTGAAAAAATGGCATTTCGCGATTTTAATTGATTATTAATAATCAACAAGTTCATATAGTAAATAACTTTACGTGATGTTTCTAAGTAGCAGAAAACAATGCCAGCCTTTGTATGGGCGTCTGTCCCACCTAAAATCTCCGTGAACAAATACAATTAATATATAATTTTAAAGCTTTGATATTATGGTTTACAAAAACAGAAAAAACTATTATTTAGAATGTGGGAGATCGTCGGTATAATTGATGAAAAATCGCGTAAACGCCAATTGTTTTTTATATAGCAATTACGCCTGTTGTTTTTATTATTACAGATACAATACAGAATCGGTCATGGAATAATTATTAGTAAATACTCGTCAATCTTAAGTATTTTGGCTACTAATATTCACAAAAATAATAATATATCATGTTCAGCTGTGTGTTGTTGTACCGTGACCCTTTCCTAGTCACGCACATTAAGGAAAATCTAGAAACTCGGTCAACAAAAAAAGGACACCGTAAAGACACGCTCTTAGAGCAAATACTTCGTCCATTTTGATTCTTGCTCAATAATGTTAGGTTAGAATGTTTGTTTTTAACCGACTTCAAAAAAAAGAGGAGGTTCTCAATTCGACTGTATGTTGTTTTTTTTTGTTTGTTACCTCATAACTCCATTTATTTACCAATTTTGAAAATTTTTTTTTTTTGGTAGATAATACTTCAGAGGTGGTCTCATTTAAATTTCACCGACATTGGAGCTCGGACTTCGAAGATACACTAAATACCGCGACCTGGTTATAACCTTTATTTATATTGATGATTCTCTTGTATATCGTTGCGCTCCGGAATTAGAAAGAAGTTAATTGCAGACCTGCCCTAGATATTTATTTAGGTCAAGATCACTCAAAAGGCAGAAATAAAAAATATTATTAAAAAAATTAAACCGCCTTCAAAAATAAAAACACTGAAAATTACAAAATAACTATCCTTTACTAATCAAAACTCAAATACAATTAAAATAACTTTATAAATACGATACACATACATATATAATTAAATTTGACAGTTACTGAAGTCGGTGCCAAGCCTACCAAACTAATAGGCTGTCTGTTGTTGCATATTGATTACCTATTGCCCACCTACCCAACACTAAAGTGTGAGCGACCAATCAGAGCTTACCACAAATGGCCCCGCCCATTTAATTTGGACGAATCAGTATTTATATTGTGTGAAATTTTGGGGAAATCCACCGGAAAAGTCGGAAATCGATATCCCGCCCAAAGAAAAATCATTTGAATTAAAAAACATCTTTACCTTGCACTGAAATGAAAGATTGTAATGCTCATCCACTTTGGGCCAATTTTGCTCCCCAACCTTTTTATTCCAATGTATTTCAGGTGAAGTTATGCATTGCCTATTAGGAGCAGAAACTAATCCAGCCCATAATTCAGAACAAAAATGAGGAGCTACAGGTGACAACATAATGATCAATGTAGCCAATGCTAATTCAAACTCCTTACTTCTAGCAATTATTTCTGGTGGAACATTATTCTGTAAAAAAAGTATGTCATGATTAAAGAGGGCACGTCTATTAATAAATTCAGTAAAATAATGAATGAAGTATTTACTCTTAAAGTGTTAGTCAAGCTTTGTAGTCGAGATATGCCCACACTGAGCTTTTGAGTATACTTAAAATGAAATGTTGTGGTTGCAATAAAATAATTTCTAGAATCCCAAATTTTGAAATTATACTTGTCTGCTTCCTCTTGAGTTAAAGTATTGTTATTGTAAAATTCATCATTATTTCTGTATTTTAAGAAATCTCTAACAGTAATCCATAAACGCCGTTGCCAATTTAATATCCCCGGAAATGCTATAAAACAAAATATACAATTAATTTCATACATATGTAAGTAGGTAACAACTTAGTAACAATTGATAGTAAGTTTTTATGCTTTGTATACATATGTATCTTCGCGCTGTATCCCTAACGGGGTAGTCAGAGAGGACGGAGCGCCAAGCGTCCCGATCCTTACGTACTTACTTCTTTCGCTTCCTCAGATCTCATAATTCTCTTCACACATTTTCGCCTAGGTATACGAGTGCTTTTGACATTTCCGTCAGCTAACACTCTGGCAATTTGATCTGCATAAGTCAGCCTTGGTTTTCCTTGGCTTCTTTTACCACTCGCTTTCGCTCTGTGGATATTCTTCGTCAGTCTTTCACCACTCATTCTTTCTATGTGGCTGAACCATCTGAGCGTTCCTTTCTTCATTTTTACAACGACACTGTCGTGCAACCCTGTCATACTGCGTATCTCTTCATTTTAGGGCGTCCCCCGAAAGGCGTCGGCGTTTTACTGTCCCTGTCGTTTGGTTAATTGTATGACTAAGTATATATGTGTAAATCTTAGACTGCTCCAGATGCAGCTCGAGATGGGGTTGACGCGAATTTTTATTTTGGTGGTGAAAGCCCCTGTGTCCTTTATCGGTTTGGGTGAGCAGTTTTAGGAGAATGTTAGGGAAGTTCTATAGACGGTCGAAGAGAGTAAGAAAATTGTAGTGTGTGGAAACATGTATGGAGGGTCGGGACAGTTCGAACAAGATTTGAGTCTGTCCTAGGCAAGTATGGAAATAAGAGAGTGAATGATGCTGGTAGGATCATGGTAGAAGTGTGTATGGAAAAGGATATTTTTGTAGTTAATACCATATTTAAGTACAAAAGGATCTATCAGTACACGTGGGACAGAAAGGGTGTGAAAAGTATGATTGATTTATTCCTGGTGGATAGCCGTCTCAAGAAGCAGGTTTAAAAAAAAATGTATTTACTAATTCTTCTTCCTCTGACATGTGTAAGGTGAGGGGGTCCTTATTATTCTATTTCTTTTGTCCATCTTCATTCAATTCTTCCTCCGAGTACATACCATCTTTCATTCAATCCTACTCTTTGTTTCCTATTTACCTCCTTTTACCTTTGTTATTTAACAATTTAATAAATTTGTCTTACTTGTCTATAAAATTTTGGCATCCAATACAATTTTGCTTAATCTAATACTACATTCATCTAAGCCTATACACTATCCTTATGCCTACTAATGCTAATATCACATTTATTTACTTAAACTAATATCACATTTATTCCTCATCCATCTAATATCACAATTTTACACTTTTGATTATTCTATATTCTAACATTGAAATTCCTTATTTTCCAATCATGTTTTTCTAAAAAGCTATTTATTCCTTTTAATTACCTTTGCGTGATCTGTTGCAATATTTTAAAAATTTATGTGTGTGTAATGTGTATGTGTTGTCTTCGGCCATGACTGATAGACCAGGGCTGAAGCCTTTGAAAATGGTAAAAAGTAAAAAAAAATAATAGTAGGATGAAATCCATTGGAAAAGGAAGAGAATATAACAATAATGAAAGGAAAAATAATTTACGGGCGATCTGAGGACGGGAAGTGGAAGGGGGTGAGTTTTTAAGGGTAAAAAACGGTTTATCTCGATTTCTGGCAAAACTACAAGTCCTATGGAAAAAAGTCAAATGGAAAAGTTGTAGGTAATAAAAAGATCTATAACTTTTGTATTTACACTTTTTTCACATAACCTCAAAATTTATGTGAAAAATTCAAATAACCAAGTTTTTGGTTTTTTATTTTTATCTTTTACAAAAACATTTTTTTTTTTCACGAAATTTGGTGAAAACTTACCTTTTTATGTCCCAAACACAATGTAATTTTTTTGATTTAAAATATTGTTACGAGCTGAGGGTAATAAGATGCCGGTTAAGGGTGCAAAGTGTTTTATTTTCCTTCGTACGACCAGATGTCAAGAACACACGAACTTAATTACGGCGGTCCCTAGTCTTCGTAGTCGCCCTCGAAGTAGGTACTCGCGTAGTAGTCACCGAAGGTACACGCTTCACTCAATAACAACGTTCCCGAATCGCAGAATTCTTCTATTCAATGTCGTCGCAGTAGTCGTCGTAGTGATCTATGTAATTCGCCTTGATGTCGCCTCGATCGCTAGTTGAGAAACACTGACTCGGCGGCGGACACGGAGCTCTATTTATAGTTGGCTAAAAAGAGGGTGGAACTTTCTAGTGAATTACGCTCGCTAACGGTAATTCGACATTGTTCTCGACGCCGCCTGTTTGCATGAGTCATAGGTACATGACACGTCATCGCTCGGGAATATTCGAGGTGCAACTTGGTTCTTTTTTCTTAATTTGACTTATACCATTCGATAGTAGGCCGTAAACCTAGCAATGCGTTTTTAGGTCATAACTCGATAAAGCCTAGGTCTCGAGATAGAAGCACTAAAAGTTATGTTTCGAGTTCCACCAAAAATCGACCTTATTCCCTACGCATAAGGTCCAACTGTAGCAATATTTATTTTTTACCTTATTTTGACTTAATATCGAAAAAGCACCCTAATTTTCAATCGAAAATTCTCACGTCAAAATATTTGCTTTTTTAAAAAAGTCTGAGGGCTTTTTGTTCGTTGAAATCTCTACTTTCTGATGGTGTAAAAAAAAATATATATTACTGTGGTAAATGTTCTCAGAAAATGCAGAAACGAAAAAAACTCGAATCCGAAAATTTTTTTTAATCATTATGTACAATTTTGAGCTATTTGAATCCTTCAAAAATATCGTTGCATTTCTGCATTGTTTTTCTGGTTGCGATACAACATTTGAATTTGCCGGAAAAGGAAAGAAAAGTATCGTAAATTCATTATTAGACTATAAAAATTTGTCTAATTTGGCCAATATTTTTTATAAAAAAGATGCAAACAAAGAAGATATCGAAAAAAATTGATTAGAATTAATCAAATCTATTTATAAATGTAAAAATGATAATATACACTGAATCAATTAAGATTTCGAAAATATCAATTGGCAAAAATTAAATCATCTTTCATATTGGCAAATCTCCCACACACAGAAGCTGCAGCAGAACAACATTGTTACATATTATCAGCTTCAAACTTGGCTGGGTAACGAACTGACAGCAACAGATTGGGACTGGAAGCAACATCAATGTGGCATTTGCCCAAATTTACAGAGAAGGAATTAATTCCCGAAATATTGCTCAAAACTATTTGCTGCAGCTGTGAAACTGGATGTAACAGTTTAAAATGTGGCTGCCGAAAACATGGTTTAAAATGCACAAATTTATGCTCAAATTGTTATGGTTCTGAAAAATCTGGAATGTGGAAGAAAAACCTACGAGGGGTTAATGATTCAGTTAAAATTGTGGATGAAGAACTAATGCAGACTGGAAATAATATTGGAGACGAAAACGGTGATGGTCTTGAAGATTTCGAAGATCTACTAGAATCGGGAAGGTTTGTCGAATTTAACGATGAAGAAATGCCATCAAAGAGACAAAAACAATGGATAAGTGATTAGAATTCAAGATAAGGTATTTATAAATAACAAGATTAATGTTTTTAAAAATATTATACTGAATAACGTAATCAATATAAAGTACCTAAATTCAATAGTACGATTTACATGTATATTTATATATTATGAGATTTTCTATGACATAAATGTATTTAGAATTTAATAAATCAACTTTTTTACTGAAAAAAATAGCAGCAGTCACATTTTTTAGATGAAATCCCCTTTAAATCCTATCTTTAATATTTAGAACAACTATTTTCGCATGTTATTTACAATCTTTATGTTTTATGGATTTGTAATTTTTTGTTTATCAATGTAACATGGAATCTCACGTTTTTCGAGTAATTAAAGTGTAAATTTTAATAAATAGCTCAAAATTGTACATAATATTTTAATTTAAAAAAAAAATTCCAATTCGAGTTTCTTTCGTTTCTTTGGATTTTCTGAGAACATTTACCATAGTAATGTATATATTTTTTACACCATCAGAAAGTAGAGAATTCAACGAACAAAAAGCCCACCGACTTTTCTTATAAAGCAGATATTTTGACGTGAGAATTTTCGATTGAAAATTAGGGTGCTTTTTCGATATTAAGTCAAAATAAGGTGAAAAAATAAATATTTTAAATCAAAAACATTACAGTATGTTTGGGACATAAAAAGGTGTTTTCACCAAATTTCGTGAAAAAAAAATGTTTTTGTAAAAGATAAAAATGAAAACCAAAAACTTGGTTATTTGAATTTTTCACATAATTTTTGAGGTTATGTGAAAAAAGTGTAAATACAAAAGTTGTAGATCTTTTTATTATCTACAACTTTGTCATTTAACTTTTTTCCATAGGACTTGTAGTTTTGCCGGAAATCGAGATAAATCGTTTTTTACCCTTAAAAACTCACCCCCTTCCACTTCCCGACCTCAGATCGCCCGTAAATTATTTTTCCTTTCATTTTTGTTATATTCTCTTCCTTTACCAATGGGTTTCATCCTACTATTATTTTTTTTTGTTTCAAAAATTATCGAACCTGGTCTATGAGTGTATTCACTTCTTTTATTTTACTTCCTATCTCACTTTCTACTTTTAACCTTTCATAATCATACATTGAGCACTCCGCCAAGGCATGAATCACACTCTCGTCTCTACCCGTCTCACATGAACACATTGGGTTCTCCTTGCATCTGAAACGGTATAGGTACTCGGAGAACCCTCTGTGCCCCATGGGATCTGGACGAGAACGTGATCTATGTCTATCTTCCTCAACACCGGGTAAGCTTTGGCGGCATCAGGGAAGAATATTAAAGTAACCGGAGCCGTTAGATTACTTTTGTACCTGTTGTTCCATTCGTCAATCGAATCCATTCCAATTTTTCGCTTCACGAATGAAACAGGACATGCCTCGTACTCCGCGGCCTCGTCTTCTTACCAAGTGCCGCCCCCTTAGCCAGTTCGTTGGCTCTCTCGTTTCCCTCAAGAAGCAGGTTATGGACACGAGAACACATAGAGGAGCCGATCTAGGAACGGACTACTTTCTGGTGATAACCAGAATAAGGAGTCTGTTTGCGGCATGGCGATGCCACGTAGTGTCCAAAGCTGCAGCAGTCTGTCGCATCAAAAGTTGGAAACTGCGAGATGCGACCACCAGGAATGAATGTGAAAGGCTAGTATTCGGTAAGCTTGACAATAGGTTGAAAATAATAAAATGAGAATATTGAGCGAGAATATTGAAGAATTTTGGCAGAACTTTAGAGATAGTAAGATCGAGACTGCGAAAGAAGTGTATCAAACGAATAATATTTGGAACTGTAAAAAGCGTGACGTGTGGTTGGATGATGAGGTGAAAGAGTCTGTGTACAAGAAGAAGACGGCATGGCGAGACTACCTTGCTACCAAAAATGGCTGTAGTATGAAGGATTTGATGAAAGAGAGATATAAGCTGCAGAAAGCAGAAACGAAAACACTAGTAAAAGAGAAGCGCGAAAGGAAAATTCCAAATTATTTTGGAGAGAAGCACCTAAGTGCCGAAATGTTTAGGCACCTTGCAAAATGAATAAAGTGCGATCAAAAGAAAACCATCTGCTTACAGATAAAAAATATGTTCTGCAGCGATTGGAGTGAATACTACGGAGAACTGTATGAGTGACAACTCTGTCTCTAATACGGAGAACGATTCTAGTGGATGAAGGTATTGGAGGATGCCGTTAGTATGAATGAGATTGAGAAAGTGATAAAAAGTCTGAAATGTGGAAAAACTGCGGGAAATAATGAGGTGACGGCTGAGATGATCAAGTATGGTCTGGGTCTGGCCTTCTGTGAACTGTGCAACCTTTATTGGCAGAAGGGAGAGGTTCAGGAGGACTGGCGCACCGTAGTCATAGTACCTCTTATAAAGAGAAAGGTTCTCATTTAGAATGTGCGTGCTACAGAGCTATCAGCTTGGTCAGCTTATTAAGAAAAGTCTATACCAAAGTATTGACTGAACGTCTGAAAGACATTTCTGAAAGATATTGGTGGGAGGTACATGGAAAATGTCTAGAACAAGTGAATGAACCCAACCTGATAAACCTAAACCCCGGACAACTTCAAAAATAATATGATATTTTAACATGATATTTTATAAAAAAATAATGTCTGCCATCTTGTATTGTGTAGCATCCCAAATAAAATTTAGAAAATAATACCCATATCAATTTATTAAAAAAATTTAGGTTAGGTTAGTATGAAAATAGACGTACTGTTCTTAACCTGCACCCCGCACGTTTATTACGTAACTTTTAGTCAGCATACGACAATCAATATTGCGCGATGTCTGCTGTCAAAACGAGAATTTGTGAAATGTAATCTGTACAGTGGCGCTAAATCTACTGCGAAAAGTGATATTTACGGTCATAGAATAATAGATGCGCAATCGTCATACACGATACCAATTTTTTATTACAATTAGTTGCGCAGTAACCGCGTGGCTGTCGCTGTCTGCAAATTTTTATGGAATAACCCGCCGGACAACCTCGAAAATGACGCCAATGTGATTTTACTAAAAAAATAACGTCGGTTATCTCAGATTTCGAAACCAACGTCATTTTCATAATCAGCACCCCGAAAAATCTAGAAAATAACACCCATATCAATTTCTTCGAAAAATTAATGTCCGCCATCTCGGATTTGAAAATGGACGTCATTTTCGTAACCTGCACCCCGGACGACCTCGAAAATGACGCCCATGCCATTTTTTAAAAAACAATGTCTGCCATCTTGGATTTCGAAATCGATGTCATTTTCGTAATCAGCACCCCGAAAAATACAGAAAATAACGCCCATATTAATTTATTCGAGAAAATTAAGGTCTGCCATCTTAGATTTGAAAATGGACGTCATTGTAACTTAGATTTGAATTTGGACGACGCCATTTTAACTAAATAATAAAATTACCGCACATACGTATGTGCGGTAGTATGTGCGGTGTCACCCTTGGGGACAAAATAAGCAATGAAAAGTTACGCAGTATAACAGGGTTGCACGACAGTGTTATTGTAAAAATGAAGAAAGGAATGCTAAGGTGGTTCGGGCACATGGAAAGAATGAGTGATGAAACACTGATGAAGAAAATCTATAGAGCAAAAGTGAGTGATAAAAGAACTCAAGGAAGACCAAGGCTGACTTATGAAGATAAAATAGCTAGAGTGTAAGGTGACGGACATGTCAAAAGCACTCGCATTCCTAGGCGAGTGTGAGGAGAATAATTAGATTCGAGGAAGCGAAAGAAATATGTAAGGACCGCGACGCTTGGCGCTGCGTCCTCTCTGACTACCCCGTTAGGGATACGGCGTGAGGATATGTATGTATGTAATAAAATTAAATTATTTCCAATCCCCGAATAAAACATTTTAATTCCTTTTTTTTATTTTCGTAACCACGACGAACTTAATCACTTTCCTTCATCAATTTTTTGGGAAATATTTCGTTACCTTGCCACCCTAGGCATGCACAATGGCGCGAGTATAAGACATAGCTGTTATGCACGCAATCATGCAAAAGCTAGTCTGTTTGTATTGTACTAAATACAGCGCGACACTCCATCTAAAGGGTAAAGCATAACACTTCCAATTCAATTTTTTAATTCCAATCAATTAAAAATAGTGTAACCATTTGCCTGACACTGTGTGTACTGTTCGTGAATTGTACAGGTGACAGAAGTGAAATAAACTTTCTTAGTTTATTGCAAAAATATGTTAACTTACTGGCATCAGACCATTGTCTGCTTGTAGACGGAGGAACATCAGCAAGGATAAGAAGTCGTAATGTATCACATCCATATGATGATAATAATGTGTCTGGATTAACGCCATTAAATTTAGATTTACTCATTTTTTCCCATTGAACTAACACAGGCTCTCCTGTTACTTTTTCTTTATATTCTTTGCCTACCTTTTCTATATCTTCTTTTGGTAAATATCTTCCTGAAGATTTGATTTTGAAAGACTGACCCATAACCATACCTTGAACCAAAAGTCTCTTGAATGGTTCTTTACTTGGTGTCAATTTAAGTGAATGTAAAAAGTAACTCATAAATCGTGCATAGTATAAATGTAACACTGCATGCTCTTTACCTCCAATATACAAGTGAACTGGAGTATTACCTTCAAGTTTTTTTTTATTAAAAGGTAAATCTAGGTTTTTAGAGTCCAAGAATCGATAATAATACCATGAAGAATCAACAAAAGTATCCATAGTGTCTGTTTCCCTCTTAGCATTTGAAAAACACTTGGGGCATTTGCAATTTACCCAGTCACTAACATTTGATAAAGTTTGTATGCCTGATTTATAGAAATAATTCTCAGGTAACTTTACCGGGAGATCATCGTATGGAACAGGAACAGTACCACAGTTTGAACAGTGAATTATGGGAATCGGTGTACCCCAGTACCTTTGTCTTGATATAAGCCAATCTCTTAGTTTGGAACTAACATGATGACCACCTACTTCCTTACGCTGTGCAATATCAATTGCTTTATGATTATCACTTTCAATGTTGATATTATGTCTACAATTTTTATTTAATATCGGTACGTCTAAGCATTTAGCCAGGATCGTATCCTCTTTATTTGTTAAAGGACAAGCTATATACACATCTCTTCCTTCTGAATAATTAGCATCATTACTAATATATATAGGCATTTCTGAATTAGTAATTGGATTTAAAGCTTTCAAGTTTTTACTGTCAGATTCTATTAATTCCTGTAAATCAACATTATCTTGTTTCATCGTTAAAAAGGTACCGTGTATGAATTTATAAGGTTCAGAAGTCCAAACATCAAAAGTTTTAGTTTCATTAGGTAACTTTACTTTAAATGTTACTACTACACCATTACATTCACCAATCCAGTGCTTTTGTAAATTAATAATGTCTTTCCAATTTTCTAGCTTTTTGCTATCAAGTCCATCGTACAATGCCTTAGCAAATTTTGTAGTACGAATAAACCATTGTTTAAGGACTTTCTTTTCTACTTTAGCTCCAGATCTCCATGAACAACCAAGATCATCAACTTGCTCATCAGCTAATACAGTTTTATCAATTGGATCCCAGTTTACTATTGCCTGTAATAAGGTCAATTATGGTAATACTTATTAATAAAGATCATTTATAAAATCGTGTTTATAAAGTTAAAAAAAACTTTTAACACGATGAAACAACTGTAACTCCTTAAATTCATTGCTGGTGACGGAGACCACAAGCAAGGTTCAGAGGGGTGGTGTAACCGAGCTCCGATTTTGGAATAAAATTCAAGATTCAATTCTCTAATTCATATTAAATTTTCTAATTCATATTAAAATCTTACTCTAAAAAAGATAACGAACATACGAAAAAAGATACCCGGTACCTGGCTAGCCCTCCGAATTGTTGGGATATATACTCTTGTTTAACAACTCTATATATCGGAACCGAAACGCCTTAACCGCAAACTGTTAACATGCCGGCAACGAGTAAACCACTCAAGTAAACTGTTCTCAGCTTTACATTCAAGGTTTAAACTACAAGGTTAATTTAAAATTACTAATAACCTCATAGTGCAAAATTCCTGTCATACCTAACAACTTTTGTTCTACGACTTTTTTCAAAACTCAATACGTTCTTCAAAAAATATTTGTTTTGTTGCGTTGTCTGAAACGTAATTAATCTGTATGTATTTCCAATGGTGCAGTGCAAACGCACCGGGCCTCAGCGCCGCGCTGCGCGTGTGCCGCTTTAGCGACTGGGTAGGTAGATGCCATTCTCAGAAATATTTAATGTATTTTTATTTTTGTATGAAAGAAAGAACATGAATTTTTGAGTCGTAAATCAAAAGTTATTGGGGATAATGTTTAGTAAAAATTACTAAGATTTTAATAGTATTTTTAAATTAACCCTTTATAGTAGTCTATTCATTTTATATTTCTACTCTTTCTAGGGTAAGTGCTCCAGTGAACGAACACACCCCAGTGAATGAACAAAACGTCGTTTTTTTTTCAAAAAGTAAGAAATTAGGATATTTCTGCCCAACGCATTATTTTTTTTCGTAATTGCAACTCTCTTTCCTATTATATTGGCAACACTCATTTCTTATGTCATTGTACGTTTCAAAATGGTGAGCGTTTAAAGTTGTCGGTGTCGTGTAACTGTGTATTTGTTCGAGCAAAAATTTAGGATTCGGGTAAGACGCAACATTTTTAATGTAACTTTGTAGCTGTAATTGAAGTATTTGCGTTAAGTTATTTATTAATTCGAATGAAGGATAGTTTTACTATACGTTTCAAACCAATTTCCTTGCCATTTTAGCAAATTTTAAGTGAATAATTAGGTGTCCCACCATTGGAACTAAAAATCGTTTAAAATCTAAAGAATGAACGACTATTCATTCACTGGACAAACGTCAATTTCATATTTTTATTCAAAAAGGTAATTTATTTTTATGCCATAAGAACATAAGATTCATATTTTGAGAGTAGTTTTAAAAATAGATTTTTGATCTTTTGGCCAATATTGGGACAGGTATGTTCATTTATTGGTTAAATGGATAAATTCCAGTGAATGAACTAAAATTTTTAAACATGTTCAAATATTAGTTTACGTCATGTATAAATAAACACAACATTTTGAGATCGATTTTATCCTTATAAGACCTAGATTTTATTATTATATTAATTTTTTTTTCTATAATTGCCCCCTTTAGATTACCATGGATTCCAATAAAAAGAAATACGAAAGGTTCCGATATACCCAAGAAACATTGGAAAGAGCTCTTAGGTCCATTGCTAATGGAGAATTAACTATTAATAAAGCAAGTAATGTTTTTAAGATACCGAAATCCACCCTACATAATACAATCGCTAATAAAGTTCCATTGCAAAGAAAAATGGGTCCTCCATCCGAACTTACTGTGGATGAAGAGGTTAAGATTTCTGAGTGGATAATAAATAAAGCCAAATTTGGTTTTCCAATGCACCCAGAGAAAGTTTTTGACAGTGTTGAAAATTTTTTGACTACCAACAATAGGGAAAGCAAGTTTGCAGGAAATAGGCCAGGAAAAAAGTGGCTTTCCTTATTTTTGAAGAGGCATCCCGAGATAACTAAAAGAAATGCGGAAGTAATTTCTAAAGGTAGAGCCGCAGTTACTGAAACAGCTATCAGGGCTTGGTTTAAAGAACTAGATCAGTTTTTGAGCGAAGAAAATGCTTTAGATATTAAAAGCAGTCCTAGTCGGATATTTAACACTGACGAAACAGGTGTTATGACCTGCTCTAAAACCGGAATCATATTGGGACCTAAGGATTATAGGAATACATACGAAATTGCTAGTGGAAAAGAAAAATATTCTTTAACAGTTCTTTGTACTTTTGCTGCCGATGGAAAGGATGTTCCTCCATTTATAGTATATCCATATAAGCGAATGCCACCAGCAGTGGTCCAAAGTTTTCCGGATACCTGGTATATTGGTCGATCGGATAGCAGATGGATGGTATCGAGTACATTTTTTTCATATATCAAATTATTCTACGATTGGCTTGTACAAAATGATATTCAGTTACCCATAATACTCTTTCTTGGCGGTCATAAATCATACATAAACCAAGAAATGTTCGAATTTTGTCGAGAAAAGCGAATCTTTATATATTGTTTATATCCTTATGCCACGCACATATTGCAACCTTGTGAAATGGCCATTTTTGGGCCTATAAAGAAGAGTTGGAGGAAAGTTGTACGAAAAAATAAGCAATCTTCTACGTCTTCCATAACGAAACAAAATTTCACTAAAAAATTTCAAGAAGCTTATACCACTGGTTTAAAAGTTGAAACTATAAAAAATGCTTTTAGAGCATGCGGATTATTTCCTTTAAATGCAGATGCTGTGAACTATTCAAAATGTATAAGCACTAGAAGAGAGGAAATAAATGAACAAAATCTAAGAAATCAACAGAACCAAATTCAGGAGGAGAGAAGAGATGATATGAGAAGTACAATTAAAGTCATTGAAACAGAAATTGGACAAACTTTAAGAAATGAAATTGTTCAAACTTATTTATCGAAGCAAATGCATCAGCATCCCTATTTTTCTTTAGGACTTAAATGTAGAAAAGGAATAGATGATACTAGAGACCTGATTATAGCAACTAATTCCTCACTTGATGTTCCTCTTGATTTATCTAATACATCTAGTTCCTTTAGACAGTCATTAACTGACACATATGGAGAGCTACCTCAAGAAATTATTGAACCTGAATGTAATTCCGAAATAGTTATCGAAATTGCAGGTAGGCAAAACAATGATACTCAAGACATTGATTTATCTATTCCTACTATGACTGATTTTAATAATATTACTAATTGTTCTCAATATCTTAGAGTGTACATGAAATTTCAATGCGACCGATATAGTGGACTTCATAATTGATAATGAATGAAACCTGCCAACCGTGATTCCTCTTCCATGGTATGACACTCCATTAGTTGGCCAGAGAGCATAGGTATTAATACAATACCAACTACAAATCCGAAATTTTGTCTAACTAATAATGCGCATTCTACATCTTCTGCACCTGAGGTTTTTACTGCAAAGCATCTGGAAACTGAAAATAAAATAAAATCGAAAGTTTTATAAGCTATCCAACAATCACTTCAAAGAAGAAAACAAACAAAGAAATCTAATCCCATGCAATTTGGATTAACCGGTCAAAGGTACAAAGAACATATTGAAATAATAGAAAAGGAAAAGAGAACAAAAGAAGAAAAAAAATGAAAAGAAAAGAAAAGCAGAGGCGAAAGTAAATGAAAAAAGAAGAAAACAGGACGAAAAAGAAAACAAAAAGAAAAAGAAAGACGAAAATCTTTCGCGAAAGCGTAACGCTAAGGAGCACGTAGAAAGTTCTGAAAACAATCTAAAAATAAAAAGGCAGGTAAAAAAAGTTAAACCACATGATGATATTGAAATCGATGAGTCTATACCGGCATCAAAGGATTTATACGGGAAATATATTATGGCAAAATTCAAGACAGAAAAAAAGAGTACGTCATTATATAGGTAAAGTCCTTATGGTGAACGATGACGAACGTAAATATAAAATAGATTTTCTCAGAAAAAAATCTGTATGTGATAATATTGTTAGCTTTATAAAACCAACTGTACCTGATGTAACAGAAGTGGATTTTAAGGACGTAACACGTGTATTGGCTGAATTTCCCAAGCGCGGCTTGATCTCTATTCGTAATGTTACATTTAGAGACATAGAATAGAGAATAATCTTCAAAGAGACTGAGACTGTGGGAGACGGTGTGTGACTGTATTGAGACTGATTATTGTGATTCTAGTTATGTTCATTACTTATTAATGAGGCTGATTAAAGTTAAAGTAAAATTTTAACATTTACGTCTAAGTTTACATTTAAGTTACCTAGTGAATAAGGTATTAGAATTTTTATATTTGATACAAATATATTTTATATTTTCTTTGAATAAAAATATATTAACGTGCCTGCTAGGCCTATGAAGGTTTATGATGATTAGGTAAGATTTTGAAGGCTTTCATTTTGTAAAAAAAAATCTTTGTAACAGATTTAGAAACAGATTACTTATGTTTGTTTAGTTAGTTGATTGTTGGACAGCATTTGTTGTATTTTTTATGTTATACTAACTAAAGAATAATTGTGTTCATTTACTGGTTTTATTCGGTTCATTTACTGGAAAATTTCGTTCATTCACTGGGGTTTTAGGGTATATTTCGATTTATTGCTAAACAACTAAGAAAATATACAGCTTATGTCGATAAAATTTATCGACATAAGCTAAATTTAAAATTATTTTTTAATATAATCATAATACCAAATTACAGGTTTGGACCGTATCCCTTAGATGCAACATATTGTAATTATTTTTTGAAGTTCGAAAATCGCTTAAGTGTTCATTCACTGGAGCACACCCTATATTCTATAATAAAAGTAACTTTTGCATCGAAATTTAAGTAAAATCTTACGACAAATCATAATTAGATAACCTCTAGTAAAAACGAGGATCTCTAAATGTCGCGCATTGCGCTGTTAAATAGCTATAATATGGCGGAGACTGCCTGATTGACTAGAGAGTTTCTAATTAGGACTAATCACAACATTACGTAATACATAGTGAAAGATATTATAGATGATAATAATAGGTATTTACCTATGAAGTTGGCGTTTGGCCGCCCGAAATCTAAAATCAACAACGACGCATTATAGGCGATAGTGGAAGCTGACGATACTGAATCTACTACTGAATTAGCAGCAGCTTTCGATGTTAGCATCAAAACAATATTGGTCCTTTTGCGTCAAATTGGCAAGGTAAAAAAGCTTGATAAATGGGTGCTGCATGAAATGAACGATCGCCAGCGCGACGAACGCGTTGACGTATGCCTTGCGTTGCTTAATAGACACAGAAACGAAGAGATTTTGAACCGCATTGTCACTTGCAATAAAAAATGAATTCTTTTTGACAATCGTAAGCGGTCATCATGTTGGTTAGACCCTGGTTCATCACCTAGGCAATGCCCCAAGCAAAAATTTTCCCCTAGAAAAGCTATGGTTACTGTTTGGTGGTCTAGTGCCGGTGTAATTCATCACAGCTTCTTACCAAATGGCACGAGCATTTTGAGTATTTTGAGCAGTTTCGAGTTTACTTATTTATTTATTTAATCTCCGGCCAGTCTTGGTTAATCGCTCGTCCCCACTGCTCCTGCACGACAACGCTTGACTTCACACTGCACAAGAGACGGTCTCTAAGCTACAAGAGCTGGGGTTGTAAATTTTGTGTCATCCACTATACTCACCAGATCTTGCGCCGACAGACTTTGGACAACTTCTTGGCAGGAAAAAAGTTCTATACCCGAGAGGCAGTACAAAATGCCTTTGAGGAGTTTGTTGCCTCCCGTACACCCGACCTCTTCAAAAAGGGCATTGAAACATTACTACTACGCTGGCAGAGATGCATCGATAGCATGGGCGCATACTTTGGTTGATGGAAATAAAAATAAAAAAAAAGACTTTTACTTTTTGTATACTAAACGGCAATTTCATAGGTATAGACCTAATATTAAAAGCCTATAAAAAGACAACTTTTCATAATATTCATAAGTAGGAATTTTTTGTAAATTGAATCCAGATTAACTCACCTTGTTTTGATATGCTAAATCTCTCTCAAATAATTTTAAAAATATATATTGTGTCCATTTATAGTATTGTGGATCGCACGTACATATTTCTCTTCTCCAATCAAAATTACATCCTAACTTAATGAGTTGCTTTTTCATTGAATCTATATTCGAAATAGTCCAGTCGTGAGGTGCAATATTGTGTTGCATAGCAGCATTTTCCGCTGGCAAACCAAATGCATCCCATCCCATTGGATGTATAACATTTTTTCCATTAAGTTGCTGAAATCGCGCTAGAGTATCTGATATAGAATATACACGCACATGACCCATATGTAAGTTACCTGATGGATAAGGGAACATAGGTAATATATAGTACGTTTCTTTGGAATTACTTGTTCTATTACTATACATAACTTCATTTGACCACTTTTTTTCTATTTCCAATTTAATTTCGGAATTTAATTCTTGATCCTGTAAAAAAGAGATATGTAATAGCACTTAATACACAAAAAATAAATTTATAACTATATATATAAAAATTTAGCTTCTGTATGTTTGTGTCCACAAAACTCAAAAAATAGCCTCTGAACAGGAGTGTTTATATATAAAAATTTAGCTTCCGTATGTTTGTGTCCACAAAACTCAAAAACTGACGAGCCTATGTTTAATTCCATTAATCTAAATAATACTACGGCTATACAAAATTTGTAATGTATGATTTCATATGATGTATTAGGGGGTACTGCCTTTATCATTACCTAATAATTTCAAGATCAATTATCGACTGGTACAAGTAAATAAAAATAAAAAAAATTAATAAAAAATTAAACCTACTTCAAAAAAGAACACTGAAAAGTATGAAATAACTGCTTTACTAATCAAAACTTAAGTACAAAAATACGATACAAATATCCAATTTGACAGAATCTAATATGGTGAATGTTCCATTTTAGAGAATAACTTTTCTGTGTAACACCAACAATATGAGTACCTCGGGTAACCTCTGTAACCCAAAGAGGTCAAGGAAAGTTTTTCCATGTTCCAGTTCTTCTACTGCCCTCAGATCCATAGTCCTGATCGTTTTAAATTACTTTAAAATGAACCCATACATGCTAACAAACAAACCGCAGTTTCTTTTTAGGTTAATCTGGATTTAAACAAAACTGAGGGTCGGAATAACTTCGGAATAAAGTTACTATGGACATAAATGACAACACCATGCTAGATATAAGCTAGTCTTTGTTTATTAGTAAACATTTTCCTTATTCTTACTTTATTCTCAAGTATAACTTTTATGCCATGTTTATTTGTAAGAGTGAGACAAAATTTATATAGCTAAAACAAGAAGGAAGCACTAAATGACATACTTAATCCTTTTCAATAGCCATGCTGTCCAACTATAAACAAAAACATTAAAGACAGATAATAGATAACATACCCTTTACAAACTCCGATTCTTGTTTTCTAATGTTAAACCGATACTGACTGGGTATTTTACGGGCAGATGAGATGAGTATGTCGTAGTATTTGCGTAGTGTACGAGAATATGTAATTACAGATTACGGAGAAAATTACTCCGGACATAATATGAACTTAAATAACTATAAAATTATGTTTATTTTTGATGTATGGTTTTTATGTAAAGCTAAAGCGATTACAATAGAATTTTAATGTTCGCATACCCATATTTTGAAGAAATTATATTTTTTGGTTATTGAGAAACAGTATTTACAATATTATTTTTTGTAAATGTATCACGTTATTTGCCATATTATTACTAGGCCTCTGTGTAAAAAGTATCTAAATAAAATGTTGTGCAGAATTAGATTAAAGGTACTAAAAAATAAAAAAAAATTCATCAAAAACCATTTGACAGGTTACGGTGCCACTTTTTTGAGAATGACCTTAGACTATACGCTATTTAGGATAATAAACTCACCCATAGTGCTAAACTACTTATATTTCTTCGAAATAAATAATGAAAATATTTCGTTTTAAACTTAGGAGTCAAACTAAACATTAGTTGACAATGAGCCATTACAACACAGAATACATAGATTACAGAATACTAACAGAAAGATTAGAGAAAAACTAAGAACAAGTAGGTACTAAGAGAAAAGTAATATCGCAATCAAGGAGCGCAGTAATAATAGATCACATAAACCGTAGATAGAGAAACCTATAGACTACCAGACTATAGCAATATGTAATTGTTTTCAATATAACTTCTTATTGTCATTTCAAAATCAAACCACAATAATATCTTTGCTTTAAGAAATAGTAATAGTTTTTATAAGGCCTTAATAAATCAGTATACATCATCTAATAAAAAAAAATGAGTTACAGGTAAACGAATGTATGGGTGGTCGTCACTGTTATTTGTGTAAAAGTTAGATACTATTTTGTTTCATGATGAAATGTCGCGTAAAACTATTATTAGGTAGTTAAGCAAACTACAGAAAATAAATATATTTGTAAAAATTAATTTTCCACGGTATTTTCTTTTTACTTCTTTTATATCGTATGGGAAAAAGTGGTAATTAAAGGCTGGTAGGCCCAACACGAACGAACTAAGACTGTTTAGCTTTACATCGGTGATTCTCAAAATGGTCCAGGTGGAGCCCCAAGGGTCCACACGAGACTCGACGAGGGTCTACGTTGGCGTGAAAAAAAAATTCCCGTCCACGACAATTTATCTAGTTTCGATAGTAACGAACAAAAATATCGACTTGGCTTTACCTATCAATGTCAGGTCAGTGACTGTTACTTGTAAAAATTTGCATATTCGATATTCAGTACAACGCGTGTCGACTTTCAAAGCGCTGCCCGCCCGTAATGCTTGTGTTCAGACGAGCAAAGGGATTAGACTTTTTGGCGGGAACAGTAGAAGTGAGGTTGTCTTTTCATTTAGACTTTCCATTTTTTACATTTTTGGCATGTTTTAAACTACAAAAGTGGTAGTATTTATTGTGTTTTAAAGTTCTGTGTAAGTGAAAAGAATGGAGTAGCTGTAAATAAACATGTGTAGTTGAAGTTTTACGCTCTATCAAGAAGTTCTATAAAATTTCAGTAAAGTCTATTATCACTTTACTGGACGAGTTTTACGATAATTATTTTTTTTTAATCATATTAATTTAAAAAAAAATTATCGCAAAACTCGTAATTATTATTTTAATTATTTTTACGAAATATGATTTACATAACGATTCTTTTAGATTCTACTTATTAATACAATACTTGACTATGGCATATGGGCGCCATGTGCGCCATGCCATGAAGAAAAAAAAAATGTAGAATTCTTTTTAATTTTTTTATAATGACATCGTACGTCAATACATTGCCTACGACAAATGAGGTGAGGAAACAATTCAGTAGGTTTAAAAGGAAATTAGGAATTTGGAAAAAAGATCGGTGAAGCAGGTAAGATACTGTTGCTTATTATGTATGAAATTAAAGTTCTATAATATATATCACTATTATTATAACTAAGTAAACATGAAACACATGTAGAAAGAGAAACATGGAGAGAATGGAGATAAATGAAGGAATAGTCATAAAATGGACAAGACAAGAAAATGTAGTTTAAATCCTCTACATATCAAAACTACAAATGTCACTGGCTACAATTTTTAATTTATAAAGATGTGTTGGAATACAAACATGTCGCAACTCATGCAAATTAAAACCGAAGTTGCACATTTACTTAAACTTAATTTATAAAACCACAGATTGGTTGAAATGCAAGGTTGAATTTTTGAATAATATTTCCCCTTTGTTTGACTACTTGTTTTCCAAGCCTCTTCCCAGGATGTCTGAAGAAAAGTCTTGGGCAAGATACACAAGTCATTATAATAATTAACAAAAGTACAGCCATGCAATTCTGTAAAAACTCGAATCACCCAAAGCGAGGCTCGCTCGACAATTCACCCCACCGCATTCGAACTCAATTGACCTTCAAATGGAATTCTCTAAATCAAACATTCTAGGAGCGAAGTGAAGTGATCTTAGATGCGAGTTTGTCGGGGATTGCTTTAAGAGTAAACATCTCAGTCGATATTTCGTCTTAGATCATTTTAACTTCTTCTGAAATAATTACGTTAAATAAAACTCGTTTATTTAGATTGGATTGTTATATTTAGCGAAACTTCATAATATTCATTTACGATAGTACAACTCGCCGCCGCCACTCATCGAGGCGGCGCTAGTATCTCTGTTGACTTTAGAGAATACCTAATCGCAGTTGACAATCTCATCGCGGATTCAGAAGTGAATTTGACTAATTTGCATTAGAGAATCGCACTACAGCCGTGCAATTGTGTAAAAACTTGAATCACCCAAGCGAGACTCGTTTGAACATTCTCCCCACTTCGCATTCGAACTCACTCGACCTTCAAATGGAATTCTCTAAACCAAACACTAAGAGCGAAGTGAAGTGATCTTAGATGCGAGTTTGTCGGGGATTGCTTTAAGAGTAAACATCTCAGTCGATATTTCGTCTCAGTGTATTTAACTTCTCTGAGATAATTACGTTAAATAAATTTGTTTTTTTTTTAGATTAGATTATTGTATTTAAGTAAACGTCAAAAAATGCATTAACAATGATATGACTCGCTGCCGCACTCATCGAGGCGGCGCTAGTATCTCTGTCGACTTTAGAGAATACCAGTCCACATTGGACAATCTCACCGCGGATTCAGAAGTGAATTCGATTAATTCGCTTTTCATTACCAGATATACCTCTGTGGTTGATAATCCATACAAAAAACATGTTTGCGAAGCATGCCATACTCAGGCCTGTGACAGTTTTAGTTCTGAAAGAGTTGTATTGGCGCTGTAATCGCTTCTGCCGGCTTGACTACCCAACTTAAAAGTCAACTGCTCGTCAGTGTGCTGTCAGCCTGACTCGTACACAGACTGGCCACTGTTCTATTTCGATTTGAGTTTCACTTTACCGCGTGTTTTCATCGATTTCATGCTTGAGTAGAGAACCTTGAAATGCCTATTCTCCTCCGTTGTTTGATGTAAATAATTCCCTAAACCGCTGCGTTGGCGGTTTTTCGAAATCACTACGATATACCAACATCAAGATATATAAAAAGTATTGGTACGTACGTATAGTACGGTTGTCAAAAAGTAGGCGATAGTAGCGCCAAAACGAAATACACAACAATTACAGAAAAGTGACTGTCGCATTTGTAACTTGCTGCAAATACTTAACCTGTGGCCATACTTAGTGGATGTTCTGTAGTATGTACCTCACATCATTGACCTCACACACCCACAGATTTATAAATGGAAGCAGATCAAACATAATTCACTCACACATAGATACCGTGTAAGTAATAACACTGTCACTTTCATTGTAGTTCAAAATTGTATATCTTTATCCTTTTCTTTCATTTGTTGCAATGGCAACAGAATGGCACACATAGACAATTCCGAAATCGTGGCAGCCGCCATCTTCCGCTTAAGTCAAAATAAGCGGAGTATGGCGTCTGTTTACTTGTGTAGTACATCACATGTTCGATGATTAAATATTTCTTGGTGTATAAACATTATTTTGGTTATTTAAAGTGCAAAAAATGGTACAAAAGTGTTGTATCCCCAATAGTTGCAACGCCTCATACAGAAAAGCCCCGAAAATCACGTTCCATCGGTAAGTAAATCTGATGTTGCAAATTGTTTGATTACTGCATTCAGTTAGCTGATATTTTTGTATTTCGTGGCTCCGACACTTAAATATGCTGCAAACTATTAAAATTAAAGTTTCCCTATATTGTGTAAGGTTTTTTTATAGGTTATTTATATTTTCGTACCAAATACCTAACCAATTTTGACATTTTTAGTACTTGTATCTTAAAGAGGGCCGAATTCAGAGAAAACTGAGTCTCGTAATAAAATTAAATATTTACGGACAGGTACCTAAGGTTAAGCAACTCTATTTTTTGCAACTATCTTTTAATTTTGATGTATACCTTGTTAATTTCGGGTTTCTAAAGGATGAAAATCTTCAAATTTTAAAAGAAATACATAAGGAAGGCTACATAGAACAAACTGGTAGACCAATTCTGGCAGTGTTTTGTGCTCAAAACATTTTGAATCCCATTTATTATGTAAAAGAGATACCCGTAAAACCCTGTTGTTGTTTGACCGTGAAATTTAACAAACCTATTAAAAATGAACATGCTTTTGCCAAATTAATCTCTGGTCGCTATACTGGGCTAAACCTGAGCCAGTGTTATTTAGAAAAAAGCCATTGCTGGAAACCATGCTTCATAATTACAAAATTATTTTTAATTTAATGATAAAATAATACAATTAACTTTCTTGCTTCAGGTAATCGAAGATGGACTTTATTATGCATAAATTGTGTGGTCACATGTAAAAACGGTGAAAACAAATATGGATATCTCGAGGCGAATGCACATTGAAAAACAGTGATATAATGTGTTTGATGCACATCTGAGTTCTTAGATAATGTAATAAGAAAACAATCCGATTAATAAATAAAAGACTGAAAACATTCTTTGTTTTATTGTGTCAGCTATTTTAGTTTTTATTCTCAATATGATCGATCACCCATCGACTATCTCCCGATTTCTTATAATTTTTGAGTTTTATGCGTAGTTTAGAGAAAATAACAATCAAAGGACAAATATTAGCTATGAAGAGTTATTTAATAATTTTATAAAACATTCAATGATGCTTATCTCTTTAGAAACTTTCTACTTTCTCATAACCAAGTCTCTAACATTTACAGTAAAGCAATGGTAAGTAGGCTTTAATGGAGTTACAAATGACTGTTAAACGAAGTTCCTCCAGCTCTTCTCATTCGCACACAACTTGGACGTACAATATACTATAATTTTTGCACTTAAAACTCCCAAAAGCACAAAAAATAGCAAATCTGAATTTTGAATAAAATGACAACCACGCTTCTTTTGTTCGCGACAAAAAATCTAAATTCAAAACTTTCACTTGCCTGATTATCAACTTTCCCGACTTTTAAAAATATATCGTTTATGTCATTAAACTTCATGTACCCACATAAATCGAACCGCAAGCAAGGTCATCACAATGTACATGCGGCCCAAAACCAGCAGCGCACAGCTGTCAGGCCTCATGTATCGAACGAACAATCATAATATTGTATCGAGGAGCCAGTGGGAACACTCCAAATTACATCCTTCATGTGACAAAAACAATCTATAAAAAGAAGGAATATAATAAAGTAATAATCTCTAATACTAGTATATCAATTAATTTTCTCCTTATTTACATTAACAAAAAGTACATACATACATTAATATTTACAAACTTAAAACTACACATTATCTTTATTTTATCCTTATTTTCTCACATGAAAAATACAATTTGGAGTGTCCCAAATAGTCCCACTCTAAGATAATACCCAAATAAATACCCACTCCTTAATGCGACCCTGAGTTCTGTATGTGTGTGAGTAATATTTGTTAGTGTTAAATTTGCCACGCATTTTGAACCGATAGGTATAGTCTGCTTCCATTTAAAAATCTGTGTCACACACCACAGATCTAATTGTTTTATTATTATTTATATAATAAAGTAAGGCATTATAGTAACTAGACCATCAGCCTAATGACGTAACTTCTGGAGAAATATGAACTATCCCTAACACTCCTCCAGCAAATAGATAGTAGGCTTTACTGAAGTTTAAAAGGACTTCTTGGAAGAGCGCGAGAACTTCAGCTATCTACATATGTTTATTTAGATCTCCTTCATTCTTTTCACTTACACAGAACTTCAAAACACAATATACTATCACTGTTGTACTTTAAAACTTCTAAAAATGTAGAAAATAGAAAATCTAAATAAAATGACAACTCCATTTCTCCCGTTCCCGCCAAAAAGTCGATCTTGTTCATAATCACACACACAAAATTGCACACAAATCACAATTTCTGTCAATTTTTTTTTCGTTTACTAAAAGTATTATTGACCTGTGTTTTGACCTTAGTAGTCTAGAGATGGGCAAATGGAAAAAATATATCGATATATATTGTACCGATATTTTTAGACAATATCGATATATGCAGAGCAAAAAATATCGATATTTCGATATATCGATATTTTTGCCCCAAGGCGGGATTACCTAAAAAACTGTCAAAATATTCGAACGTAAAAAAAATTAACACATTTTTGCAGTTATATTAGTTTTATACATACATACATATCCTCACGCTGTATCCCTAACAGAGTAGTCAGAGAGGACGCCAAGCGTCGCGGTTCTTACATACTTCTTTCGCTTCCTTAAATCTCATCCTTCTCCTCACACATTTTCTCCTAGGTATGCGAGTGCTTTTGACATTTCCATCCATTAACACTGGCTATTATTACAAAAATAAGTGGAATACATAATAATCAATATAAAATGAAGACTCCACGGGAAAAACAATTAATGTCAAAAAATTATTAGTAAGAGAAAAACAACTTTTTATAGTTTGAAAGTGTATTTCTTTTATGCTCTTTTTATATAAACATTGAAACAAATTATTACTATATAAATATATTCTTTGACTTACTTAAAAATATGCTTTAATTTTATATTTTTGTAATTATTACGAAAAGTCTGAAATTAGTGTCTAAACTCCATAGCATAAACAATCTAAGTTATTGACATTACTGGTTTTTGCATTACAATGACATTCATTATTAAATCATTTTTTAAACTAACTTATAAATAATTAACATGTATTTAAACAATCATCTGTTTATACACATACTTTTTAGCTTTTTTTTAGCTTTTAGCTTTAGCTTTTGTATTCAGGGATTCAGGGAGATAATCTTGGACGACTTTTTATTACTGAAGTGACTAGAACTTCCTTTGAAAGATTTTAGATGTTCTTTTATTACACTCAATGTGGTATCACTTGTTTTTTGGGGCGATTTTGATGTTTGCCTCCTTTGTTTTGAGGAGCCACACCAGTCAACTTTAGATGAGTTTGTATATACTGAACTTTACTTTACTTTACTATACCAAATGATGAACAGAAAGCTTTAAAACAAACTTGAACCTCGTGACAAACATCGTTTCTGACTATTTTTACAATGTAAGAATAATGACAGTAGTGTTGTTTGCTTTCTTCGATGTCTTCTTTTCTCGAGCGTCGTTGCTTTATAAGATTCACCGTTATCATGGATACTAGAAAGCTATTTTGTTCATTTTTAAAGCACTAATCGTTTGCAAAAACAATCTTCTCCGGGTTCATGACTTTATGCACGGATTTGTTTATTACATCTTTTATTCGTCCTATACGTAATTTTTTCCGCTCAGGCGACTTAACGTGCGTATTTTCATCCCTGCTCGACATTGTTTTACTTTTTTACTTAAAAATACTAAAATAAATACCTACAATACGACTGAAAAACATTGTACTCTCAAATTGCTGGGTTACATAGTGATTACTTAGTGCATAGAGAAAATTATATATACTGACTTAGTGGCTAGGTTAGGAAAAAAGCCGGCAGCATGTATGCCAACTGTCAAATTGACAACGACGGTTTTTGACATTCGGCGCACGGACATTCCTATTTCTTGCGTTGAATGAACATATACAAATTGAACTATTACAACTGACTGCGATGGTTTTACCCAATTTTGATTATTGTATAAAAATAATGCACCCAAAAGTTAACAGATAGCATTAAAAGGTTTGTTTCACAAAAAAAGTGACATTTATTGTTTTTCCTGTGGTCTTCAAATATAATAAAGATTTAAAAAAAATATCGAATTTGATACTCAGAAATAAATATCGATAATCAATATTTTGAAATTAAAAATATCGCCGATATTTATTAATTATTTTCTGAAAAAATATCGATATTTTGATATATCGATATTTTGATATATCGATATTTTTTGCCCATCCCTATAGTCTGTGGCTAGAACTAAATTGACATACTCATAATTTTTGAATTGACTTTTTGGCGGGAACGGGAGAAGTGAGGTTGTCATTTTATTTAGATTTTCTATTTTTTACATTTGTAGGAGTTTTAAATTACAACAGTGATAGTATATTGTGTTTTAAAGTTCTGTGTAAGTGAAAAGAATGGAGATCTAAATAAACATGTGTAGCTGAAGTTTTCGCGCTCTTCCAAGAAGTCCTTTATAACTTCAGTAAAGCCTACTATCACTTTACTGGAGGAGTTTTACGATAAGAAAGAACTAATTTACTTGTGATTCTACTTATTCTGTCTGTATACTAGTTTGTGTTATTGCGTGACAAATGCGTTAATCATCTACTGAATTGTTTTCTCGCTTTACTTGACATTGGCAATGTATTCACGTACGGTGCCATTTAAAAATTAAAAAAAAAATTAAAATTTTTTTTGTATTAATGCTAATAAAAGCTTTGTAAAACAAAGGGGAAATATTATTCAAAAATTCAACCTTGTATTCCAACCAAGCCGTGGTTTTATAAATTAAGGTTAAGTAAATGTGCAACATCGGTTTTAATTCGCATGCGTTTGGGACATGTTTGTATTCCAACTCATCTTTATAAATTAAAAATTGTAGCCAGTGACATTTGTAGTTGTGGTATGGATGTAGGGGATTTAGACCATATTTTCTTGTCATGTCCTTTTTATGACCATTCCTAGTGTAAGGTCAAATAAATTGAAAATGACTTGTTTGAGTTATAAATATAGTTATTTTAGAAAAATTACCCCATTTATAATAAAAACAGTATTCAGTACGGAAAGTAATAGCTATCATATAAAGGAAGTTAAATATTTTAGTCAAATCAGTAACTTTAAACTATAAAAATCTGATTATGTTAACTAAAAATCTAATTAAATATTTCTAAAAATAGTATCTTTTATTATAAAATACTTTAATTCTAACAAACTTTGAATAATTGATAAATCCGCAATAACAGTTGGAAAATGATCACAGTTTTGCAAAACACACCAGGTGGCGCTCTGACGCGCTAGAAAAAATGGGGTATACGGAAGGTAGATATAAAAGTGGATGCATTTGGTTGATCGGGGGGTTGTTCGGGCGGGGACATTAAGAGTGATACCGTGTGTATTGTGTGGGAAGCAAATAAACGAAAAATTATAACCTGCAGTTGTTATTTTGGCTAGTCTTACAATTCAGAAGTGGGATCGCAACGCTGCATCATGTAAGTTCATATCAATTTTGTAATTTATCTTACTTAAGGACATTTAACTTAATCTTTATGAAATATGGAATGCAATGTGTATACTTTTTACATAATGCTATCTGGGTGCTTCCACGATCAGTTCGTATTCCCCTCTAGAAGACTAGGGTGGTTCGATTAGAATAGTAATGAATTATTAACTCATGGACAGACCCTCGGAGGTCTTTTCTCTTCTTCCTAATGTAATTTATTAAATTATCAAGATAAATTGCACAATATCACGAACATTGCAGTAACCTAAGTGTCCAGAAAAACTGAAAGCACTAAATTAATGTAATATACTTCGACTTTTGAATTTGACTATATATCACATCTATATTTCTGCATCTCATTTACCTTACGTGCAGTGTCCAAGGTCGGTAAAAAGAGGGTAAAAATTTGTCCGTTTTCGTGTAAGATGCAACGTACACTTATTCTAGAATATGTATGTAACCATGTGCGTTTTCCTTTATGAGTTGGCGACAATGGATACAACCCGTGACCGTGAGAGCAAAAGGCGGCTGGTAACTCCAGATCGTCGTGAGGTTGTCGATCGCAGTCGGTCGCGAAGTCGCCGCAGTGGGGTCCGAAGGCGCACGCGGAGCCGCAGTGGTGCTCGAAGGCGCACGCGGAGCCGCAGTGGTGCCCGAAGGCGTACGCGGAGCCGCAGTAGCAGAGGACGCAGAAGAAGGGAAACACAATTGACGCTCGAGCGCAAGCAACTGCTCCGCTTAGAACGTCAATTGCAAGAGGAACCTGGAGGTAGTAGTCGACGACGTGACGAACGGGAACACCGACAGCGTAGCAGCGGCCGAAACTGCGAGCCACACTGCGACGCCACCGGTGCCGTTCATCCTGCAACGAGCGAGAGACTCCGATCGGCTGAAGCTGGCATCAGGCGTTCGCCTCAAAGGTCGCGCAGTCCTACTTTTTCTAGTAAAGATATCTTCAATATTATTCAATCTCTCAAAAATGTCACCCCAATGCAAACGGTTGCACAATCTGTTATAGAACTTTAGATTATCAAAACATTTTACCTAATTTTAATCCCTCTGCTAAAAATCAACGTATTGATGTTTGGCTTAAGAAAGTAAACGAATGTGCATCTGTTTACGGATGGGACGAAAGAACCACTATACACTTCGCGATGCAAAAACTGCAAGGACTGGCTAAAACATGGTATGAAAGTCTAAGTTCTATTTTGTACTCTTGGTCACAATGGCAAGATAAGCTCATGTCTGCTTTTCCGTGTGAACAAAATTACGGCCAGTCCTTGGAGGATATGCTTAAACGTCGAAGTAGGTTTGGTGAACCGATAGAGATCTATTTCTATGAGAAACTAGCTTTACTAAATCAATGTGAAATACAAGGCAAGCGCGCTGTTGATTGTATAATACATGGTATCAGCGATAAAACTACCAAATCTAGTGCCTTTGCTCTTAGGTGTTCCGAACCACACCAACTGTTACAATTTTTAATAAGTAATAAAGAAACCACGACACCTCACGCGTATAGGAATAGAGACAATGGTGCCAGTTCAGATAGTAATCAAAATCACATTAATCGATCATTCACCAAACAATCGGGAACTTCTATATTTTGTTTTAACTGTAAAGAAAAAGGTCACTTTCATCAACAATGTCCTAAACCCCAGTTAAAATGTAAACGCTGCAGTAGAATAGGGCATACTATAGAAAATTGCTTTTTGAAGGATAAGTTTCAGAATAGTGATAATGCACAGAAAACCATGTGTATTTTCAGTTCAAAACAAAATGCTAAATTTATTAAGTTAGTTCTAGTCAATGATGTGCAATACGAGGCCTTTATAGATCTAGGTAGCGAAGTCACTCTAATAAAAAACTCTGTATTAAGGGAATTGGGAATCTGTCACGATAATCAGCCTACTGTAATGATGGGGTTGGCAACGGTCTCGTTAAATCTCTTGGTTCTGAATTACTGGACCTGGTTATCGATTCGGTAAAAGCAAAAGTTCCTTGTAGAGTCGTGCCAGATGACTTATTAGAAAAACTGTTGCTAGTAGGACATTCTTTTTCTAAACAATCTCATGTCATAGCATACAAAGATTCTACTACGCTACAGTTTTTGTCTTTAGATACCGTAATTCCTAATCTGCCATTGGATGATAGTAGTGAACCCTTGGTTAGGATTAGAATCAGTAAGCACGTGAAACTTTATGGATCGGCAAGTGTTAAGGCTACAACAGAGTGCAAGTTTACAGGTAGTGTTCTTTTGAATACCAAGGTAATAGGGAAACCAAATGAACAGTTCGTGGTTTCTGGCGGAGTCTACTTTGTTAGAGATGGCAGTTTGCACGTAATTATTATACCATATTCGATACCTTGCCTCATGTTGAAGAATTTTGTGTTTTCTCGTGCCGAAAGAATAGATATTGTCAATTCTATAAGTAAAGAGGTTACAAGACCATGCGAATCAAATAACTTTCACATTGATAAAGCACAAGTACGAATGGGAGAATCTGTAACTGAGTATGACAAGAGCAGATTGTTTGATATATTAGAACGTTACAAACATTGTTTCGCTCATGATTTGGCAAGTTTAGGTTGCAACAATACTGCTGAGACGAATATCGAACTAAATAGCCAACGTCCAATTGCATACAGGCCATATAGGTTGTCACACCACGAACGTGATAAAGTACGTCAGATGGTAGAAGATATGATTGACGCTGATATAATTAGGGAGTCCACGTCTAGTTATGCCAGTCCAATAATACTTGTGAAAAAAAAGGATGGAACAAGCAGATTGTGCGTAGACTATAGAATGTTGAATACAGTCACTAATAAAGAGCGATACCCCATGCCAATCATAGAAGACGAGATAGCTAGGTTATCAGGCCAGGCGTGTTTCATCACTCTAGATTTAATGTCTGGTTATTATCAGATAGCGATTTCAGAACAATCAAAACATTACTGCTTTTGTTACGCCGGACGGCCAATATGAGTTTAATCGTATTATGCCGTTTGGTTTAGCAAATGCTCCAGCAGTTTTCTAAAGAATGATGAACCACGTTCTGGGACCCGCGCGGTTTCATAAAGCCACTGTTTATATCGATGATTTATTAATATTTGGTAGGGATATAGACGAGTGTCTTGTACACTTAGAGGAAATCTTACAGCTTTTAGACAAGGCAAATTTAAAATTGAACCTTCCCAAATGTAGTTTCTTGAGAAGCAATATTGACTACTTAGGTTACGAAATTAGTTCCGAAGGAATAAGACCTGGACTAACGAAAATACAGGCTGTTAAGGATTTCCCTCGTCCAGTAAACGTGCACACGGTACGTCAGTTCTTAGGGTTAGTTAGTTACTTTAGAAAATTTATTCATGGATTTGCACAACTAGCTTCCCCCTTGACCTTGTTATTAAAGAAAGATGCGACATGGACATGGGGGTTATCTCAAGAAAATGCTTTTCTAAATCTAAAGGAAAAACTCGTTGATAGACCAGTTTTAGCTATTTTTGATCCTTCTGCAGAAATGGAGCTGCATACAGACGCCAGTAGGATAGGTGTAGGTGGTATCCTTCTCCAGCGTTTAACTAATGTAGAATCCTTTAAGCCTGTGGCATTTTACAGTCGCCAAACATCGCCAGAAGAAAAAAATTTCCATTCATACGAATTAGAAACGTTGGCAGTAGTGTGTGGTCTAAAAAAATTTAGAGTGTACTTACTAGGTAAAAACTTTAAGATTGTCACTGATTGTAGCGCACTCCGATCAACTTTTCAAAAACGCGACTTAGTTCCTAGAATAGCTCGTTGGTGGCTGGCACTACAGGAATTTGATTGCTCTATAGAGTATCGGGCTGGCTCCAAAATGTCTCACGTGGACGCATTATCTAGGAACCCAGCAATAGGGACAAAAACCCTAGACCCGGAACCATTCCCCAGCATAATGTCGATTAGCGATCAGGACTGGCTACTTACCCTTCAGTTGGGTGATTCGGAATTATGTAGGATCCGGGATATCTTAAGCAGTAACCTTGATGAAAGAGGGCCTGACTATATTAAGGATAACTATATAATTCAAAATAACAAACTATTCCGATGTATAGGTGGTAATAAAAATGATATACGATGGGTGGTCCCAAAGGGTGCACGGTGGCAAATGTGCAAGATGAATCATGATGATATAGGTCATGTAGGTTACGAAAAAACACTGCACAGGATAAGAAATAAGTACTGGTTTCCTAAAATGTCGAGATTTGTAAAAAAATACGTAAACGCGTGTATAGAATGCGCCTACTCAAAAAAAACTGCAACGTCGCGCGAAGGTCTATTGCATTCTATTTATAAAGTTGAAAAACCTTTCCACACCTTGCACATTGATCACCTTGGACCCTTTGTAAAGTCAAAACGTCAACACACCCATATACTAGTAGTGGTAGACTCGTTCACGAAATTTGTTTTTATAAAGCCAGTCAGAAATACAAAGACCCAGGGAGTAATTAAGATATTACAAGATATTTTCGATACATTCCGTACACTTGAACGTATAATAAGTGACCGGGGTAGCTGCTTCACAGCTCACGTGTTCAGAAGGTTTTGTCTTAGTGGGGGAGTAAAACATGTACTTAACTCCGTAGCAAGTCCGAGATCGAATGGACAAGTAGAACGCTACAACCGCACTATTTTAGATTCATTAACAGCACAAAACCTTAAGCATGATGAAAAGGATTGGGATAATAAATTAGGTAGTATACAGTGGGGCCTAAATAACACGATCCAGAAGACAATAGGTAGAACTCCATCTGAAGTTATGTTCGGTACACTCATGTCTGGTGAGAAAAATCCTACTCTCAATGAAATATCTGATTTAAGTCTGGAATCGGTCGATCTCACGGTTTTGCGTAGTGGAGTGAAAGATAGAATGGATAGAGAGCAGGCAAAGCAAAAGCAGTACTATGACAAAGGCAGACGACCGGCACGCATATACAATAATGGTGATCTGGTAAAGATCACTAAAACCGTTTTTCAAAATAGTGGCAAGAGTACCAAGCTATTGCCGGTATTTGAAGGACCATATCGTGTGATTAAAGTTTTGGGTAAAGATCGATACAGGGTAGCACCAATACCAGGATTTGAGGGCATGAAAAACAAGCGTAAAACCACGGTCGCCGCCGACAGAATACAACCGTGGATTCATATATCGGCGTTAGAAGTAGAGGGTACTAGTGATGATGAGAATGACATTCAGGGCATTGAAAGCGATACTGAAACATAAAATGTATATAGTCAATTTATATGACTAAATATGTTGATTCGCCATAATCTTTAATTAATTTGATTACAATCGATTATTGGTTCACAAAATCTTACCTATTTTATAAGTTTTAGAAAGAGTAAAGAGTTTTTATTTTTGTTTTGCACCTTACATCTAATGATTGAAAGAATGATGTTATATAAATTTATTTTTAAACTTGTAAGTCCTCTGAGTGAAGTGTTTCGAGGCCATATGATGAATTCCTTGGAGTGAAGTGTTTCAAAGTAGTATACTAAAATCCTCGGAGTGAAGTGTTTCGAGGTATTGTGACGTAAGTCCTCGGAGTGAAGTGTTTCGAGGCAGGATCGCTAAAATGTTTGGAGTGAAGTGTTTCCAAGGCAATATAATAAAATCATCGGAGTGAAGTGTTCCGAGATATTAATGATGTAATTGATCAAAGTGAAGTTTGAAATGTAATATTTTAATTTCTAAACTGAATATGTGAATCTTGAAGTACAATTATAGGCACCTAAATGTTTGGATAATTTCGTGTTACTACTATTACATGTCCTTGTCTGAAAGTTGTGGCATTTATTTGTACTTGTATGCATTACTTCTATTACAAAATAAATAATTTAAAAATATTGGCTAACATGATGATATAATTGGATAATATATGTTTACTTATTCGCTAAATATTGTGTTATAATTGTATTAAATGTAACATTAAAATATATTTCGCTCTAAAGCGAACTGATCAGCCAAGTGTAAGGTTTCACCAGATGCGTGCATGGGGACCATACACGACATCAGGATGGTCGAGTGTAAGGTCAAATAAATTGAAAATGACTTGTTTGAGTTATAAATATAGTTATTTTAGAAAAATTACCCCATTTATAATAAAAACAGTATTCAGTACGGAAAGTAATAGCTATCATATAAAGGAAGTTAAATATTTTAGTCAAATCAGTAACTTTAAACTATAAAAATCTGATTATGTTAACTAAAAATCTAATTAAATATTTCTAAAAATAGTATCTTTTATTATAAAATACTTTAATTCTAACAAACTTTGAATAATTGATAAATCCGCAATAACAGTTGGAAAATGATCACAGTTTTGCAAAACACACCAGGTGGCGCTCTGACGCGCTAGAAAAAATGGGGTATACGGAAGGTAGATATAAAAGTAGATGCATTTGGTTGATCGGGGGGTTGTTCGGGCGGGGACATTAAGAGTGATACCGTGTGTATTGTGTGGGAAACAAATAAACGAAAAATTATAACCTGCAGTTGTTATTTTGGCTAGTCTTACACTTCATTTATAATAACCTCATTTCTCTCCATGTTCCTCTTCCTACATCTGTTATATGTTTACTTAGTTATAATAATTGTGATATATATCGAACTTTAAGTTCATACATAATAAGTAACAATATTAAAATTTAATAATTTTGTAAATATTAACCTATGTATGTACTTTTTTGTTATTAAAATATCTAATTGTTAAAAAAAAAATTTATTTATGTATTGTTATGTAATTGAATAGGTATTATTTTCATAACTTATTAGTCTATGTAATTTATATGTTTTGTCCTTTCCTGCTTCACTGATCCTTTTTCCAAATTTCAAATTTCCTTTTACACCTACTGAATTGTTTCCTCGCTTTATTTGTCGTTGGCAATGTACTCACGTACGGTGCCATAAAAAAAAAAAAAAAGCTTTCTAAATTTATCTTGCACCATTTACCCGTGAGTAAATATATTCCTTGCCATTTACTGTGTCATTGGCAGAAACAGCAGTATCGCCAAAAAAGAAGAAGAAGAATTAAAAGCAGGGTCGCCAATTCGCATCAAAAGAAGAATATTAATAGTTTAAAAATGGAGGTGGAGGATAAATTACATGGATTTGAAGAAACAGAAGATGGAATTGATAGATTACCTAAATCTGCTTTTAGTCTTTATATAAACTTATACTGCAGAAAGAAAGAACTTGCTTCTATAAATAAATCAGTAAAGGTTTGTGCTCTTATATTTTAAGTATACTTACATTAATGTGTGCCACCTTTGCAGTACATTGCACTTTAATCCTGTACACAGAATAATATATTTCCTGTGTGATATTTGTACAAGTGTTTTTGTGCTTGTTGCACGCATTGCGTGAGCCATGAACCCGCATTCAATGCAGTCCCAAACTTTCCTTTAACTCCGTGTCTGTTATGCATTATTATATTCTTTCATCTAGAGATCAAAAGAAGCTTTCAAGGAGGCAACTAAATCATGGTTTTCTTTAAGTAAAAAAGAGCGAAAACAATTTACACAGAAATATAACTTATGTCGAGAAAAATACAGGAAAAGTATTGCTGATTATTTATCAAAAGCCATACCATACATGAAAAAAAGGTTAGTACTTTCAAGCTTTCTAAGTTTTATTCAATGCTTACTGTTAAATGTTCATACATTTGACAAAATGCAGGTACCCAACAAAAAAAAATTAATCTGTCTGATATGACCACACCATTCTAAGTTCTGTATTATAGTGGAACATGGATAACGTGAATTTCAAAAGAATACTAAACATACAAAGGATTTAGTGGCTATAATTTGACTTCAAAGTCCCAATTTCTAAGTAGCTTTTTCAAATTATTGTCTATACTTACTAATATTATAAAGAAGTAAACTTTGTTTGTTTGTATGTAATGGATAAACTCCAAAACTACTCAACCATTTCAAAGCTATATTATCAGCGAGTAATGTGTGGTATATTGTATTTTCAAAAAAATTTCCATCTGTGCGAACCTGGGGCGGGTCACTAGTTACTAATATATTTACATGTATGAAGTTGTAAAAATATGTGATCCGATATTCGCATTACAATTTAATGAAAAGTAGACTAATTTATTAATGTTGTTAAAAAATTATTATGAAATTCAGTATAAAATTAGAACCTGTTTACCTACTGTAAAATGAAGCCTAAAGCTGACAGTATAAACTGATTACTATGGACTTCTTTCACATGTACTCTAAGATTTGGGTGTTTGAGGTACCTAATGAGTAATAAAAATATAGTAAATGCGCTCATAAAGTTTCCTATAAACTAATAACTGCGTTTGAAGGAGCAAATTGCTGTTCTTTATTGTCAATACATACATATATACAAATCCTCCTGCTGCATCCCTAACGGGGTAGTCAGAGAGGACGGAGCGCCAATCGTTGCAGTTCTTACATACTTCTTTCGCTTCCTCAAATCTCATCATTCTCCTCACACATTTTCGCCTAGGTATGCTAGAGCTTTTGACATTTCCATCTGCTAACACTGGCTATTTGATCTTCATAAGTCAGCCTTGGTCTTGCTTGGCTTCTTTTACCACTCACTTTCGCTCTGTATATTGTCTTCGTCAGTTTCATCACTCATTCTTTCTATGTGCCCCACACATCTAAACATTGCTTTCTTCATTTTGACAATAACACTGTCGCGCAACCCTGTCATACTGTCTATCTCTTTATTGCTTATCCTGTCCGCAAGGGTGACACTGCACATCTTTCTAAGAGATCGCATTTCTACTGCATTTATCATACTTTCACTCAATTTCGGGCATATCCAGTCCTCACTATCGCACATCAAAGTTGGCAGCAACACCACATTGTAGATGGCCTTTTTGGCAGTGTTAGATATATTCACACTATCTATTAATGCAGACAGAGCACTGTTCACTTTATTGCCAGCTGCTACTCGTCTCTCCACATCCAACTCACATCTTCCATCCCTCGAAAACACACTCCCCAGATACACAATTTCATTCACTTGTTCTAGACATTTACCCAAATCTCACATTTCGTTTGTACCGCTTCCCTTTCGAACACCAGAACCTTAGTTTTGTTCACATTCATATTCACTCCTTTCACAAATTTGCCAAATTCTGCGCCGAAATAATGAAGGCAGTTGCTATGGGAAATAATTCAATTGTCGGCTGTATATGATCGCCTACAAAATATGTTATTGGTGAGAGAGAAGAGAAAGAGGAAATGAAAAAAAAACGGAAGGAGGAAATGAGGAGGATAAAGGAAAAAAAACGAAAGGAAAAAGCTAAAGATTTATTATTCATCAATTTGGAATAATGGAGATTTAAAGCACCAAACAAAATCTTAAAAAATAAATAAATAAATGAATAAAAAAAAAGAGTAAAAAATTAATAAATGGAATTAATGCTTGGTTAATGGTTCAATTTACAAGATCCCGAAAAATAACAATCGGGGGGGGGGGGATGTTTAATAATAATAATAAAAAAATAAAAAATAAATGATTAAAGAGATGTGAAAATAGATAATATTTTAAAAAATTAACTTATAATTAATGTAGGTGATGATAGCAGCGATGATATGGAGGAATCTGATTAAATGTGGCCTTTTGCGGCACCTTTCTTTCTGTCTCTTTTCTGTATGAATTTGTTTCTTCAGTTCAGTTCTGAATATTCAGTTCATTCAATTATATTAATTAAACATTTATATTTTTTGTTTTATTAAAACTTTTTAATCAGCTACTACTTGCAATACTAGTTATAAATCCAAAAACTTATCAATATAACAAACTTAGCTTAACTTAGTTATCAATATAACAAATTCACATTTCACGTCACTATTGTAATATGTCAAAACGGCCATCATAACATATCGCTACTATAATAAGTAGTACTATTAGGAGAGACCTCAGATCAACATCCCTATTTTGTAAATAAGTGATTAAGATTTTTACAATATTCTGGAGTTTTTGGCGGGTTTTTATGGGGAGAGGTTGGGCGTTTATTTTAATTATTTGCAAATTGTTAGTGGTGGATATTGTGATGTAAAATTGGCGTAGTTTTGCGTCCCAGTGTCTGCACTATTGTGGAATTGTTGAAATAAGTGCTAATTAGTAGTGTGACGTTGAGACTTTTATAGTGGCCTAGTCCGCCTCAGTGGAATCTACTAGAAAGACTGCCTCAATATATTTGTCGCCAGAAACTCCAAGACATTAAAATGTATTACGTCAACGTTTTAATGAAATAATATGAAGAATTTATCTATTTATTACTGGAGACATCTGGTATATGGGCACAGAAAGAACCCTTTATCTTCCCTCCTAAGGGAGAACCGTACTAAAAAAAAATAACACTATTAATAAATAATGAAAAAGTTGTTTTGAATATTAAATATTCAATATGTACCAGTGGCGGTACCTTCATACAAGCCCAAAAGCCCGGCTTGCCTCACTAAAATGCTCAGTCAAGGACACAGAATACTAACGTGTCAAATCATATCAAAATTCCCGCGGATTACTTGTCAAGCGAAAACAGCGTAGGAATCTTAGAGAAATAAAACAGGTTTTTGACCTCAAGTCGCGACCAACCAGTGCGTCGGTCGATCGACACTAACGACCTCTCAAGGCGAAATCAGAACAAAAATCAGAGTAATCGTCTCAGTCTCACACGTTGGCTTGCAAGGGGCTTGCAACCTCTCTTTCACTCTAATGGCAAAACTCGTTATAGCTGTAGCTTTTTACTATGGTTTATATAGCAATTACTATGAAGCGAAAAGCCCGGCTTCCATACTGAACTTCGTGCAGATTGAGAAATACGTCGTATCTATTCGTATCGTATCTGATACGATACAAATACAATTAAAATTCATTGTTTACTCCTAATATTATTTGTTTGTTTGAGCCGGTGGATGAGTGATAAGTATTTTTTTTAATTTCCATCATAAGTGACTTAATTTGTATTTAAAAATCCTATAATTTGTTCATTGTGAGGACTTAGTGTATGCAACAACGAATTCGGAAATACTATGGAACTCGCATGCATTTAAAAATATGACACAACGCAAACCTCAATCTAGTGGACGTGACTGAGTACACCACAATCAACGCACTACTTAGTTCACCATGCGCTCAGTGACAGTTAGCAAATAAAATTGCTTTGTTGACATGGAAACTGGTGTAAAGTAAATTAAAAATTACCTCCTGTGTGGTTAAGTGGTGCAGAAGACAAAAAAGTCATGATATGATAACTTATCACATGTATCACTTATGAGTATCGTACCAGCTGCATATAAAATAATTTTACGTTTACAATAAATAAAATAAAAATATCGTGATCCGTATTATGCAAATAGTAGCCAGCCAGTTTTTAGTACGTAAGTCATTTGTTTTATTGTATTTTTATGCTAAGTATGGGAATTCTCGTTATTGAATTGGATCTTATAAATTTGTTCGTTTAATTTTACCAAAAATTAGCTTCGGTGATGACGGTGGAGTAAAGCAGTTCGCTTAGAAAGAAGAGAATATGACTGGTTACCAACTAAGGCCAATAGGGTGTGCTCTATACATTTTGAAAATAAAGAAATCTATTCTTGTTGTAGAGGCATCGCATGTTATCTAATTGAAGACTGAAATCTTGCAGTGATTCTAAATCGACGTTTCTCAAAAACTAAAATGAATACAAATAATTACGGCGCAGTTCGACGCCGCGAAAGTTTTCTTGCGGTGGCCGCGCGGTAGACATTCTCGTGTGTGTTTATTAATAGCGAATGTAAACTCTATTCACTGGGCAACAACATTCAAATTTCTTAGGAACTACCCAACCGCGCGACGACCGCTCACCGCCGGCCCACAAGGAAATTTCTGCGGCGTCTAACTGTACTGTTACAGTTATTAAAAACAAACAAGCAGGAAAACCAGATCGCAACACTATTTTAATTAAAAGTATTTTAAAAGAGTAATATTTACGAGCTCCTCTGTGCTGTTTGATAAAAAAAAAGATTGTTTATTAAATTCTACAAGACACTAAATAAATTAATTACATTCTAAGCACTAAAGTATCATAAGACATCAAAAACTTGTAAATAAAATGCAGATGAACTCGTAAATATGCTTCTTTTTATCTTTTAAAATAATTTTTAAATATTTTTTCGTACGAAAGAATCAAAATAAAAAGCTAACTTCACGTAAATAAGGTAAATAAATATTACCAATAAGTTGCGTTGCGATGCATAGTAATGCATAATAACATTCTGGCTTGCTAGCATTTTCTCGTGCGATCACGTGATCAGTGATCACATGTGCCGGGCATCCAATCACCGTTGACTTTGGAATGTAGTACGAAACGTTTTAAACGCCAGCCTACAGTTGAATAAAGATCGTGCAAGTTTAAAATAGAGTTAATTTTAAAAGTTGACTGTTGAGTTTGCGACCTTTCGTGTTTCGGAGTATTTGAATCAAACTCGCGGTACCGTGTTTTTCGGCTATAATTGTTCTGAATTACACTTTCATGGTGTTTCTGAATTCGTTGGTGGTATACCAAGTTTTAATCGGCATAGAAAATGTAAAATCTTTGAACTTTGCATAGATTCGTTGTAACCTACGCCTGATTTGTATATTACTCGACTAGTAAATTACATAAAAGACTATCAGTCACAAGTCACAATCAGTATACAAAACTAATTCATGGAATGTGTGTTTCTCTGACTAGTATCGCATAAAAGTCAATTTAATATGTCAGTTTATATTTGTTTGTTCTCCCCACGTTCTCCCATCAAGTTATAGGTAGGTGGTACTATTTATTATTATCGATGCTGTAATATTTTATACAAATGACGAAAATATTTATAGTTGAGAAAATATCCGGTTATGACGATTAAAAAACTATACTGGCGCCATAAAAGACACATGAATTCACATAAACACATGAATACAGTTATTTCTTCAAAAAATTTGGGTAAACAGCGAATTGAGACACTAATATGTAAAGAACTGATAAACTATTTACTAAGTAGTGTATGTGATTAGAGAAAACTTATGAAACTGTAATTTCTTATAGGAACTTGTTTTTTATATGAATTTTCTTTTCTTCTTTTAGATCATCTAATGAGAAATGTACTTCTGAAAAAGCTAAACCACTTAGCAGGGCCACTACCGTGACGCCAGATGACCTTGACTTAACACAACATATAGATACAGAATGTGTGAATGTCGGTGTCAATTCATTTATTGACAAAAGTATAGTGCCCAATGAATTTTCTGAGTAAGTTAAAAGTCTATGTCTATTTTTGTAGTCTTTATCAATACTGTGTAAATAAAGTATACCTTTATACTGTATCTGGTATCTGGGTAAATACCCCGATATCCAGCTCTCTGTAGAAGGGCTCTCGCCCGCCTCAATCTCTACATGTCGTAACATTAATGTGTGAGTTTTATTTAGTTAGGTCACATATCACATTTTCATTATTCAAGTGAGATACTAAAGCATTTTTTAAATATTCTAGAACAACTATAAAATTTGTCCTCATCAACTATAATTTAAAAGAAAATTCGAAATACTATGTTTCTACATCTTCTGCAAAACCTTTTTTGCAATTATAATTTTTCAATCACTAACTTTCAAAGTTTCTGAATAAAATCTACAGAATTTTTTCTCACAAGTTACCTTAAAACTGCTAATATTTATGGAGAATTCATTCTCAACATTTTATTAGTGCCAGAGTATTATGTCAATAAATGGATTAAAATGAAATAATGAATGATAAAAAGGAGGTATTTTTACTATTAACAATGAGAGAACAGAAACATGACACCAAAAAGACTTGAAAGTTAACGCGCAGATTCCTTATATTATGGTGTAGGCAGCCGCTACGACGGGATTTTTTTTAAATGTGATCTCTAAGCAGTGGTGTAGTTTAGATTTAGCGCCCGGGGCCTATGAAGATTACCGCCCCATGAATCAACAAAAAGAAATCTTTTAATAATGAAACAGGCCATACATACAAACGACCAAACACCATTTATTGAATATTGATATTTTTTTGTGATGTACAAATTGGTTTTCAAATTCACAAATTCGTCAATTTCTTTCATAATTAAGGGATTTTGTTAAGTCAGCTCCTATAAAAGATGGCCATTCGGCATGTGCCGCTCCTCTCAGCCTGTCGCCCCGAGCCATGGCCCCCATGGCCTTAGCGGCCCCAGGGTAAATACGCCACTGACCCTAAGTAGTTCAAAAGACGTGTCGAAATGAAAATAAAAATCAAAACTTTGTAAACAGAAACTATCACATATTTCAACACGTATTTTTTTAGATTTTGATAATCAAAGGGGTACCCCTAAAGGGGTAAAACTTTCTATAAAGAAGCTGTCATATAAATATGCTAATAAAATACGTACTAAAGAGATAAAATTTATTAATATGTTTATTACGAAAACCTACTGTTGCCCCAGTGTTATTAATTTTTCAGAGGAACTCCTTTAAATATGTGGTCCAGTTTTGTATAAAAATACAGTTTACAAAACCGCTATTGGGAGTTGGGACGCTGGAAACGCACCTCCTCATACCGCCGACATTGGGTGATGTAAATAAAACAAAAGCAATTGCTTCTAGTATTTAATATTAGCATTAGAAAAAGGCTAGAGAACTGCTTTTAAATTTGGTATATTTACAAAATCGCATAGAAATAACGAAAATTTTGAATACAATTGTGGAAAAACTACTTCAAATTGATTGATAGAAATTAGAAATTGAGTTATTGGGTTTAAACTTTAGTAGTGGAAATAGAGTGGGGATAAGCTAGAGAGAGATGGGGTTAGATAGCTGTGGCGTCACAAACTCGCAATGACATTGCACAGCGCTAGGAGTGACAGAGACGGAAGTTATCCCCACTAGATTCCTATTACACGAGTTTAAAAGCGAATAACTTATATTTTTCATTTTATTTGAATGTTTTCTCGTAGTTTTGTTCGTGGCTACTAAACCTATCTTTTAATTAAAATTAAGTCGTTACGAAACAGTCATCTAGCCTATTGTTAGTTAGTATAAGCTCTTACTCATAGCAATCGCTTTTGTTTTTAATGAACAATCTTCGACGAGGCTAGTCTGTGACACAGCACCGGCGCGGTTTGTTTGTTAGGCGCTCAGGCCGCCTGTTTCCTACTACGCCCTATTCACCTCAAATTTGCTCCGTTCCGCCGCCGACTCGACTTAGTTTCAACTCGTTAGGTTATGATCATCATCATTGAGATACAAACTCCTACGTTTCCTTATTCATTGGTTATTATTAATTTAACATTAACAAATAACTAATATATTTTTTATATATTATACAGGGAAAATGTACAGTGGGATGCAAATTTAGCAAATACTGAATCCACATGTGATAGACTGATATATCAGAGTAGATCTTTACCTGAACCATCACCGCCAAATGTTAAGTAAGTGTACAGATAAGTTTTTTTAGTCAGGGAAAAGGTTTATATATACTTTATACATAAAAAAACAATTCTTTTAGTGTTCAATAATTTTTTTTATTTTCTATACTTACTATGTTATTTATAATTAAGTAAATTTGTGTGTTTGTATGCTGGGGGTAATCTCTAGGATTATACTGAACCGATTTAAAAAAATCTCATAATTATAAAGCTACATTACCCGCGTCTAATATAGGCTATATTTATATTTATTTTGAAAAAAATTTGTATCGACAGTTTCTACGAAATCCATGCGGACGAAGTCGCGAAAGTAAAAGCTAGTTGGTTGTGCAACCTCATTATCTCCGGCGTGGTGTCGATCTATCGAGTGGGCGCCATCTATGCATATCGGAGAATGCCCACAAAACCGCTCAAGTAGGGACGCCTGCACCTCGCCTAAAACGCCAATAGATGGCGTTGTAATCTACGACCTAAATCGCAACGGTCGATATTTGATATTTTTTATGATTACCCGTCGAGATATAACGCAAAAAAAAAAGTCGCAAAGAAAAAGTACGCCGTAATTTTTGGGCTCCGCTTAATATTTTTATATACTTGTAAAATATAATAATAGTAGCGCTGTGTTGTGTGTGATGTGTGAAGTAACAATTGCCGACCGGCCAATCCAACATCCAGGTGTCCTGAATAAAGAGGTAAGTGGGTTTTATTTCTGGTGCTTGGTGGTGGAATTCTCGGTGGATCGGTGGCCACCACTGTATGAGATATAACTGGTTGCACAGCCACTCCCGCAAATTAACTATTATTAGATTCCCGCGAAATTAGGTAGGATAAAAGGCGCTATTTACACGCGTCAAACATCCACTAGTTTTAATTAATTTCCCAATTCGTAGGAGGTTAAGGAGAATATATCCATACAGCCAATGTCTTCGGTGTTAATAATAATTCATACTCCAATAGCAATTGTCAGTTGTAAAAACTATCCTTTATTCTCATTACTAATTACCTAACATATTGCAGATAAATTGATAGCAGACTTTACTAGAAATTAAAAGGACTTCTTGGAAGAACTTCGGTTGCACACGTTTATTTAGATTTACCAACTCTATTACTATACAACAGACACCAATACACTTATACAGAGCTTTAACGCACATAATGCTATCACTTTGGTACTTTAGAACTCAAAAGCGCAAAGAATTGAAAATCTAATGAAAATATAAGTTTCACTCTTCCGTTCCCTTCATAAAGTCCCCCCACGTTTTCACCTTTTTGTAGTGAAATGTAAAAATGTACTTAGTTTTTTTTCGTTACTTTCACTATGCACCATCACCGTAGACATGAAAACTAAACAGGACTGTGTAGTGTGTACACAGTCACACATATTGTATCAGTATATACACACATCAAAAAAGTCTACGGATCGAGTACATTTTTAACTATAAAAAATTATCCAATTAATATTTATCAAATCTAGTCTTCCAGACTGGCTTCTTACTTTAATTCCTAGTTTTAAGTTAACAACTTATCCCTATATTTTGTGAAAAATTATGAAAAATTGCAATTTTTGCAAATTGTGGGAAATTAACTTGAATTAATGTCGTCACATAAATGGCAAAAAAAGGGAAAAATGAGGATTCTTTAAATGATTATTGTAAAGATTAAAAAATTAATAATCTGTGTTTCCACCATTGACACGAATCACACAATCACAGCGATTTGGCACGCTTAAAATCAGTTCATCAAAATCACTTTGAGGAATGGCCGCCCACATTCTTTCTAACAAGTTAAAAAGTTGTTGTGTGGTATGTACGGCATCCATACTCGGTCGAGCTCTTCTTTGAAGCATATTCCATGCGTGTTCAATTGGGTTGAGGTCTGGTGATTGAGTAAGCCACGGCAGAGATTTGGCAAGAGTGCGTGTTACGACTCTAGCCGTGTGCATTGTCGTGCATTAGTCGAAACAAATCGTCAAACCAGCTTCGCAAAGGATGATCACGTCTGAAACAATCCTTTCCACATAATTTGAGGCTGCCCCTGATCCAAATGAGATCGTTTCTTTCACCGATCCAATCCAAATACCGGCCCAAATCATTATTGATCCCCCTTCATATGAATGAACTTCCTGACAAAATTCAAACGTTCTTGACATCCAGAGGTCCTCCAAACTCGAGTACGCCTTGTATCCGGCCTCATACCAAAACGAGATTCATCGGAAAAGCAAACAACGCCAGTGTTCTTCCTCCCAGTTTTTGTGTTCGCGAGCCGGGTAAACGGGCCCTACGATTGCAGGGTGCTATAGGCAGAACTCTCAGCAGCCTTCGGGAACGCAGACCCACTTCACGTAAACGATTTCGGATAGTTTGGTCTCTTGTCAGCAAGCCTGAAGAGCTGTGGAGCCTCGTAGCCAACATCATGGCGGTCATGGTACGTTTCCGTCGAGCAGTATTTTGGATGTACCGGTCCTGTCTGCGAGTGGTGATGCGAGATGGTCTTCCATGTCGCTCGGCTACGCTAGCCGTGATACGATAGCGTGTCCAGAGACGGCTTATGACGTTCTGTGTAGTGCCAAGAGCGACAGCCACAGTACGTTGCCTGGAACCAGCTTGCAACACTCCGACGGCTCTCATGATCTCTTCTCGTGTCAAATGATGTCGACGCTCCATATCGATGCAATTTTTTTCAGTTCCTATGCAGAAATTGTAACGGTTTTGTAAAAACGCTATTACACACTTTTTTAGGAATCCTGATTGACAGTTGATTTTCTATTTCTAATCAAAATGTAAAGAAAGTTCTTTATTCAAATAGTGAAAATCACTAAAAAGAATCAATAACGACCCAAAAAATTTAAAATAATAATCCTCAATTACGGCGATACTCTAAAACGTACTTGATCCCTAGATACTTTTGATGTGTGTAGTAATACTCTGTCTGATCATTAATAATTTTATATTTCTCTCAATGATGTTATAATACAAAAGAGGTAGATAGTAGATGTGCTTCAACTTAGCCAAACACTCTTCTCAAATCAAAAAGTTGACCCGCTCATAATTTGTTGCTAAATAGTTGCTAATTAGTTGTAGAAAAAAAAAATTTGTTGCTCTCAATTTTAAAAAAACATAAGGTGTTCTGCTAAGTTCAGCTGAAGTTAGCAGAACACTTTTATAAAAATAAATTTACAGCATCGGGACGATGCCTAATTAATTCAATGAATTTGTTGCTAATTAGTTGTAGAAAAAAAAACATTGTTGCTCCTAATTTTAAAAAAAACATAGGGTGCTCTGCTAAGTTCAGCTGAAGTTAGCAGAACACTTTTATAAAAATGAATTTACAGCATAGGGACGATGCCTAATTAATTCAGTGAATTTGTTGCTAATTAGTTGTAGAAAAAAAAATTGTTGCTCTCAATTTTAAAAAAACATAGGCTGTTCTGCTGAGTTCACTCTTCTCAAATCAAAAAGTTGACCCGCTCATAATTTGTTGCTAAATAGTTGCTAATTAGTTGTAGAAAAAAAAAATTTGTTGCTCTCAATTTTAAAAAAACATAAGGTGTTCTGCTAAGTTCAGCTGAAGTTAGCAGAACACTTTTATAAAAATAAATTTACAGCATCGGGACGATGCCTAATTAATTCAATGAATTTGTTGCTAATTAGTTGTAGAAAAAAAAACATTGTTGCTCCTAATTTTAAAAAAACATAGGGTGCTCTGCTAAGTTCAGCTGAAGTTAGCAGAACACTTTTATAAAAATAAATTTACAGCATCGGGACGATGCCTAATTAATTCAGTGAATTTGTTGCTAATTAGTTGTAGAAAAAAAAATTTATTGCTCTCAATTTTAAACACCCCGACAACAGGGGGTGTTTTGCCAGAAATGTCGAAAAAATAATCTTTACGGGGATTTACGTTTTTTGCAGTGCAAAAAGATTTCAATGCAACAACTAATTCGAAGGAGGCGCACAACAAATTCCCATGCTCATTTTTCGACCGACAAGGGCGAACCACCCTGTCAACAGGGGGTGCTTTGCCAGAAATATCGAAAAAATTATCTATACGGGGATTTCCGCGTTTTTTGCAGTGCAATAAATTTCTCAATGCAACAACTAATTCGAGGGAGGCGCACAACAAATTCCCATGCTCATTTTTTGACCGAAAAGGGCGAAACACCCTGTTAACAGGGGGTGTTTTGCTAGAAATATCGGAAAAATTATCTTTATGGGGATTTCCGCGTTTTTTGCAGTGCGAAAAATTTCAAAAAGCAACAACTAATTTGAGGGAGGCGCACAACAAATTCCCATGCTCATTTTCCGACCGAAAAGGGTGAAACACTCCGTCAACGGGGGGTGTTTTGCAAAAAATGTCGAAAAAATAATCTTTACGGGGATTTCCGCGTTTTCTGCAGTGCAAAAAATTTCTTAATGCAACAACTAATTCGAGGGAGGCGCACAACAAATTCCCATGCGCATTTTTCGACCGAAAATGGCGAAACACCCTGTCAACAGGGGGTGTTTTGCCAGAAATGTCGGAAAAATTATCTTTATGGGGATTTCCGCGTTTTTTGCAGTGCGAAAAATTTCAAAAAGCAACAACTAATTCGCGGGAGGCGCACAACAAATTCCCATGCGCATTTTTCGACCGAAAATGGCGAAACACCCCGTCAACAGGGGGTGTTTTGCCAGAAATGTCGGAAAAATTATCTTTATGGGGATTTCCGCGTTTTTTTCAGTGCGAAAAATTTCAAAAAGCAACAACTAATTCGCGGGAGGCGCACAACAAATTCCCATGCGCATTTTTCGACCGAAAATGGCGAAACACCCTGTCAACAGGGGGTGTTTTGCCAGAAATGTCGAAAAAATAATCTTTATGGGGATTTCCGCGTTTTTTGCAGTGCAAAAAGTTTTTCAATGCAACAGCTAATTCGAGGGAGGCGCACAACAAATTTCTATGCTCATTTTTCGACCGACAAGAGCGAAACACCCTGTCAACAGGGGGTGTTTTGCAAGAAATATCGAAAAAGTTATCTATACGGGGATTTCCGCGTTTATTGCAGTGCAAAAAATTTCTCAATGCAACAACTAATTCGCCGGAGGCGCACAATAAATTCCCATGCTCATTTTTTGACCGAAAAGGGCGAAACACCCTGTTAACAGGGGGTGTTTTGCCAGAAATATCGGAAAAATTATCTTTATGATTTCCGCGTTTTTTGCAGTGCGAAAAATTTCAAAAAGCAACAACTAATTCGCGGGAGGCGCACAACAAATTCCCATGCTCATTTTCTGACCGAAAAGGGCGAAACACTCCGTCAACGGGGGGTGTTTTGCAAAAAATGTCGAAAAAATAATCTTTACGGGGATTTCCGCGTTTTCTGCAGTGCAAAAAATTTCTTAATGCAACAACTAATTCGAGGGAGGCGCACAACAAATTCCCATGCGCATTTTTCGACCGAAAATGGCGAAACACCCTGTCAACATGTGGTGTTTTGCCAGAAATGTCGAAAAAATAATGTTTATGGGGATTTCCGCCTTTTTTGCAGTGCAAAAAGTTTTTCAATGCAACAACTAATTCGAGGGAGGCGCACAACAAATTCCCATGCTCTTTTTTTGATCGAAAAGGGCGAAACACCCTGTTAACAGGGGGTGTTTTGCCAGAAATGTCGAAAAAATTGTCTTCATGGGGATTTCCGCGTTTTTTGCAGTGCAAAAAATACAGCATCGGGACGATGCCTAATTAATTCAATGAATTTGTTGCTAATTAGTTGTAGAAAAAAAAAATTGTTGCTCCCAATTTTAAAAAAACATAGGCTGTTCTGCTAAGTTCAGCTGAAGTTAGCAGAACACTTTTATAAAAATAAATTTACAGCACAGGGATGATGCCTAATTAATTCAGTGAATTTGTTGCTAATTAGTTGTGGAAAAAAAAATTTGTTGCTCTCAATTTTAAACACCCCGTCATTTCTGGCAAAACACCCCCTGTTTTGCCCGAAATGTCGAAAAAATGATCTTTACGGGGATTTCCGCGTTTTTTGCAGTGCAAAAAATTTCTTAATGCAACAACTAATTCGAGGGAGGCGAGCAACAAATTCTCATGCTAATTTTCCGACCGAAAAGGGCGAAACACCCCGTCAACAGGGGGTGTTTTGCCAGAAATGTCGAAAAAATAATCTTTCCGGGGATTTCCGCGTTTTTTGCAGTACACAAAGTTTTTCTATGCAACAACTAATTCGAGGGAGGCGCACAACAAATTCCCATGCTCATTTATCGACCGAAAAGGGCGAAACACCCTGTCAACAGGGGGTGTTTTGCCAGAAATATCGAAAAAATTATCTTTAAGGAGATTTCCGCGTTTTTTGCAGTGCAAAAAGATTTCAATGCAACAACTAATTCGAAGGAGGCGCACAACAAATTCCCATGCTCATTTTTCGACCGACAAGGGCGAACCACCCTGTCAACAGGGGGTGCTTTGCCAGAAATATCGAAAAAATTATCTATACGGGGATTTCCGCGTTTTTTTGCAGTGCAATAAATTTCTCAATGCAACAACTAATTCGAGGGAGGCGCACAACAAATTCCCATGCGCATTTTTCGACCGAAAATGGCGAAACACCCTGTCAACAGGGGGTGTTTTGCCAGAAATGTCGAAAAAATGATCTTAACAGGCATTTCCGCGTTTTTTGCAGTGCAAAAATATTTTCAATACAACAACTAATTCGCGGGAGGCGCACAACACATTTTCATGCACATTTTTGACCGAAAAAGGCGAAACACCCCGTCAACAAGGGGTGTTTTGCCAGAAATATCGAAACAATTATCTATACGGGGATTTCCGCGTTTTTTGCAGTGCAATAAATTTCTCAATGCAACAACTAATTCGAGAGAGGCGCACAACAAATTCCCATGCTCATTTTTTGACCGAAATTGGCGAAACACTGTGTTAACAGGGGGTGTTTAGCCAGAAATATCGAAAAAATTATCTTTACCGGGATTTCCGCGTTTTTTGCAGTACAAGAAATTTCTCAATGCAACAACTAATTCGCATGGGGCGCACAACGAATTCCCGCGCTCATTTTTCCACCGAAAAGGGCGAAACACCCCGTCAACAAGGGGTGTTTTGCCAGAAATCTCGAAAAAATTATCTTTATGGGGATTTCTGCGTTTTTTGCATTACCAAAAATTTCGAAATTGTTCGCTATGCAAAATACGTAGAAATTTCTGTATAGATCATTTTTTCGACATTTCTGGCAAAACACCCCCTGTTGTCGGGGTGTTTAAAATTGAGAGCAATAAATTTTTTTTTATACAACTAATTAGCAACAAATTCACTGAATTAATTAGGCATCGTCCCGATGCTGTAAATTTATTTTTATAAAAGTGTTCTGCTAACTTCAGCTGAACTTAGCAGAACACCTTATGTTTTTTTAAAATTGAGAGCAACAAATTTTTTTTTTCTACAACTAATTAGCAACAAATTCACTGAATTAATTAGGCCTCGTCCCTATGCTGTAAATTTATTTTTATAAAAGTGTTCTGCTAACTTCAGCTGAACTTAGCAGAGCACCCTATGTTTTTTTTAAATTAGGAGCAACAATGTTTTTTTTTCTACAACTAATTAGCAACAAATTCATTGAATTAATTAGGCATCGTCCCGATGCTGTAAACTTATTTTTATAAAAGTGTTCTGCTAACTTCAGCTGAACTTAGCAGAACACCTTATGTTTTTTTTAAATTGAGAGCAACAAATTTTTTTTTTCTACAACTAATTAGCAACTATTTAGCAACAAATTATGAGCGGGTCAGCTTTTTGATTTGAGAAGAGTGTTTGGCTAAGTTGAGGCACATAGATAGTAGGGCACTCGAAAAGTGGCACCCCAAAACTTTGCTAATTAGCCAACCCGGACTTTTCCGCGTTTTTTGCAGTGCAAAAATATTTTCAATACAACAACTAATTCGCGGGAGGCGCACAACACATTTTCATGCACATTTTTGACCGAAAAAGGCGAAACACCCCGTCAACAAGGGGTGTTTTGCCAGAAATATCGAAACAATTATCTATACGGGGATTTCCGCGTTTTTTGCAGTGCAATAAATTTCTCAATGCAACAACTAATTCGAGAGAGGCGCACAACAAATTCCCATGCTCATTTTTTGACCGAAATTGGCGAAACACTGTGTTAACAGGGGGTGTTTAGCCAGAAATATCGAAAAAATTATCTTTACCGGGATTTCCGCGTTTTTTGCAGTACAAGAAATTTCTCAATGCAACAACTAATTCGCATGGGGCGCACAACGAATTCCCGCGCTCATTTTTCCACCGAAAAGGGCGAAACACCCCGTCAACAAGGGGTGTTTTGCCAGAAATCTCGAAAAAATTATCTTTATGGGGATTTCTGCGTTTTTTGCATTACCAAAAATTTCGAAATTGTTCGCTATGCAAAATACGTAGAAATTTCTGTATAGATCATTTTTTCGACATTTCTGGCAAAACACCCCCTGTTGTCGGGGTGTTTAAAATTGAGAGCAATAAATTTTTTTTTATACAACTAATTAGCAACAAATTCACTGAATTAATTAGGCATCGTCCCGATGCTGTAAATTTATTTTTATAAAAGTGTTCTGCTAACTTCAGCTGAACTTAGCAGAACACCTTATGTTTTTTTAAAATTGAGAGCAACAAATTTTTTTTTTCTACAACTAATTAGCAACAAATTCACTGAATTAATTAGGCCTCGTCCCTATGCTGTAAATTTATTTTTATAAAAGTGTTCTGCTAACTTCAGCTGAACTTAGCAGAGCACCCTATGTTTTTTTTAAATTAGGAGCAACAATGTTTTTTTTTCTACAACTAATTAGCAACAAATTCATTGAATTAATTAGGCATCGTCCCGATGCTGTAAACTTATTTTTATAAAAGTGTTCTGCTAACTTCAGCTGAACTTAGCAGAACACCTTATGTTTTTTTTAAATTGAGAGCAACAAATTTTTTTTTTCTACAACTAATTAGCAACTATTTAGCAACAAATTATGAGCGGGTCAGCTTTTTGATTTGAGAAGAGTGTTTGGCTAAGTTGAGGCACATAGATAGTAGGGCACTCGAAAAGTGGCACCCCAAAACTTTGCTAATTAGCCAACCCGGACTTGGTCAAAGAATATGAAAAGTAATGTTATAGAACCAACAATGTCATGCAATGCCTTATTGCGCATTCAAAATTCTAAAATCTTTTAATAATCCAAACGTTTTTTATAATATGCACGATCATGTGATGACGCAGCCACCCAGTTTTAATCATCGTTTACATTTATTAAAAGCAATAATATATAATTCATCATTTTCAAATTTATAATTAAAAAATGTTGGCGATCTTTTTAAATAAATATGTTCTCATGTACATGATTCAAGAAAAACGAAATTCGAAAAAAGCAAACATCATTTTTTACTGTCTAATCCCATTAGGTATCAATCATATTTTTTTTAAATGTCTGTTCTGTGGCATTAATTACTAATATTCTATGAATTAGTCACGGATTCGCTTAAAATGTAGAAAGAAATTGAAATTGACCAATCACAATGATTTAGAGAGCTATGTGATTTGTTAGTTTGAAATGCAATTATGTTTTACATTGCATAACGACGCAGTGCAATGTATATTTGTCTCACTTTGTAACGTTGTAACTGGGACTATATTTTCTTTGGATTAGTACTAAAGTAACCTATCTACTTCTTTTGATTATAATATCATTGAATTCTCTACCACTCGGAAGTCAAAACAAGCCCAAGAGATAGCTTTTGATGGAAATGTGTCCCACCAAAAGCTATCACACCGGGTTCGTTTTTGGGATTCCTACCTTTCTGTAAGAACCACCTATTTAGTGTTTCTGATAGTCAAAATGGCGAACTTCTGTACATATACAAAGGAATCATACGCTCGCTGCGGTCTGTCTTTCCACAGAAGAACAGTATTATAATTTACCGGCAATTTAATATAAGCAGAATTTCAGAAGCACTGGTTCATGAAATTTACCTCTTCTGACACAATACTTAAAGCGGTTTCTAAATTAGTACATTGTTTCAGACCCACAATACAAATTAAATCTTCAAGCAAATTGTACAAAAATACGTTAAGCGCTGTATTGTTGTATATTATCATTTTTGTGACTTATACCCTCATTGGTTAGCAAATTGATTTTCGCGAACAAAGTACTACGCGTATGTTGTATTCTGTGCCAAAAATCGATGTACGATTTACCAGATTTGATTTTGATTTGTTCCAGTTCGATAGCAATGCACTCCTCTGAGCACGGGTCGTCAAAATGCTGCAAAAGAATTTCCTAAAGTCTATCAAATGAATTAACATCTTCACGCTCACTCAAAAGGGCCGCGGCTCTACTTACTAGCTTGCTTATGATAGCGTGAAATACATAGGCCTGTTGAGTGGCGCTATTCGTGTCTGCAAATCCATTATAAATACACTGACTTTTCTTAATAAATAAGTTTAACAGACCTTCGCCTTCGAATTTCGGTATAATATATAATAACTCTTTTGGCACTATTCTAATTTGTTCCATTTTTTCTTTTATTCAATATGAATACACAATTCAATAATTAATTCATTTAATAAAATCGCTAAAATTACAAAATTATTAGGACGAAGTTCGATACGTTATAAAGATAAATCAAATAACGATTATTTGGTCTAACAAACGGAAATAGTTGAGGACAGAGATGGATATACGCAAAGTTCTACTCACAATACACTAGTTCTCATTCTTCCGTTATAATTAGTAGTCTGCTCTTCTTTTAATTTTCCGCGCGCAATAATGATACATTTATTTGGTTCGTACGGATTTCTGTAGGGCACGATCACTGATTTTTAGATGGCATGCACCCGAATTGGTTAACACTCGCGACAGCGTACTTTTACTTACCACGCGACTTTACACAAACGAATCCCAGCAATCCTACCGGCTGCGCCAGTCAAGATTGGCAGCCGCGATATTTTGTTTTTAAAAAGAATACCGGAATGCATAACTAGGTACTATGTAGGTATTTTGTCATAATATTAACAAAGTATTATTGTTCCTATTACAGATCAGCACAAGAATTGTTTGAATTGACCAAGACAATGAAGAACATTAATGAAAAAGTAACATGGCATTCTCTAACTCTTGAAAAGAAAACACGGTATCGCAACGCAGTGCTTTCTTTAAAAAAGGATTATATAAATAAATATAAAGCATATTTAGATAGTCTGTCATCAGAAGATTTGTACAATTATTACAAAAATAAAATATAGGTATTTTTAAATAGTTGTATTTTTGGCTTCACGTTCCACTCTGTTTGTCTATACTACTATATAAATCTCTTGCGTCTGTCTGTAATTTCAGATTTTTTGTCAAATTTTGCGATAGATAGTCGTTACGTCGTAAGAACACGTGATTGCGCTCATGATAGACTACTTATTTTTTAGAAAATCTACCCCTAAAGGGGTGAAAAGGGGGATGAAACTTTGTATGGGAAATGGTAAACCCCTGAACCGATTATAATGAAATTTAGCACTGAGATAGTTTGACATCAGAGAACGGACATAGACTACTTTTTTTATCAAAAACCTACCCTTAAGGGGTGAAAAGGGGGATGAAACTTTGTATAAGAAATGCTAAATCTTGGTAATGATAAAATTTGGTGAGGTGGTAAGACTTTTTTTATCAAAAATACATAGGCTACTTTTTTATCAAGAATCTGTGAAAAGGGGGACGGCAGGGAGGGGGACGAAACTTTGTACGGGAAATGCTAAAACGCTGAACTGACTATGGTGTAGCATGGATATAGTTTTTTGACACCTGGGACTGGACATACACCTTTTTATTAAAAAACTACTCCTAAGGGGGTGAAAAGGGGGATGAAACTTTGTACGAGAAATGGTAAACCGCTAAACCGATTATGATGAAATTTGGCAGGGAGATAGTTTGACATCAGAGAACGGGCATGGGCTACTTTTTTTATAAAAAACCTACCCTTAAGGGGGTGAAAAAGGGAATGAAACTTTAAATGGGAAATGCTAAACCGCTGACTATGGTGATATATGATAAATGATGTTTTGTTCAGAGATAGTACGTGCCCGGGGGCAGCCGTAGGCCATACGTAGGCTCTTTTTCAAAAACAATCTTTCTATTATCTATCTATACTACTATAGTAAACTAATTAATCTGTGCTACTATATAAATCTCTAGCGTCTGTCTGTAATTATAATTTTACTGTCAAATTTTGTGATAGATAGTCATTTTATGACTCACTGACTTCGATTCTACCATTTTTAAATTTTTGTCTGTCTGTCTAACTGTATGTCCTTTTATAACTGAAGAACGGCCTGACTAATGTTAATGAAAATCGATAGGTAGTAAGAATATCTGAATGCGCTCATGATAGACTACTTATCTTTTTACAAAATCTACCCCTAAAAGAGTGAAAAGGGCGTTGAAACTTTGTATAAGAAATGGTAAACCGTTGCTGAACCGATTACAATGAAATTTGGCAGGGATATAGTTTGACATCAGAGAACGGACACAGGTTACTTTTTTAATCAAAAACATACCCCTAAGGGGATGAAAAGGGGGATGAAACTTTGTATGGGAAACGCAAAATCTTGCTAATGATAAAATTTGGTGAGGTGATAAGAATTTTTTTATCAAAAATTTACCCCGAAGAGGGTGAAAAGGGGGACAAAACTTTGTATGGAAAACACTAAATCTTGGTAATGATAAAATTTGGTTCGGTAATAAGACTTTTTTTATAAAAATCTATTTTTTTACTACTTTTTATTATAATAAAATAAAAAAAGTAGTAAAAATTATTACTACTTTTTTTTTATAAAAATCTGTGAAAAGGTGGACGGGCGGGAGGGGGATGAAACTGTGTACGGGAAATGCTAAACCACTGAACTGATTGTGATGTAGCATGGATATAGTTTGACACATGGGAACGGACATAAGCTACTTTTTTATCAAAAAACGATCCCTAAAGGTGGCACTTCACATGGCTATTTGTATTTGCGTATTTGGCATATTTGGCAAACAATTACCACGTGTGGACAGTATATTTGACAAAGTATTGGCCTTATTTGCCTACTTGACAAATATGGCCAATACCAAATACGCGTTACCGTGCGCTTGTCGGTTTCCCGACGCACATCAAAGGGGTCAAATAGGCAAATACGCAAATAAACCGTCTACACAATGGCGATATTCAGAAGCGCACGCGCCGTGGATCTGTATGGACGTGCAGTATTTTGTGTCGGTGTTGTGAGCGCGAACTGGAACAATTATTGAAAATGCAAATTTTTATGCATAGTCAGCATCCATCAGCGCCTTGCTCTCCATGATTTTTTCACTACTTTGTATTTTTTCACGCACTGCAACTGCATGTAATAGTTACATGCATTTAAATAATAAAATCCCGCTGCAAGTTGAAACACGTCCATAGTTTTGGTGAACACATTTTCTTCTGCTGCCAAATGTTTGTGTGTTTGTTATTTGGCTGCCATGTGTGGATGGTCGTATTTGCCTGTATTTGCATGTTTGTGAGTACGTCATATATTTTTCCAAATACAACAAACAACCAATAGCAAACACAAATAGCCATGTGAAGTGCCACCATAAAGGAGTGAAAAGGGGGATAAAACTTTGAATGGGAAATGCTGAACCGCCGAACCAATTATGATGTTTGGTACAAAGATAGTATGGGTCCAGAGACAGACGTAAGCTTAAACGTAGACTTTTTTTCAGAAACAATGTTTAAACATGTTATGCATATTTACATATAATTTAACCTAATACGGGAAATCCACGAAAAAATTTTCCGCGCAGACGAAGTCGCGGGTACAGCTCTACTTTACGTTAGTAACTAATTAATCTGTGATACTACTATATATATCTCTAGCGTCTGTCTGTAATTATAATTTTACTGTGAAATTTTGTGATAGATAGTCATTTTATGACTAACTGACTTGGATTCTACCATTTTTTAAATTTTTGTCTGTCTGTATGTCCTTTTATAACTGAAGAACGGCTTGACCGATCATAATGAAAATTGGTACATAGTAATAACATGTGATTGCGCTCATGCTAGGCTACTTATTTTTCAAAAAAATTACCCGTAAAGGGGTGAAAAGAGGGATGAAACTTTGTATGAGAAATGGTAAACCGCTGAACCGATTATGATGTTTGGTAGGGAGATAGTTTGATATTAGATAACGGACATAGACTTTTTTTTATCAAAAATTTACCCCTAAGAGGGTAAAAAGGGGAATGAAACTTTGTATGGGAAACGCGAAATCTTGATAATGATAAAATTTGGTGCGGTGACAACTTTTTTTATCAAAAATACATAGGCTACTTTTTTTTATCAAAAATCTATGAAAAGTGGGACGGGGAGGAGGGGGACGAACCTTTGTACGAGAAATGCTATACCGCTGAACTGATTATCATGTAGCATGGATATAGTTTGACACCTGGGAACGGACATAGGCTACTTTTTTACCAAAAAGCTATCCCTAAGGGGGTGAAAAGATGGATGAAACTTTAAATGGGAATTGCCGAACCGCCGAAGCAATTACGATGTTTGGTACAGATAGTATGTTCCCGGAGACAGACGTAGACTTTATTTCAAAAATAATCATAAAAGCTACTACGCACATGTACATAATATAATCTAACCTAATCCGAGAAAACAACGAAACATTTTTCACGCAGACGAAGTCGCGGGTACAGCTAGTAACGATATATGTCGCTTTCGGGTGGCGAAGTGTAAAGGCGGAGCCTATGCAAGAAACTTTTTTTGGGAGCTTGCTCAGGGGCTTAAATAACTACCATATATTTATTTCACTAGACTAGACACGTTAACAAATTAATAAATGTGTCGGGGCCACTAAAATTTCTTATAATATATTACTTTTTTTGTTTTTTATAGCGATAGTAGTAAGAAAACAATCGTATATATGAATTTTGCTTAAAGAGTTGGTAAAATGTGGTCACGCCGTCGCAGCGCCGCCACGCCGATTATAATGGAAAATTGTTGCTCGGCGCGCACGTCTTATCCCGACACGTTTATTGATTTGCTAACCATACCGTTAATTGAAAAGTCTTCCCTCTCCAAAGGAAAGAACAAATAAAACAGCGTCCAAACAGTTAAGCAAAACAAGGTCCAAATTCACAGCACGTAAAAATCGAGAGGGAGCAACACAAAACGTTTGTCGTAATCAATAGTACAAGTCGCACCAAAGAGCATAGAGTCGCACTAAGCGAGATGAATAGCCGTATGTCCTACAAAACCGGTGCTATCTACAATTAGCAGTCATATAAAGGTCTTTTGTTATCGCCGTCCCGCTCAGGTGCAGGTAGCTGCCCAGATTGCGAACTCATTCACAAAAAAAGACAGAAACACTTCTTGGACTGAGCTCGCACGCATAACAGACATTAAAAAAAAATACTAAAAAAATAAACAACACGGAACCACAGTTTGTCTACATTTTTGAATTATAACAAAAATTTGTCCAATTAGCCCCTATATCAGATTAATAGCAATAACTTTGTAATGAGGACTAGATGAAAGTTTTATACTATTTTAGAAACCTTAATATGGTACAAGTTTTTAAAATAATGGGCCACTTCAGTGTGGTACATTTTTTTTCAGGAGAATTTATCCAATTTGGGTTATCATAATTTGAAAAAATAATAATTTCAGCAATATTTTACAAAAATCAGATTTAAAAAATGTTATCATTTGAAACGACAGCATTAAAAAAACTGAAGCCTGGCGGAGAAAATGGTCAAAATAATGAAAAAAAAAAAACTCGGTAACCCTAAGGTTTTTTTTTTTTGTTTATCGGAAGGGAAGAAACTCCGCACGAGCACCCAACCGCCTCCGACGCCTCACGAGAGAACGTCGGGCGCGACCGGGTAGTCCCGGGCTCGAACCGGCTAAAACTACCCTCCACCGCCACTTGACCCTACAGGCCGTCGTAGCGAGACGGATGCGTAGCGGGGAAGCGCGGAGGGCGCTCCCTCAAGAGAGGTCGACAAAGCCTGAGGGCCCCTCCGTCCGGGGGGTACCCGGGACGGAGGACGGAACCTCTGCTCAGGTTGTCGACGGGAAAGTATGCACCTGCGTGCCGGTGAGAGACATATACGGGTGAGGGCCGGTCCCAGAGTGGTCCCGGCTGGCGTACAATCGGCTGAAGGCCCGAAATGGTGTGTGCCTATCATGTGACAGCGCGAGCGGAAGGCCCGCGCTCAAGTGAGGCCCTATCTGTGAGTGTGTGATGTGATCGTCGAAGAGAACCTACAAAAGAGGCCCTGGTGTTAGCGCGCAAAACGTCGACGCCCCGACGCCCCGGCGATGTGATGTCGCAGCGTTGTTTGTAATGTTTAACAGGGCTTCGTTCGCCACTGTTATGAGGTCGTCCGGGTCAGTCAAAATGTCCCTAGGACGTCTACGATGGGGTCGGGAGCTCCCTGAAGGGGAGTAGTCCGCAGCGTTCGCTATAAGAGCGTTCGTGTGGCGAGAAGCAACCTCGAAGTAGCGCTTCGATGCTATTTATTAAATCTGATTGTTCTATCTATTTGTATCTACAAAGTATTCACTTATTTCTATTTTTCTATATTCATGACTATATATTTCTATGCTATTATCTATTTACATATAGTATCTGTATACACTTCACGCGCACTATTATTGCACTTCACTCATTATTTCGCGCGTATTGCGAGCACTGATTACTCGATTCGCGCACTATCACACTCGCTACACGAATATTCGCATTGTTTCTGCACGTCGCGAACATAATGAGTTGGAAATATTGTATTGTAGTGGATTATATTAGGTATATAGCGATAAATAGCATTTTTATTGCTACTTCTACCAATTTGGAAGTGCTCTCAGATGTACCATGACTCGGTATTTATGCAAAATGACTACAATACCACTACAACAAGTTCTTGCAACAAGCGAGACTTCCGAGAACGGACAAGCTTGTTACGCGTTGTTTCAAAAATTCAATTATTATTAAATGATTTCAATATACCTAGTCGTAAGTATATTATTATACAGACATATTATATATTTAGAACATTATCAACAGCTGATAAAACCGAGTCGTTGTCAATTGAGCCAAAAACATGTTGACGTCAAACGCCAAAATCTTGTAGGTATTTAAAGCGTTATGAACAACAATACGCGATGTCATTATACAATTCGGTTGAATTTTAATTTTATGAGTAAGGTTCCCTATGATTATATGTGTCTGTACAGAGTGTACAGGGAACTTACGATATGTCGTGGGTGTAACTTTTAGAATGGTTCTTACCAAGCCATGAATAGCATTTTTTTACCAATTGTAATAAGTACCTTTAATATTTATAACTGTAGGTATCCCTTATTAAATATGTTTGATTTTATTCGTATTTAACAACTAATATTTATTTGTATTTGACAGATTATATTCACAGGATAAATTTCTCAAATTGCAATTTTATGAGTCTTAAATTGCGAGTCAATAAGTGTGAACGTCAAAAATTGCCGCTAGGCGGCGAATTATGCACGCGCTGTTTTATTGTGGAGTATTGCATCGCGGATGGTGTGGCGAAAAACATTTGTGCACGCCCAGGGCTCGATGCTCAAAATAGTTGAGGGCTTTACGCGGCTTAAGGTTTCTGAGAATTACAGCGTCTAAATATTATTTCGCACAAAAATGTCTACAACTACGCTACAAGACGGCAGAGTGTCAAGTGTGTAGAATTAATTCATAATTTCGTACTTACATTAAAGTAATGTCGCTTTACTCATAGTCTTTTAAATAGTTTTTCTTTTATTTCTTTTTGTTTTACACTATTATAACAAAAAGAATTACAGAAGTTAGCAATTGTAATAAAACATCTTTCTGCAGTACTAAGACGAAACTATATTATTATATATACATAGGACAGTAAGTTCACAGGCAGATATTATAATGGAATACATGATTTTAAATTGTGGTATAACGTTCTATAAAAAAACACTTCTACGTTATCTCACAATGACCCAGTAACGAAATTTAAGCATTGCGAGTTACTCCACTTCAATAACCTAAAAGTAATATTTTCAATACTACGTATCATAACTTAAGTACATCTAATGTTAGTAAATTTTTCTCAGGTTAAATGTGAAGCTTAATTTTTAATAAACTTTATAATCTCGGAAATTAATAGTAAGCATTAGTTATTTTCCACACAGAAGTCCAATAGCCATTCCAGCCATAAATGATGCCAAGAACACATGTGTTTCCGTAGCATGGTAGTAATCATCACTAGTGAAATTGGTATACCAGCGTTTGGCTTTAATTTCTTTCTTCTTAAGTAATTCTTCGGCTTTATCTACTTTTCGATCCACAAACCTCTCTACCTAAAAAAAAAACATTTATGTGACTCCATAATTATCCTTAATTATTATTCTTCATCTCAGACCAATTAAAAAATAAAGACGTAACGTTCAGTGTTCTAAAATGTAACGCAAAAATAAATACGGTTTGGTCAAATTTGGTACCTACTACAGGCGCAAACTCGTAACAAATCTATCTGAGAAAATGTATTAGAATACTTTCGGATTAAGAAACAATGGACGGAGCCATAGTCCATGACCGACTTCCCGTAAATTACTGAAATAATCATTTGTAAAATACTGGTTAATCTAAGTGTTTTGGCTACTAGTATTACTCGTAACAGAACTACAAATAGGTATGTAATGTTCAGCTGTGTATTGTTGTTGTACCGAGACCTTTTTGTAGTTATGCACATTAAGTAAAATCAGAAATTCGGCCAACAAGAAAAAGGGTTCTTAGAGCAAATAATAATAGTAATAATACTCCAGACAATTACACAGATTGTGTTACCCCAAACTAAGCAGTAAACTTGTACTATGGGTACCACACAATGAAATCTAGGTGTTCCCAGTAACACCCAGACTCCAAGACAATTTAGAAAAGTTCGTTTCCTAAATTGACCTGACCGGGGATGGAACCCGGGACCCTAGCTTGGAAACCAGATACATATGCCACTGCCCCAACGGGACAGTCAAATGCTCCGTCCATTCTGATTCTTGGTCCGAAAGAAGACTTCTAGAGATTATTTTTCAAAGTATTTTTTATATATGTTATTACAAAATAAACTTTTACTAGGTAGGTATATCTTGCAACGCAAAACTTCGACCATAGTCTTCATCGAGGGGCGTAGACAGAGAATCTTACAGACTACGCCATATATTCCATCTCATTCACACAAGAAAGACACTAACTTATCCGTATGCAACGTAGAAGGAAGTGACAAAACGATAATATTTTCTGTCCCTTAGCGCGTGTCGGTTTTTTCCAAGTCAGCACACTAATATACTAAACAAACCCGTTCGTATTGGGGCTACCAGCTTTTTAATACCACTTTTCCCCATAAAGTATGAAAAAAGTGAAGTGAAAATGTAGTGGAACAATAATTCTTTACTTTATTAAACTTAATTTTCCACGGCATATTAGTACATCAAAATATTCCTCAAATGCTTCTTCAGAACTCAGAATTGTTCCAAAATAATGGTATATTAGCTAATCTAGTTGATATATTAGCTAATATAGTATTAGCTAAGTATGCTTTTTTATGGTGGCACTTCACATGGCTATTTGTAATCGCTATTGGGTGTTTGTTGTATTTGGAAAAATATATGACGTGCAAATTTGCAAAGACGTTGCAAACATGCAAATACAGGCAAATACGACCATCCATACATGGCAGCCAAATAACAAACACACAAACATTTGGCAGCAAAAGGAAATGTGTTCACCAAAACTATGGACGTGTTTCAACTTGCAGCGGGATTTTATTATTTAAATGCATGTAACTATTACATGCAAAAATCATGGAGAGCAAGGCGCTGATGGATGCTGACTATGCATAAAAATTTGCATTTTCAATAATTGTTCCAGTTCGCGCTCACAACACCGACACAAAATACTGCACGTCCATACAGATCCACGGCGCGTGCGCTTCTGAATATGGCCATTGTGTAGACGGTTTATTTGCGTATTTGCCTATTTGACTCCTTTGATGTGCGTCGGGAAACCGACAAGCGCACGGTAACGCGTATTTGGTATTGGCCATATTTGTCAAATAGGCAAATAAGGCCAATACTTTGTCAAATATACTGTCCACACGTGGTAATTGCCAAATATGCCAAATACGCAAATACAAATTGCCATGTGAAGTGCCACCTTTAGACGATAGGTTACGCATGACGGTTTTAACTGCATGCAAAACCTTAATTCAAAACAGAGTTCAATAGAGGACACACGTAACTGCAAGCCTGTCGGCTAGCTCAATGCGAGAACGGCGTGATGCATTTTATGGATTATTCTTGTTTTTTCTTGTCTCTTCTTACATGACTTCCAAATGTATATTTATTACGTCGTCTTTTGTAGTCGTCGGGTGCAATTCCTTCAGTTTGTTTACTCGTATGCTACGTATTACAGATATATTTTCCCATTTAATAATCATGTTAATATTACCCTCGTCAATTATTGGTTAACATTATGAGCTAGTGTTGATTAGTATGAAAACTATGGAATTTTAGAGACTACAAAAACTCCCGACATGAGCCAATTTTAAAATGAAGTTAACTTCAATACTAATTCTGTACGAACGCCATCACAAATTATGTATTAAAATAAAATCCTGGTTGTTACGTGAAGTCACGGGTAACAACCAGTAATATTAATAATTACCAACAACCTGACGACCTCGATGGCGCAATGGTTTAGATGTTCAAATCAAGCGCCGAAAGTTCCGGGTTCGTTTCGCGGTCGGGTCAATTTAGTAAACGAACTTTTCTAGATTGTCTCGGGTCTGGGTGTACTGGGAGACGCCCCTAGTAGTCGTCGTCTGGTGCTCATAGCACAGGGAATACCCTAGTTTGAGACCAGATAATTGGTGTGTATTGTCTTAAAAAAAAAGGTACTGTCATAATTAATTTAAAATTACGTTAATTATTTTTTAGATCGATATGGGCACGTCTACCCTATCCTAGTACGTAAGGTTCTATTACCCTATATAGTACTGTACTTACATGTAATTCTGTAATACTTGGAGGTGGGGACCGGTGATGAGCGAGAGAAAAATAACTTCCTATTTCGAAAATGTTAGTCACTGCTAGTCCTCCGTGGTGTTGTACATAAAACACGTATTCTCATAAAAATTATGTCAAAATGGTTTCAGTTATTGACGCGAGTTTTCATGTATTATTGTCCTTTTTAGTTATTAAGTATTTGGGTTGTGTTTACAACATCTTTTTTTGACATGAAGTGTGTCACACAGCACTTAGAAGCAGGTATTTATCGTATTAGAAGCTATTATTTAAAAAGTTGAGAAGTAGGTACGTATATGCCTATGAGATGGTGTAGGTAAATGTAACGTCGTGCTTACTGGAGTCAGCGACTTGTACCTACAGTCTACACCTACAGTGTACCTATGAGATGATAATGTGTTTTAGTAATATGTGCTTACTGGGATCAGCGACCTGTACCTGCAGTGTATTTATGAGATGACAATGTGTTTAGGTAAATGCGTACTTACTAGGGTTAGCGACCTGTACCTACAGTCTACTTATGAGATGACAAAGAGTGTACAGGTAAATGCGTACGTAGTGGAGTCAGCGACCTGTACCTACAGTCTACTTATGACTGTTATCTATACATAGTATAAAACAAAGTCGCTTCCCGCCGTCTGTCCCTTTGTACGCTTAGATCTTTTAAACTACGCAACGCATTTTAATGCGGTTTTCACCAATAGATAGAGCGATTCAAGAGGAAGGTTTATACGTATAGTTTAATAATGTTTTGTGCTAATTGTCGGAAAAAATCAAGCCGACTGAGAGCTTTCATCGAAAATGCTGTCTTATTCCAAAACAATGTATGATGGAATTGTTCTTCTTTATTAGGATTACAAAAAAGTCAGAGATGTCTATATTATACGGATAGCCTTCTATACCCATTTTAATGTTTAAAAAAATTGATACAAATTATGTGGAGTTTGGAAAGCTATTTAAATGGATACGAGGAATTAGTATCTACATTGCACCCGTGCGAAGCCGGCGCGGGTCGCTAGTAATTCGATAATAAAGTCACAGTACAAGTAAGCATACAGTATTCTATCTTCATACAAACGCTCCCAAACGACGCGCTCGAAATCTCGGCATTTCTCGCCATACAACAGTCGCGAGTGCGCCGCGGTTGTCGTCGTACGGTGTGAGACGCTCCCGCGCATTTACTGACTAAATATTACGTCAATCAAGTTTACGAGCATAATGTTCAGTGTATGGATGTTTGAATACATCTATATCGAAACCGGAAATATTTCCCAGTTGCTAATTTGTAGGAAATATATTATCATAATGATCTAGTTACTTTGTTGCTGATTTTTTATTATACTGCACACAAAATGCATTTTTTTTGTCCATTTCCACCATACTAACTCACAAACTTTTGAAACTAGATATAAAATACTAGTAAAATTATATAAATAAAAACATATTAAATTTGCAATAATATAAAATGAAAAGATAATATGACAATTTAATATAGTACCTATTATCAAATACGTAACCCAAGAAAAACATTCAGTCCAAGTCAGTAGCCCTATTACGTGTTTACGTACCAAACGACCGTAGGTAATTATCTCTAGGACACTGCCGAGATAGAATACTGTATGCTTACTTGTACTGTGATAAAGTGTGTGTACTGCGTAGGCAAATGTAACGGCGTGCAGCGTGCATAGTGGGGTCAGCGACCTATACCTACAGTCAAAACCATCGGGGATTCGTTCTCTCGTCATACAGTTTTTTCCACATGTTCACAAATCAAACGTGTATTGAAAATCGGCTAAACCGCAGTCGCCGTGCTTATTTACTGTCTTTACCTTGTAATTGGTCTGAGTTTTAAATTTGATTCCGCCCAAATCCACACGCGACTGGTGTAACAAAATATGCATTAACTCACACAATATAAACCAATTAATTTTATTTAAGAAGATGCAATGCCAAAAAAGAAACCGCCTGTGAACCCTGCAGAGTAATATGAATTTTTTTTGACAAATAACAATACCTGTAACAAAATAAAGTTGTTAACATTTTAAAACAGTATGTAAACGAACAGCAAGACACGAGTACGATATCACGTTTTTTCATGTCTTTTATGTTCTGCAGTTAACATAATCCACTTTTAGTTTACAGGCTTCATACCACTCTTCATACACGCCATATTTTCACCTCTACGCAGCGAGTTCATCAGCTTTATTTTACCTTTTATTTTATATGCTTACATACATAAATGCATATAATTGTCACAAAAAGTATATTTTATTTATTTACGACAAAAAAAAGATGCTTTTTTAATATTTATGTATTTTGTAATATTGTACGTTTTATATCTTTGGAAATTACTAGATTTATTCTGAAAATGATTTCATTATTAGATTTCAGTTAGCTATAATTCTATTGTTGATCTACTACGACCACGCTTGTCGGTGAAAACGACAGAGATTTTTACACACGTACGCAAGATTTGATTGTCCATATAACGCTTGCCTTTCGCCACTAGCAGGGAAAACGTGTCCTCGTTGTCACAGGTCCTACATACTAGTTAGCCCTTTTATATGTGGTTATAGCTAACTAGTATGTAGGACTTGTGACACGACATGACAGGCGGGTTCGCCCGTCGTAAGAGGCAACCGAAGGGGATTCGGGGTTGTGGCCTATTTCCTATTACAACAACACAAAAAGTAGTACTGTTTCTCTGTACATAATTAAGCATTTTTCAATTCCTTGAAAATCGTCACCATGTGTTACTTATTAGATGCCATCATTACAAATTACTCGTTTCCAAGTACTCTTTTTTTAATGGATAGTGTCAAATAATAAATAAACTCGACGGTACATTCGGGGAACATAAAGCTTGGAAAAATAAAACAAAATAAAAGTACCTAATATAAAATTATTACAAATTTATAATGACCTGAAAGTACACATTTAAAATGATAACTTATAACTAGAAAAATTAACTGCGCGACTAATTTTTTTTTGTTTCGTAACATTCGAGTTAAATAGCTGATTTCTGTCAAATGCCCCTGCTAAACACAAATATATTTTACAAAGGCCGTAGCCGGGTAACAATGGGGAATCGGCCTTTGCACCGATTTGGCTGATTTCTTCCCCAAAGTTTGCTTTCTAATTGACATTGAAATTTGCCAAATATCAGATTCAAATTATTGAAATTTAATGAAAAAAAAATTTTGTTACATAAATTTTTTTTACTCAAGAACTATTGTTGCGAATCGCATGGGGTTGATATATGTTATGAAAGTACAGTCAATTCCATTTCAACATGACCCCCCCAACTAACGCCATCTCTGAACAGGATATTGTTAAGTAAGCTTGTATTCCTTTGTCATAGTCATAAGCGCCACCTGTCTGTAATTACTAGTCTCACAAAATTTTTTTTTTATTATATAGTATATATATATATTATTTGTTTCAGCGTTTCTTTATTGTTAAAGCTTATAAGTGTGTTTAAGTATTTTTTCTATGACAGTGTTATATTAAAACAATATTTTCAGGCTTTTGGGGATGGATGTCGTCTATCGGGCCAGGAGAGATAGTTGAGATCGGTGGCCGGATGAACAGCGCAAAATACTTGGAGATTTTAAGAGACTTCATGATACCGACTGTTCGTAATGCTTACCCCGAAGGCGAAATTTATTTTATACAGGATAATTGCTCTGTGCACCGTTCACGCTTTATTACACAGTGGCTGGCTTCACAACCAGACATAACTGCAATAGATTGGCCTTCTAAAAACCCAGATTTAATCCCAATAGAAAATTTGGGGGGTCAAATGGTGCTTAACTGGGATACCAGTGACGTAAGGTCACAAGAAAGCTTGCAAGAAGAAGTGATGAGAACCTGGGAACTGATGCGTAACGGTGAGGGTCCTTCCAACATGGTTTCTAACATGCGAAGCCTTTTGGAACAAATGATAGGAAGTGATGGTTATCCACTACGCTATTAGTTTTAATGTTTAAAATATGTAGGTAATTGTTAAAATATTAAGTTGCTGGGTTTGATTTCGATAGAGATATAAATTGTTATTCTTACTAAAGATAACATGTTGGTTCTCTTACGAAATCTAAACAAAATATGTTATGTTGTCTATGTGTTATGTTATGACATTTTGTAAATGTTTCATTTTTATAGTCACGCCTGTTTCCTATAAGGCAAATAAAAGATCCATAATAGATCTTGAAAATACATTAATAAAACTGGAACTTATTTATTTTGTTACTTACTTATTAATTTTTTTCGTTGAATAAATAGATTTCATAATAAAATTGTCAAATGTCTTTATTTTTTACATTTGAATAAAAAAAATGCATAGTTGTTTCGGTAAACCCTACTTGAAAGAAAAAAAAGAGCAATTCAGAAAATAAATAAAAAAGCAATGTGGTGATTCGATCCACCACATCCGAGACATCACAGGAGATATAATAACCGTTGAGATACAGCTGCTGTAATTTTTTGGCTCAAATATGCATACATAAGTAAGATACATAATGTGATGTAAAAGATTTTATTTTTTGTGAGACTAGTAATTACAGACAGGTGGCGCTTATGACTATGACAAAGGAATACAAGCTTACTTAACAATATCCTGTTCAGAGATGGCGTTAGTTGGGGGGGTCATGTTGAAATGGAATTGACTGTACTAAAAACTCATCGCCGACATTTTTTTCGGAATTTTTCTTAGGTTAGGCTGGACGTAGACTTTTTATCAAAAACGATCTTTAAACATACTATGTACAATGTATATATAATTTAACCTAATCCGGGAAAGCCACGAAAAAATTTTCTGCGCAGACGAAGTCGCAGGTGCAGCTAGTACATCAGACCTCACGAGAATTCTTGGTTTTATATATGTTGTGTGGGTACGTATAAGGAAAATTCCATTATAAAAATGGTTATTCCTTTTCGAATATATCATTTATTTTTTGAATTTTCCAAATAATATTACCATTATTTCCCATATTTTGTGTAGAACAAAAATTGCGAAAAAAATATCGGCGATGAGTTTTTAATACCTCCATAACATAATATGTCAACCCGCAACAGTAGTTGAGTTGAGTTAACTGAGAAAAAAATGTTTTTGAAGAATAAAAATATTTTTTTTTCTATAATTTTTCTATAATTCCAATCTATTTGGCACATTTCAATGTTAATTAAAAAGCAAACTTTAGGGAAAAAATCAGTCGAATCGTTACAAAGGCCGATTCCCCATTGTTACCGGGCTACGTCCTTTTATTCTTGTAAGACGTATGTACCATTTTCCGACTTGAACAGCAGTTTGACGTGCGTTTTGACTAACAGAATAAAAAGGTCATCTCTTCTCACAAGAGCATTTGTCTCTCTGAATCATTACACACTGCGATAGATTATTGACGAATACACAAGAAATGGTAATTATTCTGTAGGTTCGATAATTTCTTCTTATCTCAAATGTCCTGAGGCCTGACTACTTTAGTCAGTATTCAGATATAAGAACGAAGTGCTTTGACTTTAATTATGAAATAGAATATAAAATCAAAGCGAAGCTTAGGTTTATTTAAGAAAAACTTATGAAAAATTACATTAAAACCAAAACTTAAAAGCAAAGAACCTCTAAAAATGTTTTTATTCTTATTAAGTTTTGGTCAAATAGAAAATAAATATTTGAAGAAAACAATCAAAATTTTAAGTAATGCGTAGCGTCCATTGGTCACATCTTATGCAACTCAAACAAAAGAATAAATAAAGTAAATAAAAGATTACAGTTGCTTCATCATTAACAACTTTTTCTAGTAATTGATGTAGTATAGTACTGTTCATTTACATACTGTATATTAGGCATATTTTGTGGTACTTTTTTAACATTGCTTGAGGGTATAGTGTTCGGCACAAAAGTTGAACCTATGTAGTAGATTTTTATTGTTTTTAAAGGAGCAGTATAACACATGACATAAGCGTTTTATGCATATCCATATCAATTGGGTGGTGCCTGTGACACATGATACCCTTCGGTGGTTTGCTGTCTATGCTATTCATACTTAACGTTATCTTTCAAAAGAGCCAACTCAAGACATTTTTAATAAATATTATTAAATTACTCATTTTTTTTAATTTTCGCTTTTACTCAGATTCTAGTGCAATTTACTACTTTTTCAAATGGAAACTGAATAACTCGAAAATGCTCGAGCTCCATTAAGTCGTAATCCTATTCCTCCTCCTAAGTCCTAATCCTCAGTAAGATGAAGAAAACAGCCATTACCTCCGTTGAACCCCTAAACATGCGGTACTTCGAATGATTTAGATTTTGTAATTTAAATAAAATGTTATTTCCATATATTTATATTCTATCTCGATGTTCCAAAAGTATGAATATATCAAACTTGAGTAATGTTAATTATTTTGATAGAAGTAGCTGTACAAACACCTAACTGCGTACACTGTTATATGTAAGTATAGCTGTTATATATGTATAAGTAAATGAATATTATACGGAACCCTCAGTACACGAGTCAGACTCGCACTTGTCTGGTTTTTTTATGATAAATGACCAATTTTTATTAACAAAATATAAGTGAACACATTTGTTTAACTCAAATATTATTATGTAAATTACTGAAAAAGATATTGTCTACTTCATGAGTGGAATTTTTATTGTCTATAGCTGATGCCCGCGACTTTGTCCACGTTTTTTATTTTTAAAATAGCCTATGTCCTTTTTCAGGATTCAAGCTAACTCCATACCAAATTTCATTGCATTCGCATGAACTGTATGGTGGATTAGATCTCATTGCAATAAAACAACAATATTATCCACACAGGAACATGTTAACTAAGAAGAACATTTGTATGTTATAATTATTCAGGTACTTACTTCAATAAATTACACAAAATTTGTCGCATTTTTATCGCTATGACCCTATGACTTCTACAGCTCGAAAAATATAGTTTCCCATCGTACGTTTTAACAAGAATATGGCCCGCCTGATGTTAAGCGGTTACCGTAGCCTATGGACGCCTGCGACACCAGGAGTATCACTTGCGCATTCGCGACCCTGTAAGAACCTTTTCACGCCCTTTTTGAAGAACACTATGCTGTAGTCTCTTAAACCTAGACAGGGAGCTCATTACACAAACTTCAATGTTCGAGGGGAAAAAGCTCCTTTGAAACCGTATTGTGCGCGACCATTCTGGTTCCAAAGTGTAAGAATGAGTTTACAGCCGAAGGCGAGCGGTGTGATGGTAGAAGGTGGCCATCATGTCGAATAATTCCTCTTAACACAGACCATTATACAGGCGGTAAAACACATACGGGAGGCGAATTCTCTCCTAAAACTTAAGAGTAAGACTCGGTTCGTCAACATCTCCCACCGCTAGCCTTTTAACCGAGTCGAAAGGAGCAAGCTGGTATGCAGCTGCTCCCTCCCGTCCATGACAACAGTACTCCAATGTCCTGCCAAAACAAATTTGGGCAGTATGGGTTTAAAATTACGACTTATATAATAGTAGTCTCGGCCCCGAAGTGCAAAAGCTCACCGAGCTTTTTGGACGCAAGCCTGACCTTGTTTGCTAAATGACTTCGGAATTGAACGCTGCGGGAGATGTCGAGACCAAGAATCCCAATACTCTCAGAGAAGGTAAGGAACGTGTCTTAGAACTGTAGAGTCACAGCAAATGGGAGTTTTTTCAGCGATGAATGTACAAACTTGTTTTGGTGGGGTTAAACTGGAATAAGTTTCGTCTTCCCCAATCAGAGACTGACCAGTGCTCTCAATTTTAGACACAAATTCATCGCTATCTTTTATCGAGACAGCATTAAGCTTCCGCTTCATATCAAAAATGTTAGGGTCCCGATTTTGTCGAGCCATGGTTCAAGCCTCATATGCAACATGCTTAAGGTTAGCTTTCCTGCAGGGCCGATTAAACAACAGTCTCTTCTTTTCCCTTTCAAACACTAGCGAGTTAGGACTTAGGAATGAAACATTCCATACCCACCAAGATTGTTTCAGGAACAGCAGCTGTGCAAACATGTTTCATTCAGCGTGAAGTAAAGCTACCTCTACAGGTACGACGCATAGAACTCACGCAAACCATCCCAATATTCTGACTGAAAGTACCATACGTCGAGACGAATTCGTCGTCTGATGAGTCAAGTGGCGCATCCACTGAGATGGAATACCGGTGTGGTCAACAGGAGGTCCAGCAAAGAGTTCGTATAGTTTTCTATAGCTGGTATTCTTGTTGAAGAATGAACCTGTTATGAGAATTCACATAGGTTAAAGCAAATTCGTGAGCAGGTCTTCCCACAAAGTCGGTGGACCGAAAACCAAGCCACTCAACATGGTGAGCGTTAAAATCTCCAAGAATCACCAACCCCGCGGACGGATACTATTCAAGCAGTTTGTCTGTCGTCAATATAAGGTGCTCAAAAAGTCGACTTATGACCGAATCACCGCTGTGAGACCTGTAAAGTCACGTATAGATGCGGGAGTGGCCCCCTAAATCCACAAAACTGAGAAGTCTCTATCTTCTAGGGTGTGAACAGGTAACAGCAAATATCCTACTGGAAATTCATGCATACCCTGGCACGTCGAACAAAATTGTGTTCAAACTTCTGCCCAGGGTAACTCTACTCTGGGTACAAGTTTGAACGTATCTACTCAGATACGATAAATCAGCCGGGCATGAAATCTGCGTTTGCGTTAGAAACAGTAGGGTTGGCTGCAGTCTCTATATGTTGGTGGACTGCATTGATGTTGGTGTGAAGTCCTCTGATGTTGCAGAAGTCCACTTTCATTGTGGTCAATGCGGATGCTGCTGAAAAACAGTTCTTTTTCCATTTATGTGTTGTTGTGTCGATGACTTAGAAGTCAAAAATGTACGGCCTCAAGCCCTTAAATTGCAGTGAAGGTTGAACGGATTGTTGACACGGCAGGCGCAATGGCCCCCACTCCGCTCCCAAAATCAGTAGTAGAGTCCATTTCGTCTCCTCCTCCGACACGACTACTACCCCAGGGATGTTATACGAGGCTGACAGTTCAGCCTTCCAGGGCTGAGATTACATATTTCTTGGCTTGGGGATTCCCCAAGCCGAGGAAGCAGCCTATGGAGCTGTCAGCGATCAGCCATTTCACCGGGTCTCCCTGACCGCCGAGCCAACACTCAACGCTAACACAGACAGTGGTGATCTAACAACACTGTAGGTCCTCCCGTCGCCGGATACAGCACCTCACCTCGGAGCTCTGACAACCTTTTTCACTGCAGGAACACAACACTGTCAAAAATGTTGTTTGGCTGCGCTGCGACCTTCGATCTTCGGTATGACAGAGGTTTTTCCCCAGTCGGGCGGCTTCAACATATTTCGAGCAGTGAGTTCTGTTATTACCTATCTCCCTTAATTCTCCATTCCACTAAAGCCACTAAATCCTTTGCGTCTCGAAATACTAACTAAGCTAACACTGACAGTTCACTACTCAATAGATTCCCTAGAAATTCGAGTATCCAATTTCCACTGTACTTGTTTTACTTTTCAGTTGTAATGTACAATCATATGTTTATTTATGTAAAAAAAGCTAACATGCCAGAATTTGAGTTAATAAATAGTACATGAACTTTACATATATGAAAAATGCAAATATGTAATTATACACTTGGTACCATTTCATGTACTTTCATGTGAACACTATATCTTAAATCAAATGTCCCAAAATTTTATAATATCAGACCTCTAATAAAAAAAAACACAACTCATCAAGTGCTCGGCCACACTATATATAATATGTTACCTATGCTATCAATGCTTTAATAATTTTTAGGTTTTTTCATTTTGTCCCCAACTGCCCTCTTAAGGATACAGCGGATACAGCGTGAGAATATGTATGTATTATTTTGTCCCCAAACTCCCGGCATCCACTAACCCCCGGTTAGAAACTTTGTAACGATAAGTACTTACATACTATTCAATTTAATAATTTTTTTTTTTATTATGTATATCTATCAGTATTTCCACTTAAATATATATATATTATACATAAATTATTATCTATGTCATAGTAGGGATTCAGTTTAACTTGTGTTAAATTTTTTATAACTATTCAAAAGACTTTTTATTTTTCTTCTTCACTGTACATCTTCTCGTAACTTGCAGATAATATAGTAATGCTTACAATTAATTGCTCACTGATTTCCCTTCATACATAACAAGCTTAATACTGACAATTTAATTTTACGTACCTCTTGCATTTCTCATTTTACATCCCAATAAGGCTCAGAAACTAAAAATCTGGTTTATATGATAGACCTCGCAAATCCTGATAAACTTGCACGATTGAATCAATAACCCAGTTGATAAGAATCGGAAGGAATCATTAAGGATTTTGACTCTGTATGTGTTATCGAAGTATTTGAATCATTGAATCTGATGTTACATATTATGTCTAATAATTGAAGAAAATATTCCCCTATCCAAATACTTACTTTCTCAAACCAATCTGGGGATTTTCCTGTTGCTTCTTTTTCAATTTTGTCAGTGATTTTATCAACTTTTTTATTAATTTTATCCCAATTAATATCTATGTATCCCTTTTGACTAGCAATGTGCAGCAATATTACTCCTCCACCAAGACCAACTGCAGCAACTTTTCCAATTTTCATTGTAATGAAGCCTGTTATCCTAAAATAATTGCATAGTATGATTCCTAAGATGACATGCTATTTCAAACAATGATATCATAATATGAATTAGTCTTATGTTGCAACACTTAGTTCACTTAGTAGACAGCCATTTCATGTTCAAAATTTTCAAATAGTTAAGGGAAATTACAAATGAAGTCACAAAAAATTAATAAGCACATACCATCCTGACGCAGTTCCTAAAATTAATTGCTTTGTTGCTGAAGTTTTCCCAATGTCGGAAATTGCTCTTTCTATGAAGTTTTTCGCATCATCCACGATCTTCTTTGCATCAGCAGATGCATCCTCAGTTTTGGGTTTAGCCATAGTTTAACACGATAGCAATTTCAATTCAATATGATAAAAGATGTAAAACTAAAGACAAATTTTCATAAATAATATAAAGTAGGTAGCATTCGACGGACAATGCCTAGGGATATTCCGATACAAGTAAATAAAAAATAATATGAGTAAGTACTCGATACTTTTGTTTCGATACCAAGTACTTTTAGCATCGAATCAATCTTGCGATACTTACTCGGTATTGAAACGAAAGTAGTTGGTATCGAATCGAATACTACTGAACGCATGTTACTTTACAATTTCTGAATTCGGGGCGAAAGCCCTCTCTCGCTCGCTCTTATACTAAAGTAATATTACAATTTTTCGCTCCTTATCTATATCTATATAAGCAAAATACCAGTCACTAACTGACTGACTCATCACGAGATCTCCGAAACTAGGTCCGATTGACTTGAAATTTAGCATAGTTACTCCTTTCGCTGTGTAGACGCTCACTAAGAACGGATTTTAAGAAAGTCTTGTTCAAAATGACTCTGCTACCCGTGCAAAGTTGGTTAAAAATATACAGAATAACAACCACTTCTAAGAATATTTACTTATTATATCAGTCCCATAAAAAAATCTAAAAAGTATCGATATGAGTAAGTATTGATACTTTACGGATACTCGTATGAGTAGTATCGAAAAATCATTTGAGTACTATTTATATGAGTAGGTATCGATATCTTGTGGGTATCGGAACATCCCTAACAATGCCTTTAAATACAGTGTTGCCAACTCTCAAAAATTTTTCTCCCTAAAGCTCCAACCAAAAATCCCTGAAGTCCTACAATTACTAGGAAATTCCCCTAAATAAATATTATTAATAACTACATTTTAAGTCTGGATCTGTTTCCCAATTCTTGAAATATGTTTGAGAATATTTTTTTTATCTGTAGCTTTGGGCATTTTAATCAATTTCTTGCTGATACACGAACGAATTAAAAACGTAAATAATTATGAATAATGATTAACGTATTTTTATTAATCATAACCACAGTATAACTACTATTTCTCACAGGTATGTTTACATTTGTGGTTGACATAGGTAAACAGCATAAGGGGCCGAGTGGTGTGGGTGACCCGCCACAGGGTGTGGACCAACAGGCGCTTATAGCTCCCATTAAGTGCAGCCTTAGCCTGCCACCCCAAGACTGCAGTGCGTAGACTTCATGCCTACATCCTTCTCGAGGTGACCCTGTTTCCACTGAACACTGCGGATCTAGACTGGTAATTTTGGTGAATAGTAATTTTTAGAAACCGAATGCAAAATATAAACGACTTTAACACTTAGCAATACAGGTAATAACAGCTGTTAATTATAATTTGGTTGGGACCGCATTTCATCACTACCAAATACACAAGAGTCAGTCTTCATATTGGCTGTATTGCGCACGCGCTAAACTCAATTTGCTGTTCTGTTTTCATATATTACATAGTACTCTGTGATCGCGCTATTTCTATGGAAGGTTTCCATGGATTATGGACGTAACAGTCTATGGAAATATACACCATAAATAGAAATAGTCTTAAACAGAAAATTCCCAGTGGTCGATATGAACCCCTTGGGGTCGAAATCAGTTTCCCAGGGGTCGACATAAACGAAAACTGATTTTTGGGGTCGACGAGGTCTAAAAATCGACCCCTATTAATTAACACAAGTTCTTATTAAAAACTTTCAAGATACTGTATAAGTTGTGTACGTGTACCAAGTTGTTATAAGAATGACTAATATTTTAGTAGGAAGTAAATGATACTTCCTACTAAAATATTAGTCATTACTTTAAAAAAACTCAACAAGTTAATAAGCGTGCACAAATTCGTACAAGATGGAAAACTCGGCAAGTCAATAAGCGTGGACAAGTTCGTGCAAGATAATGAGTTCGAACGTACAACTCTTTCAGGCACGTTTTGACTTGCTCTGTATTTGACGTATATACGCGATTTAACACGAACGAAATCATAACCAAGTTTAAGTCTAAATATGCAAATATGCTCCTGATATTTTGCTATATAACAAGCTTGCACTAAGGTAGAAAGTTCATTTGTGTTTTGAAAGTTGTTGGAGCTTGAATGATAATACACTCATCTACTAATTTATTTGAAGAGATTACAAAGTGAATTAAAATAAAGTGATTGAAAAAGAATTTACAGTGCTTAGTTACCTACGCGCGTTAATAGCGTAACGATACGTTTCTGCAGCTTATGAAAAAGTAACAGGGTAAGTATCAAAAAAGTTTTTAAATTTTTCTAAGTATTTTTTGATATTACTTTAGAAAAGTTGTTACCTAAAATTATAAATGTTCAGTTTTCTTTGTTTTCGTTTTTTACGCTGATTGGTACCTAAGGGGGCGTCCATAAATTACGTGAGGTGTTTAAGGGGGGGAGGGGGTCGAGTCAAATCTCATCTAAACTTACGTTGGAGAGAGGAGGGGTTTCGGCAAATATCACGCAATTTTTTTTCTGATTGAAACAAAAAAAAATTATACTATTTTAGTCCATTTAATCCAGATTGTACATGCTTAAGATTTAATCTTAAGCGTAATCGTAATACGATTAAGATCATTCACTAATTCGTTCGAAAGAAAATAATTTCATTCATACTTCGACGTTATACATCTACTGACTGTCAAACCACCATATTTGTTGAACAATAATAAGTTAAAAATTGATTAATTGGTATAAAATTTATACCAAATAGCTCAATTTAATCTGAATTTACGGTACAGTGTAGCCCGTCCTTTGTTTTCGCGCCACTGTCAGCCGAACGCGCGACTCGATGAACGAGAGCGTACGAGCTGAGTGGCAGCGACACACGGACAGGTTCCAACCTGCTTTGTTTATTCTTGTAAATGTTTTACTCGACTCAGTGCATGCTCTTACTAATTTAAAATGAGTTATCAAGATTTTTATAACGCATACGTCAAAAAATACGTCTATAAGACGAAGAAATCCTGCCAGGATGATGTGATAAAATTATGGAATACAGCGAAGCAAAAATTCCCGAAGAAAGAAGAGTTAATACATCACATTCAACATGAGATTGAACGGCTTCTCAGGGAAGCCACTGAGAGAAGTTCGGTCTACTTTAGCATTCCTTCAAAAGGTATATTAGGTTTTTATATGTTTCAAAAGGTATAATATAAAGGTATATTGGCTGTATTGCGCACGCGCTAAACTCAATTTGCTGTTCTGTTTTCATATATTACATAGTACTCTGTGATCGCGCTATTTCTATGGAAGGTTTCCATGGATCATGGACGTTAAATATATTTTTAATTGGTAGGTTAAATATATTTTTTTAAGAAAATACTTTTTTTATATAAACTTTATTGTTACAATTAATAACATAAAAAAACTGAAACAGTAAAATTCTTGATAAAATATGCTAAAATCATAACTACAAAAGATTAGCGCGGTCATTTCCTTTTAAAGGAAACTAATACTGTTTTCACATAATTCAATATTTCTTAATTTTGTGTTAATCTATCTTTTTAATTTATTAGATTCATTTCTTTATTATGATGCTTTGATTTCAGACTAGTGTTAGTCTAGTTAGGTCTCTAACAGTTCTTCGATTCAGGCTGGGACAAGCACTGAGAGTGTTCCAAACGTGGAATGTGCAGGTCAGGTTCAGATCAACGATCATAATATTCAACACGCGGAATCTGCGGTTCAGGAAGAGATTAATGACCAGCAGTCAGGAGATCAAGATTTGGACGTTGGCCCTCAACCGGCAGGTTAGTATTCATCTTTCTTTCTATAGGTGACGTTTTCTTCATTTTGTCCTATTCTAAATAAAAGTTTTCTGCATTTCACAGGCGCTTCGAAACGGAAAAATCAGCCTCTTGTGATCAGCGATGATGAGGATGAAGCTATGTCGAACACTACACCATCCAACGTACGTCCCACTCCAGCACAAGATACTATGAAGAAAAAGATTGCTAAGCTGCATATGGAGCTTGACTTAACGGAAAGGCGCATAAGGTCTCTTGTAGCTGACGGCACTGAATTTGATAAAGTATGTAATTTGCGGCGAGAAATTGACATTTGTGAGAAGAAGCTCAAGCTTAAAGAAAAACAGAGTGTAGTCTATGACGCACAGAAAAAATAAAAAACAAAAAATAATTGAATTATGTTCAAAGAATCCCGATGCAGCTAAGTCGTTGACGCCTCGTGCTGGCCCTGGACGCCCACGTTTAGAAGAAGAACAGTCTGAATTGCTAAAAACAATAAGTGATTTAGCCCTGTTTGGTGCTTCTGCTGAAGAGCGACGTCGGTGTGAGATAGTTCGCACGGTCCATACGCTTTCAGAACTTACAAATAAACTAAGCGAGCTGGGATTTAATATTTCACGAAGTGCTACTTATATTCGACTGTTCCCTAGACGAGCAAATACACGAGAAGCTAAGCGCCATGTAGTGACTGTGCCGGTGAAGCTGAGTCGTCCTGAAGCTGACCATCATAAGGCACATCAAGACCAATACTTTTCTGTGGCCTCCATAAGGTCGCTGGAAACGATAGCCTCAGTACTTGGTCCTGACTTCGTAACTTTTTTATCTCAGGATGACAAAGCCCGCGTTCCCATCGGCCTGACAGCGGCAAGCAAGCAGGCGCCATTATTAATGCACGTTGAATATAAAGTGTCGTTACCAGATCACGACTTTGTGATTGCTTCGAGGCACAAATTAATTCCAAGCGTGTATGCTTTGTGTGAAGTGAAACCCAATGAGATGGGACGACCAGAAGCTGTTTCATATAGTGGACCAACTTACATAGCAATACGAAGTGGCAAGCACTCTTCGTCAACTGCAACTAGTCACGCTCAAGACTTGGACACTCTTTCAACAATTGAGTCTTTTTCCAAATTTATAAAGAATATAGACAGCAAAGTTAAACCTGTTCTTATAATTTCAAGTGACGGTGGGCCTGACGAGAATCCGCGATATCGCAAAGTGATCGCACACGCCATAGAGCATTTTAAACAATATGATTTGGACGCAGTATTTATTGTGACTAATGCCCCTGGCAGGAGCGCATTCAACAGAGTAGAGAGACGCATGGCTCCACTCAGTCGAGAACTAACAGGCGTTGTTCTTCCCCATGATTCTTTTGGGACACATCTTGACTCCAGCGGCAGAACATTAGACGAAAGTCTGGAAAAGGATAATTTCAAAAAGGCAGGGGATATTTTGGCTGAAATATGGTCTGCAGTGTGCATTGACGGACACGAAGTAGTCGCTAAATATATAGACCCGAATAATGATACTTCCAGCGTTCCAGACCTGCCAGCCGAAGAATGGTACAGAAAATTTAAAAAAACACCTCACGTAATTTATTGTACTTTATTGTACTATCGTATTGTATTGTATTGTAATACAAATTTTCTATACTACAGTGACTATATCCAAGTTTATGAATGAGTAAGTTCGTGAGCATACCTAAAAAACATCCAATAACTAGGTGTGATAAAAATAAGCTCGTGTGCAAATTTAACAGTTTTATTATTGTTTTTTTAAGTAGTTTCTTAAACATATTTTTTTTTCAACATTTGCCGATGTCTCATATGTCAAAAAGTATTCAGTAACGATGCCATGAAGCCTTCAAAAATGGAGGACCACAGAAAATTACCAGAAATGTTTCAAAACGATGTTATTTTATCATATGTCACTCACTTGGACGCATTACATAAGGATTTTACTAAGAGGTTTTAGGATCTCTTAAATTTACAAATTCCTCAATGGTTAATAAGGTACAATATCACAGCCATGGAAAAACCCAATGTGATAATGCAAGTAGAATTGATCACCATCAGCACAGACGAGGAGCTTAAGCAGAAGTTCAACCAAGGCTGTCAGAAGTTCTGGTTGCAGCGCAACATTGAAACGCAGTATCCTGCTTTGTGGAACATTGCTGAAATATACCTTATCGCTTTCACATCATCATACCTAGTCGAAAAAGGCTTCAGTGTAGTTGCTAACATTATGACAAACGGATTTAGCTAGATTGGAGGTCCATCCATCACACTGAATTTATTTTTTTATCTTTACTTTGCGATTTTAATGTTTTTTAAAAAAAAAATAATTACCTACTTAAGTAACTAAATTTTGAGGAGAAAATGATGTCAAGTTTACTCACTTAACCAACCGCAGTTTTTAAATGGATAAGTATTTTGTATCAATAGGAAAAAAAACTAAAGATAGGATTTTTAAAGTGATTTGGCTATGAGGGTCTGAGGTATCAGTTCATTTTGGAAAAGGGGGTCTCGTGCCTAAAATAGTTTGGGAATCCCTGATTTATACTCTTTAAGTACTTTAGGAGTCGTTTTTCACTTCTTGAAGAGGCGTGAAGTCCAATTTCAGGTTTCACTTTAGGAGGTCGTTTTCATCCACAGATGAAACACTTATCTGACATGAAGGAATATGTATAAGTTTCACGCGTAAACAAACAGTCACTAGAAGTTTCTTGATTAGAACACACCTTTAAAGAATATTATTTTTTTAATATGTATCCTGCGTCATGGCAATCTGTTCTCTGAACAATGAGTCACTGTTATAACTAAGACATTTTCTCTGGGTAGATTGCGTGTTTGAGAGAGTCCTCCACTGACTTCTCACTCTTGTCTGCTGTCAAATCTATTGTTCAGATTAGGTATGCTTTGTCGTTTTAGTCTTCTGAATTCAAGGCTGCCTGCTCCCTCAAGCTGCACCGCCAGGTCGTTGATGTGCCCTAATAGTTGACATTGATATTTTTTACTACGCATTAGGTCAAGAAAGTATCGGGAATGGATGATTTGTTTATGGTTCCTAATTCAATTTTTTGTTTTTTTTTGTTGTTGTTAGATTGGCAGAAATGTTTTCCATTTTGGCGCCGAATTTGAGTTGCATTTGTTATTTAGATTAAATACAGTGCTGTTTTTAGTTATATCATTCTAGTGTATATTGCGAATTTCATAATGGACAAAAACATCGAACAAAGAGTTTGTCTTAAATTTTGCATCGCCAATGGAATTTCGTGTTCGGAGTCACTGAAAATGTTACAGAAGGCTTACGGTGAATCGACTTTATCAAAAACACGTGCTTATGAGTGGTACAAAGCCTTGAAAAGCGGTCGAGATGTGATGGAAGATTTGCCTCGCTCTGGTAGGCCATCAACGTCTGCAACTGAAGTTAACATCGCAAAAGTGAAGGAAATAGTGACTGAAAATTCTCATTCAAATTTGAGAGAGATAGCTGCTGAACTTTCTGTGTCTCACGAGTCGATTCGTACCATTTTAAATAGTCACTTGGGTATGAAACATGTTGCCGTTCGGCTAGTTCCAAAATACCTGAATTTTCTTCAAAAACTCAATCGCATAAGTCGCTGAGGACATGCTAGAACGAGTCAATTCTGATCCAACATTCATGAAACGCATTTTTACTAGTGACGAGACGTGGGTTTAAGAGTTTGACATGCAAACTAGTTAACAAGCTTCGGAGTGGCGCCTTCCAACTGAACCGAAACCGAAAAAGCCACGCCAGTCGATCAAAAGTCAGTCATGTTGACTGTTTTCTTTAACTTGTGTTAAAGGGTGTTTAAGGGTGTTGTGCACTCGGAATTTTTGCCGGAAGGTCAAACGAAGACGAAGAAGGCCAGATTTGTGGAAAGAAAATTCTTGGATTTTGCACCACGATAATGCGCCTTCGCACAAGGCCATCATTGTGAACGAATTTTTGACCAAAAACTCAACAAATACCATCGAGCAACCACCTTATTCACCAGATATGGCTCCAGCCGATTTCTTTCTTTTTCCTAAACTCAAATTACCACTTCGTGGCACCCGTTTTCATTCGGTAGAAGACTTAGGAGAATTCGCGGTGAGCACTGAACTCAACTCCAGAAAAAGCGTTTAAAAAATGTTTTGATGATTGGATTATTCGTTAGCGTTCTCAGTGCTTGGTTTTGAAATCTCTCCAGTATCTCTATGTTGCTGTTACTGGCACTGCCCTATAATTGTATACCATATGTCCATATGAGTTTTAGAATAGACTTGTAAACTGTTAGCTTAGTAGGGTGCGAGAGTCGAGAGTTTTTTCCAATGAGCCACATTATGGTTCTCAACTTATTATTAAGTTGTTTGCGCTTGGTCCAGATGTGTTTTTGCCATGTAAGTCTACGGTCAAGGTACATGCCCAAATACTTAGCATAGTCTGCTTGTGGTATTGTCTCATTGTTTAGGATGACTGGGGGACATGTAGCTCTTCTCAATGTTAAGGTCACATGTGATGACTTGCTTTGATTTGTTTTAATTCGCCACTGTTGAAGCCACTCTTTTACTTTACATAAGTGAGATTGGAGATTTTCAGATGCTGTTACTGGGTTCTCATGCACCGAGAGCAGTGCTGTATCATCTGCATAGGGGGCAGTGGTTATGTTAATGTCAAGTGGTAAGTCTGCAGTGAAGATTAAATATAGCACGGGTCTCAATATACTTCGTTGAGGCACTCCTGACTTGATTTCTTTGAGTACTGAGGTGATGTTTTTGTATCGAACTTCATAGCACCTTTTGTCTAAGTATGATTGTAGCATTCGGAAGAAGTTACTCGTATGAGGTAGTTTGGCTTTAATTTTGTGTAGCAACCCTTCGTGCCAAACTTTATCGAAGGCCTGACCGATATATATGAACAGTGCAGAGCAATATTTTTTGTTTTCGAAGGTCCGACTTAACACATCAGTGAGGCGGTGTATCTGTTCTACTGTGCTGTGTCCTTCGCGGAAGCCAAATTGATGTTGGGGAAGGCTTTCTTGTATATAGGGTTTCATTCGCTGGAGGATCAATTTCTCAAGGAGTTTTCCGAGGACAGCGAGTAGACTTATGAGGCGGTATGATGTCACTTCATTCTGTGGTTTTCCAGGCTTGGGCACCATTACCACCTGTGCTATTTTCCATTGATTGGGGAAGTATTCAAGTCTAAGACATGCATTGTACTCGTATATAGCAACCAGAAGCATAATACCTTTCATAGGCAAATGTTTGAGGTCTGTTGCATCTATCTGATCGTATCCAGGAGTTTTTCCATTTTGCAGGTTTTTTACAGTCGGATGACTTCACGGGGACTTACACTTTTCAATAGTAGACACATTTGAAGGGGGTGTTTAAAAAATTTTGAAACATTATATCATGTTTGGGCTTCACACTACTGAAGGGTTGAAAAACCGTACTAAGATGTTCTGCAAAAACACGTGCTTTTTCTTCGTCCGATCTTGCCCACTCTCCTCGCGGTGGTCTGATAGGTGGTGTGTTTTTTTGGACAATCTAGATTCTTGGTGACTCCATAATGAGTAGTTGGTGTCTTGTAGGGGCGTTAATTTTGAAAGCTGATGTTGGAGGTTCGAGATAGTTACACTTTTTATTAGTTTTTTTAGGTCTTCCGATGTTTTATTAAATTTCATTTTATCACTGGGGTTTCTTGAGTTATGCTAGATTTTGCGCAAGTTTCGTCTCTCCTGTATCTAATCCATAATAAGCCTTGGGTACAATTGTCTCTTTATTGGTCTGGGTTTGAGCACTTTTGTCGCTGTATTTAGAGATTTGTATGTTTATGTTGAGCTGTTCCACAAAGTTGTCAAAGTCTTCACTAGTTTTAAGCGGGATTCTTAGATTTATCATGTTGCTCAATTTTTCCTGAAAGCTTTCCCAGTTTGTGTATTTGTTATAGAGCTTTTGTGACTGCTCCACCAACATAATCTTACTGTTTACATTGAGGATTACAGGTTTGTGATCTGATGATAGGTCTGTACATTCTTCTACCATCACATAATTAAGACCTACATTTTTTACTACGTAATCGTAGAAGTCAAAGAGAGATCTCTTTGTATGTTGTTAGGGTCTATAGGCCAGTGAATTGGTTTCCCATGTGACAGATGATTTAGATGCAGATCTTGGATGGCTTTGAGCTGTTGTCGGTCTCTTGGTGTAATAAGCCTTGATCCCCATAGCTGATGTTTGGCATTCCAGTCATCTCCACGTATATATCTGGAATTTAGCATTGAAAAATATGTCGAATTCATTTGATGAGATCACGTGTTTGGGTGAGCAATAGACTGCAGATAGTGCAGTTTCTATATTTCCGTCATATACTTCTATAGTGGTTCCTTGTATTTTGGTGGTACAATAGGGTTCAATAGGGTGGTGCTTGATGTTTTTTTTTATTATGACAGCCGTGCCTCCGTGAGAGTTGCCAGAAGGGTGATATTCGTTGTGTAGATTTCGAAATTCTTTATAGATATGTGTCTTTGTCGTGAACCTTGTTTCAGAAATCAGTGCTACATCGATTTTTTCAATGTTAAGGAAATTTTCTAGTTCTAAACGCCTTTCTGTTAGGCTATTGGCATTCCATGTGACAATTTTTAAGTTATGGAGCATTTCTAGTGACGAGCGTTGTGACTAGTTTGATCATACGATCCATTATATTATCTATCATGTCAGTGATGAGTTTATGTAATTTGCCGAGCATGAAGTCCATCATCTCAGCCATGTCTGAAAGTTTGGGTGTTGCTGTTGATGTTCTTTCTTGAGCGGTGTTATGGTTATTATACAGCACTTCTACATATGTCTTTCTAGTTTTAGTAGGTACTCGACGATATTTCATCTAGCTTTTATTTGTTTCACGCAAAATTTAAAAAATCGTAAAGGTTTTCGAGTAATTGATCTTTTGGACATTGATTTTTTTGTGAATCGATTCCTTGGACTGCGATTCGAATCGATTTAAAAATCTAATTTTTTTGGTAATGGTCTTTTAACACGATTAAAAATTAATACAAAAAATAGAAAATACAAAATTGCAAACGTGTTAGTCATTGTTGATGACCTCGTTGACGCAGTGGTTTAGGTGTTGCTCCTAAGCGCGGAAGGTTCGGGGCTCGATTCCTGGTCGAGTCAATTTAGAAAACGAACTTTTCTAGATTGCCTCGAGTCTGGGTATACTGGGAACGCCCCTAGTAGTCGTCGTCTGTTTCTCATAGGACAGAGAATGCCCTAGTTTGAGACCATATGATTGGTGTGTATTGTTTGGTGCATTTATTTATTTATTATTATTTATTCATAGTTCATACCAATATTTTTTCCAATTACGTGATTAAGCTGATGGCATGGTTGTCAATGCCTAAAGAAATATGATTTTTTTTTTAATAACACGTACGTGAATGCATTGCCAACGACAAATAAAGCGAGGAAACGATTCAGTAGGTTTATTACAATACCACGGAACATTGTATTACACTTTTTACAGTTGTAAATCCAATAATTATATACGTATATTTGAAAAAAAGTTATAAATATCAATCAATTACTGCAAAGACAAGACATTGAAATAAACACTGATCACAGAGTACTAGTACCAATATACTGACGAAAAAGAATAACAAAAATAAATATAAATCGACAGATTGAGAAAGAGATGTCTATATGGGGGCGAAAAAGGCAGAGATAGCCGCCATTAAATTTAGCACACGTTTCATACAACCTGTTTTTCTGTATGGAGTTTCCTGAGACAACATACCAGCCCATGTTGTAGTGTAGATATCTGTGAATTTTGTGCTTCGTTCCGGTTTGTCTGCAGTGCCCTTACCTTATATTCTTGTTTTCGTGTTTTTCTGTAATTTTTACAGTGTACTTTAGCTTATTACTTATTTATTAACCGTAAGTAGCAATACATTCTTATTTTTATTTTTATTTTACTTATACTAAATGGGGTAGCCACATTTCGCTGTTCCTTATTGTAACGGACGCCATTTTCTAACCTCTACATGCGTACATAGTATCAAAAATGAATAATTTTTTCATGTGATAAAAACTAAAACGTTTTGTTTAGTTTTATTCCACATGTTTATACCTAATATGTAGTACATACTAAAAGTTGAAAGTCCGAAGAGTATAACCAGCCTCTATGTTTGGCGTTTGTGGGTGGACTATGAGAAAGCCTTTGATCGTGACCTGGGCTATGCTTCAGTCGCTCCAGCGTTGCAAAATCGACTAGGTATCGGTATATCGAAGTGTTATGGTGTTTGTACGGAAACGCCACCATGTCAGTTCGTCTCCAGTATCAGAACTCGAAACCGATCCAACTGCACGAGGTGTGAGACAGGGGGACGTCATATCCCCGAAACTGTTCACCGCTGCGTTGGAAGACGTCTTCAAACTTCTGGACTGGAAAGGACTCGTCATTAATATCAATGGCGAGTACATCACCAACCTTCGTTTTGCCGATGATATTGTAATTATGGCTGAAACCCTGGACGACCTGGGCGGAATGCTGAATGACCTCAGTAGAGCCTCCGAAAAAGTGGGTCTCGGAATGAACATGGATAAGACAAAAATCATGTCGAATAACCGTGTTGTACCCACTCCTCTAAAAGTAGGACACTCTACGCTCGATTTTGTTGATGAATACGTCTACCTAGGACAAACTGTCCAGTTAGGTAGATCCAACTTCGAGAAAAAGGTTACTCATCGAATCCAACTCGGCTGGGCAGCGTTAGGGAAATTACGTAATATCTTCTCGTCTCGATGGCATACGGAACAGAGACGTGGTCGCTTACTACGTGCCTCATAAGAAGGCTCAAGGTCACCCAAAGGGCAATGGAGAGAGCCATGCTCAGAGTTTCCCTGTGCAACAGAATCAGAAATGAGGAAATACACACGCAAACCAAAGTAACCGACATAGCTCAATGAATTGCTACACTTAAGTTGGCAGTGGGCGGGGCACGTCGCTCGCAGAACCGGTGACCGTTGGGGCAGAAAGGTTCTCGAGTGGCGACCGCGTACTGGAAGACGCAGCGTTGGTAGGCCCCCCACAGTATGGACCAATGATCTGGTGAAAGTTGCCGGAAGTCGTTGGATGCGGACAGCGCAGGATCGGTCTTTAGGGAAGGCCTTTGTCCAGCAGTGGACGTTTATCAACTGATATGATGATGATGATGATGACTAAAAGTTGAGCATAATATTACATCTTTATTGATAGTTACCTTTTTAACCCCCGACGCAAATGAAGGGGTGTTATAAATTTGAAATGTCTATGTGTCTGTCTGTGGTATCGTGGCTCCTAAACGAATGGACCGATTATGATAGGTTTTTTTTTTGTTTGAAAGCAGGTTTTTTAATGGTGGTTCTTAGACATGTTTTATCCAAATCGGTTCAGCCGTTTGAAGAATATCAGCTCTTTTAGTTTTTAAAGGAACACGGGCATCTTCTATTAGTTACTGTGATTTCAATAATGTCACAATAACAGTAACCTTGACCAGATGCTGCAGCATCATCTGAAGTCAGTAGTATATCCAACTCCTCACCACTTACAGTAAAGGTATCATGTTTAGGCTCATTGAAATGGTCTTTATTAATAGGTTATAGATAGATAGATGGTGATCAGGGTCTGATGATGGATCAGACAACATTGTCAGAATACTTAGATTTCGGCGAGGCACGATCTCGTGCCGCAATTTCGTGTATTGGTCCGGAAAGTATTTGCGTGAATGTGGGGATAGTGTAGATCCTAGTGTTTAAAAAGCATAAAATAAAACTTAAATTAAAAATTATAAAAACTGACAAAAAAATCTCCAAAAAGTAAAAAAAATATATGTACCTCATAGCCCTTTAAATTTGTGATAAGTTTCAATATAAATAGTAGTAGTAATATATCCAAGCGTTGTTACGTCGGGTGACCACTAATTAAATAAAGTAATAAAAAGAGAATGCAACTAAAAATGATGAAGTATGTAAAATTTAAATACAAGTAAACTTAGCGGTCCCCCAACGTGAGGAAGCTTGGATATATTACTACTACTACTACTACTTATATTGAAACATCACAAATTTAAAGGGATTTGAGGTAAATATTATTTTTTTACTTTTTGGAGGTTTTTTTTTCAGGGGTTTTTAAATTTTTAATTTAAGTTTTTATAATCTGTAACTTTTAACTATCCATAATAGGTATTTCTCTGTTATTTCAATAATTGATTTTACCTTGTTGAAGTGCTTTAAATAAATGTGTGCCTTATTTTACTTTTGTCTTTGTCAAGATAATTGTTATGATATTATTGAGGTGTCCATGGGTGTATGTACCCAGCTTTTGACCTAAGGTTGACAAATCAGGAATGTGCATTTATTAGATTAGGTACTAAGTATTTATTTCAAAAACAAATATGTTCTAAGTTTCGACTCTTCTCCTTGTTTTTATGAAAAATTCACCACAGCTCAGCTTCTGTGACTATCCCCTCTTATAGAAAAAATTTAGAGACTTCTTCGATATGAATTTTGAAATCTGTGGCAGTAATTTTTTTCTAACTAAGCAGAATGTAATTATAACAAAGTAATTGACACGGGCATTGATTTTGACTAAACTACACTTCCAAGAATACAATAACAACTCCATATAGGGCATGTATAGAGAGTGGCGATGCCTGTGGTTTTCGAATTTATATTATTTATGTGTCTGTGCATACTAAAGCACAGACATATTAATCAGCTAAAAAGGGACCAGGTGTGGCAATCCAGCTCCAGGGGAGGGCAGATGTCCTCCCCTGGCCCCCCTTGGGTATGCCCATGGAGCTGTCAATGATAGTTCCTTTTTTGAAAAACTTTCGAATAAGTAGTTAATCTAACGCTTAACCTGTCTCTTTTCAGTTTTTCATTTTCAATTTTCAGACCATCCATAAATTTAACAATTCCAATTTTTAAAAAATTTTGTTTTATGTAGATGTCTTCTCGTGGTCGTGGTTATGGAGGATACAGTGGAAGAGGAAACTATAACAACCGTGGAAGTAATTACAGGGGTTCTTATCGAGGAAATAGTCGTGGCTCATATGAGAATCGCGGTGGTCGTGGTGGTGGTTACTCTTCTTACAATAATGACTCTCGCTACAACAGTGGTAGTGGAAGTAGATATTCTAGTAATAGAGATAGAATTGATGATTCTTACAAAAAAGCTTATAGATCGGTAAGTAAACTATTCTTAATATTTGTGCACATTTTTTTATGTGATTAGAAGATTAAAAAAAAGAATTAAATTTAATACCATTGTTTCTGTAGTTTTTGATATATAGCTAGAAATCTTGTTGCATGATAATAAATAGCAAAATGTCAATATTCATTTCATACATTTTTAATCGACACTAAAAATAACTTTCACAATTCAGGAAAGCTCGACTAGCTACTCGAATCGTGAATACGGTCGGTCAGGTTCACCAGACAGAAAAAGGATGAGAATAGAGGTTAGTGTTACATCTTTTCGAAAAGTCTATCAGTATTTAGGTGCCTACATAAATAAAAAAATATTTGGAAAAAGCTACTTATACAAAAGAGCTGATTTTCGAGAGATGAGAAATTTTGAGGCTTGAATGGAATGTTTTAAATTCTTTGAAATTTAAATTTTTATTGCTATATAAAAATATAACTGGTTATGAGCACTGTTATAATATGAACATAATAGTAATAGAAAGAGAGTAGTGTTTCAATTACTTCTTATTTATGCTCTGTATTCATACATGCATGATAAATATAATATATGAAAAGATGCAACTGGAGAGTTAAACAGAATTGATTAATTTTATATAAAGATGAAACTTATTAAGTTAGTTGGCAGAATATTTTTCATTAAAAGATGCAGTACAAACACAGATAGTAAAAATTGGCCCTAATGTATGATGAAAGTTATGGCTTTGAAATTTAATTTCAATGAGAAATTTTGCTTTATTTAGCCATATCATAGTACTTTGTGGCAGCTCATGCATCTTATAGAAATGTACCGAAGCTAAAAGAATATCTAAGGAATAAGATTATAATATGAAGAAGCTTTTAACTATAACATCAGAATAAACCATAACCATTAACCTGATGTTTATCACATCTTAAATATGAAGGTCTGTGATGAAGTTGTATTGAACATTATCAGGTAAACGAAATATTAATAAAGGCTGAAAGCATAATATAATCCAAAAACAACCATGATTTTAATTTAACAGGAAAAATGTTAATAGAAAGATTTCTTTTAACATCAATGGCATTTTGTATTTATTGAATTTCGACACATTCGAAAATATAAATGAGAAAGTCACTAATTAACCATTGTATATGATTTAATTTGTAAAGCTCAATAGAGGAACCAAAGAGAATTATCTACAGGGATCATCGAGCGATAGACGTAGCCACGATGGTGGAGGCCATTACGGCGGGTCATACGGCGGTAGACAAGAAAATTATGGCGGTGAAAGAAGGCCGTTTGGTGGCGACGACAGAAGAAGGTCACCTAGCCGTGAGGGCTACCGTAAAACGAGCGCCATGGGGCCGCCCCGCGAGCCGGCCCGCGCCGCAGTGCGCTCGCGCGCGCCTCGCCGCTCGTTCCGTGGTCGCACGATGCGCTCGCGAGCGTCATTCCGCGGCGCTCTGCGCTCGCGAGGTTCATTTACTTCTAGGCGATTTACCGAAAGGTCGCTCGGTTACACCCGCGCATTCAGATCTGTCAAAGGGAGAAGGTAACTGGAATAGAATAATGTTTACAAACAATTTTTTGATTGATGAATGGAGATATAATCAGGCTAGACACTGAATAAGATAAAAACTATCTAATTGTTATCAATAAGCAGCCTTGTCAGCCAAAAATAATGCAGACTGAATAGATAAGGAATGAATGGTGATTATGTGTCAAATCTTGTGATTCAAGGGTTTCGTACCTGAATCGAATGAGTTTCACACTCACAGAACAAACATTAATTTTATTGATTACTGTTAGTACTTAGTTCTCACAGTGTATAGAAAGTAAAACCAGATTAATGTACTCCAAATGAAATCCAATTTGCACAGTTATTAAAACATGTTTCATATTACAGACCTTCAAAAAGTATAGTAAGGATAATAAATGGACTGTTGCATTACATAGCAATAGCTCACTTTCATACAGCAGTCTCTCAGAAAAAGACTCGCATAGTTTCATAATATGTATACTACATACTATAATGTAGTATAATGTGAATTTGATAAATATGTAGCTTATTTTACAATGCTCTAATAGAAAACAAATCGACATAATGCGAACAGACATTGTGAACAGACATATTGCGATGGCTCCGTTGGACCATTTAGGTACGGAACCCTAAATAAAAGGTAAAAAGTAAGGTATGTAATTGTACAATTTCGTAACATCTTGTTTTGAAAATACTATAGAAAGCAAAATAGTTATCAAAAATCAAAAAAAGTCAAATAGTTTCCAAGATTATTCCTTATAATCTAAAATTGATTATTTCTTAGTGAGTATTTATTATGTAGGGGGCATTTCACATAACATGGACAATGAGAAAAATGAGGTTTTCAAATTTGTTTATTTTCAGATAAGTTAAACCTCTGTCAATCTGTATATCAATCTGTCAGTTAAGACTTGTATATAAATTGAGGTAGACCTATTCTAAAAATAATGTTTTAATATAATCCTTAAACTAAAATATTTTGATAACTAATTGGAAAGCAATATGTATATTTATGAAGACAATATATATATATTTATGTGACTAAAAGAGACGGCATAACGGCCTAGCCGTGGACACCACGTGAAACAATATTACTGTATTTCGTCGTTAGTCAAGTATTATGCTGCTAATGTGCGATGATAAAAGATACTCAGGCGTATAATGATTTAGTGATATATCAGTGAGTTTAATATTTACAAAAATAATAAGAAAAGAAAATTTACGTATGTATAAATTGCACCCGCAAACGAAAAAATAAAATTAAAAATAAAATAATGTTTTAGTACAGTTTGAGAGTGAGATCTGGATTGGTTTCGATACATGTACATTAGAAATCCTTAAGTTTTTATTACATCTCCTTAACCAAACCACATCCTATTCTGAAACTGCTAAAAGTTTTTATTTGAGCTGTTTTTTGAGATATATAAAAAAAAAAATTGAATTAGGTATTACTTTTGATTTTTTTGAATGTAAAGAAAATGAAATTTCGTATTCGATGCCATTCGATGGTGTATGACTGAATAGAGCATGAAATATCTTGTCAGATTCGGTAAAAAAAATTTTGAAGAAATATACCATAATGGTAAGAACATTAACTTACCCAAATATAAACGAGTTTATTAACCTAACACTTTTTTCGTTATTCTCCATGTTAACAAATTACCCTCTCTTTTTTTATTATGTGGGATTTCTTTAATTTTGTTTTTGTTACAATCCCTCTTGTAAGTTTCACATATCAAATTAATAGGTTAGTAAAAGCGACGTTTTGAATTTGTTCAGGTATAAGTAATTATTTCAGATAAGTACTAATAATATAGTGTGAACTAATTTAGATTTGAAAACATTTTTTGTTGTTGCATTTTATGTAAGTACAGTTTTTACCTATTCTTGATCCCTATTTCAGTCAGTGTAGTAAGCGTAATTTTTTTTCGGGTTATATTTCATGGAATAGTGGCTATCTTAAACAAAACTGTTCTATTTATGGGTTTCAATTGGTACAATACAAAGAGAGAATGGGTTGTCATAACATATGATGTTATTTTAAAATAAATGTGTATATTACAATAATTATATGAATGATTGGAACTATGCAGTAATTACTATATTACAGATATTATTATATATCTTTAACAGTTCTGTAAAATCTAAAGAGGAAGAAGAAGCTTCTTCAACCGAAGAAGATTGGGATGCAGATGAAAAAGAAGAAACCACTGAAGAAAAAAAGACAACTAAGCCCAAATCTCCTAAGGTAGGAATAGATCAAAAAGATTATAAGTGAAATTAGGGCCCACACTACAAGGTGGTACTTCAAATTCTAAAAAACGACCTTGAATTTTTCTTATTCACTCAAAGGAGAAGTGTTAAATTCTAAATGCCTTAGAAAGAGAGTCCCCGTGAGCGTGACAAGACTTCAAAGTTATTTATCTTCTATCTTCAAGTAACATCATCTAGTGTAAATTCTAGGTTTACCTACAACCGTCTTGGTGTAGATGTTATGTCAATAACTAATGATATTATTAGTTCACTGAGTTTCTTGTTGGTTCTTCTCAGTATCCAGGTTTTCTTTTGGAATCGAACTAAAGTAGATTTGACGGATCAAAAATACCTTTCATTTTGGTTTACTTGAATAAATTGATTTGATTTCGACTTTGAGTATACATGTTTATAATATGTACACATGTTTTTTTTTATTTTTCCGTTGCGGACATCCATGGACGGCGGTGATCACTTTCCATCAAGTGACTCGCTTGCTCGTTTGCCCCCTCCGCAATAAAAAAAAATGTTTATAATGTATACTAGTAATTGATATATAATATTCTCAGATCAGATTAGTAATAATTTTACCAGTAATGTTGCAATTATATAGACAACTAGCAGACCTGACAGACGTCCTGCCAGAGATTAAAAAAAAAATTGTAGAACCCCATTGTAGCACCACCTACCGGATCCAATTACAGGGGTAATGGTATAGTACTGGTCAGTAAAATCAATAAGTCAGATTTTTGTAATCCGGTCATTAAAAGTCAGTTTTTGGAAAAATGTTCAGTTTTATCAGTTTTTTAGGGTTTGACACTCAAAGTTTTCATGTTGAACCCTTATTTTTATTTACCGAAACATTTTTAATAGTGCCCTTGTACGTATCTACATCCTCCTATCTTTTTACCCGACTGCGCGATGCATAGGAGGTTAATATGTTTATCAGTTTATGTGATAACACATATATGTAACAGTTTGTTTATTTGTGGCGCTCTAGAAACGAAACGCGTAAGCCGATTGTGATGATGATGAAAATCGATTTGTCTTAACCTTGAGATTGTCACTAAAGACATAACAGTAATCAAAAGTCGATATGGCGACAACAGTACGCCTTATTGTGAGAAGTAAGAAAAATGATACTATATGAATTACATCAAGTGGGGTATCGTTGAATAGGTCTTCAAAAATTATATTTAGGTTTCTGAAACAATTTTTTCTTTTGAATGACCATTTAAGATCTGTATTGATTCGAAGTTGGTTGGCGACCATTCGCTTGAATTTTCAATGTTTACTACTTATAAAGCTGTAATATAGTTCTTTATATTGTCGTATGTGAGTCTTATTAACATTAAAAAACTAATAGTTAAGATTGAATGGCAAATCCAGAATTATACCGCTTTGAAAGATAATTTATAATTCTTAAAATCGAATGTCGAACCCAGAATTTTACAGCTTTGAAAGATAATTTTGACGATCATTGTCCAAACCGTTAATTAATACAGGGAATAAATAACATAAATAAAAAAAGAAATAATTAAAAAAATTAAATCGAAAAATTTAATAACCCGACTGTGTAAAAGCGAATTAGGTTAGATTATATATTATGTACATCTGCACAGCATGTTTAAGATTGTTTTTGAAAAAAAGTCTACGTCTAACCTACGTCTATCTCCGAGCACATACTATCTCTGTACCAAATATCATAATGTTCGGCGGTTCAGCATTTCCCATTGAAAGTGTCATTCCCCTTTTCATTTTTGAATAATTTGATTTTATATTGAAAATTTAATTATTTAAGATTTTAAACCAATAAAAATAAATGAAAGCGGATACCCGTACTAATTTTATAAATGCGAAAGTCTGTCGGTCTGGTTATTTAATGATGAATGTTTCTTTTTTTTTTTTTTTCAAAAATGTGAAAGTCTGTCTGTTTCTTTACAGATGAATGTTTCTTTGTACATTTGTTTTCTATGCGTTCTTATACCATTTATCTGTCTGCGATGAAACTTTAGTGAGTTGCTGTGCGCACGCCTGGGAGGTTTCTATATATGTGACGTCATCATAAATCCATATGGTGAATGCTACGTGTTAGAAAGTAAAAGACCTCCAGCAATATAAGTATCAAATGAAATGGAATACACAGGGAACAGATTCTGTATATGTGACGTCATCATAAATCCAATATGGCAGATACTCCATTGAAAGAAGTAAATTTTTTGTACGACACCAACAATATGGGTATCAAATGAAATGGAATAAGCAGGGGAAGGTTTCTGTATATGTGACGTCGTCATAAATCCAATATTTCTATTCTAAATTTTTGATTTTTTTGTGTGGCTATTTCAAAATAAAGAATCTTGTTTTGATTATATATATATATTATTTCTATTTTTAAAATAGGCTTATGAAAATAATTCTTGTACTTATCGATTTATAATATCTATAAAAACATTACCGTGCCGCCAGCTTACGTCTCATTCTTCTAACCTTCACAGAATAGTTTGCTTAGAAATTCGTAAACATTTTATGTCTCTAGGGTAGTTTGTTTGTGGTACATACAAACAGATGTCGAGAACACGCGAACTTCTCCTAGTCTTCGTAGTCGCCCCTCGAAGTAGACACTCGCGTAGTAGTCACCAAAGGTACACGCTTCACTCACAAACAACGTTCCCGAATTGCAACAGTCTTCTATCCAAAGCCGTCGCAGAAGTCCTCGTAATTCGCCTAGATATTGTCTTGACATATAGCTTGGATCGGTAGTTGAAAAACTGACTCAGCGGCGGACATGTAACTTTATTTATAATCCGATAAAACGAGGATGGAAACTAGTAATAATAACGTATAGAAATAAAGAGGGGTGGAACCAGAGAATATGTAGTGTAACCTTCTAATGTTCGTTAACAATAATTCGACATTGTTCTCGACACCGCCTATTTGCATGAGTAGGTATATGACACGTCATCGCTCCGGAATTTTCGAAGTGCAACTTTGTTCTTGTTTTTTAATTTCGCTTATACCATCCGATAGTAGACCTTAAACCTAGCAATGCGTTTTTAGGTCATAGCCTAGGTCTCGAGATAATAAGCACTAAAAGTATCGTATTTGGTGTCATTTAAAAATCGACCTAATCGCTTGGACATAAGGTCCAACTAACAATACTAAAGGAGATCTCATGTAACAAAACACTGCCCCAAAGGCGTAAGACATCTGTAGCCTTTTTAAACAGAAAGGTCTTAGTATAATACTTCGTTTTGGGTAACGTCTTTATGTAACCGGTAACAGTTGATAGTACGGAATATTGCGCAAGTAAAGCCATGCGCTTGTCCAGTTTTTGTTTTTCATTCGAGAGAAATTTGTAACGAGCTATAAAAATGTCCATTATGTCCGGTGCAACTCTAAAGATTGTTTGTTTGTTGTGTAGCCAGAGACCGGCGGATCGGATGGCGAGGCTGGCGACGGCGGCGCAGACACTGATAAGGAACCTGACGCCGCCTCAGACGCACCTGCACCGCGTTCGCGTTCCTACGTACATCTCGCCTGTGTGCATTGCAAGGATAAATGTGCAACTTTTGCTGTTAGTACTGAACATGTAAAATTCAAGCAAAAAATATATTGACATTCATATATGAATATGTAGTTCAAATAGACTAAATTTTATTGTGAACGAAGAAAAGTAAGGAAGCAGTAAAATTGTGGTCGTTCACACTATACATAGCTGATGATTTAAATATTTCATATCATTTTCGCTGTTGTTTACATAATAGTTTGTAAATGCAGGGCTATGCAAAACACTTGCTGTCCAGTCGTCATCGAGCTGCCATGAGCGCCGTGGCCCGCCGCCACAAGGCGCAGCTGCTGCGCATGCGCGTCGCGCAGCGCGGCGCGCAGAGGGAGCTGGAGGCGGCGGCTGGCGCGGAACTCGCCACTCGTACAACCTTCTGCCTCATATGCCGGCTGAACCACCGCACCACGCGACACGCGCACAATCTCACCGATACGCATCGTGCCATGAAGCGTTTTCTGATGCCATTCTGTCGAATTTGTCGTATCACTTTCCGATCACCTATGATATATGAGCACCATATTTGCTCATTGGAACATTTAAAGGTAAATTCTTTATTTACTTGTTAATTGTAACTTATAAGCAAGTAACAAAAGTAAACTACGTATATATATATTGCCAAATTATATGTATGTCATACTTACAAATATTTTCTGCAATAAATAATCCAACATTCGTCTTACAATTTTTCTAGAAAAAAGCTAATCAGACAGCTCGCCGTGCGAGTCCTAAAGCTGAAGGCAGCGGTGATGAAGGCATGGATGTCGATTTGGACAACTTTATGACACTTGATTCGGTTGGTGATGTAGATGGTCAGTATACCCACTGTTTTATTGTACTTTTTACTTTTATTTTGACGTAAAGTTTATGTAATTAGCTTTTTTTTTCGCAGAAGTTGAAGATGATGATTCTGGCGGTGAAAAGAAAGAAGACGCTGCGCCGAAGAAACCTAAAGTTGAAATAAATATTGGAAGTGAACATATCAAGAAGATGGAGGTATAAACAATAGTTATAACTTTTTAATACAAAAGCAATGTAAATAGTATGGCACACTAACTCGAATGTAAGATGAAAGCTAGTCAAACATGATTTGAATTAATCGTGACATCTGTATTCTGTGCTAGTTATCTTCTAGCTTTTTAAGCCTACTCAATATATCGGCGCTGTTATCAGCACCATGATCACGCATTAACTGACGAATTGCAGGTTGCAATTGCATTTAAGAGCGAATATTTCCATTTACCCAATTTGTACTTCGTTTTTATCTACGTATTATATTAATGCGTATAATAGACAACAACAGACTCAATTGCTCGATACGCTTGAAAATTATTATTTGCCGCCATCATAGGAGTAATAAAGCATTATTACTCATACCCGAGCTAGCTAGTTACAATAGGACTTGGTCCAAGTGAACACAGATTGAACGCCGTCGTCCGAGTGCGCTCGACAAATACTGGTTGCCACGATACGAGTAGCGTCCGAGTAGGTATCCGAGTGTACTCTGATCGTATCAACACAGCTTACCATTTGAACTTGCAACCGTGGAAGCAGTTGTGAGTTTGCTCAGTATCACAATTGTTCAGGTGCGTTGATGTGTATCATCGCTCGGGAACTCATTACTTGCATTCCATTTCCACGCAATTCCAGACTTTACATTACAAGTACATACGTAGAATAAGGTGTTCTAGTGACGCCAATGATTTCAAATCACCTCTGTGTAGATAATTCAACCCACGAAAATGCGGGCACAAGTATGCATTGTACTGCTATTGTGGTAGTTCTTCATTACTCACTAATTATTGACGTGAGCGGTTGTAGGCTAACCTTCGATCACAAATAAAGAACTAGATTCACAATCTCCTGTAAAATCAACATTCTGTTCAAATCAAATCAAAGTTAACATTCTGCAACATAAGTACAAGAAATTAAATTTAACAAACATGTAAAACTTATTTGATATGCATTATTTTTTATTCTAAATGTATAGCTAAACGAGATGATCTTCGCATCTTACACCCAAGGCTACAACCCTACGTATCCGACCGAGAGTAGCCAATTCCGTTACACATGAGGCGGAAGTCGGCCTTTTCTTCTACATATTCTGTGATTACGCTCACAGTAGTTTAGGGTACGGTGTGGCGCTGTGCTGGGCAGAGTCCTTGACGGCTAGACAAGTGGCAAGCGTTTCGTGAAATCGAAACGCTAGCTGGAGGTTATTGCTCGTCAAAAGTGCCATTTGGTTTCGTTTTATACAACAGTTTCCACACGAATTTAATTGTCGTTCGATTTAATAGAAAGTTAATAACGTTTGACTAGCAATATTTTGACTGCCTCCGTAGCGCAACGTCTTAGCGCGTGGGAAAGTAAACGGGGGTTGCGGGTTCGATTCCCGTCCCGAGTCTGGGTGTTTATGTAAAATATCTATTTATTTACAAAAGAAAAGTATATAAGTAGTATATCAGTTGATACCCATAACACAAGCGCTGTGCTGCTTACTTTGGGACTAGATGATGCTGTGTCAAATGTCTGAGTTTATTATGAGTTTATGAGAATATATAATTAGTTACGCTAGATCACGTGGTATTTGTCGTTATATTGTACTATCGTTAACGACAATGGAGCCAGTCATCTAGGCCTGGTCGCCTGGATGCCTGGTGATTGACTCGTGGGTGTGTGTGTGTGTGTGTGTGGGTAGGTGTGGTGGTGCGAGCTGTGCCGCGTGTACCTGCCGCGCGCAGAGGCGGGCAGCGCGGAGGAGGGCGAGGCGCTGCGGCGCCACTGCCGCCTGCGCATCCACCTGGGCCGCTACGTGCAGCACCGCGACACGCGCACGCTGCGCAAGCACGCCGAGCGCATCCACCGCCAGCTGCACCAGCAGAAAGGTGCGTTTACATCTACTGCCTTCTCAACATTGTATTTGCTTTTTGGCGGGAACGGGAGTTGTCATTTTACTTCTTTCTTTCTTTCTTTATGGCATGGCGCACAGTTTAACGCATTTGCCAATGTCACGTATTAATAAGTAGAATCACAAGTAAATTAGTTTTTTCTTATCGTAAAACTCCTCCAGTAAAGTCATAGTAGGCTTCACTGAAGTTTTATAGGACTTCTTGGAAGAGCGCGAGAACTTCAGCTACACATGTCTATTTAGACCTACTCCATTCTTTTCACTTATACAGTACTTTAAAACACAATATACTATCACTTTTGTACTTTAAAACTAAAAAATAAAAAATATATATAATTAAATAAAATGACAACCTCACTTCTCCCGTTCCCGCCAAAAAGTCTATTGTAGTGATTTTATTTAGGTTGTTATTTTATTTAGATTTTCTATTTTTTACATTTTTGGGAGTTTTACAAGTGAAAGAATGGAGTAGATCTAAACAAACATGTGTAGCTGAAGTTTTCGCGCTCTTCCAAGAAGTCCTTTATAACTTCAATAAAGCCTACTATCACTTTACTGGAGGAGTTTTACGATAAGGAGAAAAAACTAATTTACTTCGAACGTGATTCATGTCGGTCTACTTATTAATACGTGACATTGGCAAATGCGCTAATCTGTGCCTCATGCCATGAAGAAAAAAAACATTGTATTTTAATAAACCTATTGTAAAATGATACCTGACTGAGCTTCTTGTTGGTTTCTCTCAATGTCCAGGTTTTCTTTTTGAACCGAACTGAAGTAGATTTGATGTTCAAAAACATCTTGTACTTGGATTTACTTAAATAAATTAATTTGAATTTGACTTTAGTTGCCATGTTTAATGTGACTCTTATTGATATTTTTTGATAACCTGTGATATTGTTAATTTCTTTATTATTTTAAAATTCCTATTATTAAAAGAAATGTCAGAAGCAGTCACTTACCTAGACGAAAATGTGTGAGGAGAATGATGAGATTTGAGGAAGCGAAAGAAGCATGTAAAGACCGCGACGCTTAGTGCTCCGTCCTCTCTACCCCTTAGACTACGCCGTTAGAAATACGGAGTAAAGATATGTATGTATGTTCCTTATGGACTCCGAAACGGCTGGACCGATTTCGATGAAATTTTCAGAAAATCTTCAGATTAGCCTAGCGGGTGATCCTGTAAAGTTTGGTAGCGATCGGATCAGTAGATTTTTTTTTTGTTTTTTACGCCCAGTGAAACGGGCAATAAACTTACTGTTTCAAATACGAGTATAATATTTGCTTCCATTACAGAAGAAGAGAAGGCTATGACTGAGACGGAAAATGACGATAAAGTAAAGACTGATAAAGCTGAACCAACAGAAGAAACAAAGAAAAAACTTGAAAATGGATCAGATTTAACTAATGCTTCTGGTATGCATTTATTTTTATATTTTATTTTTAACATATTTGTTATATTATTTTTATAATTTTATATACATATAAAATAGAATGTAAAGGTTACAATCATACATAAAACGTTTATTTATACAGTTTCACAAGTCCCTTTACAATGATACATATTTACAGATGTTATATGGAAAAAAATTTAAACTACATCAGAATTGCATAACATGTGTTTTGCACTCTACAAAAGAGCTGTGGCTCAGAGTATAGTTTTGTCCTTATGAGCGCCGCAACTTTGATATTTTGCCACAACCAAAGACCTAAACAAAAATAACAAAATGGAAAACAAAACAAACATTATATAATAGGTATACTACTATAAAGAAACGTATGGAATGTGAAGTTATATAAAACATTCAATAAAATACATCCCCGCACAACAAAATCTGCCATATATCATACATAATTACATTTTATTATGTAATAAATACATAATTATTAATAAATAATTATTATGTAATAAATTGTTAATTGTTATTCGTGTACTGTTATAAAAATTAATTTCTCAGTTCTCAGTTTCATTACTAAGCGCAATACATGTCATTCGTCATTTCATTGAAATCATGGACATTGTGATTTATAGGTGAAGACAAACTTTGGGCAGATGTTGACAAAGATATAGGAGAATTGTTACGAGAGGTTGATCCGCAGGGAAATGAAGCCAGCGATGATGACGAAGACCTTGACAGGTAAGCTTATTAACTTAATTTGGCTAAATATGGTTGGATCTGTCAAAATTATTTTAAGTACTGATCTTGGGACCAATAAAAATCATGGATAGAGCCTTTGTTTTGATAGATTAACCGTTTTTTATGGTGTGAGGTTCTAAACATGTACTAATGTGCGTGACTAGCGAAGGATTACAATACTACAATATAAAATTTTATCGATACAATTCATGAGCTATCGACAAGTAGGTAATTGTAACTTCCCAATTCATTTTAAAAAGAGGATAAATCTTCTCTATTATATACTTACACTAAAATGCTAAGAATAATAAGAAGTTTTCAATGAAGTAGATAACTGTCACGACGATATTATTTTGTTTATATTATGTATATTAAAATTTGTAAAACATTGTACAAAATAATAGGTTTTGAATTGAACTCCTTTATTTTTGTCGCACTATATCTGTATAACGGAATCTAAAGTAATGAGTTACAGAATAAAGAAATATTGCATTCTTTATTGAATTGCATGCGGTGTTTACCTCTAGGATGTGCATTTAGTTTATCAATAAGTGTTAACTTATACTATGCTACGTAATAATGGTATATCCGCTGTTGAATCTAAAAATAAATAAATAAAAAATATAACATACTTATAATTTAACAAATAGAATAACAAACTTATGTGAAACGAAATGTTTTTGCTTTTTACCTTATCATTTTAAGTGCTCAACTGTCTCTTTTTTGATAATCCAGTAACAAAACTGGATTTTTCAGTGTTTAGCACAAAGCCTAGAATATGTCGTTGGTTTTCAATTTTCGCGCCATACAACTGCGATCCACTACTTCATTGTTTTGGAACATTTGGAAAATCTAAAAAGTAAGTTTACAAATAAAAATAACGAATATTGATATAACTGATTTAGATATAAAGAAACATCACTAGAAGTGATATGGCCCAAATAATGAAATTTAATCTTATAACTTATAAATATAAATGACGAATGTAACACAAAACAGTTTCGTCTCGTCTTGAATATTATTCTCTTCCTGTCACAATATTTGAGCATTTTAGAGAAAATTACGACAATGACTTACATATAAAATCACAATTTTGGATTTTTTTACTTGTTGTGTTCTTGATGAATAGTACACAGCTGAACTTGAAGTATTTTCACTTTTGTAAATACTATTTAGCCAAAATGTTGAAGATTTCCAAGTATTTCTACACAAGCTATTTCTATACCACAATGTTTTGACCTGCTAGTCGGTCATGAGTGGACAGAACTTACACCGACAGTGCGAGGTTGCTGAACATGCTATAGCTATCTGTTTTGCTCGTGGTTACGCTCCACGAGATAAACAGAAAGACACGAAAATTAGTTTGATACATGATGGTAAGAGCAGCAACACATTATGGCCCTGTCCGTTATTTTTATTGTTCCGAGGATCTTACTGACATTAAATTATTTCATGGGTGCTAAAGTACATTTTAATAAAATTCATACATTTTAATAAAATGTATTTTTACTTCCAAACTACAATAAACACAAAAAATATTTTTTCTTATCTTTTTGTAAAGTAACATTTTAATAAAATATATTGTGACTTCCTAAGTTTAAAACTAAATGCAAAAAGAATTTTTCATATGTACTTTTCGTTTGAAAATATAGTTATTTTTAGTAAGTAGAAAAAAACACTAGTTATCGAAAATAGACAGTGTGTAGAGTCACTCACAAATAAAAAACTAGATACTCAAAACGCTCCAAAAATGTCCGTACCGTGTTCACTCAAATGAGTATTTGAGTGCACTTCTGTTTTAATAGTATTCAAAAACGCTAACAGCGAACATGTCAAAGTGCTCCTTCAAAAATTGCAAAAACAACACATCTAAAACGCTAAAAAAGACGCGAGTTCTTAATTTCGGTTAATAAATAAATAATATTATTTACGTGTTCATTATTTCATAATAGGAATAACGTTTCATAGCTCTTTTTTATTAAATTCGTAATCATATTTTTAAATATTGCCTGACAATATATGTCTTATCCTCGTCATTTTCACGTAACAAATCAAAATCACGTAAATAGCAACGCAAATAGATTATTTATTTGAATTATACTTTATGCACGAGACGTAAGATTGCATTTTAAATATTTTATTTAACAAACTTCATTTGAATGTCATGCAAGAATCGTTTGCAAGCGTTTATAACCTTATGGTTTGACAGTAAGGTCTAATTTAAATTAACACAATATGGCCGTTAATACTATACGATATTAAAAATATATACATACGTTAATTCGGACAATAATTTGTTTAAATTTTATAGGAGATTTAGATCTAGTTCTTTATATGTGATCGAAACTTAGTCTACACTTAGACTACACAGTCATCGTCACGAGAAGATAGAAATTATGTACTATCGCGGAAAGGGAATGTTTAGCAGATTAGCCGTCACTTTAAATTGGCCGTATTATGCAATCACGAGATAACACGATTGATGACGAATAGAGTGACGAATAGATAACACGAATTGCAGACGATATGGCAAAAATGTGGCAAAAACAAAACAATTTATAGTCTTTATAAGTGTCGGGAAGTAAGTGGCGCCATCTATTTACATGTTCATAGTAAGATTGGTGGTAGTTCCATATGACAAGAGTGGCAGCACTCTGGTATAAAGTTATTCGTTAGTTTGAATCGGCGGTAAGTTTATAGGCAAAACTGCAGCCCACACTACAAGATAGTACTTGAAGTCTAAAAATAATCTTAAACTCTTTTCACAATCTTATAGGAAAGATGGTCCTTATTAGCTTAGGTAGGAACAATATCTTTTTCGCAAGTGTGTGACATGACTTCAAGGTAATTTTTTCTGATTTCAAGTAACACTTATGGTTATCGCTCGAAAGCCGTTCAGTTACCAGATTCTTATAATTTAGAATATAAATACATAATATCTAGTACATGTTATACTTTCTGAAAAATAATATATAAGATGACATTAAAATATTTAATTTAAAGTTAACAACAATTAATAACTCAGAAAATCATGTTGAAATTTAAAACACAAAAACCAAAAAAAAATTTAGTTGTTGAACCAACCTGTATGTTTATTTAAATGAGTTTTAACTTCTCGTGACGACTATAATAGCAATAATGTAAAACAGTGCAGATACAATTATATTTCCTGAATTTGAAACAAGCTCATTATTGATTAATTTTAGTAATGCATATTACAGGTACGACAAATTCCGCAAAAGCGACAAAAAATCAAAAACTGGAGATGGTGAAGAAAATGCCTCCAATGAAACAAGTGACACGCATGATAAAAATAACATTGAAATTAATGCACCTGCCTAAATGATATGTATATTTTTAAGTATTTCTAAAAATAGGATAATAAATGGTTAAAGGTAATTATTAATTTTACGACTTTCTTAACGTGATGTGGAAGTTTGTTATGTTATCTTATAAAGTAATTACTAATGTGCTGTGTAACAGAATTGTCCTTATCCTCTCTGTATTTATTTTGTAATAATAGTACATAACTAGCAAGAAGACATGATGAATATTCATTCTATGAGAGAAGACATTTTATAAATTTTTAGAAGTCCAGAAACATCGTGTTGTTACTACTAGTATGTTTGTTTGTGTAGTGTTGATAAATATAAAAATTACGCATCCTTAAAATGATATGAAGAAATTGTACATATAGTGTCATTTAGTAAAGTTTTCATGATGAATGTAGAATTGGCACATCATAATTTGCCAGGGTACTGTGACTGTGTGAATTTACATGTGGAGATGCTTTTATTAATTTTCATTTCTGTATTTAGAATATATTTAATTGTAAGAACTAGATTTTTTCAAAGCATTTTATACTTAGATAAGTATAAAATGCAAACATTATTTAGTATAGATATACTTAACAATGTTTTACGTTTAATATACAAATCAGATATTGAGAAACTTTCAGCATCCTTAGTTCAAAATTTTTTTTAAATTGCAAAAAAAGTAGTCCTTTATAATTTTTGAAATTGTAAAATAAGTATAATATAGTTTAGTATTTAGAAATTTATTTAAGTATAAGCAGGGAAAATAAAAACCAGAGAAGGGCAATTCAGTACTTGTCTAAAAACAGATGTATGTTTATTTACTATGTAGCCCGCTTATTTACACGTTTAGCGGTCATAATGATGATCCTGCAGTTGCGAGTGACATCGAAAGATGAAAGCATTTTCCGCGTGTTCGTGAATTTTTAACCAACAGAAACTATATTATGCGTAAGAACCGGGACAATTCTACATATTTAATCACATTAATAATGGTTCATGGCCACAAATTAATTAATCACTAGCGTAAATAATGGTACACATTTATACACAGAATTTATACACAGACCACCACGAGACAAGTGAACATTAACATCACATACAAAGAGGCAAAAGATATTATGAATGTTGGTATTGTTTATTTCAACAAGTAATAAGTAGGTACAAGAATTCTTATAATCAGTTTCTTAAAAAAAACAGTTCTTTACTTTGAAATAAAAATTCAAAATTTTTAACTTAAAAACATTTAAATCAAAAATAGCTTGTGATTGTAGCAAGAAAACAAGATAATTTGAAAATATGTGCATAATTTCGCAACGTGTAATTATTGCGTTTTAGATAAGGATAGACACCGATCTTAGCAGCAACAAGTATCAGTAGAATTCTGCTCACTTCTGTTTCATTTTTGGCCATTTTGGCCATCACTATGTACAGTGTATGGTAGGAATCAAGAATAATACTAAGAAAGATTATTCCTACAAAATATTAATTTATTCTATTTTCTGTTAATATTTTTTTTAAATTTCTTTGTGACATTGACACCATAAGAAAGAAAAAAAGAAACTTCGTCTGTCATAATCTGAATAACTAAACTGTTGTTGTTCTTTTCCATTTAGGTGTGCATATCTGCTCAACTGTTCAAATTCACAAAAAAAAAGGAAGATTTTATGCCTTCGCCATCTTGTATTTTCATACTTCAATAGTTGGAAACTGAAATTAACTGATAAAATTGTTCTTGTATATGGTTGTGTAGTGTTTTCCGAGATTCTGTTTATTACTCATGGACATTTGCAATATCCACAATCACATGATGCATCCAAATAAATACGAACAGAAGGCTAATTCTGACACGATAGAGAAAATATCACGAATAGATATATTTCTATCCAAAATTATCGCATCTAAAAATATCATTTCGAAGGAAAAATATCTATTGATAACTAAAATTCAATTCTCGCACACAATAGACATATATATTGCAGGAGACTACGCATATCTATCACAATACTACCAACTCAAGGAGTTTTTACGTTCCGTTTTTCTCGACTGTGACAACATAAATTCGAGATCTTAAATTACGGTTTCAGTCATTATTAATATCTATTTTTAAATTCATAAAACTAAGTACTATATTTAAGTTTCGTATTTCTATGAATAACGAATAGTTTGGAAACAAAGTAGTTGTACAATTAAAACAGTTATTATTTATTTTAAAATGATTCGTTAATGTTGTAATGAAACGTAACTTTTCACGTCAAAGCAAAAACGAGAGAAGAGACCGCAATAATTCCAAATTGAAACCAAAAGAAAAGTTTTGTATAGATCCCCATTGTGTTTATTCCTACTTTAATTGCTGGAATCTTTATAAATATCAGTTTAATTAGGCTCCTTTTTCTTTTTTTTCCTTTTTCCGTTATCAATTTAAATATTCATATATTATATGAATATGATTAATGAAAAATGCTCAGCATACCATGTTCTACTAGTTGCTCACCTTTGTTTTTAAATTTATATCCTTTTGGGTTATGAAGGGCTCCACCATATTCATCAAATCTATTGTTAACTCTTTATTTAGGCGAAACATTTTCTTGAACTCAACTTCAGTCAACTCAAAAGGATCTGACGCATTTCTTCGAATAGAGCTAGCATGTCTTGAAACTGAAGAAGCGGCAGCTGTCGCCTCTTCAAGAGTTCCAATAACATAGGCAGCCACCAAATCATCCATTGCAATTGTATTTAATTTTTCTTTGTATACTTATATGTATTACAGTTTAAAAAAAATAATAATATGTCCAATAATACCAAATTTTTTGTCACTCAAAGCTATATCTACCGTGTAGCAATAGAAATTAATTATTTCGAATGTTAGAGACCAGTCGATGTAAGTCGAACGACGTTCCTTCGACATATATTGCAAGTGATATTCCGAGAATAGACAAATAAGCTTTCCATAGATAAAATATCGATTTTCGATATATATCTATCATAGATAAAATGTCTTACGCGAGAATTAGCTCCCAGGTTTCAAGAAATAATGTAATATCAAAATATTAGTAGCGTTACTGTACTGACGTTTGGTCTGTCAAGTCAACTTACATCATCACGGTAGACTGTAAACGCCATCTTTTTTTTCTAAGTTGTCGCATGTACTTTAGAAATTAATTTACTACCAGAAAATTAAATAAGACCAAACTTAATAGGGACACAGTGTTCAGTACAAAATTAGCTACGTTATGTGATACTGTGCAATGTCATGGCCAGAACCCCATACAATTCTGAATCATCTCTTTTGTGTTATTAATTTTGTACTTGCCAATAAATTATTTTTGAAATTATTGTTAGTACTAGTGACTATCACTTCCACACACTGCAATTTAGCATTGTTGTACGTTAGTCATATCTTTATACTGCTTAGATACAGGTCGCATATCTGCTTCCTGATTACTACTAAATGAGCGCGCGATTGTTTTTAAAATGACTGTTAGCACCTTCATAATTGGACATATACTTACATGTTTAAATATTCTCACGATTTGTGGTTAATGGGGCCGCCAATACGTAAATTTATACTATATCGAAGTAGTATTTAGGTTAAGTTTATTATCGTAACTACAAACTGAAATTTTGAATTAGGTCAGTTTCATTTAAAAAGTGCGATTTGTTCACATACAGGTCAGAAAACGGCGCCTTAGAATTCTCGTGGGTTAGATTGTCTCGAGCATTTATATGTGACTTCGTAACTCCATGTATTAATCAGTCAAAGCAAATACAATACTATGTTGTTTAAAACAACTTCATAAGGTAGACATTTCAAATTGATTAGACACCTATCAAATAAAATATTGTAGCGGCCCTAACATGCCTACATCAGACATTGTACATGGTTTCAAAGTCAGGCAAGCGGTTTCCCTTCCTTGGTTTATATTTGCTCTTATATGTTTTCAGTAATCTTGGTTAGATATTACTCATTTCCAAGCGATTACACGCTTGCATTGTTATTGTTATATATCGCTGTTAAAATGTTTTATACCATTGTTAAACTTTCACAATATAAAAAGTTACAGGTGGTATGAACATTTTAATAGATTTATCCGGTTTTATCCAATTTTACGTCAACCCATCGATTTATCTTTACTTAAAAAAAGTGATGATACGGTATTAGCTCACAGGTGGACCCCATAAATGGAGTTAAATAGACTTATTTTGATGGGTCTTTGATTATCTCATCAGTCATTTGAGCAACTCTGTTACATTATTTACTTATTTGTTTCGAAGAAAGGAGGTACAATGCCCTCGTGTGCTCCAGGTGCACAAATCATACAAATAAAGAAATAAAGTCCTAACTTTTTTCTCGCAAATTACATTAAAACTCATTTACAAATCATAAATTACTTTCCAAAAATTCCACTGCTTTTGTTTTACTACGCCATTTGGAGAAAACAGAAACAGACTACAAACTAAGCATTCGACTTGTACTATACTTACTATTGACTTGGGTGGAGCTCCCAGTAACACCCAGACTCCAAGCCAATTTAGAAAAATTCTTTTCCTAAATTGACTTGAATGGGAGTCAAACTCTGAGTAAAATCTCGGCAGAGGACAGGAAGGCAGATGCCCTACCATCGCACCGACGAGCCTAGATTTAGCTTAGATTGGCCTTGCGAGTGACAAAAGTTTCGTGTTATTCTACTCTGCTCGACCCCACTCCGTATATTCAATCCGCTTCACATTGGGAGCTTTCTTCTCGATTTATAACCCATGAGTGCCTAATGTATATAATCTGGCGCTCATGGCTTAGTTAATATAGGTTAATGTCAATGATATTGGTCTTTATTGTACATGTCTGATCCATTAATAGTGTATGCTGTATGCAATACTTATGCAATAATAAGAAAGTAACCATATCTTTCAATTTTTTTTATGTAATGAGAGGTTTCAAGTAGTAATTATTATATTGTCGATAAAATCTTTGTTCATAAATCGATTCATATTTAATTCAATTACATAAGAAATGTATACCGTATCTACCGATTTTTTAAATTTTAATTACATAAGTGCAGTTATTTTGCGTAACACATTTCATGATAACAACTATAATTAATCGTAGTTTAGTCCAACAATAAATTGAACAATTTATTACATATAATAACTTCTGGAGCTAAATTGTTTTCAAAATTATCCAAAAATACTTGTAAGAACGTTATTAATGTTTTCTGTAAGAAAAAAATTAGATTTACTATATTAAACACTAGATTAAGAGAACAAAGTCTTAACGATTATGTAAATTTCAAATAACTACAGGAAAATGTAAATGTTCAAAGTTACCCAAAATGACTGTACTGTAATTTCCTTAGTTAAGTAAGTTTGTCTTAATAATAAATAAATAGCAATAGAAAATGGCATTGTTTTTATTTATAATTACTGCCTCCTCGACTCATAACGATTACAACGAATTTGTGAGTTGGCGCCTAATTCTTCTTTCGAACACAATTTTCAACTTTGACTTTTATTTATAGACCGGAACATATTGATACGTTCGCTATAGATTCAAGAAGTAATTGCCCAGATAACGAAAGACTGAAGTAAATTATAATAGATGTCGCTTAGTAAAAATTAATAACTATAATAAAAAGTACAATAGCGTTTTTAATTCTTGTTGTTTCTAAAAATACCTCAAATAATATGTAGCTATGGATTGCGTAGTTAATAAAATGTTATAAAAATATAAGGCAAATTAATCCTTAGACATGTATTTAAAAAGGTTACGAAAGGAGATGTTAGCTTTTCGGCTCGCGTTTTGTACGCTATTTAGAAAATCGAGGAAATATCTAAAGATTGTTAGAAAAATAGTCCAATTTCAATTTTTATTACACATTTTAGTACAAGAACAATATTTTATTATTTAATAGGGCTATACGGACAAATACCCCATAACGAGTTCGTTCCAAAACTAAATGCGAAGTATTCAATATACTATCAAACTCATGTGATATGTAGGTGAATTATTAACAAAGTAATGATAAAAAATCTCATCCATTAATTTTTTCTTTACTGAACAAAAATACCTACTTACAAAAAGCTTTCAGCGAACTATTTTTGTTTTGTTAAAAACATGTGTAGTTGAAAATGTCTTCGAGTTGTGATGTATGAATATACTTTGAACGTCGCGAACGTCACGGGTCAAAGCGGTGAAAACGCTGTCAAAAACTAAGGAGCACAGGTTAAGTATTTGTAGCTAGCTACCAATAACTAAGTCATTCCTTAGTCATTGCTGGCTACAGATGCGACAGTCGCTTTACCGTAATTGTTATGTATTTCGTTTTGGCGCTATCGCCTATTTAAATGTTCAGGTTATTTTTTTATCACTTTCTTCATATTATTCATATTACCAAGCTTGATAAAATACAACACCATCTTTGATGTGCTGACTAAAAATGACTCCAATTCACACTAGAACTGCATATATCAAAAAAGGCGTTTTTTTCTAATTTCGCTTAACTTTGATCTGTTCTTCAAACGGGGTTATTTTTTTATTAAGTACGTACTTATAGTTTACCCATATTATTTACCAAGATTAATACAATAGAACTTATTTAATATGTTGACTTAACATTTGTTGTCGCTATATTGCATTTCTAAAAAAAATAGTTGATTTGGTTGATCTGTTTAACGAGGCGTTAAAGATTTCATTTCTTTTTAATTTTTTTATACCTTAAACTGCAGTGTGGACAATATGTTCAAACTGTGAACAGGCCACGGTTTGATATTTTAAATAGGTTTCAACTGTTAAGACCTGCAATATAATTTGTTACAAAGAGTACTATTAATTAACTATTAAAAGTGGAATACGTCAAATATATCATTGACGCCATCTTGTTTAGTTAAGGTGTTGCCTATGATATGTGCATATAATACTTGTACGAAAGAACTAGGATAATATATACCGAAACCATAATTAAAACACTTTTATTTAATATTAGTTTCTAAATTATAAGTGCACAAAGTGCAAGCCGGAGCTCCATGCATTCGTGAAACGTCTCCTTTATCTAGATCAGGGGTTCCCAAATTTATTTTGTCTACTGCCCACTAAGAATAAATTATTTTTAGCGCCCCCATTTTTTCACCTACTGAAAAACCACTAACTTCAAATTAAATTAATTAATTATTGTGAGCTATATTAGCGGAGATTAAACATTAATTCCAAACGAGACTTTTACTATAACCCGCAAGAGTTAACTTGAAACCTGAGCGCAGTAGGTAATACACAACGGCGCTCCTGGTCTCAAGTTAACTCTTACGGGCTGCACCTGTCAATGAGAATGATTATTGAAACGCAACTTTATAGTATTCAAACAGAGTATCTTTTATTCAAAGTAAAACAAATATAATCGATCCTTATATAAAAACTAATGTGAAGGATGAATCTGATGCTGTTTAATAAGTTTGTTGATATCAGGTTCCAATTTACTCGAGAACAGTCGCAAGTCGCCACGTTTGGTAACATGCAAACGATTTCTCTTTTTAGTAAGCAGTGTTGCCACAGCACTAAATCCACGTTCACACAAATATGACGATGGGAATGCTATCAAGAATCGCTGAACGATTGACCACAATCCAGGGTACAATTGCGGGATCGGTTTTTGTAGCCAAAATTCTTGTTAACCATTTTTGAACTTGATTTTTATTTCCTCGTTTGTTGTCAATTCTATAAGTTCTTCTTCCAGCTGAGGTGACATTGCTGTGTTGACATTTGAAAACGGATCCAACACCCAGTCTGGTATTTCCAAGTTCAAAATGTCCGGTATCATTCGGTGAAGTCAATGTGGAGGTTTTCCAAATGTTGGCAGTAGGCAAACAATTCGTCGTTACTGCATGATACTGATAAATTCGGAAAATTGTGAAACTCACGTCTGCCCATATTCTTTTTGTGTAGAAGCAGTTTGGCTGCGAAAGCAGCAACGACGTTTTTTGTTTTAATTAAATTTAGTTCATCGCCTTGCAGTTGGAGATTCATGTCGTTGAACAATTTATACAGGTCTGTCATGTAAGCTATATCATTCTTTGATGTAATGAGCTTGTTGTGCAATTCTGTATCTTTAGTTTCCAAGAACTCTATAACAGAGTCAAACAGGTTGTAAAATCGAGTCAGACAATTGCCTTTTGATAGCCAACGAACTTCAGTATGAAACAACAAACGGTTGAAATCCTCGTCATTAGTAACACAAAGCTGACGAAATAATCTATCATTCAAAGAGCTGTTGCGGATTTTATTGACTGCTTTGATGACATATTGCAGTGATTGAAATAGTCGTTCACTTAAGTTTCTAGCAACCAAATGTTGTCTATGAATAACGCAATGTACAGCAAGGACATCTGGAATTTTATTTTTTAAGTACGCTATGAAGCCTTTATGGCATCCTGTCATAGCCGGAGCGTCACCGTAGCAACTGATATAATATTTTTCAAGGGAATCCCTTTCTCATCACAAAACTTTTCCAATGTATTGAATATGGTTTTGCCTTTTGTATCGGTCTCTAAATTTCTAGCTAAGAATAGTTCTTCACATATTTTCTCATCTTTAATAAACCTCACGTAAGACAGCAACAATGCTTCATTAGTTGGTAAAGTGGACTCATCGAGCTGAATTGAGAATTGACTTGTCCTCAGGTGATCACACAATGATCCTTCAATGTTTGCAGCCATTTCATCAATTCGTCTTTGCACAGAATTATTACTCAAAGGAATTTTTCGGATAATATCTGCGGCTGGTTTATGAAGCACAGTAGTTATTACTTCCTTTATTGCTGACAAAATTAACTCTTCTCCGATGTTATGTGGTTTGCCTTTTTGAGCAATTAACAAAGAGATATTGTACGAAGCTCGAAATCCGTCGTCATCTTGCTTAGCAGCCGCCGAAAATAGTTTTGCTACACTTGGCTGAGTATTATGCTTCTTCTCTAGGTCTTGAAAATATGCTACATTCTTGTCTTTCTTATCTGGATGCATTTTATTCAAATGATCTTGCAGTCTTGAAGGCTTCATTGCTTCATTCGAAAATGTTTTTAGACATAGAAGACACAAAGGCGACGATGGGTTTGTCGGATTTTCAATGAATCCGAATTTAATATATTCCCCACAGTATTGCCGTCTCTTCTTTTTACTTCCGACATTGTTTTGTTTTGAGAAATACGTAAGTGTTGAACTTAAGTACTGCTCATCTATTGCGCGCGAAACCGCAAAAGAAAATAAAATAAATATTACGTTGTTTATATAGGATTGCATAAGCAGCACGCACCGACAGGAATAAAACAAACATGCATAAACTCGTTTATCTCATTCGACGCTCAATCGTACTCAACAAGTCAGAACAAGTATTCTATGAACCAGCCGATTGATACAGGAATGCACAATTCGGGTTATTTAACAAAAACTTGTTAAAACATGATTGCCCGCGGTCTATTATCTACGAAAATTACCTATCTGGGAGTACTAATAACTATTAAAATGCGAAAGTGTGTCTGTTGCCTTTTTATTTGTTTGTTTACGTCTACTTTCATTTCGAAACGGGACGACCGATTGACATGATTTTTATTTTATATATTCAATAAAACGGGACAGATATATGAACTACGCGGAGAGAAATATCGAACCGAGTTTGAGCAATCTTTTAATTAATATTAGTTGATGTTCACAAGTTGTAGTTGAGAGTCGAGAGCTCATGCAGTCGTTGTCTAAGATGCCTCCTAGCTAAATGAAATTACAAATCACCCCCCAGGCCTCTACACAACGCCCCCATTTTTTTCTGGGTCTCTTACCGCCCCCCTTTAGGCCTGCAGCGCCCACAAGGGGGCGTTATCGCCCACTTTGGGAAAGGCTGATCTAGATGTCTAAATTACATATGCGCACACAATTTTTTTAGATTTTTGACGATAGACTTCATCGATTAGACACTACTAGCTTCACCCGCGACTTCGTGCGCGTGGAAAAATTTTCCATGACCTCTGGGCTACCGAGGTTACCCGAGATACTAATATTGTTGGTGTTGAACAAAAAAGTTATTTTCTATTATGGAACATCCGTCATATTGTATTTATGATGACGTCACATATACTGCAGAAACCTTCGCCTGCATATTACATTTCATTTGATACCCATATTGTTGGTGTTGAACGAAAAAGTTATTTCCTATTATGCAACATCCGCCATGTTGGATTTATGATGACGTCACATATACAGAAACCTTCGCCTGCGTATTACATTTATTTGATATTTTGACAAAACAAAGAAACCGTTTGAAAATCAATGAACGCGGAAATTTAAGGCTGCAACTCACCAATATTTAATCAGATTTAACTAGGTTGGTAGAAAGTCACCAGGTTCATTCATTACACTGAATTTTTTTATTTTTTATCTTTGCGATTTTAATTTTTTTTTTCAAAAAATAATTACCTAAAGTATTTTACGTAATTTTATATATATTTACGTAATAATTACCTACTCAATTATTTTTACGTAATTTGTATTAATAATTATTAATTACACTTGATATTTACTGAATTTTATGTCTATTTATTTTTAAAATTTTGATGACAAAATGATGTCAAGTTTACTCACTTAACCAACCGCGAAGTTTTTAAATTACATATATAAGTATATAATATATAGTATAATAATAACATATACAGGGTGTATATGGAAACGGGACAGTTACTTTAATGGATGAAAGGGCATAACTTTAGTATGTAGTTACAAAAAGAATTATCGAATAAAACCTATCTGTTTAAGAGATATGACCGTTTTAATTTTCAAGTGTTATCCCCACCATTTCTCGTAAAATTGGGTTGACGTGTACAGTTACAGATTTTAAATCTTACGTATTTTTTTATTTTGTAATAATTTCATCCGTTCTGAAATACAGCCTGAAAACCATTTTCGAAATCTTAACAATGTTTACAAATCGCTAAGGTCATGAACTGTCAGCTGTTCAATATGGTGGATTGGCGGTGTTACATCAAAGAAAGCCACCGTAAATCACACGTCGGCAAAGTCAAAGGCAGAAAGTATTTCAGTGACGTCACAAAGATGCCGACAAAATGTAAAGGTGTGTACATACGAAGTACGAATTGATTTTTTAATGAATGAATATTTTTGAAAGTTTCTATGAAAGTGGACAAAGAGAATGAATTGATGAGGTAAGAGCATTGTTTCAAGCTCGCTAATCATTTTGATGAACATCTCGATGATAGTACAAGGTCGGCCGGAAGGTTAAATGCAACTGAAAAAATTTAATAATTTTTGAAAAAAATCCTTATTATTCATAGGTAGATAAAGGTCGGATCACAATAGCTAGGAATAAACAATCATGAACCATTTTTATTTCTTTGTAACATTCGATCGATTTAGGTACTGTTTTTAGTGATTTCATTATTTTATCTGCTTAAAATTACTTATTAACTTATTAATATTAAATTAGCTTTTTATTAATAAGAAAATAGGTAATTATTGTAGGTAAGTACCGATATACGAAGCTCTTCTTAAAAAAACAACTTTCTAGTAGATGTTTCATCAATATAAAACAATAACCATTATTACTAACCGTTATTTACTGGCCTGTTATGATAATGTCGTTGTGTCTTACATCCGTCGAACTACTTTGGTACATTTTGATAACATTTTATCTTACTGAAATTCATCTTGAGAAGCCGAGCTTCCTTGAAACAATCCTCTTACCTCATCAATTCATTCTCTTTGTCCACTTTCATAGAAACTTTCAAAAATATTCATTCATTAAAAAATCAATTCGTACTTCGTATGTACACACCTTTACATTTTGTCGGCATCTTTGTGGCGTCACTAAAATACTTTCTGCCTTTGACTTTGCCGACGTGTGATTTACGGTGGCTTTCTTAGATGTAACACCGCCAATCCGCCATATTTAACAGCTGTTCAAATTAAATTTTTTCAGTTGTATTTGGGTTACGATCTCTGTGATGGTGGCACTTCACATGGCTATTTGTGTTTGCTATTGGGTGTTTGTTGTATTTGGAAAAATATATGACGTACTCGCAAACATGCAAATGCAGGCAAATACGACCATCTATACATGGCAGCCAAATAACAAACACATAAACATTTGGCAGCAGAAGAAAATATGTTCACCAAAACTATGGACGTGTTTCAACTTGCAGCGGGATTTTATTATTTAAATGCATGTAACTATTACATGCAGTGCGTGAAAAAACACAAAGTAGTGAAAAAATCATGGAGAGCAAGGCGCTGATGGATGCTGACTATGCATAAAAATTTGCATTTTCAATAATTGTTCCAGTTCGCGCTCACAACACGGACACAAAATACTGCACGTCCATACAGTTCCACGGCGCGTGCGCTTTTGAATATGGCCATTATGTAGACGGTTTATTTGCGTATTTGCCTATTCGACCCCTTTGATGTGCGTCGAGAAACCGACAAGCGCACGGTAACGCGTATTTGATATTGGCCATATTTGTCAAATAGGCAAATAAGGCCAATACTTTGTCAAATATACTGTCCACACGTGGTGATTGTTTGCCAAATATGCCAAATACGCAAATACAAACAGCCATGTCAAGTGCCACCTTGAGACGTATTCATTGTGTACATCGTCAATTCGTTTTTAACTACTTACGAATTATTTTCTTGTTTAAATCATGCCGTTTTATCTGTATAGTAATCTGCAATACACCGATATGGTTTTGGCTTATGGTATGGCTAGTGGTAATTCTTGTGAAACTTTGTGTTTGTATTTGGACCATTTTGGACATCGTAATGATGAGCACGTGCCTTCGAGTGGTAGAATACTGACGCGAGTGGTGCAACGGTTAAGGGATTATGGCAGCTTTACACCGCGCAATACAGATTCCGGCGGCAATGCTAACCAAGGCATCCGCGATCTCATTCTTAATAATTTTGATGAACATCCCGATGATAGTACAAGGTCGGCCGGAAGGTTACTACAGGTGACCCACAGTACGGTCCATAAAGTGCTGAAGGAAGACCTGCGCCATCCTTTTAACCTAATCTGATACAGAAGAGGTCATGAAGCACAAAATCATCGATGCCTTTAATAAATTACAACGAGAAACGTCAAACGTATTGCATCGTTTGCATAGTGAGATAGCGCGGCGTGCACGTGCATGCATAGAAGCGCAAGGCCGCAATTTTGAACATTTACGTTTGTGAACTTCTGAATGTGTAATTACTACGGACCTCAATACATATGGAAAAAAAGTGATGTGAAAAAGTATCAAATTGTAGCAGTGTTATCGTGCGACATTTTGTGATTTACCCACATTGGTAATTTGCAGCCTGAATACAAGGTCAGAGTCTATCTTTTGTTTTTTTATCGATTTCTTTCATAACCATTTGTACGTCCGCAGTGAGAGGTCAGAATCATTGCGACGAGAACGTGACGACAAAGGCACACTACCTACCTATCATTCTAATCTAATTTAAAAATACGTTTTTTCCACATACACAGGAATATCAACCTTATTGTTACATAAATAAAAGAGGTTCTGTGGATTTGTGAAATTAGGTAAAAATTAAATTTCGGTGTCTTTTACTTGTGTTAAGGGGAAGCACAAGTGAAATAAATTGTGTTTTAACCTGTATCTTTGTTATTATTGCATAATAATACTTTATTAAATCGTAATCAAGATGAATTCTCGATATACTATAGCATATTCAAAAATATGTCCCTTTTGTATGTACTCCCGGTATAAGTATATAATAAGTATTTTGTATCAGGGAAAAAACTACAGATAGGATATTTGAAGTAATTTGGCTATGGGGGTCTGAGGTATCAGTTCATGTTGGAAAAGGGGTCTCTTGTCCAAAATAGTTTGGGAATCCCTGCTATTTTACAGTACCTACCTAAGCTATGGCTATAGATTTGGTCGGTCCGTATCATGTGCGTATGTATGTTTTAGGGATGTTACGGAAGTGGTTTTATCGGAACCGGTCGGAATCGGAGTTTTTAAATTTGATTTGTCGGAACCGGAACCAGAATCGGAGTCGGAGGTGGAAGCGGAAGAGAGATGAAGAGCAAGCCTAATAAAATAAAATAATACGAGAATTATTCAGCCTCTTTAATTTTATTTCAATAAATAATACACCTGCTTAGGCCTAAGCGTTGAAAATAAAAAAATCAAATTTTCTTAAATCTTAAACAGTACTACTAGTACATCAAATCAAATGAAGTGACTCCAAAAGCAACATATTGTATTTAACGAATAAAAGTTTCGCTTCGTACAAAGTTTACACTTTGATGAATTCGCACAAACTTCATTGAAGCAGTTCCAAAGAATACTTATTTTTGGCTTCATTGTTTAATTCAAATAAATTTGTCACACATCAAATGAAACACACTAACACTTATCGAAAATTCGGGTAAGTTTTATTAAAGCGCGAACAGAAAGCACGTAAGGAGGCTTCCCTTTACGAGAAGCATTCACTTGTTCATACGCTCTAACCATGGCCGCCGCCGCCGCTGTGCTTCGACCTCCGATTATAACCTCCGATTTAAAATTGTCGGAGCCGAAGTCGAAATCGAAACTGTAATATCAATCGGAAGTTCCGACTTTTCGGAATCGGAGTCGAACCTCCGTAACATCCCTAGTATGTTTCTCATAGCACTTATTTTAATTTCACCATCACCTCTAGAAGAAATAAACGTTCTGCATGTAAAGAAAAGGCTCGTCTTTGTACTTTATTTCTTTGTAATATATAATATAACACGTGTACAATAAAGATATATATAAAAGGACTGTGCTGTTCTTCAACTAATTTTATCTACGTTCATTGATCTTCAACTTTTATCAAAGCGTTTCATAAAAATATGGGTTTCTTTTAAAAATAATTTTATTTCTGTAATAATCATAGACGTACTATATGACGTATTATGTATTACAAAAAGCGGTACATAAGTAATTTGTTTGTACATAGGGTTCGTTCAAGGTTCCATACAAAAATGATCAAACCCCTTTCTATACTTGAAGGCGCCTGTTGCTATTCGCAGATTCTAATTATACGCCGACAGCATTGAACTACGCTGATTGCTATTTTCAGATTGAACAATATTTCAGTACAGCCTACTTTTGTATAAATCATGACATATAATCGAAAAAGTCCTCCCTTTTTCTGAAGATATCATGCAAAATGATTTGTATATCAATACACTTTTCAATATTGATGCTGAAAAAAAATTCTTTCAACTTGACGTTGGCTGTGTGCAGGTATTAATTTTATTATGTTATTTACCGGTAGACATGAGATAATAAGGGTATTGGGTTTCTTTTTAGGCCACCCTGGAGAGAAATACAGTTTCAATTTATATTAGGGTGCCCTTCACTGTCTATCATTTCACAACTAAAATAAATAGACAGTAGACACTATCCAAACCTTCACCTTTTAATATTAAGTAGTCTCAATGAAAAGAAACTAAATAGGTATAGAGGTAGTTCAACCTCACATTGCAATGCACAAACGAATGATCTTGAATTTGGATTTGAATTCTCTTAAATATTGAATCTACATCAATATTGGACACTCATGAATATGAAAAGCACCAGAGTACGAAATTCATCAATCATAGAATTTATTTGAAAAGGGTATCCCACTAAATGTTGAATACACCGTTATATGAAATACACTATAATATTACACCTGTAACAAAATTCCTAGGATTAATCCACTAGGCTAAACATCAAGGAAAATACTTTTAAAAGAGAAACTACAACTTCCACATTTTACTTACCATGAGGTCGATCATGGGACTCAGAATTAAAATTAATGAAATAAATGCTAAACTACTTTAAAAGCATTTTAAATATATATTATTAACTTTAATTTTTTTTCTCTGCCACTTAGCCACCACCTGAAGTGAATGGCTCCCTCTGTGATTGAACCACCTTAGACAAAAAAATTGTCACCTTTAGCATCATCATTATGCCCGCCACACACCATCCAGTATGCTTGATCAAGTCTGTCCAGTATGTATGAAACGGAGGTTCCATCAAGTCATATTGCTCGTGTGTGGCGCCGATTTGGCTTGATCAGTTATACTTGACGGAAATCGTTTTGCCCATCTTCCGTCAATCCATCAAGCCCGTCCTGCATACTTGAACTTGTGTGGGCGCATCATGCCGTTTCGTCAGTTCGCTCGAAATTTTAATTAAGGGACAGTTGTGTGAATATGTTGATTTATCTTATTGAAATATGTAATGATTCATTGAATTATATATCAAAGCGAGCTATGTTTGACATAAATAAAGAATAAATTAATGTTATTACAATACCAGTAAAAATATGATTAAACAAAAATTCGTATTTCTTTTTACAGTTAATTGATAAATATGTATACCTAATATGTATTTTTAAGAAATTATTCTTATTTATTATTTTGGAATGTACATAAAATTCATGATCGAGTCTAATATGTATGTAATTTTAAACCGTAAGTATATACCTATAAAAAAACGTGTTACAAACTGACTGAACTTTGGGACATCACTAATCGGCAGCCATTGCTTGCGACAATCGAAGTTTAGGCAGCACGTTTATTTTGTACTTTTTTCATGTCCTTTACTTTCCTTAGTCATTGAAAATTACGATAACGGAGCGAGATGACGTCACTGGGTCTGCCTAGCTAACATCACATCTTGCCTGCCGCATCTAATGTCGCCGTGTCGTAGGAGAAGTGACGTCAGCAAGTCTATTTAAGATATAAGTCGATGCGCGCCGAAATCTATATCATTCTTCATAATTCTGCAGGATATACTGTTAATTATTCGTCGTTAGCTATTTACATGTTATAGTTTGTAATTTGTTATTAATTATTGAGAAATTAAATGTAAAAGTCACTGTTCGTAATGCGTTCTAATGTCAAGGGGTATATATTTTTTTAAATTTAATGCAAGTGACTATGCGCGTCAAACACCACCAAGTCCCACTGCAAACAAAAATTGTAGGCGATGTTCCTAGGAGTGATATGCTGAATCTCCTTGAGATTAAAAAATAATGAGGCATGATAGATGAATGTGCATCAGTGGTACGCAGTCACATAAAATGTGCATGAGCCTTTCATCCATTTCTTGGCAGTACCGGTATATTATTGTATTGGAGAGCCCCATGTTGGATATGTGCTTACTTAAGTGCTCTAAAGTATGCTGTAAACATTTGCCCATTATTGATTACCCACTGAAAAATATAGTTTTATGGTTATAGAATAATACTAGTAGATACTTCTTTAAAGATGTTTATTTTAAATTAATCACTTTTTTGTCTTGCCCTCTTTAGCAGCAGGCGTTTTTGTTACGTCGTCAGGGTTTTCTGCAGCATCTTTAAGCCTCTTAGCTCGTATACCAACAAGCTTAGCAATAGAACGAGCCTGAAATAAAAACATGAATTTGGTTCAGACTATTTTGCAAATTTTTTAAATTTATTGTAATATACTAAAATTAATTAGGGCCTTTCATCTCTGCAACACTTTACACCCAGTATCTTGCAGTGTACATTTATTATACTTGTACATGGTCTAAGATTAACTTTTAAGGTCCTTTTATGAGACATTCAATTTTTAAAAAACACTGGAGACATTAAACTTTTAATATATATATATTAACTTCATTACGGTAAAAAAAGGTAGTATTATTATAACATAGGCATATTAACATTTAAAAAAATAATTAAAATCATAGTAGTTTTTAACTAGTTTCAAATAAACTCCTGCTTGAACCTATAGCTCCAATTTGACTCTACTATAATTAAGGCACACAGCATAGTGGTATTGAACTCCCTACTGGATACTGTACTCCCTAGTTGGTACTCCCTGTGTACTGTACTCCCTAGTGGATAATTTAGTAGGATGGGATCTTCGATCATATATAAAAACAAATTACACAATCAACATTCCAAAAATGCCTAAACCAAATGTGCACTCAAACAAGTACTTCACTTTTGTTTGATCGAGTAGTATTCGAAATCTCTACAGCAAACATGACAAAGTGCCCCTTTAAAAATTGTAAAAACAACACATCTAAAACGGTAAATGAGAAAAGGATTCCTATTTTCAGTAAATTAGGTGAATTATACTTTAAGCACGAAACGTAAGATTGGATTTTGATTATCTTTTTTAACAAACTTCGTTTCAATGTCATGCAAGAATCTTTTACCAGCTTTTACAACCTTATGCTTTGACGGTAAGGTCTACTTTAAATTAGTACAATATTATGCATAATACTATAGGATATTAGAAACATATATGTCAATTCTGACAATAATTTGTTTAGATTTTACATAAGATTGTGGATCTAGTTTTTTATTTGTGATCGAAGGAGAGGATCTATAACGTATATAAATGTATATCCTTTGTAAGGCATACTAGCATGGGTATTGGCTGACTTGATGTTAGTTAAGTCAAAAGGTTTTAGGATAACTTGAAAACTTGTCAGTAGTGGTACTTCAGTGTACTGTACTTCCTAGTGGAAAATTTCGGACGGGATCTATTATAAATGTGTCTGCTCTAGAAATCATGCTAGCATGGGTATGGCTGACTTGACATTAGTTGTTAAGTCGAAAGGTTTAGAGACAACTTGGTCAGTAGGTTGGAAATAAACATATCATCTCCACAAAATCATTATTGCACTCATTTTATGTCGACCACATTTGGGAGTGCCTCATTTCATTTGTGAGAAAAGGACTCTGGCTAGTAATAGGACGTTTGTAGATCTTACTACTATTATTCTTGTCTTAAGTCAAATTAAGAGCAGTATACATTTATTCCAAAGACACTTACCCCTCTTAGATACTGATAAGCCTTAAAGTTCTTCTCATCCTCGGTGATAGTACGAGCGATAGATTTAGGAGCTGGTTGTTGTACTGGCATGAGGGGTCCACGGAATTGAGTAGCCAGCTTGCGCTCGTCTTCGTTAGCTTCACCTTTTAGAACCTAAAAACAATATTCTGTGATTAAAGAATTCATATTTATAACAAATGTAATATTTCTGAAATAAAACATTTTTATAATTCAATTATCCTTATTGCTTATCTACTTTCTATCAATATAAAGGTGTCAAAAAAGGGAAATTTCCAGTGGCATACTTTTTTTTTAAAAAAAAAAGAGGTATTATTTACTTCACACACATCACGATGCAATTTCCTAATTCACTACTTAGTTTAAAATTTAAACAGACATTGACCAACTTTAACAGTCTGTTTGAAGACAAACAGCTGGTGAATAGGTACTATATTTCTTCTCTTGCAGACCAGCATGTACTGTATAAAAAATGTTATACATTATTGTACGAAATTAATTTAATCTACGTAAAATACCTTCTTGCCCTTAGGGAAAAGAATGAGTCGTGCTCGGTACTCCTTCAACCTTTGGATATTTACTTGCAGAGACTCCACAGACTTATTGCGCCTGCGAGGGTCCACCGAGATACCAATAGTTCTAGCGAAGGTAGGATTCAAGCCAGCAGCCTAGAACAATATTAGTAAATAAACATGTAATTCATTTTTAATTAATTACTTAGCACTAATAAGTGTAGATAAAGTTGTATTGAAATGATTCTTTGAAACAGGTTGATTCATTTAAATAAATTATTTCTAGAACTATTTTATGATTTGTGATGAAGATATAATGCTACTTAGTTTCTTTTTTTAGCAATAACATAATTACGTACATAGCACACAATAAAGTATTCAAAACATTAATTACCCGAATTTCTCGAAGAGTAAATCCACGTCCTGCACGAACTTTGGTATGATATCGCACAGTAGGACATCGTACCACGGGACGTAAAGGTCCTGCTACTGGACGAGGAGCGATAGATTTAGCTTTCTTTATTCTACTTTGTTTTCTACGATACTTTCTTGCCGGCTGATTAAACCAGGTTTTCACAAATCTTTGCCAGTCTTTGTGAAAGTGGCCATTAGGAATCATATTATTTCCCTTACCCATGTTTGTTCAGTGGTTATTTACCTAAAATTAAAAAAGTTAATATCGAAATATGCTAACTTAGGTAGTCTATGTTTATACACTTATGAGAATTCAAAAATACAAACAATATTATTAATGGATGGGTAAGAAAAAACAAGATAACTAAAATAAATACAAACCGGCGAAGAAAACCCACATAAAAGAAATCAAAGACAATTTAAAATTAATACGTAATAGGGTTGTCCGATATTAATCGATATTATGAAAATATCGATGTAGTGTGAAAACATCGATGGTATGAAAGCGAATTTATTAAGCGTGATTACTGATAGACCAAGAGCCAGTGACCAATTTTCAGTTGTCATTTCAAAAGTCTTGAAAATTTACTGACTCAATGTTTAATATCTGCTCGATAATAGAAACTACTTCTGGCAGCCTCCAATGGCCGGGGTAAATTACCCTAAAATTTTAAAGAGGGTAGAAAATAAGAATTATTTTAGTTAAAAGTATCAGTCATGAAATTTATGCAGATTATTTTTAAAAGTATACTGAATGTATAATAAATTCGCCAGAACATTTTCGTCCCTCCTAATTGTTGACAGAACACTATAAATATTTATAGAAAATAGGTTGACTTTTATTATTTCATTAGTTCAAATTTTAACACAATGCAGAAAATATGTATAGAAAATATATTATTGCATGCCAGAAATAAATTTCATCACTTACTATCTGCCAGAGGAAAAAACGTTCCCGTGCGAGTGCGAGCGAGAGCTAAATTCATATCTATGAGTTGAAAAGAGAGTGCAAATGACCAGTAAAATATATACAAGTATAAATATACTTTTGTCCAACAGCAGTAAAATTCTGAAAGCATTTGCTATAATAACCAATGTCACTATCAGTGTTGTCAGGTAAAACCACATCACAAAACTGTAAAAAAGAAAGAGATATTTTGTTTGTGGTAGGATAAAGTGCAACGTTACCGCACTTACTATTTTGTAAAACTGTTTCAACTAAAATTGACTTGCAATCGGTCTATGAATCATTGGTACTTACAACACTTTTTAAAGTCGTAAAGTACGTTTTAGCTACAAAGCATTAATTGTAAGTGTTTTGGAATCAACTTCTATGAATTCGACTGTTAACTAAATACAAGAGACCTGTCGCCTCCTTCGAAGTATACGTACGTAGCAGGTATTGTAATTAGTAGAATAATAAAAAAGAAAGAGATATTTTGTTTGTGGTGGGATAAAGTGCAACGTTACCGCACTTACTATTTTGTAAAACTGTTTTAACTAAAATTGACTTGCAATCGGTCTATGATTCATTGGGGTGAGTCAAGCTGGCACGGCCATCTTCAAAAAATTAAAAAAGGGATATGGCAAAATAATGTGCTCGTTATGTGCTAATTATGTGCCCAAGTCAATATTTTTGTGCTCTCTAATTAACGCGGCAAATCACTCTTTTTAGCCGTGCCAGCTATCGGAAAGCTAGCACGGCCCATCTCCTAGCGGGGCTAAATTTGACTTTGAAAAAAAAAACAACCACCGTAAAATTACGTGCTTTTTATGTGCTTTAAAATGGCCGAGACCATTTTCTGAAAAAACCACCCCTTGTACGGAAAACAACCCTTACAAGGAATTAACCATTTTGCACGGGCTGTCAAATAGGTATACAACTATTATAGAGAGCACATTCAACAATGCAAAAAACATGTTTTGATGAGGGACATCAATAACTTTCTTTTGAAGTCATTCGGGAATTTCATGCTCTCGTAATGAGCATTCTAGACTTGAATGCTTCGGTTTGAAATCACTCAGAATTTTGTGCTCGCGACAAAGGCACCCAGGAATTTTGTGCTTTGGTTTTAAAGCATCCAGGAATTTTGTGCTTTGATTTTAAAGCATCCAGAAATTTTGTGCTTTCGAAATAAATACCCTGGAATTTAGTGCTCGCGAAATAAGCACCCTGGACTTTTGTGCTGTTGTTTGAAAGTATCCAGGAATTTTGTGTTCGCGAAATAAGCATCCACGAATTTTGTGCTCGCGAAATTTTATGTTCACTATTTTACCGTCCACGATATAATAGCAATAATGGGGCAGCAAAATGTAAGCACTTGTATGACTAAACTGTAGTATGGGTATGACTATGAAGACGCTTTTAAATTACCGATAACGCAATTAATGAAGACGGTGAATCGGTGTCAAAATGATGTCAAATAACGCAATCTGTGAAAAACATTTGGAGATTTATAAGATATTGAACAAACGATTTAGATTTTTATGTAGAGGAAGTATATCTAGATTCCGTAGTGCCATAGCTGCGTCGTACCTTGCTAGCTGTCCGTGTCAACTGTACGAATCTTTAAAAATATTCATTTTCAAAGATTCGATCAAATGATAAAATCAATCATTGATCGCACAATGTAAAGAGACACCATACTACATTCTAGGGTTGCAACCATCCATTTTTGATTGAAATGAAAGATCGAACAATAGTATGAGTAAACCAATCTTTTGCGATTTCGATATTATTTAAATTTTTTATAATGACTGCCGCATTTGTAATTTTATTGTTTGCGTTTTGAAAAATAATTTGAATGCGTGTTTTAGTAAATTTTTCTCAATTCCACCTTTCGTTAATCTTCGATCATCACTTTAAAGTGGCATAGGCAATTAAATATTATGTAAAATATCGACCAGTACCAAACCGTGCTAGTACCAAGTACTGTGAGATATTTTATTGGTATGAGTCTATCTAGTAACCCTAAGTTATACTCTATGTAATTGATATACTCTGTGTTATGTAGTAGTCTATGACGCTGTAACCTCGTTTGTGTAATAAATATTAATTCAGGAAACAAGTAACTGCCTTTATTCATAGTCACTTCTAATATAAATAATAACTCCCTTCGAGTGCTGGTTCATAAGTACGAATTTGTTAAGTGATTGAATCGATAAATGATGTATTTATTAAAATATTAAAATGCATGGACATATCAGTTAAAACGTGAGGTTAAAATGATAAAATCTTATCGCAACGTTATCGCAATCATCAATACTTCGTCATAGTATTTAGAGAACGTGTCCATTTTTTGTTGAATGACTTACTAGGCTTTTGCTAAACGTTACTAGGGAAGAGTCCGTAGATAGAGAAACTTATAAACTACGCTATATATTCATTCATTTACACAAAAGATTAACACATACGCATGGAATGTATAAGAAACTGACGAAGCTAAAGCATTTTCTATCCTTTAGCGCTTGCCAGTTTTTTTAAACGTCAGGCACAATGATGTGCTGAACAACAAAGAGTATAAAGCTAAATAATCTCGTCGTATTGGGGCTACTAGCTTTTTAATACCTACCACTTTTCCTCGTATGGTACAAAATAAGTGAAGAGACATTGCGTGGAAAATTATTCTGTACTGTCCAAAATAATAATATATTACGTTTATTACCTGCACAAATTTTTAATTTCTTAAAAATTTCATTCGTCAATGAAGAGATATTTAATTTCAAATTTCGGTTTAAAGAATTACTTTCAATTTGTTATACATATAAACGCTACCTTTTAATTATTTGATTTACACAGTATTTATAAGATAAAATAGAAAAAAATATAATGCAGTAACATACTCTCAAACAAACGTCAGAACACCGAAGTAAATGTTATTTAACATTACTTAATTTTATGATTTAAAAAACATGATTTGTACCTACATCTATCTACACGTATGTGATACGTTCCACTGCTAAACAACGTCATAAATTTTTATAGCAACGTAGCCAATGAAATTCAACCAGTATCATGTGTTACAAGCTATTATTAATATGCACGTTATTAACTTCAACTGCGTTATTATAAAGAAACCTACTCCCTACAGGAAAATAAATATTATATATATGATATAAAAAACTGTGGTACATGTTTTATCCCACGTGGCTACGGACTTACGTAGATACTCCCTGTACGGAAGAGTCACAGTACAACAATACACAGTTGAACATGACATATTTTTATTTTTTTGAATACTAAAAGACAAAACACTTACGAGTTTACGAGTATTTTACAAACAAATTATTTCTGTAATGTGTATTAACTATGAAGTCGATAATAACTTGACACGAATTACACTGACAGAAAAGAAAAAATGTGCTGACAGTTGCCACACACAATGACTAAGGAAACTAAAGGACATAGCATGTTGATCTATAGCCACATTTAGTTATATATATTTTAACGCATTCTTGTGTGTGTAAGAGAAAACAACAGTACTTTTCTCAGAGTAATTTTTTATGTGACATCATTGTAATGTCAAAATGTGCCGGTCCGCCATTCTTTGCGACACTTTGACAAGTACACGAAGTGTCAAAACATATCAATGAATTTAATATTTTTTAATGTTTCTGTGATTTTGTGCTAGATATTGGAACTGTATTTTTAAAGGAGAAGCTAGCATAATGTTACAATAATTTCTAAGTGTAGTGTGTTAGGATGTAGCTCGAGGAAAATCAATAGTCAACGAAATCTATAATTGTACTGGTACGTAACAGAAATTCATTAATTTAGTCTGATGTCGTATATATTTCCATTGTAATTACTGTGTTTCTTAGTTTACTGTATTATAGTCATGTATATTTTTAGTTATTAGCAGTTTTTATTCATATAATACAGTAAATTACTTCCTATCAATTTTTGTTGTTATTGCAGTTAGGGTTGTCCATGTACCTATATTAAAAAAATATCGATAAATATAGCTATCTTGTTTATATGTCGTATTTATCTCGTTTCAGATTACCATCATGTATTATTAAAGGAAAAGAGTGGCTTGACCTAATCGGAAAAGAAAATTGAAACACCTCTGTAAAAATTATCTCTGTAAAATATCTTCACGCTGTATCCTCAACGGGGTATTCGTGATATATATTTATGTTATTTGCATTTCGAAGAAGCTTCTTTCAATAGAACATTAAGAAAATAAATTTATGTATGAAGCATTACTCTCGCAAAGATTACTGGGAGTCAGAAAAAATATTTACAGTAGTAATTAATTACTTTTTAATTTCCTGACCGTGTAAATCCTCTATTGAGAAAAAGTAACAGGAAAATATTAATTGTTTACAGAATGTGACTGAACTTTGATTTTATAGAGAGAGAAAAATCTGCTCATAGTCCTAAATATCTGCTTTTGAATGATGTGAATCAAGACCACGCCGAGTTATTTTTGCGACCAATAAGAGCTTGTAGTGGTTTTACTAATAACCCAGATGCGGTACAATTTAAAGAATCTTTTAAAAAACTTTAAGAGCAGAAATAAGAGATGAAGGTGTCGGAAACTATTTCATTCTTTTCTTGACGTACAAAAAAACGACAGCGACATGATGAGTACAATGACTCGTAAATTCAAATCTTAGTATTCAAGTTTCATTCAGAAATTATTTCAAAAAGTTGTGCTATTTAGTTAGCTAGATTTAATTTGTGAATATGTTATTAAAAATGTTATGTACTTAATATAATTATTATTTTACAAACAATAATAATAACAGTTTTATTTTTCAAACTCAGTCTCTCACTCACTCACTCACTCACTCACTCACTCAAAATATGTTAATATAGGAACATTAGTCTGACATTGGTCACCCTTGTAGTGCCTAGTAATTTACTATCTTAACTTTTAAAATATTTATTCAAAAGGCCGGTATGTTGTGGATTTTCTACGCTAGATAATATTATAAACTATAGTATTACTTATTTCTTTAAAAATGTAAAGGAATAAAATTTGTTTGTTTGTATGTACGGGGTAACCTTGGAAATACTTAACTGAATTTGAGAATTTTTCAACTAATAGAAGTCCACAGTGTTCTATTCCTAATTGAAATGTTATTCCCAATTACTGTGTGATAAGGCCACTAATTTTTAGTAAAATTAATTATTCTAGTATTTAGTTTATCAAAGTGATACAGTACTGTATGGCTATAGATTTGCTCGCTCTGTATGTATGTTTCTCATAGCACGTATTTTAATTTCACCATCACCTCTAGAAGAAGTAACGTTATGCATGTAAAGAAATGCATTAAAAGGACTGTGCTGTTCTTCAACTACTTTAACCTATGTTCATTGATCTACAACATTTATCAAACTGCTTCATAAAAATATAGGTTTCTTTTAAAAAGCAATTTTATTTCTGTAATAATCATGGACATACTATTGAGTATCACAAAAAGAAGTACCTAAGTAATTTATTTGTATGTAGGGTTCATTTAAAGGTCCATACAAAAATGATCGAAGGAGAGAAAGGGGCTACCCTTGAAGGCGTCTGTTGCTATTGTTGCCAATAACACCTTAAAATAGCCTTAAGCGCATATTCTAATTATATGCCGACAGCATCGAACTATGCACTGCTATTTTCAGTTTGAACAATATTTCAGTACTTTTGTATAAATCTATGATATACAAAAAAAAATAACCCTCCCTTTTTCTGAAGATATCATGCAAAATGATTTTCATTTTAATACTGATGCTGAAACAAAACTTCTTTCAACAACTGACTTAACGACATCTACATAGTAGATATTTGAGACATCACTAATCGGCAGCCATTGTTTGCGACACTTGAAGTTTAGGCGGGACGATTATTTTGTACTTTTTGGAGAGCTGCTGCCGCAGGCCCGTGTCACCGCGCCCGCTACTCTGCCTATTATTGTAGATCGTTGCGTATATTGTTATTTTAATATGTCGGACGATATGGTATGTGCAGGTTGCAGGCATCCTATTATTGATAAGGAGTTTTTACGTTGTTGCCTATGCAGGAATGTTTACGAGCGCAAATGTACAAATGTATCCGAGACTCGTTTCTTTACTACAATGAGTAAAGCCGGCAAAGATTCATGGCAGTGTGACCTCTGCAGGAGTAAGAAGCCGAAAGCAGGAAACGTTAACACACCAGTGCGTAATTACGGCACCGAAAACGTCACAGTCCGTAAGGGCGGTTCGGCGTCTGTAAAGAGTAATAACAAGGACCAGGAATCGGCCGATACGCCGGCTACGGAACCCAAATCATCGGACGTCCAGGTGCGTGCTTATCGACGAGATTCGTCTCTTTAGAGAGGAGATGCGTGCGGTCCGTGAGCAGATGGCGAGTCTGACTGCTGTAGTATCCGAGGTCTTGCTCAAAGTCGAAACCTGCGACAGACGGATTGATGAGCTTACCGCACAAATGAATATCCTGGAGCGTCGGCTAGAAGAAAGCATCGAAACTCGTCCGTCTAATCCTACGGTTGCCACCACAATCGCACAACTCAAGCATGACTTAAACGAGCGTGACCAGGAATTATTACTTAATGACTTAGAGCTTTCTTGTGTGCCAGAGCAGATGGGTGAGTCAGTCTCACACGTGGTTATGACGTTATCCAATAAGCTGGGAGTCACGCTGGCGGAACAGGACATTGTAAGCGCCGCACGTATGGGTCGAGTGTCCGTGCCAATGGAGGACGGCGGCCCTGGGCGGCCGCGTCTCATTGCGGTACGTCTGACGCGGCGCGCGCTGCGTGATCAGCTGCTGCAAGCTGCACGCGTCCGTCGTGGGTCTACCACCAAAGGTGCTGGCCTGCCGGGGACACCGAGGCGCTTCTACGTCAATGAGAGGCTGACTCGTACCAACCGACAGCTATTCCAAAAAGCGCGTGAGGCTGCTGCCAGAGAAAACTGGACTTACATCTGGACGAGAGACGGTCGCGTATATGCTCGTCAGCGACAGGGTGCACCGAGGGTCCGTTTGCATACTGAAGCAGATCTGGGAAGGGTTTTTGGATCTCATTCGGTTTGTTATAACAAATAGGGTCTATTACTTATGTTATATTATAAAGGTCAGTAAAATGTGTGTTAATTTGTTTAGTTACTTGGCTTCTATTATTTATTCTATTATTTATTTTAATGTTGATAATTTTAGGGGACATATTGTATTGTCTTTTGTACCGTGTGTCTGCTTTTTTTTCTGTCTCTTTATCTTTATGTATTCTGAGTCCTTGTCCTCATGTGATGAGGTTATAAAAATGACAATGCCTTATTATTATAGAATACATATGCGAATACATAACCCTAGGTGTGCTGTGGCTTTGCTTGTTTGTAGTATTTATAAAAAACTTTATAAACACACATGTATACATATACATATCTCATATTTATACTTATGGTTCTTATTGATATTACTGCACCGATTGCATAATCATGCAATTACTAGCATCGGAATACATACATACCACTATTTGTTTATAGATTGTGGACGCTTTTTAACATTCTCCGATGGCTAGCAAGACTAATTATCTTAAGTTAGCACTTTACAACCCTGGTTCACTTTGCACTGGACACGACGACTTTATAATCGCGATGAATAGACACAGCGCAGACTTGGTCGCCATAAACGAAAGTTGGCTGCGAAGCGGTGAGGAGGCGCACGCTCCTGTTGCTCCAGGTTACAAACTGAAATCGACGCCTCGACCGCTGCATATGCGTGACGGACGAGGGGGAGGGGTGGCGTTTTACATTGCGGGCAGCGTACGCGCGCGAACCACCGCGCACCCCGAAGCCAACATTGAACAGATGTGGACGGATGTGGATGTGCATATCGCCCTGAATGGGTGAATGTAGATTTATTCTTAGACGCGCTTACACAATCTGTAGCTCATTTTTCGAGATATGATTATATTGTTTTGATGGGTGATTTCAATATCAATATGATGGATTCGCGTAACACAAAGCTTAGAAAGTTTAATCAGTTTTTGCAATATAGTGGCCTTCAGCAAGTGGTTAACGAGCCAACGCACTTTTCCACAGATAACGAGACACTTATTGACGTCGTATGCACCAACGCACGAGTTCGGGACGTCTCTGTTACTAATATAACGGGATCACTGGGGCATGCCATGGTGAATGTCACAATAAATGTGAAGAAAGAGAAACCTTTGAAGCGATGGTTTTCACATCGAATTATTAAAAACATCAATCTAAGTGACTTTAATAGTGATTTATACAGTATTAACTGGGAGTCTATACTCAATTTGTCCTCCGTAGATTGTATGGTCCACACATTCAATGGCTTTCTCTTGTCTCTGTTTGACAAGCATGCGCCTTTGAAAACTTATAAAACAAAAAATTATTCATCACTGCCTTGGATTACGGATAATATAAAATTCATGATTGATCTCCGTAATTCTGATTTACAAAGATACCGAGATACAAAACGGGACAGTCACAAAAAATATTATAATGACTTAAAAAAGTTGGTTCATAATAGTATATATTACGAAAAGCGTGCATATTATAACCATTTAATCAATTCAAAACACGACGACCCAAAGATATTTTGGAAGAATATGAAAGAGAAAATCATGCCTAACAGTAAACAGAACTTTTCACTTCCTGCTCACTTTAGTAACCCAGATGATATTAACAACCATTTTCTGGATGTACCGGGTTCTACTACAGTAGCTATATCACAACTGTCTTACTTTGAACACCATGGACTTGAAGGCAATAAGCTAATACTAAAGCCTGTTGATGAGAGTGACACTAGCAAATATATTCTGACTATTACATCCAATGCTTGTGGCGTGGATGGCATAACACGAGAGATGGTTCTTTTAACAATGCCGCGTACTCTTCCGATTATAACAGCTATAATTAACAAATCTATATCTACTGGTGTTGTACCTACGTTGTGGAAGACCGCAGTCGTTTCTCCATTGCCTAAAGTGGACAATCCCACGGAACTTAAAGAGCTAAGACCTATAAGCATCATACCATTTTTGTCTAAAGTACTGGAAAAAGCAGTTTATGTTCAACTGAGCAAATTCGTAGAAGACAAAGGGATCTTACCAGATAGTCAGTCCGGTTTCCGCAAGGGCAGGGGCACAGTAACGGCGCTTTTGGACGTTACAGACAATATATTGACTGAGCAGGATTCTGGTAGAGCTACTATTCTAACACTACTTGACTTCTCTCGTGCCTTCGACAGTTTAAATACTTCCCTCTTGATTTCAAAGCTATCATATTACGGATTAGACCGCAGTACTTTGTCCTGGTTTAATAGCTATTTAACAGACCGTCAGCAATCAGTAAAACTCGAGAAAGAGAGCGGTTTGGTCCTTAGATCGGACATTAGAACCGTCAATCGTGGCGTACCGCAGAGAACGCTGCTCGGTCCTTTGCTGTTTGTTATTTATGCAGCAGATCTGTCCAGTCATATTCTTCACTGTAGGTCGCACTTTTATGCCGACGACGTCCAAATTTACATCTCAGTGCCACGCAATAGTGTTGCCGATGCATTGCTTAAGATAAATAATGATCTGGAGCGTGTGTCACAATGGTCTTTGAACAATGCCTTGGTATTAAATCCCTTGAAGTCAAAATATATTGTTCTTGGCTCCAAGCAACAAATCGCACGTGTATTGGGCTCATGTCCAGTCATTACTGTTTCGGGACATGTTATTGACAGGGTGAATGAGACTCGGAACCTTGGAATCATCTTTGACAGTGAGTTGCGATTTGAGGCACATATCTTACAACTGGTTAAAAATTGCTTTTACCGACTCAAAATATTATATAATATAAGGAATTTACTTACTGAGACGGCGCGGGTTACCCTCTGTGAGTCTCTTGTTTTGTCGGTTTTGAATTACGGTGACCTTGTGTATGGCCCGCGTTTGTACTCTAGGACTCAGCGTCTCATACAACGAGTGCAGAATGCTTGTTGTCGGTATTGTTACAACATTCCACCCCACACTCATATAACACCATATCTAAACAAAACCTCCACACTTAATATGGCGTTCCGAAGGCATCAGCACCTCGCTGGTTTGGTATTTGACGTAATTAAATATAGGACACCCGAATATTTGTACAAGAAGGTGCAATTCTCTCCATTCCACAGCAGATATAATGTAAGACCATCACGACCATTACTAGCTGCACATCTTCATAAAACTGTTGCTTTCAAGGGTAGTTTTCACTACCAAGCAACAAAATGCTGGAACAACATCCCGCCCCCGTTAAGACTTCTTCAGTCAAAATTCATTTTTAAGAAAAAACTTAAAGAATATTTACTAGACCAACAACAATCTGGAGTTCCAGCCAGCTCTTTGACAACAGCAGCTTCAATATCATAGTGAGATAAATCTATTAATTTCAATTTTATTTATTAATTTTATGTGAAATAATTTTGGTATACAGTTTAAACCAATCAAATTTGAGTTTGTGTAGATAGTGCAATTCATTGTTGTTAATATCTTTTATTTTATCATTGTTTCATGTCTTCATCTTCATTATTCTGATTATATCTGGAATGGACATTACATTGTCTGGACACTATACAGTTACTTTATTGAGCAACCGCACACAAAACAAACACGACATGAAGCACACGAACACACACGTAGCAAATATTTATATTAACTTTTTGCTTTCCCTTTTCTTTTTAGCTCGCAAATGCTCCTAGGCTATAGCAGAATAACAGAGTTTTGTTCTTGTTAGAGTAATGTTATACTCTGAGCTATGACCTTTTGCAGTGCTGCAACACACCTGGGCTTTTGCTTATACTTAATCACCTGTCCATGGTCCATGCAGTTCATCATGCATGGGACATGCATTGATATTTATGTCCTTGTAACATTGTTTGTGTATCTTTAGCTACTTTTAAGATTGTTACTATTATTATTATTATTTTTTATTGTGTACTTTGTTTTAATAATGTTTATGTCTGTTAAGGTACCTACCTTGTGTGTTGTAGTACTGTAATAAACTGTTTATCTATCTATCTATCTATCTACTTGTTTCATGTCCTTTGGTTTCCTTAGTCAAAATACAAATGACCTTTAATTAATATTGTAATATTGGCTGACTGTAAGGTGTTGTTATTACGCGGAAGGCATGAGATGTTTTTCTTTAATGGCGTGGCCGCAAGTTGAACGCATTCGCCAACGACAATTGTAAAAACGGGAAAAGGTTAAGGTAATTGGTAACAAATAATTTAAGAAATTTGGAAGAATCAAGATCAGAAGAGCATGCAGGAATTATAAATACATAGTAAATAAATAAATATTACAACTACTTATAGCATAATGATACAGAAATGAAAAGAAACAGAAAAAAGAAAAATATGGATATATATTCCTAATTCTAGATTTTAATATTGTAATAGGAAACAAAAGACGTAATAATTTTGTATATTATAGGATCATTACTTACAAGCAAGGAATTTATGGACGTAGGTAAAGAAACATGGATGGCTTAGAGAGAAGTGTAGAGTGAGGAGTGATCATAACTGAGACATGAGAAAAGGATATGATTTAAATAGCCCACATCGGTCCTGCACTGACACAAATCACTATCTATTATGTTAATTTTATGCAGGTGGGCTGGAGAGCAGTTATGTCCCAGCCGCATACGAACAAGAACGGTTGTTACTGATTTACTAAATTTAAATTTACTAAACCAAGTTTTGGTAGGAACATGTTGAATGCTATAATAAAATTTACCTTTTGATTGAGCGCTATCAACCCAAAATTTATACCATGAATCTTGGAGACAAGTTTTGGGCAATGTAATCAAATCATGACAATGATTATTGTAAGGAAAAATATCGCTCTACTGCACTACTTGATTGGCTAAAAGATCGGCTTTGACATTACTGTTAATACTGCAATGTCCCGGAATCCTTGCTAAACACAGAATAATTCTTCAAAATGCACTTAAATATTAATTATTTAGTTTCAAAAATAATTGGATGTTGCGTTTTTGATTTAAAAGCGAATCTAGACAAAGTTTGTAAGGCACTCATAGCATCAGAAAAAATAATAGCTTTATTTAAAGACATAAGAAGTACATATTCCACAGCCTTGTAAAGTCTATAACAGCATGAGATCTTATAGATAATTTTATTGATATATAGTTTAAGATCCGGTATAAGAAATATATAGAAATATAAATTGCGTACGGATATTAAATAATTAAATTTTTAATTAAATTTATTTAATCTAGTTCTCTCATTAGTTATTTAAAAAAATCGTATACTAGAAGAGAATATACCCAAAAGAATCAAAAGAGTAAAGGTTGCCTGCTTTCCTTTCTGCGCAACTGTGGAGTTGCCAGGTATAAACAGGTGCGTAAATGTTATTAATATAATATACTCTCATCAGTTATTCAATCGTATATTATATCAAATGAAAGCTTATTTTATTCTTAATCTAACTGTATTAGGTTGCCTTATTAAAAAATTGATCCAGTCAATGGTTGCCTAGATTTTAGATGTAAATATTCAACGCGAGCAATAAGAGTGACAGAGATGCGTTGCGCGCGCAACTCCATGCGACAGACAATGATGAAGCGAGTTCTATTAATGAAGATTTTTCCCATAGCGTAAGCACATACGTAATATCCCCTAGGTAGTCTGTGGTAAGCGCGTTCTATAGATCAAATACTAAATTCTATGCAGATTAAATATTAACAACAATATCGAATTATTTTCACACGTTTATTTATTAAAAAATTACATAATTATATAAATTTTTTTTTATTCATACATAAATTTACCAATAAAATAGCTCAGTAAAAAAATTATTTCGATTCTGACTCGTCAGAAGTGGCTACGTCAAAGTCAAATTCTAATTCTGCATCGTTTTCTTTTTCCTTCGATACTCTGAGTACTTCCTCAACTTGTAAAGGTGTGGGGTGTGGGGTCCTCTACGAACCATCTGGGCTTCAAATAGCCATCCAAAAACTAGCCACAATCTTCAGGATTTAGTTTGACGCAGCTTGCATCTATTGCATGAAGCCACATTGAATTCACATCGACTGAGCAAAATTTTTTGTTGGAGTGACTTCCAGCATGGTGAAATCAAATTGGACTCCGTACCTTTAATCTTCTTTATAAAGTGCTCTTTGTCATTGTATGTTGCATGTTTTTTGGAACAGCTGATATCTGGCGTCATTGATGTTATAACAATTTTTGATCCCATACAGAAGGGCTGTAAACTCCTGAACATGTTGAATTTTTTCGTCAACGAATAGATCTATTGCGTCTGTTAACGACGCGAATATTTCAATCAGATCAAAAAAAAGATACGCATGACTTAATATTCTTCGATGACTTAAAATTCCTTCATACGTACAGTGTTGAGACGAGTTAGAAGACATTTGTTGCTCCAGATTGATTGAGAGTATTGATACCTGGAAGTATTACATCACAGTAAGTCTGTAAGCCACGAATATTTAACAAGTGGTCGACGAAAGTATGAACAATTTACTTATTTAAATACGAAACTAAATGTTATATACTCATATCATGCTGCTTGCAAAATTGTGTGAATTCATCGTTATATTTCTTGCTTAAAACAGTCACTTTTTTGTAGCAAGTAGAATGATAACCAACATTGTCAACCGAATCCAAACATAACCTAACTACACCACGCACGAATTTTTTTTTCCTTCGAAATAATAACTTTAAATAACAATTTTTGAAAGATTCTTTATTAAAATCAGTAATAGAATCCTTTGAACCACATAAAAACACTTTTTCACTTTTAAACACACATAATTTATTATTAAGATCGATGTTATTTAAAACCGTCTGTGCAATAGCACGTTCGTTTAAAACAAAAAGTAAGAATTACTTCAAACTAGCGTTTCAAACACTTTTTGGCCGGTCAAGTCATCTTTTTCTATTACACAGAATACTAAGCATTTCTCACTCTCTTTTACAAAGCCGCTGTTAGACGCACACCTGCCTCGCTTTATCATTGTCTGTCGCATGGAGTTACGCGCGCAACGCATCTCTGTCACTCACCACTCGCGTTTAATATTTACATCTGAAATCTAGGCAACCATGGACTGGATCAACTTTTTAATAAGGTTGTAACCTAATACATTTAGATCACAGACAAACTAGCCTAAAGAGAGGAAGAGATTTGCACAAATGCTCATATAAGTTCAAACACAAACGCACGCTCCTTTAGTATTAACCAGGAAGCAGATCCGTGACCTGTGTCTAATCGTTTTCAAAAATATAGAATAAAATACGTAAACAATGTCAAATTGCGCTGTAAAGTGGTGCGGTAGTGACAGTCGTAAAAATAATTTCAAAAAAGACAATATCACGTTTCATCGGCAAGTATAAAATTAATAACAAAATTTATAACAGAAAAATGCAGAGCTCTAGTGATACTGGTTGCTGGTAGCTTTGAGTCAGCGTTTGTTCTTGTCTAGCAAGCTATAATTACATGTTGCGTCCTCACTCTTGCAAGATGGCACGTGTAAGTAGGGATGCGAAAAAACGAATCGATTATCAATATCTTTTCCATTAATTTTGAGAATTTCTATTGACTATCTATCTTTCATTGAAATTATGTACCTAGTTCCATATTAAAATATCTTGTTTCTTTTCTACTATCGTTACAAACTTAATTAGGTAATTAAAATATTTATTACATACATTTTTGAATGATTGTTTTTAAATTGAAAATTTTATGATTTAAGATTTTAAACCAATAAAAATGAATAAAAGCGGATACCCGTACTAACTTTATAAATGCGAAAGTCTGTCTCTCTGTTTATTTAATGATTAATGTTTCTTATTTTCAAAAAATGCGAAAGTGTGTTTTTATTTTTCTTCACAGATGAATGTTTCCTTGTAAATTTTGTTCTCTATGCTTTCCTATACCATTTGTCTGATTGCGATGAAACTTTAATGAGTTGGTGTGCACACGCCTGGGAGGTTTCTGTACATGTGACGTCATCATAAATCCAATATGGCGAATGCTCCGTGTTAGAAAGTAAAAGACCTCCAGCAATATAAGTATTGATACGGTTGGACCTTATGCTTAAGGAATAAGGTCGATAATTAATGGAGCTCGAAACGTAACTTTTAGTGCTTATATCTCAAGACCTAGGCTTTGCAGAGTTATGACCTAAAAACGCATTGCTAGGTTTAAGTTCTACTATCGAATGGTATAAGACAAATTAAGAAAGAAGAACAAAGTTGCACCTCGAATATTCCCGAGTGATGACGTGTCATGTACCTATGACTCATGCAAACAGGCGGCGTCGAGAATAATGTCGAATTACTGTAAGCGAGCGTAATTAACTAGAAAGTTCCACCCTCATTTTATCCGACTATAAATAGAGCTCCGTGTCCGCCGCCGAGTCAGTGTTTCTCAACTAGCGATCGAGGCGACATCAAGGCGAATTACATAGACCACTACGACGACTACTGCGACGACCTTGGATGGAAGAACTCTGCGATTTGGGAACGTCATTGAGTGAAGCGTGTACCTTCGGTGACTACTACGCGAGTACCTACTTCGAGGGCGACTACGAAGACTTAACCGCCGTAATTAAGTTCGCGTGTTCTTGACATCTGCTCATACGAAGGAAAATAAACTCTTTGCACCCTTAACCGGCATCTTATTACCCTCAGCTCGTAACAGTATGAAATGAAATGCAATAAGGAGAGAAAGGTTTCTGTGTATGTGACATCGTCATAAATCCAATATGGCGGATTCTCCATGGTAGGAAATAACAAAAAGAAAAAGGCTACTTTTTATGCAAAACTAAACGTCTAAGGGAGAGAAAGGGAAGCACTAATCCGGAAGTCACAGTAACATGTTCCACGCAAACAAAGTCGCGAGTACGGCTAGCATATAATAAATTAGTCTACAAAGATAGTTAAAATGAATAAAGGCGCACATTTTAGGGTTCCGTAGCCAAATGACAAAAACAGACCCTTGTAATTCCTGGTCCGTCTGTCGATCAGCAAATTATAGCCACGTCAGTTGGAAAGTGCTGTCACTATATTGCACAGAAGTGGATTAGGTGTATACTTTAACCGGCTATACAACGGCGTACTAAAATTTGCAAACGAATGCCTGTCCCTATAAAATTGTTATATAAATGATTGGGTATATAAATTGTGTGCTTTTTTTTACAACTTGGGGGTGTCAATTTTCTACACAGACAAACTAGCTTAAAGACAGGAAAGGAAACGGCACCGTTTTCTGCCATCGATTAGCACAAATGCTCATATAAGTTCAAACACAAACGCGCGCTCCTTTAGTATTAACCAGGAAGCAGATCCGTGACCTGTGTCTAATTGTTTTAAAAAATATAGAATAAAATACGTAAACAATGCCAAATTGCGCTGTAAATTGGTGTGGTAGTGACAGTCGTAAAAATAGTTTCAAAAAGGACAATATCACGTTTCATCGGTAAGTATAAAATTAATAATAAAAATTTATAACAGAAAAATGCAGAGCTCTAGTGATACTGGTTGCTGGTAGCTTTGAGTCAGCGTTTGTTCTTGTCTAGCAAGCTAAAATGACATGTTGCGTCCTCACTCTGGCAATATGGTACGTGTAAGAAGGGATGCGAAAAGAGGTATCGATATGTCAATATCTCTTCCATTAATTTTGAGAATTTATAACGAATATCATTATTTGGAATTATATACCTTGTTCCACATTACAATATCTTGTTTCTTTTCTACTATCGTTACAAATTTAATTAGGTAATTAAAAAATTTAATGATTTAAGATTTTAAACTAATAAAAAAAAATTAAAGCGGATACCCGTACTAATTTTATAAATGCGAAAGTCAGTCTGTCTGTTTATTTAATGATTAATGTTTCTTTTTTCAAAAAATGTGAAAGTCTGTCTGTCTGTTTCTTTACAGTTGAATGTTTCTTTGTACATGTGTTTTCTACGCTTTCCTATACCATTTGTCTGATTGCGATAAAACTTTAGTGAGTTGTTCTGCGTACGCCTGGGAGGTTTCTATATATGTGACGTCATCATACATCCAATATGGCAGATACTCCATTGAAGGAATTAATTTTTTTGTACGACACCAACAATATGGGTATCAAATGAAATAGACTTATTTTATTTCTTTTTTTAAAATCAGCTTATGAAAATAATTCCTGTAATTATCGATATACAATATCTACGAGGAGTACATCACTTTTTCGTCTAGTACGTGACGTTACCGTGCCGCCGGCTTACGTCCCATTCCTCTAACCTTGACAGAATAGTTTGCTTATAAATTCGTAAACATTCCATGTCTCTAGGGTAGTTTGTCTGTGATTTAGATTAAGAATAAAATAAGCTTTTATTTGATATAATATACGATTAAATAACTGATGAGAGTATGTTATATTAATAACATTTACGCACCTGTTTATACCTGGCAACTCCACAGTTGCGCAGAAAGGAAAGCAGGCAACCTTTACTTTTTTAATTCTGTTGGGTATATTCTCTTAACTAGTGTACGATTTTTTTAAATAACTAATGAGAGGACTAGATTAAATAAATTTAATTAAAAATTTAATTATTTCATATTATGCGTACGCAATTTAACTAGGCAACCTATTTGCGATGTGTCAATGTGTATATTATCTATCTTTAAGTTCTTATCACTAATAAATAACTGATGAGGGTATATATTTCTTATATCGGATAACGCACTAATAGGGTCTTTCGGTTCTCATAGCCCAACCTGGAGAGAATACAGTATAAATTTAAAAAGGTGGCGCCTTAACTGCATTAATATAAACAATTCCGGTTGTGAAATAAAAGAAAGGTATTTAATTCCCTTCACCAGTTTAATTCTGAAAGTAAGTTCTACTACACTTATAGTCCCTTGATTAATCTCATGGGTTTCAGACTATCAATACCTTAAATCGAAAACAATGTATAGTGGGTGCTGTTTTCTGATAATAAATGTGTCTCGTATGTACAGGTGAGTCAGGTTAACTTATTTAGCTCACCGTCGCTGCTCGGACCCTGCGTCTGGCTTTGGGGTTATTTATAAAATCTATGGATGAAAGTCATGGCGAAAAATCTATTACTTATTTTCATGAAAAATGATTTAACGTTAAATTTCGTGGATGTCCTTTATTTTAAGATTCTATGTCATACAAAAGAGTAGTATTATACAAGCAATATTTGTATATTTATAATCGCATTCTCGAAAACGGTTCTAACGATTTTGATGAAATTTGCAACATGAGCTTTACGATGGTCAAAAATCGATCTAGTTAGAGTCCAATTCTAGAAATATTGGTTTTCTCTATGTTTTCACGCACTTAATACTTTTAAACTCTAAACTCTGCTGATTTAACAACAGAGTTTACCTTCTCAGTAATACAGTGACTAGAGCATAGATCTACCAAGCTGAAATATGCGGGTTCAAATTCTGCGATGTAGTCAAACTTTTTTTTGTTATTTTTTTTATAAGACACCGAGTGAAGCTCGGTCACCCAGATGCTATACATAAAACCTCAAATATTATCCAAGATGGTAACATATGAATACATAAAATGACTTTACTATATCCACCTTTGTGAAAGAAATATTATACAAAAAAAAATTGTAGTAATAACATCCTAGTTAATCAAATCGCACCTGTGAATAGGTACAACATGAAAATAGATATATCGGAATTCATATAAGAATAGATAGGTGCACGCTGCAAGATAGGTAAAATCTGAAACTATTTAGTGTAAGCCTGAAAATGGATATACCCAGAGAAATAAGTATTCCTATAATGATATCAGGGTAGCTTGAAATTATATAGGTAGCCTAAAACTGAAATTGAAATTGGAATTGGAATTGAAATTGGAATTGGAACTCTGCAACAAAATTTCAAGGGTTAATCCTATGGATTAAACATCAAGGAAAATTCTTTAAAAAAAAACAACAAAATTACACAAGCCACTTAACATGAGGTCAATCACAGTCTCTTTTTATAGTTTAAAGCGGTAATTCGCAAAGTAGTGCAGGTGGAGCCGATACGTGCAACGATAAATTATAAAAGCGTCCAATACCTCTTAGTAGTCGATAAGATTTAAAAGCAATCATTAATAATCGAATCATTTGATTTAATTTTTAATTTTTGAATCCAGATTTACATATATATCTACCATTTATGGGATTTAATGGATAATAGTTGCGCGTTTATTTCATTTGTTTGACTTATTTACCAACTGTTTTGTAGTATAAAATATGGAATTGTTAAAATAACTGCTTACTGAGAAGTGTGATTTCGACATTTATAGTGGCTAGTCTGCCTCTGCGGATCCTACTAAAAGACTGTCACAATATATATATTTGTCGCCAAAAACTCCGGAAACTAAAAGTGTTACGTCGACATGTCAACAAAATAATGTGAAAAATATATATACGAATCACCACAGCTTTATTATCGATAATTGATACTGTGATATGGTATTGCTGAATATTTGGCTGTATGGGCTTAGATTGCTTTGCCTGCCCTCTCAAGAGAGAAAGAAACAACAAATGCTGGAGTCTATGAATCCAAGGGAAGAATCGCCATCTTGTGTTTTGCGTTTTGCCTTTCACAAACGTCACCTTTTCCTTTGGTGAGCAAGTAGCGTTCACGTGAGGTTGTGTGTTTCCTCGCTTATAGGTCACACAATCCTCATAATTTCGTGAAATAATCTTGTAAAATATAAAAAAAAATCATAAAATTCATAAAAATCCAAAAAAATAGTAAAATATTAAAAATATACGGGAATCACTCGATTTTAAGTTAGTGTACGTAAGCGTGCAACGTGGTCTGAGGAATGCGATAGTCGAGACAAAAAAGAGAAAGTGAACTTACTAAAGTTTGAATTTAATGTTTAATAAAAAGTTATCGCAGTAGATTTTCAAAATGAATCCAGGACCACCTAATTACCCAATGGCTTCTTTGTATGTCGGAGACTTGCACTCTGATATTACTGAAGCCATGTTGTTTGAGAAATTTTCAACAGCGGGTCCAGTTCTCTCAATTCGTGTTTGTCGCGATATGATTACTCGTAGATCCCTAGGCTACGCTTACGTAAATTTTCAGCAACCTGCCGATGGTAAGCATCCATATTTTTATTTTGTGTTGTAGGTACATAACCTGTGTGATTCATTAAATGCAATAATTAATATTTTTTTGTATTCATGTGCAGTACATATGTAATTTCTTTAATAATTAAATTTTAAAATCGTGTATAATTGTATAATAGTTACAATTAGCAGTTTTGTAAGTTGTACAAGTAAGAAAAAATGGCCTCGTCACTTCCATTTACTTTTTGTCTGTTTAGTTTCGTATGTAAGTACCTACCTATACGTAATATAGTATGTAACAATATAATAATTTTAATGACCACTGATAATGACATCCACATTTAGTAAGTAATTACAGTTACATTATTTCTTGTACATATTTGTCTTGGTTTGTGTTAAAAACTTTCCTAAATAACAATTATTTGTAGGTATAGCCATGCAGTAGGTATGAATTATTTTTTCATCATGCTTTTATTGATTTCGAAAAAACAGCTTGCTTTTCATTATTAAAACCAATGAGATAGATCTAGATATTCTACATTATTTGAAATTTAATGCTTGTCTTCTCGTAACAGCTTTGAAGCATGTATATGTTTAAAAAGATATAATACTAAACTACATTTTTAAGCTTAGTTTGGACTATAATAAAATGCACCTTTAATAATTTAGTGGAATAGGAAGTAATTTTGTAACAGTCATTTTATCTGACCAAAAGTTTACATGTTAAGGTCAAGAATAGATAGTATTTTAGTGAGTGGTGGTGTCTTGCAAAATGATCAAGACTTTAGCACTACAACATAAATATGTCAATAATAGTGACCTGCACAGATATTTTCAGTAGGGTAGGCAAAAAAACACCAAAATCGCCACATCATATAATTCGTTTGTAATAAATAATGTTAATGATAAATCATTCACTCACAATCACTCAAAATACTCAAACAATTAAAATTTTACGTTATTTATTTATTGGAACTACTTTGAAATATATTTCAATGATAGCAAAATTGCTACTTGCTATCTTATAAAGCTACAACAACAAAAAAAATTAAACATAAATTGAATTAAAATTGAATACCGCCGGTAAGCGCCATCTGTTGTTTTTATACATATCTAAAGAATGTTACTAAAACCGTTCAGAGGTCGCTAAAATAAGAAAAAAAATATAATAAGAAATAAGATTTTTCATATTATTAATTCAAAACAGTTATAACATTTAACGAATATGTCAATATTTTTTATGAAGTTAATTATGTTATTTTTTCTAATAGGTTAAATTAATCCTGTAACTTTTTTTATTATTATTATTAAGCCTTTTTTATTTCATATCCAGTTTTTACAATTATAAATTACAAATGTAGTGTTAATATAATTAGTGTTACCTTATTAATTAAAGCTATTATTAGTATTTGTTAGTGTTTCTATTTTTCTAAGATAATAATCCCTTTTGGGTAAAGGCCTCCTCCATCTTGTGCCATTTCTCCTTATTTTGAGCAAGATGCATCCAGCTTGGTCCAACTGCTTTGACAATATCATCGGCCCACCGTTTATGTGGTCTGCCTTTCTTTCTCTTTCCTTTTGGTCCAGACCATTTAGTTGTTTCCAGGGCCCATCTTTTTTCGTGAAGGCGTGAAATGTGACCTGCCCATTTCCATTTTAGACGTAGTGCGTGATGGAGAGCATCTGTAAGCTTAGTCTTTTTCCTTATCTCTATGTTTCTAATCTTTTGTATTTTCCTGATTTTTAGTAAGCTTCTCTCCATAGCATGTTGGCATGTGGTAAGTTTATTTCCAACTTTGGTGGTATAAGTCCATGTTTGACATGCATATGTCAAGCTTGGTAGGATACATGTGTCCATTATCGTCCTTTTCAGGTGTATTTGGTAATCTCCTTTTAGAATTTCTTTCATTGCCCAGAATTTTTTCCAAGTGATTTTAATTCTTCTATCCACTTCTTCTTCGTTGCTTTTTTTGCCAAATGAAACTTGTTTACCAAGGTAGATATATTCATTAGTATATTCAATCCTGTTTCCTGATACAACATATATTTGATTCCTTGTGTGGTTTGTCATTGCCTTTGTTTTGTCGAGGTTCATTTCTAGTCCTACTTTTTTACTTGCGTTGTCTAGTTTTTGTATCATCTGTTCAAGCTCAGTTGCTGTTTCTGCAAGGAGGACAATATCGTCAGCGAATCTGAGACCTTAGTGAAAAGATTTTTAAACAGAATCCTGTAACTAATAAGATTCAAACCGTTGCCAATTTCTTTTTCCAGTGTTGTTATTGGCTAAAAACGCGGTCTCTTTATTAACTTGTGTGCATGTTTTGAGCTAAGTGAACACACAACTACTACAGTTGCATGTGTGTAATAATATACTGTGTAATACGAAACACAGGCTTAGAAAAGTTTTGAATGTGTGGAAATCAAGGTGTTGTGATTTAAATTTGTCTCTTCTGCGAACAGTTGCCGTAATGCCTTCTTATCGTGTTTGGATAAAGATAAGACGTGTGTGAATTTTGAAATCATATTTTTTGTTGCAATATGTTTTTTTTACCTTATTTAATTAGCTAATTGTCAGGGTAGACAGTGTTTATTTGTCGCTATGGAATACATGCCACTGGTCAATTGTAATCATAGTTGTTTTAAAAGATTTAAAGAACAAAAGTAAAGAAATAAATCAGTTCATACTTTCTCTATGAATTCTCTTTTTACTCAAATATAATATAAGACCACAAAGATATTAAAAAGTAACATCACTCCAGTGAAATGCAGCCGCTCATTAGCCATCCCCATGCTATTTTATTATATCTAATTTCGGCTTTTGAGTGATTAGTCTTTTACAGAAATATGCTATAAATAAATCAATTTCAATTACAATAGCATTTGCGATAAGAACTGTACTACATCTTAGGTTATCCGAGTATTATTAGTAGCGGTATTAAAGATACGAGAAACAAAGGTTTCTCGTATCTTTAAAACTTATTTTTACGAAATGGTAATGACAGATTAAAATTTAGAAGGAGCAGTAAAATTCTAAAAAAAGACCTTAAGAAAAGAAATTTCTATAAGTAAATAGTGTGGTCTGAGGAGGTGCTATTTATAAGATATATATAACAAAATTAATCGATTCCACTAAATTATTAACACAAATCGTGTGACCTCCAAGCTAAACATAAGGCTTATACTATGGGTACCACACAAAGAACTGAGAGAACTCCCACTAACACCTAGACAACAAAATTATTTCGAAAAGTTCGTTTCCTACAGAGACCTGACTGGGGATCAAACCTGGGACACCGAAAGCAGATTTGAAAGGCAGATTGTCAGCCACAGTGCCAACGAGCCAGTCAAATTTTCAATTCAAATTCATGTTATTCAGACACATTTTGTTACTAAATTATTAACTAAATTATTCATAATACCCAGTTTATTTCGTTAACTTCAGTCTATGACATTATTTTTTATCTTACTCTGTTTTGTTTATCTTACATTGGGTTTTAGTAAATGCTTTTTTATACATGACTTTCAAAATGGTTAATTTGTTGGTAGGTTCTGAGGTAGTGAATACTGAGGTTATAGTTTAATTTATTATTACTTATAATTAGTATTAATTTGAAAGGGTTTCAAACTTTTTATCATAGCGTCCCTGAAGCCATTTTGATTTTTTTATTACTGGAAATTTAATTTGATTTGATAGGAATAGGTTTGATGTGGGGGTTCCAAATTGTTTTTCTTTTCTCAAATATACCTTGTAAATCCGGCAATAGAATATTATAAGTTCAAGGAATTGTGTATCATCCCCCAACCAATTGCATGTGCATGCTGAAGCAACTACATGTTTGTTTGTAACAATTGTATGTTATTCGGTAACAATTGCAGTATATCTAGTGTGAATAAACATTGAAATGGGCAGTTAGTGTAATGGCAACAGTATTTCAGAACTTTTAATAGTATTCTCATAAATATCACAAATTACAATGTGCATTTCCTGATATCGAATTTTTAACCATTTTGATTATTAATACTAAATTAACTGATTTATTTTGAGTGTTATATGCATGGGCGTAACTAGGGGGGCGCAAGGGTGGGCAATGAATGAACTAAAATTTAACTGCATGAACCCACTATTTTATGAAAAATTTTATGGCCACGAAGCACTAAGTCAAAAGGTGCCTTATTCTATAATTATTAATTTCCACAATGAATTTACATCTTTTCACCATAAACTATTGTAAACTTCAACATTTTACATTAAATTATTGTTAATACTTTTCATATTACATTTTTTTAACATAAATCATATAAACTACAGCCAGATGTATTGTCAGGATTACATCAGAAATTATATTTAAAGAAGTTACATCTATAGCAAATCAATAGAAAAATCAAACCTATAAAATTAAATTGTTATGTCAAGGTCACAGTGTAGGGTTATTCTTTTAAATAGAACATTATCCGCAAAATTTGAACTATGAGACTTAGAGCACTGCCGCTTTTAAAGACAATCCTTACACTTCAATTCTAAGTAAAATTGTGAAAAACTTTTTTCGTCAAGCATGAACTTTTCCCAGAAATAGCATTTTTTTAATTTTTTTTTATTCCACAAATTGATCCATTTTCATGTCTAGAAAGTCATTGCATCACACATAATTGCACATACAATATTTGCTAAATTTTCTTTTGAAGCGATATATTCGTTATTTATTGTTCCATTTTCAAAAAATTAAACAATCATTAAGTGAATAGAAACTTTTTTACACAAACATTTATTACATTTATAAAGAAAATGCATGAAATATTATTTCAAAATTTCACTGACCACCAATGGTAAATTTTTTTTTGTTATACATTATTTTGATTTAGACATGAAACTGTATCGATTTATGGAGTAAAAAAATTTTAAACATTTGCTAATTCTGGGAAAAGATGTTTTCACAGTTTTGTTTAAAATTGATGAATATCTCTAAAAGCAGCAGTTCTCTAAATTTTATAGTTCAAAATTTGCCCATACAGTTCCATTTAAAAGCTGGTGTGTGTATATCATTCATTTTATGTTTATATCATTCATTTTAAGTAGTAATAATGTTAATACATTAGTGCTGTTGTTATAACGCGAAATTAAACAATGTAATATATATAATGAAGGTTAATGTTCTTGTTCTAAGACATTATGACATATCAGTTAAACTAAACAAGACTATTAGTTATTCATTAGTTACTCTAATTACAGTAGAGTTTAAACAATGAACACTTGCAATTTGGTTGTGGTTGAAATATGTAAATATCAGTTTATAAATATATATATACGCATTACACATAATGTGAGGGATTATACATAAATGCAAGTTTCGAGAATTATTTATTGTCATTACGTAAATGACAATCACAATCACTGTCATTTCAGGTTGTTGTAATTATAAAACAATTATGTATTAATTACGAAAAAATATCAGGATTGCATTATTAATATAATTGCATTATTAAATAATGCAATCCAGATATATTTTTTAATTAATATAATATTGTAATATATCATAATAGCAGCACCCTGAAATGACAATGCTGCCATCTATTATTGATTATAATTGTGAGTTAATCACAAAGATTTTTAATAGTTAACATATGCTTAATCCTGACGTTAAGCATGACCTCACATTTGGCATTCATGGCCAAACTCAACAAAGTACTCAAATAGAAATAAATACCTCTTAGTATGTTACGTTGAGATTGTCACTCAAATAGAAATATCTTTTTGAGTATTATTTATTACCTATGTTATGTTGAATTTGGCCTTGAATGCCGAATGCCGTTGCATATAACGTTAGGATTAGCCGAATGTTAGCTATTGTCAATATTCGTGGTTAAATATTACACTCATAATCATTTATAGATGGCAGCACTATCATTTGAAGGTGTTGCAACTTAGCGATAATTAATTTGTGATTTTGACGAGTGTATTTTTTAAAGACAGTTTTATAATGAGTGTCAGCATTTCTGGAATCTGAGATTTCTTACAATATTGCGGGAAAAATATGACTATTTTCGATTTTGCATTGGAAAACGTAGTAATTACAAAGCATGCAACATTCAACTTCTAAAAAAATCAATTGTGGTATGTAAAAAAACTTGATCTTGTTTCTTAATTTTACGTATACCCATCGATAGAGAAGACCTTAACATAGCAATGCATGTTTAGGTCATAATCATAACTCTACAAAGCCTACTATCGCCTACTTAAATGTTCAAGTTATTTTTTTATCACTATTCATATTAAACAAGCTTGATAAAATACAACACCATCTTTGATGTGCTGACTAAAAATCTCTACAATTCATACTAGAACTGCATATATTACGGCGTGTTTATTTCTAATTTCCCTTAACTTTTTTATGAAGTACTTATACTTTACCCATATTATTTACCAAGATTAATAAAATAGAACTTATTTAATTTGTTGATTAAACATTTGTTGTCGCTATATTGCATTTCTCAAAAGAAAAGTTGATTTGGCTGATCTGTTTCCCGAGGCGTCAAAAATTTCATTTCCTGTAAATTTTTTTATACCCTAAACTGCAGTGTGGATATGTTCAAACTGTGAACAGGCCACTGTTTGATATTTTAAATAGGTTTCAACAGTTAAGACCTGCAATATAATTTGTTACAAAGAGTACTATTAATTAACTATTAAAAGTGGAATACGTCAAATATGTCATTGACACCATCTTGTTTAGGTAAGGTGTTGCCTATGATATGTTCATATAATACTTTTGTACGAAAGAACTAGGCTAATATACACCGAAACCATAATTAAAACACTCTTATTTATATTAAAATTTCTAAATTATAAGTGTACAAAGTGCAGACCGGAGCTCCATACATTCGTGGAACGTCTCCTTTATAAAGCAGCGGTTCTTAACCGATGGTCAGCAGACCACTTGTGGTTTCTGAAAGCATCCGAAGTGGTCTGCACTCCCCTTACAAGTCTTTCACATATAAAAAAAGTTGTAACATGAGAAACTTATAGGTAACCCTCACTGTACATATTTCTGAAGTGCCCAATGAAATTCAAGAAGAGTAAATTGAAGTGCACACAACAATAACTGCAAAGAAAAATTTGAGACCGAGATTAAATTTGAAGATTTCTGGATAAGAAAGTAATTTCTTTCCCTAAAATTCGACCAATTGCTTTGCATTACGCAATTCTATTTTTAGCCCCATACTTATGATCCCCTTATGAGCCCCAATCATAGATTCTCAGTCAACATTTTTTAATGAAAAATAAACAGAAATTTTTTGTATGGCAATGCCGACATGAGTTTGGCTTCGAGCAGGATTGAACCAGGGATTCAGCAGATATGAAACAGCATGTAGTCTCAAAAATCGCACTAAAATGTTCATGTAAAATTTTCGAAAATATTGTATTCTTTTTAGTCTTGTTCAAGTTTGGACGTGTTTTATTTATATGGAACAACTTCAAGAAATAACCTTGTCATAGTTTGCATTATTACTAACAGTCGGAATGTCGGTCCATGGCAAAACAAGAAGTTGGTAAAAAAATTTGATTACCAATAAAAAGTTAAGAATCACTGTTCTAGAATGTTCAATATAAAATTGTCTAAATAGATACTTGAACGGGGAATGTGGCATTTTTTATAGTATCACAGCATCCATGTAAATGTGTGGGTGAACCTACTACACAACACTTTATTTCACTTCACCTTTTTAATTTGATAGTTTTAAACACGTCTCCTAATCAAAACTCTTATTAGGCGATGAAATTGTAATATTCTACTTGTAATTGAGGCTGTCAAGTCACTAACATATTTCATTGTTTTTGTTTTAGCTGAAAGAGCTTTGGACTCTATGAATTTTGATATGATCAAAGGAAGACCTATTAGAATCATGTGGTCCCAACGTGATCCCTCATTGCGCAAATCTGGCGTGGGAAATGTTTTTATTAAAAACCTTGATAAAACCATTGACAACAAGGCTATGTATGACACTTTTTCTGCTTTCGGAAATATATTAAGCTGCAAAGTAGCTCAAGATGAAACTGGTGCCTCTAAGGGATATGGGTTTGTTCATTTTGAAACTGAAGAAGCAGCTAATAAGTCAATTGAAAAAGTAAATGGAATGCTTTTGAACGGAAAAAAAGTCTACGTTGGTAGATTCATTCCTCGCAAGGAACGTGAAAAGGAACTTGGTGAGAAGGCCAAATTATTTACCAATGTTTATGTCAAGAATTTTGGAGAGGATTTTACTGATGAAATGTTAAAAGATATGTTTGAAAAATATGGACGTATCACTAGCCATAAAGTGATGTATAAAGAAGATGGTAGTTCTAGAGGCTTTGGATTTGTAGCTTTTGAAGATCCTGATGCTGCTGAAAGGGCTTGCATAGAACTAAATGGCAAGGAACTTGTGGAAGGAAAGCCCTTGTATGTTGGACGTGCACAAAAGAAAGCTGAGCGTCAAAAGGAGTTAAAACGCAAGTTTGAACAACTGAAATCCGAGCGTTTAACTCGTTATCAGGGTGTTAATTTGTATGTTAAAAATTTGGATGACACTATCGATGACGAAAGACTTCGCAAAGAATTTGCACCATTTGGTACTATAACTTCAGCTAAAGTAAGTATATTACTCTGCAATTTTGTTGCATTTATTGCAGACATTCTTTGCAATAATGTCAAGTTAGTTTGTTATTCATGCATGCCTCTTTGAAGGCGTCATGGAGTTAGGCTGCAGTTAAACGATGCAAAAAAAAATCTTGCGGCCACTGTGCGGCAGTCGCTCTTTCGTAGAATTCTTCTATTCATTAATGGCGCGTGTGAATTCCATTTACTAGACATTAGAATACATAATATTATAATATAATAGAATATACAATATTGCTTGGGCATGACTTTAGAGCTAAATAAATAGAAAAGAGCATATTTTTCTCTAACGCGTAGTCAGAATTTCGAGTCAAGTAAATGCGCTTTTAATGTATAGTTTTAATGACTTATTACCATAAAACATACTTAGATACTGTTCTAATAATAATGCACTACTGCACTAATGAAATATCATGTGTAAGCTCCAACATATTTCTTAAAATTTTCATGACATGTAATCCCTTTGAAAATTCAGTGTGCATCAAATTTTTATATTGTAATTTATTGTTTTCAGGTTATGTTGGAAGATGGTCGCAGTAAAGGTTTTGGTTTCGTATGCTTTTCATCACCTGAGGAGGCTACGAAAGCAGTAACTGAAATGAATGGACGGATTGTAGGTAGCAAACCACTCTATGTAGCCTTGGCTCAAAGAAAAGAAGATCGTAAAGCTCATTTGACATCGCAGTACATGCAGCGTATGGCGAGTATGCGCATGCAGCAAATGGGTCAAATTTTCCAACCAGGTGGTGCAGGAGGATACTTCGTGCCAACTATTCCACCAGCTCAACGTTTCTATGGTCCTGCACAAATATCGCAAATACGACCATCACCACGTTGGACTGCTCAACCGCCAGTCAGGCCTAACACACAGGCTGCTGCTTCTGGATATCCAAACATGCAAGCACCTTTCCGCCCGGCACCAAGAGGCCCTACACAAGCTACTCTACGAACTTCTTTGGGGGCTAGACCCATTACTGGACAACAAGGAGTTGCAACTGCTACTTCAATCCGCGCACCACTTGTCACCCAGAGCGGACGGCCAGCTGGATACAAATATACTGCCAACATGCGCAATCCACCAGCGGCGCAACAAGCCGTTCATATTCAAGGTCAAGAGCCTTTGACAGCTTCCATGTTAGCTGCTGCACCTCTTCAAGAGCAGAAGCAAATGCTAGGTGAACGTCTTTTCCCCCTAATTCAGAGAATGCATCCTGACTTAGCGGGAAAAATTACTGGAATGCTTCTTGAGATTGATAATTCTGAGCTTCTTCACATGTTAGAACATGGAGAGTCTCTTAAAGCAAAGGTTGATGAAGCAGTTGCTGTTTTGCAGGCCCATCAGGCCAAACAGCAAGCTACTAAAAAGGAATAAAGGATGCTCTTAAAAGACGACCCTACTTTTAATAATATGATAAGCATCCACATTATGGACTGTATATTAGTTTTGTTGCTTTTTCAAATATTAAAATATCTAACAGTCCCGCTCATAAAAAATATACAAAAATTGGAAAAAAAAAAAAGTGGATTGCATGACTAAAAAATATAAAAATTATTACAAAAGTATTGGCGTGCATTCTCACAAACAAAAACATTGTAACTTTCAACATTTCTACATTATGGAAATACTGCAAAGATGACTTTTACATTGAATTAGAAGTTTTTGTTTGATTTTGTCCTTAACATTCTTTTATTTCTATGTGTCTCAATATGAACTTATTGCTTTTTGTTCTCAATTATCTTCTTTTTTTTATAATCAGTGTCCATTGGCATTACCATGATTTGAAAACATGGTCCCTGATGTACTGATTGTAATTGCTGTTTCTTATTATATAATATTCACAATAATGCATTAGTGTTTCATTTAACAAATCTCAATACCTAATACAAGCGACCCTGGAAGTATGGATCAAACGAAACGAGTGTGTTGAGAAGTTCATTTCCTGAGTTTCTTCTCCAAGAAACAAAAAATATTGTAGAATTGCTATAGGAGCAAAAAGTTTGATACTTTGTTTTAAAATCTCTTTACACGAACAAAAAATTGATACAAAAATTTTTACATCAATTTTTTTTGCTAGCTTCTCTTCGTAACTAAAATTGCTGAAGTGATTCGCTATGGACCTGTGCGAAAAACTCGTTTTACGCAAATTACAAGGAGGTAGAATTCGCCACTTATTAGCGATTTTTTTATCTCAAATTTTATAACAAGGGAGTTTTTTAATTTTAAAATTCAATCAGGTTTTTGTGCAGAGTTGTGTTCATTTTTGATACTCATCTGGCTTGGATCAAATAAAAAAGAGCGCTGCGAACTAGACAGTGAGGCCGTCTTATCAGATCACGTAAAGAACGATAGCTGCGCCGCAGTCGCGCGATGATGGATTTAAATAGGTATGACTGCCATGCGGTAAAACGACTGCAACATAAATAGGGTCGCCAACAGTAGTTTTTACATAGTTGAGTACGTAGGTAGTAATTTTACATTTTCTTTGGTTTACTTTAATTAATCAACAGAGGCAGCAATAGCGATTCGCGACATTACATCGTGCTCGTTTTAACAATATATAGCCAATCGCGTGAGATTCGGCTATTGATTAGGCTGCAGTTAGGTGATAAGGTAGGTAGCGGATAGACTGAACTATAATAATTATTATTGAGAGTGCTCGCGAGCGGTGAGAGTATCAGTATGTAGGCGCCGTTAGGAAAACGAGCATAACTTGTATTAGACACATGCTTACTATACACATAGTAATAGTTTTTATTTTCGCTGCATAGGATATAGAATCTTACATAATCGCCTATTCTAACGTAAATGCAATACAATCTATGTCGCAAAACTGGAATTCGAGATAAAAAATGTTTTAAGTTTTTATCAGCCTTTTTAACTGATGTGTTATACTTATATAATAGATAATACCTACATTTTATTGGAAATACATACTTTGTCATAAAGATATTACAATAAACTTCTAGTGTCAGGGCACGCCCTAAGGATTTCTTAGAATGTTGTTATGAAAAGAAATTCAAATTGCAGTGTATTGGATTGACTAAACGTTTATGAATTTTAGCTACCTACCATAATAATTTGTACTTGAATTCCGCGTACGAACTGTAGTAGGTATTATTTTTAAATACCGTAGGTATATTGATGTCTTTTGGATATGCCATTTCTGACTCATTGCTGAATTTAATCATATCGTCATAATCAATGATATTATAATACAAAAGGATAGGAACAATGATATTATAATATAAAATACATAATATATTAAGTAGTTAGGTACTAAGTATACAGGGTGTCCCAAGAAATAGTGATAAGCGGTAGTCCAGAGATAGAGCAGGCCCTGGGGTAACCGAATCACCCTCATGTATGTTCCGCAATTTTTCGTAGTTTAGAAGTTATGAATTTTTTTTATGATATTTTTCTGATTTCCGACTTTCGAGCCCATTCTAGTCATATTGTAGTGAAAAATTAAGATAAATGCCTGATTTTTTTTTTAATGTTTAGCTTAAAGTTGGACCTAACCAAGCTGCACACAGTCACCTCTATAATCAGATCTCCAGATCGACATCTTCTAAAGGGCTATTGAGGTCTTAGGTCAAAAAATTTAGATACGATTCACCATTCAACCGGTCTGGTAGCTCAAATGGGTCAATCAGTTATCCGTTGACTATCCCAGACCAGAGATTAACACTGAACTGCTCCTGGAAGTTGGAAGGTCGTGCAAGGTGCGGATTTTCGAGACTCCATGAATGGTAATTATGGACATTGAAAATTCCATTTCGTCTGAAATACGACTCGTCAGTCCACAGAATAGTTAAAAAAAAAGTTAAAAGTTAAAAAAGCCACATCTGGGTTGCCGCTATTGTTCACTATTTAGCAAAATACGAATTTGTCCTATTGTGTAAAGTGTAAAATAAAGTGATTTGAAATAATGTTTACTTGGTTTTATTTATAACTGAAATTTAAATTTGAGACTGTACATTTTCACGCAAAATTTAGGTATGATGTCGTAGAGATAGCTTGATGATATTTATGGGGTAAATAGTTGATAAAACGAAGAAGTTTTTGAAATACATTTGGATGAAAAAAGTTGTGACTTTTTTTTTAAAACGCTCTGAAAGTTATTGATTTTCTTTCTATTTTTCCTTTCATGTCACATTTTTTTTATTTTAAAGTGCAATGGATTATAGAGGTGACTGTGTGCAGCTTGGTTAGGTCCAACTTTAAGCTAAACATTAAAAAAAAATCAGGCATTTATCTTAATTTTTTACTACAATATGACTAGAATGGGCTCGAAAGTTGGAAATCAGAGAAATATCATAAACAAATTCATATTTCTAAACTACGAATAATCGCGGAACATACATGGGGGTGATTCGGTTACCCCAGGGCCTGCTCTATTTCTGAACCACCGCTTATCACTGTTTCTTGGGACAACTTGTATATAGTGTCCGATATTTTTACGTATTTTTTTAACGTTGCACAATATTATTGAAATCTTATACTTCTCTTGAAGATATTAGTTTTTTAATAATTGCAACATGAACAGAGCTGCACTCTGCAGTCATGAATATGTTGTGTCCAGATTTAAAATATTGTATTGTTTCGATCTTTGTCATATCACCATTTTACAGCTTCCCAAAAAGCACAAATTTATGTAGGTATCTACACAACGTGAGCTGTGATCATTTTCCTTCTGATTTACCACAACTTTCTTCGATTACCTTTATATTCTTCAAGAATTAGTCTCAATAATGACCATAGCTGCGTGGTCTGGGTTAATGCTGTGTATTTCTATTTCACCACTTTTGCATTTTTTACATATTTTACGGGCAGTATCTACTGTAAGTTGAGCTGTTTAATAATATTATGAAAATAGTTTCACTAGATATTGTATAGACTCAGGTGTTACTTTTTGGAATTTATCACATGAAATGTTCATGTGATAAATTCCAAAAATCTTTAGCTATTTTCCGCTCAAACTCCAAAAACCACCAATCGACACGTGTTTCACCTCTCAACGAAGCATACTCAGGATATACCAGAGATAGGATTCGGTCAGCTAGCCAGCACCGAGTCAATAAATGCCTTCGCGGTTCTTCTCACTGCCACTTGGGGACCGTGGAGAGACCTCTCCGAGGCTATGTGCCTCCCTAAGGTGGTCATCATTCGCCTCCCGCCTCCGCGGGAGGGTCACTGGGGGGTGACTTGCTGTTGGTCGTCGGTGGCGTCATCTTGCCATTGATAGCGTGTTGGGAACTCAGTTTCTTCATTTCCGCACGGCCAGCTCCTGCCCCACTCCGCTGGGCTGTCTTATTGACTGCCGGGCTGTGCGTGGGCGGCCGGGCTCGGAGGATCCCTGTTACCGCAGGGTTGTTAGAAGCGCCCCTAGTCTGGCGATTCTTTTAAAGGTCGCCGGAGGCGGGTTCTTCTCGGTTAGCGTGGCTTCTAATATTTATTTCAGGACTTCCAAAGCGGTCCTGAGTATTTCATACGCTAAACTTTCCTGGCCGTCAGCGGTTGGGTGGGGGGTCGAGTGACTCTCCCTTGTGGCCTCTGGGGGAGCTTCTACTGTCGGGGGCTCAGGGGAGTTGAGTATTGTCCTCTCTCCTGGCTCCTCGGAGGATGCTTCCTTCTTCTTCTTTCTCCTTCTTGGTTTCTTCCTCTTAGTGGCTTGAGCGGAGGATGCAGGCCCGCTTCTTGGCACGGCTGCGTTGGCGGGGGTCATTAATGAGGCCTCCGCGTGCTCTACGACTTCCTGTTGCTGAGGAATCAGATGCTGTAGGAATCTTCTTGGTCGAGTTGCTGGTGCGGTCCCCGCCTTTTTGTTGCGGAGCTCCTGGCGTCGTATCGAACAGGTGGGGCTGTTTGAGGTATGAGCCTCCCCGCAATTAGCGCAGGTCGGCGGCTCGTCACGGGGGCGGGGGCATTCTCTCGCCACATGAGGGCCCCCACAGCGGACGCATGCGAGTTTTCGGTGACATTGGTGAGAAGAGTGGCGGAAGCCCTGGCAGCGATGACATTGGGGTACCCCACTCTTGCCACGCCAGGCTTCTATCTTCACACCTCGGATGCACATAAGCTCCTCCACCCCATATATAACCGGGGTGGTCTTCGGGCCGTTCTTCACCTCCGCAAAATAAATGCACCCGGGTCTGCCCCCGCGTGCACGAATGGGTCTCACATAAGACTTCTCGTACCCTAAGGCACATAGTTCGTCTTTGATTGTTTCCGTACAAGCGTCAACTGGAATACTCCTTATCGCAACTTTTAAGCTTCGCCGGTTCGGAGGGGAATATGCGAACCAGCTTAATCCCTCTGCCTCGTATTCGCAGAGGTACCCTTGTATTGCGCGGAATTCCGTTTCATCGGCCGGGAGGAAGCGAAACCCACTCCCGTACGGTCGGATGTTCGGTGATCTCCCTAACTTCTCTTTCAGGACCCTGAAATGGGACCCGCAGCTAGGGAGCTTTTCTACTATAATCGGGGGATACCTCCGTTTACTCGACCCCGGCTCCGTAGAAGGAGGTACCCCCGAAGGCGAAGGTGTAAAGATATTGGACTGTGCTCTTCGCGCCCCGGTAGAGGACGTCCCGGGGGCTGGTGTGCTTGTGGTTGCGGTGTGGATATTGCCCGCTGATACGTCGGCATATGTGCGTGACCTCAGCCTAGAGTCACTTGGGTTCTGGTATGTAGGCTATCTTGCTTGTGCTTGGCTTCTCGATGTGTTCCGTCGCCTCCGGGCTACTTTGTTTCCGCGGCAACAGTGGCTGCTCAGATATGTCTTCAAACAGCAACTCGGGTGGTGTCTTGAGTGGCTGCAATGTGCGACGGGATCCTTGTATACATATACTTGTATAGGTTCCTGAGAAATTCCGGGTTGTCCACTGCATGATACATGGTGTCATACAGAATTCCCAAGTAGTAAAGTTCCACCTCCCTTACAGGATCATCTTCGTCTTCGTTTCCGCTCCGGGAGTCCTGAGGAGGGCTGTTGTTGGAATCCTGAGAGATTTCGTTGGTTTTCGTGGATGTATTCGGCAGCACGGGTGTGTTATCCAACAACCGCTCGGGGGGAGTCAGAAGGGCCTCGATGTCCGGCGGCCACCTTCTGTCCGTCTTCTTCTTCTGGTAGTATATGTCCTCGTAAAGCTCCCTATATAACTCCGGGTGGCTGTTGAATGAATGAATCAGCTGCACTACTATTTGAACCATTTGCCCCCCTACCCACACCAAAAAGTGAGTGACCAATCACAGCTAACCACTAATGGCCCCGCCCCCTTAATTTGGACGAGTCAGTATTTGTATTGAAATTAAACTTAATTTTAATTTTAAACTTAATGCTTTTTTGCATTTTCTGAAGGACATGGAAGCTCAATTTCCGAGGTAGATGATATATCGTGTGAATAACTCGGGAAATCAACATTCCATTGGTGGTGTACGTTTTTCTTCCTTTTAACTATTTTTACAGGAGATAGAGTCAATTTGCAAGGTGGTTGAAGTGACTGTTCGGGCTAATGTATTGCGTAATGACTTGGGAGATTTGCGCTAACGGTGGGCTGACTACTTATTTTTTATTTTTTTTCAGGAGGTTGAGACTCAATTTGATAGGTGGTTTGACGTGGTTTTTCGGGCTGTGATGTAGCGTGAACTACTTAAGAAATCGTCACTACTTTTTACTTGAAATCGAGACTTAAATTGTGAGGCAGCTGATATCTGTCGCCAGAAGTTGCTATTCCTTCTCTGCTATACTTGATCTTTCATTAATTGAGGATCTTATATTATTTGCTGATATACATTCAAAGGATACAGTGGTAAACTCCCTATTGTACGCTGACGATGCCGTGCTTATAGCGCCATCAAAAGCAGAGTTCCAGACACTAGTCACGTGCATAAAAGAAGAATGCGAAGCAAAAGGATTGAATATGAACGTGAACAAAACTAAGGTTCAAGTGTTTGAAAGGGAAGCGGTACAGACGAAATGTGAGATTTGGGTTGGAAAATGTCTAGTACAAGTGAATGAAATTGTGTATCTGGGGAGTGCGTTTTCGAGGGATGGAAGATGTGAGTTGGACGTGGAGAGACGGGTAGCAGCTGGCAACAAAGTGAACGGTGCTCTGTCCGCATTAGAGGCTAGTGTGAATATATCTGACACTGCCAAAATAGCCATCTACAATGCGGTGTTGGTTACAAATTTATTGTACGGTAGTGAAGCCTGGATATGCCCGAAATTGAGTGAAAGTATAATAAATGCAGTAGAAATCCGATTTCTTACAAATATATGCGGTACCACCCTTGCGGGCAGGATAAGCAATGAAGAGATAGGTAGTATGACAGGATTGCACGACAGTGTTATTGTAAAAATATAGAATGGAATGCTTAGATGGTTCGGGTACGTAGAAAGAATCAGTGATGAAAGACTGACGAAGAAAACCTACAGAGCGAAAATGAGTGGTAAAAGAGGTCAAGGAAGACCAAGGTTGACTTATGAAGATCAAATAGCCAGGGTGTTAGCTGACGGAAATGTCAAAAGCACTCGTATACCTAGGCGAAAATGTGTGAGGATAATGATCAGATTTGAGGAAGCGAAAGAAGTAAGGACCGCGACGCTTGGCGCTCTGTCCCCTCTGACTACCCCGTTGGGGATACAGCGTGAAGATATGTATGTGTATATTCAAAGGAATTTATAGATAAATTTTGGAGTGGACTACAAATTACTGTTAAAATTCGGTTAAAATATGTGGTGAATTCTTACAATGTTTAATAATCTTCCGCCCAAAATTTTCAATCAATCTTGTTAATTTCGCTTATCTATACGAAGCATTGTCAAGAAATTCCACGAGATCAGAGTCGGTCAGATAATATTAGAACCGAATTAGATTTGGAGCAGATTGCTAAAAATTATAAGAAATGGATTTCCGCAAAGTAACACGCTAAGTTGGTTTGGAATTTTATTTCTTTAGAAACGCGTGCATTTGACGCACATTTGGCCTGAACACTGTATCTATATATTATAGTAACTACTATAGTAGTGTTTTGTCGTGTCAGTTTCCATTTGTTCTAGCAATACAGTGTATTTGTAATAACTTCGTCTAAAACAAAAACATCTGAATAGTAAAATTATAGGGGTAGAAAGACAGTAAGACAAACGTAATAAGCACTGTTAAATCAAAACACTGTATGTTAACGTATAGAGATATGGGTTTACGTCAGTATTCGTCACGCACACAAACTTTCCTCAACGGAACAGCAGAACTTTTTTCGAAAGTCTTGTAAAATTTACTATGCTTTCGACGAGTGTTAGTGCGTAAAACAAATGGCAAAAAGGTAGAAAACACGGGGCGAAAGGGTCGAATGTTATTTGCAGTTTTTTTGATTTTCACAAAAATCGTATTAAAATTAAATGCTTGGATGTGGAAATCAAAGAAAATAATCCAAAAATGAATTTCTTGCCAAAGGCACTCATTTTTTTTATGGGTTTAGTCAATATAGTTTTATTTATGATTGATTTTAAGAAGAAAAAAAAGAACACTGAAAAGAATGAAATAATATCCTTTACTAATCAAAACTTAAGTACAAAAATAACTTTATAAATACGATACAAATACCCATATAATTAAATTTGACAGTCACTGAAGTCGTTGCCAAGCCTACTAAACTAATATACTTTCTGTTGTCGAACATTAATTTGGCACCGACTTCAATAACTGTCAAATTTAATTATATGGGTATTTAATTTTATTTATTAACAAAAAGTACATACATATGTTAATATTTACAAACTTAAAACTACACATTATCTTAAATAATAAACTTCCTCAAAGTTGCCGCTTAGAAAGCTGTCATTGCTCAAGGTACCTAGCAGACTGGCAGCCTTGCCTCTTTGAATAGCCAAACTGATTCGTTGGCGGAAGAAGCTGCCAGCCCGGCGGTCTCCCGAAGCCTCGACCAGTCTCTTACAAATATCAGAAACCAGTCGATGGGCTTCGGGGACCCAGGGACCCAAAGTTTCGACTGCAAAGGGCGTAAATATGAAACTCTCAGAGAGAGTCGCATACTTACGCCGCTTCAAGTTCTCGGCAGTGCTGGCCGCGGCACCTGCTGACTTGGAAGTCGCCGGCACATGGGAAACAGCAAGTGTATCGACACAAGTGGCATCCCACACCAGCGATCTTCCAAGTTTCCAAGGAATGAGCGTTAAACCATCCGGTCTCCTGCCGTCGCTGCGCACAATACCTACAGGCTCTAAGACTGCAGGAACGCCAGCGGCGACAAGAGCCCGCCGAATGACGTCATTCAAGGCAGCATGTCGTGACATGCGGCCCGCACTACGTAAACAGGATAAACCGTGGTGACCTAGTACATCGACGAGATCACCACAGCGGCAACGGTGAATACGGTATGGGTATTTGTATCGTATTTATAAAGTTATTTTTGTACTTAAGTTTTGATTAGTAACGGATAGTTATTTCATACTTTTCAGTGTTCTTTTTTGAAGTCGGTTTAATTTTTTTATAAAAAATGTTTATTTTGCCCTTTTGAGTGACCTAGGCCTAAAAAAATATCTAGGGCAGATCTATAATTTGTTTATTTTCTAATTTTGGAGCGCAATGTGTTAACTTCCATTCTATTGAAGAGCATAAACCGTGGATTTCACAATAAAGATGCGAACAAATTGAACATGGGATATTATTGCCCATTGTGGCCATTATCAATATCATATCAATATCAATCAGTTATAAAAGAACAATGTAAAGGTTGCATCATAATGACACCTTAGCAGTATTCTTACAATCCGAAGACGACAGCTACCAGTCATATTCTCTGTCCGCCACAAGACTGACTCTGCTGACTGAATTTATTATATCACAGGCAATTTATATCTTCTCCCTGCTACCATTATACCATGTGGGGACAACGATAGTTAACAAATGTCATACAAGAGAATCATCAACATAAATGAATAAAGGTTATAACCAAATCGTGTTATTTGGTGTATCTTCGAAACCAAAGCTTCAATGTGAATGAAATTTCAATGGGACCAATCTGGAAGTGTATCCTTTCAAAAAAAAAAGGAATTTCCAAATCGGTTCATAAATGATGGAGTTATGAGGTAACAAACATAAAAAAAAAAACAACAACCGAATTGAGAACCTCCTCCTTTTTTGGAAGTCGGTTGATAAAACTAAAAACCACATAATAACTATTCTTTACTAATCAAAACTCAAGTATATTAGATTAAGAAATTTTTAATTAATTTTTTAATTATTCGCAAATTATTTCTGGTGGATTTTGTGATGTAAAATTGGCGTAGTTTTCCGTCCCAAAGGGTCTACGCTGTTGTGCGTTATGTGGAATTGTTGAAATAAGTGCTTATTTAGCAGTGTGATGCTGAGATTTTTTTAGTGGCTTAGTCTGCTAAAATGCATTACGTCGCACATCGATGAAATAATATGAAGAATATTAAAATATGTAATCGTTATTGAAGACATCAGTTGTATGGGCATAGATTCCTTTGCCTTCTCTTTCAAGTAAAAATCGCACTAATAACAACAACGAAATGTGCTATAGTCTGTAATGCTAAATAGTTCAAAATTGTTTTCAATGTAACTTCTTTTTTTGATTGCCAAATCTAACCACAATAATATCTTTGCTTTAGGAAATAGTAATAGTTAATATACGATCCTAATAAATCGGTATACAACATCTAATAAAAAAAGTAAGTGACAGGTAACGAATGTATGGGTGATGGTCATTGTTCTTTGATAGTTACTGAAGTGAATGACATTAGTACCGGTTACACAGAAATGTATATAAACTAGGTAGAAACCTAGATCTTACAAGCTTAGGCTTATTAAAAAAGAAAGACGTAGCGTTGCAAAAAATACAATGAGGGCGGTTAACCTATGCCTCGCTAATTGCCATGTGTAGGTCCATACGAGGTACTTTACATACAAAGTAAAACATGCACACATTGCGACCAAATCGTAGATAAAGTAACGTATTGACTGTGCCACATATTCAATTTCTTTCTCACAAGAAAGAGACTAACATCCGTATGCAACGTAGAAGAAAGGAATGAAGTTATTTTATATACTTTATGCTCGATCCACACGTTCGTACTTATTCCACAAGCAAACTTCTTCGAGCAAAACTGTGAGTGACATCGTGTCTACACGTTTCGAAGTTTTAACACTCATGCTCATTCATACATCGCGTAGAACAATGAACGACGACTTGTTATAATAAATCTTTACCTATGAGGTTTCTGTTCTATAAGAAAGTCAACAACGACGAATTAAAGGCGATAGTGGAAGCTACGATACTCAATCTAAGTTAGCAGCAGCTCAACTAAACAATATTGGTCCATTTGCTTCAAATTTGACAAGTTAAAAAAGCTTGATAAGTGGGTGCCGCATGAAATGAACGATCGCTAGCGCGACGAACGCGTTGAGATATGCCTTGCGTTGCTTAATAGACACAGAAACGAAGGGATTTTAAACCGCATCACACTTGCGATGAAAAATGGATTCTTTTTGACAATCGTAAGCGATCATTTTTTTCCAAAATTCGGACAACTTCTTGGCAGTAAAAAAGTTCTATACCCGAGAGGCAGTACAAAATGCCTTTGAAGAGTTTGTTGCCTCCCGTACACCTGACTTCTTCAAAAAGGACAATAAAAATTACCACTGCGCTGGCAGAGATGCATCGATAGCATAGGTGCATACTTTGATTAATAGAAATAAAAAATATATATAGAAAAAAAAATTTTACTTTTTGCATACTAAACGGCAATTTTATAGGTAAAGGCCTAATATTTGGCTGGGGTCGTCTACTATATATTTATTTATAAGGTCAGCACACTAATGTGTTAAAGAGGGCCGAATTCAGACAAAACCGAGTCTCGTAATATAATTTAATATTAACGGACAGGTAACTAAGGTTAAGCAACTATCTATTTTTTGCAATTGCAACTATCGTTTGATTTTGATGTATATGTACCTTGTTAATTTCGCGTTTCTAAAGCATGAAAATCTTCAAATTTGTTGGTTAAAGAACTACATAAAAGAAATACATAAGATAGGCTACATAGAACTAACTGGCAGCCTAATTCTGGCAGTGTTTTGTGCTCAAAACATTTTGAGCCCCATATATTATGTAAAAGAAATACCCGTAAAACCCTGTTGTTGTTTGACCATGAAATTTAACATACCTATTAAAAATGAACATGCTATCGCCAAATTAATCTGTAGTCGCTATGCTGGGCTGAACCTGGGCCAGTGTTGTTTAGAAAAAACCCAGTGCCGGAAGCCATACTTCATAATTACAAAATTATTTATAAAATAATACAACTATCTTGCTTCAGGTAACCGAAGATGGACTTTATTATGCATAAATTGTGTGTTCACATGTAAAAGTGGTGAAAACAAATATGGATATCTTGAGGCGAATAATGACAAATAATACCTACGATTACTTGCAATGGTAATCCTTAGCATATGTGACATTCTGCGCTAGTTACTTCTGGCACACACTAAAAAACAGTGAAATGATGTGTTTAATGCACATCTATAATGACTTCTTAGATAATGTAATAAGAAAACAATCCAATTAATAAATAAAAGACTGAAAACATTCTTTGTTTTATTGTGAAAGCTATTTTAGTTTTTATTCTCAATGTGATCGATTACCCATCGACTATCTCCCGATTTCTTTTAATTTTTGAGTTTTATGCGTAGTTTAGAGAAAATAATAACCAAAAGACAAAGTATAGCGATGAAGAGTTCTTTAATATTTTTATAAAACATTCACTGACGCTTATCTCCTTAGAAAAATAGTTAACGATAACACACGTCTGATATAAAACTTGTTCATTTCCTCATAACCAAGTCTCTAACAATGACAGTAAAGGAATGGTAAGTAGGCTTTACTGGAGTTAAAAAGGACTATTAAACGAAATTTCTCCAATTCCTCTCACTCGTACAATATACTATAATTTTTACACTTAAAACTCCCAAAAGCACAAAAAATTGCAAAACTAAATTTTGAATAAAATGGCAACACGCATCTTTTGTTCGTCCCAAAAAGTCTAAATTCAAAACTTTCACTTGCCTCATTATCAACTTTCCCGACTTCTAAAAATATATCGTTTATGTCATTAAAGGATCTTTTTGTGGCTAATACCATGTTTGGGCACAAAAGGATCCATCAGTACACGTGGGAAAGAAAGGGTGCGAGAAGTATGATTGATTTATTCCTGGTGGATAGCAGACTTAAGAAGCAGGTAATGGACACAAGAGCGTATAGAGGAGCCGATCTCGGGACGGACCACTTTCTGGTGATAATAAGGGGTCTGTTCGCAGCATGGCGACATCGCGTAGTGTCCAAACCTGCAGCGGTTAGCCGCATTAAAAGCTGGAAACTGCAGGATGCGACCACCAGGAATGAATATGAAAGGGTATTATCCAGTAAGCTTGATGATAGATTGAAAGTGATGAGAGATGATGTTGAAGAATGCTGGCAGAACCTTAGAGATAGTATGATTGAGGCTGCGAAAGAAGTGTGTGGAATGAATAAGATTGGGAACGGCAAAAAGCGTGATTTGTGGTGGGATGATGAGGTGAAAGTGGCTGTGTATAAGAAAAAGAAAGCATGGCTTTCCGGTGACTACCTTGCTACTAATGACTGTGGTATGAAAAATTTGATGAAAGACAGGTATAAGCTGCAGAAAGCAGAAACGAAGGCACTAGTGAAAGAGAAGCGTGAAAGGTGTGGGGTGTTAGATGAAAACACGATGTCGGACAACTTCGAGGAAAATTTCAAATTATTTTGGAAAGAAGTACGTAAGTACCGAAGTGGTCCGGCACCTTGCAGAATGAATAAAGTGCATTCGAAAGAAAACAACCTGCTTACAAATAAAAAGGATGTTCTGCAGCGATGGAGTGAATACTATGGAGAACTGTATGAGAGTGGCGACTCCGTCTCTGATACTGAGAGCGATTCTAATGAATTGCCACACTCGGGCCAGGGACTGGAGGATGCCATTAGTATGAAAGAGATTGAGAAAGTGATAAGAAGTTTGAAATGTGGAAAGGCTGCGGGAATTGATGAGGTGACTGCTGAGATGATCAAGTATGGTGGTCTTAGGGTCTGGGATGCCTTCTGTGCACTCTGCAACCTTTGTTGGCAGAAGGGGGAGGTTTCAGAGGACTGGCGCACCGCAGTCATAGTACCTCTATATAAAGGGAAAGGATCCTACCTAGACTGTGCGTGCTATAGGGCCATGAGCTTGGTCAGTTTAGCGAGTAAAGTCTATACTAAAGTATTGACTGAACGTATGAAAGGCGTTTCAGAAAGATATTTGTGGGAGGCGCAAGGTGGATTCAGGAACGGTAGGGGTTGTATGGATCAGATTTTCTCGCTTCGCGTTATCGTGGGGAGGTTTCTGGCTTTAGGTCGGAAAGTTTTCTGCGCTTTCGTGGATCTAGAAAAAGCATTCGATAGAGTAGTGCGGAAGAAATTGTGGAGTCTTCTGCCTGAATATGGCGTGGAGGGCTCCTTACTGCAGGCTGTGAGGTCATTATATCGAGACCACAGAGCCTGTGTAAGGATAGACGGGGACATGTCGCCCTGGTTTGAAGTCTGTTCTGGTGTCAAGCAGGGCTGCGTGATGTCTGCCTGGCTATTCGTGCTGTATTTGGACAGTTGCCTCCAGAGATTGAAAGGTAATATGAGTGGTATGGGATGTGGTGACACAGTGGTAAACTGCCTATTGTACGCTGATGATGCTGTGCTAATAGCACCATCAGAAGCAGAGTTGCAGAAACTAGTCACGTGCATGAAAGAAGATTGTGAAGTAAAAGGATTGAAAATGAAAGTGAACAAAACTAAGGTTCTGGTGTTTGAAAAAGAAGCGGTACAAACGAAATGTGTGATTTGTGTAAATGGAAAATGTCTAGAACAGGTGAATGAAATTGTGTACCTGGGGAGTGCGTTTTCGAGGGATGGAAGATGTGAGTTGGATGTGGAGAGACGGGTAGCAGTTGGCAATAAAGTGAACGGTACTCTGTCCGCATTAGTGGGTAGTGTGAATATATCTAACACTGCTAAAATGGCCATCCACAATGCGGTGTTGGTGCCAACTTTGTTGTACGGTAGTGAGGCCTGAATATGCCCAAAATCGAGTGAAAGTATGTTAAATGCTGTGGAGATGCGGTCTCTCAGAAATATGTGCGGTGTCACGCTTGCTGACAGGATAAGCAATGATGAGATACGCAGTATGACAGGGTTGCACAACAGTGTAATTGTAAAAATGAAGAAAGGAATGCTTAGATGGTTCGGGCACATGGAAAGAATGAGTGATGAAAGACTGACGAAGAAAATATACAGAGCGAAAGTGAGTGGTAAAAGAAGCCAAGGAAGACCAAGGTTGACTTATGAAGATCAAAAGCCAGAGTGTTAGCAGACGGAAATGTCAAAAGCACTCGCATACCTAGGCGAAAATGTGTGAGGAGAATAATGAGATTTGAGGAAGCGAAAGAGGTGTGTAAGGACCGCGACTCCTGGCGCTCCGTCCTCTCTGACTACCCCGTTGGGGATACAGCGTGAAGTTATGTTATGTTATGTTTATGTCATTAAACTTCACGTACCCACATAAATCGACACCGCAAGCAAGGTCATCACAATGTATTAGCAGCCCAAGACCAGCAGCACACAGCCGTCAGGCCTCATGTATCGAACGAACAATCATAATATTGTATCGTGGAGCTAGTGCGAACACTCCAAATTACATCCTTCATGTGACAAAAATAATCTACAAAAAGAAGGAATATAATAAAGTAATAATCTCTAATAATAGTACATTACTTAGTTAATTTAATTCTTATTTTATCATATGAAAAATATAATTTGGGGTGTCTCAAATAGTCACGCTCGAAGATAATACGCAGTATAAGCACCCACTCCTTAATACGGGCCTGAGTTCTGCATGTGTTGAGTAATATTTGTTAGTATGAATTTGCCATGCATTTTGTATCGATAGGTATAGTCTGCTTCCATTTAAAAGTCTGTGGAAATACCACTCACTGATTAGCTGACTGATCACGAGATTCTCCGAAACTATGGGTCCGATCGACTTGAAGTTTAGCATAGTTACTCCTTTCGCTGTGTAGACCACAGGTGTAGACGCTCACTAAGAACGTATTTTACGAGTCCTGTCCAAAATGGCTCTGCTACCCGTGCAAACTTGGGGCGGGTGGCTAGTTATGTATAATTGTTATGTTAAAAATATATACAGAATACCAACCACTTAAAAATATTTCTTTTATAACATCAGTCCCATAAAAAAAATCTAAAAAGTATCGATATGAGTAAGTATCGATACTTTACGGTATTAATATGACTAGTATCGAAAAATCATTTAAGTACTACTCACATGAGTAGGTATCGATATCTTGTGGTCATCGGAACATCCCTACAGGTGACACGATTGCTCGTTTGCCCCCTCTGATATAGAAAAAGAAAACTTACGAAGGATTGTTAAAGTGTTAAATCAAATTCCTTCCAATCTTTTCACTTGCACAAAACTTTAACATACAATACATTATCATTTTTGTACTTTAAAACTCCCAAAAGTACAAAAAATAGCAAATTTGAATTTTGAACAAAATACCAGCCACGCTTCTTCCGTTCGCGCCAAAAAGTCTAACCTCAAAACTTTCACTTGCCTGATTATTAATTTTCCCTGATTTCAATTTTTGTCATTAAACTTAATGTACCCACTTAAATCAAACCGCAGGCAAGATGTTGATGGTATTTTTTTTTTCTTTTTTCCCATTATTTTTTTTCTAGTCCATAGTTGTATGGGATATAGGCATAATCCTTTTTTCCTCATAATACCGCGTTAAGTAGGTAACAAACAAATTTTAATGGTACAAGCTTCGATCAATTGAATGGAGGACCGTGGCCACATGAGAAAAAAATGTACAATAGATTTCTAATTTGTTTAAAGCTAGTGTTTATTGTTGCTAGCTAATATTTATTACCGTGCAGGGAGTAGTTTCTTTATAATGACTCAGTCCAGAGTTATTAATATGGTTAATTATATGACGGTGTTTAGCAGTGGAACGGACCTATCACATACATGTAGGTAGATGTACATACAAGTTATATTTTTGAAATCATAAAATAAATGAATGTCAAATAACATTTATTTTTGTGTTTTGGCGTTTGTTTTTGAGTCTGTTACAGCGTAATCATTCTTTCTGATTCTTTCGTATTTTACTTTACAAATATAGCGTTAATCAGATAAATAAATAATGACGCATTGCAAATTGAGAACAATTCTTTAAACTGAAATTTGCTTAAAAATTAAAAACTTATTATTAGTAAATAAAATTTTTAAGAAATTAGAATTTTATAAAATTAACGAAGCTAACATTTTTGATACCGTCAAACGTGGATACTTGGGACACTTTCAACTTTTGTCCAGCCGAATAACTTTGTAATTTTAACAATATCCTTGTGCAAATTATAGATACATGTAAGTCGGATGTTCGTTAACAGTTAACAACATAGTTAGTAACAGAATAAGCCACGAGTAAATTTTAATTTTTTTTTTGTTGGTGTCCCAAGTTTTCTCTTGACCTGTGGATACTTGGGCCGACATAGAATTCTTGTACATACCGCAAGTTAACAGTTGTAAAAAGAAACTTGGGACATGAAGAATAAAATTATTTTTTAATTGGCGTTATGAGAATCAACGAATAGAAACATCACAATTATGAAAAATGTGTTTATTGAAAATACTTAAAGCTAAATGGTACAAACTTATACATGACGTAATTGTGTTTTAAATGAAATTCAAAAAGACTAAAAAATTGTAGTTTTTTCTACTAATGTGTAATGTTTTTTAAATCTGTGTAATAAAACTTGGGACAACCCAGTCTAAGTATAAATTAACTTGGGACAATAATTAACATAACAAAGGATATCGGTAATTTGGGACAAGTAAATAGCACTTTAAAGTAAATAACATTATCAGTAACTAATCAAAATTGCACATCGATAATGTCCTTAAACATATGACGTCCTCTTCTGATGTCTGGTGGCAAAAGTTTTCGTACGACTTGCGATTCATTAATATCCATTTCGTCGTCTACAAATGGGAAAACAAGTGTTCTGAGATTTTTGCCCCTTCCTCATAAATTTGCATTTTAAATTATTTGATTCTATCTTTTCAATTCGTGCAATAAAATGTTTCTCCGAGGACTTTTTCGACTCTTTGTTGTAATTCAGTTTTATTAACATAAAATCATCTTTTTTGTACAATACGTTTTCAGTCGTAGTATTCTCTTTGTCTTCATTTTGTTTGTCACGATTATACGTATCATTTTGTTGGTCTTCATTATCTAATTCTTCACTTTCTGTGTCCTTATTATGTATATCTTGATTATTTCGACCCTCGTTTATCATCTCATCAAAAAGAGGATCTTCGTTTTCATAGTCTGTACCATCAGAACTGCAAGAATTTGTATCAACGTCTTGTGTGCACATTACCAACTCTACTCGACTTTCAGTAAGCATGCCACCATGGCTTGTTACAAGTTCTTGTCGATTTATTGCTCTTTGTCTACTTGTTGATGGGCCTTGCCTCTGTATATTTGTTGTTAATCCTTGAAAGTGACTTTCAGATACGCTTTCTCCTGGTTTGATATTAAGTTTTGATCTTCTTTTCTTGACAGATCCATCTTTTTCCCTAGTTTTTTGCAACATTCCCACAATTGTTCGTGACCAGAGTTCACCAGATGAGTTAGTTTCATGACTTTGTGGCAATCTCTTAAGTACAGCTTGAGGGTCATGCGGATAAATTCCACACGCCCTAAAACCTGCAATGAGGTTTGTGGACATGCGATTACCTAAGGTTTCCAATGCCTTTTTTAATAGATTTGGAAACTTGTCCTTAGAAATTGTTCCTTTGTTTTTTAATTTCCATTCGGTCAACACCTTTCTCCATTCTGATTTCAAACTTCTAAAGACTGCAATATCTAGCGGCTGACATAGATGAGTAGAGTTAGACGGAAAAAGAACAAATCGGATATTGTTCTCTTCACACTTTTTAATAGTGACTAGTGAAATATGAGCTTAGATTGTCTCCTACAATAAGTTTTATACAAGAATAACCCTTTTCCCTGTCTATTTTCTTGAAATACTGTAAAATAATAGTGTCAAACCAGTTTTCAAATAATACTCAATCAAACCATCCGGACCTTGATCTGTTATATCTTGCATCAGTGGGACCATTTGTGATCCAGGTTGAATGTAAGTGTTCAGCCTTGTACACTACATAAGGCGGTAACATTTTCCCAGTAGCAGTTCCCGCAAACATGAGAGATATACTATTCTTTGAATGATCTATAACTCTATCGACTCGCTTACTTCCTCTCCTGGCTAATACTTTTTTCTGCCAGGATCGTCACTTATATTTGTCTCATCGAAGTTGATGATGCACTTCGGATCTACTCCTATTGTAGAATTTTCTAGATTTTCAAAGTATGATAAGATATCTTCTTTTGAAATTTGTGCTCGAGCTCGCTTTATGTTAGAACATATTCTTGGAGAAAGTTTTGCTCTGTGCCTTTCTAAAAAGGAATAGCACCACTCCTCACCAGGCATGTTTTTTTTGAAACGTTGGCTTGCTTGACCCTTTGCATCTAAGTAAGATTTGACGAAAATCCTTAATTCTAAAGCAGTCAAAGGAGTTCCCCAATCAGATAAAATAATTAAACCTTGGACAAGCTTGTCTTCTTCATCATCGTTTAATTCCGTTGGTCGGCCAACTTTTCCCATGTGTAAATTATTGATTTTTCTTTGAATTATCGATTTTGGAATCTTATATTTACTTTGCGCGGCTCTTAGTGTCAAAAATCCCGACCTCACTTCATTTATAGCTTTTTCTAAAGCCTCACGGCTCCAGTCCATGTAGGGCCTGCTGCCTAGCATTCTCCGATGTTTTCGCGGCATTATCTAAAAAATTACCAAACGCTATTATGGCCAACAAGGGACAACAGATCGCAATTGGCACTAATAACTTGGGACAAGATCCCAAGTAACCCCAAAAAGGATGAGAAATTATAAAATAAATCACAGTTAAAATAATATAGTTTAACACTGCGTCATTTTTAACGATAAATAGACCCTATGAATAGGACATTCCATAAAAAATTTCGAACAGATTCAATCCCACTAGTTTACGCTTTGGTAACAGAAGTTTAAAGATCTTAAAACAGAGACAAATATTACCTGTGACTTGGGTTGTGAATTTCTGTGTATTCGTTAACAAAACACTAATTTTTTCTGCTTAGATGGTTAGCTTGCATCAACACAAAACAAATGACGGTTACAGATTGAGCATAGATTAAAGAGTTTAGAGTTGCCAGCTTCAGTTTTAAAATTACTCGTACTCGTCCCAAGAATCCACGGTGTCCCAAGTATCCACGTTTGACGGTACCTTAAAATGCCGTTGAAAATTAAATTTAACAGAGTAAAGAAATAATTTTCCGCGGCAGTTTTTCTTTACTTATATTATACCATATGGAAAAATGGTATTAAAAAGCTGGCAACCCCAATACGAATGAGATTATTTACCCTTATACTTTATGTTGTATAAATTACAAGTACTAATAATGTCAAAATTGGTTAGGTACTTGGTACAAACATATAAAACACCTATAAGAAAAATCTTATACAATATAAGGAAACTTTAATTTTATTAGTTTGCAACAAATTTAAGTGTCGGAGCTGCGAGATACAAAAATATCAGCTAACTGAATGCAGTAATCAAACATTTTGCAACATCAGATTTACTTACCTATGAAACGTGATTTTCGGAACTTTTCTGTATGAGACGTTGCAACTATTGGAGGTACAATACTTTTGTACCATATTTTGCACTTTAAATGACCAAAATGATGATTAATACACCAAGAAATATTTAATCATCGGACATGACACATGTAAACAGAAGCCATACTCTGTTTATTTTGACTTAAGCAGAAGATGGCGGCTGCTACGGTTTCGGAATTTTCTATGTGTGCCATTGTGTTGCAACAAATGAAAAAAAAAACGATAAAGATAACAATTTTAAACTACAATGAAAGTGACAGTGTATTACACGGTATCTATGTGTGAGTGAATTATGTTTGATCAGCCATGCAATTCTGTAAAAACTCGAATCACCCAAAGCGAGACTCGCTCGACAATTCACCCTACTTCGCATTTGAACTCACTTAACCTTCAAATGGAATTCTCTAAACCAAACATTCTAGGAGCGAAGTGAAATGATCTTAGATGTGAGTTTGTCGGGGATTGCTTTAAGAGTAAACATCTCAGTCGATATTTCGTCTTAGAGTATTTTAACTTCTTCTGAGATAATTCCGTTAAATAAAACTCGTTTATTTAGATTGGATTGTTATATTAATTGTTATAATAATTTGCGTTAGAGAATCGCACTACAGTAGTGCGATTCTCTAACGCAAATTAGTCAAATTCACTTCTGAATCCGCGATGAGATTGTCAACTGTGATTTGGTATTCTCTAAAATCGACAGAGATACTAGCGCCGCCTCGATGAATGGCGGCTGCGAGTTGTACTATCGTAAATGAATTTTATGAAGTTTCGTTAAATATAACAATAAAAAGTATTGAGATTGCTAAATCTATGTTTAACATAGATCTAGCGCCACTCCGTTGTAATTGCTTTAATAAAAAGAAAACGATATTAATAGGTACTAGACTCTGAATGCATGTTATGAAATTACAATGAACTCATTATCATGTACGGAAGTAGACATCTGTTATTCCAAAGACTAGTCTGTTTTCTTTTAGTTATTTAATATCGGTATCACATAAAAGCAAAGTAAACATTAACGTCTCGATAGCGCAATGGTTTAGACGTTGCATTAAGCGCTGAAGATTCCAGGTTCGATTCCCGGTCAGGTCAATTTAAGAAAAGAACATTTCTAGATTGTCTCGGGTCTAGGTGTACTGGGAGACGCCCCCAGTAGTCGTCGTCTGGTTCTCCTAGCACAGGGAGATCCCTAGTTTGAGATCAGAAGATTGGTGTTTACCGTCTGGCGCATTATTATTATTATTATTTTCCATACGTGTCCCATGAATAACAACCTATTGTACTGAAGACAGCTAGACAAACTACTAAGATGTCACGTCTTTTTATTCTGTAAGAAGCACCCTAAATTAGCAAGGCCGACATGTTTTTTTTTCTTAAACATGAATTTAATTACGAAGATTGTGATTGATGATTTTCCAAGTAGGAAAACCATGGTAACAACTTACCTTTTGATCGGAGTCACGTCCCTTATTGTCCTCCTTTGTCAATATTTTCAGCGTCGCTTTTCTAGAACTCAATTAATACGTGTTCATCACACATTATTTTTTTATGGTAAACACAACAGTAACAAGTTCACAATTAACAATAATACAAAAGCACAAAAGTTATTAACAACGATAAAAGTTACAAACTTATCATTTAAGTCCACTTAGGATACCTTTAACAAGAAAAAAACATAAAACAATTCAAAAAAAGTTACTCAAGAGAAGCTTTTGTTGAATTGCTTAATTTGACAGGTACCTAATCTAGTAAGATTGTAATTGACTAAACGTCAAATGACACCTTATAATACGAAAATAAACAAGTCCACTAGTCTCCCGACCGCTGAATGGCTAAGGTCACGTGACTCCTGCTAGCTTGCTTTGTGGTACGGTCGTAATACGTTATTGCCAGGCAGTTCAGTTTACGGGCGTAAATTGACTGGATATAAAAGTTCATAATAGCCCTACAGGACTGCTAATACCAAGAGTCTAAACTCCCTAGAAGCGATTCCCGAATTCTCTAAACTTTGAAAGCGAAATACTAATGTTTTCTAAATTCCGAAATAGAAGAAAATCCGTTTTACAAACAATATTGAAGTATTTTCATTAAAAGCTGGTAATATAATGACATTAATTGTATGTTGTAATCCTAACTCTTCTTTCTTTTATTACATACCTATGTATCATTGTTTCATTATTAACTCTAAAATTCCACAATCCCCAGCATGGTAATATTTCCTACAAATCCAATCGGCCTGAAATTACCCGTCATTTAGGAATATCTCCTCGTATTGGCAGCTTTAGCGTGAAGTAGATGACAGTCACTATGATTCGTTTATTAAAAATGCTTTTTAATGATGCGTTCAAAACAAAATGTAACCACTACTTTTAAAAATAGTTTCTTTTTCACGCTTTTTAGTAATATTATATTATAGCCAATAAATGCGCCATTACAAACAGTTTTGACGTCGGTGACTTTTGTCTCAGGTACTTTTCCAGTCCGGGATGGGCATTCTCCTTTCGATGCTGATAGTTGGCAGCACAGATGTAGGAATGTTAAAAAATCAAATGGAAAAATCAAAAAATCAACTTCTTTTCAATTTATCGTATGCGCATCGAATTTTTGCGATATAATAACATCTTAGAAAATGAAAAACAATATTATGAGATATATCGTTGTTTTCGATATATCGATATTTTTTAACATGACATTGAAAATAAAAAAAATATTCATGTTTTCGTTTAAAAGTAATTTACAGAGATATTTTACAGAGGTTTTACTTTCCCGGACCGGTATCACAGACGTAGTAAGTATTAGTTACTATATCGGTGTTATTTTTTTAGGAAAAAATAAACGATTGAAGATTCCTCCTAAAAAATTTGATCCAAACAGAACTTGACCGGAGTGACTTGTTTATTTTTATGTTTGTTGTATTTCGAATGATTTCAATCAAAGTTGGCACAAATGTTGGTTTCGATATATCAAATAAAGCGCGTGGATGTATTGTGTCGAAGTTTTTTTTAACGACATAATTTCGAAATCCTACGATGTATCGAGTGATAAACATCGATGTTTTCAATAAACCGTGTCTCGGACACCTCTACACAGACGTGACATTTCATTTCACATTTATCATATTGAATTAGATGGAACACGGAAAGAAATGTTATAAATGCTTGTATCCACCTATTTTCTTTACAATAATTCTTATTATTTTTTAACTAATTATTATATATATTATTTGAAACATGGAAGAGAATAAGACACCAAAGTCAAGTGATTTTCAGAAAGACAATGAAGAAAAACATAATAAGAAGAAAATCAAGAGCAAGAAAAAACGAAGTGGAGGTGATGGTGACCATGGAGTTTCGGGATCAGCCGACGGCCTGCTTTCGGTACCCAACTCCGGTGAAGTTCCTCAGAATATATCCTTAAAGGATTTGAAAATGGCGATGGAAGTACTCAATTTACAACAAAAACCGGCTAAGACTACAGAGGAAGCTTTGCACAAATCGTATCAATTTTGGTCCACTCAGCCTGTTCCGAAAATGGATGAAAAAATTGTTTCTAATGAACCAATTGAGCCCCCAAAAACTTCACAAGAAATAAGAGCTGAACCATACACATTGCCTGATGGCTTTCAATGGGATACATTAAACTTAAATGAGCCATTGGTATTGAAAGAACTTTATACTTTGCTGAATGAAAATTATGTTGAAGATGATGATTGCATGTTCCGCTTTGATTATCAAACTGATTTCCTTAAGTGGGCTCTTCAACCTCCTGGGTGGAGAATGGACTGGCACTGTGGTGTCAGGGTGGTGAAATCTGGTCGATTAGTTGGTTTCATTTCAGCCATTCCTGCTCAATTAAAAATCTATGATCACGTGCAGACTGTTGTAGAAATAAACTTTTTGTGTGTACATAAAAAACTGCGTGCTAAACGTGTAGCGCCTGTTCTAATCAGGGAAATAACACGTCGTGTCAATTTGACGGGCATCTTTCAAGGAGTTTATACAGCTGGAATTGTGTTGCCTAAACCCATTGCAACATGTCGTTATTGGCACAGATCACTTAATCCAAAAAAACTAATTGATATAAAGTTTAGTCACTTATCGAGAAACATGACAATGCAAAGAACTCTTAAGTTGTTTAAATTACCAGACTTACCAAAAACAAAGGGTTTTCGTAAAATGGAAATACAAGATTGTGAGAAAGTTGTAAGATTACTAAATAATTATCTGAAGAAATTTGATTTAGTACCAATATTTTCAGATGAGGATTTTAAGCATTGGTTTGTTCCACAAGCTGGAATTATTGATGGTTTTGTTGTAGAGCAGCCTGATGGCACCATTACAGATTTTGTAAGTTATTATACTCTGCCATCAACAGTTGTATATCATCCGGTCCATAAGACTTTAAAGGCTGCATATTCATTTTACAATGTTTCTACAGAGACGCCTTGGATTGAATTAATGCTTGATGCATTAATCACTGCAAAAAATTCAGGATTTGATGTTTTTAATGCATTAGATCTAATGGATAATAAGGAATTCTTAGAGCCATTAAAGTTTGGTATTGGTGATGGGAATCTACAATATTACTTATACAATTGGCGATGCCCAAGTATGACACCAAATAAAATTGGTTTAGTTCTTCAATAATATGTTCTTATATTTTTGTGGATTGTGTTTTTTTTCACTTATGTAAAGTGTTTTATTAACAGAAATATAATAGCTTTAGTTGAACTAATTCTTTATTTTTATACTATCTCTAGTAACTTACTCTCTGTAGCTTTAAGAGAAAACGATAAAATTAGTTTTACAATACATTCTACATTCACAACACAATAAGTGCAGTGTTATTTTAAAATTATTTATATCTATCTATCTATATTATAGAGGTAAACTTTGTATGTAATAGATAAACTAAAAAACAACTCAACCAATTTTAAAAATTCTTTCACCTATAGAAAGCTACATTATCAAAGAGTACCATGTGCTGTATTTTATCTTCAAAAAATTCTACCCGTGCGAAGCCGGGGCGGGTACTAGTTGTTATTATAAACAGTTAATTAACTGCTGCTGCGTTACATTGCTGTATTATGAAATGGTAATTATTTATCTTGCTTGTTAATGGTTATATTTTTACTTGTTAACTTGTTTCGTAGATAGTTATAGTATATTGTGATTACTGGCTGACGGCTGTCACAATTAAAGATTAAGATGGACTTTACATCAAAGGTAGAAAGTATGCAATCGTAGATTGAAATGTGTGACTGAAAATTATGAAATGTGTGATTGCAATGTAACCAAATAAGTCTGAGATACAGACTTATTTGGTTTGAGGTGTGGATGGGAAATTTATTTCGTTCTATGAAAGATTAAAATATAAAATTGCAAGCAAGTCATGAGTGTACTCGCTTGTATTGCCAAAAGCGGCAGCAACAGGCAACAGTGCGCGGCTCAACAACTTTATAATGATACATACATACATATCCTCACGCTGTTAAAAGTATATGTTTAATATACGTAAATCCGCATTTACACAGACGGATCAAAAACAACTACAGGTACAGGAGCAAGTACATTCTCCGAAGACCTGAATATGCACATAACGACACCACTTGGCACACACAACTCCATCTTTCAAGCCGAGTGCATAGGAATAATAAACAGACGAATAGAGGGATACAACATCAGAATCCTCTCAGATAGTGCGTCTGTTCAAAAAGCCTTAAATAGCTATAAAACAAACTCTAAGTTGCTACAAGAGTGCCATGAGTCCTTAACAGAGGCATCAGAAAATAATAAAATATGCCTTCAGTGGATCAAAGGACACAGCAACTCTAGAGGTAACGATGAAGCAGATCTGGCAAAGAGGGGATCAGACACGAAAATATATGGGCTTGAACCTATAGTGCCCATACCAACATATCAAGTGCGGTTATGGATTAGAAACAGAACGCACAAACAGCACAAGGAATATTGGAAAAATATAGATACATGTAGGCAAGCAAAAGAAGCATTGCCAGACATTGACAAACGACTTTCACGTCGCTTCATAGCACAAAGCCGGTCCAACATTAGAGCCCTCACAGGTATAATGACAGGCCACTGCTCACTAAACAAGCACCTTTTTGTCCTAGGGATAACTGATAGCCCACTGTGCAGAGGATGTATGAAAAAAGAAGAGACAGCCTCACATCTGTTACTCGAGTGCGGGAGTGTGGCCAAGGAAAGGGCAGAATATCTGAACAACCCAGAAACCATGTCCAACGCATGCGGCAACCTGGTCAACTTAACAAGGTTCATCAGTGTAGTGGGTTGGCTACAATAACAAATATCCAGCCCCTCGCACAAAGGGCCGCAAATAAGCGGCCTAACTGCGAGCAGAAGCCTGCAAGTCAAGAGTCAAAATCCTCACGCTGTATCCCTAACGGGGTAGTCAGAGAGGACGGACTTTATAATGATAACAGCATATATTGGACTGTTCAATAATGTTATAATCATTACGTCAAAATAATGTAATATATGACTTGTTATTGCAATAACGACCATCACTACAAATTATGATTCCGTATCATTCCGCATCGCAGTAGTCTTCCCAGTCGTCTCAGTAGTCATCGTACGTCGTCTTTGTAGTAGCCTCGATATCGCTTCATTATCGTTTCGATTGACATTGTAATACATGTTTTCTCGGAGGTTCCACCCTCATTTTTTCCGGGAAAAACGAGGGTGGAATCTACGAGAAAATTTCCATCACTAATAGGTAATAAAAATAATAGAATAGAATATCGTTCTCGACGGCAAGGATCGGAAGTCAAAACCAGTTTGAAAAATGGCGGATACTTAATAAAGGTTTTTAATAACGGTTTCGTGTAATTTTTACATTGAGTCAGTTACTGACATCGAATTCGAATAATTCAGTGTTGATCCGGTACTGCCATCGTGTAAATTGGATGTTGCTGGTGAGTACTGATACGCTAGTATATTAGTATTCTGTGAGTCGAAAGAGTCGACCACTCGACGCTGAAATGGAAGCACGTGTGATGGCGAACTTTCGATAGAAATGTTACAAAATCGTCCAGTATTATCCATACTAATATTATAAATTCGAAAGTTTGCCAACACAGGACGGAATTTCTGTCCCCTCTTGTCAAACTATCTCCATGCGAAATTTAATAAAAATGGATCCGGCGGATTAGCCGTGAAAACGTACCAGACAGACAGACAAACTTTCGCATTTATAATATTGGTATGGATAATGCGGGACGATTTTGTAACTATCTCCATGCCAAAAGCCTATGTAGGCTAGGTACTTTTTTTTTTAAATTGCCCCTAAAAGGGTGGAAAGGGGGATGAAACTTTAATAGGTGAAATGCTAAACCGCTGAACCGATTATAATGAAACTTGGTACAGAGATAGTATCTATCCGAAAACAAATGTGGGCTACTTCATTTTTAAAAAAATGACATGGTTTTTATAGGTTTTTATATATATGACGTCATCGTGAATCCAATATGGCGGATGTTTCATAATAGGAAATAACTTTTTTGTTCACCACCAACTATATGCGTATCAAATGAAATGGGATACACAGGAGGTTTCTGTATATTGGGCGTCATCATAAATCCAATATGGCAGATGTTCCATAATAGAAAATAACTTTTTTGTTCAACACCAACAATATGGGTATCAAATAGATAGATAGATATCTATCTATATCAAGTTATAATTTCTTTTCACATAAATAACTTTTTATATTTTTGTTAAAAAAAGTAAAAATTTTAATTTTTTAATCTGTGATTTTAATATTGAAATGGTATTATAGTATAGTACCTGGGTGACTGAGCTTTACTCGGTGTCTTAAAAAAAAAAAACAAAAAAAAGTCTGACCACATTGCAGGATTCGAACCCGTGTATTTCAGCTTGGAAGATCTACGCTCTAGCCACTACTACTGAGTAGGTAAACTCTGTTGCGAAGTCAGAAGAGTTCAGAAGTTTTAAGTGTGTGAAAACATAGAATAAACGTATTTTCTGAGAATTAAACCTTAACTAGATCGAGTTTTGACCACCGTAAAGCTCTATATTGTAAATTTCATCGAAATTGTTAGAGCCGTTTTTACTTGTTGCAAACTGAACTTAGACATATTATTTCAACTTATAAAAAGATAAACAGTAAAGGTCTGACCACATTACAGAATTCAAACCCGCGCCCTTCGGAGTGGTAGACCTAAACTCTAGCCGGCTATTGAGAAGGTAAACTGCTGCAAAATTAAAAAAGTTTAGAAGTTTAGAGTTTAGAAGTTTTAAGTGTGTGAAAGACAGAGAAAACGATTTTTCCCAGGATTGAGACCTAGCTATATCGATTTCTTGCCCTCTTCAACCCCTATATTGTAAATTTCATCGAAATCACCAGAGCCGTTTTCGAGAAAGCGATATCAAATATGTATATACAAATATCGCTCGTTTAATGTAATAGTGGATTGTCCACTTTTGCCTTTTCGTTCCAAAATTTACATGTGCTCTTCGCTGTTCTCAGCTTTTTAAATTTCAAACCCTTTAAAATCTGTAGACAATATTCTCAAAAATACATTATCTAAAATATTAATTGCTCCTCTGTTGATGACAGGGTCTGGAATCAAAAGCCTCACTTCCTATCTGTTATGGAGGCCTGGGCATACGCAAAATCTCAAGTGTGTCACTGCCTGCTTTTCTTTCGTCAGCCTACAGCACGGAAAGCCTTTTTCTATCTGTTAGTCGCCCTTTCTTAGGATCGGTTGAGGTGCCGTACTTGACTGATGCTCGAAAGGCTTGGTTAAGTGTTTGTCCGAGTACTAACCTGCTTACCTCGACCTTTTCTCGAAACACTGGGATGAGCCTCTATGCAAAAATGTTCATTTACAACTTTTAGATTCTTGTAGTACTGAAAAAGATCGGTCTCGCCTCCTGGCTGCTTCTGAGAAGGAGTCAGGACACTGGTTGCAGGTAATACCTTCCAAAAACTTAGAAACCTTAATTGACAATACCTACCACACTTTTTCTCATAGTATTCCTTCGGGCGGGGGGGCCAGGACTAACCTTCCTCAGCGTTGCCGCTATGGTGATCTCGTCGATGTACTAGGCCACCACGGTTTATACTGTTTACGTAGTGCGGACCGTCACGGCATGCTGCTTAGAATGACGTCATTCGGCAGGATCTTGTCGCCGCTGGCGTTCCTGTAGTCTTAGAGCCTGTAGGTATTGCGCGCAGCGACGGCAGGAGACCGGATGGTTTGATCCTCATTTCTTGGAAACTTGGAAGATCGCTGCTGTGGGATGCCACTGGTGTCGATACACTTGCTGTTCCCCATGTACTGGCGACTTCCAAGTCAACAGGTGCCGCGGCCAGCACTGGCGAGAACTTGAAGCGGCGTAAGTATGCGACTTTCTCCGAGTTTCATATTAACGCTCTTTGCTGTTTAAACTTTTGGTCCCTGGGGCTCCGAAGCCCATCGACTGGTTTCTCGTATTTGTCAGAGACTGGTCGAGGCTTCGGGAGACCGCCGGGAAGGCAGCTTCATCTGCCACAGAACCAGTTTGACTATTCAAAGAGGTAATGCTGCCAGTTTGCTGGGTACCTTAAGCAATGACAGCTTTCTAAGCGGCAACTTTGAGGAAGGAAGGAAACGTATGTATGTACTTTTTTGTTATTAATAAGTAACAAAAAAGTACATACATACGTTTATGGTATTAGTTACCATTTCGGGTAACATTCCAGGTTTTATATATATTTATATATGTTACCATCTCGGGTGACATTCCTGGTTTTATAGTATATTAATTAGTTACCATCTCGGGTAACGTCCTTGGACTTATGCCTTCAAATAATTGCCATCTCCGGTGACATTTCTGGACTCATTATGTTCAATCGGTTAGCTTCGGATTACGTGGACTCCTTGGATATTTGTCAAGATCATTGAAGGGACTGTTCGGCTGGCCGTGGGATTTTATCATTTAGGCAGTCACTTTGGGCATATTCACTAGAACATTTGGTTTACAGAGTATCTCCAGAGCACCATATTTCTTAATATAAATTAAACATTACATTAATTAATCATTTACAATTATAGGATATTAAAATGTCAAATACAATATGAATCGAAAAATGTCAAATTCAAATTTAAAATGTCAAATTATAAATAATATTAAAATTTTAAAATAATCATATTAAATCAATATATCGAACTTCAAATAAGTATAGGCATTCCTAATAAATATATTAAAACTGTCAGCGAATATGTCAATGTTTGGGTTCTGAATGAGCATATCGATAAGTATATTGCGTGCACGAGTGGTGGGTGCTTTACGTGCATGACGGGTACGCGTAGGTGATTGTATGAATATCCGCGGTGTGCGGCGCGGCGCCACTAAGCCATATTCACTTCCAGCCACTCTGGGCACTCTTAAACATATTCATTCTAATACGGCCCTGTTTTCTATTTTGTTGCGCAGTATCAAGTGGTAGTGTACAAATAGTTGAACTTTACGGCGTAGTCCCAAGGTGTTCAAGCCCACCAAATCCGACACGAAGAGGGAGGGATATAGGTATGGGTAATATCCATAAAGTCTTTTGTACAACCACCTAGCGAATCTCCGCTGGACCTTCTCAATCATGGTAGCGTATTTATTTTCGTAAGGATCCCATACAATAGCGGCAAATTCTAAAGTATTGCGAACATATGCATTGAATAACACTTGTGCCACCCTTACGTCGTTAAATTCTGAAGCGGTCTGTATTACGAAGTCGAGCGTTTTGTTAGTTTTTTTACAGATGTTATTTATATGAGTCCGGAAGTCCAGCCTGGTGTCAAGTGTCAGTCCCAAGTCCCTAACCTCATTGACTCTTTCCAATGGGGTGCTCGCTAGGCGATATTGTACGTGTAAAGGAGAACGTGAACATGAAAAAGTAATAACGTTACATTTAGAGACGTTAAAAGTTAAGTGATTCATAGTGCTCCATGTATACACGGAGTCTATGTCTCTCTGTAGGGCTACCGTATCAGTAATTTCTTTAACGTTTAGATAGAGTTTTAGGTCATCTCCAAACATAAGACACTTCGCAGTACGCACAACCCTCGGAAGAAGAAGCAGAAAAAGTATAGGTCCCAAGTTACTGCCCTGACTGACTCCCGAGCGGGTGTAGAAGTCACCAGACTCGTGACCTGCTACCCGAACAAATGACTACGGCCACTCAGGTAGCTAGAGAAGAACTGCAGGAGTTTGGGTGTAAATCCAAACTGTGCTAGCTCACGGAGGAGTATGTCATTATCTACCAAATCGAATGCTTTCTTAAAGTCAAAATAAGTCGCGTCGACTTGCCGATCTGCATCCAATTCGGTAGAAATGTAATCGACTAGGTTGATGTGGTTGGTTGTGGTCGACCGCGCCCTACGGAAACCATGCTGGCTGTCATCCCAATTGAACTCTAATTGACGCCTAATATAATGGTCTATAATAGACTCAAAGACCTTTCCGAATACAGAAAGCACGGCGATAGGCATATATTCAGCGACGTCCTTGCTATTTCCTGTCTTAAGAACAGCTGTGACCCTGGATGTTTTCCATTTCTGTGGGTAGGTGCATAACTTGAGAGACAGGTTGTACATATAAAGCAAGAGGTTTTTCTAGTGTAGCTAAACAATCTTTTATCAGAAAAATTTATATGCCGTCAGGACCCGAGGAACAACGTGGCTTTAATTGCTAGATAGCCTTGCGTAAGTCTGCGCTGTCCACAACGTCGATAGCCACCCGGCAGAGTCTCCCAGGGGTCCATCTTTAGTTGCCGCTTTATTATTATTATTATTAACTGATTCTGCGTGGTTCTAATGTGCTGTTTATATGCGACGTCAATAAGTACCTTAACATGATTTATAGTACTTGTATAATTTTCTATTAAACACTTTTCTTTCTGACTTAAATAAGTGGAAATGCTTATACTCAATATGTCGGATAATTTCTGCTGTGTAATACCGCGAGTACGTATACTTTCCTGTACACCTAGGAGGTTTCCTGAGAGGGACGTAAGTATTTATACAATCGTATAATTTGTTGTAAAAATGTCGGTAGCTGAATCTACGTCCTCAGCACCTAATAGTTCGAACCAGTCAATCTCTCCCAACGCCGCATAGAACCCAGAAAGGCGGCTTTGCGAAAATTCCAAGGTGGTGGGGCACCAGGGCGTAGGGTTAGAGGTCGCGGCGTCGGCGGGGGGCGTGCGGCTGCTAGCGGCTGCCACACGCTAACGCCGAGCGGCGGGTGTTGTTTGTCCGGCGGCACCAGCACCTCCGCGCCACACACGGATACAAACTTGCGAGACAGCCCACTCAGAATCAAGTCCAATTTACGACCAAAATAATTTAATACATTATTGTATTGTGTCACATTGCAAAATTCTATAAATAGATCAACTTGTTGTTTTTACATTTGTACTGCAGGAGTTCAGATTGAAATCACCTAATATTTCTATGTCAGAATATTTACTTATAATATTTTCAATACATGTTAAAACACCGAGATATTGGTCGTCATTGTAATTAGGCGGTAAGTAAACAACACAACACAAATATTTAACGTTCTTGCCGCGGACCAAGGCAGCTAATAATTCTTTGTCACGCGTAAGACCGTCGATATCGTCAATCATGCGCAGCGTGTAGGGGTACCTAGTGGCGAGCAGCACGCCCCCTCAGCCCTCGTCACCGTCGCGCCGCACTACAGTCCATTCGGCCGGAAACAGCTCGTCATCACACACGGAGCTCATGAGGAACGTTTCAGTTAGCGCCACTAAATCATGATCGCATGACGTCACCCTGCTATTTAACAAGGCAACCTTTGACCGCAGTCCCCGGCCATTTTGATATAGCACCTTTAAAATTTTACGTTGATTCTAGTTGCGGCTGGCACGAAAGTTCTGCCTCCAAAGTTTGACGCAAATATCTTCTGACCAATTTGTGGCCGTTAAAACTTGCTCAGCTGATTTGAGAGGCACTCCTAATTTAAATGAGGCATAATTACCTCTCGCCTTAAGTGTTTCAACGGTACAGACGTCGCCGCCGCAGATAGTGTTGACGTGCGCTCATACCTGTTCGGCCGTAGTCCCCACCTGCACGTAGTACAGGTACAGATGTCGTAGTCGCTCGGCGGCACACAGTAGGGTGCTGTCTGGTGCGGCAGCTCCGCGTAGTACTCCCCATGTGCCTTCCCGCTGAGCGCGGGCGGCAGGGGCGCTGCGTCTGCTACTCTCCACCACGGTCCACCTACCAGAGGTTTCTATTTCGGTGTTCTCCCCACATTCCTCGTTGCCATGAGGGGATGTCATGTTTATCTAAATTGTTACAGGCCGAGGGTCCAACTGGTGCAGTTTGGTTTAGAAGTTCATCGGTGGTTGAACGTGTGGCTTGTGGCTTCTTACTAATCAGTTGTTTATTGGGTGCAGTACAACAGGTATCTGGGATAAGTGGTCCATTTTATTGCTATTGGTTTGGAGTTCCCATATTGTCTATTTAAGCTTGTTAATCTCAGAATTCTTGGCTGCTAGGCTATTTTCAAATACCGTGTCTTTATTTGATAATTTTATGGACAAGCTGGGAAGCTCTGTGTTCATTTTGTGTACTGTTAAAGACAATTGCCTAATTTCTGTCATGAGAGTAGTCAATGTAGGTTCATCGTTGTGCCGAGTCGGTGCAGGAGGTGACTTAACCTTTTTACGATTCCCACGAACAGTATTAACGTTTTCGTTGGTTGGTACATCAATGATTGGTATATCAATGATACTATCTCATGTGACGGTGTTATTTAAGCTCCTGATGCGAGTTGCAGAATCGTCCAATTTAGGTTTAGAGCAAGTGCATGCAGGAGATAACCATGTGGATTTGGAGGCGTCAGATATTTTAGTAAAGACATCTTTAGTAATATTTATCTATATCATATGTTTCCATGCATTTAGAACAGTCCATGTAGTTAACTGTCATGATATTCTTACCGCAAGCGCAGCAATTGGTTGCCATTTTAATGTTTGTAGGTTGTAGTTATTATATTAATATTGTTAACAATGCTAGACAGCACGACACCGTGCCCTATCTCGGATCAACGAACGCTGGTGGTAATAAGTAGTTCCAAAAATTCTACCAATTGTGTGACCTCCAAACTCCAAAAGTATCCCGATTATTATGGAACGACGCATTCATTTACATATATGCGTTGAGTATGTAATTAATTAATGGAAACAAAAATCAGCAAACTCAAAATAAAATCAAATTCAAATTCAAAAAAAATTTGACAAAATGACATTTGTTTAGTTGTATATAAATTGGTCTAGTAAATATTCATTTTATAGATGGCGCCATCAAATTGGATTTTCGATTTCAACAGTTTTTCATAGATGGTGTAATTATTAACAGCGGTTCACTACATAAACTATTTATTTATTTTTTCTTCTTCCATTTATTATGATTACTCTTCTGTTTTAACCATATTACACTGTCTAAAACACCACCAAGGATAAGGCTCCGTCTATAACACCACCAAATACACAATATACCAACAAGATTAATAGGTATTATTCCCACAAAATTATTTTATTCCTAGATTTCACAATAATATGTAGATTCAGATGTCACAAACACTAGCACTTGTAAATATTCATATTAGAGACACTTTAAACTTAATTTTAGCGTAATATTATTGTTTAAATTAGTTATTTAACATTTTAAAAATAGATATCAATGTTTATGGTGTTATTCTGGTCTACCCACCTATAATAAACATTTTCGTAATGACCATTGGTGGGACCACTCGGCTGGCTATATGATTAACATATTATAGACTTCCGAGATGGTAATGAACTATCCTGTTATATATATATGTTATATAATATTTCATTGCTAACTCATTAACTATTCATTACTAACTCATTTGGACTATGCGTGCTATAGGGCCATCAGCTTGGTCAGCTTAGCAAGTAAAGTCTATACCAATGTATTGACTGAACGTATGAAAGATGTTTCTGAAAGATATTTGTGGGAACCGTAAGGTGGTTCATCAAATTTAGGAACGGTAGGGGTTGTATGGATCAGATTTTCTTTCTTCGCGTTATTGTGGGGAAGTTTCTGGCTACAAGTCAGAAAGTTTTCTTCACTTTCGTGGATCTTGGAAAAACAATAATAGAGTAGTGCGAAAGAAACTGGAGTATTCTGCCTGAATATGGCGTGGAGGGCCCCTTACTGCAGACTGTGAGGTCATTATATCGAGGCCACAGAGCCTGTGTAAGGATAGATAGATGGTGACAAGTCGCCCTGGTTCGAAGTCTGTGCAGGCGTCAGGTCTGTGTAATGTCTGATTTGTGCTGTATTTGGACAAATGCCTCCAGACATTGAAAGGTAGTATGAGTGGTATGATATGTGATGGTACAGTGGTAAAATGCCTATTGTACGCTGACGATGCTGTGCTTATAGCACCATCAGAAGCGGAGTTACAGACAATAGTAACGTGACAGAAAGAAGACTGTGCAGTGAAAGGACTGAATATGAATGTGAATAAAACTAAGGTTCTAGTGTTTGAAAGAGATGAAGAAGATGTACAGACATAGTGTGATATATGAGTAAATGGAACATGTCTAGAACAAGTGAACGAAATTGTATATCTGGAGAGTGCGTTTTCGAGGTATGGAAGATGCGAGTCGGATGTGGAGAGGCCGGCAATAAAGTGAACGGTGCTCTGTCCATATTAGTAGACAGTGTGAATATATCTAACTCAACCAAAATGGCCATACACAACGCGGTGTTGGTGCCAACTTATTGTACGGTAGTGAGGCCTGGATATTCCCGAAATCGAGTGAAAGTAAGATAAATGCAGTAGAAATGCGATCTCTTAGAAATATGTGCGGTGTCACCCTTGCGGACAAAATAAGCAATGAAGAGATACGCAGTATGACAGGGTTGTACGACAGTGTTATTGTAAAAATAAAGAAAGGAATGATAAGATGGTTCGGGCACATGGAAACAATGAGTGATGAAAGACTGACGAAGAAAATCTATAGAGCGAAAGGGAGTGGTAAAAGAAGCCAAGGAAGACCAAAGCTGAAATGACGGAAATGTCAAAAGCACTCGCATACCTAGGCGAAAATGTGTGAGGAGAACGATGAGATTTGACAAAGCGTAAGATGTAAGTATCGCGACGCTTGGCGCTCCGTGCTCTCTGAGTACCGACTCCGAAAGCGCAGAAAACTCTGAACTATGGCCAGAAACTTCCCCACGATAACGCGAAGCGAGAAAATCTGATCCATACAACCCCTACAGCTCCTGAAACCACCTTGCGCCTTCCACAAATATATTTCTGAAACGCCTTTCATACGTTCAGTCAATACCTTAGTATAGATTTTACTTGCTAAGCTGACCAAGCTGATGGCCCTATAGCACGCACAGTCTACATATGAACCTTTCCCTTTATATAGAGGTACTATGACTGCGGTGCGCCAGTTCTCTGGAACCTCCCCCTTCTGCAAACAAAGGTTGCACAGTGCACAGAAGGTATCCCAGACCCTAGGACCACCATAGTTGATCATCTCAGCAGTCACCTCATCAATTCCCGCAGTCTTTCCACATTTCAAACTTCTTATCACTTTCTCAATCTCTTTCATACTAATGGCATCGTCCAATACCTGACCCGATTGCGGCAATTCATTAGAATCGCTCTTAGTATCAGAGACGGAGTAGCCACAGCGGAGAACATCTTTTTTATTTGTTAGCAGGTTGTTGTCTTTCGAACGCACTTTATTCATTCTGCAAGGTGCCGGTACTTACGTACTTCTTTGAAAAATAATTTCGAATTTTCCTCGTCCGACATCTTGTTTTCGTCTAACAGCTTACACCTTTCACGCTTCTCTTTCACTAGTGCCTTCCTTTCTGCTTTCTGCAGCTTATATCTGTCTTTCATCAAATTCTTCATACCACAGTCATTTTTAGGAGCAAGGTAGTTTCGCCATGCTTTCTTCTTCTTACACACAGACACTTTCACCTCATCATCCCACCACACATCACGCTTTTTACCGTTCTCAATTTTATTCGTTCCACACCCACACACTTCTTTCGCAGCCTCGATCATACTATCCCTAAGGTTCTGCCAGCTTTCTTCAACATCCTCACTCATCACTTTCAATCTAACATCAAGCTTACCGGATACTATACCCTTTCATATTCATTCCTGGTGGCCGCGTCTTGCAGTTTTCAGCTCTTGATGCGACAGACCGCTGCAGGTTTGGACGCCTCGCCACGCTGCAGACAGACCCCTTATTTTAGTTACCACTAGAAAGTGGTCTGTTCCCAGATCGGCTCTTCTGTGTGATCTCGTGTCTATAACCTGCTTTTTGAGCCGGCTGTCTACCAGGAATAAATCAATCATACTTCTTTCCTCCTTCCTTTCCCACAAGTACTGATGAATCCTTTTGTGCTTAAATAAGGTATATCGGCGCAAGAATATCTTGCGTTGAAACAAAATAAAATTATAAGATGAAATTCACTGTCAATATTTAATTAATGCATTAATTAATGAACTATCGAAGGTATGTAATTTCTAATTGTAAAATAAACTAGACTCGTGTTAATTTAGTGACGTCAGAACAAGAAATAGGTAATTGAGGGTAAATGAATTATAAAGTGTCATTAGCTTGACTACTGCTTTTAATAATAGAAACATGAGGGTGATTGCGGTTTCTTGTACTGACGAGTAAAAAGAAGAGATCTCTTGTGCTCCAGCTCTCGACCAGTGCGGACGTGTGGTGACAACTTAGAGATCTCTCCTGTACATGGTGATATTTAGTTTATAGTTCATAGATTATAGATAGTGATAGTGAGTAACGATTGTAAATACAGTTTTAAATAAATTGTTGTGAGTTATTGTGATTGAGTGATTTTTGTAATGAATTCAAAAGGAAATACTAGTGACGTCAGTAATGCTGACGTCACACATATTTTTAACCCTTCTGGTGTATCTGCTTCGACAGGTATTATCAACAAAAAGATCCTTTTCCATACACAGTTCTAACACATTCCCACCAGCATCATTCACTCTCTTATCTCCATATTTGCCTAGGACAGACTCAAATCCTGTTCGAGCTGTCCCGACCCATCCATTCGTCTCCACACACTATAATTCTCTCATTCTCTTCAACCGTCGCTAGAACTTCCCTAACATTCTCCCAAAACTGGTCTTGCTCGCCCAAGCCGAAGAAGGACACTGGGGCATACACCACTAAAACAAATATCCTCGTCAACCCTGTCTTGAGACGCACCAGAGAAGACTCGGGTTGACACACTTATATTCAGTTATACAATTAACCAAACGAGAGGACAGCAAGACGCCTACTTCTTGGCATTACCTTTCTTCTTGCGGTACTCCTGACCACAAAGTTCGGCAAATTCACTGCCCTTTCGCTTGGTTTTACTCAAACATAAAATCCAATCTTCTTTCTTCCATAATATCAATCACTTCATTCATCTTCTCTTCAATCCCACCTCTCACATTCCACGCAGCTATTCTGCACCCCTCCCTCCACTTCTCGCCGTTAGGTGCACAGCGTGTTGGGTTGCGGTCCCCAACGCTGAACTGCAATCTGCTCACACCAGCGGGGACAAACCGGTGTACGTCGCTTTCGGGGGACGCCCTAACTCTTTCGCATACGTTGACCCGCATGGTGAGCACAGTAGAGGAATTGCAGCCCTGAAAAGGGCTGGCAGGGGTCGCGACCAGTACACTTCCTCAATTGACCCCCTAAAGTCGCACAGTAAATTTGTGGAAACATTTTTTGTTGCAAATTAAGTTCTCTACAACTTTGGTTGTGTAACTTTTAGTCGTAGAACCAAAAATAACAAAGTTATTAACGAAAATAGATAAAAATTTGGGAACAAATTTTTTCAAGGATATTTTTCCATTACAAACTTTTTTTTTCAAATGTTTTTTATTTATTAGGGTTTACAGCCATGCGGAACTTACACTATTCTCCAGTACTCGTAAGTATACATTAATATGAATGATTAGACATAGTTTTCTCTCATTTTTCCATTATTTTTATAAGAAACATTTTATTGATTGACATTGCGATGTTGTTAATAATTAGTTATAGGCCCCACCTCCTCCTGGCAGCGCGTTTTTTTTTAGGTTGTATCCCCAGTAGGCAAAATCCACGGACATTTTCTAGCTGACATAATAATTAGTGTAATTAAAAATTTTAAAATATATTTCCCAATCTACTGCTGTGTCCTCAGTCTCTTTTATGGGCCAGGCTGCGACTCAGGATCTGGTCGAGTTTCCGATATTGAATTGTTGAAGAAGGATGCAGAATGACGTGGCGTCATTGTTGACAGTTCATCTTCAAAACCATTCTCTTCGATCAATTTTGATATATCCATTATGTTGCAGCAGGTCTCCCCAGAACAATTCAGGCACACTACAGAACATTTGAGGCCTGCCTTCTGACATCCACACATTGCTCCACAGTTTCCTTGGCATCGGAAGAATATCAACTTTAGAAGCTCAGGGAGGGGGTGCTGGAGGTTTTGACCTTTGAACAGGCATCAATATTTGTCCATACTTCTTCCAGCCCCAGTCTTGAGGGTCGTTGTAATTTCCGCGCCACGACTGGACCTGATGATAGACTCGGATGCTGTGCAAGCGGCCTATCTTGTATTGGAGGAAGTGAAGACAAATTAAATATATTCTTTGTCATTGACTTGGCGAATCGTTTATATCTAAGACTGTCGAGAGAATCAACATCTTTATTGCCACCACATAAAGAGATGCAAAATGTCATTTTTTTGTAAAATGACCTAAAAAAAATTATAACGGCCAAAAGAAAATTTGTTGCCAAATTTTTATCTATTTTCCTTCATAACTTTGTTATTTTTGGTTCTACGACTAAAACTTACGGAACCAAAGTTGTAGAGATGTTAATTTGCAACGATAAATGTTTTCGCAAATTTTCTATGCGACGAATAGTTTGTCCGATATAGCATAAAAACCATTCGCAGCCCTTTTTACAAGATGGCGGCGGCGAGACAAGGTTATGACCCCACAAACATGACAAAATTCCACAATCACAAAATTGCGTGCTCTGACTTTTGCAACTCCAAATGTAACTTTTCAATGCACTAAGATACATTTTTGTCATCTAATTGGAAGATCATTTAAACCTTTGCGATACTCTGAAGATCTGGACTCTACTAACTGTGTGAAGGCATTTTGTACAGCTTCCTGGGAAGAAAGGTCTTGTATTGTTAAAACTGTTTTTCGAGCGGTGTGAGGTTGGTGTACTTTGCATATTTTCATAGCCTAATGTCCTATGGCCTTTTGCTGTGGGGATCAACGGCGCATATTAACTCTATTTTTATTTTACAAATAAGAGCGATACGTGCCATACACAGTATGAATGCACGAGAATCACTAAGAGATCGTTTTATAGACATTGATGTACTCACCTTGCCGTCTTTATACATCTTTGAAATTTTTAGTATACGAGGAAAAATATAGATATATTTATAAAGAAAGGCGATATTGGTGGTATGGAAACCCGCGGGGTTATTACCTAAAAATATGCAGACAGCGACAGCCACGCGATCACTGCGCGACCGGTGACTAATTGTAATCAAAAATTGGTATCATGTATGACGATAGCGTATCTATTATTCTATGAACGTAAAATGCACCTTTCGCGGTAGATTTAACACCACTATACGAATTACATTCCACAAATTCTCTTTTTGACAGCAGATATCGTGTGATATTGGCTGTCGCATGCTGACTGCAAGTTCCGTAATAAACGTGCCGAGGTCGTGATAAATTGGTTATTCCAAAATTTAAATTACAATTGTAGATTGTCAGTAGGGACGTCCGCCAGGCTGCAGACGGGCTGTCAGCTTCTCACAAGTGGCGCCATTCAGCCCTATTCCCCAGTTGAGCACCAGTTACTTTTGGCCTGATGGTTTTCCCTCCCTGGTTTCGTCCGTGAATTTTCCAGTTTTCCTACAAAACATGAGGATATCCCTTAGTTTAGTTGTTCTCAGTTCTTCTTCACCCAGTATATCAGACCCTAGTGTATTGAACCTAATACCTGCATACACATTGCATTTTGCTATAAAGTGTGAACTAGTTTCCTCGCCATTACAGTGTTTGCAAAGAGGATCTGTTGTTAGTCTTAGTAGTGATAGGTGTCTGTTTAGTGTACAGCGTGTTATGATACCTACTCGTATTCTTACGTTAGCTTTTTCCAACCTTAAGATGTACTTAGCCTTTGTTTTGTCTTTTCTTCCAAAGTACATTTTGGTTTGTCTACATGGTTTTGATCTTTTCCACTCATTTGTTTCTTCATCGATTAGTTTTTCTATTACACTTTTTGTTACTTTGTTTGAGATCGGAAGATATGGTTCTGGTCCTGTTATTGGTATGACCGTTCCACATCTTGCTAGCTTATCTGCCTTGTCATTACCTTCGTTGCCGCTATGTCCAGGGATCCAGGCTATAAAGACGTTCCTTCCCTCTCCTAATTTATTTAGAATTGCTTTGCACTCCCCAACCAGAGCCGATGTACTTGTTGGCTTATCTAGTGATTTGAGTGCTGCTTAACTGTCAGAGTATATTATGATATTCTCTGTTAGAGTAGTCACTGAGTCTAGTATTGCTGATACACATTCTATGATCGCATATATTTCCGCCTGAAATACGCTCGCGAACTTGACCAAAGGTTTAATTATTTCTCTATTCAAGCGGGGAATGAAAATTCCCGCTCCTGCCTTTTTTGATGATTTTCTCCTTGAGCCATCTGTATAACATGTGATGGCATCCTTGTCTATTTTTAGTTCCCAATCCTCTCTGGTTCCTAAATGTATTCTGTATTTCTTGTCGAAGATTCTTCTTTTTCTTATTAGGTCGTTATTGTATATAAGCATTCTTAGCTTTTCTTCTGATAATGATTCTATACTTGTGTGTCCTTTGTCAAATGGTTTGCCCTTCCACTCCCCATATCTCTTCATTCTCTACCACTGTTCCATGACTATCTTCTTTAGCTCTAATTCGACAGGGTTAAGATTTAAAATGATTTCTAGTGAGGCGGTAGGAGTTGATCTCATCGCCCCTGTGATCATCAAACACGCCAACCTTTGTACCTTGCTTAACTCTGCTATTATTTCCTTAGTTTTCCTATGCCACCAGATCACCGCACCATTATTTATTCTGGGTTTGATGGCAGCTGTGTATATCCAGTGTACTATTCTCGGTTTTAGGCCCCATCTGTTTCCGACAGCCTTTTTGCATTGAAATGATGCAACCGTAGCTTTTTTACACACTTCTTTAAATTACAATAGTCAAATGTTTCATTTTTGGGTAACTGCATTCGTTTTATAATAAATTCCTCAACAAGTCACTCAATTAACAGAAAATATATTTAGATTAGTTATAAAACGTACCTTGATTAGACAATCATACATACATATCCTCACGCCGTATCCCTAACGGGGTGGTCAGAGAAGACGGAGCGCCAAGCGTCGCGGTACTTACATACTTGTTTCGCTTCCTCAAATCTCAATCAATTAGACAATCATACTATAAAATAAACGATTTCGTTGAAGATAAAACAATAGTCTGGAAATTATCTTCTCTGCACATGCATTTACTGGCTCTCTGAATATTGTATTTTAATAAACCTTTTGTAAAATGATGTTGAAAAAATGATACCTGACTGAGTTTCTTGTCGGTTCTTCTGTGTCCAGGTTTTCTTTTATCTTCTCTTTGAACGGAACTAAAGTAGATTTGACGTTCAAAAATACCTTGATTTGACTTTGAGGTCACGGAGCAATAACGGTGAAGATCGATAGACGAGTCAGGGCTGTTCTGCTGCGAGTTTCGCCATTGTTCGGGAGTTCTGCACAGTGATATCTGCTCGTATTGCTTGACCGGATCTGAGGAAGCTGTAGTGAATTACGCCATGAAGTGACCACCGGTTGACACCGAAGTGACATACGGTTACCTTTCTATGGCTAAGTTTCACTTTAGGGCATTGGTGAGCCGCTTGACCTGCGGTCAGCCATTGCGTTGTTTGCTTGCGATTATCGTAAAGAAACCACTTTTCGTCACATGTCACAATTCGCTCCAAAATTCCTTCATTTCTGTATTGGCTTAACAAGGTAAGCTAAGTTTGAACACGTGTTGCTATCTTCAGATCGGTCAAATCATGAGGCACCTATTTTTCAAGTTTTTTAATTTTACCGATTTACTGTAAATGGGTTAATATTGTGGGTATACTAACGTCAAACCATGCTGTTAATCGCTTGGTAGTTTGATACGGATCGGCTTCCACTATAACCTTCAATTCATCGTTATTTACCTTAGTGACTGGTCTCCATTGTGGTTCATTCTTCAAGTCGAAGTTTCCACTACTAAAGCGGTTAAAAAAAAGTACAGTGCATTCGTTAACCGTATCCTCTCCAAACACTTAAAATTACTTTGATTTTCGTTGTATCCATCTTCACGTTAAAAGCTGAATATAAAAACAATTGATAGGCGAACAATCAAATATCATGATTTTTTTTAAATGTTATAGTTTTCGTGTGAAAAAAGTTTGTCTGAAATGCAACACCATGCAGTTTCAATTTTAATTCAAAATGGCCAGTACATTAAAATGACAATTTCATACTTTAACCCCTATTACATATGTATGTGTAACCATCGTAAGAAGAATTAAATATCGACTGGTATCGAGATTTAGTCTATCATATGATTGAACCAATGAACGATAGGTACGTTGATACGTTCGTATATTTGTGAATGCAAGCGTCAATAGTTTGCAATGATTACAACCCAGTGACCGAATCAATCACGAATGACAAATGTGTGGCCGCTCTAGCCGACATGCTTTTAAACTGTAAAAGCGTTCGAGCGACTTACTGTAATTTGAACTGGATAAGGGATTGGACATATAATAAAAAGTACAGACTTGACTATCACGTATTTATTTTTTGTATTTTTCTCATACAGCTACACAGTTATAGATTTACATCTATGGAACATTAACATTGGATTTATAACAAAGATAGGTACTATATCCTAGGCTATTAAGTAGTAATTGTACAAAGGACGAACCATTTATTGCTGTAGAATAAAAAATAGGCGTATTCGTTTTTTTTTTAAATTTTGTGATTGACTGTACAGACATAACAGATCTGTATCGCTGCGATTAGAGGTGGGTAGGTCCAGAAGGATCCTTGGCGGTACTGATGTACATTCAAGTGCAATGCTTATACATACACTTTGGTAAATTATTTGGCCCGCGAACTCGAATGGAATGTACGAGAATGAAAGCATGGCTCGGTACACGAATGTACTCTGTGGTGCCATAGATCTCGCGTGTGGTGATCATAAAGGTAAGACCACATTGAGTGGAATCTACTCAGCGAAGCAACACGACACCATACGACTAAATATTATTCATATGAAATTGTATGAGATACAATGGACTACGCGGCAGCGGAACTACGCAACTCGGCACTGGGGGACAAAGTTGACCAGTTTTAACCAAATAAGACATGCAGTGCCGCGTCTCGCAGTTTCATTCCCGTTAGTGCGGCATAGCACGTGGTGTGACACTGCACGTAATTGAATTTGTTACTAACACGTTTAACGCGCGAAACGAGAGTATTCCATTCTTTTGTGACTTAACAAAGAAAAATTTTTTTGTTGTGCACGCCGGACGCTCTACTGCAGTGCAGTTCTGTTCAGTGTGGTGTTACCTTAAAGTATTCGGTCCCAAATACTGTATGACTTACATCCGAATACGCATTCCTTAAAATTTCGCGCCTACCCATTACTAACTCTGATGTTTTGATTGTGTTTTATTTTTTAATTTTAAGTCGTTTGTTGTAATTAGCTTTTAGTATTAATCAAAAATGAGTAGGGAAAGTTAATAATCATGTTTTAATACTATACATCGCATAAATACACAAATAATGGGTTGCATCTGTGGGTTTAATATAGTTCTTATATTCGGAATATTGTTTTCGAAATAAGGCGAAAAAAAAACATTTTTTCATTTCCGTTATGCGAGTATCAACGTCAGAGCGATAAGGTTAACTTCGTTAACTTTAGTGCTAACGCTGATATTGAAAAATTGAAATTTAAATTCGGAATTTATAAAAAACTTTCAAATAACATAAAATACGTAACTGTAATTCTTTAAATTCATTCCCGTAGCGTGCATTCCTTCTCCGGATTATAAATTATATTTTCGTGCCCCGCTTTCATTTTTTATTTATTTATTTTTTACATAAATACCTACAAATGATGTGACTGAAATGACTGTGATGATCATTTGTTGAGACATTTGTTGTTGTATTGTATCGAGCTGGAAAAAGGATGGAATTAATGGATTAGTGACTTAATAATAATGAATGAATGACTGACCAGAAATTGTGAAATGAGTTTATGACTTTAAATGGATTTTTCTTTTGAATATGTAAACTCATTGGTCCCCCTGCGAACTTTCTATGACCCTCTAGGAGGCACGCCCCACTGGTTGAGAATAAGCATGATGACGGTATTAAAGAATCAAATACTAAATGGTTTTAGAGAAAAATATATGTTGAAACGATTCTAAATAACGACTGTTTTAATTTAGTCATTGAGATTAATAATATTTTTAATAAAATAAAAGTATAAAATACTGCAATCGGCCCCATGTTAACTAAAACACCAATCAGAGCGAATGACGTCACGCCTAGGTAAATATAACTTGAATTACCATTTCATTTGTGAATGTAACCCTAATAACGTAATGTAGAACAATATTTACCTAGGCGTGACGTCACAACCAGACGCCATGACACCTACTAGCGTTTTCGCGCTTAATTCATATTACGTAGAAAAAACTGCAATAATTGGCGTTAAAACTTAGTTTATTGCTGAAATAATATTTTCTTCGGAAATAGTAGACATGTACCTGCATTATAGAAGGGGATTTCAAAATCTGTCATCATGCCTATGCCTGCCGCAGACGGATGTCTATATACTTTCCTACGTTTCGCTTGTTCACGGTCTCCAATTACAGTAAAGAATTTAAGGGTTTACATTTATTTCATCTTGTTTGAAAGTTTTTGTTACATTCATAGTTCGGTGTCAATTTTATAACTTTTATTGTATTTACATTTGTTTAGTACTTAATTATGAAAATGAATACTGTTTTTTTTTCAAGTTCTTGAATTTAATACCCATCACGACGAAGTTTGATTTTTTTACTCATTAATTTTATATCGTAACACAGACGCCATATTGAAAAAAAAGAAATAACAAGAGACCTACCCTAGCGCACGCATGACGCATGTAAGTTAGGCAAATACAGTGATAGTTATGTATGTCATTTATTGAAATCGATTAAGGAGAGGATTGGCGGCGATATCTGCTCTGCGAATGAACAATTCAACATACATAATATGTACGTACATACTCTGCTAAAACCGTAACCCTCCTTTTTGCTTCACCATATTATACACATTATTATATTTTTATATAATTTAAAAAATATTGATCGCATGCGTATTAGGTTCTTATATAGTATTTTGAAGACGTCATTAATGAATGACGTTGAACAATAAACCCTAAAAAAGAATCTAAATTACAATTATTTTCACTTTATTTCAGGATTTATGTTTTATAACTGAAAAATATCAAAAACATTGTAATGAAAATGGCGTCTTGGTAGTTCTATTTGTCGTATTCTCATTTAAATCACGTAGTACATATGGGTAAAGATTAAAAACAATTAACATTATAAATTATTTTTACTGAGTTAGTTACTTCATTGCTGGTAGTACAATAGTGTCAAAAAGTCAGCTTCAGCAGTATTTTACGTTAGTAACTAATTAATTTGAGGCAGTATTCTGTGAAGTTATCTTTCGCGAATTGAAATCCTATTTTTATTTAAAACGCATGGTAGTCACATAGTACATACATTTTAGGTTTTGCATTGAAGGTGAAATGAAATACATATTTTTACTTCAACGTACTGGTACGAGGGTTAGATGTTAAACTATTGATTTAAAAATATATATATACATACGTACACATATGCCTACTACATAGTGAGATAAGTTTTAACAATCTTGTTTGTAGTTATAGGTGAAAAAGAGAGTAAAAATGGTAATTAAATAGTATGTCGAGTGTAGTGTAGCCTTAAAGTGGTCCTTACGGTCAAGCGGTCAGTTGTTAGCACGATAGAAGTGACCAGAATGCGTTTGTTCGACCCATTGAATTTATTCTTTCGGATGCTTTATCAATGTAATAATTCGATTGAATAGCGAACTACATGATCAAATTCATCTTGGATGGGCCAACCACCCGACCGTATAAAGCCCCCTTTAAAATATAATATTTACTAAGATTCACAAAAATCCTATTAATATTAAAATTAAGAGTATTGTTTTATAATTTCTAGCATGTAAATGAGAGCACTTATACTTGAAATAGGTCAAAACAATGCTGGAAATCAACATTTAATGCAGGAAGTGTAACAAAATAAAACGTAACAATAACATGCAGTTTTCTTAAAGTCTAGAAAATAAAATATTATTATAGCTTGGAATAAATAAAATTAATAACTCTTGATTATTAAGTTTAAGAAGTGGATGCAAGACGTGCTCTTCCTTCAGCGACTAATTGATTGTTTAGGTATATATCCTCGTCAGTAGAGGTGTCAATGAGGTCCAGAGTAAGTAGAGGTTCGCTAGGATTGAGAGGATCCTTGCCTACGTCCTTGCAGATTCCAACGAATTGTTGATCCACACATAGTTCTTGAAACCTAATGCAGTCTTCTACAGTCCAGTCTTGGTGGAGAGGCCACACATCTGTTGAATATTATATTAGTACTTAATTAATCACTAATGCAGTAACAGCTTCATCTGCGCGCTCACTTACTAAAGATACAGTTTATATTTTTTTTAACTTCATCTCAGAAACAAATATATCGTGTTTAAAGACATGTTATATTTGCCGGTAACCGTAGCATTATTATAAAATTAGTAATGTGTCATATATGTGTAACAGAATTAACCTGAAAGGTTATACATCCTGACTAAATTATTAATTTTTATAAGTATACATAAATGCCACTTTCTAGAAAATCAGGACAAGTCAGGGAAGATCAAGGTGGTCAGGGCAAAACAGGTAAACTCAAGGTGGTCAGGGAAAGTCAGTTAAATCGAGGGGGTCCCCTAGAAAGTCAGGGAGATATAAGATTTAACATTGTTTGTTCCGCAGCACACACTTTTTTTCTGAGTGTAAAATGAGGGATATCGGTATGTCATGTAGCTCTGGTCTGACCCTTAATCCGGACTTTTGAAGCATGTACACTAATTGCAAAAAATAATAAAATATTAAGGTTATGAATTGACTCAATCTTTACATTACATTATTATTTGAAAACTAAGAAAAATTTGTATTGCATTATTTTTGCTGGTGCTTCATGATGATAAGGGGTCACCATTGCTGCTATACTTGTTCTATGACTGCATGATGATAATATTTAATAGATATTACATACATACCTAGCGCCATCGATCGCATTACATAACCTATTACTAATTTTACAAATTATTTAAAGCTAAACATGATTATTGTAACTCATTGCAACGAGCGACGCGAACATTGTTTTTGCCTATATTTACGTATAATCAAATTCGTACAATGACAATAAGGAAATGTTGTGTTAGCATAGGTATTAGCTGGCACAACTAGCATTAAAATGTAGGTCAGAGAAAAGTCAAGGACTTTTTTAAGCATTTGCAGTGGACAACCTAGTATAGTATAAATAGATGTAATTTTATATTATTTAAGATAACACTTAGTTTTAAGTTTGTAAATATTAATGTTTAGAGTGCGTTTAGATATGTACAGCATTTATACGATTTACTTATATACCTAAATAAAAACTCAGTCTTAATTATTTTTTAAATTATTATTAATCCCATTTACATAACAACTGTGGAAAAAAATTTGCAAATAGTCGTGCAGCAGTCACGCAGCAGTCAGTCAGATGTCTAAAACTGGTATAACGAGGTGATAGCGTGATTACGGTACCATGACGGTAAAATGTCTTTTTGTTGCAAAAGCTTTTAGTTCACTGATTGGTCGATAGAAGCATTACTAACGATTTGTAATATCATTGCTCATTTTGAATATAAATACCGAGCGATATTCGACTATCGCAAACTGGATCCAATTAGGTAATAAGCTAGTGGCTAACATATAGCCTATTTTAGTAATTTTAGACACTTCTCTGCAAATTTTTAGGTGTTAACCCAGCCGAACATACCTAGTGCGCTAACCCCTAACACGCAACAATGCAGCCTACACAACATATTATATTGCAGTCTATTGAAACAAGAGTACTCTTTATCGCGCACTGCGTAGTTTATTTCTATCTGTTCCAATTTGTGCGATCACGATTTAATTATAATTTAAAAAAAAATATACAGATCACAAATATGAGATGACGTCAGTTAAGTACGCTTAAAAATATATTTCTGGTGAATTCTGTTTTAGTCTGTACAGATTATTACGAAAATAATGGACTTCATTTCGTTATGTAACAAACAATTTTAAGACAAAAAATAATAAATATTTTAATACATTATGTAACATAAACATTTACTTTATTGACTAATATTTAAAAATCATTTTATATCATATCGACTTATTATTAAAACTCATTTTCGCAACACGTCTTCTGAAAATAAAGCCATTAGATTATAATTATCTACAAACAGAAGACATATTTTAAGGTAATCTTATTCAAAAAAAGTGCAACAATATTTAAATCGAATTTGACAACCACATGATATCGTAACAGTCGGATTTATTGATCGTTGGTGAATGTAAGAATGAAGTTTTAATGACTTAACTAATGTTCCCTAAAAATTCTTACAAAAACTATGAATAAAAGTCCATTTTTACCTGACTTCTCGAATAACAGTAACAAACAGTTTCTTTTGACAATAAAACAACGCTTTCGAGTTAGCGATCGTAAAATATCGTACGTATCTGTTAAATAACAAACGTAAGTTATGTTAACCAATGCTTTGAATCAACCCGCCCCAAGTCAACCCCAAGTCCCAGTCCATGTCACCAATTATACCGCAGATAACGAAGGGTCCTTTACACGCAAGGTTAATCACGCGGAAATGGAACGGTGTGCGTGATTACGTGCGCGAAAGTGTTAGCAGTATCTTGCCATCGCGCGCGCAATCACATAGATCCGGGATCGACGCATTCCTGTTTCCTGCAGTGAGTCTGAGTCGCGCATGATTAATTCAATGACTAAAGTCATTGGATTAATTCTGCTAGTTGGTCGACGCGCAGGAATGTAACCTATAAATTAATGAATAAAAATAAAAAGCTATATCCGAACTTAATCTCGTGAAATGATCACAGACTTGTTAAATTTGTATCGTTCCTTTCCTTGCTTGTGGAAGATCATCGACCACTACTGACGAGGCCGTATTAGATCTCGCAGAAAAAACAGTCGCGTATTCGCTTGGTTAATCACGAGTAGTTTTAAATTTGTTATAAAATGCCCTACAGACCTTCCAATTTGTTGAAACAACTTTCCTAGGGATGGCAATCTTAGATCGATTAATGGAAGAATCGATCATTCGATCTTGAGCAGTGAATCGATCCAGTGAATAGACGACAGACACTTAAAAATAGTTCTACGGGTTTATTCTAATTTGCATGGGATAGATAAAAGTTAGACGATTCAAAAAAAGCGTTAACTCTGGCTCCGAGAGCGCTCAGGTGACGGTAGTGTTCGATATAAGTATGTATAATTTATTAAAAAACTGCATGCTAGCTCATTATTTTATAGTTGCGTTCTTACCAATACAAATTTAATAGAAACTCTATTTTTGGGTGTCCGCAATCAATTCACTAGATCGATTCTCTACCCGAGATCGATCGTCGATTTCATATTGCCATCCCTACGAAACTTGTTCCTACAAATTGGAAGGTGTGTAAGGCATTTCAATACCAGATTACCTGCGTTTACGCAATACTGTGGGATTAAGAGTGTAAAAGCGCGTGCGTGTAAAGGGTTCAATTAGGCATTTTACAAAATTCATGATTACTATATAAACGAGAAAATCTATGTATGTTTGGTATTTATACAGTATAACTAGTTCAATAGTTCGATTACAATATGTGCTACAAAAAATTGACCCCAAAGTTTCCGACAAACCAGTGTTCAAAAGGTAGTAAAAAAATGGCTACATGAAGCGTGTACAGAGAAAAGAATTCAATGTGAAAAAAATGCTTCACTAACCCAAAAATAAAAAAAAATACTGTTCGCCTACGCAGGTACGTAACTGATCAATGAAAGGACCATTTAAGGACATTACTTTAGGGAGAATATTGTTTATCCAGTTAACTCTGTTGCCAGTTTTATAATAATGTAACGCTTTTATAAACTTTTTATTCACACTCTTTTAAAAAACAAAACATATTTCCTTAGTAAATTACTGCTACAAACTGCAAAAGAATTAAGGTCTTCAGATTCTCAAAGTAAATGTGTATTTTGAAAATATAAAAATTGTAATTAATCCTTTGTTGAAGAAAACAACATTTGGTCCCTTCGTAGTTTTTAAAAATTTCATAAATTTTCGATAGTATCTGGGCGACTGAGCTTCGCTCGGCGTCTTCTAGGTTAGATTGTACAATGTACATCAATAAAATAGTTTGATCACATTGCAGGATTCAAACCCGCGCACTTTAGCGTACTAGACCTACGCTCTAGCCACTGCGTTATTGAGAAGGTAAATTGTGTTGCAAAATTACCAATGAATACCAATTCTTTAAGTATGTGGAAATAAGGAGAACACGAAGTTTCCCAGAATTGAGACCCTAGATGATTTTTCATCGCCGTAAATCCCTATATTATAAATTACATCAAAATCGTTAGAGCTGTTTTCGAGAACGCAATGACAAATACACAAATATTGCTCATATAATAATATAGGATGACAAATACAATAATATACTACTCTGTCAAGAAAGTACCGGGAAAAGGTCAATAATACACGAAATGTTAGTTATTCATTCAAATTTATTTTATCACCTTCAAAGTATGCTCCTTCAGAAACAATACACTTACGCCAACGAATAATTCTATCATCAAAACATTTTTTAAACGCTTCTTTCGAAATTGAGTTCAGTGCTCGCCGCGAATTCTCCTTTATGTCTTCTACCGAATGAAAACGGGTGCCACGAAGTGGTAATTTGAGTTTAGGTCTGGTGAATAAGGTGGTTGCTCGATGGTATTTGTTGAGTTTTTGATCAAAAATTCGTTCATAATGATGGCCTTGTGCGAAGGCGCATTATCGTGGTGCAAAATCCAAGAATTTTCTTTCTACAAATCTGGCCTTTTTCGTCGAATTTGCTATCTTAAACGCCGCATAACGGCCAAATAATATTCTTTATTTACCGTTTGACCTTCCGGCAAGAATTCCGAGTGCACAACACTGCGATAGTTAAAGAAAACAGTCAACATGACTTTGACTTTTGATCAACTTTGGCGTGGTTTTTTCGGTTCCGGTTCAGTTGGAAGGCGTCACTCCGAAGCTTGTTGACTAGTTTGCATGTCAAACTCGTAAACCCACGTCTCGTCACCAGTAACAATGCGTTTCATGAATATTGGATCGGAATTGACTCGTTCTGGCATGTCCTCAGCGACTCCTATGCGATTGAGTTTTTGAAGAAAATTCGGGTCTTTTGGGACTAGCCGAGTGGCAACATATGTTTCATACCCAAGTAATGAATTAAAATGGTACGGATCGACTCGTGAGACACAGTAAGTTAGGCGGCTATTTCTCTCAAACTCGAATGAGGATTTTCAGTCACTATTTCCTTCACTTTTGCGATGCTAACTTCAGTTGTAGACGTTGATGGCCTACCAGAGCGAGGCAAATCTTCCATCACATCTCGACCGCTTTTGAACGCGTTGTACCACTCATAAGCACGTGTTTTTGATAAAGTCGATTCACAGTAAGCCTTCTGTAACATTTTCAGTGACTCCGAACACGAAATTCCATTGGCGATGCAAAATTTAAGACAAAATCTTTGTTCGATGTTTTTGTCCATTATGAAATTCGTAATATACACTAGAATGATATAACTAAAAACAGTCCTGTATTTAATCTAAATAACAGATGCAACTCAAACTGCGCCAAAATGGAAAACAGGTGTCAATCTAATAACAACAAAAAAAACAAAAATTCGAATTAGGAACCATAAACAAATGATCCATTCTCGATACTTTCTTGACTGAATGTACAACAAATAATAATATTAATAATATAGGATATGCTTGCAGTTTATACGTAGAACGTTTATTAGTATTTATTGCACTTATTTTGTTATTATCATTTTCCCGAATAGTCGAATAAAACATGAAAAACTTATTCTTTTCCAGGGCAGCAGTCACCATCTATATTGAATTAAATCCTTACAACAGAATAAATAAAAGCCTTCTATTATTTATTTTGTGGTAAAGACTTAATTAGATACCCTCTAGAGAACTTTCTGTATGTAGTATACAATTTTCTAATAAAAGTTGGTGAAAAAATGTTGCTTTCATATTAATTGAATTTCTTTGTTAAAAATTGAAGTTAAAAATGGGCGTTCCCCAAGGATCAATTTAGGGACCTTTTCTGTTTCTAGTCTAAATTAATGATCTCCCATTTATGCTCAAGAACTTATGCGAAATAGTATTATTTGCTGATGATGACACTTCATTGCTATTTAAACTGGACAGAAAGAATTTAGATATTACCTGGGTGGACGGGGGCTGGCAGACGTCAAGTGGTTTGCTGTTAATAATTTACTACTGAATGCACAAAAAACCAAATGTATTAAATTTTCCCTTTCTAATGTACCCATAATAAAATAGAACTGGGTGGGAAAAAATTAGCATTAGTTAAGTCTGCCAGTTTTCTTGGTTTAACAGTAGATAGTAAATTGCAATGAGCGGACCATGTCGGGGCATTGGCTAGAAAGCTCGGTTCCGCGATATATGCCATTAAACGCATTAGGCAATTGACGGATGCGGATACGGCTAGGTTGGTGTACTTCGCATATTTTCATAGCCTAATATCCTATGGCCTTTTGCTGTGGGGATCAGCGGCGCATATTAAATTAAATTAGGGACGTTTTACGAAAGGTTTTTCTTTTTTCACAAATGTTAATGATTCTAAAAATGAATAGATAAAAGCGCCTGAAAAAAGGCTACAAACACCATATTATAGTTTACGAAAGCTACAACTTGTCCAAGCACTTAAAATAGATTACACGAGAGTTATGTAAACGATTTATGAAATTTTGAATTTATTTATTTACACGGTTTTTGAGCAGCCAAATCGCTGATGTGATCAACTTAAATCGAAACAAATTTTTTGTATTATTTAATTTCACTGAGTTAAAGTTTTTCCTTATGTTCCGTTCTTTCCTTTTGAGATATGCTCAAAAGGAAAGAACGGAACCCTGCTGCTAAAATCACTTCGTTGTCCGTTGGTGTGTCCGTCTATGCGACCAGTCAATTGCGACCCTTTATCTAAAGAACGCGTGGGGGATCAAGTTGAAATTTATATCAAACGTCTCTTAGAAGTGTAAAAATTCAAGCTTCTAAAATGTAAGTCAACGCGATCAAAAGATGGGGTTATTGTACTCAAACGAAAAGTTAAAGGGTACTTCCCGTCTACCTAAAATTATGAAATTTAACAAAAAGCAAGGTCTCGCAAAAAAGAGAAAAATCCAAAAAATTGTGAAATTGTAATTAAATCACACTTTTTTGGCATTACAAACTTACATTTGCAGTAAGAAAGTATTGGAAAATATGTCATTCAAATACAAAGTTAAGTTTGTTTTTGAATCAGACATTTTTTTGGGTAAAAATTTAACACAGACATTGTATGGTAGTAGGGATTAGGAAACATTCACTGCGCGAGTCCGACTCACACTAGGCTGATTTTTTACCATGTTCCTGACACTATCATTTGTTTGAATTTAAATTTGTGGTACTACGTAATACATACAATACAGCGTAAAATATTTTTTGTAATATGTACATCTGAATTTAGAAACAAAAGAGGGCTTTTCAACTAATTTGACTAAGACTACAAGTCTAATTCGCACAAGCGATAACTTTCTTTTGAAAACACGTATTGTATTGTTATGCATAATCTTATTAAAAATAAACTAAATATAAAATCAAAGAAAAGATATGGATATACATCGTGGAATATTATACAAATCAGAAGGTATTTTATTTGTGTTTTAGGGCCACTTACTTACCATACAAACGTGCTTTTATGGCCTGCGGTGGTAAAGAGCGCGCCAGTGGTGCGCCGGCTGGTATTGGGCGAAGTGCTTTAGTTGCGAAGAGAGCGAGGTCTCCGTAATCACAGAAATATACAGAAACCATTTCCGACGAAACAGTTCCTGCTACTGTCACTCTGCACAATACAAAAAAAAAACTATCAGAATATGAACATTTAATTAATTGAAAACATTCAGCGTTAATATTTAGATACTTGAACTGTGTATGACTTCATTTAATATCATTAATGATATTTTATTAATCTGATTAAACAATAATACCACAGATTAATTAGTTACTAAGTAGAATAATACTATTAGTTAGCCCGGCAGATATTGTTCTGTCCTTTCCGGTAGGTGGTACGATGAGTTTGATTTGGTCATAATATCTAACTATTGGCCTATGAACATTCGTCTTAAAAAACAATATTGTGGAAATATGACCTCAATTATCTTAGGTCTTATTTTTGGATTAAACATGAACAACAATACAATGGTTGCGAGTCTAATTCTGGCAGTAATATTAAATAACAAACTATGGATTTTTCAAAATCTTACAATCAAACTGATCATAACTAGGATAACTGTAATTCTACGAAATCATTGGTAGAATTGTAACATAGACTAAAAAAAACCATACATAAGTACAATGATATTTAAAAGATTAAAGGTTGTTGTAATGAACTTTTAATGACAATTTTGAAAATAAATGCTTTGATCACAATCAAAGTATCCATGTAATGTTTAGACAAATAATCTCTGCATTTTATTTGAATGTATCATAATTAAAGTCTTGATGCGCTTACAAATTAAAGGCTTGATTAAAGGCAACAGCTAATAGGTTTTGAAAATAAAATATAAATTACCTATACCAAGAAGAATCCTTTTCATAATAAACAGTATATAATTCACCGCTCACTGGATTAGTAGGAGCATCTGTCTCTGATAATTTGGGACATTCAGTTTGCAAAGACGCCATCATTGTTTGCAGTGTATGCCTAGTGCTGTTCGGTTGAACCTGTAATAAACTTAAGCCTTAGTAAAAATCTCCTTTAGCATATTCACCACAGATTAATTAGTTACTAACGTAAAATATTTAACACCGATAATAATTTGTCCGTTCTATGTTAAGGGTACAGCGTGAAGATATGTATGTATGTACAATTTGTTATAAACTTTAAGAGATATTTGATCGCTTTTTTGCTTTCTTAATTCGAATTAAATTCTTATGATCAATTCAAAAAATATAACAAAAGAAGATTATAGATGTATGAAGATCATAGATGTATGTCCTTGTGCGAAGGTAGAATTGGAAACATCGTGTTGTGCCTAGACATTTTGTGAAACGCCTCCATTTCATGAAATAACCAATAAATACCCGCTACATCTTCCAATGCAAATCGAACGTTAGAAATAATGGATTTGATTTAAGAATAAGAGCTCGGAAAAGATTCAAAATTGACGAGGCGAGAAGCCTTGAAATTAATAGAAATTTCACGAGCCTATTTTATTATTTTCTTAGGGAACCTTAATTTCATTATTCGATCTTTGAAGGCAGTAACATTTTGTCACAACCACTATTGTTAGTTTTTAAGAGCCACGGACTCACTTTTTGGCGTGTATGTTCTAAATACCATTTGGGACATTACTTATTAATTTTATTTAATTAAAACTCAAAAACTTGAGGTAGCATTAGATTGTATATTGCTTGTAGGCACGTCCGCCAGGCTGCAGATGGGCTGTCGACTTCCCTCGAGTGATGCTATTTAGTCATTTCTATGGGTTGAGTTCCAGTTACTGCTGGCCTGATGGTCCTCCCTCCTTAATTTCATCCGTGAATCTTCCGATTTTTCTACAAAACATGAGGACATCTCATGTTTTGTTGGTTGTCGTCAGTTCCCTTTCTTCCAGTCTGTCTGACCCTAGTGTATTGAATCTAATGCCTGAATACATACTGCATTTTGCTATGAAGTGTATACCAGTTTCTTCCTCATTGCAATGTTTTTATAGAGGGTTTTATGTTAGTCCGAATCGTAATGTAACCCGTTGTGATACCTACTACTCTACCAGTATCATTCTTCTTATTCTTATTCTTACATTACCTTTATCCAACCTTAGTATATACTTAACCTTTGTTTTATCTTTCTCTTCAAAGTACATCTTGGTTTGTCTACGTGTTTTTGATTATCTGCATTCTTCATTTGTTTCTTCATCAGTTAGTCTTTCTATGACCGCTTTTCGTTACCTTGTTTGAGATTGGTGTAACCACACCACATCTTGCTAGTTTATCTGTTTTTTCATTTCCTTTATTACCACTATGTTCAGGGGTCCAGGCAATGAAATCATTCCGTTCTTCTTCTAATTTATTTAGGGTTGCCTTACATTTCCCAACCAAGACCAATGTAATTGTCGGCTTATCTAATCATTTGAGGGCTGCTTGACTGTCTGACTATAGCCATTGAGTCTAGTAGTACTGATGCACGTTCCATTATCGCTTATACTTCAGCCCGAAATACACTAGCGAACTTACCTAATGATCTCAATGTCTTTTTTCCAGCAGGGAATATAAATTCCTGCATCTGCCACATTTGATGATTTCCTTTTAGAGCCAACAGTATAACATGTGCCAATCTTTGCCTGTTTTCAATTCCCAGTCTTCTCTTGGTCCTATGTGTATTCTATATAACTTGTCAAAGATTAGTCTTTTTCTAATTAGGTTATTATTATGTATAAGCATTCCTAGCTTATCTTCTGCCCCTATCCTTATCCTTGTGTATCCTTTGTCGAAGGGATTGCCCTTCCACTCTCCATATCTCTTCATTCGGTGCAATTGTTCCATGGCTTTCTTTTCGAGTTCTAAGTGCATAGGGTAGGGATTTAAAATTATCTCCTGGGAGGCGTTAGGGGTAGATCTTATCGCTCCTCTGATCACCAAGCACACTAACCTTTGTATCTGGCTTAATTATGTTTTCATTTCCTTTGTTGTTCTGTGCCACCAGATCACTGCTCCATAAGTTATTCTTGGTTTTATAACAGCTGTAACAAATCCAGAGTACTATTTTCGGTTTTAGGCCTCATTTCTTTCTTACAGCCTTTCGGTATTGATATAGTGCTACGATTAATTAGTTACTAACGTAAAGTGCTACCGTTGCTTTTTTGAACACTTCTTTGATACTTTGTTTTCAGAGAATGATCATGCATTATGCCTAGGTATTAAACATCTTTGACTGGTTCTACTAGGAGACCTTTAATTATGATTGATCTTATATGTTTTCAGGCCTTTCCTTCTGTTTGTAAAAATAACTCTGTTTTTTGAGATTTCAGTTCTAGCCCTCTTATGTTACACCACTACAGCTGTTAGTGGTTTCTTGATGCTTCCTGGTTACAAACATAACCCAATCGTCTGAATATACTTGCATATACTATATACTTCTATATTATTGATGGAATATATTAACTAGTGTATTAGTAAGCACCACAGAAGAGGCGACAGACATTCTCCTTGTGGAAAACCTATTTTAGCTCCAACTTTGCTTACTGTACTACCTAGCTGTGCTTTAATTACTCTACTTCTTAGCATACATATAGTCCATTTTTTTAGGATTTCAGCTATACCGTCCCTAGTCATTGCTCTTTCTATAGCCTCAAATTTTGCTCTATCAAAAGCCCCTCGATATCGAAGAAGCATGCCAACGCAAAGTCCTTGTTTGCAATAGTTCTTTCTAGGCTGATGTGAGATTATGTAAGGTTAAGACCGTTTCCGTGGACTTACTTACTACGTGGATGCAATGCATACTATATACTATGCAATTTGTCTTCACTTTTCCTTAATTTATGTCTAAGTACCTGGACGACCGCGCTTTACTGGTGTCTTATAAAAACAAAACAAAAAAAAGTCAGACCACATTGCTGGATTCGAACCCGCACATTTCAGCGTGGTAGACATACGCTCTAGCCACTGTGTTATTGAGAAGGTAAACTTTGTTGCTAAATTAGAAGAGTTTAGGAATTTTAAGTGTGAAAACATAAAGAAAACAAATTTTCCCAGAATTGAGACTTAGCTAGATAGATTTTTCGACCTCGTAAATCTCTATATTGTAAATTTCATCGAAATCGTTAGAGCCATCTTCGAGAATGCACTTACAAATATTGGTCGTATAATACTATTCTTCTAAATAACATAGTATCTCAAATTAAAGGAAGCCTATGAAATGTAACATTCAATTCATTGTTCAGGAAAATGAATAATAGACTTTTCTGATTTTCTTTGTGACTAGACCATAGACTTTATAAATAACTACAGAGCCAGACACCGTGTCCGAGCAGCAACGGTGAGCTAAAACGAATAACCTGACTCCAGTTAAGCTGATCGGCCGCGTTTCGTTAGAAAACAACACCTACGCATCTACATTTTATTTGATTTTATTTGCCTCACTTCGTAGTATGGGACAGGCTGTCACTATTTTACATTATTATTATTTTTATTATTGTTCTCTTTTAAGAAAGTAAGACCTTATTATTACCTTATTATAAGTGCATGATTAAACATTTTATTTCAAAAATTGAAAAAAAATCAGACTACATTGCCAAAAATTCCAACCTCTGCACAGGCGTAGTAAACCTACGCTCTAATCACTGTGCTATAGAGAATGTAAACTCTGTTGCGAAATTAAGAGTTTAGGAGTTTAGAGTTGAGAAGTTTTAAAAGTGCGTAAAACACGGAGAAAACGAATTTTCCCAGAATTGAGATCTAACTAGGTCGATTTGATTTTTCACCCCCGTAAATCTCGATATTGTAAATTTAATCGAAATCGTTATAGGCATTTTCGAGAAAGCGATTGCAAACATTTTTTTTCTTTATAAAAGAGGGGGCAGACGAGCAAGCGTGTTACTTGATGGAGAGTGACCAGCGCCGCCCATGGACACTCGCGACGTCCGGAGAGTCACTGTGAGAGGGTGGTATTTCACCGGGCGAGCCGGTCCAATTTGTGCTGCAATGCAGCATGGCTGTATCACTCAGTAACATATATACAATATACGAATATTGCTCGTATAATGTAATAGAGGATATGATGGTCTATTATTTTCTCCAGAGCTTTCAGTATAAACGAGGATAGACTGAGGCACCTGAATGATTTTGCTTTTTCGTAGTATTTTTTTCCTGGTTTTGGTATAAAAGCCGCTTTCTCTTCTCTCCATCGTTTCGGAATATATTCTAGTGCTATACTGCCCCTTTATAAATTAAAATCTTTTATTAACTTGTCCTCTTTTTAATGAGGATATAATTATTGTTATAAAATAGTACGATTAATTTGCAAGTTGCAGCTAAGTGTAACCTCAAAAAACCACGTGCAGTTACAATGACGCTGACGGCCGACTGAAAGAGGCGTCATCAGTGTGCAAGACGCCAAATCAATCGACCAATTATGGCATAGATTTTAGCGCCCATTGATGTCACCTAAGGATGTAGGTCCATCCATATCCCGCGTATTTAAAACTGTGTCTACTGCGCAGGTCTATCGGTAAGCCATATAAGATGTGTACTACTGTAGTATGGGTGTAGGCGCTTTAATGGAAAATAAGGTTTTATAATTTGTGTGTAGTTGGTAGAATGCAATGATATACTGACAACAAAGTTCCAAGGGTTGGCTGCCATGGCGATGTAGACGTCGAAGCACTTGCCGGGCGTGGGCAGCGCGGGCGGCGGCAGCGGCGTGTGGCGCTCGTCCGCGCCCGCGCCGCCGCCGCCGCCGCCGCCGCCGCCAGACGACGTACTGCGGAATATGCGCTCCTTCTTACGGTGAAGCGCTTCCACGTGGTTCGTCGTTTCTTTTTCCTTCTCATCCTCCTTCAGTTTACCACTTGTAAAATAAAAATACACTGTATTGCAACGTAATTAGTCAACTATATATATATGTAAATACTCATTACGAATAACCCAGAAAACCTACAAACTATGCTCCAAGATCTGGCACAAGGAAGCAAAAAGGTGGGATAACAATGAACAGAACAAAGACCAAAATAATGACAAATTGTTCCCAAAAACTCATCAAAGTGGAAGAGGAAGAAATTGAATATGTAAACTCCTATATTAACTTGGGCCAACTAATTGCATTCAGTGACCAAATGGAATTAGAAATAGAGAGAAGGGTCACCAACTCATGGAAGACATTTTGGGCACTCAAAGAAGTGATAAAAAGCAAACAGTACAACATAACAATGAAAAAAAAAATACACCACCTGTATACTAGCCATACTAACCTATGGATGCCAGGCTTGGACAAATACACCAAAACAAGACCAAAAACTGATTACATGTCAAAGAGCAATGGAAAAGAGCATACTGGGCTATACAAAAAAAATACAGAAAAAGAGCCATTGACATAAGACACAACAAAAATAGAAGATGTTGTGACTAAAACAAAACATCTTAAGTGGCGGTGGGTAGGACATATGCTCCGAGAAAATAAAAATAAGAAAATAAATAATCTGTGATTATGACAGCGAACAGCTACATTAAGGGAAGAGTGGAAATAGCTGGAGAAGACCTTTGTGTCGCAAGGACACGCCGACACTAGATCACATATATGTAAAGGAACAAAAAAATCATTACATGGACATGAAGATTAACTTTAAGTAAATAACAACCTCAAAGCTCATAATTATACACCATGATCAAGTGTAAAATTAATAAAATGTAATTTAGATATTTCAAAAATAATAAATTCATCTCATTTACATAGGATATATGCAGGTACCTGAACACAGCACTTAGTTAATCTTAATCTTACTAACACACGCAGATAAGGTCTTTGTTGTAAGACTGTGTGTAACATTATGTATGCAGTACATAGTAGTTTATTAAAGCAAAAATGCGCTTTATCGTCCACTGTCTATGGTTTATTTTCATTTCTAACAACTTGTATGACTCCAATTTAATTTAATTGAATTTAACAGAATTATTAAAAATACAACACATTTAGTGCAGTAGAATTAGATTATCAATTTACATTAATTGTGGTACTAATGATTTCTGGCACATCGATAGAGTCTGTGTATGATTACCTTAAATTCGCAACCGATTTGGAAGTGCGGAAAATGGTGAAAATTGAGAAAATCTTGGATTTTTGAATAATTCCAAAACAAAAATTGTGGTACTAGTTGCGAGAATACCACGTGTTTGGAGTACGAATACCTACCTACTCAAGCAATTTGGACCGGTTGCGACATACGGAACATACCTAAATTTAAATAAAGTGATTTTTCGTCTTTATCTCCTAGGCAAAATTTGTGGTACTAGTTGCGAACTCATCGGACACTTGTTTTGGCTTAATATACTTAGTTTTAAATTTGCAACCGGTTGCAACCTACGGAACCCTAAAAAAATACTTTTTTCAAAATTCTACTTCCAGCAAAATTAGTGCAGTCAATATTATTGCTTATATCACATTTATAGGTCGTATTCCAACTGCATTGTGATCGCAACCTCTGAAACCACTACGGAACATAGTCTATTTTGTAAATTAAATATACGCTTATTACGTATATTTCGAGGGGAATGCGAGCGGCGCGGGAGCCAGGGTACGGCTCGAGCGACTACGACTCGCCGTGCGGTTCATTCATACATTGGTAAATATTAACGCATTAGCAAGCTATTATTCCAAATTGAAAATAGATGGACGTAGACTCAAAAGTCGAATGGTGGAGTGTTTTCTTTTTATAATTATGAGAAATAGGTAATCATTTTATCTTAACAACTTTTGACAGTAGAAAAAAAATTACACCAATTAGTTTTCGTTAAAAAAAATAGGCAGTCATTATGGACTGCCGACAGAAGTGAAAACCTAAAATTATGAAATAATGTAAAAAATTATGTCCAGTCAGACTATCATACATTTTCAATTCAAATTACATTTATTTTCAAATATTCCTACGTATATTTTTCTACCTGAAATTACGTTAGTATTTGCTAATAAACCCTAAATTTGAAATGAAAGTCAGTTTGCATAACTAGGTTTGAATTGAACATCTAAGGCTTTTTTGCAAATTTTTCAGTCTAAAATTTGTATAATATAAGGTAATAAACAATAACTTTGGATTAGTAACCAAACTTCTGAAAATTTAATATATAAATTTAAAATTGTTATAAAATTTAATAGATTTTTTAATTTTAATATCCACGAGGAAAATATTATCGAACACATAGAAACTTGTTTTACCACGCTAGTGAAATAACTCATAAGCATAATGCAATGAGTATTACACAGGTAATGCAATGAGTATTACATAGGTAATACTGTTGTTATAAAATGTAATGAGTATTACATAGGTAATACTCATTGCATTATGTATAGCAGAGGTCAAATATAAAAAGAAAGAATAAATATCATGTCGTGACGCGAACTCATAAAATTTTACTCATTCAAAATTTAATTTAAATTTGGAATTCTAAGTACAATGAAAGACATCGATATTCAGACTGAAATGATAGGTATTAAAAATCGATTTTATAGGTAAAGATCTAATAAAAAAATCGATTAAGGTTAATGACTTTGGGTTCTACTTCTTCTTTGTTTTTGTATTATTGATGTTCTAGCTGTACCCGCGACTTCTTCCGCGTGGAAAAATTTTCCGTGACTTTTCCGAGTTAGTGTTTCTTTTTCACCCCTTTATGGGTAGATTTTTCATAAAAAGTAGCCTTTGTGTTTTCCTTTAAAAAAGTCTATCACTGTCTTAAACATCGTAATCGATTCACCTAGCATTTCCCACACTAAGTTTTATCCCCGTTTTCATCCCGTTATGAAAAGATTTTTGATAAACGAAGCAGCATATGTTCGACTCCCGGTTTCAAACTAGATAGCTTGAAGTTCGATTCGATTTCGATTTCCAGTTCGATTTTGATGGCACGGAGATCCATGCCATCAAAATCGAACTGGCGGTTTTTTTTTTTTTTTATATCAGAGGGGGCAAACGATCATCGCCGCCCATGGACAACCGCAACGTCCAGGGAGTCACGAGTGCGTTGCCGGCCTTTAAGGAAAGAGTAGGCTCGTTTCTTGAAGGTCCCTAAGTCGTAACGGTCCGGGAATACCGCCGCTATAAGTTGATTCCACAAAATTGTCGTACGTGGTAAAAAATGTCGTAAAAATCGCACTGTTGTAGACCGCCATCCATAAAGGTGGTGAGGATGAAAGGACAGTCGATTGCGTGACGTACGGTAACGGAATTCAGCAGCAGGCAGTATTCCGAACAATTCCTCAGAACATTCCCCATGATAGACCCGGTAAAATATGCTTAGGGACGCAACGTCCCTCCTCAGGGCCAGAGAATCGAGCCGATCAGAGAGTACCGGATCGCCGATAACCCGAACCGCTCTACATTGTATGCGGTGAAAAGGAAGGAGTTGATACTGGGGCGCTCCAGCCCAGAGATGGGAACAGTATTCCATGTGAGGCCTAATCTGTGCCTTGTAAAGTTGTAGGCGATGGGTCGGCGTGAAATACTGTCCCGCTCTACCGAGCACACCCAGCTTTTTCGAAGCTAATTTAGCTTTGCCCTCCAGATGACCGCGGAACTGAACGTCACTCGAGACATCGACGCCAAGGACTCCAATAGTCGGCTTGGCATCAAGGGAAGTACCTTCAAAACTGAGGGATACGACAACGGGACGTCTTTTTGCGGTTAACGTGCAAACTTGTATCTTAGAGGGGTTAATTTGGACTAAGTTTAGTCGGCTCCAACTTGAGACATGACTTAACATGTTCTCAATATTAGACACAAGCTTGTTCCGGTTCTAAATAACGTTTTCCAACGAGAAATTTGCACGTCCGGTATAAAGTGCATCCCCAGTATTGTCATCCGCATAGCAATGAATGGCGCTATTGTTAAGCAGCATGTCATTGATATGCAGAAGAAAAAGAGTCGGAGAAAGCACACACCCTTGCGGGACACCAGCGTTTACAGGCTTCAAGTCAGAGCACATACCGTCTACTACGACTTTTATGCTACGCCCAGAGAGGAAGCTGGCAACCCACGCGCATAACTTCTCGGGAAGCCCGTAAGATGGAAGTTTGGAAAGTAAGGCCCGGGCCACACCCTATCAAAGGCTTTCGCTATGTCCAGACTTACTGCCTGAGCCTCCCCCTTACTCTCGACTGCCTCCGCCCAGCGATGCGTACGGTATACTAAAAGATCAATAGCTGAGCGACCTAGGCGGAAACCGTACTGGCGATCACTGATCAGCTGGTGCTCCTCAAGGTACCCGAAGAGCTGACAGTTTATGATGGATTCCATTACTTTGGAGAGTAAAGAGGTAATGGCAATGGGCCTATAGTTGGACGGATCAGAGCGATCGCTCTTTTTAGGGATTAGGTGCACAAAGGCCGTCCTCCAAGAACTCGGGACAACGCCAATGGTGTAAGAGAGCCGGAAAAGGCGCGTTAGAACCGGTGCCAACTCTGGAGCACACGTCCTTAACACAATTGCGGGGACTCCGTCTGGCCCACTCGACTTATGAATATCGAGGGAAAAAAGAGCCTTACGAACTGAACTCTGTAGGAACCGAACGTTTGGCATAGAGCTCGCACAATGCGGTATGGTTGGTGGTAAATTTCCCCCGTCATCCAGTGTCGAGTTTGATGCAAAGAGAGTGCCCAGAAGATCGGCTTTCTCCTTTGCAGTGTGGGCCAGGGAGTCATCGGTCTTATGCAATGATGGAAGAGACGGCTGACAGAAATTACCAAGGACAGCTTTGGCGAGAGACCAAAATGCGCGTGTCCTCGAAGGAAGACGAACTAGTCGAATTTTGCCTATGAACGACGACTTCGCTTTGGCAATATCTCTTTTAAAGGACCTGGTGGCATAGTTGTACTCCTTTCTGAACGCGCTGGTGTTTGGTTCCTTAGATGCCACCGCCTTTGCCCAGGCTCGGTAGCGCACACGCCTCTGGCGGGACGTCAATTTGCATGAGCGACCAAACCAGGGCCGAGATCCGCCACCAATGGGAACCATAGAGCTTGGAATGAAAAGTTCCATTCCCTGCAGTATGACATCAGTGATGGAGTCGGCGGAGACATTAGGATCATCCAGCGAGAAGTAAACACGCCACCATGGGTAGGATGCAAAGAAACTTCGCATTCCGTCCCAGTCCGCTGACCTGTAATGCCAGACCCGACGACTAGCCGCAGGTTGCGATCTCAAAGTTCTAGTGAGAGGCACGGTACTCCGAATTAGACAATGGTCCGAAGAGCCGAAGAGGGGAAATGGGATACCGGAACTCTCACTCACCGAACGAAACACAACAGCAATACTGTTATTTCACGTCGATATTGAGAGGGTGATATTTCACCGGGCGAGCCAGCCCAATTCGTGCTGCGATGCAGCATGACTCTACCACACATACACGATTACGGTTTAGCCGTGAAAACGTAACATACAGACATACTTTTGCAAGAATAATACTTATTATTATGATCTGTAATCTGCACCGGGAGCAACTTCAAAAATGACACCCATATCATTTTACTAAAAGAATAATGTCCTCCATCTTGGATTTTAAGATCAACGTCATTTTCGTAATCTACACCCCGAAAAATGTTAAAAATGACGCCTATATCAATTTATTGAATATAGTAATGTCTGCCATTTCAGATTTGAAAATAGACTTTTGTAAGCAGTACTCCGAGAAACCTCGAAAATGATACCCATGTCATATCATTTAAAAAAATTAACATACATTATTAATTTTTTTTTAATTATGACAAAGATGTCGATTTGAAAATAGAATAAAATAGAATAGTTCCTCGAAGACTGAAAAAAAGTTATTTCCTATTGTGGATCATCTGCCATATTGGCATATCATATTGTATATGATGACGTCACATATATAAAAACCATATAATTTTTTCAATCACAAAATTTTTTGAAAAAATAGCCTACATTTGCTTTCGGGCAATTACTATCTCTGTACCAAATATCATCATAATCGGTTCAGCGGTTTAGCATTTCCCATACAAAGTTTCATCCCCCTTAGGGATAGATTTAAAAAAAAAAAGATAGTCCGGTGGTTTAAGGCTCTTTGGACCGCTAAAGTACGAGGATATGGGATTTTGCTGAGTTTTGGGTAGAGTTTTTGGGTTAACTAAGTAAATTATACAAAAACTGCAAGTTTAAATATGTAGGCCATTCTTTCATCTATAATCGTATGGATTTAAATTTTTAAAATTCATAGTAGAACATACTGAAATTTTTTTTTTCTCAAAGAATATTTTTCGCATTTACGCAGTACGCGAATTTATTGATTTTCAAGGAGTCCGCAAGGGTTTTTTAATCAAATTACACACAAAATTTAAGTTTAAATATATAGTTCGTACTTTCGATTACAATCTGATAAGAAAAAATTTTTAAAATTAATAGAAAAACATAGTGAAATAAATTTTTTTCTCTGAGATGAATCACCAAAGAACAAGAAATTACTAACTTTTGAGTGTTATGTTCGGGCTTAATAAGCAAAGTATACACAAACTAAAAATTACAGTAAATAGATCATTCTTTCGTCTATAGCCAGATATGTAGGAAGTTTTATAATTCATAGCAGAACATAATGAAATTTTTTTTTTCTGACAAGAATCGCTACAGTACGATAATTTGCTGATTTTTGGGTACTACTTACAGGCTAACTAAGCAAATTGCACCCAATCTGTAAGTCAAAATAAATTGTTCAGTCTTTTGTCTACAATCGTATGGATTTCAAATCAATTCAATTTTTAAAAAATTGACAAATTTATATTATGTAAGTGAAAATTGTAATAAATATATTAATTTTATGTAACAATAACAAATAATTATAATGAAAAACTTGTTCCATGAGATATTTCTATGGAGGTATTTAATTAACAAATCACATTTGTTATAAATTAAATTAACTATTCCTAATTTATAATTTGTAAAGTACTTAAGTGAGAATTTATAAGATATTGTATGCGGAGAGGATATAAAGTATAAAGTTTTAAATTATAAAAATAGTTAATTATTATTAATGATTCAATTTTTAATAAATTGTTAAATTTATGTTATGTAAGTGAAAATTGTAATAAAGCCCATATATTAATTTTATGTATTGCAGTTCTATCAACCAGCATCTAACAAGTGGAATTGATCATTTCGAGTGCAACAGATTGAGACTGTATCTACAGTAAATACTTACTACTTTATGTAATGTGTAGGATTTTGAAAATTTAGTACCTATGCCTACCCTAATATGATAGTTACCTATATGACAGTATTTGCCTAATACTTACCTAATATTTTTGATATTACAATAATGGGTTTTATTAACAAAAATATTGCAATTAGTTGGCAATGTAAAGAAATGTAGTCTATTCGAGGACGATGTAACCCAGTCTATTACATGAGTAATGGTAACCATTGTCCACTGTTACTATTACTACATGATATGTGAAAGAAGTAATAAAAAATAATTATGTTTACATAGACATGTTATCTGTAGTAAATACAATTAATATGAATAAATATATTATATAGTAGGTATGTATAAAAGAGCAATAAATAATGAGAAATTGCTTGCTTGTTTGAAGCCAATTGGCAGCAACTCATTTAGTCAATCACCAGCAAATGACATAACACGTCTGATTCGTACAGTAAACATTTCAAAATCTCATGAAATTTTAAATAAAACATATTTATAATTTAATTGCTTATTTTAGTTATGATGTGCAGTGTTTGTCGCCCAGTAATTAGGTAATAATTAGGTAGTAATTAGGACATTACTATTATTTATATAATAGTAATGTCCTATTTACTGGGCTGGATGATACTAGATAATTAATAGTTTTTCTGGCCAGTATTTAGGACTAAACACTTTTAGTAGCTAGTGGCCGTAGAAAAAACTGGACATGAAAAGTGGTATGTTACATTCGCAAATGAATTGATCTCGGATTTCATTCACTTCAATGATGATATTCACTGCTAGTTGGCAACATTTGCATTGCAATTTCGATATGAGATTGTAGATACGTTCCGTAAAAAATTTCATAATTATTTCTTCCAATTGGAAAAAACATATATATAACGTTTGATTTTAAATGACGGTCACAAAGTCACACGACTAAAAAGTAACAATTGAACTATGAAGTCAGCATTATTCTTGTGTACAAAAAAGTTATGATTGAAACTCATTTGAACTAGATTTATCTATACCATTCCAATGTTCCAAATAAAATTACCATATTTAGTAAGTGATGTAGGGTGACCAACGTACAATGATGAATAATGGAAACTTTCTCTAATGTTATTACTGAAAGCAATCAATACTAATTTGTGTCGTTTTCCATATGGTAGTTTCGGGAAAAATTTCTAAGCTTGTTTCTTATTGTTACAACTAATGTAAATTCTTTCTTAATGATCCGTTTCGAATCCATAACTTATTCAGAAATATATTTTATAGTAATAACAAATAGAATTGGCATTTCCATTACATTAATCCATCTATTAATGAAATAAGTGAGTGCAGCTTTCATAAGTATTTAACTGTTAGTATCCATAACAGAACTTTTATCTTGAAAATACTGAATATTGCATCAATTTGTCTCACAGTTATTTCGAATAGTCAGATATATTTGTTTTTTAATTTCAGAGTTTGCCAGTAAGCAAAAACAAATGCTTGTTAAAAGGCAAAAAGAATTGTAGACATAGATTATTTTTTTCAAGAAATTCAGGAAATTGCAGATCAAGAATCTCTTCATGACTGTAAGTTTTCTTATTTAAATATTAATAGAGAAGTTAAATTTGGTCTTTACTCAAAATTTTATGTTAATTGTAAATTGTGCAACAAGGAGTTTAATTTGGAGACGTCTCGAAAACGTCGACGATAAAGCGAATATTAACCATGAAGCAGTAGCTGGAATAATTTCTATTGGATGTGGTTTCTCTCATTTAAGATATTTTCTGGCAACCTTGGACATACCATTTTTCACTGTGAAATTATATCGTTCTCACCATGACACCATGTTCACCTGGTGGAAACAGACAGCTGCACACAGCATGGCTCAAGCTGCTCGTGAGGAAGCTGAGTACGAGCACCGAAATTAATTGGCAATGTCAATGAAAAGGGAATTAGACAAATAGAAGACAGCGTAAATTCAGGCCGGAGGAATGGGATCTGCGTGTCATGAAGCGTTACTATCAATAACGCTGTACTGTGTTATTAAAAAGGTATTCATAATTTATAATGCGTAAACTTTTATCATTTATTTTTGCTTTTATCTTCCGTAAAATTTTTACAATGTTCATTCCGTTAAATGACTATAATGTTCATTAGTATTGGTTTTTATTTTATAATAAACTTTTATGATTTTCTGGTCTTCCTTTATACCATGTATTTCCAGCATATAGCAGACACCAGACTCCCCCGATGACAATTTGGTGGTGGTTTGAATGATATGTACATTGTATTAATAGAGTAAATGTTATAAATAAATGAATATTATCTCTTCATACTATGTTTTATCTCATAGTAATATGCAGTATAGAACAAGTAAAGAGACAAATGGAAGAAGGAGTACCTTCATGCCAGGGGATTATAATGTTTGTTATTACATCTTTTTATTTTATATTATATTAACTTCTATCTTTTATAATTTTTGATCTTCCTTTATTTTTTCCAGTATATTGTGTCCCTTCATACTATGTTTCATCTTCTACTAGCAGGTAGTATGGAACTAGTGAAGAGAAGAAGAGGGAAGAGGGAAGAAAGAAGAGGGAGTACATTAAAGTCAGAGGAGAGGAAGAGGACGTGAGGGTCATGAAGCATTATCATCAATAACGCTTATTATATATATCATCAATACTTATGAATAATGGCAAACGGTATTATTATTATATAATGTATTAACTTTTATCTTTAATGATTTTTAAATCTTTCTTTATATTTTTCCACCATATTATGTCCCTTCACTCTGTTTTTATCTTCTTAATACACAGTTTTGGAGAAGAGGTGATGTATTTAGTCTCTTCAGAAGAGAGAAAGAAAATCGGTGGGTCATGAAATCTTGGTAATGAACGGGTCATTAGCAAGACTAATAACGTTAAACTGTGTAAATACTTGTATAATAAGATGCTAATCGATGTTAGTATTATATATCAACTTCATGTCTTATTGTTTCCTATATTTTTAATCCCAATCCAAAAAGAGGAGTGTTATAAGTTTGAAGTGTGTCTGTTTGTGGCATCGTAGGGCCTAAACGGATGAACCGATTTTGATTTAATTTTTTTTGTTTGAAAGGTGACGTGATCGAGTGTCCTTGGCTATGGTTTCAGAAAACCTGTTCAGCCGTTTTAAGAATATTAGCTCTTTTTTAGTTTTTGAAGGGACGCGAGCATCTTCTACTAGTCTGTTCGATACGAAATTTAGTATCTCATGACTTCAATAATGTCACAATGACATGGTAAACTTGACCTGATGCTGCAGCATCGTCTGAAGTCAGCAGGATACCCAACTCCTCGCCACTTATAGTAGAGATATCATGTTTAGGCTCATTGAAATGGTCTCTATGAATAGGGTATAGATAGATAGATGGTGATCAGGGTCTGATGATAGATCACACAACTATTGTCAGAATATTCAGATTTTGGCGAGGCACGATCCCATGTCGCAATTTCGTGTATCGTCCTGGGAAGTATTTGCGTGAATGTAGATCGTAGTAATAGATAGTAGTGGATTGTAGTGTTTAAAAATCATGAAATAAAATAAATTTAATATTTAAAAACCCCTGATTCAATAAAGAAACTCCAAAAAGTAAAATAATAATATGTACCTCATGGCCCTTATAATTTGTGATAAGTTTCGATATAAATAGTAGTAGTAATATATCCAAGCGTTGTCGCGTCGGGGGACCACTAAATAAATAAAGTAAAAACAATACAGCTAAAAACGATAAAACTAGGTATAAAATTTAAATAAGTAAACTTAGCAGACCTCAGACGTGAAGACGCTTGGACATATTACTACTTCTATTTATATCGAAACTTATCATAAACCTAAAGGGCATTGAGGTACATATTATTTTCTTACTTTTTAAAGGTTTATTTTTGTCGGGAGTTTTTTATGTTTTTCATTTTCGTGTCCTTCATACAGTATAGTGAGTTGTAAAGGACAGATACATTATAGACTAAATAGGAGTGGAAATAACTTGTAACTCTTCGATATTATCAATACTTTATTTTGTTTTGTTAAGTTTATTGTTTTTGATATAGACAGAGTGAAGAGACGAAAAATGGAAGCAGAATTATCTTCGATTACATGTGAAGAGGTCCTGCAAGATGCGAAACGCCACTAACAGTAGAAACTTGAAATAAAATACAGAAGATTCCGTAATGAGTAAAATAATAATGGACACCCTACTATTATTAATGTATAGTTTAGTCAAAAGTGTACTAAGTTTTAACAAAATATTTTAAATAAAAACTAAGTTATAAACGTTATATTATTTGAGTTACATGTAATTATATAAGTGCAGTTTCCTCTTTATTTGTACATACAATTGTCATACATACTTTCCTGTATTTATTACCTAAATTATAAAAAATATAAGAAACCGATTATAATCTAGTATTTTTTTCTCAAATTAAATTAATAGTAATAGATCCGACTGAGGTTGACCTTCCCTAATCGAGTTTCCTAATAAAATAAATATTTTATACAATATAATGTATAATAAACAAAACGAGCTAGGGTTGCCACCTCACATCCCTGCATTTTGAATTAAAAATTATTGAATTAATTTTTTTCAATAATTATTGTTATGCAGTTTCTAACGAGTAAAAGATGTAAATAAAACTCCAAAGTAAGGTTGCAAACAAAGATAACCCTATACCATCGTGTTCCTAATATTATTATCTACATTTTCACATATAATTTTCATATGTAAGGAAACTCTATGAGAGTAAATTACTAATACACACTTACCTATTTACACTTATCAACCTTTGATTATTGCTTAGAAAAAGGTAGGCAACCCTACTTTGGCGTTTTATTTACATCTTTTACTCGTTAGAAACTGCATAACAATAATTATTGAAAAAAATTAATTAAACAATTTTTAATTCAAAATAGCTATGCAGGGATGTGGGGTGGCAACCCTAGCACGTTTTGTTTAATTATACATTATATTGTATAAAATATTTATTTTATTAGGAAACTCGATTAGGGAAGGTCAACCTCAGTCGGATCTTGGACTAATTGAATAATGATTACAGAATTAGAAATTACCGTATAAGTGACCTTCTCTTTTTACTAGGAAGTCTGATTTTAACTAGCTGCAAGGGTATACAGTTGAAATCAACCTTGGTGCACGTCTGGTTCAAGTTTAAATTACTAGCTAGCTTACATAGATCTGCATGGATGGATGACCGAAGCCTCACTCCGTTCGCTCGCGACCCCAAAGGCCGGCCTCTTGTCTTTAGAATACCGTAGCCAAATTCTCTGGCCCAAGCTACAAGGTAGGTGTTCTTGTTATTGCCGCTGACTCCAAAACCATACTCTTACTCATACTAATAGAAACCTTGGTATTCACCATTATACCTACATGTCAATACCAAATAAGCCGAAGTCGAAATGGTCTGTAGGTACTAGACGGCGAATTGTTAACTCCACGGTATCATTAGGCTGTTGGTTATCATCCATTACCAAAGAACTTGTCGAAATCAGTAGAATGAGTTGGATTTCAATGGGTTTATTATGAGTCGTCTGACTAGGAGTACTTGGGTTTCGTTATCTACTGCATCACACTCAGATCTCTGAATCACATCATCAAGTACAGTACAGTACGTAGAATATAATATAAGTATATCCTTGCGCATCATCTGATCCTGGCCCTAGTCTCGTGACAGCAAACAGGTCAAAAAATCTTTACGATATAAGTAGGTATAACGCATTATTTTTTATTTTATTATATACAAATGAACACCTAATATAATATATGAGAATATGTGTAATATTTTTCAAACTACGTTTAATATGTTTATTTCTAAACTAAATACGATTTCATCTTATAAATATTTCTGAACGTAATGCTTACGAAACATTCAATAGTATTATAACTTTATTTGCATGTGTGGCCTACGGGAATCGCGCGTGTGTGAGTGTGGGAGAAATCTGTGAAATTAGGTACTATGAACACGTTCGATAAGCAAACGCCATCTAGCGTACGAATGTTTCCCCTAAAAGGAGAGCCACAAGGCCTTAAGGTGGTTCGTTCGGTTTCCGAGCGCCTATTTTCTCAATAGATGGCGTCACTTACGCAAATTCGTGGTTTTTATTTTTTTATAGAGTTATTTTTGTATTTCCTCTCACGAAAGTTATGTTTGCGTACACTTTACACCTATACGCAACTATTCCGACAACTTTGTAAGTTATCCTATAGACCTATTAGTCACATATCATGATAAATAATTCAAATCAGAAATTTGGTCTTTTTACCCACACTTGTATACTGAGTTCAGCTTAAAACCTTAAGTCAAATTAGCCCAGTGGTATATATTGATACTAGAGATTTGTAATTTTCAGTGTTAGAATCCCTACACACTAACTTTTTTTTTTATTGTTATACCGTTATTATTTTGTTAGGTAGTACAATATTAGAAATTAAGATATGTAATTCATTTTATATAAAAAAACCTACGAATGAAAATGAAATATATTTATATTTTTCTTACAAAATAATAAGATAAGATAATGTTTATTTTATGTTACAATTTCTATTACAAAAATTAATGATGCCCTGTAGCCCGTGTCAGTTGTTTAAACTGTGTTACGAACTACATACAATGTTTATTACATTTTTTGGCCGGAACGGGTGTTAGCTTCACTACAATTTTAATAACTTCAATTAGCCATCTGTGATAATTTTGCAACATTTTAATAGCAAGAATGGTGTTAAAGTGGATTGCTTAGGTATTGGTGAAGCTGTATATAAGATGACTTTAATCTGTGTAGTAGTTGTCAAGCAGCGACAAGCGATCGTGTACAGTATAATATTTAAATGGATAATTTAATTATACCCTGCGCCATATACTGTTATGGAAGAAGTCTAGTGCAATTAGTATTAGTATATTTTAAGCTGCATCCGCAAACGGTAGGTGTTCAAATATAGTCATTAAATTAATAATTTAAAAAACCCCCGACTCAAAAAAAACCTCCAAAAAGTAAAAAAATAATATGTAGTACCTCATAGCCTTTTAAATTTGCGATAAGTTTTATTATAAATGGTAGTAGTAGTATATCCAAGCACCGTCTCACGTCGGGGGACCGCTAAGTTTACTTGTATTTAAATTTCATACCTACTTTATCATTTTTAGTTGTATTTCCTTTTTTATTACTTTATTTACTTAGCGGTCCCCCGACGTGACGACGCTTGGATATATTACTACTACTATTTATATTGAAACTTATCACAAATTTAAAGGGCTATGAGGTACATATTATTTTTTTACTTGTTGGAGGTTTTTTTTGAGTCGGGAGTTTTTTAAATTTATAATTTAAGTTTTATTTCATGCTTTTTAAACACTGTGATCTACACTCTATCTCCACATTCACGGAAATACTTTCCGGCGGGGTTATTACCTAAAAATTTGCAGATAGCGACAGCCACGCGATCACTGCGCGACCGGTGATTAATTGTAATAAAAAATTAATATCATGTATGACGATTGCGTATCTATTATTCTATGACCTTAAAATGTACTTTTTCACGGTAGATTTAGCGCCAATATACAAATTACATTACACAAATTCTTGTTTTGACAGCAGATATCGCGCGATATTGGCTGTAGCATGCTGTCTGCAAGTTACGTAATAAGCATGCCGGACGATACACAAAATTACGACACGAGATCGTGCCTCGCCGAAATCTGAGTATTCTGACAATAGTTGTCTGATCCGTCATCAGACCCTGATCACCATCTATCTATGTATCTATAACCTATTAATAGAGACCATTTCAATGAGCCTAAACCGGATACCTCTACTGTAAGTGGCGAGGAGTTGGATATCCTGCTGACTTCAGATGATGCTGCAGCATCTGGTCAAGGTTACTATGTTATTGTGACATTATTGAAGTCACAGTATACTAAATTTCGCACCGATTAGACTAATAGAAGATACACGCGTCCCTTTAAAAAATAAAAAATTGGCTGATATTTTTCAAACAGCTGAACTGATTTTGATAAAACATGTTTAAGAACCACCGCTAGAAAACCTGCATTCAAACAAAAAAACCGCATCATAATCGGTCCATTTATTTAGGAGCTATGATGCCACAGACAGACACACAGGCACGTCAAACTTATAATACCCTTCTTTTGCGTCGGGGGTTAAAAATTAATGTTCAGTGAGTTATGCAAAGAGCTTTGTACATAGAATTTTAGTGAGTGATTAGTGAGTTTTATAGTCTAATTAAATAATATAATTTAACATACATATTAATTAGTGTACTTTTCGTTCAGAAGCTATATGTCCAGCCTTGGTTATTGTCCTTTTCATTTGAATTTGCATTAATTTTGTAGTTTGTAGAATGCGTATATTAAATACCACAATGGAGACAAAACTGACGCAATGGCAATACGCTGTGAGGTCATCTGGTATTATGATGGCAATAAGAAGAAGAGAGTTATGTATTGGATATGCACCTGATTGATTCCACCTGATTGATACGTAAAGATAAAGAGACTACAACGTGAGATGTTGCAGATATATAGAGGCTGCAGCATGGGGTGTTGTATATATGCAGGGGAAATACAAGGCGTTGTAGGAATGTAGAGGCTGCAGCGTAAGTGTTGTAGATAGTAGAGGCTACAACACAAATCGTTGCAGACATGTAGAGGCTACAACACAATTCGCCGACTGTTAGCCTCACTACAATAAATAATTGGTCACTTGTGATTATTTTGTAACATTTTAATAGCAAGAGTGGGGTTAATGTGGATGGCTTACGTATTGGTGAGGCTGTATATAAGAATCTGAATTTAGTCTTTGTGTAAATAGCAGTTGTCATGTAGCAACAAGCGATCATCTACAGGTTATTTTAAATGGAGGTAAACGGAAATAATTTAATTATACCCTCCGCCATACGCCGTTAAATTGGTAGAAGTAGTCTAGTGCAACCAGTATTAGTATATTTTAGGTGCATACGCGAACGGTCGTTGTTAAAATATAGTCGAAATGAGTGTGCACTGAGTTATTGAGAATTCAGTGAGTTATTCAGTGAGCTTTATACGTAGTGTTTTAGTGAGTGATTAGTGAGTTTTATAGTGTATTTAATATACGTATTGATTAGCGTGCTTTTACTGGGGAAATTAGTTCACATTTTCTTTACATTTTACATTTTTTGCACTTTGTGTATTTTTTTTTTTTTGCTTGTCTGCCTGTCTTTCTATCATATATGTTTATCTGTCATGTGCGTCCGTCATTATTTTTCATTTTATTTCCACATTATAAGTACATCACTAAAGTGATACATGTTTATTAGGTACTGAACGCAAACAACGTATTATTTCAACTTTAAAAAAAAAAACAAAAAAGGTCTGACCACATTGCAGGATTCGAACTCGCGCACTTCGGCGTAGTAGATCTACGCTCATTGTGCTATATTATTGAGGAGGTAAACTCTGCAACTCTGTGAAAAGTGTAGGGTGTTAGACGAAAACAAAATGTCGGACAACTTCGAAGAAAATTCCAAATTATTTTGGAAACAAATAAGTAAATACCGAAGTGGTCCGACACCTTGCAGAATGAATAAAGTGTGTTCGAAACAACATCATCTGTTAACAGACAAAAAAGCTTTTCTACAGCAATGGAACGAATACTATGGAGAACTGTATGAGAGTGGCGACTCTGTCTCTGACACTGAGAGTGACCCTAATGAATCGTCATACTTGGGTTAGGAACTAGAGGAAGTGATTAGAATGAAAGAGATTGAGAAAGCGATAAGAAGTCTGAAGTTTGGAATGGCTGCGGCAAATGATGAGGTGACTGCTGATATGATCAAGTATGGTGGTCCTAGAGTCAGGGATGCATTCTATAAACTGTGCAATCATTGCTGGCAAAAGAGAAAGGTTCTGGAGGACTGACGCGCCGTAATCATGGTGCTTCTCTATATAGGGAAAGGTTCCTATTTAGATTGCGCGTGCTATAGGACTATCAGCTAGGTCAGCTTAGCAGTAAAGTCTATATCAAAGTATTGACTGAACGTATGAAAAGCGTTTCTAAAAGATACTTATTTCTGGGAGGCACAAGGTGGTTTTAGGAACTGTAGCAGTTGTATGCATCAGATTTTCTCGCTCCGCGGTGTCGTGGGGAAGTTTCTGGCCATAGGTCGGAAAGTTTTTTGCACTTTCGTGGATCATGAAAAAGCATTCGAGTAGTGCGAAATAAATTTATAGTCTTCTGCCTGAATATGGCGTGGAGGGCCCCTTACTGCAGGATGTGAGGTCATTATATCGAGAGCACAGAGCCCGCTTAAGGATAGGTGGTGACATGTCGCCCTGGTTCGAATTCTGTTCAGGCGTCAGACAGGGCTGCGTGATGTCTGCCTTTTAGACAATTGCCTCCAGACAATGAAAGGTAGTATGAGTGGTACGGTATGTGATGGTACAGTGGCAAACTGCCTTTTCTACGCTGACGATGCTGTGCTTATAGCACAGAAGATGTACGACAAAGTGTGAAATATGGGTAAATGGAAAATATCTAGAACAATTGAACGAAATTGTATATCTGGGGAGCGCATTTTCGAGGGACGGAAGATGTGAGTTGGATGTGGAGAGACTGACAGCATCTGGCAATAAAGTCAACGGTGCTCTGTCCGCATTATTAGATAGTGTAAATATATATAACACTGCTAAAATGGCCATCTACAATGCGGCGTTGGTTCCAAATTTATTGTATGGTAGTGAAGCCTGGATATGCCCAAACTCGAATGAAAGTAAGATAAATACAGTAGAAATCCGATCTCTTAGAAATAAGTGCGATGTACTTTTGGGGACAAGATAAGCAATGAAGAGAAACGCAGTATGACAGGGTTGCACGACAATGTCATAGTAAATATGAAAAAAGGAATGCTTAGATGGTTCGGGCACATAGACAGAATGAGTGATGAAAGACCGATGAAAAATCTACAGAGCAAAAGTGAGTGGTAAAAGAAGCCAAGGAAGACCAAGGCTAACTTATGAAGATCAAATAGCTAGAGTGTTAGCCGACGGAAATGTCCAAAGCACCTACCTAGGCAAACATCTGTGAGGAGAATGATGAGATTTGAGGAAGCGAAAGAAGTATGTAAGGACTGTGACGCTTGACACTCCGTCCTCTTTAACTACCCCGTTGGGATACAGCGTGAAGATATGTATGTAGATAATAATACCTAAATAATATCTATTATTGTCATCAACTATAAAAGTATATAAATAATATACAACATATAATTGTACATCGTTTTAAATAATAATTTAACTCATTTTAGGTCTACATTTTTGATACCGATTTACAATATATTGTGTACACTAATAATTTGAAGTCCTGTTAAAAATTCGCAATTATTGTTTCTAATTCATTTTGAAGTTTGAAGGAAAGATATCATGAATGGCAACGTAGCGTACGGGCGGCGCGCGCGGTCCGGCAACATCGCTAATTTATTTGCATTTCGTGTTGTTACACGAAAATCGTCACACACACACGCATAAGACTTATTACTTTTTATTAATTTTGCGTAAATAAGTACCTGAACTAGTATTTATGAGCACATTTTTAAGCATTTTTACTATTCAATGAAACAGTATATTATGATTACTTTTTGTATGGAAAACGAACCACCTTAACAGTGAAAACGCAGACTTTCGTATTTATTATATTAGTATGGATGTAGATCATTTTTTATTTATTTCGATTAAGACAAAACATAACGCCGTCTCAGTTTTATTTCCAAATATATTTTCATTGTACGTACTACATTTTCATTGTACATACATATACGAAAAAAGCACTTCCTCCCGGTGACGTGTTGCACGGTGGTCTGTGAGGTTTCGATTTATTTTAATCTTTTGATTGAGTGGGTCGATTTCGATAAAATAGACACTATATGTTACTCAGATAGAAGGTTCATTTTTTACAGAAATTAGATTTTTAATTCAATAAGTGGTATATGCGTAATGTGATTACAAATGAAGACAGTCTACGATTTTATTACGTGTATAGATTATTCAAAAAAATTTGATGCAAGTGGACTCTGTTTCAATTAATTTTATTTCAAGCTAACTTGTTGGACGTAAATTAATTATTACTAAATTTTGCATATTGAAAGATGTATGAAAAGATAATAAAAGTAAACGTAAACTAAAATGAATATACACGTATACATACATACATACATATCTTCACGCTGTATTCAGAGTGAAGTAGTCAGAAGGTAGTCAGAGCGGACGCAGCGCCACGCTTCGCGATCGATACATACTTCTTTAGCTTCCTCAAATACGCGTATAAAAAGAGTTAATTGTTATTTTAAATGATGCTTCTTTAAGCTCTGTAAAAACGTCAGACTATAGTTAGGACAATAAATCGCTTTTTTTTAAATCACTGTCCTTCAGTAAAATACAGATACGCTGAATTTTTGTTAAAACAAAATAAATCTAAATTATTTTTCGAAAAAAAAAAGAAGACATAAAAAGTCTTTTGTTTAAGCAGTACTCATCACTCATCTTCAAGTATTAAAAATATTTCAAATATTAAAAACAGTTATCATACGCAACGCTAATTTCAACGCTAGTCCCGTACCTGTATCGCCCGCCGCGCGCCGCCCGCATTCCCCTCGCAAGACTCGTAATTATACGTACTTTTTATTTACAAAATAGACTAGGTTCCGTAGTGTTTTCAGAGGTTGCGATCACAAAGCAGTTGGAATACGACCTATAAATGTGATATAAGCAATAATATTGACTACACTAATTTTGCTGGAAGTAGAATTTTGAAAAAAATATTTTTTTAGGGTTCCGTAGGTCGCAACCGGTTGCAACTTTAAAACTAAGTATATTAAGCTAAAATTAGAGTGTCCGATGAGTTCACAACTAGTACCACAAATTTTGCCTAGGAGATAAAGACGAAAAATCACTTTTTTTAAATTTAGGTATGTTCCGTATGTCGCAACCGGTCCAAATTGCTTGAGTAGGTAGGTATTCGTACTCCAAACACGTGGTATTCTCGCAACTAGTACCACAATTTTTGGAATTTGGAATTATTCAAAAATCCAAGATTTTCTCAATTTTCACCATTTTCCGCACTTCCAAATCGGTTGCGAATTTAAGGTAATCATACACAGACATAACTCTATCGATGTGCCAAAAATCATTAGTACCACAATTAATGCAAGATCATGCCTTATTTTGAGCTAATTCTACTGGACTAATTAAGGATTGTTGCAATGGATTCAGTAAACGATCTGAACAAAATAGTTTATGCTTTAGGTTACTTTTGTTCCATAATAAAATGTAAGTTGTTCGTTCATTCTATGGGCAGATGAAGCTAAGAAAATAATTTTTATAAATCGAGTTGAGACTGAGTCTTTCTCAGTTTGTTGTGTAGCGCTTATAATTAAACCCTACTGCTAAGTTTGTAGTCATACTGCATAAGAAAATTGCATAGAGGCTAAAGTGTTAACAAAATATGATGTATATATAGGTATTATAAACTAGTCAACTTTTTACTTGTGCCAAAGTAGATCTATATATATAAAAGGCGATGTATGTATGTATGTTCCTTATGGATTCCGAAACGGCTGGACCGATTTCGATGATATTATCAGGGAATCTTCAGATTGCCCTAGCGGGTGTTCCTGTAAAGTTTGGTAGCGATCGGATCAGTAGAATTTTTTTTTTGCAGTATCAAAATAATTATAAAAAATGTTTAATTTATTTTAACTTCAACTAACGTCCAGTGAAACGGGCTGGGTTTGCTAGTAGATAATATTCTTGTACATTTACTAAGAATTATATCATTTATTTCAATATAGGCATTCTTATGACAGTATCAATACTTTATTGTAATTTTTTATAAAAGTATGAAGAATCTCATTGGAATGGGTATTATTTATCCTTAACATTATATATGCCAAACATTGTCTGTTTGTTTCTCTTCTATGTAAAAATTACAGAACTGAACAACCTCACATTTCAAATAAGGAATGGCCGTATCTCTGGTCGAAATATAGTTACCGCCTGCTTCCCTCCGGCTTCGCCTGCCATGTTTGCAAGCGAAGCCGGGGGTGAGAGATCGGCTAGCAGCAGTCTACCTTGTATATTTTGTTTGAAGGTTCCACGGAATTCTTGGTGCGCTAGTCCGACTCGCACTTGGCCGTTTTTGTTTGCATTAAACTGCTTCTTTGTATTACTAACTATGTCATTGTTTTCAGATCGGTTTCGGTATACAAGAATCAGACTGCTGAGCACTGTTTCGTTTCATTAGACACGTTACTGACGGAAACGCAGAGTTCGACGATTATACCGATAAAAAAAAAGTGGTTATTAATGATTCTTCACTTGGCCTTTCGACAGATATGTCTAAAAAGAAAGTTGTAAAAAGTATATTATTTTTAATGTTATCTTGAGTATTAGTGTATAATACTGACTGGTGCAAGTAATCGTATTCCATGACGATGGCGTTGTTGACGGAGGCGAGGATGTTCTGTGGGCCGGTGCGCACGAACAGCTCGACGTGCGGCGGGTGCGGCGGGTGCGATGGGTGCGCGGGGTGCGCGGCGGGCGGCACCGCGCGGCACAGCACGCGCGCGCCCAGCAGCAGCTCGCGCAGCCGCGGCACCATGCCGCCGGCCGCGCGCTCCGCCGTGCCCAGCCGCACTTGCATCGCCTGCGCGACACACCACGTTACCACGTCACCACATCACACCGTCAAAGAATGTGAAGAAAAGAAGGCACACACTCCCGCCTCATGCGTAACGAAATTGCCTACTCGGCCGGAAACGTAGGGTTGTTGGGTTGGGTGTGAGATGTGGAGAGCATCTCGTCTAATTTTACATTTAGTACATAATAATAAAAGGCGCCGCGCCATTATAAAAAAATAATAATAATAAAAATGTCTTTTTGGCGGGAACGGGAGAAGTGAGGTAGTCATTTTATTTAGATTTTCTATTTTTTACATTTTTGCAAGTTTTTAAGTACAAAAGTGATAGTATATTGTTTTAAAGTCCTGTATAAGTAAAAAGAATGGAGTAAGTCTAACTAAACATGTGTAGCTGAAACTCTCGCGCTCTTCCAAGAAGTCCTTTATAACTTCAGTAAAGCCTACTATCACTTTACTGGAGGAGTTTTACAATAAGAAGAAAAAACGAATGTCGATTCTACTTATTCACACGTGACATTGTGACTTCACTTCTCCCGTTTCCACCAAAAAGTTCTGCTACTAAAAACAGATATTTTATGTATTTTTACTAGAGTTTTAGAATATTCTAAAACTCGAAAAGGCTTAAAAGTTTACCTGAGGCGGAAAAGCGTTGAGAGCTGGGGAAAAATTCTGCAGCGGCACGAGAGAGGATAGAGGGGCACGCAGAATCAATCCGCTGTCCACCAGTTGAGTTCGCACAGTGCCTTCGCCATCTAGTCCACTTATGATCGAGCACCGTACCCTATAAAAACAATAGTCTTTTATCTTCCGACCTCACGCCTGTGTAAAAAAATTGAAGTTCTCTTAGGTAATACATGCCATTCGTCGAACAGAGTAACGAGGGAAACAACTTATAAGCTTATACCTGGAAATGCATTTTACTACATTTTGAACTGTATCTATTGTGGTCCAAAATCTCCTAAGGTCAATTCATTCTTACATATTATAAACTATCTCTGCATCACGGTTTCACTAGTGTTAAATTGAGTAATATTTGAGGATCTCTCTCTGAAAAGTTCTCTACCTGCTAATGAAAGTCCTAATAAAATCGATCGATATTGAGTGTTTGATAATAGAAGTACAAAGACGGACGCCATTATGGGATTTGAGAGATAAATCCTATAAAAACCGTGATGCAAATCAGCTGTTCGGACATTAGCCCGGAAAAATCAAAAGACAGACAACAATTTGAAATGGATAGCAAAAGTAATTGTAAAAGGTGCTATAGATTTTACTATGTCAAATTAGTTAAGTTTTCCTTATGAAACCGATTGAGGAAATTTACTCGAAAATATATTTTACTCCGTATTTATTAATAATACACAGATTGATCCATCGCTGTAACTCACGGGTTACAGCGAGGAATCCCGTAGACAGATTTATTGAAGAATGAACAAGTACTAGTTAGTCGCAAGTAAGGCAATAAACAGTCCGTTATTTTAATAATAGCCATTCACATTGTAGCCGCCTATATTTCTAATCTATAGTCAAAGTAATGGGAGTTAGTGCTCCAAAAACATTGACGATAAAAATTCTTTACAGTGGTATTTGATCTTCAAGTAAATTTGTGGCAAGGGTAGTAAATATTCGTGTTTCTCACTTTACACGTAATAATCATTTGAAACCAAATCAGTAGCTTTAAGGAGTCGATTTTTTACTGCTGTTTCTAATGTTGACTAGTTTTCTTTTAATAATAATATTCATGATTCACTTATTCATCTAAGTGACCAACTGGGTTCTATACTTGACATCCGGAATTTTAATACGAATAGGTTAAAATTCACTCTATAAGGTGTATTTTTTGATACCAGAGATTAATTAGTTACTACCGTAAAGTGACACGAATATTTATAATGCAATTTTTAGTCGAGTGATGGTGATGTTTATTTTTCACTTATTTCTTTTTTTGCGGTTTTATAAGATATGAGAAAAATGTATCAAAATTTGGAGTAGGAAATTCGGTATCTTTTGCGGGTTCACGGGGTCTGTTCGCACGAACAGTATGGACTTTTTTGTATTTTTCCTGATAGCAAAGGGATCTTATCAAATTTGCACCCGTTTTGCGTGAGAAAATAAGAGATAATAATGATATAGGTACCGATTCAATATTATAAAATAGTATATAAAGGGAGGTAAAAATTATTCCAGCCATCCACTTTAATGTAACTTCAAGTGAAGTAAGAGTCATCTACGTCTGTAATTTCCGTAGATTGTGAAGTTCTAAAATTCAGTTTTCCTTCAGCTGTAGCAAACGAGATTTCATACTCCCTATATCGAGGGAGGCAGAACCGTGGAATCATTGTCATCATCAAAGTTTTAACGAAAAAATTTAATGTTTCTGAAAACAACCTGTGTTTTATAATAAGTGACATACAAAGGCACATTCTTCCTATGTTTAACAAGTGCTAGGCCCTGGCAACTCGGAAAAAATAAACATTTTCACAGAAAAATAGCACTTGATTGGACTCAGGATATTCGGTGAGTTTACCAGACTCCGATCAATATTCTACATCATCAACTTCTGCCCAACGAGGAAGACCGTGCGTGGCTTATGAAGACTCCTCAGAATCTACCAAAAAGAGGAAAAATACTCTACTACTCGAAGAATATTGCTCCGAGCACATCAATAACGTCTACGTGCAGGGACCATGGGCCATAGGTGAAAATACAAAACCACATTTTATTGAATCATTAAGGAACGCCGACAACCAAAAGAAATTGTATATTCAAGTATCTGGAATGACTCAGACCATATAAAAATGCTTTCCGACGCGGAAGCATTGAGTGCTTTTATAGATTTGGATTGAATAATTTAATTTGGATTTTACGAAAATATATATTCCCGTCATACTACAAAATACAAGAAATAAAGAAATCTTGTTAACCACCATCTTCTACAATTGAGTTCACCAATACTTATGCTAAAGTACTTAATATTTATTGGACCACACTGTTTCTAGAATTTTAGAAATCGATTCAGTTTTCCAAAGACAATATAAAACGTTAATCCTCTACAGTAAATTGGGATGTGATGGTTCGTCTGCGCAAAGTCAATATAAGCAAAAACCTCCAGAAGACTCGGAAACGATTTCAGATGCCAATTTGTTCATCACTTCTATGGTCCCCATTAGATTAATTGATGAGCAGTCGGGTTATGTCATTTGGAAAAATCCCGTACCTTCATCTGTTCGTTTTTGTAGAGCCATTTCGATAGTTTTGTAAGGAAACTAGAAAAAATCAAGGCTGTTGTAGATGAAATTACAAGACAAATAGAAGTGTTACAACCAGCATTGGATAAATAAAAGTGGTGTTGGAGTTCAAGTGAAGCAAGAACTCTTTCTAACAATGATAGATGTAAAGGTGGCTCAGGTGCTAACAGATATTCCTTCTGGTTCCACGTGCACGATATGTGAGGCTACTCCGCGACTTAAGAATGATTTATCGGAAGTTAGTGCCAGACCTGAAAATGAAAGTGCCTACCAGTACGGGCTGTCTACTTTACACGCCTGGATTCGCTGTATGGAAACGATAGTACACATGTCCTATAATCTTTCTTTTAAAACTTGATCTGTTGCAACTGAAGAAAAAAAGAGATTGAAGAAGGAAAAGAAAAAACTTGTTAAAAACGTTTCAGGGAGGAGTTAGGATTGATAGTAGAGAAACCTCGGCAAGTTAGTGGGAATACTAACGATAGGGAATACCGCACGAAGATTTTTCTATAACAGCACATGCTCTGCGGAAATTACAGGTGTGCATCAAACATTAATTAAACACCTCTATATTATTTTACAAGTTCTTCAGGAATGATGATCGATCCTGAAAAATATGGCGAATATGCAATGAGGAAGAGGCGCTAAGTCTTCTAAAAGTGGCACCACAGGCAACTGATCCCGAAATATTTATAGAGCCTAAGTAGATGGCGATTTGTTTTTCCAATGTATTCATTCTTAAATTTAATAATTACTTTTCACCTTTTTGCAGTAGCTACCAGAAAATATAAGGTAATTAGGGTAGATAAAAGCGATTATTAAGAAAATTTTTTTTTGCTATGGCTTCTTGTAATTAACTTTAGTTTTTTTTTTATAATTATAACCTTGTATTTTACTTTAATTAAATTATTTAATAATTTTTTTCATGCTTTCCCGTTTTATTTTCTTATTATTCTATATTAGATGTTACATATATTCATATATGAGAAATCACTATAAATTATATACCATTTGAATCTCTATATATTACTTTACTGTAGTAAACTAATTAATCTGTGATATTACTGTATTTGTAATATGATAAAAATTAATGAAGTTACAGATTTTTGTCCCGAAACTAACCTCCATTTTCCATAGTGCGGCGGGTTATGCGATGGTATAAGTCTATAGAAACTGTCATCTATACTAATATTATAGAGAGTGGATTTCGTAAGTTTGTTCTAATCTAATCTCTGAAGCCACTGGAGCTATTTGAATAATTCTTTCACCAATTGAAAGGTACATTATTCCATTTAGGCTGTAGTACACTATATATTATGTATTCAACCCGGACAAAGTGGGGACGGGCCAGTAGTAGAGTACAGAAAGCGGCGGTGGGCGTGGACAGAGTGCAGCGGTACCGTACCAGTCGCCGGAGAGCGTGCGCACGATGTAGAGCGCAGCGGGCGAGGGCGGCGGCGCGGCGGGCGCGGCGGGCAGCGGCCGGCGGTAGGGCCCGGCCGTGAGCAGCGCCAGCGCCGCGCGCAGCAGCGCGCCGCCGCCCGCGCGCGACACCCACACGCGCCCCTCCTCCGTCACGCACCCCACCTCCACCTCGCACGGCTTCTGCGGCGCACCACACGCACACACACACACACACACACACGTCGTACACTCGTACACCATAGCCATGAGCGACATTAAAAAAACATCGATGTTGACATTGACATCAGTATGAGTACTATCATCAATATCCGTTAAATATCGAAATGAAAACATCTATATTTTGCTGCCAAAATCAAACAATGAATAAAAAAGTACAAGTATTCGTGACAAATAAATAGTATAAGAACTAAGAAGTACTTCGTTCGTCAAAGTTCGAAATGTGCATTGATTAGTTAACAATTAACATGCTAAAAATTGTTTGAAGAGTTTTGGTGAATAAATGTTATATCTTGAAGTCTTGTATTAGCTCAATTGAATTATTACGAACGAAAGTATAAAATTATTTTTTCGATATTTTTGTTCACAATATCGAAGTTGATGTGTGAGGGACCTAGTATCGATGTCAAAACATCAATATTTTCACATTCGATATCGATGTTTCAATAACATCAATGAATATCGCTCATTTCTAGTACACCAAACTGCAGCAGTCGATTCTTCATTATTAATTTTATTTTTATTAGGCGCTGTTCCCTCCTAAGTAACGTGACTTTGAAGAAGTATGTAGCATGACACTAGACATGACGTTCGATAGACCAATCTATGTGACTTGCCCGAGACAAATTGGGCATGAGTTGAGATAATATTTTCACGTCAGATCGCGTGTTACATCGCTTAGATGGGTACAGAGCCGTAGGAGTTCCCTACTTCAAAAAAGAGCGAAATAAGATTCAAGACAGCTCCGACAGAAGTAAACTATTAAAATATTACAATGTATATTATGTAGGCTCAGGTGTTACTTTGCAGAAATCTATTTCATGTGATAAATTCCTAAAATCTTTAGCTATTTTCCGCTTTAACTCCAAAAACCACCAATCGACACGTGTTTCGCCTCTCAACGAAGCATCCTCAGGATATACCAGATAACTGGTTAGCTGACGGAATTCTATCTCTGGTATATCCTGAGGATGCTTCCTTGAGAGGCGAAACACGTATCGATTGGTGGTTTTTGGAGTTTGAGCGGAAAATACCTAAAGATTTTAGGAATTTATCACATAATGTTTATTATCCGAGTGTGCCTTGCAGTGATCATGTAAACATTAAAAATACTCTATTGTTTGTGCAAAGAATTTGATTAAATCATGAGCGTATCGACCGACGCGGACACGGACGCGGACGTGTCGTCTCACCTGCGTGACGGTGAACGCTCCTGCGATGCAGAAGTCGTGCACGATCTCCTTGTTGAGGTCGAGGTCGCGCTGCGTGGACGTGTCGTAGAGCACCACGGCCACGGCCGGGTCGGCGGGGTCGTGGCGCGGGCCCGGCGCCGCCACCAGCACCTCGCCGGGCAGGCGCCGCCGCACCAGCTCCGCGCCCACCTCGCTCGCCGCCAGCTCCTCCGCGCCCTCCAGCCGGCACAGGATGGCCTGCGCGCATCAGTCCTCACACACTCACACAATCACACACGTGTGTGTGTGTGTGTGTGTGTGCATAGGCGTCTCATCCGCCTCTTGCCACTACCGGCGCATTCTTGTGTCGGAGAGCCCCATGTTAGAGATGTGCTTATTTAAGCAACTATACCCAGTAAGTACTGACCAACCAAGATACGCAAGTTGTTCCGGTTCATTACCGTCACACTAACCACCTTGCGATTATATGGCTTTATTAGAGCTTGGGAGTGCTCCTGACCTGGAATTATCTTCCAATACTCGCAAGAGAAATAGGTTCTGGATCCTGCCTTGGGCATTATTTCCTGAGTCCAGAGGAGGTTCAGCACGTCACTCTCCTTGCAGTTCTTGACTGCTGTGGAACTTGGCAATATTTTGTAACATAGTGGCGACCACAATAGATCCATTTTTGGTCACAGTGATCACAGTTCTGGTGGGGCCTGCATAGCCACTTACATCAAATAAAGAAAAATCAAAAATGGCCAGCGCGCACGCCACTCGCATATGTTTAGTGTTCGCCACTAGTCCACTACATACTACGTATCTACATATATGCTTATTTTAGGGTTCGACATGTCGTTTATCGCGTGTCAAAATCGACCGGTCATTCTGGCGTTTTGTTCGAGCAATGTAGAAAAAACCGTGCGGCCAGTCCGTCGTCGCGGGACGCTCGACCGGCGCTCGCGCGCCTCTGTCGTGCGTGCCACTACCGCTTATGTGCAATTAAGCCATGGTGATCGATACTGTGCGTCTGATAATAGAAGTACAAAGATGGTCGGCATTATGGGATTTGAGAGATGAATCCTATAAAACCGTGATGCAAAACAGTGGTTGGAAAAAGGTCACAAAAATTTTATTTACCGGTTTTGATGACCTCACAAACAAAATTAATAATAGTAAGTTAAATTGTATATTTATTGTTGTAATGTTATTTTTAAAGTAGGATGTAACTAGATTCTTTATATGCGTAATAAAGCGCAGTTATAAACAAATATTTTTATTATTCATGGTGACTGTACATCTAGCCACTTCGACTGTACACGCTGAACTATAAAAGCAACGAGGACCGGCCAATTCGGGCACGCGACCGACGGCACGTCGTACCGTTTACCGTACCGTAAAGGGTCATAATCATTGAATTATACGTTATGTGTCACGTCGGGGTCACCACTGTTGCTGTACTTCTACCTAAGCTTCATGATGATCGAATAATACTGCTGATAGTTGGTAGATAATATGTACATTTATACTGATTTGGCGCGTTATCGCCATAGCGCTCTCGTTCACATTTCGTGTATATTACCACTAACCAAACTACACCCATAAAAGTGTCTAGGGATCAAGTACGTTTTAGAGTATCGCCGCAATTGAGGATTATTATTTTAACTTTTTTGGATCGTTATTGATTCTTTTTAGTGATTTTCACTATTTGAATAAAGAATTTTCTTTAAATTTTGATTAAAACTAGAAAATCAACTGTCAGTGAGGATTCCTATAAAAGTGTGTAATAGCGTTTTTACAAAACCATTAAAATTTCTGCATCGGAACTGAAAAAAATTGCATCGATATGCAGCGACGACATCATTTGACACGAGAAGAGATCATGAGAGCCGTCGGAATGTTGCAAGCTGGTTCCAGGCAACGTACTGTGGCTGTCGCTCTTGGCACTACACAGAGCGTCATAAGCCGTCTCTGGACACGCTATCGTATCACGGACAGCGTGGCCGTGCGACATGGAGGACGATCTCGTATCACCACTCGCAGACAGGACCGGTACATCCAAAATACTGCTCGACGGAATCGTACCATGACCACCATGATGTTGGCTACCAGGCTCCACAGCTCTTCAGGCTTGCTGATAAGCGACCAAACCATCCGAAAACGTTGACGTGAAGTGGGTCTGCGTTCTTGAAGGTCGCTGAGAGTTCCGCTATAGCACCCTGTAATCGTAGGGCCTGTTTACAATAGGCTCGCGAACACAGAAATTGGGAGCAATAAGACTGGCGTTGTTTTCTTTTCCGATGAATCTCGTAACGGTATGAGGCCGATTACAAGACGTACTCGAGTTCGGAGGACCTCTGGACGTCAAGAACGTTTGAAATTTTTTGTCAGGAAATTCATTCGGATCGGTGGAAGAGTCGATCTCATTTGGATTAGGGGCAACCTCAATGCTCAGATTTATGCGGAGAGGATTGTTTCAGACGTGATCATCCCTTTGCGAAGCCAATTGGATGATTCGCTTCGACTAATGCACGACAATGCAAGTCCACACACGGCTAGAGTTGTAACACGCACTCTTGCCAATGCTCGCATCAACGTTCTGCCGTGGCCTGCTCAATCGCTAGACCTCAACCCAATTGAGCACGCATTGGATATGCTCCAAAGAAGAGCTCTGCCGAGTATAGATGCCGTGCATACCCCATAACAACTTTTTGACTTGTTAGAAAGAACGTGGACGGCCATTCCTCAAAAAATGTTTTTGATGAACTGATTTTAACCATGCCAAATCGCTGTGGTTGTGTGATTTGTGTCAATGGTGGAAACACAGATTATTAATTTTTTTTTCTTTGCAATAAAAATTTTAAAAAATCCTCATTTTTCCCTTTTTTTTGCCATTTAATTGACTTATCTTAGGTTAATTTTTCTTAATTTTTACAAAATATAGGGATAAGTTGTTAACTTAAACATAAGAATTAAAGTAAGAAGCCAGTCTGGAAGACTAGATTTGATAAATATTAATTGGATAATTTTTTACAGTTAAAAATGTACTCGATCCCTAGACTCTTTTGATGTGTGTATTTATAGTAGCTATCTATGTGATATCATTGTAACGACGCGGATATTGATTTTGCCGATATTTGCACATTATCAAAGGTCCTGGATTGATCAATCAATATTTTTACTAAAGAATTCATTCCCTCAATTCTTCATTATTGGTAACACTCAATAATTACTCACTTGTGCCGGAAGCTTTCTAAATTGGGGTTCAAGAATTTTAATTTTATTTAAATAAACAGTGTCATCGTCTCCATGGTCACCCAAGAAAACGGTCGCAGTTGATTCGTCGATGTCTAAAATTTTCGCTCGTTGCCATCCACCGTCGTCTAAATTTACAGCATACCTGTAAAATGAAGAAAGGGTTAGGTCTAAGGGTTCGTCTAGTTCAATTTTTATTTCAACTTGTATATGTCGTTGTACGGTAGTAAAATTGGCAAGAACATGATGTGCCTGGGCAATTCGCGAAACACTGCGATTTCATGAAATGGCCAACTAATACCCGTCATTTCGTTCAATGCAAATCGTTTCACGATTCATCCTGCTATAGTTGGGTATGTCGATTCTGTATACTGGTTGAAGTATTACTAAATAACATATTAGTATAATTGTATAACTTGCATAAAACTCTTGTAGCTTCTGCACAAAGCTTCACTGAAATGTACTTTTATCGTCTAATTACTTCATTACTATCATTGTTTAGAACAATGGCGGTCATTTACGTGCACATCAACCAATTGGAGAGCAAGGAAATAACGCCACAAGCGGCGTCAAGTATGACCATTAGTTATGTCCAGTTAAATAACAATGTAGTGATGTATTTAGCTTGAAATATTGGTAAGCATATGGCTGACATCGATCCGCCCGATTTTTCAATGGATATATTGACGTTTAGACTATAAGTCATTTCACGAAATGGTGTCATTTTATGAAATGGTACCGTTTCATGATACGGCCAGGCAAATCATGAATGTCGATCTGCCCAATTCTACAATCGTAAGACGACATATACATGGACTTGATACTCACCAAGCATTTATAATTATCATGGATTTATCCACAGAAGTACCGGAATATTCGTAATATTGAGCCATATCGGCTAAAAGTTTCTCAAAAACATCCTGGAAAATAACAGCGATAAGTGAAAACAATAATTGACTAAGAAATTATATCAGAAAAACGTAAATTTAAAATTGCAATTCTTTTGACTGTCTATTATGTAATTTAATCATTTTTTAATTTTCTAAATATTAGGAAAGGTTTTTTGAATATGAATACTCCTAATTTGCCAATATTTGACACAATAACTTTGAGACACATTTCGACTTTTATTTCGCGGAATTTAAGAATATTGAAACATCTATGTAAACAGAAAATTCATTTTTGTTTATTTCTCATTATAAAGACAAATGTGTTCAATGTAGGTAAAAAATGACGAGGTATTTTAATGACGCTTGTTTGTTTACTACAAGAATGACATCAAAGTGTCTACTTTGATGTCGCTCTTGTCTACATGACATGCGTTTTTGGCTTTTGTCATTTTTAGGTTACGTGTTTAAAAAATTTGCAACTATAATTCCTTCAGTCATAGCCAGACTCGAAGGGATATACTTTCCATCTTTCCCTTCCGTGTGGCTTCCGGTTAACTGTGAATTTATTTTTAAATATTTTGATTTTTGCAATTGAAACAAATCAGAAACAAAACCAACTAATTGGGTCTCAATATCGCTAGTTGTGATGCCGACGTAAATTTTATGTGCTTATTAAAATAAGTATAGAATGAAAAAAAAAAGATTTACAAAAATCTTTACTAATATTATAGAGTCGAAGTACTGTCCATTTTTTTATTTTTCTTTCACATGGAAAAAGATTACTGAATTCTCCTTACACTGTATTGTGGTCCTATGATTCTCAACCAAATTTCAAGAGTTGAATTGGCAACGGTGACATATACATTCCAAAAGTCGTCCTCAGGAAAAAGTAATGGCGGCAAATCGCTGTCGATGGCATCATCCAGCGTCGTACTAGATTCTAAGTACAGCGGTGATGTATCCTGTAAATAATTATTATCATAAAAACTACTGTTCGTGTTTAATAGGTACATCAATACTAAAACATTGCATTAAGAAATTATATTTTAATATGTATTATAATTTTTATGCAATGCAGTGGCAATTTTATGCCTTTTGTCTACTTAGAATTTCTAACATTTTTTCGCTATTTAATGCAGCTTATGTTATTTTAGTTAATGTGTTTAAAAAGTTTAGTAAGGTTTTGTAGATAGCAAGGCCGCAGATAAAAGCTGTCGCTAAATTAAAATCGTTATTCAAAAACCAAAACGCAAAAGATAAATATATATATATATATATGTATATAATAATATAAAAGAATAAATAGATAATTTTCCGCAATCTTCCCAATCAACGACAGCACGATAGCATGATAGTATAGAATTATCTTTCTGGGTTTTGCCAAGTCGACTGTCCTACTATGAATTTTTAAGTTAATAATAAATAATGTTTATATTACAGAGAACTTATTATTATTTCTAACATTGCATGAGAATAATAAGAGATTATTATCAGGTCCTTATATTTTAATTTGTGCTTATACCTTCGATCACAAATAAAGAACTAGATTCACAATCTCCTATAAAATTTAAACAAATTATTGACCGAATTGACGTATATATTTTTAATATCGTAAAGTATTATCGGCATTATTGTGTTAATCTAAAGTAGATCTTACTGTCAAACCATAAGGTTATAAAAGTTCGTGAACGATTCTTGCATGACATTAAAACACAGTTTGTTAAATAAAATATTTAAAATGCAATCTTACGTCTCGTGCATAAAATATAATTCAAATAATCTATTTGCGTTGCTATGTATGTCATTTTGATTTGTTACGTGAAAGTGACAAGGACAAGAAAAATATTCTCAGGCAATATTTAAAAATATGATTACGAATTTAATAAAAAAGAGCTATGTAACGTTATAATCAAATAATGAACACGTAAATAATATTATTTATTTATTAACCGAAAATAAGAACTCGCGTCTTTTTTTAGTGTTCTAGATGTATTATTTTTGCAATTTTTTAAGGAGCACTTTGACATATTCGCTGTCAGCGTTTTCGAATAGCATTAAAACAGAAGTGCGCTCAAATACTCATTTGAGCGCACATTTGGTTCGGACATTTTTGGAGCGTTGATTGTGTATCTAGTTTTTTATTCGTGATTGAAGGCTTATACTCGTATTAAAATACATAAAATACAGTGTAAGTACCCACTTACAGCTGGATGTAATTACGACTTGCCGCACGTTTAATAAACCTATCAGTAAAAGTACATATTTGGTGGACATTTTAACATACCTCTTTATTTGGAAGAAGTACTAAAAGGCTATTAACGACTCTATCTGTCGATATTCGAGCACATTTTTCCACCAGTTCTTGCCAGTTATTGGGTAAATTTTCTCCATATTTTTCTCTAAAACAATAACATGAGACAAATTTATGTATATGTTTTGATCACAAAACCGGATTTGCTAAAGGTTATAGAAAAAAATAAATGTTCATTTTGTTGTAGCCCAGGCTTTCGTTAAAATCCTAGGTTATTAATTAAATCTCTGATTTCATTACGACACTGTAACATATACTATGAGTACAACAAAAATAGTGAATCTTCAAAGGTAGTTAAAAATAAAAGTGTTAGATAGTTTTTTTACTACTCATAACTCATAAATGAAAAATATTAGATTGCAGACTTTAGTAATAACGACGTGATTACTGAATTGATTAGCGTAGTTTCATTAACGCGTTTTTATATCATGCGTATTTTCATGCACACAGATCATGTTCTAAAGTTTTGTTACCTATATAAATGTGGTACAGTATTAGCCCAGAGACCAGCTTCATGTTCCGAGACCAGTTCAGTAAGGCATGATATGGCCTTACTATTTGAAGAAGTGGGTAGACCGCCAACTTCCGAGCTCTCTATTACTGATAGCAATTTTACGGCAGCTACTTCTTTAGCTAAATCTTCTGATGGTGACGAGTCTGGATATGACGAGGATGAGTATGTGGGTCCTACCTGTCCATATATGTATATAATATTAGTATAGATAATAAATTACATGACTATAAAATTGTAAATTGAAGCTTGGACTAAAAAGAAAGTAAAGAATTAGAGCATCAAAGTACGGTTCACCTGTAACAATAATATAAACGAATGTAACGGTTTATATTACGCGACATTATGATGTAAAAGTTAAATTAACATCACACTCTTCCCAATGTACTGTCACATACTAGTCAAACAGAATCATTTAGTCCTATGAGTACTGAATTAATAAAATATTTAATTATTTAATAAATACTTTTATAAATCAGTTACGTTACTGCTCATAAAATAGTATTTTAGTAACATTTATTTTGTCGTACACGAATGTATAACGACATAATAATGTAGTTTGTATGTCCTTCACTACAGGTGTTAGCTACAAAAAGGATGTTTTTGTAGCTAACACAGTATTTAAGCGCATAAGGATCCATTAGTACACGTGGGAAAGAAAGGGTGAAAAAAGTATGATTGATTTATTCCTGGTGGATAGCAGGCTCAAGAAGCAGGTTAAAGAACATAGAGGAGCTGATCTGTGAACGGACCACTTTCTGGTGATAACCAGAATAACAGGTCTGTTTGCAGCATGACGACGTCGCGTAGTGACCAAACCTGCAGGTCTGTCGCATCAAGAGCTGGAAACTGCAAGATGAGACCACCAGGAATGAATATGAAAGGGTAGTATCTGGTAACCTTGATGGTAGATTGAAAATGATGAGCGAGGATGTTGAAAAATGTTGGCAGAACCTTAGGGATAGTATGATCGAGACTGCGAAAGAAGTGTGTGAAACGAATACGATTGGGATCTGGTGAGAGTCTGTGAATAAGAAAAAGAAAGCATGAGACTACCTTGCTACTAAAAATGACTGTGCTATGAAGAATTTGATGAAAAAGAGATATAAGCTGCAGAAAACAGAAACGAAACCACTAGTGAAATAGAAGCGTGAAAGGTGTAGGGTGTTAGACGAAAACAATTTGTCGGACCACTTCGAGGAAAATTCCGAATTCTTTTGGAAATAAGTACGTAAGTACTGAAGTGGTCTAGCACCTTGCAGAATGAATAAAGCGCGTTCGAAAGAAAACTACATGCTAACAGAGAAAAAAGATGTTCTGCAGCGATGGAGTGAATACTATGGAGAACTGTATGAGAATGGTGACTGTTTCTGATACTGAGAGCGATTCTAATGAATTGCCACACTGGTCAGGGACTGGAGGATGCCATTAGTATGAAAGAGATTGAGAAAGTGATAAGAAGTCTGAAATGTGGAAAGGTTGCGGGAAATAATGAGATGACTGCTGAGATGATCAAGTATGGTGGTCCTGGGATACCTTCTGTGCACTATGTAACCTTTGTTGGCAGAAGGAGGAGGTTCCTGAGGACATGCGTACCGCAGTCACAGTACCTCTCTATAAAGGAAAAGTTTCTCGTTTAGACTGTGCATGTTATAGGGCCATCAGCTTGGTCAGCTTAGCAAGTAGTCTATACCAAGGTATTGACTGAACGTTTGAAAGGCGTTTCTGAAAGATATTTGTGGGAGGCGCCAGGTGGTTTTAGGATCGGTAGGGGTTGTATGGATCAGATTTTCTCGCTCTACGTTACTGTGGGGAAGTTTCTGGTCATAGGTCAGAAAGTTTTCTGCGTTTTCGTGGATCTAGAAAAAGCATTCGATAAAGCAGTGCGAAAGAAATTGCGGAGTCTTCTGCCTGAATATAGCGTACTGCAGGCTGTGAGGATATTATATCAAGATCACAGAATCTGTGTAAGGATAGATGGTGACTTGTCGCCCTGGTTCGAAGTCTGTTCGGGCGTCGGAGAGGGATGCGTGATGTCTGCTTGGCTATTTGTGCTGTATTTGGACAGTTGCCTCCAGACATTAAAAGGTAGTATGAGTGGTATGATATGTGATGGTACAGTGGTAAACTGACTTTTTTACGCTGACGATGCTGTGCTTATAGCACCATCAGAAGTGGAGTGGCAGACACTAGTTACGTGCATGGAAGAAGACTGTGAAGTGAAAGGATTGAGTATGAATGTGAACAAAACTAGTGTTCTGGTGTTTAAAAGGGAAGATGTACAGACAGTGTGAAATATGAGTAAATGGAAATGTCTAGAAGAAGTAAACGAGATTGTATATCTGGGGAGTGCGTTTTCGAGAGATGGAAGCTGTGAGTTGGATGTGGAGAAACGGGTAGCAGCTGGCAATAAAGTGAACGGTGCTTTGCCCGCATTAGTAGGCAGTGCGAATATATCTAACACAGCCAAAATGGCCATCCACAATGCGGTGTTGGTGCCAACTTTATACTAAGGTAGTGAGGCATGGATATGCTCGAAATCGAGTGAAAGTAAGATAAAGAAACATGTGCGGTGTCACCCTTGTGGACAAAATAAGCAATGAAGAGATACGTAGTATGACATGGTTGCACAACAGTGTTATTATAAAAATGAAGAAAGGAATGCTTAGATGGGTCGGGCACATGGAAACAATGAGTGATGAAAGACTGACGAAGAAAATCTATAGAGCGAAAGTGAGTGATAAAAGAAGCCAAGGAAGACCAAAGCTGACTTATGAAGATCCAATAAATAGCCAATGTTAGCCGACGGAAAAGTTAAAAGCACTCGCATACCTAGGCAAAAATGTGTGAGGAGAATGATGAGATTTGAGAAAGCGAAAGAAGTGAAGTATGTAAGATCCGCGACGCTTGGCGCTTCGTCTTCTCTTGACTACTCCGTTATGGTTACAGCGTGAAGATATGTATGTTCACTACAAGCACATAAATGGAATAGTGAAGTTTTATATATTTGTACAGAGTTCACATAAAAATGTCGGATGGGTTTTTGATTAGATATTACTTGACTTTCAGTTTTTAGCATACGAAAATGCCTTAGGTTTAGCAGATTAAAATCGGTTAAGAGCATTTTGGACAACTATTAACTAGAACTATATATTACAAGGATAAATAAACTTATTTCGCATTGGTATATTATGTTGTATAATACGGGTTTTATGTTAGTTTTTAAATAATAGAGAACTACAATATATGTAGTACACATAAACGAACAGAAGTATTAATTAAATATAAAACTTAGGTACATTTTAAACTAATAGTTTCTACTGTTCTACTATTACTGAAATAGCTTTAGATGATGGTAATAAAAGGAAGACAGAACAATCGGCGATAAAATGGATTTTTTACATTATATTTATTTCTGAATTCTGAAATTATCAAATAAAACTTTAACGGTAGGATATCGGCCCTAGACACGTTCTAAGGAAGTGAAGAAAATTATGTAGATCTATTTATTACTTACTTTAATAGTGCAATCGTAGCTCACAGGACCGCGCTTCGGACGTATGTCGTGCACTTTATAAACCGGCTGTGGAAGACCAAGTTTACGACAAGTCCATTCTAACTTTGCTACAGAGGAAATAGAATCTGGTGGTGGTTCCAATAATCCACGACCTGAAGTTGCTGGTGTTTCTGAAGTGTTGCTTTTCTATGAATAAAATAATGATATTTTTATGCTATTTTTCTCTTCTCTTTACTCCATGTATTACTTTATATTATATTACTTACTAAACACTCGTTGTTTGCAGGTAATTGTAGTGGTATTAGGTCAACAGTATTAAGTCGATCTCTTAAGTTGGATAGCCTCTGTGATGCTGAAACTTTTGCAATAGGCTTTGATTCATTTTCGGTTTCAGTATTTATGGAATGTTTTATCTGAAAATTAAATAAATAAATTATGAATATAATTGTATAGGTACCTATCAATTTACAAACTAATAACCTACTATTGTCTATACTACGCCTTACTGCTTATATACATATCGGGTTAGTCGGAGAGGCATAATAATAAGAATAAATAATATAGGCTCTATTTTTTTTTCTAATGCTGTAAGGCTAGAGGTATATAACCATTTCGATAGTTAACTCCTTCAAATAATGTTACATTTATAAAATGATGTCCTTAATGACCCCTGTAAACTAGACACGGGTGATAAATAATGTCACCGTGAAAAAATCACCGCGATCAGCTGCCTAAAAATGTGTTGTCAGTAACTTCTAGCAATTGAAACAAATTTAAAATATACTTTTTATGCATATATAATAAAGTTAAAAAAATAATATATAATTATCTCATATGAAAATATAAATTAAAATATCTTCTCTTGGAAATAGGTACTCTTCTTTTGGATTTTATTTCGTGGGTATATTGTCTAATTTACAAATATGGTGGCATCTTATTTGTAAACATTTTTCTATCCCTTGTTTTGTAATCTATATTCGTCGCTGATAAAAACAAACACTGTAACAATATAAATAATATTAGCGTTTAATAAAATAAAAATGAATTAGTACTTGTAAATAATGTGGTCAATTAGATAACTAAGGGCTAATTTCGCATTTTTTTAGATACATGTCTAATATAGTCATCATTACTTAAGCCATCATTTCTTTCTTTTATCTTATAAATACCTTGCATGGTACAGGTCCTTTTTTTAACATTCGTAAACCCTTATTTGTAACATTAACGTCACTAGCATTAAAATGTACAGATCACACAACAGAAGTTTTGTGAGATATGCATTAATCTTTTCCTCTTATTTGCTGTATGACACTTATACAGCTCTTAGTTAGTACAGGATCCATAGGGAATCTAAAACATTTAACATTTGTGAATTTAGTGCTTGGCAAAATGTTTATTTTTTATCAGATTATAGTTACTCTGATATTGATCCGATAAACGGTGACTTGAAATCATAGTTATTGCGACAGTCTAATAAATAAAAATTATATTGTTCCATTCAGTCGATTAGTCAAACTAGAGACAGGGCGATCGAAAAAATTAATCAGAGCATTACGCAATAAAATTACAGTAATAATATTTGTTTTACACTAAAACCAATATTATCCACAGTTGTGACGATTTTCCTATACAAAAAAGTGGTGTCACCAGGCTAATTCAAATGACATAAAAATATTAAAATAAGTAATCGTTTTTCTCAAAAAAACACGAATAAATTTTATGACTTACCGATGGAAAGATGTCTTCTTTCTTATAAGATTTATTTGCATATTTGCGACACAACTTCACAGCTCAAACCGACATAGTAATTTATTATTGACAACCTCAATGACGCGTAATGTTTCAAATAACACGGAATAAGATGAGAAGCAAGTCTACCATTTTTAGTACACATTTTTTTGAGCGTTTCCAAGCAAACAGTATGGTATCCAGACAAGTAAATAATCAAAAATCACTTAGATATTTTCAGTTTATTATATTGGTTGTAGAGAAGTGCGTGCGAGAAGTGCGTCGCCATTGTGGCGCCCCTTAACGGTAAGCGAAGTGTTATTCTTGCGCAAAAATTGTGCACTGACAGGTTAATAGTGTATTTAATATACTTATTATTTAATGTTCATTAAAAAAAACGGAACCTTGGTTATTCATGCGTCCATCTGTCAGTCGATTATCTTAGAAATTATGTGACATACAAACTTGAAATTTGGCGCAGAGGTACATCTTGTTAACCCATAAGTATATGTTTTTTACACTAGTAAACATTTTAAAATATCCATAACAGCATTAAAGAATGCCCAAACTGGGTATTTAAACTCGACCTAAGCATTCCCCCTGCCCTTATTTCTGAAATTACTGGATTTAGAAAGGGTCTAGTCGGCTAAGCATATGAAAACTGCACTCGCGTCTAATGAAGGGTTCTTACCTTGTTTTTATTGTTCTTTATCTAAAATAGCCATACAATTAATCTCATATTTCTAACCCTATAGTAAGGGAATAATGGCGGCGACAACCCACAATGAAAAAAAAATTTATAGTAAGGGAATAATGGCGGCGACAACCCACAATGAAAAAAAAATTATTTTCAGTACCTATTGAAGATATTTTTATGAAATTTAAACTGTACATGACTATCCATAAAGTTATTATACTATATTTTTTTTAGAATTTTTGCGATGTTGGAAACTAAAAAACGAGAATAATATTTTTTGTGAGTGATTTTTTATACTAACCCCCGAAATTACACCTACCAAAAAAATATATCTTATTTGTTCACGAGTTAGCTATTACATGTTAAAATTACAAAAGGGTCGAATTGGTGGAACCTAGCTTTAAATAGTACATTTCGATACAAGTGTGGAAAGTATGTCATTTCTTCACGAGTCCCGGTTTGTTGGGAACGAGTGGAAATGACAATTCCGCACGTGCATCGAACGACATTTTTATATACATTTGCGAAAAAAATATAAATAAATAAAAAAATGCAGAAATGTAATTTCGCGGGAGTAAGTATGAACTTACTCCCCCTCTAAAACAAGGATTTTTTTTAGAGGACATGGCAGGGCAACGGTTTCTATGCATTCAGCCAATTCAATGACAATAATTTATCTAAATTCAAAATAATTTTAATTGCGCTATTTATTTATTTACATTATACGTATATATTAAAAAAATATATTTATTTTAAATTTAATTCATGTATTAATAGTATTTACGCTGTAAAATAGTCATTTCATACAAAAATTTTGTACAGAAAACTTTTTGATTCCTTCATGCATTTGGATGTTATATGCAGGAGGAAAACAAAAAGCATTAGTGCGGAAAAGAATAACTTTCTGCACGATAAACACACATGGAAAAGTCTACTTTTTGAGCAAATGTATTAAAAAAATAATTTTCATAATTACTGACTGATAACTTTAAAACTTTCATAGAAATGTCGGGCTATTGGAGATCGTTTACTTTTATACAAAAGGGCTTTGTTAGTATGGAGCCTGGTCCCACTACCGTACTCGATTTTGATTTTTTTTTAAAATGGCGTCCACGAATAATTCTTAGAAAAATCGATAGCTGACATCAATATAAACAAAAAATATTCTTGGATTAAACCTACATAAGCATCTAAAAAACGTAATGAACAGTGAAAACACTTGGTTTATGGCCTCGCTAGCAGCAAGTATTCAACGGAGGTGGAGGCTTCGCCCGGGTGGGATGTTGAATGTTTGCAATTCGCCAAATTTTTATTGACATTTCTATACAAAAATACCATCTAAATTTCCGACTTTTCAGGTGGATTTTCCCAAAATTGTCTTTCATACGAACACAACAAAAAAAACAGCCACACGGCGGGGTTATTATTTAAAAATTTGCAGACAGCGACAGCCACGCGATTACTGCGCGACCGGTGATTAATTGTAATAAAAAATTAGTATCATGTATGACGATTGCGTATCTATTATTCTACGACCGTAAAATGCACTTTTCGCGGTAGATTTAGCGCCACTGTACAAATTACATTACACAAATTCTCGTTTTGACAGCATATATCGCGCGATATTGGCTGTCGCATGCTGTCTGCAAGTTACATAATAAGCGTGCCGGTCGAGCCGTTCTCAAGTGATGATCTTTCATACATACAGCGATTCATTATTACTAGAGGTCGCACTGTGATCGAAATTCAAGCGTAAATATAAACTTATAATACTATAAACTCTTTGGCGACAGTGTCTACTCTTAGCGACTGTTTGATCAAACGAATTTGAGTTGATGATGATGAGTTGGTCAAATGAGTTTGATATTGACAGTCTTTTTGATATTGGCTGTAGAACGTAAACAATGAGTGATTTATTTAATTTAATCTATTTCTAATGCATATTATACAAATATTAGCTTTCTCGAGTCCTTCTCCATATAAACTTTAAGTGTACCCAATTTCACACTGCTCCGTCCGTGTAATTTTCTTGAAAAGGAAACTAAAGTTTTCGCTTCACGTGTTAATACATTTATATGGATTTCTAAATAAACATAATGTTTCTGTAAATTCTAATCGATAAAGTATTTAATTGGATATTTTCACTTGTGAATGTTTTTTTCTAAGTTTATAGCTGCAGTAGAAGTGTCGACTTTATATCGTCAAAGATCTTTTACAACAAATATTATGAGTACTTACTTCATCGGAAAGCGCATGTGTATTGCGCGAGGTTGATGTATTATTGGCCTTTGTAGTTACAACAGAACTATTCTTCTCTGTATGATCATTGGATGATTTTTGTTTTGAATTTTGAGAAACAATCTTAGTTTCAGCGAACTTGTTATATTTATTATACTAAAAATAAAACAAACAATGAATATGTATGTACTTTTTATAACAGGCTAGCTGTGCCCGCGACTTCGTTTACGCGGAAATTTTTTTTGTGGCTTTCCCGGATGTGGTTAGATTGCATATACATACATGTATTAGATCGCATTTATATGCACAACGTTTGTTTTTGAAAAAAGCCCACGTCTGCCTCCGGGCACATACTATCTCTATACCAAATTTCATCATAATTGGTTCATCGGTTTAGCATTTCTCATACAAAGTTTCATCCCCCTTTTAATCCCTTTAGAGGTAGATTTTTTGTTAAAAAAGTGGCTTTTTTGATAAAAAAAAAATCTATTACTGTACCAAACAACGCTACAAAAGGCAAAAATTGCCTGAGGTACCTGCAGTCGGATGGCAGGGAACAACTGGGGTCAGAGCCCCAAAGTTGTTCTGTGGCTGTATACGGCTATTGTGAGGCCAATAATTAGTTATACCTCTGTGGTCCGGTACTATAAAGTCCACTAGAAGACTAATAAATAGAGTAGGGGGATGCAAAGGACCACTGTCTTTTAGCAATTGAAGCCATGTCGACCTCGCCGAGTGCGGCTTTAAATGCTCTACTAAGTCTACCGCCTCTACGCTTGTATGTGCTGAAGGAGCCGACCTCTAGCATTTACAAATTATCCGCCCAGGACGGAACGAAATGGCTTCGCAGAAACTGAGATGTTTTTGAGACTCAGTAATGAGTATTTTAATTTTGAGAATACCAACTGAGGTCATGCTTTCGCAGTGTTCTTTAAAAACTCTTTATAGTGGAGATGTCTTACAGGGATGTCTGGCTCCAAAGAAAAATGTACTGGAAACCTGGCAGTCTACTCTGGTACACCGATGGATCAAAATCGGACAATGACAAAGGATGTGGAATTTATAGGGACCGTCCAAGTTTCAAAAGGAGTCTGAATCATGAAAGGTACGCCTCCATATTCCAAGCTGAAATATTCACAATTATTGAATTTCGGACATTAACGTCAAAAAACACTACGTAAACCAAACCATATTATAAATACATTCGGATAGTCAAGCAACTCTTTTGGCATTGGCATCGAATGTATTAATTTCGAGGCTAGTCAATAACTGAGTGACTATTTTAAACACTATGGGAAATAAAAACAGAGTAATTCCGAGATGGGTCCCTGGTCATTCTGGTATGAAATAGTAGGCAATAAAAATGCCGACGAACTCGCAAGGGCCTGCGTCCAAATCATATTTTTGGGTCCAAAATCTTTTTGTGGAATTCCCAAAAGCCAGCTCTAATTGATTTTGCGGATGTCCTGTTTATTGCCTCTTGCAAGTATTAGGAGAATATTCCAGACCAGGAGCATTCCATAGGTCTAATAAAGGCATATAACCGCAAGATGGCTTCAAGTATTACGGCAATAAGCCAGAGCAACTTGTGAACTCGGTTAGAGCACTTATGGCCGTTGTTGCTTAAATAAGTACATGTCTAACATGGGGCTCTGCGACACAGGATTGTGTCGGTACTGCCAGGAGGCGGAATAAAACAACAACCTATACACATTTATGTGACTGCGGACCACTGATCATTCGTCGATCCTGCCTCGGCCAGTATTTTCTGAGTCTGGAGGAAGTTCCGCAAATGGACAGTGATGTTTTGTAACATGGTGACGATAACAATAGATCGATATTGACCGTAGTGATATAGGTCAGACGTGACCTGCATAGCCACTTACATCAAATAAAAAAGTTTCATAACCCTATTCAGCTTCTTAGGAGTTAAGATTCTTGATTAAAAAAAAATTACCATTCTCTGCTATCAAACTATTTCCATGCCAAATTTCATCATAATCGGTTCAGTGGTTTAGCATTTCCCATACAAAGCTTCATACCTCTTCCTTAGGGGTAGATTTTTGATAAAAAGGAACCTATGTCTTTTTGATAACAAAAGTATATCACCGCACCAAATTTTATCATAATCGAGGTTTAGCATTTCCCATATAAAGTTTCATCCTCCTTTTCACCTCCTTAGGAGTAGATTTTTGATAAGGAAAGTGGCCTATGTCCATTCTCTGCTGTCAAACTATCTTCATGCCAAATTTTATCATAAGTTTCATACCTCTTTTCACCCCTTTAGGGATAGAGATCGCTAAAGCCGTTCTTGAGTTATATAAGGGCATACAGACAAACAGACAGGCATACAAAAATTTTAAAAAGGGATGCATTTAATGGCATTTCAAAATTGGTGAAAATATAAACAACATTGCTATAGATTGCTAATAAAAAATATGTTACACAATAAAATGTTACTGCTTGTTTAAAACATTTTAAGATACTATAAAATAACTATTGCAATAACAAAAATTAGCAATAATTTAAAATAATAGATTGTGCTATGAAAAGATAACATTTACTATAAACTAAAAAATAAACTTGACAAGCTGTCATCCTGACAATGCCCACACATCCGGCGCAGTGAATGGAGTTGGTGCAATTGCGCGACGTCTATTCCTAACTCTGGAAATAACTCGGAAATTTACCTACTAGTATATATAAGATTGCTATATATACAACAGCAAAAGATGAAAAGAGATGGAAGAATTACAGATGTTTCAAGATTAAATTTCTCGACTTCAACTATCTGCTTAGAGTGCGTACTCCTATTTCAATACTGCTCCTGGAGATAACTCGGAAATGCACCTACTAGTTTATATAAGAATGCTATAATATATAGATATACCAACAGCAAAGGTTGAAAAGAGATGGAGGAGGAGACGTGGATGTTACGAGATTTAATTTCCAGACTTCGGCTATCTCTTCAGAGTGTGGACTCCTGTTTTAATATTGCTCTTGGAAATAACTCAGAAATACACCTATAACATTGCTATATATAGATATACCAACAGCAAAAGATGAAAAGAGATGGAGGATTACAGAGATGTTTCGAGATTAAATTACTGTACTTTAACTATCTCTTTAGAGTGCGGACTCCTGTTTTAATACTGCTCCATGTATAAAGCGGATTCCGATCTGGCGCTCGGCTCGCACGTTGTGATAAAAATGTTAATGAAGATGTGATTTATATCAAAAGTAGCAAATCTATAGAGAAAACTTGATTTGAGAGATAAAATTACTAATTCTATACCTCCATTATATACATATGTCCCATTAAAAAATGGTTGAATCGAAGTCAGTGATTCATAAAATGAGTATTCATCACAAAATTTGACAGTAAAATTGTAATTACAGACAGACTCTACAGATTTATACAGAGTATAGATATAGTATAAAATATTAATTATTTTAGTAAGATTCAGAAAGTAACAATGGTAACTAAGGAGTTAAAGTAAATATTTAAAGCAATTAGTATTTTAAAAGATGTTACCTTGTTGCTTGTGTAGTTATTATTGTTGTATGCTGTAATTCCACTCTTAACTCTATAAAATTGGTTCGAATACTGATGATTGTATGTCGAAGAATAATTAGTTGGTGGTGCTGGTTTACGCCACGAACCTTGTTTTTTAGGAAACCTACTCTGGAAGTAATATAAAAGTTATCAGTACTAATAGTATGGTATGGTATTACAATTATCACAAATAGTAATTATAAACTTAAAAAATAATTACTGTGTAGCTGTGTGTGGCTTTTTTACTTGGCTTTTGACGTGCTACCATAGAAACAATGTGCTGGGTTTCCTGGGTTGCTATAGCATCAACATACCATTCCCCATTAACTTGTGTTACCTTAAAACCAGGAACATCTAGAAAAAGTTTTTCTAGGGATGGGTAGCCTAATTTTTTAAAAGGTATCCATTCTCCTTGAAGTTCACGATAATCTCCTACAAATAACAAACAATATTATTATTTTTGTTCCTCTACTTTACATTTCAATAATCACTATTCAAGTTTATTTAATAGTTAAGTAGGTATAACTATTTCTGTTAAAATTTGTACGATACTCATGATACTCAACATTTAAGTTACAGTTGTTGTATATATCTGTGAAAGTCCTATATTATGAGCGACAGTTGTCATGAAATAAATTAGTGATTATTTATAAATAAATTACACTACAAATAATGAATGAATATGGCAAATTATCAAATAATTAATATTTCAGCTAATCTACTAATTAATAATGTACACCTGAAAATGATTTTCAAATATGAATTACATTGAAAGAGGAGGTCATGAAATCAAGAACCCAAGTATTTAAAAATAGTTGATAAAAGTACTTACTGTTACATTGTCTTATAGTCAACGCTCCTTTAACAGATATAAGTGTGGCTCGTAGTGCTTGTATAACTTGTTCTTTGTCAACCATTATAACCACACTGTAAATAAACTAAAATTCAGATATTATAAATGAAAATCTTTTATAACCAATGAATTCGTAAATTTTCTTCCAAATTCGTTATTAATAACTAAAAGCTTATGATAATTTATAGGGCATATACATCCATTGTCTTTTAAGGATAAGGATATTATATGTATACCTACATATATTGTTATATACATATCTATATTACATATAGTATACACAGTCTAGCCATAAATACCGTTACATTAGAAAAAACAATAATATTACATTTGAATTTGGGACCTGTCATTGTCATATGAATATTCATAGTGTTTTCATTTTCGCGCCAATCTTTGTTAAATATTCTTGTGATACTATAAGGGAGTGGGGCGATAAAGAGAACCGCGGGGTTATTATCTAAAAATTTGCAGACAGCGAAAGACACGCGGTCCTACGCAACCGGTGACTAATTGTAATAAAAAATTGGTATGATATATGATGATTGCGTATCTATTATTCTATGACCATAAAATACACTTTTCGCGGTTGATTTAGCCCTACTATACAAATTAAATTACAGAAATTCTCGTTTTGACAGTAGATATCGCGCGATATTGGCTGTCACATGATGACTGCAAGTTACGTAATAAGCGTGCCGAATTGCTGTAATAGCATTACACAAAGTAGGTATGGAACGAAATGCAAATTTTCGAAACTCTCCATCTGCTGGGTATTACTCGAATATTTGTGTACTGGGCTATTGATAGGTAGAAACCTGCCGTGACCTTGTAAAAGGTTAAATTAATTTTATGTAAATTTCTTTTATAATGTTTAGACATGTTTAAAAGTTAGTGTGGTCAGTTTCAATTAAATTTTTACTTATATTACTATAAACAAGGAGCCAGATTACTTGATTGTATGTAAAATTATACATATTAGTACTTACGTAAAAAAAAAATTATATAAAAAAATTATACATTATATTCATTATTCATAATTTTAAACTGGATTATACTACAGTTATATAAAGAATAATAATTGTATTGATGCGATAGAAATAATCTGTAATTTATAAGTTGATCTATTAATCAATCATTATTATCAAAATTATTAATTATATCAAAAAATGAAACTTAATTCTGAGGTATTCAAAATTTAATTTATTATACATTTATTGAATTGGCTAATGTACAAAATCTTTAGTTAGTAATTGTGAAACTTTAATTATGATTCTTATACAAAAGCCAGACATCGCGGCGTGGAGGGCTCGCTACCTGCGGCGAAAAAAAGAAAATAATGACCTTTGTGCGATAAGAAGCCGTTACATTCTTAGATGACAGTGGATACATTCGCGTTATACTGTAAGTGCTGGCAAAATAGTACCGATCACAGCATGAAAAAAAAAAAAAGCCAGGCCAAGGATGGATTATTGTACATGATGGGGAAGAAAATGGTTTTATTCCAGTTGCCGAACTTTTATATAAGTGTAAAAGTACCACTGGCGATTATCATCACGAGATGAACATAGCTAATTTTATGAAATGGTTGAAAGAAAAATTAATTCCAAATTTAACGCCAAATGGAATAGTAGTAGTCCTTGACAATGCACCCTACCATTCTACTCAATCCGAAAAGGCGCCTACGAATGCATCTCTTAAAAGTGAAATGCAAAACTGGCTGCAAGCACACAATATTCCATATGACAGAGGGAATTAATTATATCTAATAATATTAAAATCAAGGTCACCAAAAAAATATATCGTTGACAATCTACTGAAAAAAACATGACCATGAAGTTTTGCGTCTGCCACCCTATCACTGCGATTGAAATCCAATAGAATACATATGGAATTTAGTTAAACAAAAGTTGGCAGTCAAAAACATCAACCAGTCAGAGAAAGAAATTAAAAAGCTGACAAGAGATGCAATAAACTCGATAACACCTTCGGATTGGAAGAAAGAAGTAAATTACGTACGAGTAAATTAAGTAGAAAGGTTTGAGCAACAATACTGGGATAGCGACCATCTTGAAGATTTAAATCAGCGAGAACTAATAATATCCCTTGAAGAAGAAGAATCTTCGAATTCGGATACTGATATAAGCGACAATGAAAGCGAAACTATGTCAGGCATAGTACCATTGAGCAGTAGTGATGACAATGATGACGATTAGATTAAGGTCTATTAGTTTGTCATCATTATGATGGATGTATGATTTATACTATGATATAGGTATAAGTAGTACCTATTGTTTCAAATTAAAAAAACTTAGGACATAAGTACTCTCTTTAATTATCAATATCAAAAAGTAATCATTTCTACAGTTGCACAGTTTCATTTACCTACATTCTATTGTTAATAAAATCAATAATCTAATCAATAAGTATTATTTTAAATGCTTATAATTATTCTATGTTTGATAATCATATATTTCTAAAACTTTGTTATCAAAATTTACACAATATAAATAGTTACTACTTTGATTCAAATAATAAATATCTTATTTTGTTAATCATTAACATAAGAATTATTAAAAACATATTGAGTTTAAGGTTCGGGATTTTTTAACTGATACTTATTTGCATATCATACCCGAATGGCAAAATGACGACATCCGTGCCAAGTGGAAACTTAACCCAGCCGGGTTGTAGACACTATGTGTTATTGGTGCTGTATATTTTATTCAAATGACAAAAATGTTTAGAATCTCTCTAGTTATGACAATTAAACAACTATACTGGTGCCATAAAATACACATAAATTCACAAAAACACATGAACAGAGTGATTTCTCCTAGTATTTTGGGTAAACATTGAATTGAGATACATTATTATGTTAAGAACTGATATAACTATTTACGCCTGTACATTTTTAATAGCAGATTATTATCATAAAAATTGTTTTGTTAAAAAATAACGAGGGGACCATTCTCTTTCCTCTCTTCTTGTCCATTGGATGTGCCAGTCATGATTAATTAATCTTAAATATTTTAGCCCTGCCTTTATTTTTACAAAAACAATAATTAACATGTATGTTGGGTTTGTCATATTTTGAAGCCCTAGGCACACCACTGACTTCATAGCTGAACGATGTATTCGAACATTAAGATTCCATATACTGTGTTCAGATACACTGAAAGAGGAAGACCTAAGGTACATCAAACTAACATATTGTCATGTTTTGTAGGAACTGGAAGATATGTAGAAGAGATGCGAGAGAAAAACTACACACAAAAACAGTTACTGGCGTTCTGGCAGTAACTGGAGCTCTAACTCGGGAATTGGACGGAATGGCCTTCTTCTAATGGAGGCCGACAACTCTTCTGCAACCTGATGAACATCCTTGCTTAAAATCTAAATTATTATCTATGTTTATTTGAAATGTTTATATGAGAATGGTGCCCGATTCGCAAACCATTCTTCTAATTTTCTGTAAATTTCTGAGATACATTCCTGTTGCGGCATATTAGAGATATACTTATTGCATAAAATTTTTATATTGGCGAGATGCTTTTTCATGACGGTAGTTCAATTAAGTAAGCTGAAACAAAAACTTATGTAGCTACGGCACATAGGTTTACAATTTCAGTATTACTTAACGATTAAATATCAGTAAACAGAAGAATACATGTCACTTTTGAAAAAGATAGGTAACTACAACTAAAATATGTGTAATTATTACCTAAATACATTACTATTGACGCGTAAGCAAGAGAAATCGGAACTAGCTGTTACCTTTCACGTAAATTATTCAGTAAATAACTATCTATTTTAAAGGATTATAAAGTTTTGATTTTCTTACTATTAGTATTACTTAATTCTCGAATTACCGGTTACACAAATAACTTATTTCACCAAAAAATTTTAATTAATATAACTTGATACAGCTATTAGACAATTTACTTTGAACACAATCACAGATACAGATAAAGCACAGACTAAAGCAGATATACAACCGCAGAACTGTATCAAGAACAATAATATATTAAAAGCAAGGGGTAGATCTGTGACTCCAACAGTCGTATTAATAAAAAAATCCTATTCCACTTTTAGTCTAAGTTTGCTCCTGGAATAGTTACTCGCAGACTAAACAGAGTTTAAGAATGGTTTAAAAATAATATTAATAAACTAGAAATAGCGATGGATTAGCTAAACATATTTTACTCCTTGAATCATTTCTTTTTTTATGGCAATATTAGAGAAATGTTTATGAATTTTTGAAATTAAAAAACTTCAAAGTAATGTCACTTGCGTTACTTGAGACAAAAAAATCCATGCAAAGAATTTAAATATTACGAATACCTTAACTTGGTATTGTGTAAACAAAGAGCAAACATTTATAAAACTGATTGTCTTCATCACAATGGCCCAAAAAAAAAATAGATCCATCAACTGGGATGAAGAAGAAAAAGTGAGTTAAGTTGGTTTTTCTTCTATTGACTTCATTGTTATACTATATTTGTTACAAAATTACTTTGTTATATTAGTCCAAGTATACAATCACAGACTTCCTATAAACTAGCAGTCCAAACATCAATCCCACCTACATGTGTAATAATAAACGACATAACAGTCTCTTTCGCAAAAACAAAAATTCGTATAATACTTCCTCTTTCTCGCCAGTGTTGGTGTCATCACACATCAACAAAATGCAACCGTGGCAACCATCATGGCACAAAACAACTTTATGTTGTTTAGTAGTTTTTTCTTGTATATTGTGTTTTAAAGTTCCGTGTAAGTGAAAAGAATGGAGTAGGTCTAAATAAAAATGTGTAGCTGCAGTTTTTGCGATCTTCTAAGAACTTCAACTTCAGCCTAATATCACAAAAGCGATGTGCTTCATGTCGATTCTACTTATTAATACGTGACATTGGCAAATGCGCTAATCTGTGCGCCATGCCATGAAGAAAAAAAAAAGTGACCAAATAGTCTGTGGTGACCACAGATTAAGTATTTGTAGCAAGTCACAGATGCGACAGTCAATTTGCTGTAATTGATAAGTACTTCGTTTTGACGCTACTGTCGCCTACTTTTCGACAACCGCACTACCGTTTAATACGTACGTATCAATACTTTTTATGTGTCTGTTTTGATGTGTAGGTATACCCTAGTGATTTCGAAAAACCACCAACGCAACGGTTTAGAGGATTATTTGCTTCAAACAACAGAGGAAAATAGGCATTTCAAGGTTCTCGACTCAAGCCTGAAACACAAGGTAAACCAAAACTCAAATCGAAATAGAAAAGTAGCCAGAGTCCAGGGTCAGACTGACAGCACACCAACAAGCAATTGATTTTTAAAGTGCCTACACACCTTCCAATTTGTCGGAACAATTATTCTAGAAATGGCGATCTCAGATCGATTAATGGAATTTATTGATTGATTTCGAGTAGAGAATCGATTTAGTGAATTGATGGTAGACGTAGACACCCAAAAATTTAGTTTCCATTATATTTTTGTATTGGTAAGAACGCAACTATATATAATAATAAGCTAGCGTAGAATTTTTTTGATAAATTATACGTACATATATCGAACACTGCCGTCACCTTAGCGCTTTTGCCTAAAATTCGAAGATATCGTCGGAGAGTGAAATTCATGAATATGGAACAATAGTATCTAACATAAGCTAGTGGTTAAAGTGTTTTTTAATCATATGTAAATTATAATTTAAAAGGTCAATGTAAAAGGTATTTATACTTAATTTGATAAACCACACCACACCATCACACCCACTTTTTATAATTTTCTGTTGTTTTTCATTTGTAAAATTAGTATTGTTATTGTTGCTAAATTTCATCTATATAAATAAAAATGAATCGTCGAAATGTATGTACGCGCATATCTTCCGAAATACTGCACCAAATTGGATGAATCTTCCTTTTTTGTGTTTGTTATTTTTCGGACAAGGTTTGTATAAATATACAATAAAATAAAATAAAAGCTATTTCTTATTAAAATTCGATTTAAAAAAATCTCGTAATAAAGAAAAGTGAGTGAGTGAGACAGAATGACAGTCAGTTGTTAAGGCAACGAATGGCAAATTCTATTATAACAGACCATACGTCAAACGGTTTTTTCAAATTGTGTTTGTGTTGAGAGAATTATCATCGTGTTATTTATTGCTCATATTCATATTACTCGTAATTTATTTATGTTATTAATAAGAAAATGCCACCAGTAAGGCGTCAAAATATTGGTCGACGTACACGTAATGCAAGTCGAGTGCACTATCTTCGAGACAATGAGACTGAAGAAGAACGTAGACAGCGTTTGGAAGCAAATAGAATGAGAATATCTCAAGTGAGATCTACTACGACTCCGGACGAATCCATAGTATCGACATGTGGTATCAGCGACATACATTAGATTTCACGGTACACTAAGAACAATGAAAGATGTCACTACCAGTATCGGTAGAATGTGAACATAAAGTAATTCTTTTGTAATTGCAAATGTATTCAAAAATGTAGTTTGTATTGGTATTTACAACTGAATACTTTTAGATTTACGCACATTTTATGTGTTAATTTCAATTATAAAAACGAAAAACCTTTTATTAAATTTTAATGTCAGTGGCATCTAGTAATACCTTTTATATTTATGTTAAAATGTTTAGAGAGTATCAACGCAAGTGTTTTATTCTACTCTATGAGGCTACTATTATGAGGCCATCTGTCATTACAGATGGCCTCATAATACAACAAAATTAGGATAATGCTCTAATTACATGATGATACCTAAAGCGCACTGACTTTTCAATTCGGTAAAGTTAAAAAGTAAAAGGGATGTATAGATATGTCAAAACAATTCTATTTCGCGACAGAGGGCCGTTACATTACAAAAAAAGATGATGTTCTTCAATATCAAGGATTAAATCAAACCACTAACTTCTTTATTTGGTAGGTTATAGACCTGTTATCCTTTTTACATTTCAAACAGCGTTGCCAGATTGGGGTTTTTTGCAATTATTTTGGAAGGCAATTCAAATCTTTTGAGAAATATTTTCGTAATAAAATATGCGATAACGCTATTTTCGGAAATTATTTTTTTATGATCTAAATTATCAGATCTAAACAATAGGTTCGCAAACAAAGCAAACGACATCATATAATCAAAGCCTAAAAACTTGGACTTTATCCAACGATGCTTTCGGGGTTTTTGAATTTAGTTCCTGCGCAACACTTCTCCTATTTGTTTGTAATCTACATTAAACATTAACACCTCGATAGTTTTGATTTTCGATAGTTGGTCAGATTCCCCTTTTTAGGGTTCCATAGCAAAATGGCAAAAAACGAAACCCTTATAATTTCATTCTGTCCGTATGTCAGTCATTTTACTCGGAGACTATAATTGGCACTACATAGATAGAATTTGGAAGATAGGTATATTTCACAAACCGCTATACAATGCTGTAGCGAAATCTTGAAAATGTAACTGAAGTATGAAAAAAAGATCCCAGCACACTTAGCGTGTGATTTATATTCAGATAGGTGTTCAATGACATAGTGGTTTCGAAGTGACTTATCTAAGTCAATAGTTCCTGATATTCGCACTTCTAAAATAGTAAGACCGGCTAAGTGCGTGTCGGACCACGCGCAGGGAAGGGTTCCAGACGGGATGCGCAATATTAATTTAATCTCCCGTAAAAACGAATTTCCATTTAATAACGTTTCACAGTGAACTATAAGACAAAGTTATTTCTGCAGTCACTGAGCGCATAACCGAGAATACCCCATATCTCAAAAACTGCACGATACATTCTTATTCAATTCAATTCAATTCAATTCAAGGAGAATGATAAGATTCGAGGAAGCGAAAGAAGAATGTAAGGAACGCGACGCTTGGCGCTCCGCCCTCTCTGACTACCCCGTTAGGGATACGATGTGAAGATATATATGTATGTATATCCTTATTCAAATCAATTTTCCAAATGAAATTATAACGGTTCCGTTTTTTACCATTTAGCTACGGAACCCTAAAAGTGTGCCCTTTCTCTCAAACTTCAATTATGGATGGTGTGGAAAATTCTGAAAAAAATTTGAGAGAGTAGATCTTAAAAAGCACTTTCTACGAAAATTAGTTTCAATACAATTTTCGATTACACGTTCAGCGACCGCAAAAATATTTTGTTTCTTACAGTATTATTGAGAAATGCTATGAAATACAAACTTAAATTTGCTGGCAATTAAATGAATATTGTGCATTCCAACTACGCAATCCTTCACTGCGTAGTCCGACACGCACTTGGCCGATTTTTTTATTACCTACCTGCCTACATAATTATAGAAATTACTACTTTATTGCTCCGTCGTCTCTGATTACCCCGTTAGGGATACGGCGTGAAGATATGCATGTATGTACTACTTTATTGATTCATTCATGACTTTTTGACAGTTTGAAAATAATCGTTATCAATAATAATATCAATGTTAGGTTTTAATGTAGTAAGCACAGGATCCTTTTCAACTCTTTAGCGTGAGCTGTTTTTAACGATTTAGAAAGACTTTCTGACTTTCCGTGCGCGATCGCACTTATCATGGAAGTCATAAAATCACTTCGTACTTATCATGGACTTATAATAAAAGTTAAAATGACATGGATGGATATATAAATAGCTAATGCGGGAATTTCAGCTATATAAATCGTGCATCCGCCTCTAGCAAAATATTAAGACAAGTGATTTTTTTAACAACGCTCATATGAACATTGAGGATCGAAGCGGTTAAACAAAATATGCCACCGACGCTTTTTACACAAGGCTTTTTTTAGCTCTCGTGCGAACGCATACTTTTGACACAGGCATTACTTTATAAAGACTACATTTCTTTTTTTGCAATTTCAACATGCCAGTTATAAAATTATATAAGTACCGTGAAGATCGTATTCAAAAATTTCAATGAAATACTTGGAAATATAAAATTCAGCAAAGCACGTCCCCCGCTAAATTTTAAACTGCAAAGAATATCTGAAATATTTTTGTTAGCTCTCTAAGTACCTTCAATTAAAAATTATAGCGAACATTGTAGAAGAAATACCTAGCTTGTGAAAAGAAATAATTTGTTTCGTCAACAAAACAACGCTCGCGCCGCACTGAACGTACCTACTTTTCTTACGCATACACGCATATCTGTACAGTATTTCACCACCTATTATAATATCAAGTAATCTTTATTTATTTTATTTATTGAGTAACGCGCGAAATAATTGTTAACAGTAGGTATGTTTATGTACTATGTAGCAGGCGCGAGCCACGTGCCGTCGGGATGTAGCACAGCTTGCGAGAGTTAACGGTCACGCATATCTGTACAGTATTTCAGCACCTATTATTTATTAAGTAGCTTTTGCACATACATTTCTTCACGCTGTATCCCTAACGAGGTAGTCAGAGAGGACGGAGCGCCAGGCTTTGCGGTTCTTACATACTTCTTTCGCTTCTTCTAATCTCATCATTCGCCTCACACATTTTTGCTTAGGTATGTGCATACCTAGACAAAGTAGCTTTTATTTTTTATTATCTACTAAGTAACGCGCGATTTAATTGCTAAAGATAGGTATACGTGTACTATGTTGCGGGTGAGAGGCGCGTGCCAACGGCACATAGCATTTAACAATAGATACTTATCTACACAACTATCTAACAGCTGTGGGCGTAGTCTCCTAGTAGCCTAGCGAATTAGGTAGTTAGCAGGTAATTTACTACTCCGTGGGATTGTATATGGGTCATGAACTCAAAATAGTGTCAGTTTAGTCGATATTTTCATTTATCGTTAAAATTATTTTAGTTTTATCAAAATTAAAATATCACAGGACTTGTAATCTGAGAGGTGGACTCTCTACTTGACATGCTTATAATAAATACCTTTCACGGATTAGGGGGACATTTGTAATACCTTGTATATTATATATATTTGATATCGCTTTCTTGAAAACGGCTCTAGCGATTTCTGCGATGAAATTTACAATATATAGTTTGAGGAGGGTAAAAAATCGACCTAGCTAAAACTTCGAAACTTTTTTGTTTTTGCAGCAGTTTACCTTCTCTATAGCACAATGGCTAGAACGTAGGTCTACTACGCCGAAATCGCGGGTTCGGATCCTGCAATGCGGTCAGACCTTCCTTTGTTTTTTTTTGTTAGCCCTTTAGTACTTTTAATCAAGAATTATTGCAAACATTGTAGAAGAAATACCTAGCTTGTGAAAAAAAATAATTTTTTTTCGTCAACAAAACAACGCCATAGTGAAATGTATCTAATTTTCTTATATGTATAAAAGGAAAAGATGGCTGACAGACAAATTACACATGAGATTCTTAAACGATGTAGAAAGGGTTATTACAAGTTCAATCCCTAAAAAGGTTAAAAGGATGTAAAATGGATTTTAAATATTTTATTTACACAGTATGTATATAAAATAATTTAAATCCAAATTCTGAACCCAAAACTTTGTGTACCCATATTATAATATTCAATAATTACTTGGACGTGTATTTTTTCAATTTAGAAATCCTCTGAACAGGTTTCATTTTTATGAAAAAAGTTAAAAACGTGTAACAAAGTAAAACTTTACGCTAGTAAACTAATTAATCTGTGGTAAAACTTTGAAAGTATGCAGAAACTATAAATAAATAATTGAATATGCATTTGGTCGATTTTTAAAAATCAACCTCCGAAGGGATGATAAGGGGTGTCAAACTAAGTACTATAAAAATAAAAAACACACTGTATAAAATCAAGTTAAAATCAAAAAAAAATTACGAAACACGGATTTAGCAAATTTTGATAAATCAACTCATAACGGAGTGAAAAGGAGTGTCAAAGAATATTGAAACAAAAAAAAAATGCATATTCATTCGAGTAAACAATGACACATGTATTTAGCAGATTGTAAGATATCAACCCCTAAAGGGGTGAAAAGGGGTATCAAATCGATTTTAAAAAATAATAACGTTATTTAAAAATAATTCTTCTTTACATAAAATATTTCGTTTTTTTGTTTATTGAAATAATAGCCTTTAAACTTAAAAACCAATTAATATTTATTCCTGCCGCAAAGATACAGAGGAAGCACACTATAGAGTAGCGCACTATAGAGTAAATAACTTAATCAAAATATTTTAATTCAGTAAAATTACAAACGAAATAAGAAATACATCAGGGTGTGCTGAAAGCACCTAAATAAAAAAACTACCTAACGAACTATTTATCTATGATACTTCACGACTAATATTTACCGTTTATTCCATCTATTCGTTACGTAATGATTGGATCTTCGATAAATGAGTTCGAAATAGGTGTTCTCACATAATAAACTTTTTTTGTCTCTTTGTTTTGGCTTCGCAGATTGCATTTAATCATTGACCAAGTAAATATGAGTCGAAAGTTAGGGAAACGAAGTTTCCCGCCCTTTTTCTTTTCTAGTCTTCCTTTATGGCATGGCGCACAGTTTACAATGTCACATATTAATAAGTAATCCATAGTGTAGAATCACAAGTAAATTAGTTTTTTCTTATCGTAAAACTCCTCCAGTAAAGTGATAGTAGGCTTTACTGAAATTATAAAGTACTTCTTGGAAGAGCGCAAATACTTCAGCTACACATGTTTATTTAGATCTCCTCCATTGTTGTCACTTACACAGAACTTTAAAACACAATATACTATCGCTGTTGTACTTTAAAACTCCTAAAAATGTAAAAAATAGAAAATCAAAATAAAATGACAACCTCACTTCTCCCGTTCCCGCCAAAAAGTCTCCATAATAAACTTTCATAGAAGCAGAAATGAGTTTGGAATAAGGAACACGAATATTATTCCGTACTGGTTCCGCGATTAAAGAGGTCAAACGAAAATAATGTTTGAAAAAATTTACTGGCTGATAACGACGACGTGAGTAGTCACGCGCCAGAGAGAAAATAAAATAATTATTTTAAATACGCTCGGGACTAGAACGTTTGGCTCTGCTCTAGACGACAAAAATAAAATACGCATATATTATATTACTTATATATGTCGGAAAAGACACGAGGCAACTCGCGCTTTTGCAACTCAGCCATGAGAAATAGGTACCTAATCTTACAAGAGGCGTACTACTCCATAAAATACAACACTTAAGACAAAGTTAATGTGCTAACGACAGAAAACTCTTTGTAACAATTATTACGTAAGTAATTGGAAATTTAATAATGGCAAACGATCCGTCGGAGAAATGCTATCGCACCGGCCGCCGTAGTCTATCAGACTCTCAGCGCCGGCCCCGACGTTCCGTTAGCGCGTCATAGGAAGACGCGCTTTGCCATAGTATAGTCAAATGAGTGCCTTTTATTATTTCCACCGACATATACATATCTTCGCGCTGCATCTCCAACGGGGTAGTCAGAGAGGACGAAGCGCCAAGCGTCGCGGTCCTTATATACTTCTTTCGCTTCCTCGAATCTCGTCATTCTCCTCACACATTTTCGCTAGGTATGCGAGTGCTTTTGACACTTCCATCGGCTAACACTCTAGCTATTTGATCTTCATAAGTCAGCCTTGGTCTTCCTTGGCTTCTTTTACCACTCACTTTTGCTCTATAGATTTTCTTCGTCAGTCTCATCACTCATTCTTTCCATGTGCCCGAACCATCTTAGCATTCCTTTCTTTTATATTTTTACAATAACATTGTCGTGCAACCCTGTCATACTGCGTATCTCTTCATTGCTTATTTTGTCCGCAAGTGACACTGCACATATTTCTAAGAGATCGCATTTCTACTGCATTTATCTTACTTTCACTCGATTTCTCACTCGATTGACATTATGCAACTTTTTAGTCAAGTGCGAGATGTCCATAAAAACTGGAGTACAATTGGCAATTTTTCTTTTAATGCACATCGCCTCCGTTTTATTTAAGCATTATTTCGTTGCATGGGAAGAAAAAATGTGGATAACAGAAGTTAGTCAAATTGAATAAATAATTTTTTCATGCAATAGAAGAAGCTAATGTACTAAATCATAATCGACTTACTCGGGAAGAATTCATTTAAAGTGTTCCATAACTGAATTTCATGTCGATACGTCCTACATTAAATTCAAATGTGGAACACTTGGGAAGAATTAATTTAAAGTGTTCCATAGTAGAATTTTAGTAGACACAAAAGTTTTTGTCACTGAATTATTGTTTGCAACTAATCTACTTGACCGCCTCATTATTATCGCCATCTTTCGTGTAATAGAAATATGTTATGACTAAAGACATCTATTGTGAAGAGGACAGAAAAAAGTCATAGCTGTGACCAGTATCAAATGTATTCAGAGTATGCCGCCATCTAGTTCAATTTAAATGTAAACTTTCTAGCCAGTTGCGTAGCCAGTTTTAATGTGGGACAGTTTGTCTCTATGCCACTGACCATCTGTTTACGGTAGTAAACTAATTAATAAACTAATTAATCTGTGGTATCGACTTCAAGCGAGAGGCAACAAAACAGACGATCAAACGTAATAATTAGCTATGAACGTTTGGCGTTTAGATATGATAGAATAATTGATTACGGCGGCGATAAATCGGTTGATTTTGGAATAATGAGCACTATTTGTCAATATTGCAATCCTTTGAGGTTTCGATTTGAACCGACAATTCAATTCTTACTAATTGCAAAGTTTTGTTACCATTTTCTTTTGATTTCTTTTCTTGGCGCAAGTGTTTGGCTGTTATTAATTAATTATTTGGTTAATTTACTGTAAAAAATGGAAAAGTATACCTGTGAGACCTGTGCTGGTGAAGTGTGTTTAAATAAAGTAAAATCTGTCGCTTTTTCGACGTTATCTTTTGAAGATAAAATTAAATTGATTGCGAAGGGAGGGTGTGTACCCTAGTTAGATTTAACTCAAAAAAAAGGTAATACTACTCGTTCTTTTCATAAAAAGTTTTATAATGCTTTTAACTGCTAACAGGTTGTGTACACACAAACAAATTATATTGTCTTCCTTGCATAAAGATAGAGATAATGATAATGCTAATGCAAGATAAAAATAATGGTTGGGCTTATATCGCCGTGTCGTTGCCGTGCGGTAAGTAGGAGGCAGTCAGGTACCCACCTACTGCCGTTGGGCCATCTGAACAATGCTGTAAATGATAAGTTTTTAGCCGTGCATACCCTGTCTGAAATATCTGTGCACGCCACTGTCTTAGGGGTGCTCTAAAAAAAGAGTGAAGTAGGGGTAAGGGTATTTCTATCGTAAGCTAATAAGATACGATAAATATTTTAACCGAAATGAAATGAAAACTATTGTCTTCCGAAATTCGATATTGATGCGTTTAATTGATATGAAAGTGAAATGTATAAATGTCACAAAGTATCCTGCAATGTAACTTTTATTGCACGAAATACCACTTATATTTGTATTTAAGAGTAAATTGATATAAATCCATAATGTATATTAAGATGGAGCAGTAAAGCGGATGAGATGTAGTTTTACATTTGTAAATTTTTTTATTGTAATACAACGTATCGTTTGATACAGCGTGAAGATATGTAAGTATGTATCGTGCGTGTTGGGGACCGAATAACGGTCTAGAATAACAATTTTTAAATTAACGTTTGTCCATTTGTTTCTATGCGCATCATGTAACTGGTACTGTCTCTTTATTTAAATAGAATGATAATACAGATCGCGCCACGAAAGATTAGTCTTAACTTAACAAGCGATTGTAGTGGGGAATCCGTCTAGATTCGCTCTTACGAAATTGTAATGTGTTTTTAGGGATTTTCTTTGTGTTCATTCTCTTCATTTATTATAAATCCAAATAAATTAATTACATATTGGTGTCGAACTTTTATTTTCTTCTTACACAATTTAATTAGCACAAAGTGGCATGGCAGGGCGATGGTATGAAAGCGACTGGCGGAGCCACGCGTTCGAAATGGTTTATACATACATATATACATACATATCTTCACGCTGTATCCCTAAAGGGGTGGTCAGAAAGGGCGGAGCGCCAAGCGTCGCGGTCCTTATATACTTCTTTCATTTCCTCAAATTGCTTTATATTCTACTAAAATGCAATTCAGCACTTTTAGCATCGCCAGGTCGCTACATATTTATTATTAGTAAGACAATTTTTCATACCGGGGGCCTTATATGAAAATCGATTCTTAAGGAGTTAACTCCAAGAAAAGTTTGAATAAATAGCGCCAAATTCTAATTGTCCGGTATTTTCAAAGATTAAACTACAGGAGATGGGTCTGTATGAGACAGCTGGATATTACGCGTTCCTATGGAATAAGTGCTGTATCGTTAAAAGCCGAAGCGTAACAATCCGTACTTTAATTTTCATCTTCTAAATCTAACTAGGATAATTTGCCAAAAAAAATTTTATTAACTCTTTTAGTGTTAGGCGTTCGTATATTACCCTTGAAACGCGAAAGACAAACATAACATCACAAACCCACACTAAAAAAGTTAAAATAGTTTGTTCAATACAAATAGCACAATTACATCTTGCACATGAAAGCTTAAGCAGAAATTACTTACAAATGTCTCCGGTCTGAAAAAATATAATCTATGATTTTGTAGTTGTTGACCAATGACTAAGGAAACTAAAGGATATGAAACAAGTACAAAATAATCGTGCCACCTAAACTTCGAGTGTCGCAAACAATGGCCGCCGATGAGTGATGTCCCAAATATCTTCTATGTAGATGTCGTTAAGTCAGTTGTTGAAATAAGTTTGTTTCATCATCAGTATTGAAATAAAAATCATTTTGTACGATATCTTCAGAAAAAGGGAGGGCTTTTTTTTGTGTCATAGAAATAAATTATTCACATTGTGTTTGTTAACAGCGCTTCCGTTTTAGAGTAAGAAAGAGTTCTTAGCCCTTTTGTATTTACTCTTTTCAGCTTATTCTTAGTGCAAGAGTAAATATTTAACTTTTTATTAATTAAATTATAAAGATGATATGAAAGAAAGCAAAAGAACCGTTTTATAAAAGTGGTGCGAATATTTAGGGTGGAGCATACTATATCATGTCGTCTCTTAGTGTGCATAAGATTGGGATTATATATTATAGAGGAATGTTGTTTTACTAAAACAAAGTATATAATTTTCGCGAATTGAGAGAACTCGAGTTATTTTATACAAGTCATCAGTAGAAAAGTAGTGAAATATTGTTCAAACTGAAAATAGCAGTTAGCGTAGTTCGATGCTGTCGGCATATAATTAGAATCTGCGCTGGCGATTTTAAGGTGTTATTAGCAACGATAGCAACAAGTGCCTTCAAGGATAGCCCCTTTCTGTCTTTCGATCATTTTTGTATGGAACTTTAAATTAACCCTACATACAAACAAATTACTTAGGTACCTCTTTTTGTAATGCTTAATAGTACGTCCATGATTATTACAGAAATAAAATTGCTTTTTAAAAGAAATTCATATTGTTATGAAGCGCTTTGATAAATGTTGAAGATTAATGAACATAGGTCAAAGTAGTTGAAGAACAGCACAGTCCTTTTAATGCTTTTCTTTTCTTTACATGCATAATTTTACTTCATATAAAGTTGATGGCGAAATTAAAATAAGTGCCATGAGAAACATACATATGGACCGACCAAATATATAGCCATGGCGTACTGTAGCACTTTGATAAACTAAATAAAGAATAATTAATTTTACTAAAAATTAGTGGCCTTATCACACAGTAATTGGGAATAACATTTCAATTAGGAATAGAACCCTGTGGACTTCTATTAGTCGAAGAATTCTCAAATTCAGTTAAGTACTTCCAGAGGTTATCCCATACATACAAACAAACAAATTTTATTTCTTTACATTGTGAAGAAATAAGTAATATTATAGTTCATAATATTATCTAGCGTAGAAAATCCATAACATACTGAACTTTTGAATAAATCTTTTGAAAGTTAAAATAGTAAATTGCTAGGCACTACAAAGGTGACCAATGTCAGACTAGTCATATCTAATGTACCCATAGTAACATATTTTTACTGGGTTTGAAAAACTGTTTGTTAATATTATTGTTGGTAAAATAATAATTATATTAAGTACATTAAGTTTTTAATAAAATATTCACAAAATAAATAAATATAGCTAACTAAATAGCACAATTTTTATTAAATAATTTTTGAATAAAACTTTTGAATAAGTACTGAGATTTGAATTTAAGCAGTCATCGTACTCATAATGTCGCTGTTATGTTTTTGTACGTCAAGAAAAGTATGAAATAGTTTCCGACATCTTCGTCTCTTAATTTTGCTTTTAAAGTTTTTTAAAAGATTCTTTAAATTGTATCGCATCCGGGTTATTAGTAAAACCACTACAAGCTCTTACTGGTCGCAAAAATAACTCGGGGTGGTCTTGATTCACATCATTCAGAAGCAGATATTTAGAACTATGAACAGATTTTTGTCTCTCGGAAACATCAAATCAAAGTTCAGCCACATTCTGTAAACAATTAATATTTTCCTGTTACTTTTTCTCAATAGAGGATTTACATGGTCAGGAAATTAAATAGTAATTAATTACCATTCTAAATATTTTCTCTGATTCCCAATAATCTTTACGGAGGTAATGCTACATACCGTAAAATTATTTTCTAAATGTTCTATTGAAAGAAGCTTCTTCGAAATGCATAACATAAATATATATCATGAAAATCCCGTTGGGGTTACAGTGAGGTTTTAATTTTCTTTTCCGATTACGTCAAGCCACTCTTTTCCTCTAATAATACATGATGGTAATCTGAAAGGAGATAATTACGACATATAAACATTATCAATATCTTTTTAATATAGGTAGATGGACAACCCTAACTGCAATAACAACAAAAATTGATATGAAGTAATTTACTGTATTAAATGAATAAAAACTACTACTAACTAAAAATATACATGACTATATTACAGTAAACTAAGAAACACAGTAATTACGATGTAAATATACACGACAACAGACTAAATTAATGAATTTATTTTACGTACCAGTGCAATTATAGATTTCGTTGAATATTGCTTTTCCTCGAGCCGCATCCTAACACACTACACTTAGAAATTATTGTGGCATTATGCTAGCTTCTCCTTTAAGAAAACAGTTCCAATATCCAGTACAAAATCACAGAAACATTAAAAAATATTAACTTCATTGATATGTTTTGACACTTCGTGTACTTGTCAGCGTGTCGCAAAGAATGGGGTACCGGCACGTTTTGACATTACAATGATGTCACATAAAAAAATTACTCTTTGAGAAAAGTACTGATGTTTTCTCTTACACACACAAGAAGCCGTAATTCAAAAAGAGACAACACCGCGTTTGAATGTCATGCGTTAGAATATATATAACTAAATGTTGCTATAGATCAACATGCCATGTCCTTTATATTACATATACTCTGTGGTTCCGCTTTCTGATTTCCGCCCCTATCTATTGTAATGTTTTAATGGCCGCCATAGTCACATGTATCACGAATCACAAATATTGTGCCTTTATACATATTTCAATAAATAAACAAGACCAAATATAATATGGTGTCAGAAGACGAAGCGGACAAGTCTCCAAATCCAATATCAATGTCGGGATCGTTCGTAGGTTCAGGGTCCCTGAAACCACTAGATCTCCAAAGCAGTAACATGCCGGTATCGTGGAAGAACTGGATTACCCAGCTTAAGATATATTTGAGAGCAAACAACTTAGAAAAAGAGAACGACAGTCGCAAGGTAGCCATTTTGTTACATTTCATTGGCCCCGATGCATTGGTAATTTTCTACTCATTTAATGTCGACATAGATAAGATTACATACAAAGACCTAACGGAAAAATTTACTAATTACTTCACGCCTCAAGTAAACTATGGAACGTCATAATTATTTAATAGGCGCCAAGATTCTGATGAAACAATTGATGACTATGTCACTGATTTGAGAAACATCAGTAGACAATGTAATTTTTCTGAATTGGAGGACAACTTAGTAAGAGACATCTTCAGCTGGAACCTGAATTCAAATATTCAGTATATTAAAGAGAGCATACTAATTAGAAAGCCTGAGACCTTAGACGAAGCTGTACAGTTAGCAAAACATATGGAAACAACAAAGATTCAAGCCAAAAGTCTAGAAGATTCTTCATTTGTTGGTCGTGTGGATTCCAGAATACAAGGACAGGAACAACAACAGACTACAGGACAATCACAAGGACAGACATGCATGCAGCAGTTCCAGACAGTTGACTGTATCTAGACAGCCATGTAGTTCCGGACAACAGTCAAGGCAGAACACATGTGGCCGGTGTGGACAAGTTCATAGATATGTGTCCAGCCAGAGGTATTAAATGTAAAAAATGTGGGAGATACAATCATTTTGCTGTAGTATGTCGCAACAGGCAGGTAAATCAAATTGATAACTGTTCCGATGATTCTTTTTTGTTTTTAGGTTCGATTCATGTAAACAATATAGAATCACACCCATGGAAAGCGGACCTTTTAATTAACAATGTCAATATTGTATTTTTATTAGACACAGGTGCAGACAAAAACATCATATCATTAAATACTTTCTATAAATTAAATATGAGTCCTAACATCATATCAAAAAGTACACATAAATTGTCAATCTACAGTGGTGAAACTATACCAACAATAGGTCAATGTAATTTGTCAGTCTGGCACGATAAACAAAATTATGATGTCATTTTTCATGTTGTAGATCTAAATAGTCAAAATATTATAGGCAGGGATACATGTAAAAAACTAAATCTAATCAAAAGAGTACATAAAATCAGTGTAATTTCTCATAATTCATGCGAAAGTATCTTATCTCATAACACTGATCTTTTTCAAGGACTTGAATGTTTAAAGGACTATGAAAGTGATCTAAAGCTCAAACCAGATGCTATACCTTCTATAGATGCTTGTCGTAGAGTCCCTTTCCAATTAAAGAAAACATTAAAGTCAGAACTGGACAACCTTGAAAAATCTGGAATTATTATTCACGTAGAAGAACCTACTGAATGGGTTAGTTCCATCGTCCTAACATCTAAAAGAAATGGTAAGTTACGGTTGTGTATTGATCCCCGTAAACTAAATCAGGCTGTCATGAGGTCTCATTATCAGTTCCCCACTCTTGATGAGATAAAATCTGACCTTACAGGAGCTAAGTTTTTCACTACACTTGATGCAAACAAGGGCTTCTGGATGCTAAGGCTCTCCGAAAATGCTTCCAAGTTGTGTACATTTATAATTCCCTTTGGGCGTTATAGGTTCACACGTCTTCCCTTCGGTATCAATGCAGCCCCGGAAATATTTCATAGGGAGATGATTAAAAGATTTAGCGACATTGATAACGTTAAAATAATGATGGACGATTTCTTAATTTATGCTAAAACCTTAAAAGAGCACAATGAAACTCTGAAAAAAGTCTTTGACAGAGCTCGAGAAATCAACTTGAAATTTAATAAAGAAAAATCAGTAATATGTGCTACTGAAGTTAGGTACTTAGGGCATATTTTTAGTCAGAATGGTGTACAGGTTGATCAAACTAAAGTAAAGGCAATTTGTGAAATACCTAGACCCACTTGTATTAATGATCTTCAAAGGTTCATGGGTATGGTCAACTATCTCAGTCCCTTTATAACAAACTTGTCTAAAGAAAATAGTTTACTTAGAACACTTTTGTCTAAACAAAATGAATGGTCATGGTCAGAACAGCATGAGGCAGAATTCAATAAAATAAAAACTCTAATCAGTTGTGCCCCAGTCCTCACTTATTATGACTCAAATAAAGATATCACCATGTCAGTCGATGCTTCAAAAGATGCCTTAGGTGCAGTGTTATTACATGAAAAACAGCCAATAGCATATGCATCTGCTTCTGTATCGGCGCGTTTCAGGAGGCACTTATTTCAATTGAAACGACCAGGAGTTCGAAATATTGACTATTTTAATGCTAAATCAAATTAACAATAAATGTGTGCGCACCGTGTCAAGCGCATCGTAGAATGCTATTAAGGTCGCCGCTGTCGCTGGTCACGTACGCCACCGTTCGCAGCCGTCCGCTTTCCCCGCACACCGCACCCGATAATACATGTGTGTAACAGCTTCATTAACAAAATGTCAGCAAAATTACTCACAAATAGAAAAATAATTAATGTCTATATTATTTGGCTGCACTAAATTTCACCAATATATATATGGTAGAACAGTAACAGTGGAAACAGAGCATAAGCCACTGATCACATTATTTAAAAAAGCTTTATATGACATTGACATATGACAATTATACATCATGAATATAAGCTTTTTGCCTTGGAATAAAGTCAGTATTGATATTTTCGAATTTGATAATAAAAAATACCTTATAGTCGTCGACTATTTCTCCAAATATGTAGAATTAGCATTGTTAAATTCAAGTTCTAATCCAAACGTAATTATAACCCATTTAAAGTCAAAATTTGCGAGACATGGCATACCTGAAATAATGATATCAGACAATGGTCCGCCATTCAACAGTAAAGAGTTTAAAACCTTTGCGAAGGATTGGCAAATTCAATTAAGTACCTCCAGTCCATACCTTAGTCGATCAAATGGTATGGTTGAGCGAACCATAGGAACAATTAAACATTTACTAAAGAAGTGTAAAACAGACAATACTGACCCCTACATAGCACTACTTTTACATAGAAATACTCCAAAATCCATAGGATTCTCACCTTCACAGCTATGTATGTCTATTTATAAGATCTAAGATTCCTGTCTCAGATTCTCTCTTACTGCCTAGTTTGGTAGACATAGATTTACTTAAAGCTAATATTGAAAAACAAAAAGATTATTCTACGCTTTATTATAATAAACATAGTAAACCACTGCCACTAGTACAAGAGGGTGATGAAGTTTACTTTAAGCATAAGCCACATGGTGTCTGGATTCCTGGTACCATCTCAAAAACTAGGTACGAGCCTCGTAGTTTTGTCATTCGGTCTCCTGTCGGAGTCTTCCGTCGAAATCGCGAACATATCCTAAAGCCTATTGCTCCGATGACCAATGATGATGTTGTACCTGGAAAGAAAACGGGTGTTAGTGATAAGATAGATAAAAATGTTAACACTAGTGCAGATAAATTGCCATTGCCCTATATAACACGGTCTGGACGTACTGTTAAAGTTCCAGAACGTTATCGTAACTAAGTTTTTATAATGTAAATTGAATAGCACTATATTGTTTTTTAAATTGTAAATTTTTCTCGCTTCTCGCTCTGTAAATTTTTTAACGCTGGCAACGTTTGGTACGTTTCGTTACATGCATCGCAATATTGTGAGACATCATGGCCTTGTATACCAATATTTTAAGTCAATAAAATAAAATAAAAAATGAATACTTACCTGGCCATGTAGTCTTTTGTCTCCTCAAAAAGGGAAGATATTACATATACTCTGTGGTTCCGCTCTCTGATTTCCGCCCCTATCTATTGTAATGTTTTAATGGCCGCCATAGTCACATGTATCACGAATCACAAATATTGTGCCTTTACACATATTTCAATAAATAAACAAGACCAAATATAATACTTTAGTTTCCTTAGTCATTGTTGATGACCTTGAACTTGATGAACAGCTGATCACTAGGGATGGGATTCTTTAGAAATTATATCGATTGTTTTGTAAAACTTCGATAGTAATTATTTCAGAAATCCTGACAGTTAAAACAAAAATAACCATACTTTTCGTTTCAGTGTTTTTAACATTCCATCGCGATTCAGGCGTTACCGGAACTTTTGTAACACCTTGTATAGCACGCGTTACGGAAATTTTATGAAGTATAAATTCAAGCATTAACTAAAAAGTAAAGCGTAACCTTTCCTCTCGTATTCCAGATTTCTAGAAGTGCTGATTACGAAATTGGTGTTTATTTTCAAATTCATGGTGGCGAATACACATTTTTTGGATAAATCTTCACGGGTGTCAAAATATAGGTTTCTCGGGTCGATATCTCATGTATGGTATAATTTATTAAAAAAAAATTCTGCGCCACCTTTACTTTTTTTTATAGTTGGGTTCTTACCAATACAGAAACAGAATGGAAACTCGATTTTTGAGTGTCCGTCGTCTATTCACTAGACCAATTCACTGCTCGAAATCGATCGATAGATTCTTCCATTAATCAATCTTGCATTGCCATCCCGACGAAAGTTTAAAGTAGTCTGTGGTTGGAAGTTCCAACAATTGGAAAGTTCCAACAAATTGGAAGGTGTGCAGGCACTTTTAAGGTCGATAGTTAAGACGGCAGAAGTTTTTGGCGGGAACGGGAGAAGTGAGGTTGACATTTTGATTAGATTTTGTATTTTTTACGTTTTTTGGGAGTTTTAAAGTACGAAAGTGATAGTATATTGTGTTTTAAGGTTCTGTACAAGTGAAAAGAATGGAATAGGTCTAAATAAACATGTGTAGCTTAAATCTTCTCTTCTGCGCTCTTCCAAGTCCTTTATAACTTCAGTAAAGTCTGCTATCACTTTACTGGAGGAGTTTTACGATAAGAATAAACTAATTGACGTGTGATTCTATTTATTAGTACGTGACATTGGCAAATGCGCTAAACTGTAGGCCATGCCATAAAGAAAGAAAAAAAAAAGCAGGTGATTACAGCGCCAATATAACTCGTTCGGAACTACAACTGTCACAGGCCTAGCAGTAGTGTGTGGTGTTGCTTTTGTATCACTGTCCTCTGTACTCCAATTATTGTATCAAAATTTATCAAATATTATCAAGCGGACTTGACATTTGAGTATACACATGTATTATCTATGGTATACACTGAATTACTCTGTTCTTGACAGATCCTGGGAATACTTAGGATACTAGATAAATCTAACTTTTATCGAACCTGGAATACGTAAAATATGGCGTTAGCACTTCAAAGACGAGCAAATGTAAATAAATAGTATTCATAATTCTTGTAAAATCATAATTTAGTTTACATACCTACCTGTCTGGAGCAGGCAAGGCAGTGCTAACTAATGTCAAATCGATTTTAATTAACTTATAACATAGAATTGCTTTACTTATTTTTTTATTTTCATTTCAGGTTCGACTACCACCAGAAGTAAACAGAATATTGTATATCAGAAATTTACCATATAAGATTTCTGCTGAAGAAATGTATGACATCTTTGGCAAATATGGAGCGATAAGACAAATTCGAGTGTAAGTATTACCAAATTAACCCAGTTACTAAATTCCCACTTTTCGTGAGATTTTTGTAATTTTTCATATTTGTGGTAAAAAGAAAAAAGAAACAAAAGTACATAATGCATGATATAGGTACATATTACGACCAGTAAAACTTCAACAAAAAATGTATTATAAGATTCAAAGCAAATTTTTAGATGTAAGAAAAAGGACATACCTAATGTTATATGTCTACAGAGAAATGTGTAATTTTTATGACGTACGACACATTTCAATTCTTTTATTTCATATGATTGTTATATTATATTGTCGTAGCATGATATTTCTCAAAAACTATGTTGTGATATCTGGCCTGTCTTTCGAGATGTATGAGTATGTAGTTACTGCCATAAGTTTTCAATAAACCTCAAATAATACTCCTTCCGAATCAGATATACTTATGTTCTTCTTTCTGCTTTTATTTTGTAAATCTTCTAGTAATTGTGTAATTTTGCTACTTGCAATCAAGAGTACCAACCAAAACCAAACCAATGTTTGGAATGAATTCTATAAATTATTTGTTGTTACGGATTTCTGTTGTATTTTTACATCTTGTAAGTTAGACAACCTGTCTTGAAAATGTTTAGCCAGCTGTGTTAACAAGACGAAGCAGTGTTCATCATCATTGTCAAGTCGACAATGTCGTTATATCAATAATCACTGGAAGGGCCTATTATGGTTGTGTGAGCCAGACTAATTTTGTAATGTCGTTGTCTGTGACGTCAGTATTGTAATGGGAAAATCATAAGAGAGTCGAGCCACAGACTCATCCTGATTATGCTCTTACTTTTCAATATTTCATTCAAAATCAAGAGATTAACTCTTGATTTTGAATGAAATATCAGGAATGTGACCTAAAGCAATAAATCCTAACAGCAGCGTATATTACTAGCGTTTGATATACAGAACACCAATATTATTGTGGAATTACAGCTATTTTTTTCATAAAAATTGATAAATATATTATTATTTCATTAAAAAAAGGGATACATTTTGAAGGGACCAATTTTGAAGTGCCATTAAGGCACTTTATTGTCACCAACAACACTATATTGTGCCTTATTGTGCCTTAGTGCCATTAAGACACTTCAAAATTGCACAGCTTGCTTCACTCGCTCTAAAAATAATATCTAATCTAAAAGAGTATACAGAAGATATAAGAGTACAGAAATTACAAAATTAATATTGTAAAAAATTTAAACTTGAAAAGCGGAGTCTTGAAAATACTTGTATCTGACATATGATGAGGTCAATCCTGCTCGAAGGACCATCAACTGTGGTGGAATCTTGCGATGTGTGTTCCATCGGAGCAGTGGACTGTATAATTTTCTTTCGTAGCTTTTAGCGGTGTGTTGTTTGAGGAAGACATGACGTGTTAAGGGTTTGTTTACAAAATTACAGTAAGTAAGTTGGAGTGAGCGTGCTTGGTACGGTCTCATCTAATATCGCTTTCTCGCAGCGTGAGGGAATACTACGCTTGCGTACGTCATGATAGGCCTAACACACGTCTTGTATAAAGTAATTTTGTTTTTTCGCGCAAATGAGCATATTGAGACGGCCGAGACGCGACGCGGTTGCGAACCGTTTTGATGTGGTGGCGGAACGAAAGTCATGGCACTGTCACGGGTGACACCTAGGTATATGACTTTCCTAGTCCAGGGGATCCTGACCGAAAAGTGTGATCGTGCTGACAGTGTTAGCGCGGCAGGCGCGGCTGGTCGTCGTGCTCCTCGAGATATACACGGCAGCGCTTTTCTCGGGGTTGAACTCAATTCTCCATAGTCGGATCCAATCGCCTAGGCTTGTGACTTTGACTTGGAGAAGTTGGGGGAGTCTGAGCCGACTACGGTCTGATGTGAAAAGTGCGGTATCGTCTGCGAATAGAGCGAGCTCTACACGGGGGGTTTTGGGGACGTCGTTCGTGTAGAGCGAGTACACCAGCCCGGCGTGCCAGACTTTGTCGAACGCCTTCGCTACATCTAAGAAGAAGGTCCCCATGCCTATGTGCCTATGTATGCCTATGTGACTCGGGCGGTTAAGGCCCTCCAGGATGTGTTCCGTGAGGCGGTGCATACACGAGTGTTTGGCTCGAAAGCTAAAACTCGGCTACGAGGAGACCGAAAGTGCCTTAAGTGAGCTTTGAGACGAGCCAGAAAGATCTGTTCGTAAATTTTCCCTAGCACGCTAAGCCGCCTCCGTCGGGTCAGGAGAAGCGGGTGAATCGCTAACGGGGGCCGGCTTGGTCGGTTTGCGCGGCAGGGGCTTCGTGACTGTAGCGGCGGCGGATGCGACAGCGGAGTAAGACGCGGGGGTAGGGGTGGGGGTGGGGGGTACGGATGGGACCCCGTGGTAGTTTGTAATTGCAGCACGAATTGGGCCAGCTTGCCCGGTGAAACACCACCCTCTCACAGAATATCGGCGTGAAAAGACAGCATCTATTGCGTTGTGTTTCGTTCAATTAGTGAGAGTGCTAATGACCCATCTCCCTCCTCCCGCTCTTTTCCCTCTTTCCCTAAAGACTGGCAACGCACACGTGATTCCCCGGATATTGTGAGTGTCCGTGGGCGGCGGTGATCACTTTCCACCAGGAAAACTTGCTCATTTGCCTCCTCATTTATAAAAAAAAAACTCATTTTGGTTAGGTTATATTAGGTCAGTTTTTTTACCACAACGCGCGAGCCGAGCTAACAATGTCAGCGTGCTGCGGCAGCGGCCTACGAAGCGCCAGTTCAGAATCTGCTGTATAAGAACACTTATATTAACTTAATATGTAATGTATGTATGTATGGTATGTTATGTGTTGACACAGTGGTAAACTGCCTATTGTACGCCGACGATGCTGTGCTTATAGCACCATCAGAAGCAGATTTGCAGACACTAGTCACGTGCATGAAAGAAGAATGTGAAGTGAAAGAATTGAATGTGAATGTGAACAAAACTGAGGTTCTGGTGTTTGAAAGGGAAGTGGTACAAACGAAATATGAGGTTTGGGTAAATGGAAAATGTCTAGAACAAGTGAATGAAATTGTGTATCTGGGGAGTGCGTTTTCGAGGGATGGAACATGTGACTTGGATGTGGAGAGACGGGTAGCAGCTGGCAATAAAGTGAATGGTGCTCTGTCCGCATTAGTAGATAGTGTGAATATATCTAACACTGCCAAAATGGCTATTCACAATGCGGTGTTGTAGCCAACTTTATTGTACGGTAGTGAGGCCTGGATATGGATATAAGAAAGGAATGCTTAGATGGTTCGGACACTTGGAAAGAATGAGTGATGAAAGACTGACGAAGAAAATCTACAGAGCGAAAGTGAGTGGTATAAGAAGCCAAGGAAGACCAAGGCTGACTTATGAAGATCAAATAGCCAGAGTGTTAGCAGACGGAAATGTCAAAAGCATTCGCATACCTAGGCGAAAATGTGTGAAGAGAATGATGAGATTTGAGGAAGCGAAAGACGTATGTAAGAACCGCGACGCTTGGCGCTCTGTCCTCTCTGACTACCCCGTTAGGGATACAGCGTGAGGATATGATGATGATGATGATGATATCAACTTAAATATTTATATAAACTTTCATAATTTGCCCACCTTACCAGAATGTTAGTTACTTCTTTACCCATTTCCCTACACTTCTTTAATTCTCTTAATTCTACAGGAAGTACACTAAAGCGCTTCCGAGAGTCCTGTTATTTTTTGTCTAAATGTTGAATTCGAGGGAGTATCCGCCTGACTGGGGTGGAGGGCTGTCTCCTCAAGAGATCCTAATTGTTTCCTAAGGCATTTCTGCTTAAGTAGAAATGTTTAATACTAGGGCTAAAGACATCGCAGTAATTATAGTAAAAAGAAATTACCCTATCCTCATCTGTACAGGATTTATAAATCTAGGTTGTGAAAAAAAATTATTTCGAATATTGTTTATCTGACTGACCCATTTCTGGTCCATGTTACAAGGACGGAACTCGATAGTTCAACTGGCTAAAGTATCTGAATTCTAGTTTCCTCAATTGCAACACAAATATATTGTTCCCAGTATTGTAGTCAATGGCATTAGGCAGGCAGGCCGCAATATTAATATTAAGAATTTAAAATAGCTATATAGTTATGCTTACATTCATAACATTATACTATATTCCATTCAGGATGAATAAGAGCATCAAGGTTACACTGTAATCATACTTTTTGCATTATTTTTTATTCAACTAATCATGTAGTGCACCAAGTTAAATATTTTTTACATTTCTTAGATTGCAAATGATATTACAAAGATACAAAAAATTGTTATTATATTTCGAACAAATAATGAGTTATTGAAAATTAGTCTTTGGTGGTGACTTTATGAATGATTGAGCGTGTTCAACTGAACTCAGACCTTACCATTCTTAGTAACACTTATTAAACTACTAAAAACTTTTGTAATGAATTCATTATGTTGTTTAAAGAAAAAAACCACTTGTGGGTTGTGGGTGATAAAAAGTGAAGGTACCACAATAAGAAAAAGAAACAAGCGACATGATGTGAAAGTACATGTGGCGTGTTAGTGGTAGTGTAGAATGCAAGATGCAACCAACAAAGAGACATGCAGGGCTCGCCGAAATACACAATTGACTAGTGTAGGCAGCAGCTAAGGGCTCATTCATGTGGAGTATGGTTGTTGTTGTTTGTACGATTTTCCCTTGAGAGGGAAAGCATAGGGGTCTACGTCTATACAGCCAATGTCTTCAGTAATATTAATAGATATATGTATATTCTTCATAATTATTATTTCATTAAAATGTAGACATAGTACATTTTAATGTTTCTTATAATTTCTGGCGAACATTGACTTGCATTTCTTAAAAAGATTTTATTTTACTCTGATTTTACTTGTATGTGTATGTATTTTTCAGAGGAAATACACCAGAAACCAGAGGAACAGCTTTTGTAGTATACGAAGACATATTTGATGCTAAAAATGCATGTGACCATTTATCAGGTTTCAATGTTTGCAATAGATATTTGGTTGTGTTATACTATAGATCCAACAAAGCCTTCAAGGGTATGGACATTGAAAAGAAACAAGAAGAAATAGACACTTTGAAGAAAAAATATGGTATATCTTCTGAAGATCTTCGAAAGTAGTTAGTTGATAATCATAGTTAAAATTACAATACAATGTACACTTTACAATATTCGTTTTTTATTTAATTGTAATACAGTAATAACTTGTAACCATTAAGGTCTGATTCTTGATATATTATTTTAACCTATAGTTCTCAAAAAATAAGATAAAAGATAGTAATAGGTAAAGGTAGTGAAAACCACATCAAAATCTATTGCGTAGGTTAGAAGAGCTAAGCGTACAAACAGACAGCCTCGAAAGGAAGGTCTACATTTTGAAGTGGGTTATTAGATGATGTGTATCACATGAGAGAGCTTTATTTGTAATATTGTAATGTACAAATGAAATGGAAATTTATTGTTTCAATTTCCTATTATTGCTGTATAGTTTTTGACTGATCTAAAAAGTAATGTTCTCCCTCCTCATCTTCGAAATTTGCGAAGCAAAACATCTGAAATTATTATAGAGTTGATAGAAGTTTATGTAAATACTAGCTTCTGCCCGCGACCTTGCCCGTGGGGATTTCAAAGACATTACTAAAACAGTGAAATGTCTCGTAGGGCTATAGGTAGGGCGACCAAGCTTTCGGTGTCTTTTAGGTTTGTAAAACAAAAAAAAAGTCCGACCACATTTTAGGATTCGAATCCGCATACTTCAGCGTGTTAGACCTACGCCCTAGCCACTGCTACTGAGAAGATAAACCCTTTTGCAAAATTATCAATCAGATTTTGTGAGTAAGTTTTAAGTCTGTGAAAACACGAACAAAACTAATTTTACCAGAATTGAGACCTAGCTAGATCGATTTCTCGCCCCTGTAAACCCCTATATTGCAAAAAAAGTGTGCGGTCGGGAGATCCCCGTCAGGAACTAAGTTACTTAGCTGCAGTTTCCATTTCTCAAAACTTAATTGCAATAATGAGCAGCGCCGGATTTATACTTATCGGGCCCTTGGGCACGAAGACTGGGGGGGCCCCTTGTAAGGAATCAAAAGCAAATTGATCAATATATTTTATATATAGTTAATATATGTAGTGGAAAACTACTCTTATAGTTTTTTATTATCTAACTAGCTGTACCCGCGACTTCGTCTGCGTGAAACATTTTTTTTTAGCTTTCCCGGATTAGGTTAGATTACACGTACAATGTACATGTATATGTACAAAAAATATTTTTGAAAAAAGCCTACGTCTGCCTTCGGGGACATACTGTCTCTCTCATCACAATTGGTTCAGCGGTTTAGCATTTCCCATTCAAAGTTTTATTCCTTTTCGCCTTTTAAGGGGTAGATTTTTGATAAAAAAGTAGCCTATGTTCATTTTCTGATGTCAAATACCTCGATGCCCATCATAATCGGTTCAGCGATTTACTATTTCCCTTACAAAATTTCATCCCCCTTTTCACTTCTTTAGGCGCAGAATTTATAAAAAATAAGTAGGCTACATATGAGCAATCACATGTTCTTACTACGTACCAATTTTCATCAAGATCGGTCAAGCTGTGCGCGACTTATAAAAGGACATAGAGACAGAAAGACAGACAACAATATTAAAAATGGTAACGTCGAATTCAGTTAGTCATAAAACGACTGTCTATCCAAAATTTGACAGTAAAATTGTAGTTGCAGACAGATTTTACAGATTTATATATTAGTAGAGATGACTATTTTATTTACTGTATTTGTTTACATAGATGTATTATAGGAAATGGGTCCTGGGACGTCTCGTGTTTCGAAGTCACGGGACTTTAGCCAAAACACATCTCGTGTTCCGGGACTTTTGAATCGAGACTTGAGTCGAGACATTATCTATACTAATATTACGAAAAGGTAAACTTTGTATGTAATGGATAAACTCACTATTCAACCGATTTCAAGAATTCTTTCGCCTATAAAAACCTACATTATCAGCGAGTAACATGGGCTGTATTTTATTTAAAAAAAAATTTCTACCACGAAGCCGGGGCGGGTCGCTAGTGACATATACATGAACACTATACATAAATGTTATAATGACATTCGTTATGAAAGGTCATTTAACTTCAATATTGGAAATGATAGAATTTTATTATTTTACTAGCGGACCCGGCAGACGTCGTCCTGCCCGGAAAAGCAGCGCCATATTAAATATGATATTTTAAATTTAGTGACATACCGCTAGCAGTGCCACCTACCGGGTCCAATTGTGTTTTCAAACCATCCAGCAACCCATTGAAATATACACACATAATTTCATCCAAATCGGTCCAGCCGTTTAGGAGGAGTTAGGTGACAAACACACATACAGAAGAATTATATATATTGATATTTCAAAAGATTTTATTTACGTTTAATATAGGTATTAGTTACGTTGATTTTCTTAAATTGGCCATTTACGAACAGTTATTAATCCTTGATTATTAATACCTATTTTTTTGAGAATTGCTTTAATTAACATTACAAATGCAAGTGTGGTTTTTTTATTAAAATGAATACCTTATTGATACGTCTTACAGAAAATGTGTTTTAAATAGCTTTTGCCCAATGATATTATAATACAATTATAACATCATTGCTTTTGCCCGTGACTTCGTTCGCGTATAAATTATAGCCTGTGTTATTCGGATGTATAAGCTTGTATTGTAGTTTCATCAAAATCCGTTCAGTAGTTTTTGCGTGAAAGAGTAACAAACATCCATACATCCATCCTCTAAACTTTCACATTTATAATATTCGTGGAATTTATCCAAACAAACTAATATTCGCCATCTTGGATATGAAAACGAACGTCATTTTTTTAACCAGCACCCCAGAAACCTAGAATATGATACCCATGTCGATTTATCCAAAAAATTAATATTCGTCATGTTGGATTTGAAAATAAACATCATTTTCGTAATGAGCACCCCGAAATACCTAGAATTTGACACCCATATCGAGTCATACAAAATATCTGTGTACAAAAGTAATATTCGCCATCTTGGATTTGAAAATCAACGTCATTCTCGTAATCAATACACTGAAAAACCTATGATGTGACACCCATATTGATTTATCCAAAAAAACGAATATTCGCCATCTTGGATTTGAAAATGAACGTCATTTTTATAATCAGCACCACGAGAAATCTAGAATTATGATACCCATATCCATTTCTCACAAAAAGTAATATTCGCCATCTTGGATTTGAAAATGAATGTCTTTTTTGTAATCAGCACCCCGAGAACCTAGAATATGAACTGTAGCACGTTTTTTTTAGTGCATCTACTAGTTTTACTTACCATTTAATTGCATACGTAAATTACGTAACATATTAAAGCATTTTATTCACATTTCACAATAATACGGTATAGGCTATGATATGATGGACGTCAGTTGTCAACTGTCAAGGAGACAACGATGGTATAGAACTCGTTCAGTTATTCGTGGTCGAGATTTTGGAATATAATATTGCTTATTAAATAAACATGAAGATATTACAATTTTAAATACAGTTTCTTTTAAATTCAGACTCAATATAGTAATCCTTAAATAATATAATTTGATTTTGATATATCGAATCATATTTGATTCAACATTATTTATTTTACATTTGGCAACATTTAGGAACGTGATCGATCTTTTATTGTATCGACTAAAATAATGTTCGTTATAATAAATCGATAATCGATGGTTTAGGTATAAATTATATACTCGTTCTAAATAAAATAAAACAAATCTTATTTTAAATGATAGTTTATATCGTAATTCGATATTAACGTAAAATATTCAGGTTTACCTTCCCAATTTCATGGTTGGATGAGTGAATTTAATCTTAAAATTAGCGTTTCGAGTAATTCACGATTATCGTTTGTTGTTACTGTCTGCACCTCCTTCACTGTTCGAGTAGAAAGATATGTTCTTGGAATGTTCTAGTTAATCTGCACATCTCTTCCGGTTGTTTTTCAGGAGTGGTCTTTGAGGTTTATAGAAATCTTTATTCTCATTTAAGACATACATTCGTCACTTACATGAGAACACAATTATTATAAATGTTAATTTTCATTTGTCGTACGCACAGAGTTTATACAATCGCAACAGTAATTCAAATAACCGATTTATATTATTAGTACAATCAAAAAATTATTCTCTGATGTAATGAGCAAGTTTAATTTTAAATGTTTCGAGACTCAATTTTTTTTAAATTTGATGGTAGTTTGTTAAAAAGCTGTGCTCCTTCAAATGTAAACATTCTCTTGCCATAATTTGTGCGCATCTTAGGTAAAACGATAAAACTAACCCGTCGGGTGGTGCGCTTGTGTATTTGTTTTGATAGTGTGAGTGATATAGAAGTGTGAATGGTTTTATCACAGTACAAGTAAGCATACAGTATTCTATCTTCATACAAACGCTCCCAAACGACGCGCTCGATATCTCGGCATTTCTCGCCATACAACAGTCGCGAGTGCGCCGCGGTTGTTGTTGGACGGTGTGAGACACTCCCGCGCATTTACTGACTAAATATTACGTCAATCAAGTTTACGAGCATAATGTTCAGTGTATGGATGTTTGAATACATCTATATCGAAACCGGAAATATTTCTCTGTTGCTAATTTGTAGGAAATATATTATCATAATGATCTAGTTACTTTGTTGCTGATTTTTTATTATACTGCACACAAAATGCATTTTTTTTTGTCCATTTCCACCATACTAACTCACAAACTTTTGAAACTAGATATAAAATACTAGTAAAATTATATAAATAAAAACGTATTAAATTTGCAATAATATAAAATGAAAAGATAATGTGACAATTTAATATAGTACCTATTATCAAATACGTAACCCAAGAAAAACATTCAGTCCAAGTTAGTAGCCCTATTGCGTGTTTACGTAACAAAGGACCGTAGGTAATTATCTCTAGGACACTGCGGAGATAGAATACTGTATGCTTACTTGTACTGTGGTTTTATTTAGTATTTTGCGAATGAGTATGCATGTGTGATAAGTGTACAGCTGTTGTATAGTCATAAATTTGGTTTTGTTATAGACCAGGAGACTTGGGGTAAGGTAAGGAAAATGGAAAAGCATTTTTATAATTTTGTTCTGTGCTCTGTGAAGTTCAGCAAATTTGGTTTTTGTTGCACTGCCCTAAATTTCGACAAGGTAAATCAAATTAGACTTTATTAGAGTTGTATATGTTAAACCGTACATTACGTGGAATACAGCGGACTATACCCCGTAATGAACCTATGAGTGAAGTTATTTTTTTTTAATGTAATCAATATGCGAGTGCCAGTTCAAGTATCTATCCAATCGTAACCCTAAGTATTTTTCATTGGTTTTCTCTGTTATTGGTATATTATTTATTGTTAATGGATTAAATGGTGGAATTACTTTGTTTTTGGCTCTAAAAATTATATAAGAAGTTTTGGCTATTTTGATCGTGAGAAGATTACACTGTAACCATATATACAGAATATTAAGATCTCTTTGGACAGTGAGAAGGACATCAGTTATGGTGGACCCAAAATAGAACATACATGTGTCATCAGCATACAAAGTGAGATGACCCTACAAGCCCAAATTCTGGATGTCGTTAATGTATATTAAAAACAACAATGGTCCAAGTATAGATCCTTGGCACACCAAAACTTATTGGGAGAGGAATACTTTGATGTTCATCAATTTTTACTATTTAAGTCCGATTTTCAAGGTATGATTCCAATATCCTTAGTGCATCCTCCACTGATTCCAATTTTCTGAAGCTTTTATAGAAGTAAACCATGACTGACAGTATCAAACGCCTTTTTCAGATCGATAAACACTCCTAAAACAATATTTTTTTTGTCTATATTTTGTCTAATGTCGGTTATCAAATCAATTGTTGCCGCTAGCGTGTTAGCGTGTTTTTAGCCTAAACCCAAATTGACGATCGGAAATGAAATGTATAGAATCCAAATAATCATTATGGCGGTTATACAAATTTTTTTCCAGAATTTTGGATAGCACAGGTAGAACAGAGATCGGACGACAGTTGCCGAGGTCAGTTTTCACTCTTGATTTGTAAATTAGGCTTACTTTGGCTACCTTCAAGGTGTCGGGAAAACAATCTTTTGCCAAGAGACTATTGAGACAGTCAAATAACTTATTCGCTATCAAGGGCTTTAAACATTTTATTGCTTTTGTACTGAGCCCGTCCATTCCTGTACTGGAATTTGCATCAAGATTATTTCTGATCTTAATGATTTCATCAGCTGTACACGGTTCTATGGTTGAGAGGCCTAGTGTAATATTGTTCAAGTTTGTTGGTGATACAGGGTTGGCTGACTATTTTGCATATGGGGAGTGATTTTATTTGCCAAAAAGATCTGATATTAGAGAAGTACTCATTGAATTTACTACAAATATCAGTAGCATCAGTAAGGACTGTACCTGATTCACAGCAAATTTTTGGGGGAACACAACTTTGTTTTGTTTTATTATTAGAAAGATAATTTATAAGTTGCCACATCTTCTTTGGTTTTTTTAAACATTTATGAAGCTCATTGTAATAGTAAGTATCTTTTGTATTATTGATCATAGCAGCCACTGTTACTTTCATCTTTGTAAAGCTTTCACCTAGGATTTGATTACCTGGATCCTGTTTTAGTCTAGCCCATAATTCGTTTCTCTGGTTTTTACCGTGTAAAATATCTTTGTGTAAGTCTTGTTGGGGTGCGTTAAGTACTTTAAACTTCGTTAATTTATTCCTAGTAGTTTGTTCTGCCAATATATTTTCGAGATGTGTGAAATCTAAGTTCAGTTTATCAATTTCCATATTCTTCACTGATTGATATAAGTTTTCGTAATCTAAAGCTTTATACGATACACGCTGTTTAGTTGGAGGTTTGTATTTTTTAAGTTCGACATATATTTGGTGATGATCTGTCATCGATGATTTAATTACAGCAAAGTTATATGTATCATTTTTCAGACTAGTGCTGACATGGTCTAGGATAGATTTTTTGGTTGCTGTTTCTCTAGTGCAATATTTTTTATCAATCTTGTTAAGTATTTTATATCCAGCCTCTTTCAAAGCGTTGAGATATTGTTTTGTCTTTTCATCTTTATCTAATAAATTAACATTAAAATCTCCGAAGCTCATTCCTCGTTTGCGCGAGTGTAACTGCAAGTCTAGAGTATCCAGAAAATTTCTCAAATTTGTAATATTGGAACCACCGTGATAATATATCACACCAATATCTATGGCCAATATCTATTAGAGTGTAATCCACAGAAAACTATTACTGTCAGCATACACCGACTCTGATGAAGAGTGTTTTAAGTTATTATGAATTAATGACGATACACCACCACCTCCTTTGTCAGTTCTGAAGTTATAGTAATGCGTGTAACTAGGTATTTGAAAACGAATGGCTTCTTCTTCAGACTTAACCATGTCTTAGTCAGTAAGATTATGTGTATAGTAGTAGATACTAATCGGCGGGGTTATTACCTAAAAATTTGCAGACAGCGACAGCCACGCGATCACTACGCGACCGGGGACTAATTGTAATAAAAAATTATAATCATGTATGACGATTGCGTATCTATTATTGTATGACCGTAAAATGCACTTTTCGCGGTAGATTTAGCGCCACTGTACAAATTACATTACACAAATTCTCGTTTTGACAGCAGATATCGCGCGATATTAGCTGTCGCATGCTGTCTGCAAGTTACGTAATAAGTGTGCGGATTATACATTTCAATTCACCAAATCTGCCCTTTGTACCTATACTCCGAGCATTCAAGTAGTAAAAATTAAGATGTAATTTGGAAGTTCGAAGATCTGCATAATTGTTTACAGGTTGGTATGTAACATCATTTGTGGGGTAAGTGACTAATTGTGGTTTTTTGGTTGATTTGAATAATTCTAGGTACACCTTTTATATATTTTATCGTGATATCTTTTTCGCCAGCCTTCTGACGAAAGGTTCTTCTTTTAGTAATTATAATAACCTCTGTTGGTTAGGGGTCTGATCCGAGTAGATCTTGATTCCGGGAGGTAGATTTACTTTATTTCGTAGAGTTTAGTAACAGGCTCCTGACTGTTGAAGCATATCTTGAGACTGCGGTTTTTTGTTGGGTTCATTTTACCAATTTTAAATACTTTTATTGGTTGTTGTAAATCGTTGACAATTTTAGACAGAACGGAAATGGCATCAGCAGTATCTTTAGATTGGCGTTATTCTGAGTTAAGAGATGCTTGTTCGAATATACCTGACTATGATATTATTTCGTCTATTGTTACGATCTTGAAATTCACGAATCATTTCCTCATTTGCAAGTATTTGTGACTTTAGACAGAACTTCTTCAGGCGGTTTTGTGGTCTTAAGATCATTTAAATCAGACTGCATTGATTTAATTTTACTTTCCCTATCGACAATTTTCTTATTCAAATCGGAGATACTGGTTTTGATTTGGATTTGTTCACTGGGAAGGCTGGAGTTGCTTCATTAGCTGTTTGCATTTCAGTGATTTAGCTTTTCACTTCAGCTATTCCGTTACTCATATCATTCATAGCTTGTCCTTTCGTATTTATAAATCCTTCTAAAAGAGTTGTGATATGAGACAGTTCGTTGCGCACATCACGTATTTCTTGATTACAGTCACAAATATGGTCATGTTTTCGTTTACGAATTGTTATTTGGGACTCAACCAATTCATTAGAAATTTTTGATAGATCCGGCTGGGATCCTCCACTTGTTACAGTTTTTGTGGGCGAACGGAGTAGTCGCCTCATGGTCTATAATACGTATACACAGCGATGCAAAGAGGAACGATCTCTGTGTGTGTGCGCACTGCTTACACCAGCCGCTGCTAAACAAGGGAGACAAAAATAGCAACTAACTCTTTCTTACGTATCAATGTGTGGCGCCCTCACAGCTCGGCAGGTTTCTTGGTGTACTATTCCGCTGCATTGTACAGACTAATTTGGTGTTGTCGCGTAATTCAGAATGCACGAAATTAGTACTAACAAATGTACATGTAGAACACAATTTTGAACAACGTTCATATTAAAAATTTCGAATAAACAAAATACACGTCTGCTCTGAACAGAAGCTTACGGAGTAGTGTCTTTGTCAAGATCATTCTAAATCTATTGTCTATTTGTCATTGTGACATTGGCATTTCTTTCGCTACTCAATTTTCAGAAGCTTCTGATTGGTTAATATCTTTTCAGAAGCTAGTTATCGCGTTCTTTTACCGTATATCTCGGACTGAAATCTTAATAGAATCTGCTGGATTTCGAGATTATTGTTTTTCACTTGCTTTTTTGTGAGGATGTAGCCATACTTAGAAGATCTACAATGTTTTTGGTGGTGGCTATACGGCCGTCACAATTAGTAAAAGTTTAGGATTACTTATGTTTTCTAAAGTTGTTAGCAACAATCATATTAAAAATTTATTCATGTTTATTATCCCAGAGCCGTGAGTATTTAATTTTGTTTGGAAAGGAAATCTTTGTCAATTTTTTATGTTTTTAAACCTCGACTCTTATGTGGTTATTTTTGTTCATAGATCCAAATCCAAGATGAGGAGGTATCTGTGGTTATTTATAAGTAAAGTTTTTCTATAAACTTAGAGGTCTCATGATTGACCTCATGGTAAGTCGCTGGTTAACTTTGTGATTTTCTTTTAAAGAATATTCCTTAGTGTTTATTCTAGAGTATTAACTGGGAATTATGTTACAGAGTTCCAAGTTTATATGAATTCCATGTTTATGTTGACTCCATTTCTAAGTTGATTTCATTCCATGGTTAGGTGCATTCCATGTTTATGTTGATTCCATTCCATGGTTCGTTTCATTCAATTCTAATTTAGGGATTTTATCACCCTTAACATTTACAATTTTAGGCTGTACTGCTTTGCATGTCCTAAATTTAAATTACAAAAGCCAAGTAGTACATTTTTGGGTAACTGTGTGCGTTTTTATAATAAAATTCCTTGAGAAATTACTCAATTAACGGAGAAGAGATTTAAACTTGTCATTAAACGAACTCTGATTGGAAAAGCATACAACAAAATTAGCGATTTCATTGAAGACACAACAATAGACTGGAAATAATCCTCTCTGCACATACGTTTACTGGCTTTATGGATATTGTATTTTAAATAACTATTGTAGAATGATGTTGAACAAATGATACCTGACTGAGTTTCTTGTCAGTTCATCTCAGTATCCAGGTTTTCTTTTCGAACCGAACTAAAGTAGATTTGACGTTCAAAAATACCTTGCTTTTGGGTTTACTTGAATAAATTGATTTAATTTGATGTGATTACAATTTCAGGGTTCCACTTCGGACTGACCCTCTTCTTGTGCTTATTTTAGTGATACCTATTTTGGAATTATAAATGTATAAGGTTATCTCTTAGATCGTGTTACTACCATTTTCTAAGTCACTTTTTATGTATATTAATATGTTACCATATTCGGTGACATTTCTGGGTTTTATGCATATTATTTAGTTACCAATCTCAGGTAACCCTCCAGGTTTTATATAGTAATATGTTACCATTTCGATGGGCATTCCTGGTTTTATGCATATTATTTAGTTACTCTCGTGTAACCTTCCCGGACTTGTAGGCTCATTCAATTAGTTTCGGGTAATATGGACTCCTTGGATATTTCTCAAAACCATTGGAGGGACTGCCCGACTGCCCGACTGCCAACCCCTGATGGAGAAAGACATGGCGTCATTGTTGGCAGTTCATCTTCAAAATTGTTCTCCTCGATCAATTTTGATATCTCCATTATGTTGCTGCAGGTCTCCCCAGAACAATTCTGGCACACTGCACGACATTTGAGGCCTGCATTCTGACATCCACAAATTGCGCCACAGTTTCCTTTGCATCGGCAGAATATCAACTTTAGAAGCTCAGGGGGTGCTGGTTTTGAACTTTCAACAAGCATCAATATTTGTCCATACTTTTTCTAGCCCCAGTCTAGAGAGTCGTTGTGATTCCCGCGCCACGACTGGATCTGATGATAGACTCGGAGGCGGAGGTAGTGCAAACGGGCTGTGTCTTATGTTGGAGGAAGTGAAGACAAATGAAATATATTCTTTGTCACTGACTTGGCGAATCGTTTATATCTAAGACTGTCGTGGGAATCATCATCTTTATTGCCACCACATAAAAAAACGAAAAACGTTATTTTTTTGTAAAATGACCAGAAAAAAGTTATTACGACCGAAAGAAAATGTGTTCCCAAATTTTTATCTATTTTCTTTAATAACTTTGTTATTTTTGGTTCTACGACTAAAACTGACAGAACCAAAGTTGTAGAGAATTTAATTTGCAACAAAAAATGTTTTCATGAATTTTCTGTGCGACGAATAGTTTGCTTGATATAGCATAAAAACCATTTGCAGCCCATTTTACAAGATGGCGGCCGCGGGACAAGGATTAGGGCCCCACAAACATGGATTTAACTTTTCACTAATCCCATCTTGACATCCAAAAAATAAAATTGCGTGCTCTGACTTTTGCACGCTAAGTCCAAAAAAAAATGTAACATTTCAATGGACTATTAATTTTAACGCTCATTTACGTCTCCTCAGGATGTAGGTAACTGATTGATCCATCCATTTATGCTGTAATATTTCGAATGGAATAGTCAAAAGGATTCATATTTTAGGTAGTCTCAAAATTCCGATTTTAGGATTAAGTCACTTTCATTTTGAGGACAAATAATAACGACAATAATAAATATAAAATGGAATGTCATGTGACATAAACATGAATGTTACTTAAAATATTAAATATAGGATTTATATTTTAGCTATCTGTAGTCGTTGAAGATCGATATAATATACGTTCTCTCCTTAGTAATATTACACAAGCCAATAACAACAACAGCAACATTAGAGATATTCCGCTCAATGCATAAACTCCGCCACGTAATCGAATACCACCTGTAACACAATAAAAAAATTAAAAATAAATCATCTAAGTACACATACATATTCAGTAAACTTGTTGGTGACAAGATGTGTGAGCAGAGAAAAAAATTGTGAATTTGGGGACCCATTTAAAAGAACTCAAACATTTATCGCAATACTTTACGCTAGTAAACTAATTAATCTGTGGCTATACTATAAAGTAGCATATATTTATACATGTAAGCTCTACGAGAATATCGTCTGCTCAAGTAGGGGTGTTTATATGAGTGGTGTATTTGTAAATTATAGAGATTTCAAGTCTATAAATTAAATAATGTAAGTAATTAATAATCTTTCCTGTAATTATGCCGGTCATTTGAAACACGATCTGTTAATTAAATGCATCAAAAAAAAATCTAAAACATTGATCTGATTTGCAATTAAATATTATATCATTCGAGTTGCACTTTAGTAGAGGCTAAGCGATTAAAAAAATATTTTCGTGGGAATGAGCAGCATTATTTTCAGCTTGGTGGGAATTTAGGTAACTTCGAATGTCTAAATTGACCGGACTATATAGTAGTATTCAGTAGTTTCCTAAGTAAGAAAAACAGTGTTGTCACTTCTCAGTTGGTGGAGGGGGGAGCAATAACGTCACAAAGATGGCGATTCTTGGTTTAAATTTAGTCGAATAACTTAATAACTACTAAACCTATTTGGACGAATGAAGTGTCATACGAAAGATATTGAAATGCCTAACAAAAAACGTTGACAAACATAAGTATAAGTTTAATATTTAAAGTTATTTAAAAAAAATAAAAAATTGAAGTGTTAATTTTTTATAGTTTAAATAACGCGGTAAAACGCCAATTACATTAAAAATGATTTAAATAAAAAATCTTGTTTCATTTGTAATGTACAAATCGGGCCTTATGCGGCGTTTAACAAAGCAAATTCGACGAAAAAGGCCAGATTTGTGGAAAGAAAATTCTTGGATTTTGCACCATGATAATGCGCCTTCGCACAAGGCCATCATTGTGAACGAATTTTTGACCAAAAACTCAATAAATACCATCGAGCAACCACCTTATTCACCAGATATGGGTCCAGCCGACTTCTTTCTTTTTCCTAAACTCAAATTACCACTTAGTGGCACCCGTTTTCATTCGGTAGAAGACATAAAGGAGAATTCGCGGCGAGCACTGAACTCAATTCTGGAAAAAGCGTTTAAAAAAATGTTTTGATGATTGGATTATTCGTTGGCGTAAGTGTATCGTTTCTGAATGAGCATACTTTGAAGGTGATAAAATAAATTTGGATGAATAACTAACATTTCGTGTATTATTGATCTTTTCCCGGTACTTTCTTGACAGAGTAGTGTACATATATCAACAGCAAAAGATGATAAGAGATGGACGGATATAGAGATGTTTCGCGATTAAATTTCTCCACTTCAACCACTCAATTACCTATCTCCTTAGAGTGCGGACTCCTATTTCAATACTGCTCCTAGAAATAATTCGGAACTACACCTGCTAGTTTATATAAGATTGCTACATATAAACATACCAACAGCAAAAGATGAAAAGAGATGGAGGATTATAGAGATTTTTCGAGATTCAATTTCTCGACTTCAACGGTCTCTTTAGAGTGTGGACTCCTGTTTTAATACTGCATCATGTATAAAGCGGATTCCGATCTGACGGCAAATCTGAAAGAGGTGTTGTCAGCGCACAAGACGTCAAATCAATCACATCAATCACGGCATGACAGCTTAGATTTTAACGCGCATTAATATCGCCTCAGGATGTAGTTAGCTATTTGGTTCATTCATTTCCCGCGCCTTTAAAATTGTGTCCACTGCGCAGGTACATCGGTAAGCCATATAAGATGTATACTACTGTACGTTGTAAAACCCACGAAGGGTAAAACCTGAGACTGCAAGTATGTAATATAAGCGGTATCAATTTTGTTCGTAACCGACGACGCTATGGACTATGGCGTGTATGTGAATGATCTCGTCTATCTATTTTGCTATGATATACTAAATCTATGGGTCCCAAACAAATGATAAATTTCTGTGATGCATTACTAGTCTACATAAACACTATTGTATATACGTCTCTAGTTAAGTCAACTGTTACGTAGGTCGAGCGTGTAAATTATGCCCTATCTCTTGTTATGGTGGCACTTCACATGGTTATTCGTATTCGTGTATTTGTTTTATTTGCTTGAAAACGACCATGTGAAGACGATTTATTTGTCTTTATTTGTCTTATTTGCGCGAACATGACAAATACGCAAATACACGAACACGCGTATCCGTCCGCTTGTCGGTTTTTGGTCACAAATCAAAGGATTCAAATATTCCAAACATATTCGTTTCGTATAGCGTCCACACATGGCCAGCTCTGTAGAATGGTTTGGACAAAATGATCTTATGTTGTGACATTTGGAGTTATCCAAATGCTTCCTTGGATTTTGTGCATGCATGACATACCAAATGCATCCTTGCATTTTGCACATAATTTGTAATTCGTCAACAGGTCCATAAAGGTAACTCTGCAAACATATTCGCAAATATTTGACGTATTTGCCGTTTGCATCCATGTGTGGATGGCGTATTCGTGATGTTAGGGACTTCACACAAATATTTAGACAAACATGGCGAATACGCTACACGAACACGAATAGCCATGTGAAGTGACAGCTTTAGACTGTAATTATACCTACCTGCTCCAGAAGTGAGTTGTTCAGTACGTCCATAAGTAGCAAGTGTATTAGAAAGATACGGCAAATATTGCAGCCAAAAAGCAACTTCTCTACTTGCACTGCTAAAGTTGTCACAAGCGACGCTTTCATCGTGAATATCATGAATTTGTGCATCGCCTGCTTTATATCTCTGCCATTCATCTTCTCCAGGGAAACTACAACAAGCGTGATAAATTATAAGAAATAATAAACCCTTTCGCAAAAATTTAATGCCGCGACACGCGAGACGTTAGCGCCAAAGAGTAGGGTAAAACTGGGTAATGCCGGTCAGTAGATAATACTGGTCATTGCGATTTCACCGCATTCCCGCGCGGGCACACATACAAAACAGGTGCCGCGACCTTACCTCCGCCAACGCACCAGCCCTCGCTCACTTCCCAGCCAAAATCTAGGACGAACTCACGTTAATTGTTTTCGCGTTTACTGGAAGTAAATTTTCAAGGTCAAACAATAAGAGTCGAGTGTTTATTATTTCACAATTCTTACATTGTTACCTACAATAGTTGTAGCAGAATTATCAAGCATCCAAAGTAATAATAGATTTTGAATTTGTTTCGAAAAATTTTTAATCTATGGAAACGTCTATAGGCGGGCACGCCGGTCACGCTGACCAGTACTACTCGCAAGTACAATTAATACATAGATAGTTTTTTTGTTCATTTTAATGTTTGTTTATTATTTATACTATGTCTAAAACAAGAATTATGTGGACTAGTGGATGAAGGAAAAACTTATTAGAGAAGCAGCTCGATTTACTGGTGTTCCGTTTTCAACGCTTTAAGTGAGATTGAAAAACAAGAATCGTGACCTATTAGAGAAGCAGCTCGATCTACTGGCGTGCCGTTGTTAACGCTTTAAGAGAGATTGTAGAACAAGAATCGTGGCTTATTAGACAAGCAGCTCGATCTACTGGCATGCCGTTTTCAACGCTTTAAGAGAAATTGAAGAACAAGAATTGTAATATCCACAGTCGGGAAGAAATCCAGTCGTTACAAGGGAACAAGAAAATAAAATGGCTTCTCAAGTTAAGTTCTTCGGTAAAATTCTAACAAAGAAGGTTTTGGTCGAGGAAAAAATAGAAAAATGACAAAAGAATATAAAAAAGTAACTCCCAAAATCAAAACTGAAAAAAAGACAAGGAAAAGTCAAATCAATCGATGTGAAAACGGCTAGAAAGAGAGTGCTTCAAGACAAAAACAGAATGATGGCGTATGAAATAGAAATGACGGACCTGCGTGAAGATGAAAATATTGACACTGATGAGGACTTGGAAAACAAATGTATATTCTGCGACGATTATGGGTAATACAACGAGGTATAGTGTAGTGTATATATGTGTGTGCTGTGTGGTCTATGGGATCACGCTGAGTGCTCAGGATATGACTCTCCTGAGGGTTAAATCTGCGACTTGTGCCTGAAGAAAGCTCAACCGGCATTACCAACCTAGTAACTGGTATTACCTGCCATAAAGTTTAATACCGGTCAAAGTCACTTATTTTTTAAATATTGATTATGTTAAATATATTTTACTTATTGATTTCGATTATTGTAATTTTGTAAAAAGCAGCGAAAAGAAAAAAATATTGATTTTTATCTGATTTGTGATTATTTCTCTTAAAGTGACCGGTAATACCCATTCTTACCCTATCTACACTCTTTAGCATTGGTCAGCACTTAGTCGAAAATTTGCTGGCATCTGAATTAATATAAGTAGGTAGGTACTCGACGGATTTGAACGAAAGAAAGTGTACATAGTTTCAAAATTGATCAATATTTAACAACATAACATAACATATCTTCACGCTGTATCCCCAACGGGGTAGTCAGAGAGGACGGAGCGCCAGGAATCGCGGTCCTTACACACCTCTTTCGCTTCCTCAAAACTCATCATTCTCTTCACACATTTTCGCCTAGGTATGCGAGTGCTTTTGACATTTCCGTCTGCTAACACTCCGGCTATTTGATCTGCACAAGTCAGCCTTGGTCTTCCTTGGCTTCTTGTACCACTCACTTTCGCTCTGTATATTTTCTTCATCAGTCTTTCATCAGTCATTCTTTCCAAGTGCCTGAATCATCTAAGCATTCCTTTCTTCATTTTTACAATAACACTGTTGTGCAACCCTGTCATACTGCGTATCTCATCATTGCTTATCCTGTCAGCAAGCGTGACACCGCACATATTTCTGAGAGACCGCATCTCCACAGCATTTAACATACTTTCACTCGATTTTGGGCATATCCAGGCCTCACTACCGTACAACAAAGTTGGCACCAACACCGCATTGTGGATGGTCATTTTAGCAGTGTTCGATATATTCACACTACCCACTAATGCGGACAGAGCACCGTTCACTTTATTGCCAGCTGCTACCCGTCTCTCCACATCCAACTCACATCTTCCATCCCTCGAAAACGCACTTCCCAGATACACAATTTCATTCCCTTGTTCTAGACATTTTCCATTTACACAAATCACACATTTCGTTTGTACCGCTTCTCTTTCAAACACCAACCAACCTTAGTTTTGTTCACATTCATTTTCAATCCTTTTACTTCACAATTTTCTTTCATGCAAGTGACTAGTGTCTGCAACTCTGCTTCTGATGGTGCTATTAGCACAGCATCGTCAGCGTACAATAGGCAGTTTACCACTGTGTCATCACATCCCATACCACTCATATTACCTTTCAATCTCTGGAGGCAACTGTCCAAATACAGCATGAACAGCCAGGCAGACATCACGCAGCCCTGTCTGACACCAGAACAGACTTCAAACCAGGGCGACATGTCACCCTCTATCCTTACACAGGCTCTGTGGCCACGAGCCCCCACGCCATATTCAGGCAGAAGACTCCACAATTTTTTCCGCACTACTCTATCGAATGCTTTTTCTAGATTCACGAAAGCGCAGAAAACTTTCTGGCCTATAGGCAGAAACCTTCCCACGATAACACGAAGCGAGAAAATTAGATCCATACAACCCCTACCGTTCCTAAAACCACCTTGCGCCTCCCACAAATATCTTTCGGAAACGCCTTTCATACGTTCAGTCAATACCTTAGTATAATCTTTACTCGCTAAGCTGACCAAGCTGATGGCCCTATAGCACGCACAGTCTAGATAGGAACCTTTCCCTTTATATAGAGGTACTATGACTGCCGTGCGCCAGTCCTCTGGAACCTCCCCCTTCTGCCAACAAAGGTTGTAGAGTGCACAGAAGGCATCTCAGACCCTAGGACCACCATACTTGATCATCTCAGTAGTCACCTCATCAATTCCCGCAGTCTTTCCACATTTCAAACTTCTTATCACTTTCTCAATCTCTTTCATACTAATGGCATCCTCCAGTCCCTGGCCCGAGTGTGGCAATTCATTAGAATCGCTCTCAGTATCAGAGACGGAGTCGCCACTTTCATACAGTTCTCCATAGTATTCACTCCATCGCTGCAGAACATCTTTTTTATTTGTAAGCAGGTTGTTTTCTTTCGAACGCACTTTATTCATTCTGCAAGGTGCCGGACCACTTCGGTACTTACGTACTTCTTTCCAAAATAATTTCGAATTTTCCTCGAAGTTGTCCGACATGTTGTTTTCGTCTAACACCCTACACCTTTCACGCTTCTCTTTCACTAGTGCCTTCGTTTCTGCTTTCTGCAGCTTATATCTGTCTTTCATCAAATTTTTCATACCACAGTCATTTTTAGTAGCAAGGTAGTTCCGCCATGCTTTCTTCTTCTTATACACAGACACTTCCACCTCATCATCCCACCACACATCACGCTTTTTACCATTACCAATCTTATTCATTCCACACACTTCTTTCGCACCTCGATCATGCTATTCCTAAGGTTTTGCCAACATTCTTCAACATCCTCGCTCATCACTTTCAATCTATCATCAAGCTTACCGGATAATATCCTTTCATATTCATTCCTGGTGGTCGCATTTTGGAGTTTCCAGCTTTTAATGCGACAAACCGCTGCAGGCTTGGACACTACTCGATGTCGCCATGCCGCAAACAGACCCCTTATTCTAGTTACCACTAAAAAGTGGTCAGTTCCCAGATCGGCTCCTCTGTGTGCCCTAGTGTCCATAACCTGCTTTTTGAGCCGGCTGTCCACCAGGAATAAATCAATCATACTTCTTTCATCCTTCCTTTCCCACGTGTACTGATGAATCCTTTTGTGCTTAAATAAGGTATTAGCAACAAAAAGGTCCTTTTCCATACACAGTCCTAACACAATTCTACCAGCATCATTCACTCTCTTATCTCTATACTTGCCTAGGACAGACTCAAATCCTGTTCGAGCTGTCCCAACCCATCCATTCATGTCTCCACACACTATAATTCTCTCATTCTCTTCAACCGTCTCTAGAACTTACCTAACATTCTCCCAAAACTACTCTAGCTTGCCCAAGCCGACAGAGGACACTGGGGCATACACCACTAAAACAAATAACCTCGTCAACCTTGTCTTGAGACGCACCCAGAGCAGTCTCGGGTTTACACACTTATACTCAGTTACACAGTTAACCAAACGAGAGGACAGTAAGACGCCTACCCCCTGGCATCCCCTTTCTTCTTGTGGTACACCTGACCACAAAGCGGTGCTCCCTCCAGGCAAGTCGACAAGTTCACTGCCCTTTCGCTAGGTTTTACTCAAACATAACACATCCAATCTTCTTTCTTCCATAATATCAATCACTTCATTCATCTTCTCTTCAATCCCACCTCTCACATTCCACGCAGCTATTCTGCACTCCTCCTTCCACTTCCCGCCGCTAGGTGCACAGCGTGTTGGGTGGTGGTCCCCAACGCCGAACTGCACTCTGCTCACACCAGCGGGAACAAACCGGTGTATGTCACTTTCGGGGGACGCCCTAGCATTCATATTTGCACTATCCCGCATGGTGTGCACAGAAGAGGAATTGCAGCCCTGAAAAGACCTGGCAGGGGTCTCGACGAGCACGCTTCCTCAGTTGACCCCCTCAGTTGACAGTTGACCAATATTTAACGTTTATAAAAATCATTTTTGCTACATTAATAAGTTTCTGGCGTGGATTGCAACTCAAAATGCGAATGCCGGACAAAGGAAGAATAAAAACAAAAGACTAAGTCCCGCTACCAACGAATGTCACTTTTGGGGAGCGGGTAGGAATCGTATCATTCGTTAAAAGAAAGAAGCTCAGAAAAATGAGAAAATGAGAAAAACACGAATGGGGTTGACCATGATGATGCGCGCCGATGACGAAAATCGACATTTACAACTTGGCTGCCTCACTCTTAAAAAGATACGTCTTTTTCGATAATTCTTTTTGTAACTACATACTAAAGTTATGCCTTTTCATCGTTTAATGAGAAAACGGGACAGTTACCCTGTATATACGATTACAAATTTACTTATGCAGTTCGTTAAATTATTCGTCATTCTTCATTCGTCATCATATCATCTGGGTAGATTAGTTAGTAGCATGAAGGAAGGAGGAGACGGTGTAATGGGCTGAGCCTGTGTGTAAAAAAATATAGGCTCAGCTTTAAAACGTAGGGGTGTATCGACTACACGTATACCAGTTCGATCCTGACAGTCACACGTATTATTTTACGAAAAAAAAAATATTTTCAGTGATTTTACAATAGAAAAATGAAGTGCCGTGTGGTTGGTTGCAAGTCTTATTCAGATGGATGCTGTGATACTCTAAAAATATCACATTGCATGTATAAGTATCAATTTATACAATATTACATCGACAGTTCTAGAAAGTTTTCTTGTTCGTGTAGGTTTCACTATTCGTCGACAGATGTCAACTTAATCGCCCTTTAAAATCACATTTTGCACTCAGATATCGCTAAGCATATTAAAAACCTACCTGTTTACTCCTAACATTGCTCAATTGTTAATTTAATTCATGAAATTGTTTGTAAAAAAGCTACATCGATTCATTTACACCGAGTGAAGTGACCTCTGTTGGGGAATAAAAATTCTTACTAAAACTGACATTATCAGCAAGACCGCACGTAGGAGGTAGACATATTACAATAATACTAACGTTTTTTTTTTGTTACGGATAATTTCTGTTGGGGAATAGAATAGAAGTTACTTTACAAAACATTATAACGACCGCACTCTAGACGTATTAATACTAATATACTCTTTTATAAAGGATAATTAAAACCAAGGAACATCAAGGCTGACTTACGAATATTTAATAGCCAGAGCTGTTAGCTGACGGAAATGTTGGTTAGTAGATTTACCAACCGCAAAGAAAACAGGACTGAATTTTAGGAAATAGGATTGAAATTTCGGGAAATTTTAGTTTTTATAAGCTATAAACACTAAATTAATTCATAATTTGAAGTTTGTGTATCTGCTAGAAGTGGGTACTTTATGGAATTTTGATGATCGGTGAGTGTCAGTAAAAATTAAATTTGACTTACAATAGTTCTTAAACTACAGGTTCAAATTGAATGTAATTTGGACTATATCTAGTTGTATTATGACTTCTTAGTCACTGAAAGCTCAGGCTTCTAACTATATCCACAATGAAGTTACAGGGGAGTCGAAAATATCCTGAATGACTACTAAAAAAGGATGGTACGGCTGTGCCTTTGTTTGGTTTTGCTCGACTTGGTAGAGACGCTATCGTGCCCCCAGATTAAGGCATCAAAGAATACAAGTTAACGATTTCAGTTACAAAATATTTGAGTTGAATTTGAAATATGACGACCTCCGTGGCGCAACGGTTAAACGCGTCGGAAAGTAAAGTCTGGGTGTTTATGTATAATATGTATGTATTTACAAAAGAAAAGTATATAAGTAGTATATCAGTTGTCTAGTACCCATAACACAAGCGCTGTGCTGCTTAGTATGGGACTAGATGGCGCTGTGTGAAATGTCTGAGTACATTATTATTATTATTAGTTGAGAGGTTGAGTGAAGATTGACGTATTTTTCACATATCTTTCTAATGAATTCAGCTCCTGTGTTGAGAACAATAGCATACTCGTAAAAGTCCATTACACCATTATAAGACAAAGAGCTCAAATCTCACATGTGCGAACAAAGGGTATCATTTTATATGCGCTCCCTCTCAATACAATTCATCTCTTACAACTGTCAGATGTCGGCGTTTTGACTACATTAAAAGCCTATTGGAAGAACATCATCGGAAGTTACAAATATGAATTTATACATACATACATACACATCTTCACGCTGTATCCCTAACGGGGTAGTCAGAGAGGACGGAGCGCCAAGAATTTATCTGTAACAAATATCAATTTTCGTTTGTTCAAAACATTAACTGAACAGGAGCATTACCAATCAAGATCCTGTTTTTACGAGAAAATATTACAACTATTGAGATCAATCCTCAACAAGAAGAACGTGAATGTCAGTAAAGAAATTAAGGAAACGGAACCTATTACGAATCTATATTAATAATCTAACCTAGGAATACAAAACATTTTATTAGATTAAATCCGAGAACAGAACTAACTCGACAAATGTTAAAAGAGAATGATACAATTCTTTGTAACGCCAATGCATATCAGCACAGTCCTTAGACGCATAAACTCAAATCTAAGCTCAAGTTACAGGTAACACAGGATTATATGATACATGCTGTTCTAGCCGTCGTCTTACAGCCGATTAATTGATGGTGCCACCAGCCACCACAAACGGAAAAAATATTAAATTACAAGTACTGTTCCTTTGCAAAATAATTTGATGGAAGTGGATATTCACAATGAATCCAGATCATTATTCCGTAATAAAAATTGAAAAATCAAGATTTGTCGAAAACCATATTTTAAGCAAACGTCTAGAAACACCCTACCTATATTATATCTCGGTTATTACGACTTTACATATTATATCTTAGTTATTACGAACAAAGGATTGTGTTATGTATTTGTCATTTTAACTGTGTTGTTCCTTTCTACTACGTTCTATAATATATTTGGAAAGTATTTCAAAAACTTAAGCTTTTTAGTATAACATTAATTCCAAGATTCCTTCATGCTAATGATTTCCTCTAATCCCTGATTTGAATGTGGCAAGTCACTTGGATCACTCTCAATATCTGACTAATGGTAACGGAGACAGAGTCACAACTCTTATAACAATCACCAATTTCACTCTGCAGAATGTCGGATTTTCAGGGAATGTTAAATGAAACCCTTTATGCGCGAGTCAAATGTACACTTGATCGAATATCATTTTATATCGTACTAATACAAGCACTACTTTTAGTTTACTCATTTGAAATTTTCAAAAGATATTCTAACCTTTGAATGGAATGGAATGAAGATTGGTTGAAAATGGCCAAAATAAGAATTAGAAGAAATCTTACCCAAATTTAATAAAATTTGCTACATATTTTCGAAATTTTATCAAAATTCGTTTTTCTTCTGAAGTTGTGCGTCGACGAGTTATTTGTAACATCAATGCATCTCCTAAAAGTGCAATTAAATCAGAGCCGTGCACTGCTCCTGTTTCACAAAAATATCACATTAGATGAAAATAACAACAATGAACAATGTGTTTTTTGATTAATATACATATTACCTAGGTTTAACCGTAAATCAGTCACCTGAAAAGTTAAATTCTCTTCCATGTATATCAATCCCAAGCGGTTGAGAAAAACGATAGACATAAAGGCGAGTAACGCGACGTGCAAGTCTTGCAGCCATTAACGCAGTTCCAGCATTCCACGTCGCAGAAGACTCGGCTCGAGCCAGTGCTTCTAAAGAGGCCAAAGATTCTCTTTTAACGGTTTTTCGTAATTTAGAAGTCCAGAATTCCCAACGCACTGCTTGTATCAACTGTAAAGTGAAAAAACTTTCTACAAACGCTACCTCTATATTATACCTTAAGATGTATAAACCTACCTGCTTTTATAAACCGTTAATTAGATATTTACTAACCAATGGCAAAACTTCCGAATTATGTAACGAAAACATTTTTAAAAGCTTGGGTATTGCAATGTTTGTATATTCAGAGATATAAGATGAATCTCGTTTTAATAATTCTTCGTATTGTTTGTCTGCAATCCAAATATAACATGTGTTAAAGATTATGTATTTAATACATAAAAAACAATGTTTGTTTGTTCGTATTTCATGGGCTGCCATAACGTTCATACGACTGCGATGAAATATATAGTATGGAGATAGCTTGAATCCTGAGTAAGGACATAGGATAACTTACATACATACACATATGTAAGTTGAAAGGTAGCGTGAGTGATTTATGATATGTGATGGCACAGTGGTAAACTGCTTTTTATACGCTGACGATGCTGTGCTTATAGCATCATCAGAAGCAGAGTTGCAGACGCTAATCGCGTACAGTAAAAAAGAATGCGAAATGAAAGGATTGAATATGAATGTGAACAAAACTAAGTTTCTGATGTTTGAAAGACAGTGTGAAATGTGTGTAAATGGAAAACGTCTAGAATGAGTGAGTTCAATTGTATATTTGCAGAATGCGTTCTTTTGGGATTAAAAATGTGTTGGATTTGGGGAGACGGGTAGCAGCAGGCAATACAGAAGACGGTGCTTTGGCTGGATTGATAAGCTGTATGAATAAATATAACTCAATAAAAATGGCCATCCACAATGCGGAGTTGGTGCCAACTTTATCGTATGCTCGAAATCAAGAGAAAGTAAGATAAATGTAGATCTCTATGAAGTATATGCGGTGTCACCTATGTAGACAAAATAAGCAATGAAGAGATATGTAGTATGACAGAGTTGGACGACGGTGTTATTGTAAAAACGAAGAAAGGAACGGTTCGGCCATATAGAAATAACGAGTGATGAAAAACTGACGAAGAAAATCTACAGAGCGAAAGAGAGTGATAGCAAAAGCCAAGGAAGAGCCAAGGCCGACTTACGAAGATCAAATAGATAGAGTGTTAGCTGACGGAAATGTCAAAAGCACTCGCATACCTAGTCGAAAATGTGTGAGGAGAATGTTGAGATGAGAATAATGAGATTGGAGGAAGCAAAAGAAGTACTTATGTAAAGACCGTGAAGCTTAGCGCTTCGTCCTTTCTGGCCACCCCGTTCGGGATATACAGTGAAGATATGTATGTATGGATGTATGTATATATTTACATATTTATCTACTTACGCTAGTAACTTATTAATCTCTCCTACATAGAGTATTAAAACGGCTAGGGATTAGAATATTTACCGTTGTGATAGCGCGATGACATATATTTGTAATAGAAGGCAGTTTTGTACTCAAGATTTAAAGTTTCACCGTACGCAACCCTTTATGTCCAAAGTTTCTTGCAGTTACATTAAAAGTGTAATGTCATATTTCACTAACGTCCCCTCATACTTAGCGAACCCCTATAAAGGGTAGGGGTCGATAGGACGATGATTGTTCAGCGTTAGTGGATGCCTATCCTTTTTTAATGATCGTTAGGGATCGCATCCCTAAAAAAGGATAGGGGTTCGCTAAGTATTAGAGGGCTTTGGTGAAATCGGGCATAAGGCGACCGCTAAGTGTAGCGTAGTCAAAAAGTCATCAATGTTAGGTTATTGTTCTTTAACTATTCGAAAACGTTTTATCTTTGACGCCTCAATAAATGTGATCCTATCATCGTATATGTTGTACCAAATATCACTAAATCTCGAATGTATTTATTGCATAAAATCCATTTAAAAAAAGCGTAAGTATATAAAATTCTTCAACCATTTTTCGAAGTCTACACACAATCGAAGTTATGAATAAAAGCTAGAAGTGTTTTAATAAAAATAACCTCGATAAAGTTTCACTATGAGTTTCACCATGTGATATACGAGTAGATACTAACCATTGTAATTTATAACTTCTAGGTCAGTGGTGCCTAAAAGTAGGTCGAGTTGCATTATTGGTTGTTTAGTAGAGGATAATGCACTGGAAAGCAGCGTTGGTAAATATTGTTCTGATTTTGGCAAAAAGTTGTCAGATATTGGCCTCAGTTTATCACTCCAATTGCCATTCTGTAAAGATTTTTTTATTTGTTATTTTTTCTTCGATGACTTTTTCTTCACAAATCAGGATGAGAAGTAAAATAACCTTGTTAGATTAATAATAGTCAATATTTACTAAAAAAAACAGTTATAGTGTAATTTAGACTTTATTATGAAAACTATAAATTACTGTTTAAATGAGTATTTTTCTGGAGATTTGGCACTTTTAAGGATTTTTTTATTTTTAAGTGCAAAATTGTAAAAATCTTTGCATGGATAAGAAAAATTCACTATAACTTGTAGCTCTGACTTTACAGAATCCAAATGTAGACGATTTCGCGTGTCGGTCCAGGCATTATGGAAAGTGAGAAGACTCTCTCTGCTACTACATTAGGACACGGAATAGATGCAATGTATGTTGGACTCCTCGGCTGAAGGGTGCAAGGCCGAGGCCACTAAAACCTGATGGCGTTCTTCGAGAGCCTTTGTGCCGGGGACACGAGAACGCGCTAGCATTCTTCCGCGGCTCCGGCGACTAAATTGTGTGAGCCTAAATTGAACACTAGGCTTATACTATGGGTACATCACAACGATCTGGGGGAGCTGCTTCCAGTAACACCCAGACCCAGGCCAATTTAGAAAAGTTCGTTTCGCTTCGTTTTTCGTTCCCCAATGGGCCAGTCATAAAATTTTAAATATTATATTATAGGCACATAATAATGTTAAATGATTAATTACTTACTGAATATGACTGTAAAAGATCTGTAAAAGGGCGAGCTCGTATGCAATGTAAAATTTCATGATCTGCGTCGCTGTTACAGTTTAATGAACGTGCTATGGCTCGAGATACTTGTTCAACTTCAGTAGTATTGTCTATGTTTTCGTCGACGACTTTCCAAATTTCACGTGGTGACATGATAATGGCTCTCTGGAACAAGCCTAAAAATACGTTTTAAATGTATTGTTATTTTTCTTATTTTTCCCTATGTACAATTGTACATTTTGGTCAGTACTACTTAACTATGAAAGGTCCCAACACACTCGATACTTTTAGCATCGGCGACTGGTATTTATCAAGATTTATTCGCGTTCTGGCGACACTATATGTTCGCTAGCATTTCAAATGGTGCGTTTTAGGTAATATATTGATGCTGTATCCACGTTCTGGTGAATGTCAATGATGTCTAATGTCTATCTTTGTTTGCCGTCGTGGTATCACAATGAATGTCAATGCTAAATATACCTACTAACAATCAATAATCGAATGTGCAGAGATTAGAATTCTGTTACCTACGACATCGGGCTTCCGAAAATTGATTTAATCGCTGATGGCCAATGCTAAAAGCAACGAATGTGCTCGTTAAAAATTACCAACGGTTCGCGGCGAAGCAATGTGATATAATACGCTGTCAGCACCAGCCGTGTGTCCAAGAAGAGTTATAGCTGTAGGATCACCACCGAAGGCCGAAATGTTCTCCCGTATCCACAGTAATGCTAAATATTGATCAAGTAGCCCAAGATTACCACGTGCTTCCAGAGATCTTAATGTGAAGAAGGATAGTATATGAAGGCGATAAGCTACTGTGACTACTATCACACCTTCAGCTGCTAAATCTTGACACGGTAATGAGATGCCTCCTGAAGACCATGATTCGCTATATAAAATCACCACTACCGGTAATGTGTTGGTAGCCTGAAAACATTTTATGACAGACAAATAGAAGATGAATAAATGGGCGTCTGCTGCGCTTATAATGGATGTTCTTAAAAGCATGGCTGAAATCCGTAGATATTAGAGTCTATTATGCTCAAATCAAACAGGCAATGGAGGCACCTCCAAAAATATTAACCTTATTATTGCCGGTTCTATCTTTGACGTTTCGAAAGTGGATGAATTTTTTTCTTTTTATAAGGAACCGTTCAAGTATTACGTAAGCAGAATTTTAGTCATTTTTATCACCTCCTCTCCCCCTTGTCAACGATAGTAAGCAAAGTTCTTACCCCCCACTCCTATACCTACTTACGTAAGCATTGGTATAATTTTTACAACGTTCAGCGTCTGTTCAAGTTCCTTTATTATTATTAACGAGCAAGTACTAGTTAACACGAAAAATAAATAAATATTGTTGACGTAATCGCCATTCAAACCCCCCGTCCCTTATGTCATCAAAAATAAACAAAACAATGGCAATATGTATTTATTGTTAAAATAAAGAAGATGCTTGTGACTGAATGAGATTGTTGTGAGATTGTGTAGCAGATTGTCTTTACTGCTTCAATTGGCGACTCTCTGCAGAATAAGTTTAGGAACAACTAGCCAATGGGCATAGATCCCGGCTTAGGGTGTACTTCGGGGTGTGAAATTGGAGACAAAAATAGGTCATCTTGCTTCCATCTTTTTTAAATTTCACTTTTTAAGCAGTCTGGTTTTTTGATTTTTTAAATTGACTTTTTTTATTTGACACTTTTTAGTTAGGATTATTTTTACTTACGGCCATCGACCTATAGCTTATAATATTGTACCTATTTATTTTATTATTTATTTATTCCAAATTAGGTTAATTTTCACTGTATTAAGTAACGCTTTAGGTAACGGTCGTTAAAATTATCTTTCCAAGCAGTAAAATTCTGGATTTGTCATTCGATTATATGAATTATATTGAATTATGTTATGATAATTATTTTTCACGTTATTGAGACCTATTATCGGTTATATAAAAACTTTATCACAGCTATATTAAAAGTATTGAAAAATTTAAAATTTAACTTTAAATCGTTATATCATTTTAACGTTCAAATATCTATTCAATGATACCCCACTTAACATAGTTTGTTGACTTTCGTTTCTCTTTTTTTTCACAATATGGCGTCTGGTTGTCGCCATATTGAATCCGATTACTGTCACGTCATTAGTGACACATGTAATATTAAGACAAATCGATTGACGTAAGAATCATCATTATCAAATTGGCCCACGTGATTGGTCTCTAGAGCGCCACAAAGGACGAAACATACATACATAGGCTGATAAATACATTACCCTTCTTTGCGTCGCGCAGTCGGGTAAGAAGTCTTTTTGTTATACCATGTAATGTACTTGATTTTTAAGTGATTCTATAGGAAAAAATCTATTAAGGAGAGGTTCATAAAAATTTACCCATTTTACGCAATTCTAACGAAATAAACTTGAATAAGGATCACTGGTTTATTTTTATTCATTAATAAGTTATGTCGTGTTTTTAGGATTAGCGTGAAAAAGGATTTACCTTCAGTCATTCAGTACTTTCGGTCAAGTATTGCTCGGTTATGCGGAAACACTAGATTAAAAAGTCGTAAAGAGCCCTTTGACATTTTTGTGCGAAATAGTGGTAATATTTTGACGCTCTAACTCTCAGAAAACTTAGTGTTTTAAAATTCTGCTGGCAGTTTATAATGGATCTATTTTCCTTCTTGAATATTGGTGTTACATATTTTCATATTTATTTTACAATATCTTGCATTCTACGAAGTCAGTTTACAAGGAAAATTCTTAGACGCGCTACTTTGACGTCCTAATTAGCATTGTTTCGACGAGTTTTTACAATTTCTAAAATTATGTTGAGATCAAGTACATATTCTTATTGAATATTAGTGTTGTGGAAATGTCATAAATTTCTTCTTTTTTACAGAAAAAAATATTTAAAAAATCTTATTTCAAGGATAGTGTCGTGATTAAACGTCGATTTAATTTCAAAAAAGCAATGACTTAAAAAAAACGATATGAAATGTGACATATATGACATTATTTTAAATGCTCCAACAATCCACAGGCAGGTTTATAATTGGCATCAGTCACTCCTAAGTGACGGATCAAGTCCCTGGCCTTACCCTGAAGTGAAGCCATAAGATAAGCCAATTTCTGTGATGGGGACAGTTCCGTGCGGCTATCTACTAGGCTATCAAAAAGATTTAGAAACCCTACCCAGTGGCCGAGGTCGCCATCAAAGGTGGGTAAATCTAGTGAAGGAAGCCAGCTCAAAACTTCACTCACACTACAATAAAGCTACGAAAGTCGCACGCATACATAAGTGTCCAAGCGCGCCAATACCTAAATTCAAGTGCTTATGATTCGTCATAGAGCTCTTAAATTTTTATTATACTTTATAATAAAAATATTGAATTACAACAGGTAAGTATTCGAAGTATCTGCCGTTCACTTGTTGAACGCAATTGACATTAATCCATAAAATATCTAAATATCTGCTGTTTACTTGTTGAATGCAATTGACATTAATGCATAAAATATCTCCGTTATCTCTTTCACAACGTGCTGAAATTTCTTGAGTAAGAGGTCGGAAGTCATAACTTTGATTTTCTGGCGAAATTGTTCAGTCTGGTCTGGTACGCGATTTCTTTACTAAACCGACGAATAAGTTTGACATTTCGACAAATGTTCTTTCAAAAGTTATTACATCGGTTATTGAATGCTATTTGAAGATTGAAAACTTTACCTTAAGATTCGCATTTATTTTAGTGCATTTATTTAGAAAAAGAAATAGTATACTAAAAGAAAAATAACTATTTATCGTTAACTCTTGAGCCATCGGAGATAGTATCGGCAATCGTAGGGTTTAAATGTTCGAAATATTTTTTCCTCTATGTCCCTGTTGAATTCGATCCATGCTTTTAGTGAAACTTGGTATATTTTTTCTGATTTCCATCTATATTATGTTTCTGTTTAGGTTCATACATAAAATACATGATTATAGTACCTAATAGAGAGCTACATGATGTTATAAACTTTCAAGACGACCTGTTGTTTAGGTACATATTGTTCATTGATGCTTTTTGTGCAGCGGCATTAATCCATCTGCGACCCATAAGCCACATAATATGAACCCGCTGAGATTTTGTAAAAGTAGCTTGACAAAAGCAGAGCTACCTACGTTTTATCAGTTAAAACGGCACCTAACAGGGTATCTAAACGAATTTAAAACACAAACATACTTATTTCTGACAGCCTGTAAAAACTGCCGACTGCTTGCAACTCAAAATATTTATTCGCATGCATTATTCGTAAAATTAGAACAATTATAATATCTAACCCGTGGTGTCCATATGTTAAGAAAAAGGCAATCTTCGTTCAAATAATCATTTTCAATGTCGCCGTATTGGGGACAAGGTGGGGGTTGTCGGTGAGCAAAAAAAGTGCGTCTCCAACCTGGATGACGTTCAGGTGCCTATGAAAATAAAATTATTATTAATGTAGTACCTGTGATCATACGTATCATACATTTATTTTGGTAGGTATATATTATCCACTTGTAAGATGGATGTTTTTGCTTGTAAGTAGTTTATATGTTCATACGCACTGCAAATCTATATCTTCCAGTTGGAGGTGTTGCATATGGAATCCCAAAAAATGCTTCTATGGGCACTGAAGAGTCTTGAGCATAAACTTTTAACTGAAATTAAATATTGCTGTAACACGTCTTCAAGAAACCTAAGTATTTATAAAAAGTTAAAATGTAATAAGTAATAAAATAAAAGCTTACCCCAACTATTCGACCTTGAGGCAAATTAGCAACAGGGTCTTGAGCAACTGCGTGTGATAAAATAAAAATCCACTGAATCCACCAAGAAACTACAGTGTTACGCATGTTAGATAATGAAAACTTTTAATTTATACTTTATTATTATAGGTAATTGCAAAAAAAGTCAGTATATTTAAATATCTATATGAATTCTTCAGTTATGCCGTACCGTATACATAGGTATACGTTCAAAGCTTAACGCAATGAAACTGATGTGTTTCACTATAATGTTTGGATGGACATTTGACACAATAAAAATTAGATCCAACAATGATTACGCTCTAGTCCATGACGAGACCACGGAAACAACTGATTCCTATTGTTCTACTTATTCAACAGCAATCCCGGTTTGTAATAATGTATTTTTTAATCTCATTTCTATTGACACGAAAATAAACGTTGGCTATAATTAAAACTATTTGTAAAGGGTTTAATAAGATCAGTATATACAGTATTCCCAAGCAATGAACGCGTTGAGAGAGTAAACCAGTGGTGAAGAAACAGGATTGAGATTTGTTAAGCAAAATGATGAATACTTCGTTTTATTTAAATGTTTTTGTTAATTTAGAGAAACGATAACCTTAATGAAAAATATAATCGATTATTCAGTTCAACAAAACGGAAATGATATGTCCAAGCATAAGTATCATGACCTGCCCGATTCTATTATGGGACGACAACAATTTCAGCCTTGTGTTAGTTTCAATAAAACTGAAAGTAATAAAGATTCAAAAACTACATGTATATTCTTATACGTACTTAAAATTTTAAAGAACAATGTCAAATTTCAACGTAAGTAACATTAACAAAACACTTTCGATTTAAATTCATTTCTTGTAACTTCTGATTACATTTTCACATTAGTACTGTATGCCATGTCTAATTTCTTCAACAGTATTTTATAATAATAATGTATAGGTTGATTATTTGCAAAACCAATAGTCGCCAACATTAATCCATATCCGAGTAATATGGAAAACAATTTGTGCCTTGAAAGCCACTGCCTTAGACCACCACCTGAAATTTATTTTCCAGATAAAACTAAGGCTGTATTTAATACAATCGTTGACGGTTGGCACTGACGTCGGTCGTTCGACAGAAATGAATAATTTACAAGTAATTTATTAACCCACTTACAGTTGTAAATTATGTGGAATCAAAAAATTCGGACCGCGAGTCACAAAACCTGAAAACTGTTCGGCCTACTATCTCCCAAAGAAGGGATAATACAAAATCGGATTGGAGTCTTCTAGTATTCTCTAGGTTCCAGTTTCTCAACCTGGGGATTGCGACCCTTAGGGGGCTCGCGTTTGTAATTAAAAGGGGTCGCGGTCTGTTAAAAAAATAAGACCTACATACAAAAGATACGTTTATTAAAGGAAGGAATTTTAGTGTAGTGTTATAAAATGAAATATTACCATTTCACTACAACATGAAAAAATAAAGTTATAGCTTACTTTGTTTAATTAAAATGATTAATCATGAACATTAATTAATAAGATGGTTGGCTTTGTTTCTCACTTAAAAGTATTTCTATACGTGGATCATCTTTACAAACA